>JAVLSZ010000018.1:62295219-64800219 GCA_032313775.1 Urocyon cinereoargenteus
CACACTTTTTATGCAGGTGAGCATAGCCCCAAATCTCTACTAGTCCAAGCACTGCATCACATAAAAATTGCTGGTGAGAATGTGAGCATATCTCTAAGAATATTAAGTTTTGGATTTTGATTAAAAATATAATATTCAGAGAAAATATGACCTTCCTCCTACATTTAAAAAACATCAGCATTTGCTATAATTGGGAAGAAAATGAAGAAATACAAGACGCTATTTTCAAAGTATAGCATAGACTAGAAAAATGATAAATCTTTGCTTCATATGTTATTATACCTATTTCTGATTCTTTTTCTTTCTAGCTTTATTACGTTGATTTATATAAAAGTATCAAATTTGGATAACCCTTGCAAATGCTAATCTAATCAGCCTTAATTCCTCTGATATGCAGAAGAACCTTATTCATCATAGCAAACTAACTTCTGTTACTTTAACTATCTGAAGCCTTCTGTGGAGTTGACAGTGTACCCAGAATTAATTAACTACTGTTCCAACGATTCAGCCAACTTTTTGTGCAGGTCATTACGTTTAACATTTTAATATTCTACAGTAAATTATCCACCTCTTCAATATGCCAAACACATTTAATGAAATTGGAAATTTGAAGTTTATAAAACTTCCTACAGTTTTTCTTTTAATATTCAACAACTGAGAGCTTTTATTATGGATGGTACAAACTAGAGAAAATTTAAACCTAAGTGTTCAAGAACAATATTCCTCACAAACAAGCATTCAACTTTAAGTGTGGAGAAGATACATACAGGGAATTTCTCTTTAAGCATCAATTTTTCTAAAATGTCTTCACAACAATCAGGTGATGACGTTGTGGGGCTCCATTTAAATATGGAGAACCATGTTTACCTTCTAAATAAGGCTTTGTTACTTATGGCAGGACTATGTTTAATGGAGAATGACACAGGTTTGGGGAGACTTTGAGGGAAATATTTTAAATCAATAATTAATAATCATCACAGATTTACATTTTGCCAACTACTACGTTAAACATGCTTTATCACATTTAACTCTCACAATAAGGCTGTTATTATTGTCCATCATAGAAATGCAAAATCAAGCATGCCAAGGGTAAATCATTTGCCCAAGTCACAGACCAATCTTCAGCAACATTAGAATTTTGTTCGTCTAACACCATGACACCAGTTCGAACCTCTCTTATAGATTGTCACAGAAAGGAGAAATAAAAGGAGAATGGGACTTCTCCTTTTATGGGAAGTGTTGGACTCATGCTCAAGCCAGACATTTGGCTGGAATTCCTGGTACATGTTAATGCATCAATGGAATCTGCATGCCTCAAACCTTTTAGGGCTGCAAATAACCTCCCCAAGTTATTTATTTTGCCTTTTTTTAATGGAATTCACTCATTGAAACTGAATTTTGCTTTACGATCTTAAAAATCAAGGAGGAATTTTTCCAACCCACCATCTGCACTGGAGCCAGGGCCAAGTTACAAACTTTCCTAAAAACCCTTAGGGGAAGGGTTTTTCTTGAGGTTGAACACAATAAAAAATGTAAAGGCCAAGATCCAGGATCAGGATCAGCAAAGGGTGATCTGTGCTGGCAAGCAACCGGAAGATGGGGTACTTGATCTGACTCCAGCATTCAAAAGAAGTCCACCCCTCATCTTCTGCTGAGACCTTGTGATGAAGCTAAGAAAAGGAAGAAATCTTACTGCACTCCCAAGAAAGTTCATCTGAGAACCTTAAGCAGGCTGTCCTGAAATATATGGGGGAAGAGGGTGAGAATAGTAAAGTTAGTCATCTTCGCTGGGATTGGTCTTCAGATGAATGTGGTGCTGGAGTTTTTACGGCCAGTCACTGAGACAGACATTATTGGGGCAAACATCTGACCTATTGCTTTAATAAACTAGAACACAAGTCACTATGTATGGCTCAATAAAAACATGAACTAAAAAAGGACATCGAAGAGGATAGGATAAGGTCACAAAGGTCTGCCTTGTATATTATGGAAGAGCCACTGTGTAAGCATCAGGCTGAGACCTTCAAGAGAAACAGTGAGAAAAACAATTGAGAACCCAAGCCAGAAGCAAGGACAAGAGTCTTTAGTGGAAGGCATGTATGTGGAGTCCCTGGTGAGCGTATCACCATGAGGTGACTAGGATGCTAAGGGCCTTCTTAAAAGTGGGTTTCTGATGGATAATATCACTCAAGTCTTACTAAGAACAGGAAGAAAGAAGAGTGTGTGCAAACTCATGGAAACCAAGGCCGACGCCAGCACTCCATAAACCACATCATAAACCATGATGGTGCATTGCTGTGGTAGATGGAGATGCAGGACAATACTCAGTGTCTAAAATTTGTCCTATTTCCAGTATGTTTGCCCTCTGAGAGTAAATGGAGCTCCATCCTGACACTTAACATTGATTACCACTTAAAACTATAGCTACTTTTTCTTTAAGCTATAGCTCTATGATAGGTGTTATTTAACAAATTCCAGCATCCTGAGACTGCTCAGTCAACACAATTTATTGATAATGGTTTTTGTTTTATAGAATCAACTATTACAGGGATGAATAAATTAAAGAAAAAATATTTCAAATAGTTGTAAAAAATTGAGAATTATTTCTGAGGCTGAATCACTAAATTGTGTGTGAAATCAATAAAAGACTTCTAGTTGAAAATTTGAGGGCATAAGCTCCACTCATTGTATCATTTTATGAGCTACATCCTTGGTGACCTTTGAGGATTCCACAAACAGAGCTTTACAATCATTCTGCTCTTTTGAGTTCTAGCTCAATATATTTTCTTTTATTCCACAACTGCCAGAGAGAGGTCTTTCCTAAATTTTAATGAAGGAAGATTGAAATAGAAAGTTCATAATTACTCATTCAGTTATTTTCACTGAAATTGTAAGTATTCTAGCACAAATGTCAAGGCTTTAGAGGGAAACATACCTTAATGATAAGTCATATACAATAATAAAAGACTAAAATTCAATAAAGGAACAACTCATGAAGAAGGTATGAGTGAATATATATAAAACTTGTAAGATCCTAATGTTTTTCAAATTAAAGGGTTATTTTTCGTGCAAATAAAATTGTTCTATGTGCACATTGTCATTAAATCTGATGATGGATTTATGTTATTTATGTTACAGGGAAGCTATAGATAACACCAGAGCGAGTTCAGACTCAGAAATAAAAATAGGTTGGGACATGGTACTTTATTTTAATCAAATTAGATTGATAATATTTTTTAAAAGCATGCTGCTTGGTGAAACCAAAGAATCTGTGTTGATGAATCAGAGTATGATGATTGGCATGTTAAAAGTATCACCAGTACATAAGGAATGAAAATTGGCCCAACTTTAGATGGTGGTGATTGAATCATTCAGAAACTTATCTGGGAAGCATGAGTCTTTAGCTTCATGGTCTTTATGAACAAGTGCAAGTGAGTGGTTAAGACTCAAATCAACATTAATACATTATTGTGAAGTAAAATCATAGTATAAACCCACCCTTACCCTTTCCCAATAATGGACCACAGGCTAACCCTACAATATTTTCATGACATAAGCTTTTTTAAAAAAAAATATTTTTATTTATTTATTCATGAGATACACACAGAGAGAGACAGAGACAAAGGCAGAGGGAGAAGCAGGCTCCATGCATGGAGCCTGATGTGGGACTCAATTCCAGAATTCCAGAATCATGCCCTGAGCCAAAGGCAGATGCTCAACTGCTGAGCCACTCAGGAGTCCCAACGACACAAGCTTTTGATCAAGGTAAACAAACTCTAGTTATCTACTAGATAAATCTTCTGTTGCTGAAGAAACAAAACACCCCAACTCTCATTGAACTAACATTTTGGCACAATAAGAAAAAATTTCAAATTCAAAACGAGTTAACTGCGTGCCCATCTGCCCCCTGGAACTCCAGTTGGTTCTTAGTTCATGGTTCTTGGTTCATCGGACTGCCTAGAACTGAAGGTTGGATGGATCTGGGTAGGACACCAACAAGAAGACAAGGCAGAGATGGAATAAAGAACCTCAAGAGCAAAGACCTTCACTCTGGATCTTTTCCAAAATCAAAAGGAGGGCCCCTGTGCTAGAACTTGGTGAGTGAGGGAGAAGGAGGGTGAGATAATACCAAGAAAGACTGAGGTCCCAGAGGATCTTGTAGACAATGAGAAGGGCTTTGGGTTTTATTTTATTTTTATGTTATTCTTAGTGCCAAGGAAGCCACTGGAAGAGCTTCAGCAGATGGGCGCTTGGGTGGCTCAGGGTATGATCCTGGAGTTCCGGGATTGAGTCCGGGGAGCCTGCCTCTCCCTCTGCCTGTGTCTCTGCCTCTCTCTGTGTGTCTCTCATGAATAAATAAATAAAATATTTTTTAAAAGGAAGAGCTTTTTTATTTTTTCAATAAGAAAAAAAAAAAACCTATGGACTCTAAATCCAAAAAATTAAAAAATGGCTGAATGCAAGACAAGCTTAAGAGATATGGGAAATTCAAAGACTGTCATTGAGATGATTCTGGAAAAAAAAAAAAAAATTCCAGCTGTCTCTCCTTTGGAACACATGGCAGGGTTGGGCTTCCAGACCTAATGAATTTAAGTATGGACATGTTACTCATTTGGGCCAGTCAGTTATGAGTAGAAGCATTAGGAGCTGTTGTGCACTTGGACCATTTATCTTTACTTTTGACAAAACTATCAACATTCTAAAGGTGGAGAGTGCTCCTTTAGGCTGGTCTCTGAGTGCCTTTGCTGAGTTAGAGCCCTCCTGCTGAACTACATGGACGTGACACAGGAGTAGAAAGCAAACCTTTATGTTTCTAAGCCATACAGATTTGAGGGTAGCTTGATCTCAATGCATAACTTAGACTATCTGGTTATTGCACGTGGCAAAAATCTCTTCCAAGAATCAAGATGAAATAGAGTCATTTTCAGGTAAATAAAAACTGATTGTATTTACTCTTCAACAGACCTTCTCTGAAGGAATTTCTAAAAGATGTACATTAGGGAAAGTCTGAGATATAAAAAGAATGGTGACCAAAGAAGTGTTTTGAATAAAACATTAATTATAATAATGTATGATACATGCATTTTTAAATAGATTCTTAACATACTAGCAACAAAATTAACATTAGTACAAAAGTCAGGAGGAAGTTCTATCATTTGCTAGTCTAATATGTACATTAATATATTAATAAATTTCAGATTTTTAAAAGATTTTTATTTATTTATTCATGAGAGACACAGAGAGAGAGAGAGAGAGAGAGAGAGGCAGACACAAGCAGAGGGAGAAGCAGGGTCCATGAAGGGATCCCGATCCCCTGGGACTCGATCCCAGGACCCCAGGATCACACCCTGAGCCGAAGGCAGACGCTCAACCACTGAGCCACCCAGGCATCTCAATAAATTTCAGATTTTTTTGAAGGTTAAGTACACATGAATTATTTCAAGGATACCACTAAAAGAAAAATGTATGACAGTGAAGCCAGTAATATCACAAAATTTAATGAGAAAAGCAAAAATAAAAAATACATATTCAATTCAAAATACAAAAATATTGATAAAAGAAAATGACAATAAAAAAGCTCAAAACTGGAGCACAGAAAAAGATCCAAATATATTAATAATTCCAATATATATAAATGCTCTACATTTTCTTGTTAAAGTTTAAGGAATTTTTTTAAAATATTTTATTTATTTATTCATGAGAGACAGAGAGAGAGAGGCAGAAACACAGGCAGAGGGAGAAGCAGGCTCCATGCAGGGAGCTCGACATGGGACTCGATCCCCAGTCTCTAGGATCACTCCCTGGGCTGAAGGCAGCGCTAAACCGCTGAGCCACCCGTGGTGCCCAAGTTTAAGGATTTTAAAACAGAATATAAAAATAATTTCACTTATTATAAAAATTAAATTTGATATTAGTAATATTAAATTTAAATAAGTTTTAAGTGTCAGGGTATGGATATGAAATATAAGGACAAAGAATTCCCAGAGAGCATAAAAGCACATGGTAGGAGGTTCATCATTTTTCCCTTGTGCTAACAACAAACCCTGAAGTTGAGAGAAAATTTACCTAAGAGATGGGTTGATTCACAGGGCTGAAGAGATAAAAACTAGGTATCAAAGCTACTAAGGCAGTCAGAGTATAAAGTGAAAAATTTCCAGGAAAAAATTAAGAGGATTGAATGTGAAATCATATATTTGTTTTTTCTCCTCAAGGAATTTGCTCAATTATTCTCAAGGCCTTAAGAACCAAGCAGCTCATATGTGTGTGGCACCCAACAGGCTGATACAAAGCAGAACTTTTAGGTGTTTTATAGTACTGGAGAGTCAAACATTGGGTACCCGAGGAGATCCTTGCTGAAAGACTGGTCACAGGGGCCTTGAAGAGCTCAAGAACCCAGACGAAGCAGGATGGCTCCAAGTGGAGGGTCCCCCCTGGCCACCCTAGAGTGGGCTGTCCAGGGCTGTGGCCAGGTCGGCTCAGGTTATGGACAGCTTGCTGTTGCCATGGTACTGGTTTCCATGCAGGCTCACCTGAGTGCAAAGGGGGTCATTTCTTTTCCCTTCACAGAAGAGAATTAGAGAGAGAAATTTTCTTTAAATAGTGATGTCTTTCCCTCAATCCATGAGGCATCTTCCTTCCAGAGTTGGATAAAAAATCAAAACTTTTATGATCTCATACTGAAGCCTCTCAGTTCAGAGAAGGACCCCCACGGGTGAGGATAAAGGAACAAAATCCCAGATGAGTACTTACCAGGAAAAGCAGCAATTGGTGAACTAATGGTGTTAGCATGACACCTTTCTGATTTGATTTCTGCCTGTTTCCCTCGCTTTCAAAAAGCTGCTTTTGTCTATGTCAGTTATTAGAGAAATACTTGGTTAACTTCCAGACGCTCGAGAATTGGCACTACCGTTTCCAAAATAGGATTTCAATCTAAAAGAATTTGAATCCATTCTCCAAGAACGTGCCTCAACTGGGAGGCCTGTCATACTTGCATCTCCAAGTAGGCGATAAATAAAACCATGGCTTCTGTGACCAGCTTTGTCTTTCAGCTGTTGAAGACTGGTTTCCCTATCCAGATTGAGATCAATCTCCACACTGGCTCAATGTCCTAACTCACGTTGTTGAGGTCAGGGGCTCTCCATGTCACTCCTAGAAGAGGCTACCAGCCGCTGAGCCAGCTCATGTGAGTTGCTGACCACGATTGTAAGCATTTGTATCAGGCTGGGCTGTGCTCGTTCCCTGCCTTAAGGATTGTCACTTGCTTCCCGAAGCTAACCCACATAGAGTTTCAAATTCAAAACGAGTTAACTGCGTGCCCATCTGCCCCCTGGAACTCCAGTTGGTTCTTAGTTCATGGTTCTTGGTTCATCGGACTGCCTAGAACTGAAGGTTGGATGGATCTGGGTAGGACACCAACAAGAAGACAAGGCAGAGATGGAATAAAGAACCTCAAGAGCAAAGACCTTCACTCTGGATCTTTTCCAAAATCAAAAGGAGGGCCCCTGTGCTAGAACTTGGTGAGTGAGGGGGAAGGAGGGTGAGATAATACCAAGAAAGACTGAGGTCCCAGAGGATCTTGTAGACAATGAGAAGGGCTTTGGGTTTTATTTTATTTTTATGTTATTCTTAGTGCCAAGGAAGCCACTGGAAGAGCTTCAGCAGATGGGCGCTTGGGTGGCTCAGGGTATGATCCTGGAGTTCCGGGATTGAGTCCGGGGAGCCTGCCTCTCCCTCTGCCTGTGTCTCTGCCTCTCTCTGTGTGTCTCTCATGAATAAATAAATAAAATATTTTTTAAAAGGAAGAGCTTCAGCAGAAAGGTGAATTAATGTGCTTTCACTGTTTAAAAAATTCCTGTTGTTGTAAGGGTGAGGAAGAATGGCAGTAGGAGCATACAGGGAGCCATTGTGGAAGTCCAAGGAAGTGGCCTGTCTGTTGCTAAAGAGATGAAGAGTAGGGTATATATTTTAAAGAAAAGAAAAAGAACTGAATGATGGATTGGATGTCACATAAATGTGAGCGATGCTCACATTCTTTGCTTCCAGCTTTTGTTTCTGTGAAGGTCCTGAGTCTGGGACTATGCTGTCATGTTTCTTTATCAAAGCACCTCGCCTCTCTCGCTGGTACAGGAATGGGTGGAATTAGCTCTAATTCAATATAACACATAATTAGATTACATAATTATAATACATAATTAGAACATATTCTAACATTCCTTCTACTTAAAAATATTCTGTGACTCAATGTTTGCTGAATAAATTGAGTTGATTAAAATATATGGCACTGAGAATCTTGGATGAAACAACTAGACAGATGATTGATGGCACCATTTGCTGACAGGAAAAGACTTAGAGATGAAGGTATTAGGTGGGAACATAGGATGCTCTGACTTGAACATATTGTTTGAGATTCCCAGTAGGCATCCCTAGTAGATTCCAAGTGGAGATGGTAAGCAATTACACATGAGAATCTAGAACTCGGGGAGGTGGTTTAGGTTAAAAATATACATTTTGGAGTTTGCAGCTTATCGACAATGTATAGAACTCTTTCTGTTTTCTGAAGCAGAATAACTTCATAAGATGATATGTAAATAGCATTCAGGAAAAATTATTGCAGCTCAGCTTATTCACAATGGGAAAGAGGAAAAAAATTAATGTCATCTAAAAATAAAACAACTAAAAATAACAGCATGTCCGTGCAGTGGAATCATATGCAGCCATATAAGATAATATTTATAAGCATCTGTAATATTTAAAGGAAAGGGTGAGGTTACAAAGTTAAGTAAAAATCTTATGGGATAAACAGTTTGAATTCAATTTTGGAATTTTAAAAATCTACAGAAAGAAAAGACTAGAAAGGACTACAACAAAATAACAGAAATGATCTCATCGTGATGAGAACATGGGTGAATAAAACAAAAGTTCTTCATATATTTTGAATTTTCAAGATTTACTACACTGCATATTAATTTTGTGTTATAAAATTATTTTGAAAGAAGAAAAAGAGTTTCTGGTTACCTATTATAAATAGCTAGAGATGAGTTCCTAATAGCCTTGCTTTAGCACTTGCTAAGGGAAAGCAATAAGACAAATTGAGCACCTCACGAGAAAAATTTAATAAATAGAAGACTCTGCTGATGGATGGCATTGATTGTATTTTATTGCAATGGGGTTTCTAGAGCCCAGTTGACCAATGTGTAATCAGCTCCATCTTTACTTCAATGTTAATAAATATTTGACTTCTCCACTCTGGACACTGCTCTAGTGGTCTTACTGCATCATTGACCTTGCAGGCAAACACAGAGACCCTTGACCTTTGCCATTGATTGCTTCTTGTGCTTATCGGCCATTCACACTACAGCCAGCCCTATTTCTTTTTGTTTAAAAAAAAATGCACTCAATTTAAATCAATAATGCAAATGTGATCAGTTTGAAGAAATCTCATGGAAAGGTTCGCTTATTGAAGGAACTATAGAGAATTTTTGCTTCTCTGATGTTTTAAACTCACATGTATAGCAGGAGAAGTGCAGCAAACAAAGAGTGATGACATAGGAAGGAATTAAGTCACCATCACTTGTTAGAAACCAACACTATATTTGAGCGTATTGTGAATTCAGAGTAATAATGTCTTGCTCATGTTTTTCATGAAAATATAATGACCTATATGGAAAACATGGCGCCCAGTCTCAGCTGATGATAGTTACATATTTTTCAGATCCTTCTTCCCCTCCTCTAGAAAGTTAAAAAAAAAGAAATTAATTTAAAAAATAACCACCCCTTTTGATCCTCCTCCCTTCAAACTATTTCCCCACTTGAATTTCCTATCTTAGCATGTCTATTCTAACATTGCTCACATTGAAAACTCACTTTGTAGCAAAACACCAGCAAATATTTTTTCTCTACCTTTAAAATCCATCAAAAATCCAACCATTCTTCCTTGGTTATTGGACCATATTCTGGTCCAAAATACCATCATTTCTCCCCCAGAACATTGAAATATCTAATTGTGCCACTTCCTCCTGCCCTTGCTTCCCTTCTGTCACTTCTTGGGAAAGCAGCTAGAGGGGTCCTTTTAAAACACAAGGCAGATCACTTCACTCCTGTTTCCAAAACTCTCTTGTGACTTACCACTGCCCGCCAAGTAAAGGCCAAAGCTCCTACTGCTGCCTATAATGCAGCCTTTGATCCCAAATGTATACTTCATTTCAGGGCAGCATGTCAGTTGTGGCTACTACCTCTTTCAATACTAAAGCATTACAGGGAAACAGGAAGTCTAATTTGGAACAAGGAAAAAAATAAGGTAACAAGAGAAAAAGCAAAGATAGGAGGAGAGCTTGACACTCCTATTTCTATTCTTAAGGTATTCTTTCTTTTTCCCAGGCTAACACAAGGCTGTACAATAGCCTCAAGACTGCTTTAAAAATCCAGAGTGAGCACAATCTTCTACACGTCCACTTCTCAGCAGCCAAGCCAGCTTTTTTTTTTTTTTTTTTTTTTGGCAATTTTTGTTTGGCAAAAATTGAAAACACTTTCTCTCTGATATAATCTGATATAGATCAATCTAAATGGAAAGACCTGAAGAGTTGACACATTGCTCCATTTATGCAGAAGGTTACAGCGTGTATGTGTGTTACTGCAGTCCAGTAACAGTCATTCCTGTTACCTAATGTGGATGAGTAATCTAGAGACAAGGAGGACTGTGGGAGAGTTGGCTGCCATACATGGAGCCTCGTTGCCTTTCTGAACGGTGACAAGAGATTGCATGGTATTTCTAGACCCTTCCAGAGCACTATTTGTGTCTACTTCTGAAAAGCAGCATGAATCCAAAAGTTTACCTATATAGGAAAATAACAAGAACACGAAAACAACGTAGCCGTAGCTATAGTTTTGAAGAAAAAAGTTGGACCACAGACCATGATCATCCCAGAAAGGACTCAAAAATGGATCATTTTCCTAATAAGCACATTGACTATGTACTCCAGTCAACTAGTAAATAATAAAAGTGAAGCCACAGAAGTAAACATCACTGAATAGGGAGTTATAGGGATTTATAAAAGCCTTTTAAAAGGAACTAAGTCAAGTTATAAAGAATAATGCAAATGGTAGCACACTTAATAAGTTAAATAAAATAGGAAAACAATAAATTAGTTATGAGAGACCAGGATAAAAATTCCTGAGCACACTCCCCACGCCCCACCCCCCGCCCCAGTTATTCTTTTCAGGGAATGGATATATGACCTAACTGAGCCAAATAAAAATCATCCCTGGGGCTTTTTTTTATTTTTTTAATTGGAACAGAGAAGTGAAGCAACAGGCTAACAGCCTTCCTCCTGCAGTGAAGCAGGAGGTGTGCACGTGGTGACGACATTCCTGGTGCATGGAAGAAGCCAGCTGGGGAGATGGAGCCAACATGCTGAGACAGAGATGAGACCTAGTTGGGAAGAGTCCTTGTGTCACCCACATTGTCTCTGAGACCTCCTAGCAGCATGGCTGTTTCAGTGTGGTCACCTGGGCCAGTGAAGTCCCCATGTACCTAAGCTCATTCAAGTAACATTTCTGTTTCTTGTAGTCAAAGAATGGCGACCAAGGTAAAGCACTACAGATTTTTGAAAAGATGATTTATAGCCCCCAAATTATCAGAGTAAAAATATATGAGATAATACCTATGTAATAAGCAAAATTTTGAAAGCAAAATTATCAGTATATGAGGCTAAAAACAGAAAAACAACACCTAAAAGAAAGGTCAATGTTAAAATATTGGAATCATTTTAAATAAAACACTCTATAGAAAAATCTAATTGGCTAAAAAAAGTCCAACTATGAAAAAAAATGTATGCAAATGGATACATAGTGTGAATGTGCATTATCTAAAAAGCAGAGATAGCAATATTACGGAAAAGTTTTGTGCAAAAGAATAAATGATTAAAACAGAATTATTTTAGTCAATGAAAGATATAATTTAAAAAAACTCCTGTGAATATTTATATTCTGTTTAATTTTACTTAGAAATATTTAAAGTAAATTTGGTTTGGGGGAGGATTCAGGGAAATGCTGGTGGAAACCCAAGTGTAAGATCAGTATTATGACACCACTCTCAGTCTGGAAAATCAAATAGACAAAACAAAAAGGAATTTAACAATATAATTGCAGAGTTTGTCCACATGTGTACATATTTATATATAAAGCCTAAAATTAAAAAATACACTTTCCTTTCAAGCTGAATGGAATACAGAAATAATACCTTAAAAAGGAGTGCTTAAAATTCATTTGGTTTTTCTAGAATGGATCACCAGAGTTTAGTTACCATTTTACAGCCAGAAAGTCCAAAGGGCAAGGAGGAAACAACCTCTCACATTGTAAAACTTGCCTGTCATGGAAAAAGTCTCTATTCTCTCTCGTGAAAAAAACCTTTCTCTGTAAACTGTCCTCCCCCAGATGACAGCTGTTTAGAATTAAAAGGCTCACAAAACCAGAAGAATTCCAAAGTACATTTCTAGCATGAGCACAATTTAGGGTTCCATCAAAGGGCCAAGTTGTGGCAATGAAATCAGCCCTGACCATTAAACATGCATTTGCCCACACACTCACCATTGGTTGAATAAATATTTATTTCACACTGACTGTGTACCCAGACATTATACTGGGGCACACAGGAGTGAGGAATGGCAGTTTCAAGTCAATTAAATGATCATGTCAATTTTGAAAGTGCCTTGCAGAAAAGGAACAGAATGCCAACAGGGAACATCTGACCTTCAAAGACCAAGAACAGGCACAATAATGAAATTGAGAAGCAGAACAGCCAAGACAGGAACTTCTATTTTCAAAATATCCAAGAGTTACCTAAAGCCCTGAGCTGCCTTCCTCGTGTTTACAACTGAAATACGCATGCCTACCTTTCAAGATTAGGGTGAGGAATAAATCTAACAATATAAAACAGTCACTTGGCACATAATAGTTGTTCTATGAATGTTCTTTGGTAGAATTCACAGGCTTTGAAGCTAAGCAGATGGAGTTCCAACCTTACTTACTATGACTTTATTTCTTTGTCTTTGTTCTGTAAAGTGGAGGTAAAATATTACTGTGAACCACATGAAATTGTGGGTATTTGTGTGACTCACACCCACCCAGGGCTCCCAGTTCAACGGCTGCCTGTCCTGAGGAGCTCTGAGGATTTGGTGCCATGACGCAGAACATGCTTAACATCTGATGGGCGCCCCCTCTCTTATACCCAAGTGTTTGAGTCATATGTAGAGAAATGGAAGTTCCTGTTTGCGTGCACACAGCCATAGAGGTTGTGCTCTTTGCTTTCACCTCAGGCCTCTGCACAGCAGGTAAGAACAGGCTGTGGGATTCAAGCGGAACCCTGCGTGTGGCTCCAGTGCCCACCACAGGTCCAGGACTGGCTTCTCTGGATGCTCAGAGAAAAGAAAGGGAGGATCCCTTTCACTTCTGCCCTGGGAGGGAAGCAGGTTCAACTTGCAGGAAACAAACACATGGGACAAGCTTTGGATAACTAGCGGTGGGAACTTAAAATCCATCTTTAGCTTCATTATGTGAAAGGAATGTTTCAGTGTGTGAAGTCTTGCTAAGCTGGTATCCACCTGGAGACAAGCTTCATTCATCAAAACCTACATCATCTGTAGTCACTGCACACCAGTGTGGTTCAAGGCGAAGGGTCATCACATTGACCCTTGACATGTAATACTCTCTAGTGTGGATGGGAGCGTATTGACTGGCTCCATGACTAAACAGTAGAATCACAATTGAGTAAGGGCCCACCAAAGCTTCATTCACGTGGGGATATTAATATAGAACTACATTTACGGGAAGGTGGTGGAAATGACAGGAAGTTCAACATTAATCAACCCGATAGGCCAATTACCCTTGCCTCATTACAGGTGCTATGGGCCTGGAAGAGGGAAGAGCAGGGTTTATGACAAGGACACAATTGTGACTCAATGAACCAGTTCAGCTCCATTCTTACAAGGACTGGGGACATGAGTCACTCACAGCCATCTCCACTATGCACCACATCCAGCGCCAGGTCACCATGTACAGTTTTCTTATTGATTTGTTTATATACAGTATAGAACAAGGTAGAGAATAATTCACTTTTGTGGATAGCAACTGCAACAAGTACATGGTCTTGTTTTTTTCAGAATATCAAAAAGTTACCTAAAGCCCTGAGCTGCTTTCCTCGTATTGACAACTGAAATACGGATGTCTACTTTCAGGATTAGGATGAGGAATAAATGTAACAATATGAAACAACCACTTGGCACATAATAGTTGCTCATTTCCTTAAAATAGCTCATTGAGTGCCTAAACCCACCTGGAAATGTGTATATCCAGACACCTCACTTCCCAGCATGCACACCCTTCAGAGACATAAAACTTACCTGGATCGTTCAACCCAATTTTGTGGCCCCTCCGAACCCTGTAGACAGCTAGGAGAAGACCCTCCCATGCACCTGGCATGATGTTTCATTTTCCTCCGAATAATATGGAAACACATTGCCAATTTTTTAAAATATCATACACAACTGAGGATTCACCAGTGTGAGCATATAATTCATCTCCTCCTTCAAGGACGACTTAAAAACCCCAGGATGGTGCGATCTCTATAATATATAGTCATCCTTGGTCTGTATAATGGTTACCAAGAAAAAGTGGGAACACACAAACTTCGAAACATGCTTCTGAAAAAGTAAATGACTTAACACAGTACCTGAAACATATAGCTTTTAACTATTTTCAGCCTGGAAAAATGGGAAGTTTTAAATGTTCTCTGATAAGAAATTAACTTTCTTCTACTGTGCAGACTAGAGGTCATTAAAAAAAATTGGAAATAATTTTAATGGTGTAAGAAAATATTCACTATACCAAGGTAAGTGAAAAAAATGAATTAAGACATTTATAAGTTTTGATTCCAGGTACATTAAACCAATGCGCACTCAGCAGAAAATTCAATAAAGTATTAACAGGGTGTATTTCAAGTAGTTTTTCTTTCATTCTCTATGATTTTTCTATATTTTCCTTGAGTATTAAGAAAAAAATTAAGAGAAAGAAATTACAAATATTATAATTAATAAAAATAAGACAAAAATATTATTCTACCCAATTTTTAATCCAAAAATGACTTTAAGAAGTATTTTGGGCACCTGAGTGGCTCAGTTAAGTGTCAGACTTTTAATTTCAGCTCAGATCATGATCTCAGGTTAGTGAGATCAGGTTCCGCATCTGGCTCTGTGCTCAGCATGGAGTCCGCTTGAGATTCTCCTTCTCCTCTCCCCCTACCAAATAAATAAATAAATAAATCTTTTAAAAAAGAAATATTTCATATATGTATATATGCTTTTTTAAATAGTTTCATTGATTTCCAAGGAAGGATATAATGACATAATATTATCACTGTTGATTGGTAGGAAATCAGTAGGTTAAGAACAGCACATCCCAGGAAAATGGAAGTAGAACAGTTTTTAGCTTTTCCTCTACACCATAATAATTACTTTACATTTTTCACCTCGTAATTAAGGCCCAAGAGCAGGGCATTTCCTAGGAGCTAATAAGCATCAGGGTTAACTGCTGAGGATGAGCTTTTCTTTTATTGCTTAATTATATCAAATCAATTTAGTTTTCATTTTTTCAAAGCAGAAGTGTCTTTTAGTAAACCGATTTAACACATTTCTGAATATGTGCTTGTAAAATGAATGACTATATACTTCATTCTATTATATTAGTATCTTTTATGACATCAGAGACGTGTATATATCAAGAATATTGGGTTGTAAAGAAAGCAGCAAATATTTCAAGACATTTAAATGAGAATTAATAACTCGCTGTTAAAACATTAGTTAATAGGAGAAAAAATGCCACCAAATAAAAAGACTAAAAGGAAAAATACCAATCCTAATGTAGCCTGAGGTGGAAGGTGGAGAAATGAGTCATAGAAGAGTCTGCCTAATTGAACAGATGCCCTGTTCTTGCACAAGAACATCCAGGAGGCAGGCAAAATAGAGGGAAACGATCATTTTCCTTTGTATTATTCCACTTTCTAATAGCAGACGAGAGAAAGGTCTACTATAAAATTTAATTTTCGTGTCGTCTTTCCTACTCACTCACCATGGGATCACACAAAATCCTTCAGCCCCCATTTCTTCCAGGTAACCACCTGTGGTCACTATGAACTTCCTCCAGGATGGCAGAAAGGGATTGTCTCACGTGTCATCCCGTCCAGAGGCAGAGCACCCCTGCGAGCACTGGGCCAACAAGGACCACGAAACTGATTACTGGCTTCCACGGGACAGAGAGGCTCACTGGTTATGCCACAGGGGCGTACAGGAAGAGTGGCACCATGCGGGCTGACTAGTTTCCACTAGTTTCTGGTGTACTTTAACATACATGCAGCGACATCTAAAAACCTTAAGAATGCAATTTGGTGATGCTTTATGATTGTATATACCTGTTCATCAACCACTGAAACCAAGAGACGGACGATTACAGCAATGCAAGAGCTTCTTTTCAGCCTAAATCTGTCCCCCGAGGTAACTACTATTCTAGGTTATATCACCACTGATTGATGGTATTGTTCTTCAATTTTATATGAATGAAATTGTATCCCATATATTCTTTTATGTCTGGGTTTGCTCTTTCAAGTTTATTACTCTGAAACTCACGTATGTTGTTGCATAGAGTAGAAGTTTGTTCTTTTTATTTCAAAAAAAATTCCATCATTTACAGTTACATTTTGATGATAATAGACATGTTGTTTCTTTTCAGGGTGGTTTTTTTATAAAGCTGCTGCAAGCATTCTTCTACATTGCTTATTTGCACATTTTTAGGCACTGCAGTTAGGGATATGCCAAATTGAATGGTCAGATTATGGAGGAAGCATGTGTTCAGCATCCTAAAGACCAAAAATGTTTTCTGAAATGGTTGTACCAATACAGTCTACCATGAGCAATGTATGAATATTCTAATTATGCCAGATACTCATCTGCTATTGTCAGGTTTCCTGTTTCTTTGTGTTTTTTCTTTCCTTCTTTTTGTTGTTCTTTTTTCTTTATTTTAATTTTATTCATCTAATGGGTGGTAGGTGTATTAGTATCTCATGGTTTTTTATTTTCTCTGGTGATTAACAATCTAAGTAACACTGTCATATGCATTTTGTTTAGATAGGTATATACTTTTGCTTAAGTTGTCTCAATATTACAAGGCAGGAAAATTGGGTAAATACAAGCCACTATGTAATCAGCAGAAGAGAAAGCCTGCTTCTCCCATTATTTGTTTTTTCACTGAAGGAAAAATAGATAGCTTTTAAGAAATTACATCATAACCTTCAAGCAAATATTATGTTTATGAAATTTCCCTTATTTAAAGATTTGATGTATTTACTCAATAATTATTGCATTTGTATGAATTTGTATATGAAATAATATATTTATTTTTAAATTTTTTTGAAATAATAAAATAAAATAATAAAAATAAAATGAAATAAAAATATTTTTTGAGTACCAATTATGTGACAGGTCTTGAATTCTCCAGAAAATCTAAGATAAATAGAAATCAACTTACCCAAAAGGAGTTTAAAATTTATTGAAGGAAGCACATTAGCTTTACAAAAGGGTGAACAAGTTGTTGAGGTGACCAGAAAGTATGGTCCTAGCTACCAAAGAAGTTTTCCTGGAGGAAGTAACATAAGAGATAAATCCTGAAGTTTAATTCCCGTTTAGTCAGGTAGGGTGATGTGAATTTGAGGAATAAGCTTAAGCCTGTGGGTTTGCAAACTAGGGAATTCCAAAGCATGGGAGTAGTATCTGCAAAACACTGAATATGAGAGAAAGCATGGATTATTGAGAGATAGGCAAATGGTATGAAACCTCAACATTTTAAAGAGGAGGTTAAGAAATGAGCCTGTTGATGAAGGTAATCAGTTGTGGAGAGTCTTTTATGTCATGGTGGGGAGTTGGGACTACAGTCTGAATGCTACAACCATCAGTAAAGGATTTCAGACAGTGACATAATTAGATGGAGATATTATTCTGGAAGTATCGGTGAATTGTGAAAAATTGTGAAAAGCCAGGTCACAGCCTGCGGCTGTAATCTGGGCATCAACTAATTGGGTCTTGAACCAAGGTTGTGAATGTATGATTAGAAAGAAGTGAAAAGCCAGTACATCAATTTTTTTTCCAGTTTTTTATCATCATATGCTTGAAAAAGTCAAATTAATTATGTGTTCATAGAATTAAATCAATGCACATCTCCCAGACAACAGAAACCAAGTTAATTAAAGGACTGGGAGCATATGGAATGCCTTATAGCCTATTTAAACTTACTGTCACTTCAACAATGACATTCTTGGTTAGCGCCCAGAATAATGGTTACTCTGGTCTAAGGAATATTAAACTTTTTATTACTCCAGGAGGCCAGTATGATTAGATTATTGTTATGACAGAAACAACCATCTAAATATTATAAGAATAAAGTGGGAGAACATGATATTAAAATTAACTTAAATCAACACCACTGTAACCAAAACCCTAAATGTAAGAAAGGTACAGTCCATGTTTTAGAGAGTCGTGAAATCAATGCACTATCTTGTGGTTCACTGGATTTTGATGTCAAAGGGAGATGAAAGTTCATCTCACCTAGGGAGTTTTTTGGATCCAGCCGCACTACTCACTCACCACCCCCTACACTGACATGCTGACATGTTTAGTGAACTTACAAGTCACTTAAAGCATGTAGTAACATGTCAACTCCAAGACCCCAGCTATGGCATTCTGAATTCCATTGTTCTGAGAAAGGATATTGTTAAGAAACATCTCAGTATTTTGACATTCATAGTTTCCAGATCACTGCTCTAGAAAGTAAAGTAGTGAATTTGTGTAATTTAACAACACTGCATACATTTAGTATTTACCAAAAGATAAATAGGTTTAAGAGAACAAACAAATCTAAGTATTTAGAAACTAGTAACACATAAAAGTTATTTTAATAACTGAACCCCCCCCCCCAAAAAAATAACTGAAACCAGAAAATGTTCAAGGGCAATGTATGTGTATATTTAATTGACTCGTAGATGGACAGCTATTTCCTAAACCTGAGCTAATTCAGGGGGAAAAAGGTAGATTTGACTACATAGAATTTTAGAACATTTATGAATTACAAGCATTACCAAAAAAAAAAATATTAGCATGTAAACAGACTAGAAAAAAGCTGTAGGTATCTAAAGTGTTCTTATAACTTAATAAGAAAAATTCAATAGAAAAATAAACCAATAGAAAAATGGGCAAAACATATGAAGAAGCAAGATACAGAAGAAAAATTAGTTGAAAAATATTTTAAATGTTCAATTTCACTGTTGAAGAAAACAAGGGTAATGGTAAAAGTGGAGTAGAATTTTCTTTCTTTCAATTTTGCTAATTTTTATTTTAATGATAATACCTAATGAAAGAAAGGATACCAGAACTATGACTGTAAATTATGTTAAGTTCTCTGTTTCTCAGCAAATATTCAGATATGTGCACATAGACTTCTAGGGAAAGACAGTCATGATGTCATTATATGTAGCATTAAATTGGATAACTCACAGTATTTAATAGTGAAGTCTAACCCATTGAAAGTGTAAAAACTACAAGTAAGGCTCATCACTACAGTCCTTTATTGCATAAAAATTACACTAGACTGAGAGAAGAACATTAAGAATCCTGAGAACAATAAGAGCAAAAAAACAAAACAAGCAGAACTTGTTCAGTCACTTTAGGAGTGTTGTTTTGACCCCTTGTTAAAAATTCAGGACTGAACCTACTTCAAATGCAAAAATCCTAATTCCTGGGAATTCAACCTATATGTCTACAATCCTTCTAAGAGGACTGTCTTTTTACTTGTTTGTTTGAAGATATTAAGGATAGAGAACTGTTATAGGAAACTATTTTGTTCTTTACTTAGTGACTCTCCTTGTTTCATAGGAAGTGTCCACTGCACTGTCTATGCTCTGGCATCCAGTTGAAATTCAGGCTCTAGGGCCTTAATGAAGTGAGTCTACCTGACTTAATTTTGCAGTCCCTGTCAGGAGTTCTCTCTTGCAAGTGACCTTTTAGCGCCAAGAAAATAGCACCCAAGGAATTTTCTTTTGTCTGCTAGGTCATCATCTAAGCCACATCAAACCTGTTATGGAATGAAGCCTGGCATTTATTTTAAAAAAGAAAGTCTTCATCCGAGCCTGGGTGGGGATAGTTCAGACTTGTTTGAGGTATCCATCCCTTATTAATGCATCAAGAAAGAATTCCCATATTGAGCTTGCAGTGGCATTCTGAGCATGGAGGAACTTGCTGAGCAATTCACACTGTCCACCAACAATTTGCTTTGGGGCACACTTAGAGTTCGTGCTATCATTTTAGCCCCATCTGCATTAGGGCGATGAGATACTAGATGTGATATTCTTAAATCACTTACATTTGAATCAGACAACGGAAGCTTGTTGTCAGAAGCAAAAACATCTGGCAATACAAGTGGCGAACAAGTGTGCTTGAACTCTGATTTTGAGACGGACATATGAGTACTTAATTTTATTTGGATGAATGTATTATAATGAAAATTATGCCCCTAGATTTTCCTTACAAAAGCAATCTATACAAATCCTTAACCAAAGAGTCTCGGCCCCTTTGTCCCCTAAAAAGTTATCGAATCTTGTTATGTTCATTATTTGAAACATTCTAAAAATGCCCTCTTATAAGCCAATTTGGGGCAACCAGATGAAAGTTTACGGTTGCTTCCCTTGAACAATTTCTGTATATGCCAAAAGCAGAAAGCCCAAGACAATGTAATGATTACCTTTTGGAAAATTTATCATTTTTTCCTTCACATTCATAACCTCATGTGTGTACTTTTCCAGCTAATTTCATGATTTCATCCATGGGAAAGGAATCCTCATTACCAGGAGTAAGCCCGGAGTATCTGGACTCAGTGTCATCTTCCAAGTTTAAAAGCAAAGATGTAGCATGTGTATTGAGTAAAATGGAGTCCGAAGAGACATACATGGTAATTTAATTAAGGAGGTAGATGACTACCCTTAATGGAAATGCCCAAAGTATGTTAAGATGTGTTAGGAACATCCAATCCTTTGTACCATTCATCTGCTGTTAGAATAACCAGGTGGACTGGTTTGTAACTTTGTTCTGAGGATGACTTCGTTTAGAAGTAGGTTATTGGTGCTTTAGACTCCTTCATATTTTGTCAAAAAGTTGGTATTAATGGATCCCAGAAAGGAGTTGGCACACAAGTATAGCTCACAGTATTGGGGAGTATGGGCTATCGAGTGGGGGAACAATAAAGATTGGTAAAATGTCGGGGCAAAATTGACTGCCAGGTGTATGTATGAAAGCCACAATCCCTCATCAAATTTAAGTAAATTTTTTAAGCATCTCTGGAAGAAAAAGGGCAATATTTTGTCACAACTTTGGAAACTTTCAAAATTTGTACAAGGAAAACAAACTTAACAGCCGAGGAGTAAAGAACAGGCCTTACACTGAGTATGTAGGAGAAAACTGGAAGAAGTCATATAACCTGAGAATTTGGAACCCATAAAGACATGAATATAGTGGTACTGACCTCCTGTGATAAGGATAAACCTATTACCACCTGAACTTGGATAACACGGTTTCCCTCACAATGCAGCACTTTGACCCTAACACCTTAGACATCAGTTCCCAAACTACACTGGCTGATGGGAAGAGAATTCCAAGAGCCAGCAAGATGATGTTCCCCAAAACAAGGTTTCTGAAGCCAACATCTGGATTGTTGGGTTAGGACTAAGATTGATCTGAAATTAAAATTATTTTTGTAATTAGATACATGACACATGAAGTCACAGAATAAGTGTTCCATGTTCTGAGTTTGAACATCACCTGTTATCAGAACAGCTGACTGGTTAGTACAAACCTTCCTTGTGCCTATAATGTGAACTTCATGGAGCACTATTTAAAGGAGGAAGTGAGGAGGCCATTGGTGATAGAGGGGAGCAGCCCTTTATTTGAAATAGATCATGGAGGAGCTTCTAAAACCATTCCAATATTGATTGTCACCTTTACTCTAAGTGGCAGTACAAACTATTACAGAGTTTTGAGCAGAGGGTTGACCCGTACAGATGTAAACTGTAATCATCAAGCTTTCTGACTGCTCTGTAGAGAGTGGAAGGGTAGTGGGAGCAGGAGAGCAGGTGGGTCCTGTAATAAAAGGAGCAAGTGTAAATAATGACTTCCGTCAGGGTGGCTGCAGTGAAGGGGCGAGTAGATAGTGGCTGGAGACGCAGTATTTGAAAAGAAGAGCCAACTAGATGAGGTGATGTATTGAGACCTGGTGTGAAGAAAGAACAAAGTTAAGGTCCACAAAAAGGTGTATGGTTTAAACAACCAGAAACAGTGAGATTTTTGTTTCACTCATTTGTTGTTGTTTTTATGGACATCAGGAAGGCTATTAAGAAACAAGGCACTGAGTTAAAAAAAAAAAAAAGAGGGGGGATGTCTTGAACATACTTATCTGGAGATGCCTGTCATCAAGATAGCCTCGCTGTGCAGGTTACTTGGATGTAAATTGTCAGTTCAGCGGGGAGGGCTAGCCTGGAGATCAAATGTATGGACAATCAGCATATAGAGGGCATTTAAAGAAATGAGAAGTAAATCACTGGGAAAACCAGTGTAGGGGAGAAGAGGATTAAGCATTGAGCCATGTGTCACTCTTGAGGATAAACAGGAAATAGAAGCTGAGCAGAAGCAGCTAGTAAAAAAAGTCACTTAAGTTATTAGTGAGATGACCAGAAACCCAGGAGTCTGGGGTGTCCTGGAATTGGAGTGAAAATCCCAAGGGTATGTAAGAAGCAACTGTGCTAAATGCTGCTGATGGATGAAGTCAGATAAGGGGAACCAGCCACCGACCTGAGCAATGGGGAAGTCACTTATGAAGATCGTTCTCCCGCCGGATTGCTGGAAAGGAGAGGAGAGAAATGGATAGTCACCAGAAGGGGATGGGAGGAGGGCTGGCTTTGCCGGGGTTGCTGTTTTGTTCAAGCTAGGAAATTACAGCCATGGTGATGCTCAGAGGAGTCACGCAGGAAAGAGAGGAAACAAGGGTTGGCAGAGGACAGTGTAACCTGTTGCAGGAGCAACATCTTGAGTAGGCTAGGAAAGGTAGAGCCGAGCACAGGGGGTGGGGTGGGGTTGGGGGGAGGTAGGAGCAGGGCTGGCTCAGCAACTGGACAGAAGACGCCCCGGGAGGCAGCGGGATGTGGCTGCGCAGCCGCAGGGTGGGAGGTGGCCATTTTCCCCTTGGTGCTTCCATTTTCTCAGTGAATTAGGGAGCAAATCATCAGCTAGGACTGAGGGTGGATGAAGAGGTGCAGGAGGGAGAGAGCAGAAGGGTTGAAACAGCTTCTGGATCAGAAGAGTGCGACACTGAATGGACTTAAGGATCCAATAGTGTTTCCAGGTGACATTAAAGGCTGATTTGACATCAGGGGTCATTAATTCCAGGTAAAATTGGTCACCACAGCTCTGTGCTTTCTTCAGGGACACGTGAAAGCAATTGTGCGGTTGTAGCCTTATTCTTAAAGAAAGGAAAGTTAGGACTCCGTTGCTGCCTTCCTGAGGGCCAGGCCGCCCCTGCTCTGCCCCATAATGACTAAGACTGGTTGTCCGTGGTAAGGAGCCATTTCTCATCTTCTACCCAACAGTGAGCCGGTTTCCTGGGGTACACCCCAGCTCGGGAGACACGTACGCAGGTGCGTGTGTAAGGAATTCCAGAGATGTGTGGAAATTTTAGAATCAAACCGAGGACCTGGTACCAGAGTTACAACAAATCAGCTTTATTTCTTGAGAAGGTTCCGCATTCACTCTGTCCTGGACGTAACTCTGTGTACGTACGTGAAAAGTTCTGGAATTAGAACCAATGTAGTTTCTGAGGAGTAAATCTTCCCGAACATTTAAGTATGCCTCTGGTCCCTAGTCCATAAAAAAGCACATAGTAAAAAAACAAAAAACAAAAAAACAAAAAAAAAAACAACAAAAAAAAAACACATAGTGCCACAGGTATTGTCTACGTAGGCTTTGTCAGGTACTCTGTCTGCAATAATAAGCTTAAAGCTGAATCGGTTTCCTTTTTAAAAATTCACTTTCCTTTTCTCTCATATGGTGGTTATAACAAACTTATGGAGGGGTTTCGATGATTAAATAATATATACAAGATGCCTACTCTGTGCCTGAAACATAAAAGGCCCTCAGTCTATGTTTGTGGTTATTGTTTTGATGGGTTGGCTGAAAGTGGATTAAGGAAGGCAAGCTGCTATAGACTCAATGTGCGCCCTCAAATCCATGCATTGAATCCCTAACCCCCAGTGTGATGGCATTTAGAACTGGGGGTTTGGGGATAGGATTAGGTCCTGAGGGTGGAGCCCTCATGATGGCTTAATGCTTCTATTATGAGAGAGGGAGCTTGCTTCCTCTTTCTCTCTCTGCTTTCTGCCATGTGAGGAAACCAGGAAAATGGCTTTCCCCAGGACCCAACCACAAGGGCACCTCATCTCAGACTTCTAACCTCCAGAAACTTTGAGAAACTAATGTCTGTGATTTAAGCTACCAGTCCATGGTATTCTTGTTATAGCAGCTCCAACTAAGACACAAGCATATAGTAATTCTCCGAACTAGGCCCCATTTTTATACCACCTCATGGTCTCAGACCCAGGGGTGACCAGAAAAAAATAAGAGTCAACCACAGGTAGGATTCCTAGATGGTGACCATCGTAGTTTCTCAATCTCTGCTTGGTTTGCAACTTCTGCAGGACCAAGGATAAGCTTCTCCCCTTTGCAAAAGGGTAATAGGGAGCATCAGATGAGGCATGAAATTGGTGGTGAGAAGGGGATAGTCAGGTGTGCAGATGTGGCACTCTCAAGACATTGGGCTTTACCCCCAAGATGACAAGCCCAAGGCAAAGAAACAGGGACATGGAACACCGTGCAAACACATTTTCATGACGTTCACCAGTGCGTGCCCTCAGAGTCATGAACCTGACAGAGGGAGACAAAAATTCTACTACATGAAAGAAAGAAATCGTGCCCGGTAAGTCAGTGTGAGCAGGGAACAACCATCAACACATACTCCGTCTTCCGCCAATGGAAATGTCAATTCCCCTTAGTCTGAAAAATCATTTTGTCTCCAGAAATTTATTATCTATCTGTTCTTATCCTTCCTGAAATGGAGTAGGCCACAATCTTTTTACTGAAGAAAGTACAATTGAAGCCATATGTGATTTTTGGACTTAATACCAAAACTCTGCCTTTGTCCTACAATCAGTGACCAGATCTTCTTTCAGAATTACACCACCTTTGCATCATTCTTTAGTATCAGAGCAAACATTATAGAATTGTACACAGATAAGAGGATCATTCGGAGTGTTTTAGGCTAATTCATCCCTCTACCAGTTCTGTAGCACACTTCCAAAAATATTTTCAAACTTCACATGAAAGTTTTTTCACATACAAAATTTACCTCTTTGAGATGAGAAATCTTCATTAATCACACTCAAACTCCTTAGTTATCCCCCACTAAAACTGGTTGTTTGGGGTTCCCAAACGGAAGGAAATTTAATTCTTATTCATTCATTAATTCAACGAGTGTTTATCAAATACACTCAATATATCCTGAACTGTGCTAAGTGACGTGGAATCTACAAAGAAAAAAATATGTAAAAACATTATCTATGACATCAAAGCTCTTAAAGTCAAAGATATCAGAAGATATTTAAAAAATAGTATAATTCAGTTAAAAGTCAGAAAATCTGGTCTTTACCTTACCAGCTATGTGATGTCAGCGAATTACAACACTCTTGTCTCAATTTTCAGAAACATAGAAAGTGAGCTCTAACGTGAAGAACTTTTTCTTCTGAAGTAGTTAAAGGAGACAAACTAAACTAACAAATTTTGATTGAAATTACACTGCACCCCATGAGGTCCACCTCTGTGTTAGGCCAATTTTATACAGTGGCAACGTGCATTCACCCCACATGCCCATAGCCATGTCAACACGAGAGCAATTTCAGTCACTCAGTCTCCATACAAAAGTCTCTGCTCTGCTCATCATGATTAGTCCAATAATCATTGAATCTATCTTTTGCTTAATTTCTTAAGTGAAAATGTGCAGTTTTGTTCATTCAAAACTTACTCTTCTTTCTTTCGATGCAACACTGTGCTTTCTTTCTATGAAATTACTGCCAGCCCCACCCCCACACACATGGCTCTTGTTGGGCTTTCAACCGAGAGGCCACATTTTCCTCCACAGCTTAGGGACACTCAAGAAAGTTGTTGTTGTTGGGTTTTTTTAATTAAAAAAATATATGAATACATGGGGCGCCTGGGTGGCTCCGTTGGGTGTCTGACTCTTGATTTCAGCTCAGGTCATGATCTCAGGGTCATGGGATTGAGCCCCATGTTGGGCTCTGCACTGGGCCTGCAGCCTGCTTCTCCAAATAAATAAATCTTAAAAAAAAAAAAAAGATTCTCTCTTTCCCTCTCCCTCTGCCCCTCTCTGCCCCCTTCTCTCAAATATATATATATATATATATATACATATATATATAAATATATAAAATATACATGAATTCAATATGTTTATGATAGAAGAGTAGCACAGACACAATCTTAGGATACCAAAACTAATAGTGTCCTTACATAATAACAGCAGTGGCCACAGAGCACAGGGAAGTGTGGATTCTCATAACCTTTATGTTAAAATATAACATAAAATAAACACATAATATATAATATAACATAAAATATACACATCCCTTTTTTCATACAATTTTGCAGCTCTAAATATAAAGTAGGCAATGTAATTTTTTTGCAATATAATTTTTTAATGTACAGACAATACATTTAATAAGTATGGCTTCTAAGTGAGAAAAAGTGGGGAAAAACTAATTTCCATTAATAAAGAATTAGTGAAGAAAATCGAGATGCATTCATATAAGATGCCCTAGATGGTGATGTAATTATTTTATGGTGAAATGCAGAGTCCCACAGTTTGTTGTTAGGTGGAAAGTAAGAGTTATGGAAGAGCAATCATTATATGACCCCACTTATAAAAGGTTAGTGTGAATATGCTTTGGAAAGCAACTCTAGGTTTGGTCATCAAAATGCTACACAAGTTTTCCCTGGGTGATTTTGTGATTTTAGGTATTTTTCCTTTCTTCATATTTTCCTCATCATTTTACATTTTCCAAAGAGCACGTATTATTTTTCCAAAACAAAAGGCAATCATACTAATGAACAACATTTTTCTCATTGGAAATATACATTATTGTAGAAATTTTAGAAAACAAAGCAAACTGAAGGGAGAAAAATTAGAAACCACTTAAATCCTACCATCCAGAGAGAGTCACCTCTTTCTGTTGCTTATCCACGTACCTATTTATATACATGTTTTTAAATAAAAAGAGGAAAGCGATATACCTATTTATAATGACTTCAATGTTTCATCTTACAAGTGATCATAAGTGAATTTTAATGCTACTGAATATTCTCGTGAAATGTACTTTTTAATGGCTACACACTGTAAAATATACATAATTCATGTAACCAACTACCTATTGCTGGACAATTAGGAGGAGAGCTGTGTTTTAAAGCAGCCATTAGGAGTTAATGAGCTAGGTTTGTGTTCTTTCCAAAACAATATAAGCTCATAAAAAGGCACAGCCTTTGTGCACCCTGTATTCTGTAAAATGTCTAACACAGTGAGTAATCAGACTAAACAAGGTGATTCCAGTCCGGCCAAGATTCCACATGCCCATAGAAATGGTGGAGATTTGGTCCCATTACAGCTGGGGAAAATGAAACACTTTTCCCTGTTCTAGACATTTCGAAGCACATTTAGATCAGCTAAGATTGATGTCTCTCACGTTGCTATATTTAGGAAGCAAAAAAGAGTTTGCAGTTATGTGCACAGTAGAGAGGGTTCCAAGCCAAGGGATAGGAACTAGATTTCTTTTAAGTCCCATAAATAGCTGAAGTATCTTGGACAGGGTGGCTCACCTCCTATCTCATTTCCAAAATGGGGGTGAAGACATCTACTGGATCAGCCTAAGTGACGCTTTAAGTCCCAGGTCCACGGTTGACTCTCAGCATATGGCTCTGCTGCTGATACTGAGATTCTTTAATTAGCACACAGAGGGGCATGCCTGGGTGTTTTGTTATGATTATACACACCTTTTCCAAATAAGTAGTGAACTATTTCACTTGAAAAGTGAGGTGACCCTTACTGTTCATTTCCTGAAAAACCACTTAGAAGAGCTGTTAGGACATTTCTGATGTGCTGTATTGCACGGGAAGGTGACATTGGAACACTCACCATATTGTGGAGGGTTAAGTTCAGACATGGCTCCCCACAGCTGTGTGAGATACAAACCCAAGAACAAATTATCTTCCCCCAGTGCATCCAGTGTACTATGCAGAGAAGGCACAGGTTAAGGACCCTACAGCTGGCACTGGGGAGAGGGGACACACCTAGCACTCACCAGTCCCTAGGAATGAGCAAATCCTGCTCATGAGATGCCCGACGCCCAACCCCTGTGGTGAGCTCCCCCAAAGGCCCAAGGCTCTCCTCTGAGGCCAAGCAACCACAGCCTCCAGGGGGGGCCTTTTGAGCGGGGCCCAGAGCAGGTGGCCCTTTGTGGGGCAGTGCAGCTTTGCAGAGTGTCCTCTTAGCCCGCAGACCCTAGGGACTCCAGGTTTCACAGGCTATTAAAGACCAGATTTCCATTTTATGGGGTACCAGATTTTTTTCTCAAAATTTGATAAGCTTCCAATTCATTTGCTTCCAGTCAATTACATAATGAGTAACAAAACCCTCCCTCCTCCCCTATGCAAGCATTTTAGGTTCAGTGTATTTCCTAGTACCAAATTCCTCTACCGCTGGTTAAACCAGGTGAATGTTTATTTCTCTCTCATGTGAACACAGCGTGTGTGTCCAGGGCCCAGAGCCGATATGCAGCTCCATGCCCTGCAAGGACCCAGCTTCCTTGGGCCTTTCTGCTCTGCCGTCCTGAAATTTGGCTTGCTCTGGGGACAGGATGAAAATCCTGTTTCAAAAAATTTGGCTGAAAAAAAAAATTTGGCTGCTGTGCTCTGGGGACAGGATGAAAATGGTGCAGAGCTGCCTCATTATTTTAGGGATTCATTTCCTAAGTGGGGAGAAGGAGTACAAGCCAGGCAACTACATGTTTACACCATGCACATCATGAATTCTCATATTTTTGAATGATTGCCCTAGCAATTTTTTCAGAAACTATCGCTACTTTTGCTCCAATTTATAAAAATGCATCCCCATTGCAAAACTAGAACTTTTTGGAGAAGTCCATGAAGGGCAGGGAGACTATTAGAAACCATTTTTTTTTTTTTTTTTTTTTTGTAAAGTGAGATCTACTTAAATTCTTGGATTTAGGGGCTTTCAATTCCCAAAAGCTACTATATTAAATATTAAAAAAGCTTATCTTGCAATAGTATTTTGAGCTGGTAACATAGAAGAAAGTTCTATTTTTTTTTCCTTCCAAGAAGGTTTTGGAAGTTGATTTTAAAATATCATAATGTCTTCGGGTCAAAATTCTTTCTAGAGGAGCACATTTTAAATTCTTATGAAAGTCACATGTGACCTTGAAACTTCAAAAATAGAAATCTGCTTTACAGAAATTCAGCAGAAAATTACTCCACGAAAATTTACATGCCCTACATCTTAAAAACATAAGTTATAAATAAATCCTCTGGATTTTCCCTGGATTCAATGAGATATTAAGATTATGCCGAAATAAAACTACAGCATAGACCTCAGCACACTGTTAACTCACCTACGGATTCCATTCTTAAATCTTTACATGACCATCTCACATCCGTTTTGTAAATTAATATTTGTGTGGCCATAATCATTCCCTTCATTACAACGAACAAAAATTTCATATTTTATTTTTGTAACAGGCACAAAATTACACCATAAGTTAAATTCCTCTTAATGTAGCAAATTACCCGTGTCTTAGACTTTCGCATATACTAATAATACTGCATTTTAATTATAGAGACCATTTCTTTAATCTGCTTGCCGTATGCAGTATTTACAGAGTAAATAGGAAAAAGACATGAATTGCTATTTTTATTTTTTAATGCTTATTCTTTCCCTATCTAAACAATGCAAACTTATTCATCAAAGTATAGTTGGAAAGCATAGAGAGTCAGAAAAAAAGAAGCTGCCTGGATCACAACAAATAATCATGACAAGTCTTAACATTTCACTGCATAGTCTTCCTTTTTACAGCTAAAGACACATGGCCCATTTAGTACAATATTTTATCAATGAGCATTTTGTCTTAAATGTAATTTTAATCATGTTTCAAGGAGATGCATCATAGTTTACACAGCATTTCCAGTATTTGGATAATTTGGCGGAGCCCAGTTTTTCATAATTGTAGATAATATTGCATCGTTTAGCATTTATAATTTTGTTCAATACATGTACCTGGAAGGTGTGGTATGTGACCACTCACCCCTGGCGGTAGACACATAGTTATCCTCATTGAGTTGCTGCCTTCAGAGACAAATATTCAAATGAATCATTTAGCTACAATGCGCCAAGTGACCTTGGCTCAGAGAAGGGGGGACTCTAACATGGATTGCTTGCTAAACTTTGTTTCTTATTTGAGATCATTTCCTTTGAATGAAGTTCGTTCTGGAAACGTAAAGATTGAATCAATGGGTAAGTCATTTTGTAAGTTTTTTTGACAAATTGCCCAGCATTTCCAGGTCAGCATGGAATAAAAACAGTGGTCGAATGCACCCTGATTTTTGAGTTTATTCTTGCCAGCCATGTCTCTAGGTCGCACTACAATTAAGTGTAACGGAGACTCTCAGTTTGAGATGAATGTTTTATTATACTAAAGAAGTGTATTTTCTTTTTCTAACCTAATACGCAATGAGTTTTAAACTTGTGGAAATCCTTTCCAATATGTAGTGAAATGAGCATTCAACTTTTCTTTTCTTTTTTTTTTTTTTTGCATTCAACTTTTCTTAATTGACTTATTGACGTCCTTGCTTTCTCTGAGTGTACTCTCAAATTGTATTTGCTAATGTTTCAAGAATATTGATTTATATTCATAAGTGCAATTTATCTATTATTTCCTTTTTGTACCATGTATCCTTTTTCTTCCTTGCTCTTAGAGCTGTTTTCTTTCTGGAACAAATGAAGTTTATTTTCCAATTTTTTTTTTCAACTCACTTAGGCATGTAACCTAGTGAAGGTACCTTAACTTACCTTCTCCTCATCTGTGAGATGTTTGTAATCCTAAACTTCTGAATCCTTACCTAATAGGGTTGTTGTGTAGATCAAATGTAAAGCACAAGACCATACCTGAGATACTTGAAATATACCATTTTAATCATTATTCTGTAATATCAAAAATATCATTTGGATAACTATTTCTGCCAAGTGGGAAATAAATTACCAATAAATGCAGATAAATTCACAGGTACTTTTTCTTTTGGGGGCAGGAGGTAGAGCATGTGAGGATAGATGATCATATATATTTGATAATACTGCGCTTTCTTTTTTGGGCTCACTTATTTCTTGGTCTTTAATACAATACAGGTTGGGTTTTTCATTTGTCTTGCCTAGAATTTCTCTACATATATTCTATTTTGTAATATATTTGTTATTGTGCTATTTTTTTCTGCTTTTTAAAATCACGGCATGATGTTTAGCCGAACATATGAATTTCAACAAATGAATATAGTAATGTAACCACCATAATCAGGTACAGGTCAGTTCCAGTAACCCCCCTAAAAAAATTTACTAGCCCCCTTCTAAGTGAAACTTCTTCCTCACCCCCCAAACCCTGGAACCACTGATATGCTTTCCATTTCTAGTTTTTCCCTTTCTAGAATGTAATATAATGAGATCATACAGAATGCAAACTTTTGAATAATTCTGGCTTCTTTTACTTAGTATAATCCATGTAAGACTCACCCGTGTCATTTCCATTATTACTGAATAGTATGTGGTTGCATGGATGTGCCATTGTTTATTTATTATCAATCCCCTTGTTAAAAAATTAGGTCATTTCCAACTGTTTAAGTTTATGGATGAAACTGGTTTAAACATTCACCTATTGGTCTATCTGTGAATATAGGTTTTTATTTCCCCTAAACATCCAGAAATGGGAGTGATGAGTCATTTGATAATTGTATATTTATCTTTATAAGATAAACTGTCAAACTCTTACCTAAAGAGGCTCTAAATCATCAACTTCTGGTTTGAAGGTCGTGATAAGGATTTGATTTGGTCTTATGCCTGAAACAATTAAAAAGTCAGACACAATGTATGAAACAATTGTCTTCAAAATCTGAGACATGAGGCATTGGAGTGCAGTGGTCACAGAGAGAAGGGAAAGTGCACGGGGAGCCGTAGGATTGCTACAGCTTCCTGCTGGGATGAGAAGAGAGATACCATACAAACACCTTGCAAAAGAGGCTGCAGGAACTATGTTAGTATCAGATGAAGTGGATTTCGGAGCAGAATAAAACTAGTGATATTATTTCCTAATAAAAAGGAGTCGTGTCAGGAGGATATAAAAATTGTAAATGTTTATGTGAATAGTAAGTAACCAAGTTTAAGATAAAAAGTGAAGCAAAAAAAAAAAAGAAAAGATAAAAAGTGAGGCTTCACGGGCAGTGCCCTTACCATCCCTATTTCTACCCATCACCTGTCCGTGACAATGTAGGTGTTCCTACAGTGATGAGGGTTTTCTCACCATGCTCCTCACTTCCTTCTCAGGACTCGCCATCACAATCTTTAAAGGGCGTGTTTCTGATAACAGTCTGTTCAAGGCAATCTCAGATTTTTTTTTTATCATTATCCTCAAAATTCTTCTAGCCCCAAATTTTTGGTCAATTTGTAAGGCTGCTTCTCCATTTTTAGGCATCCACTACAATAGCACCCCACCTACAGGTATCGATAATTGGATTTGGTTTTACTGCTTCTGTAACAAATTACCACAAACTTATTGGCTTAATGCAACAAAAATTTATTCTTACAATTCTGTAGGTTAGCAGCCCCACGTGGGTCTCACTGGGCTAAAATCAAGGTGTTGACAGGGCTGTGTTCCTTCCTGGAAGCTCTACATGACAATACATCCACCTGCTTCTTCCAACTTCTTTCCACCATATTCCTGGGTTCACTGCTCTTCTTCCATCTGTAAAGCCAGCAATATTGTGTTTCACTTGTCATTCTTCCATGGTCACATCTCCTTCTGACCCCGACCTCAGCTGGTAAAGAGCTCATGTAATTAGACTGGACTCATGTGGATAACCCAGGGTAACTTCTCCATCTCAAGATCATAATCTTAATCATATCTGCCAAGTTCATTTTGCCACATAGGGTCACATACAACTTTTAGGGATTAGGATGTGGGTGTCTATCGGGTGCCATTATTCTACTACACTGAATATTTCTAATATTTTTCACTAACAGGACACACTTAAAAATTATCTAACAATTTTCTTCTGGTTAGTGAACATCTTCCCTCTGTCACTTGATTTGATATTGTGCTTTGTTGGCAGTCGGCAAATTTTCGTAGCTATCTCATTGTCCTTGAGAACCCTGGTTAAGTATCAATGACTTAGAAAGTAGTATAATTCCTCCATATTTCCACAAATGTACAGATTCAAATGAGTATGAACAACAGCAGTAATCCCAAGCAGAAGAAGTTGGGCATTTTTGCTCTACTTAAACTTTAAGTAGAAAGTCTCCCCAGATGCCAGCATCATTTCAGTCCACATCACCACCACGCAGTCCAAGTCAAAGGAGATGTTGTGTTTTACTTATGAAACAATGTAAAAGGAATCTTTCTCAATGCCTTGGAGTTTCAGCTGAGGCTTGAGAGCTGAGTGCAATGACTCATAAGTGCCATATGTTTTAAAGAGAGGAACCTATACAATTCCTAGAGGATATGCTAAATGGAAGCCCAAATGAACAGGAAACATCATACTCCAGAGTTTATATCATATAACATATTCTAGTATTATACTGGAGAGATTTTCTTGAAGGGAACTTATAGGGATAGAGGATGCTATGTTGTAGGAGGCAGGAAAGGAAGAGGTTACTTCCTTGATCTAAATGAGAAGAACTGAAGAGACACCACACCCATCATCATCATCATCATCATCATCAATTTTAAAGGTTTGTCCTGTTCTTGATGCTCTTCTAAGTGCTTTACATGAATTAATTGAATCTTTACAACTTAATGAAGTGGATTTTATTGTTTTCCCCCTCTTAAAGCTGGGGAAATTGAGACTCACAGGTGTTCAGTGATGTCTTCTAGTAACATAAATCCTTGGCAGGGCTGTAAAAATTTATAGTTGTAGCCAGTGTCATAGAGGGGAATTCTCAGGAGAGCTTGACATCTGTCGCCTGAAGTTTGGGAGCACAACACGTGGCTTTCTAGAGCAGCCTACCATGTCAGAGTGAGAAGAGAAGGGAGCACTGAGGACAATCTGTGGCTCTCAGAGGACAAGGGTCTATAAACTTTCCAAAACCTGAGGCTGTATCATGGAGGAGAGCTAAGTGTGGGTAGCACTGAAGGAGACATTTCCAAGAAGGAGGTCTCCCAAGGTAAGGGGGTTCCAGACAGGGACGTACTACCTGGGGCAGGAGCTGATGGGACTTTGCAGGAGGTCAGCCAGAGCAGGCGTGGCTTACATCAGATGAAGACTTAGCAGGGAGGGCCTCCTGGAGATCGGTGGGAACCTACAAACAGGCACCAGAAGACAGGATTTGGACGCCTTCCCAAAAGACAGCATTCAACAGCCAAGAAAGAACCACAAATAGCACAAGCAACATAGACATCCTGCCATTTTACCTACAGTTTCTAGAGCTTGTTGGAATCCACTCAACTTTCACGAGCGCCAAAGCCTGTACTTATGAAAACAGAGAGAATAAGCCTACCTTGTGTGTAGCTGTGAGGACCACACCTAATGAGCGAAGAGCCCTTGGCGTGGCTCCCGGGGCTTGAATCAACTTGATGATCACCGATAGTACAGAACGGGATGACCTGCTTCCCAGGTACTTGAAGGCATTTCAGGAGGCTACCCTATTGTATTTTTTTTTCTTTTTTCTTGAGGAGACTACCTGGTGTAACTGGAAAGTGATGCTCTTCCTTAGCTGAAAATTAATATTTTTATTTATGCTTCTGAGTTGAAAAAAAATACATATGTAAGGGGCATGTTGGTGGGTCAGCTGGGTAAGCGTCCAACTCTTGGTTTCAGCTCAGGTCATGATCTCAGGGTCATGAGATCAAGCCCGTGTGGGACTCCGTGCTGGGTGTGGAACCTGCTTGGGATTCTTTCCCTTTCCCCCGTCCCTCCCTTCCCCCCAAAAAAAGGGGAAAAAAAAGGGAAAAAAAAGGAAACGTATGTATGTTAAAGACAGAAGTTACCATTGAAGGACTGAAAAACTATTAGCTATTCCTTCACTTTCCTTTAGTTATAAAAAACAGTGAGGAACTAATTTGATTTAAAAATTTTTCCGAACCTAGTTTGTGCAAGACAACCTGTAAGGTGCTATGAGGAGTAGCATCAGCAAGTGACGAATGAGACACCACTCTTGACTTTCAGAGACTCACACAATCACACGAGGGAAACAAGAAACTCAAATACAGTCAAATAAAAGCACTTTGAAATGTATAAATAGGCAAACTGCAGAGAGGGAGCAGACAAGGTGTTAGAGAAGCCAACGTGCAGAGGCCCACTGGAGGAGAGAAAAATGAAGAGTGACTGTGGATCTGAAGAATGCCAAGGAGTCTTTCTTCCTTCTGTGGGCAGGTGGCAGTCGTAGAATGGAAGACTCTGAACACCATGTGGAAAATAGTCCAGATGCAATGGGAATTTCTGGAAGATTTCTGAGGCAAAAATACAGAAGAATAATACTGATTCACAGAGAAAGGTTTGTGTCATCAGGAGAAACTAAAGAGACTTATAGCATGGAAGCAGAGAGGTATAATAAGGAAGCGTCATGGAAGTACTTACCATCAAGAGGTAACAAAATCATGAACAGAGACTGTGCAATTAAAAAAAAGACAAAACACATGAGGGACTTTTGAAGATGTAATGGCCAACATTTATAATACTATTTGGAGAAATTCAATAATGGCAAAGTACAGTGAATATCTAAAACAACTTTCAAAAAAAGCAATTTCTTCATATAATTGAGAAGCCAAAGGATTGGTGTAATGGGAGTTGTTAACAAGAAAATAATGAAGAACTGAATTTGTCTGTGTATTAACTAATTGAACAACATGAAAACTGAGAGTCTAAGAAAAATGGAATATAATGATGCAATAGGATCATAAAACACAAATATTAGCCCGACCTTGATATTTCTGGAAAAATAAGAAATATCTCCTCTGGAGAGGAGGAAAATTCTACTTCGATATGAGGAAGAAAGGCCAATTTAAAAGTAGAAAGGTAAGAAGAAAATTGGGTCATATTTGAAGCTATTTGCTTCCTGGTCCAAGATGTTGCAAATGGAGTAAGTAATTTATTTGTCAATTATACTTCAATAAGGCTGGAAAAAAATGGAGTTAGTCAGGTCATCAATCACAAGGCCCAAGTCCAATGATATGTTCACTTATGTAAAGAAGAATTTTTACTTGGCCATAGAAACCCGTTAATATGCTCACTAGTTTAAACACAAATGAACACCAGATATACAATAAAATTGCATCTGATTTATAAAGAATTGTAATCTAAAAAGATGGAAAACATGTGTCCTTACACAGAGATAAACATAAAGTCAAACACAGTTTGCTTTTGCTTAATGTTTGCCCGGTAGACAAAGGATAAAAATACTATAGTTAATTCTGGTAGCCATGCAGTCAACCTAGATTGCAAAGCACAATTTATGAAAAAATGGTCCTCCGCCATTCAAAATGGAGTTAAGAATTTCCAGTTTGAGGAGAAGTGAGGTAAAGAGTAGAAATAAATATTTCCAATTCACTTTATGTTTTGAAATTTCACCAAAGACGTGCCAGAGTTTGGTTTGTAGTTTATCTCATCTTTCCTTTAAAAACAAAATAAAATAATTCAAAACTATCGTTTACCTTCGATAAGACACCAGCAGAAAATATTTTATATTGTAAACCTCCTGAATAAATAAATGTGAGTAGGTTCCATTAATCGTACATATACATGAGCAACACACAGTTGTATTTCAAAACTGAATTGGATGGATGCAGACCGTATACATTGGGATCTATTCAAAATCTCAGAATTCTAAAATTCATAGGTTAAGTAATCTAAAACACTAACATACTTCTTAGCATCTTTGCTTTTAAAATATCAGCCCCAAATCATCTCATTTGAACAACTAATTTCAGTTTAGGGAGGCTGCCTCGTTTATTGACGGTAATAAAACCACAGATTCGTTAAAATATATAGATTGACTGCTCCAAGTTTCCTTAACAGTTCTCTGCACACATTCATATAGTGTGATGTGGCAAATATTCAAGTGCTCTTTACAGGAACAGATGGTTAGACACAATTAATAAGGAGCCTTGAGTTATTTGCATATTCATTAGATAATATCAGTTATTCCTCAGCAAGAACAAAGAATTACACAAATGGTGTTCATGTTTCCTCCCATTAACACATTATTAAAAGCAAAATGTCTGTGTTAAAAATGAGACAGATAGTGATCCTTGACTGTATAGCAACCTAGCATTATCCATTTGGGTTTTTAACATGATAATAAAAGCATGTTGCCCCTCCTGTAATTTATTCCTGCTTTTATAACAGAGAGCGCACAAAGACACACCATGCTTCATACTGTCCCCTCCCTCCCTCTCTGCTTTTTCTTCCTGTATAGTTGGTTGCCAGGAGAGAGGTCAGGTCGGGGAAAATTAAATAAGTTTTTATTTTAGTTAAAAAAAAAAAAAAAGTTGGCCAGAGAACTAAAACAATAAAAAAAAAAAAAAACCTTACTGACTTTGGAACCCATTTAAAAGCCCTTTCTGATGCTCTTGTTAATAAACATGGAAACTTTACAGATAAGAAATCAAATTATAATTTAAAATAAAATAAATATAGAAGATCAACTAGTTAATCTTCAATCCAATTTTTAATTTAAATAAACTCAAATAAAATTACTTTGCCTTGATGCTATGGATTTTTTTTTCCCATCACTTCCTTTGTCATTAATATACAAGAATGCTTGAGAACTGGTCGGAAATTAAAAAGAAATGACCTTTGCATTAATCAAAAATATCAAAGCCATTTCTACAGAAAGCCCTGGTTTGGGAGGCTAAATAAAGGCACACGTGAGACAAACATACAAGGCAGTGAGAGCTTCCCTGCCAACACTTTGCACTGGACACGAGCGATGGGAATTTAGTGCCTTCTAGAATCGTGCACTCCAGTGTGATGAACACCAGCTACGCGTGCCTATTTGAATTTGTATTCGTATTTCAACTAAAATAAAAATTAAAATGCAATTTTTCAGTCACATGAGGCACATCTCAAGTGCTCTGTAGCCACATGTGGCTGGTGGCTGTTGTGCTGGACGGCAGCGGTGCTCAGCACGTACCTCACCGCAGCAGGTCATACCAGACGGCACTTTTCTAGAAGCTTCCTACTCAGGAGTGACTACAAAGGGCTGCAGAAAGCTGGACATGACCTTCACACAGTGAAGAAATAATAAATTCCTAGGATAAAAAACGGTGAGTTATTTGTATTAGAAGAAATCAAAAGTGGAAATAACTTAATGACTGATATGGCAAAGGGAAAGTGTATTTGGGCACATTGCAGAATCATTAACGAGAGAATTTCAAAATCCAGACTGAATAAACAGGGCACTCTAGCTACCAAGGTATTTAATATTGTTTACCAGTATTACATAGTATACATAACAAAAACAGCGTTAGCAGAGAGTTTGAAAGAAAAATACTTTGTACCAAACTGCCCTACTTAAGATTTGAGATGAAAAAGAACAAAAAAATTAATATATATAATCTAATGTTCATTCAACAAACATTTATTGAGCTCCTTAGTTTGTTTCAAGAACCCATAGCTTTAAAATTACAAGATGCAAGATGTGGGGCACTCAGGGTCCTGGAATCCAGCCCCGGGACCAGGTCCCTGCTCAGCGGGGACTACTTCTCCCTCTTTCTCTGCTCCTCCCCCCTGTACATTCTCTCTCTCTCTCTCTCTCTCTCTCTCTCTCTCTCTCTCTCTCTCCCCCTCTCTCTCTCTCAAATAAAATATTTTTTATAAAAAGATGCAAGCATTTGCCTAGGAGGAGCTGCAGACACACTTACCTGTAAATGGACAAAATACACGGTAGAGAGCTTGTACAAAAGATTGGTCTGTACAACTGAGCAATAATGCAACCGAGGAGGATCGATTTTATAAGGAAAAGAAACCGGGATGCCTGGGTGGCTCGGTGGTTGAGCGTCTGCCTTCAGCCCAGGGCATGACCCCGGGGTCCCAGGATCCAGTCCTGCGTGGGGCTTCCTGCATGGAGCCTGCTTCTCCCTCTGCCTGTGTCTCTGCCTCTCTCTGGGTCTATCAGGAATAAATAAATAAAATCTCTAAAAAAAGAAAAGGAAAGGAAAGGAAAAAAAAAAAAGAAAGAAAGAAAAGTAACCGAATGGAAACAAAGGCATCAAGGAGAAAATCCAAGAGACCACTTCAGGGGGAAGACGGGCAAAGAGGTAAAGACAAAAGGGGGAGACGCTGTAGGTGGTCTGCATTCTCGGGCCTCGTCTGGAGAACATTCCAGGCATGCGGGGGAATTGGTGGCTGCAGGTGGCAGCCCAGGGTGCCCGGGGGGGTCCTCGGGACAGGGCCGTGGGCTCCTGCAAGGGCTCAGGACGGCGGGCCCAGGCACTGCAGCCCCGGCCAGCGCGGGGTCGGTGGGTGATGCCGGCCGCGTTGGACATAAAGATCATCTCCTGTGCAGTCACTCTGTGGGGTAGCTCATCCCCACCAGAAGCTGATCCGGGACAATCAGTGCGCATCCCAGGCTGGCCATCCTGGGTGGGAAGCTTCTAGAAGTGCCGTTTGGTATGACCTGCTGGGGTGAGGAATGTGCTGCACACCACCGCTGTCCGGCACAACAGCCACCAGCCATGTGTGGCTACAGAGCACATGAGATCGGCCTGATGTGACTGAAAAATTGTGTTTTAATTTTCATGTTAGTTGAAATACGAATACAAGTTCAAATAGGCACACGCAGCTGGTGTTCATCACGCTGGACCGCACGAGTCTAGAAGGCACTAAATTCCCATGGCTCGTGTCCAGGCCAGAGTGTTGGCAGGGGACCTCTCAGTGCTCTGTGTTTGTCCCACGTGTCCCTTTGTTGAGCCTCCGAAGCTGGAGCTTTCAGGGGCAACGGCTGTGCTCTCCCAAGCTGGCAGGCCCGCGCCCCCCGACAGCTCCCGGCACAGTCCAGGCTGCAGACGACCCGGAGCAGCCCTGAGCAGGTGTCCCTGTGGAGGTGTCCCGCCTCCGGAATACGCAGGCATCACGTACACAGACACACAGCACCCTCCATTCGCACGCACACCGCCTACACGAATATACACCTCATACACGGAGCACGCGTGCACACACACAACATACATGCACACACAGCACACACCGTTCACACGCATACCACTCACAGATGTCACACACGCCACATACACACACACATGCATGTGCTCGCACAGCAAACACACCATTCATATATATGTACCGCATACACAGACATACACCACATACACACATACACAGCACACACACACATGCACATGGATTGCTCACACAGCACATATACCTCATACACAGACACACACCACATACACAAACACACCACACACACAGCACATGCTGTGCACACACAGCAAACACAACACACATCATTCACACACCACACACATGCCACATACACACAGCACTTACATGTAGCATGCATATACATACATGTGCTCATACAACACACACCATTCACACAGATACCACATGACACATGCATGCATACATACACACACCACGTGCACATACGACATACATAGATACTCATTCAGCACATGTACACAGCATACATGCACACACATACACATGCTTGCACTAACAACACATACACCACATACATATACACACACCATACACACCACACACACACACACACACACACACAGAGCACACTTTTTTTCTTATTTAATTCTGACAAATACCAATGACATCTAGTGCAAAAATCCTCAGCTCTATTTTTAAATAAAAATAACACTATCTGTCCTGCAGGGCTTATGTTATGATCGATGATTAGTATGAGGGAAGAAACTGACACTGAGAAAGGTCATATAACACGTGAAGGTTAGACACTTAGTAAACAGTCGAGGCAGGATGAAACCATTAATGCTAATAACAGCCCTGCTCCCGTTACACTGAATAGTGTCCTTTATGTTGTAATTGTGTATAAACTGCCAGGACAGATTTTCTCATTTGAGGGGAATAGATTTTCTATAAATGGTGCCCACAGCATAGCGTGAATAATTATGAAGTACACAGACATTTCTTGCACTCGATATATTACCAAGATCAAAACTTGAGACTTGATAGATGCCTTTTGAAGAAAAATCTAGTACAGGTATAATAACCATGATGTACAGGTGTGTTGATGAGCATACTGTATCCTATTTCTCAATGGGCTCAAAACAATTTAATATGGATATAAATTGGCTTATAGGTCTGAAAATAAATGTTTTAAAATACTCAACTTTTCTAACTTATGGTTTTATAACAATTTAACCTATACTAAGTAATTTTCTACTGAATATGTATTTCATGATAGACATTAAAGGGCTCGCAAGTCAGTAGGATCCTCCCTAGATTCTCTAGAAAGAGAAACAAATACTGAGAGCAGAGCTATAACCTAAGACAATACTCGGTGAGTGATAACAGTACAAAAGTATTTTAATAGTGTGCAGAGCAATGGCCTAAGATTTCAACATTTCATCTGTCAATTAAAAAATATGGCAAAATTTGAGTTGTTGCCAACACTTCTTAAAGAGGTTTTCTTTACCACCTTACATGAGCAAATCTTCACGGTGACGTGACGACCAAAATTGCGGAGAGAACATTGGACATCTCGGTCAGGAAATTGGGTGTAACCACTTCAAGCATAAAATTGGAAACTCCTGAGAGTATTTTAGTGGGAATTTTTATGCAAATTTAATATTTAAGTGGCGTTTTTCTATACTTTAAGGAGCTTTTTCCAGCTATTCTCAATATGTATCCTCAGGGGAAAAAGATCACCTTCAAATAGCCAATCAATATTGGTTAGCAATATAACTATTCTTTCCAATGACCAGAAACACCATCCTGGGTTTTCATTTTTCTTTGATTTTCCTTTTCCAATTGCACATAAAAAAATTCCATGGATAAAAACTTTATATGATTTCTTTCAGAATAAATATCTTTCTTCAAAAAACGTAGTTAAAATCTATTTTAACAAATCATATCATAAAACACTCATTCTAATGCAGTGAGTCCTACTCTCATTTCATCCATAAAATATATAATTTTCTACTTCCTATTAAAAAATAAAATCACATGCTAGGTGGTGGACCAATTAACTTTTACTACTTCTCATCTCCCTTTTACATTGAAGATATAAGAAAAGTTTTATCATCATGTCTCATGAAATCTGTAGACTTATTTATGAATTGTAAAAATTTAAGGTCATTTAAGAATATCTAAAATCTGAACATCATTATTCCATTCACACACACATAATTTATCAAGGAATATCATGCGTTTATATCACTTTCATTTTATTAACAGTTAAACTTGTAGCTACATAGTATATTTTACAATTAAATAGTAAGCAAAGAATAACTGCATATAAATGTATTATTGGTTTTAGGACTTATTCAAAACACAAATCAATCATTAAATGTAGAAAATGTAAATACTGGCTTATTTTGTAACTAATCTAACAGGTTATATTTAGTAATGTGTACTAAGATATTTTCTTATGTTGAGAAAATGTGAACCAGACTTTTATTCACAGAAGATAATACTTTTTTTTGCTGACTGATATGGAAATGAAAACAGACTTTACTAAAAGGTTACAGAGACAAGCTAATTGAAGTAGCTAATAAGAACAGAAAATGGGAACATGTTATGAACAAGTATTGACAAAAATATATTGAAATTAACACTTTATCAGTTATGGGTTGTTGTGTGTGACAAACCAAACCCAACTTCAGTGGCTTAAATCATATCCATTTATTGCAGGTCACCAGTCAACTGGCCAGCTGGATGGTCCTGCTGACTTGAGCCAGAATGTTCCTATCTGGTCTGTGCTTGTTAATGCATCCTTGTTCAGCTGGCTGTGCAGGCGGGGCTCTGAGAGGCACCCTCCCTTGTCTGGCTGTTGCTCTGCCTACTGCTGGGTCATTGGGTATGAATGGGCCAGGTGTCTCAACCACCCACCAGACAAGGCTAACCTTCAATCCCATGGCAGTGGGGTTCCTAGAGTACCAGGGAGAGCACGTCCCCATGGGAAGCACATTTCAAGTCTCTCTTGTGTCGCATTTGCTATTGTCCTTTTGGCCAAGACAAGTCAGTTGCCACGCTCAGGGTCAGCATTAAGAGGTGGTGACCCCAGGACTTGGATACAAGAGCAATGCAGGAACTGACACCATCACTACAACAGCCCATCAGGACAAGAGTTAGATGTTTGCAATTCTGTCATACAATTTTGAATTAAATAAGGTGCTTTTATAGTAACAACAACAGAAGTTGCTTGATTAATCTTGGGAAAAACTCTTTTTCATATTATACCATTCAGACTTTGAAAAAAGAAAGAACTTTCATGAATGTGTGATATCCGTTTTCTCTAAGCCACAGCCAGATTCATTCTTTGCTTTCAATTAAAATCAATAGAATACCACATGCATTTGTCAGCTGACTTGCATCATTAACACAACATGTCGGAATCTTTAAAAGTTGTGAGAAAAGAGTAACATCTCTATCATGAGCTCCTCACAACTCTGTCTTCTTATTCATGAGAGTTATGAGAGCAATGAATCTTAGGTCTTTCTTCTATGAAAATTAAAAAGTCTTGAATACACTTTATATGAACCCTGACTAATTGTAACAGAAAGTAATTTTATTCCATGAATATATAAAATTAACTGGCAAAAAGTTCCATCTATCTCATTAGGAGATGGTTTTCAATAACACTTTATATTTTGCTACACGCTTATCAAATTTCTGTATGGAGAAGCATGTGTGTGTTGTGTAGTAATTGATAATTTTCAAACATAAATCTAACTTAGGATGAAATTCTGTAGTAGAATTGAAATGTCAAGGAAAAAAAGAAGAGACATAAAAATTTCCCAATGTTAAAGCAGAATTTATTGATGCAACTATGTACACACTTACATATACACATATAAGAATACTTACACATGTGTGAATATACATGCTTAACACTTAGCAGTACACTTAGACCTACAAAGATCATGCATTTTTAAATGGATAATAGTGAACATGAAGTTACTACCTTTAGAATTCACTGGATGTAGTTTAAAGAGTTTTGTATCAATTGTTAAAATATCACTAGTTCTGCTATGCCAGAAATTACATGTTTTGTAGCTATTTAAAATTATAATGAAAAGTTTTAGGTGTCAACCTAAAATGTCTGATGGAGTACATGACTGTTTTCAGTGTGGAGAAAGTAGTTGAGTTTGAAGACTGAAGGGACTTACCTGCTCACTGGTTAAGTCGGCAGGGTGCCCTCTGAGACTGGTGCTCCAGCACGTCTCTGCAGGACACAAGTGTTCTGTTGGGCTCCTGCTGTCGCCTGTGTAGACAGCACTCTGAGGCTGGCATGGTGGTCCTGCAAACCCGATGCTCCTGCCCCTCCACTGGACACCCCCCAATGCAGACACCCAGGCAGGCAAGTGGCAACTGAATTCTCGCTTCCTGACTCTTTTAACTGTCTTTTAATTCACTCCACACTAGAGAGAGAGAAAGATCACACAAATCCCCTAAATTAGGAAGAGCATTATTAGAAAAATTTGTATTTCGTATTCCACCCTACTCTCAAATATAACTTGAGGAGGAAACGAAGACTTCAGGGACAAATATGTATTTTACCAAGCAAAGGTCATAATCTAATAACACAGAACAAAGGGAAATGACCTTCATTATGTGGAGTCACACATTTTACAACCTCTGGTTCTCATTTGAATATCGTATTAATTCAACGAATAATTACTGCTGATTAGTTTGGTTAATAATTACTATTATTGTTGGCCAAGGACCATGCCCAAGTGACACAGAGAATAAAATATAGTTCTTGGCCCCAGAATCATTACGATACAATAAATAAGACAAACATAATCAGGGAGATGTAATGAGTTACCAGAAAAAGGACAGGGTCATGTGAGGGACAAAGGAGAAGATGGAGAATCTGTTGCCTGGGTAAAGGTTTGGAGAGCCATGGTTCCCTGAGTACATCACCCTCAGCATCCCGGAGTCCTTGGCTGGCACCCACTCCTATTCCCCTGCTATGCTCACACTGTTGAGCCTGATGGGCAAAGACCAAGGGAATAAGAGTTCATCTGGCAAATGCTTCCTGTGTCTGCCTGAGTTACTTATATATAGTAAGTGCAAGATAGTAAAATAAAGTCTCCAGCTTTATTCTAGGACTTGTGATCCCGTTGCAGTGGGAAGATTTACTGGTTTCTACAGCTCACAGGTTTGTACAGCAAACCCTGCAGGACTCCCAGCTTGGGCTTCTTTCCCAAGGGAAGTGAATGAATTGGTTAGAAATAGGACAGACCCTATGGTTATATGTGTATTATCTCTAATCCAGAAGGAGAAAATAAGTGGAGTGGCACAGGGTGGGTCTGGTTTGGTTTTGTGTTTTGTTTTTCCAATGCTGTCCTGACCTAGCTCTAAGGCACTGACAGGAGACAGGCCAGTTGCCCTGCGAGGCGGTGGGTTGGGTGCACAGCCCAACCACTTCCCCTCCTGGGCACACACACCCCCAGACCTCTTTTTCTTAATGTGAAATTTGGCATAAGGACGAAGCCGATCCCCTAATGTGTAAAATGCAATATTAAAGGTGAATCCAGTCACAAAATGCACATACTCACTTAGTGAGGGTTTCGGTAAATATGTAAAACTTACTTAAACAAAAATTATCTTTAAATCAGCATTTCTGAAGGACACAAGAACCCTGAATTGGAGATGCAAAGAAGGTAGGGGATAAAGAATTTGATTCATTGTAAGTAAAAAAATACAGGCTATAAAAACGCCATGATATTACAGCAACCAGTTGTTTTTAAGACTTTGAAAAGCAAGTCTCAGATTGAGAGAAATATTAGATTGAAATCGTGAGAGCTGCCACATATCAATGATGTGCTCCCCGCGGCCGTCTGCCCTGAAGGAGGGGGGCCCAGTACCCACACTGGGGAGTGAGCGCAGGCCGAGGGGCAGCACGGGAGGGTGGCTCACACTGGCAGGTGCACCCGGGACCCGCGCCCACGGAGGACACACAGAGCAACCGCCTGAGATCACTGCTCGGGCTTCTGCTGCGGTTGCCAGATGCTGACAGCAAGTGAGAGAGAAGGGACAGCAGAGGACAGGGAGAGAGGAAGAGACACATGACACATGCAGAGGCCGCCTCAAGGTTTCCCTTCTAAAGAAATCAAGGATAAGGGTGGCCTTCTGGTTATTTTTTTCACTTAGTACCCATTTTCCATGACAAATACTTCTCTATTTGACAATAAATTGTGTTGGCGATGCCTGGAGTGATGGGGAGCCAAGGCAGGAGCGGCCCGCCCCCTATTTGGAGCAAAAACTCTGAAGCCATCGCCTCGGGCTTACTGACTCTGTTAAGAGCTCTATAAAATGCATTCTATTTTGTATCTTGAATAATGAATTCCTAATGGGATTTATGGCATTTGTAAAAGGTTCTAGCAAATTTTGTCAAATTAATATCTAGTCTAGCAACGGAAAAACTATCAGAAGGAAATTGGGTTAAAGAAATTATATAAATAACAAGAAGAAATACATAAAACCACATCATTAATCATCTGAATGAAAATCCCCAGTTCTTATAGGATGTGACAAATATTTCCAGTGATTTAGTAGCAAAGTGTAGCAATCCGATATAAAACTAGGGAAACAGATATAAAATCACTTGAAAAGGTTTAAAGTGTATGTAAATGCTAAATTTTTTTTATTATGAAACACTGTGATGGCACAAGGAAGATGAGGGTTGTTTATTCATTTAGACCTGTGTCAGAGAGGGCTGTTTGTCTCCTTTGCATCCGTTTTCTCCTCCTTTACTACCAGGAGGTTGATTTTACTTGGGTGACTATGTGTCCATCATAAAACACACACACAGACAAAAAGTCAGCTAAAAATGGTCCTGAAACAGCTCGTGCTCATCACTTGGGACTGAGTCACCGCCTGGGGCTTCTGAGAAATTCCATTAAAAGCACTCTGGCTCGTGACTCAACTGGTGAGTTCGTTCCGTGATGTCTGTTCTCCTTCGTGTCTGGAAGCAGGTGCAAGGATGCTCTGCGGCAGCCACAGGTGCCCGAGGAGGGAAGGCCAAGAAGAGTGCCAAGAAGGGAAGGCCAAGAAAACGTAGCCCGATATCCGGGGGCCACAAGACCAGCCTCCCCAGTCCTCTTTGGGATCATCCAAGGAAGACAAGCCATTGCTGTGCCTCCTTGAAGCCGCTGCCTCTGGGGTCGCTGATGTTCCTACATGGGTCCCACCTCCAGCTGGTGCAACAACCCCTGGCTCGGGGAAGAGAGGAAGATGCTCGGTGATCCGTCCGGGGAGCATAATGCAAAGAATGCAAATGGACCAGAGCCAAGTGCCAGGGAGGTGAGGGCCCAGAGGGCGGCAAAGCTGGTGCCGTCGGTTCTTGGAAGTCAACGACGTGTGGCTCTTGGAGAGAGGGGAACGGGCCTCGCAGAGTCAGCCCTGAGCTTTCCAGCAACCGGCACAGTCAAGTGCAGAACCCAGAAAGATGTCCATGCAAGCCCTAACGTAAGAAAATACTAAATGTTCATGAAAAGCACCACTTTTCATGATTTTGATATGAGCCGGGAAGTTCTTTTTTTTTTTTTTTTCAAGATGTTATTGATTCATTCATGAGAGACTCAGGCAGAGGTAGAAGCAGGCTACATGCAGGGAGCCCGATGCGGGACCCAATCCGGGACCCCGGGGTCACGCCCTGAGCCCAAGGCAGATGCTCAATGGCTGAGCCCCCCAGGCTTCCCTGAAAGCAAGGATTTGATCCTTTTTAAACATTGTTCTTCTATCTCAGAACAGAGAACGGTGCTCAGTAGCCTTCCCATAGGAGGTGCTCTGTAAATACTGTAAACTCGTGAATCCTCCGGAAGCCTCATCTCTGCCCAGGTCTGCGACCCAGTGACAGGGCCAGCCAGCTGGCCAGGCCCCCAACAGGACCAAGGCGGCAGAGAGAAAAGGCAGCCTACCTTCAGATCCTGGAAGGTCCCAAATCTTCAGTGGCTGCGATGTCGATGGTGCCTTGGGGGCGGGTGACAGGATGCAGCGGCACAGTCACCCACGTGGGGCTCAATGAGGCCACTCGCCTGAGGTCTCAGGACTGGGAAATGGACTAGGGACAACGTTTAAACACAAGTGAACCAAACTCTTCGGCCTTTCTCCATTATCCTTTACTTATGGGTAATCTCTTGCCCTTTTGGCGATTTTAGACGAGCCCAGGGTGTATGTGGAAGAGGAAGGGAAGCATCTGGGCTGCCTGGAGACAGAACAGCCGAGGGGCAGTGCTGGGGGGCCGGAGGCGGGGAGCAGAGCTGACGGGAAACACGCGGCCACCTTGAGGGGAGCCCCAGGCTGGGGCCCCACAGCCCTTCGGCTGACAGAGTGGCCGCTCTGGAGCAGGTGCCTCCCCAGGGGGGCCGGGCCACACCCCGGGGACCCCGAGCAGGCCTCAGCTGGCTGGTGCTGGGAGAGGGCCGGCCATCGGTCCCTGGGCCCCTGGACAGATGCTCCACCTTCCACCTTGCACGGGTTCTGTACCACCATACACGAACCCCGCTTCTCCACTCTGGTTTTTAAAAATGAATCCTAAAAGTTTTGAATTCAATGCATTAGAGGTGATTCAACTTGTTTTGCCTTTCTTTTTTGTGGAGGAGGACTTACTCGTTCTGAGCTCTCAGCTGCAAAAATCATTAAAGAGTCATTTAATCCAACCGAGCCTATGCACCCAAAGAACAATCAGGGGGTGACTGGGTAAATCTCAATTCAGAAATTACGGCGCCCAAGTAGGGAGCGGAGGTGGGTGTCCCCCGAAAGTGCCCGCTGGAGGCCTTTTAACCACCGTGACTTCTGAGCGACGAGGTGGCTCTGCCGGAGGCACCAAGCTGGTTCGTCCCCTCTCCGCACGTGCTGCCCCTTCCACTCTGTCCCTAGACGCTCCTCCCAACCTTAATCAACGAGGCCGCTCGCAGGAAGACCGGTGCAGGGCAGCTGCGGGCAGTCCTGGAACTCTGGATGGCCCAATACCCCCGCAGGTTTTCAGAAATATTGTCATTTTCAGGAAAAGTATACAATTTCCAAATGTCCCCTAATAGACTATGTCTCTGGGTTTGCAATTCCCAAGAGCTCAATTACCTTTTACAGTAAGACAGCACGAATTGGGCTGATTTTAGAGAACGTGTTTTAAATAAAACACAGCCTTTTACAGATCAATATATTTTGCTTTTTAAAAAAGAAAATAAAATTTCAATCCAATTACGTGTTTCAGAACACCTTTAAAGAAAAAAATATATATATATATTGCTTATGGCAAACTCCGTTGACAGCATTTTTCTTTAGCAGAAAATCATTTCCAGTCCTCTTAATTGCACGGGCAGACGGGAACGCCAGCAGAGTGAAGCGGGGAAATCACCTGCAATTATTGTGAAATGTTCACGAATGGGCCAGTACCCACAAAGCCAGAAATGAATCTAAAAAAGTGCAAATTAGAGCCTATGTCTAAGCTCTGAATATCAGAAATTGAGTTATTAAAATGCCACTGTTCGGCTCCACACAATAGAGAGGCATCCGGCAAAACCGATGCCGTCCTATCACCGCGCAGAACCCTTGCACAACGCCAGCTGTCTCCTTGTGGGCTCTCAGGAAAAAAGCTAACTAGTGACAGTTTGCTTAAATCCGGCTTTCCTTGGAAGCAGCACATTCAGGATGCGTCATGTGATGTCTGCTTCAGTGCACAGAACTGCTCTCCGACAGCTCGCCGCTCAAGATCTTGTATTTCTCTTCCCGGTTCTCCCTATTTCTTTTTACACCTTCGACTATGGCCAAATGCATCCAGCTCCAGGTGTGTGGTGATTAAAGTCTATTCCTAATTAAAGTGCAATAAAAGGAGACACATCGAACCCCAGAATCCTGCTGTCTGGTTCCAGTTTAAGACCACCAAATGCTAATGCTTAGAAATTGCAGAGGGAGATCCCAAGGAAGGCAGATATCTTGGGCCCAAAGTTTGGTAAATTGAAATTAAAGTTGAATGTGAAGATCTCAGGTATAGGGAATGGACAAAGGTCAACTGTTGACTCCCCATCATGAGGGGATTAACCAACCCTAGCAGTGGCTTCCAGCCATGTGACCACATCCCTTGACCCAGAATACTCAAACCTCCTGCCCAACGCCTTCTGCTTCTATTCAGACAATAAGATGGTCCAGGACCTGTCAAAACACAGTAAGTTTTCAAAATGCATTTTAGAGTGTGGTTTAAAGGAAGTCCTTGAAATATGAGATTTTCTATGGATTTCAGAGATAAAAACAGGCCCTCAGTGCCTCTTTTCATGTGTTTCAAAATAAAGTATTTTCTGATTTTTATAAGCACCTGAAAATCTTAATCCACAGCTAACTAAGAAAGTTGTAAGGAATTTCTCTTCGAATATTTATGACCTCTTTCTTTTAAGATGAATGCCCAGGGGTCAAGCAGCCCCTAAGAAGCAGGCGGCTGCTGGATTGCTAATCACACCTCCACACATGTGGCGGATCAGGAAACAAAGAGCCTCGGTGGCCATATGGACAGCATGAGCTTTGTGTTCACACTGGTTCCCCTTGCCTGACACACACACACACACACACAAACTGGGGCCCCCAGGAGTGAGGCAGAGGGAGTTTGGGTGGATGCTGTGTCATCGCTGATGAGAAGACCCTGATCTTCTGGGGGCTGTCCACAATCAGGCCCCTCCCGCCTGCAGAGAGATGCATCTTCTTTACTACCAAGACTTCTCCAGGGAGGGTAGGAGGTGTCTCTGGCCTCAGTGCCCTGGAATGTCTCTGGGCAGAGACATCTCTACATCTCTCCACGGAAAGACACCACTTTTATCTTTCCAAGGTCGCCTGTTGTGGGAACATCCTTGAACAAAGCTGTCAATACTCAAAAGATACGCAGAGACACCAGGTCCATGGAGACTTTTCTCCCAGCAACATATTTTTATATCTCCTTTCAAGCCATACCCACAGACAGTCTTGTGGTTGCCAGAAGTTTTCAGTTTTAAAGTTCCAAGCAATTAAGCAAATTACCTTTGTGTTTTTGGAATCTTCTCCGTATGTGACATTTAGAAATGCAATTCAAACTTAACCATATGGGAGTGTCAGGGTGCAATGATTTCAGAAAGGGCATTTTCTGTGTTCCACATTTTATCTTCTAAAGTTATTTGCATATATTATTATATCTCCACAGAAAATCCACTTGTAATTTTTAATATGTTTCAATAAATTTCAAATTAAAAAACTACAGTTTAAAGTATAGTGGTTAGGCCTATCAAAGGTGTTCACAGATCTCAGAGCACTGGTGACGATAGATCCCACCTTACTGACACTCTGTCCCTAAACATGTGTCACTTGCCTTCATTTATGTGCACAGTTTTTTGATGCACGATGACTGAGTCAGCCAAGAGAAGGAGTGGAGGAAAAGAGGAAGAGAGAACAGAATTTCTGCAACACAAAATGTTAGCATGGGAAGCAACAGGAAGTGCTGCCTCAGTGGGATAAGCCCTCAATCTCAAGGAAACAGTACCCAGTGAAGAGGACTTCAAATTAACATGTATCCCCTGTGTCTCTTAATAAAAAGATAAATGGTAAGAAAACAGTTTCTCTTATAGTATCTGCTTTGGATGGACGGTGATTTAATTGGGACCTTGAAACCCCTCATAGTCTTGGTTCTCAAATAAGAATTATATTTGATTTAGTGTGATTATGAGGGCAGAAAGGCAGACTCAGCTTTTAGAAAGGGTTTTCATTAGATACCAAAATTCTGACTTAACTAGAAAGTTTAATTAAATAAAATAACCTTTATTATATCATCATTATAATTTGATATTCACTATGTGCCCATATGGTGCTGAGCATTTATTTCTTGCACTACCTTGCACCCCAAATATTACAGTAGAACCCCTGGCTGTGAGCATCTCCATCTGTATTTAGGCATCTTGCAGCCACAGTTAGAAGGTGAAGGGAGCAGGTGATAGGATCAGGCTCCTAATACCAAAGGTGTGCTCCGCCATGGAAGCGATGAGACTTCCCATCCACAGAGCAAGAAACACCCACCCTTTGTGTGTCATGCTGAGAACACGCACTGATGAGGAGGCAATGCCTCTCTAAGGTCCAGCCACTCTGGAAAATGGTGTGGAGGGTCCTCAAGAAGTTAAAAATAGAGCTACCCTATGACCCAGCAATTACACTACTGGGTATTTACCCCAAAGATACTGATGCAGTGAAACGCCGGGACACCTGCACCCCAATGTTTATAACAGTAATGTCCACAATAGCCGAACTGTGGAAGGAGCCATGATGTCCTCTGACAGATGAATGAATAAAGAAGATGTCGTCTATATATGCAATGGAATATTCCTCAGCCATCAGAAAGGACAAATACCCATCACATGCTTCGACGTGGATGGAACTGGAGGACATTATGCTGAGTGAAATAAGTCAATCAGAGAAAGACAATTATCATATGGTTTCACTCATATGTAGAACATAAGAAATAGCGAAAGGGACTATAAGGGAAAGGAGGGGAACTGAATGGGGAAAATTAGAGAGGGAGACAAACCATGAGAGACTCCTAACTCTAGGAAGCAAACAAAGGGTTGCAGAAGGGGCAGTGGGTGGGGGGATGGGGTAACTGGGTGATGGGCACTAAGGAGGGCACTTGATGGGATGAGCACTGGGTGTTATACTATAGTTGGCAAATTGAATTTAAATTTAAAAAAAAAAAGTTCCAGAGGAAAAAAATGGAGAGATCATGACTTTCATAGAGTTTAAACCAACATGAATGTTGAAGGCATAAATATCTATATATAAGCAGATTTGACCTTTCTCTCAATAACACATTTATTAAACAACACCAGGGGTTCTGAGGAACATAAAGTTAGATAATGGCTGGAGGGTCATTAAACTTAGGAAATAATATCGCCAAACAACAAAGAAGACTTGGCATCCAAAAGTGACTCAATGTGTGGTTAGTTCCAGGGGCATGAGGGGAGAAAGAAGCTCTAAAACCTGAGGGAGTCTTACATGTGTTATCTGCAGAAAGATAGGTTAGAGTTGGTTGTTCAATCTGATAGAATTGCTTTTAGAATAAGCTGTCTTTAATGAGGATGATTTCCGAAGGTCTTGTCCCTCATTCCAATGTCCCCTTTATAGTTTCATGTGGAGAGAGTATATAATAAGTTTGCATGTTTTCTACAAGCTAGAGGAGGAGACTCCAGCTCTGGTTCTGATGAGCTCGGTCATCCCAGCCAACTCTTCTTCTCATATAAATAACTATGCTGCACAAAATGCTTTTAAAAGGTCCTCAAAATAAATAAATAAATAAATAAATAAATAAATAAATAAATAAATAAATGGTCCTCAAAATATAAAACAACTGGGATGACAATAAGAGACAATCTGAGGGGAAGATCTACCCAGGTAAGCAGACCAGCACAAGAACACGTGCTTATATCCTGAGATTATTTGCAGGTGTGGCGGATTTGTGGTCTTAGTGTTGACATCTTTTCAGACCTAGGACTACTGAGCTCAAGCCTCAGGGCCCACCCAGACCCAGGAGTCTGAATAAGAGACCTTGCTCCATGACAGGGAGACCGTGAACGGAAATCCTCAAGGGAAATGAAAACACAAGTAAAGCTTCTCTCCCCAGCAGACCCCCAGAAATGTGCCTTGGAATTAAAAGGACCAGGAAAGGAAAGAAAAGGAAAGGAAAAGAAAAGAAAAACCAACAACCCTGGAAAGTGTGGCCCTGATGATTATGATGTGGATTTGCAAAGGAATTTTGCACAGTTTGTGTGGTCTAGAGAATTTCAAGCTGAGACCTTATTGGGTGTTAGGTACTGAAATGTTGGTACAACCAAGGCACTTGGCAGAGATAAATTCAAATCTTCTCTGAAAAACGTATTTATCCTAGGCTTCAATGAACACCACAAATACTCTTTTCAAAGACCGTAAGCTATAAAATTGTCAAAAATAAATAAGTAAAAATGCAAAATGTATCATCAGACACTTCAGATATCAGAAGTATCAATAAGCACATATTTAAAAACAATTAGGGGGACACCTGGGTGACTCAGTGGTTGAGTGTCTCCCTTTAGCTCAGGGCATGATCCTAGAGTCCCAGGATCGAGTCCCACATCAGGCTCCCTGCATGAAGCCTGCTTCTCCTCCCTCTGCCTATGTCTCTGCCTCTCTCTCTCTGTCTCTCGTGAATAAATAAATAAAATCTTAAAAAAAATTAGGTCAGGGCACCTAGGTGGCTCATCCAGTTGAGCATCCAACTCCTGGTTTTAGCTCAGTTTGTGGTCTCAGGGTTGTGAGATCAAGTGCTCAGCATGGAGTCTGCTTGTCCCTCTTCCTCTGCTCCTCCCCTTGCACTCACACACTCTCTCTCTCTCTAAAATAAATAAATAAAATCTATATTTTTAAAAACAAATAAAAACCATCATGTTTGTTGGTTTTAGAGAAAGGCTAGACAGAAAATACCTTCAGGTACTAAGTGAGTATCAAGCATTTGATAAAAGAATCAAATAAAAGTTCTTGAAATGAAAATAGCAATGACCAAAATCAATCAATGAATGTCCTTAACAGCCAGTAAGAAATATAAAAATATTTCTTATATATCTTCTGAGAAGAATATAAGCAAGCTGAAAGGTCAAAAGAAATGGTCCAGATTGTTGCACAGAAGGATTTCTTTTAAGCTGATGAGAGATACCAGTTAAAGACTTGGAGGACAAAAAATTAGCACATGTCTTCAGCAACCCAGGAAGAGTACTTGGAAGGATATGTTGAAAGATACAATCCACATGTTTTTAAAAAGGTAACTGTATACCAAGCAAATGAAAATATATATACAACTAGATTCATTTTTGTAAAAGTACAGAATAGCAAGCACAAAGAGAAAACCTTTGTATAGCCAAAAGAAAACAATTACGGTCAAAAGAGTGAGAAATTGGTTGACAAATAACTTCTCAACCTCAATACAAAGTGAAATGGGATCTTCAATATGCAATAAAGAGAAGCACCTTAATCTAGAGCTATCCCCAGCAAGAGTATCTTTCCGGAATGAGGTTAGATGACACATTTTCAGACCAGCAGCAACTGAAAGAGTCCCCCCTGGCAGTGGCTTCTTGGAGGGGATGGGCCCAGGTTCCCAGAAAGGGGATCTGTAGGGGGCTAGCACAGAAGGAGGAGGAAGTGCCCGAAACAGGGAGGGGGGCAAGTGGGGGTGACACCAATGGTTCTGTGTTGCCTGACGTTCCCCGGTTCTCATACAGAAGGGTATGTGGAAAAGACTAAACATATTTTCATAAGTGAAGTAAATGTGTTATAATTTCTAGAATACACACCAGAAGAAGAGGAGCAGAATATAAACAACCAAATAGGAAGGGGAGAAAATGAGATTATGAATTCTTTATCAATTCTTTATCAACAGAAGGGATATATACAAAACCTAGAATGAGTACGCCAAAGAGAAGCACAAATCAAATGCTAGTTTAAAACAGAATAAATTATTAAGTATTAGCCAGCAGATAAAATGGTACACTCAAAACAAAAAAGATTGTCGGAATTAATATACATGTCTAGCAATATTCCATTAACAAAAATATTACCTAAAAATAAGAACGTAGAAGGATTGAAATTATAAGAATGGCAAATAAATATACAAAGCAAACACCACATATATAGTTTATGTGGCTATTTTTACATTAAAAAATAGACTTTGAAGAGAAAATTATTACTGGAGATAACAAGGGGAGCTTCATAGTAATGAGGGAAAGTTCATAAAGGAGATATAATAGTTTCAAATTTATTGATACCTAATAACAGAATTGCTGATTATATATTAAAAACTAAGCTGACAGAAATACAGGGGGAAACAGTGAGGTATTTTTCAAACACATTTATCAGCCATTGATAGAACAAACAACACGAATTAATACAAATACAGAAGATGTGAAAAAGCCAAATTTAAAAAAAATTGCCTGTTTAATATATTTCATATTAAGTATATTAATAATGAATATATATTAGGTATATTGGTGAAAATTAGTGAGTCAAGCATCCATCTCCAGAAACTAATAAATGTCCAAAAAGAAACCCAAATATAATAGAAGAAAGAAAAAAATAGTAAATGTAGAAACCGATAAAAATAGAAATCACATTCAATATAGAAGCTGGATCTAATAAAATTTACTATACTCTAATAAAATAATCTTAAAAATTTGAAGGAAATAGGGACCCAAAGTTCAAATGCCAGGAGCTGTAAAAAAAAAAAAAAAAAAAAAAAAATAAGAGAGAGAAGGGCGTCCCTTCTACAGACACTACAAAGATACTAAGAAATTATTATGGACCGTTGATGCAAGTATTTAAAATTTTTAATGAAGTAGAGAAATTTGTAGGAAAATAAAACAATCAAAATTGGTTCAAGAAAGAAAGAGAAAATCTGAAATACTCTATAAAAATTAACAAAATTGAATCAGAAGTCAAAACCTACATTCCAAAAAATTACTTCCAGGCCTGGATAATTCATCCCCTTCATGAGTTCTCCTGCACAGTCAGGAAGAAATCGTTCCAATTTACATAAGATATTTGAGATAATAAGAAAAATGAAGAAAAACCCTCAATTTCATGCAGTTAGAGTAACAATGATATCAAAATTATTTAAGGACAATATGAGAAAGTAGAATTAAAGGGTAAATGAGTATATATATATATATATATATGTGCATATATATATGCAGTAATGCTAAAGAAAATGCTAACTAAATCCAGAATATAGAGAAACAGTAATATATCGTGACCAAGTTGTGTTTATCTTAGACTTTCAAAATTAGCATAACATTAGATTTCCTTTTACTATACATCTCACCTTATCAGTAGAGGCAAGCATATATATCATTAGATAGAGAAATAAAATTGACAAAATTCAAGATCCATTTATAACATTTTTTAAAGATTTTATTTATTCATGAGAAACACAGAGAGGCAGAGACACAGGCAGAGGGAGAAGCAGGCTCCACGCAGGGAGCCCAACATGGGACTCGATCCTGGGGCTCCAGGATCATGCCCTGGGCCAAAGGCAGGCTTCAAACCACTGAACCACCCAGGGATCCCCCTATAACATTTTTTATTTTAAAAAAAAGAGTCTTGAAAAACTGGGGAGAGAAGGCAATGTTCTTGGTTGGATAGAGAGAATTTCTGAAAAATATTTTTAATAGTCAAACACTGAAACTTTTTCCTGTGAGAAGGGGAACACAAGGATGTCCACTGCCGGTACTTACAGTCAGCATTACCAAAAACACCTGAAACACACAGAAAGATCAGGAAAGGAAGTAGACATACAAGGATTGGAAAGTGAAAAAAACAAAATTTTCATTATTTGTAAAAATAAGAATGTGCACAAAAAATACAAAAGTGTCACCAATAATTGTATAAAAACTAATAAGTAAATGTACCCAGTTTTCTTAACATTAAGTCAATATGCAGACATCTTACTTACCTGTGAGAGGAACAATTAAAATTTTGAATAAATTACCCTAGGGGAAAAAAATCAAAAATAAAATTCCAAAGAACAAATGTAACGGAAGTTACTTAAGATCTCCATGGAGAGAGAGAGAGAGAGAAAAAAAAAAAAAAAAGATCTCCACGGAGAATATTGTAAAATTTTATTTATTAAGAGCTGAAAGATCTTCAAAAATGCAAAGAAAACCACTGTGTCTGTCTTTCCTGAGTCCCAAACATGAAAGATCTGTGTGGCCTCTGACCAGCGACTCTAGGGTCTTTGACGTACGCTGTCACAGCCGACCTTTGACCTTGGTGACCATTTTGCCAAATACGCACACTACACACAACCACACACGTGTGTTTATGCTGAACCATTTAGAAGCAAGTTGCACATGTCAAGAAGCTTCTCCAACTATTGAATGGGAATACTCTTTACTACATAAGCGCAATGCCACCATCACATCTAAGAAAAGTAACAGTAATCCAATCATATCTTAATACTAGGTTTATAATCAAATTACTAAAATTGCCCCTAACAATTATTGTAATGCCTGATTTAACTGAGTCCGATACATTTTCAACATTAGAATTTTTTGGTTATTCTCTAGCCTGCTTAAATCTAGATTAGTCACTAAACTTTTTTTTTTTTTTTAATTGTCCTGACTTTTGAAGAACCAAGGCCGGTTATTTCGTAAAATGTTGCAAATTCTAGATCAGTCTGATTATTTCCTTATGGTGAGATGTAACTTGTTCCTTACCTACTGTATTTTGTGAATGACCAGCGTTAGGTGTGATGGCTTGATTGGATTTAGCTTAACTGCTTGGACACGCGGGCAGACTTCACGGGTGATGCTCTGCGCTTCTTATTGCATCGCATCGGGAGACTCACGAGTGTATGTCAGCTTACATTTGATCATTTGGTTAATGGTGCGGGGACAAGAGATCTGCCATTCGCATAACTAACACAGGAATGGTATTTGGAGTAAAGAAATAAGGATTGTGCATCAGTATAAAAAGAGGCAGTCGGTTAGAAAAATGTACGTATGATTTAAATCGGCGCTTCACCCCAAAGATATGGATGCAGTGAAACGCCGGGACACCTGCACCCCAATGTTCACAGCAGCAATGTCCACAGTAGCCACACCGTGGGAGGAGCCTCGGTGTCCATCGACAGATGATGGATAGAGAAGCTGTGGTCTATGTAGACAATGGGATATTCCTCAGCCATTAGAAATGACAAATACCCACCATGTGCTTCGACGTGGATGGACCTGGAGGGTATGATGCTGAGGGAAGTAAGTCAATTGGAAAAGGACAAACATTGTATGTTCTCATTCATTTGGGGAATATAAATAATAATGAAAGGGAATAAAGGGGAAAGGAGAGAAAATGAGTGAAAATATCAGTGAGGGTGACAGAAAATGAGAGACTCCTAACTCTGGGACACCAACAAGGAGTAGTGGAAGGGGAGGTGGGCGGGGGGTGGGGGTGACGGGCACTGAGGGGGCACTTGGTGGGATGAGCACTGGGTGATATGCTATATGTTGGCAAATTGAACTCCAATAAAAAAAAAAATCGTCACTTCACTTCACAAAACAGGATATCCAGATACCAAATAACCAAAAGGCATTTGCTAAACATCGTAACTCATCGCTTTACACCTACAGCAATGGATAAAAATTTAAAATACCAACAAATGTGGGCAAGAAAGCAGAATAACCAAAACTCTCACCATGCCGATCAGGGGATGGTAAATTGGTTGCAGCTTATTTCAGGAAATAGTTTGTCATTCCTAGAAAATTTGAAAGTACACACTTCCTAACGTGTGTGTGCGCGCGCGCACAGGGCCCTGCCCCTGTCCAGCAGGACGAGTGTGCGCGCACAGAGCCCTGCCCCTGTCCAGCAGGATGAGTGTGCGCGCACAGGGCCCTGCCCCTGTCCAGCAGGACGAGTGTGCGCGCACAGGGCCCTGCCCCTGTCCAGCAGGACGAGTGTGCGCGCACAGAGCCCTGCCCCTGTCCAGCAGGACGAGTGCGCGCGCACAGAGCCATGCCCCTGTCCAGCAGGATGAGTGTGCGCGCACAGGGCCCTGCCCCTGTCCAGCAGGACGAGTGTGCGCGCACAGGGCCCTGCCCCTGTCCAGCAGGACGCGTGCGCGCGCACAGGGCCCTGCCCCTGTCCAGCAGGACGAGTGTGCGCGCACAGGGCCCTGCCCCTGTCCAGCAGGACGCGTGTGCGCGCACAGGGCCCTGCCCCTGTCCAGCAGGATGAGTGTGCGCGCACAGGGCCCTGCCCCTGTCCAGCAGGATGAGTGTGCGCGCACAGGGCCCTGCCCCTGTCCAGCAGGACGAGTGTGCGCGCACAGGGCCCTGCCCCTGTCCAGCAGGACGAGTGTGCGCGCACAGAGCCCTGCCCCTGTCCAGCAGGACGAGTGCGCGCGCACAGAGCCATGCCCCTGTCCAGCAGGATGAGTGTGCGCGCACAGGGCCCTGCCCCTGTCCAGCAGGACGAGTGTGCGCGCACAGGGCCCTGCCCCTGTCCAGCAGGACGCGTGCGCGCGCACAGGGCCCTGCCCCTGTCCAGCAGGACGAGTGTGCGCGCACAGGGCCCTGCCCCTGTCCAGCAGGACGCGTGTGCGCGCACAGGGCCCTGCCCCTGTCCAGCAGGATGAGTGTGCGCGCACAGGGCCCTGCCCCTGTCCAGCAGGATGAGTGTGCGCGCACAGGGCCCTGCCCCTGTCCAGCAGGATGAGCATGTGCGCACAGAGCCATGCCCCTGTCCAGCAGGACGCGTGTGCGCGCACAGGACCCTGCCCCTGTCCTGCAGGACGCGTGTGCGCGCACAGGGCCCTGCCCCTGTCCAGCAGGATGAGTGTGCGCGCACAGAGCCCTGCCCCTGTCCCGCAGGATGCATAACGGAGTCTGGAGCAGAACCGCGCGCAGTGGCCGGCGGTGCCCCAGCAGCCCCGGCCGAGGAGGTGCCCGAGGCCAGAACTCAGCGGCTTATAAGGGTGCCCTTCTCTCCCATTATGCGGATCCACCGCGCGGTGCTGCAGGCCCAGCAGCTGAAAGGAAAAACAAGGCGGGAGCCGGGCGAGCCCAGCCCTCGGGGCCTCAGGACGCCCTCCCGACCCAGCACCCAGCACCCAGCACCGCTCTGGGCCTGCAGTCTGCCCCCCAGAGGACCCGCAGGGGGAGCCGGCGGCGGGGGCAGCTGGGAGGTGGCCGCTGGCTGTGCGGGACCCAAGGGGAGGGGAGGCGTGACCCGGACCCAGGACCCGCCGGGGGGTGAGGGGGCGGAGCGGGATGCTGGGGGGCAGGGGTGCGCCTGCGCGCTGACTGCCGCCGCCCTGCCAGGCTGGGCCTCGCACCAGGAGGGTCACCTGGGGCTCCCGGGGCCTCTCCGAATGTGAGTGATGGCAGCCACCTCCAGGGGGCGAGGGCAGACGGTGAGCGGACCCCCAGCCAGGGGTATCACGGCTGCGCAGAGAGGACGGGCCCTGCATCCCTCTGCCCCCTGCATCCTTCTGCCTACACCGTATCCCTCTGCCCCCTGCATCCTTCTGCCCCCGCATCCCTCTGCCCCCCGCATCCTTCTGCCCCCGCATCCCTCTGCCCTCGCACCCCTCTGCCCGCCCCGCATCCTTCTGCCCCCTGCATCCTTCTGCCCCCCACATCCTTCTGCACCCTGCATCCCTCTGGCCCCCGCATCCTTCGGCCTACACCGTATCCCTCTGCCCCCCGCAGCTCCCTGCCCCGCGTGTCCCTATGTCCCCCACATCCCTCTGCCTCCACATCCCTCTGAGGGCCCCAACACAGGTCAGGGAGGCCCCCGCAGCAGAGGGGGACATGCAGGGCTCCTGCCTTCCCCGAGGTGGCAGCCGGCACCCCACGCTGGCTAGGACACAAGTGGCTGACTCCCGTGGGCAGCTTCCCCAGCTAAGTGCCCCGCGAAGCTCTGTGCCGCGGTCCCCGTCACACCGGGACGTGACTGCAGGTGGAGGACCACGTGGCCCAGTCACCATGTGGCTGAACCCGGGCCATCCCAGACCAGGCCGCGGCAGCTGGCTCAGGGGCCGGGCCATCTCCCCCTGCCCCAGCCACCCTGCTCCCGGCAACCTCTGCCCCCCACCGCCCACCCCCACTCACCCTGCCCCCCACCGCCCTGCTCCCACCAACCCTGCCCCACGGCCCCCATGGCCCTCTCCCCCTGAATGCCTCTGAAAGCATGGAACACAGTGACTCATCTGCACAAGGATTTGTGGCTGTTTGTTTTCCTGGAAAGTAAAAATAACAAGGTTGATGTGAGCAAACAGAAAGACATAAGATAGCCAAAACCTGTCAGTGAAGGAGACAAAGCATTCTTCCCCCAGAAACTCCTTCCATCAGGGGTTCTCTTTAAAAGCAGCTTTGTTTTCTGCACAGTGCTTTAAAAAAACAAAAATCTTAAAGATTCCAGAAACTCTGGCTTCTCATAGATAAGACTATGAATATCCTGTAATTATTTTGGACAGGCAAGAAATAACAGATATTTTCGTAATTCTCTAATTTACAAATGAAGGTGCCTAAAGGAATGGGCTTCGCACATGCTGGTGTCTAACCTGGGAGTCCGTGGGAGAGGCCTGAAAGCAACCCCCCCACCCCCCGCCCCGATCCTGGGGCAGGGAGACACCGGAGGGATGGGTGGGCGCAGGGTCCTAGCACGGGAACTGAGGTGCAGGCTCGCCCTGGGCACCCCGAGCCCTGCACCTGTCTTCACCTGCCAGCATGGGGGGCTCGGAGCCTCTGAGGGCCCCGGGCCAGCTCTGGTCACATCCTCTCGGTGACCTTCCCCAGCAGTAGACAGTGGGTACCATAGGAGACGGTAGGTACAGGAGGTATGATCCTCCCTCAAGTTGTCTTTTCCATCCATTGTCAATGTGCATCCTTCAAAACTATCTTCCTGGACTTGGTATTTTTACTGTCACACTTTGCCAAAAAGGGTAAGGCTCATATAATTTCACTGAACTTAATATTCACCTTGTGCCAGGATATCAGTAAAATTTTAAAGTAATAGAAGAACAGGGAAAGAAGTGATTCTTATTTACAGACCTAAGCTAACAAAAATCTTAATTTAAGTACCCCAAAAAATTTTGTATTACCTTTTTTGTTATTTTAGTGAAACTAAAAAAAAAAAAAAAAAAGTTTTTTCAAGTGAAACTCCAGGTTCCCAGGGATTGAGAAAAGGTTTGAATCTTGGCCTTACTGCTGAATACCTCGTCCTACATCTGCATCTTCATTCTGAAGTAAGTTTTCAGAAGGTGATACCAAAGAAGTGAATTTTACTGCCCTAAAGGAAACTTGACATTATCTTTTCTTAATTTCTTAATTTATCTTTTCTTACCTTACGATTTGAAAAAAGTGTGGTCCCTCAAGAAAAGATTGGTTTCTTAATAATTTTTATGGCCCCCTAAGAGTGTAGGACAGCCAAAAAGTCCTTTGAGGGAGCTGTGAGCGGTTTACTTTAATAGAAGTTTTCTCGACTCAATACCAGGGATATAGGAATGTTTCTGTGTGTCATGAGGGAAAAAAAAAGCAAATCCACAATTAAACTATCTTTGTTGTGTACCAACTTCCTTGTTAAGCAAGGTACCTCTTTCAATGACTATTAAAACCTATGCATTTTCATGATGCATTCCTGCTTAGTACATATAGCTCTTCAAATTTGTTAGAATCAGAATAAAACACACACACACACACACACACACACACACACACTGTGATAGTTTCATAAAGACATGGAGTATCAATCATCATGCCATAAAGGATATATCCTACTCCATCCAAATTTTTCATCAAAACCCAAGTTTACTTGGAGAAAATATCCCAGGCATTTATTTTCCATTAGGTAAATATACTTACCTTAAATACATTCATTACTTCGTACACATCCTCATGATGGTTCTTTCCAGTCTTGGTTGTTGCTGTTGGGTTTTTTTGCGGGGGTTTGGGGGCTCTTTTCTCTTTGGTCTTCTAGATTGATTATTATGTAATATTTGTTTTGTTCATGTTTACATAAAAACTTCATGGAGTCACAGAAAAGTACACTCAGAAGGACATTGCAAAAAATGTCTTCTTCCAAGTTCAGAGAATTTTTATACCCTCAGGTGGAGGTCCCACAGCCGGGTGGAGGAGTCCCCTCCACACCCCTCCACCAGTTGATGAATTGGGGAACCTGATTAGTCCACGCAGGGGCACCAGTAGAGAGTGGCAACAGGGCACGAGCACAGCACAGGTGGGAAGCAAGATGGAATCTTTTTAACGGCTCCGTGTCGGTCACATGTGTGAAAGGGTCAGAGTGAGCACACAAAAAATAACTGACCATAAATTGTTAAATATTACAAGTGACTACTGATGTAACCTAACTCCTCTCAAACTCAAGATGAGGCATATGCGCCTTACCTGAAGAAATGGTAGACTAGAAGCACACCAGAAACTTATCCAGTCAGTCTCTTGTTTTATTTATTGCAGTTTTCAGTTCTAAAATTTCCATTTGGTTTCCTTCATATCTTCTATTTCTTTGCCAGTACTTTTTAATGGCTCAGGCTGATTTTAAATCCTTTTCAGATCATTCCAACATATGTGTCATCTCATTATTGACATCTGTTGATTGTTATTTTCCTGGTTTGTGGTAGGATGAGTGATATTTGTTTATATCCTGGGCATTTCGAGTATTAGGCACAGAGCTCCCCTAACTCGAAATGCCAATTTAGGAGTGTTCTTGTATGAACGGTACCATGTGCACTTAAACCTTGAACAATGCGGAGGTTAGGGCTCAGTTGAAAATCCACATATAACTTTGATTCCCCTAAAATTTAACTACCAATAGCTTATTGCTGATTGGAAACCTTTCTGATAACATAAACAGTTGATTAACACATATTTTGAATATGTATTATCTGTATTCTTACAATAAGGTAACGTAGAGAAAAGAAAATGTTATGGGAAAATCATAGGAAGAAAAAATACACTTACAATACCGACTGTGTTTATGGGCAAAAAACATCTGCATATAAGTGGACTCACACAGTTCAAACTCATGTTCAAGGATTTGCTGTAGATTTTTGTACAAAAAGTTATTCCATTCACTTCTCTCTAGCGCTCACACAAGTGTATTTACTCAAAGATAATTGCAATTTACTATAGAAAAGTTGGAATATTTTATACAAAGGAAGAAGTCATTGAAACTTAATACCAAGAGAGAAGAGAGGATAAAAATAAGCAGCCAGATTGTGCTATTCACCATGAGAAGTCGTTTTCTGTTTAAATTCTGTAAGATAAAGTGTAGAATAAAACTCCTTGCCGCCACACAGTCTCAGAGTTTAAACAAATTCTTCTAAGCCTGAACTCTAGCAAACCTTCATAATCCTTGACAGTTCTAGCAGATTCCACTAATTTGGAAAAATAAATACAAATCAAAATTTAATGTATTCAAATAAAGTGTAAGCAAAGCACACCCAATGATTTGGTTTAAGCTTCTGGAGCAGTTATTTTTCTATGTATCCCTGAAGCCTGTTAATTCCATATAATCTTCACTTGATTTATTGACAAGCTTGCTACATGCTCTCACAACGGAATGCTACTTTGCTAAGAATTATAGGTTAGATTGAGGACACTGACATAAAACATTCAATGTTTTAGCTTTTAAAAAACATCTCAGTCTATTTAAACCTTTAAATGCATATAATAGTCCTTTACATTGACAATGTTGCTTCGGGTTGAAAGAATGTGGTGGAAGACAGACCTTTTTCTGTTCTTGTGGTCTCACTAGAGAAAGACTACTTGTTGACAGAGAGCAAATAATGAGGATAAATGGATGAGGAGTTTAAGATGTTATAATTCAAATACCTGGGGTCAAGGTGACACCTGGGTCCCACTTGTGTCCCTACCTTCTATTTCTTACTCAACATGATCTCATTACAAGGAAAAAGAGACTACGTGATTCTGTATAACCCTTCACCACAGGGGAGCACACGCTCACGCTTACGCACTAGCAATTTAGCATCATAACAATATTAGATGGATTTTTCAATAAATGTTTGCTGGCTTTAATTAAATGAGCATGTTGCTCTCATTTCTCTAAATATCAATATAAATATCACCTTTTCAATATGTACTTACCTGTAAAATGGCCCTTTACTTGTCTACATGTCCTTCTCGTATGCAAAATAATAAACGCAAAAGTGCAGAGCTGCATTCCCCCAGGGGCTGGTTCTTGAAAACACAGTGTAAATAAATCGCACCTGGTTATTGGTGAGAGCTATGCATTAACCTGAGAAACTAACAAAAATGCTTGCTATGAAATGGAGTGTGGGTCATGAACTCTCCAAGCCAATATTTAAATCAATCGAAATGAACACCTTCAGAAGAGCAATTGCTGTAGTGAGACCACAGCGCCCAATTGGTTTATAATCAGCAACCAAGACAAATAAGTTGTTTCATCATGTTTTCATGTAACTGCATTAGAACAAATTTAAATTTCAAGAAAACTATCCGTTGCTGGTAAGAACCAAATGTCTTATTGAAAGTATCAGAGATTCACATCATTAGTTTTAATTGTGAGACTCTGCTATACCCAAAGCACGAAAAGTGGATCCAGAATTATGGCCAGCAGAGATTGCATCCATGCACACAGTGACTTAAGCGATGCGTCATTTGCTAGAGAAACCCAATAATGTGTTATGTGCTACATTTTCCCATCAGGATTTTACATGACTGTTAAACTGCATTGTTTTCTGTCTCAGAATCTGAGGCTGTTTCTGATTTCCATTCTGCGTGATATTTTAATAACAACTTATTCACATATCTAACAAGAGTTCTGAGGCCTTATTAGGTGCCAGCCACTATTCCAAAGGTACAATGAGGATAAGATATTCCCTTTTAAGGACAAGAAAAGACAACTCCAGACAGATATCTGCAGTCCAAAGTAAGGGAGTTACAGAAGAAGAAGAAGAAGAAGAAGAAGAAGAAGAAGAAGAAGAAGAAGAAGAAGAAGAAGAAGAAGAAGAAAGAAGAAGAGATAATGCGTATTGGCAAACTATTCTCTCTTTGAACATGAAGAGATAACATTGGATACGGATTCAACTCCCACACTCTCTGTGTTAATTCATGCCCTGCCCTTTGACAAAATAAATGAGCGTGAATAAAGTTCATTAATGTGAAAGTATCTGCATCAAACATCTTGGATCATTGATGGTCCTTGTCTCTAAGCCATTTTAAAATTAAAAAACAAAAAACAAAAAACAAAAAACATAGCCACCCCTTGGCTCTCCCATCAGTCAGTTAATCCATGAACAAAAAAAAAAAACCCAATCCACTTGACTATACACACTTGAAAATTCTCTGTGAAGATCCAGGTAGCTTTTGATGAAGAAAGTGCTTCATTCAATAGCTTTCCAAGGCATGGGTTCTAGTAGTTACCATGGGAAAATCTTTTTTTTTTTTTTAAGGTAAAAGGAAGCCTTTCAACCAGTGATGATATACGTTAAAATTTGTTTTGAATAACTAGAAAAATAGTTACCTAGCCTAAAGTGAACACTGTACGGATGCTGTGATGATTATCTTATCAACTTAAGAGAACAGCTCACTTCATCTTGTTGAATCAAAGTTAAAAAAATAAAATAAAATCAATTTCCCAGAGTGTATTTAAGCTTCTTTTCAGATAGCCAGTTAAAATATTTATCTTAAAGTAACAAAGTTTTACTTTGATAACAAGTTATCAAATAATTGTGTATTGCTGATTACAGAAATGATGGCTATCTTGATGGACTCAAAAGCAACTCAAACATGACATATTGGAATTTATATTGCAGATAAAATACATCTATTTATCTCAAATGGCAGAGATATTGGCTAACAGCAATGTTTTCAAAGTCACGAAAATGAGGTAATAGCAAAGTTGTGTGAAGAATGCAAAAGCCTGGCAGCTTCTGAAGGCCACAGCCATGCAATTTTCTCTCCATTCTGCAGCAAGGAAATATTGATTATTTGCATTCCAGGCCTACCTGTGTCCAATACCTTTTTATGTCTCCGTAGATTGTGATGGAATTCAGAAGTCCTTAAATGGCTATCATCAGCTAAATTCAATTTGGTTGACCATAACAAACCAACAAAACGCAGTTTTTTAAAAAGTGGATTTGGAAAGATTATCTCAAGGCTGAAATAAGGTCCTTCTCTGTGTTATGCCATATGGCCTAACGATAATGCTTTGTCAAGTGGAAATTGCTACGTAACATAAGGCATTATCATAGTTCATTGTAGAAGTTAAATGAAAAATAAAAGTACACAAAGGGACAGGCATCATCTGTGGGAAGTACGTGGATGTCATCAGTGCTTTGCCCATATTCCCTTGCATTCACCCCATTCCTGCTGCTTCAGATGCAAGCCAGGGGCTGGAAAGGCTTGAGGGGCCTTTGGGCGCAGCTGCTGTTGACAAGTAGCTAAGGGGTAGCTGGTGGTAAATATGGCAGCTCCGTCAGCTCTTGGATGGTAGGGTTGTTGGACATATTCATCTGTCCCGCAGGCTCCAAATAGGATTGAGTCCTGCCCTCCACAGAAGTGACCTTGCTTTACTTCCCTACTCTAGAACCAGTGCTTCCTTGGGTGACCTCCCAAATAATCACTGTGTCAGAATCCTTGTATCAGAGCCTATTCCTGAAGGGACCCAACCCAAGACAGAACGATTGAGCATTATAATACTAGAAAATTCACCCACTTTAGCATAACGATCCAATTATGAAACCCAGCTCTGCTACTATTGATAAGTAATGATGGGGGTTGGGTTGTACACACTCAAGGTGTGTTCACAAGGCAGATACTCCTTATCGAGCTCTAGGGGCCATCACTGAAGAAAATAGTTCCAAATACTAAATTAGGCACATATATGAATATTTATTTTGAATGAGAAAGGAAATCACAAAAAATTACAAATTCTCAAAAGCTGACAAGTAACACAAATACAATTTAGAAAGAAAAATAATTGTTTGTATTAAGGAAGTACCTGGCTCACCTCTATAATATTTTTACCCCCCGTTCATTTGGCTGGATAGTTTTTGAATGCCTTTTTGTATGAAAATAAGCTTACAATATTTTCTATAGTGATATTACCCAGGACAAAAAAAAGACAATTGTGTCTATGTTACTCGGGAGATAATTACATCTTCCCGGGTTGATGGATTGAATGTTTGGTTGATAGTTTAGTTACATTTCCTCCTGATTCACATTTCATTTTTCTTGCCCTGTAAAGTTTCAGGATTTCAGTCCAGTCTAGAAGATGTATCAAAATTCTTTCCATGTGTATTACCAGTACATGCTTATGCCCTATAAAATAAGAATTCTGACAAAATCTATTTTACACAGTTCTAATCATTAGAGCAATATGCATTTAAAATTGCATATGGTGTGTTATAAAGTACATTTCTAAGGAGCCAAGTACTTCTATTTTATCTAGGAGCCATTAAGCAGCAAATTTCTTAGAATTTTCATAACTGATTCTTAGAAGTTTCCACAGACACAGTTCTGACTTCGTTCATTTCAAATCTTGTATCCCTTCCACCAGCCTCATGGGTCTAAGGCCATGTGGCTTGGGATACATAATTTCAACAAAATCACTCTACGTGTTGAAATGAGGTGGCAAGAGCCTTCTGGAAGATATCCTTGCCCCGGGATGACCAGCAACAACTTAATTATAATTAATTCTTATTCCCTAAGAAGAATTAACTTAATTCTTAATTCTTATACGTGGCAGTGGATGTCACCACATAAACACATCTCACTAAACTCAAGCTAAATGTCTCTCAATTCAACTTCTCCTGAATGTCCGTAGCCATTCTGACAGGAGCCAACCCAAGAAGTGTGACACAGGGAAGTGTGAATGCAGAGCCAAGTCATCTGAAAGGCCTATTGTCTTTGCAAATTTCCTGATAACACCTGACAATGAAAACCCAAAGAGGGTCCTTACTAGAGCCTTGGAAGGGTTCCATTTGAATGAGGGGTCCTGAAGCTTACCTTTCATGGTAAATCCTTGGATTGTCACCTGCAAAACTGAAATGGCTGTGGTGTATCAGTCAGGATACTGAAGACAGCAGATGGTTCCTACAGAGGCATCTTCACAATGTTGAGACTCCTGGAGGGATGTCTTTAATAGAGCGACTAGAAGAGGCTCAGAAAGAAGCAAGTTATGGTTAGTGCAAGGCCCTGCCCAGCATGCGAAGTCAGGGCAGCGAGGGGTATCAGGGTTCAGCCAGCCCAGGGGACCTGCGAGATGCATTCCGCAGAGGTCACCTTCCTGGGACCAGGAGCAGGGACGAGCCAAGGAGAAAGCAAATCAAAGGGTGTGAACTTTTTAATAAAGGAAAAAAGACTAACTTCATATCATTGCAGCAAATACTGGATCAAATAACATATATACGCAGGTGTATATCCCAGAGCCAGGGCCATGTGGTAATGTCAGTCCTGTCACTTCTGGGAAGAGATATCAGTGTCTCAGTTCTTAAGTGACTTTAGAGCAAAACCAAAAAAAAAGAAAAGAAAAGAAAGGAAAGGAAAAGAAAAAAAAAAATCACGGCATTTGATGGTAAGGGACTCCTAATGATATCATGCCAGAAGTCAAGCAAGACATTTTTTCTAATTACTATTATTTTCTGCAAAACTCTTCTCAGGATCACATTCCCTGGTGAATGGTAAGATTCACAGAAGCACAAAAGCAGTCTCCAGCTACTGAATTCTCTTTACATAAGTATTAGAGCCAAGCTTCTCTAAAGGAACAGCAATCCCTGGTGCAGGTTTGAGGATGTGCTAGGAATTAGGCAGAAAGAGCCCCTCCCAGTCAAGGTACCTAAGAGCCACATTGCACAGGTGGGAGGAAAGGGCTTCAGAACCTGTGAACCTGGGTGGCTGGAGACGGAGAAAGCCATCTCCTGTATCCTGGCCCAGGAAACAAGGGCATGTGACCATGGCAGCAGATTCCTAAGTGTGCACCATCCAGCAACACACGAGGTTCACCCTCCCTTGGAGCCCTGGGCCTGTCAGACACCTTCAGCACCACTCTCCTTTCTCCGGATGTGTGGATGTCACAAGAAAGAGTCCACGCTTGAAAATGTTGGAAACCATTCAGGATCTCAAAGATTTCTTTTTGCTTCAAAGAATAGAATCTCAGGATTCAAAATGTTTTAAAGGCCTATTTTCTTAAAGGCCCAGTGCTTTATCTTGATCAACACTGCATCTAAGTCAGAACAGAAAGCTTACCTTCATTTTAGATCGACAGATATTTATCATGTGTTTGCACTCTGCAAGGCACAGAACTAAAGAAATGATGCCTTTGATTCTTTCCAGTTTAAAATGCAAAGGAAAAAAGAGACAATTGTAGAAATTCTAAATTCTATGAAGATGTGAAAATAGTTCACAAGCAATGGCATAAGCTTGTACTATATTTCTCATATATAGAATAATAATCTAGCATTATTATTTCAAACTCTTGGAGAGCTAAACAGGTTCAGGGGAGGTAAAGTTACAGAATATGCCATTTTTTTTTCTGAAATCCTTAGCAAACAACTATCTTCTTTCTCAGTAAGGAGCCAGCTACATCTCATACTATGTAATTAAAATAAGCACTTGTTCAAACACAGCCCAATTGTACTAGTTAATCCCTGTGCTAAGGAATGTTGTCCAGAACATGGTAACATAATGAACCAAAAAGACGTAGGAGTCACCCACAGGCTGGCTTTTGATTTCACGAAAAACTTTCAGCAACAAACCCTAAAAAAAAAAAAAAAAAAAGAAAAAAGAAAAAGAAAAAAGACCAGAACAGTGGTTATAAAATACTCTTGAAATACATGTGATTTGGTATTAATCGCTTTACAAAGTATGTGTCAAATTGTCATGTGAAGAACTGCCTTGTATTTTTTTTAAAGGCCTGGGAGAAAAAAAGAAATCAGCCATTATCAGGCAAAGTGAGGTATCAAAAGATAACCAAGTGCAATAGTCAGGACTAAAAGGGATTTCATAAAGCACTGTTAAGTGGCATCTGACAGAAAAAGCTTCCAAACCACAGCATGGGCCTTCAGCTTGTCCCTCGTGAGGGCCTGAGCTAACACTAATATTTATTCTTTTCAAGATTTTATTTATTTAATTACAAGAAACACAGAGAGAGAGGCAGAGACACAGGCAGAGGGAGAAGCAGGCTCCCTGCAGGGAGCCCGATGTGGGACTTGATCCCAGGACCCCAGGATCACGCCCTGAGCTGAAGGCAGATGCTTAACCCCTGAGCCACCCAGATGGTCCCACTAACATCAATATTTAGTTCTCTGCCTTCCCAGATCCTACAGGACTGGATGGGAAGCATGCACTAATTATCCCTCGCTGTGTTGGGAATCAAGATCACGGCACAAAAGACTCCTTGAGGGTTTCAAATTTAACCAATGCCCTTTCATTCAGTCTGCAAATACAATTTATAAAAAACCCTTCAGGTTTGGTCATAGTGGAGCAATGGAGAAATTGCACGTATGACTATTGACTAAATCTAGGAACACAATCCTATGCTTTTGCATAGACTACCATTATTAGTAAAAGTATTAATATTCATTGTGTTTTGAGGTCAGAGGTCAATTTTACCTTCAATTTTAATCTCATTTTACACAGGAGGTAACTGGCTTATAGAAGTCATCAACTTGGCCTCAGGTCACACAGTAATGGTGAGTGACAGGCTTGCATTCAAATCTAAGCCATTCGAGTTAAAATACCGACGTGTTTTCTATTAGTAAAATAACCCGTGCAGAATTTCAAGTAGGTGACAATAAAAGAAGTGTGGTTCATACTTTTACACCACTGAAATACCTAAAATACTACCACTGTGACTGCTTCTCCCAGACAAAGCATTCATTTTATATCCCTGAGAACAACGAAGGTGTATGGATGATGTATAAGGAGCTCTGAAAGGCAGTGAGGTCGACATTTTCCCCGGCTCTGTATTATCGTCATTTGTAAATAGTTCTGGTGAGAGGTTATAGGACCCCACATCCTGTTATCAGGCCACTCCTGGCAGAGGTATATTTTTTAGGTATAACCTTAATGGAAACCACCTCTCAGAACAGATGTCCTGCTGGCTATCAGACCCTAGAGGTTGGGTAAAATGCTATTTCTGTTGATGTTAATTGGTAGGCTTTTGTGGCGGGATATCTTCAAAATGCAGTATATTGAAGTACTTGACTATTTGGAAGACATATCTATGTTCAGCTTGACACTCCTCAACTTCACTAGCTGTGCTACAGACATGAATTATTCTAGAACTAATGCTGTCAGCTGAGAACTAAGGTGACAAATAGGCATAACTCACATGAAAATGAAATGATAGGTAGAGTGATTAGCAGAGTGCATGGCTCTAACAGTTATCTTAACTGTCGGAATGACATCTGCTCTTTGACCTATACCTCTACTGACCTTACTCCCACTTGTGGCTTCTCCCCTTGACAAACTTATGTTGGCTTTAAAGGTCCTGGTTCACACACTATCTTTCTACTCCCTAATTTTTTTCCCATTCAACTTTCATCCAAACCTGAGTCTGAGTTCCTACCACGATGCCCTGGTGGTAGTAAAGATACCCAACTGTCTTATAGACCAATCTTTTTTAAAAAGACATTTTACCTTTATCTGAGAATAAATTGGTTACTATATGCATGACTGAAGTTCTGCAAATGGACTTGAACCACTTCATGATCTTAGGATCTAAGGACTTGGCAATATCATCTTTGAGGATAACTTTCCAGTGTTCCCCATGCTGTCAGGACCAGTCAAGCTGAATACAGGTTGAAAACATAAACCACACAGAGTGTAGACAACACTTTGTGGAGGAGCAGAACCAGGCTCCCAGAGACAAAAGAGGAATGTCTCTTAGTGCTTCACTTCTTGCCTGAAGAAGTGTTTCAGTACTATAGTGGGATGCCCCCCCAGAATGGGAAATTAGGCCATTTTTACAGCAACTACATAAAGAGCTTTTATACCCTTAGCCCTTGCCAGCTCCAAAATTTCTAGCAGAAATGGTAGCTAAGACGGACATGAAACAGACAGGATGGAGAACTCTTGTGGGCAAAGAGTTCTCACATTTGGGTCATAACATTCCTAAAAGCCCAAATTTTTCAGAAAAGGAGTAAAACTGTCTTGCACTGATCATTAAAACTCCCTAAATGCTTCCACTTCACACACAAGTGAGCACACGGAGGTGTCAGGTCAAAGCCACTGCTGTCTTGCTCTAACCACACTTTCTTCACTAGCGGGAGCCCAAGTCCTCCTCCAGAGCAACTCTTTCAAGAGAACCTCTGCCCCATCAAGGGGAGTCTAAAACGGGGCTCAGGATGCTTATTGGGGGCCCAGGGGCTGGCATCACCCTGCATAAGGGTCAATGCCCCAAAAACAAATTCAGTCCTGAAGAGTTCACATCTCGGTGCAGAGCTCATGCGAGACATCCTCCCACAGGGAAAGGGGGGCAGAGGCATCCGAATCCTGAGACCAGCACCCCCACCATGTGATACTGAGCAAGCCCACAAACAACTGTGGGCCTCAATTCTTCATATGTAAACTTGGAATTTTGCTGGCTACCCTGTCTCCCTCAGAGACTGCTGTGCTAATGATCTAATATTATACATGAAAAAATATTTGAAGAGTATAATGGTACAGTTGTTACCACTATTCATGCTATCGTTGGTATATTTTTTTTCGTTGGTATATTTTTAATAAATGAATGCATATTAAAACATTCCATGGATATTGCAGTCAAATATACTGGAAACATCAGCTCTTATATCTGCACAGACGTCACATGTGCATTATCCTAAAATTCAACCAGTGAGCAGTTTTGCCAGGCACACGTTATTCTAACAATGATGAAATCTGCACGTGGCATATAGTGATTATCGACCCGACAGCCTGCACCGGAAATGGCATAATTGCCATATCAAGGACTTTAACTCATGTGAAAATATATCACCACTTCTCTCTCCTCTGAATAGGTACTTAACTATGGAGAGTGGACTTTGCTTCTAAAGATGTGTTTTTATAGAATAAGAAGAATGTTCACATGATATATTGCTACCAACTTATGTTCAGGCAGTCGTAATTCTTTTTAATTCAAGACCTAGACAGAAAGAGAACCACAGAAGTAATTTGCTAGAGAAAGAACTCATAGCTTTGACATAAATAACTTCAAGTAGCCGAAGGTATGGAGTCCAGAAAAGCTTCCTGTAACCCATGCAAGGTATGCAATAATCATCATTGCTGCCGTGTAAATACGAGTTAGCTGTGGTACTAGGAGAGAACACAGAAGTAATTCATAGAACCACAAGATGAGAAAGACCCATAAGGGCCCAGCCACCCCACCCCCAAACTGCTTGCACAACTCCAACAAGAGAAAATGCACCCTCCCCTAAGATACTACATTTTGTCTTCTCATAGCTCTGAGATTTCAAAGAAAATACTTCCTCCTTAGGCCTCAAATCTGTCTCCTTTTAGCATCTTCCAATCATCTGAGGCAATACACACACAAATCATCTAATCTCTCTGCCACATGAGAATCTTTCAGCTATTTGCAAGCATTCACAGTCCCTAGATTACCCATATTCACAGCCAGTATCACTGCTGCCTACAAACAGCTCCTCAATAGTCTCAGATGAATCCCTTTTTACCCCCGGGGTCATTTCTCTCTGAACAATTTTTTGAGATCTCACTTAAAAAATAATGACCTGGAATGCATGCTTTCTTGTTGGATGTTGTTGGGAAGCCAAAGTATGGAAATATTCCCACTAATACAGAAAAAAAGATGATAAATTATATTTTACAAAATAACATTTTCAAGTCACTCAGAGGACTATGAAAACAATGAAGAATTGATGGATTAAAATTTCCAGGGAGAAACCCATTCACAGATGAGCTCATGATAACCAGCTCTTTTCTCTGGGAGATATTTGCCAATTTTGAGCATGGGTTTTGTTTTGGGCCCAGACGGAAGTCTGTCACTGGTGGAAAGAGAAACCAGTGAACAGTTGGAAGTCTGGAATGACAAACTGGATGGCCTCAAATATTCATCTGGTTTTCACTAAGGACATTTGCAACACCCTGAGGCTGGTGGAGAGGTTCTAAAACTCAGTTCAAAATCTGCCCTCTCACAGTGCTCAGGACCCTATGATATCCGAGGCAGACAGTCCTAAAAATAAAATATGCATGAGGTAAAATCCCTAGAGGGAGCAAATGAACACCGAAGATCACCAGCAAAGTGGAGCTGGGGCATCTGTTGAAAATGGATACCCAGGTGGTGGGGAAGAGGCCATTTCCAGAGGACAGGGAAACCAGGCAAGAATCTGGAACTCCTTTGAAAATAGACATGTCTTCTTGGCAAGACATCGAATTAGAAACTGTCTGAAAACAAGCATCACCGGAGTCTTGGTAAGTTCTGAACACATTGTCCAGAATATAGCAAGAAATGATTAAGTGTGCAAAGAGGCAAGACTATATGATAAACAAAACATGAGAAAGAAAAGTAAAAACAAACCATAGGCCCCAGGGGATGCCTGGTGGCTCAGTCAGTTAAGTGTCCAACACTTGATTCTGACTCAGGTCATCATCTCAGGGTCATGAGACTGAGCCTCGTGTCGGGCTCCTCACTGAGCATGGAGCCCGCTTGGGATTCTATTTCTCTCTCTTCCTCTGCCTCTGCCTCTCCTACCTCCCTTTCAAAAAAAAAAAAAAAAAGAAGAAGGAAGGAAAGAAGGAAAGAAAGAAAGAGGGAAAGAGAAAGAAAGAAGAAAGAAAGAAAGAAAGAAAGAAAGAAAGAAAGAAAGAAAGAAAGAAAGAAGGAAAGAAGAAAGAAAAAAGAAGAAGAAGAAGAAGAAGAAGAAGAAGAAGAAGAAGAAGAAGAAGAAGAAGAAGAAGAAAGGAAGGAAAGAAGGAAGGAAGGAAGGAAGGAAGGAAGGAAGGAAGGAAGGAAGGAAGGAGAAACAACATACCTCAACATGATCAAGACACTGGAATTAATGTAAAGGAAGAACCGTGAATAATATGTTCCAAAATATTGTAAAAAATGAACCAAAGATGTGATAGACACTAAATTGTTATCACATAATTAGGATCTATTTTCAAAAATAATCTAAATGATAATCTAGATCTAAACTATATAAGCCATGAAATTCGCTGCAAAGAATGAATGTAAAAGTATACAAAATATAGCAAGAGAAAGGATGTGATCTAGAAGTCAGGTAAGTAGCAAGTACCCCAGATGACTAACAATGACACCGTGGAAGACAAAGCATGCAGAAGAGAGTGTGATGAGAACATGGGACACAGTCAATGTTCTGATCTCTTTCTGCATTTGCGGCAACATGGTGATATTTGTTGTGGATTCTCGGCAAGAGTTACCATTATTTTTTTTTAAGATTTTATTTATTTATTCATGAGAGACAGACAGAGAGAGAGAAGCAGAGACACAGGCAGAGGGAGAAGCAGGCTCCATGCAGGGAGCCCGATGTGGAACTTGATCCCGGGTCTCCAGGATCAGGCTCTGGGCTGAAGGCAGCGCTAACCCACCAAGCCACCTGGGCTGCCCAAGAGTTACCATTATTAATTAAATATCTGGAGACACCATAGATCTCTTTTTGACTTACCTGTCAGGCATCTAAGGAATGGAGTTATTATAAACCGTAGACAGGATTTCATAAAGCTGTGGTCATGCACAGAAAAATGACTTCAAGTAACACAAACAATTGGAGATGATTATGGTGTTTTAATCATTTGCCACTTAAGGAAGCTCTTCCTGTCTGGTGTTACCTTTAAGGATTTTTTTTTTTTTCCTGCACGGTGAGGCAGGACAGGATCCAGCGATAATCTGCTGAGGGCAGAGAGTCTCAAGGAAGACACACTGAGGATATTCACTAGTTATCCTTATAGCTGAGATTATTATAATAATCTTCAGAAGGAGAGAGTAATTTTTACCAGCAAGAACCCAGGTGCTCAAATGATGTTTGCAGCGTGTCTAAATCAGCTTAAGACAGCTTTGCTTACCCCATACTGGCACCTTGGAACAGTGGCTTAACACAGAACCACCTCTTTAAAGAGTGGATCATAAGCTTAAACCAAAAATGCTATCGCAAAGGTGGTTTAGGCTTAAAGGCAGGAAAATTATTTCCTCCTCCAAACTGTACAGGAAATCATTTAAGAAAGCAACTGATCCACTTAGTAAAGAATGAGAAGTCGCGTCACTCTAACTTCATTACTGCTGTAATTAACTGTCCCTTCTCTGGAAGCTTGGGACTCCCTTCCACATGTTAATAAATGATTTCCCTTGTCACACCAGTTATAAAAGATGTATTTCTGTCCTTCTAAGTTAATGATGAGAAATGAGTTCTAAGTTCAGAAGTTGCCTGCTTCCCTAGTTATCTGCAACAATTTTCAAAGTTTTTGTTGCAGGTGTTCTTTCAGGCTCCTCTTAATCTTGGATGGCATTTAACTATGCTCGAAGACGGATTCTCTCTCAGGTTTCGTCCTGGATTCCCGTTTTGGCTTCTTAATGACCACTGTGTGTTGTACGTTTTGTGAGCCCTACTGCGCTCTTGAAGGGTCCGGACGTTATTAATGCTGATTCTATGAAAAGAACAGTATTTGAGATCCCAAAAGGAAACCTGTCTCCCTATGAAGAAAGTATTTTATGTATTGATGGGCGATGACTACACAACTCATTACAACAGTAAAAGGTCTGATAGCAATAAATCCAGAAGAGCCACAAAGGCTCCAAACTTCAGGAATGCTAGTGATGAGCCTTCACATGGGACGTTCTGAAGAGAATACAATTTAAGTTTTGCTGCCAGATTCCAGCTCATAATTAAAATGAGGGGTATCTACGTTTATCTTGTTTCATCTTTAAATAATTTATCATTATATTTCTTTGTTCTATTTGGCATCTTGTGAGAGTCCCTGATAACCCTTAGAACCGCAATCCTTCTTTCCATGGAAGCCTCACATCTCTGATCATGGGTTTGATAATTTAAGCCACTATTTACTATCTAGATTATTCATCATCTTGTAAGACCCCCCCCCCACCAACTAACCTAGTAATTGTTTAACCTTTCTCCTTAAGATTCAGGTAGAATGTAACACCTGAAAAGTAGAGATTATGCTTCACTCAACCTCATCCTCTGTTGCACCAAATACAGCACCTTAAACATAACAGGCATTCTTATTTAATGAACTTAACTTCATTGAAAATCTTTTGCACTTTTGCTCCAGACTGTGCTTATGGACTCATATTTTAAAACTGGTACGTATATGTCAGATAAAATGCTTCGTCAGAGACAAGCAATAAAATTATATTGAGAAAGAAATGGAAATACCACTTAGTGTCTAGTTTATGTCCCGAGCTCCATAACAGGTCTGTGTGTGTGCTGCATCCTACCGTCTTCATTAGACAATCAACAGCACATGATATTACCTCCCTTCTACTTGGGGGAAACTCAAGTTAAAAATGGTTAAGTGCTCTGTCCAAGGCTGCATGCCCCCTGCACACCCTGCGTATCCTGACTCCAAAGCCAGTAGTTCTTTTCACAGTGGAAATGGTTACCCAATGTGCAGATATAGGAAGAGAGATGGAGAGAGAGAGAAAGGGAGAGACAGGGAGAGAGAGAAAGACAGGGAGAGAAAGGGAGGGAGAGGAAAGGTATAGAGAGGAAGAGAGAGAAGGACAGAGAGAGAGAGGGAGGGGAAGAGAGAGGGAAGGAGGGAGAGAGAGACAGGGAGACGGAGAAAAGAGAAGGACAGAGAGAGAGGGAGGGAGAAAGAAAAGGAGAGAGGGAGGGAGAAAGAGAGAAAAAGAGAGGGAGAGAGAGGGGGAAGGAGAGAGAAAAGGAGAAAGAGAGAGAGACAAGGTGAGAGGAAGGAGAGACAGGGAGGGAGAGGAAGAGGGTGGGGGGAGGGAGAGAGAGGCAGACACGGGGAGAGAGACAGAAATCCCCACAAATTTTTCCCAGGAGTTTTTTTGGTTTGTCTTACACCCTATTCACACAACACTATTTGTGGGATCCGGAACCAATTACTTAATTCCTTTCAATCTTCAGTTTTCTCATTTGTAAAATGCAAGATTCCAATAGCAATGGCCATGGCAGCCGTGATAATACTCCTACCTCACAGAGCTGGGATGAAAGTGAAATAGGGTGTGTAAATCCCCTGGTCGAGGGCTGATACTAGTAACTCTTCTGTAAATGCATGAGAGAAGGCAGAAAAGAAGAAATAGCCTTAAAATAATTTTTAGATGGGTAATTTCAAAAATCATTGCCTAGAGATGTGATATGCATGTGTTAAATATTGTTTAATGCTTCATAGGGTGTCTACTTAAGACCAAAGTCAACTGTCGGGCAAGGTCTGCACAGGAGCTTCTAAAATTTTATTTCCCCATAAGTTTTGACTATGAGCTCAGCATTTCAGTCAAGCTAGACTGGGTTAGCATTGATAACTGCTTAGAGCTACATTTTTGGACCATGCTTTACAAAAGAAAAGCCTAATAAAGTCTGAGGAGTAGTCAGTTATCATCACGCTAGAGGGCACTTATTTCCTTGGCGAAAATAAACTCATGCAAAGAACAGTCTAATGAAAACCATGGTCCCAAGGCGTAGCATTGATGGTCACTCTGTGTGGTTGTCCATCCATCAAAGCCAGAAATTATCCATACACATCACACATCTGCAAGGAGCAAACCACTTCATACAGCCTCATGGCTTTATAGGCTTTTTAAAATACCTAATTGCAATAAAGAATGCAATAAAAGTGTTTTCTTTTAATACTGATTATAGTCTTTTACTATTATCTTATCTAGCAACATAAATTGGACACAATGCTATGGTAACTAAACCAGAACCCCATATGTGGCAATTACTAACTTTTTTAATAAATATCCAACTAAAGGAAAAAATGCATACTATTTATCTCTAAATAAAAACCATTCAGAGGTAGTAGCTTGTTTTTCTACTACAAGACAGGAAGAAAAAAGTATTTTTCCTTGGCTTTATCTGTGATACAGAACTTTTATAATAAACTGTTATGTAAAAGATCTGCATGCGGACACAGGTCAAGCATAAACATTTATCTGAAGCTTTTACAAGAGGCAGCTGGTAATGGAGGGCTATCTAGGTAGGTCTGGGAAGTCAAAATTGACCCAAATTTATTGTCTCCCCCAAACACATTCCAGACCTAATCTCCAGAAGTTGTGCGTGTGACCCATTTGGAAATAGGGTCTTTGCAGCTATCATCACATTAAGATGAAATCATATTAGACTAGGGTGGAATTCAACCCAAGGACCAGTGTCCTTGTAAGAAGAGGGAAGTGCGGTCACAGAGACACACAGAGGGGAAGGCCATGTGATAAAGAAGGCACAGATACATCTGCAAGCCAAGGACCCCAGGATTGCAGGCAACACCAGAAGCTAGGGGAAGCTAGGTCTATTCTCCCCCAGAGCCTATAAAGAAAACAGAGTCCTGCAGACTCCTTGAAGGTGAACGTCTAGGTCCCAGAACAATGAGAGAATACATTTCTTTGTTTAAGCCACCCCATTTGTGGTCCTTTGTTACCACGGTCCTAGGAAACCAATACAGTCTGATTCTGGGCTCTTCATTCTACTCACCCCTGTGCGCATCTATTTCTATAATAATATAGCACTCCCTTAATTACTATGGATTTATAATAAATCATGATATTTGGAAGGACAAATTCCTCAACCTTGTAATCCTTCAGACTTTTCTAGCTAGCCCTGGCCTTCTGCTCTTCCATATGAATTTCAGGATAAGTTAAAGTAGGTCTGTGAAAAGCCTGCCTTAGATTTTGATTGGAATTTAGTGAAATTGGAATTTGGGAAGTATTCGTATATTTAAGATAAAAGATTTTCTATCTATGAAAGTGAGATGGATCTCTATTCAAATATTCAATAATGTTTCATAATTTTCCCTATAAAGATTTTACACATATTAGTGAGTTTATTACCAGAGCTCTAGAAACACAGTCAAAATTGTGAATGGGATCATTGTAAAAATGGGATCTTTGTTACTTTGGATTTGTCCATAGCAATCATAGCAATCTTATAACCTGCAAATAAAGAAATGAAGACATTGTAATCTCTCCATCTTGGATTTTTATAATTTGTTTCTTTAAACATCAGTAGAGGGGATCCCTGGGTGGTGCAGTGGTTTGGCGCCTGCCTTTGGCCCAGGGCGCAATCCTGGAGACCCGGGATCGAATCCCACATCGGGCTCCCAGTTCATGGAGCCTGCTTCTCCCTCTGCCTGTGTCTCTGCTTCTCGATCTCTCTCTCTCTCTCTCTCTCTGACTATCATAAATAAATAAAAATTTAAAAAAAATTTTTTTTAAAAAAATAAACTTCAGTAGACACAGTGCTTGATAAGGGTCATCCTTATGTTATTTCTTCCTTCAATTAGATGGATCTAAACTGCCTCCATCAATCATGAAGCTTTGTATAGGCTTTTAAAAAATGAAATTACATAATCTCTTAGAAAAGTTTTTTATTAAGAGCTTGTTAAGAGCATTTTTTAAGATAATGAACATATAAACAAATCTGTAATGTCTAATCATTCCAGATTTCCTAGAAAAATGTAAATTTTTTAAGTTTTCCTTAGATAAGGTATAATTTTTTAGTCTTTCAGTAAAAGTGATGACCTCGGGGGCACCCTTAAATCCTGCACATTTCTAATCTCTAATTGTTTCAATAATATGTCTGATGAAGAAGAAGAAGAAGAAGAAGAAGAAGAAGAAGAAGAAGAAGAAGAAGAAGAAGAAGAAGAAGAAGAAAGAAAAAGAAAGAAAGAAAGAAAGAAAGAGAAAGAAAGAAAGAAAGAAAGAAAGGAAAGAAAAAGAAAGAAAGAAAGAAAGAAAGAAAGAAAGAAAGAAAGAAAGAAAGAAAGAAAGAAAGAAAGAAAAGAAGAAAACAAATACCTAAAGTAGTATTTAGTATTTGGTTATGTGAAACCAAAAGTATTTGTGCTGGGAAATGCATGCACATTTCAAATATATGCTTAACATTATGCTGTTGGTCTTTGGAAATTTAAAGGGAGAAACACATTTTCAGGCATTTCCCTGAAAAATCAACAAAGCTGTGTGCATGTGTGTATCAGCACCTTCCCTTCAAAAGACCAAGAAGGGCTGTTAATGATTGAGATTTCCTCAAAACTATAAAAGGCACTTTTACTTCATTTGAAAGAATTAATTTATTCAATTAAAATCTGCTTTGCCTTCAGAGTTTCATAAAATAACATACTTTTTTACTCCAATAGAGAAAATCAGATCAGGTCTACTGGCATAGACTGGCACCCGGCCCAGGTGAAGCGTCATGGTGACAGGTAAGACCACAGGTGCACAAACCTTTCTCCTGCAGGTGCTAAGAATGTTAAGAAGAAAAAGGGGATTATTTTTAAATCTTTTTTTTTTAAGGTTTTATTTATTTATTCATGAGAGACACAGGGAGAGGCAGAGACACAGGCAGAGGGAGAAGCAGGCTCCATGCAGGGAGCCCAACATGGGACTAGATTCCAGGACCCCAGGATCAGGCCCTGGGCCGAAGACAGGCGCTAAACCACTGAGCCACCCAGGCTGCCCAGAAAAAGAGGATCTTAAGGGCTTTTTTAATGATAAAAAAAAGTACCGAGTACTCAGCACTGTAGGCATCCGGGGTGGGTCCAGTGCGCCCCGACTCCAGCCTCGCAGCTGGTATCTGGTGGGCTCTCAGGCAGCTATTTACCTAACAGGATAATGAGAGGATAAACAAGCTCTTACAATTTTTTTAAAGATTTTATTCATTTATTTATTTGAGAGAGAAAGAGAGAGAGGGAGAAAGAGCAAACATGAGTGAGGGAGGCGGAGGGGGAGAAGCAGACGCCCCCCCCCCCCGGGCAGGGAGCCCAGCTGGGGACTCCATCCCAGGACCCAGGATCACGACCTGAGCCACCCAGGCGCCCCAACAAGCTCTCACGTTTTACAAGAGCGTCCCTATCTCCTCCAGCTTTGGGAAGACTCGCCTGGTGGGACGCAGACCTAGAGCAAAAGGAAAACCCAGCAAAGGGAAAGTAGCAGGAGGGCCAAATGTGAGCCACCCAGGGGCTGGCCCAGCAGCCCGAGGGCCACGGAAGGGACCAGACCCAGAAATCCTGGGAAGGACACCGAGTTCTGGGCCTCAGCGGGGAGGGGACGGGATGGGGGGCGACACAGCTCAGGGCACCAGCAGGAGCGGCCGCAAGCAGCAGCAGGACCCAGGACCCCGGGCCCACCCCTGGGTGCCTGCAGACAGGGCCACTGAGGCCAGCTCCACGCCCCACGCCTGGCCAGGCGGCCACCCCTCGACAAGCCCTGAGGGAGCCGGGGGGGGGGACAGATAGGCCTCGAGCACCTCGCTCCCACAGCCACAGCCAAGGTGCCCCGAAAGCGGGTCTCTTCTTCCAGGAGCAGATACCACCACCCCCGGGCCGCTCCTCGGGCCCCCACACTGATCATGCGTAACAGAGACCAGCTATGGCTTTTAAACTATTTTTTGAATTTTAGTTAAATATCAGGTTCTGTCTGAAGCTGCTGTGTCCATCCCCCAGGCCTCCCTCCCTGGCAGAGGCGGCGACCAGGGGCCCCAGGCCCCGTGGTCAGTGGCCCTCGCCTCCTCCTCCCTGTCGTGCCCTGCTGGTGGCTCACCCCCACTCCTTCCAGGGCACAGCAGCGGCTCACCCACGCCCTGTGCTACCCCTCGGGCCGCCCTCCCGGACAGTCCCCATCCCTGCGCCCCTGGCCTTGCCACTGGGCGTCCGCTGGGCACACGGCCCAGAGCCAGAGCCCCGGCGATCAGCCCTGGGCCACGGCCTGCCATCCCGCCAAGGCCCACCCACTGCCTCCCGGATCTCTTCCTGGGCTTCTCTCCCACCTCCCCCCACCCCGAGGGACCAGCCACACTGGCCCTCCTGCTGCTCCCCCCTGGGACCCTCGTGGGGCTGATATCACTCAGCTCTCCCTGAGCCAAGGGCCTCACCTCCCTCCAGTCTCTGGCCAGATGCCCCTTCCTCATGAGTTCTCACTGGCGCCCGGTTCAGGGTTGCTGTGGGCTCCCCCTCCCCAGGATGCCCGGCCCATCTCCTCTGTGCCTCCTTCTCTTTCTTCCCCTGATGCTCATGGCTTCCCAGGAAATGTGCTTGTTCATTATACCCCTCTCTCTGTGGTTTCTTTCCCTTTCCTTCCCACCCCCTTCTCCAAAGGAAGTGCACACCTGCTTCACCGACACATTCCAAGGCCTAGAACCGCATCAGCATACAGCAGGTACACAATGAATGTCTGCTGAGTAATGAATAAAAGTGCTCGGCATAGATTATCCCATGAATTCCTACGACATCCTGATGCACATTTTATAGGAGCAAAGGCTGAACCCAGAGAGTGCAAGACGTTGCCACCAAAAACACAAGGCTGCTGCTTCGTAGGAAGGAAGGGGAAGCCAAGCCGGCCCTGCGCTCTGGGGTCACACGGAGAGGACACCTGCGAGAGCGGAGCACAGGTGTCCCCTGACGCCCTTCGTTCTAATTCCATCAAAACCCATGTGACACCGCATCCGTGGCTCAGCCCAGCGAGCACCCGGGAATCCCATCCACGTGCGAAGGGGCCGGATGAACACAGACATGGTGGCGAGGATGCTGTGAGTCCCTGAGCCCCTTGCTCCCTCAGGACCAGCAGGTGTCTAGGCACGCAGGCAACCAGCCAGGTGCGGGGCCCTGGGATCGCAGCACCGCAGTGCTACCTGCTTGTGGCTTTGGAAAGAAGGGACAGGAAACGCACGGAGATGGCCTCAGGAGGAGCCAAAACAAATCGTAGGATGCTGTTTCACGGAATGTAAATAAAAATAGAGAGTTAGAGTTCTCCCATTTCTAAATTAATATGATTGCTTTCTGTAGCCTCTATTGTTTAAAAATAGAAATGCTCACAGTAACTGAGTTGAAAGACAGCGCGGCCTGAGGTCACTATCCTTCCATGGGTTCCGCGCTCAGATAGGAAATACGAAACATATTCAAGCCAGAGGCGCTTTCCAGAGCTCCCTGAAAGCGTACATATTTTTTCTATTAAAAAGAGAGGAAGTTTTGTTATTATTTGAATAGAGTTAATTTATTAAAAACAGCTGAAATATCCGGTATGGATTTGTAAAGTCCGTATTTAATTAGGGTAAAAGTCCGTATTTAATTAGGCCATTGTAAGTTCAGGTGTGTACAAATCAAGCCATTGTAAAGATATCATTCATTTCCACACAGGAAATAGTATTGTTGATTGTTATGTGCCAACATTAAACTCTCTTTTAAAAGGAAATTGTGATATATTAATATTCACTCATTTCAGCTCGAGGTAAGAGGACATTTTCATCTCTTTAAAGCAAGAAAAGGGGATTTATACAAATCTCCAAATGTCCTGGATCATTAACTTGCTTCCAGCAATACAAAATTCTAAGCTCACTCACAAGAGCATTGGCTTTAGGAGCCGCTCCCTACGCACTTTTGCTAGCCAGGAAAAAGCAGATCACACCTGGGCACAGACTGCTGGCCATGCTCAGTGACCTGAATAAGCCTTCCCCTCCTCCTTCCTTCCCTCCAGCACCCCAACCAGAGCCGGTCAGAACGGGATGGGGACCCTGGGGTGCGACGGGACACCAGGTTCCCAGCAAGCTCTCAATGCTCCTCTCTTTAGACCCAAATTTCTAAACCTTCTCAATAGGAGGGCACCGCTAAAGCTTTAAAATTGTCAACTTCTACATCATACCTACATTATTGGCTGAGAAAAGAGATGATAAAGCGTTAGTAAGAATTAAGTAATCGTGTCGCATGGCTTTATGTTTTTTGATTAGAACAATACCCATATATACTTAAAGAAAGTAGAAGACACAGGGACAAGACTCTGTCTTCCTATAGACAATGTCCGCTGCACGCACAGCTCTGTCAGACTCTCGCAGGACCTCACGACCCACAGCCCACCCAGAGGGACCCCAAGTCCATGGGGGAAGCCACATCACAGGAAGGAAATCGGGGACTGAGGAACCTAGGAGGAGTTGGAAGGTGTTTCTTTCCTCAAGTCCTTGGACATCGTGGTAGCAGATTCTGCCCTGTATGAACAGGGCTAAATGTCTCCTACATTTGGGAAATGTGCTACAAATAAGTCTATTGTACTCAGGGTTTCTTTGTCCCCGTTGTGGATTAATATTATGCCTGGACCAAAAGAAATAGTTAATATTGGAAGTCCGGCCACTTTGGGATGTTGACAGAAGATGCAATTTGACTAGACTCCTTTAATTACCGTGGACACCAGCTTCTTCCACACATAGATAATCGCAGTCTTTAATAGGATGTTTTTTCCTCTTCTGAAGCCATGTTTGGAGGAATGGGTACAAGTATGGATAGAGGGACACTGGTGCCCCATTTGTTCATGACTGCATAAAAGATCAAGGAAATTATTGGTGACCAGTAGTAGGCATTTCCTAGGTGAAATCAAAAGTCTACTTCTAGAAATACACTTTAGGAAAAGATATTTAAAATGTTTATTTATGTAGTGAAGCATGTAGAAAAAGAAGCTATTGCTCATGGATTTCCTGATTTTATAGATAAGAAGGCACTCTAAATAGTCAACATCCTGATACTCATTACAGGTTAAAAAAAAAAAAAGATACCGATATAAACAATGTCTTCATCAACCACTGTCCAGAGCTATTCCTGAATTTATGGTATATATATCCTGGTGCCAAAAAAGGAGAAGTAAAAACAAATAAAATACAGCAGGCCTTCTCAGGCAATAGCACCCCAAAGATCATAATCAAGATAATTCAGTGTTGATTTTTTGGTAGAAAAACTACAGATCTTGATGACGTGACTTTTTGCCATGAAGCTAAAGACATTTAAATGTGTCAAAAAGACACAGGCCGTATGTGGTTTCATAAGATCCATCCAGCAGACTTTTACACTCTGTATACGTCCCCTTTTCTTTTCCTCTTCATCATTTTCACTCAAAAGTCTGCTGTTTTTAGGACAAAAGACACTCAAAACTATCATTGAGAATATTTTGAAATACAGTGGGAGAGAGAGGTTTGCATGTGTGTGAGAGAGAGAGAGGAGAGTGTGTAAGTGTGTGTTTCGGAGTAGAGAAAATCAAGCCAGAGTCTTCTTTGCAAAGGTCTTTCTGAATATTCTTGCTATATTCACAGCAATTTTGAGCGGTCTCCAGACTATGGAGCGATTAGGCTAATGCCATCATTGTGTTGTCCCTTTTACGTGTTCTTTAACGTGTGTCTAAATAATTTAAGTTTGGGATGGGATGTGGACGAGGTTCAGTGAAATAGGGGCAGGAATCCTATGAATCTTCATGTCTGTCCTTTCCTCTAAGTCCTTCTACATTAATAAGAGAGATTTGCGTGTCTTTTTTTTTTAAAGATCCACAGAAGTCAGTAGCCTACAGCTACTGATAATAGCTACATTCGTTTGCATTAAATGCTTCCATAAATGATGTGCAAAAGTGCTATTATTTCTGAATATCTAAAGACTATTGTGAATAGCATTAACTCCACTAAAACAAAAAGGAACAGACATTTTAATTTACATTATGATTTCACAGTGAATAAAGTTGAACCAGCTGGAAATACTGAAAAGACAAAAGCCTTCCATAATTGTTAAACGTGGTTTTCATCATTAGAATTTCTTCCGTAGGAGAACTGACATTTTATCAGGCCAGTGTCCTCATCCATTTATTAGAAAAAGCACTGGAAAATAAGAAGTGATTTCATTTCTAGAACAAAACAAAACTGTGTGGTGCCCCTACGTGAGCCAGTGGCTGTGGCCGAGGGTGGGAAGGGCAGCAGGGAGGAGCTTTGAACACGAGTGGGAGCTGAGCAGAGCCCCACGAAGGAGGACGGACTATACACAAAGGAGAAATGGAGTTTTAAATTGAACTGTGCCTTAACAGTAGAGAAGAGCTGCTTACTGTCATCAGATAAACATACAGTAAAATCTCAGTCGGAACATTCAAGGAATGTTTTCTAATTAAATAGAGATCTTAAAATATTGTTTTGACTGATACCAATGACGGAAAGATGTGCATTGATCAGCTTTCCTGACCCAATCTAATTTTAAAAATTCATTTATATCTGATAATTGAAGATCATTGGCTCAAACATCAAATGTCTTTATTCTAGAATATAGAAAGTGTTCAAGATAAAACATGTCTAGGGCAGATCCTACAAGGAGAGCTCTGAAAAAAATCCGTGTTATCAGTTCACTACACTGGGATTTATTTCTGTGATTTGTAAGGGTTGTATCTGTTCTGTTCTGTTTGAAGAAAGATGACAGAATGGAATAAAAGTAAAAGGAAGAAAAAAATGAGAAATAAAAGAAATCAAAAGCTTAATTAGGAATTCTCAAAAGATGATGGTCCTGGAATGTTTCTGACTCTCCCCAAATCATATCAATGCAGACAAGTAGTAGGATAATAAAATCTAAGACGTTTACACTAAAACTGAGTAACAAGACACACAGGTGAAACCGTAAGTAGCAGCAGGTGGGGAAGTCACCACAGCCCCCTCATCTGGGCCGTGATGCTGCAGCGGAAGTGGAGGGGAAGTCAGCGGTCCACCGAGAACATAGAGGGGACCGAGAGCGGGCTTTGCGACACCGTTTCATGGGAGAAAAGCCTGCTCTGGAAAGACACTCCTGAGCATGGACTCCAGCCTGAGCAGAACGAAGACAATATAGATGAGCAAGTCGAATGGAAAACAGTTGAAGTCAGGCTGGGCAGCTCTCAGAACGTGTGCCACCGTACTTTTTACATTTATCCTTTAAGTTGTTGTAAAATATACCAAAAATTTACCATTTTCAACATTTTAAAGGATGCAGTTCAATAGTAGTAAGTACTTTCACATTGCTAAATAACCATCACTGCCATCCCTCCCCAGAACATTTCTCATCTTGCAAAACTGACTGCTCCTGGTATATAAAGACTCACGTTCCCCTCCCCAGGCCCAGATGCCCACCATTATACATTCTTTATGAATTTGGCTACTTTACATAACTCATAAGAATGGAATCAACAGTTTTTGTTCTTCTGTGTTTGGTTTCTTTCAAGTAGCCTGATATCCTCAAGATCCATCCATTGTGTTATTGGGTGTTAGGATTTCCTTCCTTGTTTAAGGCTGAATAAAAATCCTTTGTATGGGGGCACCTGGGTGGCTCAGTGGTTGAGCATCTGCCTTTGGCTCATGTCATGATCCCAGAGTCCTAGGATGGAGTCCCACATTGGGCTCCCCACAGGGAGCCTGCTTCTCCCTCTGCCTGTGTCTCTGCCTCTCTCTATGTCTCTCAAGAATAAATAAATAAAATCCTTAAACAACAAACCCAGGAAAAGAACATAGGAGCCAGAGTTTATAGCTGGTCAAATGGACTTTACATATAAAGGAAGTAGACAAACTGTCATGAACTCGCACAAACTCAAAAAACTACTACGGCCATGAGCTTCCTCTAGAGAACAGGCTTGAAGCAACACAAGAGATGATCTGTAACTGCATAAGGATTCATAGTGTGTAGTGACTTTGCAATCACCTGTTGTACGAAGATTAAATGATGATCATACATTACAGGGGAGGGTATATAAGGGTTTTATTCTTCGGCAAGAGAAATACAATGCAACTATCAAAAACTGAAAGAGAGAAAATAAATAAAAATTAACTTCCATCACAGCAAGTGTTGTACAAGCTAACTGGGTTAAAGTAGATGTCAGGAAAGCAAGGGGAGATGTTAGGGATAGGGGATGGTGGGTGGTGGATATAAGGAAAGAGGAAAAAGATATTAGGAGATAATCGCATTATTGTTCACAGTAGGAAGCAAAAATAGACACATAAGAGGGCACCTAGAGTGGTACAGAAAGGTATTACTGTAAAGATAATTATTTGAGAAAAAAATGCAAGTATATCTAAGTGGTAAATGCATATGGAAAAAATGCCCACTGCAGGAGATTTTAGTGGTCAAATAAATGAATAAAAATATATTTTGTACATATTCAACATAAAACAATATGACAGAATGAAAACAAATGTAGTGAGTATATCAATGTAAATAATAAAAATGGGATTAATTCCTTTTCTGAAAGATGCAAAGGGAAAATTGTTACATCAGATAACAAAAGACTGTAATTTTGATGGTATCTTGGGGCCATGAATCATCTCTAATATCCTTTTAAGATAAAGACACAAATGAGTTTTCTAAAATCCAACAGGAGATGATGAATTATAAAAAATATGCCATGTATGTTGTTATAAGTAATTTATTGCTGTAGAAGGAACTTGATGGAAGTTCAGTTCTTTCTTCAAACATATGATGATGAGTGTGTACAAAACACTCTGTTCTCCCAACTCTGGGTCCACACGCACACGTCTGTACCCAGGCCATGGTTTATTGCCCCTTAGACTCTTGGCTTTCAGGTAAGTCTCTACTGAGCTCTGGGACCTTCTAACTGGGAACACATCTTAGCCACCAAGAGTTTTTACATCATGTTCTTCTCTCCTTCAAACACTCCTGAGCTCTGGATGGATAAACCTGGACTTAATTAAAAATTCAACAGTCCTGGAGCATGTGGTAACTCAGTCAGTTGAGTGTTCACTCTTGATCTCAGCTCAGGTCTTAATATTAGGTGCGAGTTTAGGCCCTGTGTCAGGCTCCATACCCATCAGTTCTGGGGCAAATTTAGTTTATAAGGCAAGTATTAGCATGTGTGATATGTATACACATATAGTACATCCATTAGGGATAAAACAGTCTAACACTATGAAGATGCTAGCCCTAAAAGTTGAAACTTATTTCTATATCCTTTACAGCTAGCATTCCATAATGTTTGAATAGTAGAATAATTTCTACTACAATTAGAATTTTTAAGATTATGATAGAAAAACAAAGTTAAGAAATCTCTGCAACAGAAATCCAGTCAAAATTAAGAGAGTGTAAATCAAGAACCTCTTCCCCTTATTTATACAATAGTCCAAAACAGTGATACTCAATGTAGAATCCATCACACTCAAAGGATGCAATTTGTATGTCATTACGAATCACTTAGTAATACAGATGTTTGATTATATAATCAGATTTTCACTCAAGTGCCAATGAGGATTAACTTATTTGCAAAGTAAAATTATAAAAAGAAAAAGAAATCAATTCTCCAAGGGTAAACTTACATTTTAGAATTATGATAGATACTTTTCAAATGATGTGGGGAAAGATTCTGAGCATATCAAATAGAACTAAATACAGATTAATTAAAAAATATTTTAAAAATATAGTCATACATCCAATTTATAGATAACTTTTTTGCTTAATAGAGAACACTAATTATGTAGAATTGTATTAGTGTCTAGAACAGGCCATTTTAAAAGTAGAACATAATGCTATAAAATATTAATTTAAACCAAAAGAAATAGGGGGTAAAGCTCAAATGGGTAAAATAGTAATAACAATCATGGCGTTTTGTGATGATTCCCAAACTGAGAATTCACATGAAGATTAAATTGTTGTTTCATCCTGCAGTCAGTCCTAATATAAAATCAAACCTATATTTAAACAAAAGGTGTACACAGACTTTGTCAGCAAACGTGGTTCATGATGTTCTTTTCTTTTCAGATCTATTTATTTATTTGAGAGAGAGAGAGCACGCAAGCACAAGCAGTGAGGGAGATGTAGAGGGAGAGGGAGAAGCAGACTCCTCACTGAGTGGGGAGCCCAACGTGGGGCTCAATCCCAGGACCCTGGGATCATGACTTGAGACCTAGGCAGACACTCAACTGAATGATCCAACCAGGTGCCCCTCATGATGTTCTTTAAAGTAAATATTTTCCATAATACCACACTTCCCAATCTTGTGGATATTCCTCCTAATGTGATAAGAAATAAGAGAAATAAACAATAGAATGCAATTTCGAGCTCTACATCTAAAAAAAACAAGTTGTTAAAACCCAAATAAGCATAGAGGTTGACAAAACAGTCCACTACAAGATATGTATATACATATATATATATATCACTTTTTTCTATTGTTTCAGCTATAACTGAATGAAAAATATTATTAGAATTGCTGCCTTTCATGCTATTTATTTATATACATATATTGCAAACATGTATGTGTATGGGAAGTATTTGTGTAGAGATATATGCACATACATGTATATTAAAATAAAGCTATAAATGGACATTTACATATAAACATGTAGGTATATATGCACATATCTGTATATATACATCTATATACACACATATACACACATATGTATGCACATAAAGGAATAACCTTAATGAAAAGTGTGTGAACTCATATAAAACTATGTAATCTAATCAGTAGAGTCATAATAAGATGATGAATATTGAGAGTTACATGTTTCTCATTAGTATGGCTTCTATAAAATCATATGCATTTTTCCAAATTAAATGACATATGTAAAATATTATTAATGAGCTTCCCATCAAAACTTTTGTCACATATTTCTGCTGTTTTCAAGTGAATTAACAATAATAATCCTAAAGTATAGAGATAAGTGAAAAATCGAATATTTTTTAACATTGAAAATGAATTATAACTAAGATAGCTATAACCTTTTTGTGTCAACCCAACAAAGAAAATGATTTATTTAATGTCTATCATATGTAAGGATCTTTGCGATATTATTTCTAATTGTAATGTGTATACATGTATATGAACATGTGTACATATGCATGTGTTGTGCACATATGAATAATCAATACATATGTTGACTAAATCATCCAAAACTAGCATGAGAATAATTGCAAGCATTGCGGAAGGCGTAACTTATATACCCAACAAATTATAGAAGAGGGACATTTTCTCAGTTTTAGATCCACCAAAAATGGTGGAAGTTAACAAAGAAAACAGATGTTGCTGCACAAAAAGACAAAGTAACAACACAACTCTGGAATCAACTGTCAAATAGAATGAAGATTTCTAGATGTGAAGCAGTTCTTAAAAACTCATTCACATTCTCAAGAAAAGTGATTTTTAAATATCCAATAGATAAAATATCCACAAAAGGAAGAAGTTAATGCCAGAAAAGATGCACAGGTACACCACCACGACCACAGGTGCAAGTCAATCACCCAAAATATGCCAGTTTGCATGGATAATCGAGTAATAATCAAGTCGATAACACTGTCTCATTCACCTTTCTGCTAACCTACCAGCTGGCTTCACCTCCACCCCTCGCTTACACCCACGGGCCCAGGATGGGCCACATGTCCAGTACCCAGCCACCTTGTCCCCTGTCCTGCCTCCAATTCTCACCTATTAGCTTCAGTCTATGGGGTCAGTTGTTTCTGTTCTCCACCTGTGTTGTCCATTGTATTTCTTATTCTAATTATATAATAGATAACATTGCCTATAACCCAAAGAACTAGAACCACAAAAAGAGGTATTTACATGAAAAATAAGTGAACATTTCCTAAAGCATCAAATTTGGAAAAGAAGTGAAAAAAATTCACTGCAAATTAGGACAACCAAAGGAAAACTTCAGATTTCTTCCCAAAATTCAGTAATTTCTCATTCCACCTTAAAGGAAAATCATCAGCTATCACAAACTACATAAAAGAGTGCAGTTAGTGACACCTGGGCTGCTGAGTGGTTAAGCATCTGCCTTCGGCTCAGGGTGTGACCCCAGAGTCCTGAGATCAAGTCCCACATCAGGCTTCCTGCATGAGCCTGCTTCTCCCTCTGCCTCTGCCTCTCTCTGCCTCTGCCTCTCTCTCTGTCTCTCATGAATAAATAAATAAGATCTTTAAAAAAAAAAAAAAAGAGTGCTGTTAAAGGGGGAAAAGGAACCAAAATGACCAGTTATTAGATCCATACTTTAAAAACATGGCTTTGACTCTATATCAAGGGATTAGCTAATGATATAATTTACAGGATTTAAAATGGAATAAAATGCTCAACAGATTTATTGTTTTTATGAATTTCATGAATTCCCATGGAAATCATGATTTATGACTTTCTCAATTAATCTATTATTTGTATTTAATACCATTGGTCATATATTCTGCTTTTTATTTCCTGTACTACAGGGTGGATTTTTTGTTCTTTTCTTCTTTTTTGAACTTCTACTACATACTGGGCCCAGCGTTAGGCATATAATGTCATATTAGTTTACTAAGAGTGTCATAACAAAGCACCACAACCCAGGTGGCTGAAGTACCAGAATTTAATTCTCACAGCTCTGGAGACTGGACATCCAAGAACAAGGATCTCTGGGTTGGGTCTTTCTGAGGCTGTGAAGAACAATCTGCTCCCACTTCTGGTCTTGGAGTATAGACAACCATCTTCTCCTTCTCTTCACATCACCTTCCCCCCCACTCAGGGCTGTCTCTGTGTGCAAACTCCCCCTTTTTATGAGGATACATTGGATTATTATAAACCTTGTATACGTCATATTGGATTAGGGCCCACCCCAATGACCTTGTTTTAACTTGATTACATATCTCCAAATAAGGTCATGTTTTGAGGCCAGGAGGGCCCGGACTTTGACCTTTTATGTAGGACACAATTCAGCCCATAACAAATGTCTTTTAATCCTCAGATCAATCTTAAAGATAGGTACTAGCATTCACCAGATGAGGGAATCGACGAATCAGAGCATTTTATCCAGAAAATTTAAGGTTAATTCAGGTTCAAAAGTAAACTCCAAACAACCCAGTAAAGACCAGCTTCTCAACCATAACACAAACAGTACAACCTTCCACTTGAAAAAGCCCTCTCTACTTGGGAAACACATATGCATCCCATGCACAAACACACACACACACACACACACACACCCTCATGCAGTGCATACCATGCTCTAAAACCACGAACAGAGAGAGGATATTTGAGGGGGAAAAACTGATGTAAGCACTTTTTAGTTGTTCTTTTGATCCCATGATGCTCATCTTTAGCTGCTCATGAGAATTATCCACAGAGCATTTAAAATTCACCAACGCCCAGAACCCTTGGCTGATCAGATGGTTTTTTAAACTCCTTAGGTGATTCTTGTATTCAGCCAGGATTGATAACATCATATTATTAGTAAGAATAGTGTGGGTTTTTTTTTTTTCAGAATTGAATAATATAAAGAATTACAAAAAAAAATTCATGACATTCATGAATAAAAACTACTATCCACTGAGGGAGGAAAATTTAATTACTAAGCATATCTTACATGTCAAGTTTCATACTAAGCACACTGCCATTTCTTTTTTTCATAAGGGAAAATATTTGGTGGCAATAAAATGTGCTTCTTTAATACTCTGTGACAAATTAGCCATGTGACCCGGGGCCATTCCATAAACACTGATTCTTAGATTTCTCTCATCAGTGTAAGGAAATTATAAAATCAACCATTTTTATCTCTCAGGAATATACGAAAAATGATTAAGGAGAAGAAAAGGACAGCATTTTACAGGCATAAAGCACTCTACAAGAAAATTACTAACAACTAGAATTATGATCATTGTCGAGTACTGGACTGCTACGTTACTTAGCACTATTCTAGCTTCTACGTGCTACTCAGATTTGCGAACCAACAGCATTAAAAAAAAATAGAGGAAGACAGTTATTAATAAGAAAAGTGACCCTACAGTATTCATACTTTTATGAAGCTAGTAAATATTCTTGCTTTTTTTTTTCCTGTAATAAATGGAATTGGTTGAAACACCTTATACTGCATCCATCTCAAAATGTACTGATGAAAGATGAAAGATTTGAGCTCCTGGTGACAAAAATGGAGAAAAAAAGGTAAGGTATCAGGAAGGCAGAAGTATGCACGTACACAAAAAGAAAATCAGGAAAGAAATTGGAATTCATTAAGTCTTAATAAGCAGTACTGTCCTGGGCACCTAACATTTCATCATCCAACAACTATAAAATGGTCCAAATTTCTTCCCATTCTGTGGCCTTTTCAAAGATTTGAAGACCTCAGATCCATTAGTGATTTCCCAGTGCTGTCCTGCTTGATGCCAGGAGCCTGCATGATAGCTAGCAATGAAATTCCATAAATTGAAAACTCTTTACTCCCCAGAGCCCAGCCTACTGTGGTCTAAGAGCAGCATGGCCAATGAAGGAAACACTATTTGGGAGACCACAAAACCACCATGAGAGCATGCGTCTCACTTTACTCTGTCCAGAGCTTTGTGCGTGGCCTGATAAATGCTCTATGACTCCATGGACCTCACCGTAGTCCTCTTGATACCGGAAACCAAAAGAAGGTGTGGTGGTATTGAAACAGGCACTTGACTATATGACTTCCTTCTGTCAGGGTGACCTTGATACCAAATCAGATCCAGAAAACCTTGTTGCGTGGCACAAATAACACAAAAACACTGTTTAGTAACATGTTTGGTGTCATGGACCATCTTGAGCATCTCATGGAAAATGTGGATGCTAAATAGAAAAAATGAATATTTCTGTACATATTGAAAATATTTTACAAGCAATACATGGGAATTCAGTGACCCTGAAAGCACACCCAGGGCAGATAATGCCAGCTGCGTGTACATATTCTCTCTTCCCCATTTAAAAGAGCACTGATTATACTTGGGATGTAATCTGCCCAGCTAAAAGATGATATTTTCATGCCCCTCTTACAACTGAAGCAGAACAATGAGATGGAAGCAAGCCATTGAATGAGACTTTGGGAAAGTTTCAAGAAAAAGCTAGACTCTTCTATCTGCCTTTTATTCCCTTCCCTTCTTGTCTGGGACAGCCCTCTTCAGATATGGTGACACTAGCATGACACTAAAGAATTCTTAGGAAATAGAGTCACAGGCTGAGGGAAGGTGTGAAGTCCTCTGTGCTTGACATGCTTGAGGAACAAGCAGACTCATGTGGTTAGAGCTACATGGGTGAAGAAGATAGTCAGCAAAGGGGTGAAGGTGTAAGCTGGGGCACATGATCATAGAGGGCTTCAGAGGCCATGAGAAAGGCTTCAGGGTTCATTCAGAATGAGACATGAAACCATTGCAGGGGCCCAAGCAGCAGTCACATGATCTTATGCTTTAAAGGATTACTCTGTTTCTTGTGCAGCTAGCACATCATAAAATGGCAAGAGAGAGCTCCATTTGGAGACAATTATTATAGTCCACATGTGGTCAAATTAATGTATATAAAATCTAAAACATTAAAATTAATTACCCTACACATGCCCACACATGCACACACATATTCAGGAGCAAAGCTATTTTGAGATAGATGGGATCCTTAGAAAGCCAAGTCAAAACCCCAGCTCCCCTTGCTCCATCATTTACAAGTAAGGGTTGGTTGAGGAAGAGATTTAGCATATGGGTCTGAAACTGGAACTAGGGCCACAAACTATTGGCTTAAGAAGAATGGCCAAGACACAATCAAGGTGCTGAAACAGTGCTTCTAAGTGCTCATATTTAAACTCTCTGAGGCAGGAAATGAGCCTCAATTTGAAGGCCCACTATTCCCTAAAATCTCATGCTCAGGTGACTAGGTCAATAGATAGGTGAATGAGAAAGAGAGAGAGAGAAAGAGAGAGAGAGATGGATGGATGGATGGATAGATGAGAAAGACAGACAGACAGATGGAGAGATGAGAGATGATATAACTTGTTCCTGGTCTCTATATCTGAATACTTTAGTTCCATGATATTGAAAGCTTTCTTTTTAATAGAAACGATTACTTTCCTGTAACCCATAACCTTTTGCCAAAGTTCAACTCTACCTTCTGTACCTGTAACATTGCAACATGAAATTCTTCAACCTCTGGTCGACTATCTTCATAAACAAGGAGTTCACTGATGGACTGGACTAGAAGTCCATTTTCAGACCACTCTAGATGATCAAAAATATCTCTACTATTGAGTTCTTACTTCCTGTAACTTTTACTCCATCCTCCATACTCCAAAGCCATACAACTGAACCCCACCCCCAGTGACATCCCTATAGATACTAGAAGACAGTAAGCCGTTCCCTAGTCTTCTCTGTTACAGAATCAATATGTTCAGTTTTCACAAACATCCTCCACGTGACTTTATTTTGAAGCTATTCTACATACCAGTTACTCTCTCCTACAGTGGGTCACAGGTTTTCAAGTGACGTTAGCCATATGTTTCTTAGAATGTAGTGTGACAACTGTACAGTGAAGGGAAACTATTCATTTAGTTAAAAAAATATTTAGAGTTCCATATTTATCAAGTTCCCACCAGGAAATACATTACATACTCAGAGTAATTTGAGGAGAGTTTAATAAAGGCACCATTTCACAGGTAAATGCAAGGATTAGTCCACGTGATAAGAAGTAGCGCAGTGCCCCAGGGCAAGCAACAACGGGAAGTGGTGACTGTCTCTAGGCCTTAAGGACCCCAGAGAAGGCAGTTGTATGAGAGCACAGCCTTGCAGGGATAGTGGCAGCACACAGAAGTGGACCCGGGTGAATGAACTCTCCTACCTCACTTACCTCCTGCTCTCTGACCTCCCATCTGGAGTTCCTATTGCCTGCACCTAACTAGACAACAGGTAGCAAGAAAGTAGGATGATGCAGAGCATATGGGCCACACTCTTGGGCACAGAGGAGAGTAAGTGGGTGCAGAGTGACCTTGGGGGCAGAGGGGGATGGAAGGTCTGGACACTCCTTCACTGTAGGGCTCTGCATAAATGTTCCTAAGAATGGACAGAAGGTAGTATTCTGCTCTCTGGGTGGTAAACAATGAGCATGGGCTTGCACACGCTCACTTTGAGATGAATTTGATATCTGTGTGTCTGGTGTAAGAGAATGGTCCAGTTTCATTCTTCTGCATGTGGCTCTCCAATTTTCCCAGCACCATGTATTGAAAAGACTGTCCTTTTTCCAGCGGATAGTCTTTCCTGATTTGTCGAATATTAGTTGAGCATAGAGTTGAGGGCCCATTTCTGGATTCTCTATTTTCTTCCATTGATCTGTGTGTCTGTTTTTGTGCCAGTACCACACTGTCTTGATAATCACAGCTTTGTAGTACAACCTGAAATCTGGCATTGTGATGCCCCCAGCTCTGGTTTTCTTTTTCAATATTCCCCTGGATATTTGGGGTTTTTTCTGATTCCATACAAATCTTAAGATTACTTTTCAACTTTCTGAAGAAAGTCCATAGGATTTTGATAGGGATTGCATTGAATGTGCAAATTGCCCTGGGTAGCATTGACATTTTCACAATATTAATTCTGCCAATCCATGAGCATGGAATATTTTTCCATCTCTTTGTGTCTTCCTCAGTTTCTTTCAGAAGTGTTCTGTAGTTTTTAGGGTATAGATCCTTTACCTCTTTGGTTAGGTTTATTCCTAGTTATCTTATGCTTCTGGGTACATTGTAAATGGGATTGACTCCTTAACTTCTCTTTCTTCAGTCCCTTCGTTAGCATATAGAAAATGCCACTGATTTTTAGGCATTGATTTTTGTATCCTGCCACCCTGCTGAATTGCTGTATGAGTTCTAGCAATTTTGGGGTGGTCTTTTGGGTTTTCTATGTACAGTATCATGTCATCGGCAAAGAGGGAGAGTTTGACTTCTTCTTTGCCAATTTGAATGCCTTCTGTTTCTTTTTGTTGTCTGATTGCTGAGGCTAGGACTTCTAGTACTATATTCAGTAGCAGTGGTGAGTGTGGACATCCCTATCATATTCCTGATCTTAGGGGAAAGGCTCTCAGTTTTTCCCCATTGAGAATGATATTTGCTGTGGGCTTTTCGTAGATGGCTTTTGAGATGCTGAAGAATGTTCCCTCTATTCTTACACTCTGAAGAGTCCAGACCAAAGAAAGTTCAAATAGGCAGCCACATCTGGAAGAAATCCAGAAGGACATAAATTGGGATCAACAACACCCAGAATATAAATGAAGTTTCAGCATAGTGAATTTGCCAAAGAAGTTTTGTAATCAGAAGATGGAAGGGCTTAAGTTGAGCCTCGGGCATTTTCACCTGTTGTGGCTTTGTAGGATAGGCTGACCCTGAAGGGAACCTGGAATTGAATGGCCATAAAAATGGGCGGGCAATCAGGAAACCATGGTGGAAACTATGCATAGAGAGAGTTTCAAGAATGAGGAAGTGGCGAGGTGTTGTCACATGCCACTAGAGTATCAAAGAACATGGGGACTGAAAAAGAATATCTGCTGGATCTAGCAATGGCAAGAGAGGCAGGCTACAGAGAAGGGGCAGTAAGAAGAAAAGAGTAAGTTTGAGGGTTGGGGAGATCAGGGTAACATGAGCATGCTCAAACATTCATGCAAGGACACTGACAGGGAAAGCTGATTGTTCACAAGGTAGAGGATTTGAGCTTACTGCTCTTCAGAAGCCAAAAGGAACATGATCTAATGTATAGGTGGAGGGAATAAATCTGAATAGAGTAGAATTACTTCCTTTAGTACATCAGCAGGAAAACAAGGGGGAAACAAGGAAAACGACGGCAAGTTGTAGCACCTGGCAGGTAATGGCCTGAATTTTCTCTGAGACATTGCAAGTCACATGGTGAAAGTACAGGTTGCCGAGAGGACAGGCTTTTGAAGTTACTGTCAACACAGTCATTGTATAGAGTGGAAAGCAGGTCTACCAAGAGATTCTATAATTCCATAATGAGGAGCAAAGACCATTTAACCTCCACCTCCCATCCCAAGGTATGTAGGTGCAAGACAACAGTTAGTATCTAGGGGGCACAGAGGGAATCCTAAGAGGAGACTGAGTTCCATTTAAGGCAAGAAGGTGGGGGACCATTTGGAAAAGTTTGAAGATGACAAGGAGTTTGCTGATTGAGACGCATTTCCAGAAGGCAGAGGGACTGGTTACCAGGAGGGAGCCATTGACTGTTGGGCCAGGGGAGGAAGTAGAGAGCATTTCATAGGTGAAAGGATTGGTTACCTTGGGGCTCACTTGTTGGCTTCTGACTGATGAAATCATGGGCACAAGGCAGGATTGATTCAGTCTTGGTAGGTTCTTTGAAAAGTCTCAACATTCTCTACTCACCTTTTCTATGATAGTGGTAAATGTATGTAAATATAATATCCCATTAGATCCTCAGCTCCATGAGGGCGGGCCCTAGCTCTTTGGTCATCCTATGCTATAATCCTGGAGACTAGCAGGGCCTAGGCACATAAAAAGTCACTTTAGGAGGTACCTGGGCGGCTCAGTCTGCTAAATGACTGACTTGACTTCAGCTCAAGTCATGATCTCAGGGTTGTGAGATCGAGCCCCACCTCAGGCTTCAGGCCTCATGCTTAACACGAAGTCTGCTTGGGATTCTCTCCCACTTCCTCCCCCCACCATTTGCACTCTCTCTCTTAAAAAAACACAAGTCAAAAAAAAAAAAAAAAAAAAACACAAGTCATTTTAGATATTTATCAAGGAAAAACAATACAAAATATGTCTTCAACTCTATTGCATATAACATAAGTCTTTGTCAGTTTATTTTAAAATCTTGCAAAACTACATGACATCATGATAAAAGATATCAGCCACTATCACAAAAAATGCTAAATGATATAAATTCTATCTTCTTTAATAAGGAAAAGGATGGATATTAAGAATATGAAACTTTAAATTCTGCTTCTGAAAAAATCAAAACTCCCAATTCAACAAAATCTAGTTGTTTAATAAGACTTCTCATACTACTTAATCTCCTATGTAAAAACAATTGGATTAACACATAAAAATTAACAAATATAAACTCTGACTTTAGCAAAGCTTTTAGCTGAGCTGTTCATAGAAAAAAATCAAAACACTGAGAATGTGGTAAAGGTACAACTTTTTGTACAATTTCTGCACTCATAGTTACATCTGTGTCACCCTCTACTTTGCAATATTTTCTCAGTGAATGAAGATGCTCACAGCTCATAAGTAGGAAATAGATAAAAATACAAAACTTTGTAACAAATTATAATTGCTTCTTCAGAGGTACCAAAAAGTGCCATGATGTCACAAAAGAGGCAAGGTTACTAATGGCTAGTTACAACACAAGGTTTGATCAAGGTAGTAGAGTCTCAAATGGTGCCCACTGCAAAGATTAAATAAGATTATATACTTTAGAGCTAAAAACAGTGATTTGCACAAATGAATAGCTTTAAAAAAAAAACATAGCTGTTACAAGGATGCTAGTGATGACAATGATGTTTGGGGACCAAGTGTCTGTAATTAGGGTCCAGAAACAGAAGAATGGGTGGAGGCAAGTTCAAGGTCTTGACTGTGGTTGAATACATTGTTCTAGAGTTAGTCACCAAAGGGCGGCAGGCACAGTTTCTGAGTGGGGCTGAGACATAAGTGCACTGCGCTTGCAAACATGATGGGTCCAGGCCCAGCAGGACGGCTGGGGGAGCAGAGCCAGAAGCAGGCTGGACGGGAGGCCACAACAGCCTGGCCTCTGCTGGTGCAACCAATGAGATGAGGGAAGACGTTGTACAAGATGTTGTAGACGCAGGACATCTGGACCTTCATCACTGCATGTGGAAAGGAATGAGAGAAAGGGCCCCGGGATGACTCTGTGGTTTCAGGTCTGGGTGACTGAGAGAAATAAGGTGCCATTCACAGAAATTAAAGTGAGGAAATGGTTTGCAAAGGATCTGAGTTAAGTTTCGTGCGTGCATCTTTACCCTTACTTACACCTCATCTTCATCCGAAAGGGCTCTGGCACCCACCACCACACCTAGAAGAATGCCAGGTGCACAGGAATGAATAAATCCTGGGCTGGTCCCCAGAATACCCAGAAAAAATCAGTGGGACTGCAGCCCTCCCTTTAAAACAGAATGAATGTTGATCCTTCTGCACCTCTCCTTTATCAGCACCCCATATCCCACCCCCTTACTTGGAGGGAAGCATTTGCTTCAAAGACATCTCTGAAAAGCTATGCAAACCAATATATCTTTATCAGGCTTCCAGATCACTTTCTATATACCTGTTCAGAGGATAGGAGGTTTCAGAGGTAATAAAAAACCTAACTGGTTCCCATGCTACTCAGTTTCTAAGCCTCCTGTAAAGAAGAGGCTCCTGAAATCACTAATTAGCAGGAAGTGTTGGGAACACAGTTAAAAATTGAGACACCCAAGAGAAGAGATAACAACAAGGTCTGCTGGAAAGAAAGGTGGACTGGGATGCACATGTTATTTCAAGCTCACTAATTAACTTGCTGTGTGACCTTGGGCCAATCTCTTGACCTCTCCCCGCGTGTGGTCCTCCCACCGTCAGAAGGAGGGATAAGGGTATTTACCAACTACCTGCCTCCCCGGAGTATTGCCATGATTAACAAGACTCAATTTATAAAGTGCCTGCTACAAAACCCAACTTACCCGTTTACATCTAGCACACTCAGGATGCATTTCCTATCGTGTAGTTTGTGTAACGGTACCTGTATGTCTGACTTGGTGTAAAATCTCTTTGCACGCATGGCTAGTTTACCCATTAAGTCCTTTCTTCCCCCACCAACTGTGATTTCTCTGCTCTGCTTAATTAGCTAAACCTCCATGAATGAATGCATCATTCTCAGGCTCTTTTCTTCTTTGTTAAACAGGCTGAAAAAAAAATGGTTTACCTACAAGTTTAAGGGGGTGAAAAAAGACAGCTTAATGTGGAAAAAGACAGTAAGCCTGGAATAAAAGCTGTTTGAAATAAAATGCTCTTTTTCCCCATTGCTCAGTATTTTATATATCTAAAACTCACATTTGACTTTAATTGGCAAACGGCTGCTGCAATTCTTGCGGATTAAATAGAATCCCTAGCTTCCTGCTCACCACAGTGCTTTTCTCGTCTCTTTTTATTTTTAATACACTTTGCTACAAAGAGTTGTATAGCAGAAAGGGACTGCTTCTTCCCCGATTTTTCTCAACAAGGGAATAAAAATGTCCCCCAATGGCAAGAATGAGTATCTTACAAAAGACAGTCCACAACGGAAATCATCAAAAGCTGAATTGTTTGTAATAAAAAGCACATTCCAATAGGAAGAAAGGAAAGAAGAAAGGCAGGCAGAAAGGAAGGTAGGGAGGGAGGAAGGAGGGAATGAAGGAAGGCAGGAAGCAAGGCAGGAAATGAGAGAGGGAAGTAGAGGGAGAGAGGAAGAACCAATGTTTGTTTGATTAGACCTTGCATTCAGACCCTCTGTTTTCTCCCAGGAGCAAATGCCAGCACAGTTCGAATGTTAAAAACCTCAGCTGTGGGGACAAACTTCCCTTTGCCTACCGGCACCTACATGAGATCTCAACATTCTCACTGTCAAGTAAAAGAAACGGAGAGCCACAGGCCAGAACTTGGCGGAGCTGCTGTGGGCTTGAGAACTGCCCAGCTGCTCTGTTTGCAATAATTGAAGCTATTATCACCACCTGCGAGTCCGTTATGGCTGTCCTTTGTCCAGGGCCACCATGGCATTGGCCATGCACAAATGCTCCCTGCTGAACCAGGAAATTGGGTCCCCAGGATGGATTCTGACAAGGAGTTGAAAGACAGATCAGGTCAATTTAAATGATCCCCTTTCCCCCCCAGAAAATTAGATTACCATAGAAAGCGAATGTTGCAGAGACGACTCCTTCATGAGATGCCCCTCGTTCATGGAATGTCATTCTGTGTGCATGTGTCTGTGGTCCCACACCCACACACTTCTCTCTTTGGTCCTGCAGTGTGAACACCTATCATGGGCTGAGACAGGGAAGGAGGGCAGAGAAGGAAAAAGTCTGTATCTGAGAATATTCAGCCTCACACAGTTTCCAGGCACATCAGGATGATTTGCTCATAAGCCTCTCACATAGCTGTGTAAAGTAGGACTTAAACGAAAGGCAAAGAGACTCGCTGCTTTAGTTTTGCCATCAGAGCTCAGATGACACTGGAACAGAAAGTATAATAAGGTTTCCTTTGTCTCAAATTCCTGCTGACTTCTTGTTCACACCTAAAGGAAGTTAGGATTGGTTTATGCTGATGGAATATAAGGAGCTCCCACAGCACATTAGCCCGGCTCTTCCCTCATCATGCATGTTCTAGGACTCACAGCACTCCTAAGGAGAGAAGCATCTATGCAGGAGTGCCCCCCTCCCCGCGATAAAAAGAAAAATGACAAAGAGTGAAGTTAGAGACAATGAGAACATACCAGATAAAATGCACTATAGCATTCTTCTATCTTTCTTTTCTCTAGAGTAACTTTTTCATTTTGACTTTTTTTCTACCTATAATATACATACTAATATACGTTATTTTTTATAGGAATGATTCCCTTTGGGGTTTTTGTTTCTTTGTTTTAAAGATTTTATTTGAGAGAGAGAGAGAGAGAAAGGGAGAGAGAAAGAGAGAAAGCATGAGCAGGGGGCGAGAGGGAGAGGGAGAAGTAGGCTGCCTGCTGAACAGGAAGCCTGACAAAAGGCTCGATACCAGGACCCTGGGATTATGACCTGAGCCAAAGGCAGTCGCTCAACCAACTGACCATCCAGGCATCTCTAATATACTTTATAAAAATAGATAAAATTTTGGAATGGACTTGAAGTTCTGTCAAAGTGAGAAGGTCAACAAATCCTCTTCTTGGTAAAACAAATATTAAATTGGACAATGATATCAAAACCAACCATTTTAAGAGCTCTGAATGCTGAACATAAACAATGCATGGAGAAGTGTTTATTCATGGAAAATGACTGAATTTTGATGATAGCCATGGGAGCCTGTTTTCCCTACCTGGCGCTGCTTTCACCCCACCTGCCAACTCAGTACAGCCCAGGATGGCTCAGAAGGAAAAAGCTCACCTAAGCATCACACCTGCTCCTCAGCCTATGCACACAGATCCATCAACAGAGGGAAGAAACTTTAGTGGAACAGAGTTTGAGCACAAACTTGAAGAAATTTTCAGCTGAAGAATAAACTATGGAGATTCAAAAGTGACTCCGAGTCAGTCAGACCAAAAATAAAAATAAGAATCGAAAACAAAATGAGCAAAGGTCTCACCAGCTCCCTGTCACAGGGGAGACAGATACCAGAGATTGAGTAGAGACAAGTTACTATACATCAAACAAAATCAAAAAGAGCAACAACAATAACCCTTGGGGGACAAATTCAGAGTTGCAACAATTTATCATCTAAAATGTGCAGTTTTCAATAAAAAATTATGAGGCTTACAAAAACAAGGAAGCATGATCCATACTCTGGAGAAGAAGAGTAAGCAGTCAGTAGAAACTCTGAGTAGACCCAGATATTGAATTTAGCAAACAAAAACTCAAAGTGGCTAAAAATACTCAAAGAATGATGGGAACTGATTTTGAAGGCTTAAATAAATATATGACAAAAGTGGCTCCACAAATAAGGAATCTCAACAAAAGTGCAGCAACAATAAAAATAACCAATGGAAATTCTGAAATCATAAAGTACTATAACTGAAACAGAAATTTTACTGGTGGCTCAGTAAGTGGGCACAAGTTGGTAAAAGAAAGAAGGCTCATTGGGTTAAGCGTCTTCCTTCAGCTCAGGTCATGATCTCAGGGTCCTGGGATCAACCCCCGCATTGGGCTTCCTAATCAGCTAATAGCCTGCTTCACCCTCTCCCCCAACTCATTCTCTCTCTCCCTCTCTCAATAGATAGATATATAGATAGATAGATCCTCCTTTTTTCTCAAATACACAAATAAAGTCTTTGAAAAAAATCCATGAAAGTGAAGAAAGATCAATAGAAAGAACCCAATCTGAACAATAGAGTAAAAGTAAAAGTTTGAAGAAAATGAAGAAAAATGCCTGTGGGGTAACATCAAGCCACCCAGCATACATAACAAGAGTTCCAGTAGTAGTCAACAGTGAAGAAAGAGAGGAAAAATAATGAAACAGGGCTGGTATCTTCCTGTTTGTTGGAAAACACTAATAGGCAGATCCAAGAGGTTTGTTGAATCCCTTCTAGTAAAATATGAAGAGATCCACATCCAAACACATCATTTACCATGAAGAGTCAAAACAAAGAAATCTCAAAATCATAAAGGGAAAAATGCTTCGTCACATCCACAGAAATACTGATACTCCGAATGACTAATTGCTCAACTGAGACAAGGGAGGACAGAACATGATGAGGGGATGTCTTCAAAGCACTTAAAGACAAATATTAACCAAGAATTTTATATTGAGTGAAACTATCCTTCAAAAATGCAAGTAAAATAAAGACATTCCCAAAGATTGAGAATATGTATCAGCAGACATTCTTGTAGAAAACACTAAAGGCAGTCTTCCAGGCTGAAAAGAAATGACATAAGATGGTAACATGAATCCACTAGAAAAAAAAATTAAAAGAATTGGAGATGATAAAGAGGAGGCTTCATATAAGACACTCTATAAATATATATAGACACTATATATAGAGAGAGATAGAGAGAGATACAGATACAGTTATAGATATATCTTCTCTTAACCTATTTAAAAGATATAATATTGGTCTCATAATTGCAACAGTGTAGTATTAGTTATACAATGTATGCAGATATAATATATATGACAATGATAGCACAAAGGAGAGGCAGAGAATGCAGCTACAGTAGGTACAGTAGAACAGAAATCTATATTTGAGGAACCATTAATCTGAATTGTCCTACTATATGATGTATATTATAATCCTGAAGTAATCATTAGAAATACAAATTTAAAATATAGCAAAAAAATCAAAATGGTAAAGTAAAAATTATGTGCTTAACACAAAATAAGATGGCAATAAATGAGAACCAGAGGCCCAAAAAAAGAACAAATACTGAAAACAAATAGTAAATGGCAGCTGTAAATACAGCTCTATCAATAGTTACACAAAATGTGAATGGACTAAACACCTCAATCAAAAGGCAGAGATTGGCAGACTGGTTCAAAAAACAAAAAGCAGCTATATGCTCCCTACAAGAGGCAAATGTTAGTTTCAAAGACACAAAGAGGTTCAAAGTAAAAAGACGAAAACAGATATATGCCATGTAAACCTTAGTCATAAGAGATATCAGACAAAACAGAATTTAAGAAAAGAAATATCACTAGAAAGTCAGTACATTAAAAGATCTAAAAACTATAAATGTATATGCACCTAACAACACAACACCAAAATACGTCAAACCAAACTGGCAGAATTGAATAGAGAATTAAACAACTCAACAATTGTAGTTGGAGTTTATATATCATTCTAAATAATTGATGGAACAACTATATAGACAATCAGCAAGGATATAAAGGGTGACTTACATTATCAAGCAACTTGATCAAACTGAAATTTAGAGAACATTCTTCCCAAGAACAGCAGAATGCACATACTTTGGAAGCGCACCTGGAATGTTCTCTAGGACAGATCATAAGCTAATTTAATGAAGAGGTTCAATAAATTTAAAAGAATTAAGATCATTCCATTTGTGTTCCCAGACCACAACAAAGTTGAATTAGAAATCTACAAAAGAAAGAAATTTGGGGCATCCCAAATGCTTAGAAGTTAAGCAACATGCATTTAAAAAGAAATTAAAAAGGAAACCTAAAAAGATTTTGAATTGATGAAAGCAAAAACACAACATATCAAAATCTATGAGATAATTTTAAAGCAGTAATTAAAGGAATATTCAGGTCTTTAAACACCTACTTAGAAAATAAGGTCTCAAATCAATATTCTAAGATTCAACCTTGAGAAACTAGCAAGACAAGAGAAAATTAAACCCAAATCAACAAAAGATAAATTAGGAATATCAAAGTGAAAATGTATGCAATAAAAAAGAGGAAAACAAGAAATAAAATCAATTGGATAAAAATTGGCTTTTAGGAAAGGTTAAAATACATAATAAATATGTATTATAATACATAATAATACAATTATGTATTATATGTATTGTAATTATAATACAAAATAATAAATCTTTATCTAGATAACCACTTTTAGAGACACAGTTTTAAAAATTAAAAGTGAAACCAAAGATTCAGAGAAAATATCTGCAAATCATATATCTGATAAAAGATTTGAAAAAAAAAAAAAAAAAGATTTGTACCCAGGGGCACCTAAGTGGTTCAGTTAGTTAAGCATCTGCCTTTGGCTTATGTCATGGTTCTGGGGTTCTGGGGCCTTGGGATAGAGCCTGGTGTTGTTAGGCACCCACTCCATGGGGAGTCTGCTTCACCCTCTCTCTCTGCCCCTCACCCCCACTCCTGCTCTTGTTTTCTCTCAAATAAGTGAATAAAATCTTAAGAAAAAGAGATTTTCACCCAGAACACATAAAGAACACTTTGAATCAATAATAAGACAGGCTAATTTTTTAAAAGGCAAAGTATTTGGGTAAATGATTCAGCAAAGACAATTTTTAAAATAGTGACAAGCACAGAAAAATAGGATCAACATCATTAGTCATTAGGGAAACACAATTAAAACCACAGTGAAGGGGCAGCCCAGGTGGCTCAGTGGTTTAGCGCTGCCTTCAGCCCAAGGTGTGATCCTGGAGAACCAGGATCAACTCCCACGTCGGGCTCCCTGTGTGGAGCCTGCTTCTCCCTCTGCCTGTGTCTCTGCCTCTCTTTCTCTCTCTGTGTGTCTCTCATGAATAAATAAATAAAATCTTTAAAAAAAAAAAAACCACAGTGAAGACGTACAAGTGGCCAACAGATATTCACATCAAAGATGCTCAACATCACTAATCATGCAAATCAAAGGCACAATGAGATCTCACCTTACACCTGTCAGAATGACTAGAATCAACAAGGCAGGAAATAACAAGTATTGAAAAGAATGTAGAGTAAAAGGAACTCTCTTGCACTGTGGGTAGGAATGTAAACCTGTGCAGCCACTGTGGAAAACACTATGGAGTTTCTCAAAAAAATTAAAAATAGAACCACCATATGATATAGCAGTTACATTACTGGATACTTACCCAAAGAAAATGAAAACCCTATTCCAAAATGATATATGCACCCCTATGTTTACTGCAGCATTATTTACAATGCCCAAATTATGGAAGCACCCCAAGTGTCCATCAATGGATGAATGGATAAAGAAGATGAGATAGATGATGACGATGAAGATAGATGATAGATGATAGATAGATAGATAGATAGATAGATAGATAGATAGACATCCCAAATGCTTAGAAATCTCTATCTCTATATCTATCTACCTATTCCAAATGCTTAGAAATATATGGAATATTACTCAGCCATAAAAAAGAATGAGATCTTGCCATTTGCAACAACACGAATGGAGCAAGAACGTAAAATGTGAAGTGAAGTATGTCAGAGAAAGACAAATACCATACTATTTCATTCAAGTATGGAATTTAAGAAACACAACAAACAAAGAAAAAGAGACAAAGGAAACACAGCTCTTCAATACAGAGAACACGCTGGTGGTTGCCTGATAGGACGTGGTTGCGGGATGGAGGAAATAGATGAAGAAGATTAAGAGTCCACTTACATGATGGGCACTGAGAAATGTCCAGAAATGCTGAACCATTACACTGTACACCTGAAACTAATAGAACATGGTATATTAATTATACTTCCATTAGAAAAAAACTACTGGTGTGAATTAAGTATAATAAACCGGGCTTATTTGCAAAAGCCTAAGGTTTAATTTCTTGAAAATCTGTTAAATAGCCTCTCACAGGATTTAACAGATTTAACTATAGTTAAATCCAAGCATAGTGTAAATTTATAACTGTCTGTAAAATTGTGAATGACAGTAAGTGAAGAAAGTAAGTAAACAAACAAATACATAAATAAAATTTAAATAATTGTTCTGTCTTCTTCCAAAGAACCAAAAGACCAAAAAGTAGCTCATACACACACACACACACACACACATACACACACGCATGCACGAAGGATGAGTACCACAACACACTCATCAGCATGGCTTTAATCATAACTACTGGGAGTACAAAATCATACAGCAACTTTGAAAAACTGCTCACCAATTTTGTAACAAAAAACGTAGATTGCCATAACATAGCAATTCACTCCCAGGTACTTACCCAAGAGAAATGAAAACACACATTCACAAAAGGACGTGTGCAACTGTTCATAATAGTATGTCCATCTGTCTGTACAGCCAAAAACTGGAATCCCACCAACCACTCAGCAACTTGTGAACAATGAACACAATGTAGCATGTCAGTGAACACTATTCAACAATCAAGAATGATGAACAAGGACCGATGAGCCTAAAAAGAAACTGGACACAAAATACTACATATTGGACAATTCCAATTATATGAAATTTTATGTGAAAAGCAAGTCTCTAGAGACAGAGGGTGGAGGATTGCTGGGACTGGGAGTGAGGGTTAGTGGTACCAGGATGGGAGGTATCTTCCCTGTACAACAGAAATGTTCTAAAACTAGGTGATGGTGGTCGCACAACTTGAAAAATTCACAGCAAATCATTGAATTCTACACTTAGAGTTGGTAAGATTGCACACGTAAATTTTACCTCAAAGCTGCTTAGAAAGTTAAGTCGTCATTACCAAAAAAGCTACTCATGTATGAATCTCATAATGATCCACTTATCTAAATAGCATTGAACCAGGAACCAGAAGCCTCTCCACCACCTAGAATGTATCTTCGAGAAAATCATTCGATGTCTTACATCTTTTGTTTCCCCAGCTGCTTGGAGCTCAGACATGGCCACCACAATGCCTACTGCAAAGGGTTGTAGGTCCCTTCCCTGAGTTAGATATGGGTCCATTCAGCAAACACCCACTGTGGGTGTCGGTCGCTCTGCAAGGAGCTAGAGCTACAACCCAGAAATCTAAGGAAAAGTCCTGAGAAAACTGGAAAACCCAGTACACGCTGAAGAGATTATTACCGCGAAGAGCTCGCATTGGAAGTACCCACAGAGCCGAGCACTGTTCCGACAGCCTGGGAGGGACAGTCACCTTCCAACACAGGAGCACCCAAATCATGCCTAGGAGAACAGCTGTCTCCATCCACTAAGCCTCCAAAGGAAAGAAAGACCCACAAACAACAGTGAGAATGGAAAGCAAATTGCGATTCTATTGCCAGATGGGGTCTTTGACAAAGAACCCCTCTCCTGTAGTAGAGCTCTGGTTTGCTGGGCAGGAGCCCATGGAGTGATGGGTGCCTGGGGATCCCCCCTTCTCTGACACCCAAGCCTTCATCTTAGTCCAATGTTGGCTGATCTCCTAGTAGGAAGAGACCAGAAGTAAGACAGCGCCAGAGGGTTTGCTGCTTAAGCCATGTGGGGAGAAAGAAAACAAAAGAAGGTGACCCTAAACTGCTTGACTTCTTGTGTGCAAGGCACCCACAAGGCCAGCCAGGATGCCTCAACCTGCTCTTTCAGACATGTTTCCTCCTCTCTGAGGCCACGGCTCTAGGTTCTCGGGTGAGCTCCGTCACTGACGTGCACTTGAGACAGTTGCTCACCTTCCCTGTACTTCATCCTGCCTCATTCATCAAGCCTTGAATTCATCATCACCCGTACTGCTCCTTTATCCCGGGGCGTGGGAACTCCGTGAAGGGAAAGCCGTAAGGATTACACAAACTCCATAGTCTTCTTTTCTTCCATCAATGAATACATACATGTTCACTCTTGAACTGACTTCTTCAGCAGCTCTTCGTTTATTCAACAAATAGGCAGGGAGCCTCCCCAATGCTCAAAGCACCAAGAATAAATGATTATATTTGCTCCCACTGAGGAAACAGACCACAGTGGGAGACAAAGGCATTTGTCAAAGAATAACTCTCATGGAGGCTCTCATTTCAAACTGAGATGAACATTCTGGAAGGAAGAGTACCCAGTTCTCCAAGAGCACATAAGAAAGGAAGCAGGCCCAGAGCAGGAAATGGAGCCTCCATCCTAAGGAGATAACCCCTGAGCTGAGTTCTGGGTGTAGGTGTGGTCATGGAGGGGGCAGGCTGGAGGGACAGGGGTGCAGGGAGAGGGCGGTCTCGCAGAGAACCCAGAGGTGCTCACAAGAGCAGCAGGAGAGGGAGGATGCTGTCTGAACTGCTGCAGGCTAGTACGCCCCCCTGCAGGGTGGAAGAGGGTGGGTGAAGACAGGAGAGGAGACACGGCTGTCTGCCCTCAGGTCTGGTAGAGGGTTCCGACCTTCACTCTGGCCACGATGCGGGGGAAAGGAGACTCCCTCCACGTCCAACGTACCAACCGGGGGTGCCTGGTGGCTCAGTCGGCTAAGCAGCCGATTCTTGATTTCAGTCAGGCCGTGATCTGAGGGTCCTGGTCTCCAGGCCTGGGTCGGGCCCTGGGCTCAGCACGGAGTCCGCTTGAGGTTTCTCTCTCCCTCTGCCCCTCCCTCTCCTTGCTCGCTCTCTGTCTCTCCAATAAATAAATAAATCTTTACCAAAAACGTGCTAACTACCTGTACGCTCACATTCGGCTAATGCGAATCATCACTACCGTTCGTGCAGATTGCTTAGAATCCCACAGAGAGACAAGACAGGCAGACACTCGCTGCAGACAACTCACCCTACGTGTGGGAAGCAGCGACAGCACATGGCTTCAACGGTTCACGGAATCCAGGACGCCTGGATTGCACTCAAACAGCTGACTTGTGGGCATCTATTCTCTGACATTCTCGGGTCACATTATGGGGCTTGAACCTCATCTCAATGACAAATCTAATTTTTAATACAATTACTCATTTATTTAATAAATATTTATTGAGTGTGTGTGTGCCAGTCTCTGAGCTTAATAAATTATTAAATTTCCATCATGGTGTGCACGGGCACGTGCCCTAGTCCCCAGGGTGGATAACACTCTCATTTGCTACTGGAATTGATATTAGGCAGTTATTGTAAAATTGCTATCACCTGGTTCTTCCGATTAGCGCAGTGCCATTGAGTGATCTATACAGAAGGGAAATATTTCCCTAAAACCCAGGCCTGACAAATCTTAAGGATCTTTTGTTGAGGAGTTACCCCCACTCCTAGTTTCCAAAACTTATATTTCCTCACTGTAAAGAATGTAAAGATGCAAAAATATAAAGAATAAAAATTAGATTCTCAATCCCACCACACAAAGGCAAGCTCTAGTTTTCTAGATCTGTGGCCCCTGTGGATAGATTTTTTTTTTCAGATGATAACTTAAGACTTGTCCATCTTTTTTTTTTTTTTAAGATTTACTTATTTTAGAGAGAGAGAGAGAGAGCAGAGGAAGGGTCAGAGGGGGAGGGAGAGAATCTCAAGCAGACTCAGTACTGAGCATGGAGCCGGACATGGGGCTCCATCCCAGGAACCCAAGATCATGACCTGAGCCAAAATCAAGAGTCCGATGCTTCACCGACTGAGCCATCCAGGTGCCCAGTGCCTTTCTTTTAGAATTTGATATTTCAAGATAGAGTTTCCCGATGCTGTCAAAAACTCATTGTAAACATCATTTAATCTTCTAAATATAAGCAAACAAAATGGTCAAATTTCTCTAGATGTTTTAGTTTTAGTTTTTGCCATCAGAAACAGTACAGCGATAAGCGCTTTGCTCATCAAGTATTTTGCCCAAATGTAATAGCGAATAGCATTTATCGTGCATTTACTACATGCCACACACCATGCTTTCCGCTCATCATCTTATTTAATGTCCACAATAGTCTTACGAGGCAAAACCTGTTATTATTCATATTCTACAAATACAAATACAATCTTCATATTCATATTCTACAAATTCTGAAGCAAAGAGAGATGACCAAGAGGAGCAGCCGACATTTATTGAGCACCTACTGTATGCAGTCCCCAGCCATGGATTGTGCATGCTCTTACCTGCTCCATGAGACAATCGTCATTGTTGCTGCTCCCATTTTGCAGAGGAGGAAAGTGAGGCAGGAGTTCACCAAGGGACTCTCCAGGGTGGCACACGTCACCCTTGCTGCTGCTGCAATCTGAATGAAGGCTGGCTCCTAACCCTTCTTGGGCTCAGACAGCTAGTGAATTGGAGGAATTTAGATTATTCCCTCAGAGTATGTTCCCAGAAGTTAAATTACTGCTCTTGAAACAGACCACTAAGCTGCTTTACAACATAAACCAAGCCACACTCTAATTAGGAAAGTGTGAAAGCGCCCATTTACGCAAGGGCCTTCTGTTGGTGTGTTTGCACCTTGCAGACATGAAAGAGGCCCAGGCAGAAACGGTGAACAGAACCAGTTGGCCATGCACACCTCTCCGCTGCTGCACCTGGTCCCAACGCCATCTGCACCCCGCTGCCCCTGCACGTGGCCGCTCCCCCAGGGCCCCTGGGGCCTCCACAGATCCCACTGTCGGACCCGAGGATTGGAGCCTGAGCCCCTTCCTGCGGGGCATTGGAAATAGAGGAGCCGTGAGAAAGGGAAGGGGAGAGAAGGGGCAGGAGAGAACGCAGGCAGGTCCCTCTCACAGGAGGGGGAATCCGCGGATCTGAGGGCTGAGGGTCTGAAGGAGGAGTGGGACCGTGTCCCCCTAGAGGAGCGGGGAGCCCTGTAGACCCCACCGCACATAGCGAGTGTCTGGAGCAGCTTGGCCAGGGAGTGGCTGCGCCGGGACAGTATCCTGTCCCCGGGGTGGCTCTCCAGGAACACTGACCATGCTTCTAGTTGGAATGCATGGCCCTGCATTCCCCATGACACCCCCAGCTCTCGGGATGGAGCTCACCGGCCTTCGTGTGTTTACAGAAAGAGAAAGGGGGGTTACTAAGCTCACTACAGACTTCCAGGCCATCAAACAGAGCTCGCAAAAACCACCACTGGTGATCTCAGGGGACGTGAACCCAAACGGGGGTACGACTTCTCCTAGAACACATATGCATTCTAAAGAACAAAACCAAAACTGTCTCAGACATCACACATTTTGTTTTTACTTTGAATTTCAAAACAATAATGTGTCTATCACAGCAGCTTCTGGGTAGAGACAAAGAGAATGCCAAATCGGCAGCAGAGGCCCCCTGCTCCCAAAGCTCAGGTCCTCCATCCTCAGATCTGATTTGTTGAAATACCTACTTTGGGTCAAGATTGTCCAGCCCCGGAGCCTGGCTCTCTGGTTGGGCAAGTGGCTCTCTGGGTGGTGGCGCAACCCAGACTACACTTCTGTAGCAGGTAATGCCAACCAGGCTGGCCTAGGGCCACGATCCAAAAAGGTAAACATCATTTTGGTAAAAAACAGACAAAAGTGAGAGAGCTATCACCATTCTGTCGTTGGGGCACACGGCTCGTGCGTTCAAGGTGCAGAAGTTTGTGGGAGACAATAACATGGAATCAGCACACACACCAGACGGAAGGGATCCAATGGCTGTGAGTAGACACTATGTCCGCTCCCATTTTATAATCAACCTGTAAAACCGGGCTTCCTCTGGAAGGAACCATTTGGAGACCCTCTAGGAACCTAGCGAGGACGCAGGTGCAGCCAGCAGGTCAGCAAGTGCGCCCGCGCCCCGCTTGCTGGATCCCTTTTTCGCTCGGGTCGTTGCCTGGCTCAGCAGGCAGTATTGGCTGCCGACTGCCCTGTTGTCACTTGTTCACATTGTTAATTTTATATTGCTTTATCCTTATTTCTCCCCCAAAGTAGAGAATATTACCAGATCCTTCAGACCTGGCCTGAGTTTGAAGCAGTCTGTGCGCTTCGACCAAGTTCACACGGCTTGTAAGTGATGGAGCTGGGGTTTAGATTTACAACTGCACCTGTCTGACCCCAGTGCCTTTGTCCATGACCCTTGAAGGACACTCCCACTATTGTTTAGATGGATGGGTTTACTTGATGCCCCAAATGCAGAGAAGCCCCCGGTCAGAGATCCATGCCCGTGTTTCTAGTTGTTTCCTGGATGTGAAGCACACAGAAGAGGTGCTCGTTCAATCACTCAGTGTTTCTGAGTTCCTACTCTGTGCCTTTCCTAGGACCGTCAAGTATACTCATTAATAAAACAGGAGGGGGAAACTGATCCTCTTGTCTCTACTTGGGGAGAGGCTAACAGCAGCTATAGTAAATGGGTCCTAAGTCATCTTAGAAGTGACAAGCTCAGGGGCACCTGGTGGTGCATCTGGCTGAGCATCTGACTCTTGGTTTCAGCTCAGGTCACGTGGGATTGAGCCGCACGTTGGGCTCTGCGCTCGGTGGGGAGTCTGCATGGGATTTTCTCCCTCTATTCCCTCTCCACTCAAATAAATAAACAAATCGAAGAAGAAGAAGAAGAAGAAGAAGAAGAAGAAGAAGAAGAAGAAGAAAAAGAAGAAGAAGAAGAAGAGGTGAAAACTCTGTGGGCAAAAATGAGATCAAGAGGGCCTTTGAATGAAAGAGGGAGTGGAAGAGAAGAATGAATGAATGATTTCTGCTTCCTGGAGAATACTCATTATGTCATGTACAGTGTTTCCACTCTTCAGTGAGAACAGAGCGCAACACTTCTAGCAATTTCTTTCATGTTTTCTATTCTGCTCTTCCTCTTGCTTTGCCTTAATATATATACTAGTTGTTTTTTTTTTTTAATTTTCCTACTTATGTACTAATTTCCCCTTCCTGCGTCCAACATTTCCTTTGAGGGAAATCCTCTTCTCCTATAGTCTGTTCAAAGCTTCTTTTATCCAAAAGAATATTCCTCTTCTTTCTAGAATGCCTGAGGTGACTTCGAGCTCAACAAAAATGAGTAAACCAATAAGGGCTCTAACTTGAGACTCTGCCTGGATGGCCACCCTCAGAGGCTGATGACGGTGTCGGTAATATTCCTGGTAAAAGTGTCTATGGGAACTGGAGTCTCAGCCTGCAGTCTGTCCATGATGTTTGCTTCCAAAATCCATTGCATGGCCATTCCGGTAGAGAAGAGCTTTTAAAACTCCTCTGGGAGGATGACACCTCCTGAAATTGTACAAAAAATGACCCAGGAGGCGAACATACACCAAGACAAATATAGAAAATGTGGTAAGCCATTTAAAAATATGAAAATTGGGATCCCTGGGTGGCGCAGCAGTTTGGCGCCTGCCTTTGGCCCAGGGCGCGATCCTGGAGACCCAGGATCGAATCCCACATCGGGCTCCCGGTGCATGGAGCCTGCTTCTCCCTCTGCCTGTGTCTCTGCCTCTCTCTCTCTCTCTCTCTCTCTCTCTCTCTCTCTCTATCATAAATAAATAAAAATTTAAAAAAATAAAAATAAAAATACGAAAATTAAAAACAAATGCTTTAAAAGTACCAAGAAATAGAAGCAGCAGGGCACAAATTATGTATTTCCCATTCCTGATTCAGCAAATGGTATTGAGTGCCTACTGTATTCCATGAGCTCTGCCAACCATTCCAAGTTATCTTAGTTACCAAGATGTAAAACTCACAAAGCACCTCTAACAGGTCCCAGAGGGTCATCCTCCTCTCCAAACCCCCAAGTTGTACCTGTCCTCTTCCATCAGCACCGGCTCCCCACACCCACAGTCTTCCCCCCAGCACTGTTCTGTGGGTGCTCTAAATCCCACCCACCTCCAACATGCTGAGAGCAGATGCAATAGGTCCTGCCCAGAAACAGTCAGCAGTGGATCATTCCTGAGTGAACAATGTGCAAGTGACATCCTTTGGCACACACCACCGCCACGGTGTTTGGGGGGTCCCCGTGCCTGGCTCCACGTCCCCTGACCATGTGCTCTCATCAGAGTCTCCTCATTGCTTTTCAAGAAATGAATACACGTATGCAGCTGGAATGGATAGCTGCACTTTTATCTTTAGTTTTTATATTAAATCTTCAGCCATTGACACCAAAACGGGTTGGCCCTGGGGTTGCCACTCGGGTCCCTCTGAAGCAGAGACTGACCCCACAAGGAGCCCAGACAGGGGGGATCCGATGGGGATGCAGGTGAGCAAGTTACCTGCACTCAGTGATCCCCAGAACCAGTCTGGGGTGCCGGGGGTGGAGCTGGGGGGCAGGAGGAGAGGGTGCAAGTGTCCTGTATCAAAAGGAAGAAGCTCACAGACTTATCTGAGTCTGAGCTCTGCTAGGCTGAGCCACGGAAAGCAGTACCCGTAGGAACGTGGGATCTGACTATCTTCGAATCCTTGTATAACAACAGGACCTGTGCCACAGGAGTGGAAATTTCTGTGGCACAAACAACAGTTCTTGCGGAAACAAGGACCTGAAGGACAAAGAGGTTTACAGTAAAGGAAACCATGTCAGTTTACAGATTCCATCACAGAGCCAGATGGGCAATACCTGTTCTCATCAGGAATGAATTCAGAGCTCAGCAAGAAAATCATTTTCTTGGCTGCCCAACTTCATGGCCAGCTATAACAAGCCAGTGGAGCTCCACAATCTTGAGGGTTTGTTCCTAATCAGAGAGCATTTTGGGGGGTTGGGAGCTCCTGCATGTGATATCTTTCTCCTTCTCTTCCACAGTCATTTATTTTTCTCATTGGCTAAAATAGCTTAGCTACAGGTTGGATAGCATGGGGGCTCCCGGGCTGTGAAAATAGTTTTTCAGAGGACTGTGAGCTCCAAGGACTCTGAATCACAGATAAACCCCAACAGCAGAGGCGTGAAAAGAAAGGCCATGGACTGGATTGGCAGCCAGGGGTCAGGTGGAGACAATAGTGAAGGAGGGATGAGAGGGGGGGATACCCACATCCCAAGCCTCCAACGCAGAAATGCCAATTAAGGAAACACCTCTGGACAAGAGATTCTTGGCCAAACGAAAATAAGACATAATGACAACTCGGACTCCACTGCGGAGTGGCAAGGAAGGCAATCAAAGAGGCCTAGTGCACGGTAAAACAGCCATTGGAGCGGAGGCTATCCCTTGAAAGCAGCTGCCAAGAATTACAAGACACAGAAGAAATGAGGAGGCAGCTCTGAATGTACAGCATGAGAGAAAATCCCCCTCAGGACTGAAGGGTACACGGGCCTGCTCTACAAAGCTCTGAGCAGTGTGGTGACTCTGGAGGCCCTGGCTCCATGGAGGACACAGGGGGCCACACGCTCTGTCATCCAGGGAGAAGACATGTGCTTGATAAAGTAGACCCCTCTGGTTATTTTACAGGAGCTGTTGTTCATATCTACTTTGGGGGGGACAGAAAAATCCCTTAATGATTTACATATCAACTTAATAAACGGTGAGTGAAGGACCTACCGTATCACGTGCTGGATGCTGGGCTTTGTAAAACCAGTACCGTGTGGCTCTGACCCTGCACCCCCAGAGCTCACAGCCTAGGGAAGATCGAAATGTTAGGTGACTCTGCTACATATCTCTTGGGCCTCCCAAGCGGTTGGTTAAAGCACAGAACCCAAGTTCCCTGAGCAGTGGTAATTAACTTTTTAGAAAGACATTGTTCAGTGATGCTACCATGGATTCGAGTCCCACACCTGCCACTTAGTGGATGTAGCCCCTAAAGAGCAGCCTCACCACTAGTGACATCTGGGGTGGATCGTTCTTTCATATGGAGGCCATCGTGCACCTAGTAGGACATTTGGCAGCATCCATGGCCTCTACCCGCTAGACAACAGCAGCACCTCTTTTATCGTGACAACCAAAAACATCTCCAGACATTACCAAATGCCTCCTCTCCCCACTAAGAATCACACCAATGCACAAGATTAAAAATTTAAAGGTGTCCCTGGATGGCTCAGTTGGTGAAGTGTCTGCCTTCAGCGCAGGTCATCATCTCAGGGTCCTGGGATCCAGCCCCACATCGGGCTCCCTGCTCATCAGGGAGTCTGCTTCTCCTTCTGTTCTCTCTCTCTCTCTCTCTCTCTCTCTCTCTCTCTCTCTCCCTCTCCTTATCTCTCAAATAAATAAATAAAATCTTTTTTAAAAGATTTAAAATTTAAGAAACCAACTTTTGCTGCTATTTACTTTCCATGGTCTTTTGTAAAAGGAAGTTGAATAAAATTATTATAGTAGTCCCTAGATCTGAAAGGTCTTTTCTTTTTTTTTAGAGACCGAGGGGAGAGAGAGTGAGGACAAGTCCATGAGTGGGGAAGAGGGGCAAAAGGAGAGGGAGAACGTGAAGCAGGCTCCATGCCCAGCGTGGAGCCCAACGTGGGGCTCGATCTCACAACCCTGAGATCAATACCTGAGTGGAAACCAAGAGTCAAACACTTAACCAACTGAGCCACTCAAGTGCACCCACTCTAGTTCTGAAACTTTAAAGGTAGTGTGTTTCAGTGAAAAGATTTAGACTTTGAAATTCAGTCTGGCTTTAGAGTCAGTCCCATCAACTTCTCTTGTTATCTTTGGGGAAATTCATTATCCTTTTTGAGCCTTGGGCTCCTGTCCAAATATTTATCTTATAGGGATGATGTAGAAAAATAATGGATGTATGTTAAAGTGTTATGTGGGAGGCCCTCCTGAACTGAGAGCTAAGTTGTGGTTCTTAAAAACTAACCTTTCTGTCCCAATTTGATGATTAAGATAACAGCATTAGTGAATAAGATACAGCAAAGTGTCCGTGATATAACACAATAAAAGTTCTCTTGTTATAGAGTCCAGCATAGATGCTTCCTGGCTGGCTGTGCTCCAAGGAGTGACTCCAGGATCCAGGTCCCTCTATCGCTAACACCCTGTGTAGGAGTGGTCTCCATGGTCACCACAAAGGGGGATACAATGCACACACCCCACCTTGGCCCAGAGGAGACATATTACTTCCTCTCCTGTTCCACTGGCCACAACTAGTCACCCAATACCTAGCCTATGACACTGGAGGCAACACACCTCTTCCTGCTGATTAGTCAATAAAAAAAAATTCTAGCACCGGGTTTATTACAAATTGTTCAAAAGATAAAGGGAAACTCAAGGAGAAATGATTTAAGATAGAAATATTAAGTGGTTTATAAGCTTCCACATGTGTTGTAAACAGATTGAATCATAAATCCCCTATGAGGAAATGTAAAATTCACTACTAATGACAATAGAGCAGCTAGATGTGCTGAGGATGGTCAACACAGCATCTAAAGGACCACCCTCCCTATCCTCACTACCAGTATAGCTTCTCAAAACAGTCATTGTCACCTCTTCTTGCCCCTAAAGCATTCAGCCTAGATACACAATGGAGTCATTTTTAGTAAGAGACTGTTATGAATCCACAGAAAGTAGTAATCGTATATAAGAATGCCTCTGATGAGTTTGCTTTAAGCACACTGTAAATGAGTAGCCATATGTGCCTTGCTTCTTTTTTATGAAATAAAAGTTATGATAGTATCATTTTGGTGAGTATATTAGTTTGTTATAGCTGTCCTAACAAACTAAGATGTAGTTAAAACAAAGCAAATTTGTTATCTAACAGTTTGGGAGGTCAGAAGTTCAGAATGAGCCTCACTGGGCTAAAATTGAAGTGTCTGCAAGGCTGTGTTCCCTTCTGGAAGCTCCAGGAGGGATCTGCTTCCTCATACATTCTAGCTTCTGAAGCTGCCTGCACTCCTTGGCTCATGGCTCCTTCCTCCACCTTCAGAGCCAGAAAGAGCATGTTCTGTTTCCAACTCTGTTTCCCTTGGCTTAATTGTCACATGGCCTCCTTCCCACTCTGACCATCCTGCCTCTCTTATAAGGCCCCTTGTAAACACATTGGGCCCACCTGGATCATCCAAGAAAATCTCCCCAACTCAAGATCCTTAATTTAATCACAGCTAGAAAGTCTCTTTGACCATGTAAGATGACATATTCATCTATAGGCTCCGGGGACTCAGACATGGACATCTTTGGAGGGTCTCATTCTGCTGACCACAGCAGACTAAGTAAGTGATTTGCTACAGCTCATTGATATATGAAATTAAGAAGCATATATGAAATATAGAAGCATCACACAAACTTTTCCAAGTTTAATTAAATAATAAATGTTGATGATGATGGTTATGGTGATGATAATTGTACCTTTAGAATATGATGATGCGAATAATGTAATACAAGGAACATAATCTTCAAGCCGTCTCAGAAGGAAGGTCCAGCTTCCAGTAGCAGTGATGAGTAGATTCATTGGACTAACCCAGAAACAACAGTTATAACCTAGACAAAATATTTCAGAAGCAGGCAGGAACTAGAGGAGGTCTAGGAAGGCAAAAATGACATTTATGAATTTGCAGCTTTTTTCTAAAAGGCACTCTCCCAACTACATATGGTCCAAGGCAGAGAATCTGAAAAGTTAAAGTGAATCCTGGAAGACATGGAGCTGCTGAGGAGTAAACACCAAAATCTGCACATAAATTCTGCCCAAATTATTGGTGAACTGCTAGATACACACATACATGTGGATGCCCCAGAGGGCCCCACAAAATACTTGGCAGCTAAAAGTAGAAGGAACTGAGTATGAATCTCAGCTGCTGCCAACTACAGAGGAGATACAAGTTAGCTTGAATTCAGACATGGTCACTGCCTCCTGGAGCAGATTCATAATGCTTCCATGGAACATAAATACAGTCTCCAGGTTGTGTCTTTCTTAACATTCAGATTGCAATAAACAAAATCACTTGTTCCTGTTTACAAAAAACAAACCAAAAAATGAGGCCCAAAATCAAGACCAAAAAAAGTTCAATGGAAACTATACCCAGTATGTCCCAAGTGTAGGGAAGAGCAGACAAGAATTCCAGAGCTGCTCTCATAAATATGTTGGAGGACTTAAAGGAAAACATACTCATAGGAAATGAATGAATGGAAAACCAAATAGAAACTCTACACTAAGGAACAGAGTATCTGAAAAGAGATGTTAATGAGCAGGCTTAATAGCAGTCTGGAGACAGCAAGAAAAAGGTCAACAACAGGAGTAATACCATCTGAACAAGAGAGAGAAGCAAAGCTAATGCAAAATTAGTGCAGTCTTAGATTGTGGAAGAAGGCCAACCAGCCTAACATATATGTAATTGCAGTCCAGGAATAAGAAGGGAAAAAGAATGGGGCAGAAAAATAAAGCATTTAAAGAAATAATGGCTAAGAATTTCCAAATATGGTGATATCAATAACAGGTCCAAGAAACTCAATGAAACCCAAACAAGGTAAACAAGAAGAAAACCATAATTAAGCCCATCATAAATCCTGCTAAACCATAAACTTGCCAAACTCCAAAGTTAAAATCTCTTACTCATCTACATGAAAACACTACATCACACACAGAGGGTGGGGGAAAAAATGACTGAGAGTACAGCTGACATCTCATCAGAAATGATAGAAGCCAGGAGATCATAAAAACTATATTTTTTTACGTGCTAAAAGGAAATGAGCAACCCAGAAATCTATACCCAGTAGAAAATATCCTTGGAAAATGAGAATTTTAAAAAGAAATATAACATAAAAAAAGAAAACTGAGATTTTTTCCCAACAGACCTAACCTAAAAAGGCTAAAGGGAAGTTCTTGAAACCTAAAGGAACTAATGCCAATCGCTAGCCACATGAACCTACATGAGGGAATAAAGAGCTCCAATCAGAACTGGCAGATATTTCAACAAATATAAAAGATTGTAAGTGTGTTTTTTTCTCATAATTTATTTAGAAGACATATTACTGCTTAAGGCAAAAATTAAAACAGAGTTTTGAGGGTAATAATGTTTGTAGCCACAGTATGTATTCTAACACCAACACAGAAGTTGTATTGGAGATTCTTGGCCAGTGAAATAAGGCAAGAAGAAAAGGTAACATATGGAAAGAGAGAATTCACACAATCTTCATTCGCAGCTGCTATGATCGTCTGCATAGAAAAGAATCTTCAGGACAACTATAAGAAGGAATGAGATCACAGATATGAAGTCACTGTACAAAAAGATATTATTTCTCATTCTACCAACAAAAAAATGGAATATAAAATGTGAAAAAATAATGTACAGTAGACTTACAGTAATAAAATTCTTAAATATAAATTTGACAGAAATGAGCCAGTTTTCTATATTTTAATCAAGTAATTAAATATTAAATCTAAGGAGACCATGCTAAAGATATATATTATAACCCATACAACAAACACTACAATAATGCAAAAAAATGTAAAAACACCAATTTAAATTAATTTTAAATGGAATGCAAAATATATATGATCAACCCAAAAGATAGAAGAAGAAAAACTAGCAGAGAGACAGAAACCAGAGGAGATCCTTCCCCCCTCAAAATAAAAAAGTGATAATATGATAGAAGAAGCCAAATCATATCAATGATCACATTAGATGCATATGTTCAATACCTCAAATGGAATCAAAGGAGGATAGAAGTGGGCGGAACTTAGTTTACAATTAAGTCAGGGCCCCAGAATAACCTGCTTTGTAGAAATGGAGTCAACATAGAATTTTCATGTGCCAAAATTATTTTATGTTGCTATCAACATGGCAAAGACAGTTTTAGTAAAGAACATAAATAACACATGCAAATCCCGGACAAGCATTTGGAATCTGGGGTCTTCATTGTGGGTTCATCCAACAATGTGTTAACAGACAACACAGTGTAGGGAAGGTTTTGCACTCTCCCTCTTCACCCGCAGTCGGAAATCCCAGCTGTGAGCAGGGGTCCCCCACACAGAGCCAGCCGATGACAGGGGTCTACCCCACACCACCACCTCCCAGGGTCGCTGGCCTTCTTTTAAATCAGAAAGACTGGGGCAGCCCAGGTGGCTCAGCGGTTTAGCGCCGCCTTCAGCCCAGGGCATGATCCTGGAGACCAGGGATAGGGTCCTCGCATGGAGCCTGCTTCTCCCTCTGCCTGTGTCTCAGCCTCTCTTTCTGTCTGTGTTTCTCATGAATAAATAAATAAATTCTTTTTTAAAATAAAAGAGAAAGAAAGAAAGACTGGTGCCCATCTTCGGGAGAAGAAAGAAGAGCCAGGAGAAGGCAGAGGCACCAGGACACTAGTCTACATGAGAATCGTAAAGCTAATAGTGCAGAGAAGACAAAATTTTAGTCCTGATAACGTGCATCAGAATGTTAGACATGTTCCCTGAACTTGAATTTGGAGGAACAGAGATCATTTTCAGGTTCATTGTAGAGCCAGAAACATTCCCTGGTGACTTAATATTAATTGTTTAAGATAAAGATCACTCAATGCAGAGAAAAGACGATCAATACCACCAAGTGCTTCTGCATTCAAAGTAAAACCTGGTTCTTCAGGTGCCGCTGACTTCCCAGGGAAGTAGATAAAGAGCCTAGAAGGTCAATTCTTCCCTGAGCCATCACATCACTGGGTCTCCCATAGCGGGGCTCTCCAGGTTGTACCACCCCTGCACCCCCACAATCTCCTCTCTCCCTCCCACCAGCTCAGAGAGCTTCACTCAGTCCTACACTCAGCAAGACAAGGTGTTACCCTCAGTCCGATTAATTGGATGTGAGGAACGGTCACATTTCATTGGGTGCTGCACTCACTGGGTATGCAGATACGTGGTCCAAGACCTTCCACCTCCACTTCCCTGTCGTCACCGTGCTGCTACACTCAGGACCATCTGGAAGGCACTCCCCTCTAAACCGCACAATCTACTGCCTGAGTACAGTTCTTAGGTTCATCCGATAAAGATGGCAGCATGTCCTGTGCATCAGGACTTCACACAGCTGCTCGATTCATAGGTCATGGGATTGGGGCAGATTTTTACCTTTATAAAACCAGACACTGAGCCACCAAGTGATGAATACTTGTGCACAAGACCTTCTAATGTTTTACTCTGATCTATTCAACAATGATCGCCATGTTTGTACAAGCACCGTGTTCAATTCTAGATCTACCCAAACAAACATGGCACCTGAGCTCCTGAAACTCTCAACCCAGAAGAGGATATAGAAGGTAAACACTAGCTCCACGATCCAGGACTACTTTTTAACATCTCTGTGCCTCCTTTCTTCCTCCTCTTTAGAAAAAAAAAATATATTAATAACTACCTTTTAAATTTGAAATAAGGTAAAATAAGCTAATGTGTAAAGTACCACACAGCACCTGTCCTTTGATGTTCAATAAGTAAGAGAAGAGAGTAATAGTGTTGGTGGTAGTGAACAGCATTTGCGGCCAAAGCGGTAGCAATAGCAGCTGCAACATAGTAGTGATAGTAGTAGTAGAAATAGCAGAAGTAGCAGTGGTAATATTAATAGTAGTAGCAACAGTGCTAATAGGAGCAGTAGTAGCAATAGTGATAGTAGCAGCACCAGTAGTAATGGGGTAATAGCAATGGTGGTAATAGTAGCAGCAGCAGTGGTAATAGGAACAACAGGGCCAATAGTAATGGTAGTGGCAACACTAGTAATAGTAGCACCAACAGTAGTAATAGGAGTAGTAGCATCAATGGTAATAGCAGTAGCTGCAGTGGTAACAGGAGTAGGGGTGATAGTATAGTGGTAGCAGCACAATAACTGTAGTAGTGGCAGCAGTAGCGGTGGTAACGCAATGGTTGCAGCAGTGGTAATAGCGGGGGTGGTAGGAATGGTAGCAGGAGGAGGAGAAGGAGTAACAAAAACAGGAGTCCCTGCAGCAGGAGGAGCACAGGCACAGCCGCAGGGTGCGGGCTGGCACTGCCCTCTAGTGGCCACTGAGAGACTTATGGGGTGGTAGGCCCAAAGGGTGGGGCAGGCGGGAGTCTGTGGGGTCCCCCACATCCACTTTCTTCTGCTGCCCAAACTTCCCAGGGGCCTCAGACTGCTTTCTCCTTGGTGGGGATGATTTGATTCAAGAATGCGGTGGTGGTGGTGGTGGTGGTGGTGGTAGGAGCAACAGCAGTAAGAAGAGGAGCAGCACTAGTAGCAGCTCAGCAGCCTTAAGAGGAGGAAGGGGGCAGCAGGAGAAGCCGGAATGTAAAGGGGAACACACAATGCAGTGGGAACCCCGGAGGAGATGCACAAACCCCAGGCGGAGGACGTTAGGGAGGCGTCCCGGTGAAGTGACCTTGAAGCTGGTGCCCAGAGGTGAGTAGGATTTGCCAGGTAAGTAAGGGTGTTGGTGGGAGAGGTGGGATGTGCAGGACACGCACCAGGAACTGGACTTCATCCCAAAGTGGCCACCCCAGAGTGAGCATCTCAGGAGTCAGGGCCAGGTGCAGAGAGCAGGCCAGGGCCTCAGTGGGCTCTGTGGCCATGCTAAGGGCTGGGCTTATTTCAAGGGTAGCTGCTACCATCATGAAATCACTGAGGTTAAGAAGGCATGGTGTATGATTAGCCCTCCTGAGACCCTATCACCCTCCTTCCACAAGGGTTACCTGCCTCCCAGAACCATGGAGCCCAAGACAGCGTGCTTGGCACGTCTGCACACCTGCAAGTGCTCAGCCTTTAGGGTAACATGCTGTGAAGGGAGCGCCTTCCCTGGTTTTGTGCACTCTGTCCCGTGACTCCTCGGCTACAAACATAAAGAATGATGTGGCTCAGATGGCCCCATGATGCCCGCCTCCTGGTCTTCACCCTCAAACAGCCACTGCTACCAGGAGAACAGTGTCGAGGGGGGCACGGTTTCATGCCAAGGTTACAAAATACTGTGACTTCACCCTGCCAGCACATCTTGCTCTCCTCTCCCCAACTCTGGCTCTCACAAGGCCCCTGCATGCTGCAGAGCTGCTCAGGACAAGAAACTGTTCGTGCCCTCTGGTCGACAGCCAGCAAGGAGCTGCAGGCCCGGTCCTACTTAGCACATCCACACCCTTCTCTGACCGAGCATGCGGGTGAAGCCCTGGCCCATGCCCCCGCTGCAGCCCTGTGGAAAAGTGTCAAGCAAAAAATGCACAGAAACTAAGACAAGACGTGTATTGTTCTAAGCCGCTGAATTTGGGTTTTCTTTTTTTGTTACACGGCAGTGGCTAACTGCCGGCCTTCCCAACTCAGGTTCCTGGGGAGGTGATGTAGATTTCATGAAGAATATGGAAGGATAGGGGGATCCCTGGGTGGCTCAGTGGTTTAGTGCCTGCCTTTGGCCCAGGGCGTGATCCTGGAGTCCCAGGATCGAGTCCCACGTCAGGCTCCTTGCATGGAGCCTGCTTTTCTCTCTGCCTGTGTCTCTGCCCCTCTCTCTCTTTCTCTCTCTCTCTCTCTCTGTGTGTGTGTGTGTGTGTGTGTGTGTCTCATGAATAAATAAATAAAATCTTTAAAAAAAAAAAAGAATATGGAAGGATGAAAAATTCTGAATCCACGTAAGAAATATGCTCAGCTAATTCCAGCACAATGACGTGCACCACTTGACAAGTGGTACTCAGCCTGGTTTCAAACTAACTCTCAATTCCATCCCCCAGAGGCAATATTTTTTTTAAAGAAAACACTCAGGTGTGGTTGTGATAATAGTCTCTGCTCAGTCCTCTCTGAATTCCTTTCTGTCCATGCTATTCCAGTTCTGCGTGGCCATCACCACCTAGGACCCCAGGCTTTCCTCGAACCCCTTTCCTGTGTCTGGACCAACTCTGATTTCCAGGGAAAAAAAGTCTCATGCTGTGTACTGAGTCTACACCAATGGAATCCCTAAGGAAGGTTTGCTTCTCTTCAGGGAAGCTTGCAAAACGCTCCCCCCACCCCACCCTCCGCTTCCTCTACCCCCAGAGGATTCCTTTGTTCTCACTGTGCATGTCACTGCTGCAGTTGTCCTGGCTCCTATAAATGCTTCGTACTTCATACCATCAGCCTTCATCCCTCTGTGTCCTGAGCTGCCCGGGTCACTCTAGCAGCAGAAGGTGATGGACAGATGAACTTTTTACTTGCTGACTTCTTAATGGTCGGATCAGGGTCCACAATCAAAAGATTTCTCTTTCTCTGTTCTGTATCTGTGCTGTTCGCTAGCACGTCCTCATCATTTTACTATTCCCTGTACACACACACAGGCAATCTGGACACAAACAGAGACCTTTCTGTAAACTGTCATTAACCATTCTCTACGACTGTTAACAGCTTGAGAGTGGTACTTCTTAACCCAAAGCCATGCTGGCTATGTTAGCATAATGCTAGAACCTCATAAGCAGGCCGCTAAGACCAGACGTGTGATACTTCTTAACTTTCTTGACATGCATTTTACAGTGAAAAGCATAATTCTTATTAAAGAAAACATAACATGGCTTTGAATGGGAAAAAAAAAGGTATCAAAGACTCTACCATTGCTTGGAAAATTAGTCTCTGGGCAAAGAACATGCAACAATTTTAATAGTCACTTTGTGTTCTTAATATCGATCACTCTTATTAACTGTCTAGCAGGTCAACATGAATATCTAGATTTACAATCCAAATACTTTCCAGATTTCTAGTCATTATAGGTTAATACATTTTTGTTGTTGTTGTTTTGTTTTGTTTTTATTGAAATTCAATTTGCCAACATACAGTATAACACCTAGTGCTCATCCCATCAGGTTAATACATTTCTAATTGGAAGCAAAGAAAAACAACCAGATGAATTTTCTGCAATCTTGAAAATTCATAATGGATCTTTGCATGCTGTCTCTCCTCAGATGGATCTAGAAATGCTATCCACCAAGGCTCATGATGTACTGAATGCCCTAGGGGACTATAGACTACTACTACCAACGTCCCCACGTTAGCCGTGAGGACACAGAACCACAGAGAGGCGAGGTAACTCACTTCGTGCTTCAGAGCTAGGCAAACCAGAATGGACGCTGGTGTGTTGACCTCTACGCTTTAATGCCTATTTGATCCGCTCAATTGGTTGAGTCTTTTAACTGTATTATTCATTTGGGGGGGGGGACCAATTAGCAGGAATTATGTAAATAATATCAGAGATGAGCCTGATTCCCTCCATTGGCCCAATAGAGGATCTCTGACCTTAGGAAAGGATCCACCTGGAGAAAGTCAGGCATGAGGCTAAAATCTCTGTACTGGATATTACATCATTTGAGAGAAATTGGGACAGAAAGAAAAAGAATACAAGGAACTGAGGTTTACAAAAAGAACCACCGGGGCTTCAGCCACAGTGAAGGCTGAAAACGAGCGTCCCACTTCCTCCCGTCGGCAAATAACACGGTTTTACAAAACCAAGGAAAATGTCATGTGCGAATTGGGATCCACTTGGCTTTGGCTCAGTTCAGAAGAAGGTACTTAAGGAAATGTGTCATTATAACCAGAGAATTCTACCAAGAAAAGTATTATTTTAATTGCCGTGGCCAAAAGAAATCTAACTTTTATAAGAAATTAACAGCTCCCTCTCATGAGCTGTGAAACGAATACTTTTCATACAGTTGTAAAGGATATTTTTCTTGGTATCTCTCACGATGTTCCCACCTGCTTTACCTCATTTTGTAGTTCACCGCTTCACAAAGCCAGGAAGATCCAGTGTCGTCGCGGTTAACATGTAGATAGCGTCCTGTCCCATGAAACAAGAAGTAGAGCAACGCGCACGGAGGAGCTGAATGCGGATTAATCTGCTACCCACTAACTGTACATTTACCGGCTCGTTCACATGCTCCCAGGTTACAGATGCAGTAACTAAGGCTTAACCAGGTGGACGACTTGCCATCTCATATTTTTCGCTCTGAGCTTCACTGTGCCCCACCCCGGAGCAACCATGTGACCTGATATTCCTACCCACATTTGAGTGAAGTGGGTCATAGTCCTCTCCGGTGAGTGGAGGTGTAATTCTGTGAACCAAACGTGTGCAATGCAAGAACTCCGTTCCAGAATAAGAAGAACTACGTCAAGGAGTTTCGTTGGGTGCATTTTGGAAGCCTTGACACACCTCGCATCAATAAGCACGTGGTTCATAGAACCCTTGTGCTTACCTAGAGAAATTAAAAATGTGAACTATCATTTAATTCTTTGAAGCAGGGATGCCTGGGTGGCTCAGCAGTTAAGCACCTACCTTCAGCTCAGGATCGAGTCCCACATCGGGCTCCCCGCAGGGGACCTGCTTCTCCCTCTGCCTATGTCTCTGCCTCTCTCTCTCTGTGTCTCTAATGAATGAATGAATGAATGAATGAATAAATAAAATCTTTAAAAATAATAATAATAATTCTTTGAAGCAGCGCTCAGCGTCCATTGCAGGACATGACGTAGGCCCCAAAGACTGTCATGCTCCGTAGGCTCCCAGTTCCCTACAGTTTCATCTCACCCAGATGGCGTGATATAAAACTGTTAGGATCACTATTTATTTCAGAATATTTCAGTTGAGAAAACAGAGAGACAACACATCTCTGTTTTCAGAGTGTCCTAGGGCCGAAAGAGAACGACAGCCTCCAAGATTCTTGATTTCCCATAAAACTTTATTGATAAAGGACATTTGAGAAATCCTTATGAGCCCATCAGTTATTCAGACAATGAGATTTCAAAGCCTTCACGATATTTGTCCTGGGGTCCTCGTGCGCTGAGAAACCACTGTTCGCATCCAGCATCCTTCATGTGCCTCTTGGGATATGTTCGTGTCTCAAATTGGAACACGGCAAATACCCATTCATGTCCAGCTTTTGGGTTCAGAAACGTGCATGATATATCAATACATCCCCCTTAAAACATCTGGAATTAGTACCTCCATGGTGGTTGACATTAGGTTTAAAGTCAGATTAGTTTACTCGTTCATATTATAAACCCCCTTGGCTGCACATTGCCCGTAGCGGTGGCAGACTGCAGTCCCAGGGCCAGATCTGGCCAGTTGCCTGTGTTTATATGATCCTGAGCTAAAAATGGTTTTTACATATTTTATAGGATTGTAAAAAAAATAAATAAAAAGAAGAAGAAGAAAATGCAACAGAGGCTGGATATGGCCCACAAAGCTTAAAATATTTACCATATGGCCCTTTTACAGAAAAAGTTTGCCAACCGCTGGTCTATGGTATAAAATCCAAAATTCCTGGTCTTGGCACCCAAGAGACCTCCTAAGTGAGCTCAGCATATTTTTCTAGCTTCATCCTTTACTTCCTCCCCCATTGAAGCCGTGTCACTGAGTTAGTATTCCTGTTCAAAGGCATCCCCCCGAGTGTCGGAACAACAACCACTGTCTCCCACACGTGAGTGCTTCGGTCAAGGGGTACAGGAGGCCACAGGCTGCTCCGCAATGCCTGGGCCCTTGGCTGCAGACCCTCAGGCCTGGAGGGACATCACCATCGGGGAGCCTGGATCACCCAGGGGCCGTGGATGCTGTCGGCAGGGACACCAGCTGGGCCATGGACCGTCTGCATGTGGACCTGAGCTCCCTCCCGGCAAGGCAACATGGGGGGCTGCTGAACCTCTGACGCGGTGGTTCAGGGCTCCAAGTGCAAATGCATGCTCCGGAGAAGGAGGCAGGAACTTGCAAACATTCTGATGCCCCCGCAGGAGCAAGGCCGCGTGACCCCCAGCATGCTCTAGGGCTTACCAGCCAGTGACACACCCAACCACGTGCAAAAGGAGGAGAAATAGATGCTGCACATGAACAGGACAAGTGCCCCAGATTGCACAGACGGGAGTCAAGCCCCATGAGCCATTTTCTACTTCGACCCTCTCCGAGTGGGTCACCACCTTCCACACTCGGGGCTCCATGTGCTTCTTTCTTCCTACTATGCGGCCATGAAGACCCAGCCCCACATGCCCGTTCCTGAAGCTTCCACTGCCCTATGTCCGCCCTCAGACAGCTTACCCGCCAGACGGAGAGAGAGGAACAATGGACAATTCAGGCTAAAGAGTCGACAGTAAACAGATTGACTTCTGGAAAAGTCTGTTGTGCAGAACACTGACCCTGCACCGTTACCCTGCTTGGGGTTTGTGCTTTGAAAACAGGCCAGCCCGAGACTTCAGTTCACCCCAACAATATGAAGTCTGGAAGCCTCTCCAGGCTCTGCCCCAGGCCACAGGGAAGGGAAGGGGCTGAATGGCAGTAGCTGCAGCCTTGGTGTCTGGGAGCCGAGCCACACTGGGGTTGAGATCAGACCCATTTCCAGCAGCGACACCGTCAGCCCGTGGGAGAAGACAGAGAAGACAGGGGCTCCGGCTCCAGGAGGAAGCCTGAGAGGGAGGAAGGTGCTCCTTGTGGCTGAGCACCCGCGGGGCTCTGGGGATGCCCTGAGGTTGGCAAGGCTGCAGCAGGGGGCAGATCTGAGCTTGCCACTGGTCCGCTCACGTTCAACTCGCATTTGACAAAAGGGAAGGGCTCAGTCAGTGAAGTGTCTGCCTTAGGCTCAGGCCATGATCCTGGGGTCCTGGGATGGAGCCCCACGTCGGGCTCCCTGCTCAGCGGGGCGTCTGCTTCTCCCTCTGCCGCTCCTCACTGCTCATTCTCTGTCTGTCAAATGATTACATAAAATCTTTATAAAATAACAAAATAAAATCCCCTTCCTTGTCCCTCCTTCTCCCCCACTCAGCTGTCCAAAGTGACCCTGGCGATGCCTCAGCCTCAGAAAGAGGAAACAAACCCTGAACACAGTGGAGCCAAAAAAAGGTGAGTTTTTGGCTTATTTGTGCACAGGGACTCAGGTCCTGGCACCTGAGGATGCACTGAGGTTTGGTTTCCAGCCTCTACCTTCTACCCTGAGGTAGAGGTGTACACTTGCCACGGCACATGCGTTGGCCTGCGTAGTTCGTGAATGGAATAAGACAAGTGGCCTGTTTGCAGGTCAGGTCACGGGGGTACCGACCGTCCCCAAGCAGTGCTGCTCACAACGGACTCAGGCTCCTAGACTGAAATTTCCCTCCTCTTGTCACAGCCCCCAGAATGCTTAAGGCACCAGGTGAAGGACAGCCCGACGGGCTGCATCTGGAGCCACCTTGCCGTCCGTGGTCTCCGGCAAAGTTCCTCTGAACCCCCAGCAGGGCGTACTGGAACATTTTCCATGATGCAGAAATGAAACAGAAAACCACGAGGAACATCGCTTGACAACCCCACCTTTTCCTACACCTCAGATCTCACTAAGCAATGGCCTGAATAAGCAGCTATTTCTCCCCGCTGATCCCCAGCTGAGGGTGGGGGATTCGGTGCATTGGGGGGCACAGGGGTGGAAGCAGGACGCATACGAAGCACAACAGAAACAGTGGCCAAGCCGCCACATTTTAAGAGGTCTCATCTTTAACGACAAACAACTTCTATTTTTGCAGAGGGAGGATACCGCCCGTGCCCCAGGAAGCACACCACGCTGCCCCAGGGTCGCGTGGGAGCCAGTGAGGAGGACCTTAACCAGGGGTGGCTCTCCCTGGGCCGGCAGCACCGGGAAGCGGTCTTGGCATCAAGCAGAGCAGGGCCCTGCTCCGAACGTGGCCACTGTGCGCAGGAACTGCTGCCCTGGAGCAGCAGCAACCCGGGGACCCAGCGAGGGCTACGGCTCCGTGTCGCCAGGGTCCCCGGGACGGCCCGAAGCAGACCTGCCGGTCCCTGTGGTGGGGACGCCGTGTTCCCACGGACCCGTACGCTTATGTTTGATCGTCTTCCACGCGTGTGAATCTGCAGGCTTCGCTCGGGGTGTGTTTCGGCAGAACTGACTCTGAGGGTCAGGCCGGAGGAACCGGGCCGAGAACCCGCCCAGCTCAACACCCAGGCCTGCCGTGTGACCCGGGGCTGTTGGGGGGGGGCTTCGGGCTGTGGTGCCCCCTCCTCCGCGTCCACCCGCTGCAGCCAAGGGTGATTTCCTGAGCCCCCCACGCAGCTCCTGATCGTCCACCAGGCGGGGGTCCCGGCAGCAGTGGGGTGCTCCCCGTGGGCTCCAGGAGGGATATAAGGACGCACTTATGGGAGCCGACCCCCAGCCACAGACGGTGAGGGACGTTCCCAAAGCTCAACGACGGAGCCGTGATTGGAGCCCAGGCCCCTCACACCCCTCGCATCACCCGGGGCTCTGGGGGCCACCGCGGCCAGGGAGGGAGGCTGTCACGGTGAGCCCCCGGCTCGCACCCACACCTGCACTGCCCTCCGTCCTCCCGCCTCGACGTGTTTCACTCGCAGTTTTCACAGTGTCTCCTGGGGGCAAGCGCCTGCCCGAGATGCTAAGGCGGGGTCCCCGCGTGCATGAGGCCGCAGTGGGCCCCGCGCAGGCCAGCCCCCCGCTAGTTAGTGGGGCCTGGGGCCGCGAGAAGGCTGGATGCTCCTGAGTCACATCGTCTTGTGGTTCCCTTCACAGGACGACGCCTATGAGGCTGGCTCGCTATCAGGAAGGAGTTTCCCTGCTTCGGGGGCAGTTCGCTATGTTCTCCATCAGGGGAAAGTCCAAATTATGCCCGCTTACTTATTTAAGAGCCAAAGCTTTAAGAAAAATGAACCACAGGGCACCAGGGTGGCTCAGCGGGTGAAGCTTCTGCCTTCGGCTCAGGTCATGAACCCGGGGTCCTGGGATCGAGTCCTGCGTCGGGCTCCCAGCTCGGCGGTCAGCCGGCTTCTCCCACTGCCTCTGCTCCGCCCTCCTCATGTTCTCTCTCAACCTCTCTCTCTCTCTCTCAAATAAATAAATAAAATATTTTTTAAAAATTAACCATGATGGAAATCAATTTGCCTCCTCAAAAGGAAATTTGGAATATATGTACTGCCTTTCTCCGGACTCCAGCGCACCTTCACGGAGCCTGCCACACTCGTACACAGCACTCCGTTGCCACACACGCTGGTGGGTCGCACAGGCTTGTGTGGCCCACAGTCCGGGGTGGGACCTGGCCCTCACGTGTTCCTGGAGCACTTGGCGCCCCCGCTGCACCGGGCCATCCCGGGAGGGGGTGAGGGGCATCCCCCAGCACGCCAGCGCCCACTCCGCCCCCACCTCCAGATTGCTCCTTACTGTCCAAGCCTGGAAAATCAAATTAACCAAGCTCGTTCAAGATTTTAAAGTCTTTAAATTAGAGCAGCAGGACAAAAGCAGCCTCCTAGGAGGCGAGCACATACGTTTTAGCACATGGGTTTGGCTTTGCTTCTGCGCACCCTTTTGCCTCCGTGCTTTTTCATTTCCATTTATTTAATAAATATTGATAGACCAGGCCCTGTTCTAGACAGTAAGGGATACAGAAGCGGAGAAAACAGATCAAGACCCCGCCTTGAGGAGCGGCTCACATACTCGGAAGGGGAGGGACCACATGAATTAATAAAGTCCAGAGTGCTTCGGATGGTGGTAAGGACAGCAGAGGAAGCAAAGCAATGATGGGAAATGAGGACTGTCACCGGCCACAGACATCGTGACAGCACACCTGAGAGACGCGGGGGCGGAGGAGGGGGGAGCTAGCAGGCACCTGCGCTAGATGGCGCCAGGCACGGCCCCGGGGAACACCTGTATGAGGACAGCGGTAGGGGCCCAGGGCTTCCAGAAAGGGATCCCCAGCACACAGACAGAGCGGGAGGCCACGACAGGAGGGGGCCCGCTCGGGGTCCTTCAGGCGATGCCAACAACGGGCTCCCACGTGGAAGCCATGGGAAGTTCTCAGACAGTGTTGTGCGGAGGAGTGACGTGATAGTTGATGGTTTAAAAGGACCCCTGTGGCTTCCACGTGGAAAGTGGACAGAAGGAAGAGGACATATCTGGAAAGCAGCTCGGGCGAGGGGGTGGGTGGGCCCCTGTGATGGGAACCAGGTGGCGGGAAGTGGTGCGATCCTGAGCATATTTAGCAGGTGGAGTGAGAACCGAGTGTGGGGTCAGAGAGGAAGGGGAAGAGAGCCCAAGAGTCGGTCATGGTCATTGGCGGGACTAGGTGGTCACTGATCAGTTACCTGCAGGCAGACCCGTTTACGACGCCCAGGGGGTGTCCAGGTGGAGGGATCAACGAGCAGGAGATGTGTGATGGGGGAATCCCAGGGCACGTTCTGGGCTGGAGAGATAGCACGGAAGGCAAGACCCTGGAAAATTCGCAGGGGCAGAGGCCACCTGGGTGGGTCGTGGGGGCTCCCACACCGGGACTTCTGGGATGTAGCAGCCAGCCCAGGCCTGAGAAGCTATGGCAGTGACATTGAAGGCGAGCCCACAGGGGTGGCCCCTGACATGGGGAAGAGACAGTTTCAAGGAAGAGAGAAGAACCACCTATGTTGAGGCTGGGGTCTGACCAAGAATCACAGCACGAAGCAGTCGGTGTAGACATAGAGTTCTGGAGATGGAGACAGCGCAAGCGAGCACTGACCAGAGTGTCGATGTGCCGTGCTATGGAAGGAAGGGAGGAGATGGGGGGGAGGAGAAGACAGTGAGGGCAGAGACAGCTCTTCAAGGATGAGGAGACGATTCCCTGTAGACACGCCGAGGGGGAGATTCACTCAGTGGGAGTGAATGGCACAAAGGAAGGAGAACAAGCTGAAGCAACATCCTTGAACAGACAGGAGGGCAGGGGCAAGGTGCCTGGGGAGAGGGTGGGTCACCACTGAGAGCAGAGTCGCGCCCTGTGGGAAGGCAGGGATCGTGGACACCGCTGCTGTGGGGCATTCAGCAATCCTGGTTGAGACTGAGGAAGCCCCTCTGTTCGCCACCTTCTCATGGAGGAAAGCATGGGCACCAGCTGAGAGGGAGTCAGGTGGAGCCAGAGAGGGTAGGGGCCTGGCAAAGAACCACCCAGCATGGAAGAAAAGGAAGCACCTCAAGGACAGAGGGAATGTCTGCCAGGCAGCAGGGAGAGCCCACCCGAAGCCAGTGGTCTCGATTTTAAGGTCTGCCATCGGCCCAGTGGCTTGGTCTCCTGGAGCCACATTGCCTGGGGACAGCCATGTGCAGGCAGGAGTGGCTGTTTTTCCAAGTAAGCAAGACAAGAGCCTAGAAGAGAAATCAGCCAAGAAGAAGGAGGGAAGCAGGGTCTTCAAGGAGAGGCCTGGGCATATGGGGACAGTGAGGAAAACATTCAGAGAAAGGGTGAAGCTGTGAGAGACTTTGCCAGTGGTTATGAGCTCCAGAGGGCCCATGGGAGAGATATGGGAAGTTGCAGGGAAGACGTGTTTCAGGGCTGAGGGTCTGCAAAGAACCAGCTACCTGGTTCCTGGTGCAAAATGACAATGCGGGCCCCTGGCCAGACGTCGTTAAGAAGCTCCAGATGGCAACCTGGGGGCATTAGACCAAGCAGTGCTGTGTGTGCCCGCCCTAAATGAGGACCACACAGGTCACAAGACGGCCCTGCTCCTGGGTCCCAGAAGTCCTGGGTCATGGGATGACAGAGGAGCAGGTGCCCACAGCTTTCTTTGTGGCTTGTAAACAGGGGCAAAGGGTACAGTCAGACCTGTTGGTACCAATCCTGACTTTCCCCAAACAGAGAGCGCAGCAGGACGAGGAGGACGAGGAGGGGCAGACAGAGAGGCCTGGCCGGGAAGTCTGGGCACACGGCCAGGACTCGCATTTCATTCCTGCTGCTGGAAGCTTGACCGCGGGGGGCCAAGGCGGGAGGTTGGCTGTGCTGCTCTGAACCCAGGGTGTCCCCCTATGAAGCAGGGGTGACAAACAGATGTAGCTGCAGAGGCCTGACCTGGAAGGTGCTCTGCCCCCTGCGTTCCCAGGACAGGCCTGCACACCCGGTGTAGTTTGGGCAGCACCTATCCTGATACAGTGGACGTGTTTGCAAACGCCTCCCACACGTTCAGTGTTAGATCATGGCAGGGAGTGACAGAAGTCATCACAGGGCTCCCCGAAGTGTCACAGTCGGGGCTGTTCAGTTACAGGAATCGCCTTCCGAACCTCAGGGCAGAGTCGTTCAGGACAAAACGTCCGCAACAGGTGAGCCGCTCGCCCTGATGATCGAGCTGTCGTCCTGCGCTGTGACCCAGCATTGGTCTCGTATCCACCTGGGCTTGAATCTAGGCTCTGCTACTTACTGCCTGTGTGTCTCGCCTTACCAGGAAACTCGAGGACTCCACTTCGTGGCTGGATCTTAAAGATTACTTGAAAATGAGAGAATGCGTACAAAGTACCTCAGTTTCCGAAGGGGCTCCCAACAGTACCGTGAGCATCAGGAGACTCGCTGGCCGTAGAAGCGATGGTCGTGTTGTGGTAGGAGGTACGCTCCTCTCCACCACCAGAGAGCCCCCGACCCCGGCCCACCAGGGGAAGGACAGCCCCTGCCCCGTGCACACACACACACACACACACACACACACACACGGCCTGCAGGTGCTCTCCTGGGAGCCCGTGACGAGCTCCGCTAAGGACCTGACCCTCAGCTCGGGGACTGCGGTCACCTGCATTCCCACCGACTTTTCCTGCCGCGCCAGGATTTGTATTTATTACCTACGGATGCCGCTCACCCATTTAGAGCACTAATGAAAACAATGTATGTTACAAATGGCTAATTATGTGACACTTGGAGAATTAAACATTTGGAACATGAAATTCAATAATGCATACATTTGATACCCAATTTACCACCAAAAGCAGAAATCGAGGACAGATTTTAAAATGGGTTGATTTGGTTGGATAACATCAGGAACAGCTGAGAGTTATTCCATTTTCTCCACGCCAGTCCTGCCTCCCCAGGGAGCAGAGCTTTGGGCACTGGAAAGAGTGTGCGTTCCGGCGTGATGCAGAACTGGGTTCTAATTCACACTCTACCAGCCTCCTGCTCTGTACCCTGGGGGAGGAACTGAGGTTTTCTGAGTCCCAAATCGCTCATGCACCCGCTTTATAAGGTTATTGTGAAGATTACATGGGTCACATCCGGCAGTACTAAGTGCCGGGTCCACAGTGGGAATGTGATAAATGTGAGAGCTCTTCTCTGCAGGATAGGGGCTGGGAGCAGGGAACGCTTTGTTGTCTGCATAGTACACACACACACACACACACACACACACACACACACCACTGAGGTGGGGGAGGTGGAGAAAAGTTGGGATCCGGGGCAAACTGCATGAAGACAATATCAAAGGCAGGGGTAGAAAAAGCGTGTACAGGAAGGGAGTGTGCCTCATTCCCTATGGTTGTAGACGTCATAGAAGACCACACACTTTTACTTTTTAAAGATGCTGTAATTTTAAGGACAGTTGTAGGATCACAGCAAAACTGAGAGGAAGGTGCAGAGAGTTCCCATATACCCTCTGCCCCCACATGTCCAAGCCTCCCCCCACAGGAACCCCCCCCCCGCCACCAAAGTGGGACATTTGCTACATTGTGAACCTAGCCTGACACATCATAATCACCCGGACTCCGCAGCTCACATTAGCAGTCATTCCCAGCGTTGCCCATTCTGGGCATTTGGGCACATGTACAATGACCTGTGTCCACCATGACAACATCACATACAACACTTCCACTGCTTCAAAAATCTGTGTTCCACCCATTCCTCCCACCCTATTACCCCCTAAACCCTGGCAACTGCTGACATTTTTGTAGACTCCACAGTCTCGTTTTTTCCGAACGTCATAGAGTTGGAATCACATTTTGTAACCTTTTCAGATTGGCTTCTTTCCCTGAGCAATGTGCATTCAAGGCTCCTCTGCATCTTTGCATGGCTTGTAGCTCATTCCTTTTTAGCCCTATATAATATCCCCTTGTCTGGATGGACCAGTCTATTTATCCATCACCTACCAAAGGACTTCATGGTTGCTTCTGAGTTTTGGCAATGATGAAAATAGCTGCTATACACATCCTCATGCAGGTTGTTGTACTGATGTAAGTTTTGAGGTCCTTTTGGTAAACATCAAGGAGCATGATTGCTGGGACATAGGATAAGAGGTCGTCTGTCTTCCCAAGGGGCCACCCAGTGTTGCTTCCCCACCAGCGGTGGATGAGAATTCTCCTTGCCCACATCCTCGTCAGCAGCTGGTGTCATCAGTGTTTTGGATTTTGGCCATTCTGATAGATATGTAGTGATGCATCATTATTGCTTTAATTCGCATTTCCGCAATGACCTTTGATGTGGAGCATCTTTTCATGTGCTCACATGCTGTCTGTCTATGTCCTTTGGGAAGGGGTCTGGCAAGGTCTTTTTAAAGGTGTTTTGTTTTCTCATTGTTAAGTGTTAGGTGTTCTTTGTGTATGTTAGAGAAGAGTCCTTTCTCAGAATTGTCTTTTGCTAATATTTCCTCCCAGTCTGTGGCTTGTCTGCTTATTCACTTGACATTGCTTTTGCAGAGCAGAATATTTTGATTTTATTTATTTTTTTAATATTTTGATTTTAATGAAGAACCACCTATCAGTTATTTGGATGTGCCTTTGGTGTTACACCTGAAAAGTTGTCGTTACACCTGAAATCTTCTAGGATTTCTGTATGTCCTCTTCTCAGAGTTTTATAGTGTTGCATTTACACTTGGGTCTGTGCTCTATTTTGAGTTAGTGTTCATGAGGGATGAAAGGTCTGTGTTTAAATACATTTTTCTGCATGCGGACATCCAGTTGTTCCAACAGTTTCTTGAAAACACTATTTTTGCCCATTTGTCAGAGATCAGTTTCTTGAAAACACTATTTTTGCTCCTTTGTCAGTAATCAGAGATTACTTTGCCTTAAGTAAGTGGGTGTGTTTCTGGGCTCTGTACATGGTTCCTCTGATCTATTTGTCTACTCTCTCAGCAACACCTGTGTCCTGAGGATTTTAGCTTTGTCATAAGTCTTGAAGTTGGATAGTGTCAGTTCTCCCACTTTGTAGTATAATGTAGATGCTAAGTAGACATAAGAACTTAAAGATAAATATTGGGACACCTGGATGGCTCAGTCAGTTAAGCATCTGACTCTTGATTTCAACTCAGGTCATGATCTCAGGGTTGTGGAATCGAACCCCATCTTGGCCTCCAGGTGCTCAGCACAGTCTGCTTGAGATTCTCTCTCTCCTTCTCCCTCTGCCCCGCCCCCTGCTCACACTAAATAAATAAATAAAATCTTTTTTAAAAAATAAGTATTAAATTTCTTAGAACAACACTAAAAATATGACACAAGAAATTATAGTCTAAAAGCAGTAGCTGATTTATGGAATACTAAAAATAAATATACTACCCAAGAAACAGGAGACAAAAGGAATAGGGAAGCAAAATGAAACACATACACACACAAAAAAAGGGTGGGAAAAATATATAACAAATAGCAAAATAGTAAACTTACAACAAACTCTATCAATAATTAGCTAAAAGATAAATCCACTCATTCCAGTGAAAAGTCATCAATTTTCAGACAATCAAAAAGCAAGAACCAACAATAAGGCAGCTCTAGGGGCTCTGGGAAATGAACTATGGGTGGTGGAAGGGGAGGGGGGCAAGGGATGGGGGTGACTGGTTGGCGGGCACTGAGGGGGGCACTTGACAGGATGAGCACTGAGTGTTATTCTGTATGTTGGCAAATTGAACACCAATAAAAATAAATTTATTATTAAAAAAAGAAATTTATAAAGGATAATAAATTCGATTTTAACTCAAAAAAAAAATAAATGTAAAGGAGCAGACCAGTTGAAAGTGAAAGGAGGGGAAAATGCAAATTGTGCGCAGAGAAAGCTCCCGGAGCTGCACCACCATCAGTCAGAGGAGACGTCAGGGCAGAGATAGAGGTAAGGAAAGAAAATTCACAATGAATAAAAGGTGAACTCTCAAAGGAGACAAATGTTCCCAAAGGTGAGTGTCCGTGATAATAGAGCCTCAAAATCCCTGAAGCGGACGTGCATGAACTGAAGGGGAAAACAACCGCATCCTTGTTGATCTTTATACTTCTCTGTGAGACGAAGTTCAGGACCTACAAGGCTGCAGGACCTACAAGACCTACAAGGCTCTGTGATCACACGGTTGGCCGAGGGGATGGTAATAGATTGGAAGGGGCCTGGGGGAACTTCCTGAGGTGATGAGAATATTCTATAATTTATCTGATTACATGAATGTATATGTGTATGTATTTGTCAAAACTCATCACAGTCTTCAGTTGACTCTCTATGAAAGGGAACGAATAGAAGATGTTATGTAATGAAGTGTGGCGACCGTAACAAACACCACAAATGGACATTGAACAGTGGGTATTTCTTTCATTCTGGAGGCTGGGTGTCCAGACCGAGGTGTCCGCAGGGCCAGTGTCTCCTAAGGCCTCCCTCCTCCGCGTGTAGACGGCCGTCTTCTGCCCCGTGTCCTCACCGGGTCCTCCCGCTGCGCATGTGTCCTCAGTGCCTCTCCTCAGAGGACACCAGTCATATAGGATTAGGACGTGCTAATGACCTCATCTTACCTGAATCACCTCTTTAAACACATTACTTTCAAATACAGTCACATACTGACGTTCGGAGGTTATAACTTCAATGTATGAATTTGGGGGCAACACAATTCAACCCATTACACAGAGCAGAGCGTGTGATCCAAAACCAGTAAGAATTCAGAGAAGGAGGACTTGATAATAATCCGACTAGACCCACACAAACAACTGTGATGCACGGCTTAAAAGAAAACAACCGAAAAATATAAATAAATAAATAAATAAATAAATAAATAAATAAATAAATAAATTTTAAAAATTAAAAAAAAGAAAATAACCCAAGTTAAACAGAAATTGGGGAAATATTCCTTTAAAGTGAACCCAAACATGTATTTTTTTTTCCCCTGGGCTTTTCTGTTTTGTTTTCTGATAATTTGGGGGAATCACGGAAATTTCCCAAAATCCTTATGGATCCTTTCTACCCCCGTAATAAGCTTTGCCGACATGGGTGTGAGGACAGTGGGGACCCTTGTGGGAAGATCTGGAAGCTGATAGGGGTGTGTTTGGGCCCAGTAGAGAGGCAAGCCTGGGCAGCTGGGCCAGCCAGGACGGGAGTCACCCAAAGGAGACAGCCACCTCCCCGGATTACGAAGCTCAAGTAAATGGTGGGCATCGACTCCTCTCCTCATTGATCCACATGCTTCCCCCAGCGGTTCTCCACCCGCATCAGAGAATGGCCTTCGCTGGGGTAGGAAAGCCACGCTACAGACCCCTGTTCAACGTGGGGGCGGTGGTGCTTCCAGTCTGCGCACTTCCACTGCTGCCCGGAAGACAGCTGAATAAGACTTTTCTCCATAAAAATCTTTGAAAAGGGGGTGAGGGGCACCTGGGTGGCTCAGTGGATGAGCGTCTGCCTTTGGCTCAGGGCGCGACCCCAGGGTCCTGGGATCGAGTTCTGCATCGGGCTCCCCACAGGGAGCCTGCTTCTCCCTCTGCCTGTGTCTCTGCCTCTCTCTCTCTGTCTCTCATAAATAAAATAAATAAAATTTTAAAAAAAGATAAAGAAAAAGACTAATCTCCATGAGTAGAATTAAAGTCACGGGTCAAGTTCAGAAGGTGACACCGGACACTGTGCCCGGCTGCCAGTGAGGATCCATTCCCCCACCTAGAAACCTGCCTGGCACAGGTGTTCTGCAATGGGAATCCTGGATTGAAAATACTCAGGATGGTGGTGTTGACACCTTGAATATTGTGACCCAACACAGGCAGGCGAACCCCGCTGTGCCTCACGCAGGCCCAGGCCACCGCCGTACTTCCAAGTCAGTGCACAGATGTGTACACAAGTACATCCTTTATTTAAAATAAAGGGGCATGTCACTTTTAAGAATGCATCCCTTGCAAAATCATGCAGTTTGGTTGTATTTCCCAAAACCATTCCATCCCAAATTCTGTCCTCCATCCCATGGCCGTTGGAATGGATTCTCATCCTCACGGAGAGGAGCATCACGAGAGCCCATCCTGCCCAGCGTGGATTTTACTTGCCGAAGGAGTTGGGGTGGGGGGGTTAGGAGGACACACAATGACACGTGAGGTGTGCCGGGTGGGAAATCTAATGAAGCCAGGAGCTTGGCCATTAGCCTTCAAGGAAGAAAAGCTGGGCCCAGCGCTTTCAAAATTAGCAAGGCCTATATCACACCACGACAGCATTAGCGATGAATAATTAAGTGCTCCATATAATGTCACTTTGGTGAAAAATGACAATTTTACAATCGATGGACCCAAACCCGTTCTGTATTATGCTGTGGCATGGAAGTGTAGGGGAGGGGGTGCTGCTAACATAAATGCTTTTCTGAGGACTGAGCTGGAGCACTGCTCCGGCCGAGAATCTTTCAGAACCCCACAGTGACCCTGCCGGGAGAGGTTCATGAAAAATTTAAGAGGGAAATTTCAACCTGGAACAAGACCACGTCTCACACCAGCTTGCCTGAGGTCAAACAGTGTTTTCTCGATAATGCTCAGTTAATGTCACAGATATAAATCATTCAACAAATGCAGATGTTACCATCTCCTGAAATGAAACTTCAGCGTTCTTTCAAATCCTATTTTTATGAGGTGCCGGAGTTATTTAAAACAATTTAACAAATGCAGCCATGCATAACTTCCTATAAAAAATGTTTATTGCAAGAATTTTTTTCCCCCTTTCAGTAACTATAGCTACTCCTCTGAGGGGTCCCTCGATCACGCCGACTGTTTCAGAACATGTTCGCCTGTGGACGCGTCTGTCATTTGCAGCAGAGCGCTTGCCAAGAATTATCACTACTCTCCGAAAAGAAAAATTATATTTCAAAGAGTCTTATTTCTTCCCAGCAACCATTCTTTCAGCAAGGGGAAGAGTAATCTCTTTAATTTGCAGGAAGTGCTAATTAGGATCTGCATTTTTATTCGTTCATTCTGATTTCATTGAGAAGTACCAAAGTTCTGGAGACAGGTTTAATTAGGGCAACATTGAGAATAGAGCGATGAAAAGTTAGCCACAAGGAATCACACCAGAGATTCCTACTTGAGGTAAATAAAAACATGTTAATTATTTTCTCTGCGCTTGTGGAACTCATCCCGTGGAACTGGGCTCTCTACCTATTGCCTGTCCCGTGAACGGGCCAGGTAACACTCAGGAAGCCTCGGGCCCCGGGTTGAGGCCCAAAGGTACATTTGAGTATTTGCTGACCTTTATTATGTCCCATAAGAGTATTTTGCAGGACCTCCCTCATTTATGATCCTCACTATAAGCATGCAAGTAAGGATTCACGTCTTGCAGATTATGAAATGAAGCTCAGAGAAATTAGGACATTCCCCCCCAAAAAAGGAATCACATAGGGCTCCAATTTCCACCTGACGTATCCAACCCCAAATCTCACACTTCTCAGCCAGGCCAGTAGACCCCTCTCCTCAAGCGCAGCCCACAACCAGGGAAGGTTGTGGTGCTTGTGTTCTTGTACGACGATGCGGCGCTGACAGGTGTTTGTGATCGGAGTACAATAGACTGACCCAAACCAGTCCTCCGCGAATAGGGGGTAAAGAATGAATTTTCACAAGGAGATAATTATTTAAAAGTGATTGCTCATCTATAGATGAGCAATAGATACTGGTATTAAGGTCAAAGCTCCATCTTCCTATTTAGATAAACGGTATTGATGAAAGAATACCTGTGCCTGCAGATTCCAGTTTCAAAGGAATTTAATATTATTTACACAGTTAAGGAACAGATGATACATTTCCATTTGTTAGAACCTGATCTCTATCATAAAATAGATTTTAAATTAAAAAAAAAAAAAACAGGGAAGGATTAACTGACCTAATAGGAATTAGGCCAAAAAGGGAGATCTCCATCCTTATCAGCTGCTGCTCGAAGTAGGACTTGGTTCTGGTTCTCGATCGGCCCTGTTCTAACCCAAATTAATGTGGGTAGAGTCCATGCGGACTTTCTGAGCTCCAGCTGCTTGGTCACTAAGATGTTGGAAATTCCACTCATTCTCCCCTCTCTTGAAACAGTGAAAGTCAGATAGTGAACGGGAAAAATCTTGGAAAACTGTTATAAGGTCAGAATGATGATGATTGCCTGCCTGAGAGAGGCTGAACCGCCTGCCCGTGCTTCACTGGGACAAGAAGAGGCATAATTTCCCTGCAGGAATCTAGAGACGCGAAAACAATAAAATGCACAGAGAAGAGAAAGCACAGCGACGTCAAATGGACTCTGTTTGGGTAACGAAGATGGAGTGTAGACTTCTCACTGATACGGAGACTCCCCTCCTAGGGTCTTCCCAGCTCATGTGCAGCATCTCTGCTCGGGGTCCCATAGCTGTCGAGGCCCAGGAGTGGTGACCACCCCGCTCGCGCCGTGCACAGGACACGGCAGGCCTTCCGATCTGGGCTTCTTATTTTTTGTTTGCCTGTTATCTGAATTTTAAAGAAGCTACCCGTGTCTGTCGAGGCAGTATTTTTTTTTTTTAACTGAAACCAAATATAAAATATTTACTCCCAGAACGTAGACTGTTGGAGCCTCTGGAGACAACAGTCTGCTTTTAGGAGCCAGACCGTGTGAGCCACCTGGTTTCAAGAGTGATTTTTATTTATATTCATGAGTAAAAACAAAGAGTGGCTGTCTGTATTTTGCCCATCGACTAGCAATTCTTTGGTCATAAGAGCCACATTTAATATTCTAGACTCCACTTAGATTTCTCTAAAAGGGACCTTGAACTAAGTATTACATTTTCTCTTGTGGAATCCATGGCCTCAGTGATGCCAGTAATGCCCTCCTCTATGGATCTCTGCGACTGGTGGAATCCCAATTCCCGATATTTCTCAGGGCACGCAGTTTACTCAACCACGGGGCAATTTATCTAGATTTATGACTCTGCCCTGTTCTCCAGGACCACAGAAATATAAATGTGACCTTCTAGTCACTACTTGTGTATCTACTTGGTTGATATGAAATAGTATCTGCTGCACGATTAATGTTTGGGGCAATTCCCTATATCTGCAAGGTTTTTTTGCAATCATTGTGAAATAATACAGACTTGGAATTTAATAGCCAAGTTAGCCCACTGGAGGCCAGTGAATAGGCTCAGTCACAGAAGAGCGGTCAATCTTGGAGACTTTGGTTTCCAAGCACCTACGAGGAGGGCTGGATTTTCAGCTACTTATTTCTCAGGGTTCTGGAGGCTGGCTGGAGGCCCAAGATCAAAGTGCTGACTGATTCGGTTCTTGGTGAAAACTCTCATCCTGGAGTACAGATGGCCACTCTCTCACCGTCTCCTTGCATGGCGTAGAGAAATCTGTTCCGTCTCTTCCTACAAGGATACTAACCCATCATTTTCTTGTTTTAAAAGTATCAGTGGTGGGACACCTGGGTGGCTCAACGGTTGAGCATCTGCCTGTGGCTCAGGTCGTGATCCCCAGGTCCTGGGATCGAGCCCCACATCGGGCTCCCTGCATGGAGCCTGCTTCTCCCTCTGCCTGGGTCTCTGTCTCTCTCTCTCTGTGTCTCTCATGAATAAATAAATAAAATCCTTTTTAAAAATTAATTAAATTAATAAAAAAATTAAAATATTGGTGGTATTATTCACACCACAGAGCAGAAGCTGTGTTCTCAAAGGCACAGAATGCTCTAGAAGGTGTGGATTTGATGGCATGTCAGGCCCTTGCTGCAGAGCCAAGGTTGGAAACAGGTTTTCTGCTGGCTTCGTGAGCTTCCCCATCATTCCAGTTCATATGGGTCAGGATCAGTTTCCCCTGAGGTCCTGCTCATTTTCCCGTGTGTCTCTTGTCTGCACCCGCATCTTAACCCAGCTAGTAACAGATTAGAAACAACCAATGTCAGCGGCGTCATAAAATCTAGGCAACTGGACCAGCACTGCCGGCTGAAAGCCGTTTCTTCAAGAAGCATCACTTTTGAGGACACATGCGTTAAAAATAAACCAGAACTCACAGATCCCCACAGTTCTTGCTTGGTCTATACATATTTTTAAAAACTCTAAGAACCTTTCCCTTTTGTCAGCTAATCTTTTGAGCTGATGGCTTCACCCATTGAGGTAAGATGAGACGCTTGCCCGTTTCCTTCCTGACTCACAGTGAACGGGATCCCATTTATGTATTTGTCTCTGATTCTTTTCTAGAGTGTTCCCCAAGCCTTTCACCTCATCCTGCGGCCACATGACCAAGCCTGTCGCAGGCTCCTCTGGGCCTGAAGACGGTCCAATACATGCTCCAAGTCTCCCTGGACCCCTCAGGAGGGGCACAGTAGCATTGGGCAGAAGACCGTGTGGTCATAGAATTTACTCTGTTCTTAGAGCCGGCCGTGTCCTGGGGACTGTTTATTTTCTGCTGAACAAAATACTCCCACCTTTGCCAGGCCCCTTCAGAGCCGAGGATCTCTCGGGATAAATCGATACCTTAAGGTGTAGCCATGACAACGGGAGAGATCAGCTAGCCTAAGCACAAATTGCATTGATTTTTTTCTTTTTTTATTCAGTTCAAGATAACACCATGCTTGAGTGTCAGAATAAGTCCCCTTCTTTGCAACATGGGCTGCTACATCTCATAAGTGAACAGCTCTTTTGTAAAGGCATAATTGCATTAATGTCTCTGTATAAAAGTGCAGCCTCCTCTAAATAAAATGTACTCTGCCGGCTGCTATCACAGTTTTAATAACCCATGACCGCAGCAGCAGCTACTCCGCGCGGATTTCAGGCACCCGGGCCTCCCGGACCCCATCGCCTGCTCTCGTTGACCATCTCTGGGTGCCTGGCCTCACTTGGTGGGCGCTGAACCCAGAGCAAGAAACCACATGCGTCTCTCAGAGCAGTTCTAAAGCAACAAGAAGCCTTATTTATCTGCAAGGTGACTTGAAGTGATTGAAGAATGCAAAGAATTCTCGTCACCGGAACCATCGTAAGTGAAATCATTAAGGTCCATAGAGTTCCTGATGCACCTGGCCACTCTCCTAAAGCTAGAAGTAAGGTGGGGGAGGGGGGTGGACAGATTACCGTAGCTGAGACTGTGCTGTGCCCATTATAGTCAACCACACGGTACACACTGCACTAGCATCACCCTTTCCTCCCCCGGGAAAATAAATAATTCAGACACAGTCATGAGGACAAGCCACGTTCCCATAGCCGGTAAAGGTATTTTCCTTGTTGGTTGTTACACTGTTCCTGTTTTAGGTCTGCATACCCTAAATCCCTGAAGACAGTGAACTTGTAGGGAAAACACTCAATGTGACAACATATCCTCAGATCCCCAGTGAAGACTGGAGCACACAGAAAGAACTCAGGAAATACTTCTCTTTACAAAGAAAACATCACAACATGAAAGTCACGATGAAACTTTCAGTTATTATCTGGACTATGTTCTTTTTAACCCTAAGGAATACAAATACCTAAGTATTGAGGAAAATAAAAATAATAGCTGATATTAATTGAGGGCTTACCATAGACATGGCTTTGTGCGAAGCATTTGACCACTGCGTCCCTCGGTCCCCCTGGCAACCCTGAGGAAGTACCACTATTCCCACTTTGCCGATGAGCAAAGTACAGGTGGAAGAGGCTATGTAAGCAGCCCATAGTCATCCAGGTAATAAATCCTAATGCAGGTGAAAACAAAAGAAAAGAAACCCAGGCTTTGACTCTGAGGTTTGATTCTAAATCACTAGGCTTTCAAGAGAGAATGAAGGGAACATCATGATCGTACATATTAGCATTATCGATTGGTAAGATTGGGGAGCCCTCAGGCGGGCTGGAGTCTGGGAGGGTGTCCTGGGGAGTGGAGACTAGTCTAGTCCTCATATACCTGGGGCAGGGGGGGCAGAGGCTCACGCATCCCTGGCAAGGCAAGGCGGGGCAGACCAGCCAGAGTAAGATGAGGGGAGGCGAGAGGCCATGGGGAGCAGGGGTGTGAGCAGGGGGCAGAGTGGGGCAGCCGCAGCATTCACGTAAAGACGTGTCTGGAAAAACGGGCTTCTGTTCTCATCGACTCTTTTCTTACTTGGACAATTTGCAGTCTCTCAGCCTGGCAGTTGACCCTCTCCCTGGATCCCACCTTGTACACCCAGCTGCTAAGGGCGTCATTATGGGAATGACCTGCCAGTACCTCTCAGCATGTACTCCCAAACTGCCTCTTCTGCATCCCTTAAGCACCATCGCACCCACCGTCACCCAGCAAGGAATCCCACCACCACTCCTGGGCCACCTCACATGCCTGAGCATCAACAGTCCTGGTCACTGACCTTCAGGAGTGTCCCCTGGTCGCCCCCACTCGGTGTTTATTGGCACTTCATTATCTCACCTCTTTTGTCCCCATTTTAACTGCCTAAAAAGTTTTGTTTCTTAATTCATCCTCAAACCAACATGTCTTTTAAAATACATTGAATCATGTTGCTTCTTCACACTTCTAGGTTCCCCATCACACACAGAAAACTCCTTCCTCCTGGAAGAGACGCTGGGCCTCTTGGTCTCACACCCCATACCTGACCCCACTCAGACCCACACCTCAGCCTCAGGAATGGCTGGACCTCACTCAGCTTGGACTCCTATTTCCTCAATCTGCAACTCACTGTCCCACCATCTCACACATTCTTTTCCATCCTTGAGGACCCAATTGAAAATCAAACATCCTTGAGAGGCCTGACTTCCCAAGCCAGTGACAGGAGCTCCATTTTCTATGATCTTTCGAAACTGTGCACACCCTCTGGTGAGGCACTTGTCACAGAGCAGTAATTGCCTATCTCCCTGACTGTCCACTAGGGCTTCCTCCTGTGGCTAGAGGGGCCTCTAGGAGCCTGGGGGTAGGCTTCTGACCATCGCTGATCACGCTTAAATTGGATACAAGGTGTGTGTGTGTCTTGTTAATGAGGCGAGGCTCTGAGCACCTCTGCTGTCTTGTTGGGTGGAGGGATAAGCACCTGCTAACGCTATCGTGGAGGTGCTGTAAGCATCTGTTGAATGAACAATATTGCTGCAAGTTGGACCAGAAGCTTGTGACCATAAAATTTGAGGCCTTGAAAACCAACAAGAAGAGTCTGGCTCTAATGCATTAGGATGGGTTCAGCTAGAACTGGGATCCATTTGGGCCCTTCTTTCCTAATCATTGGAAAACTAGAGTTACTGCAGCAACTCCTCAAAAAGCAATTTTAAAGCCCAACAACTTGTCTAAAATACATTTTCCATTTCTTTAGCTGTTGTCCATGTGGAGGAGGGACTCAAGCATTTGTTTTATTTATTTATTTGATAGACAGAGTGTGTGTATACATGCAGAGGGGATGGGGCAGAGAAAGGGGGAGGAGCAGACTCCCCTCTGAGCAGGGAGCTGGACCTGGGGCTCAGTCCCAGGACGCTGAGATCCTGATCTGAGCTGAAGGCAAATTCTTCACTGGCTGAGCCACCCAGGAGCCCCAGGACCCAAGCATTTTAATGTTGAGTAAAGCTCTGGTCCTTGAGCATTTATAGTCCAATCAATGATAAACTGAGGTCTATGATGCCAGAGCTTGTGACAAGCTAGGAAGCAACAGCCCAACCAAAGGGGGCAGTTGTAGTGACGATAGGTTTATCCTCTCTCTTGACAGTGCTGCCCTTTGGATGCATAAACCCCATCAGAGAGATGATAGACACACAGAAGGATAGATAGATGGAGAGATAATGATGATGGACAAGGAGATGATTAGAGAGGCAGGCAGCCAGACGCATAGGTGGAGAGGGAGACAGAAAGGAGGAAGAGACAGTGAGAAAGATGGATGGTGAATGGACACATATACAACACGCACGGGTAGACTGAGATATCAGTACAGTGGAGACACTAATTGTTACTATGCTGAAAAAAAACCTTGAAATCAGACAACTTTCCACATAAATATTATGGATTATAGGGTATACCTACTATTGTACAACCCCTAAGGGAAAAATTCTCATGAAATACACTGGCCAAAAACCTACCGCTTTGAGCAACCACAACCTCTGGCTTTGGTCAGCCCTCTGGCTACAAAAGGTAGTTACATTACTGACAAAACAGTCCACTGGATCAGTCCCTGTCTCACCCCCAAAGAACAAGCCTGAGAAAGCTGAGGGCTGGCTGAGAGTGTGGGGCAGAGGCAACAGGGAATCACCCTGGGTCTGGGAGGAAGAGGGATGTGGCGGGTGGGGGCACAGAGGACTAACTTGGGGTTCAGACAAGCACGTGTTTGGATCCAGCTCCTTTTACTATGTGATCATGGCCAAGTCACCAAACTGTACCAAGCCTCAATTTCCTCATTTGTAAAGTGGGCATAACTTCTCCACAAAGCAGCTTAGTTGGCTGGCCTACAGTAGAAATTCTTTTTTTTTTTTTTTTTAATGACTGCCTCTTTTTTTTCACATAAGCATCTTTAAGAGTAAAATCAATTTTTTCTGATCAAATTTATGTAGTACAGATTATGATTTTACTAGCTACTTATGAATATACATTATATTTGTGGGCATAATAAGAGAATCACATAAACGATGCTTGATAAATATATCTTCAAATAATTCATCATGGGACTACAAAATGCACTGAAAGGCCGTTGAAAGGTGTCCTTCTTTTTCACAACATTTTCAAACATACCTGAGTTATTGCCAGTGCTCTTCAGGGTACACCTTTGGTCCAACACTCTGGAGCTTTAATAGCTGTTAGGACCATGCACATTTGTGCGCATTTGTTCTGATTAGAATCCTGGATGTGAAGGATTCTAATGGATTTCCTGGAGAAAGCCAGCCCAGGGGCACCACACTCCTCACTTGACCTCTCTTGACTTTGTATATTGATATGAAGACATGGCTTCCCATCTTGGAAGGTTTGTGCAGTCAGATAATACAGTTGAGCCACCCATGGAGGATGAAATCCTCCTCAGTGAATGCCATGCTGTTGTTTATTCCCATCTCAGTGGAAGACGGTTGGCCATCCTCTTGTAACAATTCTCTGTGTTCTTGACAGTCTAGCAAAATGAATGGATTGCAGGGATTCCTCACTCCCCCAGGGACCTCATCTGAAAGTGGCAGAAACCAAACCTCACCTGAGCAACAGTTAGTAATGTTTCTTTAAAATCAACTCTACAAAATAAAACAATGCTTTCTAAGAGGGTCTGTGTTCATGACCACACCTAATATAAATAATTTACCTAAACAAGCCCAGTGTCTGATCTCAGAGAGTGATACGAGGGATACTCTATCCATGACCCCCAACAATCTCGGCAGAGGTGTCACATCTAGATCACCAAGCTCCTCCTCAAGCTCCAGGGTGAAATACTACAAATGAAGACTCTAAACAGAGCTTCTGACCAGTGGTGGGAGCCCTCGTGTCCCATAGATGGGTGGTGGGTGAGTTCCCCTCAGCTCACTTGGACAGCCAGGATCCTCCCTTGGCCACAATAGCCCTGGTTACACCGATGTGCTTTCGAAATCAACACCATCACTATGTTTGCCTGACAAGAAGCAAGCAGTCCTACAAAGCAGAGAGCATTTAAACATGACATGCCTAAAAGACAAAGAAAAGCACACTTTCCCACAGTTGTCAACTTTAATCAAGTAACACATATCTCCTTGTCAACAAGCATACACCCCAAGAACTTGATATGATAATACATATGTAAAATGCAATAAAGACAGTTGTGCCTATAAAAGGCTTAGAAAAAAAAACAGAATATACTGAAGAGTCTATCTGAGGGACTGACAGAGGGGAAGCCAATCCCATGCTTCGTGTACTGTCTGCATTCCCACTGGCAGCCGGAGAAGACTGTGCAGGTTCCTGAGAAGCATGGCCATAGGGCACACACAGGTATAGCCTGAGCACAGCCCAAATGGACCTACGCTGTGTGGAAAGAAGGGGTGCATGTTAAAGATCAGAGAAATGTTCACTGCCTTTGGGCAAAATGTTCCATGTATTTTTGTTGATATGCTTGATGTCAGTACAACACTCATTACAAAGAGACAAGAATGGAGACCAAATGATCACTGAGCACTCGCTCAGTGACCCTGGGATGTGCTGAGCATGTTAAAACACAGCTAGCAATCTCAAACTCTGAAAGATAGATTTCTAAACACCCTTAGGTTTTCACATAAGAGAACATTTTCCCCTTTTTATTGGAAAGTAAATAAAAATATTTCGAGGGAATCTACTTTTCACATCAGTTAGCAATTTGATTCTTTTTTTCTCTTCATGGTCATATAGGCCCTGAAAGGAGTAGATTTCACAGCAAGCCATTCTGAAATATCAACTCCAAAATAGTGACATTTCATGAAAAAGATCATGGCTTCCATTCCAAATTCGTCTTTTACCAGTTGACATCAGAATTTCAATCTCTCAGGGCTTGTGTCTTCATCTGCCAAAAGAGAATTATTATTATCTTTAAAGACTGAGCTTATTGCTGTAATAATAAGAGTAAGAGCCAACACTCACAGAGCCCATACTTCTACCAGAGAGCTTCGAAGGGTCGCATCTACTGACTCAGTTACTCTTCCTCACAAACCTGGGAAGCAGTGTGGTAGAGACCTCCAGCATTCACCAGGACCATACCCTCCTCCTCTTTCTGGCCATCTCTCTCCCTGCTAGGTAAACCACGCCACCCACTCTGAGCCACAGGACGTAAGTGGAAGTGATGAGCTCCCATCTCGTCTGGATGTGGCCTGTAAGAACAGCCCATATGCTCTCCTCTACCATATTTGTTCACCCTCTAGGGAAGGTGGAAGTAAGGTGACCCCAGAGCAAACTGGGAAGCCCCATGTTGAAAATGGCAGGCCATCTGTCCCCTGGGGCTCCCAGATGACTACATGCAGCATTAATAAGCAACAAATAAACTTCTGTTGTGTTGGCACCATGACACATTTCCAAGTCCACTGTTTGCCCACCCTAGATGAGATCAGATGTAAACAGAATGTGCTAGGTATAGACTCACCATTACTGTACACTGTCTTCACTTGAGGACGAAGCCCTAGAAAGATGGGTGTGTGGAAAAGGTCAAAGTGCTGAGAGTTAGTTGAGGAGTCCCCCTTCCAGCCCAGCTCCTTTCCTGGGATGTGAACTACATTGCCCGGAGAGGGACATTCCAGGCAAGGAGTGACCTTATTTAGAGTTGAATGGGTCCAGAATGGATGCCCTTGTACTGGAAAGGGGATGCAGCTGGATGACGGGCTTGCTTAAAAGCCAATCCAAGAAGATGATAGGAAAAGAGAACCAGTCCATAGGAGCTGAAGAGAGAAGAAGCAGGCCATACAGAACGCTTGTCAGGACCCTCTGCAGTGTATCTGACACCACTACCTGGCATTGATAAGATGTGTGACCATGGTTCTCCTCCTCTGTGACTACACACCGACTGAAAAACAACAATAACTAACAATCTGGGTTTGGAAAACTCTCATCACATGGATGCTGCCCTTATGGTTGGCTTATGTGCATCTCTGCTTCCTGGTGCTCATTTGCTCTTTGGGTTCTTACGTTAGAACACAACTACATATGTATTTTTAAGGCACCCTCAGGCCCTCTGTGGACTAGAATGGAAAACAAATCAATAAAATTATTTCTGTAATTCATGAAAAGGAGTTTCTCTTTGTCAAGTCTGGGACCATGGACCCAAGATTGTGTGTCCATCCGGGCAGTGTAGAAAATAACAGAAGCATCCAGTAACTTTGCCCACCTGATCACTTCCCAAGTAGTATGTTTTTATCATCAAGCATTTAGAGTAGATGTAGGTTCCACTTGGCATGTTAGAAAGCCCGTGGGGATGCGGGTTGATGACCAGAGAGAACAGGCGGTTTTGAGAATCCAGGAACTAGACATGAACCTGAAAGTGAATTCTTGAAAAGGTCCCCACCAGCCTATCTCCTGTGTTTCCTAGAGGTGACATGGGGAAACAAAGTGGCCAGCCAACTCCCTCCTTGCTCCTCCATCCACGTAATGCAGCCATGCCCTCAGAAATGCACTAGGGTCAACTCAGGATCCAATGAGCCATGACTGTCCCAGAAAATGGCAAAACTCTGTAACTCTGTGAGAAGTCCCTTGTCAGTGGACATAACTGCAGACCTCTCTGACCCATTCCTCTACCCATCTGCCTTCAATCTATAAAATCTTCAGAAAGCAGATCTATTCTGGGCTTTGATGGACACATCATCTTATCTCAAGATGATGAACTCAGTGTTTATCCTGATAGCTTTTGACGTTAGGCATAATCAACGTAGACAACAAAATGCAAAATGCTAAGCATTGCATGATAACAGATACCTTGTTTGGTCAGTAAAGAGGTGACCCACACAAGAATATTTAATTTTCAGACTGAATTATATCTGGAGTGTGAACTGATTGGATCATTATGTTTTTTGTGTGAAATACTGGCCAAGTCCAAGTTACACCTTAGCTCACAAATAAAACTTTCACCTTAGGCAATGAATAAAGGAATATAAGGGCAGCTGAGCACCCCTCTGTGTAAGATACAGATCTCTCAAGTTCCTGAACTGATAGAATTGGCTCAAAGGAAGCAGTTCCCCAATGTTTTTGTTAAGTAATAATAATATTATCCTTATCGAGGGGAATTAAAATTTTTTATTAAAAATACATTATTCACAGAAAAAAAAATGGAATGTCACAGGCACATGTTCTGGCAAAGCCCTCATGGAATTTTATAATAATAAGATTTGACACTTACTGTAACAGCCCTTTCCAGCTCCAAAACATTTCACACACATCAATAAATGGCTGTCGTTGACAAGGGGTTTAATATGCAGAACACCCCAAGGGCCTCTCTTATCTCCCTGGCTGTGGAGCATTTATGTGCAGCCTCTTGATGCGATTTTTCAGCACCAGGAAGTGACATACATATAATGGGCCTGTCTAACCTTCCACCCCTTTTCTAAGGGGTTACAGGGGGTCGGTCCCGCGCCCCAGAGGTTCTCAAATGTGATTGCCACTTGGGCTGATTTTTCTCAACTCCACCTAAGGAATAAATAAACTCAGTTACTGGGAAAGATTTAGTAAGAGTGATACAAATTCCCAAAAACTGAAAGAAATTAATACAAGGGTGGTTATCAGTAAGAAATTTGCCGCTGAGAGCTATGCTTCTGATTCCATTGGTAAATGCAGTTTGCACATCTAGGCTAAGACATTCCTGCTTGTTTGGCTTCAGTCTGGCCGATGGATAGTTCTTGCTATAGCCAAGAGCACATAGTTCGAAGGCTAAGTTCAAGCCTAAACCCTGAGATAGTTGGCCTTCTTACTCTGGTTTCCCAGACTGTGAAGGGAGAGTCGCTGTTTTTGAGAACTAGGGTTATTCCTTGCAGGAGTTGGAGAGCTGAAAATGAACTTTTTATAGCATCCCTAAGAGTCTGTGTCCTATTTTCCCCACTAGTGCATGGGAAAACTTGCTGGCAGGTAATAAGACAAGGTTTGCTGTCGGCATCCAGTCAGGGAGTATATACTGAATGTATTTTGCAAGCCATAAAGCACTCCATAAATACCTATTATCTATACAGCTATGACGATAGTCCCTCATCACAGACCGAAGGGAGTAGAAAATAATTTGAATTTTCAGACCAAGGCTAATGCATATAGAGCAGCATTTTCTGCGTCCTACAACATGTTTTCTGAGTGCAAGATTTGTGTGTTTTCACTAGAGTTAGTGAAAGAAACGTGTCCCTACACTGGCCCCCGCTTTGTTTCTACCAACAACTGGCCGGTGAAGCGGCCAAGGACCACTGCGCTGAGTGCTCCGTGGAGCCACATAAGGAGATGGGGAATCAGATACAGAGGAAGTCGAAAGATGAGTCTGCTAAGAGCTATTTCATCTTCTAAATAAAGAATTCTGCTCATTCCTCTGGAGGTGTCAGCTGGAGACCTGTTGTAACTAAGGAGTTGAGAAACTGAGGGACAGAAGAGTCTGGACATGCGGTGGGAAGGGGACAAGACAGCGGGGTCCTAGACACATTCCCTGCAACTCCTGATCACCACACACTTACAACCTGGCATCTGACTTGTGCCAGTCATCTAATCTGGCTTTCGATCACAAGTCAGAGATCTACTGAGTTCTGCAAAGCCAATGCGTCCTGCACTCCTTCATATGATCTTCATTACACTCTTTGTTTAATGCTTTCAAAATCTATTTTGTTAAATCAGATTTATAAGGGTTATGTTATTCTCAGCCACGTCAGAGTGCTCTCTTATCTCGTATTCTCTTCTTGCTGAGGAAATATGCCTGCCAACCTAAGCAGCATTTTCTTAAAGGAATTTAAAAGAAAAAAAAAAACCAGGAATTTGGCCAATGGAGTACATGTTCTGACCCCCTGCACCCCCGGGGGTTATCACCACAGTGTCAACATTGTTAGGCCACCCAGTTACCAGGCCACAAGCTACAGATTATAATTCTTTGCAGAATCAAGAAATGTGAAGAAAACAGCATTTTAAGGCACCTCTGAGCCTACCACAGCAAGTAGGACATAAGCCCTGGTTGCCACGTTACCAGCCGGCCAACAGCAACCTTACTGTATCTGAGACTTAGACCCAGAGGAGAGTAGTTAAAGGGGGGACAACAGGATACATTTATGCCTCTTTTCTTATTATAAAAACAATACATTCTCATTGTACAAAAAAGCAGAGACCAGTAAAAACAAAATTAAAAAGTACAATATCAGACACAACCTCTGTTGGCACCCCCAGGATGCATCTTCTCATGCAGATTTTTATGTTCACACACACAGATTCTTCCAGAAGTAGGATGGTAACACACCTAACACTTTATAGCCCATTTTACGCTTTGTAACTCCCAACTTTCTACGGACAGCCGACAGGCACATGACAAGATGCTCAACATCAGGCGTCATCGGGGGATTGCAAATCAAAACCACAATGAGAGGCCACCTGGCACCTGGTGGAAGGGCTAGTCTCGAAAATCGAAAGACAAGAGCAGCCCGGGTGGCTCAGCGGTTTAGTGCTGCCTTCAGCCCAGGGTGTGATCCTGGAGCCCCGGGATTGAGTCCCACGTCGGGCTCCATGCATGGAACCTGCTTCTCCCTCTGTCTGTGTCTCTGCCTCTTTCTCACTGTGTGTCTCTCATGAGTAAATAAATAAAATCTTAAAAAAAAAAAAAGCGAAACACAGCAAGCCTGGGTGGAAATAAATTAGAACCCTTGGATGCCAACTGGTACAGGTGCCATGGAAAACAGTGGGAAAGCTCCTCAAAAACATGCCACAGTAACTTCTTGCAAGATACATCCACGAAGGCAAAAGAAACAAAAGCAAAAATGAACTATTGGGACTTCATCAAGATAAGAAGCTTTTGCACAGCAAAGGATACAGTCAACAAAACTCAAAGACAACCTACAGAATGGGAGAAGATATTTGCAAATGACGTATCAGATAAAGGGCTAGTTTCCAAGATCTATAAAGAACTTATTAAACTCAACACCAAAGAAACAAACAATCCAATCATGAAATGGGCAAAAGACATGAACAGAAATCTCAGAGGAAGACATAGACATGGCCAACACGCACATGAGAAAATGCTCCGCATCACTGGCCATCAGAGAAATACAAATAAAAACCACACACACACACACACAAAAAAAAAAACAAATAAAAACCACAATGAGATCCCACCTCACACCAGTGAGAATGGGGAAAATTAACAAGGCAGGAAACCACAAATGTTGGAGAGGATGCGGAGAAAAGGGAACCCTCTTGCACTGTTGGTGGGAATGTGAACTGGTGCAGCCACTCTGGAAAACTGTGTGGAGGTTCCTCAAAGAGTTAAAAATAGATCTGCCCTATGACCCAGCAATTGCCCTGCTGGGGATTTACCCCAATGATACAGATGCAGGGAAACGCCGGGACACCTGCAACCCGATGTTTCTAGCAGCAAAGTCCACAATAGCCAAACTGTGGAAGAAGCCTCGGTGCCCATCGAAAGATGAATGGATAAAGAAGATGTGGTTTATGTATACGATGGGATATTCCTCAGCCATTAGAAATGACAAATGCCTACCATTTGCTTCAACGTGGATGGAACTGGAGGGTATGATGCTGAGCGAAATGAGTCAGTCGGAGAAGGACAAACATTATATGTTCTCATTCATTTGGGGAATATAAAAAATAGTGAAAGGGAATATAAGGGAAAGGAGAGGAAATATGTGGGAAATGTCAGAAAGGGAGACAGAACATAAAGACTCCTAACTCTGGGAAATGAACTAGGGGTGGTGGAAGGGGAGGAGGGCAGCGAGTGGGGGTGAATGGGTGACGGGCACTGAGGGGGGCACTTGACGGGATGAGCACTGGGTGTTATTCTGTATGCTGGCAAATTGAACACCAATAAAAAATTTATTATTTAAATAAATAAATAAATAAATAAATAAATAAATAAATAAATAAACAAACAAAAACAAAATACCATGGGATCCAGCAACCCCACGTCTCTGCCTGTGAGCTGGCAGGTGCCTGTGTGCGAGCTAGCGACGCTCTCTCCCTCGGTCTCAGCGCTTCACGGGTGGGAGATGGTCTCAGGAGGACCACAGATACCAATGCAAATGGAAAGCCATGATCAATGAAAAAGGTGTTATACATCAGACATTGGTATTTTCCTTATTTGATTGAATAACCTGTCCCTTTACCCAGCAGATATCATTAGTTTAATAAACTGAGATTTATGATATTCATAATCTGTTTATTGAATTCATATAAAATTATTGAAAAGTAATATACCATAACTCATCCTTTTCTTTAAAATATAAATATTCATTGTTTATATCCTTCAAATGAAGGGGAATGTTCCCAGAGCTTGCAATGAATATCATTACCTTCTATCTCACATTATATATACAGGGGCTGAGGAATTGAGAAACTTCTTTAATAAAGACCATGACAGACCGCCGAGACTGAATTACGGGTTTTAATAACCACCCTTTCACATATTTGCATATCCAACTTGTTCAGGAGTTATTGATTTGTTTGCCTCTTATTCTTATGGAAAAGTGATTTGAAAGCACGATAACAGGCCTGCCCTTCTCTACTCGAGATTACCTCGGGTTTGGGCAGAAGGAAACGGAGCTCAGCAAGAAGGTAGAGCACCCGCCCCGGATCCTCCCGGGCCTCACGGCCACCGGCTGCCTGAGTCCGACGCCTCTGATGTCTCCCCGGACCTCTTCCTCATAATCCCCACCCCGCTGACCAGCAGCTCCGCTATCACTGCCAAGGACATCGCTCTGGGCCTGAGGCCTTTCTCCTGCCCAGGAGCCTGGTCGCAGCATCACCGCCCGCATGGACCCCCTGCTGACGGGTCCTGTCCTATCCCACCCCGCTTCCCACACACTCCCCAGGTCACTAATGTCAAATTCATGCGATAAACCTGGTCATGGGGCCTCCCAGCTGAAGAACCTGCAGTGACCCTCTTGTCCACCACACCAGATCCAGACTCTGCAGGCCTCTCCTGACCCTCTGCCACCCGGCCCCAGCCTCGCTGGGTTACTGTGAAGTCCTGCATCTCTATCATCACTAGACAGGTCCATTGTAGGAAGATTTTCCCAAACAATTTAATGTGTTCATATTTCTCGACTCTCTAAGTAGTTTGAATTTTTGCAAAATGTTCTACAATGGGAACGGTTTCCTTTATTCAAAGCCCAACAATCATTGAATACTGTATATACAGAAAATAGCAGTAAGGGGAGGTGTTGATTGTACATTTAAAGACAATCATCTATGTACGTGGATTTGAGGGGCAATATTATAATTTAGTGAAATGACATAAAACTTTAGAACATCTTTTATATCGTGGATCACTAGCTTCTTAGTGGATGGACACACTTTCTATGGCAAGCTGCTGCATAGTTTTCACCAATTGACTTTAGATAGAAACCTACTTTCCACCCTACGGTACTCTTCTCACTATCTTGTGGGGGTGGGGGGTGCAGGTTGTCACAGAGGTGTTAGACTGTTTACCATTTGGGGAGTTAAATTGCTACACTTTCCTTTAAAAATTCTGACACCTCCTTTCTTTCAATTAACATCAGCGCCTCGTTTCATCTGGTCTCTTCTCCGGTAGCAATCATTACAATTCTTTGTACGGCGGGAATGGGGCCCTGGGTGCCAGGTACGTAATTCATTCATGAAGACATGGCTCTGTGAGAAGGGAAATGGTCCCCCTAGATTCCATCCACTCTAGGCAGAAAGCCTGGAATATAAAATTGAATTATGATGGTTTTCCATTAAAAATGAGAGTAAGTTGAAGAACGAATCAGCACCACCAGGTAGGGGAGCCACAGCCCAGGGCCAGGCCTCCCTTCCTGGGCCTTCGGTCCCCATCACTTGGACCACGTGTGCCTTCTGAGCCTGCCGGTGGGACGTTGATGGTGTGCGGTGGCGGGTACGGTGCCTGGGACCCGGGAAGCACCCAACGGAGGTCACCAGTTCACACCTAATTTCTCTTTCGATTTCATGCCTCGGAGGGAAAATGTAATTCCACAAAATCACAAAGCCTCTAGCTGTTGAGTCTATAAGTCAGCAAGGTGGTTCAAGGGCCATTTTCTCTTCTTGAACATTCAAGTTATAACATTGCTTTTGCCACTTTATAGGAAGAGGCTGCAAACACTTAAATACTCATTTCATTTGCCAGATGTAGAAAAAGATGTTGGGTCCACCCGGGTTTTTTTAATCCTGTAACCGCGTCCAGATAAATTTTGAGTAATATTTATAATCCTATATTAGGGAAGCAGAGATTCCATATGGAGTTGAAGAGGCTTCCTGAGAGGTTCCTAATGCCAGCAAAGCCACGGCACACACGGAGGTCCCAGGAAGGATCATGGGTATATATGGATCCTTAGGGCTGTGACCTCATGTTGGTGGTGAGGAATCTATAGAAATTTGATGCAAAAATTTAAAAATATGAATTACTCTTTTATCAAAACTAACTTTCATTTAAGGATAATAACAGGCATCTAAGAGAGTTGTCAAGGTGAAGCCAGAGAGGCATTTTTATCTGTTCTTCCTGGGATTCCTTACCAGTGATCTAACCACAAGTGATGGGGGGATACACGACGTACATGCATTTCCCAGGTTTGCATAAAGCACCACAGCAGATAATGCAAGTCCATCCATAGGGCCATTGGAGAGGGACTGGACCTGGGAGGTGAGCAGGGCTGCAGGAGGAGCTCTGCGGTCCTGGGGACCGGGCTGGGGCTCTCAGGTGCACAAAGTATGAACAGTTGATAAAAGTGATATCTGCAAATCGTTTTACTAAATAAAATGATATTTTCACATAATCTTTTTCTAATTCCAAAGAGGATTTATCTTCCTATGTGACAGGTCTGTAACTGGCGTGGGAGCCGGTATGTCAGCTGAGTGGCCGTTTGTGTTGTCTTCCCACCAATCTGTAAGCTCCAAGGATCTGAAGATGGAGGGAGCCGCAAAGGAGGCCAAGTTTAAAAAAATCATCTCAAGACAACTTCATCTCTTTCATAGATTATTATCAGGGTTTCTTAAATAGAGACATACTTACAATTAATATGATAAATAATAAGATTGATGATCATAATAGTTAACAATTAATTAGATAATAATTATAATTCTAATATATGTGTTAATATGATATACATAACATTGATAACATTAAGTAGTATAATATGTATTAATAGTATCTACAATATCAAAAAAATAGTATCTACCATATCAATACATGAAACACACAATGTATTAATATATAAATTTAATCATAAATATCAATGCATTGTCTAACATTAATATAAAACATGCTATCAATATTATATTAAATAATAAATATAATTAATTACAATAAAGTAACTTTAAGTAAATATTAATAGGATTAATAGTAACACGGCTAATAATTAGTACAGCCGTCTCTTCTTGAAGTCAAGTGGAAGGCCCCCATTTTATTTCACAGGCCTTCTCACTGTCATCGTGACAGTCCCGGCCGTGGCGGAATGATCACAGTGGGTCGGCTGAAGGCCAAAGCTCACATCCAGGCAGAGAGTGGTCAGAGGGGAGAGCCCGGGACACACAGAGCAGACAAAGCAGACCTCGGGACCTGGGTCTCAGCCTCTCACAGCGCAGAGACATGCACGGGGCCCCTGGGGGGCATCTGCAAAGCCCGCGCCCTCCTGCCGCTGCTCCTGGGTGGTCTCACCCACAAGCCCTGGCTGGTCCCTGGCCGGCTTAGTGCAAAAGGACTCCACCATTTACTTTTAAACACCGATTGCTAGACCTTTCCAATACTTAATGCCTTACTTTTTATAATCCATCGGAGTATTCCCTTAATCCCCTCTCCCTACCCCGCCACACACATATCAGACGAAATAGCTTTTGCTTTGCTTTCCCGATCCAAGTGCCCAAAGCGGGTGCTCTCCACGTTTTCTTTGGACTTAGAAAGCTTATGCATGAGTTATTTTTCTTCTGGCTGGTTAAAAGCTGATGAAATAGTGCAAATCAGATGTCAAACATTTTTTTACGCAGCAGCATTTAACGAAAACCAAAACAAATAAACAAAACTACAGTACACTAGATTCCCGGCAGGCTTATGTCCCACAGCAAGTAGGAGCTTCTGCTAAAACAAAATACTCACTTCAGATCGTGGACAACTACAGAATTTTAGGAAGAGAAAGTACTTTATTTCAGTACAACTCATGGCATCGATGGGATATCGGGTGGAGGGCCAGGGGGCGGGGGGAGAGGGGCAGAGTAAAGTAGGCATGTCTCGTGGGCCTGTGTGTTGGATTCCTGAATGAAACATAAGTCAAACGCACACATTTAAATCTTTTCTAATTTCATATCGATTGGGTTATTTGGGGAAAAAAAAATCCCATATATAGAAAATCTAAAAAAACAGGAAACATAAGCAGCCCGTGCAGCCCTCCGAGAAGCTAGAAACAGATCTTCAGATGAAATAGACACTCCGGGTGGTGATGAAACATAGACTTTTACATATTAATGTGTATTTTATAATACACAGGTAAATGTTGTTAAGAATACATATCACAGTGAGTTCAGATGAATTCAGGGTCCACATTTATGTATGTACATATGACACGGTTATAAAATTGTTTCTGTTTGTGAGAGGTTTTTTTTACATCTTTCAAACTGAAAACACAAGGAGGGCTCGCCCCTCAGGAGGGCCCATGGGGGCCCCTGCATCACCCTCTTTTCCCCAAGTGAATGCCTCACTGGCCCAAAGCTGTCCCCGGTGGCCCAGGCCGCAGCTCCGGGGCTTGGCCAACGGCCCAGGCTGCCTGGCGCAGTCACGGCCAAGGGAGCTTGGGGACCCGCGGCGCCCGCAGCCTGACAAGCCCCACAAGAGGAGCTCGGAGCAGGAAGGTCAGCCTGACGGTGGCCCCTTGCCCAGCATTTCCATTTATAAAAAGGCCCACAGGTTGCTGCAGGGAGGAAACCACTGGCGCGCATGAACCCAGACCTGCTCCTTGTGAGGTGGACGCCGTGGGTCAGGCCACAGGATCTCCTCGTTGCCGACCGAGTCCCGAGGCCGCCAGAGCCTGTGGGATCTGCCCACGACGTGAAGGCCGGAGCAGCTGGCATCGTGGCCGGGGAGGCTGCGAGCTGGTCTCCACGCCCGGGGGCGGCCCTGGGGTGTGGGCTGGCCTCACATCGTCACTTTGTCACCTTTACGGGCACAGGCCAGGAGATCGCAGAGGAGATTTCCAAAGCCCTGAGTCCGGCACGGAGGACAGTAGGCTCCTTTGATTAGGGATGGGATGACTGTCCACAGGGGATTCTAACATGATAAGGAAGCTGAAGCACTTTCTGGCACTTTCATGTAGGCATCATCCTCAAACATTTCGTATAGTTTCTAAAAGATAAGTTAGGCAGAAACTTCTAGGAGTTCCCTGCTTTCATGAGGTCGGTCCGGAGTTCAGGGGGTCAGGCCAGAGACAAGATGAAGTCGCAAGGAGGTGGCGGTGCAGCCTGGGCCCAGACCCCATCCCTGCCGGTTACTGCACGTCCACCGCTGCCGCTGGTCTTCTGACCACCGAACGGTGCTGGAGACCCCCTGAGGCCCAAGGCCCTCAGCTGTGTCAGCCGCAGGAGAGGCTCAGGATGGTGCCTGGCACCCAGCAAGGGCCGTGCACGACTGGCCGTCCCCACACACGCGATCCCTGCTCAGAACCCGAGTCCTGAGAACCCCCGAAGCCTAGAGTCACATCCTGAGAAGACCGAACTCAGCATTTTCAGAAGAGAAAATACTCGTTGGATTAATTTCACTGAGGGCAGTGGACCCCATGGCTTACATTTAAGCCATTCTGCAGCAAATGCATCTCAAAGCTCTTTGACTCCTCTCTTTACTATTTGTTTTAGTTTCTTGAAATCCTTAAAAAGTGTTTACTAATGAAAACAAACAAACAAAAAAAACCTGATTTTATTTTCTTGGACTCCCATGGGATCAGAGACAAGTTCTGATGAACATCTGAGGACCCGAGCCCGTGTCTTAGGGGTTGACTGCCACCTGGCTCAGCAGCACATCTTACGCGCTCTCAGACAAATTACTTACCTTTCCTCAGCCTCAGTTTCTCTGCCTGGTAACCTGCAAGCAGAACACTTTTCTTGCCAGGTACTCTTAGAATTGAAGATACCATATGTAAAGTTCCTGATAAATAGCAGGAGCCCAATAGTTCATACTTCTTACTATAGTTGTGGAGATGATACTTGAGGTCATCACTACTAGTATCTCTTCTTTAAAGAAAGGTGAATTTGCTCTTGTATTAGTTTCCTCCCACCGTGTCATACACTGGGGGGCTTAGACCACAGAACTTCAGTGTTTCATGCTTCTGGAGGCTGGACGTCAAAGGCCAAGATGTCACTGGGGTTGGTCCTCCCAAGGGATATGAGGGAGAGTCTCTCCCAGCCTCTACCCTGGGCTCGACAGCCATTTCACCTTCCTGTGGCATTATCGCCATGCATGCCTGTCTCCAAAGTTCTATTTACAAGGACAGCAATCATATTGCATAAGGACCCATCCTAATGCTCTCATTTTGATTTTATTAACCCTGTGGAGACTCTACCTTCAAATGAAGTCACATTCTGACATACTGGGCATTGAGATTCCAACATATGAATTTGGGGAAGACAGTTCATCCCATAACATATATATATATATATATATATATATATATATAGTAAAAAGACCAAGAGGATGACATGCACACAACGAGGAGGAAGCCCCAGGGACCAGTAGGAGAAAGGAGTGGGGTGGAGGACAGAGAACAAGGCAAGTCTGGCCCTCAGGTGAGTCAACTGCAGCTGATGAGCTGATAGTCTGAAACTCCAACATGATACGTCTCTTAGTTGGCATATCCTGGGTATATAGTTTTTAAAGATAAAAAAAGGAGAGAACAGATGAGAATAAGAGAGTGGTTTGCACTCTTTCAGGAAACCAGAGAATTAAAGTCCCTCAAGCATGAACCAACTCCCTGTCCAACTCAAAGAGACTGCCCAAGGGGGCGCTCAGCCCTTTATAAAACCTGACAAATAACAGAGGTCAACAGCTGGTAGAGTTGGGTCTGAGCAGGCTCTCTTCCTTGAATTGAGATTTTTATACACATTATGGTGGCTGCCATCCCAAAATACACACCCTGTACCCAACATAAAGGATTCTGCCGGCCTTGGTGTCACCAGACGTGGCTGTTGTCAAGCCTCTTCCTGAAAAGGAGACAAATACCAGCAGTGGAAGACCAGTTGCTTGACCAACAGCCTCATGACCACTTCCAACATTCAGAGACACCTGTTAAAGACCATTTGCCTTGGGAAATTCCAGGAGTCTTTAGGGCGTGGCTTCCCAGAATGAAGTCTTTACAGATAGACTTGATAGAACCAAGTTAAAATTCTCCAATCTAAAATCCTCTCTGAATAACCACCCACTTCTCTGGGCCAATGCACAGGGAATTAAAATAATTGTTTAAATTACACTGAGCCTCCAAGGCAAATACTTCACCCATAGTTTAAAATTTTTAAATACAACCACATGACAGAAAATTATTTTTCCCAAATAACACATGGTAATGGAGTGACATCTTATGAGCAGAAATCTCATCTTACGCTTCTTCTCTTTCCTTGGACAGAGCGTTCTTTCAATCAATAGAAATCACTGAGTAATAACATGCTTATAATATATATACCCGAGCTTTTAAAAAGATAAATATGTACATCTGCTTAAAAGTTTTATGGTATTCCTCAAAATTTACAACCCCATCTGCAGAATGACAATGTTAAAGGCAAGCAACGTCCCTTGCTTTGAGAATGTCAACTCCAAGAGAATGTCAACTGATGTGATGGGGAGTAATTAACAATGAGGAAATGCTGCCCCGACATTCATGAGAAGGAAGAGATAAGCAGGAAGCTGTTTCTTATCATTTTTTCCACGGTGTGTGTAATCCCAGTGATCTCTCTTATTCATTCATAACTGGGTAATAGAGCATGTATCGTGCTATGATACGTTCACAGTACTGCTGTTTTTTTAAGCCTCTAATACATTTCAGGAAGTGTCAACATTTCACACATTTTGAATTGAGGTCATTTAATCCTCATAAAAAATTCCAGGAAAAAATATAATATTCACACATAGAGGAAAAGTCCAGTGTCAAAAGGTTAAGTGATTTTTTTTCACTTACAACTAATAAGGTGCCAACTCAGGTCTCTGCCTCTGAATCACTGCTGTGTCCATCTACAGCATGACCTCCAGGTAGAAGAATCAGGTATAGATAGATTGGATAGATAGATCAATAGATAAATTCACAGATGATCGGTCAGTAGATTGATAGATCGATGATAGAGTGATAGATGATAGATAAATGATATATCAGTAGATGAATTAGTAGATGATAGATTGATCAATACATAAATTGGATGGTAGGTGATTGGTCAATAACATATGGATAGATAAGTTGATAGATTACAGATTAATAGATGGATAGACAGATGATAGATAAATCAATAGATGACATATTAATCAATAAGTAGATGATAGAGATAATCGATAGGTAGATAGATGGCCTTTGTTGGAGACTGCCAGTGGGCACTGGCTTCTACTTCCACTCCATTCTGTTCTCTGTGCACCCGGATCGTAGGGGCTGGACAGTTTAAAACGACATACCCCAGACTCCTTGCAGCTGAGATGCGGATGCAGTTTAGTTTCTGCCAAGAAGATGAACACAAACAACATTCAGAAGAGGAAAGGGGCAGAGAGCATCTCCCCTGCAGCACTGATGGCTGGGTGCTGAGTTTGAACAATATCCGGACCCGTCGCTTTGGTCTGAAGCATTAATTTCTTGGGTGGCAGGCGCCGTGGTGGCCACGGCTTCCTGAGGGGACACCTCTGCACAAAGTGGTCCGGGAACACCTGCTGTTTGCACAAAGCTCAGCTCATGAAACTTGAACATATCTCAGTAGTGTCTCCAAAGGGGGAAATCAGAGGAGGGGCGGGGAGGGTCTGGAGGGCTGGACACAGAGGGTGGCGTCAGGCAGGATTTCGTGAGCACAGTCCGAATGCACCGGGGACTACAGGAAGGGACACTTCTCATGCAGATGCATGGATCCATGAAGCGTTATTTAAATTAGTTTTCCTGCCGTCTTACGATGGCAAAACTCTGGGTCAGAAGGAAGTGGTATATCACAACTCCAGGCAGAAGAGTTTGCAGTCCTGTTTTGTGCAGTTTATTAGATGCTCAAGTCAGAGTTCATTTCATCAACGATGGTTTCTGTGTGATTTTCCTTGACCTTGGGATGGCAGCTCCGGCCGGCTGGACCCTGGAGCTAAACATCTAGTGGTGAGTCCCTGACTTACTCTCTTTTTTCTTATAACTCATACGATTTTGCAAGCACTGAACTTTCTCAACAGAAGCGATTTCTGTGTCCTGCAGTGAATGTTTCCCTCTTGGCTTTTTAGTAAGGTCCTCCAACGTAGATAAATGACTTTATTTATTAAATGTCTTTCAAATATTAGAACAAGTCTTTGCTGTCAGGTGCCAACCCCTCTGAATCATAAATCCAAAACCCTGAAAAATAGCCACCCATCGGAGAGCTGTGATTCTGAGCTCCGTGCTCTGGAACTACCTGCAGAGCTCTCGCCAGACGCCTCGGTGCTACTGTCCTGCACTTCGATGCAGTAGTTCTGGGGCGGAGGCCAAGAAGCTTTTGGTAGTACAAGCCAATTTTTTATTCTGGCAAGGCTGAAGAATCCAAGACATGATCAGAAGGCAAGAGAGGCAGAGAAAACGCCCCAGGGAAGGGCACCCGCTGCACTGCAGCCTGGGTGTGGGGCAGACAGGCTTCCCGGCCCAGGCAAGCCAGCGGGGCTTTCTGCTAAGGTAAACCAGCAGCCCTTAGGATGAAGACCTCTGGATGGGCATCTGGAGATCCCCTAGCAAAACTTCAGGCGCTCACCCCATGACCTTAAGTACTCAACCATCCCTACGTGTGCACAGGGAGGTTCTAAAAAGTTTCATAATGCCGTTATGTAGTCTAAACCACGGGTTTGCAATTTACGGCCACGGGCTACATCCAGCCCATTGCCCGTTTTATAAATAAAATTGTACTGGAATACAGCCATGCTCGTTTATGTGTTGACTCTGGCTGATTTCTTGCTACTTCAGAAAAGCTACGGAGCCGTGAGGGAGACAGCGCAGCCTCAGAGCCTGTCCCGCCTGCCACCTGACCATCCACACGTGCCAATCCTGGCCTCAGCGATGAACTAACAACCAGGGCCCCCAAGGGATTGGGGAAAAGGAACCCATAAGACTTATTTGACCCCAGCATGCCTTCCTCCACTCACCTTCCCCAGAGCCCCCCACTCCTCCATAAAACCCGCTTAATATCTTTCCAACAGAGAAACGAGGAAGACCCCAAGAGACAGGCTTGGGGCACAGCGGCTCACAACGCTCCGAGGTTCCAGGTGACGGGACCGTTACACCACATGCCTGGCTTTCTCTCATGCAGAATTTCCACATCTGTATATACCTAATGTTCAAAATTCACTTTGTGCAGTATATCTTTTGGGGGTAAAATATTTTATTTATTTTAGAAAGAGAGAGAGAGCCCAGGAGGGAATCCCGAGCTGACTCCCTGCTGAGTGTGGAGCCCGAATCAGGGCTCCATCTCAAGACCCTGAGATCATGACCTGAGCTGAAACCGAGTCAGACGCTCAACAGACTGAGCCACCCAGGCGCTCCTGTGTACTATAGCTTACTAACCAAATCTCACAGTGAGTCATACTACAGGCCCAAAATTTTATAATGTTATGCACAGAAGGTACCTATGACGGCACATATTGCACGTGTGTATCAGTACATATATATGCACACATGTAACATATATGCAGGTAAGATCATGTGGATCCATTGCACATAAAAATATTGTACGTTGCAGATCATAAGCCAAACTGAAGAATGAGAGAATGCAGGGATGAAGATTTGAACTGCCCCTGCCAGGTGATATTTTGTTACAGAGAACCTCCTGAGGATCCTCGTACTAGATATAGACTCCCTTCCGTCATAATAACAAATGCTCTTATTTTAGGAGCAATTTTCATTCTCATCACAGGAAAAGATTCTCTAACTCTGTATGGAGATGGCTCTTAACCCGACGTACTAAGGTGAGCACTTCACAGTGTGTACAAATATCAAATCATTACATCGTACATTTGAAACTGATAGATACATGTTCTAGGTCAACCGTACTTCCATGTACGTAGATGATAGATAGATGACAGATAGACAGATAGATAGGTAGACAGACAGGTAGATAGATGATAGATAAACAGGGAGGTAGCTAGAAGATAGATGGACAAACAGATGATAGGTAGATAGATGATGATGATGATAGGTAGATGATAGATGATAGATAGATAGATGATAGATAGATAGATAGATAGATAGATAGATAGATAGATAGATAGATAGATAGATGATAGATAGATAGATGATAGATAGATAGATAACAGATAAACAGGAAGGTAGATAGATGATGATAGATGATAGATAGAGAGATAGGTGATAGATAAATAGAGATAGATGAGAGAGAGAGAGAGAGAGACAGATGATAGGCAGACGCTGGGCAATCCCCGGTAGGCAGTTGCACTTTCCAGCTCACTGCTCGCCTGCCGAGTGGTCACAGGAGCGCTCACACTCAGCAAGGGGCTTGGCCAGGTGCAAAGGCCGTGCACGGACATCACACCACCTGTCTTACCTCTCAGACTCACCTTGGCGTGAATTCCAAAGCCAGCATGCTCCACAAAGCCTGCTACCAGAGAAACCTGGTATCATAAGCGACCACCCAAAACAGCCCTTTCTGGAACTCCGGACCTGGCCGAGCACCCTCACCAAAAAGTCCAAGGTATCAAATTCAAGATGGAGATTTTTTTTTCCCAAGCCACTTACAAAATGAGAGATGATGAACTCTCCTTGCAGCTGCCAGAAGTCACGGAGACCGGGTCACTGCCTTGCAAGCTGCTCGCAGGACCGGCTGCTACCGGAGACTCGGGTCTTGGAATACAAGAGGAGTCAATACGAATGCTCAAGGCCAGCTGGCCTAAGGAGAAAAATGGATGGAACTTGGAAAACAAGAGTAGTTTTTGTGTATAACTCAGGTGCTTTGCTGTGTCCTCACCCGCTCTCAGGCTGTGGAGCAATCTGAGGACCGCGTTGAGAGCCTCAGCAGGCGGGTGGGGGGAGCGGCCCCAGCAAACTCTGTACAAGTGGCCAAGGAACCACCAGGGATGAAGCCACGGAGCACAGAGGAGTCAGGGCTCCCTCCACGTGGGGGAGATGCTGAGCACAAAACAGGTCATTTTAGTTTTAGCTTTGCCATCAGAGATGTGTCTGCGAGCTTGGCACTCGTGCACCTGAAGTACCCCTTGCCTTCTTCCATCAGCCCCCCCAGTAAGGACGTCATCATTCTGTGTCCACAGCCTCACTGCTCCGAGTGTGGACCATGGACAGTGGCATCAGCAGCAGCCCATAGAAATGCCCGACTGGGGGGAGATGCCTGGGTGGCTCAATGGTTGAGCATCTGCCTTCAGCCCAGGGCATGATCCTGGGGTCCCGGGATCAAGTCCCACGTTGGGCTCCCTGCATGGAGCCTGCTTCTTTTTCCCTCTGCCTGTGTCTCTGCCTCTCTCTGTGTGTCTCTCATGGGTAAAAAAATAAAATCTTAAAAAAAAAAAAATGCCCAATCAGCGCCCTGCCCCAGACCCAAGGAAGCAGAATCTGCATTTCAACAAGACCTGGGTGACGTGTGCGCAACAGTCAAGGAAGCACCCCAGAGCACCTCCTCAAAACCCGAATCACACACGTGTGCTCCAAGCTTGGAGACTGGGACTGCTCTTTCCGGCTTCCGGAAAGCTCTTCAGATCACCGGCTGCCACCCCACGACCATGTGTCTGGGACCCCACGCCCCAAGCTGTGAGGAGGTCATGCAGAGCCACAGGACCAGTCTGGTGGAGCCCGGCTGGCACTCTCCTTTCATTGATGAGGAAACTGAGTCTGTGTTCCTTGGTCGAGACCCAAATGTGGACACAGGAGAAGGTCCTGTGTTGCCTCACAGCTTCCCTGGTGTCTGGTTCACTTTTGTTTCTTACTCTGCCATGAACAAGGCCTCGGCTGTAGCTCAGGAGAAGGGTTTGAGGAGCCCCAGCCACAGGGCTGAGGTCAGAGGGAGAGGGCGGTGCAGCCTCTACATTTGTAATGGGGCCCAGAGTCCCTGGGAGGGTGAGGAATCCCACGCCCCATCAGGGAGAGGGGGACCCCGACAAGCAGCCCACTCCCCCACACCCTGTGAGTCACCGGGGTCGCCGCTGTGTCCCCACTGTCTTCCCGAGGCCCTTCCCCCTGGTCTTCCCGCAACAGCGCGTGCCCTGGTTAACGGGTGATGAGTCTTCGTTGTCCCACCTACTGTAGCCACGGCAGTCTGGCCTCCGAGGAACCTCTCAGAAAATAGAAATGCAGACTTGCTGTTGATGGTGGATCACCCCAATTTCCCTCCGAGTCACAGGGAAACCAGCATTTCACCCGGCCACAGGAGGCCGGAAGGGCCCCAGGAGGAATCGGGCTGAAAGCCCAGAGCAGGAGGACGAGGGGTCGCTTCTGTCACAGGGTCCAGAGATGCCAAGTAAATTCACAGCCCGCCCGCCGAGGCCTCCCAACAGAGGAGCACAGACAGGGCGGCCCTAACAACAGAGCTTTGCTCTCTCAACCCTGGAGGCCGCACTGAAATCCAGGGGCTGGCGGGGCTGCACTCCCTCTGACACAGGCCGAACCCATCCCTCCTTCTCCAGCTTCTGGTGGAGGCAGCAGGTCTGGTTGTCCTTGGTCTGCGACACATGGCTCCAGGTCTGCATCTGTCACCCCAGGGCCATCCCTCTGCCTGTCTGCATCCAAATGTCCCTCTTCTTAAAAGGCGACCGGTCATCAGAGTAGTGCCCACCCTAGTCCAGTGACCTCACCTGGACTTGGTCACCTCTGTAAAGACCCTGCTTCCAAATAAGGTCATGTCCATGGGGCCTGAGGGATGAGACCTCAATGGATCTCCTTTGAGGACACAGGTCAACCCCTTTACAGATTCCCAGCAGAGGTCAGCGCAAGGGGGAGGCCGTGACCGACCTTCGACAACATGCATAGCTGCAGAGGCCATGAGGAAGATTCCCTCCTGAGAAGTGTGGTTGGCCTGAGGGCTGGGGGGGGAACCTGATGCAGGCAAAGAGGATGTGATGTCAGGGGGAGGATCCGTCCATTTCACGCAGGGACAGAGGCATGCTGGCGAGTGGAGGGAGGCCCCGACGGGAAGTGAGAAGCCGGGGATGCAGGAGAGGGGCACTAACTGATGGAGTGGAGTCAGCAGCCTTGGGCAGGAGGGAGAGTGAGCGGATGCGGGGTAGACCCCTGAAGTAGGTGACAGGATAAGCCAACAGAACGGGTGTATTAGCAGCAGGAAGTGCCTGAGGCCCAGTCGTTCTTCATCAAATATTTATCCAGCCACAGCCCTGCGTCAGACCTTCTAGGCACCCGGGATGCAAGAGTGAACAATCAAGAACCCCTCCCTCATGGGGCTTGGGCTCTGCTGAAGGGGAGGGAGAGGGCAGCGGAGAGGAAGGAGGTGGGTGGAAGACAGGCCAATTTTAAGATAAAGTTGACTTTTATAAGATATTCGAAGGTGGAATGTCACAGGATAGATCAGAGTAGGGCTGTCTGTGTGGGGGAAGACGCGACTTTGAAAAAGGTGGTCAAGATGGGCCTTCCTGGGAAGATGCCATTTGAGCAAAGTCTTGCAGGGATTGAGGCCATGGTGTGCATGGTTGTATGGACCCGGGCTGTGGTAGGAGGCACGTTCAGGCCGTGAACGGATGGGGGAATGGGGCAGGCGCCCTCATCAGCCCCGTGCACCAGTCACCCTGCGGTGTCCTTCCCTCACACCTGCCCATCTAGCTAGCTGCCACTCATTCGGCAAGGCTCAGAAGGACCGTCAGGACTTTCAAGGAGCCTTCAGCATCCCTTTTCAGGAGGATCAGGATTTGGGGGGCCTCCTACACCCCACTCAGCACTCACTCTCACGTATGTCTCATGTTATATCATGCCCTCCCTCCTCTGAGACTGTGCTCTCCTCCAGGCCAATGGCTGGGCCTTCCCCTGTCCCTCCCTCTGTACCTGTTGCCGCCTGGCACGTAGTTGGGCACAGATTCCATGGATGGCTGCTGAATAGCAGATGAGAGGGGGGCAGGGAGGGAGAGGATAGCGGAGGAGGGGAGAGAAGTTATGGGGGAGGGAGGGAGGAAAGGAGAAGTGGCCTTTGAGAAAAGGAATCCATCAGCCATGGGCAGGATCATCAACTTTGGGAAAGAAATAGAACATACCGGGTGCAATGAGAACTCACTTCCTGATCTTCCTTCCATTCCAACCCATTCTCCAGATTGCAGGGTCTCTCTAAATCCTTCCTCGGGGATTTTCTGTCTCCTGCTCAAACATCTTCAATGGCTCCTTCACCCCCAGACTAAATTGAAACCCACCAGCCCAAAAGCAAGACTTACATAATTTGGCAAAACTCACCCCTTCTATTCCCTCAACAGCTTTCTAATTTGCAGGTGGCAAAAACTCCAAATATTCTAAAGGGGCCTTCTAGTTCAGTGACATCTCACAACATCTTATCCCCCCATTTTTTACAAGGTGGGTTTCATCACTCTGAATTACGGGAAGACCATGAACACGACTTCATGTACGCATTACATCTCTGAGACCAGGAACCCCCGGAGGCATGTGACAGTCCCGGGATTGGTACATCCTAATAATCAAAATTATCCTTCACATAGACTGAGACACAGAATTACCAAAAGCACAGAAGCAGCGCTGTCCACATTTGGGGGGCAGGGGATGAAACGCTGCGCGACGTTCTGTTTGCAGTAAGTATGCATTTGTCACAAGCCAGCATGTGACCCCGTGACGCACTCGCTTGGGGACGGGATGCTTGAGGGCGAGCACTTCTGCTCCATCTGCGTGGTGCCCAAGGAAACGAGGCTCAGTGCAGGGCTCCTGCACCCCTGGAAGCTGCGGCGGTCACGGGCTTGCAGACCCTCCACTGCGAGCCGGAAAGCCAAGGGCCGCAGCCGCGGGATGATGCGCCTGCAGGGAGGACGCTGGTCCCATTTCCAGCCCACAAGCTGCAGGAATGTGTCATCCACGTAGAACAAATGAGGGGTTGAGACAGAAGGTGCGAGATGTTCCGGGGAACCTAATGAGGAGACGATAAAGCACAGGAAGGGCTGGGTCTGTTCATTTTCCAGGCAGCCACTGCTCGCGCACGGTGCCTGCCGCACACCCCAAGGAAAGAACATAAATCCACGCTCTCTGTCAGCCCGAAGACAGTCTCCAGATTCTATGAAGGGCAGAAATAGGTTCCCTTGGGAAATTAAACCAGCCATTTTGGTGAATCTTCAGGAGAACATGCAATTAAAATTACATTTTTTTAAAAATGACGTTTCCATCTCTGTGCTATGCAGCCAGCTGCTGGAAAAAGCCCTAAAGGTAAATGTGCCCTCCTTCATCCTTCACAAGTCACTTGCTAACAGAGGACTCGCAGCCCCAGCAGGAAGGGGGAGAAAGCGCATGTGGCTTTTTTTTTCTCATTTAAGACCCTTGGCTTCAAAAATAAGCAAAAATGATCAAATCACCACATTAAAGGAATAACTATTAGCAAACTCTTATTTTCCCAGGATCAAGATCAGTTGAAACTATTGAAAATAAACATTCCAACGTTTTGAGATACTATCTAAAGACTTGCGATCCTGAGGAAGTTCAAGAGAACGGTAATTACTGTGAATGTCCCATTCACCAAATCTGAAAGTTGGCAGTTATGTGACAAAAGCCCAGGAATTCAGATATGATTAAAATCTTGACGGCTGTCAGAGCAGAAGGGAAATGTGAGTAAGGGTAGAAGCTGATGGCTTCTGCTCTGTTTAAAATCCTATTCACTCTTTCAACTGCTTCTCTTCCTGTTTCGTTCTCCTAGATTTTGCAACTTACATTAACTTTTATCAGATTTCAGCAAAACTTTAGAGGTTGACATAACCCATGAACAAAGGAGGTAGTTTCTGTTCAGACCCGTTAAGTCCTCTGAGATGGCCACGAGCTACTTTACAATTTTTGAAGGCGATCTTACAAATTCTCATGTATTTTCTAGTTTTTCAATTCATTCATTTTGATTCTGATACTATGTGCTTGCACAATTGCTATCATTAAGTCTAATTATATAATTAGCATAACATGTGTGATCATATAATTAGAATGTGCAATTATGTAATTATAATGTGTAATGGCATCACGGTGTAAATATCCTTCTGAAATGTCAGGAAGAAATAGCCTCTGTTTGCTCAAGAGGTAGATTTTAAAGTTCAATTCTACGTGGTTTTTTTTTTTTTTTTTTGCCCCAGGATGAAAATTCAAATATTATTTGAATCAAACCCTCTAATTGTGCTTAGAAAATAAAAGCATTATTTTTTTTCATATCTTTTATAACTCCAGTGCAAAGCAAAAAACTTTGCAATGTATCACAAGTGTTTATTTAACTGATTGCCCTGCACTCCTTGAGCTGAGAAAATAAAATTATTAGAAATCCCGGCAACATGAACCAATCCCAAAAATATAAACACTAGGGTCTAGCAGATTTATACCCAAAAATTGTTTTAGAAATAATAAATATTTCTTTTAATCACAGGTTTAGGAATAATAAATAATTCCTTTAATCACGGTCTTGCGATACCACATGTCAGGCATGCTCCACAGCTATCTCAAACCCCAAAGTATAACAAATCAAATATGTTATGTGTTTGCCCCAAGCTCCTCTTCCACCCACATGACCTGCCTCGGTGGTTCTCAGACTAGCCTCCACCAGAACTCCCCCGAGGGCTGGTCGGGACAGATGCTGAGTCCCACCCCTGGAGGGACTGGTTAGGGAGTCCTGGAGCGAACCAGAGAATTTGTGTTCCTAGCAGGTGTCCGGGTTGCTGCTGGCCTAGTGGTCACACTGGAGAGCAAGCGTCTGATCCAACACCATGTTTCCCAAGAGAGAAGCTTCCAGTTCCCACCCAGCTCCTCTCTGCTGCTCAGCCTCAACCTCAGGTGCTCACTTGGTCACCATGTCCTGGGGATTGTAACCCAGGGAAGCATGCCCTCGGCCACTTCTCAACCCTCCTCTCCCTCCCTGCTGACCCTGGCTTAATTCAGCGCTCAGGTGCTTTAGCCTAGAGGGGGGCACTGTGCCACTCATCAGACCCCGCACTGGCACCAATGTAATCAGGCTTTGGCACTGCCCCTCCCACACTGTCTGCCCGCGTCCCTCGTGGCCTCGGAGGCCCTTCCATCCCGGACACCAGCTTCTCTTCCAGACCCACTGCCCACCACCCTGCTGAGATCCAGCCGTGTCGCAGAGCAGCATTCCCTGCATCAACTCTCTGCTCCTTTGCTAACCCTGCCTCCTTTGGGAGCACTGAAGACAGAGGCAGGACCCAACCCAGCCCTGGAAATAAGAAGTCAGCACACCAGGTCACACCATGCACGTAGAAACCTGGATTTCAGACGAGTTTGCCCAGAGCACAATGAAAAAACAAGGTGGGGTACAGGGGTTGGTTAGGGGAAGGCAAGAAGAGAGGTTTGCTCATCGCCCACCGTGCACCAGGCGCTCACCTATTACCTCATTCAGACTTCACGTGCCGCTGCTTAATACGTTTCATTAGGTAGTTGAGAAAATCTGACGCTGAGGAAAATTATGCAAATTCTTTAAGGTCAAATACCTAGTAAGTGGCACAATCAAGTTTCTAACCCTTCTTATAGCAAATATGTTGTCTGCCTCCAAAACTCACACTCGTTTAGCAAATTTCTGCAGTTAAATGAACTTGCTGTTGGATGAAAAAGCACAAGCAGAGAGTGTCCAGGTGCCAACCAATGTCGAGCAGTCTCCAGTGGACCCGACCTCAGCCCTGTCCTTGTCAAAGTTGTGAGCAAATCCTGTGAAGACAGAGAGTGTCTCCAGCTCTCGGAACCTGGAGGGTCTGCTGAAAAATCACTGGATTTCCAAACACAATATTCAACTGGGACAAGGACATTTCATTTTTAAATAACTGGGCAATTTGCGGGATTAGAAGATATTTGGTGTGGACGGCATTTAATTTGCGAAAGGTCTAGGGATTGCTCTCAACTGTAAGTCCAGCAAGCGTCCGCATACTCCTAAAACAATAAACAAAAATCAAGTTGTACTTGTTTTCAAGATGACGCCAAGTTCAATCTTTAAAATGACTCTTCTCTAGGCAATGAAAAAAGAAAATTAATTGTAAAGACTTATCCATACTCAACACAAGAGAAATATGCCTGTGGTTTTAAAAGGAGAGAGGAAAACACAGGGCAAAAAAAGAGGGTGAAAGCCACAGGTCTGCTCCAGTCCAGACACACAGGTTCCTACCAGGTAAGAACCAACACCGCCCAACATGATGGAAAGGACCAGCTCTGACAGGGGTGTTTGGGCTCCTGGCGGGAGCTGCTCTACTCTTGAAACAAAAAGGTGCAAAGGCTACAAAGACTTCCTGTGACTGTACTTTATACGACAATTCGTACTTGAGATGTGAAAGGAAAATACAGCTGAGCCGATAGGTCTTGAGCCAAGTCACTCGTTCATTTATTCATTCATTCGTTGAACACTTTGAATGGAATCTGGGCCAGCGGTGCAAGTAGAGCTTCGGTCTAGGCTCTGGCAAGAAGGCACCACGTAAGCTCCAAGGGGAGGTGGCAGGAAGTACAGACTGAGATGGAGAAAGTAGAGTAGAAACTAAAATTTCACATCCTCTGAGAAAATGCTCCAGACCAGAAACACAGCAAAGCAGACTTGGGGAAAAAAAAAAAAAAGAGAGAAAAAGAAGTAAGGATATATAAGATTTCTTACAAATGAAATTATAAAGACTGTTCTAGCAGTATTTTGGGGGGAACTTGACAAATGGATTCTAAAAGTGGAGTCAAATGTCAAAAGTTCAAGAAAAGCTCCAGAAATTCTCAATACGAAATACGAGGTGCTAGGGGTGTCTCCTTGGTCAGTGGCTCTTGGAACGCTAATAACTATGATTTGCTGGGTTCCTGTGGTGTGTCAGGCACCGAACTGGGTGACTTACATACATTATCATGTTCAGCTCTTTAAATAACACTATTTAACAGGGATGGAATCAACTATTAGGTTACAAATTAAGTGAAATACCCAAAAGGTGCTGATCCCTGAGATCCAGCGCTCCGGCTGACTGATCCCAAAGCAGGTGCCTTGACCAGCGCATGTCACCTACACTCACCGAACGCTCATCACCTCATGAAAGAGGCAACATCCTGAGACTGTCAGGGAGACGGGGGTGCCTCACCCCTTTCTTTGCACCTGCAAGACTCCTGATCCTTTAGCACAGGATCGGGAGATGTGGTTTCCCTTATTCGAGACCAGCTGGTGGTGATCCCAAGGCCCGGAAGCACACGGACTCCCTCAGCAACGTGGAAGCATTCGAGTGCAGGGCAGGATGGCCACAGCTCTGGGCTGCCCACCCCTGCTCCACCCACCAGCCAGCAGCCAGCTCGTCTGCTTCCAAGCATTTCTTCTGAAAAGATGCAGCAGCCCAGAAAAACAGCAAATGAGGTAAAAGCGCCCTGCCAAAATTATCTCAGGTCGCGAAAATGTTGCAGGAAGAGACATCAGAGAGCATAATATCTACTTTCAGAATAGAGAATGCTTGTCTGAGGCCCCGAGAGTGTTGATCAGTTCAGCTTCCAGACTTCTACAGGGACGGAGGAAAGAAGCCGCTTTTCACTGATGACCATATTAAATCGACAAATGCCTTCCTATTACTCAAGTCTGCAGCCAGGCAGCAAGAGCGGTGGGCTGGTTCTGGTGCCAGGCTTTGCTCCAACTGACAGGTCTCCTCGGTTGAATTATTTCCTCTCTCTGCATTGAGTTTCCCTATAAAATAAAGGAACTGAGTGCCAGAAGGCTCGAGCGTTGTTCTAGCCTAAACATATATGATTCAGATGAACAGTTCCAACGGGCTGAGTAAAGAGGCCACAAGCAGGAATGCAAACGTTTGCCTGGGATGTAATCTGGAGGGGATTAGGACACTGGGTGGAGTGAAGCTCCTGGTAAGAGGCACGAGTGCCATCTGGTTTCCGTGGTGGACGGTAACGGAGAAGTGAATGGTCCTCTGAGACCAAGAGGACAGCGAGTCTGGTAGGGCCAGGGTGGGTTGACCCTGTAGTAAGCCAGCCCTGAGTGTCCCGGGCCACTACTCACAGAGCAAAGGGCCTTGGCAAATGGATGTCTCCCAGTAGTGCTCATTGGCCGTGGGGGCTCCGTGCCGTGACCAGCAGCCCCTACCTGCCCCAGTGACATCCTGGGGCACTCGAGCAGCCAGGGCTATTCCAACCCTGGGTGTGCTAAAAAACCACAGAACTGAAGAATGATCAGTAGAGTGTGTTCCTCCATTTAAATCATTTAAATAAGTGGTTCCCAGACCTGGCCAGTCATTAGGATGCTCTAGGAAGCGTCTTAAAAATCAGATTTCCAGGCTCCGGTTCAATCAGAATTCCTGGAGCTAAGGGCCAGGAATGTGCATGTCTTAAGGGCCTCCCAAGTGATGAGCTGGTGGGGACCCCTGCACTAGGGTCTCCGCTGCCCAACTGAAAATAGCACCCGGCACATTTAATGATCCTTGAAACAAAGGGCAGGACGGGCAGCCCAGCTTTCCTCTGTTCTCTTGTTCGTTTTGGGAAAAAGAGAGAAGGTGTCAAGGGCAAGAAGCCCTTATTAGAATAAGAACAGAGCTCAATGCCCTTGAAAGCCCCATATCAAAATGTAAACAGAACTTGAGAAATTCCTCCATCCCTTCTGAAGATCCCCTAGACCAGCCTATAAAAAACTAAGTTGAAACCCACCTCGGGGTCCAAGTCCCTGCTCTGCTGTGTCGGGTGCACTTGGACCCAAGCTCGAGCTTGTAAATAAACCCTCGTGTGTTTGCAAAAAAAAAAGAGAGAGAGAGAGTGAGAGAGAGAGAGAGAGAGAGAGAGAGAAGGTGGCAGAGGTAGAGCTTCCTACCGCCCCAAATTCCTCCTCAAGAACCCTCCCTACGTATGAGGAGAGGACACTCCAAGTCTAGCCTGCTACCTTACGAGACGACCCTGCCCTTGCCGAGCACCCCCTCCTAAATCCCCAGCTGCCACCCCGCTGATCCCAAACCCATACTCCTCGGCATCACCAGGCTGGGAGTGAATGAGCCTAACAGTTCGAGGGGGTATCTACCCGAAAACGCCTGGGCGCTCGCCTTATATCCCGGAGAAACCTACATTAGGAAGCCATTCGCACACAACCCATGGGCATCGTGTCCAGTGGCTTCACGCTACCAGAAGAGAATTTAATGATCACTTGGCAGCTTCCAAAATTATAAAATGTAAAAATAGTTATTTTTGTCAGTTGACACTCATCAGAAGAAAATTCAACATGCCCCATAGTAGTTAAAAGCTGATATACAGGGCAGCCCGGGGGGCTCAGCGGTTTAGCGCCGCCTTCGGTCCAGGGTGTGATCCTGGAGTCCTGGGATCGAGTCCCACGTCAGGCTCCCTGCATGGAGCCTGCTTCTCCCTCTGCCTGTGTCTCTGCCTCTCTCTCTCTCTCTATCTCTGTGTGTGTCTCTCATGAATAAATAAATAAATAAAATCTTAAAAAAAAAAAGCTGATATACACATCCCACGACTAAATTATTCCTTTTAAGTATCCAGGTGAATACTGCAGGCCCAGATACTCAATAGTAAGCAACCAAAGACTTAAACATTTGACCTGCTCATGTAACTACTCAGGGAACATCATATTTTCAAGGTTTAAAAGCAGAAAAGGCAGATCTGAAAGTAATGCGTACGTTAATAATTATTTTCATAACTTTCAAAACAGTTCCTGTTGAGAACTAGTTCTTTGAAAAGGGCATTCCCTGTCTCTCAACATCGTATTGTAACAGAAATTCACCTGGCTATCCTAAGTTCACAAAAAAATGGTCATTGGCCTTAAATAATCAGCCGTGCAATTTTTAAAAATAAGAAAACACGCAGACCGTTGAAAGTGTCCCCTTTGCCACAGGTCTGACGGCGGGCCTGACCGCATTCCCAAGGCTGGCGGCTAACGACTTCTGCCCTCCTCTTTGTTCCCGGGGTGGATACTGTCTCAGGAAATGGCTTTCATTTCATGGAAGATTCAATCATCCTGACAAGGCCGTCTTCTTTCCCCCTCCATTTATGACAACAGGCATAAAATAAAAATTAGAGTGAAAAATGGATTTTGACTAAAAACTAAATTGGCAAATGGAATTAGCATCTCAAATGCAGGAAGGGCTTGGACGTCCTCTGCTCCCATCTGTCTAAAGCATCCCAGCACTCAGCCCTGGCGGGAGGCCGCATCCCATGAAAGGTGACCCAGCGACACCCGCCTGCGTGACCCCAGCATGGGCAGGTGGCCCCACAACATGCAGGAAGCACTTCGTGAGGAGGACAAGTCGTCCCCGGCGCACCGCGAGCCTGGCCCCCGCCACCGGGGCACCTCCCGACTCCCCCTGTACACGCTCTCCGTTCCAGGCTTCTATGTACAAGCTTACCTCGAGCCTGAGACGACAACCCTGCCCCATTTTTCTCCACACACGCGGTTGAGGATGCCGAGAAGGGAAGGAAATGTCACCTAATAGTGATTATTGAACACACGGCAAATCCTGACAACATCTGCAAGCAGTTCACACCTGCCGTCTTGCAGAAAGGTAGGCAGGCTCCCGTCCCTAACCTGTGCCCGGCCAGCCCGCCGGGGTGCAGCTGCTGGCCCGCGACACCTCCCGTCCCGCAGGCAGCGAAGCCCCTGCTCCTCGTGGCCCCACCTTTCACATCCCAGCGCCCCAGGATGGAAGGGGGCTCTGGCCGAGGGCTCTGTAGCCCCAAGTAGGAGCCCTGTGCACTTGCTGCTCAGCGATGGTCCCAGGAAGCCTCGTGCACACGCTGCAAAGGCCCAGGGTAGGGCCGGCCAGGTGGATGCCGGGGAAGGCGCAGACCCGGCCCTCGACTGCGGGGGCTGCAGGCTCGGGGGGACCCTCCCGGGGAAGCAGGACGCTGCCAAATGAGCCCCGCAGTGCGACCGAAGCACGGGGAGCTGAGAGCCCGACGTGCGGGTGACCGGATGCCAAGCCCAAGAGCAGAGCAGGGACAGTGGCGGGAGCGGGAGAGTGAGCAGGACAGGGCCCAATGACACCGGCCCGCCCTCCCCGGAGGGGCTGCAGGCACTGGGAGGAGGCCCTGGAGGCAGGTTTTCGGGAGAAGGGAGGGTCGGGCCCTGGGGTGGGTGGGCTTGTCCTCCGCCTCAGGCTCCGAGCCCCAGGCCCCAGGCCCCCAGGCCAGCCCGGAGCTCCACGCCCAGCCCGGTGACACCCCCGGTGGCTCCGGGTCTCACTGCGAGGAAGGGTCCCCCCCCAGCTCCCCGGGCCCCCCAGGCTGCTGGGTGCGGTCAGCGCACCGGGTGCTCAGCAGCTCCACTTCAGTGGGAGGCAACGGCCCCTGCCCTCCTTCCACGAGTGCAAGTGAAGCGATGCTTCCAGAACCCCCAGGGTGTGGAGGGAAAAGACCAGACAGACACCGATGAGAAATGAGGATGTGACTCCCACGTGGGACCAGTGGGAGGCAGGAGAGGAGGCTGGGGGTGGAGGAGAGGCGGCCTGGGGGGCAAGGGAGAGACAGCCTAGGGGTGCAGGGCAGAGGTGGCCTGGGTGGGGGAGAGGAAGCCTGGGTGGGGGTGAGGCAGCGGGGTGGAGGGAGGCGGCCCGGGCAGGGGAGAGACTGGCCAGAGCTCCTCCCGGCCGCTCTGACACCCCTGCTCGCTCACAGCTGCTACAGTGGCTAGAGCAGGGCTGCATGAGGCCCCCCAGGGGTGCGTGGAGGCCCCTCCTGCAGCGGCGTCCGGGCACGGAGGAGGTCTTTCCCCCCCCCAATCTCCTCCCCAGGAGCCACCGACGGCGGCCAGCAGGGACACCGAGGACGGAGCAGCTTGTCCCGGGGCTCACCCCATCCCTGGGCTTGGAGGAGAGAAGGGTGGGCCGCCTCCCCGCACCCCCATCCCACAGGCCTGGCTACAGGCGATCGTCCCCACGTGGGGCTGCCGTGCACGCTGACTGCGCCCGGACAGTGTCCGCAGACCCAGGACGCCCTGACACCCTGCAGGCACCTCTGTGTGCTCCCGGGGGCCCTAGCTGCTTCACGACATGGTGACACATGGGCATCGCGCAAGAATCCTGAGAGAACGACAGAACCAGCTTCCCCGGGAGCAAACAGTTGTCACCAACGCTTCACGTCATGAAAAGTAAGTGTCCCCTCGGCAGCTCCTGGGACTCATCAGTCTCACGGGCTCCCCCTCGCGCTGTCTCGCTGCTTTGGCCCCATCCCCTCACCTGCTGGGACATCCGTGGGGACCCACCCTCCTGCCCTGGGCCCTGCAGGGGTGCATCCCGCCCCCGCAGCCAGTGCCCTGCTCATGCCCTCTGGGCGCCCAGCCCACCTCGGGGGCTCAAACCACCTTGGGGTGCTCCAGCCCACCTCGGGGTGCTCCAACCCCCTCAGGAGACTCCAGCCACCTTGGGGTGCTTCAGCCCACCTAGGGGAGCTCCAACCCCCTCGGGAGACTCCAACCACCTCAGGGTGCTCCAACCGCCTTGGGAGACTCCAGCCACCTTGGGTGCTGCAGCCCACCTCGAGGTGCTCCAGCCCCCCTAGGGGTATCCCAGCCACCTTGGGGAACCCTAACCACTTCAGGGTGCTCCAGCCACCTCAGGGTGCTCTAGCCACCTTGGGATGCTCTAACCCCCTCAGGGTGCTCCAACCCCCTCAGGAGACTCCAGCCACCTCGGGGCACCCCAGCCACCTCGGGAGACCCCAACCACTTTGGGGAGCTCCAGCCACCTCGGGGTGCTCCAGCCACCTCAAGACGCCCTGCCACTCCTCTTCATCCTCTTCCCCCTCCACCCACCCGGGGCTGCTGGAGCCTGTCCCCCCACGTCCCCACCCGTTCTCCCCTCTCCTAACCCTGGACAGAGAGCTGTCCTGGAGGCCATATGACACCCCTGCCCTCCCCAGAGGCCGTCTGCGCTTTCCTGTTCCCAGGCGGGAGCCACACAGGGCCTCGCGGCTTGGGTGCAGGCGGTGCGCCTCCAGCCGGTGGCTGGGGAGAGCGCAGGGCCTTCCTCGCAGCTCACTCGTTACTGAAACACCGGCAGGGAGTCTGCGAGGGGCCTCCCCGGATGCCTGGGATGCAAGCACCACCAACAAAAAGCCACCGACAGGTGCCCACCGCGGGACAAGCGACACCAAGAAGCAAGCGACGAACACAAGCGCCGTGCCATGGACTGGGAGTCATCCTCCCGGGGTCGAGGGAGCACCCGGGCAGGACGACGGCGGATCGGGGCCCCCAGGGCTGTGCAGGCACCGGGGCTCACGGCTCCTCTCAAGAGAAACCTGGTGGCGATTGTGTGGCGCCCAGCGGAGGGGACGCCAAGGCCACGGAAGGACATGCCCACTGCTGAGCGGGCCACCACTTTGCCCCTGTCCGTCACCAGCACAGAAGGGTCTGCTTTCAGTTCTCGTGACGGTAAAGGAGCTTGGTTTATAAAGACTGCTTTCACAGTAAAAGCCATTCATCACAGGCCACCGCGGCGGGAGCCCGTCCCCGGCCGGGGGGACCCGACGCCCCGCTGCCCGCCCTGCTGCTCCCCACCATGGCCAGGCCCGCACAGGAGCGAGAACGGCCGCGGGGAGGGACCCAGGCAAACCACCAGGAGCAAAACACACATGAAACACCTGTGGCCGTGGATTCGGTCGCAATGACTTTCCACTTCATAAATGCGCTGGAAGGAAAGGCGGCAGGGCTGGTGGGAAGATCAGAGTCTAATCCGCGGGGTTGGGGATGCTGCAAGTCACTAACGTTCTCGTCTTTATTTTAGTTTATTTAGTTTATTTATTTTCTCCTCGTGGAGAAATTGGAGGCGGTCTCAGCTCCTCCTCCAGTTACCATGAGACTCCGCTTAATTCTTCCCTGGAAACTCAAGTGAGATGTGCGGGTGTCCTCGGAGTTGGGGGGCGCAGTCCTCACGGGGGTCACGATAATTAACCTCGGGAATGAAATAAACCTCGCAGGACAGACCCGTTGGTCATTATTCTGGTCACCTGAAGCCCGGCCAGTGTGACGGTTAAGTTTAGGGGCCAAACCGACTGGCCGCGGAGGCCCGGATCAAACATTATTTCTGGACGCGTCCGTGGGGGTGTTTCTGGATGAGATTAGGGTTTGAATCTGTGGGCTCAGAGGAGGGCCCTCCCCAGTGCAGCTGCTGAGGGCCAGGGCAGAACGAGATGCAGAAGAAGGGAGTAGTTTTCCTGCCTGCTTGAGCTGGGGCATTGGATTTTGCACCGCTGGCTGCCCTGCTTCTCGTCCTTTCGGGCTTGGACTGAATGCCACACCACGGCTGTCTGGGTCTCCGACACGCAGATGGCAGATCACGAGAGACTACATATATACAAATATATACGTGTTCAACCATATATATGTATGACCATATATGCATATTCCATCAAATTATCAATATATAATGAAGTCATAATACTAAAGCTACATATAACATATACACAGATTCCCAGGTGCTACCCCACCCCCATTGTAATTTCCGGACAGCTGTGTAAGTTAGTTTACTGTGCCATGTAGATCCTTAAATTCTTTTTCAATAAATTTTATTTTTTTAGAGCAGTTTTAGGTTCACAGAAAAATTGAGCAGATTCCGTATAAAACGCTTAACCACACGTGTGCACAGCCTCCCCATTAACGACACCCCCCAACGCCAGAATAATACATTTGTTATAACTGATGAATCTGCATTATCACATCATTACCGCACAAAGTTTATTTTTTTTAAGATTTTATTTATTTATTCACGAGAGAGAGAGAGAGGCAGAGACACAGGAGGAGGGAGAAGCAGGCTCCATGCAGGGAGCCCGATGTGGGACTCGATCCCGGGTCTCCAGGATCAGGCCCTGGACCAAAGGTGGCGCTAAACTACTGAGCCCCCCGGGCTGCCCACCTGCACGAAGTTGAGATGAGGGTTCGCCCTGGCTGTGTCCATTCTAGGAGTTTGATCAAATTTATAATGACATGAATCTGCCGTCACAGCGTAACACGAAACAGTTTCAGTGCCCGAAAAATCCTCTTCGCCTGCCTATTTCCCTTCGCCTCCCCACTAACAATTACCTATTTTACGAGCTGTTCAATTAGCGAGCGGGTTTGGAAATCTCTGGCTTAGTGAAGTTTGCAATATACATGCCCGGCACACTGCAACCCTTTAATGTGTCCCTAAAAACTGCTGGTATGTGATAGAGGAGGAGGAGCTAACCAGGAAATTTGGAAACCGAAACTTTATGAAGTTGGAATTTATGGGAATATCAGGGGTTGAAGGGCAGAAATAATTTTCTTTGAAGAAATTTTCAGAAAGAACACGGCATTTTGGCATCCCTTCTGTACAGTGACAAGACTCTGAGGCCAGGAGCGCCTTTGAGGGGGGAGGCCAGGACTGCGCTCATCGGTGGGGCTCGCCACAGATGCTGGGGCCCCAGGAGACATGAGGGAGCCCTCGGCCAAGAGCGGGGGCAGAAAGCAACAATGCGCGGCCCTCCAGAGGTTGGGCAGCTTGCATCACGCTGGCCTTGTCAGTAAGGCCGACTCGGACACTCATGCACGCACGCTCAACGCCGTGCTGCCTTCTGCACAACTGCAGGAAGCAACGGGCAACTGATCAACCCAAGAGTCCATCAGCAGATGCGCGGGTAACTAAATCCGTGCGATTCATACAACCGAGTGTGGCGCGAAGCTCTGACACCAGCTGCAGCATGGATGACCTTGCAAACGTTACGCTGAGCCGAGTACGCCAGATGCAGAAGGACACACGTACGATTGCACAATATGGAAAATATCCAGAATGGACAAACCCACAGAGACAGGAAGCAGGCTAAAGGTTCCCAGGAGGTCAGGGAGAAGGTGAAACAGGGGGGTCATGGTTTTATGGGGGTAGAGTTTTTTTTTTTTAATTGGAGTTCAATTTGCCAACATAGAGCATAACACCCAGTGCTCATCCCGTCAAGTGCCCCCCTCAGCTCCCGTCACCCAGTCACCCCCACCCCCCGCCCACCTCCTTTTCCACCACCCCTTGTTCGTTTCCCAGAGTTAGGAGTCTCTCGTGTTCTGTCTCCCTCACTGATATTTTCACTCATTTTCTCTCCTTTCCCTTTATTCCCTTTCACTATTATTTATATTCCCCAAATGAATGAGACCATATAATGTTTGTCCTTCTCCGATTGACTTACTTCACTCAGCATAATACCCTCCAGTTCCATCCACGTCGAAGCAAATGGTGGGTATTTGTCGTTTCTAATGGCTGAGGATTATTCCACTGTATACAGAGATCACAACTTCTCTATCCATCATCTTTCGATGGACACCGAGGCTCCATCCACAGTGTGGCTATTGTGGACATTGCTGCTGTGAACATCGGGGTGCAGGGGTCCCGGCATTTCACTGCATCTGTGCCTTTGGGGTAAATCCCCAGCAGTGCAATTGCTGGGTCGTAGGGCAGGTCTATTTTTAACTCTTTGAGGAACCTGGGGGTGGAGTTTTTGTTTGGGGTAATGAAAAAGTTCTGGAAATAGATACCGGTGATGGTTTCACAACACCTTGGATGCAATTAATGCTACTTTCAAGTAGTCACAATGGCAAAGTTCGTTATATGTGTTTTATCATCATTTCTAAAAGTTAATCACATTCTATCCTGAAAACACTGACTTCCACGCCTTCATGGGCGAACCGTGAGCCTTGTGCGTGACCTCTCACTGAAGTTGCCATACAGAAAGGAGAAGCTGACGCTGGGGGTCCAGCATGAAATACGGTCATGACTCATCACCAGGTTCTGGGCACTGGGTGTGAAAATACTCCACTAGTTTTCAAAGTAATGAGGACATCCTTACAAGACGTGAGCATCAGTTGGCACATCTCATTTGCTTTTGGAATGAGTGAGCATCTCACAGAGAGGCGATGCTCTGCCCCCGTGGTGGACCTCACCGCCCCTGTGAGAGTATCCCACAGGCACACACTGAGCCTGAAAGAAGCTGTTAGTGACGAGTGAGAGTAACTAGTAACCATTACTGACCGAGGGGACTGTTACAGTAAGATGGAACGGTGACTAGTAACTGGTACTCATGATCCTGTGAGTTATATACCTGATTCATTAGAAGAAAATATTCTTCAGAAATTCTCTCTAATAATCAGGGTAGAGTCCCCAGGGAGACTGCGTATCCCTGAAGGAGCTGCGATGTCTCGCGAACACGACCACGGGAGAGCTGTGGCCCCACGTTCCTCGGAGTGCATGCAAAAGATAGAAAATATGAGCAAAAGCAAACGATCAAAATACAAGGAAAAGAAACTGTAAGTCCTGAGACCAGCACTAAGAAGCTCGGGGAAAGTCCAAACCAAAGCTTCTCCTGGAAAAAAAAAAAGCACTGTGCTGCATCACGAGCTGAGCGCGTGGCTAGTGTGTGCTCTCTGACGTGACATCCCCAAAGCTCCCACCACGCCTTGGCGGTCCTTCCCTTGGGGTGCTGGATGTTCACTCATTTTCTATGACCTGAAAGGGCAGCCTCCTCGCATGAACAAATGCACGCTCTGCAGGCAGAGCCATTTGTGGGCCCAAAATGGAAATTGAATCAAGCCGCTTGCAAGGACCGGTAATCTCTTGCCCTTTATTTTATGGGTTCCAGATGTGTGCCAGCATAATCAACCGTAGGAATAATTATTTGCACGTGCAAATTGGCAACTGTAAAAGAGCAAAAACGGTGGAGGTGCTTTCGCCGCCAAACACCTAACGTCGGACCACTTGTCCGCTGACATTCGCAACGTGGCCTTTCTCTCTTGGTTATTACATCGGAGTAAGTTGTTTTTCTGGAGCCAGATTTCATAGTGAGTTTTAAAAATAGGACAGCGACAAACATAAAGAATCTCGGCTGCACAATAAAACGTTACCGACGTGACTCCAGTAGGTTGTGTGGCTGATTCCCCCAAACACGTAGGCCGGCTGTGCCGCTCATGTCAACTGGGCCGGAGGAGGTGGGTGAGAGGAGGCAGCGGGGGCCGGAGCAACAGAAGTGCCAACAAATAGGGACGTCCTCACTTTGGGAAGTCATTCCCACCCCGGGAAAGGTCCAGGGAGGGCCCGGCAGGGGCAAAGAGCCCTGGACGGAAACAAAGAGGGTTCTTGTAAATTTTTCTGGAAGCAGTTCTGCTGGTTCTGAGCAGAAAAGTGCACATAGAGCCACCTGGGGCAGAACAGCTGGCACCCCGGTGACTGTCGCGGCACCCCCAGAGCCATGCAGCCCTCTCCTTACCAGTCCCCAAGAGAAGAGTCCTTTCCCTTCGTCTCCTGCCCTACCTCCTCTTCGGGGGTCCGAGCACCGACAGTACACCTGACTCGCTTCTAGGTGTTCGGATACAGCAGGAATAAAGTCCTGGCGCCTGCGAAGCTCACACTTTAGTTGGAGAGACCTAAGTGAATAGCAGCCACACGATGCAGCTTTATGAGCTGATTCATGCAGAGAGGCCAAGTGACACAGGAGGGGCGTGAGGCAGCTGGGAATGCACTTGAATGGCTGCGTTTGCAGCAGGAAGCAGCAGCCTCCCTGGCTCAGGGCCACCCACCTCTCCGGGCTCCCCTGCAGACGGGAGAAGGGCCCCCCAGGAAAAGCAATCTCTTTGCTGATGACTAGGAGCGGATGAAGGCCAGCCAGTGGGCGGCAGGCCGAGTGGACGGCAGACGCTCCCTTGGCCAGTGGAAGGCGTCCCGTGGGTCAGCGACACAGGATATTGAAATCCGGGGAAGTCCACCGCTGAGCTGACATCGTCAGGAACAGCGCTTCCCAGATCGCAGAGTGAAGTCCCTTCCTGTGACTGGCAGGTGAAAATGTGGGTCCCTTCCAGCAGTTTTCTGAAAACCGTTGCTGCCGGCAGGTGGTTTCCCCCCTTGTCCGGCTCCCTGAGGTTCCCTGGGCAAGAGCCGAGGGCAGGGAGGGCCGTGCCCCGTCCCTCGCCGTCCAGGGCGCCAGCTTCCCTCCCTCCCACGTCTCCTGCCCCCCCCACCCCCGACCCTTCAGGGGGAACCGCCGGGGCTTGAGATGTGACTCCCGGCACCTGCGGCCTTCCTTGTGGTTTTGCTCCCCGTTACTTATTCACCAGAGGCCAGGAAAGCCAGCAAAGCTGCTCCGCAGAGTGATGGATCCTGGTTCCCAACCTAACAGAGCTTAGAATCTAAGTGGGAATTTCCAGCCCTGGGCACATTTTAAAATCAACTGGAGAACACTTCTTTTTTTTTTTTTTTTTTTTTAAGATTTTATTTATTTATCCATGAGAGACCCAGAGAGAGAGGCAGAGACACAGGCAGAGGGAGAAGCAAGCTCCATGCAGGGAGCCCGACGCGGGACTCAATCCCAGGACCCTGGGGTCACACCCTGAGCCCAGGACAGATGCTCAACCGCTGAGCCCCCGGGCGTCCCTGGAGAGCATGTCTTAAAATACGTCCTGACAGCGTGCCACGGGATGGAATTGGCATTCTTACTGGTAGGACCCAGGCATGGGTGTTTTTCAAACGCTCCGAACTATTCGAATATACAACCAAATGACCCACAGGCTCCCCTACAGGGAGTGCACAGCGGACGCATTGAAGGGAACCCGCCCTCACACCCGCAGCTTCTAAGTGTAGCGTTTCCCCACGTGGAGCCACTTGAAATCAAGCCGCGATGCTCGGTTTCCATCAGTTCTTCAACGATATTCTTCTCCTGCTCCCGGAGGGAAAGCACACCTCCCTGCCACCAGGATGCAAAAGCTTCCAAGGGTCAGGCTAAGGGGCAAACCTCAGCATCCACGTGGGGACCGAGAGTGAGGGGTTCTAATCACTAGGCAAGGAATCCTCGGGCACGGATGCGGTCTCCCGAGCCTTTGCTTTCAACAAAATTAATAGGATCTGATTGAGATGTTACTTGATTGATCATCATAATAAATCTGGGCTCATATATCAGTCATACGATTTTTTGGCTTCTGATAAGAAAGACTTCAGAAAAGTGAATAGCGTCACTAGGAAAAACTGTTGTCATCAATTTATTTCTATGGACTGCATGTGTCACTATTTACATGTATAACAATAAAAATGAACAAAATTGATGGCAGATCTTACCTCATTCTAGCAATAAGTAATATCATATATGATCCACAAGCCGAAGAGGGAAAAGTAAACAGAACAGACACACCCATCAATCAATAGAGGCATTTCCAGGATGCCTGGGGGGCTCAGGGGTTGAGCGTCTGCCTCTGGCTCAGGTCGTGACCCTGGGGTCCCGGGATCGAGTCCCACATCGGGCTCCGCACAGGGAGCCTGCTTCTCCCTCTGCCTGTGTCTCTGCCTCTCTCTGTGTGTCTCTCATGAATAAATAAAATCTTTAAAAAAATAATAGAGGCATTTCCAACACTTAACTTTGTATATTTAATAATGAATAAAATTACTATCTTTACACTGTCTTGATTAATTTTGTGCCAATAACTATTGAATTTAGAAAAAAAGATAGTACTTTCAGACTTAGAGTCAAAGGAAATTTTTAATCAGTCTATATATATTTTTTGTTGCAAATAAGCCAGTGTGATCAACAAAAGAACTTTGTGCTTTAAAATACTATATTAAATGTAACTTTATGAGGAAAATAGAATGGAAATATGAGTTTGAGGAGGAAGCAATATGTAATATTTCTAATCAAAGAAGAGATTGTTCATGTGTTTTTTAAATCAGCCGATGGTATCAAATCTCAATGGCATTTAGATTCCCTTGGAAAAAAGTCATATAACATTTATTTTTTAAATGTTAATATTCCTAGACCTTGGAAATTAATTCTTTCATAAAGGCTTAAGATTATGATAAAAAATTTTAAATTTAAACCTGAACACGTATAAATGTATATCTTTCTAAATTACCATTAGAGTATATTCGAAGCCCCCTGGTTCTGACCCTCAGCCACCTACACCCCTTTCTGATTGAGCACAGCTGATGTTTCCAGGACCTAAACTGCTGACCCCTTGCTGGCACTTCTATTTACCTTTCATGTAGGGCAAGTGCAGCCCCCTTTTCAGATATGATAACTTATCTGAAATCACAGGAAACCAGGGAATTAGAATGTGAACTTCTGGTGACCAAAGCCCAGAGGGCTGAGTTATTTCTGCCAGAGAATAAGAAAGACCAGTGGAGCCTGACTGAGGACCCACTTTCTCTCTGCAGGGCTTTCACCCACCTTCTGAATATAAGATTCATTTCCCAGTTCACCAGAAAACTGCCTTAACAGTAAAGGAACAGACTTCAAGTATCACAAATCTGAATCAGAGACTGCTTACAAATTCTCCAGAATTTCATTGAACAAAAGCAAGTATCAGGGAAAAGCAGGACAGGGATTGTGTGTTTGTGTAGGAATGTGCCAGGATGACAGCGTCGTGGTGACCTCAGTACACACGCAGATGCACACACTCGGGACACCAGAGCCCATCGTCTGCTGCCACTTACCCTTGCACTTAAATCCTTTGGTACCACCAATAAAAATACGTATGTGAAAGTTTACATCACTTGTATCAACCAAAAGAACAAATTTCAAATCTGAAAAAGAGCCGACAAATAAGACGCGCTTGAAATATTGAGAGGGAAATGTCTCCGGAGAACCTCATTTTCCCATCATTAACGACATGCGCAGAATGGGAAGGCTAGCTCACAGAAGCATGTGTAAGCCCCAGGAATCTCTTCCTAAGAGGAAGTCCTCCCTGCTCCCATTGGAGATCGTATGGGCAGAAAATGACTAGTAAAGCAATGGAAACAAATTAGATACCCAGGCAGGCCATTCCTCGGGGGGCAAAAGTCCATGAAAATGGATAAATAGAGTGGAATAAATCAGTTCTGAAATGTAATTAAGAATATCCAAAATAAAACAAAACATCTTCCTGAATGCCCTACCCTGCACTAGAGCTGCCCTAGGGTCGGGGAAGGAGGCTCTGAAGCCTTCGTCAGCCACGTGGTCACTGGGAGATGCCACCAAAGCTCCAAGCAGCCATGGAGATGCCATCTCAAACAGCCTTAAGGCTGTCAAAGGCATCCCTCGAGAGTCACAACTTCGGAATCAGTGGCCTGGTTCCAATGGTGACCTTGGACCCATTATTAAACCCTACCTGGCCTTAGTTTCCCTGTGTGTAAGATCAGATAACATAGCACCTGCCTTACAAGGCTGTGTTAATATAAAACAGAGCTGTGTTTGGCATAAAGAAAGTTCTCCATATGTTCTTTCAGTATTAGAACAACTCTTACTTTAGGGTAAGTTTTGAGAAGATCAAGCATAAGTCAAGAAAACATTCTGTATGACCATCACTATAATGGTGGATCCACGTCATTATCCATTTGTCCAAACTCATGGAATGGACAGCACCAAGAGTGAACTCTAATACGAGCTATGGACTTTGGGTATAATAATGTGTCAGTGTAGGTGGAGCACTTATAACAAATGTCCCATTGTGGTGGAATATGTCCACCGTCGGGGGAGAATGGGTGTGCACAGAGGCAGGAGGTAAATGAGAAATCCCTGTACCTTCCTCTCAATTTTGCTGTGGACCTAAAACTTCTCTTTAAAAAATAAAGTCTTTTTTTAAAAAGTCAAAGTCACATCTACTAAATAATTACAGTGCCAGATCAGAATAAACTGAGATTAATAAAAAGTACTGAGGCTGGGTGTGCATGTGTGTGTGTGTGTGTGTGTGTGTGTGTGTGTGTGTGTAAGACAAAGACAGAGACAGATTCATAAATGGACTCAGGGATATTTCAAAGGAAGGGCCCCAAGACACCTTCCCTGGTATGGCTTCTCCAAACAGTGGCAGGCCTGGGAAGTCTATAAAGAACATGAGCATTTGGCAGTCAGGGTGGAACCGAGGCCATGAGGTGGGTCTTCAGCCTGCCATTGCTTTGTAAATGTTTTTATTTTGCCTGATGCTCACCGGGGGATACCTGGATTCTAGTTTAAGTCCTGACAGACAAGGATGCTGATGAGGATAAGGATGGGTTGGGCCCTCTCTGGTTGCAACCAATGGAAGAATTACTTGATCTCATTCATCCATTCAACTACCTTTTGGGGCATTTGGTATGACTTGGCACTACCCCTTGCAAATATGGAAATGAAAGTGTCAAGCCCGTGCCTTCAGAGAGACCTGACTCGGGAGGCAGACATTGAGAACGCATGCCCTTGTGGATCAGAAGGCTACAACAGAAGCATATAGTGTGCCCAGAAGTAGCAAGAGGAGGATGGAGAACAGTGGTAAGGTTGGGTGCAGGAAGGGAGCAAGCAGGGGTGGAGGTGGTTGGACTCAGGCAGATTTTAGGGACGCTGGAGAAGGCAGAGGTCATCCCTGCAGGAGCAGAAATGTGCGTGTAGCAATCGAGTGGATGGAATTATAAGTGCAAAGGCATCAGGAGAAAACAGCCCGAAGGGCAGCGAAGAGCCAGGCAAGGTTTGTAGGACGGGGAGCTCCCAGCAACACGAGGAAAGCCCAGCCCAGAGAAGCCGCAAGCGAAGAAGCCAGGCCAGGAAGAAAGCAGGGAGGTTTGCTATGATTGTTGCAAAGCAATTCATTTTGTTGCTTTAGAGTCACACCTCCTTTTTTTTTTTTTTTTTATCAGTGAACTACTTGAAAAAGGGGCTTTCCTATGTGACTATTGAGAATATTACTAGCAAAAGTCCAGCTTTTTGTAAGGTATTTTTCTTCCAGACACCACTTCATTTTTTCTCATTAAAACCACTTTCCCTTTTCTCCTATGCTCTATAGTAATCTGTACCAATTTGCATGGCACCTACCTCCTCATTAACATACAATGTTAAATATTCCTGGGTTGGCTTCTGGTTCTGCAATCTCAACCAAAACGTCAGTTTTGCCAATAACTAACAATAATGAGGACTTTTTGTAATGCATACTTGCTGATGGGTTTATAGCAGTCATCATTCAATGAAACTATTTGCAGCTTATCAAAACGCTTAAATCCTTAGGTAGTATACGTGAGGAAATGGAGTAAAATTGCCACATAGTTTTAAGAAAATGCTTCTGATAGTTTAAACCAGTGTCTCGATGACGTCAATAACTTCGTACCTTTCAGTTTAAAATAATAATCACTTTCCATACATCCTAAGGCAGCGATAAAAGTGAACATTAGATGGAAGTATGTGGAAAAACACTATGGGACATATACTTCCAAATTGGTGTGGAAGACTCACTCCTGGAAGCTGATCCAGCAGCCACCACTCAGGCCTTTTCATCCATGCTTCATGTAGAATTCTCATCAACCTGCTTATGTGGTTCCCAGAGAAGTTGAAAGGAAGAGAGGCTCCTGGGAAAGAACTCTGGAGGAAAACAGAAACCACCACAGGAAGGTTGGAAGAAGGTAGGTTAGGAGGATAGTACCAAATACAGTAGGTTCTAATTATCCACTTATTTGGAACACCACACTCCTAAGCAATGCAAAATAACTGGAGTAGCTCTCTACGTGCGTGTGTACAGATGTGCATTTGTAAACAAAAGGATTACACAACTGCCTGGCCACAGGGAGGAAAACCAATTAGGAAAATTATTAGAGTCTGTTGTCTTACCCCGGTGAGTGTTAATTATTTGTTTGCGTTCATTATTTGCTGTCACTTGTTTGCATTCACAAATATGCTTGCATCACACCATTTGTCATCATGAGGACTATTCATATGTTCACAGACTTCCACTTGCAAATAAGATAAAGTTGTATTTAAACTAAGAAATATTTTCCTGTTCGAGTAGGCCTGGACTAAGACTCCAGTGTATGAGTATGTGCACTGTTCTTCCCTCCTATCTTTAGTTAGGAGACTGCCTTCATTTTAGAGCCAGCTGGGTGGGTGCTGTCCACATTCCTGAACCAGCAAAACCCACAGGATTGTGCTCTGCTCTGAAGCCGAGTGGGAAGAGAATGCTTGGAATAAGGTTGGTCTTGTCATCTAGGGCCACAAGTAGGCACAAGTTTACGTGCAAGATGTTATTCAGAGGTAGAGAAATCAAGACCCAAGGCAAGTGCCTGTACTCTTCAGGACAAAAACCACTCCTGAGGCAAAGGGACCCACAAGCACAGTGTGGGAGCAGGAAGCTGGAGAGAGATGAGGCTGGGCCATGTTCTCAGGGGATGTGAGGCTTCACACCTGTAACAGAGGCTGCTGGGAAGGGGCTGGAGCACCAACGCCAGGCTGGTTTGGCAGAGGCTGTCACACACTGGGATGTAAAAGGAGGGACAACTGTGGTCAGTGCTGCTTTCTGCGATCATGTCTTCTCCATGGAGAAGGACAGCCCCAGGCAATAATGTAAACAAGATTCTGAGAACCAACTCATCCCCTGCTCCTCGTATGATCACCTAGCTTCAATGCTGGCATCCGGGAAGCCATGCTGGTGACAGTAGAAAGCAGAGTCATAGAGAGACACGAGTCATAGAGTCGAGGTAACGTCACAGAGAGAGACAGAAGTGGGGTTTGAAGACAGTGCGAGGAAGCAATCTGTACCTGCTACAGACTGAACATCTGTGTCCTTTCAAAATCCATATGCTGGATTTTGATGATGTGATGTGAAGAGATGGGACCATGGGGGTGATTGGGTCATGAGGGTGGAGCCCCCATGATGGGATCGGTGCCCTTTCAACAGAGGGAGAGACACAAGAGTTCTCTCTCCACAATGCAAGGACAGGAATATAGCCATCTGCATCCAGGAAGAGAGACCACACCAGACACAAGACCGCCAGCACCCTGATCTTGGACTCCAGCCTCCAGAACTGCGAGAAATAAATTTTTGTCATTTAAGCCCTCCAGTCAGTGGTGTTTGTTATGGTGGCCCAAGCATAAGACAGTGCTCAAGGCCACAAATTTGGATGGAAAAGAAACATAAGAACATTAAGATGATTTGAATAAGTAAGACCATGTATGGATGTCTCTTGGTTCTTTATTTGTTTGTTTGGTTTGTTTAAATTTCTACTTTGTTCCATAAAAGTTGTTTGAAACAGCTTAAGAAATACAAAATGACTCACTCTTTTATTTGACAAAGAATCATGGCTAACTGCACATAGACTTACCATCGTTAGGCTCGGGGAAAGGTTGACGTAGCAAGGTGTGTGTTCAGGATTCTTCATAATCATTAATATGAGGCAGTTCTGAACTTCCTCAGCAACCAGTGAAGAAAAGCATACTCACATTTGGGGTGTTACTCCACTAGGTTAGAAGTGACACGTCATAACCATCAATAATGAGTGACTGTTAGCTACTTCACCTCTACTAGTGTAGCTTCAAAAACTCCTCTGTAATAGGAAGTCACTGCCACACTGGTTTTATAGTAAGAGCAGCTCTTTGTGGAGACTTCTATTTCCACCTGTTTCCTGTCATTTCATCAACTGCACCTCTTGAATAGAACTTTTGGAGAGCATTTATATTTATCACAGCATCTCCAAGGTTTTCTGTGGGACCCATTCTGAGAGAAAACCTAATAAAAACAGTCCCATGTTCATATGGGAAACTGCCCACAAGACCCTAGCTCATGGAAACCAATCTTGGTCATTGAAGTCCCACAACAAAGAAATTTTAATTAACTTTGTTTAACCTTATATTTAAAAGTTAATATATATTTAAGTCAAAGGCACTTTGATTTAAATTTTATTAACTCTCTACCTACTAAGTATATTGCACAGTATCTTCCCTTTTCCATAGTATTATGTACCACAAATATTTTAGGAAATATCATAGAGCTGCCAGAGAAATCAGATCTTCCTAGCCTCAAAATACATTATAATTGATAATCTATTTCTCCTCAAAATGTACTCTTTTTTAGATTTTATTTATTTATTTATGAGAGACACAAAGAGAGAGGCAGAGACAAAGGCAAGGGAGAAGAGGGCTCCTCATGGGGAGCCCAGTGTGAGACTCGATCCTGGGACCCTGGGATCACACTCTGAGCCGAAGGCAGATGCTCAACCACTGAGCCACCCAGGTGTCCCTCTTCTCAAAGTGTTCTTGTGCACACAGACAAGTCATAATGCTCTATGGAATTATTATTTTCTGCTTATTTTATCAAGCACAAAATACTCAAGCATACTCTAATACAATATCCTCACATCAATTGCATCACTGAGAGAAGTTAAAGGGAAATCCTAGAGCAACCCCTAAAGTAAAAATACAGAATTCTAGCTAATCAACTAACAGAAAAAAAACAATTGAATAAGAAAAAAATGTTCAATTGCCCAAAAGAAGACAGTTAAAAGGAAAAAGGGTAATAATGGCATAAATAGAAAAACAGGTAGCAAGATGATACAGTTAAAGCAAACTGTCAACAATAATCACATTGAATATGGATGATCTAAACTCCCTAGTTAAATGATAGCAATTGTAAGATTGAATAAAAAAGCAAAACTCAACAATATACTGCCTACAAGAAACTCGCTGTACAAATAAACATTCAATATAATAAAAGGATGGAAAAATATAAAACATGGTAACACTAATCAGAAACAAGCTGGGAGTCTTATGGTTTCAGATCCAAAGTGTGAAAAGCTTAGAAATTGTCACTCTTACCTTTACAATAAGAAAAAGCTAAACAATTAAGCATCAGTGACTTTTCCTGGACCCACTGGACAGCTGGGGTTGAAGAGAAACCTGCTACCATGAAATCTGGAGAAACTGATGACTCAGGAGGGTCAGAGCCAAGATCTGGTAAGCAGAAGCAAAAGCCACTAGAGCTAAAAATTGGCAGGAAGATGTAAGGTCAGGCAAGTAAATCTGATGATGAGCTAGGTGTGGATTATGAAGTAGCTGGGGCCACAGTCTTAGAGGGAACCCCACACTCTCATGGGTTTTAACTCAGTGAACTCCACCAAGTTCAGGGTCAAGGTCTGAGAAAGATCCTCTGTAGCACTGGTGGGGGGGTTGGGGGCTCCTAATCAGATGAACATAAATCCTCACACTAAAGGACTATTTACTTTGGTTCCTATTACCTGACACATGTCTGGCTTTTGACCACCACTACCAACAACAACAAAACAAAATAAAACAACAACAACAAAAAAAAACAATAAGTTGTTCCCAAAGGAAAGAAATAACAATTTAAAGAAAAAAGCGAGTATCAGAATAAGATTCAAATAAGGCACCATTGTAGATGTAATTACATAGAGAATTTAAAGTGACTAAGATTAATATATTAAGTGTAATAAAGGAAAAAGTAGATATAATGCAAGAACAGGTGGGTAATGTAACGAGAGAGATGATAATTCTAGAAAGAACTAAAAATTCATTGCTAGATATAAAAAACACTGTAACAAAAACTAAAGAATGCCAGTGATAGGCTCATTAGTAAACTAGAGATTACCAAAGACAGAATGAGCATGCATAACGATAAGTCAATAGAAACTACATGATCTGAAATGCAGAAAAAAATAAAAATTTTAAAAATAGAACATTCAAGAACATAGAATTTCAAAAGGTGTAACTTACAAATAACTGGAATATCAGGAGAGGTAAGAGAGGAACGGAAATATTTAATATGGGCTGAGAACTATTCAAAACTAATAAAAGACACGAAACCAAGGATCCAAGAAGTCCAAGCAAAAAAACTACCCCAAAAATAGAGATAAAATATTTAAAATGTAGAACACAAAAGACAAAAAGAAAATCATGAGAGATGCCAGAGGTAAAACAAAAATAAAATAAAATCTTATCTATAAAGGAATAAGTATAAGAATTATAGAGCATTTCTTGCTAGAAACCATGCAAGCAAGAAAAGAAGAAAGTGAAATAAAATATTTAAGGTTCTTAAAGAAGAAACCACTAATCAAGAATTCCATATTTAGTTAAATTATTCTTCAAGGTGAAGAAGAAATAAAGATATTTTCTGAAAATCAAAAACTGAGGAAATTCATAGCTAACCGATGTTCCTTGAAAGAAATGTTAAAAGAAGTTTCTTTAGAGGCAGAGGAAATGATTCAGCTAAGAGATTTGGGGTCTACATGAAGAAAGAGGAATATCTGAAAAGAAATAAGTGAGGGTAAGATATTTTGTTTTTCTTACCATTGATTGATCTAAAAGATGACTTTTTGTTTAAAGTAGTAAAAATACCTTGGGTGACTGTAGCATGCAGACAGGTGAAAGGAATGATAGCCACAAAGGATGGGAGGGCATCTGGAATATTCCATGAAGAGGAAACTACACTGCACGCAAGTGGCATAGTGTTATTTGACAGTGGATGCAGATTGGTCAAGAATGTACACTGGAAACTCTAGGGCAACCATTAAAACTTTTTAAGCATAATAAATAGGCTAAGAGAAGAGATAAAATGGAACAATACAAATTGCTCAATTAATATCAGAGAAGGTGGAAAAAGAAAAATAATAAATGCAATGATTAGAAACAGGCACAACTGTGGTAAACATTAATCCAACTAAAGCAATAATCACTTTAAATATTAATATTGTAAATATATCAGTTCTATTTAGAAGTACCCAGTTCTTCATGGCGGATTTAAAAAACTAGACTAAACCATACTTACAAGAAATTCACTTTAAATATAAAGAGTCAAAAATAAATAAATAAATAAATAAATAAATAAATAAATAAATAAATAAATAGGGTCAGTATGTTAAAGGTAAAAGAATGGAGAAATACATACCAGGCCAATCAAAGGAAATATTAAGAAAGTATACTATTTTTATAAAAGTCAGACTTCAGAAGAAGGAAAATCTATGGGAAAAAGAGTGGCATGGTGACATGATGAATGGAACAGTTCTCCAATAAGACATAACAATGGCAAGAAGTAAGCACCAAACAAGAGAGCATCAAAATACACAAGGTGAAAACTGAGAGAACAAGGAAACTGGACAAATCCACACTTCTGGTTAAAGGCTTCTCCACCCTTCTTTCAGTGAGTAATACACCGGCAGGGAGAAATCAATGAAGATAAAGTTGCCCAGAACAGCACTATCAATTGACTTGATTTAACTGACGTGTAGAGAGTGTTCTATCCAGAGCAGTAGGATACACATTCTTCTCCAGCACAGTCTGGAACATCCACCAAGATAGACTACGTGAGCCACAAAATACACATCAACAAAATTAAAAGAATAGAAATCACACAAGGCATGTCCTTGGATCACAACGGAATTAAATTAGAAATTATAACCAAGGGATAGCTGGAAAATCCTCCCATATTTGAAAAATTACACACTTCCAAATAGCACATAATTTGAAAAAGAAGTCTCAAGAGAAATTGTAAAACATTTTCAAGTGAATGAAAATGAGTGTATAAATTATCAAAATTCTCAGCAGAAGCAGAGCTAAGAGGAAAATTTATAGCATTAACTGTTATGTATTTCGAAAGAAGAAAGCTCAAAAATCAATCACCTAAGTTTCTACTTCAGGAGACAAGAGAAAGGAAAACAGTTTAACCTGAAAGTAAGCAGACAAGAAAAATCATAAAATGAAACACAGAACAGGAAAAATAGTTAACAAAACCACACGCTACATCTTTAAAAAGGTCAATAAAACTGATAAATCCCCCAAAATTGATAAAGCTCTAGCCAAACTAATCAAGAAGAAAATGAGAGAAGACACATATTACCAACCCTGAAATTGAAAGAAGGGTCACCAGCACTGAGTCCACAGATATTTAAAAGAATAATAAATACTAGGAGCAACTCTAGGCCTGCCAATTTGATAACCTAGATGAAGTAGACCAATTAATTGACATATTAAAAACTACCAAACCCACAGAGGTGAAGCAGATCATCTGAGTAGGTTGATTACCTACTAAATAAATTCACTGGTGAATCCAACCAAACTATTAAGGAAGAAATGATACCAATTCTCCCCAGTATCTACCAGAAAACAGAAGCAAAGAGAATGCTTCATAACTCATTCTACGAGACCAGCATCACCCAAGTACAAAAACCTGATAAAAACAGGGGGGGAATAATAAATAAATTATTTATTATTAATAAATAATAATATTTATTATTATTTAATAAAAGGGGGAAATAAATAATAATATTTTTATATAAAAACAAAAGGGGGAAACTAGAGACCAGGATCTCTTAGGAAGGAAGATGCAGAAATTCTCAATAAACTACCAGCAAGTCATGTACAACAAAACATAGGAAAGAATTATAACAGCAAGATCAAGTGGACTCGCTGCAGGTGTGTAAGCCCAGATCCACATTTGAAACTAAACCTCTCCTCTGTACCACATTGACAGGCTGACACAGAGAAAGCACACAAACATTTATCAATTAGCATAGAAAAAGCATCTGATGAAAATCCCATATCCATTCATGGTAGAACTTCTCAGCAAACACACAGAAGAATTTTCTTAACTTGTTAAAACATCTACAAAAAAATATAGTTACTGTCATGCTTAATGGTGAAAACTTGGATAATTTCCCCCTAAGCTCAGGAACAAGGCAAGGGGGCCCTTCTTACCACATCATACTGGAAGCTCTAGCTGGTACAAGAAGACAATAAAAAGGAATAAAGAAATAAGAAATAAAGGAAAATAAAAATCAACTATGGCCAAGACAGGCTTATGCCAGGAACACAACATTTCTCTATCACTTAGAAATCTATTAAAGCAATTAATGACAGTAATAGATTCATAACAGGCTAAACGACAAAACCCACGTGATTGTCCCAATAGATGCAATGAAATAATTCCACAAAATTCAATACATTCAAGATAAAAACCCTTAACAAACTAGGAATAATAAAAAAAAATTGCTGCAAAGATAAATCAACAGTGAAATATTTAAAGCATCCCCTTTAAGAGCAAGAATAAGAGCAGAGTACCCTTTGTCACCACTTCAATTCAATATTGAACTGGGGGGGGTGAGGAAGAAAGGGAAAAATTGAAAAGATATAAAAGAAAGAAGATTGCACATAGCAAGTCCAAAAGAATCAACAGTTAAATTATTGAATTAATAGGAAGAGTTAGCAAGGTCGCTGGACACAAAATCAATACACACAAGTCAGTGACATTTCTGTAACCGGCCATAAATGTTAGAAAAATAAGCCCACGATTCTCCGTAGCAACAACAATAACAAAGACACACAGAAAAAATTCTAACCAAAGATGTAGCAGATCTTTGGGGACAATATTAAGCGCTGTTGAAAGACATTGGTCATCTGTGTGTGTGGGGGGGTGTTTTTGTGTCTATCAGGGATGATATGTTATTTAAAATGATAGAGTCTAGCATAAAGAAACACCTAATAAGTGGAGGGAAATATCCATGCTCCTGGAGAGAAGCTAAGAGTGCAAGGTCATAGGTTCTCCATCATTACTCTCTCTTCCAAGCAGTCTCCGTCCAACCCCCAGCGGTGTTTCTGGAGAACTTGGACGGCTGGTCATAGGGTGTGGAAAAGCAGAGGCTCGTACCAGGTGGACGCTTACGACCATTAAGAACAAGCGCCACGGCCCACGCGGGGGCAGGGGCACGGCCCTCGGAGACGCCAGCCGTCGTGCAGGTGGACGCAGCGGAAACCACAGACCAGGGCGCAGAGCAGGACGCCAGGAGCAGGCTCTGAGGCGTTGAGCATCGCGCTGTGGCTGTGTGTCTGCTGTGTGCAGAGCTGGGCCTGCAGAGGGAGAGGGACAGACCGACCACTGGCTACGGACGTGTGACAAAGTGCCACTGGGTCCCCGCCCCAAATCAGGCCCAGGAACCCAGCTCGGCTCACTACACTATGCTGCATCTCATGTGCCGCGATGTTCGCCTGTCAAAGTTACGATGAGGACTGTTAGCCGTGTTGCTCGGTGAGCACACTATTATTTCATGAAATGTGTGCATTCGTCCACAAAAACAAAAACGGAAGAATCCAGCTCAGTTGGACGATCCCCGCAGGCAGGCAGCCTCCAGGCCCGGGAGCTGACACCGAGGAAAGCCCAGAGGATCTGCCCCCGGATGAATGAAGGTTCGGAGCTGCCGAGCTTCGGGGTGGCTTGTCCCACAGCCGCGACCAGAACGACGCTCTTGGCCTTTGTGTCCCTGAGCCTGTCACATTCAAAAAAGAAAGAAAAAAAAAAAAAAAACCCCACCCTTGGGTTACATCTAATGGAGTTGCTTTCCCTTGGAGCTAAATGCCGACCTTTCCAACGCTGAGCCTTCCCACCAGGATGAGGCCACCCCAGCCCTTCCCGTGTGTCTACCGAAGCCGTATGTGTTTTCTTCCCATGTCATCACTGAAAAGAGCTGAGCTGTGTATATTTTTCCTAATGACAAACGTCTTTGTATTCCTATGATAATCCCACTTTGTCAGGAGGTACGTGGATACACACTCTGGAACTGGGCCGCCAATATTGACATCTTTCAGTGCGTGTTTATAGAGAGATTAGCGTGTGACTCTACCGTTCCCCGATTCTGATATCAAGATCATATCAAACGCATAAATGAATCATCTCCCATCTCCCCCGACTCGGCTCTCTCATAATTGGGATGCGTATCCTCGAAATGTTTCCTGGAACCTCCATACAAAAGTCTTCAGGTTTGATGTTGTTTTTTTGTTTTTGTTTTTTTTTAGATTTTGTTTATTTATTCATGAGAGACACAGAAAGAGAGAGGCAGAGACACGGGCAGCGGGAGAAGCAGGCCTGTAGGGAGCCCAACGTGAGAGTTGACCCCAGGACCCCGGGGTCACGCCGTGCGCCAAAGGCAGATGCTAAACTGCTGAACCACCCAGGCATCCCCAGATTTGGTGTTCAAACTACTGATATTTACAATAGTTTTAATATTAAAAGTACATATAAGTTGTCTGTTCTTGTTTAACATTTTAGATACATTCTATATTTTCTAAGAGGCAGACTAAAATATCTTATTTTTGTGCCATTCTCAAATAATAAGTTCACCCTGCATAAATTCCTAAACTGGTTATTATTTTCCCTTAGCATTTAGGTGTTTTCTTTGCCTTGTAGCTCCTGTAGCTTCTGTTGATCCTTGCTGTCCTTCTGGCTGTTGTTCTTACAGCAGCAACCTCCCTTTCTCTCCTAAAACTGACTCCTGTCTTTGGCCTTCTGCTGTTTCCTAGTAATGCATCTGCACGCAGATTTGTAGGGTTGCTAATCCTGCATGGGGCTCATTAAAATAACTGAATATGACTTGTTTGGGTTTGCTATATACATTTTTCTTGCGTTGTCCCTCTTCCCCAGCTCCTTACCCACCCACTGTCCAAGGAGCTGTGGCGGAATTTGTGATACATGTGACGTTGGCCAGGACTGAGGCACCCAGGGAAGAGCACAGGGACCTCTCAGGTGGGCCACCTACAAGCAAGTCTAGGGACATAGATTCACTGGTGTGTGGTCACCTGAACACGACGGGCTGGAGGTCCGCAGGCTGTGTGAGGAGCACCACGCGGGTTACTGTTCCAAACACGGACGATATGGGGTATGACCATAGGCGTGTGCGGCCCCAGCAAACCTGCCCTTGTCCTGAACTTCTCTGACTTCTTCCAGACTTTGGGCAAGTTCCAGAATAAAGTCAAAACCATCATCTTCTCTCCAAAAATTGCTGTCACCATGAGTACCTAATTGGCTGGGGGGATTCCAAAGTGGATTCAATGGTAGATATGCCTCACTCACCCAACTCTTGGGAATGTGGGTTATCAGAATTAAGAATTTGAGGGAGAGGCAGGGAACTGGCACTTGTCAAACACTGACCCTTATCGGGCCCTGCCTCCAATACTGACCTGACCACAGTCGCAGCTGTGTGCAGACCTAACCCGGACAGGTGGCCAGTCTGAAGCAATGAACCCGGTGCAATTCCAGCCCCCGCAGCACCAAGCCCCAGGCCCCATCAGGCCCAGCTCCTCCACCAGAGCCGCTCTGACCTGAGACTCAGGGCCTGGGTTCTGGTCCTGCCTCCACCACTGACCAGCCATGCCACAATTTTTTTCGGAGCCTCAGTTGGCTCATCTACAAAAGGGAAGAGGAAAATCTGCTGCAGATCTCCCCACGGGGCTGTCATCAGAATTAAATGAGCCCCTAGATGAGCAAGTCCAAGATGAGCTCTCAAGAACCACACGAGGAAAACATTGCCAACATTGCCAGAAACGCCTGCTGGTGCTTCCCAGGTCTGCTCTGAATCCGATTTTAGGAACAATGCGCCAGCTCGGTCCGGGAAGGCAGGTATGGGACACAGAAGGCAGGGATGGCAAGCCTGGAGAGTGGTAATTGTGTAGCTGTTGATTTTACAAATCATTAAACATAAAAGCAAATATAAAAAGCGTTCCCTGCTTTTTATGATGGAAGGTGGAGTCAGAGGGTGACGTCTGATGTCCCCATGAGTGGCCATTAGGTGGTCAGCGGGTGCAGAACTGTTCCTGCCTTGTCCCTCCAGGAGCAGGTGCACTGCTTGTTGCTGGGACTGAAACCACCAGGGCCCCTGTGCCTGGAACCCCAGGTCTCCCCAGGGCCAGGACCTCCATGATCACGCCTAGAAAATGTATGTAAAGCTACCTCAGGAGAGCTGGGTGGATGCTTGGAAGAGCCATCCCCTCTGCTCTTTGGCTCATAAATCATCAGAAAGACCATGATTTCCTTGTCTGTCAATCCAGTTTCCAACCACGAATAGACCCTAACAAGCTGCAACCACAGAGGACACCTAATCTGAGTCCTTGCACATGTCTATCCGATGCCTCGGACTCTTTCCCGCCCTCACCACCGAGGACTGTGTCTGCCACGCAGCTGACCCGAGAAATGTGTATGAAGGGGAGCAGAGGGGAGGAATCACCTCTCATTTCCAGCACTTGGCTCACACCCTATAGTCCTCTGGTTGCCATTTGGTTTATCCAGAAGAGACAGACGGCCCTTTCCTGTTGCATCGCTGACAAGGTCCAGAGACCGTCCGAACGTCCTGCAGGGATCAACGCACCAGCCCGCTTCCCAGGGCTTGATGGAAACATTTGCTCCACACCCTGGGTGCCATCTCGGGTTCCCAGCACTGGAGTTTTAAATACTTCGACAACATGGAAACTTGAGAGGTGGTATTTCTTTTAGATCAAGAACGTGGGCTAAATTGAAGGCAGAGGAAAAGAAATGCACAAACCCTTCCATAACATTTTGTAACTTCTTTCTTTTTTTTCCTCTTTGTCTCTTTCCAGTGGTCCTAAGATATATTAGGCTGCTTATTGGCCATGATGTACTTATATAAAGAGCTTTCATATCTTGTGCAGCTCACAGTGGCTCCAGTAGAAATCTATTTGTTGTGACTAAGTAAGAGTGATATTTTTGCTAGGGAGTACCTGCTACATCGCATTAGTTTTATTTGGGGAAAAAGCATTTTCGTCTCTGAATTGCGGTACATTTGATTTCTTTGGTTAGACTCAAAAACATAGATTGACTGATTTGACTTAAAAAAACATTCATGGAAGCTCAAAGGATTAAAGCAAGAAATACCTATAAGTTCATTCTACGAGAAAACTCAGTAAAATAAAGGCATGACATTGGTTACCTCTGAATTAACAAACATTTCTGGGTTTCTTTGGAAATTTTTTTTAATGGAGACTGAATATATACAATTTACATCAGATAATTTTCCAAGAAGCTTTTTCTGACTATAGACTCTCAGGCCTCATACTTGATATTTCTTTCTAATCTCTGCTATTCTTCCGCTATCACACAACCACTCCTGTGTCTTTAAGTGTCTGGGTCATTTTCGCAGGCAAGGTGGCTCTTAAAGTATTAAAATAATAAGCAGACTGGAGAAGATTTACACATTGCTCATTTGCTAGTTTAGATAAAATGGATACCTCGCAATCAGTTCTGAGGCAGAGCCAAAGGTACCTGGTACCAAGGTAACACAGGTACAGTAAGTCACTTAATAAATTACAGCCGAGACTTTAGCCACATGAATAAGGCACTTGTGGTCTATGCTGATTGCCAGCAAGGCATCAAAGTGTACTTAAAAGTGCAGACGCTGTTTTCTTTTCATAAATGTTGATCTGTCCATCCATCCATCATCTATCTCCTTATTATCTCTCTTTCCATTCATCTATCTACCCACGCATCTACCTTCTATCTGTCCGTCCATCCATCTGTCCACACATCATCTATTGCCTCTCTATTATCTGTTTCCACTCATCTATCCATCCATCTACCTTCTATCTGTCCGTCCGTCCGTCCATCCATCCATCTGTCCATCCATCATCTATCTCCTATCCATTATCTCTCTTTCCACTCATCCATCCATCCATCCATCCATATTTTCCCCAAATCTATCATCTGCCTATCAACTCATCTAATTTTTACATGCACACACCGTTTGCACAGAACACTGCTACACATAATCAGACAAGTACTATCCTGCAAACAAAACCTTTTCAACAGTGAGCAGTCCCTTCACCTCTGGAATGTGAACCCATCAGAGACGACATTACATTACTTAGCTAGTGTTCAGCACAGTACCCATGGCACAGTAGGGTGGGGTGGGTGTGCCTCAGTACATTTCCTCTTTTAAAAAGACTGAAGGAATCATTGCAGTAGCTCGGATAACAAGAGTCAGTCAACTGCTGGTTCCATGTAGTTCATGAAAACATGAGTCCTTTGCCAGGTTTATCCTGCAGTGTCACAACCAGGTCTTCCCCATGTGATGGTTCATGAAATGGGTCACTGTCAGAGGTTCACAGAAACTACATGATATCCTCAGGACATCTGCGATCCTCTTGGACTATAATATTAGAAAATTAGATCTGAAACTCAGCCAGCAGTGCATCCTTGATTACAATTACGGTTAATGGAGTTAAGGAGAAGGCAATTCCAAGTTTCTGCCCTTGCCTGGCTGAGAGCATCCTTTTTTACGGCCATGGAACTTGGATGCCAGAGTAGGTCCTAACATTCCCTCAGACCTCCCAGGGACTTGAGTGGCGCTCACATCACGGGGTCTCCAGCCAGGACACTTGGAGAATGGGCGGCCCTCCCATCTGCCAGTGGACCTTTCTTCTTTCCAAATATCAAAAACCAAAAGGAGGCACTTGGCCCCTTTGCTGATGAAGACACAGCATAAGCACATCCATACAGCTCTACCTCCATCTGGATAGAGATCTAGGAAACTTCATCAGCAAGACAGAAGCAAGCTCTAAAGAAAAGTAGTCTCAACAGTTTTCCCAAGTGTGCAAGGCTGGGGAGCAGCAGCCCCAGAAACGCACAGCGGTTTATGACGCTAGGGATGATGGGCAACTTCCACAGTAAAGAGAGAGCAGAGATGTTTTTTAAATGTAGAGAGAGATTCAGAGAGAGAGACAGAGAGAAGACTCGAGGTGAGGATCTTCGTTTGTCTGGAATGCCAGGACAGAGTACCCACAGGGGCGGCTCACGCAGCAGAAATTCACGCCTCACAGCTGTGGAGGTGGAAGGTAGAAGGTCAAGGCAGCAGCGTGGTCAGGTCACAGACTGCTGGCTTCTCATGTCCCCCCTCACGAGGCAAGAAAGGGGGTGGCTCGCTCTCCAGCCGCTTTTCACAAGGACATGCCTCCCACACGAGGGCCGTCCCACTCATGACCTGCTCGTCTCTCAAAGGCCCACCTCCTAACACCATCCCCTCGGAGCCTGGGGTCTAACACATGAATTTAGGGGGGACACGTTCAGTCAGAATGGCATTATTATTCTATCACTCCCTCTATAGACTGTTTCTGTACCCCTAAAATTCATGCAGACTCTTAGCCACCCTAGCCTGGTGGCCAAGAGCAAAGAATAAGCCTGGCCCGGAACCCTCTACGGCCCACCCTGCGTAGGAGCAGAGTCAAGGTGAACCTTCCTCCTTTGCCATGAGGTCCAGGACCTCCCCCAGACACCCCGGTGCCTACCCAGGCCCTCCCACCAATGGTGCCGGGAACAGGCAGCAGCTTTCACATGCACAAGCCCTCCCAGGCCCCCTGCCCCACCGGCCCCCCGCCCAGTTAGAAAGGCCCTTGGGCTCTGTGTACCCCAGCACCAGAGCCCAAACCTCCAGGGCCCACGGGAACTGTGCTTCAGCGAGGAAACCATCTAGGATAGAAACCAGTAGCTTTGGCCACAGAGAGTGAAATTGCAGATACTTGTTTCTTTTTGGGATAAACATTTAAACACAGCAAGACCCCAGGGCTCTGCGTAGGCGCGCCACCCCTGCGTCCTGTCTTCCTTGGCCACCACAGCCAGGTGGAACCGGCAAGTGGACCCCACTCGACAATGTGGCAACTGCAGAGACTGTCACCACGTGGTGTGGAAGGTGCCGGGCTCCCGCTGTCAGGAGCCAGGACAGAGTGCGGCCACGTGGCCTCCTCCGCCCTCCCACCTGCCCCCCTGTGGGCGCGGCCCCCAGAACCCCCCTGCGCGGTCTTCCCCGGGCACTGAGAATCGCCACCTAGGAGGCCTGTGGCTTGAACTTGGATCCCTGAGGAGATCTGAGACGAGCATCCCCGGTGGCACCAGAGGTGCCGTAAGGGATATTATAGCAGAACCGGTAAGACGTGTCTCGTGGCTGGAAGTGTCCAGCCCAGTTCCATGGACTCTGACCCCTTCCCACACTGAAGAACACACACAGGTAAGCATACAGGTGGACGGATCAATAAAGAGTCAGGAAGATAAAACCGACTTTTGATTATCTGTGTGAATGGAAGGACAACACAGATAAGTCAAAACCACAAAGCGTCCGATCTCATTTGAAGATTTTAAGTTATTTGTCTTGACTGTTTTCCATCAGCCTTTCTCTGACATGGCTTAAGAGAGAGAGAGAAAGAGAGAGAGAGAGAGAGATGGGCTGGGGAGGGAAGAAGGGAGGAGAAAATTAAAATGCTATCATTGTTAAGAAATGTTTAAATATCTCTGTTTCCCCGTCTCCCCCAGAGGTGCAGCCGCACAGTGAGATCTGGTCGCAGTGGACCTGCCACGTCTGGGGCCCCGCGGACCTGCCCGTGTTGGCCGAGCGGCTGGGCAGCTTTGGAGAAGCCGGCGACTGGCCCTGAGAGAGGAAGGACCAGCCCCCCTTCCAGGGTCGCGGGTGTGGGTGGGCGCAGGCAGGCGCTCGTGACTTCCACCCCGACCCGAGGGGATGGGCAGTGCCCGTGCACCCCAGCGGACACACCGCCTGTACCCCCCAGGGTCCTGCTCACCAAAGCTGAGCCCTATGCACCACGTGGGTGGGAGGCAGTGCATCATCCTCCCCCTTCCTCGCAGACCCCAAAAGCGGCCCCTTGAGGCCTTCTCCATGCCCGGCTGCCCCAGCCTTTAGCAGCCTTATGAAGTAGAGAGCCAGGGACCCCCCCGGGGCCCACACATGCTGTGGGGACAAGGAGGACGGGGCCCTAGGCTCAGGCGACCTGAGTCCACACAGCCGAAGGTGCCCTGTCAACCTCGGCCGCTCAGAGCCCCGCTGCCTTCTGTGCAAAAGTGGGGATGGATAATCCTGAGCTGCTAAGGCGCACCCGGAGGCTTGGAGGCCCTGGCCCAGGCCTTGAGGTGAGATGGCACGCTCTGAGCTGGGGCAACGGTGCCACCAGCCCGAGCCTCACTCTCCCCCCGGGGACGCCCCCTACCTTGTGTCACTGCTGTGGATCGGATGCCCAAGGACAGAGAACAAGCGCTGGTGCAAGCACAGCTGTCACTTCCGCCTGCGTGATGACGATGACGACGATGATCCCAAACTCTGGTAATAAAGCAGAAAAGACGTTAAGCCCGAGCCCGACCCCTCCTGGGTGTCACTGAGCGCTAATGGTCACGGCGGCTGAAGGCTCCCCAGCCCCTCCCACGAGGCCCTTCCCTGACGCTCTGGAAGCTGGAATTTCCTTTATAAAATGACATGAGTCCTCTCCCAGAGCCACCTGCCTGCTCTCAGGGAGATCAGAGCCCAGAGGACAGGCCAGTCACCAGACCGCAGGACAGCAGCGGCCCTGGAAGCCCCGGGGTTGCCCGGCCCCATCGCCGGGAGCGTCCGCTCGGACTCACTCTGCACACGACACCTCCCTTCCGTTGTGTCTTTCTCCTCTTGTCCTCTGTCCTGGCTCTTCTGACCTGAGCCCGTGGGCCTCCCTCCCTGGGCTCCTCTCTCTACCTCGGCCCCCGCCCCCGGGCATCCTGTCTCACCCGCCAAGCCTCTCCCACCACTTCGCTCCCTCCTGCTCCACTGGGCCTCCTCTTTTCTTCTCAACTCAAGGGTGTGGTGGTTGGAAAACACAGAAGGTCAAAGCTCAAACGTGGCTGAGACGAGTCAGGAGCCGCGCCGGCCGCTGGAACCCCAGCCCAGCACCACGCCTGGAGAACCGGTACCTGGGCCCGTCTCCCCAGCAGCCCACAAGGGCCTCCTGACGGCATCCGACTGTAGCAGTAACAACAGTCACAGGCACCGTGGATGTCGACAGTCTACGCACTGACTGTGTTCCGGGCACCATCCAGAGCTCTTTTTTTTTTTTTTTAATTTTTTATTTATTTTTATGATAGTCACACACACAGAGAGAGAGAGAGAGAGAGAGAGAGGCAGAGACATAGGCAGAGGGAGAAGCAGGCTCCATGCACCGGCAGCCCGACGTGGGATTCGATCCCGGGTCTCCAGGATTGCGCCTGGGCCAAAGGCAGGCGCCAAACCGCTGCGCCACCCAGGGATCCCCATCCAGAGCTCTTTATGTGAACTTCTCGAGTCCTCGCGGGGGGCGGCTGGACTGGGACACTCCCAGGCCTGGGGTGACTGGTGGCGTCACCTCTGCTTGGCTGCTCGGCAGGAGGCTGATGAACAAGACCGTCTTAGCAGCAAGATCTCGGGCCACTTTCTTGCAGGAACAGGAGGAAAGAGGCCAGAGGCCTTCCAGGCATCGGCAGCCCCGACACGAGTCCTAGAGACGCAGGGCATGTCACTAGACCATCTTCACGTCCGTTTAAGGACTCCGGGTCTTTAGGGGCTTTTATATCAGGAGAACATCACCTAATTCAATGGCAGTGCCGTCCCGTGAAGTAGGAACAGGTCAAGCCCCAGCATGATTCAGTGAACGTCAGTGTCACGTCTCTGTCCAACCTGATGCACATCTCAGGTGTGTTAGAAATCCGTGCTTCTCACCGACACATCCAATTCTGTCCCCTCTGGGGACATAGGTGTGTCTCCTTCCTCTCTGAGGTTCGACGTGGCCACTGACTCACATTCGCCAGTGAAATATGAGCAGAGGTAGCTGTGTTGCTTCTAGACAGATGCTTCTCAGAAGCCATCCACAGTTCACCATTTCCCTTCCCCTGGCTTCACAACAGGGCAGGGTCCAGAGACGCTGCCCACTGCAAAGGGACATATGCATGAGCCACGGACACGCCTCTGATGGTTGGCTGGGATGGGGGGGTGTTTGTTATGCGGCACAATCCGGGCCCTCCTGGCTGATACACCGAGCACCTCGTGGGTACTAGGCACAACACTAGGCTCTATAGATGCAGCCGTTCCTGGAGCAGCTCGTCAGGGCAGCTGCGGTTCACAAGTCCCAGAAGCGAGGCCTGCCTGAAAAGAAAACCAACAGCCGAGAAGCTAAAGGAGACCAGAAGGGACATCCTGAGACGACTGCTGCGGAGGGCTGTGGTCCGGGTGAGCTGGCTCCGTGTGCAGTCAGCAGAGTCCGTCGGGTGGCACGGTCAGCACACCGCTCGTGGAAGGGACCTGGGTGTGCATGCACACCTCGTGCACCGGCCAGTCTTGTGCACGAGGTGGGCAGTAACGACCTAGAGCAGGCAGGAGCGCAGAGCCGCGGTGAGCTTTGGCGCCTCTGTACAGCCCAGAGGGGTGCACACCCACCTCAACGACTGCCTGCACCCAACAGACGGGTCCTCAACACACGTTTGTGAAGGGAACTGGTGGCCAGTGTGACGCACTCAAGCACCGGCTCTTCCTGTTTCCAGGAAAGCGTCCACCCTGCACACTCCTTGGCTTGTCCAGCGGGGTCAAGATGTGGGGCAGACGGGGGGGGGGGGTGGCAGGATGACCAAGGACACCCAGCGATACGCAGGGCGACCACAGCCACAGGGGCCTCACGTTCCCTGTCTTCTCCTCCCCGTCCGCTAACCCGAGGGCCCCCCACCTGGCCGCACACTCCGGGCTCCACACGCGACACCACACGCTGCGGACGGAGCAGCCAACAGCGAGCATTTCGCGTTCCGAAATGAAATTTTTTTTAATGCACAGTCCTTTTTAATTCTGTTTCTAATTACTGCACTGTCTACAACCCAGAATGATGGTGAATTGATAAAATATGCAAATGAGCCAACAATTCATAGACTACATTAAAATTTCCATTTAAACTGTTAGTTAAGCTGTACACATTTGTAAATGTAAACATTAACCCTCAGGAAAAATATTTTTTGAACTACAGCGTAATTGGAAACTCCACAATAATATATAACAGAACGGGATCGTCGCACAGAAGGGCAGCCTCTCGCTGTGAATCCAGAAAGCACATTCCACGGGCTGGTTTCTCCCTCTGAGCTGCTGGCGGCCCTTCTCGGGGTCTGCGTGGAGCGAAGGCGGCCGTGCCTCCCCCCCTTAGCCGAGGACAAGCCCCAAGCCCCCGTGTCCCGCACCTCCCTCCCCCGGCCCTCCCCCCACCCCACCCCCCTGGCCTCTCCTCACTTGGAAATTGAAAGACACAGAAATGGGCTGAAGTGAATGGGACTGAACGGGATCAGTGTCCATGCGGCGCTATGATGCCTGCGGATTTCCATTCTAGCTCAGGGAGGGCACCCACATTCCCACCCTGTCGGCTGACCACGGAAGGGCCTCGCCCACGCGGGGTGGGAGCAGGCCTGAGTGGGCTCCGGGGCGTCCAGGGCTGGAACCATCCATGGGCTCAACACACAGGCTGGGCGTCTACTCCATCTTCCCACCTGGGGGGGCTCCGTGCCCCATGCCTGGGGGCAGGCAAAGTGCACCTGAGGGTGCTGGCGCAGCGTCCTCCCAGATCCCCCCCCCCGCTCCTCCTTACTGGGATGCTCTGTGCTCACGGGGACCCAAGTGATGGCAGGGGATGACCCGAGCCTTCAGGAAGCCTGCCGCTACCCTTATTTCCATCGGTTAGAATTTGCATCAGGAAAATGTTGGCTGCCGTGTAAAGCCAATCTGACCACGAAAGACACAAAACCCAGGGACGGTCCCTACCCCAGCTCCCCCGAGCCGCTAGGAAGCGTGGCGCTCAAGGTAACACCCGGGAGTGTGATCCCCCATCACCCGTCCTTGGCGGGCCGTTGCCGCTCCTCTTCTCTTGGGCCCCTTATTGCCCTTTTTCACTATATTCTCTGCTGGCGTGGGAAATAGACCCAAGCTCCTTTTGATAGTGGAGAGAAATGATTAATAATCGAAATAGAACAAGCGTCTGAATGGCACTAAAATCGCTGAGCGACGAAAGCCGGGCGCCCACCCCGGGGTTACGGGGGACCCCGCGATTCCCTCGCGCGGTGTCGGGGCGCACACACACCGCTGCACGTCCCACAGACCACACCGGGAACGCAGGCCTCGCTTCCGATTGAGAAAAGACAAATGGTTTGGCAGACAGCGTTAGTGATTTTCCCAAAGGCCAACGAATTAATGATCTATAAATAGGAACCGCACTCCTGCGCTTCATCACATTCTCTAATCACTTCCTCGGGAGGCTGATCAATTAATAAGGGGGCGGGAGGAGGGAGCCGGAAGGCAGGCAGGCAGTCACGCCATGTGCCAGGTGATGGGACACTCGGGGGGTGGGGGGGAGGCGGGCGGCGGCGAGGGGCTCAGCCGCGGTCCCCGTCCTGCGGCTCTGGTCACCTGCGGCCTGGAAGCAGATGACCCTACTACTGACGTGGGGTCAGCAGGTCACAGGGCCTAAGGCTGCGTCACCTGCCTACATCGCTCGCTCACCCCCCTCGTCCCGTGGGCGCTCTATCACCTCACATGGTCGCACGAGGAAGAAGGGGGAGCACAGAACGGTAAGACATCTTGAGAGGAAGCACCTTCACATACCTGTTGTTTAATAATAAAATAAATCTCTATTCTATTATTACTTTTGTGGTTGATCTCTTACTGTGCCTCATTTATAAACTAAGCTCCATCACGCGTGTGTGTATATATAGGAGGCACAGAGCACGCGCAGGGGTTGGCTCCGGGCCCCGTGGTGTCAGGCATCCCCCGGCCGGGGGTACGGGTGTTGACACGTTCCCGCTGCAGACGCAGGGCGCTGCTCCATGTGTGGTCATCTCCACGGAGCAGGTGTCATGGTCCTTATTCTATAGGTGACACTCACAGACGGAAGCCCAGAAACGGGCGCCTCGGCCAGTGTCACAAAGCCGTAAAGTCGTGAACAGTCCGCACAAGAGCCAGCCGCGAGGTTTTCCTCTAACGGAGGCCGGGGATGCTCAGGAAAATAACCTCCGTCCCGCGTCGACGTCCTGGTGCTTCACATTATTACACGTCGTTGCCCCGCTCACCGTGGGCGGGAGCTGACATCGGAGCTGCCCGTCCGGACATCGAGAAGTTGGGGTCGAGGGGTTTAAGCGCCTAGTCCGGGTCCAGCCCGACGGCGCGCACCGAGCCAGGCTGGAGGCTCTGTAGCCCTGGGTGCAGCACCCTCGTCGTCCTCACCCGGGGCCCTGCACCTGGCCTGGCGACACACGCCCGTGTGCCCCAAAGATACGGGGGCGAAGGCGGCCGCTTGCGGGCTATCCTACACAGGGGCCAAATAGGACCTCCCAAAGCTTTGAATAAGTCCTTGGGAACAGCTCCAGAAACGTGCCTTCTCTCAACCGCAGCGTCGCCCTTCCTAGCCGAGCCCCGGGCTCCAGGCTCGGCACCCCTACCTTCCTCCTGCCCGTTTAATGAGATAGCGCAGGCGAGAAAATCTAACAACTCCTGGAAAGAGGAGGTTAAGTGAATGCCTGGTGGCCTCCGAGAAGCAATTAAGCCTGGAGCAGAAAGTTGGAGCTGGCGCTGACCCTGCGTGTCCCTGGGCCCCTGAAGTCCCAGCGCCCCCGCCTCGGGAGAGACTGACATATTTCCAATGACAACGATGATGAATATTCAGCAGCGTAAACACCATTGGCATTTCCAGATCGATATTAATGGAAACCCTCAGGCAATCGATAGGCTGAGGGTAAACCTCCATCGACGCGGCTTCTGCTACAAATGGCAGGTGCCTGCCCGCCCCCGCTCCCGCCCCCCCGCCCCCCCCCCCCCCCCCCGTGCCCGACAACCCCAGGTGTCCACTGCTGTCTTCCCTGATGGGAGCCAGGCCTCTGAACGCGCACAGGTAAGATTTCCCTCCTTCTGTATCTAGTAGTTCACACGGGTAGCCCCTCCCGGCCCCCCGAACACAGACACGTCCCCCCGACACTCATCCGAGACTGTGGCTGAACGAGAGGATGCTGAGCGGCCGTGCTTGTGTAGTCTTTGAGCTGAGCTCCGTGGTACCTCCCCAGGTGCCCCTCCCCGCATTCCTGTGAGCCGGCGAGGGGCTCAAAGGGAAGAAAGAGAAGCCGGTGTTGCTAGTTAACCCCTAAGCGGTTGCAGGAGGCATCTCACCGCCCCGGGCGGTTTCCTCGCCGGGAAGTCAGGGATGCCCCAGCACCTCGGGGCCGCCGTGAGGACCCAGGAAAGATAGAGGGTGGTGGGGGGGTGCGGGGAGGGACGCGGAGACCAGGGGGCCTTCTGGGGTCCACGGGCCTTCCTCATCCCCCTGGTTGCTCTCACACCTTCGGGAAACTGTAAGAAAAACCTGTTCCCAAGGCCGCGCAGCTCCCCGTGGAGTATTGGAGAAAGAATAAAAAGCATTAAGGGGGAGAATTAAACCCTAAGGCTCCTTCTAATTAAGATCATCCTTTTCTGGGCTCCCCCGGGCAGCCGTGAAACCCGCGAAGACAGGAAGGATCGGGCGATCACAGGCCTTTCTCCGTGAGGTTCTGACTTAGGGATTCGGGCTGTGTGGACCCGCCCAGCCTAGATCATGTTGTTGACACTCAGCAAACACATTCACTCATCTCAGAGAGGAGCAAGGGGAACGTGAAAGTCCTCAGACCATCCATCCGGTCGGTCGGCCCAGACTCTAATGGAGGGCCCCAGGGAACGAAGGAAGTTTAAGAAATTTAAGAAGGGGCACCTGGGTGGATCCGTCGGTGAAGCATCTGCCTTCGGCTCCGGTCGTGATCTCAGGGTCCCGGGATCGAGTCCTGCATCGGGCTCAGCAGGGAGTCTGCTTCTCCCTCTGCCTCTGACTCCAGTCCCCCAGCTTGTACCTCTCTCTCTTTTTCTCAAATAAATAAAATCTTTTTTAAAAAAAAAAAAAAAGAAATTTAAGAAATTTTGAGATTGAATGTTATACCTCCCTGCCACCCTAGCAGGTAGCATTGGAAATTCTGCCCAAGAGTGAAGGACACGGGGATCAGAGTCGTTGAATGACATCTCCGAGGTCGCACAGGTAACAACTGGCAGCGGCAGCAGAGGAACTCAGATCTGTTTTCCCTGCGCCGCGGTGAGTAAGAGCAACCCTGGCCTGGCCGCCGCGGAGATGGGGACCCGCAGAGCCTAACCAGGTGGGAATCTACGCCTGGTGCCTGTTAGAGCTCAACAACCGAGCTCCACATGCAACCTCGCAGACTGGTGCGAACCAATATTCCTGCTCCCGAGATGAATTGCAAGATAAAACCCCGCGTTTGTGCTAGCAAGCGAAAACTTCGGGGTGGGGGGGCGTGCGTGCGGAGTAAAAGAAGGGGAGGAAAAAAAAAAAACAAACAAACATCAGTCCTGGACCTAAATTGAAGGAAGGAGAAAATATCCCGACTTGAATAACCCAGGAATCAGTCTTCTCCCGAGAGAAAACAGGTTACTTATGAGAAACAAGCTTGAAATGTCTGCACCTGGAGCAGCTTCCAGAGGCTTTTGTCCTGACCAGGTGGGGGGGGGGGGGGCGTGCGATGCTCGGTTGGTGGGTGAACAGTGACATCTAGCGGCCTATTACATTAACCAATCCCGGTCTCCAGCTACCTGCCCAGGAAGGAATCCGCCTAGAAGGTATTTTGTGATTCATCAGAACTTTTACTGAACACCCAGCGCAGGGCAGCTGCCGTGCTCCACGCCGCATAGCGTCCTCAAGCCGAGTTCCTGCCACCAGAACCCACCCCTGAAAAAGAAACCGAAAGGCACCTAGAGCCTTAGACCCTCCTCCTTAGACCCACCACGTGCTCGAGGTGCCCTAGCCCGAGAGGTCAGCGAACTGCAAGGGAAATGCAAGGCTGCCCAGGCCCCCGCTGACCGGAGGGGGGATCTCAAAGCCTTCGCTGCTCAGGTGCCAACGACAGCGCCGTCCACGGCCACGCGGCTCCTCCAGGCTTCCCTCGACTAGTCTCCCTACCCTGGTCGACCACGCCACCTCCCCCTTTCAGGAGCAACGAACTGTCGCTTCCATAATTCCTTAGACCTGGATTTGGGGAAATTAAAGAGACCCCGGAAGGCCGGCGGGAGGACTTGGCTGCACCTTCGGATCCTCAGGCCAGTCGTCGACCTCAGGGAGGCTGTGACTTTGTCCTAAAATGAGGTCACTTCACTCACGTCCCCAAACTGTGAGGCCTGAATGAAATCTTTCTCTGGGAGTTCCTGAGCGAGCTCTATGAACTGAGCCCAGGCCGGCCCCGCTGGGAGCTTCCCCCACAATCGAGGCCTTCCCTTCGCTTCCCATCTGCTCCCCAGATCACCGATGGCAGAGCCGGGGGAGGGTGGGACAGGGTCCCTCCAAGACTCCTTCCAAATGGACCAGTCGTGCTCCTACAGAATTGCCTCACTTCCCGCTGCAGCTCCCAGGCAGGAGCCGGGAGCCCGTAAAGAACAAGTGGCTTCCGTGATTTACCATTAAATTAGAAAGCTTATATTTCAAATGTATAGGTATAAATTATGCCCGAGACACAGGCATTCAACCACAACGTGCTGCCGTTCCGAGGCCTTATTCATGAATTTAGTCTTGCACATGACTTTATCACTTGCATGTTGGATGGGATTCTTCTAAATATCCAGGAGTGCCTGGATGAAGACTAAAGCAACAAAGTACCAGGACGATCCCAACATGAGAGTCTCCGGTTACAGCACTCAAAACAGCATCCAATTCTAAATAAATATAAATATCACCCTTTTCTCTGGTTTAATTTTAGCCAGTGGCTCAACTGGACTCCTTTTTCAGAATGAATTTACGGTGTTTGCTGCACGATGGGTCGTGTCCCCTGACCAGACTGAGCCTGGCCTCCGAGAATACACGAGCATTTTGCTCCCTCGGACCTGAAAGTAAGGGAGCAGGAAAGATATAGTAACAGGTATACGTGGCATTTAATTGTGATACGTGTCCCCCCCCCCCGCCGTTAACTAAATAAAAACATCATTTAAGACCCCATCTTGGAAAAGATAAGTAACAAATGATCACAGTTCAGATCCCATTCTTGTTGGACCTCAACCAACATCTTTTAATTAAACCTGGGGCATGGCCACCCTAGAAGCAATCAGTATTCTCAAATAAAGCCACACTTGCTCTCAGATGCAAAGCATTAAAGATTCATGTTGTGTATTGTACTTCCTACAATAAGAAAAACAATAGAGACTTTTACACATTAAATACATAGAAGGCTCAGAGAAAGGGATTCTCTGTGAGCCAGTTAACCCGAAATTAGGTATATTAGAATATCCTAGTCTCTGAGCGTTTTACGGACTCGGGATATTTCTACCTTGCCTTTCTTCGTGAGCCCTCAAATCACGCGGTAACAGGGTCTTCTTAAAAACCTGACATTTCGGGATCCCTGGGTGGCGCAGCGGTTTGGCACCTGCCTTTGGCCCAGGGCGCGATCCTGGAGACCCGGGATCGAATCCCACGTCGGGCTCCAGATGCATGGAGCCTACTTCTCCCTCTGCCTGTGTCTCTGCCTCTCTCTCTCTGTGACTATCATAAATAAATAAAAATTAAAAAAAAAACCTGACATTTCTCTTCTGAAGTGAAAAAATAGCAGCAAGGGAATCTGTGAATTTAATTGTTTTACATGATTCCCTACAAAGGCCGTGAACAGGCCTGGGTTTCGTATCCGAAACACAAAGCCCCCACCTTGTGTTTGCGCAGCGTCTGCAATTCAGAAACTCCTTGCCCACCATCCAGGTCAGGTTTACTCGAAATCGAAGAGTGGACAGAGAGGTAGGACTAGCTCGGTTCTTGGGATGAGAAATGGAGGCTCCGAGCGGTGTGGATGGAGCAGGAACGTTGGCACCGTCCTCCGGGATCCGACCAGCACACTCACTGCGATGGAAACGTGCGGTGAGAGGGGATGTGCTGAGGGCTGATGGCTGGGGCCCGGCCAGCCGCCGAGGGAGCCGGTCCTGCCCGGGCCCGGCCAGGGAAGCGTCTGTGCCGCGAGGAGGAGGATGCCCGGGCAGGGAGGAGGATGCCCAGGTGGGGAGGAGGATGCCCAGGTGGGGAGGAGGATGCCCGGGTGAGGAGGAGGAAGCCCGGTGAGGAAGAGGATGCCCGGGTGAGGAGGAGGATGCCCGGGCAGGGAGGAGGATGCCCAGGTGGGGAGGAGGATGCCCAGGTGGGGAGGAGGATGCCCAGGCGGGAAGGAGGATGCCCAGGTGAGGAGGAGGATGCCTGGGCAGGGAGGAGGATGCCTGGGGGGTGGGGAGGAGGATGCCCAGGCGAGGAGGAGGATGCCCGGGTGAGGAGGAGGAAGCCCGGTGAGGAAGAGGATGCCCGGGTAAGGAGGAGGATGCCTGGGGGGTGGGGAGGAGGATGCCCAGGCGAGGAGGAGGATGCCCGGGCAAGGAGGAGGATGCCCAGGTGAGGAGGACGATGCCCGGGCGGGGAAGGCAGGAACCTGCCTGATGCACTTCTGGTCCAGAGCCAGAGGACAAGAAAGGTAGGGGGTTACAGAGGAGACAGAACAGTTCACAGTGGGACTCGGCCCCCGCGTGGGCTCCTCCGGAGGCTGGTTTTCCTGTGCGGCTGACTGTGCGCACCTGCTGGCACACGGGGGGCTTCGCAGGCCTCGGCAAAGAAGACCCTGAGTTTCACAGGACCTTGAGGTCACAGGGGGCCCACCGGCCGGCGTGGTCGGAGGGAATCCCAAGGAGTACACGCAACAGCATAGCCCCTGCCCCGGCCACGCTGTCCTGGATGTGGTGAGAGGGAGCGTGCCCAGCGGAGAAAAGCCGATCGATCCCTGTCCCGCTCGGTCATGGAGCCTACAGAACTTTCCTTGAGGTTCCAGGAGATCTCGCTCCGTCTCGTTTTCCCATTTCGGGTTCTGTATTCACTTCAACCTGCTCAGGACATTAAAGCACTCGAGAGTTGAGATATTCTTGGAGGCCTCCTTTCAAATCTCGTGCCAAGGCTTCCAGCCGGCTTTTCCATATTTAATCAAAAGCACACCAGAGCCTGCTTTCAAAGGAGTGAGCGCCACGCGCCTTGCCCACCAGCTGGAAGCTGCAACCCTTCAAAGCAGGGGGGGTTGTAGGGGACCCGGCCAGGCGGCAGGGCCCAGGAGCTGGGGCGCCGGGTGGGACGAGGCAGGAGCGCGGGGTGAGCGCTCAGTGTCCTGTGCACCGAATGCACCCATGTCGTGGGCGCCGGGACATCATCTGGGATTTAGGAAAAGCAAGACGAGGAGCTTCCTTCACTCCCTCCCTGCTGTCTTCTAATCTCATTGACAGAAAGCCCACAGACGTGCGGTAGCAATTCCCCTCTGGCCAGTGGGTGAAAATACGTGACCTTCTGGGAGAAACAGGCGCGCGAGGCAGCACGGCCGGCCGGGCTGGCGTGAGATGAGCTGCTGGCGCCAAGGAGGCTCCGGCAAGATGCGGGAGATGATCAGACCCCCCGAGTCAGGATGGAACTTCCCGGGGGGCAGCAATTCAGCTCTATGGTTATGAGTGGGGTCACTTTGAGCCTCCGAGTGTACCGGTCTTCCCAGAGCCGCGTGTTTCTCCTGAACTGAGCACACAGGCAAGTCACTTTCGGTGCTGGGGCAGCGAGCTCCGGAGACGACGCCTGCTCACGCGGGTTCACCAGCTGGGGACGCGCCCCCAGCCGCCGAGCCGCCGGTGCCCAGGACAGCTGCAGCAGCCAAGCGCCCTTCGCTAGCTCCAGACGGTTCGCGTGGCTCCCGCGACCCTCCCGCGCGGCGACCCCAGAGTCAGCAAGCGAGGAGGAGGAGGGTTCTCCTGGAGTCTCATCACAAGCCGGGCAGCTGAGAGCTCGTTCGCGTGCGACCCTAAAACAAGACTAGAGCTAGAGAGGGAAGCCCTGTGCTGGCTTTTGTGAACGTCCAGTAATGACCTTGCTCAGTAGCTCCTGGAGGAGACCAGTGTCTTCTGTAAACTTGGCTGGTGTCGGCTCGGCCCGGCCGCGCTAGCGGGTGACGCTGGTCTCTAGCGTAGAGACACACGAGGATGGTCTACACCCCACCCCTGCGGTCCCAAGAACAGCCCCAGGACCCACGTGCAGGGGGTGGGGGAAGAAAGGACAGTCCCAGCCGACGGGAGGCTGACAATCCGATTGGACTTTCCCATAAGGAGGCGTTTTTCTCTCCGGCACTTCTTTGTACTCGATGGCGCATACGATGAACCAGTGCCTTAAAAAATATTGCACATCTTAGGAAACGCAGCGCTACCGACAGACAAACATCCCCACAAAGCTGTGCTTGCAACCCAGTCAACTCAGGTCGGAAGACTAGCAAGTACGTGCTCAGGTGGAGCCGCTTACACCTCCGCTTGAGGTTCCCGGAAGACGGGAAGGGCTCGGGAGGGAGACGGAAGGGCTCGGGAGGGAGACGGAAGGGCTCGGGAGACGGAAGGGCTCGGAAGGGAGAAGAAAAACAGAAATGGTTTATACTTTTCCAAACCAAAGGAGCTTCTTTTTTTTTTTTTTTCACAGTAACAAAAATAGCAATACTTCAGGGAGTCTCGTATCCCCTTGCTCACGGGAGAGGCAGAGAGGGAGTGAAAAAATTTTAACATATTTACGTTTATTAACTTACATTTACATTTTATTCGTTATTAACACGTATTTTATTGTTAGACCTCGCGCACAGAGCCAACGAGGGGAAACAGCATCAAAACGAACACAAAAGATGCCAAGTGATGGGGATTTTAAAGATCCACCTGGAGACGGAAGGGCTCGGGAGGGAGAAGAAAAACAGAAATGGTTTATACTTTTCCAAACCAAAGGAGCTTCTTTTTTTTTTTTTTTCACAGTAACAAAAATAGCAATACTTCAGGGAGTCTCGTATCCCCTTGCTCACGGGAGAGGCAGAGAGGGAGTGAAAAAATTTTAACATATTTACGTTTATTAACTTACATTTACATTTTATTCGTTATTAACACGTATTTTATTGTTAGACCTCGCGCACAGAGCCAACGAGGGGAAACAGCATCAAAACGAACACAAAAGATGCCAAGTGATGGGGATTTTAAAGATCCACCTGCGGACAAGAGCAAATGTCCCCTAAAAGCCTGGAGGGGACCTCCGGTGGGGACTGCCCCAGACAGCGAGGGAAAGGCTCGCAGGACGCCGTCAGCTTCGCCACGAAGACCTAGGACTCACGCCCCTGACCTAGGACTCAGTTTCCCGTTCTGTAAAACTGGACCAGATGACCTGAAAGCTGCCCTCCAGCGCCCCCGGAGGGGGGCACCGCTTCCACGGAGAACGACGCGGACACCCATGGGCGCCGGGGCCGTGCGGATCCACACAGCTGCGCCCACCAGCCGAACGTCCCCGCGTCCCCCACATTTATCTGTATCTGATTACCGAGTCGCAGGCTGGACCAGTGCCAAATGGCAACTTCTGCTACGATTTCTCTGACTTTCGATTCCCACGCACAGAAGGGCACCGGGGACCCTCTGGGCGGCTCCGCCCTCCTCCCCGGCCTGACTGCAGAGTCAGCGTCTGTCATGCAGACACCCACCCTCCCGGCTGCCGCCGCGCCCCGAGCAGAACAGCGTGGACAGGCCGCGGCCCAGGGCCCACAGTCAAGGTGGCAGGCGCGGGCCGCACAGGCTCCCACGCGGCAACGAACCATCTCTGTCCCTGGCCAGCGAGCATCCACGAAGCCCGAGCGGCCGTTTCCCAAGTCCCCAAGGAGGTAAGTGAGGGGGCGAGGCCAGCCTGTGGGGGAGTCCGTGCTCACCCTCCCAGCTGCCCGGGGAGCCTCCCCACGCGGCCCCCTATCCTCCCCACGGGCACACCTGCTTCTTCGGGGATCATTCCAAGCAAGAATATCACGTCGCTACTGACACAAGCAGGGAAAAATCACGTCCGTGCGTTTCTCAGCGTAAAGCACATCTTCAATGGGCCGATCAAAGTGAAAGGACGTCGTCCATCCAGAGGAAGGAAGGGGAGAGGGAGTGCTCGGTCTTCAGGGGCCCAGACCACACGCTGGGTGGGAGCCTCCCTAACCGCACTGGCCGGAGCGTGGGCCACGGGCAGGCCTGGTCTAAGGGAAGCCGGGAGGGAGTCCTCAGTCCTCAGTACGTGGTTTGCTGATTGAAACCCGGGATGATTCCAGCTGCAGAAAGGGCAGGAGTACCAGGGCCTGCTGCGCGCTGTCTGTGGACATGAGCCCCCTCCCATGACTGTGGCTCTGAAAGCCCAGCTCCGGCTCATCGTCTGGTGAGCCCCGGGCCCCTCGGACAGCATGGCTTAGCATCACGATGTCCTGAACCGAGTGAACCCTGTGAATCTCCTGCGTGCAACTTGAAGACGTAAGTAGTGAACAGTCGTAGGTCATCACCAGGGAGCGGTGCCCCGTGTCGGCCTCCCAGCCCCTCCCCTGCACCCCGAGTCCCCGGCCCCGCTCCGTCGCCGCTGTCTAGGGGAAGAGACATCATCATCCTGGAGGCTGCACCCTCTCACCTGCTTCCGCAGAGCAGGAAACCCACCTGACTGTCCTAGAGACGCCGCCGCACAATGATTCCAGTCGTCCCCTGCGCTCGGCCCCCGTGGTTTGCCGCAACGTCAGCCTCGTCCCGGACCTTCACACAACAGCTCGCCCCCAAAGTCAGCGGCTTCACGGGTGGGTGAAACCGCGGTCACCAGCCCTGGAGCAGGGACGACCGCCCAGCATCAGCCACCCACCTGCCGCCAGCCCTGCAGCCTTCCAATCGCTCTCCTACCATGATACGAATCAGCTTTCCAGAACTGCTGTAGATATGTCGCTTCTCTGTGGTGGACACCTGCGTCGTTTTCTGCTACCTACAGAGACGAGCGATTTCTCCCGACCTGCAAGGCCCTCCACGTGGGGGCCCTGCCCTTGCTGTCCCAAAAAATCCTCTGTCACGCCACCACCCCTTGGAATATCTGTGTTGCTGCAAATGTTCCTCCCTTGGCCTAGAGCACCATCCTTCCTCACCTGGGTCCTCCTGAGGAACTCCTATTCAACCCTCCGAACCCTCTCTGGAATCCTCTCTAGCTTTGAAAACAGTCTAACACGCCCCCACCTCTGGGTCAGTGCCAGGCCTGAGCTGCTATGATCATGTTTGCCTTCCGTTCACCCTATTGAGGGGCGTGCACGTGTGCATGTGCACACGTGTGCATACATGCTTTTTCCATATACCCAGTGTGTCCAGGCTCGTAATAGGTGTTCTGAGTGCTCAGAAGTGTTTCTGGAATCTGGAGGTTTCTGGGCAAGCCCTCAGAGGATGTGGAGGGGCCGAGGAAAGCCGAACATTCAGCCTGAAGACCAGCCTGGATGCCGGAAACAGGACTTCTGTCCCAGAGCTCAGGGCGGTGCGGGGCAGGGACCAAGTGCAGGAAATGGGAGACGAGCCTGAAGAGTCCAGTGGGATTAAAATTCTGAGACATCGGGATCCCTGGGTGGCGCAGCGGTTTGGCGCCTGCCTTTGGCCCAGGGCGCGATCCTGGAGACCCGGGATCGAATCCCACATCGGGCTCCCGGTGCATGGAGCCTGCTTCTCCCTCTGCCTGTGTCTCTGCCTCTCTCTCTCTCTCTCTGTCTGTGACTATCATAAATAAATAAATAAATATTTAAAAAAAAATTCTGAGACACCTGCAAGGCCGGGGAAGATGTATGGACATCTTTTGTACAAAATCTACATCAACACTTTTAAGAAAAGCTGCATGTGGGAAACGGTGCTGGGAGGATGGGAGCTGCGTGGGTGCACCTGGTGGGCGTCCCTGGGGGGCAGAGGCTGGGCCCCCCGAGCAGAGGCTGCAGGATGCTGCGGCTGCACCCCGAGTGATGCCCTGTGGACAATGCTTCAGCAGCAGCACTGGGTACCTCGAGGGCACCACGCGTGCCCTGCAGTAAGAGGCTGATGACTGAACCAGCATAATGTGTGTTCCGAACACAAGGGGGAAATGTGTTTACAATACAACAGGGCTCCCGCCATCCCAATGGCTCGTCCCACTGCCATTTCAATGCAAGACAATTTAATTTAATTTTCTTTGCAGCGCCGTCAAGACCCCTCGTTATTTATGGGCCAGCCCTCTGGATATACTGTGGCCATGCACACATTTCCATATTGAACAATTGCATTTTGACAGGGATGGTACTTGGATATATATGCTCTTTGTTTATAGAAAGATCCAATCGGTGCGTGAGGGCCGAGGAAGGCAGGCGTGAGCATGCTAGGTGGCCCTGCTGTAAACCAGGCCATGATACACCGCGGTTGCATGCGCTTAGCTCTGAAGGCAATTTTTCCAACACAGAGTAATCATGATGAGCCCACGGCTTGGAGCCAGAGAGCTAAAAAATAAACATCAAATTTATGTAGTGTATTTAAGGGCTTTCATAACAGAAATTATTTACGTGTCAGGTACCATCTATCATAAGAGCCTGTGCTTAGAACACTTTTAAAATGCGTATTAGCTACCGGATAGGCCGACGACGATAGCCCTCTCGAAATTACTGTAGTCTGTCATGTACACGGGGAGCTTTGGGTCTTTCTTAAAAGGAAAATGTATGTTATGTTTTCAGTGGAGTGAAGCAGCTTCTCTGAGCCCTCTTGGTCTGTCCTATTAGTCCCTGGAAGTCAACAGCCTAGGCTCTGTTCTGAGACACGGCCCCAAGCGTGGCACGAGAACGTGATAAAGCAAAACAGGTCAGGCCTTGGACATGGGAACTGGCAATGGTTCAGCAACGCTTCACTTTCTGTCTCAAAGTTGTGCTGCGATGTTTGCCCATCCGGCCAGTTAAGCGTCCTCTGCAGATCCCCCCTACGAGGACACCTTCCCTACGAGGACCCCTTCCTTACCAGGACTTGGAGTCCCGTGGATTTGGGCCTGTTTCCTGGAAACGCCAAAGACCTAGGAAGGATGAGAAGAACAGGAAAGGGGCCCATCCTTTGGAAGGTGGTCTTTGAAGAGTCCCTGACTGAGGGTTAGTGCGTGTGTGTGGCTTGGGGAGTGGGGGGACAGGAGAGGGAATACCAACCACCATTCATCCACCCCACGCAGAAGCTAGAAGCTCCTTTGGAGTTTCTTAAGGCAAAGGTAAAGAACTCCTGGCATGTACTTTATGTTGAGGTAGATTTTCTAAAGGTAAAGACATACATATTTCTACATTCCGATTCCTATGCACCAATATAAAGGAGCACCATCTTTTTCTTTTCCACAGACTTTTTTTTTTAAGAGAGAGAGTAGGGAGAGGGGCAGAGGGAGAGCAAGAATCTCAAGCAGACTCCATACCCAACGAGGTGCCCCTGACATCATGACCTGAGCCGGAAATCAAGAGTCAGGATGCAAAACCGACTGAGCCACCCGGCACCCCATGGAATTTGGGGGGTTTTGTTAATCAAATTCCAAAACCACTCTTTTGTGGCCCTGAAGCAAAGAGCGTGAGCTATCATGTATTTGAGCAGATCTGTTCTAGACGGTCTAGCTGTCATGTCTGGAGAGCATTGGGGTTGAACAGGAGCACTAGCACTGCAGAATTTTGTGCCAAGGAGCATTTTTGTCTTGGGCTCTGTCGCTGGGTCTGCAGGGCCTCACAGTGTGATACACACGTTGGAGACCAGCTGGCTAGCGTGTGACTACTAGCTCAAGTGCTGGAGCCTCAGGACCGCGCCAAGGGGTGGAGGAACCCAGTGGTTAAGAGTATGTGTGCTGACCTAGACAACCCAACACCATCTACCCACCGCACGCCTACTTTAGGGAAGTTCCTAGCAGCTCCTGGTCTCAGGGCTAAAAATCACTCCTGCCTTTGGGGAGCAGAGAGGAGGAAACAAGGAAATGCACGCTGGGAGTCCCAGCTCCCAGAATCTACCTCCTGCGTGCTCAGCAGGTGTCTGTGGGCTCCCGTAGAAGTCATGGCTTGGGGCTGCATCAGACCGGAGATGACAGTGAGGCATGGGCCAATCCCACCTGCTGCTAGTGGATTCTAATTCAGTCTCTGGTGAGAAGCAGACAATCTCATTGTTTTCTCAGTTGTCTTACCTGAGGAATGCAGGGTTACCTTGGAAAAGGCGCTAATGAGCTCCAGAATGGCATTCCTAAGCCTCACGTGTCATGGATGCCAGTGTAATGCACGTGATCCCGTGGATTATTACCTGTTGCTGTTTGCTAATGAAAATGTAAAGCATTGAATAATAAACTCAGCATAATAAACAGATGCCTGTTCTTGCCAGAAGTTCATCCTGAATGGGTGTGCAACCATCGATCGGATGAGAGCCTACAAAGGGACGGGGGATGAATGACCTCTTTTTAGATGGAGCTTTGCTGTTAGTCTTCTGGAGACACGTAGATATGTCCTTTGAATTAATTATATTCTCTAAACCTCTACTAAGAAATATCAAGTATTATGCATTTTAATAAATAACAGCATGATGACTACAGTCTTGGAATTCAGAGGCCGACAGATGTCACTTCTAGTGTAGACTCCACCCCGACCAACACCAGCTTCACACACTGTGCTTCAGGTTCCCTGCCTGTGAACTTGGAGTTTCTACCTCGTGGGACAAAGTTATACACCCAGCCCTTACGCACGGCCCCTAACAGGCTGTAAGCACCCACGGAAGGGTGTAAATAATTAAATTTAATAGAAATGGTGAGCCAGCCCTGAAAGGAAGTGGGCACAGATTGCAATTCTCAACATTCCAGTACACTTTAGAACGTGTTTTTAAGAAATAACAGATCAGGGGAGATGTATGCAAAAGAAACAGAATAATAATATAATATACATGTCATTACATATAATATATGACTCCTCATGTAAACTGGGTCCAACTTATATTGGGTCCATATTTAACAGAAGAAATCGCTTAAGAAGACTGCATTAGGAAAGAAATACAGACTGCAGGTAGCTTGATGGCGTGTTAGCTACTAACGCAAGTGTTGTTGACGAGTCTGCTCTCTGTAAACCGTGCGTGGGCTGCCTTCCTTGGGTTCTAAAGGCCCAGTGGTCTTCACGCTACAGCATCACCCACTAAATTATTCATTCGTTCGCTCAACAACCAACCAGGATTTATTTGCAGCAACCGTTGCCAAACATCAGGGGAAGTTACAAGGTGATGGTAGGGACCTGGGGTGGGGGGGACACAGCCTTGCACCAGAGAAGTGAGAACACGCTGCTTCCTACATTCACTCTGAGAGCCCAACGTGGGCACGTCTGCATTTACATTTCCACCATTGAATCTGGAAATACTTTACAAATACAAAACAAATGCTCTGCTTCTGGTAAAGGAAGAAAGGAAGGAAAGGAAGGAGAAAGAAAGGACACATTTCCTTTGAATTTCCCTGACACCGGGCAACATCAGGAACATTCTACCAAATCTGAAATGAAACTAGCATTTCAAAAAGAGTCTCAGCTGCCGGGACAAGACAGTAATAACGGTATTTCCCTTCTGCTTCCCCAAAGAAAATTGCTAAATAATCTGTTAAAAATTGCACACATCGTATATATACACTGTGCTATATTGGTGTTTGACTTGATAAAGCAAACTGCACGTGTAAAATTATAGCAAACAGAGAATTCCTGATCCTGGGCTTTCCCTCGGGGAAAGGAGCCTGCAGAGCCTGCAGAGGGCTGGTGAGGACAAGAGGCCAGTAGGAAGTCCCCATGCTGGAGACACCTGGAGGACAGAGGAAGGGAAGCCCATGAACATGGGTGCACCTGCCCACACGGGACAAAAGTAGCACAGTTTTGTGATGAGACTGATCCGGGGGAGGAGAGAAGACAGCCTCCAGAAAAAGTGTGAAGAAAACTAGCCAAATTTTTAGCCAACATGAACCAGCTAGCAAAAGCTTCAAGGATTAAAAAATTGATGAAAAGGGAGATTTTCGTACAATTGCCAAATTCACGTTGTCTTGTTTATTCAATTCGCATGACCCTTTGTGCAGTTCCTTGTCCCGTATTTCCGTTGTCCCAGATGGCTGGGGAAGTGGGCTGGGCTGACCAGTGCTAACTCATGACACTAACTACCAAGGAGCGGCCAAGGTCTCTCCCTAAAGCCATCTGAACCCACGACCAGGAAGCGGTGTGGAGCGGCATGGGGGCTCTGCAGTAGAAAGTGGGGTGGTCTGAGCCTTGCCCCGGGGCTGCTGTGTGGCCTCAGGCGTCTCACTGACTAAGCTGGGCTTTTGTTTCCTGGGAGGAGCTGGTTCTAAAGACAGGCACTGAGGGGGGCACTTGACCAGATAAGCACTGGGTGTTACACTATATGCTGGCAAATCAAACTCCAATAAAAAAAAATATATACAAAAAAAAAAAAAAAAAAGACGTGCACTGAAATAACTTGCACAGCTCCCCAAGCCCTGCTGACTGTCAGGTACTGAAGCGAGCCCATTGACGGGGACGTTAATAAGCAGGAAACAAACACCATCCTTTGTCTAATTTTATAGATAAGACATATTCACAAAATCTCTGCCTCAACACTGTAGCTTCACCACTGGAATAACATTGCCAAACAGCAACGTTCGAAAATCCTACCAGGAAAATCTGGAAATCGTGGGGCACGAAACTTAAACGAGTTCCCCTCCTCTCTCCTGGATACTCAGCTTCACGTCTTAAATAGGCTCTTCCATCAGGTTCTGAGCACACTGCGGGGTCTCTCCATTACAAGACAAGAAGACGGGAGCACGGCCCCCGTAGCAGCTTCCTCTCCCTCCTTGTCTCCACGGGCAAACCTTCTGCAAGTGCCATCCCACTCAGTCCACCCCCAGACCTACAGCGTTACCCCCATATGTGCACACCTGAGACACACACAACACACGCTTGCACCTCTACCCGAAGCTCACTGTCCTGAGGCCCATGCAGCTCTGTCCACATGTGCGATGGAAATGCTTGACACGGCCACTCCCCCATGTCGGGCCACCTGGAGCCTCGCATCTCCCCACCAGACCCATGTTCTTCCCAGACTTGTTCCTGCCCTGTCTTCCTAGCCCCACGCAACGGCAGCACCATCTGTCCACACACGCTAGGAACCTACACATCACCCCAGACTCCTCCATCTACCTCAGCACGTAAATCTATTCACTGCCAAGATGTGCAGGTTTGCCTCCTAAAATAACTCTCACGTCCATCAACTTCTCTTTATTTCCACCATCCCTAGTCCAACCTGCCATCACATCCCACTGGGACATTGAAAAACTTCCTGACTTATCTTTATATCCACTCTGCCCTCTCTTGATAGATAGAGAGAGAGATAGATAGATAGATAGATAGATAGATAGATAGATAGATAGATGACAGGATAGATGGATAGATAGATGATGATAGATGACAGATAGATATAGATAGAAGAGGATAGATGACAGGATAGATAGATAGATAGATAGATAGATAGATAGATAGATAGATAGATGATAGATAGATAGATAGAGATGTAGTTACAGATACACAGAGAGAGGGAGGGAGAAGGATCTCTATACACATCTAGTTGTCTCTGTATTTACATATCAAATCAACCTGAGGAAACTTTCAAAATGTATATGTCATTCATCTCCCTAATGGGCCCTAATTGCTTTCAGGGTAAAGACCAAAATCCTTTGAATTTTCAGTTCCTCCAAAGCACTAGCCTCCCCTCCTTCTGTCAGGTTTCTCTACTTACCCCTTCCACTCTGTTAGCTCACCTTCCTCCCCACCCATCAGATCCCAACTTGAAGGCCACTTCCTCCATGACCTTCCCTCCCGACCACAGAGAGAAATCTGCGTCTCAGTGCCCTGCGCTAGTCAAAGACCGCAGTTAGGCATCTGTTAGGGACATTATCTGATTAATGTCTTTCTACCCTGCTTGACCACTGGTCCATTAGAACAGAGCCCATTATGTCCTTACTGCGTAGCACAGTGCCTGGTACCCGAGAAAAGCTCAATGCAATCTTTAAATAAATATTTCTTTTAAATAAATATTTGTTAAATAAAACGTTTGAATAAATAAATGTTTGTTGATGCATGATGGGGATCGACTCATATTCTGATTGAAGAGTTACCACAAAATACTTTGTTTCATCCATAAAGTGTGAGACTCCACTGTCCTACCTTAACACGCAGCACAGAATGAACTTAATTGAATCTGTTTAAGAATCCAAGATTCTTCCAGTGAGGTCATTGTCAACCTTTTCAGGGCCCCCGGTCCTTTCGTTGATTTTTGAGGACTGTGTAGCCTCTCCCAGCAAATGCACACATAAACATGCGTGCACATCAAACGGGATTCGCTGCTCTACCCACAGCGTTGCTGGACGTCGGGTGAAGGATTCCTGTCTCGGAAGAATCACCCTCAACAAAATCTGACACTCCAGGACTCCAGCTGCAAAGAGAAGAAGGCAAGGCAAAGGGGTTGAAATCATTGTCTTGAGGCCAAGACCTACCCTTCAGGGTGTTTTCACTTCCTTATATGACTTCCTCGCCCCCAATAGGCTTTTTCTCATTAAAAATCAAAAGCAGTGAAAGAGTCTGAGAGTTCTGACTAATGGGGTTTATTTCATAGTCACACTCTTTTCAGGACATGGCTCATATAAGGAACCCCAACCCCTCTCGCCCAAAATGATGCACACATTTAAAGGTGAGAATTAACCCAATGGAATGTTTTTGAGTCTGATAAGTCGTCACTTTATCAAGAAATGATTTTGGCCTAATTGAAAAGGAAAATGTGAGCATCTTGGACTTCCTGATCCATGATTCTCCTTGCAGGGAGAAGCTGCCAGTTGTTATCAATCCTGTAAATAAACACACTGATGAGAAAGCCGGTCCCACTATGTGCTAAATGAGTGCTTTGTGGGAAGCCACAGAGGCTCTGACAGTCTTTACCTCTTAGAATCTGAAGATTGGAAATAATACGCAACATTCCTAGCACAGTGCTTGGCTCAGGATGGGGACACGATAAAGATGAGCCAATACTGAATCTTGCTAGTTAGTCTTTATTCTAAATAACCAGTTCCAAATACCCCTTTACCATTAAATGTCTACTAAGCTAAATAGCATTGAAAAGAAAATATGGCAAAACTCTACTTTCTTTCCAAAAATGCAAATTAAAAGCAACCATAAGAAGACAAATAATTTTCATACACACAAAATGTGTATATATATATATGTGTATATATATATATATATACACACACACACACATATATGAACCAGTTAAATGAACCAGATGAAAGAATTCACAGATGGTACTTTTAACCATATGCAGAAATGACAGTGTGAAGGGGAGTATGTCCTGTCCAACAGTCTCCAAAACGGGGGAAATCTATCAACAAAATGAGATGGGAAGACAAAAGAAATATGATGTTATTGTGGAAATGGTCAACTTACGGGTTTCTTGACTATTCATGTAAGTTTGGAGAAATGACTGGCATGTTGGTGAAAATGCATAACACCAGGGGAACAAACCTGGAAAACGTTGTTTGTGAACTGATTGGCAACTTAATATTTCAGAGGGCAAAGGGGATGTGTCAGCCACATGTGAAAAAATGCCATCACTGTGACAGTCTTCATTCACCCTGTGAAAGCTCTGTGCTCGTGTCCCTCAGCCACGACAGCGAGCAGTGGGGGTGCCTCTCAGTTGTGCTCCTAGAAGACAACACATTTCTTCTCTCAAAACGTAAAGAAACAAACGCAGCTTTATGACTTAGGTCTAAAGCATTGGCTCCGTTACCAAAAAAATTACATTCATTCAAAATAACCAATTGGGAACTCTGCAAATCAACTGACCTACACTCTCAAAATGCCCATCAAGAAAGATAAAGAAGCCAAGGAGCCATTCGATTACCAGAGAGTGGAGACCCAAGAGCTAGTGCTGTGCAGGGTCGTCGATTGTTTTAGGTCAGCCTGAAGGACATCATTGGATCGACTGGGGGGAAAGAGTAAATAGTTACAATAATGCTAAATCTCCCAAGTCCGATAGAATAATATTCTCCCAAAAAAGGTTTTCAAACCCTAATCCTCAGACCCCATGCTGGATCACACAGCCAGAGGACGGAAGGCTGTAGATGCTCTATGCACTGGCATGAACAGGTCGTGGTTTACTGGACCATCCAGGTGGATCCAGTGTCATCCCAGGAGCATCAGTGCCGGCGTGGTGTGCCTTGAGAAGTGTGCTCCATCAGCCACTGATGGCTTTGAAGGCAGAGGGGGCCACGAGCCCTGGGATGCAGGCAGCCTCCAGAAGCCAGAAAGGCAAGGACACGGATTCCCTCCTGGAGCCTCTAGAAAGAGCACAGCCCAACCGACACCAGAATTTGAGTCCAGCGCTACTCGTTTCAGACTTCCGATGTCCAGAACTGCAAAATCATAACTTTATGGCTACTTGTTACAGCAGCAGAAGAGACCGCTACAGCAAGCATAGGAATTCTGTTGAAATTCTGTAGAAGGATGTGCTTGTTCCTGGGAAATGTACGTGGAAGCATCTAGGATTAAAATGGCATGCTCTCTGCAACCATCTCACTGACAGCTCAGCAAGAAAAGAAGGGGGCTGAGGTCAGACATCAGCACGATGGTCTGAGCAATCTCCTGATCAATCTCCGTGAGAGGAATGTGGGTGCTCATCGCACCGGCAACACTCTTGAAAAGGTCTACGAGTATTTCAGAATTAAAGTTCTGGGAAAACAAAGAGAAAAAAAAAGGAAGTTGTAAGATTATGGATTATGTCAAAGTTCAGTCGGAAGCAAGGTTTTAATCCATCAGCAAAGTCTACCATTGGCAAAGGAAGAGAGTGGCACCACCCACCAGGTATCAGAGGATCCCAGACAGCCCACTGAGGGGGGGTGGCGGGTGATGGGACCAACCCCGGGTCCCCTCCAACCTCCCCTCCTTAGCAGAAATGAGGAGTTTTACTGTCTAGAGAAGAACAGAGGGTCTTTGGGTGGCGGCGCCAGGCCAAGTGAAGGTCGCTATAGCCATACCAGTCAGACAACGGGGGTTCAGTGAGCGCTTGCTTCCTGCACGCTCGCTCAGTCCCCACCCTCACCCCACCCCCCACGGGGCCCCTAGAGCGGGAGCTCTGGGCAGGAGCCTGGCCGAGCCAGCCACAGCGGAAGACGTCACAGCACTGTTGGCAGGGTTCCCCCCCCCAACCCTGCGGAAAGACCCCCAGGAACACAGGCCTTCAATCCCTGTTTCAGTGCCACTCTCTGAACATTTTAATACGAAACACACAGCCCAAAATAATATACTTTGCTTTGCAAACATTGAAGACATCCCCTAAGATTTTACTAATAGTGTCAGAGAACAGGAAAAGGTAGTGTATCCATACAACAAACCACTAAAGACATTAAAAAAAAAAAAAGAATATTTGGAGAACAATAACATTTTAAGAATAAAACAACTTTTGGAAGTTGATATTATGAAAGAGCAGAAAACGTTTAAATTCAATGAAATAATTGGAAGACAGAGAGAGTGGAGAAGACTTCACAGCAGAAGGGTCCCCGTGGGTCCCCATTTCCCCGTTTCCGTGGTGACCAGTCACCTTCTTACTCGCCTCTCTCAACGTGGCCACAGCCTAGATGCTCTGCCCCGGGGGCTGACTAGGGTCACTGGCTGGGGAATCTGTGCTCTAGAAACGCTGCACCAGCTTCAGCCAGTGCACGAAGCATGAGGCCACCGAGGGACGAAGCTCAAGGTGTCAAAGTGTGAAACCAGATGCAGAATGTGGCAGGAGGGTAAAGGTGACGGGGACGGAGGGGCGCCATGAAGCAGGACCCAAAGCTTCTCCCAGGCGTCAGGGCCGGGGTGGGCGCACCTGCTGACCCTTGAGCAGCTTACTCGGCGGCTCTTCTCTGTCTTTGCCGGTCTCTGATCGGATCCATCCTGCTTTGGGTTTAAGGTGTAACTATCAAAGCCGACTTGATTTCAGATGCTCAACCAGCATCTAACTCTTGATTTCAGCTCAGGTCCTGACCTCAAGGTCCTGGGATCGAGCCCCATGTCAGGCTCCGTGCTCAATGAGGAGTCTGCTCAAGGATCTGCCCTCTCTCTCCCTCTGCCCCGCCCCTGCTCAGGGTCTCTCTCTCTCTCACACACACACATACATACATACATAGATCTTTTTAGAAAAAGGAAAAAAAGAAAAGTCAACCTGATTTTAGCCACTTCCATCCCAATATCTTAGGATATTCTTAAATTTTCTGAAAGCAAAGAATCTTACATGTATTGATGAACAAACACCTCTTCATTCTAACCTCACTGAAATAATAGTTTAGTCCGGGACCCTCCACCGGGGACACAGCTTCTCCTTCCTGCAGTATCTGTTGAAAAGTATTCGCCCTACTTCAGCGCGCAGCGCACGTTTCTCCTAGGCGCCCTGGGTCTTGCCGACGATAAAGGGGCCAGCCCTTATCTTCACATTTGGGATGTGTTCCCTCTTCCATCCACTGGCAATAATTAACATTTCATTTAACAAGGACCTATCATCAGCACGTGTCATATTCCCATTTCACAATTACTTTTCCAATTAAAACCCATTCTTAATTTGTCAGGTTTGTAAGGAATGACAATAACGTTCCCATTAAGTACATGCTACTAGCAAGTGCCCTCATTGCGGAAGTCATCACTGAAACAGCTCAAAGCTACGATTTCCATCACTTTACAACAATGCTTAATTTTCTTTTGTTTGATGATGTTTCCTAAGCATTCTCTCATTGGAGACACTGACATCAAAGACAAGAAGGGCCGGCAAGCTACATTTTGAAAATTCCCGTGTGACCCTCGGCCTGCCTGGGAGCCCTGAGGGCTGAACAGGGGGTCACCCGTGTCGCCCCCCCCCCACCGCCCCCCGATTCAGGAGCTCAGCTGGTCCCCTGCCAGGCCTTCCCTGTTTCCAAGTCCTCCCGAGTTCTCGGATGAAAGGCCAGTCTTCCCAGGAGCCTGATTGGCGCAGAGAGCAGGTGCCGAGCCCTGCATCACCCGCACCTGCTGAGGCCGCAGGGGCGCCAGAGAGCAGACACTGGGTGTCCCCATGCCCCGCGCTCACGGTGGCTCTGGAATTTACACCTAACTGGGTGCCTGCGTCCCGTCAAAACCAAACTCTTGGCCGTTAAAATCGATGTGGGCACGTGTGCTTCCAGCCACGAGGAAGTAACAGGGCCCAGACCCGCACACCATTCCTGGCGTCGGACAAGCGCGGGAGCGTGTTCCCTGAGATGGAACAGCCTCTGGAAAGGGAACCCGACAACCCAGCAGCAGCCAGACCAGGGTAGGACCGGCCGGGGGCGCTGGAGCTGGCGGGCCGCTGGGGACGCTCAGAGCCAGCAGCGGGGGTCCCGCGGGGACGCTCTCCGAGAGCACAGACGGCGACCAGCCACACGGTCTCCAGGGCCCACACGGGGCCCGAGTGCAGAGGACAGGCTTCAGGGAAGGCGACGGGCATTCAGAAGAAATCCCAAGGGTGGGGCCACCCTGCCCCCTCCCGACACGGCTCCCGGCCCTGGGTCGCCCTGCAAAACCACCACCTGGATCCCCACCAGGGCCCCGGGCGCCCTCTGGGCAGCACCGCCCAATGGCCTCGGTGGCTGGCCTGCCCTCGGGCCTCCTGTGGAAAGGGCTCATGGGTGGGCTGGCCGGCCTCCGCCGTCCCTCTCATTCCAGGATGCCCACTCCCGAGCCCGTTCCTCCCCCGTGTTCCGACATGGGGTCCTGGTAAGTGGGGTCCCTCCCGCGGCACCGAGCCCCCAGTACCGCGCAGGCCCAGCATGCCGTATCCCTCGAGGTCCTGGACGTCAGCCGGACAGAGCACCTGCGGGATGGTCCTCCCGCTCCTTGCGAGCTTTGAGCGTCACTGTTCACATCCCCCTGGTGAGGATGTGGTTCCGAGGCAGCCGAGTAGGAGGTGCGCTGAGGACCGCAGTTGGGCCCGAAGGCCAGGCCTCCAGAGACCGCTCCCCCCGGGCAGGGGGGTGAATGCCAAGCTGGTGGGCGGCCAGCCTCGCTGCTTTGCACTCCTGAAGCCCCTCCCTGCCCCTGATGTTGTCCCGCACACTGGGTTCTGGATCTCTCTTCCTGAATGGCTCTCTTCTCTCCTCCGGCACCAGCTCGTACCTGAGCTATTGTGATGCTGCTAACCTGGTCTTTCCTCCTCTCTGCGTCATCTCCTCTGCACACTGTGGCCGGAGGATCTTTTTTTTTTTCTTTTTTTTTTAAGATTTTATTTATTTATTTATTCATGAGAGACAAAGAGAGAGATGCAGAGACACAGGCAGAGGGAGATGCAGGCTCCCTGCGGGGAGCCCGATGCAGGACTCGATCCCAGGACTCCGGGGTCACACCCTGAGCCAAAGGCAGACGCTCAACCACCGAGCCACCCAGGCACCCCTGGAGGATCTTAACAAAACACAAATGTGAGCCCTCAATGCCTCTTGTCACCCTCTGGGTAGAGACCAAACTCAAAACTACACAGCGTGGTCCCTCCATGACCTCAGCCTCACCCTGTCCCGGCCACACTGTCCTTCCAACACTGGCCCCGTGCGCCATCCCCGCCCAGGCTCCGAACCCTTCCTTCCCTCTGGAATGACCCTCACTGCTGACTGTCCCTCGTCCTTCAGACCCAAACCCATCCCAAGCCTCACGGCCGTCCACCCCCCAGCAAGTCCCCCTTAGACGCCCCGGGAGCCCCCAAAGCTCTCACCGCGGCATTGACACTTTGCACATGTCCGTGTAATGGTTTGATGAATGTCTGTCTAGAGGAGGAGCTCCGTAAGGGCAGGAGGGCACAGGGACTGACACGGGGGAGTTTCTTAAGAATTTTGGGAGGAGAGAAAGGGAAGAGAGAGTGAGAAGAGAAGGAAATGACGAGGAGAGGAGAGGGGGAGGATGAAAGGAGGAGGCGAACCAGGAAGGGGAAGAAGGAAGGGCGGAGGAGGGAGGAGGGAAGGGACAGGAGGGAAGACTCACACCTGAGCCTGACCATCACTCTTGCATTTCTGACTTCCATGGGGGATCATCCCCAGGGAGGGCGAACGGGGGACCCGGGCTCAGGGCAGGACCCTGACTCTTCCCAGGAAAAAGCTGCATCAGAGGAGAAAATTGCCGATGACCACAGGCTCACAACGTGGTGCTCACATTTCATGTTCCCGGACCCCGGTCACTGGTGTCTGCTTGGGACGTAGGGAGCAGAAGTAGGAGGGGGTGAGGACATGACATCCTGGCAGGAGCTCCCGTCCTGCCGCTGAGCAGAACCGGGCACCCGCTCATCTGTCTCCACTGAGAGTCTGTTACGTGCCAGGCGCTCTTCTGAGTCCTCGGGATCCGTGAGGTTAAAACAAAAAAACAGACGAGAGCCTTTCCATTGTGCGATTTACATCCTAGTGGAAGTAGACTTGGCATTTTCTCATCCGGCCGGTGGAAATACGTTGTTTTCACAGGTCATTGTAGAGACGGAGCCCCAGCACTCACCAATCTCAGCGGCGGGACTGTCCTCCTTCTGCCAACAGCTCTGGGCTCTGCGCCTGGTCCCAGGCCGCGACGCTGGAGAGACAAGGTGAGCCCAGCACCCACAGGGCACCAGGGTACAGGACAACCCGCGGTGAGGGAGACACGGGTATGGTGAGCTTGGTGCTGTCTCCCAGGCCCATAATGCATGGGAGGCCCTTACATAACACAGGCACGGGTTTAATTTAATCCTAGCAACGATCTACATTTAATTTAACAACAACGCTGTGAGGAAAGAACGGCCATCCAGTCCATGTTCCAGGTGGAAACAGGGCAGGGGTGTGAAAACACTCGCCCGGTGCACACAGCTAAAGCGGGGAGACTGAGATCCAAACCCAGGCAGGCGGAGTCTGAGACCCCAAGCTAAACTCATTTCCACACTGTCCCCATGGATGCGTCAAAGGTCTGTTCCAATGCTCAGCACACACCTGGAGCATACCTGGTCCCTAAGAATGCTGAGTGATGGGGCACCTGGATGGCTCAGCGGTGGAGCCTCTGACTTTAGCTCAGGTCATGACCCCGGGTCCCGGGATCGAGTCCCGCATCGAGCTCCCCGCAGGGAGCCTGCTTCTCCCTCTGCCTGTGTCTCCACCGCTCTCTGTGTAACTCTCATGAATAAATAAAATATTTAAAAAAAAAAAAAGAATGCACAAAATGGCATTCACAGGTAAGTCGTCAAACCACAGCTGCATTAGCAAAAGTGAAGAGTGTGGAACGGTTTTACATGTGGTGTCTATTCCTCCGAGAGAAGCGCAACATCCTGCCGGGCTGACCTGCCCCCGTAGGAGCGCGGTGTCGCACAGCCCAGCCCTGCTGTCCCCGTCGCTGCAGCACCTGACGCACGCCTGGGTGGGGCGTGTGCCCCCAGGTGTTGGGCCCGGAGAGGAAACACACAGCAGATAATCGCAAACACAGCCGTGCTGCGCCGTCAGTTCTGGAAAGCTGACTGCTCCCACCCGCACTCAGTATTATGGGAGCCCTTGAGATGATCTGACTTTGTTGCATTCAAAGTCCCAGGAATGGGGGCGCCTGGCTGGCTCAGTCAGTAGAGCGAGTGACGCTTGCTCTCGGGGTTCTGAGTTCGAGCCCCACCTTGGGTATAGAAACTACTTAGAAAAATGAAATCTTAAAAAAAAAAAAGATGAATGGATAAAGAAGCTGTGGTCTATGTATACAGTGGGATATTCCTCAGCCATTAGAAATGACAAATACCCACCATTTGCTTCGACGTGGATGGAACTGGAGGGTATTATGCTGAGTGAAGTAAGTCAATCGTAGAAGGACAAACATTATATGGTCTCATTCATTTGGGGAATATAAAAAATAGTGAAAGGGAATAAAGGGGAAGGGAGAGAAAATGAGTGGGAAATATCAGAGAGGGAGACAGACCATGAGAGACTCCTAACTCTGGGAAACGAACTAGGGGGTGGTGGAAGGGGAGGTGGGTGGGGGGTGGGGGTGACTGGGTGACAGGCACTGAGGGGGGCACTTGACGGGATGAGCACTGGGTGTTATTCTATATGTTGGCAAATTGAACACCAATAAAAAAATAAATTTATATTTAAAAAAAAGGCTTAAAAACACCAAGAATGAAGAAGAAACTCCTGGGTAGTACAAACGGACAAGCATCACCAGAACTGATTTACGAAGTGTGCTTGTAATGGGCAGATATTGCCTGCGTTCAGGAGTTCACGGTCATTTCCGTTATAAGCATAGGTCCCTAGGGGCCTACAATGATGAGAAATATGCGAAGGAAAAATGTCATATCTTATTCTCAGAATTGGGCCAGTTGGGTACATAGGCCGGAGGAAATCTGCTCAGGAATGCGTAAATATAAAACCATGAGTACGCGTCAAACCTGCGTGAGCAAACGACGGAACAGAATTGCTACCGTAGAATATTTCCATTTCTTTAAAATTTTCACTAATATCCTTGGTAATTACGCTTATAAGACTATAAGGCACTAACGTGGACTCACAACTTGTACTTCTATGGACAAAATACGGACGTCGAGCGGCAGGTGCCATGTACACGTTTCCGCGCGCCAACTTCCAGGCTTTGCCCACAGACCTCTCTCCTTTTCACACCATCTGAATAGGGAATTAAAATTAATAACATGTTTTTTAGCTGATTTTTCTAACTGGTGTTTTTTTTTAAGATTTTATTTATTTATTTTTATTTATTTATTTATTCATGAGAGACACAGGCAGAGGGAGAAGCAGACTCCATGCAGCAGCCCGACGCGGGACTCGATCCAGGACCCCAGGATCACGCCCTGGGCCAAAGGCAGACGCTCAACCCCTGAGCCACCCAGGCGTCCCTCTGACTGGTGTTTTTAAAAATCATATATGCTTGACTATTAAGAAGTGGCACATTTTTTCCCCACCTTTCCAATAACTGGCATGATTGGATCACGAAATAATCTCAAGTATTAAATTGCTTCTCCTTTCCTCAACGTGGTGCTTTACGGGAAGCCCCCACCCTTGGGCTTCCAGCCAAGACCCCGATGACAATGCACGATTCGGGCCCCAAAGAGGCTAAAATGTCAGGGCGCAAAAGGTACCTGGTTTTAATTTGTGCAAAGCAGAGACGTAAATGAGACCAACCTAAAAGCTGTGCCACGTCCCACTCAGGGGGCTCCTGTGTGCACACCTGCAGGCAGCGCCGAGCTGCACTTCACGCCAGGCTGCATTTGCACACAATTAACTTTTGGAGTCCCAGTTTATCGTTTTTTAGAGGTAATAAATTGCACCCCTTGATTTTTTGGCATGCCTAGGCATGTGTATTTGCTGTTGTGTCTTTTTCAAGTGCCTTTACATTTGAGTGCACATAAATTCCATCTTGCTGGAGGTCAGACCCTCATTAATTCACTTGACCCGGCTGCAAACTGCTCTTCAGAAAGAGCGGAGGGGGAGAAAATAAAACATTTTCCCCTGGTGCACCAACAAGGAATCAGCAATATAATAAATACCAGGAAAATCAGAGCAAAGGAAAACATAATTCAGCACTGACCATACAATTAACATCCAGGTCCTACCGTGATTCCAACGTAATTGGTAAGAAGTAAAGTTAAAACACTTTTTTTAAGTTTTTCCTTCAGCTACAACTAAAAAAGCTAATAAAACCACAAGCTGCATCCACTATCCCAATGAATCCTTAGACTCGGACAGACTTTAAGTCATGAAAATAAATGATGACACTGAATCTCCACGTGCTTGTGTAACGTGATGTATCCTCCACGAAGACCCCAAAGAAATAAATATTCCAAGCCGAGGTCGCCCTATTGATTGAGCAGGAAAGGGCATTCTGAAAGGCAAAGCATTTTTAAAAATTAACACTACACAGATGCACCTTAATGCTTTTAAGAAATGTCTCTAGCAGATGGAACATCAATTTAAAAAGCTCAAAAAAAAAAAAAAAAAAAACAATCCGCTCCTGACAGAGAAAACGCAGACTGGTATTTAGAAAGCGCAACGCACCTCCCTGCCCTGCGGTCCTGCCTCAGAGGAACGCGAGAGACCGTGGGCGACAGGAGGAAGCAAGTCCCTTGGAGGGATGACAGGACCAGGGCGCTTTGAGGGGCGCTGAGTTCCCGCGGTGATCTGAACACGGGATGAGAGGGGCCAGCCAAAGGTCGTGAGGTCGGCCCGGGAGGTCGAGACCTCCAAAGCACTAGTTCCATTCGTGAATAGCGGAGGTTTGGAGGGAAGAGAATAGAAACTCATTTATATTTTGGAAAATGTCATTGGGCCTGTGCCGCAGGGGAAGGGGGTCAGGAGGGCCAGGAGAGGTGGGTCACGGTGCTCTGGTCCCGGGGCATCGCGCGCTGCGTGGACGGTCCTCCTGCAGGGCGGCAGGGCGAAGACGCAGTGACTGAGCACCGGGATCTCAACGCCGTAAAGCCGCTTTTGATGCCTCCCGCTTCAGGACTTGGGTTTTGGCATCAAATAGCAAATCTCTGGTGCGCGAGGAGCTCTGGTTTTCCGTTTTCATCTCTGGTTCCTCCCCCAGATCAATCGTGCTCACGGACGTCGACACGGGATTCCAGGCCTGCGGTCTGCAGTGCGATGACGTGGAACGCGCTCACGGGCACCCCTGTCCAGGTGCAAGTGGTAGGAGCGGTCGCCAAGGCCATCCCCTCAAAGCCACAGCGGGATCCGCTGGCTTCCGCTCTGCCCGGCCCCCCCAGCCCCTGTCCCATGACCACGGGCATCACCCTAAGTCTCAAAACTTTAGGCTGCAAGAGACCCAGGGCGTGTTTACTGGAATACGCTACTCTGCACTTGACTGTGATTCCAGTTCAGTTAACATCTCCTGACTCCAGGAAGTGCCCCGAAGACCCCAGAACCCACGGGAAAGCGCTTCCTCTGTGCCCGCGAGGACTTTGCCCATTTATGCTCCCCTTTGCAAGTCCCAGCCCTGCGATCCCCAATCTAGCGCAGGTTTGAGGATCCCAGAAGGTCGAAACCCCAACAGAGAGGCGAGATAAACTTCCAAAGTCCGATCTGCAGAGCGACAGGGTCCCGCTGGCAGACCACGGCATGCCCACACCCACCTGGGCCCACAGTCCTCTGCCAGCGTTTGTTTCCTTTGACCTTGAGCTCTGAGCCAAAATGTTAACAGTTGGTTTGGGAAACTCCAGCACGTAGCGAACGCTCTCGTTTTTAGGAACCTTGAGGTTCCTAGAGTTTCCGTCAGCTGTTCCCAGCAGAGAAGTCTGACGTGGGGCCCGGCGGTGTCCGGGGGGACTCAGACCCCGCACACAACCCGCGAGGCGCTGGGGCCGGTGCAGAGCGAGGCGGGTCTCCCTCTGGTGGCCCCAGGGGCCCCGGCCGCCACGCCCTCTGTGAATCCGGCGGTCGCCCTCCCAGCCGCTCCCCTGCAGGGAAGAGTTGAAGGTGACAGACGGCCACACGGATGAAATTGCGTGCACTTAGCCTGACCCCTCGCAGCGACTCCATGCGGTGACCAAACCCTTCCGCACATCAAGGGTTTGCTCTCACTCTTCACCGTCCACACCTCTCTGCTCACCTGTCCCCACGCCCACGTCTCCACCCGCCTGTCTCCACCTGCGACACACGCTGCCTCCGCTGGAATGCCCATGCTGACGGCAAAGGACATTTCCAACGTCTGGAGTTCACAGGCCCTGTCCCTGGGCTCCCAGGGACGCGACACTTGAGCATCACTGAGGACAAAAGGACGCGGGAAAACCTCAAAGCACAGGCTCTGTTTCTGCCCCGAGCACACGCCGTGCACCTGCTTCACTAAAGAGCATTGGCAGGAAGCAGCACTTGGAGACTCCCTGGTTCCCACAAGGTTAAGGTCATGCAGCCCTGCAGGTCCTGGAAGCTTGACTTAAGGTCTGCAGCTTTCTGAAACGTCCTTTGTCTCGTGATTTGTGACTTTTTGTGTAAAAACTGAACACAACCCTCCACCAGAAGCCCCTCTGCTGGAGCAGGCTTTTCTTCGTGAAGACCCCGCGTCCAGGCACCTGTCCTCACTGGGGCTGGAAGAAAACTCTCTGCCTTTCTTTCTGAAGTTCTTTTTTTTTTTTTTTTTAATTTTTATTTATTTATGATAGTCACACAGAGAGAGAGAGAGAGGCAGAGACATAGGCAGAGGGAGAAGCAGGCTCCATGCTGGGAGCCCGACGTGGGATTCGATCCCGGGTCTCCAGGATCGCGCCCTGAGCTAAAGGCAGGCGCCAAACCGCTGCGCCACCCAGGGATCCCTCTTTCTGAAGTTCTTAAAGGTTTGTTCATGATGTGCCGACACTGACACGAATCTGCGCCCATTGACACGCGTGGACAGACGTGCCCCCCGAGGCTCCGCCGTCCTAAAGTGGCCACGAGGAATCACCAGGAAGACTAGAAACAAGGAAGACCTCACGCGTCGCCTCCTCTTCTGTGTCACGAGCCGCACGGTTCCCTTGCCGACCGATTATTCCTGCGATGTGACACCGACACTTTCCTGATGCCGTACAAACATGATAAAGGTTTCTAGGCTAAACTAGGCTTCCCATTTAACAACAACCAAAAAATAAATAAACAAAGATAAAGTTCAAGAGGCTCATGTAGGTTCTCTGCGTTACTGAGTCGCCGAGCTGTCCGCCGGGATGCGTCACGCTTGCGACATCCTGCAGAGCTGAGTTTCACTTCCCAGAGGCATCCGGGGGAGGCAAGGGCTCAGCTCCGACATCACCTCTTTAATAGAATTGATTTGGGTTTTCATCGAGGCAGGAGACCCCCTCTGGGCCCAGTGGACAGTCCTCTGCCTCCGCGATGAGCCCCTCACACTTTCCCAAACGCACCTGTGGAAGTGGGTGAGCTGACGGCCACGCTTCCTTCTGCTCGGGTGGGGACCGTGTAGGTGGAGGGCGACAGCGCTCACCTGATTGGGCCCCCACCTCCCTGTCCACCCCGGACCCGCACCCGTGCTGGAGAGGAAGGCCCAGAAGGGTGGAGGGGCTCGGGCCAGGGCAGCCACTGGGCCCCCGGTGGCCCTGCTCTGTGCCAGCCCCGCGAAGAGCACAGAAGAGATGCTCTGAAAGCTGCCACGGGGCTTCACACCAGGAGTGGTTAGAAGACAAGAGGGTACATTAGGAAGTGTTCGGGGCGCTTCTCCCCACGGAGAAGCACCTCCCGGCCTCCAGGGTGGAGCCCCGCTGCGGCCCCAGAGCCACCCGGACACACGCCACCCGTCGGCACGTGAGGGGCAACAGGCCGCCTTCCCCACTCTGAGCTCCTCGACGTAGGGCTCACCTGTCACTGCATCGTCTCCCTCACGGCGCCCAGAAAGGAGCGGGGTCGAAGCTCCAGTCCACGACAACGATGATCCCAGCGTTACAAGTTCTGCTTGGAGCTTCCAGGAAGGAGTCACCAAGTCCACAAGTGCTCGCTCGCTTTTCCCACAGACCCGGGATCCTGAGCGGAAATGATTCTCGTGGGGTGAAGGCGGGCAGGGAGCGAGGGCGGGAAATTCCCATCGCCCAGAGTCGCCCCCCGCCGCTGGGCCCCACGCAGATGCTCCATAACCTTCAGGACCAGGTCGGTGCTAGATGTGCTCCCGATCGGCCGTGAACGCCGGAGCCAACACGGGGTGGTCGGGAACCGGAGCAACCCCGGGAACCAGATCAGGGAAGAAGCAGAGAAGGGGAGAGCAGGGGGGGGAGGGAGGAGGAAGGACGAGGAGCGGGAGGAGGGAGGGGAGGAGGGAGAGGCAGGGAGACACGCAGGAAGCCTCGCCCACGTGCCTCTGAGTTAAATCCAGGCCAGCGAGTGTCGCCGGGCAGTGCCGCCCGGTCGGAAGGCCGTGAGCCACGTCCGTAAGTCGAAGCGCCCTCGCGCCACACTTTGGGAAAAGGTAAGAGGTGAAGTTAACTGTAACCACACGGTTCACTGAACCTGATATGTGCAGATGGATTTTCATTTGAACATGAAATCAATGTAAAAAAATGATTCATGAGCCGTTTTACATTCTTTCTTCCTACTAAGCCTTGGACACCGGGGTTTTGCACTCGCCTGCGGCACCTGAGGACGAGCCGTACTTCACGCACTCAGAGGACGATGCCGGTCTGAACCCCGTGGACAGTTCATCACAGGCCCTCAGGGCAGGTGCCTCCTTCCCCCCTGCCCCAACCCACGCCGGGGAAGCGTGATGTTTTAAAGAAAATCCATGCCTTGTTGCTAAACTGGGCCAGGTTCTTTTTTGGGAACAAAAATCCTTTTCCTTGGGATCCCTGGGTGGCGCCGCGGTTTGGCGCCTGCCTTTGGCCCAGGGAGTGATCCTGGAGACCCGGGATTGAATCCCACGTCGCGCTCCCTGCATGGAGCCTGCTTCTCCCTCCTCCTGTGTCTCTGCCTCTCTGTCTCTCTCTGATGTGACTATCATGAATAAATAAATAAAATCTTTAAAAAAAATCCTTTTTCTCTGAACCTCCAATGCTGTTCTACTAGGACTGGATTGCAGACGTTATCGGCACAGGGTGAGGCTCCGCATCTCCTTCAGCGCGCTTGGGAGGCCTAGAGCTCAGCACACGGCCAGTCGTGAGCCCCCGAGGACACCCGGAGCCCTGAGCGGACCCCCCAGCCTCGAGCTCAGACCGATCCCCGCGTGCGGAGCTGACCCCGCGGCCCGGAGAGGAGCGCACCTCCCCTCCCTTGTGCTCTTCTCTGCTTTTGCACGAGGTCACTAGGTCACTGGAGATGGTCACGGTTTTCCCTCCTCGCTAGTGAACTAGCGGCCGCTCTCTCTTTCGTGGGTGGTGACGAACAGGTCTGCTTGTCTGCAGGTGGTTGAGGGGGCTCGGTCTCTTCCGGGGGCCTGTGGTCACGATGGAGCCACCATCTTCTTGTCCTTGGATGTCACTCGTCTTCCTCCTCCCATGCAAACGGGCGTGGGAAGCTCTTGTGCCCAACGCCGCCTTGAGATAATGCCACCACGTTGTCCCAAATTTCAACAATAGTGGACGTGATCAAAGACTTAAAACTCAACGAAGATGAACCCAACTTCAACTTCTGTGGCTGGAGCCCCGTGAGGGCAGCCGGCGGGCAAGTCCTGAGGGATAGCGAGGCTCGGGGCCGCCCGGCCGGGAGGGACCTGAAACGCCTTCACCGCGCGGCCGGCGGGGGCTTCGTACCTGGCCCGAAAGGAGCCCGCAAAGATACACTACGACAGCGACAGCGGGTCCCCAGGGATCCTCTGATCCGCCAGGCCGCTGGGGGCCTTCCCACGCCAAGCCGAAAGCCTGAGCCACGGCGGACCCTCGGTGCTTTCTTTTTTAATTAAAAATGATTCCAACCCAGAGAGGAGGACGGGTTCCCCGCGAACGACACTGCACGAGTGGCTGCATTGAGCTGTGTTCAACCAGAGCCTTATGTCTAAGGGATACAGTATCTGGAAAAAACTCAAATCATAATTTCTGGTATTTCCAACTCAGCCACGCAGTGAGGTAATAACCCCACGTCCGTCTGAGGTCAAGAGCAAGCAGCACGACGCCTTTTACACATTTTCTCCCGCGGGGAGTGGGAACTGAGTGGGACAGGGCGTCCAAAACTCTGTCTCGATTCTTCGCTGAGCTCAGCGTCTCTGGCTGGGAAAGTCGATCTTGAGAATCCGGAGTCGTGGAGTCTACAAAGGCCAAAGACGATTACACAGTCCACACCCTCTTTTGTATTTTGCTCCTTCATTGTGATAGAATAACCCACGGTTTGGGATGGTGGCTTAGGGACAACACTTCACGAGCATTTCTCAGGAGAATCCAGTCTGTGGTTCAAGGGCACACTGTGTCCTTGTGAGCAATATCCACTTAACCAGACCCGTATGAGCCCCACGTCCAAGGGGCCGTGGACACCACCCATCACGGATCTCTGCTGGGAGGTGCACATCCTGGATCCTGGATGTGCCCCAGGAGTGCCTTGGTTGCCACGAGAACACATTCTGACTCTACCGCCCCTGTGTCCTTCCTTTGCATTGTCATCGTGGTGGCATCATTGTACACAACAAACAGGGCAGGGCAAGGCCGGCGTGGGGAAGCTGGGTCTTACCACTTTTGGGGTCCTTTTCAATCCTAAAGTAAAGGGGTTTCTGGTTGCTATTTCCTTGCTTTTTAGGGCTAGGTCAGGCCTAAGTTGGTTTCTCAGCAACAAAAGATTGCCTTTGGAAGGCAGCCCACTCAAGGATCGCTTTTTTTTTTTTTTTTTTTTTAGATTTTTATTTATTTATTCATGAGAGACACAGAGAGAGACGCAGAGACACAGGCAGAGGGAGAGGCAGGCTCCCTGCAGGGAGCCTGATGTGGGACTCGATCCCGGGACCCAGGATCACGACCTGAACCGAAGGCAGATGCTCAACCACTGAGCCACCCAGGTGCCCCTAGAATCACTATCTTTGTTTATTTGAAACTGCTAATCAGTCCAATATCTTTCTGAAAGTGAAGGTACCATCCCATGTGTGTGCACGCGTGTGGATACACACTCGGTAGTAGACTAGGGTCATTCACAATGTCCCAGGAAGCGTTTAAAGACCTTTGCCCTAAAACCGAAGCAGAACATGTGTTTCCTGGTTGCATTGCACGGCACCATAGAGTAGTCACCCAACAAGTTTCTTCCTCAATGTGTGTGGCAAGAAGTAAATGAAATAAAGCACTGGGCTCCGGGTCTTCCTGCCACAGACATGCCCCTCCTCGCACCCAGGAGTCATCCTCACCTGACTGCTCACCTGGGAGCTGTCTGGCCCCTCCGCCCGGAGTGATCCGTGCCATATGCCATCCTGGTCCTTCCAGCCCTGCTTGGAAGAAGAGGAGGACAGCCTTCCCACACCTACAGCGTCGAGGACCAGCAGCTGGAGGCACACATCAAGACACAGCACGACTTGCACATGAGCACAGGTCAGGGCCCACGGGATGACCACAGGGGATGTACTCGCAGCGCGAAGATACTCTCCAACCCAGAGATGCCTTTTGTGGGTGGTGAGGAATCACGGGACGTCATAGAACTTGGGTAATTTCAGCTACCTAGAAACTAACCCTGTCATGTTTGATGATTTGTCTTGTTTTAAAAAAAAATAAAAGAATCTCATGATATATTATGTATAGCTGATTTGCAACTGAAGGGCTCAGGGCTATGGAATATTCTCAAGATTTCTGGGTAGAGGCTTTGATTAAAAGGAGGATAAATACCAGGACCTCCCAAGCACTCATGCTGGTGTTTGGGGCCCTAAATTATCTTAACCTGGTTCGTTTACATGACTAGCTTTCTTTCAACTCCCGAATGTTCTACAGGCATGGGTAGCGGGCCCTAAGAGGCTGGAGTTGGGGCTCAGAGGCAGGGCGACCCATGTCATCTCCACCCCGGGGACAAGGAGACCCCGGCAAGGGCATCGTGCAGACTGGCATGGGCAGGAGTGAGGCTGTGCGGGTGCAGCTGGCTCTCAGGTGCGAGTGGGAGACGCTGGGGTGGCAGCTCCGACCTCCTGCTAACCCGGGCTTGCGTGGGTGAGGTCCGAGCGCCGTCACCCCACAAAGGAGGAGCTGCACAGCGCACGGGGCCAGGCCCTTCGTGCGCCGGGTCCCGGGGACACGACCCGCAGACATGAACTGGTTTGACCCCAGCACCCGGAGCACCTCTCGGACAGTAGGAGCACGTCACTCAGGAGGCCCAGGGACCACACGCAACCATGCAGCGTGGACGTGCAGTGCCCAGGCTGCGCGCATTGGCGAGCGGGCACCTGCTAGGTGCCTCCGGGGACCGCACACGAGAACAGGCCAGCACGGCTTCCGGCGGCGTCGGGGGTCTGCACCCCACCTCCGGCTGGTTCCAGGCAGGGCTCATCCTGGAGCATCTCTGCACCGACACAATGCTGTTTTCTAAGGCGGGTCCCCTCATCCCCACCGTTTAACGCTGTCCCCTAAGCCGTCCAGGCAGTGACAGAAATTCGCTACTTTCTACACAGCGCGGCCGTTTCCCCTCCGGTTCCACCCTCTGTTCCCACCAGCGTCTCTGCGCGTTTGCACGACCCTCGGCGTCCCACAAGAGGCCCGTCTTTCTGCATCCCTCATCTCAGCCAATGCCAAGTGTTCCTGGGCTCACAAGCAGGTCCCACACCCACTCTCTTATTCAAGCAAGAAAAGGAGAAATATTCACTACGAGTCAGGTCACACATATGTAATGTCCATTCCAAAAGTCTACGTGAATTGTTAGAAAGTTGTAGGATACCAACTCTAATTCTTCATTTTTCCAAATATGACATCAATCTCTACCTTAGAAAAAAAAATCTTAAGCCTTTTTTAATTTTTTTTATTTTTTTGCTATTGTTTGTTCTGCATCCCAGGAAGGCTTCATAATGAGATAAAAATCCAAGATTTTTTTTTTAGAAATGTATTAACGTATACCTCTTATGTGTCTACATCTTTATTATTTATATATTTTTCCGAAATAACTGAATAACCTTTGAACCTTTTCTAGGTAATCATCCTCTTTCCATATGATCATTACCATTTAATGAAGAAATACTTTCTCCTTCTGAGGTATTATCTACAATTCGGTTTAAAAAAAATTAACACTCAACATGCCTCAAAAATAATAAGATCCCATGGGCAAAGCCATGCTGTGAGATATATATGAGTGCAACCTGGCTAAAACAAACAAGAGTGGCATGTCTGTCTCTAAGTATAAAATTGAGCCTCAGTGAATTTTACTGTCCATGAACTTGCTCCGATGTTACAGAATTTACATTGCACCAAATGGGAACAATTAATCTAGGCCTCGCTGGTTGGCTGGACAATAAAAGAAGAAACTTCTCTTGATTTATTGCCATGCCTTCATTTATTCCATATCATTTTTAATTTAGTCTAGAAATGAAATCTAGACTGGGTGGCTCAGCTGTTGAACGTCTGCCTTCGGCCCAGGACATGATCCTGGGTCCCGGGATCAAGTCCCACATCAGGCTCCCTGCACGGATCCTCCTTCTCCCTCTGCCTGTGTCTCTGCATCTCTCTGGGTCTCTCATGAATAAATAAAATCTTTAAAAAATAATAATAAAGAAACGAAATCCGAAGAGCTTCCAGGAATAGATCGGCTACCAAGGTGGGGTCACAGGGTCTTCATGGACAGATGGCCCCTCCCGCCCTTGCGACTTGGGCAGATGACCGGGATGGTGGACAGGGAAGGGTACATGGGAGTGGACACACCTGAACAGGTGCTTCCTTTGTGCAGGGCACTGTGTGGGGTCATTCGAGAAGGAAGAAGTGTTGGCTGCAAAGGGCTCGCACCCTGGTGCCCTCCTAATCCTGTCCCTAACGAGGCAGCCTTGAAAGATGGACTAAAGAGAGAAAGGGCTCAGAGCCAACGCAGACACACGCATCATCAGGCTCTGTGAAAACCCCACTGAAGCGCACACAACGTTCTGCAGAAACTCATGCACACACGGAGGAGGTGAGCCCAGTGGGCCTTAAGAGGACCGTGGGTTTTGATCAGCCAAGGACTGGGGGACGGAGCTGGTGAGCGAAGCCGCACAATGTGAGAACACAGAGCATATTCAGCGAACAGTAAGAAGTCCGCGATTAATCCCAAATCGTTGAGAAACAAGTCACCTCACATGTTCCCACGCTGAGACGAGACCTGTGTGGCTCCATTCCGGATCTCATTAGTTCCAAGAAGCTCCGTGTCACACTTCCCGATTCGCGTCTCATTAGGTGGCGATGGCAGGAGCCATGTGCTGAGGACGGACGCCTCTCGCGCTGGCCCGTGGGCTATTGGTCTGGACTCGTGGTCCATTTCCTGTGGCCTGGCGGTCGGGGTCCACACCACTGGCTACAGTTTCTGGCAGCCCCTAAATGAACTTGGAGTCGCCATGTGCTGACGACGGTCACTCTAAAAATAACAAGGGGAGTTATTGCCGTGGTCTGGGGTTTGCGTTCACCTGTAATGATTCTTTCTATATCTACGGTCGCTGTTTTCCAGCTCAAAGATTCATCTTCTTTGATGATTATCATGAGAAAAGCCAAGAAGAAAAGTCAAAACAGGACTTGGAAAAGTATTTGTGTCTCCAAGTCCAGATGTAAGGAACGTGGGTGAAGAACATGATCTTCCAATAGGTCGGAGTCCAACAGATGAAGGGATTTCTTACACTCAGCAAAATTATCTAAACACATATTGCTCGAAGGTACGAACATCTTCCAAAAACCACCGCCTAGTTTGATCGTAGAGCTCCGTGTGCAGTTGCAAAAGGAGTTAACTCTGAAGACTTCAAATAAATGTTCATCGTTGCCAAATCATTTAGGGATCTCCAGTGTATATGTGTATACACGTCAGTCCTTCAAAAACAACAAAGAATTGAAATATGTGCCCAGGGGAAGCCCGGGGGCTCAACGGTTGAGCATCTGCCTTCAGCCCAGGTCGTGACCCCGGGGTCCCGGGATCGAGTCCCACATCCGGCTCCTTTCATGGAGCCTGCTTCTCCCTCTGCCTGTGTCTCTGCCTCTCTCTCTGTGTCTCTCATGAATAAATAAATAAAATCTTAAAAAAAAAAAAAAAGAACATGTGCCCAGAGCTGCTAAGAAAACGGGAAAAATCTCCCTCCATGGGAACAGCTTTCTTGAGTTTATCAATTAGCAGAATCAGCAGTGGGGGGAGGGGAGGAAGCAACAGGTTTCACTTTAATAGGACATCTAAAGTCCCGCAGGAGCGTCTTAAACACACACCCCAGTCTTGCCTTGAAAGACCCTAGCCCCACGCCATCTGACAGCTGTGGGGCAGGAGCGGTGCCTGGTACAGCCCCCCGCAGCGTTCTCACTCCCAAAGAAGTCCAACACTAAGGAACAATTCACCTCTCCCTCTATCAAAAAAAAAAAAAAAAAAAAGTGATTCTCTGCATCTTCTATCAAACTAAATGACCCCACTAACAAAAGGCTGCCTCACATTTAGGAATTTCTCAGGGTTCCAGCTGTGCCCAGGAAGCGTATCCTACTCTCAAGTCGAGGAGGAAGTGCTGCTGCTCCGGGTCCAGGGGGGAGACTTTGGGGAGCACCTTCCAAAGCCACAGGCTGGTGCTTGTAAATATGACCTCACTTAACCTTGGGGAAGCCCTAAGACATGGACACTATGTTAAGAGGAGGAAGCCGGGGCTCTAAAGATACCTTTATGGCCCAGAAAGTCATCTTTGTTTTTTGGTTTGTTTTTTATTTTATTTATTTATTCATGAGAGACAGAGAGGCAGAGACACAGGCAGAGGGAGAAGCAGGCCCCTGCAGGAAGCCTGATGCAGGACTTGATCTCAGGACCCCGGGGTCACGCCCTGAGCTAAAGGCAGATGCTCTGCCACTGAGCCACCCAGGTGCCCTAAAGTCACCTCTTTGTAACACTAAGATGCCCACTTGGTGCCTTGAAAAGTGGCCTCCGCTGCCAGCCCTGTGGGGTTCTTAAAACCCAGACACTCACTGCAAAGTGAGGTGGCCCAGAGCCACACAGCCCCACAAGGAGGGGACCGGGACACAGCCCGGGCCGGGGGGCGAGGGGGACCCAAGGCTCAGAGGCCCTGCACACTCCCTTCCATGTCTTCACGACATCTCAGGGAGAGAAGTGGGAGCAGAAGAGCCACCACTCGCAGAACCCCCGGTGTGCCAGGCCTGGCGGCTGGCCTGGGGTGGCAGTGCTGTTCCCAGACCATTTCCTGCCCGACGCCGGGCAAGCACAAAGCCAAGCCTGGAGCTTCCACCCCTCACCCAAGTGGTACCCGGGGTCCAGCCAAGGCTCAGCGTGGGAAAACCTGCCAGAGGGTGCAGGACACTTCCTCTCCCTCCCATCAGGGCAGGTGACCCCAGAGCACAAGGGACAGTAGGATCGTATCCACGAAACCTCAGGTTCCCCGCAGGGGAACATCCAGACTCAGCCTCTGCAAAGTCTTGTCTTTTATGATTATCTGTGCAAAGCAGAACCCGCCAAGGGTTCCAAGAGTCCTCTCCTTACCTGCACCTGCTGTCCCCAGTCCCGGCCACTGTCTCGGGTGGCGAGATGCGGCAAATTGTCTTTTGTTCTCAACCGCAGGCTTTTGCAAATAGTTTACACAACAAGCACACATAATTTTTATTTTCAGAGGAAAAGAAGGTTCCGCTTCTTGAAAGGAAAACCGCCTTGTCGTGTTTCTATCCTCGTCCAGGGGCATGCGGAGGCGGCGGGATCTGCGAAGTCTTCCACCACTTTTATAGGTGAGTGAGCTTCAGCAAATCCTAAATATGAGGACTCCTAGGGGACCGATGGCCAGTGAAACAGTCCACACGGGGACGAGCACAGGGTTTCCCCTCTACTCCTAGGGCGGCGTCACATGGACGGAGGTGACCTAACCAAGTTCGGTCAAACAGATCAGTGGCATTTATTGAACCCATACTAAGGGCAGAGCATTAATACCAAATCCTGGGTCCCCGTGGCTGGAGCTGGGGCCCTGCTCCATGGTCCCTGCCGCCCGGGCCAGGGAAGGCAGGGGCACCCCGAACCAGCACGATCTGAACGAGAACTGCGAGCCAAGACGGCGACACCGGGTCAACGCCCCAGCACGGGCCCTGGACAAGCGTCCCCGCCGCCCCCTCCACGGGGTACGTTTTTGCCCACGCGCTGTGTCCACGTAGCAGCGGACTTACAGTGACTTAAAGCAGATGGTGACGTGTGTCCCCTGCAGAAGCCGTGTCATCTGCAGCTCACTTCCAAAGATTCCCGCGTGTAGGGCTCGGGGGCCGGGACCACGTCTTCGCAGGTGCCCGCACGTAAGCAACCCCGTGGTTTGGAGGTTGGGGTGACTACGTCCCGAATGCGTTCTGAGCTCTTGGAGCAACCGGGAAAAGAGCACATGAAATGTCCCCGTGAGTGAGTTGAGGAATGTTTTATATGCTGAATGCTGGGGTATAATTGATAGAAACACAGCTCATCGTGTTGAAGCAACTGAGAAAAACACATTCAAAAGAAGTAAAACAATATAAAATAGAGCTGGAGCTCGCGAGCGATAAGCCATTTATTTTCCTTTCACACCATATTGGATCACAGGGAGAGTGATGTCATTGTTTTATTATTTATCACTACTGGGACGTAGCCATGTGAGACTTGGCTGAGGGATCTGGATTTCAGACCATTTGTTTTCTGCTTTTATCATTAATCATTCCTCCAGCCAAACACTGAAGCTATGGAAATGCAGGCGTCCCCAACCCCCAGCTGTTACGGTCGTGGAAGACTTACTGCCACATGCCAAACGGCACGTCGGCATGTACACCGTTGGGCCAAAGACGCTGCTGACACATAACGTCTCCAGGGCTCGCGCTAGAAGGGGCGTCCGGAGTCATCTGGGCCCCTCACTTCCCAGGCTCGGGGTCAAGGCCTGGGGAGAGGCGGCTCACGGTGGAGAGCACCCGTTCTGTGTGATTGTCATTTCTAGATGGGTGACTTCAGGTGACTAATATATGTGCTTCCAGCCGATTTTCTTATTTGTAAAATCGGTGCCCCCCTGCCCCCCTCCTCTTGCTCCTCATCATCCTGGCTCCCCTTCTGAGAGGTGCGCTGCAGAGATGGGGAAGTTTCACGTCACACGTTCTAGAAGCGGCATCAGTCCACGGAGGCTGGCTCAGACGCTTGGCTCCACATCACGGCGGGGTCCCACCGTGATGCCCAAACCCGGCACGACCTCCCATGGCCATTCTCTCACTCTCTGCCCAACACGGTGGCCACTGGCCACGTGTCACTACTGAGCACTTGAAACGAGGCTACCCAAGCTGAGATGGACTGTGAAGGTAAAACACCCACCGGACTCCAAGGCTTACACAAAGACTCCACAATCTTTTTTTTTTTTATAATAAATTAATTTTTTATTGGTGTTCAATTTACCAACATACAGAATAACACCCAGTGCTCATCCCGTCAAGTACCCCCCTCAGTGCCCGTCACACATTCACCCCCACCCCCCTCCCTCCTCCCCTTCCACCACCCCTAGCTCGTTTCCCAGAGTTAGGAGTCTTCATGTTCCGTCTCCCTTTCTGATATTTCCTACCCATTTCTTCTCCCTTCCCTTATATTCCCTTTCACTATTATTTATATTCCCCAAATGAATGAGACCATATAATGTTTGTCCTTCTCCGATTGACTCATTTCACTCAGCGTAATACCCTCCAGTTCCATCCACGTCGAAGCAAATGGTGGGTATTTGTCGTTTCTAATGGCTGAGGAATATTCCACTGTATACATAAGCCACATCTTCTTTATCCATCATCTTTCGATGGACACCGAGGCTCCTTCCACAGTTTGGCTATTGTGGCCATTGCTGCTAGAAACATTGGGGTGCAGGTGTCCCGGCGTTTCATTGCATCTGTATCTTTGGGGTAAATCCCCAACAGTGCAATTGCTGGGTTGTAGAACTTATTAAACTCAACACCAAAGAAACAAGCAATCCAATCAAAAATGGGCAAAAGACATGAAGAGAAATCTCACAGAGGAAGACATAGACATGGCCAACACGCACATGAGAAAATGCTCTGCATCACCTGCCATCAGGGAAATACAAATCAAAACCACAATGAGATTCCACCTCACACTAGTGAGAATGGGGAAAATTAGCAAGACAGGAAACCACGAATGTTGGAGAGGATGTGGAGAAAGGGGAACCCTCTTGCCCTGTTGGTGGGAATGTGACCTGGTGCAGCCACTCTGGAAAACTGTGGAGGTTCCTCAAAGAGTTAAAAACACAATCTCCTTCCTATATTCATAGTAATTACCTAGAAGTGATAACATTTTGGAATACGAGGTCCAATACAATATATTGTAAAAACTTTCCTTTTACTTCTTTTGATGCAGCTACTAGAAAACTTGAAATTGTACGTGTGGCTCCCACGTTCACTCTCTCTCGGGTAGTGCTGTCCTAACAGCCCCACGTGGCCCACGGCCCAGTCAGCAGAGTCCACCTGACACAGCCACCCTGCGGGAATGTGGGGGCTTGTCCCAGGCAGCCCAGCCCTCGGCCTCTGTCTGGCCTGGCTGTTCCTTCAACCTTCACACAGCAGTGGGAACTCAGTCTACACCCATTCTTGCCTCCTGCTCTCAATGTTCACATGGCATCATTGAAGGAAGGCACCCCCCCTTGGGGATCCCTGAGTGGCTCAGCAGTTTAGCACCTGCTTTTGGCCCAGGGTGTGATCCTGGGGTCCTGGGATCGAGTCCCGCATCAGGCTCCCTGCATGGAGCCTGCTTCTCCCTCTGCCTGTGTCTCTCTCTCTCTCTCTCTCTCTCTCTCTTTCTCTGTGTCTCTCATGAATTTATTTAAATAGTTATTAAATATTCAAATATTTTATTTAAATATATTAAATATTCAAATATTTTATTTAAATAAATAAATAAATAATTTTTAAAAATAAAACCAGCACCCCCTAGATACTTGCACTCCCAGGGCCAATGACATAGCTGAGGGTTATGGGTTCATCATGTCCAAGTCCTAACCTCCAGTGCCATGCATATGAACTCTCACGGAGATACGGTCTTTGCAGATGCCTTTAGCTAGGCCAAAGTCCTACTGGATTGAGGTGACCCTAAGTCTAAAGATTGGGGTTTTTCTAAGAAGAGGAAATGCCTGGCAAAGACAGACCCACAAGGAGCATGCCCTGAGACAACAGAGGTGGGGGGCAGGGTGATGCCCACCAGGACAGCAAGGACTGCTGGCCACCACCAGATGCTGCAAGAGGCAAAGAAGGACCCTACCCGGAGTCTCAGACGGAGCGTGGACTTCCGGTGTCCTGTGAGAGGATATGTGTTAGTTTTAAGCCACCCTGTTTGTGGTACTTTGTGAACAGGAACCCCAGAAAAGGAATTACAGTGTCAGGGAGGGATCTCCCTGCAGAGCTCAGGTGTGCTCCCGTGATGAAAACAGTTTCTTTTGCAGGTTCATAACCAAAGAGCCATCATTGTAAGAAAATAAAACATATTTTAATAGTAATCATAAGACATAACCTCCAGAAAACAAAGCATAAAGAGTACACAGTGTCCAATTCTATTTATAAAAACACAATTTAGATGAATGCCCACTATTTGCTTCGACATGGATGGAACTGGAGGGTATGACGCTGAGTGAAGTAAGTCAATCGGAGGAGGACAACTGTCATATGGTTTCACTCATATGAGGAATATAAGAAATAGTGAAAGGGATTATAAGGGAAAGGCGGGGAACTGAGTGGGAAAAATTAGAGAGGGAGACAAACCGTGAGAGACTCCTCACTCTGGGAAACATGAAGGGTTGTTGAAGTGGAGGTGGGTGGGGGGGATGGGGTAACTGGGGGATGGGCACTGAGGAGGGCACGTGATGGGATGAGCTAGATGTTGGAAAATTGAATTTAAATTTTAAAAAATGTGAAAAAATAAGTTTAATTAATTAAATTAAATTTTTAAAAACCCCACAGTTTAGCAGCAGAGACCTGATCAGTGGTTGCCCGGGGCCAGGTGTGCAGGAAGAAAGGGACCACCAACGAGTGGCAACTTTTGGGGGTGATGGGAATGTTCCGTATTTTGAATCAATGGCGGGTTCGTGGGTCTATACATTCTTCAGAATTCTTGAAAACGCACGGCTCAAATGATGCAGTTATTGCATATTTCAATTAAGTTGATAAAAAGCTAAGCAAGGCATTGTAATAGAGACATTTTACCAGTGTCAGCGGGACCGTCTCCATCCTTATGTGGCACTAGCAAGGTCCCCGCTACGCCGCACCACCGACACCGGTTCAGTTTCCCCGACAGGCTCTGTGCCGAGCAGCGAGTGCTGTGAAATCTTCAGTTGTGCTGCCCATGGGGCTGGTTTTATTATTTTTCATTTAAGGAAAGGTTTTCCCACTGAGACACAGTGAAAGGAAATGGAAAATCAAATGTTAACAAAGAACACACGCTTAACGATCACATGCAGGTCAGAGTTTTTTTATACTAACATTTTTAACATACTCGTCGTTGCAGTGCTTTTCACTTTTTAAATATTTCATGCGACGTATTGTGTGATTCTGTGGGGTCTCTTCACATCTCCTTTACACTGTCGGCGCGTCTTTCTCATGAGTGATTTTTTCATCCATTTGAAAGAACGGGTAGAAATAAGAATGCAAACAAATAAATCATGGGATGTATGAGTCTTTAAAGTCTTGTCTAGATGCGTCATGCTATTAAAGTCACGCCGTGAAAAAGGGTGAACCACAAACTCTTCACGGAAAGCAACTGCTAAAACTCAGAGGCTAATCACATATGTTCTTGTCATTACACTAAGCAAACAATGGAAATAGTATTTTAAATACTATTGGTTCCTAATAAGGTTTTAGGTACATGAGGGACATTTTTTAACATGAGACACACACACACACTAATTTTCCTCTAGCCTTAAATGATGGCGTCATCCACCATTAATATAAAATCCAAAAACAGGGAGGCCTGGGTGGCTCAGCAGTTGAGCATCTGCCTTGGGCTCAGGGCATGACCCCGGGGTCCCAGGATCAAGTCCCGCATCGGGCTCCCTGCATGGAGCCTGATTCTCCCTCTGCCTGTGTCTCCGCCTCTCTCTGTGTGTCTCTCATGAATAAGTAAATAAAATCGTTTTTAAAAAATAATAAAATATCCAAAAACAGTTTTGGTATCCTTTCCACTAAAAAGTGACCACATAGACAAAAAAGTTGCCAGGTGCCATGGCAAGACTTCGTGTCGTCAACACTCACAGAAGAGCTCTGATTCCTTTCAGCCGAAGCGGGGGGGGGGGGGGGGGCTGACAAAGACCCGAGAGTTCTCTTAGGGCTACTACACGTCCTTGGAAGCCGGGTAGACACTGATATCATCTCCCCACGCATCACCATAACCCAAGGATTCCACAGAGTCAGAAATCCTTTAAAATAGTCTTGGAAAAAAAAAACAGAAAACATCTAGATGGGAAAGGGCAAATGTGACCACCATAATGATGGTATTAATTTACATGCCTCTCTTTCTGTTTCCCTCCACACCATACAGCTTCATCATGCACCTGCTTAGAGATTATGAGAAGGTGGGACTCTTACCTGGTAATTGGTAGAACGATTGTTGGCTCCAAAAACTGTCAACAGTATAGACGACACTCTAACATTTATAGGATTTTACCAACCTGTCGTTAACCCAAGCCCAACACTAAGATAAAACGTATGTGTCAGCCTTATACAACGGTCATCAGACTGTGAAGAGGAGCCAAAGTTGAGTTCCTTCAAATAAAAGTGTTAGTAACATCATATTGGATTTTTAAATGAATTAATTTTTCAGTGATAAATGGAGCTTGTTATTAACAGATAGGCTCCTCCGTCTACTCTGTGAACCACTGAGTTTTACTGAAATCAGTGAGAGAATTTGCCCAGAATTGTATGTCTTCGGACATATATTTCACAGGACTTGTGAGGATGGCTGTAGCTGCCCACCCATCATCTTAAAAAATTCTAAAAGCAGGGACCCCTTGGTGCCTCAGTCAGTTGAGCATTTGACTCTTGGTTTCAGCCCAGGTCATGGTCTCAGAGCTGTGAGATCGAGCCCCAAGTCTCCCTCTTCCTCTGCCCCTCCCCCTGCTCGATCTCTCTCTCTCTCTCTCTCTCTCTCTCTCTCTCTCTCTCTCTCTCTCATAAATAAAATCTTTAAAATAAAAATCTTGGGATGCATGGGTGGTTCAGTGGTTGAGCGTCTGCCTTCGGCTCAAGTCGTGACCCTGGGGTCCTGGGATCGAGTCCCACATCACCTCCCCGTGAGGACCCTGCTTCTCCCTCTGCCTGTGTCTCTGCCTCTCATGAATAAATAAATAAAATCTTGAAAAAAATACAATTCTAAGGACAGAACTCCCCCAGCTAACTGCAATTCTTCAATATCTAAACAAAAAGAAACTCCTCCATCAGGCTGACAGCCGGTCCCAGGGCACCTCCAGGGCTGCACCAGGCGCAAGGCTGGCCTGACGCTCAGACTCAGCACAACTTGGCTCTAGGAGGCCTCTCCTACCTTTGGAAATAAAAAGCACAGAAGACGACAGTGCAAACGGCAACAAAGAGATCATCGTTCCAGGATTGGGCCGGGCGTGAACCGGGCCCGTCTTCCTCGCGGCCTGCGGCTATCGAGTGTGGCGCTTTCTCTCCCCCGCGAGCTCACTACCCGTCGGACACACGAGGGTGAGCGATGGCCTTGTCGGGCACGCATTACGACCGGTGATTAGGAAGAACTATGTGTCCTGACTCTGTCCAACAAGACCAAGCGCCCTGAAAAGCCAGGTGGCGTGAGCCCAGAGAGGCGATTCCTGGGAGCCCCTGCCCCTCTGCCTGCTGGAGGTCAAGCCCCCGAGGGCCCACGTCTCGTCCCGTAGGGAAGCAGGAGGCCACGAGCTCACTGCGAACCGACCCAGCTTTGGTGCTTAAAGTTAAAGACAAGTGTAACGGGCGCCCCGGTGGCTCAGCGGTGTAGCGCCGCCTTCAGCCCAGGGCGTGACCCCAGGGTCCCGGGATCGAGTCCCACATCAGGCTCCCTGCATGGAGCCTGCTTCTCTCTCTGCCTGTGTCTCTGCCCGCCCCCCTCTCTGTGTGTCTCATGAATGAATAAATGAATAAAATCTTAAAAAAAAAAAACACTAGTATAACCTCAAGGACTTGGAAATGCCACACGGTTTTGGTCATCGATCAGCCAGTTCCACGTATAAATCACCCATTTTTGTGGATTATGAACAACAACGTAAAAACCCAAACAAGTACAGAGGCTCACCGACTTCGGGTGGGCAATCAGGGCCATGGGCTGGGTGTGCAGGGTCCGGGATCCCGGTCTCCTGACCCCAGGTCACACTCCATGCCCAGGGCACTACTGACCCGGGCACGGAGTGTCGGCCTCCCCGTCAGCACAGTCCCTGCCGGGTCAGTGACGAGGAAGGACCTCGACCTCAGGAGAACCAGGGGACGACGGCTCCCGTACTTGAACCAGACACAAGGGGCTGCTGGCCGCTGCCGGCGGGAACTGACGCCCCTGGATTACCTGCTCCACTTCGCTGACTGTGGCCTCTGCCCACGGGCCTCGGGGACATCAAAACACACGCAAAGTCGTGGCGCTCTGCATGTGCCTCGGCACACTGGATTTCGTTCGTAGCTGAGCCCAGGTACTGTGTCTTCGCAGTAAGACACGAGCAGGACGAGAAAGCCGCTCCCCAAGTGTTAGGGACGGGGCGGGGGAGGGATGGGGAGAGATGGGGAGCGGAGGGGAGGGGAGGGGAGGGGAGGGGTAAATAGACACAAACGATGGACCTCGAACCACTACTGGCGTTTCTCAGTGTGCAAATTATTTCAAAATCTTTTCATTCGTAAACTATTGTACCCACAGCAGCTCACGGCATGGATTTATATTTAGAATCTATCTTTGTCTTTCTGATCTGACATTTCTAAAGGCCTAGAAGGATTAAGTATTTTGTGGTGAGAGGGATCCCTGATTGGCTCAGTGGTTTGGTGCCTGCCTTCGGCCCAGGGTGTGATCCTGGAGTCCCGGGATCGAGTCCCGCATCGGGCTCCCTGCATGGAGCCTGCTTCTCCCTCTGCCTGTGTCTCTGCCTCTCTCTCCCCTGCCTCTCTCTCTGTATCTCTCATGAATAAATAAATAAAAATCTTTTTTTAAAAAAAAGTATTTTGTGGTGATGTTTTAGAATACGAGCCACAACAAAAAGCCGGTCAGCCACCGGCAAGGAAATCCTTTTGGCTTCATGCTCGCAGCCCTGAACTGCGGCAACGGCAACACCGCCCGAAGCCCGCTGCGGGGTCCGGGAGAGCCGTCGATGCTTCCCCGAGCCAGGGCAGCCGCAACTCCAAACCCCACGTCAGAGGTCCCTGGGAGCTGCTCTCTGGTAAGCGGTTTCCTCGAGGCCGGATTTTCCTGCCCTGCCTCTCTAGAGCCGCCCACGAGTGCAGCACCTACCGTAGACAAGGCGAATTTGGAAGAGGGTCCCCCCATCTCCTGTCCAACCTCAGTGCAGATCTTTCCAGCAAGCGCTTTCTGAGAAACTTCTCCAGAGATGCCAGCAGCCCAGAGGCCTCCTCCTCATTCTGCTCCTCAATTTATCCTTTGCATCAACAATCCACAGCACCGGCTGTCGGATGGCAGATTAAAAATCAGAATTAACCATCAGAGGTGCTAAACCAGATAGAAAAAAAATTAGAAGTAAAATTAGAATTAACTCACATTCCTGCAAGGGGTGCAGTGGGTGGGTCCAGGCGGAGAACAGATAGACGGAAGCTCAACGGGTCAGAGCGTGCAGAGGCCTGGCCCCTGGTGGAGAGCTGGGAGGGGGCCACAGCTCTCTCCAGCCTGTCACCCTTCCACCCTGTGTCCCCAAAGTGGTGCAGGAGAGTGCCAGGAAGGCCTGTGGGGTGCACTGGGGTGCCGCTCCAGAGCGGGGACCAGGGCCATCCAAGCATTAGGTCACCCCTTCCCCTCAGAGGGCACCAGGCAGCCAGTCCTGACCGGGGCCCCTCCCCGAGGCCCCTCCCCTAGCTGCTTCTAGCATCCTGATTCCTGCTACACGAGGATTAGCACAGAGGCATCAGCAGCAAATATGCAGGGGACTGGGGAAGGTTTTATCCTGTCTAGATTAAGACCTTAAAGGTCTAGATTTACCGCGAGTGAAGCATCATATGGATTCTGGACACAGCATTTACGAGGCATGATCGTGATTCTTCACAACCAAAACTAGATAGACACTGAACACGAGTTTTATGAAATACTTTCATTGTTATAAAGCAATTAAATCTTGCATAAAGTACATTTCAACTATTAGCTTTATTAAAATAATTTTTTTAAGATTATTTATTTGCTCATGAGAAACAGAGAGACAGAGAGGCAGAGACACAGGCGAAGGGAGAAGCAGGCTCCACGCAGGGAGCCCGACGCGGGACTCGATCCCAGGACCCTGGGGTCACGCCCTGGGCTGAAGGCGGCGCTAAGCCACCCGGGCTGCCCATATTAAAATAATTTTTATTTAGTCTTTTTATAGTCACTCAGTATTGTTTCTATTTTGCCTCTTAAGTTGAATAATTCTGATTATTTTACCAAAAAAGCTCTCTCAAAAACATCCTTAAAAAATACATCTAATTCAACTTTTATTTACCTCAGTTTATATTTTATTGGTAACATGTTGAAATTTGATATTTTGCAACTGCATTTCCCATTCTAATCTTTTAGATCAGGGGTTGATAGATTTTTTTTTTTCTACGAAAACCCTGTGTTACATCATTAAGAATGACGAGAGTTGGTATTTTGCTACAAGTAGAAAACCTGAAAATGGGGTGTAAAGACAGAGAAGAAATAGGAACAGAAAACATTCACAGAGGCAGCCTGCCAAAAATTTTAACAACAGTAAAGACGAGCACACTTTTGTCAAATGTAACCCACATAAAATTTGTGGATAGGCACCACTAGTTTATTTTATGAAAGTGTAATTATTGATCAAAACAGCAAATATGAGCAAGAAAATTATTCTAAATCAAATCCACAACTTGAACAACTTGCTATTTTGCCAACTTCAATCATAAAAAATATAACTTCACAAATATTTTTATTTTGTTTCTATGAACCAATATTGATTACAACAAACAGGAAGAATTTTTGTTGTAAACATTCATAGCTTATTTATAATTTTTAAATGCTAAAAAATGGAACACTTGGGTGGCTCAGTTGGGTAAGCAGCCAGCTCTTGATTTTGGCCCAGATCATGACCTCCTGGTCCTGGGATCGAGCCCCATGTGTCAGGCTCTGAACTCAGAGGAGCCTCTGCTTGAGACTCTCTCTCTCCCTCTCCCTCTGTCTTTCTCTCTCTCTCAAATAAATAAATCAATATTTTAAAATAAAATAAAATATTTTTTAAAAACCATAGTGCTTGGGTCTCCGTTAATTACAGGCACAGCTAATGTCGGGGCAAGCCCAAATAAAAGCACAGGAGGTGCTATTTTCTGGGCAAACATGAAAGAGGCCTACACACCCTCATCAGAGGTCTTCCTGAAAGGCTGGTTTTGATCATGGAAATCTCATATCAGAAGCCATATCCACCCCACCCTCCAGCACCTTCATCTTCAGCCCAAGTTCCTTAGGCCAATGTACAATGATGCCCACACTTCTTCCAGAGTTTACTTTTCCTCCCTTATTTCCCAGCACAATCTAACCAAAGTCTCCTCTCCAGTGACCAGCTGCCCAGGCCTACCACCCAGCCATTGAGAATCACGCCACCTGGAAGGGCTACGCCAGCCCACTGCACCTGTCTCAACGCTCAGGTCACATCTGCCACCTTGACGAAGCTTTCCCTGACTATTCATGACAGTCTTATCCATCACCTTGGATGGCACATTCACTCTGTGCCCCAGGAGGAAGGCGGCCTTGAACTTGTATTACCAGTGAATGCTGCCTTCCGCCCCAACCATGAGACCTGACATTTGTTGAGGCACTGCTACTTGCCAAGTACTGGTAGGTATTTTACATTCACTCTCAAAGCAGCATTAAGTGAACTAAATTGACAACTCTTCCTCCCCCTGATGCTGCAAGTTCTGAAATTTCCTCCACACTCTACGTTTTCCAAATTCTTACTGGTCATGTTCATATTTTATGCAAACCGACATACCCCACAGTATTTCATTAAATGTTCAGAGCAGAGCAGAGCAGTCACTCAACAAAAATGCAGTACTGGGGGATCCCTGGGTGGCTCAGAGGTTTGGCTCCTGCCTTTGGCCCAGGGTGCGATCCTGGAGTCCCGGGATCAAGTCCCACATCAGCCTCCTGGCATGAGGCCTGCTTCTCCCTCCTCCTGTGTCTCTGCCTCTCTCTCTCTCTATCATAAATAAATAAATCTTTTTAAAAAACTACAGTACTGTTTCTGTAGATGTCAGAGAAAAAAATATATCGAAGCTTTAAGTAATTATGCAGAAGCTATAGCTTATATGTACACATTTCATTCATAAAAATAACTCTAGCTTAGCCTTACCCACTATCTATACCATACATATGTATGTATACATACAACATATTTATTTTTTTCATATCCCAAATATGGCAGGTTTTAGAATGATTTTTTTAATGGTTGAAAAGATGACCAAGAAAAAAATTATTTCACCCAAAACAAAATTACCACTTCTCTGATAAATTCATTGGAATCCTAGAAAGCATACCGAAAGGTTAACTGATAGCATATAACTGTTACGTTATTTTTTTCAAATATCAATATAAATAGATGAGATCTACAAGGAAAGAACCTACATCTGGTTGCTCTTTCTCATTAACTGCTTGGCTAGACATGGCACAATAAGAATGGGAATCCATTGGACTGTTCACAATTTTTATGACTCTATTATCTTGTATAAGATCTGTTTTATCTGAAAAAAAAGATCTGTTTTATCTTTTTCTAAAAAAGGAAGGAAGTGCTTGGGTGGCTTGGTTGATTGAGCATGTGACTCTTGGTTTCGGCTCAGGTCACAATCTCAGGGTCCTGGGATCAAGCCCTATATTGGGCTCTGCACTCAGCTGGGAGTCTGCTCAAAATTCTCCCTCTCCCTCTGCACCTCTTCCCACTTGCACATACACACTCTGTCTCTAAAAACAATAAAATAAAAAAATAATAAAATAAATATTTTTTTAAAAATCTGTCTTCACTACAGAAATATGAGAACTATGCTCTCAGAGTAAAAATATACTTTGAGATAAATCACTGTTTATAGATATCTAACCCAAGTGTTTAGCTTGCCCCAGATTTCATGGTTTTGAGAAAATAGTTCTAGGAACACATGGACCTTTGGGGGCTTAGTACAGGAAGCTGAGTTTCCATTAAGCTCATTTGTCTGTGCAGGGGTGGGCTGGCGCCTCCTCACACGGGGTCACAAACGCTGATTACACACAGCCCTTCCCAACAGGGCGGTCAGGGTGTCCCCGTGACGGCTGGAAATCAGCCATGGTGGGAATAGTCACAACTCGGAAGCTGACAAATGTTTATAGTAAGGGCTGCCCCCACCCCATCCCAGAAAGCCAATTGTTCAACATTTACCAGCACACCACGACCTATTAGCTAAGATTCCCCCACCCTGCCAACCCCCAGAATGTTCTCAGTAAGTATAAGGGAAGAGAAGAAATAATGTAACTTTTTTGAAAATATAACCACAGACGTGGGTCCAAAGGCCCAAACTTCAGTTGTAAGATGAATGAGTGCTAAAAATCTAATGCATGGTACGGCGACTATAGTTCACCCTACTGTATCACAGACTCGAAAGTTGCTGAGAGTAGATCTTCAGTGTTCTCACCCCAAGAAGGAAATGGTGATTGTGTGATATGATGGAGGTGTTCGCTAAAGCTACAGTGGTAATCACATTGCAGTATAGAATGGATCAAAAGTGTTGACTTTGTATGTCTTAAACTCCTACAGTGTTACATACCAACTGTATCCCAATAAAGCTGGAAAAGTTTTTTCAAAGAAAAGAAAAGAAGAAAGAAAGAGGTTGCCTGGGTGGCTCAGCTGGTTAAACGTCTGCCTAGGGCTCAGGTTGCCATCTCAGGGTCCTGGGATCGAGCCCCATTTCCCGTCGTCGAGCTCCCAGCTCAGCGGGGAGTCTGCTTCTCCCTCTCCTTCTGTCTCTCCCCCCTCACTCGTGCTCTTTCTCTCTCAAATAAATGAATGAATGAATGAATGAATGAATGAATATCTTTAAAAAAAGAAGAAGAAGAACATTTAACTCCAAAACTCCTAAAAATACAAAAGGAACTCCTAAAAAACAAAAGGAATATAAAAAGAATTATCATGGAAAAATTTCTACAAGGATAATGAGGAGTCAGTGATTTTTGGCTAACAAATGAGGTAGCTGATGTTGATCATTACGAAGTCGGTCTCCCATACTTTTCCTTAAATTTTCTACCAGTCTTGTATTAAAACTTTAATAGTAGCATTTAAGGTATAAGTAATATGGGCCTTAAATTTTTTCAAAAGAAATTAAAACATGCCAAAAATCAGCATTTCATGAAAAGTCTTAAGTTTTCATTGGACAGATCTAAAACAAAAATAAAAATAAAAGAAGTTATGACATCTGAGAGCTTCAAGCTACCAACCAGCTCATAGCACCTGCACCTCTAGGAGGTAGGTGTTCCCTGACCTTTCTCCCATGGCAATCTGGAATTAGCCCATTATGCAGAATGCCAGAAATAGGTCAAAATATATCACTATGAGAAATAAGAAAAAAAATTAAGCTCACCAGTTCTCAAATTTTAAAAACTTTGAATATCTTATGTATTCTTCCCTCTGCCTCCAGAAAATAAGTCATCTTGATTAGCATGTAAACTTGCTAAAATATGACAGGGAAAATATGACAAAAAATATGACAGGGAAACTTTAAAAATATGACAGGGAAACTTTATTCAAACTAATGTGTATTGGTATTACCCGTGTACAATGAAGACTTCCCACATCTAACATGTCTCTTAAAATTCTCTGAGTAGGCCATTCTAAACCTCAAAGTTCACATTCAAATCTGTTCTAACTGCTTTATTCCAACATTTAAAATGAGAAACAGGAGCTGAGGAGCAAACAGAGCATCAAATGAGTCCATGATGTGCAGTTAAAGCTGGCTTTTCACTGAATTTTCTTTTCAATCGTTTAGCTGAGTCACCAACACTGAATCATTCTGCATATGCCTTATGAATAATAAGCAGAGATACTGGCTTAAAAGCACCCCGTAATCTTAGTGATGAATGGCATTCTTAGAGCCAAGATGCCATTTCCAGGTACAATTTGTGCCCACCTTGTTTCTAAATGGATTTCCACATCACTAATATTTCATTAAAAGATAAGGTGCACCTCGGGCCAGCCCCAGAAGAGCTGTAAGAAATGACCAGGGACCCAAGTAAGGGGAGCGGCCTATTTCAGAATGAACAAAAACATATCACTTCCCTATCCCACCTGGACTCATCCAAGACCCATAAAGCAAGTGCAGGAGGCTGGTGACTGGGACTTGCCTGAATAGTCTGTGCTTTGAACTCATACATTTTCCACAAATGAAAGCCCACAGCATTCACCCATGGTCTTCAGCACTCTTGACTTGTACGTCCTTATGACGTCTTGTTATCTTGTTTCTGGTCTACAGTAGATAGAAGGCAGTGAATTACAGAGGGGAAGAAGTGTTTAGACAAGTTCAGTGGGATAGTGAGAAGAGCTCACTGACAGGGAAGAGCCAGAAAGAGACACTAAAGACCTATAGGGGTCTTGATTCCATACACTGTCATACAGTGATGTGTTTTCGTAATGCTCATCTTGAGTCGTTGAGACAATTATGTTGAGTGAGAATACATGATGCACTTTCATGCAGATTTACCCTCCCAAGGTGGGCACACAGGTGTGTGAGCACTCTGCAACCACAGGCCAGTGAATAGCCACACCTCTACCCTGGTCCTTGCAAGGCACCTGCTGCCAGAGTTACTAAAATCCTATTCTGGGTCTGATGAGTGTCTGTTCACTTATATGGTGCCCCTGGGTCAAGTGGAGGCATACATAACACCCTTCCCTTCCGTAACACTCCCCTTCATACAGCTTCAGAAGAAAACTAGTCCACCTGTCCCTAGAAGAATGAGAAGCCTGTAGTCTACAACTGTTTACCATCACTGGGCAAAATATCTCTCCTCATTTTCCAAGTATTTCTTCATCAAAATTATTTATTCTCCCCAAAATTTCAAAAAGGGCAAAAAGGCAACAGAATGTTCTATCTCTGATATAGAAAAATTCTAACAAAAGAACAAATCCCCTCAAAACTATGAAACTAAAGGCAAAACCCGGGACATTTATTTGAGGCCAAGATTTAGTAACAGGGACTGGATTCATTCTTTTTGCTTAAACAACTACAAAACCAGACAAAACATACGATTTTCTGACACTGGACAGCGAGCATCACTGTGGTCTCTGAAGAAGGGAAATTTAAAAAAGGAGTCACAATTTATTGGCTTTCTGCCTAGAGACAGTTTCCAGGCCACAGAGCAGACAAGCCAAGAGAACCCAACAAGACTGAGAATGGGGGAGAGGGGGATGGGGGGGATGCAGGGGCAAGAGTATCAGCGAGGAGGGAGCTACCCAAAGAGCGAGCTCCAAGATCTGCAGACAACTCTGGTGAAAAATTTATCTGTATATCCAGGAGAAATAACAACCCAAGGAAAGACCCACCATGAAGACACAGACAGACAATTCCCAAAGCCCACCTAAACTAGAAATGGTTGATGTTCCTGCCAGCCATGAGAGAAGACCTCATAGCACTTGGGATGTCAGATAGCCTCCCCCTAATGCTTCCTTCCCCATGATCTGGAGACCAAGGCGAGTGCATGCCCGCAGTGCTGGGATCCTCAGGAGGATGCCATGCTGAGAACCTCACCTCAATGGACACAGCTCACTCAACCAAGGATGTGAAATGAACCCAAAAGTCTGTCTCATGGGCTCTGAGGTGGTCTGGCTGGAGTTCAGCAGAGCCAGGGTACCCCAAACCAAATAGAAACTGGTCGAGTTATCAGAGCTTCTCCTTCCGCATTACGTCAAATGATGGGTTTTGTAAATTAATGTGGCTCATTCTGAGCTTTCTTGCTCACGTACAAAATGTGAAGCAATAGCTGTTAATGTGCTGGCTCCAGAAGAATACGGCGGAGTTAAATTATGCCAGTTTCACATCAGCATCACCAGATACTGAGAATAGAAAATTTAACTAATTCCGGTGATTCAGTTTTCCATCCAATTCATAGAATAAAGTAAAAGGTTTGGGAATTCCGTTCTGTTGAGCATCTGACGTTTCTGTGAATGCTACTGAAAATTCAGTTTAAAAAATGAATATTAGGGGGATGCCTGGGTGGCTCAGCAGTTGGGTGCCTGCCTTCAGCTCAGGTCATGATCCTGGGATCTGGGATCAAATCCCACATCAGGCTCCCTGCAGGGAGTCTCCTTCTCCCTCTGCCTATGTCTCTGCCTCTCTCTTTCTCTCTCTCTCTCTCTCTCAGTCTGTGTGTCTCATGAATAAATAAATCTTTTTTAAAAAATTGAACATTAGGCAAAATAATAGGTTTTGTGGGGATCGCATGAGTCCACATTGAAACGGGGCACTGTGTTGTGGTTCAGTAATATTCTTACCAAATTGAGGACTTAAACGGAACAGAGGGTACTTGGAATGGTTGTGTTGTGCATGCGACATTCCACCAACCAGAACAAAAGCTGTCATTGTCAAAATTGATATTTTTATATATCAAAGAGCATGTGAACTACAATGTTTTTGTGATAATGTGGTTAAACAAAAACAACTTCCCCATGCATGCCAATAGGCTCTTTTCTCTCTGCTTCCTGCCATCTGCCATTGCAGAAATGCTTGAGCTTTGAAAACCCACTTTGTACATCAAACTAAGGATTCTACAATCAATTAAATATCTCTTACATCTTTCTAAATTTTTGTTGTAGTTTGTTCAAACTTTGTTGTAAGCTTTGATCAGATTATTCAACCCAAAGAGCCAAATAAATCTACTTTTGAAATCCGGGCAACTTGCAATTATTGGGAGAAAGCTTAAAAACAGGACTCATTGACAATAATTCTTACCAAAAAAAGAAAAATGCCCAATAATTTGAATGATGAGAGGTCAACTGGAGAAGAATATTTCATTCTGAAAATCTGTAATTTTGCTTGAAAATAACTTGTAGGAAGAATTTGTTGATGAAGCATCTATTTTTAATTGTATGGATTTATATACTGTACTATAATAAGATAAAATTCAGAAGCATTGTGATTCTGCAGCATACAAATTTACCAAAGCATTCAAAGAATCATCAAAAGAAACAACTTCTCCGATGAGTTTATAAAAATATTTGTCAATAAAAGGGGCCCTAAATGGAAGCAACAAAGACAATAACCACAAAAGTATTTGCTTAAAATATTTACAATTTCAATATTTTTAAATACTATTGATAATTTTTTTTGATAATTTTCTATACTTAGCAAAATTTGCTCAGAGTTTACCAGGTCCCTAAGCACCTCTGAGAGAGTATATTCTCAATTAAAAATCTGATAATACACAGAGAAAAGTTAAATGAAGGTGTAAAAAATTTCAAATTCATCAACTACAGAATGTTATTTGGAGACAATTGCTAAAAATTTTATGAGAAATTAATAATTAGACTATATTAAAACATACATTTTTGGGAAAATTATCAAGGACATGGTATTAAAGATAATTTTAAGATGCATTAACACATATGAACATATACCAAGATTATTTTGCTTAAGTTCAATCAATATCAAAAAATCTCCATGTTTTGTTTTAATGCACATAGATATTTTGTGCTTATTTTATATAAAAACTTGTTTTAAGAACAGTTTTTCTAGGAGAACTATCTTCAGGTACACCAGTGTCATAAAATTAATTTGGAGTTAATCTCTTTTCCTCTGTGTGTGTCTGTGTATGTCTCTTCCTCTGTGTGTCTTTCTCTACTTATCTTCCTTCCCTCTTTCTCTCCCTTTATGCACACATACATATACTAAATTATCTTTAATACCCTTTTTTCTATTAAAAATATCCTCATTCAGATAATAGATTATATGAGCATCTTAATCATTGGCTCAGTGGAGAATGCTTCAGCTCTTCCTTCCCTCCATCCCTTTAAGCAGAGGGAGAAAAGTGCTTGCTCCCACACCCACCCAGTCAAGTGAAGGAGGCTGTCATATGTACCAATCACAAAAAAATTGAGGGCTTGCAAGAAAGACAACCTGATGTGCCATTCCCCAGGTGGGAGCCTGCATGGCAGCTGACTTGCTGATCTGCCTCTCTGTACTTACGTGAACCAAAGGAGAACAGAATTAAGAAAATATGGCAGGTGCAAAACTGGGGAAGCACACACTTCTAGCATTTCATGAGAGAAGCACTTCTGAGATGGCAGAGTAAGGGCCATCAGAAGACCACCCCTCCATATTAGTCATTCTGACACCAAAAAGTATCAAAATTAACTGTTTCATAATTTATGAAATTATCCAAAATGTTGCAGCTGTTCAGGGGGCATTTATTCAAGACAATAACTGAATCTCAAAAAAAAAAATAAATAAAAAAATAACTGAATCTCACTAAGAACAGCAAACCTACTCCAATCTCCACCTCCTCAGCTTAACGGGAGCCATGAAAACTAACAGTCTCATAACTGCAGCAGCTGTGAAAAACTGTGGCTTAGCATCCACTGCAGGAAGAATGGGTTAAGAACTCCCCAGAAGTTCATACCCAGATATCTGTCCCTATTCGACCTGTCTGGCAACATTGTAAAAAGCCCTATTCTCAAGGCTTCTCTTTGTTTAACCTGACTCAGAACTCACTCTGTACAAAGAGCCCTATCCCCTGGGGCATTTCTCAAAAAAAACGATCAGTGGCGATTGTTTAATATCACGGCTGCTTGAAGTGGCAACATTAGTTAGAGCTGATGAAAAATTCTTAAGTTTCAATTTAAAGGAAAAACTAGGGAATGATATGTCAATATGGGGTTTTTGCAAAGTTCTGACATATTCCTGAGAAGCTAAAAGGCCACACATATGTGCAGTGCCAAATGTATACCCAGGAAAGACCTGGGAAGGCCCTAAACTCTCACCTTTGGCTGATCTTAAGACTGTGCAAGAAAGATGTAAAGGCAAAGGCAGAGCTGCAAATCCCCTGCTGGAGTACTAGAGGCTCCCCAACACACATATAGAGCCCTTCGGGAAAGGCTGGAGACTTTCTGGGTTGAGGTGTTTAATAAAATCTCTGTCCAATCAGTAGCTGAACACTAAAGAAACATCAAATCAGATCAACTCAAAGAGATCTGCAGCTAGACACATCATAATCAAACTATCCAAAGGCAAAGGCAAAGACAGAATCTTAAACTGTACCAAAAAAAAAAAAAAAAAAAAAAATCTTCTCACAATACAGCTAACACCCATACTGCTAAAAACTACAGTAAAGATAGAAGCCCAGAGAGAATCGCCACTGGGGCAGCAGTCATGAGAACAGTCATCCCTGGGACAAAAAGAAGAAATACCTGAGAAGCAAGAACCCCAGCCCCTCAACAATGATCCCTTGGGATGATGTGTGCCCTTCCCACAATTTTGTCAGGGGAAGCCGGTCACAGTTTTCCCGGCCTTGAGTAACTTACCTGTGCTATTTCCACGGGAGCAGAATTTTTTCTTTTGCTGTGTCTGTCTCTGTAAAGGAGAAATAAGTTCCCACTGTACCTTTTCCTTCTGGTTTCCACCACGAAGTTCAGGCGGTTCAGCAGACGTCTGCAAACGCTCCTCTTTTGCTTACGTTCACACTTTTCCTCATGTGCCCCATTAGGGTCTGACACTCTCAAGCCAGCATGCTTTCCTTGGTTCCCTTTTTCCCCAATCCAGATATTTGTTTTCTGACATTCTTCCATAATGTCGCCCTTGAGGGAACTCACACAGCAAAAGGTATAAAATTAATAAATTTTTATTCTGCCAAAGCATTTATTATTTGAACAAATTCTGTGCCTCCTCTACTCCGTGTTGTAAAATTCCACCTGAACTATTTGCTCCCCAGTCCACCATGTAACCCACATGCTAGGAACCTGCCTGCCTGTCCCCAGCAGCCTCATGTCCTTTGTGCCTTCCTTTAGAGAACTAACTCTGTAAGCTACCCATGCAGTTTAGACCTGCTTCCCTGCCTAAAAATACTGCGGCATCTTCATTCATCTTGTAGGCCCTGAAGTTCCCTCTCTTACCTTCTTCTTCTCTCATCTAATCTTCCATAGTCCTGAGTCTTTAGCGGATGGTTATCCAATTGCCCTTATTAATGAGTCCCTATCAGCATCTTTAATGGGTTTCCTGTCTCGAGGTTCACGACTCTAGGCTCCCTTTAAGGAAATAATTCTATTTCACTCCCTTAAACTTCATCCTCTCTTCCTGTGTTATATTTCTTTAGGCTCCAATAATTCTTCCTGACATAATAGCAACTATTATTCCTTTTCCTAGTTTTATCTTTTTTCTTCCCACTAGTTTTGTCTTTTAAGAGCAGTTTTATAACTCTCTAGCCTGGCCTCCTGTATCAAAGTATTCCTTAGGGTCTGAAAGCATCAAGTCTTCCCTTGCAAGGCTAAGCTATCCTCTAAAATTGCAAACTTTGTCCCCCCGCAAAAACCTCCCACCTGAAAGAACTTACCATCCTTACTTTTTCTTCTCTTCTCCTTTTTTAATCTCAAGATCCAACCCTGAATTTGGCATGTATCACTGTCCCTTTCCTAGTAAAGTGTATTTTATCCTCCTGCCTTCTCTTACAATTTCTTATATCCCATCTTCACTCTCCATTGCTTACCCCAATGCATATTTCATTAAAGCAACCAAAGATTCCTGCCAGAAAACCTACAACCATGAGTACATCTGTATCAGTGTCCCACTCACTCTTGTTACAAGGGAAGTGTGTGCCAACAGTCCATATAGCCCACCGTCCACCTGGTCTTGCTTCCTTTCCCTGTAGTTCCTTAAAATTGGCCCATCTCACTCTTTCTGTGGAATCATTCTAATAATGACCTGCCACATTTTGAGTATCAATCATCTGAAAGGAAGTGAAAGGAAAGGAAGGGGAGGGGGGAAGAGGGGAGGAAAGCGGAGAAGCAAAGGGAAATTAAAACCTCCCCGTGCCCTCCATCTCCCTGCTCTTCCTGACCCACTTCCCTGTTGCCATTAACAGGATTACTCCCCCCCCCCCAAAGTTCTCCTGCCACATTCCCTCTGTCTCTCCTTCTGAGACCCACCTTCACTGATAGTAAACCTTCTCACTACATCATGCATGCCCCTTAGGGTCATTTATGCACTTTCTGTTCTTTTTTCTCTCTGTGCCTCAATCAGGCATTTTCTGTTGATCAGTTTATAGTCCTGTTTTCTGCCGTATTTGACATGTTATCTCCATTCATTGCTACTTTCAGATATCATATGGGTCTGTTCTAAAATTTCCCTTCAACCTCTTTTTGTAGATTCCACATCTTTGGTAAATGCCTCTATTATTTTCCTTCTATATTCCTGAATATACTGATTCTTGTTATTGTCAAGTTCTTTCTTACTAACATCAGCACTCCTGAGAGATCACTGTATCACCTGTGCTTTCCCTGCCTGCTTAGTCTCTGGATTTTCAGCAACAGAATCCTGCATCTTATTGAATGCAGGGCACTGTGTAAGAGAATGTTATTTCTCCAGGGAAGATTCCCCTTTTCTGTTAAACTTTAGTGGGGGTGATATTTTTTTTTAAGATTTTGTTTTATTTGAGAGAGAGGGAGAGAAATCACAGAGGGAGAGGGAGAAGCAAACTCCCTGCTGAGTAAGGAGCCTGACATGGGGCTCGGTCCCAGGACCTCAGGATCAAGACCTGAGCCAAAGGCGGATCTTAACTGACTGAACCACCCAGGGGCCCCTCGTGGGGGGTGATAATTGAACCCAATTAAAACTAAGGAACAAACTAAGAACCAAGTGAAATTGGGACTGGACTGCAGTGCTCCTAAGACCCAACTACCCTCTTTCTCCTACTAGAATCAAAGTCCTGTGAGCAGGCAGCTTTCATGGGTTTTGCTCATCATTTTTCTCTTATGAAAGATACACAGAAATATTCCACAGGGCATTGCAGAGGCTCAGGCCAATTAGAGCTTTGATTCTCATTATATTTTCAAAGAGTGGACATACAGGAAAAAAAGAACTGTTCATCATTCTAAGCTTATAATTACAAGAAAACGGAGTCTATAGGTGACTCACCAACTTTGTCTAATTAATTTAGTGATCAAACTGATTCTTGAAAATGCAACTACATTACATGTAGATAGCCTGCTAGTGGGGGCTAACATATAGCAATAATTCATCAGATCATTATGAAAACATTTAATTTTTACCAATATAAATTTATGTTTTATTCTTTCTATTAACTTAATAGATAAACCCAATCAAATGTATTTAGTAAATCTATCAAACAACTTAAAGAAAGAAGGTCACATATTCCAGAAAATTGGCAGACATAATTGGCAATTTGTAGCTTCATTCTGGAGGAAATCTTTTTGATAGGGGCAGGGGCTCAGCGTGGTGATAAGATGCCCCCGTGTTTTAAACTGTCCCTCCATGAAAAGACCAATACAAGAGAAAATGATTCAAAGAGGGAAATGTGCAAAATATTCCTAATGCCCAAGCATCAGCCCAAAGAGCCAAAGTGGGTGATGACTCGCCCGCCACTGGTCCAGTGTGGAGTCCCAAGCACTTTGAGGAGATCCATCAGTGAAATGATGGGACTGGGACTTTTAGGTCCATGCAGTTTGCAGAGATGGTCATTAAACTGAAGAAAACAGTAAACAAGATGCTTGGGTAGAGGGCAGTAGGGGGGATATATGTGTTAATGTTTCTGAGGGCATTTCTGCAACTCAAAAGAAAGCTAATTCTCTGCAAGTGTTTGTTAGTCAATGTATCTGAAGCAGATGAAAAAAGAAATACAGACAACTGAGTTCCAATCTGCTCCACTCTCTGGCTTAAATAAAAACCAAACAAGACTTCTCTTAATAATCTCTTTCCCACAAACACAGAAACACACAGTATTATCTAATTAACAGAGAAACAAATGGGTCTTACCAAATTTTAAATTTGCAAAAACATCCCTGAAAACCTTCATATGTTTCCAAGTGCTTGACACCTTCAGCCATTTGGGTGTGCTCCAGGGAAAGACTCCACCCCGAGCCCCGGCAGCATGGGGAATCAGCACAGCAACCCTGAACAATTCCAACCAAGAAAATCACTCTACAGGGAAACTAAAGTTCATATTCAACTTTCTATCAAAGACTAGTTTGATTTAGTGGCACCTGGGAGGCTCCATCGGTTCAGCGTCTGCCCTTGGCTCAGGTCGTGATCTCATGGGATCAAGCCCCATGTTGGGCTCCATGCCTCTCCCTCTGCCCTTCCCCCTGCTCATGCACAGTTTCTTTCTCTCAAATAAATAATCTTAAAAAAAAAAAGACTAGTTTGATTTAGAGTGTATGAAAATGGGATTATGAATTATTATAATTCTTTGAAGTTTTTGAAAATGGGCCCATATGGCACATAAAATCTGGCTGTTTTCAAAAGGCAAACATAAGAGACTTATAACTCTAGGAAACAAACTGAGGGTTGCTGGAGGGGAGGTGGGTGGGTGGATGGGGTAACTGAGTGATGGGCATGAAGGAGGGTCTGCGATGTGATGAGCACCGGGTGTTATAAGCAGCTGATGAACCACTGAACTCTACCTCTGAAATTACTAATACGCTATATGTTAACTAATGTGAATTTAAATTAATAACAAAATAAAATTAAATTAAAAATGAGCTACACTCCAGGAAAAAAGAGGCAATATGAGTTTCATAGCAATCTAGGAAATTGACATTTAAAGTTAAATAAAAATAAACTTTAATACAGACCAACTTCAAAAACAGAGTGATGTGAAGGCAGATGTCATTTGCTGACATTAAAATCTTTGCCAAAGAAAACTTAAATCTTCATACTTAATTGCATGGGTATTATGGGTATGGGTATTATGAAATACCCTTTACGAAAATGAATGAATATAAATAAATATGAAAATGAATAAATGAAAATAATTTATAAAATAAATAAATATGAAAATAAATAATAAATAAATAAATTAGTAATATCCTTTTCCCACCTAACCTTGGATATTTTTTTTTCATTTTGAACTGATTGTTCAGCAGGTAAAAATATTTTCTCACTTAGAACTTCATATACCAGTTCTAGATAACTCTGAGAAAACTTCTAAGCTGTATAAAAAAATTCAACAATAAAGGCATGTGGGTGTCTCAGTAGGGTAAGTATCTGATTCCTGATTTCAGCTCAGGTGGTGATCTCAGGGTCATGAGATCGAGCTCCATGTCGGGTTCTACACTAGATGTGAAGCCTCCTTAATATTCTCTCTCCTCTGCTCCTCCCACCCTCTCTAAAAAAATTTTTTTAAAAATAAAAATGCAATAATACCTTCCAATACACATTCCAAAAAATAAATGAGGGGAATATGTGCAGTTTATTCCAAATTCCTCTGTTTTTTTGAATGATCTTTATGAGGTTTAATTATAAAGAACCACATTTCATTCTTTTAAATGTTTACTAAAAAGAAATACCACCAAGAAAATGAATTAGAACACTATGGAATCCATTGGAAAATCTTCCTCTTTAGCGTTTGAGAAGACAGAGTGTATGGGCTTATTTCAATCCAGATGTGATTTTCTCGCTATTAAAATGTCCTTATGTGAGATGGAAGCACGATGATTGAAGAAAAACTGATGTCAAGTAGATATAAAGGTGATTTTTTTTTTAGTTTATTGATTTCCACTCCCAGGCCATCTGAAACACATTTTTTAAAAGCAGGTTAAAATGGAACTTCCCAAACCTGTTATCTGGTCACATTTTATTCCCAGATCCCAGTTAGTAAAACTAACTAACATTACTAACATAGTTTAGTACCCTCTGTGTGTCCAGCACTGTTCTTATAATAAGCATTATTTCTTTAAGTTATCCCAACAAACTATGAATTAGGTATTATTATTAGCCCCAATTTATGGGTGAGTAAACTGAGGCACAGCCATAGTTCACACACTTAGTGAGTATAATCTGTATTTTCTTAATCACCAAAAATGTACCTTTCCATGGGTTCTACTGTCAATCTGACACATAAGGCATATGTGTGTGCATGTGTGCGTGTGATGTATATATGTGCTTGGGTGTACACATATAATGTGTATAATTATAAGATACCTTTACTCATTTTTAATCAATGATTGATCACACTATGTAAATACATGTCATTTTCAGGGCAGATGAGTCACTCTGGAATACCAGATACAGACCAATATTGTAAATAATGAGGGTGGGAGCCAGGTGGGGATCTACATGACGTCTCACTAGTCACTTCCCCCACCCCCTTCCAGCTTTACATTCAGGGAACACAGGAAGGAATTCCAGACGAATTTAGTCTTAGTCGTTCTTTTTTAACTTTGGCCACCAAAATATGAAATGCACAATTTTAATATTGTGCTAGCATACCTCTTCAGTATAATGTGAAAAAAAAATGTCTAATTTTATTTTCATTTGCCTTCTGGTCCTTTCTAGCTTCTGACTGTTGTTCTTTACAACATGGCTGATATTTTGTTTTCATGGTTTTTGTTGTTTAGTTTTTTTCTCCCTGGGTCATCTCTTTTTGTCCCAAGGATGGCTGTTCCAGGGATTCTTGTGCCTTGGGCACCTGTTCTTGGGATGCTTGCCCCAAGGATGGCTGTTTGAGCAATTCTTGTTCCTCATATTTTTCTTCTGATTGTCTTGATGATGATTCTTGTGGTTCTTGTCCCATGGGTGGTTCGCTTTGGTCTTCTGTTTTTACTGCGGGTTCTAGTAGTGCAGGTGTGTTTTTTTCCTCTAGAATGCCATATGGTTCTTTTTCTTGTTTTCAGTAAACAAAATAAAACAAAATCACCAGTAAACATAGTAGCCATCTAAACCAAGTGAAATAAATCATAAAATGACAAACATTGCCACTATATCCTTGGACTTCATATTGATAGTGATAATATTAACAAAAAACAAGTCTCACATAGGACATCACATTTACATGGTGCTTTACATAATCACTTTCGTTCCCACTTGGAAATATCTTAAACAAGCATAAAATAGGTAGAATGTAATAGTATCAGAGAATCTTAAGAGAAGCAAGTATAATGTGTTACCAAATATTAAATAGATACAATCCTTTAGTTGTCTAAAAACTGAAAAACCATAGGAAAGGCTCTTGCTTCTTCTGCAGGTCACTAAGATTAAAAAAAAAAAAAAAAAAAAAAAAGCACTTTTAGTAAAATTTTAAAAAAAGAATTAGAGTGCAGGAGAATCCAGAGCCACTGTCTTTCTCCAGAAGAGGCACCAACAGAAGAAAATGACCTAAAGAAGCAGAAAGACTATGAGGGACTTATTAACCTATCACTTGCCAAACCACATTTGTCGATGTCGAGACCCACTATTCCTAGGGTGACACAGGTCACCGGGCACAGGGACTACAAGGCCGGCCCTGGAAACTGACAGGAGAACCATTGGAAGTTACTCCTGGAAGGATGTCTTCACCGAGAGGCTCACAGAACCGCAGAGAAGCCGGGAACTTTGGATAACGTGCTGGCCTGATGCCTCCCCAAAACTGCTTCTTTCTCTCCTTTACGGAAGCAAGACCGAGACCCCCATCCAGAAGCCCAACTCCAACCTCATCCCTGCCGCAGGTATTGACCTGCCGCCAGGTCTGCTCAATCTACTCATGTCCACAGGTCTTCCCGAAAAGACCTTTCTCCTCAGCTCCTGCCCCTCCAGGGCCTGTCCCCTCAGGGCACACTGTCCCCTCCAGCCCATGCCCACCCCTACAGACGCTGTGGGTGAAGGCAATGCTCTCACCCTTCCTCTCCTGCCGCCAACGTCACATTCACATAAGTCGAGCACGTCGGCCCTGCCCTGCGTAGCGGCAGGATGACCCCAGCCCCTCAGAGGGACACAGCAGGCCGCAGCGAGGCCGGCCAGTCCCCTTCTAGGGCTGAGCCCGGGGCCCTTCAGCCAGGCCACCCCACCCGGGCCCCCCCTGGCCCAGGCTGCAGGCTGCTGTGTGGGGTGAGCCCCAGTGGCGGTGCCCTGTGCGGGAGACGGCAAGCCAGACACCCAGCGGGGAGGGCACCCAGGGGCGCCGCAGACAAAGGACCATGTCCTGTGCGACGTCCCTGCGCCCAGCCCACCTGCCGCCGGGGCCCCCGACGCTGTGACCCACGTCCCCACCTCCGCCTCCCACCGGGCCTGCCTTCCACTCCATGTCCCCGCAGGAGGCCGCTGGGCCACGGTGCTCAGGCCGACTCAGCGCTGCCACCGGGATCCACACCCACCTCCATGCTCACCTGAGCAGACCTCTCCTGTGTCACACGGTGCACACAACCCCGCAGCCTCTGTCCTGGGCCCGGCAGGCAGCCGTTCGCCCTCCTGGAACATTCTGAGGCTTCTGCACATCCCCCACCTGTGTGTACCTGTGCCGCCCCCACCACACGTGAGCTCCCCACAGCCAGCAACACTGAGCTTCCTCCAGCCTCCCCCTCGGCGCCCAGCAGCAGCCAGCACCCAGCACGGGCCCAGCCAGCACCCAGCACACACCCAGGCAGCACCCAGCACAGACCCAGGCAGCATCAAGCACACATCTGGCCAGCACCCAGCACAGACCCAGCCAGCACCCAGCACACACCAACCAGGTGCCCAGCCACCTGGCCAGCACCCAGCACAGATCCAGGTAGCATCGAGCACACACCCAGCCAGCACCCAGCACACACCCAGCCAGCACCCAGCACACACCCAGCCAGCATCGAGCAGACATCCAGCCAGCACCCAGGACATACCCAGCTACAACCCAGCACACACCCAGCCAGCACCCAGCGCACACCCAGCCAGGTGCCCAGCACACACCCGGCCAGCACCCAGCACACACCCAGGCAGCATCAAGCACACGTCCAGCCAGCACCCAGCACATACCCAGCTACAACCCAGCACACACCCGGCTAGCACCCAGCACACACCCAGACAGGTTCTCATCATATACCCAGCCAGCACCCAGCACAGACCCGGCTAGCACCCGGCACAGACCCGGCGGCTCCACACTGCTTCCTTCTGTGTTCATGCGAGTCCTGGCTCCCTGCTTTATGAATAATATTGGACAAATCTCCTTCCCTCCCTGGGTTCCAGTCATTTCTTTCTTGAAACCCAGGAGTAAATGTATGAATCTTAAAAATGTAGGATTACTGTGATGAGTGAATGAAAACAGACAATGAGCCTTAAAAATTCATCGTGACCAACTCGTGATCACATACAAGTGTAAACAGCAAGGGGGAGGACTAAGAGCCACCACAGGGTCACATGATCATGTGCCCAGTGACAGCAGAGCAGTGAGAGGCACACGGCCTCAGCCGCCCTTTGCAAACCTCGGGGAGGCGTGCAGCGCCGGGGCTCACTCGGCAGCATGGGGCCCTGCACGCTCCTCCTGCAGGGGGTGTGATCCCTGCTCACAGTCCACCTGTCCCCACACAGGCAGGGCTGCCTCACTCCGCCTTGTGTCTCCAGCACCCAGCTCAACCGGGCCCACGGAAGGTAATCAGAAAATGTTGGAAAAATGAAAGAATAGGGTAATAAATAACGAATGAACTGGCCATCCCCCCAGTCCTACACATAAAGCATTCCTAAACATAAAGAAAATTAGAATATGCAAGATTAAAAATAGAATTAAGGCAATAAAGCATGCTTATGTGAGTAACAGATTGCCGTAAAATGTATTATAAAGTCACGTTAAATATTAATATAAAATAATATAGGCATTATATTAATATAGAAAAAAACATATTTCTAAACTCCCTGAGCTCTCTTTGCCTTTAAGTGCAGCCGCCAGTGAGATGCTGCTGGTGCCACACACACGTGTGCTACATTTCTTACCAGAGCTGAGCCCACAGCCCAGTGCACCTCTTCATGGGGATAAAGTGTGTCATCTGGATGTGCTTATCTGTCTGCTGAAGTCTGTAATCTTTGTCACAAGTGTCAGGAGCTTTGGTTTTTCCTTTCTCTACTCCTTCTTTTCTTTTTTACAAAATACTAGGAGGGTATGCAGTGAAATATTAAAATATTTGCATAACGCCCGGACTGAACTGTGGGCTGCCCGACAGCACCACCGTATGGTTGGGTCCAAACCCATTCTTACCAACGACCAAAAAACCGGGCCATACAGAGTGTGGCTTACAGGGGTCCCTGCTTAGTGATGAAAGAGTCATCTGTTCAAAGCCACATAATACAAGTGGAAAGCTGCCAGTAGACGGAGGGCCGCTGGGTGCCCGGGCTGGGGCCATGCATAGAGTGACCCACTGGGGACATTTTCAGTGGGAAACTCCCAAACGGACAAGGAGAGCCCAGAGCATGCATCTGTGCATGTCACACACGCCCCACAAATGATCACCGAAAATTCACTCTCTTACCAGGAAATGGAACCACTTTTTTATTCTTGCTGAAGTTCTTGAGAGATGCTGAAAAAAGAGAGAAAAATCCAGATATTAATAAACTGACCAGAAGGTTTACATCCCATGAGATTTAGATGTAAGACCTACGGCTAAAGGAATCGCTGGGATATAACCATGTTGACCAGCGTAGAGGGAGTTTAGAGCCAATTTGAGTAAGAGGATAGTCGTGCATCATAACACAGAAAGTCCTGCCAACATTATGCAAATTGTAGTTGCTGAGATCGCAGGGCAACTGGCAAAATTGTGATCTTTTTTTTTCTTCCTCTAAAGAAAAGCACATTTTTCATAAACTGCTTCCTCGTGCAGTTTCATCGAGGGGAGTCAGGGGCATATGGTGGCATTTCCTCCGCTCCACACAAGATTTAGTAGGTAACAGAGTCTCTCCGGTTACACCAGTAAACCGTAAAATGCAGGTGTCGGGTGTACCCTACGAATAACCAGAAAATGTAAACCAGCTCAACTTACACAGCAGCTGCCTTTCAAAAAGCCCAACACTAAATAGCAATAAAAACGGAACATTCGGTCTAAAATGAAAAAACGCTAAAAGTGGAAACGCATGAGTTCGCGTCAACGCCTGCAAGATCGAACACGCCGATGCACACGGCACGCTGCACGTAACGCAGCAGCTTGTGCGGATCCGCCCCATTTAACAGCTTATCTGGCAATTTTGCTTTGACTTCAGGTGTTGTGAGGTTTTTATGGAGTCCCTGCCCGTGCAGGAACATAGCATGAAAACACGGGCCCGTTACAGATACGCGCTTCTGCGCAGACCCGTGGGGCCCCTGCCTCGGGCATGAGTAACACAGGAACACTTTTGCTAAGAAGCACGTCCGAGACCTTGAACCCAGGAGCCAAACGGCTGGACGGAAGCCGCGCTGGGAGGCCTGACGCTCTGGCAAAGGGGGATGGAAAGGATGCACCAGAGCAGCCGGGGGAGCTGCCAGCCGCTGCAGGAAGGAACTCGAGAAGCTGTCACAAGACTTGATGGGAGAGATTAAACTGCCAAGGGCAGCAGCCCGGGAATCTGAAAACTGGGGCGGACGAGAAGGAACGGGGGACCCGGGGATTCCAGAGCAGTGGGCTGGGGGTCGCCGGGGGGCCAGAGGGGCTCAGGACACCCCGCCGCTGCCCCCCGAGAGCTCCAGCACCCGTCCGCTCTCCAGCACGCGGGGCCCGGAAGCCGTGTGTCCACTGCCACGGACTTTTGTGACTGCCAGGCTACCCGGCAGCCACTCCTGATGGATTAAGACGTCAGGCTCAAGTTGGTGAAAATAAACCCAACATTTTGGCTCAAGGTATAAATCGCTGGCAAAAAAGTTAGAAGCCCAGAGTTAGAGAGCAATTAATTTTCGTAGTCCGTAACTGTTACCTAATGTGTCTGATTTCTCTGCGGGCTAGAAGGTTTGTTTTTTATTTATTTATTTATTATTTATTTATTTATTTATTTATTGAATATTTGTAAATAAATCGGCAAAGACATTTCCCAAGTCCTTAGAGGCAATTACAAATTCCAAGCCAAAAAGTAGTCTGGATTCGCAGCCTCTCTGGTAAGTGGCTTGAAGGAGTCGTGCCCCACGGGGGACCTAGAATAACGGGGTAGCCCAACGAGCCCGCCTGTAGCCAGGATAGACCGTTTTGTTCTTAGAATAATTTTAATCATTCGTTTGTATTCAAATGTGCTCATGATAGAAAATTTGGAAAAATAAGAGAAGAGCCCCTCTTCCCCAAACGGAAATAAATTTAAGTCACAGACGCACCGGCTTGCTGTTTTAAGTGGGAATCTACAGAATAAGAACTTGTCTGACTTTACAGTCTTGGGGTGAACTTCCAGATGCAGGCCGCTGGCCCAGAGGTCCGCTAGCTTCCGAGTGCCCTGCAGGACAGATGCCGCAAGTCGCACCCTCCTGAGGACACGGCCTCCCCACTCGTCTTCCCAAGTGATGGCGGCTTGTTCTTCACACGCTCGGAAGTAGGGATGGGTCCTCCCTGCACCTCACCGCCGGTCAGGACCTCCAGGCTTCTCCCCTCCCCCCTGAAACCTCCGAGCCCCTCTGCACACAGCTCATGTCCTCAGACTCCACCCGCCGCCCACCCTCCCCTTGGCCATGTCCCTCTCCCCCCAACTCGGGCCACCCCCTCCCTCCCAGAGCCCCCGGGTCACCCTCGGGGATCTCAGTAGCCACTTGCCACACACCTTCCCGACCTGGTCTCTCAGCTCTGACACCTCATCACGTCCAGCGAGCCTGTTCTCCAGCCTCCCCCGGAGACCACACCTTGGACCTTGTCGCCACCAAGCAACGTGATGACCTGTGTCCACCGCCCTCTGCCATCCTGACAGAGTCCCAACACGCCCTTCACTCCGCTCCATCTGGAGTTAACCTCTCACCTACCGTGGTGCGGTCACGAAAACTAAAATTAGCATTAAGACGGTACCATGTAACTACACGCTTTATTTAGATCCCAGTAGTTTCTAATATCCTTCTTCTGTTCTAGGATCCGATGCGAGACAGCACCTTGCAGCCACTGGCCGGCCGTGTGTCCTGGTGTTCTCCAAACTGTGACAGCTCCTCAGGCTCTCCTCATTCCCCATGGCCAGGACACTTCTGAAGACTCCTCGTCGGGTTCCGTGGAGCGTCCCCCAGGCTGAGTGTGGCCCATACCTTCTCACGAGTGGACAGGAGTCACGGATTGAGGGGGCAACACAGAGGTGCAGTGCCTTTCCCACTGTGTCCTCCCAAGAGGTACATTAGGTCGACGTTACTTCATCCCTGGTGGTACCAGCCCTGACCTCACGGTCTACACTCTACAACATGCCCCAGTGTTTCCTTTCAAAGATTAAAAACTGATTAATTTTGCCCTTTAGTCTACACCTAAAAAATAAGATCCAGATAGTAGTGAGAGTAGAACCTCATCAGAAGAGAAACTGCAGAGGAGATGAGGGGCCCGGCTACTGGATCTTTAAGGTCCCTTCCTAGCCTAAATTCCAATCATGATATAAGCTGTTTATTCTTCTTTTCTTCATGCATCGCATTTGAAAGGGACAACGGCACATTATGCTACAGGTATCATTCCTGTGGGACTGGCCAAGAAATTCAACAAAACTATACAGTGGAAGCAGGAGAGGATGCCTTCCTGGATCATTTCAACCTGAATAGTCGCTCGGCACACAAGGACAATAAAATGCCACCTGGAGGACCTGTCAAAATCAGGTGTGCAGAGATGGCTGGAAATTAAAGGGAGACACTGCTGAAGGCGTGCCACGGCAGGAGAGGGACCCTGGGCCCAGCCGAGAGATGCAGGTGCCTCGGCGGGACATGCAAACAGACGTGCAGGATTCGGGGGGCTCCGCGAAAAGGAAGCACAGAATGAAGAACCGCCTTGTGTTGGAACACAGTGTAGAGTTCCCAGCATGTCTGTCCTCACTGAACATTACAACAGGGCCATATGTTATGGATTCTATAGGTGAGGAAAGTAACGCTCAGAGAGTCTCAGTGACTTGCTTGGATGCCGTAGACCCCGGGAGCAGGGCACGTACTCGCCCCCAAGCTCTGGGTCCAGCACACTTCCCTCCACACACACAAGGTTCATCCGAATGCTCAGTTCCTCTGATGAATACTCGGCTTCTCTTTATCAATTCTCGAATCGTTTTGATACGACTTAGAAGTAATTACACATTGATGTCCCCTTACCAATTTTATTTTATCCAAGGACAGCCTCTCCAAGACCACAATGGAGGAGGGATGCCCACAAATAGGAGAAAGCCCACACCCTGACCTCATGGCTCTCGGGAAAGGCAAGGGAAACAGCGCCTTCTCCCCGTGTAGACGGCACGTCGTCTCCCATCACTAAGGAGGAAAGCAGCCATATGAACTCAACTTGTTGTACGGACGCCAAGAAACAATTTTTATGAACTTGAAGGATCACTTAATCGAGCTAACGTTATTGATCCTACCAAACTGGAGCAGGGCTTCGTATGCAGGTGGACCTCCCTTTATGGCAATTTGCTTTATTGCACTTTGCAGATACGGGGGTTCTTTTAGGAACTGAAGGCTTGTGGCAACTCTGCATCAAGCACGTCCATCAGCATTGTTGTCCCAACAGCATTTGCTCGGGTCTCCGTGTCACATTTTGGTCATTCTCGCCATATTTCAACCCTTTTCATCATTGTCATACGTGTTACGGCGATGTGTGAGCAGTGACGACCACTCACCAAAAGCTCAGACGATGGTATTTTTTGACAATAAGGTATTTCTTCACTCAAGGATGTGTGTTGTTTTTTTAGATGCAAGGATGTTGCATGCTATTACACACGCAACAGACTGCAGTATAAATGCAACTTTTCTGTACGGTAGGAAACCAAAGGCTTCGTCTGACTTCAGTTTATTGCAATGGTCGCTCTACTGGAGTATTTGCTTTATCGTGGTGCTCTGGAAGCAAACTGCAGCATCTCCCAAGAATGACTGCAGATCAAGTGCTGTACAGGACCCGAGTTGGTCCGGCTCACACAGGAAGGAGAGATCTTAGATGCTCAGAAACGACTGAGGTTTAGGGGTAAGGAAAGTATCTAAGGAGAAAAGTATAGTGAAGACTCTTCTCTAGAATTACTAGGATCGAGTTCTGTCTAAAGGTAAAGATCAGATTACAACTCAACCCCTACGTCAATCCCATCATACAGCCCATGGGGCCACTGAGCTCTCGTCCCCCAGGGCAGCTGTCCCCACAGTCACCTCCCGGCCCTCCACGCAGCCTCAGCGTGGGGAGCCTCATGGAGGCACGGGGCAGCGCCTCACACGCTCGCCAGCTCGGAAAAGCTAACAGAAGGACTTGAACCACACTCAGATTTCACAAATTCAGCCCAACTTGAACTGAAAGGGAGCCGCTGATGCCACTGCCTCCTCTGACCAGTGAGCTCAGGGCCCCCGGACTGGTCTGAGCTGACACAGCGGGAGACAGCAGGCTGCGGGGCTACTTGTGGATGCTCAGCGCTCACTCCCCTTTGTACCACGTTGTCGTCCTAAGCATCATTTTCTACCTACGTAAAAGATCACAGGATATCACTAAACGAATTTGCCCAAAAAAATAAAACCTCTCAAATAACAGTGCTCGGAAGGTACAGAAAGGAAAGAACTGCCAGCTGGCCGAGTTCCTGCCCACCAAGTACCGGGGCCCGCACGGAGCACTCGGGCACGCCGCGGGGACACGGGGAAACCCAAACCAGGGCCAGACTCCAGGCCAACAGCGACCATTTGCTTTTCTCTCACTTTTCCCTCTCTTTTGCTAAAGTAAGATGCACGTTCAGTGGAATCGTTTTCTGCGTGGTCAACACCCTCCCCTGCCGCCCAGGGCTGGCCTCACAAGCCTTAGAGCTCAGCTACTTCCTTCCCACACCTACTTACCAATAGTCCGCTTCTTCAAGCAAAGGTGGCTTCCAAGCATAAGGGAAGCTGAGACACCAGCTTGGCCTCACTCTACGCTGTAGAGAACTGGGAGCAGCTCCCTGGAGCAGAGGCTCTATCCTGTGGCCTCCTGATAGGAAGAGAGGGAGCCAGGATGCACCCACTGAGGGGTGGGGACACGGGGAAGGGGGATGAGGGCCGACAGCCCTGCAACCAATCACCACTCCGCTCGGGGTCGCTCGGATGACACCCTTAAGAACAGCAGAGAAGTGAGCAGAAGCCTGGTTCAGGCAAGGAAGTCCCCTTCACACTCGAAGATAGGAAACGAGTTAAACGATAAACCGTCATAATTCCTTTTGCCGGAGCGGGCTGTTGTTACCACAGGTCAAGAGAGGCGGTCAACACAGACCACGCTTAAGAAAAGCCCACAGTGGGCAGCCCTGATGGCGCCACCTCCAGCCCGGGGTACGGTCCTGGAGACCCGGGATCGAGTCCCGCGTCGGGCTCCCTGCATGGAGCCTGCTTCTCCCTCCGCCTGTGTCTCTGCCTCTCTCTCTCTCTCTCTCTTTGTGTGTGTGTGTGTCTGTCATGAATAAATAAAATCTTTTAAAAAAAAAAAGAAAGAAAGAAAAGAAAAGCACGCAAAATGGTGATGTGTTTTTGAACTAAAATTGAGTTGAGCCAAAAGACAAGGTGGACGCTAGGTACGTGTTCTCCGCTCTCTCTGAGGCCATCCCACCTGCTGCACCCACAGTCTCACCAACTGTTAGCATCTCTTTGAATGACAATCAGTAAGTTACATTTTTTTTTTAAATGAGTCCTAAGTTTCCAGATTGGCTAACATCATAGGAAGAGGGGAACAGAGCCACCTAATGAAGCCTCTGAAGAGCCGAAGAGTCTGGCCTGGCCACGCTCCACCAGGTGGCTGCGAGCCCCTCGGTGTCCGGAGGAGCAACAGGTGAGGGCCCCTGGCACTGAGGCTGCAGAGGGGGGTTTCGAGCCAGGCACCCGGGCACGGGGCGGCATCGCGCTCGGTCCCTTGACTTTGCCCCTGGAACTGTGAATACTTTGAAGCAAAGTAAAAAGGCTGAAAATGACAGCAGGAAAAATATTGGTCTTTTTTTTTTCCTGATTCTTTTGTTCCTTCACTTTGAACGTCCCTCGACTTCCCAGTTCTCAAAAACAAGCAAAACTAACAGCAAGGGGACACAGCCAAACATCACTCCGAGGAACAGAAAACAAACAAATGAACTTATCACCGCCTTGGATTAAACCTCGAGGACGTGGGACGCCCGGGTGGCTCAGTGGTTGAGCATCTGCCTTCGGCTCAGGGCGTGACCCTGGGGTCCTGGGATCGAGTCCCACGTTGGGCTCCCCATAGGGAGCCTGCTTCTCCTTCTGCCTGTCTCTCTACCTCTCTCTCTGTGTCTCTCATGAATAAATAAATATTTTTTTAAAAAAAAAGAAAAAACCCTCAAGGACTTAAAACGGCCTCCTTGCCTCAGAAAAACAAATGCTGCAAACACTGAGAAAATGCCAGAAGGCACAGCACCGCTCTGGAAACGGGGCTAGAGCTGCCAGGACTCCAGGACTGGAAGCACCTGCTTCCTTGGCGTTTGCAGGACAGATGGCCGCTGACAGCCGTGCGCACTTGGTAGGAAAGGTGACATCTTTTAAGGGAGGTGTGAAAGGGGCTCATTGCCTTTTCCCAAATAAATCCTTGCACCAGGCCACAATCTCCAGTGGCCCCTGACTGGCGGGCTAACCCCAAAAGCCCCATGGACGGCACTTGAGTGGAAAAGGGCCTGCGACCTTGAAGGCTGTGACTGAACCACAGCTCTATGCAGTTGAGCCCACAGGGAATCGGACGCTTGGAAAGGGACTGGATGGGTCACAGTCACCCACAGCCACCTCATGGGGCAACACGGTGCTGGCATGAGGGGCAAACCCTCCATCCGGCGGGGGCTGGTTGGACCAGGCTCAGGGGGGAGCCCCCAGGCCCTCAGGGCAGCACCTCACCAACGATGGAGTGGGGAGGGGGAGTGGATTTGCTTGAATTTCTGCTGTTTCTTCTGTCAGCTGTGCCACCAAGGACAAGGCAGGTCGTCATTCCACTCTCCTCTGAGAAAGGAGGATTGTCACCTGGCAAGGTCATTGAAAGGAAAATAAAACCAAAAGGAAATGTCTACGGAGGTGTCCTGGAATCTGTGCGTATTTTACAAGTGCCCTTAAAGCAGATGGTTCAGCGTACGTGTCCTGCACTTAACACTCCATGGAAGCCCCTCGCATTTCATGGGATGATTTTTTAAGTGTTCCAGGCGTCAAGCGCAGGGAGCGGCCTGGGCGCGGCTGGCGGGGGGAGACGCTTAGGCTTGGCCACTGGGATTTCTCTGGCGTGACCCGTCACCTGAAGAGCACCCTTTGTTAAAAATCAAAGAACAAATAAAGACGCCGTGGTTGGGACCCGTTCAGCTACAACTGCATAGGTGCTGGGGGCCCACCTACCAGCCTGCCCAGCGGGCTCACTCCCTTGTGGTCACCAGGCGGCCATCGGGGGCCCTCGTGTGGGCCCCACGCCGGGCACGCCCCACCTCCCAGTTGTACCACCTGGGCAGGTGCTTCTCACACCTCTTTTCTTCCAAACAAGACAAAACAATCCTCTGATCATCTTGTTGGCGGATTGGATTATCCTACGGGGATAAGGATTGAGGATTATCCTACCAAGTGATGATTTTCCCAAGTTGCCGGGAAGCGTCGAAAATCAAGAGGTGGGCATTCCCCCGACATTCGCTGGAGACTCTCTTTCCCCAACACCCAACAGAAATAGTTGTTGAAAGATTTCCATCGTGGAGATGCAAGCAGTTAAAATGAAACTTTAAAACTTGAAGCCCCCAACATGATAGGCGGGATGGGTCCCGAGCCAGCCGGTGCCCACCCCCAGCCCACAGACGGGAAATAGTGTAAAGACTCAGCCACAGCCCAGAGAACCTTACTACCGTCTCGGAGCCTGAAAAGCAGCTACTGTCCTCTAGCCCGGCCTCGCTGGCCCGCAGATGCCGTCCCTCTGCTCCACGGTGGCTCCGCCCGACGGGGACCCCATGCTCCTCACCCACACATGCTCCAGGCTCTCCTGGTGGTCAGTGAGACGTGACAGGTGACAGCGCGCCCATGGGGCTAGAGAAATTGGGCGCACCTCCTCCCCATGAGCCAGCAGAGCTCCCTGCAGCCCCTCCTGCATAGACACCCCACTATTTTTTCCCAAGGGGGACAGTACACGGGTCCATGGAAGGAGCGGGGGGCAACCAGCAGAGCGAGGCGATCCCGACTACGAGGTAATCTCGGAAGACACTACCGTCTCACTCACCAACTTCCAAGGGCAAAGGGGCTGCAGGGGCTCTGTCTGGAGGGCTGGGTTCCATCCAATGAGCACAGTCGTTGCTGATAAAGATGCAAGTCATGGGGATCCCTGGGTGGCGCAGCGGTTTGGTGCCTGCCTTTGGCCCAGGGCACGATCCTGGAGACCCAGGATCGAATCCCACGCCAGGCTCCCAGTGCATGGAGCCTGCTTCTCCCTCTGCCTGTGTCTCTGCCTCTCTCTCTCTCTGTGACTATCATAAATAAATAAATTTTTTTTAAAAAAATGCAAGTCATGATGCAAGGCTACGAACTGCCCCCTCCCGCCCCTACAAGACCCTCGGACCCTGGAAGACACACTGTCTGGGTTCTGCTGCAGCAGGAGGATTTGGAAACAGGAAAGAACATGTGACCTTGGAGAGAACACCTGCCCACTCTGTGCCTCAGCCCACCATCTGTAAGGTGTCCCACTCACCTGATGAAAAGACAAATGGTGCGTAGGTCCGTAGGATCTTTATAATTTGCAAAGCATTTCCCAAGCTTTTCCCAAGTTCCCACTCCTCGTGGCTGACATGTTACAGCAGAAAGGCCTACACATCAAACTGCTTTTAAAACTACAAATCCTGGGCAGCCCAGGGGGCTCAGGGGTTTAGCACCACCTTCAGCCCAGGGCATGATCCTGGGGTCCCGGGATCGAGTCCTATGTCAGGCTCACTGCATGGAGCCTGCTTCTCCCTCTGCCTGTGTCTCTGCCTCTCTCTCTCTCTCTCTCTCTCTGTCTCTCTCTCTCTTTCTGTGTCTCTCATGAATAAATAAAATCTTTTTTAAAAATTAAATTAAATTAAATTAAAAAATAAATAAATAAATAAAACTACAAATCCGGGGGCCCCTGGGTGGCTCAGTGGTTGAGCATCTGCCTCTGGCTCAGGCCATGATCTTGGAAATTCGGGATCGGGTCCCACGTCGGGATCCTGGCATGGAGCCTGCTTCTCCCTCTGCCTGTGTCTCTGACTCTCTCTCTGTGTCTCTCATGAATAAATTAAATCTTTTAAAAAAATTTTAAATAACTACAAACCTAAAAAAATATATGATTACAAATAAACAGTTGTGAAGCAATGTAGGAAAGCATTTATACTCTGGTGATGTTATTATCATTCTATGGGATTGGGGGGGGCAGAGAGGGGTGGTGGGCAAGAAGTAAAACCTTCGCTCTATCGAATGTTCTCTGCATATTTTAACCGTATTTCAGGAGACAAGCCTGACTAGCTGTTTATAACAGGATCGTACCAGTGTCCTCACCCATGGTGGAATTACGACAGACTATAGTTTCTACTTCTTTAACATCTACATGACATACCTTTTTTCTTTGTGTTCTGTCTTAAGGGAAAGCTTTTCTTAAAAGACATTCGTGAATTGTCTTCCTGAAATAGAAACCATCAGTGTTAGCAGCTGGAACCTTTTTCTCTAGCCTATAACCAGGAGTCCCAAGAGCGGGGCGCTCAGCTACAACCGCACCCTGAGAACTGAGGTTTGCAACAGGCGTTAGCCCACCAGAGACACGACTGCACTCAACACTGATTTGCAAAAATGTGACAACCCGCGCTGGAAGCCTACCTACCTTTCCATGAGACGGCAGGTGCCACCTTCACTCTGGCTGGGGCCGCAAGTCCAGACCAAGATCAGTGAAGTCCGGGGGTCAACATGGATGAGAAAAGCTCCCCTCGTCTGGTCTCAGGGTCCAGCCCCAGTGTGCTGGAGCCTTCGCTCCGGGCAGTTCAGGGACCGAGCCAGACACTGGGACCGACGGACCCGGTTCGCACGGATTCCCGTGGGCCTCTCCAAGTTTTCTAACACGGTCTCGTCCTCCCCAACATTTCCCATACCAGAAATGACCCAGCTTCACCGTGGAATGTGGAAAACTGGAAAGAGAGTCCCTCCTATCCTAACAACAAGAAAACGTGAAAAAAAAAAATCTATGACACTACAATTTTCTTGAGCTCATCAGAGAGAGATGAGGCCACAGGGAAACCAGTCAGCCTAGAATGTAGGACAGACGGACACAGCCACGGAGGGACAGGGCCTGAGCGAGCGCCCACCGGCTGCCCTGCGGCGGAGCGTGGCGGGGGGCCGAGCGGTAGGGAGATTTCAGAGCGAGCACAGCAGACCTGAGGGGGCACAGCCAGGGCCCCCCGGAAGGTGGCCGATTCCAGGGCGGAGGCAGAGACAGCGGACAGGCCTGGAGGAGCTCACGGCAACGGGAGAAAACGGAGTTCTTCAAACAACAAAGCACGTCAAAGGATCCGGGGCTGGGCTGAAAGAATTACAACGACCCACGCCGGAGCCGTGAGGACAGCGAACAGCGTAAACCTGGGTTAGAACCCAGAGCAGAACATGAACGTGCAGAAGTCCACACGGACACGAATTCATGGTTGTTGAAACAAATAACTGAATTGGAGACAAGAAGCAAATATTCCCGAGGTGGTGGTGAGTTCACACTTCACGTCCTCTGGAGGCGAGACCTAAGCGACTGGCTTCCGACGCACAGAGTAGGACGTTCACGGAGGAGAACCTGATGAACACCACGCCCCCGAGGGACGAAGGGTGCTGACTGGGGACGCCACACGGATGTCCCCGCATGTGGTAGGAGAAGGGCGCTTTGCCTCTCGACGCTCTTTCCGGACCGCCCCCCTCGGGGGCAGGCTCTGGGCCCCCCTGGCCCTGGTAGCAAACCCGTCAAAGTCAAAGGCATCGCATGAAAACCGCGGGCTCATGACCCTCTTGAAACCAGACACTAGGATCCTGCACAAACGTTAACACACGGACTACATATGGAGAGAGAGAGGACACACCAACAAGGGGGCTCCATGGAGGGCAGAGTGGGAGCATGTGCCCGCTCTCCACGTGACGAGGCTACGTAGGCTTCGCAAAACCCAGCACCCTCGCCCCTGGGTACTTAGCCAATCTGCGCGTGGAGGCCCACGGCAGCTCTCTTCAAAACAGCAGAAAACTGGGAACCACCCAACGTCCTTCAACCGGCGAGTGCACAACACGCAGTGGTAGATCCGCAATGTGGAGCACTGCTCCGCAGGCGGAAGGGCAACTGGGGTCCCTCTGAGCCACGGGTCCCATAGACGCTGCCGTCGAGCCGCAGACGCGCCATGGGGCCGGAGTGAGGCCCAAGGGCCCCCGGTGACCCGGGCTGGGAGCGATCAAACTCAGCAAGCCACCCCCTCCCATCGCCCAGAGGCCCTGGCTGACCGATGGCTGCTCACAGCCAGGCCCAGGGACCCAAACGGGAAACTCCCATCGGTTCCCATAGGTCCTCATCTTGCCCGTCACTGCTGCCCCCCACCGCTGCCCCCTGGCAGACAGCCTCCCCTCTGCAGCCCTCCGGGCTGCCCCCCTGCAGCACAGTCAGTAAACCCCTCTCCTGCCTCTGATGAAAGCTCTCACCACCCTGGTCACCCCACGAGTCCCACATGTATCACCGTGGGTGGAAGACTCCTCAGGGAACACAATGCACAATTCCTGTTCCATGTCACCATAGGAGAGGCGGGACCTCAGGACAGAGCCCTCCAACCCCCCACCGAGTGGCAACCAGGTCACAGGGGAGGGAGGAAGGGCCGGTGGTGGAGGAGAGGGGCGCCAGGGACCTGGGGGCGGTGGATGTCCCGTCCTCGTCTGACTCGGTAGGAACACGGCTGCGTGGTTCCCAGACTCCACACTGCGAAGGCGGGGTTCACCGGATGTAAACTACACTTCAGTCTTTACGAAGGAGGTAAACGGACCCAAGAAGGAATGATGGTGCCAAGTGCTGAGTGGGGTGACTCTTCCTGCCCATTGGAATTATAAAACAAAAGAAATCATTGCAGTCCTTAAAAACAGCCACAACAGCCCTTGAAAGCACCAAGGAAGGACAGAGACACGGGGGGATTCTCTGCCCACGGGCAGTGCTGGTCCCCGACCCCCGCGGGCCTGGCCGGGGTGCTCCTCGCCCACTGTGGCTCTGGTGCCGGAAATCACAGCCTCTCTGCCCACATAGGCCGGGGGGCCGCTCAGGGCAGCTGAGCACCTGGAAATCTCAGGTGAACTCTCGGAAGTGAGGAAGTTGCAGAAGAACCGAGAACCACCGTCTGGTTGGAAAGCCCGTCCCGCTCTCCTGCGCACCGCTAACTGGGCGTTCGGATACATTTGCCAAAGCCCCCCGGATCCCAGGGTTTGAAAATTAGACCTCAATGATGCTACTAAAATCACATTAGCTTTCAAAGAAAAAAAAAAAAAAAAAAAACAGGACCACCCTCTGGCGCTGGTGTACCCAACAGTTCCCGGCTCTGCTAAGGCGAGCCTGCAAGAAGCCACCCAGACAGACGCCCAGACAACAGCAGAACGAGCAGAGGCACATGAGTCCGGGGGCCTGGGAGCAAGCCCTCCTTGGCCTGAGATCTAGAATGCCAGGGACAGCCCCTCAGTTGGGAGCCAAAGGTGAAGAGGAATCAAAACCATTCCACGAGGCCACACGTGGAAGTCCACGCGCTCTGTCCGTGGGAAAGTCCCAGTCTCCCCCTGGAGCCCGCAGGTGCACGTCCAGCAAGCGTCCCTCTGCCTCCCGCCCACGAGTGAGGCCGGAGCGGGCACGCCAGCCCCAGGAGGCACTCCTAGTCCCATGGTGAGAGAAAGCAGGAAAAACCAAAGTTCGCAGGAGAACCCGGAAAGCACAGCAAGCGGGAGCCACTCTGCAAAGAGACAGAAGCCTGGGACCCCAGTCCTCTCCGGAGACATCAAACAACACAGCCAAGAGATCTGCTGTGTGCAAAACGACGACGGACTTCATCAGGAGACATATTTTTCAAAACGAAGAAATCGTGGCTTATCTACAGAGGCCTCAGGTATATGGATCACTTTTGCAAAACTCAGCATTGCTTAAAAATGAGAGATAAATGAGATTTTTCTGTACTTGCACTTTATCACTGTTCTCACTGGAACTGTTTGGTTTGGCCTGAGGCATCGTGGAAAGCATGTGGTAAGCCCTTCGTATGGGCTTACACCATCTCTAAGATGGAACACTAAAAACAACAGTTGCAAAAACCTAGTTGAAAAAAACAAAACAAAACAAAACAAAAAAACCTAGTCGCCATAAATACTTTCTAAAACATCTCGCACCGGACACCTGGGGTGGGGGGGGCGGGGCTCAGCGGTTGAGCGTCTGCCTTCAGCCCAGGGCGTGATCCCGGGATCGAGTCCCACGTCAGGCTCCCTGCATGGAGCCTGCTTCTCCCTCTGCCTGTGTCTCTGCCTCTCTCTCCCTGTGTCCTTCATGAATAAATAAATATTTCTAAAAAAAATAAATAAATAAAAATAAAATACCTCGCAGATGCAAAGAACTGAAAACACAGGCCCGAGATGACACATTCATTCTTTGTCATTTTGCAGGGTCACTAGTGGTGCACATGTGGCTCCTCCCCAAGGCACCAGCATCACCATGATCCTACGTGCACCTTTCCTGGCTTCCCCTACACGTAAAAGCCATCCGCTCTTACCCCAAATGCCTTCCAGAGAGTAAGCAGAAAGGATCAAAGGTGTATTGTTTGTCATCAGCTCTGCACGGGTCCTCATGGGGTTGGATTAGGGATGTTTCAGTTAAGTGAGATTATTTGGGTTATTTCCTTGATTTTCAGGTATCCATATTACTGATAAGGAAAAAAAATGTTAAGTTGATACAGGTCAGTGACTGCTTTCATCCTCACTTCAGTTTATATTTCCAAGTTTTGTTCTGTTTTGCTTAAAGATTTTATTTGAGAGACAAAGAAAGTGTGCACGAGAGAGCACAAGTGGTGGGGAGGGAGAAGCAGGCTGCCGGCTGAGCAGGGAACTCCACGCGGGGCTCGATCTCAGGACCAAGGGACCATGACCCGAGCTGAAGGCAGCTGCTCAACTGATTGAGCCACCCAGGTGCCCCTATATTGCCAAGTTTTGAATCTGAATCCAGTCTAGTCCAAATAGATCTAGAAAGAAAATGTTGCTAATAATCCAATGGAAGGTAGACTTTTCCTAAATCTACATTACAAATTCCCTGAGAAGCCAGAATGGGGGTAAAAGATAACACCATGAAAATCTCACTGCAAAGGCCCTGCAGTTGTAGTAAAGACAGTCCAGGTAGGCGCACTCTGAAATTAGGTTAAGAACATTTTTTTTAAAACTTCCTGCATAACAATGAACCTCCCTTACACATCATGGGTGTGTTCCCTCTTTTCTGCAGGATAAAGGAAATGAGATATTTTAAATAAATGTTTATTTTTGATATCAAAATTATTTACTGGGAAAATGATAGGATTTGGGTAAATACTGATGATCATGTAATAGCTATGGCCTCATGGAATAATCGAGTACAAGCAAGGTAAGAAAATGTTTCTTAAAAAATGAGGTCACAGGATACAAAAATCAAGGTACAGGAATCCACTGCGTTCCTATACACTCATAATGAAGCAGCAGAAAGAGAAATTAAGAAAACACTTAATGAGAGAGCAAGATCTCAGCAGGTAAAAGAAAAAGGAATAAGAACAGGGACACACATAAATGGCTACAGCTCTATGTGTGTGCAAAAGCCAATCATTCCTGCCATGGGTCCGTACTGAAAATAGTATATGCTGAAAACAGCAACACTGGTGGGTAGATGGTCAGACCTGCTGGGTCAGGTCTCCGTCACCCTCGGCCCCCTAGTTAATGCCCCCCCTGAGATCCATGCACATAGTCACGCACATAGTTCCCTGCTGCCCCTCACGTGATTGGTTTCTTGAGTCGTTTATCATTCCTTTTTCCCACATACTTTACATTTTACGATAATAACACCAAGAGCCGACCTCTTGGGGTTTGACCTCGGCACCCACGCTTCTTGGCGGTGTCTGATGATGTAGCCCCTTCGGGCCTCTCTTTGTTCCAAGATACTGGACTCTGAGTAATCATTTCATCTTTCATCAGAACGTACCATGTGGCAAACAGTACCATTTAGAATTGCACCAAGAAATAATAAAATAGGAATAAAGCTAACCAAAGACATGAAAGACCTGTCGACTGAAAACTATACAACACTGATGAAAGAAACTGAAGATGACACAAAGAAACAGAAACACATTCCATGCTCGTGGATTGGAAGAACAAATACCGTTGAAATGTCTATACTACTCAGTCTACCCGTTTAGTGCTCTCCCTATCAAAACACCAACAGCATTTTTCACAGAACTAGAACAAACAACCCTAAAATTTGTATGCAACCACAAAGACCCCAAATAGCCAAAACAATCAAAACAAAAAGAAAAGCACAGCTGGAGATGTCACAATTGCAGACTTCACATTATATTACGAAACTGTAGGGGGCGCCTGGGCGGTACCGTTGGTTGAACGTTGGACTTGGTTTCAGTTCAGGTCACGATCTCAAGGTCATGAGATCGAGCCCCACGTCGAGCTCTGTGCCCAGCACTGAGTCTGCTTAAAAGACTCTCCCTCTCCGTCTGCCCCTCCCCCCAATAAAAATAAATAAATCAAAAAAATTACATCAAGACAGTATGGTCCTGGCACAAAAATGGACCCATAGACCAATGGACAGAATGGAAAGCCCAGAAATCAACCATGATTATGTCTTCAACAAGGGAGCCGAGACTATGCAATGGGACAAAGACATCTCTTCAACAAATGGTGTTGGGAAAACTGGAGAGCCACATGCAAAAGAATGAGACTGGACCACGTGGGGGCCCCTGGGTGGCTCAGTCAGTTAAGCATCTGTCTTCGGCTCAGGTCATGATCCCAGTGTCCTGGGATGGAGCCCAGCATTGGGATCTCTGCACCGTGGGGAGTCTGCTTCTCCCTCTCCCTCTGCCTGCTGCTCTGCCTGCTTGTGTGTGCGTGCCCTCTCTCTGCCAAATAAATAAAATCTTTTTAAAAAGAAAAGAAATTGGACCACTTTCTTACCCATATACAAAAATAAGCTCAAAATGGACAAGGACCTAGATATGAGACCTGAAACCATAAAAATCCTAGAAAAGAGCACAGGCAGTAATTCTTCTGACATCAGCCATAACAACTTTTTTCTACACATGCCTCCCGAGGCAAGGGAAACAAAAGCAAAAAAAAAAAAAAACCCATTGGGACTCCATCAAAATAAAAATCTTCTACACAGCAAAGGAACAATCAACAAAACTAAAAGGCAGACTACTGAATGACATATCTGATAAAGGGATAGTATCCAAAATATATGAAGAAATACAACTCAACACTCAAAAAAAATATCCAATTAAAAATGGGCAGAAACCCCAATGTTCACAGCAGCAATGTCCACAACAGCCACACTGTGGAAGGAGCCACGATGTCCTCCGGCAGATGAATGGATAAAGAAGATGTGGTCTATATATACCAGGGGACGTTTCTCAGCCATCAGAAAGGATGAGCACTACCATTCACTTTGACCTGGTTGGAACTGGAGGGTATGATGCTGAGCGGAATAAGCCAATCAGAGAAGGACAATCATCATAGGGTCTCACTCATACGTGGAATATAAGAAATAGTGAAAGAGACCATAAGGGAAAGGAGGGGAACTGAGTGGGAAAAATTAGAGAGGGTGACAAACCATGAGACACTCCTGACTCTGAGAAACACACAAAGGGTTTCAGAAGGGGAGGTGGGTGGGGGGATGGGGTGACTGGGTGACGGGCACAGAGGAGGGTGCTTGATGGGATGAGCACTGGGTGTTAGACTACATGTCGGCAAATTGAATTTAAATAAAATATTTAAAAATGGGCAGAAGACATGAATAGACATTTTTCTAAAGGAGACATACAAATGGCCAACGGACACATAAAAAGATGCCCAACATCCCTGATCATCAGGGAAATGCAAATCAAACCCACAGTGAGATACCTCCCACCTGTCAGAATGGCTAAAATCAACAACACAAGAAATAACAAGTGTTGGTGAGGATGTGGAGAAAGGGGAGCCCTTGTGCACTATTGGTGGGAATGCAAACTGGTGCAGCCACTGTGGAAAACAGTATGGAGGATCCTTAAAAAGTTAAAAAATAGAACTACACTACAATCCAGTAAGCACACTGCTGGGATTTACCCAATAGACAAAAACACTAATTCATAGGGATACGTGCACCTCTATGTTTTGCAGCATTATTTCCAGTAGCCAAATTATGGAAACAGCCTGGGTCCAACAATTGATGAATAAAGAAGCGGCATATATAGGCAATGAAATATTACTAAGCCATAAAAAAATAATGAAATCTTACCATTTGCGATGACGTGGATAAACCTAAAGAGTTTAACGCTAAGTGAAGTAGGTCAGAGAAAGACAAATACCGTATGATTTCATTCATACATGGAAATCAAGAAACAAACGAACAAAGGGGAAAAAAGAGACACCAAGAAACAAACTCTTAACTACCAAAAACAAACCAATGGGGAAGGGTGGGCAGATATGCGATTTTTTTTTAATTATTTACTGGGAAAAGGGCAGGATTTGGGTCAATATTGATGATAATGTAATAACTATGACCTTTTGGTTATAAAATCAAGTACAAGCAAGATAAGAAAATGTTTCTTTAGAAAGGTGTCTGATCCTACTGACTCCTTCCTTTACAGATTTGCTGTCAGCCTTAAAGTTTTTAAAAATCAGAAGCCAGGAAACAAAATAAGGGGTGACACATACAACAGAATAGAAAGTAGCTCCTCAGTAAATTAGGCAGAAAGGAGAAAAAGGGGAAGAGCTCCTCTCTAAAAACGGAGGCACATCCCAGCTGCAGGGACAGAGGACAAATTTTGATCCTCATCTTAAATGTCTGCTTCCTGAAAATCTCAAATGTTAGCTAATCATCAATTACCTTTTGAGTACCTACTATGTGCCCTGGGCTCTGCTGGTCACTGCTGAGGGCCACGGGGAGCGTAAGACGTGGTCCTTACGATGAAGGAATAGATGGTTGTCCTGAGACTCGTTTTAATTCCTATTTGTTTTTTTTTTAATTTTATTTATTTATTCATAGAGACACAGCAGAGGGAGAAGCAGGCACCATGCAGGGAGCCCGATGTGGGACTCGATCCCGGGTCTCCAGGATCCCGCCCTGGGCTGCAGGCGGCGCCAAACCGCTGCACCACCAGGGCTGCCCCTAATTCCTATTTGTTAAGAGGAACCACATGCCCCATGAGATGGTGGGTAACAAATCTGCAAAACGCAACGTTAATAACCGTGCACACCAACCCTGGTGTCCACACAGAGCAAGTTGTGCAGGATTTCCAAAACTGCCAAAGTTTGGAGCATCGAAGATGGTTTCACAGAAGCGGTCAGCCCTGGGTAGGGGCTATAAAGGTTTGAGAACAGCAGGGCTATAGTTCAGGGAGAAAGGGTGGACAGGGGTAAACAGAGTCAGGAGAGCAGCGTGATGCCAGGAGGTGACCAACGTTGACCAGCACTGAGGCACAGAGCCAGAGGGAAGACTCTGAGCAAGGGACGCTGGGAAGCCGGCACCAAGTGGTGCCTAAATCTTTAGGGAAGAACAAAATTGCCATGACAGAGACAAGGAGGAACCGAGCAGATTCCAGGACGTGTCCTGTCTGAGGGGACATCTTAGTGGAAATGCAGAGGCTCACGAACATCACGAGGCTCTGCGTGCTCTGAGGGTCTAGAAGAAGGGAAGTCGTCCAAGCTTCTGTTAAAAAGACAAGGGACTGGGGATCCCTGGGTGGCTCAGCAGTTTAGCGTCTGCCTTCAGCCCAGGGCATGATCCTGGAGTCCCGGGATCGAGTCCCACGTCGGGCTCCCTGCATGGAGCCTGCTTCTGCCTCCTCCTGTGTCTCTGCCCCTCTCTCTCTCTCTCTCTCTCTCTCTCTCTCTCTCTCTCTGTGTGTGTGTGTGTGTCTCTCATGAATAAATAAATAAATAAATCTTAAAAAAAAAAAAGACAAGGGACTGAAATGGCATTTGGAAAGAGGAGGTCTTTCTGTTGAACCCTGGTCCCCAGCGGGGAAGGTTCCTGGCGAGGAAGGTCAACACAACTGAAATTTCAGTCATCAGGGTAAACTCCCCGTGAGGGCGGCCACAGAGAGGGGAACCAGAATGACAGAGGTGTCTGCTGGGGACGGGCCAAACCAAGACAGAGACATCAACAGGCTGTTGGGACAAAAGAGTGTCACACCATGGAATGGAGGGGTTTGATGGTCAAGAGACTGATAGGCTGTGGTAAAAAAAAAAAAAAAAAAGTATTTGGGGGATCCCTGGGTGGCTCAGGGGTTTAGCACCTGCCTTTGGCCCGGGGCCTGATCCTGGAGTCCCAGGATCAAGTCCCACATCAGGCTCCCTACATGGAGCCTGCTTCTCCCTCTGCCTGTGTCTCTGCCTCTCTCTCTATGTCTATCATGAATAAATAAATAAAATCTTTTTAAAAAATCATTTAAATGAAGGATGGAGCAGCATGAGAAGTGTTCACAGAGCCTACCTATCATGAGGGGGCAGCTACGGGACAACAGGGGGGCCCATACATGAAGGGGCCCCCGAGGAGAGACAGGGAGAAAGTGGAATGATTTCGTGTGGACACCTGACACAACAGCAGCCATCGTCACGTGGGGCTGTGCACAAAGCCGATGAGCACTCGAGGCTGGCCGGCGAGGACGGGCGAGGTCACCTGCTGGCCGGCCATGCTCCGCCACCGCCACCGCGCTGGGCCACCAGGACGGCTCCTCACAGCGGGCAGCCCTGCTTCCTGGAGAGCGGGACAGACGTCCCCCAGGCAGGGGAAAGACAATGACACAGATGAGGCAGACAGAAATGACAGCGCCCCGTACAAGTAGGGGAGAGAAGACATTGGGGAGAAGGGTGGAGGGTGGGCCCATTTAGGAAAGAGGGGGTGTGTGTCTCTGCCTCCGGGGCTTGAAGCCACATCTGACTACAAGGCAACCTCGGGAGGCTGCACAAGAGGCCGTCCTAGGAGTATCCCCAGGACGAGATGGCCACCTCCACCTTGCTCACATCCAGAGGTGCCCTGACTCGTCCCAGAGTTCCAGATAGTTACCAGAAGCCACTGAAGGGCCACCTTCATTTACCTCTAGAAACACACAGGCTGGAAAGAGTAGAAAAGTCAGTCCTGGAGCGTACAGATAAAGGTCTGGACCAGATCGCTGCAGCCAAAGAGGCGGGTGAGCAAGCCGAGCATTCGGGGGCTTGAGGAAAAGCAAGCAAACCTGCGTGGAGCACACGGCGCCCTTGGTCCCCACAGGCTGCAGCCTTTCTGCGGGACCCACCGCCACCATTCCCGCTCCGACGACAGAGCCCCGTCCTACTGTCTCTGAACCTTGCCTGGAGTCTCGTGCAAATGAACAGGCTCTGAAGGCAGAGAACACCCCCACTGGGATCTGGGATTGGTTTCAGGCATTTCTTTTGCAATAGGGAAACTTCTAAAACTCACATTATTGAGAGAAGAGATGTTTCCATTTGCTCCTCAGTAACGTGGAAGGATTGGAGAGGAGTCATTTCTAGGGGTGCTTCTGGCTCAGACTTCTTTTTTAAGATTTATTTTAGAGAGAGCGCGCCCATGCACGTGAGCAGGGGGAGGGGCAGAAGAAGAGAGAGGATCTCAAGCAGACGCACCGCTGAGCGCGGAGCCCAACATGCGGCTCGACCCCACCACCCTGAGATCATGACCTGAGCCAAAATCAAGAGTTGGTCAGTCAACCAACTGAGCCACCCAGACACCCCTGGCTCAGGCTTTTAAGATCCCAGAGACCTGCATCCTCCAGCAACAGACTGTCTGGGCCGTCGGTCAGTGGCAGGTGTGTAGGTTCATGACACACGTTTGGACAACAGTGACAAAGAATGTCGAATGTCACACAGGCTCTGATTTAGAGGATGGATCCGAAGGATGTCTAGGAGCGTTTCATCCACCCCGGATAGACGTACAGTTTCCTGGAATTCACTGCACTCTGTGCTCGTGACCTTTACATTTGTGAGATGCATTAATTGAGGCATTTCAGTGTGAAGTATATGTTTTTTGACTTATCACACGTTTAAAAAAAAAAAGCCTATTTTCTCTGTATTCATTCTATTTACAAGCAGAAAATGTGCATTTTATTTATAGAAGTTTTTTTTTTTTTTTTTTTTTTGCACCACCATGGATTCTCCTCCTTCGGTACCAATATAGACAAACCCCGAGGACGAATAAAGAACACGCCTTGACTTGACTCGATATCACATGGCTTCACAGATGGCATCTCCCAGCAATCTTAAGAGCAGACCTGGGTTTGGAGTTACGGGTACCCGACTATTTCTCATCTCCGCTTTCTCTTGGGGGAAAGCTGCCAGGTTCACAGAAGATAACGTAGAATCAAGAAAAAAGGCCCCTGAACAATCTCCTTGTCAATTCAAAGTGCCCTTGGCCCTTCCAGCTCCCTCCTTCCTGTTTTTAATTTTCTTCTTTTGAACCTACTCACAGGAGAAAGTATTTTTTTCTCCAAAATATGGCTATCTGTTGTGGGTAACTAGGTAATAAATTCACCTAAAAGTACCTTCCCGGAACATGGCACAGGCCGCCAGTAAAGGTTTCTCATGAAGCTTTCCCAGAAATGAGAATTTAAAATGTTACTTTCTGCGACCAAAAATTATATTTGTGGCCCTATGTTACCCAAGCCTAAACTCCAGGTTGCTTGGTCCCATACAATACATTGTCAATTGTCCATGTATACTTTCACAATTAAAAATAATTCATACATCTTGAAAATTATACATGGCATCTCCATAACTCACGTGGAAAACCAGGGAAATATGAATAAAATGCTTTCCCTTTGTGACTGCGATGCTTTGTGCCCTATGTGGGGATATTTTGATAAAGGGGCGCCTGGGGTGTGGGTGTGCAATGAGTTGAGCATCTGACTCTTGGTTTCTTCTCATGGGTGGTGAGACCGAGCCCCACGTCAGGTTCTGCACTGAGTGGGAAGTCTGCTTCCCCCCCTCTGCCCCCCTAAAATAAATACATAAATCTACAAAACAAAAAAACAAAAGAACAAAAAAACCACTCTGCCTGCCCGAAGACAGCAGGAGCGTGAGAAGAGGACCACCCATGGAGGAGAGAACCGGGCCGCAATGCCCGCACGCCGGGCTGGACTCACAGCTGCAGGGACCACCTTGCTGAGCACAGAAAGACCCTCTCTCAAGTCCAGTTTCTGCTACTTAAACATTATAAGTTGGGCATAAAGTTCTATTAAATTCCTTGCTCTCACCCCCGAGGAGGTACCTCTGCTGATGCTTTTATCAAGCGTTTGCTCGCAGCAAAATCCTGGTGCTATTCTTGGCTGTGTCCTAGCAGATGGCTCCAAGAGTTTTGTCCATCTGCTAAAAATTCATTTTCTATAACAGAAAGCATTGTAGACAGCAGGTGAAGGAGACAAACTACTGAGTGAACAGCCAAGAACCAGCTGATGAGCAGGGCGCCTACCTGAGCATCTAGACTGCCTCCCTCCCTCCCCGCACAGCGACAAGGGTCGCAGACACATCAGGGGTACGTGGGGACCCAGCTGGGAGCCAGAGAGAGCCGGGAGCTGGAAGGAAATCACCCTGCTGTCACCTTCCCTGGAGGGGAGCCCCGCTGCACAGACAGGGCTGGGAGAGGGGCAAGGGGTGAGGGGTGAGGACCGAGGACGGGCAGGCCCGGAAGGCTGCGGAGGGTCCCCAGCCCGGGAGCCAGGAGCAAAGTGTGGACACTTCCAAGACAGAAGACACGGGCCTGCACCTGCGGTCTCCTTTCCCAGCCTCACGGAGGTATGAGGATAAGTGACAACTGGACGTATTCGGGTGCTGCGACACCGTGGCTTTTAAGAAGTGGTGACCACAGACAAGGTAAGGAGCCCATCCACCTGGCAGAGCCACCTGCTGTGGCTCAAGACATCCCCGGGCCTTGGTCCTTTTACACCTCACCGATCCTCTTTCACTTGCTGCTTCTCTGGACTGGAACGAAGCCTTTCATCTCCTCCTCCAGGTCCTTAACCGAGATTTCTAAAATTGTCATGAACTCAACAAAAGTGTTTCAATGGAGCCCCCCATATGAAAAAATCAATTGGTTCATCCTATTATAAAACATATATTCAATACCTTCCATTTTATTAATGAAATCCATTACACAGAATATATATATTCATATATATTGAATATATACACAGAATATATATATATATTCATATATATGTTCATATATATTCATATATATACATTCATATATATTCATATATATAGGTGAATACCTATATATTTTGAAGACAAAGCATCTCTTCTGTTTTAAAGTGCAAATTTCTCTTTTTGTTCTAATCCAAATGAATCTCCTATGTAATAGGGAAATCCAAGCCTTATTTTTCTCCAACCATGTAATTCTCTAAAAATGTCATTACTTAATATCTAATGCACCGTATCCCACTTAGCATTATTGATGACTTACACTTAGCTTTTGAGACTCCAGTGTTGATCAATACGAACCTCGTCTCTCAGGGAAGCAATAAAATACTTAGCTGTAGCGACAGAAGGTATCAAGATAATAAAGAGGGGGGGAAAATGGTAAAGATACCGGGCAGGCAATGAATTTCAAAAATCAATTAGAGAATCAATGCCGTTTTCATTTTGTCACAAAACCCCTGAGTCAGAGACAATGCTAGATCAAAAGCTCCCTGGTTTTATTGGCATTTCTGGCAATGTTAATTAAATGAAAACCGTCTCCTGATTGACTGATAAAGCTTACAATAAGACGGAATCACAGTTACAGGCCGGGGCCCCCAGTTACCGTCGCGGGATGCTCACACAGGGTTTCCAGCAGTGGCTGCAAGCGAAGGAAAATGCCTCTTGTTCTGAGCTTGGCATTTATTAAGTATGTTAAATCATTTAAATACGATTTATGTCAGTTGACATAAACCATTACTTTGATTACTTTTTAGGTCTCATTGTTTTGTCACTCATTTTATGGCTAGTGACACATCAACTACTCAGTCTTCTTGTCTGATCTTGTCGGCCACGAGGACCACCGTTTCCAGCCTCGGCGACCCCACTTAGGGCGGGCGAGCTTGTAAGGTGGGGAAGTGCCCGTTTCCTTCAAACCCCTCTTCCTATGAGATTTGATCCTCAATGAATGTCTCAGCACAGCATGATTTGGGGTGGAGTCATGACGACAAGAAAACCAGAAAACAAAACAGAACATGACTCTTTTTTTTTTTTTTTAAGAAAATGAGCCCACAGCATTTGCCAATGATACATAACTCCTATTCCATAACTATGGTATCAAAACTACCCACTGTTTTGCTCTATTTTGTTTTTCAATTTTCTTATGACTTCACGTAAATTCATATTGTGTTTTCAAATCTCCAACTTTTTCAACAACCTAAGCACCGAAGATTGGAAGTATGGAGAGGGCCAAATCCCTGCCTCTTTCTCCTGCCAGATTCTAGCCCCTTTTGGTGAAGAATTTTTCGAACAAGCTGTGCTCCTGGTGGGTAAGGAAGGGGAGGCTCTGAGCAGGAGCTACACCCCCAGCCAAGGGGCGGACTGCTCAGTAGGGAAAAATGAACAAAAGGCACAGAACAGGGAGTTGTTGAAAATCTGAAAGCACACACAGAATAACTGGGGAGGATTGGGGGCAAGGACCTATGACAATAGCCAGCACAGTCGCTAAAAGCAGAGAACAGTAAGAAGTGACCAGAGGGGCGGTTCAAACACGTCTTGGAAGAGGTGACAGGCGAACCAAGTAAAGATCGGCCCTGGAGAGAGACTGGGAGTCGGGCCAGACACCTAGGCTCAGAGGTCAAGCGTGAGAATCGGTGCCACACGGCACGATGTTCCTTCAGGGGAAGCGGGGCCGGCCCTCTGCTGCAGGGGAGGGTGGGGCTCAGGCCTCAACACCGCGCCTGCACCCCACCGAGGGCCTCACACCTGCACGGCCAGGCATCCTCTGACCATCGCCGCTGCCGTCCCTCACCTGGGTCCTGCTCCTCCCCACTGCCGGCACGAGCAACATCGCTTCTGCACAACCTCTTTGTGCAGAAAACACAAGACTTGCCACTCAGAGATGCGCTCTCACGTTAGCCAACAGCAGATGACCTGCCCGCAGAATGATTCTCAATGCCTCATCGCCAACTCCAAGACTGGATGGCAGATTCTAGGTGTTCATTTACATTCTAATTGTTTCCGTTTATAGACATCAAGATTTTATTAGAACAGGTGACAGATATATAAAAGTCTACATGTATCTCAAGGAATAAGTTTAATAACTAACAGACATAAGTTCTATTCGTATGTTGCGTGATACCATTTTTCTTGTTTTTCCAATGGGCTACAATATAAATGCTTCAAAAACAGACAAAACCTGCTATTTTCCTGTCACACTGACGGCATTTAACACAGATCTGAGGTATGGTCCACAGTTACCATCACCATGCATTTGGAGGAACTTGGGCTTGATCTCATCGTACATAACACTGTCGTAAAACCCTAAAAGGTGATAGACCATTTTATAAATCGATGAGTACCTATGCCAAAAATCTTCCTTCAAGGTACCTTTTCCTACCGGTAGCATGCTCATCAATCACTTTACGCTTGGTATTTGAAGTCTTTGAGAAAAAAAGTGTCACAATTATCATTTCATCATCTTCCTTACTCTGCGCCTGGAACGTTCACTATGGCAACCTGTCTTCTGAACCAGAAGTGAGGTGCACGTGTTCATACTATATCCTAAAATGAAAACCTAGACAAAACCACCAAAATGCACAAGTGGGGCATTCCAAAAGTTCTTTGGCACATTTCAGAGAGTTACTATCCATCAAAGACACGATGGAATAATTCAACTCCTGGATTCATGGCTTCTATTTCATTTTGCATTTTTAAATGTTATCACTGGGTAAAGTCTTCCTTCTGTTTCCGTAAGCCTCTCAAGTTTTCACCACAGTAACAAAATAAACCTTGTGAGAAATCAATGGGATATTTATTCCAGTAAAAGAGAAATGGAATGGTCTCTTTTGATCCTGATATGAGATCAAAGGGTCAAAACAGATGATGCCCAAAGCAAAACCTGTAACACTACTCTGTAGAACTCCACATATGCATGATCCATGTGTTGTCTTGCTAGTTGTTGGGGGTTTTTCTTAATGTGAGTGGCATCTCTGATCAAAAACGTTTAAATCTATTTCCAATATATGAAATCAACATTCTGAAGTATACCAGGAAAAACGTTAAAATACCAAAAGTATCCTAAATATTGATTCTACTAGTATTGATTAGTTTTTTATTATCAGCAAAGTCAAGATCCCTTTAACACACCATGTAAAAAATTAATGGAAAATAGCCCTTAAGAATATACACAAAAGTGAAGACAGATTCTAAGCAGAATAATTCAGTGTTTTTACTATTCTCATCTGTATTTATTAATAATTCTATAATAAATATGATTTTTTATAATTTGATAAAGTGTTCTTAATTTTTAAACCTGTGAAATTCAATTTCACAAAATAATGCCAACAATGAGTAAGGCACTGTGTGTGCCTGGTGCTAAGAAAAAATAATATAGGGGTGCCCAGTGGCTCAGGCTGTTAAGTGTCCGACTGTTGATTTCAGTTCAGGTCACAATCTCAGGGTCGTGGGATCAGCCTCGCATTGTGTGTGGAGTCTGCTTGAGATTCTCTCCCTCTCCCTCTCCTCTTCCCCCTTCCCTCTCTCTGTTTCTCTTTCTCTCAAGTAATTTTTAGACAAAGAAAAAGAAAAATGAAAATATAAATAAAATGGAATTCCTTCTCCTAAAGGACCTGAGCCTGCAGTAGGCACCACCATTAGAGAGAATAATCGTCCCTATAATTTACTCCCCACCCTCTGGAGAAGGCACTTTATGGAAATGTCTAATCTTTGTACGGACGTCACAGGTTGGACGCTTTCCCCAATTTTGCACCTAAGGCAGCTGAGCCTCGGGGCAGGAAACTGCACCCCAGACACAGTTTCTGTGTGTCCAGAGTTTGTCCCCCTTCGTTCCTTCATGTTTATCAACACTTTCAGACTAAAAGAGCAAGGAACACGTATGCCAAGCAAATGATGTATTTTCCAAAGAATTACTCGGCCCTGAAGCCTGAGAGGGTGTTGTCTGAGCTTATGGGGACATCGCCCTGATCACCCACCCATTGCCCTCTCCCTGCAAAGTGCACACGCGCTGCTGGCTGAGATTCCAGGGGATGGAATTCGAGATAACAAAATTGATGACGCTGATTTTAACGGGAGAGTTACGAGTGGGAACAGCCAAGTGTTTAGTTTCCAACTGAAACACACTTTCCTTAAAATATTACAAACACAGATATGGTGCTCTTTTTAAGAACTTTCAAACCCATGGTCTCGAGCCATTCCTGGGAGGCAAGTACACTCATAAATGTGCAATGTAACTGCTGATTGGGTTATTGAATGCAGAGAGGAGAACTCACTGCACAAGGGGCGCCTCGCGAGTCTGCAGCAGAGCTGGGACGGGAACACCGCGCTTTCAGGTGGCCTCATGCGCCTCCGCACGCGACAGGTGCACTGGCAGCAGGTTCCACAGCTCGTCTGCGTACCCCGCCCCCGCTGCTGTCATGATGCTTTTACAATTCAGTTATCTCTGAGATCATAAATAAAAATCATAACGTCGAGCACACTTCGTACATAGCATCTCTAATCCTGGGGGTTAATTTGGCTGATAAATAAACCATCAAACAAACTTCAGAGGAAGAGACCGAGGCTCTGATCTACGGGGTTATGCCAAGGTTCACATGGCAGGAAGCGACAGACGGGGCATTCCAGTGCAGGTGGATCTCGTGTCAAATCCCAGGTGCCTTTCACGTGCCGGTTTTGATTAGATAACCTTCCCCAGTATTAGTATTTATGGCCCAAGTTCCTCAAGGAGCGATGAGGAAGCTAAGTGAACTAAGGAATAAGTAAAATCTTGCATACTCAGACAAAAATCATTATGGCCACTTAATCATCTAACAAATAACAGTGAGACTTTTTAAGTAGGTGCCACCCTCAGCAGAGAGCCCGACCCGGGGCTTGAACTCATGACCTTGAGGTCAAGGCCTGAGCTGAGATCAAGAGTTAGACACCTAACTGACTGAGCCACCCCAGCCAGGTGCCCCACCAGTGAGGCTGATTCTGTGTAGGACGGAGCTACCGCCGGGAGGGCAGGACCATGGAGATGGACGTGTCCCCGCCTGTCACGTGGGGCCAACTGTCCAGTCAGAGCCACACCTTCCCGGGGGCTGCGAGTGGCACGGCTGTGGGGAGCCCATCCTCCTCCTGCGCCCTCCCACGCTGACATGCTCACCCTGAGCCTGATGGCCAGGGCCCAAAGTTGTATTCCTTAAAAAGCATCTGGTAGATTTGGGCATCTCATGAGGTCTTCAGAACACTAAACACAAAAATTACAGAACTGGTTGGACAAACCTTTCTTTCAATATCTTCATAAGGACTTTCATCTTCTTTTTCCTATTATTAAAAAAAATACGGTAATCAACTCTCTGCAAACAGGATAGTGTCAAACAACTTACCCTCCTGTTGCCCTCGCCTTCCCGGTTGGTAAGGAGGCCCTCAGCGGCTTCCCTCCTCCCATGTCCTGCCCCGCTCCTGGCACCACACCTCTCCTACTCTAAATTCTGCATTTTCACGCACTTCTAGTTAAGTACTCTATACAAAACAGGACACGTTATCTTCTCTGGGGCCTTCACTCCTTGGATGTGCGTGCGGGTCCACCTGCTGTTTGTGCGGCACCTGTGCTTCCCGTGGCGGCCAGAGCCCCAGGGGGCCCTAAGAGTGATCCCACCTGTTTCTGTTTGGTGTTATCAATGTGTATATTGTGGGCTATTGGATTCGGAGAGCTCTCAAGCACCCAGTTCCGTTCACAGAGGGTGCCATGCACACAATGTGACACAGGTAAGACGTACACACATCATTTCTATCAGTTCACAGAAGAGCTTTTCAAATGAGCTAATGAACGATGATGGTCCATGTTAAGGTGAGAGTATGACTGAAGCGTCAGATACAGTAGGGCCGTCACCGCTGTAGAATCAGTGTCGTCGAAGCATCCCGAGGAGGGAGTGTCGGGTGAAAGCACGGCTCTATTTTCTACCTCTGCTCTTGGTTTCACCCACTTCTGTGCCAGTAACATGCATAAGGACAAAATAAGACACGTGTCCAATTCCCTGGGCTGGTGGCGAGCATCTCGTCCTGACACCTACACTGACGTAGCTCCTCCAGCCCCGGATTGTTCTCGTGGCAGCAGAGGGGAGGCGATGAGGAGTCTGAGCTCAGTGCACAGAGTTTCTGCTTGGGACAGTGAGACGTTCGTACATAGACGGTGCTGATGGCAGCGCAACACGGCAAAGGGACCTAGTGCCGCTGAATTTATACACTGAAAAATGGCAAGTTTTCTGCTTTACATATACATATATTTCACCACAAAAAATTTTAGGTGAGGGATCCCTGGGTGGCGCAGCGGTTTGGCGCCTGCCTTTGGCCCAGGGCGCGATCCTGGAGACCCGGGATCGAATCCCATGTCAGGCTCCGGGTGCATGGAGCCTGCTTCTCCCTCTGCCTGTGTCTCTGCCTCTCTCTCTCTCTCTCTCTGTGACTATCATAAATAATAAATAAAAGAAAAAAATTTTAAAAATTTTAGGTGATAACAGACACCCTTATGATCAAACAGCAGAGATACATATTTTTTAAATGTTGTTCACAATCACATGCTCTCTTACAACCTTGCAAGGTGATTTTCATTTTACCCCAGGGATTATATACTTAAGCTTAAGTACCTTAGCCATTGGTAGCTCAAAGCAAATCCACAAACATTTATGGGACGCCTACCGTGTAGAAGGCACTGTCCCAGACACTGTGAGGGACACGGGAAGCGTCAAGGCATGTGCTCAGCTCCCTAAGGATTTCACAATTTAAGGGGAGGGGGGGATAACACACCAAAAAAAAAACTTAATATAGTCAATGTCTAATAAATATCACATGACTCATTTTTCAAATCAACAGAGAAATGAAACACAAAATAAAACTGCAGTTCCCTGGGGCTACTGGGTGGCTCTGGCCGTCAGCTCAGGTCATCATCTCAGGGCCCCGGGATCGAGTCCCGTATTAGGCTTTCTGCTCAGCGGAGAGTCTGCTTCTCCCTCTGCCACTCTCCTCCTGCTCGTGATTTCTCTCTCTCTCAAATAAATAAATAGTCTTTAAAAAAAAAAAAAACTATAGTTCACTGAGAGCAGATACGGATCACTGTGGCCAACAGCCAGGAAGTGTTAATTATTACTTTATTATTATTACCAGCTGTTATATTACACGTAAGATGCTTGCTCTCCTTCTTGCCTCAAAAACACAGGCTAGATTTTCATCTCAATAATGAAAAACACCCACAAAGTTCTATTTCAGTCACACAAGAAGCAAAGATGGAGTGGTGTGGACCTCCTAGAAGTAAAACACTCCTGGACAGGAGTAACACAACACTTAGCATCCCAAGGGACAGACCTGGAGCCTGACACAGTAAACGGCTGTCCTGAGACATTAGGCACAAGTAGTAGAGCTCACCGTGCAGACGGAAAGCACAGCCCTGGATTGTTCAGAACTGAGTTCAGGGATCCCTGGGTGGCGCAGAGGTTTGGCGCCTGCCTTTGGCCCAGGGCGCGATCCTGGAGACCCGGAATCGAATCCCACATCGGGCTCCTGGTGCATGGAGCCTGCTTCTCCCTCTGCCTGTGTCTCTGCCTCTCTCTCTCTCTCTCTGTGACTATCATAAATAAATAAAAATTAAAAAAAAAAAAAGAACTGAGTTCAAATGCAAGCCCCCCCCCTTCCTGACTGTAGGGTGGTGGCGGGTTACTCAAGCTCTATCCTGGCTCACTGCTTCTAGGTCTACAAAGTTGGGTGCTGACACCCAGGTGAGGAGTGCACGTGAGGTGAGGCGGCCAGGCAGCAGGGCCAAGCACAGTGCCCAGCAGAGCAAACCCCCAGCTCCCCATGCCCTCCCTGCCCCCCACCACATCTTGCTGCTGCTCCATATCACCGCCTTTCCCCAGAAGCTGAGATTGCAAACCCAGACATTTAAAAACTAGGTGAGGGGATCTGTGGGGGGGCTCAGCAATTTAGCACCTGCCTTCAGCCCAGGGCATGATCCTAGAGACCCAGGATCGAGTCCCACATCGGGCCCCCTGCATGGAGCCTGCTTCTCCCTCTGCCTGTGGCTCTGCCTCTGTGTGTCTCTCATGAATAAATAAATAAAATCTTTTAAAAATAGATAAATAAAATCAAAATAAAAACTAGATGTTCAGGTTTGCCACTATTCCGATCCTGCATTAAGAAAAACACTCTGAAAAAAAAAATTTAAAAAAAAGAAAGACACTTTGATTCACTCTAAGAAATTAAATCTACTGATTGATGTCAAGTTACTAACACCCACAAACTCCCAGAGGCCTGAGTCGATTTACATAAAGAGTCAATAAGGCAAGGATGGCAAAGTCCCATGGCCAGTCCACGCAAGGTGCTCAGGCGTAGCGCGAACTCAATGTCATCACAACGCCTGTGCCCTCTTTCTAATAAAATAAAAACTGACACACATTAGTGCCCTTCTCCGCTACGCCCCCTGCAAACAGGTGATTTCCGCACCCCTTCACCTGACGCTGCAGGACAGACATTCCTCTGACTCCCAGAACCCAGTCTCACACTCTGACACCAAAGCAACTAAACATTCTCTTTCCTCCTCAGTTGAAAGTCTTGCCGACCATCTAGATACACACCGTATGCTTTCACTGAAATCTGCCTCCCAACCAAAACTATGGAAGAATATAAGGAAGGAGAATTGTTTGAAAGCCCGATCCCTTTGACCGTCTGTTTCAGATCATAAATGCCACTGATGTTGGAAAAACCCAAACAGACCTCCCTTCCCACAAATGCCCCTCCCAAGGTGGGCGAGAAGCCCGAGACAGCGCTGAGTGGCTCCAGCCCATCCTGGTGGCCCCCGGGCTCACCTGCCTCTGTTCTTGAATGTGGGAACCAGGAGGCCACCTGGCAGGTTGAAGAGTGGGGAAGGACGGCTCGTAAGGCCATCCCATATCCCCAGGTTTACTGGTAGTTCTGGAGGCTTCGGCATTAGAATGGACTCGGATGTGATACCCCAGACCTACTATACAACCCCCTGCCTGGAGCCAAAAAATTTTAAAACAAGAGGGGTGCCTGGAGGCTCAGTCCGTTGAGCATCTGACTTGATTTCGGCGCAGGTCATGATCTCAGGGTGGTGCTCTGCGCTCAGCACAGAGTCTGCTTAAGATTCTGTCTCTCTCTCCCTCTGCCCCTCCACACCATCTCCCACTTGCGTTTGCACGCTCTCTCTCTCTCTCTAAAAAAAAAAAAAAATTTAATAAGAAACTACTCTGAAAAAAAAATCTAGACATGGAATTTTCAAAACAAATTCTCAAAAATCTATCTCTTACCTATGTGAATTACGTAAAGTAAATTTTGTCCTAAACGTTCCCCCCATGATAAAGAAAAAAATGGAAATGGTAACTACCTGTGGTGGACATGTTAATCAGCTCGAAATGCCAGATATTCCTCAAAAAAAATAAGATCAAAGCAAAGTAAATTTTGTTTCCCCAATACACATGACCTCATAGAGGACCACAGGAACATGCTCCCTGCTCGGACGGCACATCTTCAGCATCTGGACGGGGAGAGGAGCAGCACCTGGACACAGACACCTGCAGCCAGGGTTCCCCCCACCTGGCTCATGCTGCCATCTATGGAGCGTGCACCGTCCACGTCCTGCTTTGTCCCACAAGAAGACTGTTTACACAACACATACGCCCCACAAAGCAGGATGACCATGGTGTCCACAGACGCCTACGTACCTACACACCTGCTGCTAGTCACCTTGAGACTCTTCCCTCTAAAAATATATCTTCAAAGTTGTTGTTAAAACAGTTTTAAGTCTGTGACTGGGAACACAGTAAAACGTAACTGGGATAAGTATAGAAGCCATTAAAATTACTCACGTAATTTCTGGCACCCGAGAGACCAGATCTAAGGCACAGCCTGCCTGGGAACATGCTATGTTTCTAATTCCATGCTCATCTCTATTCTGGAATGGACTGGACTTTTAGATTCTTTCTTCATCAAACGTGAGCTCCACCCAACATGTTAAAAAGGAATAAGGAGGTGCCTTTGGCCCACACCATTAAACTCAAAATAAAAGTAGAATTGGCTCACCTTGTCGCTTTCAAGATCAGGGGGGTTATCGTGGAACTCTTCATCTTCCTTAACTATCTCAGCTGGTGTCTAGAGAGAAAACACACCACGTTTGGATTTAGTGGCAGTCAAGCTATGTCAAACCCCATGAAGGAGCAAAGGGCGCAGAAATAGTGCAACTCTGTGAACCACTTCTGTGGACAGAGCTGAAAATACCGCCGGCTTTTCCATGGTGGTTACTTCAAACCCAGAACTGTGTCTGCCTTTTTACCTTTTGCTCCACTTATGAAATGCTAACCTATTTAACAAAATTGTCGGGGAAACCTTTAAGGAGGAACACTAGAAACCCCTTTCATGTAAATAGGAGTGGTTCATCCCTCCAGATGCCTCTGGCCCGCAGGTAATAAACGCCCGTGATCCTCCGTCCGCCCCTGAGGACCCCAACCAGTGTTCCTCTTTCCCTGTGTTTGAGACACACCCGCCACCGCCTGGGTGGTCCCGCTCCACACACAGTGGTGCTGCTCACATCCTCGCATATCATGCTCCTGGTTTCATGACTCACGGGCTAAAAGCAGTGAGCTCCGTGTAACTGGTGCCCTGGAGCATCTCCACCAGACGAAAGCCATGTGGTTCGTGGCTAAGAAAGAAAGGGCCCCCCCAGGGGCTACTTCCATCGTAGTTCTGTACCAGTCAAAGTGGGCGCAGCAAGTGCACACGCCTCACGTCCACTGCGGGCTGGCATACGACAATGACAGGAATGCGAACCAGCGTGGCCCCCAAAAAGCTCACTCATATGGGGAGACGAATGTTAATTGAGTCGCACAAGTAAGTATAAAACCACAACTGTGATATGCTTTGTAAGAGAGATACGTGGAGCTAATAGGATGTACCAGGGTTTAACATATACTCTGATGTGACTACAATTTGAAATATAAGGGATAAAAAAAAATACATAAAAAGGCAAAGAAAGAATATTCCAGATAAAGGCAAGGGCACGTGGAAGCCCTGCTGCAGGAGGAAGCACTGAGTTTGAGGGGTTTCCGGGGTGTTTGGACAGTGGAGAAAGAGAGATCACAGTAATTTAGCCAGGGGATGGTGGTAGCCAGGATGGTCGATTCTAGACGTATCTAGGAGGTCACACTTGCAGGCGTTGAGGTGGTCTGGATATGGAGGAGGTGAAACGATCAGTCTCAGGAATATCTCTACGTTTCTCTTTGTCTTACTGGATGGACGGGCGTCATACACCCCCTGACGGGAAGAGAGCAAGGTGTGCAGACGGTGTGGAAGGACACGTGTTCATCCTCACTGTGAACTTTAGTATCTCAGAACATCCAACAGGTGATGTCAGTTCACAGTATGTGTGTGTGTGGATGTGTGTGTGTGGAGATGTGGGTGCACGGCTGTGTGGATGTGTGTGTGTAGAGGTGTGTATGTGTCTGGATCTACAAAAGATGTATGTGTGTGTTCATCTAGATGTGTGTGTGTGTGTCTCTGGATGTGTGTGCATGTGTGTGCATCTGCATCTGGAGCCCAGAAAAGAGAACCTGCAGAGAGAGTGGCGCCGCCTGACAGAGTTTTCTATCTGGGGAGATGACCTAGAGCGAGAAGAACATTGCCCTGCCCTGACCCATGCTGACCTCCAACATTCCAAGCCAACTGGAGGATCAGAGGCCTACGGAGAAGGAGAATGGGGTCCCCGGGCGGCTCAGCGGCAAGAGCATGAGACCCTCAATCTCAAGGTCATGACTTAGAGCCCCAGTTGGGTGTAGAGAGGACTTAAAAAATAACACTTAAAAAAAAAAGAGAGAGTGAGAATGAGAACAAGAATGAGAGGCCAGACAAATGGAAGGGAAATCAGGAGCCGGGCGGGCCTTGCCAAAGGAAGAGGGCGCTTGAGGAAAAGGGAGCGGCCCGAAGTGTCAGCTGGAGGAGGAAGGTCAAGCGCCCTGAGAACTGAGAAGTGTGTTGGATTTGGGGCATGAGGCAGTGAGCTGTTCTGTGTCCCTGTGGACAGAAGCCGGAAGAGGCCGAGGAGAGGAGAGGACAGGAGAGAGAGAGAGAGAGAGAGAGAGAGAGAGAGAGAGAGAGAGAGAGGAGAGGAGAGGAGAGGAGAGGAGAGGAGAGGAGAGGAGAGGAGAGGAGAGGAGAGGAGAGGAGAGGAGAGGAGAGGAGAGGAGAGGAGAGGAGAGGAGAGGAGAGGAGAGGAGAGGAGAGGAGAGGAGAGGAGAGGAGAGGAGAGGAGAGGAGAGGAGAGGAGAGGAGAGGAGAGGAGAGGAGAGGAGAGGAGAGGAGAGGAGAGGAGAGGAGAGGAGAGGAGAGGAGAGGAGAGGAGAGGAGAGGAGAGGAGAGGAGAGGAGAGGAGAGGAGAGGAGAGGAGAGGAGAGGAGAGGAGAGGAGAGGAGAGGAGAGGAGAGGAGAGGAGAGGAGAGGAGAGGAGAGGAGAGGAGAGGAGACAGAGGAATTGGGGAGAGGAGGGACCATCCCTCCAAGGACTGGGAGAGACGGAGCTGCTCGCAGAGGAAGGAGGCCAAGGAGGGACGGTTCTGGTTATAACCAGCTTGCTTCCAGCATGCGTAGCATCCAGCCAAGAGTCCGACCTACCCAAAAAGGGGGAGACAAATAACCTGAGAGCACCAGACCCTTGAAGGGTTCGGAGGGGACAGTATCCAAAGCCCAGGAGAAGGCAGGAGCACGGGCAGCTCCATCGTGATGACAGGAAGGTGCAGAGGGATTTGTGTGTAGACACCAGAGCTACCTAGCTCACAACCAGTCCCTACCTCGCCCCTCGATGAAAGAAAAATCACATAATTGAGGAGAGCCCAGGCCACTTTCCAGACACCAGACCCAGACCCTGGTTAGTCTACACCGCCGGAGGCCCATGGCGTCTCCCCAACTACGGCAAGGACTAGGCCGACACACGGTAGAGTTCGGGAGGGCCCCTGGGAATGACTGTTTTCACCATCTGGAAAAGGCACAAGGGAAGGAAGTGGGGTCTCCATTCGTCACATTAGCCTTCACATCTCAACATGCCACCGACGGCAGAGGCAACGTCTTGAGACCGTGAGGAAACAAGCCTGAGGCCCGAAGTCGATGTGCAGAGGAAGGCGGGCGCAGCAACGCCAGCAACCGGCCCAGGGTGACATGGCTGGGCCGGCCGACCCTGCAAGCTCCCATGACGCAGGGGGCCTCCAGACTCCAGATAAGTGTCCCTCGCGTGTGAGCCGCTTCTCGTGGGTTGCTGTTCTTTCCAGCTAGAAGCATCCAAACAGATACACTACTAATTATGCTTTTTAATTTATTCATTAAAGGGAGCACCCCAGGGACCTTAGTGAACCTAATCCGACCTACTCCCTGCACCTACAAGCTTAAAGCTTAAAGCTCCATTATGTCTTTTCTAATTAAACAAGTCGGAGATTATACAAATGCATACTGACCTTCTCCTAATTAATCCAAATTATTTTGGTTTTACTTTAGCTCGTGTCTCATTCTTAGCTCTTTCTCTGGAGTGAAATGAATTAAAGTTCAGGTGCATTGCTCAGGTTGCCACAGGGAATCTAAGCAAAGCCGCTCTCTGCTGGGACTGGCCCTGGGGGACTCTCTGAAAAGGACCACGTTTCAGTAGATGTCAGGAGCCAACCCGGTCCCCTGATTTCCCTTCCCAAGCATCCACTGGACGTGCCCAGCGCCCGCTGGAGAATGACGACATAACGGCGCTCTAGGAGAGTGGAATTGGTGAAAAATGCTAAAGTATCTCTCCCTTCCCCCAGAAAAAATCGAAAGTCAGAGTCCTGCGCCAAAGAGAACCCACCATTCTAGGCACTTTTCGGTCTTTTTAAGACATTTATAAAAAATCAACATGACCTTAACTCTGGCAGAAGACATTGCTTTTGTGAAAAATGCGCACCTTGAATCAAGGAAGAATTTCAACCTCAGTGTGTTACTATCTGGGTGGCATTTTGTGTAAATTATAAGAGCTAAGAAATGTTTCCTTAACATTGGGGTATAATAACTCACGACTTTGAAATGGAAGCCGGTGTAAAAATTTATCTCCCCCAGAGAGTCAAAGCTGATAGAGCATCTTCTCTTTTAGACCTCCACCCAAGGCCTGCTGATAGAAATGTCGGCAAGGGGATAGTGTGTGCTATTAACACCAGAGAGAGGGACGCCTGGGTGGCTCCGTGGTTGAGCGTCTGCCGTTGGCTCAGGTCATGACCCTGGGTCCCGGGATCGAGTCCCCCATCGGGCTCCCTGCATGGAGCCTGCTTCTCCCTCTGCCTGTGGCTCTGCCTCTTTCTCTGTCTCTCATGAATGACTAAATAAAATATTTAAAAAAAAATAAAACTAGAGAGAAACAAAAAGCATTGGAAATAATTTGTAATACCTTAAAAAACACAAACTCAAAAGGAAACAACATAGCACAGGAAAAAAGAAAACGTGAGTCAAGACCAACTATTAATCCAGCGTAACACTTCGTAACATCCCAGGGCCAGACCCTAGTGCTCTCTCCCCGTCCCTTGCATTGTGTTTCCCACACGCTACGCCTTCCGTCTTGGTCAGGAGCCACTTGGTTCAGGACTAATAGGGTTCGGTGACACTGAAGCTTTAGCAGTGACGACACACGTAAGCGAGATCACGTGGTTGCTGAGAAGAGCGCCGCTGACCTGGCATCTCGACCTCGTTTCTCCCATGAGCCAACGACGGCCATCAGTGGAATTCTACGAGCATCTCAGCGCCAAGTTGAGAAAAGCTTGGGGATGCGCTCTCGCCACCAGGAGCCCAATGTGAGCAGGAGAAAGAGGCTCTACTGAAGCAACTGCAAATGTCTCCATTGGGAGAAAACCAAGAGACAGAAGGTGGAGGCTAGAAACGGTGGTGTGCATCGCTGCAAGGACGCATCGATCTTTGTGAGTAAATCACAAAGAAAACAAGCGGAAGACAGGACCACAAAAACAGGACATTTTAGGAATCAGAACGCAGGTCAAAACGTGCGATCAACCATCGTCCCGGACTGTCAGGGAGCAATGCTCAGAGCAGCCGTGGCCTCTGCTCATCGCTGTTCCCGACACCCCCGCCCCACTTTCTGACTCCCCCATCCTCCCCTCTCTGTGCAGCAACAAGAGATTCTCAAACCAACTTAAAAGTACAGGGAAGTTTCTAGCCCTTGGAACACAGGCAAGATGAGAGGCCACAGTGTGAGTCTCGCTCATCACCACAAAAGGTGGACATTCCGTGACGTCACCCAGCGGGAGCAAAGGACAGCGCACCCTCTCCGTTCATCGGGACTTGGACTTGGAGTCCTCACCCAGCGGAGGGAGTTCAGCGACACGCGGCGATGTTGCCATGGCGAGTGGAGCGGCCTCCAGCACGTTCGCCCCTCGCCGAGGCTCCCTCCAGTCCTCTGCTGGCAACTGGTGCTCTCGACAGCAAGTGAGTACGCTCAGCTCCAACGACGCCCTCGGGCTTGGGGGACGTCCAGTTCTTGAGGTTCCCCTCACCAGTCTAGGCTGGACTCCAAATTCATAAACGGAGTCACTGGGATGTTATATTTTGTAATATTGTATCTTCACAGCAACACTAAAGTGAAGACAAGGTGAGGCCCCGGGGATAAGAAATAACATGTGACAGGACACCTGCATGGCTCATGGCTCAGCGGTTGAGCCTCTGCCTTCGGTTCGGGACGTGACCCCAGGGTCTCAGGATCCAGTCCCACATCGGGCTCCCCACAGGGAGCCTGCATTTCCCCCTGCCTGTGTCTCTGCCTCTCTTTCTGCGTGAATAAAAAATAAAAAGTAACATGTGACATCGTCAGGCTCACCCACAAGGTGAAAACCAGTTCCTCAAAAACACGAGCAAACTACTCCAGGTTATTATAAAAGCCAACACTATAAGCTAATAGTTTAATACGGAGGCCAGACCCTCCTTCATTAACGGGCTGGGAAGTCCCAAGGGCATCAGTGGGAGCATCTTCCTCCCCCCACAAGGAAACCAGCAGCTGCAACACGCGCCCAGAGCTCACTCAGCACGCAAACCCAGAACCAAGACAAACACGTGGTTCTCCAGGCATGGGGGCCACTCTGGGGCGAACCCCCACCGGGCTGGGCCACTCGGCTGTGAACCCCCACCCGACATGGGCCACTCTGATGTGAACCCCCACCCGGGCTGGGCCCCTCTGATCGAACCCCCACCCGGGCCAGGTCTGCAGGTAGCAGAGTGTCCGTCCCCTGCATGAGGACCCCACCCGGGGGACCCACCAAACCACATCCTGCTGCCCTGCTCCACAACGCCACCTTCTTCCCCCCTTCCCCAGGGCAGAAAACTACCCCTTGGACACTGCATGGTGGCAGGGCCTACACTGTGCTTTATGGGGGCCCCAGAAGGAAAATCATTCCTGGGGAAGGAAACCGGCGTTAACCCAAAAGCTTACACGTTAGTCTAATGTTAGGACTTCTCTGAAACACCGACTATGCTAACGCGCACCGTGGTCTCCCGGGGGACGGACGGGGAAGGCAGTGACCTCGGGCAGTCCTGTCCTCAAAGACGCAGAGCTCAGTCCGGGGACGGGTCTGTCTACAAACTTCAGCTCAACCTGCCCCACGGGGCATCCGTCTATCCAATCCCTTGGGACCCTCTTGCGTCTGTCCCCTGGGACTTACAGAGCCCAAGCTGAGCCCCTGCCGGGGGCGGGGGGGGGGGGAGGGGGGAACGGGCGGTAAGCAGACCTCCAGGTGTGCCGGGCACCCACCACCTTGCCACCCGCTCAGCTCCTCCAGCTGCTCGTCTCCAGCCCCGCAGGTGGCAGCAGGTGTGTGTCTCTGCTCACACACACGTGCACGCACACACCCCCCCACTGGCCCAGCCTCCACGCCTCTCATCTTTAAGCCCATGAGGCAGCCGAGCTGGGAGTCCCATGGCCTCCTTGTCCTTTAAAGCCGCAGAACTTGCTTTGACATCGTCCCCTTACACCCAGGCAGTCCCGGGCACCGTCACCCACCCCCCACCCCGTGGGAGAGGCGTGGTTAGACAGCGGCAGCGCGCAGCGGCTCTCCTGACCGCCGGGCCTCCTCCCTCTGACCTTCCTGACCCCCTCCGCGGAGGAGCGCCCCGTCGGCCCCCAGAGCCCCTCCTTCCCCCCACTACTCACCCTTCTGGGGACCCCCCCATCACCGCACCGCCCCGAATACCACAGAAATCAAACACTAGCGACACAAACTCCCCAGAACGTTTCTCGGTCACAGTGATGGAGATTGCGTGACACTGGGGACTACACTTGTGCTGCAAACCTGCCCAGAACGGGAACACCCCGAGGACCCTAACCAGCGCTGGAGGGGGGCCGGGTGCTAATTTCTGGTATAAACCTAACTGCCGAAAATGTCTGCATTTAGTTATCACAAAAATCCTTAAATGTGCAATAAACATACATGGTTAGTTTGGGTTTTAAGAGAGAACTGAATCTTCTGGTCATTTCTCGCCACGTCGAGGAAAAGAATAGATGCTATCACTGGCGATTTAGAGAACACAACGGGACCCCCGGGGAAAGTGCTCCAGATGCCAGAGGAAGTGGCCAGGGCCGGAAGCGGTCTGTCTCATTCGTAAAATATACCACGGGAAAGAATAAAGTGAGAAAATTACGCACGATCTTCCAAAGAGGAGCGGAAAGCTCGCTGTCGCCCGGGCTTGGGCTCTAGCCACACGTGCAGGACTGACGCCGAGTCCACGTCAGAGGGAGGAAAACGGAGCTCCGATGCCCACGTGGACCTTGCACAGGACGCTGGGGCGCCGGGGGGGCTCCGTCGGTGCAGCGTCTGCCTTGGCTCAGGTCATGATCTCAGGGCCCTGGGATCAAGCCCCATACCCGGCTCCCTGCTCAGCGGGGCTCTGCTGCGCCCTCTGCCCCTCCCCCGTTCATGCTCTCTCTTAAATAAATAAATAAAATCTTACTAAAAAATAAGAAATGTGTTTCTAGTGCCCTCAGGTGGATACTGGGGACAAAGCTGTGCATCTCAGAGCCCACCCAGCCCACCGGCCCTTTGCAGGACCAAGGGCTGGGGACAGAGACCCGTGGAGAGGCACCTGCAATGGGTGGGCGCAGGGCAAGCCGGGCTGGAACCAGGCGCCTGTGCTTCTGCTCCCATCCAGGCTGGGGCGGCCCCCTCACGCCTCACCCACTTCCCTCCACCTCATGCCTCTGTGAGCCCCAAGGAGGCGGGGCGGGGGTGCACCAGGCCTGGGACCAGGCACTCACACGTGCATGACCTCACTTTGCCCCCCACGAGCCATCCAGGGGCATCATGCCCACTGCACAGGTGAGGGGGGGCGTCAGATGGCCAAGCAGTGGGAGACCCGCGATCCCCAACCACGTCACCTGGTGCCCCACACATCCCAGCACCCTGTGGTCTCACCGGTGGTTTCTGAGGGCCTCCCCTGCCAGGCACCGTCCCGGGGACAAGGCTGACGGCAGCGAGCACAGCAGGCCGACCCCGTCCTCACCGTGAGGGAAACGGACGGCACTCAAGTGACAACACAGCTGACTACGCGGTCACAAACCTGACAGGACCTCACCAGTCTAGGCTGGACTCCAAATTCATAACGGTCCCCATAGCAGAAGAACCCACCAGGGAGAGTGGCGGGCAGGAAAACGCGTGATGCAGGACCTGAGGGATGAGCAGTCACTGACCAGAGGGGGCAGAGAACATTCTAGACCCTAGGCGAGCCTGGGAGCCGGGGGAGGAGGAGACTGCAGCCAGGCGGGGCTGACGGAGCCGAAGGAAGAAGGCCGAGGGCACGGTCGTGCGACACCTGCTACCCACCTGGTCCAAGGGCACGTCCACCTGCACGTCCTTGTCTTCTCTGACTTCCGGCGCTCCCTGGGTTTCCGTGCTAGGAGTCTGGGCTTTGTACACGTCGCCTTCTGGAGAAAAACAGCACAAACAGGTTTTCACGCCAATGCCCACTGCACATCTTCTGGCCCAAACCAAAGTCACGGCTTGGCGACCTCTAGGCTTCCTGTGCCCGGGGCCCAGGTCAGAAAGAAACTCCGAGAACCCCGCACACATCACAATCACGGCCTGGGCACGCGCACCTCTGTCACTCCCAGGTGACTTCAAGAACGTATTTTGAAGTAATGAACAAAATGAGTGTTGACAAACGAGGTGTTAAAATCGCACGGTGTGACGTAGTCCCCGGAGCCGACACAAAAACCATCTCATCAGCATTACGACCGGGTGTATCACGTGCTTACAGAATCCCGGGGCTCTGGAGAACCTCATCCTCCGCCTGAGACGAGGTGACGGCAAAAGAAAAAGCAGGAGCCCGGCCCCTTCCCTCAACGCCCAGAGGAGGTACCCGCGGTGGCCAGGGGCGCAGGGACCCCAGCTCTTTCCACTCCTTGTCCTCCCCACCCCCGTCCTGGCCCTCAGCCCCCCAAGGACCCTCCCACAGTCCTGGGCGGAAGGGGTGAAGGTAAGGAGGAGGCAGAAGCAGCACCCGTCAGGTCCCCACGGCGCTTCCAGGCTCCCTCTGTGTGCTTGAACTTAAGAGCCTCTGACCGACCCACTGCGCCCGTTTGTAGACGAGGAATGAGCCGAGGGCCCCAGGCTCGGGAGGGCAGTTGGAACCCGGGTCCCAGCACCCTGCTTCCCGGAGGGAAGGTCAGATGCGTGCCGGGCCGCCCCAGCCACGAAGGACAGGCTTGGCCAAGAAGGAAATTTTACATGGCTGATGAAATTCTCTATTAGCGGTGACATTAAGTATTTCGGGGACTATGGGGCAACAGGCTCTGGTCTTGGGCCCATCCTGGCCGCGGTCAGGCTGCATCAGCACCTGGTGTCAGCTGCGCCCAGCAGGCAGGAGCGCCATGGAAGGACAGGTGTCTCAGCAACACCCCCCCGTCCAAACCAGTGTCTGGGACACAGAGGGACGGGGCCCCCAGGGAGCAGCAGGACAGGGTCCCCAGGGCATGTGGGCCCCCGAGGCCCCACCGGACGGAGCCCCTGGGAGCAGTGGGACAGGACCATCATCTGGGACAGGAAAGCCCAGAGCGGGCAGGCAGCAGGAGAGAAGCACAGGGAGACAGTAAAGACTGTCACCTGGAAGCAAGCAGAGGACTCCCCGGGAGCTAGGAGACAATCAGAGTACAAAGAGGAGGAAGCCTGACCCGCGGTATGTGGGGAGGATCCAGGGAAGGGAAGTCTTCAAGAAAAATGATGCCCCCAAACTGTCAGATGCTGCAGAGAAGAAGCAGAGCCCCCCTTCCCCTGGTCCTATGCTCCACGTCACCAGCCACCCGCAAAGCACCTGCGACACACGTTGAAGGGACCCCAGGTGGCCAGGGCTCCACAAAACAGAAGCAGGAGTGGAACAAGTATTTTTTTTTTAATTATTTCATTTTAAAATCAGCTCCAGGGGTGCCTGGGTGGTTCAGTTTGTGAAGCGTCTGCCTTCGGCTCAGGTCATGATCCCGGGGTCCTGGGATCGAGTCCTGCACCGAAGAGGAGCTTGCTTCTCCCTCTCCTTCTGCAGCTCCCCACTGCTTCTGTGCTCGCTCACTCTGTCTCTCTCAAATAAATAAAATCTTTAAAAAATAAATAAAAATAAAATAAAATCAGCTCCAAAGTCTAATCTTTCAAATGTTCCTCACCCTCAAAAAAAAAAAAAAAATCAGGCGGATTTTAATTTTGCATTCCCCTCCAAAGGCTGATTGGTTTGCGGGTGTTTGCTGTGTCGTCGGCCCTTAGGGGGAGAGCTCGCGCCTGCCCTCATGTGCACGGGGAGGACAGGACTCCTGCATTGATCCGGGAGGGCTTCCTGGTTGAAGAAGCCCATTGCTTTCACCAGCGGGATTTTGTTTCCTTCCTCCCACTACCACGGCCCTTGGAGCTGAAGGTCTCGTAATAAATCAGAAAGTCACAAGTCAAGTGTCAAAATCAGACAGTTACAAGCCTTCTCCCTGCAGCATGAAACTGACCCCCCAAAAAAGCAAAAAAAAAACCACATTCTTAAAATGGCAGCATTTTTAACGCCCATTAAAAACGATGAAATCCACATTACCTGCGCCGCTTGGGATTAAACAGTCTACCAGCATTTTCTTCTTTCCCTCTTTGGCATAAAACACAGAATCCTGTTCCTTACGGGAAATGTTGTCGTATTTATGACGTTCTTTTCCTTGGGAATCCTCCTAAGGCACAAACCAAGAATGAAAACTACATTAGGAACAGTGGCGAGCCATGAGTCTGACCCCTGGGCAAGCGCCGGCCTCGTTCGGGCGCCCGGAGGAGACCTCCCTCCCGGCATCGTCTGGACGCCTCAGTCCCTTACACTTGTCTCCAGCAAAGTGGCACAAACACTCCCCTCCCAGGGTGAGGACAGGACCTCCGGAGGTGCCCCCATAAGGCCTGACACAGCGAGGGGCGGCTTTGGAAAGGGCACAGGTGCATCTGAGGAGGCCCATGTGGTTTTAGACACACCTGGAAGCTTCAGGAATAAACACCCCTGTTTCCAACAACTTACAAAGCTATTCCCGCTGGGACCTCTGAGCAAAGCGAGGCATCTCTGATAAAAGGATATTAAGCACATGGCAGGTTTGTTTTGGGTTGAGATAAAGGGAAACTCAGGTGTCTAAAAAAATCTACTGACAGCGGAAGATGACCACGCACGTGGGAGTCACAGTGGAAGCGGAGCTAACGGTGAGCTCATCCCAGGGGCCCTCCCAGCTCCGTCCCACAAACTGTCCCCATGATACAAAGCACCGTCCCAGTTTTCTATCTTTACCGAACGTAGGCAGAACTATATACGTAGAGGTTTCTCCTGAGCTCTCCACGGCACCCGAGAAACGTCAAACCAAACACCCCCCTGTACCATCAATATATTTATGATGCAAGTGACCGGCCGGCTTCTCCTGGCGGAAATTAAGGTGCATAGAACAGTCCCACAGGCAAACACAAGAACCAAGCAAAATCTCTCTACCCATTTTAAGGGGCTTCTGTAAAGGTTGAAATCCTGCTCAGAGCATAGGAATCAAGATCTCAGCAGAACTAGTTTTAGTGGGCAGCCCCGGTGGCTCAGCATCCTTCAGCCCAGGGCCTGGTCCTGGAGTCCCAGGATCGAGTCCCGCATGGGGCTCCCTGCCTGGAGCCTGCTTCTCCCTCTGCCTGTGTGTCTGTCATGAATAAAGAAATAATCTTTTAAAAAAAGAACTGGTCTTAGAGACAGAACATGGTACGTGTGTGTGGCTCGTGTTTCGCAGGCAGCGGGGGGCAGGGATCCTGACAACCTGCCGGGCTCCTGAAGCATCGCTGACGCCTATTTCTTGCAACCATTTCCCTGATCCTCGGCCCCTCTGACAGACACCACGTATTTACCGTGTTACCTCTGAAGTAATGGTCAACGGACGGTGACACAGCACGGTGCCCTCATGAGGACACAAGAGCAGCGCTGGCACAGAGCCAAGCACACACGAGAGCCAAGACCGTCGTGGCCTGGCCACCGGCCCGGTCACCCCTGGGGCGGCGACGAGACGAAGATGAGCTGGTCCACACCCAGCTGGAAGGTGGCCCGACACACACAGAACCTCAGGCCAGCGCGATGGCGGGTGAAGAGCGGCCGCAAGTGCAATAAATTGATTTTCTTGTTTAATCTCATACCTTACCTAGAGCCTGAAGGAAACACCAGTGTTTTAAAGCACCTTATTCCTACGACATCCAGTGAAATGTGGAGCCGGCTGGTGTGGCTTCTCGTCTCATCTTTGCCCAAGGCCTGGCTTGTCCCCGTCTGTCTCCACAAGGACCGCGATGGCCTGCACACCCAGGGCCCCTCCTCCCCTTCATCCCGTCACCCCATCCCCGCAGGCAGCCTTCATTTAGGATGTTTACTGTTTGCCTCTCACCACTAGGACGCTGGAAGCCTCATGGGACCAGGGATGTTCGTCTAATAACGGATTCCCGGAGCCTGGAGCCGGGTGGTATACAGTAGGCACACAGTAAATACTTGCCCAATGAGTGAGCGGCGCTGGAATCTCCTCTCCCTGTGCCTTTCAGACACTCACGGGAGCATCCCAGCCGCAGGATGAAGTGCGCATGCCTCAGCTCAGCGCTGTGAGTGTCCAGTCGGAGCCGTCCACCTTCCTAGCCCCCGCGGGCCCCCCAACACCCCCCGGGCCTTCCCACCCACCATCCAGCCATCTCCACCTGCAACTCCCTTCCCTCCTGGCTTCAGGCCCCTGTGCTGGGTCCCTGGAGCACCCACCCACACGTCGCCAGCAGAACCCAGGAGCCGCCCTCTGCATTCCTGGGCCCAGGCAATCGGCGACCTCACAACACCAAAACGGGCCCTATGGAGTAATCCCAGCAGGTGCTCAGTAAATCTCTGCTGGTGTCCTGAGCTGAGTGGGAAGATGCAACATGGAAGAGTAGGAAAAGAAGAACAGAGCAAAGACAGGGGAAGGGATGCCGGGGTGTAGGGTCTGGGAGGCGACTGGGCTTACATCCCGCACACAGGCCTGCCCGCCTGCCTTCCTGTGCCCGAGGCGCAGCCTCACACCACCCTGCTGCCCCAGATGTGCCTGCACAGCTGGCCCTGCTCCAACGTCGCCATGTCCCAAGCGGAGGAGCCCTCATCTGCACTCCCACCCCTGGCACATGTGCACCCGGTGGCCACGCATCTGCAGCTTCCACCCACCAGCGCCCCCCTGGCCTGAGCTCCCCGAGGACGGTGCACGCAGCCTTCAGCTTTACACACACACATGGTGTGCAGTGGACACTCCGCGTGCTCCTTTACTGTCAGAGCAACACAGACTTACGGCAGCTCTCGGAAACATCGGATTGAGCAGGAAAATAGAGAATCTGTGTCTTCCCCACACGAGGAAACTTCTAGGTGTCACCTGTCCCCGCTTCTCCCTGCTCTGAGTCCCAAATCTGTTATTAGCACGAGCGCTTCTTGCTAAGGTGACGGGGGCTGTTTTTCAATTTCATTCATCGTTTCTCCCATTAAAAACATGCTCAGGAAACATACGTGGGGCACGCTGTGCTCACTTCTCTGTAGCGCTCCCGGGACTACCATTCTTCTCTGGAGAGAAACTGTCCAATCCAGCTAAACTCTGATGCTGCTGTAACAGATAGTCTTGCTCGGGCACATGAAAGGCAGCCTTCTGGGGTAACGTGGACGAATTAGAAGAACAGGAACCACCCGGCTAAATTCAGAACCAGGCCACGCCCTCCCACCAGTTTCCAGAGTGACCATCCCACTTCCAAAGGATCGAGGTCCGCCATCAGTGAACCAGCCCCCACTCTAAGCATTGCTAAAGTGCAACATTTGCTAACATTTGAACCAAACTGTTGCACCTTCAGGCCACTAGAAGGAGACACAAACGCAGCTTTGGATATTGTGTGATACTGCTACAGTCCTGACGTCACTGGCCTGCAAATGTCAGTTCCAAGGCACTTGCACCACGCTGCACTCTACAGTTTAGACCTGGTCATTAAAGCATGGGTGTCCCATGGTAGGCATCTCTTGACTGTTTCTCACGCGTGCACACACACACATGCGTGCACACACACACAGGCACCTCTAATTTGTCAGTGTTTTAGCTTGTCTTCATTTCTGTTCACTCCCCAACGTTTGCGCTCTATGCCCAAAAGCGAAGTAGGCAGTATCAACATTCTGGTTATGGATGTGATATAAATACAAAGCTTATTAATCATTTACTTATATTTTACAGAGGCTTATACATTAAAATATTCATTTTAATATAAGAATGCAGTTTTAGGGGATCCCTGGGTGGCTCAGCGGTTTAGTGCCTGCCTTTGCCCAGGGCGTGATCCTGGAGTCCCGGGATCGAGTCCCGCGTCAGGCTCCCCACATGGAGCCTGCTTCTCCCTCCTCCTGTATCTTTGTTTCTTTCTCTCTCTCTCTCTCTCTCTCTCTCATAAATAAATAAATAAATCTTAAAAAAATAATAATAATAAAAAGAATACAGTTTTAAACATTTATTAAATTAGCCGCACTTCCTTGAAAAGTAATAGACATAAAATCACAGTAGATGAGTTGCTGTAAAACTGGATCTGATATAACGAAACAAGAATAGGTTCACTCAGTCATCTTCATTGGACTAAACAGTCTTGGCTCAAGTTAACGGACACCTGGATCCACGCCAGCTTCTCCCACTTTCCCGCCCCCAGAGCCACCCAGATACCTGTGCTCCTGGCCATTACCTGCCTTCTCATTTCACAGAATCAAACACCATGAATCATATGACACGTGGTGCTCACTGCTGTTTTTATCTCCTACATGTGGGCACGGCTGGCTCCCCTATAATACACGACCGGTATCTTCCACTGCGCAATGGTAACTTCCTTTCTCAGGTCCCATAAAAGAGGTGGTTGTTTCTTTGCAAAAATATAAGGAATTCAAGAAGAATGTACTCCACTCATATCAGATTGCCCTTCTATCTTTATGTACCTTTCTGGGAATATAATAATTTTTCACTTCGATTCAATCATCTTGAGGACTTTGCACAGCAACAACGTTCAACACGTGTGGTGCCAACCACACGCGTACCTCGGTGGGAGAGACAGCAAATTGAGCCGCTCTAGCTGGGCTCACCGTGATGACAGCAAAACCACACACGAGTGCCAAACGGTAGTGGTCAGAGGCCATGTACGTAAGACGCACCCCATTTCACATGGAAAACAAATCAAAGAAGTTTAATAAGAGACACGTGCAAAGCCTGGCACACGCACATACAGAAGCAACCGTACTTACCAAAATGTGGTCGCTGTGACTAACTCTAAAACCCAGCCTCAGAAAATAAAGTGAAATAAAACCCAGCCTCTTGCAGCCAGAGAAGCCTGGCACATGGGACAGTTTTCACCCTCAAAAATGTACCGGTTCCTCACATGGGGAGAATTCTCAGCTCAACAAATCACGTAGACCTCTACACGCGGAACAACAAGTAAGGTAAAAATACCTTGACAGGTGTTTTTTACAACAAACGCAGAGATTTTTACATCAACCTTTGTTAAAATCAAGGCGTTCTTTTCTAGGACTTTCCATTTTCTGGAATAAAGTGTGTTCGCTCTGTTGTTACGTGGCTTGTCTCATGTCACAGAATACTTTCAATGATGATTTTTCGTTGACTAACACCTTGTGTTTCTGATGCTGTGTATGCATATTTGTGATCATTCTGTTTCAGGATCCTTAATGTTAAATATCGTCATCAAAACCCGTTAACTTTCCCAGTGATAGATTTCCAAAGAAAAGAAACAATATCAGAACAAACACGTCTTAAATTTTAGACCAAGGAGAACAAATATTTAACAAAAGGAAAAGAAAACTATTCCTCCCTATGGGAACCCAGCGTCACAACAACATAACGAAATGAGGGCATGAACAAAAGCAAGTAATGACGACCCCAGGCTACTGGCTCCATCCTCTGAGCTCAGAGGCCTCCCAAACCACTGAAGCAGGAGATTCCACAGTTGTACCACTCGTGTTGTTTCCACATTCAAGCTCAGTACCCACGGCACACGTGAAAACACCGCTGAGGAAACTCTGCGAGGCTGGAGTCCTGTGCACATCTCCTGGGCCCTCTCCACCTGGAAAATCTGCCCTCTTCTCTGACCCACATTAGGACCCGTGCTCCGCTCACCCATCTCCACGTGTCGATTATCCTCCTACAAACCATCGCCCTACTGGCTCACTCACACCAACTTTTTAACCATGAGACAAATCCGTGTGTCGTCCATCTCCACGCGATGAAGCGCATCCGTAGGGCAGGATCACATCTATCGGTTCTGTGTTCTCGATGGTTCTCGCCCATTCATCTGACAAACACTTAATCCCAAAGGCAACCCGTAGAGAAAGAAAATTGAAAATAAGATGATCATTCAGCTCAGGGAGCTACCAAAATAACAACATAGTCAATTCAGAAAAACCCTGATGCCAAAAGCCAGATGAGGACAACGTGAAAGAGAAGTATTGGAGGTGAACCTCACTTATCAACAGACAATGCAAAAATCCCTGACAAAATTGAGCAAAAAGTATTCAGAAAAGCATTTTTTTAAGCAGTATGGCTTTTCCAGGGAAGCTGGGGTGAAGAGTTGGGTCAGTCGGATTATCACCCCCAGCGACACTGACCCCTTCAGTGCAGCTACGGGCGGGCGAGGGGTTGGGCTCATCCAAGGCTGGACTCCGGCCAGGCAAGCACCACGGTGGTTCAGGGGTGTAAGGAAGCCAGAGTACTTCCGAGAGGGAGGTTGAGATGTGGTTATGAAGTCTGAGCTGCACCAGGGGAAAAGCCACATCAAGGGCTGACCGTTAGATACTGGGAAAGAACAGGTCAGTGCACGGGGCCTCAAGGCCGCGAAGTCCCAGCGGGGAGCGTGCCTGAGCGAAGGAGACCTGGCAGCAGGCCCCCAGCAGCTTCACGGAATGAATACCAACGCCAGTAGAGCCTCTGAAACAGTTTAGATAAGATGGTTAGAGACGTTGGCCATCACAGACACGGGTGGTAGGGACCCGTGCGGCCGCCAGGACCCGGCTTCCACCTGCCTCTGGGATCAAGCACAGTTCTCATCTTTGCTGCATGAAGAGGACTTTTTTTTTTTTTCTTAATAAAGAATGAGCTGGGGAGGGACAGATGGAGAGGGGGAGAGAAAGAATCCCAAGCAGGCTCCACACTCAGCGCAGAGCCCAACACGGGACTCAATCCCATGACCCTGAGACCATGACCTAAGCTGAAATCAAGAGCCAGACATTCAACCTACTGAGCCACCCGGGTGCCCTGAAAAGGACTTACTATTTTCTTCCTTCGTGAGTACTTCTCGATGTCCGTATACTTTCTGAAAGACAAAAGACAGTCAGCTAGAAATCTGTAAGAATCAACCAAAAGACAACTTTCTATAAACATAGACTGCAGCCGTGGCTTTCGGGAGGGCAAGGCCATTCCGAAGGCGCATCCAGTCCCCCCTCCGGCACCGACTCACATCGACAGGTGTTTCCCAACCTCGGAGCAGAAATGGTCCCCACTGAGCTCTGCCCAGCTTCCTTCCTGGACACCTTGGAAAATCCGATGGATTTCCATTTATATCAGGACGGCATTCTGGCCCAGGGGCAGCATGGTTACAGGTGGCTCATGCCCTAAAGCTTTTATACAACCATGGGGGGAAATTCTAACAGCTTTGAGGTTTTCACAGTTGACAGCCACTCCCACAAACACGGATTTTTCATGCACTCTCGCGGGGACCTGTAGCACACACACCAGGCTCTCCCTGGGCCGGAGAGAGAGCACCACTCAGAGACATGAGGGTCTAGTCAACGCCGCTCCGCTGACCAGGGGAAGCAAGGAGACCCCATGTCCATGCAAAGCCCAGCCCAGCCTGCTTCTTTCACACGACAGCCGCCTGCCCCTCTGACACGGCTCGTGGCGCCCAGGCACACACCCCGCTCCAGATCCCTCCATGTGGGGGCTGACCCCCGCCATTGCTACACAAGGAGGGAGCACTTCTGGCACCCAGCTCCCCAGCAGAGGGGCACCTCCTGGGTCCACGTCACATGTGAGAATGGACGTCACTCTCTTAGCAACTCTGTGGACTCTCTTCCTCTTTGGTGAGGGAGAAAGCTATTCAAGCAACCAACAGACCCAGCTCAGGGCTCAGCACACGAACAGGTGACAGGGGAAAACAAAACACATGGAGAAGCCAGGGGACTCGTGTGGGGAGCAGGGGACATGGGAGCAGAGAGGACCATGCACCTCATCTCAACAGCCCCTAAGTAATCTCCACCCACCGCGCAGGTAGGACACTCGGCATGAAAGAGCACGTGGACAAAATCAGGAAATAGCCGCTCTTGCCAGGCTCACAGGCAGGACCCTAACCTAACCATCTGCTGTGGGGTCATCCCCTCGGACAGGACAAAAGCCATTCTCTGCCTCAGAGTAGAAGCCCTAACAGCACATGAGTGCAAATAGTCACGAGGTCCCCTGGTGGCGTCTCAGGTTCCCAGGCTCTGGGCAAGGGAACCCAAAGGGTGGGTGGGGGGACGAAACCACCTGCCTGTTCCACCATGAGATGGACACTGACACCTCTTTTTCTTCGCTCAAGAGAATGACCATTAGAAACATGAGAAGCAGCTACAGGGAAGGTCGCTGGCAGGCTCTCAAATAGCTGCTGTCACTGCCTGTAGTTCAAACACACCCATGGGGTTGAGCAGTCAAGGCCGCAAAATCCCAGCATCATCAGCTGGAAACCACTCCTCTCAGCCTGACCCAGAATGGGCGCCGGGTGCCCGAGTTAAACTCTGTATCCCACAGCCCCCCAGGAAGGAGAGCTCCGTGTGCACTGGAGGGAGGCACCTGACACCCAGCTACCAAATTAGGGAGGAGCAGAGCCCCGCCTTCCAGGACAGGTGACAAAGGGCACGGTTGGCAGGACACATCCCCTTGCGGCTCAAGGTCCATGGGCAGGCATATCCGAGGCAGCCTGCCTGCCATCCCACGTCCCACTGTGTCTTCTCAGAGGATCCAAAGGCAATGAACTCAGACTCAGCCCTGATGCTAGGGCTTTGATTGGGACAAAAAATTGAGGATTTGGATCAGTATGTACCTCTGAACTCCAGTCTTGCAGGTCACCTCCTCCTTCCTGACCTATCACCGAGGCTGGACACCCAGTACTTAGCCCCTGAGGGCCCCAGACTAATAAACAGGCTCCTGAATCTGGCCAGTACAACACCAGGGAAGTCAGGAAGTGTTCTGGACTACTGCTGGCCCTCTGGGTATTTGGAGCAGGGAACACTGGAGCTCTTACCTACGACACAGCTAAAAAGCAAGGTGGGTGGAACACGGAAGTCTCTCTAAGGAAGCATCAAGTGCAATTGTGTGCTGGGAACGTAACTGAGACCACCTTATGAGGGGACTTCAAGGTCCTTGAACTGTGAGAACTGCAGGTGGACGCAGAGTCCACGCCTGTCTACGTGAGCATCGGTGCGGGACTCTGGGCAAGCAGGTCAGAGCCCCAGCGCTGGACTGCTCTTCATAGTAAGTCCACAGGGCGTCCCTCAGGCAGGAGCCTACGGGGGAGAATTATGCTCTAATTACAAGAGCTCGTCTGGCCAAATTCAGACTGCAAGCAGCGGAGTGAGCAAAATGCCCCAGAAGGGGCAGCCGCTGTGCGTGCTCCTCGGTGACGGGATGGGAGATCCCACCCGTGCCTTCGTCTTCCTTGTAGACGTTCCCACGAGTCTACAAACACGCACACCGTGGTGTCCCCCGTAAGCCCGGACCGGGCTCCGCTCTAACAGTCACCACCTTTTCCACCAGGAGAGCCCGCTGCCCTACACAAACTCTAGATTCCAGGTCAGGAAAAGCCGGCTAAATTCAGAAAACAGAACAAGGCGCTAGATGGGCTATCACGACTGTGTCCCGGGGCCCGCTCTGCGACTGTTGGGCACACGGAGACCCTTCCTGTCCGAGGCGCCCAGTGTCCCCCGGGAAAAAGCAGAACACACAACACAAGGGCTCACTGTCCTTGTGATACATCGAACGACAGGGGTTCCCGCGTGCCCAGCTGTGAGAATCCAAAACTGTGTCATATACGCAGAAAAACAACCCACAGCTGAACTGGCCATGCTCGGGGGCGATACTAGAAAGAGGCAAACTGCACCAACTCCGGAGGTTAATTTATGAAGCGTGCTCACTGTTGGACCTCACTGGGCACCTTTGAGGATTTCCAGTAAGGGAAATATTTGAAGGTCTCCAGTCCTGCAGCAACATAAAAGTGGTTGTCTTGCAGATCCTTGGAGTTGTCCAAAAGATGCCCGTTCATGGTAAATAATCTGTGAAGAAAGCAAGAAGAGACAGGCAGGAGATTTTAGGGCAGCGACCTCCGGGCTGGGGGCACTGCTGCAGACCATACGACTGGGACGTGGGTTAGGGGCAAAGCCAGGACCACGTCGGCGAGCGTAATCCAGACGAGCTAATTAAACCCCGTGGGAGCTGCTCTTCCAGAGTTAGGCTTGCTTTCCAATTTTAGATTTTTTAATTAAAGTATATTTTTAATTATGTACAAGTACTCAGAGGCCCCTGAGAACATTTTAAGCTCTTGGTTGGTGTTCAATTAATTTTAACTAATAACAGCAAGAATTAATACAAATTGGATTATATTATTATAATAATACTTGGAAAACAAACCAGTACTTATCAGCAAATAATGCCCCTTTTTATAAGCACCAAAAGACTAATATTTGTCTACCTTTTACTCTGTACTCTTTTTTAGCAAGTATTCATTCATTCATTCATTCATTCATTCATCTTAAGAAATGATTCCATCCATTCAATGCTGAGCATCTGTTATGCACCGGACAATGAGATGGACACTGTCTTGGACATAAATATGAGAAAGGAAGTCACTGCTCGCCCAAAGCCAGGGTTTGGACACAAACCTAAGCAGAAAAGGGCAAAGATCCGGACTTTTGAGAGGAGGAAAACCAGACTCAGCTGTAGGCCTCACAAAGGCAGAGGCACGGAGGAGGGTGGGGACAGTGGGAGGGCTTCCCCACGGAAGATGGTCACGCCATCTGGGGAGGCAGGACGCAGGGGTCGACTGTTGCTACAGGTGAAAGTCACACAGGGAACTTGCACGGTGAATTCTGGAGCCTAGAATATTCTAGGGAAAGGATGATTGATTTTGCCGCAGTGACTGGAGATTGCCATGGAAGACCGGACAAGAGCTACGTGCAGCCAACAGATAGCTGACCCCGGTGGGTGCGTCAGGCTGATGCGGCTGAGGGAGTCAAAGGAGCCCGGCCTGGCTGCCAGAGCAAGGGTGTGCGAGGCGATCGGGAACCGGAGCAGCGATCTCCAGCGTGGGAAGGGGACAGGCCACGCTGAAAAGGTAGAAGCCACAGGACTGTCCTTCCCTCCATCAATCCTCCCCAAACCTGAGCGCAGGCCAGCTGGAAGGCTTGCTAACATGCAGACAGCCGGGCCCTGCCCTCGGGGCATTGGATTCGGTGAGTCTAGATGGACCAGGGCACTCGGTCACCTCTAGCAAGTGCCCGGCTGCTGCTGCTGCTCTGGGCCCCCCAGGGGAACGGCTGAGACCACCCCCTGGTGACCAAGAAGAATTTTGAGGGAGACAGCGTGAGAAGCCACTGGAGAGCGTGCGGGCAGCAGGTGGCCGTGACAAGGAGCACAAGGCTCCCAAGGGAAGAGTGAGGCGTGGAATTCTGTTCCCCTCTGGGCCCGTGGTGCCCGACGGCTGGAACGAGTGGCCCCAGGACTATGTCAGGGGAGCACAGAGGACGGCAGCAGGCCAGGGGCGGATGGAGGCAGGTGGGCCGAGGGGCTGCAGGGCCGGGCGGGCCGGCCAGTGAGGCTCCACCGCAGAGTGCTCCGTGGATTCCACCAGAGGCAGAAGTGATGGAGCACATGGGCCCAGAATTCAATATAAACGTGAAAAATATTATAAACGAGACAGGAGGAGATAGTATCAATATGAAACAAGAATGCATAAAAAAGAAACAGAAATATGGAAGCGAAGACGGAGTCGTGGAGACGGCACCGTGTGGGGCACAGACACGAGCTGCTGTGGGGAAGACGCCATGAGGGGTGTCCCGGGGGAAAGCAGCGTGAAAAGGAACATGAATTCAAGAAAAGCCAAGAAATGAGGCCGAGCAGGAGTGCCAACAGCCAGAAAGTAAGAATCTCAAAAAAGTAACTTTAAAGTGGGAAGGAAGAGAAATGCATGAAGGTGAACTTCTCGGGATTGAAGAGAGGGAGAGGACCTCGCTTGAGTCAGCAGGCGTGGAATCAGAGGCCACGGAACCCTGGCCCGCGGGCACAGGATGGCACGCAGGGAGGCACGCGGCCTCCGAGGGCTCGCCCCAGAGGACGGGCAGCAAGGCAGCCAGAGCCAGCCCGACATCAGATGTTTCGACAGCACGGAAGGCACAGGACGGGGAAGTGACGCCTTCCAAACCTGGAAGGAAAAACACTTCGCAGCAAGCCACGTGCTCCTGCAAACGGGAAGGCGCGCCGGAACCCGGTCGCCTTCACGGGCCTCGGAAGGTTCCCGCACAGACTCACGCGGACCGCGGCCCTGCAGCACGGAGCTAAGTGCAAGGGAAGCGACTCCCGCAGATGCGCCCACGAGGGATCGCGGGAGGCGGGGGGACAGCCTGGGTTGCCGTTTGGAAAACCTTGAGGAGGGCACTTGATGGGATGAGCACTGGGGGTGATACTATACGTTGGCAAATTGAATTTAAATTTTTTAAAAATGGAAAAAAATTTAAAAATTCGGTCAAAGAAATTCTACTTGCCATAACCCCCAATTCAAAGGGTGCCTCATGGCAAGGCAAGGCGGTGGGGCCATCGAGGGGAGCAAGCAGGGTAACGGTCCCGTCCGGAGGGAAGGAGGCGAGCAGCCCAGCACCTGTGAGGCCCGGCGGGTGACAGGCGCCCGAGGAGCTGGAGCCCGGGTCGGATTCTGGGGTCTGGGAGGATCGGGGCGCCTTCCGCAGAAACAAGGATGAGGTGAGCTGACGGCTCTGGGAACGGAGGTGCAGGAGGTGAGCTCTCTCTGGACAGTGGCGGCGCTGGGAGGAAACCGGACCCTGGAGAAGCTCGAGTCAACACCCCAAGAGCGTCAGGTCTTCCCTCGGGCGAGCTCCCCTTGCCAGGACGAGACTGGGGGCGCGGGTCTGTTTGGACGTCTGTTCTAGAAGGCTAAGTGTTCCTTCCAGGCAGTGAGGAGACCAAATCAACCTCCTATTCGTACGTCCAAGCATTTCTTTCATTCCCAGGCTCTGCACTTCTTCTAAGCTCAACCATAAAGAATTGGGGGGAGAAAAAGTAATAAGCTTATTCATCTTACGACCAATTTTCCCTCCGAATGTCCTGTTGCCTTGCTTGCTTCGCCTCTGCCATTTCACATGTGACACGTGGGATTAATTCCACGACCGCTCCTGGCTCCTTCCAAAAGGGCACACAAGTCTGTCTGCCCCGCAGGATTGTCCCTCTGTCTTTGAGAGTCACACACCGATATTTATAGCCGCATTCTGGAATCATCCGGGACCCGCGGTACTGATTTTTAGGTGACATCTAACTTCCCCGGCATGCGTAGGGTCACCTTGGGATTCACCTCCCTCGCTAGGGCTAATGACGACCCCGTGGCTCTAAAGGCCCAACAGTTTGTCCTGCTCACAAGAGATGCTCAGTCTCCCTCGGTGGTGTCACAACCCTTCATTGTAAATGTGATTGTAAATCAATCGTTTACATTTTAATTTACCCCCAAGAGAGATAATCGACATGTGAAATAGGAGTAAAGGCTTTGGCTCTTCCACCCCAAGGCCCACCATCTGGGGACCATCACTGCCTATAAAGATGATCCTTCTGCATGTGGATGTCCAATTTTCCCAGCATCATTTATTGAAGAGACTTTCTTCCAATGGATAGTCTTTCCTCCTTTGTCGAATATTAGTTGACCATAACGTTGAGGATCCACTTCTGGGTTCTCTATTCTGTTCCATTGGTCTATGTGTCTGTTTTTGTGCCAGGACCACACTGTCTTGATGACCACAGCTTTGTAGTACAACCTGAAATCTGGCATTGTGATGTCCCCAGATATGGTTTTCTTTTTTAAAATTCCCCTGGCTATTCGGGGTCTTCGCTGATTCCACACAAATCTTAAAATAATTTGTTCCAACTCTCTGAAGAAAGTCCATGGTATTTTGATAGGGATTGCATTAAACGTGTAAATTGCCCTGGGTAACATTGACATTTTCACAATATTAATTCTGCCAATCCATGAGCATGGAATATTTTTCCATCTCTTTGTGTCTTCCTCCATTTCTTTCAGAAGTGTTTATAGTTTTTAGGGTATAGATCCTTTACCTCTTTGGTTAGGTGTATTCCTAGGTATCTGATGCTTTTGGGTGCAAATGTCAATGGGATTGACTCCTTAATTTCTCTTTCTTCAGTCTCATTGTTAGTGTATAGAAATGCCATTGATTTCTGGGCATTGATTTTGTATCCTGCCACGCTACCAAATTGCTGTATGAGTTCTAGCAATCTTGGGGTGGAGGCTTTTGTGTTTTCTATGTAGAGTATCATGTCATCGGCGAAGAGGGAGAGTTTGACTTCTTCTTTGCCAATTTGAATGCCTTTAATGTCTTTTTGTTGTCTGATTGCTGAGGCTAGGACTTCCAGTACTATGTTGAATAGCAGTGGTGAGAGTGGACATCCCTGTCTTGTTCCTGATTGTAGGGGAAAGGCTCCCAGTGCTTCCCCATTGAGAATGATATTTGCTGTTGGCTTTTCGTAGATGGCTTTTAAGATGTTGAGGAATGTTCCCTCTATCCCTACCCTCTGAAGAGTTTTGATCAGGAATGGATGCTGTATGTTGTCAAATGCTTTCTCTGCATCTATTGAGAGGATCCACATGTAGAAGAATGAAACTAGTCCACTGTCTTGCACCAGATACAAAGATAAACTCAAAATGGATGAAAGATCTAAATGCGAGACAAGATTCCATCAAAATCCTAGAGGAGAACACAGGCAACACCCTTTTTGAACTCGGCCACAGTAACTTCTTGCAAGATCCATCCACGAAGGCAAAAGAAACAAAAGCAAAAATGAACTATTGGGACGTCATCAAGATAAGAAGCTTCTGCACAGCAAAGGATACAGTCAACAAACTAAAAGAGAAGATATTTGCAAATGATGTATCAGATAAAGGGCTAGTTTCCAAGATCTATAAAGAACTTATTAAACTCAACACCAAAGAAACAAACAATCCAATCATGAAATGGGCAAAAGACATGAACATAAATCTCACAGAGGAAGACATAGACATGGCCAACATGCACATGAGAAAATGCTCCGCATCACTTGCCATCAGGGAAATACAAATCAAAACCACAATGAGATCCCACCTCACCCCAGTGAGAATGGGGAACATTAACAAGGCAGGAAACAACAAATGCTGGAGAGGATGCGGAGAAAAGGGAACCCTCCTGCACTGTTGGTGGGAATGTGACCTGGTGCAGCCACTCTGGAAAACTGTGTGGAGGTTCCTCAAAGAGTTAAAAATAGATCCGCCCTACAACCCAGCAATTGCACTGCTGGGGATTTACCCCAAAGATACAGATGCAGGGAAATGCCAGGACACCTGCACCCCGATGTTTCTAGCAGCAATGTCCACAATAGCCAAACTGTGGAAGGAGCCTCGGTGTCCATCGAAAGATGAATGGATAAGGAAGATGTGGTTTATGTACACGATGGAATATTCCTCAGCCATTAGAAACGACAACTACCCACCATTTGCTTCAACGTGGATGGAACTGGAGGGTATGATGCTGAGTGAAATGAGTCAATCGGAGAAGGACAAACATTATATGGTCTCATTCATTTGGGGAATATAAATAATAGTGAAAGGGAATAAAGGGGAAGGGAGAAGAAATGAGTGGGAAATATCAGAAAGGGAGACAGAACATGAGAGACTCCTAACTCTGGGAAACGAACTAGGGGTGGTGGAAGGGGAGGTGGGCGGGGGGTGGGGGTGACTAGGTGACGGGCACTGAGGGGGGCACTTAAGGGATGAGCACTGGGTGTTATTCTGTATGTTGGCAAATTGAACACCAATAAAAAATAAATTTATTATTAAAAAAAAAAAGATGATCCTTCATCCCACACCTTTTACTTTTCAATCTGGAAGGTTTGTGTCTTCCCTACGCCTCCTCAACCCACCCCCATGCAAGACGCTGGGGCTCCTCATCCCTGGTGGTGCTCCCAGCGCTGAAGCCCCAGCCTTTCCCTCTACATGCTAACCCTGCTGCTCCCGCTGCTCTGTCCTTCTGGTCCACCGATCCACACCAGGCCCCTGGTCTAAGATCACCAGACTGTCCCTGGATTCACTCCCACAACCAGCTATGGCCACCCTGACTCTCCCTGTCCCCATGGCTGTCCCTTCTCTGTCCACCCCGCCTCTCCCTATCCTCATGGCAACCTCACCTCTGTCCCCCCTCTGTCTACCCCACCATTGGCCACCTCACCTCTCCCCATCCCCATGGCCATACCCCCTCTAACCACCCCCCCAGTCCCCACGGCCCCCTCACCTCTGTCCCCACTCCATCCCCCTTCTGTCCACCCCGCCTCTCCCCATCCCCAGGCCTGTTCCGCCTCTGTCCACCTCACCTCTCCCCGTCCCCACGGCCACCTCACCTCTGTCCCCCCAGTCTACCCCACCATTGGCCACCTCACCTCTCCCCATCCCCATGGCCATCCCCCCTCTATCTACCCAACTCTCCCTGTCCCCATGGCCACCTCACCTCTGTCCCCACTCCAACCCCCCCCATCTACCCACCTCTTCCTGTCCCCATGGCCACCTCACTTCTGTCCCCACTCCATCCCCCCTCTGTCCACCTCATCTCTCCCTCTCCCCACGGCCACCTCACCTCTGTCCCCCCCATCTACCCCACTACTGGCCACCTCTCCTCTCCCCATCCCCATGGCCTCATTCACCAAATTCACTGCACCTAGCACATGTCAGATGTTCAATAAACTATGTTGAATGAAAAATGAAATAAACCGATTAAAAATAAGTGTGGTAAAAAGACAGGAAATACTGTCTCCCCCAAAGAATCAGACTCAGAGTTAACGATGTCGCATCGCAGGCCTTGCTGGTCCAGGCCAGACATTCCCGCCCTGGGATCGTGTCTCCCACGGGTGCCGGAGCCTTACTTTCGCACGCCTCCTAGAGGGAAGACTTTTTCCCCAATCGTGGCCAGCACGCTGTTCCATTCGGTCAGAGTGAACTTGGGTATGATAATCTTTACAGGTGGGATAAATAGTCTTCCATTTGTGAAAACACTGTATGAATGGAAAAAAAAAAAAGCATTCATTACCACCTTACACTTGAGGGCGAAACACTGGAAATTCCAAGAAGGACCCCTCATTACAGAACTAGGAGGGGCACGCACCACACCAGGCGGCCCTCGGACACACGGCCCGGCCCGCCGGGGACCATCACCACGCGGCTCGATGCGGAAGGCCCGGCGACACAGCAATACCGCAGGGAAACCTCTTTTCACAATCAAGTGCCCATGTGAACAGAACGAAACTCCACTTTTTAAATAACATGCCTCCACTATGGTGAGTAAACTGGAAGAAAATTGTGCCCATTTGGCAAATAAAGGGGGAATTCTGACTTTAAAAATGCAGTTACTGTCCCTTCCCATGGAGCCAAGATAGTGTCCCAGAGGAAATAATGTGCAATCCTCCGAAAAGATAATAAAACAACTGATTTCACTCGTGCAGTTTTAAGGCAGCTTCGCCGAGGTCCCAGCGGGTTTATTTTTCTTCTGTGTTGGGGGGAAGCGGGGGGTCAGCAGAGGGGAGAGACCACATGGCAAGGTTCTCCCGTTAATGAGGCTGTGCCACCTGGTCCAAGTCACTTGGCAACAGTTTCAGACTCTTGTGACTCCTACTAAAACAATGTAAAATACGAGCCTTGTTTCTTTAAGTCTAAAAGCAATGAATAGTATTTAACCCTAAGGAGCTCGATTTTACCATTCCAGCTTTCAGTTTTTTACATTATTATTTATGGTTACTGTTGTTTTGTTGCCGTTTTTCCTGTAATGCAAATAACTTAAAATTGGATGAATAATCTCTTTTTCTTTTTAGAGCAAATCTAAACTTGAATATGTTTGTGAGAAAATACAGAGAATCTGTTTTCTTTTCTAATGCTCTGTGGTAAGGGGCTTCCAATCAATGCAGAGACCATCTCCTTCCATGGGTAAAATATTGCCCCAAAATAAACCCTAGAAAACAATGTTCTGTGCAAGTTATATCACAATGCACTTATGCGCTATCACTCCAAATAATAAATATTTGCTACCCTGTTCCATCTATTAGTTTTCCTAAGTGTTTTATTCCAAAAGTATTTACACACACAGATTACTAATAATGAAACAAGTGTTTAAACAAGGTCATGTTGGGTTTTCATCTAAATTTTCAAGGATATTTAACATACATGCTTATCCTGAGTGTGGGGTAATGGGCACTCTTATGAACTGAATTGTGTCCCCCCCCAAACTGTGGCAGCCCCAGCAGACAGACACACAGACACATACAGCAGCGCTGCTCAGAGTGTCACGATCTTCCTCAGGCACAGCTGGTCACATAGACTGAGGAGATGCATGGGATTAATAACCATTGACCCATTCTTTCCATTTCTCAAAATCCAATGCATGGAAATGAAACAGATTTACATGTAAAGATGTTTCCCACAGGATTATTTATAGAAACAAAAACATAAAAACAACCTCTAGGTCCAGGAACTGAGCAATGGTTAAATAAATTGTGGCCCAGCCACACAATAATCACTTATGCATCCATTTAAAATTGTTTATGCAGAATTTGTATTTACAGGGGAAATGGTCAAATATAATTAAAGTTGTAAAAAAAATGCACAACAGGAGATACAAAGAGAACAGGAAAAGTAAGTGTCCCTCCAGCTAATAGTGGTTGTCTGAAGCGTAGGATGAGGGATTTTTATTTCACTCTTTACGCTTTTCTAGGTTCTCACATTTATTTCTAATAAGCATGCAAACATGGGGAAAGCTACCCATATGAATATTTTAATTTTAAAAGACCCCCCCCAAAAAAAGGAAAGAACTGTTATCTCCAATTTGTAAATTAGGAAATCACAAGTTCAGAGGGCATGCTGGACTAAACACGTCGCCCAAAGTTTGCTGGTTGAGATGAAGAATGAACTAGACCTTCTTGCTACACCAGAATTCAAGCATCAGACCATCCGCCGGCCACCTGGCACTCCAGGCAGCTGGATGGCTGACCGACCAACCCCCCTGGAACACCCAAGAACGGTTTCCCAGGAACGCAGGTGATGGAGAGGTAACAGGTGGGCAGGAGCCCCTGAAACATGGCAAAAGTCCAGCACCGTTAGATTAGAGCACATCCAAATTTTGGGAAACTTTGTAGCCTTTTTTTTTTTTTTTGCCTTTTTTTTTTTTTTTAAAGCACAGGTTATCCATGTGTGCTCATAAGGAACCATCTCCAAAATACACTATGTGGCAAAATAAAAGGAGGCTGCACAACAGTATTTGTAGGATATTATGTTTGCCAAAGTGTGTACCTGGGAGCCTGCGCTCCAAGGACCCTCCAGAAGGGTTAGCGGTGGTTGCCTCTGGGGAAGTCACTAGAGATATAGGGATATAAAGTGGGAGGAACACTTACTTTTAATGTATACCTTTTAAAACTATATGTTTATTTACCGCGGGCATGGGTTGCTCTGGTCACAAAAAATCACTGATTTTCAAAAATAACTGAAATAAGAGAAGTTAAAGGCATAACACTATAGTTAATGTACCGCCAATGGTGCTCATTAATGTTTAATAGGAAATATTTTAAATATTCTAAGGAGGACATATTTTAAATTATTAAAATAAGAAATATTTTAAATCTTTTTTTTTAAGATTTTATTTATTTATTCATGAGAGACACAGAGAGAGAGAGAAACAGAGACATAGGCAGAGGGAGAAGCAGGCTCCACGTGAGGAGCCCGATGTGGGACTCGATCCCGGGACTCCAGCGTCACACCCTGAGCCGGAAAGCAGACGCTTAACCGCTGAGCCACCCAGGCGTCCCTAATTTTTTTCAAATAGGAAATGCCACATGGATCTAGGAATGGACTTCAGTCAGGTGCCTGTGATGGTGATTACAATGACCCAACATGTACCAGGTTACACAGCTTGCTTAGTGGCCAAAGGACATAAATCGAGCTTCAACCTCCACTTCAAATATATATCGCCTGGACCAGCTCAATTCTGAGGAGACCCAGACAGGGGAGCATGGGGCTCTCCCTCCAAATCCAGCACATGCTCAATGAGCCACGCCAACCCCATCACCCCACCACCCCACCCATGAGGATGAGAGAAGCCTCCGGAACCCATCTTAACTATTTTGTTTGATTGTTTTTATAGTTACAAGGTCTCCAAGCAAAAATCATCAGGTCTTTGTAGACAAGACACTGTGTTTCAATGGATATTTGGGTCCATCTAGTGGAATTTCTGGCACAATATAATGCACGGAGTACATGCGTACATGGTCTGCATGGAGCAAGTGTAAGTGGTAATAGAAAGAAAAATGTCCATCAAAATAAGTGAGAATCACTGATGTCTTGGCTCATGCCAGAAAAAAAAAAAAATATATATATATATATAGCTTTAGCAATACGCTTCTTTGCCAGGAAGGACCATAAAGCCAATCCTGTCCCCTGAGATTTCTATACACTCTTAAGAAACAGAGGTCTTTCACAAAATTCGGAAACACTGTGCCTCCCATCCCTTCAAACCAGCTCTCAGACTTGCAGAAGGCACAATGGAAAGGCCTAGCTGTTGACGTGTGTGCCCTGCACACGAGCAAGGAAAGGTATTTGATCGTGGAGGCTCTGAAGAGAGATGAAAGAGGCCAAATTTGACTAATCAACAGGTCACGTTTCCCACATCCCTCCTCTTCCCAGTTTGGGCTCTGAGGAGTCTATGTAGCAGGGGCTTTCCATCCAATGGGCCCCCAGCCCCCCGACAGTCAGCACAAGCGTGAAGGGCACCGGGTCAGGAATGTGGCAGATGCTGACGGCGGCCAGGACTGGACGCCCCTGCTAGTGTCGCCTGGACATGGAGAGCCCCTGCCTCTTGCTGAAATTCTGTCCACTGGGAGCAGAACATGGTAAAAGGGAGGGTCCTATGCCCACCTCAACACCAGAGACTTTAATCTGTAAAATATTATGGATTAAAATTAAAATATCACAATATGAGGAGGATTTGGAGAGAACTGCCATCTGGGGAGCGTCAGAGCTGGGACCGGCAGCGTGGCCTTTTGGACAGGTCGCCAGGGAGCCCTCAGCGCACCTTGCCACGCGGCTCGGGAGTCCCATTTTACAAGCAAGGGAGCCAGTTGAGGAAGACCAGGTGTGTGCCATTCACAAATACAGTAAAATAAAAGTAGGATTTGAGGGATCCCTGGGTGGCTCAGCGGTTTAGCACCTGCCTTCAGCGCAGGGCATGATCCTGGAGTCCTGGGATCAAGTCCCACATGGAGCCTGTTTCTGTCTGTGTCTCTCATGAATCAATAGATAAAATCTTTTTTTTTTTTTTTTTAAAGGCAGGATTTGAGCCAATGATTTGTTGAGTCAAGTATGTTCTTTGTCCCACCCTAAAACATAAGGCAGACGGGCCCAGAACGTGGCCTCCATCACTCTGGACACCTGCACACTGAGCAGCACAGGAGCAGGACTCCCTGTAACCCCAGGGCTCTGCCAGCAAGGGCTCAGGGTGGGGAAGCCACGCGTGAGTGTCCTTTCAACACCCAGCAGCTGCAACTGCTGGATTGAAAACCAAATAAATAAACCCTAAGACCAAACTGCGTGAAGCCCTTGGGTTTCCACCTCCATGTAAACTGTTGGACAGCACGGCAATTGGATCGTTTTTCCAAAATCAGGGTTCAAGGGAAGAAAGGATATGTAGCACCTGAAAGGCTGAATCATACAGGTGTCCCTGCCAGAGAGAGGGAGAGAAGGAGGAGGGGAGGGGGAGAGGGGTGAAGGGGTGAAGGCGAGTCCGTGTAGCTCGAACACTTATCTTTAAGGAGCTACAGCAGTCGTGATTTCTCACCCACAAGACCTTACTCACTTAACGTGTCGGGATGTACGATGAAATGTCTGCCACCTGGACGGCACAATCATATCACAATGTACCACCGGTTTGATCTGAAAGAAAAAAGCAGGCCTGAGACTTCAGTTCAAACTGGCGAACACCTGGTAAATACCAATGGCCTGCACAGCACGGCCCCGAAACCTAAGTTTTGGAAGGCAGGGAGGCCCCAGGACGGGCTCCGGGGAGGCCGGATTCCCGGCTGGGAGCAGAACGGGACTCCTACCCAGCCAGGCCAGGTGACGGGGACGGGGGTCAGTGCCTTGGACTCCAGTGGGGGGTGAAGGTCCCGTGCGCAGGTGCAGAGCACGGTGGCCTGGAGCGGTCACGGGAGGTCGGGGAGACACACCGACCAGGGTGCTAAGGGGCGCCCAGCAGCTCATCGCCAGGCAGGTGTCGAGTGGGCTCCCCAGGTATGTGGCTCGGGCAAACTGTGGGCGCCAAGAACGACCGAGGTTTCTGAGTCAGGCCACGGGGGTCGAGCTAAATGTCCTGCCAGGTGGTGAGAGGGCCTCCCCGGGCTCCCCGATGCTTCTCTTCCCTTTCCTGCGACTCCAACCTAAGGGGCTAAGCCACTCCTGGGGCCTCATTCACCTTCAGCCTCATGCCCACCGGGGCCTAGACGCTCCCGGGCGACAAGGATGGGAGCCCTGCCGCGGACAAGCAGAACCTCTCTTTTCACGGTCTTCTCCTTTAAGAGAGTCCGGAAAAGCAAGAGGAGGGGATTGCGCCCCTGGCACACTGGGGGACGGAGCCCATGGCCCCGCGCAGCCCCGGAGCTTCTCGAGGCTTCTCCATCAGCACCCCTGAGAGTCGCCCCAGCTGTGTTCCTTCCCTGTCACCCAGCCCACCCGGCTGGAGAGCTTGGGGCCTCATCACCCTCCAGCCCTCCATAGCCCAAAAGCCTCCCCGGGCACATGAGGCCCCCACATTGCCTCTCCCCGAGTGCACCCACCTCATTCCACTGCTCCACGCAGGACCCCGGCAGCACAGGGCCTTTGCTCAGGCTCCTGCCAGCTCAGAGCCCACGTACCACGCACAGCACAGCCGCTCCGTGCCAGCGCTAAACACATTCCACCAAGCACCTCTAATGACGCCCTCTAATGAGTGTGTCGCCCAGGCCACACGCTGCTGTCCCTGTAAGGTGGCCCCGCTGCACAGTGAGCTCCTGGCTGAGATACACGAGCCGCCCTTCCTCACACCAAGGCCACCGGAAGGCTTGACCTGGAGCCCCACCTCCCCAGAGGCCTACCTGGAGCCCCGCCCCCAGGCCTGACCTGGAGCCCCGCCCCGGGCACTGCACACCTGCTGCTGCCCCTCCCTCACCCGTCTCAGGCCCACCATGCAGCTCACAACAGGGGACGAGTCACTCGGTACCGGAACCGTTAGCTGCAGGCCTGGGGCTGGGACTGGGGTCCAACCACGAATCCTTCCCTCATTCCCCCCGCTCCTGAGCCTCATCTCTGCCCCGAGGGCGCTGCCTCCCTGAGCTCCTCTCCCTGCCAGGCCTGCAGCTGGGAGAGGCTCTGCCCCAGGTGGGCACCGGCACTCGGGGCCCTGCTCCAGCAGGGAGGGCAGGAAGGCAGAGGCCGACCGCCCGGGCCCACAGCTGGATCTCCCCACCTCATTTGCGTGGACACCCTGTCTCCCCCAACTCCGCCTGCCTGACCGCCCTGTCTCCCCCACCCCACCTGCCTGGATGCCCTGTACACCCCCACCCCGCCCGCCTGGACGCTGTGTCTCCCCCCACCCCACCCTGCCTGACCGCCCTGTCTCCCCCCACTCCCTGGTCCTGCCGGGCTGCCCCGCTCACACCCACACAGACCACCCAGACCTGTGACGTTGGCGCAGCTCTCCCAGTTACCCCACGTGCGTCGAAGTCACCTACAAACCCCTTTGCCAAGAATATCACCGACCTGTGTCCTCCGGGTTCACCATGAGAGGGACGAGCGAGCTGCACGGACCATTAACAGGGGCGACAAAGTTTGGGCATCTCCTGCTCTCCCCCGCACTGTTTTTTAAAAAGAGGAGGAGAATGTGCCATTCTGGGTCTTCTGAGGCCCCGAGGAGGCAGGGGGCCCGCCGGGCGGAGTGGAGAAGGGTCAGAAGGACGAGTCACGGCGAGGTGACCAAGGAGAAGGCCCGTCCAGCACCTGCTGTGGCTTGAACCACCGAGTCAGGAGGGGGGGCTGCCTGAGAGGCCCGGACGGCAGAGCAGGCCGCGGGCAGCCGCAGGTGGGACGAGGGCACGTGGACCCTGCAGCCCAGGCCTCACGTCCAGCCCGCCTCGCCCTGCCCCTGCCCGCGCGAGCCTGCGCGGCCGATGGAGCCCTGAGCTGAGTCCAGTCCTGTCTGCAGGGGCGACGACACAGCTCGCAGGGGCCTGTGAGATAACAGAAGACGCGCGACACCACACCTGCCCCGTAGTGATAACTCCCCATGCAGTGAACCCGAGTCTCCCAACACATCAGAGATGCAGAGATGGAGATGGCGGGATGGAGAGAGATGGCGGGACGGAGAGAGACGCAGAGGGATGGCGAGATGGAGAGAGACGCAGAGAGGGAGTGGGACGGAGAGAGACAGCCCCTGGGCATCTGCATCTCACTGAGGCCCCGAGAGAATGCTGGTCTGACTCGCAGCCAGCTGCTCGTCCCCCCACTTCCCCATCTCTGAAAGCGGCCCCAGCCCAACCGGTTTGCTCCACCCCAGAACCTGGGAGACACTGGGGAGTCCCTTGCTCCTTACAGCCCACAGCTAAATCATTAGCACGTCTCCGCCTCCCTCTACCGTCCCCCCCCCCCCCCGCCCCATCAGAGCCGTACCCCCTCCCCCATGGTGCTTGCCATCCCGCCCCTACCAAGCCGGCCAGGTGGCTATCCTTGCACCCCACCCTCGCCCCCTCCCCATGTGGGGCAGAGCCCCCCTTGGACACAGCAGCCGGCGTGGTCACCCTGTGACTCAGCCCCTGTGGTGGCGATGGCCACTTGCCCACGACGCCCCCTCCCCTCCCGGCCTCCCCACACCACAGCCCCGCACGCACTCCTGCAGCTCTTGAACATCAAGACCTTGAGCCTGGAACGTTCTCCTGGGTCTGCACACCTCGCTCTTCCCTGTACAAGGAAGTCACTTTGGAAGCAGCTCCTCAGAGAGGCCCTCCCGGACCAGTCACGCCCTAGATTCGTTTCCACCAAAGCATTTAAAACTGTCTTAACGTCTGTGCTTATTTATTTACCTATTATCGACTCCTCCTTATAGGCTGCAAGCCTCCTGAGAAGCAGAGCGCTCGACTGTCACGTGGGACAAAGGACCCCCCAGAGCCCGAAAAGCGAGCGGCCCACAGGAGGAGTTGGAGAAGGACGCCGTGACTGTGAATGAATAGACGCTGTCACGGCAAGTGATAAACAGCCCTGCTCCTCCTTGATAAACGCAAGGTCATTGGAGACCTAGAGCCATGTCACACCATCTAGAAGATTATATCCACCTGCCTGCTGATGGCAGCACCATCAAAGCCTCGAGCATCAATAGCTACCATGAATTTACTGACCGAGTTTAAAAACAAAACAACAGAAATTATTATCTGCAAAATTCTATTAAGGTACAACTACCCTAAGAAACAGCTTTCTGCTTCATCGCCTCAAATTATGGAAACAATGAGCTAATTGGTTTTTTATGTGTTAATGATTCATTAACCCTGCTATCACCTGCCTAATTAAATAACCCCAGCAATTAAATACATGATTCTGGATTTTTTTTTTCCTCTGAACTGCATATAATCCCCTAAGAAAGCTCATGTGGCTTTCTGTAACTGTCTGGCGGTGATGACAGCTTCGGAGATCGTGTCACCCATCTGCCCTGAGAGGCTGAAGGGCTCAGTGGGCTTTGCGGCTCCTTAACCAACTGTCCGAGGTAATTAAACCAAATCCACACCGACGCCAGAAGACCCTTCAGGTTACCGCAGGTGTATTTCCGGCTCTGGCTTACTGAGGCCTGCTCCGCGGCAGGAGTTGCATCCACACCTCACCCTCAAAATAACCAGGCCAAACACCTGCGTGTAAACAACCCGAGCTGCTAAGAATCTTCACCAAGAACACACCGTCGCGAAGTGTCCTGGCCGTAATAAGCCTTCAAAAAAATATTTTATCGTAGATTTTAGCAAACTGAGGACTTGAACCTCTGCCAGCGGGGCACTTAGGAGGCTGTGTCCTGAGTCTGAGTCATCCGCGATTCGGGCACTGGCTCCATCACCTTCGATTTTGATAACCTTGAACGGGCTGTGCACCTGTGTCCTCGCGTGCGAATGCAGACGAAAGTGGTGCCTGTCGTGTAAAGTCTGCTTTCAGGATGTGTGACAGGAGATGAGAAGGTGCAATTGTGGGGCGCTCAGCAAAACGCCAGGAATGAGGAGCTCAGCTGGGAGCAGCTGTGGCGATGGGGTGGTGGTGGCGGCTGTTATTGCTGTTAGCCTCCCAAGTCTCTGCTCTTGGCACCTCATCCAGCTGCTCCAACTACCCTCAGTGAACATCCTCACAGCCTGTTTGAGGTACAAGACCTCAAACAAAAAAGACCCAAGAGAGTCTAGCACCAAGAAAAGACCCACATCAGGGGGAGAGTCTCATAATTAGTGAACGGTGCTCATCAGGGTCTGGAGCGTGTGCTGTGCAAGCTGGAGTAACAGAGAGGCCCCTACACCACTTGACAAGTGGCCCTTTGCTTAGCCTTAGGGCCCAAACAGATATACTTGTAAAGGGACACACAATGGCCACAGGCCACAGAAACCCCACAGAAGGTACAGTGGGCTCTCCTTTGCTCATTCAGTCCATTAAGGAAAAGGTCACCCTGGGCCACCTCCGAAGGCACTTCAGTTCTCGTTCTGAGATCCTCTGAGTCCAAAACAGACAAAAACCAAAATATCAGCTTAAACTCTTTCCAGAAACGTCCAAGAATCATCATAGGTTAGCCATTCTGGAGGTGCGGGAAAGGCAAGCAGGTGGGGAATCACGCTTCCCCCACCCTGGCACCATTGCCTGTAGAAATGTGGCAAATCTGGGCAAGCCCTCGGCACCTCTGCAGCCCTCCCCCGGCTTTTACCATGTGGGCGCTAGAGGGGGAGACCAGGCAGGTGTGTCTAAGACACGGGGGTACTCAGTCGGTGAAGCATCTGCCTTCAGCTCATGAGCCCGGGGTCCTGGGATGGAGTGTCAGGCTCCCTGCTCAATGGGGAGTCTGCTTCTCCCTCTCCCCTCCCCCCTGCTCACACTCTCTCTCCATCTCTCGCTCTCTCAATCTTAAATAGATAAATAAAATCTTTTCTAAAAATAAATCATGGCTGGAGAAATAGGTTCTTGGCCTTCTTGGTCATGATGATGATGAATTTTTATTTCCCATTTTTTGGGAAATGTTGAGTTGGTTTTTTTTTTTTTTTTACCTTCAATAAAACAGAAGAACCATGACTTGGGTTTTATAATTGCCTCAGCTGATACCATGTACCGTGTAGAGTTCTATCATGATTCTAAAAGTTGGGATTGCCCCCAGCCCCAGCATATGGAGAGGGCCACAGGGACGCCGCCCAGACCTCCCTGGGGGTTTCTCCATGACAATGGCACAGGAAGGCAGGTCCCTGTCTGGGTTCCCGTGTGCCCTCCACGACAGCGGCTGCACTGGGTGATCAGGAGCCTTGAGTGGAAGTTGCAGAGCTAGAGGAGCGGAAGGGCTGAGGATGGGCCAGGCTGGCATTCCCAGGTCTCTGGGGAGGCCTGGAGACCAGCCACTTGCCTGGAATCAGCCAGGTAGTTCAAAGCAGGTGACGCGAGAGCTCCTGCCCCGACGACAGCCCCCACTCTGCAGCCGAACAACGACAACAGCAACCACTGTCCACTGAGTTCCTAACTCACCTGGGGCCTTTTGCTAGGCAGCGGGCCGTGGGTTGCCTCATCTTGTGTTACTCTTACCAAGAGCAACAGTGTTTCCCACCTAACTACTATATTTCAAATCCTACTGGTTTGATGATTTATTTCTTCATGTTGTAAGATGCTTTATCTTCTCCAAACTATTTTGAACTGCCGGCTGCTCCTCGTACACCAGCATCTCTCTCACCCGCTCTCCTCATCCCACCTCGGCAACCTCAGGCCTCTTCTTCAAACAGAGGGGGCCACAGTATGCAAAGCAAGCAATCACCCAGCGAGCATCCATGGGGTAAGCTCAACATCTAGAGAACATCCTTCAATGACTCCTTTTGGAAAAAATAAAATAGTAACACATGAGACCAACCACTCCGACGGGCCTGGTGTCAACCGTCTACATCACCATAGAGTCTCAAATGATGGTGTATGAATAAAATAACCAAAAAGGAAGAAAGAAGAGGGAGACTAAGGGGGTGGAGGATTAAGAAAAATGTAAACAGAAGCAGAGAAGAAAAGAACGAAAGCAGAGTGAGCACAGGACAGCACATTTATACTTCACCAGTATCCCCAGGGTCAGAGGTGGTTAAGTCTGCTCCTATGTTCACAACGTGGGTTAGAAGAAATAACGAAGCTGCTGACAAATGCCAGCCAATGGAGGAGGAAGTTACCCGCATCAGCTTCCATGGCGAGGCTGGGAAAAGCAGGTCTACCCAGCAGTTGGCGGACAGGGGAGGAGGAGGCAAGCAAGCAGGTCAACGCAGCTTGGTGGGCCCAGGTCACACCCAAGCCAGTCACTCCCCTCCTCCGCCTGACACCACGACAGAAATCTCCATCGTAACTGGAGGGAATGATGCCGAGTGAAGTCAATCAGAGAAGGACAAACAGTATACAGTCTTATTCATTTGGGGAATATACAAAATAGTGAAATGGAATAAAGGGGAAAAGAGAGAAAATGAGTGGGGAATATCAGTGAGGGAGACAGCACATGAGAGACTCCTAACTCTGGGAAACAAACGAGAGGTGGTGGAAGGGGAGGTGGGGGGGTGACTGGGTGACGGGCACTGAGGGGGGCACTTGATGGGATGAGCACTGGGTAATATGCTATATGTTGGCAAATTGAACTCCAATAAAAAAAATTTTTTTAAATCTCCATCGCTGGTCCAAGATGCTGTCTCCACAGTATCTCTGACAAAAATGCAAATGCATCACATGGCAGAGAAAGAAAGTCATTCCCTCCTGTGACAAAGACACAGAAACCATCCATGAAGGCCTGAGCCCTGGGAGGGAAGGGCACTTGGAGGGAGCATGAGAGGAGAGCGATGGGCTCAGAAAGGAAGTGAGGGTGCAAGGAAGTCACCCCACACAGAAGCATGGCTCCCTACCCAACAACACAGGAGAAAGTTCAGAGCAGAACCCATGAAATAGAAAGCAGAGCGAAGAAATTGGGAAAACCAATAAAACCAATCATTGGTTCTTCAAGATTGTTAAGATTGATAAAACTATAGATAGTATCACCCGGACAATGGAGAGAAGACACAAATGACCAGGAATGGTAGGCATGAGGGAGGTCACATCATGGGATCCCACAGATGTTAACATGATAAAAGAACACTATAAACAATTCCAAGGGGCACCTGGGGGCTCAGTCAGTAAAGCTCCAACTCTTGGTTTCGGCTCAGGTCACGATCTCAGGGTCATGGGATGGAGCCCCGCATGCAGCTCCACATTCAGCAAGGAGCCTGCTTCTCCCTCTCTCTCTCTCTCTGCCCCTCCTCCTGCTCCCACATGCCCACTCTCCATCTTTCTCTCTCAAATAGATAAATAAATCTTTTAAAAAATAAAAGGGAAATGACTTCATGCTAATAAATTCAACAACTAAAATGAAATGGACAAGTCAAAAGAGACAAACTAGCAAAGTTCACTCAAGAAGAAACAGACAACCCTAGGAGCCCTATACCCAGTATAGCAGCTGGATTTGTAGTTAAAAACTACAAAGACTACCTTCCCACAAAGACAACTCCAGGCCCAGTTGGCTCCACTGATAACGTCTATCAAACATTTGAAGAAGAAATGATGCCAAAACTAGAGAGAGACATTACAAGAATAAAAAGCCACAGACCAGCATCCCTCCATGAACATAGATGCAAAAATTCCAAACAAAAGTTTATCAAATAAAACCCAACAATGCATAAAAAGGGCAATATTCCATGAGTGGGGTCTGTCTCAGGAATGCAAGGTTGGCTTAATATCTGAAAATCAATCAATGTGTTCATAATATTAACAAACAAAAAATGAAAAGCCACATGATCATCCCAGCAGACACAGAAGAAGCCCTGCCAATTCTAATTTAAATCTGAATCCTACATCCCACGCACAGGCCTGACCCAGCCACAGTGGACACCGTGTTTTATCTTGTCCGCCTTCAGCCTTCTCCTCCTCCCTGCTCTTCCAGGGCTGGGCTGGGGGGCATGGGAAGGACAGCGGCTACTGTGATTGGAGCCACTGCAGCTGACTTCCTTAGCAGGTGTTCAATGTGGCATGTGTCCAATCAATAAAAGACTAGTCTTTTAGCTCATTATTATATTATCCCCAGAGTTATGGGTATGTCCTCCAAGAAACACAAAGACATGGTGTATTAAGTAATAGTAAGTAATCAGATATGGGGGCACCCAGGTGGCTCAGTCAGTTAAGTGTATGCCTTCAGCTCAGGTCCTGGGATCAAGCCCCAAGTCAGGCTCCCTGCTCAGTGGGGAGTCTGCTTCTCCCTCTCCTCCCTGCTTATGCTATCTTGGTCATAATCTCTCTCTCTCTCTCTCTCTCTCTCTCTCGCTCTCAAATACATTTTTAAAATATTGTTTTAAAAAAGTAATCAGAGGGCAGCCCCGGTGGCGCAGTGGTTTGGCGCCGCCTGCTGCCCGGGGTGTGATCCTGGAGATCCAGGATCGAGTCCCACATCGGGCTTCCTGCATGGAGCCTGCTTCTCCCTCTGCCTGTGTCTCTGCCTCTCTCTTCGCTCTCTCTGAATGAATAAATAAATAAATCTTTAAAAAATAAAAAAATAAAAATAAAAAAATAAAAAAGTAATCAGAGATGACCAAAGGGGGGTAAGGTAAGTAGTTTAGGTGAGCAGTAGAGAATAGCAAGAGAGAGACACCCACCGGTATGACCTACAAACCTCAGCCCTGTGACTCTGGCCCTCCATCTTCGTATGGGACAGAAGGACCCAGATCTTAATTTCAGGCTATCTTTAGGGTCCACTCATGGGAACAGATTTCTTGGACCAAATCTTCCTTCAGTCAAAGCTCATTCGAGGTTGGCTACACCACAGATACATGTTCCTGAAAATACTACACTCCCACCAAGACAGAATTTACATATCCAACAACAATAACACAATCTGCTTTCAGTGACTTCTCCCACCACTCGTGCTCTCTCTGACTCTCACTCTCTCTCTCAAATCAATAGATAAAATCTTAAGAAGAAGAAAGAGAAGAAGAAGAAGAAGGAGGAGGAGGAGGAGGAGGAGGAGGGAATCACACACCACCTCCCACCCTCTTTATTCAGGTGGCCCTGAACTTCTGTCACTGCTAGAAGTGTTTCTTGTTGGAAAGTTGCCCACTGCCCCGGCAAGTCACAGTTTAGGGTGGGTACATGACAAATATGACTTGATTCATCACGTGCCTTGCAATGCAGACCCTAAGGAAACAGCTCAATGCTTCTGAGGGCTCGTGCTTGAGACCTATGCTGGAGCTCCTAGGCTGCCCTTTACTGGACCTCGGGCGCAGATTCCAGGGCACAAAGAAGCCCTGATTCTTTAAACTGCAGAGGGAAAAAAAAAAAATAAATAAATAAATAAATACATAAATAAATAAATAAATAAAAATAAACTGCGGAGGGAGAGGACCAGCATGGATGTCTTCCTGGTACATGATACATGTCTCACCATTCAGCCGTCACACCAGTTCACGGAGCAGAAAATTCAAAATACCAAAACTACCACTGAGAGAAGTAAATACTCTTGAAATCTCACCTCTGAATACCCAGCAAAATGACAAGTCTATGTTTAAAAAAAAAAATAAAAACCATATTACATTCTAAATATCAACAGGATATCTTGCTTAAAACCTAGCAATTTCTGTTGCTTATTTTAAAAAGTGGATCTCTTTTATACTTATTAAATGGAATTTTTTTTTTTTTTGCTAAGAATCAGGTGATGTGAACAGAGTGATGGAAAGCTCCACCCTGTAGACCTTTCAAAAGTCTGTCAAGCACAACAATGTCGAGAACTGGGGCAAATCTTTAAATTTAGCATGATAATTAGCTTCAACTTAAAGTGATGTAACTTAAAATAGCCTTTCCTGACGCCTGTCTTTCCAAATCTCCCCAAAACAAAAGTGAAGACTTTCAATAAATAATTGCACAAGTGTGTCTCAAAGATGACGGTCTTCCTAACCACGGTCTTAAGAGTATTTTTACTGACTTCCATCATGTTACGAAGTGCTTTGATGAGTATGACAAGCTTGTACAATGGATTCGGGCTTTGAGAGCAGCATGTCCCTATGGGCATCGCCTACAAAATGCTGATTTTGTACAACTGACATGATTCAATACTGACACTCGACATTTTCCCAGATCACCCCATTTATCCCATCTTTAATAATTAGCAGTGAATACTTACTTCCTTCAACTTTCTCATCTTTGTAGGTTTTCTGGGCACTATATGAATATAACTGCAAAAGAAGAAAGAAAAACCTAATTAGAAGGTAAGTATTGAAGTGGAAGACAGGAGCCTCTTCAAGAGAGGACTCCTTTTTGGCATTCCCATGCGTGACTCCACAGCAACTTAAAACTAGAGTCAAGAGGAGCATGTGGGATGTTGACACCCAACATCAAGGTCACCGCAGGACCATGTCACACAGCAGCTGCCATTGGCACCACCCACGGGAAACTGCCTCCTGAGTGACACTCTTTCCTTCCCATATCCTTAATAATCCAAAAGGAACTGTATCAATCATCTCATTCAGCCTCCTTATTTACCAGGTCACCAAAGGGCCCAGAAGTGAGCTCACCCAGCATCCCTCCTGTGCAGCTCATCACCTGCACCACACCCCATCACACAGAATTACATCGTTGTCCCCATTCTGCCAAAACTGAACACCAAGAAGAGTCACCAGCATAACACCTATGTGAGAACTTCCAGAGAGCTCTCCATATGCCTCAAAAATAGGACACATATTTTTCATGATAATAAACACCTTAATTTTAATTATATCTTTTAAAGTCTCTTTCTGATTTAAAAAAAAATTACATATCTGAGATTGGTGTTGTTGTCAACCGTTTTAGCAATATTCAGACAGGTATGGACCAAGAGTTGGCAGCTGGAAAGAAAAGGGAATTAAGTGTTCAGTCGAGTCAGGAGTCACGAGCCAGATGCCTACAGAGGCCAGGCAGGTAATGACAATGCTTACACAGGGCAGCATTAGGGAATGCTGGGGACTGTGGTGAGTGCAAGCCCACTTCCCGTCTGAGCTGAGCAGAGCTCATTGCTCCAGGACACTGTTTTCACATGGAAATGCAGACAACTAAAAACACCATCCTTTTGAACAATCAAATCTTCTATTTTTTTTCAATAAAACTAAAATGTCGTGTTATTACATGAACACCCTTGTTATAAAACATCCCAGCCAACTCATAGCTTTGAAACCCATGGGACCCAAGCTACACGTGGCTGCCCCAGATCTCTGGCTTACCACCACTGCTTGCAGCCTCCTCTGAGCTCTGCTTCCAGTTTTCACCCTCAGAATTCCATGTTTGACTATGAACACTAATCCCCAAATGAGACAACTTATTCTATCATTAAGTGGAAACGAAAAGTAAAAATAAGTGCCTGGGGCGCCTGGGTGGGGCAGTCGGTGGGTGTCCAACAATTGGTTTTGGCTTGAGTGGTGATCTCAGGGTCATGGGATCAAGCCCCACATGGGGCTCCATGCTCTTCGTAGAGCCTGCTTGGGACTCCCTCCCCTCTACCCCTCCCACTCATGCTCACTCTCTCCCTCTCCCTCTGTCTCTAAAATAAATCCATCTTTTTTTTGAAAAGTAAAAATGCAGAAAAACTAAGGCATAAAAAATCCTACAAAAGCACAAAATGCTGTCTATTGTTTCGAAGCTGGATTCCAAAGAACACACAAATACCACAGAAAGAGAGAACAGATAATTCCTCAGAGATGCAGTGAACTGGAATCATCAGGCTGGTGCTCGGAGAAGGGCTTGGTGGGGCGTGGGTTTCCTTGGGGCTGGAGAGAGGGGAGCAGGCCTTTGAGCAGAGTCTGGACATTAATGTGCAATATCCCTCCTTGCTGCTTCCAGAGAAAAAGGAAAGGAAGAAGCCGCCTATTAGGATCCAGCCAGGCATTCACTAAATTTTAACAGCACCACATTGGCTATGAACTAACCCCATTTTATCGATGAGGACATGGGCCCTCAGCAAGGTCATTTAATTGGCTAAATGCTGAGAAAGGAACAACCAGGGTTCAATTCAGCCCAGGTCTCTGTCCCTGAGTCCACATTTTTGGTACTCTTTTCCTGACACCCACTATCCTCAGGGTACAAGCGGGAGGCAGGGAGACAGGAGTAATGTTTGGGTGCGAGCGAACTATGACAGTGTGATTTAAGGCTCTTTCAATTCAAATCTCAACAGCAAACTCATATGGCAAACAGGAAATATCTGGTGTAATCCAAATCCAATGGCGTCTCCTCCAAACTCGTGCATGGACACACACACACACACACACACACACACACACTGCCCTGATTTACATTTTTTTGTGAATATGGCTTTCTCCACAAAAGAAACCATGAATTCTAGGTTTTACTAGACTTTTTTTTAATGCAATTACTAGCCTATGATATTTTGTTTTATAGAAGGAAAACTTATGTTCTTCACCTCAAATTAATTCATTCCAGAAAATGTAGGAACTGTTTGAATAATGACTGGATTCTATACAGATTTTCAATGTACCGTTTTGCAGCCATTCTTATGCTCAGAGCCCCAGGATGGCTAATACATCATCAGATTTCACCGCAAAGTTCATTGGCTGGTGGCACAATTAGAAGATTATTTGCTGGAGAAAATTAATTTTAACTGCTCAGTGGCTCGGTAATTACAGAATACACATTCCAACAAGTGCTAGCTTACTGATACCAACAGAAATCAAGCCAAAATATTTGTCAGAGCTTTATTCACCAAAATCTGGATTCTGATTTTATAGTTCATTGATCTAAAAAGTAGTGAAGAAAATGAAATTTAAATGTGTCTCCGTGATGAACTTCATGTGCAAACAGCATCCACCTACGTACAGCACTGAAGGTATATGGATAATGGCAGGGAATCGAGGCCACAGGAGAACCCCACCTGCCCTCCCCACCCACCGTTGGCCAACTGGACCACACTGCCTCCCTCACGGAAAACACTAATGACAACCGTTAAGAGATTTGGGAAGAGAAATGCCTCAAAGTCTCAATATTTCGGCCACGTGTCCAAAGCTTTTCTTTTTTTTTTTTCCAAAGCATTTCAAATAAACTATGAGTTTCCCTACCAAATCAGGGATCTAATAGAGCCTATTAGAAAACGCCTCAACCCACAGGACAGAGGAAAGAGGAAAATATTGAGCATGTTGCAGGCATGTTGGCCCGTGCTTCTCAAGCTTCCTTCCTCACCAGCTCACACATAAAACACACACTGATTTTACAAGGAAATGTGGGGGGGGGGATTAATTACTTTTCATTATACATGCATTGAAAAGGATTTTAAAATCAATTTTTGTAGCAACATGTTCTCCTACCCGAATACTGGATTCTGGTAGGAAATCAGAATTCAGCATACGCAGTATCTAAGTCCGCTTGGGCTATGGTAGCAAAGACACCAGACCACGTGGCTTCAACAGCAGACATCAGGGTGCCAGAGAGGTTCGGTCCCGGCGAGGGCCCTCTTCCTGGCTCAGGGATGGCTGCCTTCTTGCTGTGTCTTCACCTGGCAGCAAGGGCAGCAAGCTCTCTGGGGTCCCTTTTACAAGGACACTAATCCCATTCATGGCCAGATCACTGTCATGACCCATTCACCTCCCAAAGGCCCCACCTCCTAACACCTACACTGAAGATTAGGTTTCAACATGAATTTCCAAAGGAAATTCATATAACCAGCCTGAAAAAAATCATCACAAAATCAGACATCTCTATGGATACGTTCTTGCACGCAGTTCCCACACACAAGATTATCATTGTAATGAACTTGACTCTAAAATGTCACGGCATTAGTCCAATACCTCTCAGCAACTCGGATGGCTGTGGATTAAGATAATCCTTCAAAATCAACAGGATGTTAAATCTGCATCTTTGCAGATGCCATTAAGAATTCAGATCACAAGCCAGCTTGCTCACAAAATTACACTATCTGGTGGTCCCGAAAATCTCACGTTACTAACTGAATCAGAGTGCTCTGGGGCTGGCAGTATTGGCATCACACAGATGAGTACAGATGCCCTCTCCAAAGAACCTCACCTTTGCCTCAGTCCTGGATGAATTTCCTCAGGTAAAATCCATATAAAAGGAGTCACTTACAGGCAGAAAGCAAACTAACAAGGAGATCACTATCTCAACTGAGAGAAAACAGCAAAAATAACAGAAACCGGGTTCCAACACAGCCACAGGAGGAGAACATTTCAATAAAAGGCAAGCCTGGAAGTACATGCAAGACTGAGAAACTTGAAAGAGTGACATACGTGATTTGAAAAAGAATGAGGTAGAAGTTTTTGAAATGAAAAAGTAAGTAAATTTGAAACTCAGTGAACTGGTTTGATGGCATCTTACACACAGCAGAAAAATTAGCCAAAAGACTGATGTGCACAAAGTACCTAATGAACAGCACAAAGATAAAAGAGAGAAATTCAAGACAGAGAGGAAGATGCCTGGAGCTTAGCATCAGTGAGAAAGGCCGATCCACATCGACTCCAAGGCAGGAAACACAGAGAGAAGACGAGGCATCCTCTGAAGACGCAGTGGCTGATGAGTCACCACACCGGACTCCAGAGGGTTCGATCAATCTGCACTTGGACATATCGCTTAAACCACAGTACAGGGGTCAAAAAATATATTTTTTAAACAGTCAGAAAAGATAAAATATTACTTTCAAATAAGTAAATTATGAGAACTGATTTCTCATCTGCAACCTTGAAGTTAGAAGTCAATAGAAAAATACCTTCTGGGGCACTTAGATGACTCAGTCCATTAAGCGTCCAACTCTTGGTTTTGGCTCAGGTCATGACCTCAGAGTGGTGAGATCAAACCCCATGTTGGGCTCCACGCTCAGCAGGCAGTCTACTTGGGATTCTCTCTCTCCCTCTGCCACTCCCCTAGCTCGCGCTGTCTCTCTCTCAAATAATATCTTTAAAAAAGAAAAAGAAAAGACAAAAAATAACCTTCTGTGGACTGAAGGACACTGTCATCCACAGAATCAGACATCTATAAAAATGTATATGAAGAAGGAGGGAGACAAGGCTTCCACCCCTGGGAACCATGGACTAAGTAACTCTGATCCACCTGTCCACTAAAAACTAATAAAATTGAACAAAATGAAAACATTTACTTGAAACATAAGACATCTCACAAGGATAATGAGGAATTACTGGGCCAAGATCCAGGAAATAAAGGAATTCCAAACATGTAAGCCCAATACCTGGCGTCACTTCATCCCAGAGCTTTCTCTTCAACTGTGGACAGATGGCTGAGAGGTTGAACCGTGTCCCTGACAGGCTCTGTGGCCAGCAGCCAGAAGCACTTGCTCAGGGCACACGAGCGCTGGGGCTCCTTGTGAACTACCTTTCTCTGTGAACTGGGACCTGAGGGGGAGGCCGTCTTGTCTTCAAGTCTTCAGGATGGCCCAAGTGATCTTACATTCTAAAGGTGTATTAAGGTGATCAAGAGCCATTGATGACAGCTATATGGCCCAAATACACAAAAAAAATCAACTTTGGCCAAAGACATATCACCCTAGGCCTCAAATTATTTCCCCAAATAAGTTTTGAAAGTACTGCCCAGTGCACAGAGATAACTAGGCAGACAGAGAAGACGGCATAACAGAGAAGCAGCAGCAACAACACACACACTGTAGCATCAGCCGGGCTCCGTCCCAGGTCCCCGGTGCTAGGGAGAGCCAGCTGCTAAGTCACCTACGGAGGAGCTCCCACAGCAAGAATGAAGCTTCCGGCCTCGGCCCTGGGAGCGAGCCTGGAAGCACCCACCCCAGTCAGACCTTCAGATGACGGTAGCCAGCATGCTGATTACCACCTAAGGGGACTCTCTGAGCCAGAGCCACTCAGCTAAGCTGGTCTTGAATTCCTGATCACAGAAACTGTGAGATAATAAAGCTGTTTTGAGCCAAAACGCTTGGGGTGGTTGGTTATGCCGCGGTAGATCACGAATGCACCCCCCTGGAGAGAGTCTTACCCACGTGCACCAGCAGCCACGCAAAAGAATGTCTGCAACACTGTCCTTATTTATCTCAGCATAAAATTTAGAACAACCCAAATCAACCATCAACAGATTGGATAAGTGAACTGGTACTTTAGTCAATCAAAGAACGCATGGCAGTAAAAGTGAATGACCTACAGCTACACACTATTGACACGGATGAACCTCACAGCCTACTATCGGGTGAAAAAGCAACCAGCAGAGAACTGTATATGATTTGATCACATTTACATAAAGTACACAAACGTGAAACATTGAAAACTCTGTCCTTTGAGGATTGATTATCATGAAAGGATGATTCAATGGCCAAAATAGTGGTGGTCACCTGTGAGAAAAGGATGGGGACGGAGGTGGCAGGTTTTCAAATCAGGTCATGCCTTCTCTTGCTCCAGAGTGGTATTTACACAGTTTTACTTAAACCATAAACTATAAAGCGCTCCCAGCCTCTACAGCACCCCAACTCTGCACCACCAGAAGAGGTGAACAACAGGTACTTGTTGGAGAACCGCAAGCTTGAATTTTGGGTTTCGAAGACATTTGTATAATGACAGTTGCTAAGAAAGTTTAGAAATAGTGTAAGGAGATTACTCTCGAGAAGAAAAGTATGAGTCTAAAGGGAACTACGCTGTGTTCCTCCATATGCAATAAGATCTCAAGGGGATTGTAGTGCCAGGGTCGGGCTAAGCCAAAGAGAATCAAACTGACATTTTGAGTGGACACCATGCAGTACAACTAACAAGTTGAATACGGCTGACCCATTTCCATCAGGACTTTCTGCAGTGGCCCCGGCATTTACACAAGGCCACCTGCTGGGGACAGCTAACATCCCTCCCACTGGCTGTCTTGATCTCAACAGTGGATACATTTGCTCTCCGCAGATATTCAAGGCCTATACTGTGGACAGCACTGCGCAGTGTGTCGGGATTCTGGAGATGACAGCCCAGCCTAGCAGGGGACGCAGCTGGAGGCCCGCGATCACACGGTGTTCCTGCGGCCAGGCCGGGCCAGGACTGCAGCACAGCAGCCTGGGGCAGCCACTTGGGGGTGACCCAGGTGGAAGTCCCGCCTTCCAGCCTGCTTCCCCAGCTCTGCGCATGGCTAACTCCCTTTCTCCCCCCAGATCTTCGAGCCAAAGTTGCCTTTCCAGAGAGGCTTGCCCTCATGGCCACTGCCCGCCCACTCCTCTTCCCCAGGCCCTTTCTGATGCTAACACAGGTGCTGCCGGCAGGTGGACCCCAGCCCTCACCGCTGCCCACCAGGAGGAGTGGGCTGTGTACACAGGAGTGCTGTCCACTGGGGAGTCACCAGGTACAGAAGGCGACAGATGTGCCTCACGCTACTGCGCTCTAGCCAGGTCACTGCACGGAGGATGACAGGTGCGCCACCCACACTCCGCGGGTCAGGCTCAGGGAGGGCGACAGGTGGGCCCTACGGTCACCGGGTCAATGCGCACCGAGAGCAGGGCGACAGGTGCGCCCCCACGCTCGCGCCCTCGCGGGGTCAGCGCGCACCGAGGACAGGGCGGCAGGTGCACCCTCGCGGCCACCGGGGCAGCGCGCACCGAGGGCGACAGGTGGGCGCGCAGAGGGCGCCGGGTCAGCGCGCACCGAGGGCGGGGCGGCAGGTGCGCCCCCGCGGCCACCGGGTCAGCGCGCACCGAGGGCGGCAGGTGGGCGCGCAGAGGGCGCCGGGTCAGCGCGCACCGAGGGCGGGGCGGCAGGTGGGCGTACAGATGGCGCCCGGGCAGCGCGCACCGAGGAGAGGGCGGCAGGTGCACCCTCGCAGCCACCGGGTCAGCGCGCACCGAAGGCGGGGCGGCAGGTGCACCTCCGCGGCCACCGGGCAGCGCGCACCGAGGAGAGGGCGGCAGGTGCGCCCCCGCGGCCACCGGGCAGCGCGCACCGAGGTCAGGGCGGCAGGTGCACCCTCGCGGCCACCGGGCAGCGCGCACCGAGGTCAGGGCGGCAGGTGCACCCTCGCGGCCACCGGGGCAGCGCGCACCGAGGAGAGGGCGGCAGGTGCGCCCCCGCGGCCACCGGGCAGCGCGCACCGAGGTCAGGGCGGCAGGTGCACCCCCGCGGCCACCGGGCAGCGCGCACCGAGGTCAGGGCGGCAGGTGCACCCTCGCGGCCACCGGGCAGCGCGCACCGAGGAGAGGGCGGCAGGTGCGCCCCCGCGGCCACCGGGCAGCGCGCACCGAGGTCAGGGCGGCAGGTGCACCCTCGCGGCCACCGGGGCAGCGCGCACCGAGGAGAGGGCGGCAGGTGCGCCCCCGCGGCCACCGGGCAGCGCGCACCGAGGTCAGGGCGGCAGGTGCACCCCCGCGGCCACCGGGCAGCGCGCACCGAGGTCAGGGCGGCAGGTGCACCCTCGCGGCCACCGGGCAGCGCGCACCGAGGTCAGGGCGGCAGGTGCACCCTCCCGGCCACCGGGCAGCGCGCACCGAGGTCAGGGCGGCAGGTGCACCCCCGCGGCCACCGGGCAGCGCGCACCGAGGAGAGGGCGGCAGGTGCACCCTCGCGGCCACCGGGGCAGCGCGCACCGAGGAGAGGGCGGCAGGTGCGCCCCCGCGGCCACCGGGCAGCGCGCACCGAGGAGAGGGCGGCAGGTGCACCCCCGCGGCCACCGGGGCAGCGCGCACCGAGGAGAGGGCGGCAGGTGCACCCCCGCGGCCACCGGGCAGCGCGCACCGAGGTCAGGGCGGCAGGTGCACCCCCGCGGCCACCGGGCAGCGCGCACCGAGGGCGGGGCGGCAGGTGCACCCCCGCGGCCACCGGGGCAGCGCGCACCGAGGGCGGGGCGGCAGGTGCACCCTCGCGGCCACCTGGGCAGCGCGCACCGAGGGCGGGGCGGCAGGTGCACCCTCGCGGCCACCTGGGCAGCGCGCACCGAGGGCGGGGCGGCAGGTGCACCCTCGCGGCCACCTGGGCAGCGCGCACCGAGGGCGGGGCGGCAGGTGCGCCCGCAGAGGGCGCCGGGGGAGGGCCGCACTCACTCGAGCTTCCTGAAGGGCTCGCGGCCTGCCGCCACGTACTTGCCGCCCGCCTGCAGCGCCTGCAGCTCCAGCACCCGGTGCCCGCGCGTGGGCGTGAAGAGGCGCCGCACCCCGAACGGCACCTCCACCTGCTCGGTCAGCTGGTCCAGCAGCGCCTCGAAGGTGGCCGCGCGGCGCCGCGACAGCACGCACCTCCGGCCCGCGAAGAAGGCGTCCCCGTTGCGGTACACCACGATGGCCTGGGCGGGCGCCGTGTCCACCAGCGCCCGCGGCCCGCGCGACCCCATGGCCCCGCCGCCCCGGGCCACCCGCCACCGCCACCGCGCGCGCTCCAGCCCCGGCAGCCAGGCGTGGGCGCCACTGCGGTGCGGCCCCGGCTCCCCGCCCACCCCCCCGCCGCGGTGACGCCCGCCTGCCATTGTGACCGCCACAGCCTGCAGGGGGGGAGGGGGAGGGGGGAAGGAGCGGGCGTCTGAGAGCCTAGGGAGGGGATGGAGAGGTGGAGAGTGGGGCAGGGGCAGGAGGTAGAGCCGGGGGAGGGGGAGGGGGAAGGAGAGCAGGGGCAGGGGGAGGGGAAGGAGAGCGGGGGAGGGGGAGGGAGAAGGAGAGCAGGGGCAGGGGGAGGGGGAGGAGAGCGGGGGAGGGGGAGGGAGAAGGAGAGCAGGGGCAGGGGGAGGGGGAGGAGAGCGGGGGAGGGGGAGGGGGAAGGAGAGCAGGGGCAGGGGGAGGGGAAGGAGAGCGGGGGAGGGGGAGGGAGAAGGAGAGCAGGGGCAGGGGGAGGGGGAGGAGAGCGGGGGAGGGGGAGGGGGAAGGAGAGCAGGGGCAGGGGGAGGGGGAGGAGAGCGGGGGAGGGGGAGGGGGAAGGAGAGCAGGGGCAGGGGGAGGGGAAGGAGAGCGGGGGAGGGGAGGGAGAAGGAGAGCAGGGGCAGGGGGAGGGGGAGGAGAGCGGGGGAGGGGGAGGGAGAAGGAGAGCAGGGGCAGGGGGAGGGGAAGGAGAGCAGGGGAGGGGGAGGAGGAAGGGGGGAGGGGGAGGGAGGGCCAGGGCCGGGGCCGGGGGAGGGGGTGGTAGAGCCCACAGAGGAGGAGGGGAGGTAGAGCCGGGACAGGGGGAGGGGAAAGTAGAGCCAGGGCAAGGGAGGGGAGGGGGCATCAGGAGCCTAACAGGTGGGGGTGGGGCAGAGCTCAGGGAGAGGGAGGGAGGCGCCACCCTCCTGATTTCCGTCCCTGCAGCCTGGTAGGAGCAGAGGGCGCCGAGGATCCCCCCCCACTCACCACCTTCCCGGGCCAGCGACCTGTGCGGAGAGGCTGGGGGTGGGGCGGGGGCATCGGGACCCTCTTGCTTTTTGTTTTTTTTTAAAGATTTTATTTTTTCATGAGACACAGAGAGAGAGAGAGAGGCAGAGACACAGGCTGAGGGAGAAGCAGGCTCCATGCAGGAGCCCAAGGTGGGACTCGATCCCTGGGTCAGGCCCTGGGCAGAAGGCATGTCCCAAACCGCTGAGCCCCCCCCCACCCCCCCTCAACGGCATCCCAGGCCCCTCTTGTGAATCAGAATCGTGTCCAGGAAGACCTGTGTGGGCCCCACATGTGGGAAGGTGGGTTCCTGGTCAGCTGGCACCCGGTTTCTCAAACGTCTACCTCGGAAGGCACCTTCATTTGGGGAACACCAATTCCAAGGGGTGGGTGTCCTTGGGGGTCATTCCCTGTCCTGGGAGAGGACACCTGTCCTCCTGAGCCCAGACCAGGCATTCCAGACCTGGTGTTCCGGGGGTTGGATGAGCTCGAATTTGCAAAGGCGATGGGCCTGAGGACACCAGCTGCCAGGGCCACCTACGGGCGCACGGAATATACTGTAAATACCGGCATCTTGTGTTTCCGAAAGGGATCTTTCCCCACCCGCTGCCTCCCCGCGCAGCCCGAGCCGAAGCGCCCACACCTCCCTGCACCAACGTGTCAGAGCGACCCCTTTATTAAATCCCCAGGGATTACATCCATCATAAAAACATTGATTGCTGGAACCCTCTTCGGTTTTCGGTGTTAAAAACGCTTCCGGAGGGGCGCAGGGCTGAGTCATCCCCCGAGCACTGGGCCCCGCGGAGTCAGAGGTTCGCCCGGAAGCCCACTTTCACCGAGAACCTCATGGTGGGCCTCTCCCGGGGCCGCAGGAGGCAGATGGAGCTGGGGAAGCCCTTGAGCCGCAGGCGGCTGACACCCCCGTCGGGGGTGATGGTGAGCCTCGCGTGAGTGATGACGTCCTGGAGCTCCAGGGTCAGGCTGTGGAACAGGTGACTCTGGTCGGCCAACAGCTGGAAGAGGCAGGGAAACGGCCTGGGGATAAGCAGCGCGAGGGCCCACGCGGCCCGGCTCACCTGGCCAGCTCACCTGGGCCATCCCTCTGGGCGTGCTCAGGGCCCAAAACCAGGGAAGTTACTCACTGACAACAGGCCGCTTGGCCCCCGGGAAAGCTAGACTAGCAGGGATCACATGGCCTGGCAATAGGGACCTGAGCTCGCGGGCCCATGGTGTCTGTGGTTCTTAATGGTTAGTGAAGCGGACACACCGACAAGGAAAAGAAAGTAAGAAGCAAGCATGTTGGTGCCTCCCGGAGGTCCTGACCCCCTGCTGTGACCCGAAAGTGACTACCTCCCACGGGATCGAAGAGGACACTTCCAGAACATCTCAGCATCCATCCCACAGGAGGACACACCATTATAGCCTTAAATATGCTAGTCACCCCTTCTAAAAAGTCAATATACTAAAGAAACATTTTCTGTGTGTGTGTGTGTGTGTGTGTGTGTGTGTGTGTGTATGGAAATACAGAGTATATATGGAAATATATAGGAAATATAAAGAATATATATATTCTTTGCACATGATGGTTTAAAAGAAAACTTGGCTGTTAGAAATGCAAAGGTATGAACAACGAGAGCCTCTCTTTTATTACATGAACCCACAGATATGTTTGGAAGCTCCTTCCCTTTACTGTTGAACGGAGCAGAGGGTTTGGCAAGTGAATCCGAGGGAAGGGGCCGGGCTGGGGCGAGCCTGCGCAGCCCCCATGGGCGCCATACCTTCGTGACTGGAAGCAGCGGTTTCCACTTCTGGCCGGGAAGCTCCCATTTCTGCTTGATCATGTCCTCTTCCTCCTGGGTCGTCAGGATGCAACCGTCCAGCTTGCAGCTGTCGGGAGAATTGCCTGTCGGAGCAAACGCACAGTGACTCTGCTGTTGGTACTCAGCGGTTTGGCTTACAGGGTATTGGACTTTTTCATCGAATCAAAGACCCAGCAGAGAACAAACTGTCTCTGAACAACACCCAACGTGTGACACCCGTGAGAGAAGGAATGTACCCAGTCATGACGGGGTTGGGTTGCCGGATGAAATCTAGGTGTGTGTTTTTCAGAGGAATCAAAATCGGCCTGACATACGTGAACGGGCTGGTGAGTCCGAGTTTGGATCTGAGTTTACTTGGAAAGTTGAAGGTATCTTCATTAAGCACCCTAGATCGCACAGCTAAATACTTGGGTACAGCCACGTGGGTCGCCTGAAGCTATTATGAGGCTGGAAGACACTTTCCTTACGGCATCATGCTCGGTCATGCAAAGCGGAAAGGAAGACCGAGCTGAGTTAACCGGTCAGTGCGTGGCGCCAACCCGAAGTGCTGTGTTCCGGGGTGTGCTAAGTGCTCCCTGGGTGAGACACAGGGTCCTGAGTCTCTCTTCTCTCTGGAATGTCATCAGGGTTGTGCCCAGTGGGGTTGCAGGACCACACTCTGTGGGAAGAACCGTCGTAGGGGTCCCCTAAGACTTGAAGATCGGCAGAGGAAGGATTGAAACAAAATCTGCATCTGACCTCTCAGGTGAGAGGGCTCCCTCCTGGGTGCACATGGAAACCCAAAAGATGCAGGAGAAGAACATTAAAGCCACTATTTGTGTCTCTATTTCTTTAATATCTACCCAATACGTGCATATTAAGGTTTGTGTACTTGAGATTTCAGCTGGGTACAGCACGCCCCCCCATTCCAGGTCTGGCCTCACGTTGTGATGGACAGAGCCCAGAGAGCCAGCAGCAGCAAACTCAAGACGGTGCAGGCCAGCCCCCTGGTTACACGGATGTACTGACTGTGACCTGGGCCTAATTAACCTCTCGCTCACAAAACTAACCAGTGATGTTGAACTACCCATGCAGAGCCCCGTGGATGAAAGATGCTGCCAGAAACACAAGCATCCACGAACCGCAAGAACAGAGCGGAGCTGACATCGGCCCCTGACCCAGGAGGAGCTCTTCATCAGCTGTGTTGAAAAGTGAAAACAGTGACCCGATAATCAGATCTAAAATAGTCTTCCAAAAAAGAGGTCCCAATGACCCATACATCCTGAAATCATTAAATCCACGACCACTGAAGAAGAGCTTCCCTTTAAATATATATTGTGCCTTGGTTTGGTAGTTAGCGCTTGAGCGAAGTCACAGTGATTCGCGAGACACTTAAACATCGAGACATCCGAAATATGAAAACAAATTGCCACTGTTTACTGACAACTAAACAACCATGAGACACCCAATCCAGTAGGTATGTAAATCTCACCCAACAGGTTTCATAACTGCTCTTGAATTTTGTCAATATGATAACATGTGTATACTTTTCATAAGAAAGTAGGTATTGAGTATCAGGGGTGCTTAGTGCAAATATTTTTTTTACTAATGGAAGAGCATGGTTTTGAAAATGTGTAGCTTCCTGCCTTAAAAGTCCAGTCTGGAGCAGACATGGTCGCCCCCAACCACCTGCCCCAGTAAGATGATGCCCCATCCAGTTCTTTCCGTGTCCTAATCACTATTTCACACTCTTTCCAGTGAGACCCAGGGTCCCCGTAGTGAAGAGTCCTACAGTATTACAGAATCTCATCCAACTTTGGGGGAGGGAAGGATCATCCAATTCTGACATTTTAGAAAGAAAAAGTAGGGTACCAACAGTTCATGGAAATTGCTCAAAACCGCACATCATCCGAGTGTTGAAGCCACATCCCGAGCCCACCGCCCTGAGCTCTGCTCCCACAGAACCGTGTCAGCTCCGTAACCAGCACTCCATTAGATGCATTTCCGGACGGCTTTGCATTTACCTTTAAAATATGTTGTATCAATTTCAATTTGAGTTATTACTCCAGGGTGTGCCAATCGGAAAACGGCCCATTCAGAACCCGGAACCAGGAGAACGCCATTCTCATCATTCTGGAATCCAAAAGGAAAAAGGAAAAAAAAAAAAAAAAAATATAAGCCAGCATGGTGCCTTTCGAAAAATGAATTCTGAAAACCAGCAAGTGAAAAATGTTGACACATACTTGTGATATTTATTTCTTACTATAAAAGAGTGTTTCCCATGCCAATACGTAAATTACTTTTTGTGTTAATGGCCCCTCGGCCTATTATTCCTTAAATGCCTCATACGGACTCATGAGTTTAGGGTACTTGGTAAGTTTTCATCTATTTTTTATATGATTTTCTAGGTCGATTATAAATTCGTGCATGATGGGACCCACAAGAGGGGGTCTGGGTCTAACCCAGCCCTGGGTCCTCTAATCAATTTGTTTTGACCTTTTGAAGTAGTTAAGTTCTTGGTCAAATCTATACCAGTATATGATCTGCCTCCAAATGTTCCTTTACAGTAGAGGTGTTGGCTGACATGAAAACTAACCCAGGAAACAGGTGTTCACCAGTTAAGTTCTCAGTGGGATTCACACACTGAAAGGTGTTTTGTTTTTGCTTCATTTTGACTTTCACATCTCGCAGTAGACGCTGGCCAAACTGGACGGCTGAGCCAGCTCTAGAGTCCCCAACCTGCCATATCCACAAAGGTGGTCTCATCCAGGGACACGCAGATACCAAAAATGATTCAACCAGTGTTTTGTTTTGTTTTTTTCCTCCAGGTCAACCAGTGAATTTATCCATGGGTTTTCCATCATTAAATTATAGATCCTCGTTTCTTTATGAAAGAAACAGGGACATTGCAAAATGAGTTGGAGTGGCCGGTGTGGCCAGCACGGGGCCTCCTGGGTCCTGCTGTGACCATACAGTGAAGCAGCAGAGGATCCAGAAAACACAGACTACTTCCAGAACATTGACTGAGAGGTTCTGAAATAAGCATTTCCTTGCTGTCAATTTAAAATGAGATATAGGGCAGCCCGGGTGGCTCAGCGATTGAGCCCCTGCCTTGGGCTCAGAGAGTGACCCTGGGGTCCTGGGATCGAGTCCTGCATCGGATTCCCAGCATGGAACCTGCTTCTCCTTCTCCTGTGTCTCTGCCTCTATCTCTGTGTCTCTCATGAATAAATAAAATAAAATATTTTTAAAAAACAAAAAATAAATAAATAAAGATATAAGGAACTTTACATCGTGGTTGTTTTGAACTTCTTACCTCTAATACCGGCGGCCTGTCCAGCCTTCTCGCCGTCTCCCAGCCGTCTGCCATTGACCTGGCCTTGCCGACTCCTGCCAGGCATGACACGGTTTAACGGGAATGTCACAGGAATTTATCTTAAATGTGAGCATGAATGCACTGGCGTAATTTTACATTCCAGACCCCACGCGCCCGAGCATTGCTACGTAAGTCATTTTCATTCAACTTAGTGCTTTGTTAAATTCACATACAGCCAGAGAGTTAGTAAGTTTTCCTTTTCCCTTCAAGCCAAAATTAGGAAGGAAAATCACATTGATTCACTTCACATCATAAAGGCATCAAATCCTGTGTATGGACCATTGATCTCGCCCACTCCTGGGATTTGAGAAGGCACCTTCCTCTTAAATCATTCATTCCATATGAGGGTGCTTAATGCTGGTGCCCAGACACCCCAAATAAACACCAGCTCTCAGAGCATCATCTTACCGATCATATTGTTTGGATGCCCGAAGTGTGCATTGCTGTATCCTACACAGGTGCCCCCGTGAGCGATGGCTACTAGGTCAAATGGTTCTTTGGGGTCGGTTGCAGTCCAGTCTTTCTGCCCCATACCATACACTCTAAGACGTGCGATTCCACCATCTGAGGAGGAAAAAGGCCGGAATTATTCCTTACTTGAAAAGATGGCTCTCTGTGGTTCACAACCAACAAAGCCCTCCATAAATTGCCCGCTCTGTTTCTCAAATACACCAACCCTCCTGCCCCAGGGCCTTTGCACCTGCCATTCCTTTGTACTGGAACAACTTCCCCAGCTCTCCAAAAGAGCCTCCTTATTGTTAGCTCTCACCTTCAGTGTCTTGGTCCCAAAAAGGCTTTTCCTCTCAGCTGGTTACATCTTTCCAGCTCTGCCCAGCCCTGCCCAATTCCCCCAGGTTGGGGTGTACAATCTCCCCTCCCGCATATTTATTTCAGAGCTCAAATCACAGTATGAAATTATCCTGTCATTTTATTTGTTTAAGCCCCTACTGATATCAGAGGCCCAGAACCAGGATATAAAATTTTTGACAGCCAGGATAATGATCTATCTGGTTCTCATCTCTATCATCTCTTAGAACCAGTCCTGGTACATAGTCGGTGCTCATATTGCTCATATTTTTTACAGGATTAATAACTCCAAGAAGGTCAAAAAGCAATTGGAAAATTCACCATAGATACAATGTTTGATGCCACAGATTACCATTGCTAAGTCCCACACAGGCTCATGCAAGAGCCTTATGTTTTTATTTTTATGACAACACATTACTTAGCAATATAACTGAGAACAGAAAAGATAATATTCACAAAACCAGATCACTTCCGAGAACCACAGCAGCCAAGATTAGGTCTGCAGAGCGGATAGTAGCCGCCAACATCAACTCACATTATCTGATTCTAATAAGGTGAATATTTTTATTTGTTTAAATAGTACTTCCTGGAAGACAGGAGCAAGCTTTTTTCATTAATCGGAATATTCTACTGAAACCAATCCCTATATATTTTTACATGAAAAATTTGATGAAACTGAGAAATTTAAAAAAATTTCAGAACATTTTTTTTAGTAGACCAGTCTTGACATTTACAATAAATAAAATCAAACTGAGCTAGTATAAAACCCTAAAAAAACATACTAGAGGGAGTAATTTAGCAGGAGCTAACCTAGGAGAACCCCTGCTCTGGCTCACTGGACTTCGTGATCCACTTTGATGGTATAACAGACACTTGTCTGTTGAGTGTAAAGTTGATTTGAAATTAAAAAAAAAAAAAAAGATTCTTCGCTGCAGAGTTAATATCCAGCCTCCCTTTTAATCAAAACTATCAAGGATATTAAATATACCCTTCCATGCTCTGAAAAAGTAAACTTTGCCACCCTATGTGTCCCATCAGGTTGTCCTACTGCTTCCATCCCCTTCATAACTGAACAGGAGAAAATATTTGCAAATCATACATCTGATAAAGGATTTGTATCTAGGATATATAAAGAACTCTTACAATTCAATAAAAAAAACCAACTTAAGGATGGGCAAAAAACACTTTTCCAAAAAAACACGTTTATATATACATGTTATATATGTAAACATATACAAATGGCCAAGTAAGGAACTGAAAATGTGCTCCCCACCATTGGTCATTAAAGAAATACAAATTAAAACCACAATGAGATACCACTTCACATCCTCTAGGAAGGCTACCGTCAAAAAGTTAGATAATAGTAAGTGTTGGCAAGAATGTGGAGAAATTGGAACCATCCAAACTGCAGCTGAGAATGTAATACGGTGTAGCCGTTTTAGAAAACAATCTGATCGTTCCTCCAACAATTAAACATACAGTTATCACAGGACCCAACAATCCCAGTCCTACATACATCCCCAAATGAAACACTCATGCAGGAATATTTATCGCAGCACTATCCATAGGCAGCCAACAGTGGAAACAACCATGATGTCCACCGACAGACCAACTGTATGAACAATGTGGTTCCAACGTGCGATGGAATATCCATTCTGCCGTGAAAAGGAATGATGGACCCCTAACAATGCTACAACACGGATGAGCCCTGAAGACATGCTAAGTGGAACAAGCGAGTCACAAAAGACCATTTATATGAAATGTCCAGAATAGTCACCAATGTCCAGACAGAAGGTAGATTAATGGTTGCTTGGGGCTGATGGAGATGAGGGTTGATAGTTATAGGATGGGATCTCTTTTTGAGGTGATAAAACATTCTAAAATTGACTGTGGTGATGGCTGCATGTTGCTATATATTTCCGTAGACTTTAAATTGTCCATATATTGACATATACTATAAACCGCTAAACTGTGCATTTCAAGTAGGTGAATTGCATGACATGGGAATTACATTACAATAAAGCTGTTTAAAAAAAGGAAAATGAGGGTCATTTGCACGCACTACTTCATCTGCTAGTGCATCCGGCAAGGGAGAAATCTTTAGGAGATATTTAACCTAATACAGCTTAGTTCTTTCATATCCTAATTGACCTCATACTTTTTCCTTTTTTTTAATATTTTATTTATTTGCGAGAGAGAGAGAGAGACCAAACACGAGTGGGGGTTGGTGGGCAGAGGCAAAAGGAGAAGCCGACTCCATGTGGAGCAGGGAGCTCAATGTGGGGCTCAATCTCGACCCTGGGATCATGACCTGAGCCAAAGGCAGACACTTTAACTGAGCCACGCAGGCGCCCCGACCTAATGCTTTTTCAATAACTACCAATGGATGGTTGAGTTGGAATGAGAATTCCCTAGAGCACAAAAAGGGCAAATTATAACCCTAAAATGCTAGAGCGATGAGTGACTTCACTCTGATACATGACTCACGTTAAGAAGCCACAGACTAGCAGATGAGTCCATGTCATACTTACCTGGGAAAATGTTGAGTCTTATGTGACTCCATCTCTCCTGGGAATTGACAGCAAAATAATTGTGGCTGGACGCAGGCTTTCCTGGTTTAAGCTCTGTCATGGGGACCAGGTAATTCCAGTCATCAGACTTTAGCTAGCAATAAATATAAAAATGTTAGCAGTGGCTCCAGGGAACAACAAATTCTCTCATCCTACGGCTCGTGTGGGATCCACAGGATACAAATACTTTGGCATAAAAATTGATGATGGATGCCTAATAAAATACTTTAATAAAAATACTAATAAAGATTAAGTCCCAGGTCTAACAAACAGAATAAAGGCCTAAGGGTTTTTTTCAGCCTGATGAAATGATGGTGGCCAGAGAACAGGCAGGAGGGTTGGGAACCAAAGGACACCATCTGAGATTCCCTCTGGGGATTCTTAGAAGAAACCAGAATTATGATGTGAACATTTAGTAAAAAAACAACCTGTTCTCTTAGACCCTGAGACCTGAGGTTGACCAGTTGACCTGAATGTTGTGATCATTTCTTCTAGGTCAGTGCTCCTCAAACTTAAGGACCTGTGTGGCTGCCATTATTTATTTTCTAGTCTGCTACAATCGACACTTTTGTAAGGCACGATATAAACCAATTACTAGACAAACTTAAAAAAAAACAAGAGTGTGCCAGAACACAAGCCCATGTTGTTTATCAGATTCATCAGGCATATCAGGGAAATACAAATCAAAACCACAATGAGATCCCACCTCACCCCAGTGAGAATGGGGAAAATTAACAAGGCAGGAAACCACAAATGTTGGAGAGGATGTGGAGAAAAGGGAACCCTCTTGCCCTGTTGGTGGGAATGGGAACTGGTGCAGCCACTCTGGAAAACTGTGTGGAGGTTCCTCAAAGAGGTAAAAATAGACCTGCCCTATGACCCAGCAATTGCACTGCTGGGGATTTACCCCAAAGGCACAGATGCAGTGAAATGCTGGGACCCCTGCACCCCGATGTTTCTAGCAGCAATGTCCACAATAGCCACACTGTGGATGGAGCCTCGGTGTCCATCGAAAGATGATGGATAGAGAAGTTGTGATCTCTGTATACAGTGGAATATTCCTCAGCCATTAGAAACGACAAATACCCACCATTTGCTTCGACGTGGATGGAACTGGAGGGTATTATGCTGAGTGAAATGAGTCAATCGGAGAAGGACAAACATTATATGGTCTCATTCATTTGGGGAATATAAATAATAGTGAAAGGGAATAGAGGGGAAGGGAGAAGAAATGAGTGGGAAATATCATAAAGGGAGACAGAACATAAAGACTCCTAACTCTGGGAAACGAACTAGGGGTGGTGGAAGGGGAGGAGGGCGAGGGGGGCGGTGAATGGGTGACAGGAACTGAGGGGGGCACTTGACAGGATGAGCACTGGGTGTTATTCTGCATGTTGGCAAATTGAACACCAATAAAAAATAAATTTATTAAAAAATATATATATATATAAACTAGCCATGCTCAATTAAAATTTGAAATAAAAAATACCATCTATAATAACATCACAAAAACAAAGAAATATTTCGGTATAATGTAAAAAAAAATGTGCAGGATTTTTGTGTTAAAAACTAGAAAGTACTAATGAAATAAATAAAAGAAAATCTAAATTAAAAAAAGAAAAAGATTCATCAGGCATAAGATTGCTTTGTCAAACTGCTGTAAAAGGTACCTGAACTCTTACTGCGGATTTCTATATTAATCTCATCTGGGCAGCATCCGGCAGATGAGCACAGGTAAGCAGAGCGCCCTGAGACACGCTACTCTAGACCTCGCGGGGCCCATGCCACTCCCTCGTGCGGGGTTGCATGAACCACTTGCGAAGCATCTGCAAGGTCTGCGGGGCAAGTAAATGAGGGGAAGTGTGCCTGGGGTTGAACATCCTCAGGAAGCACCCTCGTGACCTGGCATGCAGAGCGGTGTCCTTGCCACCCCAGCCACCATGACAAGCCCCCATCCTGTTTGCAGGCATACCTCTGCAACAGCCTCAAACTCCTCCGGCGTGGCTGCGGCTCCCATCCTGACTCCTCTTTGTGGGATCTCTGGTTGTTTATCTGAAGGTAGATTGACCAGTAGGGTTATGGTCGGTGTTCAAAGTCCAAGAGAGTATACTCTCTTAGTGGGCTGTATGCTCACTTTCATTTTGCCAGATAACCCCATAGATGACATTTCTGAAGTCAAAGTATCAGACGATCCAAGTAATAGACACGCTTGAAGCTCCTCGATATTTAAAACACTACATAATTCCAAAAAGTGCTGCAAAACATCTGGTAGGATGTGTGCTTGTCAAAATAGTACACACCATCTCCAAGTTAAGTCCAACTGCTACAAATTTATCACATGAGTAGAGTTTTTAGAAGTTGGATCAACGGACATTCTGGCACATTTGCCAGGTCCATTCCAGAAGCAGGATTTCCCTCCACCCCCACATGGCATCCTTGGAATTGACACTTGGGCGATATCCCAGACAGTTGCTGGCTTGCGGGAGGCATCTTACTAGTTGTCATTAGTCATTTCCTGCCTCCACAGTAGCATCGCTCCATCATCACCTGACTCTTCGGCTTCCCCCCACTGTCGTCAGGAGCAAGGCCCATCTTTCCACAGAGCCTCGTACAAGGCTGGGACACAGTGTCTCAGCGTAAATTTGCCAACTGGCATGACCTATCTTCCCTAAGTACATGTGTATACACACACATAATGGCACTTGTTTCTTTTTTAAAAAATGCTGGGACCAGCATCAGATTGTACCAGTTGAAGGAATAACAACAGTCTAACTTACCGAGCCTGTGGGATTCACCTGGTCCAGCATCCCACGAGGCAGCAAGGAACCCTTCCTGAAAACCCCACGGCTACCGCACCGTTATGCACACTGGGGTAGCCACAGAGAAGCCGATGCCACCTGTCCACAGCTGGCCCAGACCTAGCTCCACACTGTCCCAGTGGCCCACTCCCTGCCACCTTCCCCTGCAACCTATTTGTCAAACCTGGCGGTGCCAGGAGGATGTGCCTCTGGGTGAGGCCTGAAGAGTGTGGGAATAACAAACCCTACATTTGGTCAAGCTAAAAATCAAACGTCACAGAACACCGTATCGGGAATCCAAGTTCTAAAGCCCCGAGTGACATGGCCTCAGACAAGTGGCTGAACCTGTCTGGGCGGAAAGTGGACGTCAGCAGGCTGGGCCGATGGGCCCCACGACCCCACAGCACCCATTCTGGGTTCTCAAGGCACCTTCTTCCAAGTTTGCTGCTTGAATTGACATTCGAGGAGCATAATCTCCCATGAAGTAAGAAATATCCACATCGAAGCCCCGGATAATCCCTTGTATCCCCAGCTTGATGATGCACCAGTCGTGACCTACAAGACGAAAAAAGGACATCCCGTCAGGTTTAACTCGGAAGACAAAGCGTGTGATTGAACAGAACTGAAGTGAAAACAACAGCGACATCGTCCTCCCGCCAAGAAAAGTGCACACAGGTCAACTCCCAGCTATGACTTAAAGATCCCCCGTCACGTGGCCACACGAGGCCACCACGTCCCACAAGAACCCCTGTTCCAGTCACAGCAGGACACGCATAGGCCTTGGATCCAGGGAGACCCGATTCCGGTTTCCAAAGTGAAAATTGGCCTTTCTGAGCCTCATTTCTTCAACTGCAAATCAGGGTGAGAACAGCTTCCCTGAAGGTCTGATGTGACTGTGCACAGTGGAGAGGACACCAGCCCAGCTCAGCAAGTGCTCAGTGTGGATCTGGGTGTCCTGGAAACCACACACTCACCATCATCTCACACTCTCAGGACTTCCTGGGGGGTCCCACCAGGCTCACCCCCTGTGTCTGCTAAGGTCTAGGAAGTCTCAGAGTCCTAGGTCACCAGGTAGTTCTTGGTTACTTGCAGGCAGACGTGGACCCCCTTTAAATGCCCAGATTTGTTAGAATCTGATAAAATCTGGAGTCCCTTAGAAATACCCAGTATCTCTGTAGCACTTGAGACAGACACACACACACACAAAAAAAATTGGTTATTTGCCTAATGCTGGATTAGTTTGCTTTAATGGACATTTCTTCAACTTTAAAAGGTCTATTTTATTTTATATTTTATTTATTCATGAGAGACGCACAGAGAGAGGGAGAGAGGCAGAGACACAGAAGCAGGCTCCATGCAGGGAGCCTGGCATGGGACTCGATCCCGGGTCTCCGGGATCACGCCCTGGACTGAAGGTGGCGCTGAGCCACCTGGGCTGCCCTAAAAGGTCTATTTTAATTAAGTCCGATGAGTAGCAATGAATAAAAGTAGACCCTCGGGTGACACAAAGGGCAGATCTGTGTGCAGATCCCAGCTCTGCTCACAGGTGATGTGACCGGGGCTGAGTGAGTGAGTAAGTGAGTGAGGCCTCACTCCACAGCAGCTAAATGATGAGAGCACCTGTTTCAGGAATCGTGCTGAAGTCCCCCCACAAACATACACACCAAGCGATGTTTGCCACCTTGCGGGTAGGTCTGCACTGCCACCCCCAACAGCCTCACCAACACCCGTGCCATCCCGGCCCAACCATGTGCACGCCCTCCTTTCTGCCTGGTGGTGCAACATGACCCCGTCCTCCGTCCTCAGAGCCTGACGTTCAGAAGCATCATCCAAGGCGACAGAGCATGCCCAGGGCCCGTGACAAAGCTGACCCAAAATGTACACTGGCTTCCCAACCCCTGTGGTTAAGCTTCACCATAGTGAGTGGAAGAGCGTCTCGTTACCTGGAATCCTCTTCCTTCTGGTCTCCCATCCATCCATCCACTTCCCAAACTCAGTGTATTCATGTTCTCTGAAGCTTGGGCTGTCACTCTAAAGCAAACATGCATAACAAGTCCATCGTTAACATCCATGCCCGGGCCTGGGCTCCCAGCACATCGACTCCTGCCCCAAAAGGATGGGTGGGCCATGCCACCCAGGACTCTATGGGACTCCTCGGTAGGCATGGAGGGGGGTGGCCTTCACACACACGGAACCCATTCCGGATCGAGGGACGCCTCCTTATCTCTGCATCACCTCCAGAGAAGGCAATTCTGCTTGTCTGTGGGCCTCAGAACACAGAATTAACTGCCAATGGCGATAGATAAAGGCTCCCCACGGTTCACTCTGCGGCCCCACAAAGGGTACAACCCCCCGTTGCCGCCTACTGTACCCTGAAAGGAGCAAAGTCAGAGAGGACCGGCTTCCCAAGCAACCCACCAAAGACTGCTTCCCAAGGAATCCGGCCAAAGAGTCAGGGGTAGGTTGGATGCTCAGGCCCAGCTGAACGCTCAAACCCCAGCCCCTGGAGCTGCTCTGCGCCCAGCGAGGGGCGGGGGTGGGAGCAGGACAGGGGTGAGGCTCAGCTCAGCCCCTTAGCAGCCCCAAGACAAATAGCTGAGCCCCTACTGCTTCATCCCAAAGAACAGGGCTGGTGAGCACACCCCTTGCAGGGCTGCAATGAGGTTGAAATGACACCTGTGACAGCCCCAGGAACAGCATAGACCCAGAAATTGCTCTGTGAGTGGTGGGTGGCCAAGCTAGGGGACATGTCCCTTTCACAACAACTCAGGTTCAAGGAGGATCTTGTGTTTCCCCAGCAGGTGCTGAAAAGGACAAAGTCACAGACACGCGGTGGTGGGGCCGGGCTGAGCCCCCAGGGAGCTGGTACGTGGGGCCCATGGCAGGTCCACACATGCTCGGGCTCACGCCTGACTTCTTGTGCCTCGGCGTCCTTACGTGTCAAAGGCCGTGTTCCTTCCGAGGCCGCAGCACGTTAAAATGCTCGGAGCCGTGCCTGGCACGTGGTAAGTGCCCGATATCTGTTTGGCATCGTCATGTCAAAGTTGGTGCCATTCGAATCGTGTTACGATCCAAACACGTCTTTAAGATCAGTGAAGGATTTGGAAGCTGTGCCGTGAACCCAGCGAGAGAAGGGGGGCTGCGCACCCCCCCCTTAAACCCCGTTGCTCGCTCTGCCCCAAGCTTCCTGGTGCTTAGTGTGGCTTCGGGGGCTTCAGGGGCCGTGGCAACTGGATGGACGTGGAAAGAAACACGCTACTGAACTGGAAACGGTGCTTCACAAGAACGGTGCTCGCCAAAGGACAGCAAATCAGTGCTTAAAAAAGAAACCCCAAAGCCCAATCCCAGGGATAAGCCCACACGTGTGCCGAGCCCTGCACACTCGGATGTTCGTGGCAGGTAAAGTTTAACCGACCTACATGTGCATCGACATGGGAAAGGGACCCGGTGTAATGGGGGCCAGAGGTGGCGGGCAGTGGGGGGGGCCACCAGCCGTCCACCCCTCGGCACGGGCGGAGCATGCTCGGATCCAGGGGGACGTTCGCCGGGCGGGAAGCACTTGGTGAGAACTCGTATGTAAATGACAGAACACCCAGCAGCACTACGTCCCACCTCTGGAGATGGACATATTGATTTAACGGGATGAACTGTATTCGAAGAACAGGCCAACCTCACAGTGACGCTAATTCTGTAAAGGGCAGGAGTGGGTCGGCATTACAGGTGGTGGTGACAGGGGCTTCAGCTTTATCCGAGATTTTCATTCAAAAAGGAGAACGTGCTTCTACATAAAGACACAGCGTATCTGACGTGACTCGTAAGTGGGAATATACACACACGTGTGTGCGGATATGGATGGGTGCACAGAGAATGTATCTATATATAGTCAAGTGTAATATGAGGAACAAGGCCCCATTCTTCGTCCCCTCCACTTCCCACGCCCAGACAACTCACAGCACCCACACTTCACGATTTAACGTGAATCTTTTTGAACGCTTTGTTACGTATACACAACCTGCCCGAACCTCTCGCCGCAGGTGCGTAGGGCGCTGGCTCGCTCTTTTTGCTAGGCACATAGCGTTCCCCATCTGGAAGCTCGTATCGTGGACTCTTTAACCAGTTCCCCTATCAATGGACATTTAGGCTGGGTTCTTTTCCCCCCTCTGGACAACACAGGAATGAATATTTTCCATATATCCTTGCCTGCGTATGCAACTAATATAAATCTGCGGAACAGCCAGGTCAAGGCGTGCCTGCATTTAAATTTCCTTTAGGCAGACATATGGTAAAATGATAAGAGCTTTGACATCTATCGGCCGTGTGACCTGGAACAAGTAAATCAACATCTCTGTTCCTCATTTTATCGTCATCTTCTCCGGGGCGTAAGTTCATATATATAAGATGCCCTAACCATGCTTTAGAGTCTCCAGGCAGAGACCGACTGCAGTCACCCGCCGCCCCCACCCCGGGTATGGGGTGGGAGCTCTGGGTGCCCCCGTGCTTCCCCGCCCACTCACAAGAATCCACACCCCACAGCTGCTGTAACAAGGTCGCAGGATTCCAACCCAGGCTCCACCTCCTCCCTCAGTTTGTCAGTATTTTCTGGGGAATTTTTGTTCATTTTTTTTAGTAAGCGTGCCCTACACTTTTATAATTATATTTTATATTTATATATATATTATTTACACATATATTTATTTTTTTTTATGATTTTCCAAACTTCCAAGCTGCATGCCAGTGTCCCCCCAGCACGGATTACAGATTACGAACTCACATCGGACACAGGACAACGTACGAGGATCTCAGTCATTTCCCCATAAAGCGGTGCAGCCCCCCGCCCCCACGTCAGGTGCCCGTCTGTCTCCGGGGTGTCTTAGCTGAGCTGGAGCTCACCTCTACATGCTTCTGCCGTCCCACGTGCTAACTCGCTGGTACACATTACAGGACTCCCGCCCCAGACACTCGGGGTGGGGGGTTAATTAACACCGAGGCACAGACCGCTCTGCACCAACAGCCCACATTGCAGAGCCCCGATTTACCTTTATAAGGTTTTCCGCAGGAGCAAAAAAGTCATCTGTTGCAAATAAAACCTGGGGACATAAAGAAAGGTGAAGATGAAGTAACCGTGAATTAAAAACCACGTTGCTCCGTTCCCTCAGTGAAACAGTAGGAGACACAGAGCAAGGAGACGCGACGTGGCGGGGGGAGAGGAGCAGCAGGCAATGAGCCCAGGGCCCTCCTGACTGTCTGGACCTCACCGCCCGCCCCCTGCGTCCCTCCCCTCCCGCCCGCCCTTGCTCTTCACCCCCTGCCGTCCGGATGCGGAGGGCTAACTCCCTACACGTGGCGAGAAAACACACCAACGCGCCCTTTCGAGAACGGAGAACACTGGGTTCTGCGATCGTCTCTCGGTCTCACGTCTCACGCCGCCCCGCTGGGCCACCCCTGTGGTCTGGCCGACTCCCCGAAGGATGCCCCGCAGGAGGGCTGGCCGGTCATCCGTCAACCAGGGCCGCACATTCCCGAGAGTGAGGGGGTTGCCGCTGCTTCCACCAGGAAAACAGGCGTAAAACGGATTTTTGGGGCCAAACAGACTGCTGTCACCCCTGCCTAACCCAGGACCCAGGGACGGCTCCAGGCGGGAGGGGAACCGCGCACTGGTGTTGGGTGTGGCTTGGTTACCGTTCCACGCCCGCGTGTCTACTACGTAAGTGAGGTTGTGTTGCTCTCGGGTGATCTTGGGCACATTGGGGAAGCTGCCCCAGGGCCTTGTCACGGACACCTGGTGTCAGTTAGCTCAGCAACTTGACTCCTGACAGGTGCAGCAGCTTCACGGAGCCGACACCTAAACCTCGACTACGGATCTGTGAGGAGGCCTTACCCGGAGCGTTTGGCCAAGGCTAACGCTGACCTCGGGAGCTGTCCGAGATCTTGGGACCCCTGCCCCCGCCATGGCCAGGCAACTCTCGGCGGCCGAGGTTTAGCCGGACGGCAGCCTTGGAGGATGAGGCTCATCCGCCCCTGCCTTGGCGAGGCTGCTCCTCGTGGGCGGATTCAAGCCCCCCAGCGGCCCCTGGATGATGACCATGGGAGCAGCCGCCTTGCCCGCCAACGCATGTGCCATCGCCCACCGGGGACCCAAGCTGGCAGGGGGCACCTAGCTTGCGGCCAGAAGGATGACTCTACGGAAAACAGACTCCTAGAAAAGGACACCTCAGGGCGCCTGGGGGGCTCAGTCGGTGCAGCATCTGCCTTCAGCTCAGGTCACGATCCCAGGGTCCTGGGATCGAGCCCCCCGTCAGGCTCCCTGTGCATTGGGGAGTCTGCCTCTCTCTCTCCCTCTGCCTCCCCCTGCTCCTGCTCTCTCTCCCTCTCAAATCAATAAAATCATAAAGAAAAAGAAGAAAAGGAGAGGACACCTCACGTGGACCTGGACTTTCTTTCCTTCCTCTGCCCCTTGCCTGGAACAATAGTGTAACGAACCCATCACTGGTTTAGGGAATGTTGTTTAGGAGACATCATCCTGTGTGCTGTTGGCTTCTGAAATATTATTATTATTAGAAATTATAATTTCCACAGTGAATCTGTGTTAAATAAATTATTGGCAAAGATGATCTTGGTCTCTGAGCATAATTTGCCTCCAGTGAGACCCCCTGATCCCTGACCCCAGCCCAGAACCTAAAAGGCAGCGAAGATCTTGCTGTGTTGAGCTGCTGGCTGCTTGAGAGGCAGAGGGTAGGGGAAATCCTGCCGTGTTGGGGTCGACCTGCCCCCTAAGCATGTGTCAGGGCAAAGCACGGGCGACGGGACACCTAGGAGCCCCTCACCTGTCCAGGTCCTCATTGGCTCCCGGCAGAAACCCTCGCAGGGCGCACGGGGCCTCTCCGACCTCCCGAGGCTCCGGCTGCCCAACACCACCTGCCAACTTCCAGAAACACTAAACCAGGGCGCATGTGACGCTCCCTCCACCCACATCCCACCTGAGACGCCCCTCGCCCCTCTGCCCTGCCGGCCGCCTCTCCCACCTGAGGACTCCTTTGAGCATCACTCACCTGGACGGCCTTTCCCAAGCCTGCCCGCCCCGTCCAGCTGCCCGCAGCTGGGGGGATGCGCCCCGCCAGCACCTGCCCCCGCCATGAGGACAGCCCGGGCCTCGGCTTCCACACCTGTCTCCCCGGTGGAGCGCAAGCGTCTTGGGGGCACCCCAGGCCCCCCCCCGTCTGCCCCAGACTCGGTGCCTGTGCGCTGCGGGCACTCGGGGCCCTCCCTTGGGGGCCAGTCCGCCCCTTGCACGGGGCCAACACGCCTTCCAGGTAATCCCCCCGCCGGCGTGCGAGGCCCAGCGGTCTACCCTGCGAGAGACACGCAGGATAAGGGACTCTGCCCGCGGGCGCCAAGCATCAGTTCAGTCTAAGCCTGAGGCAGGGCTGCGCTTCCAGCACCGTCACCGGTTCTAACGGGTTCCCCGCAGGCCGTGTGCGGGGATGGGCTTCGTGGAGGAGGCCACGCCAGCCTGCCGTTCCAGCCGGGCTCTCGGCGGGCGAGTGGGCCCTCAGCGTGGGGACGCCCCACGCACTCACCTGTCCTCCTACAGACTCAGATGCCATGTCGACCAGCTGCGTGAAGTCCAGGGACCTGGCCAGTTTTCCCTCCCTGGGAGAGTCAGCCATGCTTCCTGGCAACGAGAAAGGCAGCTGGGTGAGCCTCGCGTGGGGGCAGCGGAACCGCGTGGGCTCCCAGCCCGGGGTCTGCGACGCTCGGATGTGGCCCCCAGGGGTCCCTGCAGGTGACTTTGCACAAACGCAGTGACCCAGGAGGGAATTCGGGCATGGTTCCCCTCCTAGGTGTGTAAGAACAAAATACCACTAAATATGCAAATCCTACTGCCTCAAATTGCCATTTTATTTTATTTTTTAAAGGGGGAAAAAAGGGACTCCTGGGTGGCTCAGCAGTTGAGCATCTACCTTCAGCCCAGGGCGTGACCCTGGGTCCCAGGATCGAGTTCCCCATCGGGCTCCCTGCGTGGAGCCTGCTTCTCTCTCTGCCTGTGTCTCTGCCTCTCTCTGTGTCTCTCATGAATAAATAAATAATTTTTAAAAAGGGAAAAATATTTTCATTTCCAAAGGAATAATTTGCTTTCAATAGTGTTTGGATCCACTCAAAAACACTTGCTGAGCAACCAGGTAGCAGCCCCGGCGAGCACTAGGGTATGGAGAACGCATGCCCTGCCTCCAGGGGTTCCCCGACGGGGGAAACAGAGCCCCCGGACGCCCACGCGGAGCGAGGTTCTAGAGCCATCGAGACGGAGGCACACAGGTCGCTCGATCCAAGAGGATGCAGGACCCTTTGTTGTATGACGAGTGGGGCTCACGTAACTTAATCCAACCCCGCGCCCTGCACCCTTATTCTGAAGTTGCAAAAGCAGAGATTTGGAGCAGGGCAGAGGCGTGGGGGGCGAGTCGGGGCCGGCCTGGAGGTCATCTCACTCCTTAGCCAATGGAGGTCCCCTTGTTCCTACCTTACTTCCTATGTCTCACGGTGACAAGAGCAAACCACACAAAAACTAACATCACAAAAATAAATAAATAAATAAATAAAATAAATAAATAAATAATAAACAAATAAATAAAAATAAAAATAAAAATAAACTAAGATCTCACTAAGAATCATTCACAACGGAAGAAACACAACAGTCAATGGGCGCGAGAAGTCAACACTCCCTTGAAAGGACAGGAATATAATTAATCACGAAATGACATTTTTCCTTATGACGCTTGTGTTACACATTTTGGAACAAACACCTCCTGCGACCTGCCCTGAGGAGCATGAGCTGGAACAGGTTCTGGGTGCTTAGGTATCGCTACGAAACAGCAGGCGGCCCCTTGCCTTTGTCATCTGCTTGTCCCTCCCTGAGCTCTTCACTCTTCGGGGTCCCCGTCTCTTCCACGTCCCCCTGTCTCCTCCGCACCTGCCCCCGCTGGCCTCACACCATCCCCCGGGCTCCTAACATCACCCACAAATACGTATCACCTTCCTGGATTTCCACCCGCCACCTCAAACTGTCTCCCCGGGATGTGTGACCCGTCCCTGGGTCACCGCGCCGCCCACTGGACTCCAGCCCCACCCAGGTCCCCCCACCTCCCCCTCCAGGGTGCAGTCTCGGGGTCACGTCACCCGCACATCCTCGAATCCGATCTCTCAGAACATTACATCCACCCTGCAGCCAGACCCAGGACCCCGAAACGACATCACAGGTGGAACCGGCTTTAGAAGTGTCCGAGGAGCAGAGAAAGCGCGAATGAGGCGGGACGTGGCTCGATGGCTCCATCGCTGGGGAAGGGCACGTCGTGGAGGCCCCGATAGCTTCGTCTGCTTTTGAGCACGTTGAAATCCATCACGTATTACACACGAGTAATGTGTGCCAGGGGCAGTGGGGCGGGCGGGAACTACCATCTGTCCCTGGGCCTCCACACCCCCAGTTGGTCTCGCTGCCGCCGGCCGCCCTCGGCAACACACCAGCGCAGCCTCCCGCAAGCTGGTGAGTCTGTTAAAACCCTGGTGCATATGCTTCCCTTTCCACAGAGTAAGAGCTCGTGTCCTTCCTAGGCCCAGGGGGCCCCGCCGCACGACGGCTCCCGCCCCCTCTTTGTCCTGCCCTCATCGCTGGCACCTGCTGCTCCCTCTGCTGGGAGGCTCCTCCCCGGGCTTCTGTGGGGCGGCCCCTCAGCTCCGTGCAAGCCTGTGTGCTCCGCAATCACCTTCTCAGTAAGACCCACCCTGACACACACACACCCCGCCTACAGCGACATTTCCAGTCCCCCCAGCACCTCCCACACCCCGAGCCCGTAGCCGGAAGACCTACTGTGTAATTTGCTTCTTTATCATCTCAGCATCCGTCTTTCCCAGTTAGGTGTGTGCTCCGTGAGGACCATAACCTCCGTTTGGGCCTCTGGTGTCTTCCTAGGACGTGGAACCTGGCTCGGCCCACACCAGAAGCTTAATAAATATTTGTTAAACAAATAAGTGAGCAGGGATCCCCAGGTGGCTCAGCGGTTTAGCGCCTGCCTTTGGCTCAGGGCCTGATCCTGGGGTCCCGGGATCGAGTCCCACGTCGGGCTCCCCGCAGGGAGCCTGCTTCTCCCTCTCCCTCTGCCTGTGTCTCTGCCTCTCTCTCTGTGTCTCTCATGAATAAATAAATAAAATCTTTAAAAATAAATAAAATAAATGAGTGCGCTAACAATGTTTTCTAACCCATTTTATATTTTAAAATACTGGTTCCCTAACTGGACTAAAATCTTCCTGAGGCTGAAAAGGTGCAGAAGAAATCCTCTAACATTGCCTGAGTTTGCAGTAACGTCGTGCACGGCTCGCATATGCTCTCTCTCTCCTCATCCTAGAACAACGCTGAGATTCTGGTTTCGCTGGCATCTTACACATGAAGAAACGCGCCTTTGAGGGATCACGTAAACTGTGCAAACCTCACAGCTGGAGAGTGAGCCACCTTCCCAACGCAGCTACGCCCCGATGTGATTGCTATTTGAAAGCCCCCAGCACGGTGCCGGCACAGGTGGTGGTGGCAGGCCGCGGCGTAGGTCACTGGGGACCCGTGTGCCGGCCCGCGACGCTCAGGCGCTGAGCCAGGCTCTGGCCTTACACCTGCTCCTTGGAGCTGACAGTGGGGGACAGGACGCAGACGCGACCACTTCAGTGCTGCTGATGGAGGCGGCAGTGACGTCCTCGCAGCACGACGGGACCTCAGGGGGCTCAGGGGCTCCGCTAGGACCTGGACACTGAGCCGGGACTTGATGGGGGTGGATGGGGAGACAGGGTGGGGGACAGGGCGGGGGGCAGGCCGGCGGCCGCAGCAGTCACAGAGCTGGAAGACGGCACCGGCCACCCGGGAAGCTGCTGGCCAGGCGTGGCTGGCTAATGCACGTAGTCACCTAACTGTGGGATGTAATTAGAATTACGTAAATCTAATGAAGCTAAGAATGCCGTTTTCCCTTGTCCTAGCCACATTTCGCTTGCTCAGTAGCCACGTGGCTTCCGTGGAGGGTAGCGGGCGCGCACGCGGAAGCTTCTATCACAGAAAGCCTTGCTGGCCCGGCCGGAGAGGTGCAGGGCTCACACCTCGGGCACCTCGCGGGGCACCAGCGCCACTCGCACGCGGCACCAGCCGGGCCACAAGGCCGATGCACACCAGGCCCGGGCCAGCGCGGTGAGGCTGAGACGAGGCTGAGACGAGGCTGAGACGAGGCGAGGTGGCCGTGCTCCCAGCTCGGGCTCGGGGGGCCCTCCAGCGGCCAGCACCCCAGGCTGAGCCCGCAGAGCTCGGGACCAGTGCGGCAGGGACGGGGCCGTCACCGATGGGGGTCACTCCCCCCGACAGCAACAGCTTCGCGTCTGTCCCGTGTCCCAGACAAAACCGCACAGCACCAGTCCAGGCATGGGCACTTGACAAAGGCTCGTCGTGTTAATTTTCTTAAATGATCACAAAGCATTGGATGTACCTGGTCATCCTTCGGAAAAGGCTCGGTTTTCGTGTTTCCAGGCAGTGGCAACGAGCCTGGCAGGCACCGGTCAGAGCGTCCCAACATCCTGCCAAAGTGCACAATCCAGCGCCCCTGGGAAAGGCCAGGTGTCATGGCAACGCGGGGGGCTGCTCACGGGGTCGTGTCTCCCTGCCTCCCGGCCGCCCGGAGCCGGGGAAGGGGTGCTCTTTTCATCCTCGCTGCGTCTCCTCTTTTCCTTCCATGCGCCTCAGAGGACGTGCAGCGAGCAGCGCGTGGGCCGCAGGCTGCAGGGCACGGGCGAGGGAGCCGCGCTTTTACACGTGTTTCCAAGGGCTCCGTCTCAGCGCGCCAGGGTCCGAGCTCCCACCCTCTGAATCCCGACACTTGGTTTAAACACTCACTCACTTCAGCGCTTCTTAAAAAGAACAATCTCCGGCAGCCCTGGAGGCTCAGCGGTTTAGCGCTGCCTTCGGCCCAGGGCGTGATCCTGGGGTCCCAGGATCGAGTCCCACGTCGGGCTCCCTGTGTGGAGCCTGCTTCTCCCTCTGCCTGTGTCTCTGTGTCTCTCATGAATAAATAAATAAAATCTTAAAAAGAAGAACGCTCCCTTCTGGAAATGACTGCTTCCATTTGGCAAATAAATGAGCAGCGCCTCCTCTGAAAAACATCCGTGGGAGTAGCAGAGCGCTGTGTGGCCGAGGACCTGGCCTCCCCACTCCTGCTGCAGCAGCACCGGGGGCAGTACGCGGGGTGATGCCACCCAGCCTGCCCCTCAGGCAGGAGGGACACGCTTTCCCCACACCCTTAATATGCCTGTGTGCTCACAGAAGAGCTCCTGGGACCCAGGTGGAGGTGCTCGAGGCCCGTGTCCCTTTCTCCAAAGAAAACCTAGCCCCCGGACGCGTCTGTTCTACTTGGCAGAAATGACTTCGGTGTGGGGCACCGATGTCTCCGTGGGCTCTTTCCTCAGCCTCCCCACAGCGCCTGCGCCCTGGCGTGTCCCCCCGCCCCCAGCCTGCGAGCTCCCCCAGAGACGGGGCCCTGCACGGCTGTCCCCGAGTCGCAGTTACTTCGACCCTTCATCATTCCTGTTGCTAAAGCTCCATTAGTAGCTGTGCTCAAAATGTGTTTCACTGAAATAAAAGAAAAACAAACAGACCTTTGTAAAATATGTCAGAGGCCCCACAAGAGATAAACCTGCAAGGAGAGCAGCCCGGGTGGCTCAGCGGTTTAGCGCCGCTTTCAGCCCAGGGCGTGACCCTGGAGACCCGGGATCGAGTCCCACGTTGGGCTCCCTGCATGATGGAGCCTGCTTCTCCCTCTGCCTGTGTGTGTCTCATGAATAAATAAATAAAATGTTAAAAAAAAAAAAAAACCTGCAAGGAGCATGAGGCCCCAACTACAGTGTCCCAGGAGTAGCAGAGCAGGGGGTTGGTGCAGGTAACATTCAGCAACAATATTCCCCACTGCCGCACACGCCCTCCCCACTGCCGTAACACAGGGTTCAGGGCTGTGAGTAGCACAGGGCATCAGTACTGGGCACCGGGTGTGCAAAAGGCGGAACGCTGGCAGGGTCTGTTATGGTTGCGCTAAGATGGGAACCGCTTGCCGCACGTGTACACAAGGTTAAATCCAATGACATATGAACCTCAGTATCTTGGTCACACTAGCCACATTTTATGTGCTCAGAAGCCAGGTGCGGCTGGTAGCTACTGCACCAAACGGCACAGAGGGGAGATTTCCGTTGCTGGAGAAGGTTCTAGCCAACGGTGCACATTGTAGAACACCATTGTTTTAAAATCCCTTTTTATTAATTTAGACACAACGTTCAATGTTCAGGAATGGTCTCAGAACTCTTTAGCAACCGCTCATCAATGCAGGAAAGTTCCAACAACAGGACAAAACCGTCTCTTTGGCTTCCTAAGGACTGACCCTATAACCAAGTGACATCACACCACACCAGGCGGGGGCGGGGGGGTGCAGGGGATTTGCAAATGTGATCCTAAAACAGGGAGGTAATCCTGGCTAATCCAGGCGGGTCCGATCTACGTGCATGACACGGTAAGAGCAGAGACCTTTCTCTGGCTGGAAGCAAAAGGACCACCAGCGGAAGGAAAGTCAGAAAGAATCAAAGGTTTGAGTCATGCTTCCAAAAGAGAGAAAGCCCCTACACACAGTCGAGAAGGCCCAAGAGCAAGGACCACAGTGAAGAATGGCCCCCACTGACACCAGCAGGGACCCAGGAACCACAGTCCTACAATCACAGAAGCAGATTCTCCTACCCCGTCCCCCGAGCCTCCTAATAATCAGGCCCAGCTGGTGGATATTTTGACCACAGCCTGGTGAAGCCCAGAGCAGAGAAATCGGCTGAGCCCAGCTAGACTTCAGACCTGCAGACCCAAAGATCACAAATTTCTTCTAAGATACTGAGAAGGATGCTAGGAGAAGAGGGAGGGGGTAACTGGGAGATGGGCATGAAGGAGGGCATGTGATGGGATGAGCACTGGGTTTTTTTTTTAAGATTTTATTAATTTATTCATGAGAGACACAGGCTGAAAGAGAAGCAGGCTCCACGCAGGGAGCCCGATGCGGGACTTGATCCCGGGACTCCAGGATCATGCCCTGAGCCGAAGGCAGGCACTAAATCACTGAGCCACCCAGGCATCCCGAGCACTGGGTGTTCTCTAATGCGGATGAATCAGTGAACTCTACCTCTGAAACTAATGATACACCATATGATCATTAATTGAATTTAAACTTTAAAAATTTTAAATTAAAAACATTTTTTAAAAAGATGCTGAGAATGTGTGACAACAGCACTAACACGAGCCCATATTTGCTTGTTCAGACTTAACTACTGAGACAAGCTACCATCACCGCAGGGACAAGAGAGATATGCAGAGTTTTCAGCTTCTGGGAGAGACCATGAAGCCCATCAGACCCCTGAGGCCAGAGGCTGTGGCCACATCACCTGTGTCCATTTTAAGGGACACACAGAGGTGCACCCAGGACGCCAGCTGGAGCCCCTGGGGACCCAGGCTGATCTGTTCGTCTGGGAGCCCCCAGCCCCTAACCCTGCAAATGCCCCGCTGACGGCTTGCAGGCTGCCCTGGGCTCCCAGCGAGTCGAGCCCAGGCAGCAGCCCCACCGGTCGGCTTTAATTCGAGTACCCCAGCTTGCGGCTCATCTGCCACGCTGGCGCCTCCACCAAAGCTCTGGGTCTGGTTGCAGTTGGGTTCCTGCCACACGTTCCATAAAATAAGTGTAACCATGTGAGACGGGCATGCAGAAGACAAGGGATGTCTTTAAGCCCCAACCCCGCATCTTCACACCTGTTCTCATGCCTTCTTCACGCCAGCCGTAGAGTCATCTGTGATCATACCTGTCGCAGAGAAGCCCAGAGAGGCAGGGAGCTTGCCCAGCATCATGCAGCAATGAAAGGGGAAGGGATGCATTTCCAACGAGCCTTGGGGTAGAGCCACAGCCCCACCTCTATATGGACTATGAGGAAGACAGCAAAGTCTTCACTGTTTCCCTAGGAGCTGCATAACTTATTACGTGTGTTCTCCAAACAGTCTCGAAGACCATTATATGAACAGTCCCTCTGCCCCAGGATAAAAATATGAGACAGAAAATCGAGCTACTGTAAGATCCAGCTCTCACACTACCAGGCATCACCCACACAATAGAGAAACACTCACCCAAAGGGACACCACACCAGGGTGCTTCCAGCGGCCTTGTCCACGACAGCCACGACAGGGAAGCAGCCCACGCGTCCATCGACCGAAGAAGGGATATAGAGGATGTGGTGTGTGTACACAGAGGAGTATTACTCAGCCGTAAAGAAGGATGAAGTCTTGCCGTGTCCAACAACATGGATAAACCTAAAGATCATGATGGTGAGTGAAACAAGTCGGTCGGAGAACAACAAACACCATATGACCTCACTCATATGCAGAATTTAAGAAGCAGAACAAACAAGCAAAGGGAAAAAAAGAGAGAGAGAGACAAAATGAGATACAGACTGTTACCTACAGAGAACACACGGACGTCACCAGAGGGGTAGGGGCTGGGAGGGGAGGAGGAAACAGGTGATGGGGATGCAGGAGGCACCTGTTGTGAGGAGCAGCAGGTGACGTACAGAGGCGCGGAACCACGATACTCTACACCTGAAACTAATAACAACACCGTATGTTAACTAGAATAAAACTTTTTAAATAAACAATTTCTTTAAATGTGCCAAAGAAGAGGGGACCCCTCACATGCGGGTTCCAGGACACAGCGCAGGCCTGACCACACACCCGCCCCGGCTGCTGCGGAAGGGACCAGGTGGTCTGCGTTGGGGAAGTTTCTCTCCTGAGCCATGAACCCCGAGGGTGTCCCCGACGGCCGGGGCTGCACGGCGCCCTCGGGAGCTCCGGGAAATTTCATCTCCCCTGCAGTCTAATGTGTCGCGCTGTTTCTATCCGTGGGAGGGAAAGCCGAGGTCTCTGAGGAAGGAGGGGTTACCCCCCAGCCCCGACCTCCCCTGCCCCAGAGGCCACCTCTGCGCCCACACTGCCCGAGGTGACTGCTTCCAAGTCTGTGTGTTTCAATGAGTTCTTAAATAATCCCTCGCAGAGGAGCAAGATCCCCTCTGAAAGGGGCAGGCCGTGAATGCACCCCAGCTTTTATTTAATTTTTTTATTTTTTTATTAGAGTTCAATTTGCCAACATATAGAATAACCCCCAGTGCTCACCCCATCAAGTGCCCCCCTCAGTGCCCGACACCCAGTCACCCCCACCCCCCGCCCTCCTCCGCTTCCATCACCCCTAGTTCGTTTCCCAGAGTTAGGAGTCTGTCATGTTCTATCTCCCTCTCTGATATTTCCCACTCATTTTCTCTCCTTTCCCCTTTATTCCCTTTCACTATTCTTTATATTCCCCAAATGAATGAGACCATATGTTTGTCCTTCTCCGATTGACTTACTTCACTCAGCATAATACCCTCCAGGTCCCTCCACGATGAAGCACATGGTGGGTATTTGTCGTTTCTAATGGCTGAGGAATATTCCATTGTGTACATAGACCACATCTTCTCTATCCATCATCTTTCGATGGACACCAAGGCTCCTTCCACAGTTTGGCTATTGTGGACTTTGCTGCTAGAAACATCGGGGTGTGGGTGTCCCGGCGTTTCACTGCATCTCTATCTTTGGGGTAAATCCCCAACAGTGCAATGCTGGGTCGTAGGGCAGGTCTATTTTTAACTCTTTGAGGACCCTCCACACAGTTTTCCAGAGTGGCTGCACCAGTTCCCATTCCCACCAACAGTGCAGGAGGGTTCCCTTTTCTCCGCATCCTCTCCACCATTTGTCGTTTCCTGCCTTGTTAATTTTCCCCATCCTCACTGGGGTGAGGTGGGATCTCATTGTGGTTTTGATTTGTATTTCCCTGATGGCAAGTGATGCAGAGCATTTTCTCATGTGCATGTTGGCCATGTCTATGTCTTCCTCTGTGAGATTTCTCTTCATGTCTTTTGCCCATTTCATGATTGGATTGTTTGTTTCTTTGGTGTTGAGTTTAAGAAGTTCTTTATAGATCTTGGAAACTAGCCCTTTATCTGATACGTCATTTGCAAATATCTTCTCCCATTCTGTAGGTTGGCTTTTAGTTCTGTTGACTGTATCCTTTGCTGTGCAGAAGTGTCTTATCTTGATGAAGTCCCAATAGTTCATTTTTGCTTTTGTTTCTTTTGCCTTCATGGATGTATCTTGCAAGAAGTTACTGTGGCCGAGTTCAAAAAGGGTGTTGCCTGTGTTCTCCTCTAGGATTTTGATGGAATCTTGTCTCACATTTAGATCTTTCATCCATTTTGAGTTTATCTTTGTGTCTGGTGCAAGAGAGTGGTCCAGTTTCATTCTTCTGCGTGTGGATGTCCAGTTTTCCCAGCACCATTTATTGAAGAGACTGTCTTTTTTCCAGTGGATAATCTTTCCTGCTTTGTCGAATATTAGTTGACCATAAAGTTGAGGGTCCACTTCTGAGTAGGAAAACTGAACAGGCCGATAACCAGGGAGGAAATTGAAGCAGTCATCAAAAACCTCCCATGACACAAAAGTCCAGGGCCAGATGGCTTCCCAGGGCAATTCTATCAAACGTTTAAAGAAGAAATCACACCTATTCTACTAAAGCTGTTTGGAAAGATAGAAGGAGATGGAGTACTTCCAAATTCGTTCTATGAGGCCAGCATCACCTTAATTCCAAAACCAGACAAAGACCCCATCAAAAAGGAGAATTACAGACCAATATCCCTGATGAACATGGAGGCAAAAATTCTCAACAAGATACTAGCCAACAGGATCCAACAACACGTTAAGAACATTATTCACCATGACCAAGTAGGATTTATCCCCGGGACACAAGGCTGGTTCAACACTCGTAAAACAAACAATGTGATTCATCATATCAACAAGAGAAAAACCAAGAACCATATGATCCTCTCACTGGATGCAGAGAAAGCATTTGACAAAATACAGCATCCATTCCTGATCAAAACTCTTCAGAGTGTAGGGATAGAGGGAACATTCCTCAACATCTTAAAAGCCATCTATGAAAAGCCCACAGCAAATATCATTCTCAATGGGGAAGCACTGGGAGCCTTTCCCCTAAGATCAGGAACAAGACAGGGATGTCCACTTTCACCACTGCTGTTCAACATAGTCCTGGAAGTCCTAGCCTCAGCAATCAGACAACAAAAAGACATTAAAGGCATTCAAATTGGCAAAGAAGAAGTCACACTTTCCCTCTTCGCCGATGACATGATACTCTACATAGAAAACCCAAAAGCCTCCACCCCAAGATTGCTAGAACTCATACAGCAATTTGGTAGCGTGGCAGGATACAAAATCAATGCCCAGAAATCAATGGCATTTCTATACACTAACAATGAGACTGAAGAAAGAGAAATTAAGGAGTCAATCCCATTGACATTTGCACCCAAAAGCATCAGATACCTAGGAATAAACCTAACCAAAGAGGTAAAGGATCTATACCCTAAAAACTATAGAACACTTCTGAAAGAAATTGAGGAAGACACAAAGAGATGGGAAAATATTCCATGCTCATGGATTGGCAGAATTAATATTGTGAAAATGTCAATGTTACTCAGGGCAATTTACACATTTAATGCAATCCCTATCAAAATACCATGGACTTTCTTCAGAGAGTTGGAACAAATCATCTTAAGATTTGTGTGGAATCAGAGAAGACCCCGAATAGCCAGGGGAATATTAAAAAAGAAAACCGTATCTGGGGGCATCACAATGCCAGATTTCAGGTTGTACTACAAAGCTGTGGTCATCAAGACAGTGTGGTCCTGGCACAAAAACAGGCGCCCCAGCTTTTAATGCAAATCACAGCAAGTCATCAGCAGTGAGGAGGATGGTTACCCCTGTGAGAAGAGCCAGTCATTTTCTTTCTGATGGAAAAAGGATAATCTGGAGATTTTATACACTCGAGTATTCTTGCTCTTTATTTTCCCCTTTGGGATTTGCCTTAAAATGAGAAAAGAGGCAAAGTGAGCACAGAGCTACAGGAGGGTCTTCTCGGACCAGTGGGCCGGGCTCTGCCCACAGGAGTCACTGCGGGGGGAGCACACCCTCGGTGACCCTCGGTGACCCACCGTCACCATCAGTGACTCCTGGTGAAGCCTTGGGCCAGAAGTCTGGAGGTTTCCGTGAGATAAGAGAAATCTATCCACGTTCGAACAGATCCAGAGGGAGCGTAAGCAGTGATGGGTGAAGGCCCGGCTGGCTCTGCTTTCAGACACAAGGGACGTCCCCTCCAGGCCTCACTCGCTGGCATCTTGGTAAAGACCAAAGTCACAGGACTTACAGAGTGGCGGGACGGGGAGCGGAGTGGGGAGGGCAGGAACCCAGCCCTTACCTCTCAACGCTGTCAGAAGCTCATTGCGTCCTGTTCCTTTGGCCAGGACAGCGTTAAAACAGGGAGTTAAGTATAAACAGCACCCCAACCTCGCCCAGGAAGCCGAAGTTCAGTGTTTAGGACTAGATTTCCTGCTCCCCACAAGCCAGCCAAGGTGCCATGGTGCTCGCGTGCCAGCCAGGAGAGAATTTATAGGAGCCTCACCTAGCAAGACAGAACTTTCTGGAGATTGGCCGCGCCTCTGTGATGTCACAAGGGCTGCAGGGAGAGGGGGCTCCGAGGTGGAGCAGAGAAGCTGACGGTGCAGTCTCGGCGAGAGCCTTGTCGGAGGCCCACAGCTAGTCCCTCCCGGGAAGGCCCCCGCCACCACCCGTACCTCCCGCCTGGCCCTGAAACGCCCACCTCACCTCCAGCCTTCACGCCCACTCTTGCGTCTAGGAGCCTTCTGCAAACACGTTTATTCTGCTCGCCCAGCAACGGTTCTGGAGAAGATAGCCTTCGGGGGGCTCGATAAAGGGGAGGGATCCTCAGCCCCAGGAAGACACAGGTGCACCTGGAGTTTTCACTGGATTTAAAGGACTCCGCGGACCCTGAGGAAGCCCATGATGAGAGGTGCCGCTCCTCGTGGCGTGCAGCAGCGCAGGTCGCTGCCCTCGGAGCCTGTGGTCTAGACGATGAGGCGGGAACAGCGCCGTGGCCGCGACGTGCATGGTGCATAGCTGACTGCGTGGTCACACCACCCTGCAGAGCGGTCGTGTCCTGGTCCACAGATGGACAAACACAGGCTCAGGAGGGAGGAGATTTATCCAAGGCCACCTGAGTCCTGAGCGGCTGACCGGGAGCAGGAGCTCCGAGCGGCCAGGTGGCCCCTGGCACGTGGCCTCGGAGGCGTGGGGCCGGGAGTGCGACACCGTCCTTGGTGTCTTCACCAGGCTTGGCCCGCCCTCCTCCCCGCCTGCCCCCAGCTCTCTCCCCGATGAAACCAAACCAGTTGGGAAAGCACACCACCTCCAGGAACCTCCCGCTGGCCGGTCCCCACACCCTCAGGTCGTGCTGGCACGTCTGTCCACCCTTTCAGAGGGCGATCTTACGGACACAAGCCACAGCCTGTGCCTCTGCACGGAGCAGGTGGTGTTTTATTACATTAACAGAGGTGACCCTGTGACCCCTTCCTGCTGTCCCCTTCACCCACGACCCCAGTCTAGGCCCCCTGCACAGAGAACAGCCAAGGGGGATGCTGGGGCTGGCATGGCATGGCAAGCTGCCCGGCCCGCTGTCCGCGCCCGGAGCCCCGCTCCCTGCGTCTGATGAGCCTCGGAGCCACCGCAGAGCCTGCTGAGGTGCGGGTGCCCGCTGCGGCTCTGAGGCGCCGGGAGTCTGGACCCCCACGCACGGCAAGGCGGTGCTGGGAGGGGGTCCGGGACCACATCTGGAGAGCAAGCTTCTGCGAGCCATACTGCACTGTCCAGCCGCTAGCTGGTTAAAATCACAGCGAAAATGTAAGTTCATGTAAGAAAAGTAAACGAAATTTAAAATCGACGTCCTCGGTCTTACTTTCCAAATGTCATGCGCTCGAGGGCCACGTGCGGCAGCCCCGCGCACAGCTCCTGGGTGGCTCCGGTGAGGGCTGAGGGCCTCGGGCAGCAGCCGGGGCCGGAGGTGAGCCCGTCGGGGCCATGGGAGGGCCGACAGCAGGCGCTTTACCCGGAGCCTGGGGTCGAGAGCCGCCCGCTGGCACCTTGACTGCGGCCCCAGGGGGTGTGGGGCCAGAAGCGCGCAGCCGGCTCAGCTGCTCCCACGTTCCTGGAAACCGTGCAAGATGAGGCACAAGAGCTGCTGAACCGTCACACAGCGATGGATGGCCGAGCCCGCCCCGGGAGCCCGCGCAGTGACGGGTGAGGAAGGCTTAGGATTCGGGTGACTGGCACGGAGGCAGTGGGGACCGGAGATGCGGCCTCCTGCAGCCACGTTTGCCCCGCCTCGGGGGCTGCCTCCAGGCCATCTGTGCCAGGGGGTGACAGGGGGCGCATGAGGAGCCCCTCGGGGCCACAGGGGCTGGGCGCAGCACCCCAGCCTGTGACCCACCCCCTCGTGCCCCAAGCTGCCCCAGGCCCTGATGAGACTCGAGAGCAGCAGGACCTACCCCGGCCCATGGCCCATGGCGCCTGCCGAGCCGTCAGGGCAAGCGACAAAGGAACAGATGGGCCTGCAGCTTGCTGGGCCCCTCGTGGGGTTTCCCTTCCATTTAACACGTGCCAAACCCCACGCAGACCACCCTCTCGCACCGTCCTCTCAGGAGGGACCCCTGCACTCATGTTTGGCCACATGGGGCCTTTTCATGTAGGTGGCACATTGCAAACGTGGCCACAGTCCTCCGCACCCCTTTGCAGCCTCTCCCATCACGCGCTGGCCTCATTCCCGGGCCCCTTGACCCTGGGTTCACCTTTCCGCACGGACCCAGGGGGGCTCTCCAGTCTTCCCAAAATTCCCGTGACCTCCCAAAAACCTTTCAACGAATCCCCTTTCTGCTTAAATTAGGCAGACTCGGATTTCCTGCCTACAACTAAGAAACACCTCCCACCCCGGGTTCGGATCCGCTGGATCACAGTGGGTTGTGCCCGGTGACCGCCCCTCGGTCCTCACCTGCCACCCACTCCCCCACGAAAGCGAGGTGGGCGCACGGTCCAAATGGTCCCCGGAGGGAGCCGGCCGGCATGGGCCAACAGCGAGGGCCTTCGTGCGAGTCGGAGTGAAGCAGGAACACAAGACGGTGCTGCCCCGGGGAGAAGACCCCTGCCGGGGACCCGAGCCTGCCCCGCGGGAACACCCCGCGTCATCCTCCCTGCGGCCTGGACCAAGCTTTGTGCTCGCGCTGGGGGGACGCTGAGACCAGAGATCCATCGCTTCCCCTTCCCAGAGCTTATCATCCTCCCACGCTCCGAACCCCGATTCTTCTCCTGACTCGGTGGCTGGAGGTGGCCGCCACCACGCTGGGGACACTCGCGCCGGGGAGGCGGAACCACACGGCTGAGGGTTTTCTGAAGGGCACGGCGCCCGGGGTGTGGGGGCCGCAGCCCGTCCCTTCCCTCCCTGCCTGCCTGCTGCCCCTGTTCTGCAGAATCTCCCCCCCACCTCTAGCTGTGCCCCCTCCCCTGTCCCCACGCACATGCATGCACATGCATGAGCACACACTCACATATGCACACACACACTCACGTGTGCACACATGCACTCATGCATCCACACACGCAGTCATACATCCACATGCACTTGCATATGCACACACACATGCACTCATGCATGCACACACGCACTCATAAATACACTCACACATGCACACACACTCACACATGCACATGCGCACTCATACATATGCGCAGACGCACCCCCACATGCACTCATACGTCCACATACTCACTTGCATTTGCACACATGTGCATTCATACATCTGCACACACACACAATGTGCGCACACGCTCACATATGCACTCATACATCCACACACTCATTTGCATATGCACACGCACTCACACGCACACTCACATACGCACACATGCACTCACACACACACACACACATGCACTCATGCATGCACACACACACACACACACCATCCAAAACAGTTCCCCGGAGCATCTGTGTCACCCCACTCCCTGCAGGTCTGGCTGCGGACACGTCCTCCTGCCGCCGCTGGATGGCAGTGTAGACCCACGGATCCGAGTCCCGGCCTGCAGCCCGGGCTGTGCTCCTCCATCTCTGCCCTTGCTTCCTGGAGAGCTCAGAACAAAACAAGTGCACCAGCTCTTTGGCCACGAGTCAGTGGGGCACCTCCCGACCCCCGGCTCCGACCTCAACCAGGCAGTCCCCTCTCCTCTGTGGATCAGACGCTGCAAGCTGCAATCAGGTTCCTTCTGAGAAGTCGGGGAATAAATTCAGGACCATGGTCTGACCTCACGCCCTGTTGTTGGCATCTTATCAGGTTCTCTCTGACAGGGTCCTTGTCCTGGGGGGGGGGCAAGGGGCACCAGGGGGCAGCCACAAGGCCGTGTGTCCCCTCAGAGGTCAGCCGAGTGCAGGACGCGGCAGGAGGAGCTGGACCCACTGAGCTCCCTCCAACTTCTCCAGAGTTGGAGGTGACACGAGGGCACAGATGTGTCGCCCTCCATCCCCCTCGCCTCCAAGTGAGAGAGGGGAAGCCTGGAGGGGGGGCCAGGGCTCCCCCAGGATGGTGCACAAGCCAGGAGAGGAGCCCCGGGGGAGGCGGGTGCACGCCTCCGATCTGCCCTCTGATGGAGAGCAGGGCCTCCGTGTGGGGTGCAGGAAAGGCACCGCGGGGCAGAGGCTTTGGGCCCCGCCACAGCACAGCTGCGCCACAGCACAGCTGCGGGTCCCCATCCCCTGGATGGGCCCCGGGGAGGCGTCCTTGCGGAGAGAGGCGGGCACTAGGCGGTGGGTGGGGAGCGCCAGGCCGGGGGCATGCTGGACGGTGACTGGTGCCCGGTGCCCCAGAGGCTAAGCGGACCTGCCCTTGCCTCCAGCGGGAGACACACCACTGTCGTCCACGGCGGTCGGCCACACGGACATCCTCAAAGACGTGGTCCAGACCGTCGGGCGGCTGGGGCCTCACTGGTAGGACAAGGAGCATGAGCGGCCCCTGGGGAGCTGCCCCCACGACCCCAGCTGGGCTGCCTCTGCGTGTGCCTGCGTGTGGTGGTGTCTGGAACCTGAAGAAGCGTGTTTTTCACTAGGGAATGTGATGCACGAAAAGGTCTGGACGGGCCTCCCGGGGTCCGCATCCTGTGGCGTCCCCGCCCTGAGCTCCCAGGACCTGGTGTCTCCGCCCTCGTGCACACAACACCCCTGCGATGGGACGGGGCGTCAGGAACTGCCCCCGGGCACAGGCCCCCGTGACCCCGAGCCCGACCCTGCCCACGACCACCGCGGCTCGCCACATGCAGAAGGGAGTCCGGCTGAGCCCTGGGAAAGTCCTGCCCCCCGGGGACCCCGACCCCCTGAATGAGGTCGTCACAAGGCAGCAGGGGTGGAGTTGCTGTCACGGGGACGGACAGCGCCTCCGGGGACACCCACGCCCGCGTGTCCCGTGGGGAACTCGGGCTTCCCTCCCCCGAGCCGCGCTTGCTGCCAGCAGAACTGTCCCTACGTAGCCAACGGCGAAGGGGACATACACATGAAGGTGATTCACAGAGACGTCGGCCAGGGCGACGCGGGTCCCTCCGCACGCAGAAATCTAAAGGGAGACCGTCCCGTAAACCCCACCGCCATTGTCTGGATGAACTCCTGTCGTCTTTCAAGCTTTTATTTTATAGTTTGGACAAAGGCAAGAGCGATTCTGAGTAATAATTCCATAATGAGCGTGTGGCTACCATACGGGTGACAAGACCTCACGTCTTCAGCAATAACGCCCGGCAGTGTCGCCTGTCCTCCCGACGGCGGGCCGCGGGCACCAGGGGCCCCGTGCAGGAGGCAGGGGGGCCGGGGGCGGGGGCCAGGGCCAGGGGGCGGCCACCCGGGAGGCGGCCCGCTACACGTGCTCCTTGTCGAACTCACACAGGAAGTGCATGGTGACATGGCAGGCCACGTCGTTCCAGCCGCCCGAGGCCACCATCTCCACGCAGTCCTCCTCGTCGTAGGCGTTGTTGGGCTCGCCGCTGCGCCACTTGTTGAAGGTCTGCATGGGGGAGCGGTCCGAGTACACGAACGTGCCCTCCCTGTCCAGGTCGTTGATGCCGATGAAGACGCGGGCCAGGCCGGCCTGCGCGATGTAGGCGGCCATCAGGCCGTTGGCGGCCTCGTCCTTGGGCATGCCCAGCGTGCCCCCGCGGCCCTGGCAGGACAGCTGCGCGTCCACGTACCTCTTCTCCTCCTTCACCAGCAGGTAGATCTTACTGTCCGTCTCGCGCACGCCGGCCACAGCTGCGGGGGGGGGCAGTGCTGGAAAGTGAGCACTCGCGTTTCCGTAAGCACACTCGGTGCGCGGCACACGCGCCAGACACACGGACCGCGGTCTCGGGGTGGGGAGGGGGCGGGGAGACGCAGGGAACGTACCATTTTTTATGAACTTCAGCTCGGTGGTCAGCTGGGTGACCTGGTTATCCATCTCCCCGATGGCCTTCCTCAGCTGGCTGCACTCGCACGGGATGCCTGCGGGGACGCGGCCCTGGCGTTAGCGGGTGACTGCCCCCCCCACCCCCGCCCAGGCAGAAAGCTTATTGGGCAAGCGGACCCCACGGGCCCTCCGGGCCGGGCCGCAGATCCCGGGCTCCACCCTGAGGGCGAGGACGAGCCGTGGAGCCACTTCAGGGCAGCGCGGTTCCGAAATAGGGCTCTGGTTGGGAGAAGGAAGAGGGGACGTGCAGGGGGACAGGCTGGAGGGTGGCGCCGGGGCCGTGACCCTGCAGCCGCAGAGAAGCGGGACCCTCCGAGGACGGTGGGGCCCCCAGGGCCTGAGGGCTCATCGCGCGGCACTGCCGGCCGTGCCAGCTCAGGTCGGGGTGCTGGCCCTTCGGGGGACCCTGAGCCACCTCCCGTGAGGAGCGCTGCTCATAAGGGCCTCCTCAGGCCCCCGTCCCCGTCCCCACCGCAGCAGGGGACCCGGCCACGGCCAGCCCGTCGCCTCCCCCCAGGACTCTCCTCTCCCCACAGAGCCCCTGGCACGGGGTCCAGCCGCACTTCCGGCCTGACCACCCCCCTTGGACGCCGGGGCCCGCCTTCCAGAGTCTCAGCCCCCGTCGGTCACCCGGCGTCCAGGTCGCCCTCGCTTCCCACGCCCAGATCCGGTTCCCGCTCGGTGTCCCAAACCACGCTCGGCCTGGGGCTGGTGCTGCGGCAGGAGTTCGTCGGAGACCCGGGCCATCTGCGCTCCCCACCAGTGGCCAGGCTTTCGGGGTTGGGCTCTGCAGCGACAAGTGCTGGGCTGGTCCCCCGTGTCCCCAAGCCTCCTGGGTGGCCCCACAGGCCTCCTGGCCTCCTCCCCGCGGGACCAGCCGTGTCCAGAGGCGGCCACAGAGGTGCTGTGCCCAGCCCGGGATGGCTCGGCCGGGTGGACGCCCACCAGCCTTCCTCCTCCCTCGGCAGCACCATCTGAGCCCTTCAGACTTTACTCAGAAACCTCTTTTCCCCCATTTCCAAGCTCCAAGCTTTCTCGAGGCCTATTCTCTGAATATCACAATCGGGATAAATGACAGCAAGTGGAGACGCCGTATGAGAGACAGAGAGAGAGAGAGAGAGAGAGAGAGAGAGAGAAAGAGGCTGGTTCAGCAAGTGGACGCCTGAACGTCTCTCAGACACAGGGTCTGGGGGGGGTGGCACTTAGGACACCAGCCCCTGGGAGGCCTGTTAGGCTCCAGGGCTCCCCACCCCGAGGCCTGACGGCAAGCCCCGAGCGAGGGGCTGGTGGCAAGGACGGGACACAGGACAGCTGTGCCGATGGAGGACGGCACGGACGGCGGGGACCAGTGTGGGACGAGGCAGGACAATGGGCAGCAGGGGACAGAGCGGGACGGTGGTCGGCGGGGGACCTGCCAGCCGGGCACAGAGGGCGACACACACATGGGGCCGCAGGGCATGGCGGGCACGCACCAGGCAGGGGCCGGGCAGGGCCTGGTTGAGGGCCAGCAGGGTGGGGGAGGTGCGGGGGAGCAGAGGCAGCAGAAGCCCACGGGGAGGGGGCCCCTAAGCCCAGACCGCTGCGGTCTTAGTCCGTGATTCGCACCGACTTCTCCAGCGCGATTTCCCCCACGTCTTGGTTACTCGAAATAATGCGCCATGAACCCGGGGGCGCAGACGCTGTTGGAGTCACCGCTGTTTCCCTTGGATATATTCCCGGGAGCGGGGTCGCTGGGTCACATGTAGCTCCATTCTCAACTTGTTGGGGACCCTCTGCACTGTCCCCAGAGTGCTGCGCCAGCTTGCCCTCCCTCCAGCAGGGCACGAGGGCTCCCCTTCCCCGCCTCCTCGCCGACACCTGTCCTTTGATAACGGCCAATCCACCAGGTGTGACGTGACCTCTCACTGTGATACCGATTTGCATCCCCCTGATGGACTAGACGTGTTCAGTGTCCTGTCAGGCACCTGTTGGCCTTTGTACGTCTTCCTTAGAAAAATGTCTATTCGGGTACTTTGCCCATGTTTTATTTTTTTATTTTTTTAGGATTTCATTTATTTATTCGTGAAAGACACAGAGAGAGGCAGAGACACAGGCAGAGGGAGAAGCAGGCTCCATGCGGGGAGCCCGATGCGGGACTCATCCCGGGACCCTGGGGTCACACCCTGAGCCCAAGGCAGACGCTCAATGGCTGAGTCCCCTGGGCTTCCCTGCTCATGTGTTAATTAGATTGTTTGGCTATTGAATTGCACGAGCTTTTTATATGTTTTGGATCTTCACCCCTTAACAAACGTGCAGTTTGCGAATCTTTTTTCACTTTCTTGGTGGTTTCCTTTGCTCTGCAGAAGCTTTTGGTTGGAGGTGGTCCCACTTGGCTTACTTTTCATTTTGTGGCTTAATACGTGAGGTGTCCTATCCAAACACTCGTGACCAAGGCCCGCATCGGGGGGCTTCATCCCGGTGTGTTCCTCCGGGAGTTTCATGGGTTCGGGTCCTGCATTTAAGTCTTTAGTCCATTTCTAATTAATTTTTGCGAGCAGTGTACGATAGGGATCCCGTTGCATTCTTTTCCGTGTAACTGTCTTATTTTCCCAGCGCCGTTTATGGAAGAGATCGTCGTCTCTCCATGGAGTCTTCTTGGCCCCCCTATCAAGTGTTAGTCGACCGTGTATGCCTGGGTTTATTTCTGGGCTCCCGGTTCTGCTCCATTCATCTGTGTGACTGTTTTTATGCCAGTGCCCCACTGGTTCGATTACTGTAGTTTTATGGGATAGCCTGAAGTCCCAGAGTGTGATGCCTCCCACTTGGTGCTTCTTCAACTCTTTTTTTGCACATTATAAGCTTTGCAAGCAATGGAAGCCCCTCAAGACTTGCTATAGAGAGGAAGAAAAACCAGCCAACCAGCGTGCGTGTCCATCCATGGATGAATGGGTTGATGAGCTGTGACATATGTACACAGCGGAGACTATTCAGCTCTAAACAATTAGGAAACCCTGTCATTGGGATGTTGTTGTCTTCTTTTAAGATTTTACTTATTCATTTGAGAGAGAGAGAGAAAGCATGAGCGAGGGAAGGGGCAGAAGGAGAAGGAGAAACAGGCTCCCCGCTGAGCAGTGAGCCCAACTCGGGACTCGATCCCAGGACCCCGGGATCACGACCTGAGCCGAGGCAGGCGCTTCACCGGCTGAGCCCCCCAGGCGCCCTGGGAAACCCCATCACTGGTGACATGGATGCACCCTGCAGGCCTATAGCTGGGTGAAACGAGTCAGGCGGAGAAGGACAGACTCTGCAGGACCTCACTTCCATGTGTACTGGGGGACGGGAGCCAGCGGAAGGGTCCCCGGCGTGGGGTAAATGCCCATCAGGGATGTGACGCACGTGAGCCCGGTAGCTGACACTGCGTGACACACTGGGCAGCTGGGAGGACGGCAAGTCCTCTGAGTCCTCGCGCAAAGATAATCTGTTATTTCCTTTTCTTTCTTTTCCTTTTACTGTTTCTAGATATGAGATGGATGTCAGCCGAAGCTATGGTGAGGATCATTTCACAGTATCGGTGCATCAAGCCGTCGTGCTGTGCGCCTTAATCCTTTACGGGAAAGTATGTCCGTTATCTCTCAATAAAACAAAGAAAATGCAGAGATGCCTGGGGGGCTCAGCTGTTGAGCGTCTGCCCTCAGCTCAGGTCGTGACCCCAGGGTCCTGGGATCGAGTCCCGCTTTGGGATCCCTGCATGGAGCCTGCTTCTCCCTCTGCCTGTCTCTGCCTCAATCTGTGTCTCTCATGAATAAATAAATAAGTAAAATCAAAGAAAGAAAGAAAGAAAGAAAGAAAGAAAGAAAGAAAGAAAGAAAGAAAGAAAGAAAGAAAGAAGAAAAAGAAAGAAAGAAAGAAAGAAAGAAAGAAAGAAAGAAAGAAAGAAGAAAGAAAGAAAGAAAGAAAGAAAGAAAGAAAGAAAGAAAGAAAGAAAGAAAGAAAGAAAATGCAACTTTTAATACATTTTTTAAAAGCCTTGGACCCTCTATGTCATACCTGGTTCTCCATTAGGGCCAGGGGGTCCTATGTCACCAGAATCTCCTTTTTCACCTGAAAAAAAAAGAGAGAGCAAGGTCACACCAAGGTCAAGCAGAGGTGGGCACGTCACATGAGGTCAGAATTGCCAAGATTCACGGTGTTATTTCTTCCACGTGTAATGTCCCAGGGTTCCCCACAGACCCTCCCTTTGCTGTGAATACGGGGAGGTGTGCTCTACAGATAATTAATTCTTCAGGCTCTGTTGATGTGACGTGGAGCATATGCTCATCACGAGATGAGAGAGATTACCAGACGGTCCTTCTTGAAGTCGATTCTGAAAAATCCCGGTCGTGTCATAGAACAATCTGTAGCTATCATGTCACGAACCCCGAGTCAGTAACAACTAAATCTGACTCCAGTGCTCGCCCTCGTCACGGCAGGGGAACAGAGAAGGCGGGATGCTGGCTGTGGGAGGGCCTGGGGACCGTCGGGCCGCCCGGCCTGAGACGCGGCCTTCTGGGGACAGGACACGCCCCGCAGCCCCCGCCCCACCCTGCCGCCCAGCTTCGAAAACAAAGGGGTTGGACACAGTCGTGCCAACAATGCTGTCTGGCTCCTGTAAAGTCAGACGACAAATCATCAACGGCACATGAGTACTCCTGCCGTGTGATCTTTGTCCTCCCTGAGACAGCCCGGACGTCCCCGCTGGCGTGGGACGGGGAAGGAGCAGTGCCTCCCCCGCTCTGGATTCACACTGTATCCCGTCCGCGGGGAGAGGCAGAGGGCAGAGGGCATCGGTCCCGTCCACACGAGCCTGTGACTCCCTCGCCAGCATCGGGGCTTGAACGTGACCTGAAGGTCAGCCCGACGAGGGCCCGGGAAGCTGAGCGCGTGAGCTAAGCCAAACGAGGGGCTTGTCGGCACGCTGTCCCTCGGCGAGACGCTGGCCTTCACCCCGAGCACGTGTCGTGTACGAAAAGCACACACGTCTCTACTTGGGCGCCAGCAGGCGTTGCGTTCTCACCGACAGCTAAGAGGTGGCAACGACCCAAATCCCTAGAGGCAGATGCGTGGCCCAAGGACACGTGGTGTAGCCACGATTCAGCCTCAGGAAGGAAGGAAACGAACCGTGAACACGTGATGCCAAGTGGACTAAGTCAGACATCGGTGCATCCCGTGGAACACGCAAACCCGTGGAGAGGCGGGAATCGGATGAGAGGGGGCCACGGCGAGGGAGGGGCCCGGAGACCCTGCTCCACCGGGACTCGGTCCCTCCTCGGGGAATGAGGCGTCCCGGAGACGGTGGTGCTGGCTGTACTCACTGCAGGTGTGCTTAATGCCCTGCCTCGTGCACTCGGAGATGGGTAAAGTGGCCGCTTTTATGTGATGAGTATGTCACCACTATTTGTCAAAGCCTTTGTGCAGCACACCTGTCCCTCTTTGCACCCTGCGGGTCTAGGTGCTCTTTCCCTGGTGGGCTGTCCCAGCAGGTGCTCCCCACGGCTTTGCCAGGAGACACGCGGAGCTGGCCCGTCTCCATCACACTCCTGGCCCAGGACCTGCTCCTGCTGGGGACGGGCTGCAGCTACGGGGAGGTGCGTGGCCACCAGTCAGGACAAACCGCCCCAACCCACTCACAGCTCACAGCCCCGGCAGAACCCTGGTACGGGCATGGAGCAGCCCACACCGCACCCCTCCCTGCCGCAGGGGCTCGGCAGCCGCCGACCCCACCCCCCAGCCTTGGCCTCCTCATTAGCACCCCCAGGAGAGGTGGGGAGGCCTCCACGGGCCCACTCATTGCGAGCTCAGGGCCCGGGGACTCCAGCACAGGACACACCAGGGGCTCAGAGAGCGTCTGCTCCCCGGGTGGCTTGGAGCATCCTCGTCCTCCCGGGCCTGGGCCTCCTGACCTGCCCACCCCTGCACGGCTGTGCCATCAGACGAGGCCGTGAGAGGGACCCACGCACCTGCAGGCATCACTACAGGGCTGCTCTCACGCTGGCTGTTGCCTTCCTGGGCCCCGTTCTCACAGAGAGCCACCCCACAGTCTCAAGAAGTCAACAAAGCTGGAGGTGGACAGTGTTTCTGGAGCACGGCCCTCCTGTCACCCGAATGGGGCTCAGCGCTTCGTTCTCCCCCTGGGTGCCCTGTGAATCCTCTGGGACTGGGAGCACTCGCCCCACCCCGGGGGGCGCACACCCTGCAGGTAACTCTGACCGATCCCAAATGCAAACCCTGGGACCGAACGTACCGTGTGCAAAGCACACAGAAATAAACAGGCACAGCCCCCAGGCAGGACGGCCAACCTGCAACCATTCGAGGGCACCCGCGCCGTCTGCCTGGGAGGGAATGGGGCAAGAAGGGTGTCGCAAGTACCTTTAGAACCAATGGGACCAATTTTTCCATGGCGACCCACACTGCCCTTCTGTCCTTTGTCACCCATGTCTCCTGTAGAAAACAACAAGATCAAAGTTGGTTGGTGCACAGGTAATTCAGAACACCTCCTGCTCAACATGACCCACATGCACACGCACGCACGCACACACACGAGAGGAGACGGAGATGCACAGCTCTCGCCTTCGTCTCTTCCAGGTCACGCGAGTGATGGGCCCCGGGTGGTTCTTGCTGATAGAGTTACCTCCCCCGGGAAGTCACAGGCGCTGCGGAACGAGCACCAGCCCCGACCGCAGCCACGGCCCCTCCTGCTTGTCAGCTACATCGGTGCAGGCAGGTTGTCTGGCCTCCGTCCCGGCCCCAGACCACGTGGAGCAGGCCACAGGCCCGCTGACCGGCCCACGGGCTGCCCTCGGGAGCTGGAGGTGCGCGTGGGTGGCTCCCGCCCCTGGAAAGAAGGGCGACAGAGGAGGGCCCGGGGGATGCTTCGTGACCCCCAGCAGGGTCTGGTTGCACAGCACCCGTCAGAGCCTTCCATGCGGCACTGAGGGTGGCCACCCCGCTCTGCCCCAAGCCCCTCCCACGGTGGCATCACCACAGGCTGGCCCAGGGACCCGTCCGCACGCCGTGAGCCCACAGGACCGGCCTCGCTGACCGATGCACGGCAACCAAGAGGGGCAGGTGTTGCCCATTCACGGGACAAACGGTGCCAGCAGAGGGGATTTTCTCGATGTGAAGGTTTTCTCCCACAATGTTCTTAAACACCTGGCATCCGCTCCCGCCCGTCGGCAGGTGGTCCCCGCAGACCGCAAACCGAGCCAGCAAATCCCAAGCAAATACACGCAGAACCCTCACGGTAAAGGGATCATGTAGTCAGATTTAATTTAATGACCTTAAACTGAATAAAACTAAAAGCAATTTGGTGCAAGCAGCTGTGCAGGACAGAGGTGACGGGAAGGACTTTACGCTGCGTCTGGGCGAGGCTCAGCCCCGCTGACACCTGCTCACAACTTAATGCTGGGGCCGGCCCCGCCGGGAGCTCCTGGATGGGCGATGTTGGCTACATCAGGGATGGACAGAGATGAGGGGACAGGGCACAGGCTTCGGGACCAGCCCCAGCTGACAGGGAAACACCCCCGTGACACACAAACGGCCTCACACTACCTTATCCATAAAGCACACTCGCATCCATTGTCCTACTTGGTCACAGACGTGACCCGCTGCACAGACAAGGCCCCGCAGGCCTGGGTGGCCTGTCGGGGTCAAGCGCCCAGTGTACGGCAGGACCAGGATGGAGCCATGAGCTGCTGCTCTGAGGCCCAGCGCCCCTCTCCAGGCTCCATGGTAGGCAGGGACAGGGAGACTGAGGCCAGATGGCCCAGCCGCAACAGAGGCGCCTCAGGCCGCAGACCCTGTGGACGGCGTGCTGTGTGTGGTGCCGGGGACATGGGGGGATCGGACACCTGTAACAGGTGTGAGAAGTGTCGTAACAAGAGAGGCGCCACGGGGAAGCCCTGGTGAGGGGCCCGGGACCCAGCTGGGGGTGGGGGAAGGCGACCTGGGGGCTGATGCACAAACGGCCAGGTCGGGAGTTAGGAGAGAGACAGGACGGGGTTCAGGCTGGACACGCATCTGGTAACAAGAGGGGCTGGAAGAGGGCGAGGACACGCGGCCGGGGGAGCAGGGGGGCTGCAGGTGCACTGCAGCCGTGTCGGGCGTGGGGAACGTAGGGCTTGAAGTAAAGCCTCGTCTGGGAAGAGGTTGGCAGCGGCGATGGTGGGGAGGCGCCGGGGCACGCAGGGGCGGGGGAGGGGACCAGGAAGCGGGCGTTCCCGTGGGGACCCCTAGCAGGAGGGTCCAGCAGGGCCTCAGGCCAGCGAGGCGGGGAAACTGAAAACACAGGCGGTCTGGAGGTCACCCTGCAGAAGGTGGGGGCGCCCACGGGGTGGGAGCTGCGCCCTGACACCAGTGGGACGCGGCGAGTGTGAGGCCCTGGACAGAGCGGGGCCATCGGTTGGTTGAGCGCCGCAGAGAAGCCTTGGGACGACAGGTGCGGGCCTCCAGGTACGAGGTCACGGGGACCCCAGGCGGGGTCGGGGGCCCAGTGGGGAGAGTCGGGGCAGCAGGCAGGGAGCGGCGGGGGGCGGGGGCGGCGCCCCAGGGGGAGGGGGTCCGCGCGGGGGCAGCGCTGCGAGCTGGCCGTCCGTGCTCCTCTGTGTCCCTGTGGCCACCAACCCTGAGTCACTGCCAAGGAGCATGCTCCAGGCTCCCGCCCGGCCCTTCCTGCCCTCGGGGTCCCCGGGACAGGTGCGCCCGCGTCAAGCCCACGGTGAGCCGCCAGGGCTGCCAGAGGGAAACATAACAGAACGGTTTCCATCAGCGGTTACCCTGCTCCCGACGGTGCGGCCGTCGCCGCCAAGTGTGGGCGTGTGGGGCGACAGGCCAAGGAGTCACTGTCGTGGAGGGACACCAAACGCCACCCTGACATTGTGCTGAAGGAGGAGCAGGGGCTCCGCCGCCAGGTCAGCGGGTTGGGCTGCCCCCAGCCCTGCGCTGTGGAACGTCCCGGGGGCCCTCGCCTCCCACACGGCTCGCCCGTCCTGCCCCCCAGGGCTGAGGCCCTGACCCCTGCGACGGGAGCGGCAGGTGACCGAGGCTCCACGCGGTCAGGAGGTGGCGGGGACGGGCGCGCCTGCAGGAAGGGAGACACCAGAGCTCGCCGCCTCCCGTCGTGGGGACGTCGGTCATGTCTGGCCAGGGCGATGCCATCGCCAGAGCCCGAGCAGCAGCAGCCGGATCCCAGACCTCGGCCTCCGACCCGGGACAAACACACGTGCTGTTCCCATGGCCCAGCGTGCAGTGCTCCGCGAAGGCAACGCGGCCAACCGAGTCACCTCTGTTGTCCCGACCTGGGGCCCTCGGGCCCTCGGGCCCACACGTGTGGTCAGAGCCCCAGCGGTGAGGACGGTGCTCCCGCTCAGCCTCTTGCAAAGAGCATCCTGCAGCAAAACTCTCCGCGCCTGCGCCCTTCCGAGGCCGCGGGGCTGCCGTCCTCCCTAAGCTCCTTGCTCCCAACTCTCCCGGCTGTCTCTGTGTCGCACGCCCAACGCCGCCAATTCACGGGCATCGTTGCGCCCGTGGCCCTTCCTTCCCTCCCCGGCGGGTACTGAGCCCTGCACCTGCCTTGGGAGAAGCGTGGGGCCCGGGCCTCCTGAGGAAAACCCGAGGCCTCACGGGGCAGGTGTCGCAGGCGGTCCCTGAGCCCCCACCGGGCGCCCGCCGCGCTGGCACCCTGCTCTCAGCAGGCCCCGGCACCCGGAGGGTAAACCTCCATGTGTAAGCAGCCCCACGAGGGGACACTTGCTGCCCCACGAGAGCCAGGAAGTCAGAGCGGCCAAGCGGCCCACCTGAGCCACGCAGCGCACTGGTGAAGGCTGCCCTTCGGTGGCTCAGGGTGTGGGCCCCGCTGTCAGGCCGCCGGGAGCCCGGCCCCAGTCCTTCGCCCGGGCATCCGGGACACCTTACCGCCGCTCTGAGCCCCGGCGTCGTCATCTGGGCGGTGGCACCAGAGCGGTGTCCAGCGTCCATGTCGCCGAGCGCCTGGTAGCATCTGCTTCACCCGGACTGAGGCCTCCATCGGCGTCCAGGGCTCCGAACCCCAGAGCCGGGCTGACCACTTGTGCGAACACCAATGCCCCCCGGGCTGCACCCGCCGTGGCTCAGGGCCCTCAGCCAGTGGGGAGCAGGGCAGCCACCAGCACCCCCCTTTGCCTTCACCAGCGGCCCCTCTCCCCCTTGACAGTAGTCTCTTCCACTGGGCCCCCCCAGGCCCTGAGGCACCAGACGACCTGCTCGTGCCACACGCCCAGCGGCCTTACGGGAGCACCAGCGTGGGGAGGGGCCGGGCACTGGGGCCAGCGGGCCTGGAGGGGGTCAGAGACCCCAGCCTGCTGCACACACACTCCCACCCCAGGGCAGAGCCACTACCCGAGCAGGCTGGGAAGAGCTGCCATTCGCTGGTGCTGGGCAGAGAGCACACTGACACATGCATGCACGCACATGCGTGCACACGCCATACATGCTAACACACATGCATCTATAAACCCTTCATGAAAAATTGCTGGGGAAGCTGTGATTTTTCACAGGCCCCTGCGTGAACACACACGTGTGTGCAAACATACCTGCACCTGTTCAAACACATGTACACACACACACAACTACACACATGTAGGCACACACACACACCCCTTATGCTCGTGCGTGTGCACACAGGCCACCCGAGGTTGTACAGCTGGTGAGCACCAGCTGGGTTTGAGCCCAGACCACCAGGGCACCCAGGAGGCCCCCCAGCACCCCTCACGCTCGCCCCCTGCCAGCACCCCTGCACACTGACCTATTGCTCCCAGTAGGAACATTCTACCTCTTGGGTGTGTTGGGAAAGGAGAGGTGAGAAGCATTAAAAGCCGCTGAGACTGTCAACACATTCTCTGCAGCAATCCCAGGTGGTGTGCGTGGCTGACCTCTTTTCACCCACAGACATTTCTTGGGAAGCAGCCCGTGGGTAGAAAAGGATCGTGGTTATAAACCCAGAGGCTCCCAGAGGAGCACGGATTAGAACAAGGGCTCTCCTGCAGCCTTCCTGCTCCCAGGAAGGTTTTCTTGCTCCCCCAAATGACAAGAAGCTTTTTGCAAAAAGCAAATAAATGTCCCTCCCTTGGTTGTAGGAGATGATTGGAAATGCAGCAGAGACACTTAGATCCCGTCCCCTTGAGTTTGAAGAGCTCCGTGCAGAGCTCCCCAGGGAGCTGGGGCTGATGCAATGCCCCTTCCTCCTCCCGTCCCACTAATGAGAGGTGTGCCAGAGCCGTCTGTCCTCTAGACACACACGAGGAACGAAAGAACGGGAGCAGCTCGCAGCAGGCACGTAATTCTTATTAATTTTAATGAAGATCTCACGCAGTCCTTTGAAGTGGAGACGGGGCAAATAGAGCACTCAGAATTCAGCTTCCCCAGCGATTTTTCATGAAGGGTAACGGGCACGGTGCAGAGCCCAGAAAGCCTGTCCCTGCCGTAGGGTCACCCTCCACCTCCGCCTGCCAGGAGAGTCCCCAGCTCCTCAGACAGGTGGCCCAGGCACCTCCCTAATCCTGTCTTAGCAACGCATCTGGGAATGAGGAGCCTTGAAAACCTGGTGACACAGGTCGCAGGCCGTGTCAGCAAAGCCAGCTCTGTACTGTTGCCACAGAGCTGTGCACACTAGGCATGGGGGCAGTCTTCTCCTTTCAATAAAGGACACAGGACAGCAGGAGGTTTCTGCAGACCCTTCAGCCTGCCTCTGTTATTTCAGAAAACGCATCCATCAGCTTGCCCGCACTTTCTTTTGTTTGAGTTCCCCGGCAGGGGGCTGCTCCGAATGCTGGCCTGAGATCTCCCAACACACAGCAAGTCAGCCAAGGAGCCATCCCTCCTGCAGCCCAGCCCCACTTGGACGCAGCTGCATTTGGGGGAAGCTAAGAGGAGCAGAGCAACCGTGGGGGAGGGTGTGCATGTGCAGGTGTAGGTGCAGCCGCGGGGGAGGGCGTGCAGGTGCAGGTGTAGGTGCAGCCGCAGGGGAGGGCGTGCAGGTGCAGGTGCAGGTGTAGGTGCAGCCACAGGGAAGGGCGTGCAGGTGCAGGTGCAGCCTCAGGGGAGAGCATGCAGCTGCAGGTGTAGGTGCAGCCGCAGGGGAGGGCATGCAGGTGCAGGTGTACGTGCAGCCACAGGGGAGGGCGTGCAGGTGCAGGTGTAGGTGCAGCCGCAGGGGAGGGCATGCAGGTGCAGGTGTAGGTGCAGCCGCAGGGGAGGGCGTGCAGGTGCAGGTCCAGCCGTGGGGGAGGGTATGCAGATGCTCAGGACCCACCCGCAGCACACGCCCCAGGGCAGCATCATGAACAGCACCTCCAGGGCAGCTGCCGACCGATGCCCGCCTCTCAGCCGCCCTCCGAACCCAAGCTGCATTTCAACGAGTGCCCAGCTGGTTCCCGCGTGCACCACAGTTTAAGAAACATCGGCGAAGCTAAGCCTCATGGTCAGCTGACTGCAGACAGCCCAGCTCGGCGTGGCCGGAGCCTTGGCCACAGACCTGTCCTCTACCACTCGGGGCGGGGACACGTGTACACACCCCGGGACCCTCAGCACGGTGGGCAGGGTCACCAGAAATCTGAAGACAGTCAAAGATACTGAATTTCAAGATATTTTTCAATTGCTCAAGGACCTTCCATGTCCCACATCTCACATGAGGCCCTGGAGTCACCAAGACGGTAGTGAGTGGGCCCCACTCACTGCCCCACTGGCCATGACCTTGCATGGAGCCCAGTGAATAAAGAAACAGGCCTGGGGTGCCCACCACATACCTGTCAGGACTTGCCATAAAGGGCCAGTCACTAGCCGGGCCACCCCCCAGGATCCCAGGAGAGTTGTCCCTCGACCCTCAGTGTCAGGGACAGTTCATGAAGTCTAAGTAGTTGATGTGTTTTCCGGGATGGATTTGGAGTCCCGTGGTCTTCTTGCCCTGCAAAGCCCTAAGAGTAGGTGTCGGGGCAGGGGGGTCCGTGATGCCGCGAGCCCCCAGGACCTGCTCTGCCTGCATGTGCTCCCCGCACTTGCACTGCTTCACGAAGAAAGTAATATGCATAAGAACCACTGGTGTGAGTGGCTGCGTCTTCCTCTGGCACCCCTGTGAGGGCTCCAGCTACCTTTGCAGGTCACCCCACCACATGCACAGAGCCTCACAGCATGAATCGCATTTGAATGACCTCACTTATACATACATCTAATATTTTTTCTTGCCCCAAATTTTCTACCTTAGCTGGAACATAACATGTTGTCTTTTAAACAGAGCATGAAAACTAAAAAAGAATGGGGAGAAGGGGAGGGAGAGCAATTAGCTGTGGAGGCAAAGGGCGAGGGACGTGCCCACTGGAAGCCAACAGCAAGGTGGGGTGCACCTTGGAGGAGGAAGGACCACCCCCACCTCCAGTGAGAGCCCCTGGGACCCAGAGAACAGGATGAGACCCAGAGAACAGGGCACCCTGGGCCAGCTCCCACCCGGGGTCTGGGTGAGCAGTGGGCGGTAGGCAGGGAGCTAGTCAATCAAAAGGGACCGTCCCCACGTCCAGCAGTCCATGAAGGAGGAGCTGTCCCACTGGGAGGAGTAGCAGGCCCCGTATCAGCAGCTCCTGCTGCCTCTTGCCTGCCCTGGAGGTGAGTTTGTCCAAGATGTGAAGGAGGGACTGAGGGAGAGGCAGGATTTGGGACCACAGATCCATCCAGAGGGGAGGAAGCCCTGCTCTGGGGCATTTATGCAAAATGACTCACAGACACCCAAGGAAGGGCCCCACCCTGCAGTGATGAACAGAGAGAAGGGTTGGGCATCACCCAGAGAACGTGCCAGAAGGACAGGAGGCTCAGGGGTGTTGCCAGAACTCACACAACTCAAATGAAATGAAAAATGTGGGGTTGGAAGAAGCTGAGGACAAGACACTACATGTGATCATTTTTGCGGCTGTCAGTCAAGACGCCGGAGGGAGGCTCTGGGCCCCCCGACAGCCACCGTGACGCTGTGCCCAAGCGGGAGCACCCCTGCCCACGGCCCAGGCCCGGGAGGGGAAGCGCACCCTGGCTGGCATGGTCAGATGACAACCGAGGAAGGCTTCAGGGCAGAGTCGTGGGGGCGAAGCGAGTGCTGGTGTCGGGGCAACCAGGGGTCTGCAAGACCCCGGCCTCCCCTCCCCAGTGAGTCTGCGGGGCCTGTGATCCTGCCCTACTGTGCACCTGGGAGCCCAGCAGGCCCCACCTTGCCCAGCTGCCGCTGCCTGAACAGGTGCAGTGACATGTGTTGGGGCCCCCCGCCAGCCGTGGCCGCCACCCCGCCCTCGGTTCTCCCCACAGACGGGCGTGCGTCCCAGGAGCCATCAGCAGGGAGAGGACAGGCACCCAGCATCACCGCGGCGGGGTGGGGGGCCTGGGGGGGCAGGGTGTCCCACGGCAGGAAGGTCCTTGATGGAACACTAGACACAGAGGAGGGGTCCCCCCCCCCCGCCCCACAGGACAAACCAGAGTGCAGAAAAGCCCCAGAGACCAAGGCCGGTGAGCAATTCTGAAAACAGAGCAGTCCCGAAATATCTGCAGGGCGTTCCTCACACTGACTTGTACGCCAGCCAGAGAAGAAACAGGAGCTATAGTCTTCCAACAATTCCATAAAGAATATCACTGGTAGGAACAACCATCGCAAAATAAAACTGACTCGGGCTGAAACAGGGGCCCAGCGGGGTCCGCGGAGGCCACGGGAGCTGAGGCCATCCTTCCTGGGAGCTTTCCTGCCGGGGGGCAGGGGTGACACTTCCGAGGTGGCCCACAGCTCTGCACAGCCAGCGGGACCCCGAGCGCAGCGTCAGCATGTGGGGCGTCCGTGCCTCCGGTTATAAATACGTGCTGACATCGAAAATTAGCACATGCCCTTGCCGAGAATACCAAAAACACAGGAGTGAGACAGAAAAATTTTAATGCCTATAATCCTACAGCCCAGAAATACCTACTACTAATATTTTGGTTTCTTTTCCATCCTTTCTCTGTGTCTTTTTGTAAATATTTTAATGAGTCACGTGTCTGTTCTTGTATCCCGTTTTATCCTCTTCCATGTGTCACGCTATGGCCGATCTTCTTAAAAATCACCCAAAAAAGGATACTTCCTACATTTCTGCATAACTGCTTCCACTACTCAGTCATCTAAACACACGCGCTTGGGTTGCCCTGCCCTCCGTAATCTGCGCTTCGCGAAACCCCAAACCAAAGCTGCTCATTCGTCAGCGGCGGTGCCAGAGCCCTGACGGCCCCAACGCTCACTGACACGGGGCCTGGCGTGTCCAGGGAGTCGCACCGGGCGACCCGGCGGCTGCTGGCCTGGGCCGGTCTCTCCCACCCTAGCCCCACGGAGGCCCCCACACTAGAACAGGCCCTCGGCACTGGGATTTTAAGTTACTAGTGGATATTGGGCACCATTTATCTTTTTTTTTTTTTTTAAAGATTTGTTTATTTATTCATGATAGACAGAGAGAGAGAGAGAGAGAGAGAGAGAGAGGCAGAGACACAGGAGGAGGGAGAAGCAGGCTCCATGCCAGGAGCCCGACATGGGACTCGATCCTGGGACCCAGGATCATGCCCTGGGCCAAAGGCAGGCCCCAAACCACTGAGCCACCCAGGGATCCCCTTGGGCATCCATTTAAAGTGACTTCACACCATGAAAAATGGCTACATTGAAATTTGACATTAAATTTAAGAAATAAGATGCAAATTTATGTGAACAATACAATTAGAACAAAGCGGGGGGGAAAGGCACCAAAAAGGAAATATACTAAATTAAGTGGCAATCTCTGGATGATTTTATTGTGGATGATATTCTCACCACTTCAGGTATATATAAACTTTCTATCACAAGCATATGTTGGAAAAATTTGAAGCAAGGCAGTTGCTTAATGAAGGTAGGACTTTACTGCCACTTGCTTGCTGAGCTCAAACATCGCTACTTTGAAAAAACACCAATGAAATATGATCGTGAAATGAATTTGTGACTGCCTGGAGTAGGGGGGCTATCCACTTCCTGACTGCAAAGTATAAAATGACCCACACAAAAAAGTAGAGGAACATCCCTTTTACCATTCTGCATATTTCATAATTAGTTCAGTAATAAAATAAGACAATATATCACAGCACTTCCCACTTTCATAAGAAGGATAATAATAAAATAGAAACTGCAAGCACTAACTAGTTCTGAGATACTTTTACTTATCCCAACCCAAGGACTTTGTGAAGTGGTTCTAGCACCGCGGATGGGAAGACGGACCCCACGGAGTAAGCAGACCCCAGAGCCCGCCCCACCGGCCCCGGTCAGCCCTTCCCTGAGTCAGCTTGGCTGGCTTCTGCCCAACAGCCACTACCTCCTTGTTTCTCGCAGGGGCCCCAGGAGCAGAGCTCCCGCCTCACTCCCTCCTGCATTTGCTCAGCACACGGATGGAGAGTGTTTCTGAAAACAGGGAAGATTGTTTTTAGTGGGAAGTACACGGACCAATGTAAGAATGTATGTGCAGATAGCCTTTTAAAGTTCCTAATTCCACTTCTGGCAACTTAACTAAGGAACTATTCAGAGACACGCACAGAAAATACAAGTATGAAACTATCTTATATATCAAGAAGAAAAAGAACCCATAAGGATTTTTTTTAAGATAGAAAAAGACAACCAAAAAAGAAGGAGGATGAGGAGGAGGAAGAGAAAAAGGAGGAGGAAGAAGAGAAGGAGGAGGAGAAGATGGAAGAGGAGAAGAAGGAGGAGGAGGTAGAGGAGGAGGAGGGGAGGGAGAGGAGGAGAAAAAGGAGGAAGAGGAGGAGAAGGAGGAGGAGGAGGAGAAGATGGAAGAGGAGGAGGAGGTGGAGGAGGAGGTGGAGGTGGAGGAGGAGGTGGAGGTGGAGGAGGAGGTGGAGGTGGAGGAGGAGGTGGAGGTGGTGGAGGAGGAGGAGGAGGAGAAGATGGAAGAGAAGGAGATGGTGGAGGAGGAGGAGAAGATGGAAGAGAAGGAGGTGGTGGAGGAGGAGGAGAAGATGGAAGAGAAGGAGGAGGTGGAGGTGGTGGAGGAGGAGGTGGAGGTGGAGGAGGAGGAGGTGGAGGAGGAGGAGGAGAAGATGGAAGAGGAGGAGGTGGAGGTGGTGGAGGAGGAGGTGGAGGAGGAGGTGCAGGTGGTGGAGGAGGAGGAGGAGGAGGTGGAGGAGGAGGTGGAGGTGGTGGAGGAGGAGGAAGAGGAGGTGGAGGAGGAGGTGGAGGTGGTGGAGGAGGAGGAGGTGGAGGAGGAGGAGAAGATGGAAGAGGAGGAGGTGGAGGTGGTGGAGGAGGAGGTAGAGGTGGAGGAGGAGGTGGAGGTGGAGGACGAGGAGGTGGTGGAGGAGGAGGTGGAGGAGGAGGAGGAGGTGGAGGAGGAGGAGGTGGAGGTGGTGGAGGAGGAGGTGGAGGTGGAGGAGGAGGAGGAGGTAGAGGAGGAGGAGGTGGAGGAGGAGGAGGTGGAGGTGGTGGAGGAGGAGGTGGAGGTGGAGGAGGAGAAGATGGAAGAGGAGGAGGTGGAGGTGGTGGAGGAGGAGGTGGAGGAGGTGGAGGAGGAGGTGGAGGTGGTGGAGGAGGAGGAAGAGGAGGTGGAGGAGGAGGTGGAGGTGGTGGAGGAGGAGGAGGTGGAGGAGGAGGAGAAGATGGAAGAGGAGGAGGTGGAGGTGGTGGAGGAGGAGGTAGAGGTGGAGGAGGAGGTGGAGGTGGAGGACGAGGAGGTGGTGGAGGAGGAGGTGGAGGAGGAGGAGGAGGTGGAGGAGGAGGAGGTGGAGGTGGTGGAGGAGGAGGTGGAGGTGGAGGAGGAGGAGGAGGTAGAGGAGGAGGAGGTGGAGGAGGAGGAGGTGGAGGTGGTGGAGGAGGAGGTGGAGGTGGAGGAGGAGAAGATGGAAGAGGAGGAGGTGGAGGTGGTGGAGGAGGAGGTGGAGGAGGTGGTGGAGGAGGAGGTGGAGGAGGAGGTGGAGGTGGTGGAGGAGGAGGTGGAGGTGGAGGAGGAGGTGGTGGTGGAGGAGGTGGAGGTGGAGGAGGAGGAGGTGGAGGTGGTGGAGGAGTAGGAGGTGGAGGAGGAGGAGGACGAGAAGATGGAAGAGGAGGAGGTGGTGGAGGAGGAGATGGTGATGGAGGAGATGGTAGAGGAGGAGATGGTGGTGGAGGAGGAGGAGGTGGAGGATGAGGTGGTGGAGGAGGAAGAAGAGGAGGAGGAGGAAGAGGAGGAGAAAGGGAAGAAGCAAAGGACAGAAAAGGAACCCAATTGACCCTTGAATGCCTGACAGTGACTGTCCTGCGGTCGTCCCAAGAGCATTGAGGTCAGCCCTCCGGCGCCACGTCACTGCCCCCGGCCTGGCAGCTGCCCTAAGTCCCCAAGTCCTGTGTCTCCACCTCCAGGGGCCACATCCATCCGCATCTGCAGCGCCCCCGCGCCGTGTTCTGGCACCTACGCTGCCCGGCACTTACCCTGCCGGTTAACGATGCGGCGGGCCCCTGTCCCGGGATAGGAGAGCAGTGGACGCTCCCCGCGGAGCAGCAGGACCGCGCGAGGATGAGGGACACATGTCTTGCTCCCACAGGATGATCCCCGGGGCGGACTGTTGTGTGAACCAGGGCGACAGGCCTATCCGGACGCGGTGCAGGAGGTTGTACCCAAGGGCGGGGGGGACCGCAGCCTGCCTGCTGATGCATGAGCCACCCCCGTAAAGAGCAGTGCACCCCACAGAGGAGGGCGGTGGGTGGGGCGGGTCCCAGGGAGCTGGGGCCGGGAGGGGAGCACCCACTCGAGCTGTTTCTATATCCAGCGAACTTTGAACTAGAAGAGTTTGTTGAAATTTTTAACTGATCTTTTGTGAGTAAAGAGGAAAACAGGAACTAAATGTCACGGGGGCGAGCGGAGGGTGGTGAGAGGAACGCCCTGGGCCCGAGAGGGGACAAGCGGTCCCCGTGCGCACAGTCCAACCTGTCGCTCGGACGTCAGAGGAGAAGGTCCGTACGTTGGAGCTGCAAGAGGTGACAAAACAGCGCGTGGGCCTGGATATCTACACTCCGTGGCCTCTCCGTGCGCTGTCACAGTGACTGGACACCGGAGACTCGCTCTCGGGCCTTAGGGGTGGGCCGGGGCCAGTCGGAGGGCGGCGGCGTGACGAGAGACGAGGGGCGCAGAGCGTGGACGCTGACCGAGCGCCTCGACGTCCACTGCGCAGCCCCGTGGCCTCTACAGCCTCTTTCCCTGAGACCCCGCGCCCCCGGGCAGACGGAGAAATGCGCTTTTATGGAGAAGGAAACGGATTCGGCGCTTAGGGTCTGGGACCACAGGTGCCCCCAGCACCGTGTCACCCCACACCCCACCGACCCGGTCCTTTGCACGCCTCCTCGTCTGCTTGCACACCTGCTTATCTATTTATACGCCTCCGTCACTGCTTGCATGCCTCAACTGCTCGCACACCCCCATCAATTTTTGCACATCTCCATCACTGTTCACACATCTCCATCACTGCTTGCACGCCTCCTCAACTGCTTGCACACGCCCACGACGTTAGGCACACCTCCAACACTGTTTGCACCTCTCCATCATTGCGCCACCCCTCCAGACTTTCTTGCACACCCTCTCAACTGCACGTATAGGTAACGCTCACAAATGACCCCCGTGCTGCAGGTGAGGCTGCTGAGGGTCTGGGCCGGTTTGCATGCACGTGACCACCCCAGTACCTGCCACTCCCAGGACGCGCGGGGCTTCCTGGAGGGCGAGGCGCCCTCTCTGCGCCCTGGCTCAGGACACGGTGTCAGATTCCTCTCGGATCCCCGCACCCCCCTCCCCCGTGGACCTGCAGGAGCCGGAGCACCAGCTGTGCCTCTTGGGCAGATGGCAGAGGGGCTGAGAAGAACCGGGTGGCGGGGCCGAGGGGCGGCAGGTACCTTTCTCTCCCGTGGGGCCGACTCTTCCAGGCCGTCCGGGCGCGCCTTTGTCTCCCTTCTCTCCGGCATCCCCTGCGGAAGAAGTGAGCGCGTTTAGGAGCCCCTTCTGAGCCGGATCCAGTGCGATGTGTGGAGGAGCCGCAGCGGGCCAGCCGGGCCCCGGACATCTCCTGTCTCCTGACCGCTCCCGTCCCCAGGCGCTTCCAGCACTCTTCCCACCTCCATCACCGAGGGCTCCGGGCCTTCCTGCCCCAAATCTGCATCGGGACTCTGCTTCCGGGCCCTCCTCACCCCTCCAGGGACGAGGTGACCCTCCAGCGCTCCCTGAAACCCCCCCCTGCCTGCCCTGCTGTCCCCCCGCCCTCACAGCAGCATGAGGAGAGCAGGGGTCTCGGGGATGCCCCACGGCCAGGTGTCCCCCTGGCCTCCCGCCCTGCATCTGGCTGATGCACCTGGGGGGTATTAACAGGCGCTCACATCGGCATCCCCTGGTCCCTGCAGCACGCCCCCCCTCCCCCCTGCAGCACACGGAGCCACCGGACTCGGACTCGGGTTCGCTGCCAGGTGTGTCCTCTCAGCCGAGCTGCACGCCCCCAGGCTTTATCGCGCAGCCACGTGCTATTTCCAACCTGTCGCTTATCTCATTCAGAACTGAAACGGGGACTCGTGCTGCTTGTCTCCTGATAGCCCACACCTGGCATGCCACCCCCGACCTAATGGCTTCCCCGGGGGATGAGTCCCTCCTGCGACTTTCCCGTTCTGGCCGACACACCGATTGTTCCGGACGGCAAGCCCTGGGCATGGCAGTCACTCTGCCTCCCTCATCAGCGAAGCCTCCGCCCGGCTCTGTGACGTGCAACGGGCCCAGTCCCTGTCCCACCCGTGTTCTGTCCCAGGCGGGCCCCCCTGGGCCTCGTGCAGCTCTGGGGACCGTCCCCACTCGGCTCACGCAGGACCGATGTTTGCACAACGTGGAGACACCACAGAAGCAGGGTAGGGTGTGGCGGGGGCAGAGCCGGGAGGCCCGAGGGCAGACACCAAGGTCCCCCCACCCTCCCCGTCCCCCCAACTCGAACCCACACCAGAGCCGTCTTCCTAAAACACAGATCCGAGTACGTTACGTCCCTTCTCAAAACCACCAACAGGCGGAAAGTGGTTACAAATGACGTCCCGTCCTGAAAGCCGTCCTCCGTGGGTCTCCTCCTGGAGCCCAGGTGTTCACGGCCACCTCCTCACCTGAGTCTCCAGGTTGCTCTTCCCGGGCCCCTCGCCGCTGACTCTTGTCTCCAGTGACCAGGACCTTTTCCCCATCACAGGGCTCGTCTGCCTCCCTGCCGGGCCACCCCCCGCCCCGCGACAGCACACGGGTGCCCCCGCCCCGGTCCGCGCAACGCCACCAACATCTAAGGAACTTCAGCTCCCTGCGATCCTCCCCAGGCGCTCACACTTGGTGAGGGGCTTCGCCGACGTTGCAGATCCCCCAGTGACATTCCCAAAACTGATCGTGGGGCCGAAGGAGGGGACAGTCCATAGAAACTTAAGTAAGCAAAGTGAAAAGGCAAAGTGAGTGCCAGCAAAACCTAGAAGACTGGGCTGGCGAGTCGCTGTCACCTTCGGGCCACCACCCTGAAGGCTCCATCCGGCCTCCCGTCGGAGGGTGGGCTGACACGTGCTTAGTGCACATTCGTGGCCCTTAAATCTCTGGGTACTTCACCTTTCTGAAAAAAGGAAATTATTACAACAGCAATGCTTGGAGACACGTGGATAGACCAGCGAGAAACACGAACAGAATGAGCTCGCCACGCACCACTCCTCTCCCTGAGGCAGGAAACAGGAAAACTACACCCTTAAAAACAGGACTTTCTAGGACTGTGACCTCACATGGCTTTTGTCTCTCTCAGATCATCAGAAAATCCCTCAAACACGGTGCTCGGCTCCCCAAGATTCTGCTTCACGGATGATCGGTCATACTGGCCCGCATGTCTCGGCCAGTCCTTGGGGGGCAGGCGCCCCGAGCTCCGCCGTGGTCCCTGTGGCAGGGGCATCCAGAGAGCCTCCCTAGCGCCTGGGTGGTGTAAACGCCCCAGCCCCGAGAATGGGGTGCCCTGGGTCCTGGAAGACACCACGTGGGTGTTACTGGAAGGAACTTGGGCGTGTCCCTCGCTGTTCACACCCACACCCGGGGGTGGGGGGCAGCGCGGGAGACCACAGGAGCCGTCGGTGGCAGGGTGCCTCCCGGGCCCGCTGTCTCCTGGTGAGCTGGGCCTCCTCCTTGGGGCCGAGCCCTACGTGTGCTTCTCAAGCACGAAGCTGCCTTCGAGTGCTGGTCGTAGTGGGCAGGGCCCGAGGGGGCTGTCGGCCGCGGGTCTCCGGGGACCTGCAGAGCAGTGGCCCTGCTGCAAGGACCCAGGACCGTATCGCCATAAGCCTCTCCCCCAGGACTTACACACTGTCTGCGCAGGGAGCCCGATGTCCTCTCCCACACCCTCCCCTTTACCAGGTGTTGGTTTGGGACCGATGAGCCGTACACAGTTGGGAGGGACGAGGCCTTTCTCTAGCGGGAGGGGCTAACATTCCACGAGTCCCGCTCATTCCCCCTCACTGACACACGGCCCTCTCCTCCCTCAAGGAAGCGAAGGACGCGTGGCCGGCGTTCACCCCTTGCTGCCTCCCTGCCGATCACGTGAAGACCCACGGCACAAAGCTTTCTGCCTGGATGGCATCTGGGCTCATTCTCGACCCAACAGGGAAGACACACGTCAGGTACTTGGTGCAGGTACTTGGATGTCTTTGCGGCCAGTTGAGGGAGGGCCGTGCATGCTCCTGGCTCTCCGGCACCTGCGTCCACGGGGACGTCACCCCATAGCAAGAGAGGAAGCAGCAAAGTCATGCCTCCGAGGAGAAGGTCCCCGGAGGCGTGTGTTAGTCAGGTCACCTTGCTCCTGGGCCAGGAGGCGACCCTTGGTCCTCGCCCCCACCCCCCACACACAGAATGGGACGCGGTGAGGTGACGGGCGGGCTAATGACCGTGGCTGTGACATCACCCCACAACGTGTCCGTGGATTTAACGTTTACCTTGAACACACGCAACTTTTACTTGTCAACTATACCTCAGCCAAGCTGGAGAGAACAACAAGACACCCGGATTGAAAGGACTTCAGGAAGCTTCTCGGGGCGCCTGGTGGCTCAGTCGGTTGAACGTCCGACTCTTGGTTTCGACTCAGGTTATGATCTCCGGCCTGAGCCCTGCGTCGGGCTCCACCCTCAGCACGGAGTCTGCTTGGGACTCTCTCTCCCTCTCTCTGCTCCTCCCCCCACCATGCTCCTTCTCTCTCTCTCTCAAATACATAAATAAACCTTAAAAAAAAAAAAGGAAGTTTCACTACTGGAATTGTCCCATGGGTGTGGACAGACTATGGCCATCCAGACTAGGGGACAACACTGCTGATTTTTTTCATCGCGGGGTCTGGAATGCACCCCTGCAGCCCCGAAACATCCCACGTGGCTTCTGCATGACCTGGGGGCCCGTCCTGTTCACTTGCTGGAGGAAAATGTCCTACACGGAGCAGGGTTCATAGAGGCCTCATCCTCTTCCAAGAAGCCCACTCCGTCCCTGCTCACTGAGGCCACCCGCCTGTCCGCCCCCGGCTGGAGCCTGCCCTCGCCAACCCCATCCACCCTCACAAGGGCCTGGTCCCCGGGGATGTCCAGCTCCGTCCTTGGTGGCGGTCATTCTCATCACGGGTCGACGGCCCCTAGATGTAAGTCTGCTTCCTCCAAGGTCTCCTTACGGAGAATGCCGACGGCATTCCCGCAAAAGGCCCATTTGGCAGAGACCAGGCTCTGGGGCCGGGTCCTTGCAGTTGGAGCAGGAAGGTAGGGGCCGCGTTTGGGGGCAGGGGAGGCAATTGGTGTGAGTCCCGAGCAGGACGCCCAAGCTCGCCAGCCCCCCGCGGGGCACCTGCCCTGTACAAGGCTTTTTAAATCCCTTTTGAACACGAGGCCCACACTTTGATCTTGACCTGGGCCCCTGGACTTGTGGAGCTGGTCCTGCTTGGGAATCACAAGGTTTGGAATCTCTTGGGTGCACTGCGGAGAAACCCGGGGAGATGCGGGCGTGCTACTTGCCCGCCGGCTGGTGCCCACCCCACGTCTGGTCTGCAGAGCAAGCTCCACCCGGAGGTAAATTATAGGCAAACCAACCAGAGACAGCCTTTGGGTTTTTTTGTTTGTTTTTTAAAGAAAGAATTAAGAGCTCTCAGGAACCAGCGTAGGAGCCCTGGCTTCACAGCTCTGTGACCCAATTTGGCAAACCGCTAAATGTCCTTCTCTGCAAAATGCACCAGATGAGATCGTCTCATTCTGAAAGTCATTTGAGGCGGCGTGTGCGGTGCTTGGAACAAACGTCAGTGGCCCTTATGGGGTCCCTGTGGGCTGAGGCGCAGACAAGCAGCTAGCCTCAGAATTACAGAACCCCTTGGCCAAAGGGAGTGTAGACATTACATAGTGTGGCCTTAATTTTGCAGATGGGGAAACCGAGGCAGTGGCGCTCAGACCCCGAGCTTTCAGCCGCACCAGCACTCGGGCCTCAGACACCCTCGGGAGGCCTGGTCCAGGTTACCTTTGAGTCCCGGGACGAGAATGTGCAGGGAGCAAGCGTCTTCCGCCGTCTGCTGAGGACGTCCCAGTGGAAGCAGCCACAGGAAGGCCAGGCCGATCAGAGCCAGGTCCCTCTTCATCACGAGCACCTGCGGGACAGTGGCTCCTGCACGAAGGAAGGGGACACAGTGGCGGGAGCTTAAAAACCGGGGCCAGGGCATGGGCAGCTGTCGGGGCCTGTCTGTCCCTCGTGGGACCACCTTCACCTCCCCTGCCCTGCCACCACCCTGGGGCCTCCATCCTGACGGCGGCCACCAACCCTCGCCCCTGCTGCCCTGTGGCTGATACTCAGCACGCACGAAGGCCCGCGTGTGGGCCTGTGGAAGCTATGACCCTGCGCCCAGAACAGACGGGAGAGCCGCCCAGCTCCCCAGCACAGGTCGGGCCCCGCGGCCCCGGGAGCCGTGCTCCGCGATCGCGTGTCTCCTGCGGCTTCCGAGCAGGACTGCGCGCAGGTGTGTCCGTAACAGACGGTGTGCAGCGTGCTTGGCCTCGAGCTTCCCAAGGCACCGGGTCCGCGCGCCCCGTGCTGAGCCCCACCTGCTTCCCTCAGGGTTATGCTGTGGGGCTCACCCGTGTCGCCACGTACAGCCCTGGCTCATCCATCCTCTGTCATTGAGCACCAGTCCCCAGTGGGAGTGCGACGGGGACAGAGCCAGAAGGCTCAGGAGGACACAGCTGGCCCTGAGTCACCCCGGGGATGGGTGGCAGCCCCCAGAGACCCAGCACCTGAGACTTTGATGATCAAAGGTCAGCACATCACTCCCATCTCACAGGTCAGGGGACCAAAGATGAGGGAAACAGCGTTACCCCACTGGTAGGTAGGAAGGTGGGGTCGGGCCCCCTGACCCACCTCACCTCTCCCTTCAGCTCCTGCCAGCCACAGGAGCACGGAGCACTGAGCACCGAGCACCTCCTCACGTCATGAAGGCAGTGGGATTTTACACTGTGTTTGTTCACACTTGATAGAGAAAAGAGCCGCTATTTCCTACCAAACATGGACACGTGGATCTCCTCTCATTCCCGAAACTGCCTGGAGGGCCGGGCTTCTCACCGGAACGGTGGCTGGAGGCTGGACCCGGATGCCGGCACTCGGTCCACCCTCACCTGCACCCGCACCAGGGAGCCACGCCACGGAGAGGGAAAAAGGGATGAGCTTTGGCCCTTTCGACCTTCTCCGGTCACTGGGCTTTGTGTCCCGTGCTGGCAACTTGCTGTGGAAGCAGGTGACATGTGAGCGCACCTGCAGCTGGGAAAGCGCCGGGGGTCCCGGAGGGTGCTGGAATGGGTGGGTGAGCAGGAGTTCACACCAGCCACACCTGGAGCATCATGTTCTCCTGCTATGGGTTTTCATGTTCTGTGAGGGCTCTTCACACCTAAGGCCCACGCGGGACTCCCGGGGCCAGTGCCTGGGACCCCGGCCAGTGCGGCTCACGGCCCTGCCATCCACCGGGGTCCTGGAATTCCTAACAGTCTCGGACAGCGGAGCGGCCAGGCCTCTCGGCTAGTGTGTTCTAACTGTAGGGAACTTGGCTGCGGCCTGAGAAGCAAACGTTTGGGTTCTTTCCAGAAAGTAGCTCTTTACAGTAATGTATAATGTAGGTCTATACAGTAATATAATGTAGGTCAATTGTATCGCAGTTTTGGGACGCCTGGGTGGCTCAGAAGTTGAGCATCTGCCTTCAGCTCAGGCAACGACCCCGGGGTCCTGGGATCGAGTCCCACATCAGACACCCCGCATGGGGCCTGCTTCTCCCTCTGCCTGTGTCTCTGCCTCCCTCTGTGTGTCTCATGAATAAATAAAATCTTTTTTAAAAATTGCATCTCAGTTTTTAAAAAGTCACAATAAACATTTGATCCACCAACATTTGAGCTTAAGCCTGTGGATTCTTGCTTCTTGGTATTTGTGGACGCAAATGGGGCTTGGATTTTTTAAACATCTCTGGTGTCAAAAGCTGACACGGGAGTTTGCAGCTAGAAGGGGTGCGATGAGGGGCGAGCCCCTCCCTGCAGCCCTGGCCACTCACCATCCCCGCATCTCCTGGTGAGCGCAGGCCAGGCCTGGGGGGAGCCCCTGCCTGGAGTCCTGGCTCTTCTCTGTCTTCCAGGGAGAGGAAGTCAGCTTGTAAACGGAGAGGCTACAGCCCCTTCAGGTCCTCTGTAAGAACCCTATCTCCATCTCCCAGCCAGAGACCAGGAGGTTCCCACCCTCCCTCCAGCGCAGGAAGCCAGAATTTCCCAGGGGAAATTCAGTTTGGAAAAATTAGTAGAAGCTCATCGTAAGAATGAAATACTCTCTGTCTCTCAAATAAATAAAATCTTTAAAAAGAGAGAGAGAAAGAGAAAATGAAGTAGACAATTAAAAATAATGTGGCTTGAAAAAAATAAATAAAAAATAAAAATAATATGGCTTGGGGCACCTGGGTGGCTCAGCGGTTGAGCATCTGCCTTCAGCTCACGTCATGATCCCAGGACCCTGAGTCCCACATCGGGCTCCCTGCCCGGGTGGGGGCCTGCTTCTCCCTCTGCCTGTCTCTGCCTCTCTGTGTGATTAATAAATAAAATCTTTTAGAAAAAGAAAGAAGAAAGAAAGAAAGGAAAGAAAGAAGAAAGAAAGAAAGAAAGAAAGAAAGAAAGAAAGAAAGAAAGAAAGAAAGAAAGAAAGAAAGAAAGAGAATGTGGCTTAATAGAAAGAAAGAAAGAAAGAAAGAAAGAAAGAAAGAAAGAAAGAAAGAAAGAAAGAAAGAAAGAAAGAAAGGTAGAGAATGTGGCTTAATTTGCCAAACTTATAATCGTAGGTTTTCATTGAGCGCCTGCAGCAGGGCCCAGCACTTACAGCCGGAGAACCTGAGAGCGGGAGAGCCACACTGGAAGCCCCGGGGAGCTCTGCCAGCGGCCGCCCCGCCCGCCCAGGTGCTCACTTCCCGGTGACAAGGGCTCTCCCAGGGCGCACCCGGACGGCGCCCACACAAAGGAGGAAGAGGCCTTTCCCTAGAGGGAGCTCCCCGCAAACTGCCCGTCCTCTCAGGGGGCAGCCAGGTTTCTCAAGCCCGTGGATGAGCTGGACCCACAGGGAAGGCCCCGGCTCGGCTCTGCCAGCAGGGATCGTGTCCCAGCAGATGGGAAGTCTGGTGGGGGCCGCGGGGGGCCTTCCCCGCGGGGGCTTTTAAATTCCTAAGTCCCCTCCCTCGGGCCGGAGCGAGGGCCAGTTGTGAGCGCCCGCTGGGCTGGGAGGAAGGGACCCGTCCACCGGCTCTGGCCTCGGGGCCTGCCGAGCCGCACACGTGGCCCGCCCGCCGCTGAGCCCGACGGAGGTCCGGCCTCGGGTCCCCATCACGCGGTCCACGCAGCCCCACACACAGGTGGCAGGCACAGCCCGCTCCTGCTGCCTGGGGATGAGCCGCACGGCCACCTTCCACACCTTTCACACGGGGGTTCGGGCAACGCTGCGCCCCGTCGGAGCCCTACCTGGGTCGTCGGGTAGCGGGGAGCCCTCACGCCCGGCCTGCGTCAGCCCAGGAAGTTCCCACCTGGAGCCCCTGAACTGATCAGACCTCTGAAGTCTAGTGCCAGGTTCCTTCGGCCGATTGCACCCTCCGGGGGGACCTGAGAACAGACCCCACGTGCGCCCTCCACCTGAGTCCTCGCCCTGGCCGCATCTGGAACCTCCCGGCCCAGCGTATCCCTGCAGACTGGCGGGGCCCCCCCTGCTCCCCGAGGCGGCCAGGGCACCGGGCCGAGCATCCCTACCTGCAGCGCACACCAGGCGGAGGGGCGTCCTGACCGTCGGGGACCCACGGGGACACTGCGCCCCGGAGCCGCATGGCTGCTATTTAGGGAGGCCGCCGAGCCCCACGGGCGGCGAGCGTGGCCTGGGCTGTCAGGCTGCCCAGCAAATCAGCCTGGCGTCTGCTGTGTTATCTGCAAAGCGCTTCCTGTTTGAAATACATCCGCGGGCCTGCGGGAGGGCGGCGGGGGGTGTGGGAACCCTGAAGCAGCCGGGACGCCCTTGCAACTCTTCACCCCGAGCACCCCATCCCGACCCTGCTGTGGCTGTTCTGCTCTGCTCTTCTCCTTCTGAGAAAATAAGCATGAGGATGGTGGGAATTGAGGAAAGCGGGAGGAGCGGTCATCAGCACCCCGTGTCACTTCAGACAGAAACACCTGTGGCTCACACGCTCCCCTCCACACGACCCGTGCGGGGTTCCACGTCAAGGCCTTTGCTTCTCGTCCCCCGCCTGTGGAGACTGAGCCCACACGACGCCCAAACTCACTGCACCCCCAGGGTTTCGGGTCAATGCAGCGTCTCTGTGGTGGGCGGATCTGGCTTCTCTATAGCCTGGCTCCTGCCCGAGGAGGGGAGGGGGCCTATTTTTTTTTTAAGATTTTATTTATTTATTCATTAGAAACACAGAGATAGAGAGAGGCAGAGACACAGAAGGAGGGAGAAGCAGGCTCCATGCAGGGAGCCCGATGCGGGACTCGATCCCGGGACCCCAGGATCACGCCCTGGGCTGAAGGCAATGCTAAACCGCTGAGCCACCTGGGCTGCCCAGGGGAGGGGGCTTCTTTAAGAAAGATACACACATCTATCTTTCTTAAAAAGCTACATTCAAAGCAGTGTTTTTATTTAGGCTGAAAACACAAGTCACGACATGACAAATTTTGTAAAAACTGTCAGACCCCACACAGGTCACAAAATCCATGGAAAAGAGTGGATTTTTTTTTATTAAAACCACCTCATAGGGGCGCCTGGGGGGTTCAGTCGGTGAAGCGTCTGCCTTCAGCTCCGGTCATGATCCTGGGGTCCTGGGATCGAGTCCCGTGTCCCACACCCTGCTCAGCGAGGCGTCTGCTTCTCCCTCTGCCTCTGCCTGCTGTTCACCCTGTTAGGGCTCTGTCTCTCTCAAATAAATAAATAAAATCTAAAAAAAAATAAAAATTAAAAAAAAAAACACCTAATAGCATAAATAAATCTGAAACTTAGACCCAATGAGCCACTTCCTGAGAAAAACACAACCCACCACAATGGACCCAACATGAAACAGAGGACATAGTAGCCTCGTAACAATTAAGGGGATTGAATGTGTAACTTGAAAACTCTCAGGAAGGAAACTTCAGGCCCGACGATCTCACAAGAGAATGCTACCAAACTTTAAAAAAAAAAAATTAACACCAGTTTACACACCTCTTCCAGGAGAAAGAAGAGGGAGGGACATTTACCAACTCACTTTATGAAGTTGGTATTACCCCAGTACCAAAACCAGAGACAGTACAAGAAAAAAAAATTATAGACCAATAACCCTCATGAGCGTAGATGCAAAAATCTTTATAATGTTAGCAATAGAATTGAGCAATATATTAAAAAGAGTTATAAATTATAAGCAAATGGACTCTTTGGGGGATGCAAGTCTGGGTCAATATTCAAAAGTTGACCAATGCAATCAACCATTCTTTGTTAGCACACACAAAAAAATCATATGATCATATCAATAGGTACAGAAAAAGCATTTGACAAAATTCAACACCCCTTATGATAAAAAAAAAAAAAAACTCTCTGGAAAATAGGGATGCGGGCGCTTCCCCAGCTTGATGAAGAGCATCTATGTTAAAAACATACAATGATGTCATCCTGAGGGTGGACTGAATGTCTACCCCCTAATATCAGGACCAGGCCAGGACATCCACTGGGACCACTTACTCAATGCAGTGCTGGGAGTCCCAGCTGGCGCAAAGAACACAGGAAGGGACAAAAGGCACACAGGTCTGAAAAACACAGAACAGCCCTTTGTTGCAGGTGACGTAACTGCCTGCTTGAGAATCCCAAAGAGTCTACACAAACCAGAACCAAGTAGGAGCTCGGCGAGGCTCAGAGCACAGCACGAACGTATAGAAATAAGCGTAGTTCTACGAGCTACATGACCACGTAGGCTCTGCAATGAAAAATCATTTACAATCAGGCAGCCCGGTGGCTCAGGGGTTTAGCGCCGCCTTCAGCCCAGGGCCTGATCCTGGGGTCCCGGGATCGAGTCCCGTGTTGGGCTCCCTGCGTGGAGCCTGCTTCTCCCTCTGCCTGTGTCTCTGCCTCTCTCTCTCTCTCTCTGTGTGTCTCATGAATAAATAAATAAAAATCTTCTAAAAAAAATCATTTACAATCACTCAAAGAAATGAAGTGCCTTGGGGTAAATCTAACAAAACATGTCAGGATCTAAGTGCTGAAACACCAGATGCCGACCAAGAAAGTCACAGCAGCTCTCAGGAACCGAGAGACACGTCGCGCTCCCCAACAGGAAGGCTCAGCGTAGGGAAGACACCCACTCCCCCCAGAGTGATCCGCAAGCTCAACACCCCTCCTATTAAAATCCCAGTAAGAAATTTTATACAGCTAGAGACAGGATCATTTAAAATTCATATGAAGGGCGGCCCGCGTGGCTCAGGGCTGTAGCGCCGCCTTCAGCCCAGGGTGGGATCCTAGAGTCTCGGGATCAAGTCCCACATCAGGCTCCCTGCATGGAGCCTGCTTCTCCATCTGCCTGTGTCTCTGCCTCTCTCTCTCTCTGTCTCATGAATAAATAAATAAAATCTTTAAAAATAAATAAATAAAATTCATATGAAAAAGACAAAGGAAGCAGAACAGCTAAAAACAATTCTGAAATGAAGAATAATGTAGGCGGAATCAGTCTGCCCAGTTTCAAGGCTTTTATACAGTGGGATTGACCAGAAAACCCACACAAACATACCCAACCGATTTAAGGGTTTGTTTTTTTTATTGTGATAAAATACACGTACCATCTAATTTACCATCATAATCACTTCTGAGTGTGGAGTTCAGTGTAGCAAGTACATTCCTAATGTCGCATGGCCCCAACGTCCATCTGCATGACTCTCTCCACCTTGTGTGACTGAACCTCTGTCCCCACACCAACTCCCCACTACACCCCCACCGCAGCCGCAGCCCCTGGCCACAGCTCCTTGACTTCCTGTGATTTTGACTACGCTAAGTATCTCATGTGATTGGAATCCAACAGGATTTGTCTTTTCGTGACCGGCTTATTTCACCGAGCATAACGTGTCAAGGTTCACCCGTGTCGGAGCTGGTGTCAGAACAGCTTAACGCACCTAAATCGTAAGGAGTACAGCCCCAACTGCACTTCACCCTTAGCCTCACTCCCCTCAGGGCCATGTGGTGATGCTCTGGACATACTGTCCCACTGTGGGCCTGGGGGCGCAGGGCACTGGCTTCTCGGGGCAGGGCCAGGGATGCAGCTAAACATCCCACGGTGGACTGCACAGTTCCCACCACGACAATAACCAGGCTCCAAACGGCAAGAGTGCTCACGCGGGAACCCCATAGCCATATCCCAAAGATACCCCTGGCTACTCCAACGCCTCCTGACCCCAGGCCTGAGACAGCTGTTGTAACTGATCACGCACCACGTCGAGTGTTGCACCCCCTGGACCCAGGCTGAATGCCAGGGGGTGAAGGCCCAGCGTCTGAGCACCCAGGTGACGGTGAGGACAGCTCAGTCCTCACAACCAGCCGGCCCTGCAGGGCACTAGTACTCCAGTTGGAGCTCAAGACACAGGGCCGGGAACAAGGGCATTTACTTGCCCGAGATCACACAGTTAGGGGCCATGCGGGGTCCACCTGTCTCCCCAGAGCTGTGCTTTCCAGGCTGCATGGAGCGAGCAGACGGGGAACCTACCTGTCCATCCTCTGGTCTCACAACTGACCTAGGGCACTGACTTTTTGTTTTTTGTCCTGAATTGTTAAGGCCTTTTTTTTTTTTAAGTGCTAAAATCCAATAATTACTCTCGGTTATAGAATAAGTGATAATATTATACTAACTTACCTGTTTCAAGTCGATTGTAAATTTGAACCATTTTCAACTAGAAATCATGTTTACACCCGCCTCGCAAATAAGCCCCGAAAACTCAGGAGAAACCAGTCGGTACCTCTGCCTGCAGCCCTTCTCTGGCTTCCTTCCCTCCCTCTTTCTCTCCTTCCCTGTTTTTTTCTTGAAAGCACAGAACCACGCCGCTGGGCGCAGGCTTTTCCTGCGGAACCGTGACCCTCTCAGGCAGCCTGGCCGCCGCGGTGGGTCAGGATGAGAATCTGGCTCGGCTCCCGGGGACTGTTTACATTTCTCAGAGATAACGGAGAAATCTGCTCCCAAGAGCCAGATCAAGCCCACTTGTCTCTGGATGGGAATCTTCCCTGGAGGTCACCCAACCAGGCCTCCGTAGCTCTGGATACTTTGTCCCTGCGGACGTTAACCTCGGCCACCTCCCTCCTCCTGTCCAAAGGCCCCATCTCTCCAGAGCTCCCTGACCGTGCAGAGCAGCACTTAGGCCTCCCTCCTGCAGGCGGGGCTCATGTATCCCATCCTCTCGAGTACAAGGGTCCCCTGTGGACCCCGTCCCCAGACGGTCAGGGAGTCCCCCACAGGTCAGAGCCAGAGCTCGCAGCGCCCACCCAGAGATCCAGCTCTGGCCTCACCATAGAGCTCGCCAGCAAGATGGATGTGCATGTCCACGCGGGGAGGCTGTGACGTGCCAGTCATCTGATGACATCACACCACGCAAGATCATTAGTGCACCCAGGATCACAGGGCCTCGAACGTGAGCGTGCACCAGAACCATCCAGACCTCTGAAAACAGGCCGCTGGGCCCCCACCCCAGACTTTCTGAGCCGGTAGGCTGGTGGCGGGACCTGGGCACTTCTGTTTCTCACCAGCTCCCGAGCTCTGCTGGGGCTGCTGGCCCAGGGACCAGGCTCTGGGGACCGCTGCCTCCGACACAGGGTCGCTACAAGGCCTTGAGTCGGGGTAAGCGCCTGACACGCGGGGACACTCACGAATCACGTGGTGCCTGTCCTGCACCTTCTCACACACCCGCCCCTGCCTTTTCAATCCTTGGTCACCCCACGAGACCACACACTCTTGCTCCCCCCCCCCGCCCCCCGGGACCAAAAGCCAACAATTTAATGCCTGACAGCAGGAGGGCGGACCTGCCGGGCGGTGGCACCCGTCTCCACAGCAGCCCCCTCGGAGCAGTAGCAGCAGCCACATAACCGCGTCATCGGGCCCGTCATCAGGGTCAACAGTGAATAGATGTTGAGTTTGGGGGGAGTGAATTTTCAACTACATAGAGGTCTGTGGCCCTGGCTGTGTTGTTCAAGTCAACGGTGTAGTTTTCTCTTTCAACAGCAAGTTTACTAAGAAAAATTGTGGTGACGACGTTTAGCACATTAGTCTCCAAACGATTCCGTTGTGCACCCCGCCGCCGAGCAGGTCATCTCCAGTATGCGTGCGGCCACTAACATGTTACAGAATGCACGATAGCATGAGGAGCACGCACATGGTCGTAAAAACAGAAGTTTTAAATGCGCAAAAGTAAATACTAATTTTAGTGAAAGCCATGTGATGGAATTTTTTAAAGCTTGGTTTAATGTGTTGTGATATAGCAACTTAAAAAAATGGTTCTTCATTTGATATTGGATTTTAATAAATATCACAGCTGAAGGATTCCTAAATAAGAACACGTTCAGAACTTGCTTCAAAAATCCCCAGCAGGGGTGCCTGGGTGGCTCAGTGGCTGAGTATCTGCCTTCGGCTCAGCGTGACCGCGAGGCCCCAGGATTGAGTCCCGCATCGGGCTCCCTACAGGGAGCCTGCTTCTCCCTCTGCCTGTTTCTCTGCGTCTCTGTGTCTCTCATGAATAAATAAAAATTTAAAAATCTTCCAAAAAAAAATCTCCAGCAAAACAAGGGGGTGGAAGCAGATTAAACACAATCCATAAAACAGCAGCAGCTTGAGCTGGATGACGGGCACATAGCTCATCACACGACTGTTACACTTGCGTAGGTGGATCTAAGGATTCTCAGAAGACCCTTCAAGACATGGAAATGCAAGCAGATCACGGACTATGCTTCATCGTCAGCAGTCGTGCAGCTACATTTCTCAACGACCAGCATTCCCCATCTATCCTGGCATTCTGGTCAGCTTTTTTTTTTTATATATATAGAATTTATTTATTCATGAGAGACACAGAGAGAGGCAGAGACACAGGCAGAGGGAGAAGCAGGCTCCCTGCAGGGAGCCCGATGCGGGACTCGATCCTGGGACCCCGGGGTCACACCGAGCCCAAGGCAGACGCTCAACCACTGAGCCACCCAGGCGCCCCTGGTCATCTTTGTTCTTATAATTGGCAACTGTTGCATTAATTTTTAACAAATGAATTCTAAGTCAACTGAGTCTTTATAAGAGTTTTAGATGGATTCGAGAATATTCTATTTCCAAGTTTTCACAGCAGGCAGATTTTGCAGGTAACACATCTAAAATGAAAGCATTTCTCCTTGGCCACCTTCAGGTATGCTCATTCCTTAATACACACTAGTTTCAAAAGCAAGGGTTTCCTCACAAAATGCTAAGCATCTCTTTCCTTGGGACATGGACTTTTTGTTCTAATGTCTACTAGATATATAACCAACAGCCACTTGGCATAATAGAAAACTCAAAATTTAGAATATTGTTTAAAAAGAAAAATGCGGGCAGCCCAGGGGGCTCAGCAGTTTAGTGCCGCCTGCAGCCCAGGCCATGATCCTGGAGACCTGGGATTGAGTCCCATGTCGGGCTCCCTGCGTGGAGCCTGCTTCTCCCTCTGCCTGTGTCTCTGCCTCTCTCTCTCTCTGTGTCTCATGAATACATAAAATCTAAATAAATAAATAAATAAATAAATAAAATAAAATAAAATAAAATAAAATAAAATAAAATAAAATAAAATAAAATAAAATAAAATAAAAAGAAAGATGCCTTGGGGCATTTGGGTGCTTCAGTCCATGAAGCAGCTGCCTCAGCTCAGGTCATGATCTCGGGGTCCTGGGATCGAGGCCCATGCCCGGCTCCCTGCTCAGTGGGAAGCCTGCTTCTCTCTCTACCCCTACCCCCTGCTCATACTCTCAAGTAAATCAACAAAATCTTTTAAAGAAAAATGGCTGGGATGCCTGAGTGGCTTAGTGGTTGAGCGTCTGCCTTTGGCTCAGGTCATGATCCCGAGGTCCTGGGATTGAGTCCCGCATCCAGCTCCCTGCATGGAGCCTGCTTCTCCCTCTGTCTGTGTCTCTGCCTCTCTCTCTCTGTCTCTCTTGAATAAATAAAATCTTAGAAAGAAAGAAAAATGCCTGGGTCCATGTACCTGTAGCCCTTTCTCCCCAGCTTATGGGGCTGGGGCAGCTGACCCCCAAGGCCTACCACCTGCAGCTTTAGGAAGCACATACTGAAAATCCTCAGCACTAGTCACTTCTTTAAAAAAATCAGTATCTTGTTTTAGATGCGTTAAGTGATAAAGTCCCATTACACAGATGAAAAGTACAGGGTGACCCCCAAATACTGTGTCCTCAAGACTACACTCAAGTAAAACTAGGGATCAGCCTATAGCTCCTCACGTTTCTGGGCTTATGTTCATCTGGTTATTTTCTGAAGACCTAACGGATGCTCAACCTTGTTGGAGGACAGGACGCGGGGAGGCCTCCTGCAAAGGCGCAGGAACACGCAGAAACACGCAAAGAGCTGGCTCGGTGCCCGGGCGCCGGGGAAGGGCCGAAGACAATCTCGCTTTACCTGGCTGGGAGGCCCAGGCGGCAGGAGCCAGGTTGCGGCGGGCGGACTCCTCCGAGGACAGGCGAAGGTCCCGCTGACTGCGGGGGGAAGCCCTCCTCCCTCCCACCCAGGGCTCCAGCTCCCAAACGGGGGAGGGCGGGCGGGTCCCCACAGCTAATACACCTGGGTCTGCGCCGCACCAGGCTCATGGCCCCTCCGGGGCTGCCCCGCTCTCGGGCCAGAGCCTCGCCTGGCAGGGAGACTCGCCTCCCAAGCTTATTGGGATCCAACCTCTACACAGGACCCATGTAGGGTCACACTCCTTCCCCGGGCTGCTCCAGGGCCCCCACACCCACCTCACCCCTTACCTCAGGTTAGGACCTGAAAACACCTCGCTCACGCACCACATAGACTAAAACGTCTCATCCTACTCACGCCTCACTGGTCAAGTCCATCTAAGAGGATCGTGAACGCGTGCAAGCTCAGGGGTTGGGAAGGAGGCAGGGGCTGCTGTGGGTCCGTCTCCCAGCGACCTAAGTACACTCACGGCTTCTGAACTGTACACTTACAGAGGATAAAATGGCAAATTCTGCATGTGCATCTTTCACAAAAACATCCAGTGAGAACACTACTTCATCACATTTTGCTCTCGGAAAAAACTTTCTATCACGTAGTTTTCAAGAACTCTTCCCAGCCTGATTCCAGGTGCTTCTCTCCGGCTGGACTTGCAGGCAGGCTTCCCGGACCAGCATTCGGGTGGAGCACCCACGCTGGCACTAGGATGTAGGCTGTCACCCTCTTGTTCACAGCTCTGGTGCCGTGTCCTTTAGGTCGAATTGTCAAAGTGCCCATACTTGGCCGCTTGGGGCAATTTCCTAGGATTATACCTATTACAACTTCTCTGGATACAAGTCTATCCCTCCCGTGCATTAAACTGTGCCCTCTCTGTTCACAATCTTCCCGCCCACGCAGGGGCTACTGACATGGACGGCTATACAACCACATCTCTGAAATTTTGAAAAACACACTAAAACAGAATAATGTGAAAGTTTTATTTAATCATTTTTGTTTACAACTGGAACTCTGGGAACTCAAAGTTAACATCCTTGCCCGTCAGCTTCTTATAGACACCAGAAAAGGTTTCAACCTACGAGGAAAGAAAAGAATTCATCAGAAAACTTTTAAATACACACATTCATCTTAAAGCCTAATGATTCCGTGAGCTTATGCCCCACGTGGTTCTTCCCTCGGCAGCCAGGTACTGAGGAAAAGACGGGCGGGCAGGCGAGCTCCCCAGCAACACTGAGCGGAGGGCCTACACCTCAGAGCTACGCAGATGAGAGAGGGAGCCCAGGGGTGCCCCTATCAGCCACGCTTTACCAGGAATGAAGGAAAGGGACAGTCCCTCCAGGTTCCACCCCCACCGACAACTCACCCTGGAGAATATGCAGCCTTACTAAAAGGAATTACTTTACTTCCAATTTTCCAAATAACTCCAAAGGCAGAGAATTCCGATTCTCCAAACACCCCACACTGCAAAACCCGACCTCCCCTCCAAAGGGAAGGGGGTGCGGTGGCACCCCGAGGGCTGGTGCTCTGCATGGGGACCCTCCCGCAGGGCAGCTGCGCCCTCACCTTGTGCTCCACGTTGTTCTGTTGTGCTTTGTCCAAATGAACCTTTATGAGCCGGCTGCCGTCCAGTTTCACGCGGATTCTCTTGCCCACAATTTCACTTGGGAAAACCAAGTCCTCCAGGATCGCGTCGTGCACGGCTGTCAAAGTGCGGCTGAAAGAATGTGGTGACGTGGTAAAAAATCTAGGAAGGCCCGCCCTCCTGAGAGCCCCTTTAAAGTCAAAAAGGTAAACAGCAAACCACAGGTTTCTGAAACCAAAATCACACCAGCTTTCAAGAGACTGCGTCGGAGCCACTGCCAAACTAGACAGGGTGGCCAACACCCTACTGAGGTACTTCAAGACCTTATGAGCCACACACACCCCAGGCCATTCCAGGTGATCATATCCAGGGAACGGGGGATCGAGGTCTCAGGTTTACCTTCACTCAACTTCTTGACTAAACCGCTGCAGCAGCCGCTCTACTCCTCGCTCATCTCCAAAACCATCCCTCTCCAATGTTGTCAAATTAATCTAAAAACCTATGCGAAACCACAACTTTTACTAGGAAAAGCTCCTTTGAGAGCGCTCCACAGCTCCCAAAATACCTGCACGCGTGCTGCTCGTTCTCTAGGACGGGTTGGAGCACTGCTCTATCACCAGCTCCGGGAGGACAGCCCCTCCTGGGCCCCCATCTTCACCCCATCACACAAGGTGAGGCCGTGACCTCACTCCTCCTGGTAGCACTTCGAGTTCACAACCTAACTGGCTGCCCGACAGCGACATGGTTCGACGAACTCCAGGCCTCTCAGGGATCTGCTGTGCACCCCGGGAGGCCAAGGAGAGGGAGCAGAGGTAGTTATTCCCAGGGTTACGGAGCTCCCCTGCAGCAGGAGCGCGTCCAGGCCGCCTTAGCCTCAGCAAACGGGATACTAAGCTCCACTTATCACAGTTCCCACACAAAGCACATGTGGCAGGGCTCCCGACGCCTGCTCTGGGGCCACAGAGCAAGCTTAACGAAATCCACTTCCCATTCCCAAGGTCTTCGTCACCTTCCAGAAAGCAAACGACACAGGTGGCCCAACGGATCACTGCTACCCTGCAATCTAGCCTCCTCCTCCTCCAGCACTAGGAAGGCACATGCATGGGAAAATTTGTCAACTGTGTCCTTTACAACAAATCAGAATGGCATCAAAGCCAGCTGTGGCACGTTCTCTCAGATGCCAACGTCGTCGTTTACAAGAGGGAACGATGGGAATGCAGCTATGCCTCAGAGAAAAGGAACGGAAACCCTGCTACAGACTAGACACCAAAGAAAGTTGCTCTCGGGGTTTCATCTGTGTAGAAAGCCAAGTCCTATGGAAGGAAAGGAAGTCTGAAGGCAGTGGGAAGCAGCAGCATCACCACGCCTGCCGCCCAGACCCTGGCAGTCAACAGAAGACCTCAGATGTGGACATTAGGTCGCCAGGAACACAGCAAAGCCATCACCTGAGAAAACGTGGAGAACACGCGTGGGAGGAGGGACAACTAGGGCTGCGGATGGGGGGGGGGGCGTCCTTCACGCTCAGTACACACTCAGGCTCCAACAGACTAGATGCCCCTGGTGATCTCCTGTATTTCGTGTCTCAAACTGCACACCACCCAAACAATCCCTCAATTCTTACTGCTCCAACTGCCTGTGAAAAGGTTCAGCGCACGCACGGAGCCGTATGCCTCAAGCTCCAGAACCCTGCACCTGCCCTTCCAGCCTCCCCTCCTCTCCACAGCGACATTGGCCTGCTGGTGACCCGGCACGACCTCCCGGCGGATGACAAGCCCCAGCATCTCCAGCACTGGCTGCAATCGCATTCTCCAAGCCTCGCGTCTCTCTCCTCACCCCTTCAGGAATAAAGGGCAGACTCCATGAGCGGGCTGCCCGCCTGGCAGTCAGACAGCACTGTTCTTCCCAAACCGGACCCTGGGGCAGGGCCTGCGGGGGTCCAGTAACCCCACACCTCGGCCCAGAGCAAGGAGGCAACGAGGCGCACGGAGTTCACGCCGGACACCCTGGAAGCCCAACCAGCTCAGAGCACACGTCCACCACATCCACGACTGCAGCGACGTGTCACCTGTCCTGTCAGCACCAGAGAAACCCACCTCATTTCTTAGCCTTAATTCACAGTAAAACGTGAAATACAGAGGCCTCCCAGCACCCCTGCGCCACCCCAACCCCCCCCCCCCCCCCCCCCCCCCCGCTGCTCCTCGCCCCGCCCACAGAACCAGAGGCACAGTCCCATCTGCGACAGCAGGGACCTAGGTCTGTACCACTGTGTGAACACGCGGAGCTCCGGCCTCCAGAACTAACTTCAGAACGTGCAGTAATCACAGAAGAACCAGTTGCTCAGTAAAAAGTGCCAGAGTCTTCCTAAACTATCCGTCTTTAATTTCGGGGACCCACCAGTCACGAGACCCCCTGAATCAACGACGCCTAACAAACAGGCCACAGGACGTGTTTTTCTAGAGCAGGCTCCCGCGGGGCAGCGGGGCAGCACTCCCTCGGAGGTCGGAGGTCGGAGGTCGGAGGTCAGCGGTCCGCGCCCCCGCCCCCCGCAGGGAGGGCGCCAGGGCACTCACCTCCTCGGGCGCTTCTGCTTATTTTTTGTACGGCTTTTTCGGGTGGGCTTGGGCAGAATTCTCCTCTGTAAGAGAGAAATGACGTCGGAGAGGGAAAGGCTTTAATTGGGCAGGAAACCGTCAGAACTGCCTTAAAAACAACAAAAAAGGGCAAGAGAATCCATTCGGAAGTCGCGGAAGTCCAGCAACGCAGAGCGGGGCAGCCCGAGTCGCGCGTCGGTGCGCGTCCGCTCCTCCCTCCGCCACCGCTGCCACCGCGGCGGCCGCCACGGGGAGCCCCTCCCGGGGAGCCCCTCACCGGGAGCCCCCGTCGTCGCCGTCGAGGCGCGCGCTCGGCCGCCCTCAGCGGTTGCCCCAAGCGCGGCGAGGAGAAGCCCCGGCACCTGAGCAATGAACACCACGTGCTTCCCGCTGAACTTCTTCTCCAACTCCCGCACCAGCCGCACTTGGATTTTCTGGAAAGACTTCAGCTGAGGGACGGGAACGAAGATGATGATGGCTTTGCGGCCGCCGCCAACCTCAATCTCCTGGAGGGGAAGACGCCGACCGCTCGCTGACGGCCGCCCGCCCCGCCCCCGCCCCGCGCCCCCGCCCCCGCCCCCGCCCCGCACACGTGCAGCCCCAGCAAGGCCGCCGGAGCCCCCGGGGAGCAAGCGGGCCTCACCTTGGCCGCCGTGATGTTCAGCTCCCTCAGCTGGGCTTTGAGGTCGGAGTTCATCTCCAGCTCCAGGAGGGCCTGGGGACGGCGGCGGCTCAGCGCACGCGGCGGGCGGGCGGGGGGGCACGACCCGCCCACGTGCGCGGTCGCGGACACGCGGGGGCTCCCCGCGCTCGCGCGGCTCCGACCTCCCCCCGCCGGGGCCCGCGGCCGGGGTGCGGGGGGACACCCCGCCGGCCCCGCCCCCCCCGCGCCCCCTCACCTGGGAGATGCCGGACTCGAACTCGTCCGGCTTCTCGCCGTTGGGCTTCACGATCTTGGCGCTCGAACTGAACATGGCCTCGTCCTGCGAGCACAGGGCGCCCCAGCTGAGCGGCCGCCGCGGGCGCGGCCCCCGCCGGCCCCGCTCCCCCCGCCCCGAAGCCATCGGGGGGCGCCGCCCGCGGAATCGGCCGCATCCCCGCCCGGCGAGCAGCGCCCGCGGACGCTCGGCCGACTCCGAAACCTGTTGTCCTCAAAGCGCGCGGAAAAGTCCGGCGGAGGCCAGGCCGCCGACATACCTCGGTGAGAGCGCCGGCTTAGGAAGAGGCCCGGCTCTCGCGAGAGCTCCTCAAATCCCGGCGGCGAAGCGGAAGAGGCGGGAGCAGGAAGAACCACCGAGGAGCCGTGGGGGCCTAGAGAGCCCCCGGAAGAGGCTCCCCCGCCCCCCGCGTTTCCGGTTCCCGGGGGTCGGCGAGCGTTGCCTGGGGCGGCTGCGGAAGTTCCGGGCCGGAGCCGGGCGGCCGCGGCCCGCGGAAAGCAACTCCGCCCCGAGGCGAGGACTTGGAAAAACACTTTCCGAACCCGGGGCGTCTCGCTTCCCCGCGGAAGCCGGGGGGAAGGAGCGGGCTCGGGTTCCAGGTGTGCCCAGAGGCCCCGGCGGCACGACGTGCGGTAGCGCCGCGGAAGCCAAGTGCTTTACGACTAGACGTGCTTTCCGGGCCGTAAACACTTAGCCCTCGGGTCGGGTCCGCGGGCGGATGGGGGGCGTCCCGGGGGGTGGGGGGCTCGGGGTTCCCGAGGTGGGCGGGGGCTGGGCAGCGGGGGTAACGGGCGGGGGGGGGGTGGACGGCGGGGGTAACGGGCGGGGGATGGACGGCGGGGGTAACGGGCGGGGGGGTGGACGGCGGGGGTAACGGGCTGGGAGGGTGGACGGCGGGGGTAACGGGCTGGGAGGGTGGACGGCGGGGGTAACGGGCGGGGGGTGGACGGCGGGGGTAACGGGCTGGGGGTGGACGGCGGGGGTAACGGGCGGGTGGGTGGACGGCGGGGGTAACGGGCTGGGAGGGTGGACGGCGGGGGTAACGGGCGGGGGGGGGTGGACGGCGGGGGTAACGGGCTGGGAGGGTGGACGGCGGGGGTAACGGGCTGGGAGGGTGGACGGCGGGGGTAACGGGCTGGGAGGGGTGGACGGCGGGGGTAACGGGCGGGGGGTGGACGGCGGGGGTAACGGGCTGGGAGGGGTGGACGGCGGGGGTAACGGGCGGGGGGTGGACGGCGGGGGTAACGGGCGGGGGGTGGACGGCGGGGGTAACGGGCGGGGGGGGGTGGACGGCGGGGGTAACGGGCTGGGAGGGTGGACGGCGGGGGTAACGGGCTGGGAGGGGTGGACGGCGGGGGTAACGGGCGGGGGGTGGACGGCGGGGGTAACGGGCGGGGGGTGGACGGCGGGGGTAACGGGCGGGGGGGGGTGGACGGCGGGGGTAACGGGCTGGGAGGGTGGACGGCGGGGGTAACGGGCTGGGAGGGTGGACGGCGGGGGTAACGGGCGGGGGGGGGTGGACGGCGGGGGTAACGGGCTGGGAGGGTGGACGGCGGGGGTAACGGGCTGGGAGGGTGGACGGCGGGGGTAACGGGCTGGGAGGGGTGGACGGCGGGGGTAACGGGCGGGGGGTGGACGGCGGGGGTAACGGGCGGGGGGTGGACGGCGGGGGTAACGGGCTGGGAGGGTGGACGGCGGGGGTAACGGGCGGGGGGGGGTGGACGGCGGGGGTAACGGGCTGGGAGGGTGGACGGCGGGGGTAACGGGCTGGGAGGGGTGGACGGCGGGGGTAACGGGCGGGGGGTGGACGGCGGGGGTAACGGGCGGGGGGTGGACGGCGGGGGTAACGGGCGGGTGGGTGGACGGCGGGGGTAACGGGCTGGGAGGGGTGGACGGCGGGGGTAACGGGCGGGGGGTGGACGGCGGGGGTAACGGGCGGGGGGGGTGGACGGCGGGGATAACGGGCGGGGGGTGGACGGCGGGGGTAACGGGCGGGGGGTGGACGGCGGGGGTAACGGGCGGGGGGTGGACGGCGGAGGTAACGGCCGGGGGGGTGGACGGCGGGGGTAACGGGCGGGGGTGGGGGTACCAGGCCCGGGGTCAGGGGGGACAGGGTGGGTTGGTAACAGGCTGGGGCAGGGGTGGCCCCCGAGGTGGTTTTCCCGGTGGGGCAGAGCCTGACCTGAAAGCCAGCACAGTGTGGTGACAACCTGGGTGATGACACAAAACTACCGCGTGGGAACCAAGGCCCGTGTACTGAAAAGTGCCCACGTCTGTCCCAAGCTGTCGGTTCAAGGTCCCGTGTAGAGGTCGACTCCCTGCCCTCGAGAGGAAGCAGAAACACAGTTCACAGTAACGCCCGATGCTCCTACTCTGCTAGTGGTTGTGGGCCGCCGAGTCCCTGTCCTCAGGGAGATTACCTGGGGTGAGGACGACCTCGGTAAGCGGGGCAAGTGTGTAAGGACGAATGATGCGGAAGACGGAAGTAAAGGGAGTAAGGTTGATGTGGACGTGCTGGGGCCTGCGGCCCAGGGCCAAGAAAGAACTCTTGAGGCCTCTGATGCCAAAAGGTGGTTTTAGTGAAACTCAGGCAAGATCCGCAGGGCAGAAGGAGCTGTGCTGAGGTCCTGAGGGGCTGGCTTTCTACTTGGGGGCGCGGCGGGGTGGGGTGGGGCAGCACAGACCTCCAGGGTGTTTTCCAGGACCCTGAGGGGCTACCTGGTTGGGAGAAGGTCCCTGTTAGTGTTTAGTGTCAGCTCAGTCATGAGACCCCTCAGAGGGGTATCTGTGGGCCGTGTGTTGGGGGATGAGCACCCACCTGCATCTGGGGGGTAGAGACCGGAGGTTTCCAAAGGATCCTGGGATTCGGGCTGACGTTGCCTCTTGCCCTTAGCAAGTGTCCACATGGGGGCCGCCCAGCCCCTGAGGAAGGTCAGTCTGCAACCTGCTTCAGGGACTTTGACATTTGGCTTAGGGAGGAAAGTTTAAGTTTTCTTTTGCCTTTGCTTTCCCACATCCAAGGGGATTCATGCTTTAGAGGTCAGGGGAGTGTTTGGAAGAGAGGTAGGAGCTATGCCCCAGGGAGAGGAGCGTTCCAGGCAGGGGCAACTTGTGCCGGACACTCTGGCTGCGGCCACGGGATTTAATCTGGGTGTTCAGTGTCCTCACATATCAGGTTCGACTGTCACTGTCCTGACTGACCAAGCATGGAGAGGTGCTGACGGTATTACGCTCGGCCATCCCCAAGGTTTCCGTCCGTCTTTGCTAAAGTGCAGTGGTGTTCATCTCAGATTTCTAAAGTAGATGTGTTTTGCTAATAATGCTAAAAAAAAAAAAAAAATTTAAAGGCCAGTATCTCCTTGGAAAATTAAGAGTCAACTTGACACTTACTCCAGAAGGAAAGAAAAGTATAGCTGCTCCTCTGATCTTACCTGGGCCGCTTGTCCTGAACGCGCTTGATGAACCATTTCCGTTTCCCTCCTGTACGTGCCAGGCCTTCGTCCCTGCCCGTTCTGCCAAAGTAGCGCAGCGGGTGGGGGTGTTGAAGGACGTTCTTGCTGGTTTCTGGTACTTGTTGAACAGGAAGGGTCCAAGAGCACAGCTTGCCTGCTCCCCATCTCGGGGAACGCGCCGTCCCGTCGGTAGTATGGTGGTAGCATTAGGTTTCTTTGCAGGATGTTCCTTATCGGGTGGAGGAAGATCCCCTCTATCCCCGTTTTCCTGACAGTTGTTATCTTGACTGATACTATGTTGGATGCTGTTTATGAATCAATTAACAGGACCATGTGAGGTTTTCCTCTTAATGTGTTAATCTGGTGAACTACATTAATTGATTTTCAAGTACTGAGCGCACCTTGAATCTCTGTGACAAACCCCACTTGGTCATGGAATCGCATTCTCTTTAATGTTGCAGGGTTCCATTTACTAATATCTTGTTGATGACTTTGTCGCATCTGTGCTCATGAGGGTCACTGAACTGTAGTTTTCTGTATTGTGCTACTGTTGCCTGGTTTGGGAATCAGCCTCACACCAGCATCATGAGAAGTATAGGGCGGTATTCCCTCATCCTCGGTTTCCCTGAAAACATTGTGTAGAATCGTTAATTCTTCAGGCATCTAGTTGAATTTGGCCATGAAATCATCCAGGCCTGAGATTTCCCTTTTTAAGGGGTTTTTAAAATGACAAATTTAACAGTTACAAGGGTATTAAAATGATCTGTTTTGTGTCGGATGAGATTTGGTAGTTTGTGCTCTCAGAGGAGCTGCTCCATTTCATTTAGATTGTTGAATTTATGTGAGTAGAGTTGTTCATCATCTCTTACTATCCTTTTTCTGTTCCTAACTTTTTAAAGTAGATTTCACAGAGAACTTTCAAATCAACCCATTATCGTAAGCCTGATGGAATATGCTGAATTTTTAAAACTGGGAACCTGAATGAGTCAGGAATGTAATGTGGCCTGTTATTCACTTACTCTTTATCAACTGTTGTGTGTGTATTGTTACAACTTGTGACTGCTCAGATCTACTGTCTATCAATCAACCTGCCAGTATTCTGCTTTGATGTTCAGACTGTCTCAGTTTGGCCAGCAAAACTTGGAGAAGATTTTAAACCATCAGCTCCTTTTAGATGAGTTTCTGTGCCCCATCACCTCCGTTAATCTAACCTCTTGCTTTCTATTTCTAGCACAAGGTGTTCCAAGCTCATTCTGGACAGTTCTGTCTCAGACATGGGATCCACCTTTTCTCCAAAAAGCCTTGGTTCCTTTTATTGAAAAAATGGTTTTGGAGAGCAGAATCTTGGCACGAGGGCACCTCATGGGGATCCTCTTGCCTCCTTGATCTTAGTAACTAGCATGATGATCTTCAGTAGGTGTTCTTACATTCATATGATTGATTTACTAACCCTCGTGTTTATCTATAAACCTTACAGTCCTTTCTAGGAGAATAAAAAATGCCATAAGTCACAGAATCGACTTACATACCTCTTACATAACAGTCTCTCCCTCCGGGATCCCTGGGTGGCTCAGTGGTTTGGTACCTGCCTTCAGCCCAGGGCGTGATGCTGGAGACCCAGGATCAAGTCCTACGTCGGGCTCCCTGCTGCGTGGAGCCTGCTTCTCCCTCTGCCTGTGTCTCTGCTTCTCTCTCTGTGTCTCTCATGAATAAAATATTTTTAAAATAATAAAAGAAAAAAAATTGTCATGTCTTGAATTCTCCACTATGCATTTGTCATTAAAACACAAAATTATGGAACGCCTTGGTGGCTCAGTGATTAAGCATCTGCCTGTGGCTCTGGTCATGACCCCGGGGTCCTGGGATCGAGTCCTATATCAGGCTCCCTGCGAGGAGCCAGCTTCTCCCTCTGCCTGTGTCTCTGCCTCTCTGTGTGTTTCTCATGAATAAATAAAGTCTTTTAAAAAAATACAAAAAAAAATATATTCTTTAAAAATCAGTGTTTCTGGGGTGCCTGGGTGGCATGTGCCTTTGGCTCAGGCCATGATCTCAGGGTCCTGGGATCAATCCCCACGTGGGGCTCCCTGCTCAGCGAGGAATCTGCTTATCCCTCTGTCCTCTGCCTGCCACTCCCCCTGCTTGTGCTTGCACTCTCTCTGCCAAGTAAAAGATCTTTGGGGGAAAAAAATCAGTGTTTCTCCAGCTTAATGTGCAAAGGAATCACCTAGTGATCACTGTAAAAATGCAGATTCTGATTCAGAAGTTCTGGGCTGGGCTCAATATTTTCTAGTTCTAACTTGCTCCCAAGGACACCCATGAGGCTGGTCCAGGGACCAAACTGAGTGACAAGATCCCAGATGTAGAGAGGACTTACAAAGTAACAGGAAACTAAGAAAGCTCCCTTCCAGCATGAAGGAAATGAATTACAGAATCTACGGTTTTATCCTGGAGGGACCACGAGACCCGGCCTGAGTAGTTCTGGCCCAGGAGAGAGTACCGTAGGGGTGGGGTTGCTGTTAGCCTAGATCTGTTCTCATTCTCTCTCTATACATACATATGGTGTAAAGTCCCCTATTACAAAGGACCCTATGCCGGGAACATACAGTGTCCGCGCCTGAGGCAGGAAGCTAGAGGTCCCACAAAGGGACCCCAGACTGCAGAGCCCTTCCTTCTACACCGCTGCTCCCGGTGGTAACGATTAAGTGGCAGGAGGAGAATTACTGCAGAGTCTTGCACGTAAAACAAATTTATGGACCTGTCTGGCCGATCAAGAATTAATGGATTGAATTTAGCAAAAGGTTGTGTCTCTCCCCTCCACTTACAGCTGCCAGGTTTTTATGATTATTACGCAGCGGCCAGTAGGGAGCAGGGGGATGAAACGAAGGTGCAAGCCTGCGGTGAATGTGGAAATTGACTGCGTGTAATGAAGCAAGGTCACTGGCTTCTACTGGAAGGTTTCAAAGTCACTCTTAACAGTACCTGATCTGTAGACACGGGTGACCCATCATATCAGGTGGATGAAAGGTGTCTGCTCAAATATTAATATTTAAGATATAGAGAATTCACTTGGTTTTTATTATACATAAATGGATAATTTGCTCATCTTCAATATATTTCATCAAAAGAAGCACCATTGTCTCCTGAACCTTCACGAAACATGCACAGGATGAAAAGTAACGTGACGTGGGGAACACGCTGTGTGTCAGGCCAGATTAGAGGCTGCACACGGCTGTGTCCACAGCCGCCACACACGCCGTCCTTTTCTCCAGTTTCCAATGAGAGAACAGAGACTTCAGCGATGCACCAGATTTACAGGGCCATGGGTCGTAGAGCTGGAACCTAGAGCGCGCCTGAGCTGCCTGGGTCAGGGCGTGGGGACAGCAGGAGAGCTAGGGGGCGGTGCACACACGGGCTGGTACCCCTAGGTCCTCCAGCGGGCTCATCCCGTGCACCCCCGAAGTCCACACCCAGTGTGCCGAGCCAGCACCCCAGAAGCCAACCCCCCAGCCAAGGGCGTCCCATCCCCCACCGAGGTCAGGGCAGCTGATTGATGGAGCACCAGAGCTCCGCAGGCCTGAGGCCCCTCAGGTATCACACTTTGCTGGGATTGTTCTTGGTGACAGGTCACCTTTAGGTCAATAACAGAAGTCCATTGTCTGTGGAAGGCTGCAGCTGAGATGCCCTAGGCTGGGTAATCATGTTCCTGGGGCTACGCGGGGGCATTTTCTACAGCTATTCAGGCTGAGGGGGCCAGGCTGGGATGACGCCCCAGGACCAGGAGGAAGCTGGGGTGCCCGTGTTAGGGGCCACTGGGGGGGGGCAGGGGCATCCCCAGTATGCTCATGGCTTACCGGCAGCATCATTCTCCAGGCAATAAGAGTATTTTCAGGTATAACCGAGTCCTAGTCATCATCACCTTCCTCAGTCACTCTTTTAAAATCAACCATTAACATTTAAAGAGTACATTTCCGTCTCAAAGACATTGTTCGAATTACGTAAAATATTTAATGTAAAAAAAAAAAGTCTCTTTATTTTTATGTCAGTCATCTCTGCTCCCAACATGGGGCTCGAACTCACAACTCTGAGATCAAGAGTTGCGGGCTCCTGCGCCTGAGCCGGCCGGGCTCCCCTAAAATCTGCTCTTTAACAAAACCATGTCACCTTGTGGCTCTCACTGCTATTTCACCGTCTAATTCATAACACAAGCGACCACAGGGAATGACAGAGAGAGGTGTTGTGAGTTCCAATCCGATGTCTTCCTCTTCACAGTCACGGAGATGCCATGGTCGGCTTCCCACCCCCCTGCCCCAGACTCCTCCTCGCTGCTAGTCACCACTGCAGACAACAGCAGGAAGGTTGGGGACCGAGTGCCAGTCCCACACCTAACTAGATGACCTGGGGCAAGTCACTAAGGCTCCTGAAGCTGGTTGCTTCATCTGTCAAATAACCTGAGGTGGCCTGTTGACCTCCCAGGACGGGTGGGAGGCGACAGTGGGGAGGAGTGTCCTCACACCAGAGTGTGCTTCGGAGCCTCCCGGGGGGCTTGCTAAAACACAAACTGCTGGGTACCCCCTCACCCCCGCGGAGTTCAGGCCCTGCAGAGGTGCAGCGGAACTCCCAAGTCCCCAGGGGATGGTTTTGTGGCTGGTCTGAGGACCGCACTTTGAGAACCATGACTTAGGTTTGCCTGGGTGGGTGCCGGCTTGGGGTCTGGGTCCCGGCTGCAGCCCTGCCTGTCTGCACGGCTGTGAGCAAGGCACCCGATCTCTCAGGATCTCACTTTCTCGGAGGTGAACCGGGCGACGTTAGTGCAGCATCACCGGCGTCAGTCCTGGCTGTGTGCACGTCGTACTCAGCACAGGGCCTGGGACGCCAGGGAAAGGGACCCCGTGTGTCGGTGCCCTGCGGGTTCTAATAAGCACATGTTCCTCCTGAAGCAAGGGGTGGCTTCACAGTTACCTATCCCAAATTGCACATTTTGGGAAATCCTAATGTGTTTTACAGAAGCAGTTACAGACTGGTAGAAACTTTTATTCAAAAAATGCAGTTTGCAGGAAGAATGTAAATTGGAATTACAAGGACATTGTTCAAATATATTATTTTTCATGTGTTCCTGTGTTGATCTATAATTATTTTCTAGGTCAGCAGTTCCTAGGATTTTGACCTCAGGACTCTGAACTTTTAAAAAAGTTATTGAAGACCTTGAAGATTTTTTTTTTTTGTAGGTTACAACTATTGATATTTACTACACAAAACATAAAATGGAGAAGAATTTCAAATTATTCATTAAAATAATAACCCCCCAAAATAAAATAACTCATTTCAAGTTAATATTAGTAATATATTTTATTAAAAATAACTATATTCCCCCTCAAATGAGAAGAGTAGCATTGATTTTGCCTTTTGCAAATGTCAGTGATGTCTTAGAGGAAGACCATGTTTACTCCTCTCTTCTTTTCCTTTAAATTTACTGCTTTCTGCAGGCATGCGTAACTCACAGAGTATGTGTTTTCATTTTAGTTACTTTTAGATTTATAAGAATGATGTCCTATCTCCACTTGGAGACTTGCTTTATCCACTTAGTATCATATTACTGACATTCATCCATAATTGTGTGTGTGTCAAAGAAAGTTCCCTCATTTTGAATGCTGTAGAGTCTCACTGACTTCTGGGCAGTTCTCTCAGTACCTTACAGAGAATGGGCCAGTTTTTGCTCAGGACAGGGAAAGTCACAGGCACTTCGAGCCAGAGATTAAAATAGAAAAGCTTTTCAGGGATCCCTGGGTGGCTCAGAGGTTTAGCGCCACCTTCAATCCAGGGCATGATCCTGGAGACCCGGGATCGAGTCTCACATCAGGCTCCCTGCATGGAGCCTGCTTCTCCCTCTGCCTGTGTCTCTGCCTCTCTCTCTCTCTCTCTCTCTCTCTCTCTGTCTCTCATGAATAAATAAATAAAATCTTTAAAAAAAAAAAGATTTTCAGATGAGTTACTGATTAATTAAACACTGGAAGAAATATTTTTGGAATTAGAGAAAGCCACATGGGTGATTTCCTTAACATACTCAGATGACTCTAACCTAGAAGTCTATAGGGGTGATGAGTGCCCTGTGATAAAGGACCACGGCCAGCCAGTTTGCATGGAAAAGCAAGTCCCAAGTAGGTGTGACCCGTGGATCAAGCCAGTGGGAGGGGCAGTAGCTGTCAGGCAGCACATCTCCAGGAGCCCAGGCTCCTTCTCGGCTAGGGACCACACGGGCACAGCTGTGGCTATAGCCCATACTACTGTCGTTTCATATCCGACTGACTGTCCCAGCTCCGAGTTTTAAAGTGAAGACTTTTGCTTTTGGCCCACAGCCCTTCATCTGCTTCCACTCGGCTTCCTAATCTGGAACCAGTTCTCCTGGTGCCATCTTTGTTCATAATCTAACCTGTTGTCACCCAGAAAAGGTGAGCTAGTGATGCTTCTGCAGAAAGCAAGTCTAGAAATGAATTTTCCAAGGTCTAGCCTGAGCTCACTCAGAGCCACTGGTGCTCCAAAGGCCTTGGGTGAAGACAGAATGAATCACAGTAAAAACGGGGGCTGCAGCCATCCTGAGAGCAGTGGCCAGGGCATCCTGGGTTTCACAGCTACATGAGAAGAGATTTTACGATCAATCATTCATGATTGTTCAGTGCAATTTTAAAATTTTTCAGCTTATTTTTAATAAGCTTTATACCCAACATGGGGCTCAAACTCACAACCCACAGATCAAGATTCGCATGCTCTTTGGACTGAGCCAGCCAGGCGCCCCAAGGACAATTATTTAAAGAAACTATCTTGGGGGCACCTGGGTGTTGCCATTGGTAAGTGTCCAACTCCTGGTATCATCTCAGGTCATGATCTCAAAGTCTTGGGATTGAGCCCCCAGTCCGGGGGCACAAAGTCAGCTTGAGATTCTCTCTCTCCCTGCCCCTCCTGCTTCTGCTCTCTTTCTCTCTAAAATTAAATTTTTTTTTTTTTAAAAAGAAGCTATCTTGAAGTGCAATAAAAATAGGAATGAAGAATGGACTACAGCCAATTTAAATTTATTTATTTATTTTTTAAGATTTTATTTATTTATTCATGAGAGACACAGAGAGAGAGAGAGAGAGGCAGAGACACAGGCAGAGGGAGAAGCAGGCTCCCTGCAAGGGGCCCGATGTGGGACTGACCCACACCCTGAGCTGCAGGCGGCACTAAACCGCTGCGCCACCAGGGCTGCCCAGCCAATTTAAATTTAAATTAGGAAAGTTGAAATTTTTTAAATGGATGTTCTTGGGGTTCAGAAGCATGACCGCCCCCGACCCCTGCAAGGCCTGCCTTCCGCTTTGCTGCTGGTCTTCCTTCTCCGCCTAATGCGGGAGACTGAACTCTCTGCCCCTCAAGCCGGCGCCCCCGCCCCCAGGCAGTCACCTCCCCGGGGCCCCCGCCCTCCTCGAACAGGTGGCTGCGCCCCGCGGTCTGCGGGACCCCGCGCGCATCTCGGCGGCTCCCGGGAGGGCAGCCTGACCCACCTGGGCGAGGCCGGGCCGGGCAGCGCGCGGCAGGTGCCACGGGCCTCGCCAGCCGAACACCTAGAGAAAACTAAAGTCCTTTACAATTAATCTCAAAAGCAAGGCTTCAGTGGACAGGACTTTTCAAAGAAGTTGCTTTGCTTACAGAGCAAAAAGTCAGATACCGCGCAGAATTCTGACGAATTGCCTTTACAGCTAAGTTTTCTGTCTGGTTCCAGGGCATTAGGTGCGGGACACCCTGCGGGTCACGCACCCACGTGCGGGGGCGCCGCCCTTCCTCGGCCTCAGCTCTTTCTCGGCGCGGGATGCCAGTCCTTCCCGCCCCTACGGCAGTTAGGGGGCAAGTCACCTCTTCCTAAGGCCGGACGGCCCTGAGCACACGGGGGGCCCTGGACAGCGCCCCAAGGCTGCGAGGCCCAAGAGGGGCGAGAGGAGGGGCCTCTTGAGGTCTCGCCCACCCACGCAGCCCAGACTCCGCCCCTCAGGGCACTGCCCCGCCCACACCACTGCCAAGGCCACGCCCTCTAGGCGTTGCCCCGCCCACATGACCGCCTAGACCCCGCCCCTCATGGCACTGCCCCGCCCACACCACCGCCAAAGGCCACGCCCTCTAGGCGTTGCCCCGCCCACATGACCGCCCAGATCCCGCCCCTCATGGCACCGCCCCGCCCACAGTACCGCCCCTCGTAGGCACCGCCCACCTACACCACCGCCCAGACCCCGCCCCTCAGGGGACCGCCCCGCCCACACCCCGCCCCCAAGGCACCGCCCCCTATACCACTGCCAAGGCCACGCCCCTCTAGGCATTGCCCCGCCCACACCGCTGCCAAGGCCACGCCCTCTATGCGTTGCCCCGCCCACATGACCGCCTAGACCCCGCCCACACCACCGCCCGGAGCCCGCCCCTCAGGGGACCGCCCCGCCCACACCCCCGCTCCCCAAGGCACCGCCCCTCTACACCACTGCCAAGGCCACGCCCCTCTAGGTATTGCCCCGCCCACATCACCGCCTAGGCCCCGCCCCTCGGGGACCGCCCCGCCCACACCCCGCCCCCAAGACCACTGCCAAGGCCACGCCCCTCTAGGCATTGTCCCGCCCACATCACCGCCTAGGCCCCGCCCCTCAGGGGACCGCCCCGCCCGCAGCACCGCCCCTCGTAGGCACCACCCACCTACAGCACCGCCCAGACCCCGCCCCTCACGGCACCGCCCCGCCCACACCGCCGCCCGGCCCCCGCCCCTCACGCAGCCCCTCCCTGCCTCCAACACTCAGGCCCGCCCCTCACCCGGCCCCACCCCGCCCACCCCGCCCTAGTGCCCACCCGCCTGCGTAGGTCCCGCCCCACCCGGGACCGCCCTAGCCCGTTTTTCTCCCGGATTTCCGGAAAAAGCGCCGGGCGCCAGGCCCCTAGGCCCCGCCCCGAAGCCCGCGGGGATCCGCGTCATCTCCCCGCGCCGCCGCCGGAAGTTGGGCCTGCGCGACGGTGGCTCGGGGCGACGAGCTGAGACGCTCGGCGATGGCGGGCGGGGAGCGATGACCAGGCTTCTGGGCGCGGCGCGCAGAGTCGTCGTGGCCGCCGTGAGCTGCGGTGCGCGCGGCTGCAGCGGTCTCGGCATGTTTTACGCCGTGAGGCGGGGCCGCAAGGCGGGGGTCTTCCAGAGCTGGTGAGTGGAGCGGGCGGCGGGCGGCCCTGGCCTGGCGTGGGGGCGGCCCCCGAGCCTCCGCCTGAGCCTCCCTTTCAGTTTCGGGGAGGGACTTTCCAAGCGGTGACACGTGGTGGGACTGGTAACACCCGGCCTCCTCGCCCCTGTGTGGCGCCTGGGTGCCGGGCGGCGTCCTTGGAGGTGGCGCCCCCCCCCCCCCCAACTCTCCTACGGGACGTGCTGGTGAACCGCCCCGCAGGGTGGAAGACGGCTGCGAGCAGGCGTGAGCAGGCGCGGCCGGCTGTGCCCCCAGCCCTTTGCACACCATTCCCGGCCTAAGCAGAGAACCGGTTAGGAAGGGCCAGGAAGGGGGGAAGGCGGTAACGCGGCCCTCTGTTCCAGGAGCGAATGCAGAGCCCAGGTGGACCGGTTCCCCGCTGCCAGATTCAAGAAGTTCGCCACGGAGGAGGAGGCCTGGGCCTTCGTCAGGAAGCCTGCCGGCCTAGATGGCTCGGAAGGTAGGCCCTGCGCCCCTCACTGTGGCGACTTGACCTGCTGGAAGCCTTGCACAGCCCCAGGGTCGCCTGGTCTGCAGGGCGGCCTCCTAAATAGAGGAGACGTGATGGTGGTTTCCGTGTTCCCGTCTCCCAGATGAGGGAACAGGCAGAGAGCGGTTTCGCTCAGCGGTTTCCGTGGGTGACAGTGTTAGAGACAGGCTGGGACTCCAGCCTCCTGGTCCACTTGGAGTCCTCACTCTGCTGACTCTGTGTTTAAATGCTTGTCCTGTTATTGAATTGAACGGGCGACACTTTTATTTTTTATTAAAGGTTTTTTTTTTTTTTTTAATTTTTATTTACTTATGATAGTCACACACAGAGAGAGAGAGGCAGAGACACAGGCAGAGGGAGAAGCAGGCTCCATGCACCGGGAGCCCGACGTGGGATTCGATCCCGGGTCTCCAGGATCGCGCCCTGGGCCAAAGGCAGGCGCCAAACCGCTGCGCCACCCAGGGATCCCTATTAAAGGTTTTATTTATTCATGAGAGAGAGAGAGAGAGAGAGAGAGAGAGAGGGAGAGGGGCGGAGACCCAGGCAGAGGGAGAAGCAGGCTCCATGCAGGGAGCCCGAGGTGGGACTCGATCCCTGGACTCCAGGTTCATGCCCTGAATCAAGGGCAGATGCTCAACTGCTGAGCCACCCAGGCGTCTCTTATTTTAGAATTCTTGAGCTACTTGCCACTTACTGTGATTTATGTAAGCTGTTTTGGGCTTAACTCATTTACTCAACCTAATTTTGTGAAGGCAAAATTATCTGACAACCGTGCCTCTTTTTTTTCTTCAAGGTCTTGTCTGTCCTTTAAAAACTTTCATTTGAACTTAACTTCACTACAAATAAGACAATATTTATATTGTAATAAAATTGTATGAAATTAGCCTTTGATCTGTACTTGTGTTGTTGGGTTTACTTACGTGAAATACCTAGAGGAATATTTTAAAGGTAAATACAGGGTAACACAAATATAGCAGGGTGGGAACAGCAAACTTTGCTTACTATAGAGGCTTCACCCAGATTTTGCTAAAAAAATCTTTAGCAGTCCTCTGACAGGTATGGGTGGAGAAGCCGCTCCAGGGAGCATGTTCTGACTTGGACCCACGTGGAGGTGTTGAGTCAACATTGGAGCCCCATTTCCCCATCCCTGGTTTAGCGCTGAAAGTGAATCTGTAGTGTCGGGTTTAGTGGTTATTTTGGAGATACAATTAGTTGCTCCTTCTGTGTCCTTTTTCTACTCCATAAAATGAGAACATAGGAAAAGCTGCTCCCGTATAACCTGAGAGAGTCTGTGAGAAGCCTTTGGGGTTAATCCTGCGTCCACCGGCTGAGCTTCTGAAGGAACCTGGTCCCCTCTGCTGTCAGGTGGTTTCTGTTCCCCTCTCTCAGTGTGGCCCGCTATCTGTTTACTTAAGGTCCAGTTACCTGTGCCCTCCCAACTTCCCTGGAGGTTCTCGGCTTGACATTGAGGGAGATGAAGTATCTAGAGTGGTATCTACAAAATTCTAGTCCTTGTTTCTTTATGGGGGAAGACTCCCTCAGATTGTCAAACTGCCCACCATACCTGGAGGGTTCACCAGCTTTGGTATCTCTGCTATCTGTTGGAAGCAGATTTCTACTTTAATAGGAATGTTGCTCTTGTCTTCTTGTTGCTCTTACCAAGCTTATCATGGAAAACTTAGAGTAATTTCATAGGACACTGAAATCTGAGACAGTGTTGACAGTCTTAAGTCATTTTCTCTTTATAGGGCTGTATACAGAGGGTATCTCAGTCTTAGTGACACTAATCACTTCCTCAATTTCTGGATTCTTAAGCATTTCATGTTATGTTTATTTTTTTCCTGGTTTTTAAGTAGACTTGATCTTTCAGGGCCAGAAAATAAACATGAAAAAGAATCACAAGTGAAAGCCAGCAAGCGACTCCGTGAGCCCTCGGATGGAGAGGAAAATGCAGAGCCACGTGCAAAGCATATGAGACAGAACGCGGAATCCATGCCTCCAGTTAGCAAAGACATGTTTTCTTATATGGGTACATCTCTCTTTTGGATTCTTAAGTTTTCTATATAATAATCAGGAAATAAGTGTAAGAATTTTTTCCCCCTTATTAGGGGAAACTGAGCTAATGTTCAGCATTTTCATTCTTATCTGAAAAGCTAATGTTTAGCATTTCATTCTTATCTTAAAAATCTCAAAGGTTACTATTTGATAGTTGATCGAACTGTGTGGAATTATTAAAACTTTGGACGTTCATTGGAAAAGCATTACATGGCCTACAAATGAAAAACAGTAATCTTTTGAAATACTGGTATTCTCTGTGCACACAGCATTTCAGGTCACTGCGAGAATATGCAAAGGCCTCAGCTTCTTCAAATAAGAAAGACCCTGAGGTGCCCAGTTGGTTAGGCATCCAGCTCTTGGTTTCAGTTCAAGCCAAGATCTCAGCCCTCAGCAGAGAGCCTGCTTCCCGTCACCTTTACCCTCTGCTCCTCCTTCTGTGCACATGCTCGTGTGTCTATCTCTTAAATAGATAAATTTTTTTTTAAAGATTTTATTTATTTACGAGACACAGAAGCAGAGGGAGAAGCAGACTCCCCAAGGAGCAGGGAGCCCGACACGGGACTCGATCCCAGGGCCCTGAGATCCTGACCTGTGCTGAAGGCAAATGCTTCACCAACTGAGCCACCTAGGCGCCCTACATAAGTAAATCTTTAAAAAAGAAGAAAGGGCCTGGACAGAGTTGTTCTTTATTTTATTTATTTTTTTCAGAGTTTTTCTTTAGCACCAGTATCTTTACCATTTACATTTAGCCTTTGCAAAATGTAAGTGATCTTACCTTGTCTAGAGAGGCAAAGTAATATAAATTTTTCCTCTACCTTTAACTGTGGGAGATCAGTTTATAGTTAGTGACTTATGGTATGTGAATTTCCTTTTTGTTTTTTTATATATATAAACAAAAAGTAGGAGTAAGTGGGGTTTTCTTTTTATTTTAGTAAGTGGCATTTTTATATAAATCAGTATATTTGTAGGTTCCAATTTTTCTCTAGGAATAAGCTATCTTATCATTTAACTCAAGGAAAACCAATATAAAATGTTTTGTCAAGCCATATTAAAACTGCATAAATGAATTTTGCAGTTATGTAAAAAAAAAAAAATGTTGACTTGGTTATTTGCCAGCAGTCATCAGAGCACATACTTGTGGGGTGACTGGGGGATGAGCCATTTCCAAGGTACTCACAGTGGCACTTAACGCAGTACCTGATAGGTACTCAGAGTTGAGACAGAATTCAGTGACCAGAAAGGCAGTTGTGTTGATAGCGTCAAATTCAGTGGAACCAAGGATTCTTGTCCAACACGCTCGTTCTCCCACACTCTATCTTCCCTCCTCTTCCCTTTGCCTCTGCCTTGTCCGCTCTATCATCCTTCTGACAAATAGCACATAGAGCAAGGCCCCTACTTGCTCCCATGGTCCTTCTCTTCAAGACCTGTCAACCTGACTTGTCCTGCTGCCCTGCTGGGAGCATTCTGGTCACCAGTGGCCCTAGAGTGGCCTCATACCAGTCCTCTTCTGCCTTCTGCTTTACAGCAATGTTGATCGGACTTTCTGTCTCAAAAACAGCGGACCGTAGTCCACTAGAGGCAAATATACTAAGAAACAATTTAGATCGACATCTGTTGGAGGACTAGACCTTCTGGCAGACAGGTCCTCATCGTGCCCAGGTGTTACTTGTCTGCCTGGACAGCTCCTGGGAGTGCGTGTGCGCCCTGCCCCCCATGAGGAGAGGGAGAGAGGCACTGTTGTGACCTCCATCGTGGGGGATGTGACAACAGCTCTCACGGTAGCAGGTTCTAGGTTCACAGTGACTGCCTTTGCTGTTAATTGGTCTGTCATGTGGAACCTAGGTGTGAGTGTGTTCTAATCACAGTGTCGGGGGCTCGTATGTGAGGAATTGATCATGTTTTCCTAGGCAGAAGATGTAGACTGCATTGTATAATACTTTCACTTTATGAATTCAGGCTTAGTGAATGTGTTAAATGAGTCGCAGTTGTTAGTGCTTTGGTCCCAGTGACACTCACCAAGTTCCCTCTTGCAGGAGAATTTGTCGTCGTCTACACTGATGGCTGCTGCTCCAGTAACGGACGCAGGAGGGCACGAGCAGGAATCGGTGTTTACTGGGGGCCGGGCCATCCTTGGTAAGTAAACAAGGCTTCAGATCTAAGTGAATCATATTCTAAACCTTGTCAAGAGTGACACAGGGTCTGCTTATTGTTTGCTTAGCGTTGGCAGAGGTAGCACAAGAACAAGCTTTGGCTCATGTCGACACTGATGGCTTTGTTCTTCAGAACGTAAAATGCCTCAGCATCGTTTTCTTTCCCCTGGATCTTGATGAGTCTGTGTCTCACTGATAACCTCTTACACCAGAATGACTTCCCTGCCCCTCTAGAGGGGTCCTCTGTCTCCTGAGGGATGGTTTTGACAAAGATGTCCAAGGGACAGGTCACCAGACTCTTCTGAAGTTGTGTGAGCTTAGAGGGGACCTCTCAGTTTTCACAAGGCACAAGGTCAGGGTGATGGAAAGTGTGATCTTTCAGATATGCTGGGCAGCCCTAAAATTCAGTGTAACAGAGGGATCTGAGCCCATGACATAGCCATATCCCTCTGAGCTTTGTCCTTCAGCATTCACAGGAGCCCACAGCAGTGTTGGGCATAATGTAATGTAAACTATCCAGTAATAATAAGATTTTACATTTCTCTTGACTTGTGGTCTACGAAGCACTTTCTCTTTGATACCTGGTTTTAGCTTCAAATCCTGTAAGAGGTAGCCAGCTTGTGTGGCACTGAGTGTCTGCGGCTGGCAGTGCTCACCCAAGACCACACACTCTAATGTATTTCAGGGCCAGAAATAGAACTTCACTTTTGATTTCTGGCCCAGTGTTCTTCACAAACCATCTCATGGTACTTTTCCATAAAATGTTAGTACTCTTGGTTTGATTTTTACAGACTGTTTTTGTATGATGCTTTCAAATGTCAAAAAAAATATATCAAGCCTTTCTTTGAGAGGCTTAAGGGAACCACTTTGAAAATTACCTTTTTAAATTAACTTCATTTTCTTTTTTATTGTTTTGAAACCAGGAATGTAGGCATTAGGCTTCCTGGGCGGCAGACCAACCAAAGAGCAGAAATTCATGTAAGTTGTCAGACACATTTCCCACATTTCCCATTCAAATAGATATGCAAACAGAACTGTATGTGGAGCATTATTTCACAAAGAGTGTAATTGTTACACTTAGCACAGAAAAAGAATGTTTAAATGGTGAAGTGATTGTGAACATCAGTAATGTTGCAAGTTGAACAGTTTCAATGGCATGATGACTGACTTGTTTCTTCAAGGCAGCCTGCAAAGCCATCGAGCAAGCAAAGGCGCAAAACATTAAGAAGTTAGTTCTGTATACGGACAGTATGTTTACTATAAATGGTAAGCTTTTACGTTTTTACTTCTAGTGTTTTTCTAGTAAACATGAAGGGAAATGGTATTTCCTTCTCCAGTAGGTGGTGTTGTATCCTATTGGGACCTAAGTGGTAAATGAGGACATTTGGTTTGTCAGGTATAAAGAGACGATGGGGGGCAGCCCCGGTGGGTTTAGCGCCGCCTGCAGCCTGGGGTGTGATCCTGGAGACCCGGGATCGAGTCCCACATCGGGCTTCCTGCGTGGAGCCTGCTTCTCCCTCTGCCTGTGTCTCTGCCTCTCTCTTCGCTCTCTCTGAATGAATAAATAAATAAGTCTTTAAAAAAAAAAAAAAAAAAAGAGACGATGGGGATTCTGGGGCCCAGTTCTGCTGCCCCAGTGTTTGCCCCCCAGACATATCTTTGCCCCGCACCTAAGGAGGGGCGGTGGGATCGACAGGATAGATGTGTCCCTGCTCTCATGGTCCTTTGAGTCTAAACAGGCATCAGTAACCTAAGGTGGTGTGCTGATGGCTCCTTTGGGAAATAGCATGTTTAGGACATGGGAAGGGGGGTTGAAGAGGTGGAGGAGGTGTCCTCCTAGGCTGGGGCTTGTGAGTCCGCGCCAGTCTGAGCCAAGGGATGAGCAGAGGAGTAGCCACGTCTATGCCCCAGAGTACAGCCTGTGTGGGCAAGTGGCAAGTCCGCCCGCTGCTCTGAAGACAAGTAGAACAGGTATAAGTCTAGGGAGGAAAGGAGACCAGGACATTGGAGCTCCATCAACTTTGAGTGTGTTTCTTGTAGGTATCACTAATTGGGTTCAAGGTTGGAAGAAGAATGGTTGGAAAACGAGCACAGGGAAAGAGGTGATCAACAAGGAGGACTTTGTGGCCCTGGAGCAGCTCACCCAGGGCATGGACATCCAGTGGGTAAGTGTTTTCTTAACCACTCATGTCCTGGGACTTATTTTTGTGTGTTTTTTGTTTTTTGTTTTGGGAAGGAGAGGGAGGAAGGAGAGAGGCAGAGAGAGAATCTCAAGCAGGCTCCACGCCCAGTATGGAGCCTGATGTGAGGCTCGATCCCACAACCCTGAGATCATGACCCAAGCCGAAATCAGGAGTCAGACATTTAACTGACTGAGCCCCCAAATGTCCAGGACCAAATATTCTAAATTAACTGGAGAGAGTAATGGTTTCTTTAAATGATTTAGTGAGTTAAGTTAAAAGAACAGTTTCCACAAAATTAATATCATAGCGTGTATTAGAAATTGGAACACAGTTGACTCTTGATCATTGTGTAAGTAATACTTCTTGTTCTTGGCCTGACTGTGTGTGGAACACGGTGTTCTGGCAGCATGACTGAGGAGTATTCGATATTCTTCACATAGTCTCAGCTGTGCTTGGGAGTGCCCCACCTGGGCTCACCTCCTCCCTGTTAAGTGACTCCTGGCAGTCAACCTGTAGGATTCTTTGGAATCTGTCGTAATGTCAAAATAAAACTAATTTATAAGGTATTCTGGAAAAGAATGGTAAGACTTGAGCATGACTTTTTTTTCCAAAATGGAAATTTTTTTTTTATAATAGATAGTTTTTATTAAAATGTTTTTTCAAACACTACAGAGCAAGTTAAACTGCAGTCATTGTCTTAACCCTGCCTGGCTCTTCCACCCCCAGACCACTGAGAACAGCTTGGTAACCTGAGGTTTAAATCTGCCTTTCAGCAATGTAAACGTCAGCAGTGGTTATACCACATAAGTACACACCTGGGTGGCTCAGACAGTTAAGCGTCTGACTCTTGATCTCAGCTCTAGTCTTGATCTCACAGTTATGAGTTCATACCCCGTGTTGGGCTCACACTGGGTGTGGAACATACTTAGAAAAAAAATAAAAATAAATCCCAGAAGTATAGCCCTTCTTTCTGACAGCCCTTCTTTCTCTATACTATATAAAGAGAATAAAGTATGTTAGATATGTATCTGTCCGTCAGTACATACATGTGTTTTACCTGGAAACCTTTCCAAGTTCCATCATTAAGTGGGAAAAAAAAAAAATCAATAAAAACGGTATAACCCAATTTGTGGAAAATCAAGATGGGATTTTAGTAAATGCCTACACGCATAGATGCATTGGGCATAGTTTGTGCTGTTTAGAACTGTGTTGGAGTGTGGGTGTGGGAGGAGCCGTTCTCCACCCACTGGAAACAGGATGCACTCCTGTGTTGTGTGTGTAAAAAATCAGTAAACGGGCACCTGGGTGGCTCAGTGTCATGATCCCGGGGTCCTGGGATCGAGTCCCGCATTGGGCTCCCTGCAGGGAGCCTGCTTCTCCCTCTGCCTGTGTCCCTGCTTCTCTCCATGTGTCTCTCATGAATAAATAGGTAAAAATCTTAAAAAAAAAATCAGTAAAGATAAAAGGTAAAAAATTTATTTAACAGATGCATGTTCCTGGTCATTCGGGATTTACAGGCAATGAAGAAGCTGACAGATTAGCAAGAGAAGGAGCTAAGCAATCTGAAGACTGAATGAAATGACTTTAATTCTTGGAAAAACTTGAGTGAGTGAGTGACTGTTCTCTTACCTCTCCTTACTGCTGTGAAAAATAAAACTTGGAGTAGATGGGCAGACATGACTTGCAAAGTAAATTCTGGGATATCCTGTGATACCACATGGTTAAATGTATAACAAATTGAACGTCCTTCGAGATTTGAGCATTATTTGAGATTTCAGTGTTATGCTCAACGATTGAGTTTGATGCTGTTCTCATTAGTTTTACTGCGGTCTGGACAGAAATTTTAGGACTCTGATCTAATAAGGCATGAACACAGCAGTGGTTTACAGATGCAGGCAGGGTCTGGAAGTGTTCTGAAAGTGTCCATTTACCTTCCAGTTGGCAGCATCGAGTCTCAGGAGGTTCGTGTTGATTTGTACCTTCCTGTGGATTAGAGCGAGGCAGTGCTCTCCTGGTGGCTGCAGCCCATGCCCAGGCCCCCGCCGTAGCAGAGGGAGTGCAGCCCGGGGCTTACCTGGCTGGCACCCGTGTACAATACAAGCCTGCACGTAGCCCTGGCTCTTGATCTTTGATTAGGAACCGTTACTTACAGAGCAAGATGTGTAAATAAATCTCTTAAAATTTCTTTGGCTGTTTTTGTTAAAAGCGCGGTGTAAGATGGGGTATCTGGGTGACTCAGTCAGTTAAGCGTCCAACTTTTAGGTCTTGATCTCAGGGTTGTGAGTTCAAGCCTCGCATTGGGCTCCACCCTGGGCATGGAGCCTACTTTTTAAAAAAATAAAAAACACTATGCAAGTTAAAGTTTGATATGATCATTTATTTTTATCTTTTTTTTTTTTTTTTTTTTTTACTACTTTTTCATCAAAAACATACAGAAAAGGACACGAATGTATTGCTGATTGAGTTATTACTATAAGGTGAATACCCTCATGACCGCCACTCAGGCCAAGAACTAGAACTTTGTGGACACTCCAGAAAGCTCTCCACGTGCTCTTCCAACCCTAGCCCTGCCCACCCTCCAGAGTGAATCCTGAGTTTTATAGGAATGACTTCTTTGCGTTTCTTAATGGCAGTTGAGCCTTGTCTACTTTTTCTTAGACTGGATATTCCTGAAGTCTCTTTATTGCGTGTATTGGTCTCCATGTGAGGTTTCTCTGTTGAGGAGCCTGGCCGTTTGTCCTGTTGGTTGCCTGGGTCTACATGTTGCCACATGGGTTCTCCCGGGTGCAGAGTCCAGCATTTTCTTCCGGCCTCTGTATTTCTGCAGATTGGCAGCTGGACCCAGAGGCTTGGTCCGAAGCAGCTTCCACACCCTCAGCGGATGGTGGGTGGCCACGTGCTTCCATCAGCGGGCAGAGGCTGCTCTCGTCTTTATGGTATCAGCAGCTGCTGGTGCTCAGTGCCTAGGATTGATGACTTGGGGGTTCCAGAATTTCTGTGATTTTGCTTAGACTTACTGGCTGGAACAGTTTTAGAAGACACTTTCTCTCATCTGCTATTTGGTTACCCAGTGGTAGCGTTCATTTCGGAAAGGCTGGATAGGGTACATGCAAAGATCATTAATTCCCTGTCATCCTTAGAAAGTGACCACTTAAGGTTTTCTATTTATGTATTTTTATAACATGTATGTATCATGAGATCCTGTACTTGAGCCTGTTTAATAGGTTTCAGGTCATTGCAATTTTTATCTTCGTTGAACCCAAATTGTAGCTTTGGCCTGTAGGACGGAGGCTCTTCAGGTTGGCTCTTGATTTGTTTTATATTCACACGTGCACACACATGCATGGACCACACCCATACCTAGGTGCACACCGTGGGCCCACTCACACACAGTCCACATGTGCACACACGTACGTGTACAGACCTCGCACGCATGTGTACCCAGTCATCACTGGCTCTGTTGCAGTCTGGTGTGTCAAGGTTCTCTAGACCCATCTTGTACTTTTCTTGCTCCAGATCTGGAATTGGCTGTTTCTCAAAGAATCTCTAGTTTGCCTGCCTTCCTTCCTCCCTCCTCCCTCCCTTCCTTCCTTCCTTCCACCCACCACCCACCCTCCCTCCCTCCCTCCCTCCCTCCCTCCCTCCCTCCCTCCCTGCCTGCCTGCCTGCCTTCCTTCCTTCCTTCCTTCCTTCCTTCCTTCCTTCCTTCCTTCCTTCGTGGGGCTGCAACTCATGACCTCAAGATCAGGAGTCACTTGCTCCTCCTCAGAGTCAGCCAGGAGCCCCAGAATGTCTAGTTTCTTTTAATGCCAGAAAAGGTATTTCAGATGCTTGGTGCTCATCGCTAGAGGGTTGGTCATGGCTTCTAGGCCTTTTAGTGAATAGAATTATCAAACAATTAACATGTACACACATTTAAAGATACAATATTTGAGCTCATATTGATATTCCCAGTAGAAACTCAGGATTTCAGAGTACTTAACTCTTCTATATTGTATCTGTGTGTCGTTCCTTGCTGAGACTCATGGGACTGATACTCCTTAAGTATGCACTTGCTTTTTCCACTTCAACATGAAGTATTGTGGATTCTAATATATTATGCTGCTGTGATGGTGAGAACAGCACCGGATGTACAGTGTCGACCATTGTACAATAAAATCTGCCCCACTTGTCCTCACCTCATCTCGTCTCACGTCTATGTACTTACTCGCACAAGCGTGTTGGGTCAGCGTCACCTTGGGAACCACACGCCCTGACTCCCCCATTGAACTTAGTTTGCTTTATGCTTGAGATCAGTTTTGTAGGATATGAAATCCTTGGCTCACAATTTCCTTCCTTGAGTATCTGAAATATTTACTTCGTTCTCTTCCATCATGAAAAGCCTAATGGGTCTCTTTTTCTTACAAGTCACGTCCTCTTTTTGCTTTCATGTCCCGAGGTGTGGTTTCCCTGCTACTCTGTGACTGTGTTAGACCGTGTCATGTGTTGACCACCTGGGGTTGGTGTTTGCAGGAGCTCAGGAGGCTCTGTGTGCGTACTTTCAAATCCGCTATTTCAGGAGGGGTTCCTGGCACAGCGGCTTAGAGTTCTGTGTTTCTTGCTTTGGAGTTCTGTTTTGGGGGGACTTTGTTACCTCTTTGTTGAAATCTGATTTGCCCATCCCCTATATTTTCCACATTTTCTTGAATCTCTTGCATCTCTTAAGTTTGTTTTTTAAAAGTTGTCCTCCTGTTGATGTCCCATCTTTAAAGGCATTATTTTTTGTCATTGCTCTTGATTCTCATTTCTGAAATTAATTTTCTTGTCTTTCTAGTTTGCTTGAGCTCTGTCACCTTATTTCTGGTATTTTCTCATGCTGATTTGTCGTCTTCCCATCTTGGATCTTATTTTTTGTGTTTCGAAGCAGTTCATTTGGGTCTATTCGGTGGGTACATCTTTCTGGCATGTCTTGCTGTCTGTAAGGTGTTTGTTCTGCTCCTTTGTCTTTTTTTCTGAGAATAGTTCTGTGTGGGATCGATACTTTCCTGTTGCTCATTTTTATAAACATTAAGTTCAGGTAGTTTTTCCTCACTTCACACAGTTCTCTTTTCTGTTGAATTCTGACTAATGTTAAAAGTATGGCAGCTAGCTTCCAGAGCTCTCCCGGCTCTGGCCCTGCCCCACCCGCATCGAGTCCTTCTTCTTCCTGTCTCCGTTGACCCGGTCCTGCTGGTGCTGGCTCTGTCCCCACAGCATGGGTCCCTGCTGGGACGGCTGCTGTGGATCTTAGGCTACCTGGCTCCAGCCCTCAGACCTCCTTGCGGCAGGTCCCTTGCACCCATTCACCACCAGGGGGGACAAGTGTCCTACACCAGCCGCTGTCCTCAGGCTGGCCCACCACACTTCGCAGTGGACGCCTGTTGGCTCCTTTGGGGCGTCCTTTCGTGGTCCCTCTGAAAAGCTATGCTTTTCCCCACAGATAAGCAGACCCTGGTGGGCGGGCCCTGTCCCTCATATCCGCGTGTTGGCTTTGTGGAGTTGCCACACCATTTTGCTTTTTAATGTCTTTGTGGGACTGTGCTTGGGGGGCGGCAGATGGCACCTGTGTAAAGTGGGCTACGGAGTCCCCTGTGAAGCCCCTGCCAGAATGGCCTGTCACCCCAGGGTTTTCTCACGCCACTCTGAAATCCGTCCCTTCCTGATCCCAGCCCCAGGCGACCACTGATCTACTTTCTGTCACTATAAACCAATTTGTATTTTTCTAAGCTTTTATATAAATCGGGTGCTACAACATTAACTCTGTGGCAGGAGCTTATTTCACTCCCTATAATTATTTTGCCATTCGCCCATGTTGTGTCTGTTGGTAGTAACACTCCTTCTTATTGCTAAGGGGTGGCCATTGTGTGGGGACACCACGGTTTGTGTGCCTGACCTCCTGTTCATGGACATTTGGGCTGTTGTAAATAAAGCCGCTGCGAACATTTATGTACTCATCTTTTTGTGTACATGTGCTTTTATTTCTCTTGAGTGGAATGGCTGGGTCATACGGCAGGTGTATACTCGACTCTAAGAAACCCCAGCTAACATCTTTACCATTTGACTTTCCCCTCAGCAGGGCATTGCCCACCCCTGTCAGTGCTGCCTGTCCCTAGTTCTGTTATAGATGCCTGTGGTTCTGTTTCAGGTCAAGATTTGGGAGGACCCAAAAGTGCTGTTGCTGCTGCCACTACCCTCTGAAAACCTGATTTTTGTTTTTAAGGGCAGTACGTTTTTATATGCCCAGGATTGGAAATGCAGAAATGAAAGATTGTGCCTTCCAAAACTGTCTGGGCTACTAGCAAATTTGCACAAATGCAAACAATATCCATACACATGGGGTTTGAGGTAAGTAAGATGAGGCCCAGCCGCTTCTAGTGAGAAGGGCAGTAAGAGAGGTGCAGGAAACAAATTCCTTCTTACTAACAGAAAGTCTCTTATTGATCATCTAAAAAGCAGCCCCTTTTTTGGGGGGGGCACCTGGGGGCCCAGTCGGCTAAGCGTCTGACTCTTGGTTTCAGCTCAGGTCATGACCTCAGGGTCGTGGCATCGAACCTCGCATTGGGCTCCACTGAACATGAGTCTGCTGGAGATTCTCTCCTCTCTCTCAAAAAGATAAGTAAGTAAAAAGTAGCTGTATTGTTACAGCTTTAGAAATCTGTGATTTGTCAGCTTTGTCAATGTGAGGCAATGGTTGAGTGACGACGTGCAGCACAGGGAGTGCTCTGCGTCGTGGATCCATGAGCTCTTCAGCTGATGCTGCTCGCAAGAGGTGATGTTAATGCTTTGCAAATAGAGGCCATTGAAGTGCAGTAGTGGCTTCCACGCCAGAGCGATGAGGTGACTCCGTCACTGGGGTTTGGAAATTGAGAAGATCTCTGCTGTCTCTGCAGACAGGCAGGCACGTGAAATACGAGCTAAACCAAACCAAAAACCTGTTCTGGCGGGTGGGCAGCCTGCGTGGGGTAAACAGGCCCGGGCGAAGCCACATCTCGTTTCCAGTGATGTTTATCCCCAGTCAGGCAAGCCTGGGCCTTAAAAGGAAGACTGTAGCCTCCATGTGTCGATGTCTCCCTAATGTTCATATTCTGGTAGTACTGGAGCAGGAAGGGGAAGCTGCTCAGTAACCGCCCCCCTTTCATGTCAGATGGTGATGGGACCTCCAGAACCCCGTGAAAGCAGGCTGTCAGAGCTCAGCGTCTAGCAGCGGTAGGCTGCTTCCCATTCCCCAGCTCCGGTGCTCAGGCACAGCCTCTAGCCTGTGAACACTACAGGGGCAGGGTCCCACCTGTCGGCGTCCTGTCCCCAGTGCATGGGAGGTGTTCAGATGCTTGAGAACCCGGGGCCAATTTGTCTAAACGGCTGTGGTTCTTAGTCGTCCGCCAAGGGGCTGGGAGGGAGGGAGATAGAGCGGCACAGGATCACTCCGGTCCTGACAATGACGTGAGTGGTCATTTCATGCAAAGAGCAGCTTTCATCCAGATAGGCCTCAAAATTAGGATTCCTCCCTGGTGCTTCTTAGGGAGCCTCAGTGGACAAATACAAATAGGATCAGTGCAGTGGGAGAGAGGACTGGCAGGTGCCAGCCCTTTGCCCACTCTATACAGCCCTGTTCTTTAAACCCAGAGGTGCATGAAAATGAATGAAGGAGTGAATGAATTTGTTTTTAAAGATTTTATTTATTGACAGAGAGAGGGTGCAGAAACACAAGCAAAGGGAGCAGCAGAGGTAGAGGGAGAAGCAGACTCCCTGTGGTGTAGGGAGCCTGACGTGAGGCTCGATCCCAGGACCCCAGAATCATGAACTGAGCTGCCCCGGTGCACAAGAATTTAATATAAAGGTGATAACTCACCAGTGGGGTAAACAGAGTCTTTTCCCCTAGGACTCAATAATCTATTAACCATAAAAATAAGTTAAAAACCGCATAAAAATGGGGCACTGGGTGGCTCAGTCAGTGAAGTGTCTGCCTTTGGCACAGGTCATGATCTCAGGGTCCTGGGATCAAGCCCTGCATCGGGCTCTCTGCTCAGTGGGGAGTCTGCTCTCCCTCTCCCTCTGTCTGCCATTCCCCCTGCTTGTGCTCTCTCTGTCAAATAAAAAAAAAATCTAAAAAAACAAACCCCATTTAAAAAATAGACCACGTAAAAATCAAAATATCATGAACTAAAAAGACTTTATTATTATTTATTATTTTAAAGAAAGAACACAGGGAGGGAGAGCATCCCAAGCAGGCCCCACACCCAGTGCAGAACCCAAGCAGGGCTCGATCCCCCAATCCTGAGATCATGGCCTGAGCCTAAATCAAGAGCTGGATGCTTAACCGACTGAGCCCCCAGGTGCCCCTTGAACTAAAAAGACTTTAGAAAGCCATAAGCATAGACAAACTCAGAAAAGGATCTGGAGCTGCTATGACAGGAGGCTGATTTTTCTGATACATAAAGAACTTGTAGGAAGTGAGAAAACTAATAATAGAAGAACGGGCCAGTCATAGATCACTCCGGGACACGTGCCCTCGAGCAAGGGAAAGATGTTCAGCTTCACTCCTGAGAGCGTGCGAATTGTCAGTACACCGAGACATCATTTTTCTGTATCCTGTTAATACCTCGTAATATTGGATTTATTAGCGAAAATCCGTAGGTCAGTGAGGCTGCTGGGAAACTGCGTGCCCCTGTGCTGTGGGGGTGAGCGCGAGTGGAGACCACTGCCCCGTCTGCTGAAATGCGGAGGGCGCTTACTTACCTTTGCTCCACCCTTTGCCACGTTTTGGAATTTGCACTGCAGACCGAGGCAAGGTTTGTAGTATCTGAAAAGGAAAGGACACCTGGCGCTCGCCGCAGTGGCCCCGGGCGCCTCACAGTCGGTCCCCTGACCCCTCGAGAAGCAGAGCGAGGGGCCCCTGCAGCGGTTGGTGCAGGAGGGGGGGATGCGCCCACTGGTGCGGGAGCACTGAGGGAGGGGGGCGGGGGCACCCTGCACGTGTAAACCCCGGCCTGTCATCTTGATTTTGAATCACGTTGTCAAAAATGACTATTCCAGAGGCCTGTTTTCAGAGGGAACGGGAGGGAGCGGGCGCTCGCCCTTGGGACTCCCGCTGGCAGAGCCCGGGCCGCAGGGCAGGCCTCGCGGGGTTGTGGGCTCCAGCCTCTGCTCACCCTCGTCCCCCGGCTCACCCCGGCTCCTCAGGCCCCGCGCCCCTTCACTGGGAGGCACGGGACGAGCGCCGTGCACCTAACGTCTTAAACCCGGGGCCAACCTGAGTCCTAGCTGTGACGGGCTGGGGGACACACCCCGGTTCCTGATACCCCCGGGGTGGCTGTGCGTGGAGACGGCCTCGAGGCAGTGATTGGGGTCAAGCGAGCTCGCTCCTGCCCTGCCCTTGCCTCGGAGAACAGGAAAGGGCACGTGAGGACACGCCCTCCCCAGAATCCCGACCTGCTGCCACCTCGATCTAGGGCTTCTGGTCCCTGGAACTGAGAGATGCTTAAGGGCCCTGTCGCAGCAGTGTGTGGGGAGCCTGAGCCAGGTCCCCAGGGAAGTCCAGTCCCCTCTTTTTTGGGGAGAGAATGAAGTTGTCGTCTGGTCCTCTGCCCCTCGGATGCTGGCCCTCCTCTCCCCTCGCCACGGGCGCAGCTTTCCTCGGCCGTGGGAGGCAGCACGCGTGATTCTTCTCACTCTGCTCTGCATGTGGCAGTGAGGCAGCTTTGCTTTGTTAGGTGACAGAGTTTCCCAAATGGAATTGTTAAGCTCAGCATCCACGTCGTTTTGCTGAAGCCCCAAAAGAACAAAAATAAAAATTAAGAAATAGAACTGTAGGGGCTCCTGGGTGGCTCTGCTGGTGACGCGTCTGCCTTCGGCTCAGGTCACGATCTTGGGGTCCTGGGATCGAGCCCCACATCTGGCTCCTTGCTCAGTGGGGAGCCTGCTTCTCCCTCTCCCTCTCTTTCTACCTGTGTGCTCGCTCTCTTCTCCCCAATAAATAAAATCTTAAAAAAAAAAAAAGAGTGCAGCCTGGGTGGCTCAGCGATTGAGCATCTGCCTTGGGCCTAGAGTGTGATCCTGGGGCCCCGAGATCGAGTCCCACGTTGAGCTCCCTGCAGGGAGCCTGCTTCTCCCTCTGCCTGTGTCTCTGCCTCTCTCTGTGTCTCTCATGAATGAATAAATCTTTAAAAAAAAAAAAAAAGATTCTCCCTCTCTCCCCTTTGCCTCCCTGTCTGGCTTCCACACATGTTCTCTCTTAAAAAATTCTTGGGGGATCCCTGGGTGGCTCAGTGGTTTGGCACCTGCCTTTGGCCCAGGGCGCGATCCTGGAGTCCCGGGATCGAGTCCCGCATCAGGCTCCCGATGCATGGATCCTGCTTCTCCCTCCTCCTGTGTCTCTGCCTCTCTCTCTATCATAAATAAATAGATAAAAATTTAAAAATTAAAAAAATAAAAATAAATTCTTGGGGAGTTTCTAAAATATTTACACATGCTAAAAATCTCATCCCTAATGATCTCCTCTCTAGTCCCCACCTCGTTATTGTTGAATAGTGCTTCTCTTTCCAGTGCTCCCCGGATCTGGAGGAGAGTGTTGAGGGGATGGCAGGACTGAGCGAAGACACACACTGCACGAGGAGTTCCAGTTGGTCAGGAGACAGACTCCTCACTCGGAAGCCTCCCGACCCCAGCCAGCCAGCCTGCCATCCCCTCGGAGCAGAGGGGGTCACCCGGGGTCTCCCCGCCAAGGGCGTTGGTCACTTAGCACGATGAGAGCAGTCCCTGTGGTTTTGGTTTTGTTTGTTAGAATGTGATGGGGGAGTCCCACATGGAGAGTATTGGGTGGCAAGAGAATGAGATATAAAAAGAGAAACTAGAATTAAGGAATTTAACAGGTCATGGGGCTCCTGTCCCCATAATACCCCAAAGAAGGACATCCTTTATGGCTCTTTAAAAAGGCTCTGAAAAAGGTTCTTGGGTCATTCAATTATGGCTCCTTGGCCACCACGGCGTCACGATCCAGGGTGACCCACATCTTTTCCTAAGAAGGGCGTCTGTCTGGGCCTCACTGTTAGTCACAATGAATTGGCGAGGCTCCACGTAGGACCTGTTCTTGAGCGACATCATGACCCAGCTTGTGGCTGAAGACGTGATGTCTCTCTTCTACTCACTCCCCTTGGTAGCTGTCCTGTGAACGCACACTGGGACACGAGAGACGAGGGTCTCCTTATCCTTCCCTGCCGTGAGGGCAGGAGAACCACTCATCTAGAAAGACGTCGTGAGAGGCCAGTTGTCACGTCATCTACTCTAAGGGAAGGCACCTTACTTTGTTCTGTGATTCCCCGGGGAGGGGGGCAGCCCGGGGCCAAATGCACACAGTGTGTGGGTGTGGGGGTGCTGGGCGTGTGTCCATACCACTTTTCAGAAAAGTTGACACAAGTTTGCATTTTGCCACAAGCTAATACGAAGTCTCCCCAAACCTTCACTGGTCACCCTCCTTCCTGTCTGCCAAGGCCTTACCAGACTCCTTGCTCTGACTTACACTTGAGATTGCTGGAGAGGCCGGGCATGGTCTTTTTATAAATCTATTGGTCACCTGTGTATATGGCTTCCCATCTATTTACTCAAGGCTTTTTATTTTTTTATTTTTTTTTTATTTTATTTATTTATTTATTTTTTTAATTTATTTATGACAGTCACAGAGAGGAGAGAGAGAGAGAGGCAGAGACACAGGCAGAGGGAGAAGCAGGCTCCATGCACTGGGAGCCCGACATGGGATTCGATCCTGGGTCTCCAGGATCGCGCCCTGGTCCAAAGGCAGGCGCCAAACCGCTGCGCCACCCAGGGATCCCCTACTCAAGGCTTTTTAAAGGCACTTAAGGAAACAGAAATAAGGCCCGGTGACTGTGGGCGATGAGACCGTGCTGTATACTTGTCACATGCACGTACGACTAAAAGGTCACCTGCGAGGCCATGGGTGTGTTAATTAGCTTGATCGTGATGACCATTTGATGACATATAGACAAATCATCAATTGGCCAAAAGTAGAGCCACGTAAGCATAGGCACCTGGTCTCTGACAAAGAGCAGAGGCATCACGACGGAGCAAAGATAGTCTTTCCGACAGATGTTGCCGGAGAACTGCAGACCGGACACCTTCACAAGAATTAACTCAGAATGGATCGTAGACCTGAATGGAAAACCCAGAACGTGAAACTCCTAGAAGAGAAGGTAGCAGAAGGCCTAGGTGCCCTTGGGTGAGGCGGTGCCTTCTTAGCTCCAACGCCACAGGCACCATCTGGGAAGGAACAGAGAGAGCAGGATTCTGTTAAAATGAAAAGCTTCCACGAAAGACAATGTGGAGAGAGTGAGAAGACCCACAAAGCCCGGGGGAAATATTTACGGAAGACACACCTGAGAAAGGGCCGGTATCCAAACTACACAAGACTTAACACTCAGGGGTAAGAGAACCAACGACCTCCTGAAAGCCAGGTCCGTGCCCTTAGCCGACCGTCACCGAGGGAGACCGGAGCTGGCCGGTGAGCCGGGAAAGACGCCCGCCTCCCGTCGGGCAGGGAAATGCAAGCTCAGATCCCGCCAGGCCCCGCGGCCGCCGGAGAACCGCCGAAGCCCAGAACGCTCGACGCCGGCTCTGGCGACGATGGGAGCAGCGCGAACACTCATCGCTGGTGGGGACGCAGAACGGTGTGGCCCCTGCGGAGGACGGGGGGCCGCTTCTGACAAAGCCCGACGTGCCCCCCACGGTCAGCAGGCGCTCCTGGTGTGCGCCCCGAGGAGCCGAAAACTCCGGGCCACGCAGAACCTGCGCCCGGCCTTGTTCCCAGCTGCCAGCCGCCGGTGGAAGCAACCACGGGAGCGGTTAAGCGGTGGAACCCCCTGTCCACCGCCGAGCGATGAGCCACCGAGCCACGGAGAGACACGGAGGGGCCGACGTGCGCGCCGCCAAGTGGAAGAGGCCAGCCCGGAAAGGCCACCGCACGATCACAGCTGTGTGACCTCGTGGAGACAGCAGAGCCGGCTGGGGGGCTGGGGGGAGGGAGGAGCCGGTGGGGCTCACAGGGGTTTTAGGGCCGTGACGCCACGGTGATGGCTGCACGTGGTTACCCCCGTCTGCATCCACACCAAAAGCGTGTCCTAAGGCGAATTCTGGACTCTGGGTATTGACGATGCCTCAGTTTGCACCTTGTTTCGTCTACACTGGCCGGGCGGGCTTCGGGGGAGGGGGCTCGCGGGGAAATCTCTGTGCCTTCCTCCTAACTTTGCTGTGAACCTAAAGCAATCAAGTCTTCGTGAACGTCACGTACATTTACATACATGCAGTTTTGTCAGTCGTGCCCCAGGAAAGCCGGGGGGTGGGGCGGGGAGGCTGCAAACGGACCGTGTTAACTGAATAACCAAGTGGGAAAAAGGAGAAACGTGCGCATGGCACCTTCAGAATGGCTATTAGGTTTATTCCAAGTTAATCCGCTTTTTAATACCGTTATCGAGACTGGTTACTGTTCGCATGTGGAAAAGCCTCTCTTTCCTAACATTGGTTTTGTAATACGAACTTACGGGGCTCTATTTCTGAAGCTGCTCCCATTCTCTTCCTTGGGCTTTACGATCCTGTCATCTGCTAATAGTCATTTCAGGGGCAGCGGGGTGGCTCGGGTGGTTGAGTGTCTGCTTTGTGGCTCGGGTCATGATCTCGGGGTCCCTGGATCCAGCCCCACATCCGCTCCCTGCTCAGCGGGGAGCTGCTTCTCCCTCTCCCTCTGCTGCTCCCCCTGGCCCTGCTCTCTCTCTGTCAAGTACATACATAAATTTTTTTTTTTAAAAAAAGAATAGTCATTTCATTTCTTCTCTCCTGTCCTTACGTCCCTGCGACAGCCCCATGTGTGACGGCCTCCTCTGGCCCTTCCTGACTGTCCCCCCGCAGCCCGTGCACTGAGGTGATGGAATGCAGCAGAGCAAAACAGTTTCTTTCTTCTCTTTTTTAAAAATTTTATTTACTTATGAGAGATAAAGAGAGAGAGGCAGAGACACAGGCAGAGGGAGAAGCAGGCTCCCTGCGGGGAGCCCGAGGTGGGACTCGATCCCGGGACCCAGGGTCACGCCCTGAGCCAAACACTTTCGGCCACGCGTGCTTCCCGTGTAGAGGTCACAGCGCCACCTCGGGCCTCTCTGGCATTTCCCCGCTGTCCAATGCCCCGCGCGGTTTTCCTGTGTCACACGGGTGGTCATGGGGCTACTGGGCCGTCTGGGCTCCGCGGCGGGCTTCTGCGGTGCCCTCCGTCGCCTCCCCCTGCCTCCCCGCAGGTGCCAGCCTCCCCCCTGCTCCCCAAATGCTCTTGCTCTTGGACCTAACTACTTCGTACGTGGAGCTGGCCGGTGTTCGTTCCGGTCCGGGGTCCGTGAAAACCTTCACTGAGACAGGAAGGGTGTGCATGAGAACACTCTGGAAGCTCCAAGTTATTTTTCTGATTTTTCTCAACTAACATTCCGTGTCTAATACAAACAGGTACGCATCGCACATGCAGGACAGGGAAGGGGAACGCAGGTGGGCCTCCTGGGGTTCTGTCCCCCGCGCACCTTGTGCTGGGCCTGGGCGGGGGTGCAGGGGCTGAGCGAGGAGGGAAACCAGGCCGGCGGGCCTGGGTGGGTGGGGGGATGCCTGGCGACCCCTTCTCTCCCCCAGATGGACGGACGGTTGGACAGACTACAGGGCCTCAGCCCCCGCGGTGCTCCAGGGGTGGCCTCACAGCTCCTGCTGCAGCTCGCAGGACACCGACCCTGCCGGGACCCCACCGTCGCCCCCACCCCGACGGCCCAGCGTCCCCTCTCAGCGTCCACCTGCGCAGTGTTCTCCGCGGCCGCGGACACCCCAGCCCGCCCACCTCCTCAGATCCGCTCCAGAACCTGTCCTGTCGCGCCCCAGCCTCTGCTCCGGGGGCCACGGGAGCCCCGCTTGTCGTCCTGCCTCCCTAGGGGCTCCCCCGGGTAGAGAGGCCTGCACCCCGCCCCGCACCCGGCCTTCTCTCCTGGGGCAGCCCCTGCAGGTGCACGCAGCCCCTCCTCCACTCTGCTGGGGGCGGCGGGGGGGTGCTGCCCCGGCGGCTGGGCCCTCCCTCCCTCAGCTCCGTGCAGGCCTGCGGCTCTGCTCCCTGCCCCTCCTCTCGCCTCCCTGACTCTGCCACACGCACACGTCTGCACACACTCACGCGGTCACCCTTACTCCCCTCTCCCCGCGTCATGCTCCCACCTCCCCTGACCTCCCAGGTAGGGCTTTTCGGTTGGTCTCCCCCACTAGGATTTAAGCTCTGTGGAGGCAGGGATTTCCTTTGCCTGCGTGCTCCCTGCGGCTGCGTGCCCAGGGCCTGGAACAGTCCTGGCCCAGGAAATATTTGCGGAATGGACTGGTACACGGAGCGCCAGGGGCTGAGCAAAGCAGAAAAGCAGGCTCAGCTCTCAGCGGGAAGTGGGGGCAGAGCAGGGAGGGTGAGGACTGACGGGGTGGGAGGGGCGTAGGGGGTGCTGGGCCCCTCGGTGAGACCTGTGCCCCCGGGGGACCCCGCTGTCTGACGGGGCTCAACTGTGCCCCCCATCCTCCCCGCCCACACCTGGCCCGTGAGAATCTATCACGCGGGTCGAAGTTCATTTTCCATGAGAGTGGGATTGGCTTTCTGAGAAACTGCCCTCACGGTCCGACCCTCGGTGTCTAGTATTTCTACATTCTTGTGGGTTTATTACTAAGAAGATCGGGTCCTGACGCTCACGGTGGAGCCCGGTGCGCTCGGCCCTCTTCCCCGCCCGCCCGCGCCCGTGCGCGTCAGCAAACAAAGCAAACAGACACCGGCCTTGAGCATTCCCTGAGCAAACAACCCCAGCTCGGTCATACAAACAGCTTAACTCTGCAAGACTAGCTTGACCTGGGTCACCTCCCCCGGTGCTCCCGGAAATCGTGAGCCAAACTCACAGTGTTTCCCAAAAGTTGGTAGGAGGTACCCACTAACCAATTCTCTGGCATTTAAGAAAATTCTAATGTTGTAACCACTTACTGGGAGCGGGGACCTCGCCCCTCCTCAGCACCCGAGCCCCCTCCTTGTTTTGGTTTAAGGGCTCCCGGTCTGCAATCCGTCTCTTTGGTGTATGTCCCGCAAACTTCTAGTAACTACTGCTTCGGAGATTGACCGCGCCTTTGACAGTGTTGCCCAAGGAACGTTGGTTGGGGTCGTTTTGGAATCAGGGCGATGCCCCACCCGGCCACGGGGAAGGGTTTGTTACCCAGAAACAGTTTCTTAGCACTTTCCAGAACAGACGCAGCATTGGAGATTTCCTCAAAGGTGTTTTTTGTTGTGGGTTTTCTTCTTTTCTTTCTTTTTTTTTTTTTTTTAAATTTATTTATTCATGAGAGCCACAGGGAGAGGCAGAGACATAGGCAGAGGGAGAAGCAGGCTCCATGTCGGAGCCTGATGTGGGACTTGATCCTGGGACTCCAGGACCATGCCCTGGGCCGAAGGCAGGCACCAAACCGCTGAGCCATCCAGGGATCCCCTCTTCTTTTCTTTTCTTTTCTTTTCTTTTCTTTTCTTTTCTTTTCTTTTCTTTTCTTTTCTTTTCTTTTTTTCTTTTCTTTTCTTTTCTTTTCTTCTTTTCTTTTCTTCCTTCCTTCCTTCCTTCCTTCCTTCCTTCCTTCCTTCCTTCCTTCCTTCTTTTTCTTTCTTTCTTCTTCTTCTTTCCTTCCTTCCTTCCTTCCTTCCTTCCTTCCTTCCTTCCTTCCTTCCTTCCTTCCTTCCTTTCTTTCTTTCCACGTGTGCATGCACTAGTGGCAGGAGGGGTGGCAGAGGGAGAGGGAATCCCAAGCAGGCTCCATGCTCAGCGTGGAGCCCGACATGGGGCTCGATCCCACGACCCTGAGATCATGACCTGAGCCAAAACCAAGAGTCAGATGCTTAACTGTCAGAGCCACCCCCGTGCCCCCATTCCCTCAAAGTTTTCGACCTCGAATGGTTTTTGCCAATCATTTCTCTCAATGTATGTGCCGTGGGGCATGTTTGGTGAAGAGTTTTATTGGCGCGAGCGTTCGGGGGACAGAACGATCCTAGAAACGATGATGAGTGGAGGATGAGCCCGGCGCCCGCCGCTGTAATAAACACGCAGTTTTATTTTCCGCAGTTTTATTTTCCTCCTGGAGGCGCGGTGTGGGACGGGGAAGGCCGTGAATGAGCCTGCCTTGGCCCCCGGGGAAGGAGGCGCCGCGCCTCTGAGTGTCTCCTGTCTTATTTCAAAGATGTATTAAGACCCAGAGAAATGCTCTTTAGCGATTCTGCTGCCGGTGGCCTCGGGGCGGCTCCGAGCGCCCGCTCTCCCCACTCCCGTCTCCAGGTAAGAAAAGTCCAAGCACAGGTGGCTGGTTTCTTAATTCCAAATACCACAGCTTTCTCTAAATATCATTGGGATTAATCAGATGTCCCTACAGAAAGAATAGTTCCATGATGTCCACCTGTCTCTGTCCCCCAGGGTCGCTGCAGCAGAGGCTCTGTCCGTGAGCCTGCCGGGTTTTCTGGACTCGTAGGACGGGGGACAGTCCCACTGGTTTTCAGTCCCAGGTCTGTATAGACGGGCCCTTGTGTTTCACGGCAAACTTTATTTTCAGCTCTTTATTCCAGAATGCCCCGGAACAGCCGTTGTACCCAGGTGCCCCCGTGCCACTTCCAGCCATCGGCCCGTCTGCCATCATTTATCCTTAGCATTCGCTCTACTTTCCACAAAGCCCTCCAGGCTTTCCATTTATTATTATTTTTAATATTTTTAAATTTACTTATTCATGAGAGAGAGAGAGAGAGAGGCAGAGACACAGGCAGGGGGAGAAGCAGGCTCCACGCAAGGAGCCCGACGCGGGATTCGATCTCAGGTCTCCAGGATCACGCCCCGGGCCAAAGGCGGTGCCAGACCGTTGCACCACCCGGGCTGCCCCAGGCTTTCCATTTAGAAGAGTTACTGTCCTGAGTGGGGGCCCTGACAGGAAAGGAGCTGAGACGTGGAGGGGCCAGGAGGCAGGGGCCCCGGGACCCAGGGGCAGCACCCAGCCCAGAGCAGCTCCCTGCGGGAGGGCCTTGGCAGTCTGGTGATGGTGAACCCCGCCGGCCTGTCTGCCCAGCACCGCTGTTGGACCCCGCCCTCTCTCTGCACCCGTCCCAGGGCTCGGCCTGCCCCCAGGGCCACCCACACGGCTGCCCAGCCCAACCTCGGGCCCTGCAGAAACCCTCGGGGTGGGCATGGGGTTCTAAGCAGGCCATCTGGAATCTTCCATGACACTGGATCTCCGGGCACCACACCAAAGAGCTCCTATTTCTTGAATTCCAAGCAGGTGTGGTTTGAGAGCCGCTGGGGGGTTCCGTGCACCTGCAGGAAGCTCCCCCGGGGGGAAGGGAATTGAGCCAGGCCACAGAGGGAAGGGCGGGCAGGGAAGGAGGGAGCTGCTCCCCACCTCTGAGCCCTGAGTCCCCTCCGGCCTGAGGCTGGGCCGCCTCCCCCTCCTGAGCCAACTCGGCTTTGCTTTGTTTTGTTTGCCTGGCGAGGTGACTCCGGTCACCGGCTGCCCGAATCCGGAGCCGCAGAGATGAGAGCTGCGTCCTTACAGGCACGAGGGCGTGCGCGGTGCCAGCAGCTCTGCGATGACGCCAGGATGTCGCGGTGAGGGGGCAAAGGCCACTGAGGGCAGCGCTGGTGCGTGACTCACGGTGGCCCAGAGCTGCCCCGGTCCCTGCCCTGCCCGCGCGTGCAGCAAAGCGGGACAGAACAGAAACGAAGCCCGGTGTCTCTCCAGAACGTCCTTGACGAAACTGTAAAAAGTGATTCTGCTAAATCCTGACCTTGGAGTTGACATGTTGATGTTCTCGTGACAAAATGGGAAAAACTCAGAAAGCAAGTGCGCTTTAAAGCAAAGGGTGGGACGCCCGGGGGCTCAGCGGTTTGGCGCCTGTCTTCGGCCCAGGGCGTGACCCCGGAGTCCCGAGATCGAGTCCCACGTCGGGCTCCCTGCATGGAGCCTGCTTCTCCCTCTGCCTGTGTCTCTGCTTCTCTCTCCGTGTCTTTCACGAATAAATAAATAAAACCTTAAAAAAAAAAAAAGAAATAGAAACAATTCAAACATTTAAATAATAATACTAAAATAAAGCAAAGGGTGACGGTTGCTAGGGCAGAGACCGGTACAATGGCCTTGCCAGCCCAGCCCGCCACCAGATCACCGTGACTGTCCCAGCAAAGCAGGTTTGGCAGATGCGTCCCCAAGAATGAACTAAGCCTGCGAGGTCTGGCCGGACTCAGCACGCGGGGCTGGAGGGGCGCCGGGAACGCCAGGCAAGCAGCCCCGACTGAGGACGGGGTCCCGCTGCCTACAGACTGCGGAACCCCCCCTCCAGGGGGCAGGTTTGTGATCGTGTCCAGGGCTGACGTGGATCTCCGCCAGCGCCAAGCTTGATTAAAGGTGATTCTAATCGCCTCCGGAGAGCTCGCTTCACTGCCTTTTAACCTGATTCCAACGAACACTGACTTTCACTCCCTGTGCTTGTACCCAAAACTCGGACTCGAGTAAACGTATAAAGGTGGACAGGTGCCACGGTTGTGACCATCTGCAGGCTCTGCTCAGCACTGGGACAGCGAGTCCACACGCAGACCTCCTACGTGCTAGGCGGCCCTTCGAGATTTCCACCCCGGGTGTATGAGCAGACCCTTGGGTGCAGGTGGAACCTGCATGGGTGGGTTTACCCAGGGTGGGTAAACCCACTGATGGAGGTAAAAGCATTTCGCAGATGGAACGAAGGCCCCAGACTGCTGGACTCTGAGCTGATCATTAAAATGGAGATTATCTCTGGTGAGCCTGAACTAATCAGGCGAGATCTCCTCCGACAAAGAGACTCCAGGGGGTAAAGCCTTTCCTGCAGGCTTAGAGAAATGAGCTTCTCTGGTACAGGCGGAGGGCCCAGGGCATCCCGCGGACACGGAAGGACCCAGAGCAGCTCCTGGTCGACAGCCAGGGAGAAAACAGGCCGTGCTAACCGCCCGCTCCAGGAAGGCCGCAGCCCCAGTGACCCTGTGTGCACCCCCGTGGGACGCTGACGCGAGCAGGGCTGAGAGCCCTCTGCCACACTTCTAAGACTATATCCCTTCGTGCAAATAATACAGAACATCGGGAGACAGTTCTCCAAGGGCCTGTGACATTTCTGGGCACCCGCGGATGACATCCTAAGTCTCTTTTCGGGGATATTTGCTAAGGGAATGGCCTTTGCAAGACAGGTGTAGGGTCCCCCTGGAGCAAGGGCAGGTGTGCTCCCCACCCAGGATAATCAAGGCCTTGGTTCTCGGCCTCTAATGCCACCCGTGGAGCACGTCCTAAGCTTCGGGGAGATGGGGGGCAGGCAGGGGCGGAGCTGCTGCCAGCGGCTCGGCCTCTGTCCCAGGAGCCTCAGCGGTGGCGAGCTTACCAGGCTCCCTCTGTGGCTTGTCAGTGGGGTGAAAGCCCGGACCCGTCGGAGCTGTCCCCACAGGCCAGGGGTGGCCGCACGAAATGTTAATGTCACTAAGGGGGTACAGTGGGGCCAGCACCGTCCAGCCTGATGCCTGTGAACTAAGAATGGGTTTCACACTTGAAAATGGTCGTTGCCCAAGGACCCACCCCCTGTCCTCAGTTTTGCCTCTGGGCCTGCAGAGCCTGAAGGATCCGCCCCCTGGGCCTTCGCAGAGGAAGTCGGCTGCCCGACCAGGGGCGTCACGTCTCAGCGTCCCCAGGGCCCCGGCCCAGCTCTGGCTCTTGCTGCACTGCTGGCTGGTGGTCCCTGGGCCGGGTCACTGGCTCTCCTGGTGGGTCCCTGGGCTGGGAGCACCGGCTCTCCTGGTGGGTCCCTGGGCTGGGAGCACTGGCTCTCCTGGTGGGTCCCTGGGCCGGGTGCGCAGCAGCTCTGCGGTGAGGGGCCTTCTGTCTTTCAGAACGTCTAACGGATTCTCCCCAAGCTGCCTACTGCCGCGTGATAAATTCTGGTCACAAAACATCTTTTTTGGCTGCTGCTGGCGATTCTTCTGGAAGAAGTAGTTCAATTTCAAAAGACGTCCCTTCAAGGAGGAATCCCGCGGCCTGGCCACAGGAATACAATGAGTGCCGCTCTGATCCCCGCCAGCCTGCCTGAACTGCTCCTGGCGACAGTCCTTCAAGGCAATCATCTTGCTTTTCCAAAGTAGGATGGTTTTTTGTTTTTTTTTTTTAACAACATAAAACAGCCAGCCCCCTCTCTGCTTAAGACGGAAGCCCCCCCAAACGGTGATGCGGGATTGCGTGTGCTGACCAAGGTCAGCCTTGTGTACCCCCATCCCCATGGTGCTGTCACCCCAACATCAGCCGGCTGGGGCTGGCTCCCCGGCTCACATCGCAGCCTTCCTCCTTCCCTGTGAGTTGCTTGAGCCGCGTGTGCCTGCGTTGCTCACGAGGCTGGATGAGACCGCGCGTGGCGCCTCTGTGAGATTTCCCTGCACACAGCGCTGTCACTTCCAGGCTGTCACCCAATCTGGTTTGGGTGCGGGCAGTGGCAGTAAGGCTGTGAACTCTGTGAGGGGCTTCTCTTTACATCCTTCCACGTTCATTCAGCAGATTCTCCTTTACTGTCTTCACTGACATACTGGGTGGGCCCCCGGCCCCCCGGAAGACTAATGAGACTCAGCCTGACCCCAACACGCAAGTGGTCAGCGGCAGCGCAAACCCACTCACTCGGCAAGTACCACGCACATGGGGCTGACGGTCCTCAGGGGGAGGCTGATGGTAGCCAAGTAGATCACCGCACACCAGCTCCAGGAGGGTGACAGGGAGGCCTCCCCAGCCACGCAGAGGGCCAGGGAAGGCCTCCCTAGGGAAGGACGCGCAGGGTGCAAGGAGGGAAAGCTGCATGGGCAAAGGCCCAGTGGCAGGGACGTGAGCTTGAGATGCGGAGAGGCCTGAGTGTGTGGTGGGCAGAGGACCGGCGGGAGGGAGGCAGCTGGAGAGGTGGTCAGAGCCAGGGCAGCCGGGAGAGGAGGGTTAAACACACAAGTGACATGATCCTGTTGGTATTTTTATTTAGTTTCTACTTTTTTTTTTTAATTTTTTGAGTAGGTGCCGAGCCCAGTGTAGAGCCCAAGGCGGGGCTTGAACTCAGCACCCTGAGATTACGACCTGAGCCAAGACCAAGTTGGATGCACAACCGACTGAGCAACCCCCAACCCCGCCCCATTTGTATTTTTAAACCCACGCTCTGCACAGAATGGCCTGCAGTGGTGCCAACGTGGAAGCAGGGGGCCGACTTCACTAAACAATTTTATCAATCAAGAAAAGAGGGTCGAGCTGGGGCGAAGTGCGTGGGTTTGTGGTGGTGTGGGGACCTGCTGCTAGATCTGGCCGGATGCTGAGGGTGAGGGTGAGGGAGAGGGAACGCGAGCCCCTAGACAGTGGGATTCAGGCACTGGGTGGCTGGTGGGGCTGCGGACTGGGTTGGCAAAGGCTGGGGAGAGACACATCTGGACGAGTCTCTGCTGAGTCAGGTTCTAGACCCTCAGTCACCACGTGTGCCCGAGTCAGGTCTCAAACGAGGTCCAGGCTAGAGGAGGATGTGGAAGTCACTGCGTATGCTGGACGCCGTGAGGTCGCCTGGAGTGTGCGTGCACAGAGGACCGACACTGTGGCCCTGCGGTCAGGCGAGGAGCAGGACCGGAGGGCGCAGGAGGGAAGTGAGGCGCGGGCAGCTGAGGACAGCGGGGCGGCTGGGCGAGGGGGCACGGGGGGGGGGGCTGACCTCTGGGAGCAGTGTCCAGGGACGGGTGAGCACTGGGGCCGCACCGGTGGGGTCCGGGGCAGGGGAAGATGCGCAGCCCGTGGGGGAGGTCCTGGGCCCGCAGCGACCTCCTGGGGGGCGGCGAGGCCCTGCAGCTCACGGCCGGCCCAGGGCCAGCTGGAAGGATGCCCCTGGCGGCTGCCGGCCGCCGCGCTGGTCCCACCGCCCCGAAACACGGACCCTTCCTCGTCTAAACTGATGATCGATTCACGGACTGGGAGGGGAAGCCGGAGCATGGGGAAGGGAGGAGGGCGCTCCTGCGGCCCGGTGCACCTGCACCGACCGGGGCACGGGGGGGCGCGGGCCCCCCCCCCAGCGACACCTGGGCCCGTAGGACCACGGCCTTCAAGCCCCGCTGCGCCCCACGTCGCTTGCGGTCCAGGGGTCCAGGGCTCCAGGGGTCCAGGGCTCCAGGGGTGCCATTACGTCACCGCTCCGCACAGCGCAGGCTAAGGTCAGGACTGCTTGCTCCACCTGATCGTTCTGGGCAACAGGACCGCCCGCCTCCTCCCGCCCCCGGGGCACCTCAGGCGCCTGGCCCCGCCCCATCTGCGTCCTGCCCGCGGGAGACCGCGAGGCACTGGCCCCGCCCCCAACGCAGCCCCGCCCCTCGCCGCGGCCCCGCCCCCACAGGGAGACCGGGAGGCGCTGGCCCCGCCCCCAACTCAGCCCCGCCCCTCGCCGCGGCCCCGCCCCCACAGGGAGACCGGGAGGCGCTGGCCCCGCCCCCAACGCAGCCCCGCCCCTCGCCGCGGCCCCGCCCCCACAGGGAGACCGGGAGGCGCTGGCCCCGCCCCCAACGCAGCCCCGCCCCTCGCCGCGGCCCTGCCCCCACAGGGAGACCGGGAGGCACTGGCCCCGCCCCCACCGCAGCCCCGCCCCTCGCCGCGGCCCTGCCCCCACAGGGAGACCGTGAGGCACTGGCCCCGCCCCTCGCCCCGCCCCCACAGGGAGACCGGGAGGCGCTGGCCCCGCCCCCAACGCAGCCCCGCCCCACAGGGAGACCGCGAGGCACTGGCCCCGCCCCTCGCCCCGCCCCCACAGGGAGACTGCGAGGCGCTGGCCCCGCCCCCCGCCCTCGCCCCGCCCCCGCCGGGCCCCGCCCCCCCCGCCGGGCCCCGCCCCATCTCCGCGCCGGGATAAGCCGCGCACCCGCTCTCCCTCCGCCACCTCCCGCAGCCCGCGGCCGGGACGGCGTCGAAGACGGGGGTGGGGGGCGTGCAGGGCGTGCCCGCGGCGCCCCGGTCCGGCCATGGTGCAGGCCTGGTACATGGACGAGTCAGCCGACGACCCGAGGCGGCCCCACCGCGCACAGCCCAGCCGCCCAGTCGGCCTGGAGCAGCTGCGCCGGCTTGGGGTTCTTTACTGGAAGGTACGCGGGGGCGGGGGCGGGGGCAGCCCCCCCTCGGGGACCCCGCGCCGCCCGCAGCCCCCAGCTGCAGCCAGAGGGCACCTTGGCCGGGACGGGCCGGGGGCACTGCGCATGCTCCGTAGGGCGCCCGGGTGGTCGGCGGCGCCCGGAGCGTGCCGCGCATGCTCAGTCGCAGCGTCGGGAGACGTGGGCGACCAGCACGCCGTGCGCATGCTCAGTACGGGCGCCGGGTGGTCGGCGTCCGGGGCGCGCAGCGCGGGCCCGGCTCTAGGCCCCTTGGACGCCTGCGCATGCTCAGTGCGGGGCCGGCGCCCCGTGGCCCTGCGCGCTCTGCGGCGCCCCAGGTGGCCTCCGGGCGGGGTCCGGCAGGTGGGGGCGCGCGGGGGGGGCGCGGGCGGGAGGCCTTGGGGGCCCCCGGGACCCCCGTGCGGGGCGCAGGCCTCCTCCGCAGCGGCAGGCGCGCCCTCGGGCGGGGGGGCTCCGGGTGCCCCGGGGTCCCGGGCCCTCTGGAGTTCCTCGGGGCGCCCGAGGGGCTCAGTCCCCTCCGCTCGGCCAGGATCCCGGGGCCCTGGGGTCGCTCGACGCCGCCGCTCCCCTCGCTCCCCTGCTGTGCGCTCTGACCAGGCCTTACGGGGTCCCCCGGTGCGGGGCTGGGCCCCCGCAGGCTCTCCCGCCGGCAGCAGCTGCGCCCTCGGTAGTGTCCGCTTTCACTGCCCGTTACTGCACCAGCAAAAGTGGGTTCATTTAGCGTTTTTTTTAAAAGATTTTTATTTATTTATTTATGTGAGAGAGAGAGAGAGAGAGCGGGAGGAGCAGGCTCCACGCAGGGAGCCCGACGCGGGACTCGATCCCGGGCCTCCGGGGTCACGCCCTGGGCCGCAGGCGGCGCTGAACCGCTGCGCCCCCGGGCGCCCTAGTGGGTTGGTTCACTTAGGATCCAGCATATAAGCAAGACCACAGGCAAGGCCCCCTGATAAACGGGACGGGCAATCTTGGATTCAACGAAGGGGGTGGGGTGGGGTGGGGTGGGGGTGGGGGTATAAACGCGCCCTCCGCTGCTCCCTGGGAGCCGGGGTGGCGGCCGCCCTTGCACCTGCCGAGCGGTCGCCCTTGCACCTGCCGAGCGCGCACCTGCCGAGCGGCCGCCCTTGCACCTGCCGAGCGGTCGCCCTTGCACCTGCCGAGCGCGCACCTGCCGAGCGGCCGCCCTTGCACCTGCCGAGCGCGCACCTGCCGAGCCCGCACCTGCCGAGTGAGCGGCCTCTGCGGAGGGGCTCCCCCTGCGGCCTCCGGGCTCCCGGTGAGCAGCCTGCCTGCTCGACACTGTGCACCCCCCCCCCCCCGTTAATTTTTCCAGAATGTTCATCTTTCCCCAGGCTAAGATGTAGTACTTAACCTACTGGAAGGTACCGCCTTTGAGGCAATCACGTGGTATGTGATGTCTGTTAGGACGGGGAAATAAGTTTTGTTTCATCATTGACGTCAATTTATCTGCCATCTGAGCCATCAGGGGAGTCCAGTTACGGCACTTTGGGGGTTTCATGCTGCTTTTTTACAGTTTAAGACCAAGATACTGGTCAACTTGTGAATGTATCCAGAGGATGAAATACCACATTTTATTTTTTTATTATTATTTTTTAAAATTTTTTTATTTATTTATGATAGTCACACACACACAGAGAGAGAGAGAGAGAGGCAGAGACAGAAGCAGGCTCCATGCACCAGGAGCCCGACATGGGATTCGATCCCGGGTCTCCAGGATCGCGCCCTGGGCCAAAGGCAGGCGCCAAACCGCTGCGCCACCCAGGGATCCCGAAATACCACATTCTAAAGGCATCTTTTAGCTGTCCCACAGGGTCAGACTCCGTTTCTCCTACCTTCTAGATCTGTTCTGCGTAAGTCAAAGGCTTATCCAAATTAAATTGTGTAGGGGTGCCCAGCTGGCACAGTCTGTACAGCATCCAACGCCTGATGCCAGGGTGGTGAGTTCAAGCCCCATGTTGGACATGGAACGTGTAAATAAATAGATAGTTTACTCTGTGGTTTTGGTGTCCTGCTGTTTTTATACTTTCTTCATAATAACTACTCTTGACCAGTGGGTACAAATGGAGTGTTTTTGCAGATGTGCTGCTACCAGGAACGCGGCACAGTGATAGAAAGCTCTGTCTCATATATACAATTTGAAGTTAGGTGGTTTGGGCTTGGAGCGGTACAGTGCACAGCATGAGGTGGATTTGATAATTTTGGGAGTCCTCTTTGTAGAAATTAATGGGTTGATGACCACGATATCCTGGAGTCTGCTATTCCCTAGTTGGGAGAAAACGTGCATTGTATTGCAGCATAATGCAAAGTGCTAAAATCATTGCCGGTAGTTTGAAATGGGAGTGCAGGGGGTCTGCATTCCTGTCTCTGGCTGGGGTCCTAGGGGAATGCTTCATGACAAACATCTTAGAATTGGACCTTGAAGAATCGATAGAGCTGGGATAAATGAAAATGGTGAAGGAGCTGTCTAGGTATAGGAGGCTGTCAGGAGCAAGGAGCAAGGGTGTGGGGATGTGAAGCATCACGTATCTTTTGGAGAGTAGCAGATGATCGTATTTGGTTTAGCATGTCGATTAAAAAAAAAACAAACGGAGTAGAGATGGAGTAGAAAAAGCTGGGGCCACATGACGGAAGTCCTCTCTTCCCGCCATAATGAACTTGGGCTATATTTGTAGGCTTCCAGAGTATCCGTCATTCCAGCCCAGGGAAACAGCTGACCATAGAGAGATCCCCTAGACCTGCAGAGGATTGGTGCTGGAGGAGCGGGCTGGAGCGGAGGTGGGGTTGGTGCCTTGGGACCGGCTTGGGCATGGGCGCTTTGCCTGGGCTCGTGGCAGTGGGGCTAGCACGGTGACACAGGATCCCCCGGGAAGAATTGCCGGGGAGAAAAGAGGCAAGAATTAAGCACAACGCAGTCTCTTTAGCTGTCATGGAGCATGGGGAAACCCTCGAGGAATAGGGAAGGTGGGGGAAGGAAGGTTAATTTGCGACTGACGGAGGACCGGATGATAAATTTGGAATGTGATCATATTGGAGATCCAGAAAGAGAACGTTTCCGTTTCCTTGTGTTAATGTGACCTCCGTTTTCCTTGTTTAAACCCTAATAGTTGGATGCTGACAAACATGAGAATGATCCAGAATTAGAAAAGATCCGAAAAGAGAGGAACTACTCCTGGATGGACATAATAACCATAAGCAAGGATAAACTACCAAATTATGAAGAAAAGGTAAGGGAGCTCTAAATTCTTCGAAGAGGGGAATCATTATATTCACCCCTATGGAACACAAGCTTCTGTATTTTGTTTTTATCCTTTTTTAAAAGAAGACATAGTTATTTGAGAGAGAGCGAGAGATCATGCAGGTGGAAGGAGGGGCAGAGGGCGATGGCGAGAGACTCCCCACTGAGCAGGGAGCCAGATGTGGGGCTGGATCTCATGACCCTGAGATCACAACCTGAGCCAAAATCAAGAGCTGGATGCTCAACCGGCTGAGCTGTCCTTTTTCTAATTTCTTAACATGGTTTCTGAGGTCATCGACTTGCAGCCTTCTCTTTTAACGTAGGTATTCAGTGCTGTACATTTCCCCTAAGTACTACTTTAAGTGGCATCGCTCAAATTTTGAATCATTTTCATTTTCATTTTGAATATTTCCAAATCTCTTTTTTGATTTCTTCTTTGACCCCTGTGGAATTTTTCATGTGTGTTAATTTCCACTTACATGGGGACTTTTCCAGAGACTTTCGTTGCTTTCCAATTTGATTCCACTGTATTCTGAGAACATATTTTGCAAGACTTGAGTCCTTGTAAATATATTGAGGCTGTTTTATGGGCCAGAACGTAGTTTATCCTAGTGAATGTACCATGTGAGCTTGAGGAGAATGTGTATTCTATGAGTGTTGATTGGTGCTGCTGTTCAGTGACTGTTACTGATTTTCTGCTGGTTGAACCTGACATTTATTGATGGGTGTGTTGAAATCTCCAACAAAATAGAGGATTCATCTGTTCTTCTCATTCTTAGTCTTTGCCTTGTGAGTTTGACGTTTGTTGTTAGGCGCATACCTGTTCAAGGTTGTCACGTCATCTTAGAGATCTGACCCTTTTGTTATTACGTGATAATCACCTAATGATTTTTCTTGTGCTGAAGTCTGCCTTGTCTGAAAAACAATACAGCTCCCCAGGCTGTATTTTGACTACTGTTAACATGGTGTCTCTTCCTCCAAAACTGAGCTTTTAACCTATTTGTGTCTTCATTTTATTTATTTATTTATTTATTTATTTATTTATTTATTTATTTATTTATTTAGTGACTCCACCGGGACATGAACCGCGTCTTTATTTTATTTTATTTATTTATTTATTTTTATTTTATTTTATTTTATTTTTTTCCGTGTCTTTATTTTAAATTGGGTTTCTTGGTTTTTCTGGAAACCCAGGAAGTTAGTTAAATGTCTGACTCTTGATTTTTGCTCCAGTAATGATCTGAGGGTCGTGAGATTGAGCCCCATGTCAGGCTCTGTGCTGGGTGTGGAGCCTGCTTAAGATTCTCTATCTCAGGCAGCCTGGGTGGCTCAGTGGTTGAGCATCTGCCTTCAGCCCAGGGCATGACCCCGGGGTCCCAGGATCGAGTCCCACGTCGGGCTCCCTGCATGGAGCCTGCTTCTCCCTTTGCCTGTGTCTCTGCCTCTCTCTCTGTCTCTCTCTCACTGTCTGTGTCTCTCGTGAATAAATAAATAAATAAATAAAATCTTTCAAACAAACAAACAGATTCTCTATCTCCTGAGGGGCCTGGGTGGCTTAGTTGGTTAAGCATCTGCTTTAGGCTCAGGTCATGATCCTGGGGTCCTGGGCTTGAGCCCTGAGTTGGGTCCCTGCTCAGCTGGGAGTCTGCTTTCCCTCTCACCCTCCCCTTGCTCATACCTGCCTGTGCTCTCTCTCTGAGAAACAGAGAAAACAAAACCAAACCAAAGATTTTCTGTCTCCTTCTCCTGAAGCTCCTCTCCCTCACTTCTGGGCCTGTGCACATGTGTGCTCTCTCTCAAAAAAAAAAAAGAAAAGTGGGTTTCTTGGAGACAACATGTAGTTGGAGGTTTGTGTGTGTATGTGTTTTTTTAAATCTATTCTGACAGTCTGTCTTTTAAATGGATTATTGGTATTGTTGATTATTATCTACCATATTTGTACATTTTAAAAATTTATAGCACTTATCCTTTATTTAAAAAAAGTATTTTCCTTTTTCTGCCTTGTCTGGTTTTAATTGAGCATTTTATATGATTCATTTTCTCTTCTCTTGGCTTATAATTTTTTTTTTAAAGATTTTATTATTTATTTATTCATGAGAGACACACACACAGAGAGAGAGAGAGAGAGGCAGAGACTCTTCAAGAGTCTGCGCCCCATCCCCCTGGTTTCTGAGAAGTCTGATGTCATTCTTATTCTTGTTCTTCTATAGGTTATTTTCTTCTGGCTTCTTTCAAGCTTTTTTGCTCTTTTGTTTTCTGCAGTTTAAAGATTTTTATTTTTTACTTATTCATGAGAGACATAGAGAGAGGCAGAGACACAGGCAGAGAGAGAAGCAAGCTCCATGCAGGGAGCCAATGTGAGACTCAATCCCGGGACCCGGGATCATGCCCTGGGCCGAAGGCAGGTGCTAACCTGCTGAGCCACCCAGGGATCCCCATTATTTCCTGCAGGCTCCATGCAGAGACCCTCTGCCCGTGTCTCTGCCCCTCCTCTCTCTCTCTATGAATAAGTAAATAAATCTTTAAAAAAAAGAGTTGGACACCTAACACCACCCAGGTGCCCCAGAATGCTTTCTCTTATCACATTGAAGGGGCTCCTGTGCTGTTGACGTTCGTGATTGTGTTGTCTCTGTGGCCGTAGGCTTGCACAATAGCTTCTCTCCTGGAAGAAAGCTCTCTTGCTGATAGGGGCTTCTCAAACCTTTACTCTCTACCTCTGTCATGTTTGTGTAGGTGCCCTCGTGGTTAGAGTCAGGTGACGCGTTTGGCGGGAATCCTGCGTGGCCGGTGTTGCATCGCTCAGTGCGCCCCGTTGGGAGGCGCGTGGTGTCGGGGACCCTTCCTGGTGACAGGAGGCTTGGTTAGGTTCGTGTTCATCAGGTTCGTCGCTGTCAAGTTGCCGTTTTCCCCTCTTAACTAAGAAGACGTGTGTGGAGGGTTACGTTGTAAACAGGCTGCTTCTCCTCGAACTCTGACTGCAGGGAGCCTGGATGGTTCCCGGCTGGGCCGTCCGGCCCTCGGGGTGCTGGGCACGCTGCCCGCCCGCCGTCCTCTAGTTCCGGCTCCGGCGTAAGGACAGGCTGCCCGTCCCCTTCCGTTGGCGTCGGCGCGGCCTCACGCGTGCCGGCTCTACTCCCTGGCCCGGTGCCCCTGCCCGCCGTGATGGGTTCCGGTGGTCGCGTTGCCCCCGGCTGAGCAGGCAGGAGGCTTTCTGACCGGTTCCTTCCTTCTGACGGTCCCGGCATCCTCCTGCGCGCTCTGTCCTTGCTCCATCCCCCTGGGCCGGTGCCGCCTCGTCCCCCCACCTGGCCCTGGAGTCCCCCTGTGCCCGGGCCTAGAAGCCCGCCGTGAGTCCTCATGGCTCCTCGGGGGTCCCTGCTCCAGGGCCCAGTCCAGGCCTTTCAGTGGCCGTGGCCGTGAATTGTGTGTGTGTGTGTGTGTGTGTGTGTGTGTGTGTGTGAGAGAGAGAGAGAGAGAGAGGGAGAGAGAGAGAGGGAAGAGGGGATGGGGGAGAGGAGAGGGGGAGAGTGTCAGTGCTCATTCTCTCAGGTCCTTCCGTTGCCCCAGCCCCCGCGTCCCCGCGTCCCCGTGCTCCCCGTGTAGTCCGAGTGTCGTCGCGAGGACCCTGTCCCCCCGGCCCCGGGCCTGCAGGGCGTGGGCGGGTGCCGGGCCCTGTGCTGTTTGCACGATGGTGCCTGAGAGCCGCGCGTGCCTGCCCGCAGCTCAGGATGTTCTACGAGGAGCACCTGCACGTGGATGAGGAGATCCGCTACATCTTGGACGGCAGCGGGTACTTCGATGTGCGAGACAAAGACGACAAGTGGATCCGCATTTTCATGGAAAAGGGAGACATGATCACTCTCCCCGCAGGGATTTATCACCGCTTCACGCTGGACGAAAAGGTCGGCCGGGTGTGCGTGACGTGCAAGTGGCGCGGGCACGGCTGCCGGAACCGGGGCCCCCGCGGCCCTCGGGGGGAGGCCGGCGGCGCTGTGAGCCTGTGGCCCAGGGGAGGCCGGGGAGCCCCCGAGCCCGCAGCCCCTCCGGTGGACGTCGGGGGGCCCCGGCTCTGTGTGGGGGTGGGGGTCCCGCGTGAGCCACCCCAGCCAGCCGCCAGCGGGGTTGGTCTAGGGGTGCGGCTCTGTGGGGCATCTCCGGGCGCTTCGGTTTGGGGCGTCAGGGTGGCACGGTCCCCGCGTGGAGGGTGGCGGTGAGCACAGAAGTGGGCGAGTTCTGGCTTCTCCGACGTGACGTGGGCCCGACCGAGGTACAAGCACACTCCGAACTGGGACCGAGGGCACCGGGTAAGGTCAGCGTCCTGCGGGGCGGACCCCGGGAAAGGGAGCGGGCCGCCAACCCGCTGAGCGCCAGCCGGTCTGTCCTCTGCCCCGAGGGCACGTCCCTGTGTCCCCCGGTGCCAGCCATGCTCTGGGGTCACCGCGTGGCCGTCCCTGGGGGACGACCCCCGACGTTGGGCGTGCGGGTGGCGTCTGCTTTCCCTGCTGGAAGCGCGGCTGGAGTCGGTGACCTTACACGTGTGTCACACGACTTTAAGCTCCTGAAGCGAAAACTGGATGGAAGTGTACGCCGCACGTTTGTACTTTGAGGGGCGATGCGCGCTGTCCCCCTGGTCCCGAGGCCGCAGCCCGGGCGTGGGTCGGGGCCCGTGGGCGCGGACGGCAGTTTCTCCCGAGTGGGGTTGGGCCCGCGGCAGAGACGTGGCGCTGGGGCCCGAGCCTCGGCCTCCCCCCGGCGACGCGTGGCTGAGGCGTGGAGCCCCGGGCACAGACGCGGGGACGCTGTTCACGCCCGGTGTGTCTGTGTCTTCCAGAACTACGTGAAGGCCATGCGGCTGTTCGTGGGGCAACCCGTGTGGACGGCGTACAACCGGCCCGCCGAGCACCTGGAGGCCCGGGGCCAGTACGTGCGGTTCCTGGCGCAGACCGCCTAGGCCCGGCGGCTTCCCCGCGCTGGGCCGCCGCTCCCGGGTCGCCGTGGTCACGAGGCAGCCGCCCCGCGCCGCACCCGTCGCCTGAGCCCTGTGAGCGGAGCCGCCCCTCGGACCTGGGTGCGAAGCGGACGTGCGGCTGCCAGCCTGCCCTGTGGACGCCGGACCGCCAGGCCCAGACGCTCTTCTGCGGCCCGGCGGGCCGGGGGGGTGGGGGTGGGGGTGGGGGGGCGGGGTGGGTGGGGGTGGGAGGGCCGGTGCACCTGCACCCGTCCTGGGGCATCGCGGCCGCGGGCGCCTTCTTGTTCCACATAAAGCAGCGGCCGTGGTTGTGCGCTCACTCGGCCGCATTAAAGTCCCCCCGCCGCACCCGGTGTCGCGGTCATTCATTCGCGCGTTTAATGGGTTTACGTTGTACCTGCGTTACTGTCCCTTCGCTGAGATTTCTAGGCTCATTTCCCTGTGAATTCTTACAACCAAGCTTTTGCTTTGAACAGGAAAACTGGCACATGATCTTTTTCCTCAACAATTCTGAGATACAATTTTGCCTAATTTGTTATAATCATAGGAAAACCCCAAACCAACCTCATGTTTTAAAGGGCAAATTGGGGTTTCTCTGTGTGTTTTTAAAAGATTTTATTTATTTATTCATGAGAGACGCAGACAGGCAGAGACACAGGCAGAGGGAGAAGCAGTCTCCCTGCGGGGACCCCAATGGGGACTCGATCCCGGGACCCGGGGGTCACACCCTGAGCTGAAGGCAGATGCCAACCCCTGAGCCACCCAGATACCCCGAAGGGCAGATTATTTTAAAGATTTTTAAAACTGGATTAAAAATCTTCCTCTCTCCTTGCCTCCCCTGGGTCTGAGGCACGGATTAAACTCCCGTCGTAGACGGTCCAGTGAACGGAGTTTGGGGACGGGACCGTGTGCAGGCCGCGCGAGGCTGGCAACGGGCATCCGGGCTTCGCCGACCCCGCCGGGATGTGGGGGGCCCCCCTGAGGGCAGCGCTCCTGCGCCGGCGGGTGGCTGAAGCCCGAGAGGAGCGATCCTTCTTCGTAAAGTCACCCCCCGCCCCCCCCCAGCGCTGAGTCCGGAATCCTCCCAGGGAGCGCGCAGCTCGGTCTCCCAGGAGAGCAGCCCTGGCTCCCCGTCCCCGTCCTCGGGGCGGTGTCCTTCAGCTTCGGGCCCGCCGTCTGCTTGCCGAGCAGGGTAGGTCTCCGCGCTGTCATTTCGCAAGTGCCGCCTATTTTTATTTTATTTTAAAAAAGATTTTATTTACTCATGAGAGACAGGCAGAGACAGGCAGAGGGAGGAGCAGGCTCCCTGCAGGGAGCCCGATGTGGGACTCGATCCTGGGGCCCTGGGGTCTCAGCCTGAGCCCAAGGCAGACGCTCACCCGCGGAGCCCCCCAGGCGTCCCTATTCTTATTTTTTAAAGGTTTATTTATCAGAGAGTGTGGAGTGAGGGAGAGAAAAGTCTGAGGCCCACCGGCGCCCCCGCCAACCGGTGCAGACCTGCCGGGGCTCCATCCCATGATCTTGAGATGACCTGAGCTGAAATCAAGAGTGGGGGCTCCGGCACCCGGGCTGCCAGGCACCCTTAGGTGCCCTGCTGTGGAAGGCGCCGGGCGGGGTGTGGGGGGGCGGGGGGCTGGGAGACAGGGTGCGCGCTCCGAGCTACCTGTGGCCTCCCTGTTGGCCTAGTTCCCACTTAGGCTCAGCCCTGCGCCTGTTCTTGCCACGAGCCCGCGGGCGCCCCCCACCTTCGGAGCCGGCCTGTCAGGCTCCTGCGTGTCTGCTCTTCGCAGGTGTCCGGCCACGCCGTCCCCGCGCACCCTGCGCCCACCCCCCGCGCCCACCCCCCGCGCCCCTCCCTCGCGCCCCCTCACGCCCCTCGCGCCCCCCCGTGCACACCCCGCGCCCCTCGCGCCCCCTCGCACCCCCCACCCCCATCACCCCCCCCCGCCCCGCACAACCCGTGCCCCTCCCTCGCACCCCCCTCGCGCCCCCCGCGGCACCCTGTGCCCCCCGTGGCCTGTGTTTCCTGTGGGGCCAGGAGGTTGTCCGGAGCCCGGCTGGGCCTTTACTGCCCCCGCCCCTTGGGAGCTCCCGGGGTCCGTGCTTGTGCCCCCCGCCGTGCCCCCCAACAGTGATCACTGAACTTTTTTAAGGGATTAAAAAAAAAAAACAACCTGAAGCAGGTCCCAGGCCCCGCACGGAGCCCGGCACAGGCCTGGATCCCACGACCCAGACATGGTGACCTGGGCCGAAATCACGAGTGGGTGGAGCCCTGACTGCGCCCCCAGTGCCCGCCGCGGGGCCTCGGGTGCGCGCGTGAACCAGGCACCCCGCTGCCCCGCGTGTGCCCGTGATCCCCGCGCTCGCCGCCCACGCTGCGTCCTGGGCGAGCTCCTGCGAGCTTCAAGTGGCGTTTATAGTCTTAAAGGTTTGAACACAAAGGCAGGCCAAAGCAGAGCTTGTGCTAGGCCCGGCCGTGAAGCCCCACACGTCCACCGTCCGGTCCCTTCCAGAACACCGGTGCCCACCCCCCGTCCAGGCCACCGCGAGCCAAGCCGGGCCGCCACGCTCATGAGCTTCTCAGCGCGTGCAGGATGGTGAGGCCACATGGGGGGGCTCAGGGGGGCTCGTGCCTTGTGACCCGACAGGACTTTGTGGAGGTGGCCCCACGGCGACCTGGAAGGATTCAGCCCCGCAGAGCGGCCCGTCCCCGCGGCAGAGACGCGGCAGAGACGCGGCTTCGCGGCGTCCTCCTCGGTGGCAGGTGTTCCGGCGCCGGCTGTCTGGCGGGTCCCCCAATTTGCAGTATGAACTGTTACCTCTGGGACCTTTCTGTTTGAAGCGCCTGGGGCACAGAGCGCGGGGCCGCGCCATCGCACGTGCCAAGGTTCGAGGACACCCGCCCGCTGGTTGCTGTACCCCTCGCGGGCCAGGACGGCGCGGCCCGACCCGACCCGGGGCGCAGGTGATGGCCGCGGGAGGACGAAGGTTAGCGAAGGGCAGCCTGCAGCTTGCTTAACGTGCCCAGGCAGCGCCGTGGTCGTGGCCTCGCGGCCTGAGCGGTGCCGCCTCGACGGTCTGGGAACCCTGAGTGTGGCCTCGCTTCAGGCCCCGGCCGGGGGCGGCCTGCGCGCCCCGCTGTTACCCCTGGGCCTGAAGGGGCGCCGAGGACGGAGGGGGGCGGGCCAGAGGGGCTCCGCAGCGGCGGGGGCGGCCAGGGGCCCCACGCTGGCCCCGGCCCTGGGGGGCGGCGCAGCCCACGGGCGGGAGGGACTCCGGAGCTCGGGAGCCACACACTCAGCCGCAAGGTTTCCAAATCCAGCAGAATGGGAGGCCTGTCCTCATTAGTGGGCAGACGCCTCCAAGACTTAAAATTCCAAAATCGGGATCCCTGGGGGGCTCAGCGGCTTAGTGTCTGCCTTCGGCCCAGGGCGTGACCCCGGGGTCCCAGGATCGAGTCCCCCGTCGGGCTCCCTGCCTGGAGCCTGCTTCTCCCTCTGCCTGTGTCTCTGCCTCTCTCTCTGTCTCTTATGAATAAATAAATCTTAAAAAAAAATTCCAAAATCACTTTGCTGAAAAAACTTCTGTAGCTTTAATTTCTCATGAGCTTTTTAGAAAAGGCTCCTAAAACATCAGACAGCCCGAACCTAGCTCCTTCCGCCCCCGCCCCCCCGTGTCCCACTGCCGTCCACGGGGCGCTGGGATGCCCGTCGGTGAGAATTGCCTAAGCAGAGTCCTCAGCCGGGTGACCTCCTGCGATGAGCAGATAAAAGGCCAGAACATGAGGGGAGACCGCTGGCGTGACTGAACCTGTGACTGCAGCTGACTTTCGGAGCCTGCTGGGATTTTTTTTTTTTTTTTTTTTAAATTATTTTTTAATTTTTTATTTATTTATGATAGGGACACAGTGAGAGAGAGAGAGGCAGAGACACAGGCAGAGGGAGAAGCAGGCTCCATGCAGGGAGCCCGACGTGGGATTCGATCCCAGGTCTCCAGGATCACGCCCTGGGCCAAAGGCAGGCGCCAAACCACTGCGCCACCCAGGGATCCCGCCTGCTGGGATTATTTACTGACTTCTTTGCAGCCCTGTTCTCCCCAAGCTAAGATCAGAGCGTGTCCCGGAGGGAAAGCAGCAAACTGGAGCGAGTGGAGTCGGGGTGGGGTGGGGTGGGGTGGGGGGTGGCTCAGTCCGCGGACGTCAGGCTGCAGCAACCCTGTTCCCGGGGGGATTGGAAGTAACGCTCTTGCAGATCTCTTCGAAACCAGAAGGGCGGCTCTAGAAGCAGCTCCTATCCCAGCTCTCCTTGCCAGTCCCACGACCTCCCCTTCTCCGCTCTGCGCTCATAGGTACGAAGAGGACAGGACGGCGCTGAGAGCGGTCCTGCCTTCTGAACACGAAGGGAAGCCTTTCGGTAGAGCTCACCCGGGACCTGTGGGGACTGGTGAACGCGGCCCCGGACGCCCTGCCCTCCTGGAGAGTTCTGGAGACTTCCTCTGTGCCTTTGAGATGTGGATTTTCTACCCCCAGCTACTCCAGGACCTCAGTCATGATTTGAGCTGCAAACTTTAGGGAGGGAGGATGCGATTTATCTACTTTTGGCTTCCTCGTAGAGAGGAACTAAAAGATTCTTGGGTCTGGTAGGGGTTTGTGCCACGTGAAACAACTACACACATAAGGAAGCCTCGGTCTTAGGCAAATCTGAGAACGTTCTATGATCTAGAGAATACGGTGACAGTTCACAACTGGTTATTGCCATTCACTGGAAGGGCCTCAGGCTTCAAAGATTCTAATGTGACTGAAGCAGCTAGAACAAGGAAAACATTGCCATATGCAAGGAGAGTGATTTGGATAAAAGGGGGTGTGAGGAACGGAGATGGACCTTTTTTTTTTTAATAAAGATTTTATTAGAGCATGAGCAGCGGGCAGAGGGAGAAGCAGACTCCCCGCTGAGCAGGGCGCCCGACACAGGACTCGATCCCAGAATCCTGACATCAAGACCTGAGCTGGAGGCAGACGCTTCACCCGCTGAACCACCCAGGCGCCCCATGTACTTTTGTTGAGGACAAAGCTGCAGGTTTGTGGAAAAGGAAACTTTGAAGAGAACTTTTAATGTGTGATCAAGCCAAGATTAAAATTTAGTTTTAGTATCAAAAGTAAATGAATGGTACAGATTGGTTTTTGCTCTTAAATGAAATTTTCTTGGATTTCAGGTTTCCTGTTGACAATAGACTAGAAAAGTTTAACTTTTAAATCATCTGCCAGGAAGCCAAGGTTCTGTACCTTGACCAGGTCTTTGGTTTCTGACACTTTTGCCTAAATCCAACCTGAACTGAGTACTGTTTGACAGAGGTCTGTGACCCTCTTCAGTCAAGCGTCCAAATGTGTTATTTTCAATAAACTTCCGAAAATCAAACTCTAGATAAGGCCTTCATTGGCCTCAGACGAAGTGTTGAGGTTTCCCAGAGGGCCCGCGGACCATCTCATAAGCTTGGTTTTCTTACACAAAGACCGAGGGTAGGCTGATTAGGCTTATCTGGTGTGTGGATTTGTATGGAAAGCACGTCTGATCACGGTGATAAACCTTCTTAGGTTGCATGTGTGGGTGAGTGTTAATATACATGTTCTATGACTATATGAAATTACTAGAAACCTGGTAGTTCTGGATAATCTTACTGGCCAGAATTCCAGTTACCTTAAAATGTTCAGAAACGAGCAGTTCTGTTGATTGCAGTATAAGGAACTCTCCTCGGGTCTCTAACCACAGCGTAAGCTTGTCCATGACAGGGAGCTCGTGCTCGACTTGGCTGCTCCGCCACAGTCCTGCAAAGGGCACCTCCTGCTCAGGGACAGTCAAGGACAGGACTCTGGCAAGGGTGGGCTGCTGACAGCCTTACGTCGGGAAAGTGAGCTGGGTAGGAACTTCCAGAACTAATGAAAGCCAGATTCAAGCAGAACAAGTGTCACATGGAACCACGTGAACTTAGGAGGATAACTATGATCTTACGGCGTCTGCTTTGAAACATTACCTGTTCTTTTTGTTTTTCCAGATGCGAGGAAACCTTCTCCTGAGGTATTAATGTAACATATACCTTTGTGAGCAGAGACGAAACAATTTTTCTCCTCACCTGATCTCTCCAGATTTTGCAAACTTCGTATTCTCATTTTAGTGGCAATCTATGTGCGTAAGTGCAATAGAACCCGGCCCTGCAACAGGACATGACTGGGAATGTTGGCTGTGTTACGAGGCTTCGACTGGAGTGTCCTGAGAGTGATGTAAAGACTGAGTTGATCAGCTTTCAGGAGCTAAGGCTGATCTTACGAAGCCAATAAAGACCCTTGGGGAAAATCAGCCTGGTCCCTTGCTCACAGGGTTCCCGGCAGCCTGACCCGGTCGGTGACCCAGGAGCCTCAGGGTATTTTGGGGACCTTGAGAAGAGATGAATGTACCCAAACTGGTGTGTATTGCAGACAAAGTCTGATGGCAGGTCCTTGGTGTGGCTTCTTAGCCTGGAGAGGCTTTTGAGGTTCCTCCAAGACTCCTTATGGAAAGTTCCAGCAAAGCAGACTTAGTAGAGCCTAGATGGTGGTACTGTTCTTCTGCATCTATGTAAATAACCAGGCTGAGTTTACTCTAACGAGACTTAACTGGAAAACAGATTTAGTCTCACTGCAGTTGTCTTTGATGGAAGCCGGGTGGCTGCAGAGAGACATGTTTCAGTGGTACGCCTTCGTGGCCAGCAGATTCTGTGCTGTTAACGGGCTGTGAGGTTTCGTTTTTACCTGTAAACTGGACTAGGTCCCAAATTCTGTTTTCCTGTTATATTTGGCTGTAACTCTCCACAAATTGATGTTTCCAATGCACCGTGCCTTTCTTACTTGGAGCTGCTGAGAACTGAAACCGCCCTCTTCCTGAAGCTGCGCACCCAGAGCCGGACACCCCATCAGGCACCCCAGAGGAACCACATGAGCTCACGTGGGCACAGTCTTTCTGCCTGCTGCTGCGTGGGCCACTCAGAAAGCTCGCCAGAGACCTTCACACTGCAGGTTAGGGCCATCTGCCCGATTTCCACTGCCTGGCTTCACTGCATCTGAGGATGCTCTAAGCTCCGGAGCTCAGAAATGGGGACTATAGTCTGCTCCAGTCATTACGCCCTGTTGTTTTCTTCTGTCCCCACAGAAAAGCTTCTTATCAAACACCTGATTCCTCATACGCAGGCCTAACCCGGGAGCCCTCTTGCGTAGCTGCCTCCTGAAATCAGACCCAACTGCTTAACAGAACCAATTCTCAGGACTAAGAGATGGGGGCCATGGGCTGGAGCAATCTACAGCTCAATTTCTGGGCTGCAAAACTCTCAGGAATTTCAAAGGTGGGCCTGAGGGAGGGAGAGAGTATGTGAGCCCCAAATATGCTACTTTGGCAAGTGGATTTAGTTTGAGCTGAAGACCATCAAGATGCAGCACGTTTAAGAAACGTTTGCCTCTCCCTTAACTCCCTAGAAGGGTTTGGGTAGGAGGCCGTGCTGGGGGGGGGGGGGCGGCGGCAGTTCTTATCGGCTATCAACTTTTATCTGCATAACTTAGCTGTTCAGCAGGGTAAGCATCTAATGACCAAGATCTGTTGTTCCAGCTCCGTGATCCTCCTCCTCTCCCGTGGAAGCCCCAGGCCCCTAGCTCATTCTTTAGGCATAGAAGCCTCTATTGCCTGGCTTGTCCTTGGGTCTCCTATTCTTATGGGTCCCTTGTATGTACATAATTAAACTTTTGTCCTGTTAATCTGCATAATGTCAATTTTCTTATAAGACCAAGCAAAGAACCTAGCAGGGGAGAGGAGAAAACTCTCCTCCCCAATACTGTGTAAATACTAAAGCAAATGTGCTGACGTTCAGGATGAAAGAACACATAAATATTACATGTGCTTGGTTCAGAAATACCTCCTGACCCACCTGCCTCCCTGGTTGTTTTATGCATTAGGAGCTCCTCTCATCTCCCTGTGATGTACAAAGCACAGAAGAAATACGGTGGCTTCTTTTCCACCATCCCCAGGCCTGTCCACGGTGTGTGGCATCAGCTGAAAAAGAATCAGATGAATAAAAGTGATGTGTTTAGTTCTGGGATTGAGAGGAGGGAATGAGAGAGAAGGCACATGGCAGTCTGTTTGGTGTTTCTCTGCTTTTATGCCCAAATGAACTAGAAGATTTACAGGGTGAGAAGGGAGCTTATGTTTTTCAGCCTGTCTCTGAGGATATTCAGAATTAATACGTGAAGCAGCCCAGCTTTCCAGAATAAACAAAAGGGACCCAGTGCATCCTCTGGGCCACTGCTGCCTATGCCCACCGTGTGCAGAGCACATTCACTCCCTGGACTCCTGAACCGTGGCAGAGCTGTGGGCACGGAGCTCGGTGGAGTCTGACGGCGCCAGAACGGTCTGGGCCTCCACCCTGGCTCCAGACAAAGAAGACCTGTTCCCAGGCACCTGTGAAAGATTTTATTGAGTCCGTCAGTCCTGCTAATATCTTAGGTCCAGTGTACACGGTTTACAGAGGCCCTGGTGGCTCCAAAGGCAAGTGCCCTACGCCAGCTTGAGGCACTGTGTGTTGAAGCTGTCCCCTTCTTTGCCGGCGACCGCCTGGAGCAGGGACTGCTTCTTCTGCATGCTGCGGGAGGACTCCAGCTCGTACATGGTGGTCAGGTTGAAGAGCACGCTCTCGTGCAGGTAATGCTGGGGGTCCTGCTGGACCATGGCCTCCAGCTGCCGGAGGGAGTCCTTGAGTTTGCCCAGGTAGAGGAGGCACACGGCGGCGTTGTTGTTGGCCTGGGGAAGAGGAACACACGCACGGGGTCGGATACGGCTGCCAGCCTCTGCTCACGGGTCACGTCCGGGTCCCACGTGTCCCCCTGGTTGCGTGCATGAGGGGCAGTGGGCGTGGCTGTGGCTGGCTCTGTCGGAAACCCTCCCACGCCTGCCAGGACTGATGAGGATGGACACAGGACAGGCTCACGGTGTGTGCTCCTGGCTCTTTTGGGGCCTTACCACCGCATTTGTTGGGTCAATCTTGAGGATTTCTGTGAAGAATCTGTGGGCTTCTGCAAAGTTATTCTGACCAAGGTGAAGGAAAGCTCTGGAACATAACAGACAGGTAAACAGTTAACCAGAGGGGCAGGGCAGCTCCCCAGGTGGCACGGACAGGAGCATGCCCCATCTGCCCCCTGCATAATCCTGAGCAGCGTGGTGCTGGGGAGGGGCCACTGCAGCTGAACGAACCACACCGGTGTCCGGGCTGCCAAGTTAAACCCTCATTAGGTCAGAGGTCACGACGTCACCTCAATGACTCCTGCTCTCCAAGGACACCTGCATGATGGTATGAGCTCTGCCCTGGGCATGGGCTCCATCGTCAAGCTCTGCCCCCAGCCAGCCCCACAGTCACAGCTTGACTCATGAGGACACAGAAACAGGGGCACTAAGGCAGCAGGGGGCACTAGGGGGCCTAGACTTACAACAAATATTTACACACATTTATGTGTAAATGGGCAATATCAAGAGCAAGGGGAAAAATCTTAGGCATCTTCTGGTCTTAATGGATTTTAAGTTCTAGGAGACAGCAGCACATGTGCTGGTGGTGATGGAGAGGACTTCCGGGTCAGGTCTGGGTGCTGGGCTGGGAGGCCGTTCCTAGAGGGCTTTACTAAGGAGAGTCTGAGCCCTCAGGAAATCTGAGAAAATACTGTCGCATGAGGCTTACCTGTTCATTAAAACCATTATCCTGCCTTGTAGTCCATCCAATTTCTGTGTTACTTTCTCCACGTCTTGAAAATACTTCTCAGCTGTTTTTATGTCTCCAATCTGCCCGGACAGAGTTACTTAATCAGTTCAGGTAACACAACTAGTAAACGTACATCCACACCTACAGTTGCTGGTGGGCTGGGCGAGGAGGACATGCTTGCACAGGTGGGGAAACTCTGGGAACCTCCCCAATCGTTACGTTTGGTGAAAGCGAATGCCACTTAGGATATAGTGGAACATCCATGCCTGTAGGTCAGGAAAGAAAATGCACTTGCCTTATTAAGTCTTAGGTTTTAATTTGTACCTTTTGAGAGGAATCCTAGTAGTAAGTAAAATAATAAATGACAACTTCCAGACAGGCGGCAGAGTAGGAGGGTCCTAAGTCCACCTGGGCCCATGGATTCGGCCAGAGAACACATCAGTGCAAACACTCCAGAAAATAACCCAAAGGCAGAGCAAACTCTACAACTAAAGGCAGAGAAGACACCATGTAGGAGAGGGTAAGAGGGACAGCGACGAGGTAGGGAGTTACGCCCCGGCAGCTTGGCTGGGGAGAGGGGCCTTGGGCGCAGGGAGGGGTCCGAAACAGACCGTCATACCAGGGATCCCAGATGGGGAACAGGAATCCTCAGAGCATCTGGCTTTGAAAATCAGAGGGGATGATTTTTGGAAGTTCTTACAACCAGCCAGACGTCAACCCTGGAATGTCAAAAACCAGCTGGCTTGGCTCTGGGAGAGCCCAGAGATGACAGGAAGCTGGGACCCTGCCCTCAAAAGGACAGCACAGCAAACAGCCCGAGGAGATCTATATTAGAAGCAGCGGTTTGAGAAGTGCCTGTGGTGTACAGGAGGGAGAGTTAACGATCTCAGAGTTCCCGAGGGGCATGTGTGGGAAGCACCGAGGCACCTGCATTCATGTGTAGCTTGCTTGCCCTGTGCCCTGACCCCGCCAGCTGGGCCTGCTTCAGATGCTGTGGGTCCCCTTACCCAGAGGACCTGTGCCAACCCTGCCAACAATGTGTCCCCTGACTTCCCTAGGAGGATACACACAACTTGTTAAAACTGCCCCCCGCCCCCTCCTGCGAGCTTGTACACACTTCCCAGGGACTCCAGCTGACCCTGGTCTCTGTAGTGACTGCCATCCCCCGTGGAAGAGGATTGGTGTACACAGCTTGTGGCATGGTGCCCCTGCCCGTGGGTGCTTTGCAGAATGGCCCTGGCCAGCCTGGGCTCTGAAGCAGCTGTGCATCCTCTGTGGAAGAGAACCAGGGCCACTTCATTGAAAGCATGCAACCTGCCCACTACTTTCAACAGCAAGAGACGTAGCTGACTTTCCTAACAGAGACAGTGCGGCAAAATAAAGAGATGGAGAAGTATGTCTCAGATAAAAGAACAGGACAAAACTGCGGCAAGAGACCTGAGCCAAATGGAGATTAGTATGCCCTATAGAGAATATAGTGATCATAAATATACTTACTGGGCTTGAGAGAAGAATGGAGGACATCAATGAAACCCTTAACACCGAGATAAAAAGAACCAATGAGAGATGAAGAACACAATAAATGAAATAAAAAATACACTAAATGGAATAAATAGCAGGTTAGAGGAAGCTGAGGAGCAAGCAAGTTAATGACCTGGAGGACAGAGTTATAGAAAGTAATCCAGCTAAGCAAGTGAGAGAAAAAAAGATTATGCAAAATGAGAGAACAGACTTCAGGACCTCAATGACTCTGTCAAGTGTAATACCAGCTGCATTACAGAGATCCCAGAAGAAGAGGGTGCAAAAAAGTGGCAGAACATTTACTTGAAGAAATAACTGCTGAAAACTTCCCTAATCTGGAGAGGGAAATAGACTCCCACATTCAGGAGGCACTGAGAATTCTCATCAACCACCCACAGAGGTCCACATCAGATACACAGTAATTAAAATGTCAAAAAGCGGAGACAGAACAAGCAGCAAGACCAAAGAAGACAGTTACACACAAGGGAAACCCCAAAGGCTATCAGGGATTTTTCAGTAGAAACTTCCCAAGCCAGAAGGGAGAGTGGGATGATATATTCAAAGTGCTGAAAGGGAAGAACCTGCAGCTGAGAACACTCTATCCAGCAAGTCTATCATTCAACATGGAAGAGTGCTCACTTCAGCAGCAGGTATACTAAAATTGGAACGACACAGAGAAGATGAGCAGGGCCCCTACACTGAATAGGATGGGAAATGGAGACTTTCCTAGACAGACAAAAACTAAAGGAATTCATGGCTATTAAACAAGCCCTGCAATGAATATTAAAGGCTGAGTCTTGGAGCCATTAGAAACGACAAATACCGACCATTTGCTTCAACGTGGATGGAACTGGAGGGTATTATGCTGAGTGAAGTAAGTCAATCGGACAAGGACAAACAGTGTATGTTCTCATTCATTTGGGGAATATAAATAATAGCGAAAGGGAATATAAGGGAAGGGAGAAGAAATATGCGGGAAATATCAGCAAGGGAGACAGAACATAAAGACTCCTAACTCTGGGAGACGAACTGGGGATGGTTGAAGGGGAGGGGGGTGGGGGGTGGGCCTGAGTGGGTGGCGGGCACTGATGGGGATACTTGATGGGATGAGCACTGGGAGTTATTCTGTATGTTGATAAATTGAACACCAATAAAAAATTAAAAAAAAAAAAAAAAAAAAAAAAAGGCTGAGTCTTGGAGTGGAAAGAAACCATAAGTGAGGGTAATAAAAGTAAAAACACAAAAGCAGTAAAAAGAAGTATATCTGTAAAAGTCAGTCAAGGGATTCACAAAATAAAAGGATGTAAAATGTGACACCATATACCTAAAACCTATGTGTGGTGGGGGAGAGGAGTAAAGAATGGGCCCAAACTGTAGCGACCATCAATTTAACATAGGCTGCCATACACAGAAGATGCTGGCTACAGATGTAATGGTGAGCACAACTCAGAAACCAGTAATAGATGTGCAAAGAATAAGGAGAAGAGATTCCAAATATATCGTTAAAGAAAGTCAACAAACCATGAAAGAGAGCAAGAGAAGGATCAGAGAAAAATTACACAACCACAAAATGAGTATAACAAAATGGTAGTAAGTACAAATCTATCAATAATTACTTTGAATGTAAATGGACTTAATGCTCCAACCAAAAGACACTGGGTGACAGAGTACAGTGAAAAACAAAACAAAAAACAATGAAAACAAACCTATCCCATATGCTGCCTGCAAGATTCATTTCAGACCTAAAGACACCTGAAGATTGAAAGTGAGGGGGTGGGAAAGCATTTATCATGCAAATGGATATCAAAAGAAAGCCAGGATAGCAATGCTCTTATAAGACAAAATAGACTTTAAGAGAGAGAGACAAAGGGAAGATTCTATATATAATAATAAAGGGAACAATCTAAGAAAAAGATAGAACAATTGTGAATATTTATGCACCCAGTTTGGGAGCAACCAAATATATAAAACAGTTAATAACAAACATGAAGGAACTCACTGATAATAAGTAATAATTGTAGGGACTCTAACAGCTACTTACATCAATGGACAAATCATTCCAACACAGAATAAGAGAAGAGTGCCTTTGAAGGACACACTGGACCAGATGGATCTAACAGATATATTCAGAACATTCCATCAAAAGCAGTAGAAAGCACATTCTTTTCAAGTACACATGGAACAGTCTCCAGAACAGATCATGTATAAGGCCACAAAACAGATCTCAACAAATTCAAGATCAAAGTCATACTGTCCATCTTTTCTGACCTCAATGCTATAGAACTAGAAACCACAAGAAAAATCTGTAAAGACCACAAACACATGAGGTTAAATAACATGCTACTAAACAATAAATGGGTCAAACAAGAAATCAAATAAATCAAGAATTACATGAAAACAAATGAAAATGAAGTTACAAGGGTCCAAAACCTCTGGGATGGAGCAGAAGTGGTTTAAGGAGGGAAGTTTCTAGCAATACAGGCCCATCTCAAACAACCTAAACTTACACCTAAAAGAGATAGAACATAAGAACAAATAAAACCTAAAACTAGCAGAAGGAAGGAAATAATAAAGATCAGGGCAGAAATAAATAATATAGAAACTAAAAAAACCAAGGGGCACCTGGGTGGCTCAGTTAGTTAAGCATCTGTCTTTGGTTCAGGTCATGATCTTGGGGTTCTGGGATTGAGGCCTGATTTGGGATCCCTGTTCAGTGGGGAGTCTGCTCCTCCCTCTCCCTCTGCTCTGCCCCCCCACCCCGCACATGGTCTCTCTCTAATAAATAAAATAAAAAATCTTAAAAAAAAAACCCAAAACCCAAAATCACAAATGAGAAAGAACCAACAGCACAGAAATACAATTATAATAAGAGATTATGAAAAATTATATGCCAACAAATTGGACAACTGAGACCAAATGGTAAATTCCTAGAAGCATAAACTAACACTGAAGCAGAAAGAAATAGAAAATTTGAACAAAACAATTTCCAGCAATGAAATTTACTCAGTAACCAAAAATCTCCCAACAAACACAAATCCAGGACCAGATGGCTTCACAGGGAATTCTACAAAACACATAAGGAAGAGTTAATACTTAATTTTTCTCAAACTCTTCCAAAAACTAGAAAAGGAAGAAAAACTTCCAAATTCATTCTATAAGGCCAGCATTATCCTGATACCAAACCAGATAAAGATACCACCAACAAGGAGAACTACAGGCCAACATCCCTGACGAACAGAGATGTAAAAATCCTCAATAAACTATTAGCAAACCCAATCCAACAACACATTAAAAAAAAGAAAATTACCACAATCAAAAGGGATTTATCCCTCAGATGCAAGGGTGGTTCACTATTTGCAAATCAATCAACATGATACATCCCATCAATAAGAGAAAGGATAAAAACCGCATGATCACTTCAATAAATGCAAAAAAGCACTGACAAAGTACAACATCCATTCATGATAAAAGCCCTCAACAAGCGGGTTTAGAGGCAACATAAGATAATAGAAGGCATGTATGAAAAACCCACGGCTAATATCATCCTCAATGGGGAAAAGCTGAGAGATTTCCCCCTCAGGTCAGGAACAAAACAGGAATGTTCACTCTCACCACTTCTATTCAACATAGTACTGGAAGTCCTAGCCTCGGCAATCAGATAAGAAAAAGAAATAAAAGGCATCCAAGTTGGTAAGGAAGAAATAAAGCTCCCACTATTTGCAGATGACATGACTATATATAGAAAAGCCTAAAGACTCCACCAAAAAGCTACCATTACTGACAAATTCAGTAAAGTTGCAGGATACAAGATCAACGTGTAGAAATCTACTGCAATCCTATACACTAATAATGAAGCAGCGGAAAGAGAAATCAAGAAATCAATCCCACTTACAATTGCACCCAAAATAATAAAATACCTAGGAATAAACCTAACCAAAGAGGTAAAAGATCTGTACTCTGAGGATGACACAAAGAAATGGAAGAAAGACATTCCATGCTCAGTGACTGGAAGAACATATATTGTTAAAATGTCTATATTTGAGGAATCTACAGATTTAATGCAATTGTTATTGTGATACCAATAGCATTTTCCCCAGCGATAGAGCAAACAATCCTAAAATTTGTATGGAACCATGAAAGACCCTGAATAGACAAAGCAATCTTGAAAAAGAAAACCAAAGCTGGAGGCATCACAATTCTAGATTTCAAGTAGTATTACAAAGCTGGAGTAATCAAAACAGTATGGTACTGGCACAAAAACAGACAGATCAATGAAAGAAAACAGAAAATCCAGAAATAAACCCATAATTATATGGTCAATTAATCTTCAACAAAGGAAGCAAGACTATACAATGCGGGGGGAAGACAGTCTCTTCAACAACCAGTGTTGGGAAAACTGGACAGCAACACGCAGAAGAATGAGATTGGACTACTCTCCTACACCATACATAAAAATAAATTCAAACATGGATTAAAGATCTAAATATGAGACTTGAAACCATAAAAATCTTAGAAGAGAACAAAGACTATAACCTCTGTGACATCAGCCATAGCAACATTTTTCTAGATATGTATTCTGAGGCAAGGGAAACAAAAGCAAAACTAAACCAGTGGGACTACATCAAAATAAAAAGCTTCTATTCTGCACAACAAAGAAAACAATCAACAAAACTAAAAGACAACCTACTGAATGGGGAAGGGTTAGTATCCAAAATATATCAAGAACTTACAGAAAGCAACACCCAAGAAACAAATAATCCAATTTAAAAACTGGAAGAAGTCATGAGCAGACATTTCTCCCAAGAAGACACACAGATGGCCAACAGACACATGAAAAGATGCTCAACTTCCCCGGTCATCAGGGAAACGCAAACCCAAACCCAATGAGGTATCACCTCACATCTGTCAGAATGGCTACAATCAACAACACAAGAAACAACGAATGTTGATGAGGACGTGAAGAAAGGAGAACCTTGCACTGCTGGTAGGCATGCAAACTGGTGCAGCCACTCTGGAAAACGGTACAGAGGTTCCTCAAGAAGTTAATAGAGCTACCCCGTGTCCCAGCAATTGCACTACTAGGTATTTACTCAAAGAATATAAAAAGACTAATTCGAAGGGATACATGCACCACTATGTTAGAAGCAGCATTACCTGCTGTGGCCAAGACACGGAAGCAGCCCAAGTGTCCACTGATGAGTGGATAAAGGTGTGGTGTCTATACACAAGGAAGTATTATTCCGCCACAAAAAAGAATGAAATCCTGCCATTGGCAATGACATGGATAGAACTAGAGAGTATAATGCTAGTGAAGTAAGTCAGAAAAATACATACAATTTCACTCATATTTGGAATTTAATAAACAAAACAAATTGTTTTGGGAAGCAAAGGGAAAAAAAAGAGACAAACAGAAACAGACTGTTAACTACAGAGGACATGGGGATGGTCACCAGAGGGGTGGTGGGCAGGGGGGGGTTGGGGGAAACAGGTGATGCAGATGAAGGAGGCACCTGCTGTGGCGAGCAGCAGGGGATGTACGGAAGTGTCGAATCTCTATACTGTGAACATGAAACTAATATAACACTGTGTATTAACTACATTGCAATTTAAAGACAAATAAAAATAAAAATTCTTAAATATATTTAAAAAACTTAAAAAAAAAAGGCACATTGTGATTTGGTACAATAAGGCAGGCCCCAAATCAGTTTTTTGGGCTGTGACTGGTGAAATGACAGCAACCATCACATTCACAAATTTCAAAGTCACACTCCGATCCAATACAGAACTCTACTTTTTGTCAAAACAAAACCAAGCCACTCCGACTGGTGAAACACCTGAGGGAGCCCCTTAGCTGTCCCTGGCGCGGAGAGGGCCGGCCCTGACTCCTGACGGCTGGCATCTCCTGCACCGCCACTGCTGAGGCACCACAGCCTGGGCTCTGGGAAGCAGAGACTCAGACCTCCTTTTGCCGTCAAAGTGTAAGAAAGAGAATGAGAGACCTAACCTAATATCTTGAGAATATATGGAAAATAAAAAATCCTGTTAGAGCACAAACCTCACTAAAGGGTCATATAGAAACAATGTCCTTAGTGTTCCAGGGCTAGCCCGGGGAAGTGGACCCGGGGCTAGTGAGCTCTACGTTACTGAACAGAGAGAGGCACGGGGGGGTCTGTAATCCAGATCCCGATCTTAGGCCCTGGCGGGGGCCCCAGACAGCCAGTGTGCAAGCGGGGACACCGGCTGCTCTGAGCTCCACACTGTTTTCCTGGAAGCCTGTGTGGCCTTGAAGCTGGAATGTGTCCCAGTGGAGCAAAGGGCAAGCGTGCTCACCGCCCCGAGGCATAGAGGCGGGTCCCTTCGGTTCAGGATTACCCTCCAGCGGCTGCTGCTGGCGTCTCCATCAGAGGGGGGCTCGCTGTCTGGTGACAGAAAGGACACTGACTATACTGCTGCTGCTGTGAGCAGTAAGTGCCCCTCGCCTCTCTTCTGGGAGCGCCCTGACTTCTGCCAGCATCCAGGAAACCCGCAGCGAAGCACAGAGCTCGCACGGAGGACAGAGCTTCAGACCTTTCCCGGTTGGTGATGCGAACCCACACAAAACCCCAAATCAAGCCACATCAGCAGGAAGAGAAGACGCACAGAAGGCAGAATGGCATTTGTCGCTTGCTTCCCCTCTTGTGCTCCACAGTTTGAAGTCCTCTGCAGCAGACATCTCCCTAGGTGACGTCGAAGAAGCTGGAATCTGTAGGCTCCACGCCATGTCCCCAGTTCGAACATCTGAACCTCCAACGTGTGTCCGTCCACCTTACCCAGGGCCTCGTTTTAGAGAACCAGGCTGCAGACTCCATGAAGTCACGGGCGCCAGTGCTAGTTACCCAGCCCTGCGGATGTGGCGGGTGGGGGCTGTGCCACGAGCTTCCCACACTGCTCCGCTCTCGCACTCTGGCCTCTGGTGTCTGTATTTATTGCCACCATTTTTTATATTGAGATATATTTGACACACTGGAAATCTGAGGTATAGGACATGTTTGGTTTGGTATGTTTATGTGTTGCAATCATTTAAAAATCAAATGTCAAAAGGCAATTAAAATTATTGCAGAATATCTAGCAAGCAAAGCCCAGACCTAATAACCCAGATTATTTGAAGAAGACCCCAGATAAATAGTGGATGAATTAGCCAAGAGAAGACATGAACAGAATTATAAATGTGAAAGGAGAAATCGCTGTAGGTAGGAAAGAAATCGATCATGAAAGAGCATCGCAGTTTACGGAACTCCGCGCAAACATGTGTGAACTCGTGGCCCCCACAGGTGATGTCCCAGGACGCTGACTTGCCACAACTGATCTTGGGAACAGAGAAGAGCCCTCGGGCTAGGACACTAAGGCCCGTTACTAACAGTGATAAGTTAGGAAGCGCGATCAGCATCGATGCCACAAATAAAAACCCATGCTTGGCCCAAGCACTTCATCAGTGACTTATTCAAACCTTCAAGGAACAACAGCTAATTCCAAAATATCTAAAATTTGCCAGAGATTAGCAAAAGAAGGAAAGTCTTTAACTCCTTTTCATGAAGAAGGAAGGCAGCAGCATATGCGAAAGGTGCTCGCGGCTGCGAGCCTCTCCACGTGAGGGTCCAGGGAAACCCGCCTGCCTGAGCCGCCTGAGAGGCGCCGGTTCTGCGGTGACAAATGCCACAGCGTTCCTGCAGCGAGACTACAGAGGCCCCCGCTCGGATTCTCTCCTCCCGGCCTCCTGGGGGGCGGGTGCTGCGGGGGCTTCCTCCTGTCCTCCAGCCCGTCCCAGAGGCAGTGGCCTTGCGGGGTCCCTGGGAGCCAGGCCACTTTGTGCCCAGGCCCCCCGCCCGGACTCACACCTGTTCCCCAGCACAGATCCTAGCACAGCCATCGCCGCCTGGGCCCTGGCTGAGCCTTCCGTGTTCCGCGTGGGGAGCCGCGTGGTGAGAGGACAGTCAGAAGCACGGCTCCGGTGCCACTGCATCAGGTGGCGCCCTGCCACCGCAGGCTGGGAGACCCTCCGACTCTGTAGGCAGCGCCAGGCCCCAGGGCCCTTCCTGTGTCCTGCTGGCCAACTTCGCTTACGGAAACACGGGTGGGGAATTCATCTGGAAAAACCATTCAGCTCAAGTTTTTATGTTTGCATCTATAAAACATTTTCATGCTTTAAAGCTTATCAAACAGGTATGCTCCTGATGGGCCAAGGCTCAGATTAGTGGGTGTACCACGGAGCCGTGAGCCGCTGCTGTCCCACGGGGCTCCCTTGCTCCGGCGGGTGCTCCTTCCTCCGGCGGGTGCTCTCCACGGCATGCCCCGTGAAGCATCCTGAGCGCAGACAGCCCTGGGGCGGATCTTGGCTCGTCTCCTTTTGCCTGGCTGGGAAGGAGGCAGGGTGAATGAGCAAGCCGCCTGCTCCCGCGTCCACACTTCCCGCTGCCTCTGGAGCACGGTGCGCCCCGCTTTAGCGACACCACAGGACAGCATCACTTCCTGCTTTGGTCCGCGCTGCCCGGGAGACTGCTTTTACCTGGCGCTTCCTGAACTCCGCCGCGGTGGAGGCTTCCCTGCCTGGTCACTGTCTGCCCCCAGCTCTTGGCCGGGACCCGGGGACCCTGGTCTGCAGCGTGGTGGACCTGCTCTCAGGTGGTCGATCGTGTGCCCTGGGCTCCTGGACCTCACTGGAGCACAAAAGGCTCCTTTCCTGCTGTGAGGGACAGCACCCTGGGACCTGCTCTCCTTGGAGCGAGGACAGAAAATTCACAGGCCAGGAAACCTGAGTGGGCTGGCTCCGGGGGGCTGGCTGTCGAGTGTGAATAAATGCTCCTCGTACGTGTGGTCGTCTGATTACACTGCTCTCGTTAGATCGTGCGAGGAACTCCCTCAGAGGACACGCTGTCCCCTGCCGCATTTGCAGCCTCGATGTCCCTTCAGGAGCAGACATTCCTACTCCACCGGACTCCCCCTCTAACCGGCCGCTCAGCCCGCCTGCGTGCAGGGCGATGTTTGAAGGAGGCCCCGCAGGAGAAAGATGCACGGGGACGGGAGCAGGGCCAGGGACGCAAGTTCTGAACAGGTGGCGTTACCAGGTCTGCGGGTGCGCTGACAGGAGGTAACGTGCCAAGGTGAGAGACGGGCTCGCCCCTCAGGTCCAGGTCCTGGCCGCACCTGGAGTAGCCTTCTCCAGGAGGCCAGGGCCGCAGCCTGGGGCGTCGGAGGCAGTGAGACCACACGCAGCGCTCAGCCCGCCCCTGGGCCCCTCTGCGGGGGCGGCGAGGCAGAGAGGAAGCACGCCCGGGTGCCACGGGGCCCGGAGGGGCCGGGCCGGGGCTGTTTCCGAACCTGGCTGTGGATCAGCTGCCTGCCGGGCAACCACGGCTCCGTGGCGAGCACGCCTGGGGCCTGGAGAGTTGGGTGCGTGTGTCCTGAAGCAGGTGAGGGTTCGGGGCAGGGTAGGGCTCCCGGGCCTGGGTGTCAGGTCAGGGCAAAGCGCGTGGCCAACTTGGGCAGAGAGAGACGCTCTTTATCACAGCCAGGGGGCCAGAAAGCTCTAGAAACCCTCTGTGAATTCAGGTCGTCGTGTGCTTTCTCCCAGGGAGATTGGCCCTTTGAATGCTAACTGCGCCGGCGCAGGACCCCGGCCCAGGGGGTAGGGCGCCCCAGGCCCGCAGAACACAGGATGGGCCGCAGGAGGCTCACGGCCGGGCTGGCTGCTCGCGCCGTGTCCCAGCAGGAACCTCAGCTTCCGCGCTCGGCCCGGGAGCTCCGGGGAAGGCCTGCGCGGCCGTCTTCACGGCTCCCCCTCAGACCCAGAGGCTGCAGAGCACGCTGAGCCACCGGGCGATCCGTGCCTCGGGCGCACACGCCGGGTCACCCCTTGAGGAGCTCTGGCGGAGGCGTCCGCGAGTGGGAGGTAGCGCAGTCTTGGTCTCCTTTACTAAGTGACCGAGTTCCGACGGTGTGTTCTCGGGCAGCGGTAAACCTATCAGTGAGAGGCGTCTGACAAACAGTTTCCGAGCGACGAGGTCTCCTGGCCACTCGACTGGGATTCAGGGAGTCAGGTCAACCAGCTTCCTTTGTCTGTCGTCCTGTCTTCACCCGGTGGGAATTCCTGACCAGGCATCACTTCCCTCCGCCCCGAGAGCGAGGAAGATCACGAGCTTCCCCTGCGCTGTTTGCCACCTTCCACAAACCCACTGTGGAAGCCGGTACTTCTCTCCAGGATTTCTGTGTCTAGAGAGTTCTCTGTACGAGCTGGGGCCAGGAATGTCTGCAAGGAAATGTTCACACAGTCCCAGCCTGACACGACCTCGGTACTCGGTCAGAACCACAACTCCCACTGCAAGACGTGCTTCAGGTTTTGGGATTCCTAAATGGAAATCCGGCATATATTCCTCAAATTATGTGAACCGAGACTCAGATATGAAATTTCAGAGTTTGTCCTACTAGATTCCAGGCACAGCACTGTGTTCTCTGCTTGGCCTGTCCTGCTCTATCTGCACAGTGACCCCATGGGAGGGTCACCAGCAGCCACCATGCATGGTTCAGTGGCTTGCCTGGGCTCACATGCTAGCTGAGCACCGAGAACAGACCGAAACCTGGGTCTTCCAGACTCTACAGTGTGCGCCTGGATATCCACGCCATCATTTAGTGAAAGTGGCCCCTAAAAGCCCCACATAGAGGCCCCTGAGCACCCGGGCCTTCACTGTCAGACTCTCCTTGGACCCCAGTGCATGTCTCATCTGCTTCCTGTGAATAGTATGGGCTGGGGGTGGGGAGGAGTAGGAGACGTGTGTACACATGTGCATGTGTATGTGGCATGGAGAAGAGGGGTGTGTGCACGTGTGTGTGGTGGGGAGGGGGGTGTACGTGTGTATGTGGATCACTGGGGGTGCAGGAGGGGTGTGTGCATGTGTGCGTGTTATGTGGAGGAGGGGTGTGTGTGCATGGGTGACCAGAGGTGTCAGATGAGTGTGTGCACGTGTGCATGGATGAGCCAGGGTATAGGAGGGGTGTGTGCACGTGTGTGTGTGTGTGTGGACGACTGCGGGTGCAGGAGGAAGGAGTGTGTGCACATGTATGTGTGTGTAGGAAGGCGGTGTGCATGTGCGTGGACTCGGGGGTGTAGGAGTGTGTGTGTGTGTGTGTGTGTATGACTGGGGAGTAGGAATGTGTGCACGTGTGTGTGTGTGGAGGAGGGCGGTGTGCATGTGCATGGACCCAGGGGTGTAGGAGGAGTGTGTGTGTATGACTGGGGGAGTAGGAGTGTGTGCATGTGTGTGTGTGGAGGAGGGCGGTGTGCATGTGCATGGACCCGGGGGTGCATGAGGACAGGACCACCCTTCCGTGAGAACCCAAGCTCTGGTCTCAGGGGACCCTTGTTCTTCCTCACCTCTCGGGCCTCGGGAGGGCTCACCTCACCCACCCACAGGGAAGCCTTAGCCTGCTAACGTGTGAAGTGGCGGGGGGCGCCCGTGGTGGAATAGTCTAGCACGGCGCCCGCTCAGGGTGAGTGGTGCTCCGCAGACGTCTGGCCTTTCCCCGACCATCAGGGAGCGCCCGTTGCTCACCGCCCTTTCCCCAAGTCCGGCTCTGGGACATTATGGCAGAAACCCTAACAGACTGACGGTGTGTGGGGAGCAGAGGCCGCTGAGGCTCAGTGTGAAGGCGGGGTCGCCGTCCAGGGAGACCCAGGTCAGGAGGGGCGCTCATGCCTCTACCACCCACCGGTCCAGGAGGGCGCATCCCAGCTTCAGCGACGTGCTCTCCCCTGCTGCAGTGCTGGGGCCACTGCCTCGAGCTGGACGTCCTCTGTGCAGTCTACGCAGCTTCACGTGCTCTTTCCAGCAAAGTATTGGCCAGTTTCTTTATTATCAGCCACATTCTTTTTTTTATTATTAAGATTTTATTTATTTATTCATGAGAGACACAGAGAGAGAAGAGAGAGAGAGAGAGGCAGAGACACAGGCAGAGGGAGAGGCAGGCTGACGTGGGACTCGATCCCAGGTCTCCAGGAGGCCCTGCGCCGACGGCGGCACTAAACCACTGAGCCACCCGGGCTGCCCTATCAGCCATGTTCTAATAAGATTCTCTATGGTTTTATCGGCACTTTTCTGAGGGCAACAGGATGACGTCTAAGGTAATGTGTTTCAGGGCGTCACCAATGAAGGTCTATGTAGATTCACATTGAGCAGTCGGGCTTCCCAATCACATCAAGGACTTCATACCCAATACCATCAAACCAGAATTACCCTAAATAACCTTTAAGAGACATTTGATGTGAAACTATTTCTTTTCCTTTTTTTTCTTTTTGAAGATTTTATTTATCTGAGGGAGACAGAGCGAGCACGAGCAGGGGCGGAGGGAGAAGCGGAATCCCCACTGAGTGCAGAGCCCGACGCAGGGCTCAGTGCCGGGACCCCAGGACAACAACTTGAGCCAAAGCAGACGCTTCACCCACTGGGCCTCCTGGGGCCCTCTGTGCTGTTTCTTAAATACAGAATGAGCACTGACTCCCGGGCCCCCCAGGCAGGGACTGTGCGCCATAGCCCGTGCACCCAGTGCGGCCCCTACCTGGAGGAAGATCCGGCCGATGCCGCTCAGCAGCTGTGGCTCCTGCTCTGGGTAGTACTGGATAACTGAGTGATAAGCATCCACAGCCAGCACGTAGTCCTACGGGGAGAAAAAGTGGAAGGGCATTTTTGAGTTAAGAAGATCACTGTCTTACGAAGTTAGAAGCTCAAGTACCTGCAGACTCACGTGTGCAGAGGGGGCACACCAACACCCAAGAGGGCGGTGAGGTGAGTGCAGGCCCGCCTGACCACACGTCACACGGGGTTCCAAGTCCTGTTGGAAGCCAGAGTCAGGAAACCCCTTCCTCTCGCTGTGGGGCCTCTTGCTCCCACCATCTAGGTGGCAACGCTCATTCACCTGGACTGCCTCTTACTCTTCCTGACAAAATTATTAAGCGATTCAGTGAATTTCATTTTGTCACCATCTGCCAATTACACGCACCAAATTTATAACAGGATCTTAAATGTTTTCTATGCTAGAAATTGAGGGAAAGTCCTTAAGTGCAAACACACAGAAAACAGCACCAGATGCCCTCGCTGAGAGCAGCACAGGACCCTCGGCGGGGCTCACAGTGGACGCTGGCTTGTGCTGCGGCGACTCCGCCGGAGTCAGAGGTGTGTGTGTGGGACATTGAACGGGCTCCGCTGGCTCCTGTGCTGCGCCTTCACCGCCCTCCCCTCCGTTGGAGCCCTGTCTGTGGCCCGGTCATCTGCACCCCCTTGCGCCCAGAGCCAGCCCGCGTGGGGCACTCAGCTAATGCAGAGGGCTGTAAACCCTGTCCACCCACACGTGAGCGGTGGACCGGTCACCTCTCTCCAGTGTGAGAAAGTCACTTGCCAGAGTCACCTGGGACACAGCCCTTGGCTTGTCTCCGGTCCCCACAAACCCAGGCTCCAGGGCACAGCAGTGATCACTGTGATGGTTACTGAGTAGACTCTGTGTCAGGCGCTGTGTTTTCCCTGAGTTACAGCACAGACCACGAGAAACACGGCTCCAGACGCACGTCCCTCCTAGTTCATTCTTCCTAACCCATGAGCACTTCCTTTATTCCTCCACATTTTCAGTCTGATCCAAACTGGGGCTGGAGTTAAAGATGGGTGACAAGTAAAATTCCAGTGTAGCACGAAAAGAATGAAAAAAATCTAGTCTGGCCCCTTTCAGTGAAGCTCATTAAGACAAATTTTATTCAAGATGTGATGCTCCGAGGACCCTGACAGCACCTGCCTTCCTTCCCTGTGGTTTCTCACTATCACTGCCGCCCACGGCAGCACCATGCTGCTTCCAGTGTCATGTGTGCATACACACGTCTGTGAACATGCAGGAGCGTGTCAGCAAGTGTGTGAATGTGGGAGTCATGGGGGCAAGGCACAAGTGTGAGAAAGCAAGCATGTATATGAGTGTGTGCACAAGCATGAGCAAGTGCATGCATGTAGCCATGTGTATGAGAAACCAAGGGGGTACATGAATGTATGCACAAGTGTGAGGATGAACACAGGAGCAAGTGTGAGCACAAAGGGGTATGCAAGCATGAGCATGTGTGAGCAAGTATATGCACGCAAGCATGAGCATGAGAAAGTATGCACACAGGTATGAGTGCAAGTGTGGGCATGTGTGTGCAAGCCTGTACTCATAAGCAGGAGCAGGTATGTGCAGGAGTGAGTGTGCAAATGTGAGCATGTGTGTGCTAAGGAGCAGATATGTGCAGGGGTGAGCGTGCAGGTGTGAGCGTCTGCAAGCATGTACTTGCAAGCAGGTATGTGCAGGGTGAGTGTGCACATGTGAGCATCTATGTGTGAGCGTATACTCACAAGCATGAGCAGGTATGTGCAGGGGTGAGGGTGTGCCTGTGAGCATGTGTGTACAACCGTGTACTCATAAGCACGAGCAAGTATGTGCAGAGGTGAATGTGTAGATGTGAGCATGTATGTATGAGCGTGTATGCACAAGCATGAACAGGCATGTGCAGGGGTGAGTGCATGTGTGTGCAAGCGTGTACTCACAAGCACAAGCAAGTATGTGCAGAGGTGAATGTGTGGGTGTGAGTATGTATGTATGAGCATGTACTCATAAGCATGTGCAGGGGTGAGTGTGTGCACGTGTGTGTGTGCAAGCATGTACTCGCAAGCAAGCAGCTATGTGCAGGGGTGAGTGTGCAGGTGTGAGCATGTATGTGTGAGCGTATACTCACAAGCTGAGCAGGTATGTGCAGGGGTGTGGGTGTGAGCGTGTGCTGAGAGGCACCCTGGTGGGGAGGCAGTGCTGCGTCCTGCTCGGTGGCTGGCGTGGCCCTGGGCGGCCGGGGCCCCCAGCGGAGAGCCCACGAGCTCCAGGCCCCCCAGACCTCTGTGGGGGGGTCACCTGCTGTAATGCAACACCTACCCTTACTGCTGGTTTAGAGTGAACAGAAGGCAGACCTGCCGTTCTTGTTAGTGCTGCAGTGTCACTGAGGCGCGCCAGCCCTGGTGCCCCGAATCTTGGCTTGTGTGTCACTCACTCTCACTCTATTGACGCTTCCAGCTGAGCTGGCGCCGCGGAGAGCCAGAGCCAGGGTGTGGAGGGCGGCTGAGTGCCCACTTCCGGCTGGCAAGTCCATGGAAGCCAATGTCACTGCCTCGTGGCTCTGGTTCAGCCCTTGAGGCCGGGTGAATTCCAAAGATAATTTGAGACGGAAAGGACAGCTTTAAAAAGCCAGGCAATGATCCCCGTGGATCTGTGGAAACACGAGTCTCCTGGGAGAGTAAACCAGGGCAGAGCCACAGGCGTGGGAAGCACGTGGCAAAGCTGGCTTCCTGGCAAGAGGTCAGGCCGCAGAGGAGCAGGGGCTGCGGGGCCGCCATGAGGTCGGCTGTGGGGACAGGTGCCCGCTCCTGCCGCCTGGACGGGACGTGGCCCGGGAGCAGCTGCAGCCTCGGGGACGGGCTCAAGGAGCTTCTTATCACATGAGGCAGAGCAGGAGTGTGTCGGAAAGCATCCCTAAGTGGACTGTCATTACCTGAAATGGTTTATTTACTGGAAGTGGAGGGAACACGGCCTCTTAAAAGGAGGATGTCTCCGCTGAGCTCTCCGAGTCTGCTGCGCGCTGCAGAGCACGCAGGCGGGCTCCGAGGCAGGCCACGAGGGACTGCTTACAGGACAGGCCTGTTTTAGTTCCGCACTCACCCTTCTCCTACAGCAGCTACGTGGGTTTGGTGGCCGTGAAGCTGAATTTACAACGGTTTGCAGCCAGAAAAGGTTTGTGTGCAATGACAGAGGCAGGAAGAAGCTGGTGTCACCTGTGTGGGGCGGGGACACATGGGCCTCGGCGCACCTGAGGCGGTTGGCGGCACACCCAAGCGGCCTGCCAGCGTGGGCGCCCTAGCACTACCACGGGTCTAGGGAAAGGGACTGGCATTTAAAATGTGAGACAGGAAATCTCCCAGGCCCCAGAATGCGCGTCACTGGGCCCAACAACACATCTTGCGGGTATCTGGGGCTGAGACGTCTGAGTAGATTTCTCATCATAAAAAAGTATTTCTTTCACTGTAACAAAACGTTATACAAAATAACTGAATGGCTGATGACATAACTCAGTGTCGCCTCACAAACAGCTAAGGCATACACCAAGGCCTCACGTGCTCACCGACAGCCAGGGAAGGCGCGTGCACGTGCTCACTTAGGCCTCCACAGCACAATTTTCACTTTTTTGTAACTCATGAAAATGAAAGATTAGCTGAAAATTGCAAATTACACTGCATTCATCATAAGGCATTTCTGAAACAATGATAGGTTGTCTTGAGTCCCAACGATGTAGGTGGAAACTTCCATTTGGTGCTTGACGGTGTTCTTACCACCACAGTGCAACAAAGAAAAGCACTTTTATCCCATAATCTTCTATTAATGTGTCTTAGCGATGCAAATAAAAATCTACCAGTGGAACAGGTAACTTCCCTCCGGGGGGTTTTAGCCCCATGATTAATGAGACGTTGGCCCTGTAGATTTACAGTTTGCTCTTTGTTTGCAGAAGCCTGTGCGGCAGCTGCAGTGGCCCCAGGGCAGCGGGCTGGACTGTGGGTTCCAGGGCTGGGAGCGTGGCCTGTGGAGGGGAGGAGGGGACAGGGCCCGGCTCCAGGGAAGGACCTGCCTGCTGCCAAGGCTGTGGGGGTGAGGGCACAACTGCCCTCCTGCCCACACACGTGCCTGGGGCAGGCTCAAGGCTCGGGTACAGGAGCACGAGCGCTGCAGTCACTGCACGGGCAGCCACCCTGTTAGAGCTGCTGGCTGTGCACACAGAAGGCGGAATGCTCTGAGCTCCTCCACCCACACTGCCCTCACCCTGGGTGCTGGGGGTGGGGGGGGTTGCAGAATGTCAGAGCCGGAGGGGCTTCAAACACGGCTTGGGGACATGAAGGGCGCTACAGAGTCACTGTGCCCCAGTGTCTCGCCTCTGCTGGAGCCACCTGGATGGGAGCCATGGGCACAGCCAGGGCAGGCTGCTCTGAAGCAGGTTCAGGCTGCCCGTCCTCTTCCTGACTGAGTGCGCACGGGCTGTGCTGAGAATTCAGCCCTCCCACAGGGCTGCCAGGGGCGGGTGTGTAAGGTGGCTGTCACGCCAGGGCCAGCCACTGGACTCCGCCACCCGAGGAACTGGGCTGAAACTGCTGGCTTTGCTGAAGATCGAGCTCAGGAATGACCTTGGCCTGACCTGTGGGGGACTCAGGGTCTGGGTCTCATGACAGCCCAGAGGTCTGTGGCTGGCAGCTCGCCCCGTCCGCCCACCCCCCCCAACCTCACAGCTTTGGCAGCGCCACTAGCGGGATGCAGGTCATGCAGGTCACCAGGCGGCTGTGCTGCAGGTTCCCATGAGGGAGGAGCTGCCAACACTGCTCTCAGCTGTAAGGGCCTGTGTGAGACGAACAGGCTGGAGGAAACAAAGGAGCAAAGCCTGAGTTCAGCCTCCTGGGGTGTGAGCTGCGCCCTCCAGGGCAGAAGGCTCTGGGTGGCGTCCCTGAGACGCACGTCTTACGGGGGTGGGGAAGCCATGGGCATCCATCAGCACGTCTGGTCAGGACAAGGGAAAACAGCCCCCTACCACGGGGAGGGCAGGGCCACCTTTCTGGGATGGAATCTAGAGGAAACTATGCGAGAGCGAGGGAGGATGAATGATGATTTTAATTAAATCACCGAGACCCAAGTTGGAACAATCGAACTCGACAACGTAAACTGTATATTCTGCTGAGATGTCTTTCAGTATAAACTAACGCCGTGCACGGATGTGGTACGCAGCCCTCTGCTCGGTAAAGCCTCCCGCCCACCGCGGGGCACTCCTGCACCCGTGTCCCAGCCGGGCCCCCGCAGCTTCTGCTGACACCCTCCTCAGGACGCACGTACCTTCATCAGGAGCAGGCAGTTTGCCATGGAGCACATCACCCGGCCCAGGCGGGACCTCCACAGCTGAATGGAGGCTGCAAGAGAGGGGCAGTGGTGAGCGTGCGCAGGTCGGAGGCATGTCCTGGCTCTCGGCCATGGTCTTAGCCCCGGGGCTGCTGGGCACCGGGCATCAGGCCAGGGCTCTTGGCTCTGGGTGGAGGATGGATGCAGAAGTGACACGGCAAGAGCAGGAGGCCAACCGGTCTGCTCGGGGCAGACGGGAGATCCCACAGCCCAACCAGCGCCGCACTCAGAGAACGAACACATGGGCTCTCCTGCAGTCTACCCAGTAGAAAAACAGGCATGAGATTTCAATAAAAATCTCATTAAAAAAGAGTAGCATAGGAGCACATGGGTGGTTCAGTCAGTTAAGCACCCAACTCTTGATTTTGGCTCAGAGTCTGCTTGAGATTCTCTCTCTCCCTCTACTCCTCTCCCCCGTAACACACGCACACACACACTCTCACTTTCTCTCAAATAAATAAACAAAATCTTCAAAAAAAGAGTAGCTAGATAGCCAATATATTCATAAAGGAAAAAACCTGCTCAATATCATTAGATATTGGGGTGCCTGGGTGGTACAGTCACAGTTGAGCACCCAACTCTTGGGTTCAGCCTGGGAGGTGATTGCATGGTCACAGTTGAGCCACTGCCCAGGGCTTAGATACTGCCCAGGTGAGCTGCAGGAGGTGCCACCCACCTGCCTGGGGGCACCGTCCCGCCCAGCTGTGGCACCTCCTGCTGTAGGGCTGGTGGCTGGCTCACCCACCAGGGTGTCTGCACGCCCAGCTCTGCTTTCCGAGGTCTCCTTCTCCAGGCCCTAACTGCACAACCTCTTAATTGAAAAACCGTAACTCCAATCCTGCCTTCACAGGCTCTGTGAGCATCAATGTGGGAAGGGCACAGAAGTGCTGCCTAAAAGGTCAGGAGCACCCTCACATGAGAGGGAGGATGGCAATGACGCAGACTTGGAGCTGGCTCCCTGGGGGTGTCTGCCCAGTGGTGGTTTATGGTCACACACGTGGCCCAGGAGGAAGGTGGAAATGCTCCCAGGGAAGCGTGGAGGGATGGGAAGGAGGGTCATAATGGGGGCTGTGGGGAGCACAGTGGGAGTGGAGAAGGCAGGGGAGCACGGTGGGAATGGGGAAAGTGGGAGTACAGCAGATGAGGAGGAAGGCAGGAGTGGGGGGACATGCGGAGCACAGTGGGAGTAGGGAGGGCAGAGGAGCAGGGTGGGAGTGGGAAGAAGGGTGGGAGTGGGGAGGACAGAGGAGCAGGGCGGGAAGGGGAGGAGGGTTGGAGTGGGGAGGAGAGAGGAGCAGGGTGGGATGGGGAGGAGGGTGGGAGTGGGGAGGACAGAGGAGCAGGGCGGGAAGGGGAGGAGGGTTGGCAGGGCCCCTGTGCAGGGTCAAAGGGTTCAGCTGAGGGCTGGAGTGGGGAGGGAGCCTGACCGGCCTCACCCTCATCTGCCCACTTCCAGAATCCGACCTTCCTGCCGTGCCCTGACCGACGTCATCTGAGGGTTCAGCACTGCCTGGAAACTATGCTCGTCCTTGGACCGCTTCGGAACACAGGTAACTTAATTGCCAAAGTTAAGAACTCAACTCACTTTGCCTTTCAGCAATTAAAAATACACTAACTGCTTAAAACATCATTTTGTGAAAAGGAAAATTCTGAACAGTATCTTGTTGAGGAACGTAAAAGGTGGGCTGTCTCAGCGAAGTGCAGCGTACGTACCCACGGACTTCTCCAAGTGCGAATTCTTCTCTATTCACCCTGAAATCTGTTTATCTTGACCCTTAGGACCAGGAAGTGCCTCCTGAGATCCAGTCCCTACCTGCTTCCGCGGGAATAGTGACCACGTGCAGACAACACCAGGGAGGTCGGAGGGTGAGGCCGGCCCTCCTCAGACCCACCTGCAGCTACAATGCCGAGAGGGATGTGCGTGCATGCACACACATGTGCACACACATGCACACACTCCCTACAACTCTGGCTGTAGGTTGGGATTTCTCAAACAAAGGTCGCTGTGCTTGCTGCATACGTGCAGCCCAGTGCTGTTGGCCCCCAAGCCAAACATCTCCTGCCCACGCTGTTCTCTCCCTCTGCCCTCTCCCTGCAACACCCATGCTCATGGGCCATCCAGGGTCACCACGGGCCCGGGGGCACCAGCATGGCTCTCTACCTGCAGTGTTCCCTTCCCCAGGCCACCTCGCCTGCCTCAGGCCCATCGGTCTACTCAGAGCAGCTTCAGAGGAAGCCCATCACTTGCTAGAATAACCCACGCTGGCCAGAGGTCAGGAGAGCACGCTCCGAGTCAGGCACACAGAGGTGGGAACCGCCAGGCTCCTGGAGGTGACACAGAGTGGGACTGGTGGGGAAAGGAGACGATGGGCCTTGAGGAAGGAGCGGCAGGTGAGGGGCCTCTCAGGGAGGTGCCATTTGAGTTGGGCTTTGAAGCATAATTAGAAGTTCATCCCTAATGTTCTCAATACATCGCTGCCAGGAAGGTCTTCTCAACGTGCAGTCGGCTCTCAGCAGCCTGTGCTTGGGGTCAAGGCTGAGTTCATCAGCCTGGCCTCCTGGGCTGCGGCTCTGGCAGGTAGCCCCGACCCTGGGGACGCCCTTCCCACAGGAAGGTCCGGCTCCTCTCCGTCCCAGCACCCTTCCACCTACTGTGGAAGCCACCCAAGGCTTCTGGATCACGGGGTGCAGGCGGGTCTTCTGCACCCGATGGGGCTGCCTGGGCAGGACCCACACCCACGTTTGCTCTTCATGCATCAGCAGTGCCAGGTCCGGTGCTTGCCAACGAATGCGTGCAAGGGCCAAGGCATTACTGAGCAAGAAGGGAAAAGGAGACTGAGACAGAAGAAAGGCAAATCTTCTGACAATGCTGGATAATTATTTAATGAAAATTCTGGCCACTGACCTTGTCTGTTCTCCTGTGTGATGCTGCTCATGCTCCCGTCTTCAGCTAAGCCTTGCTCCAAATTTGTCAGGATCTGCAGTAATTCCAAATAAGAACGACAAAATCATAAAAAATGAATTTGCTTTTAGACTTTGTCATAATATATTCCAAGAGAAGCAGATTACTCTGTATGAAAGCCAATTTGTCAAGGAATGTTTCACACGGACACATTTTAAATACCGCCATTCCCTACACAGGGAGGCGCAGCAGAGGGGAAGCCATCCTCTAGCTGATGTGGAGTTGGGTTTATGATGCTCATAAAGCACTCAGAGACATCAGACACAGGGTAGCTGTTTTCTCTTTTTAAGAAAAGCATCAAGTATGTTACACACGAGGCTGATTATTAACTTCTGTGAAAACATCAGTCTTATTCCTCCAGGGCACCATGAGGAATGTGGCCTCTTGAAACGTTATCAAATATATATTCTGAGCAACTGTCACTTTACATGGTTTCCGTTGTTTGGTTAATAACTTTGGGCTGCTTCTTTTGTGTTTTGGCCTTTCTTGAAAAGAAAAAAGGCTGTTTCCACTGGAATCTGGGCAGAGGATGGGTTTTTTGAGTGGCAGGACGAGGAGAGCAAAGCGTGGAGACTACAGACTTTGCTAGGGAGAAAACCGAAGTATTAATTGAAGAAAGTCTGTATCCCAGTCCTGTTGCTGCTGCCTTCAGGGCATGTGCTTGTGGGAAGAAATCCTTCTGTTCATCGGACTGTCCTGCCAGTTAACGTCTCCCCCAGTGACTCGCCCGTGAGGAACCGGCTCTGGGCTTTCCCGTGTTGGGTCCCAGCAAGGAGGGTGAGCTGGGCCTCTCTGCACCTGCAGGATTCCCTGTAGTCACAGAGGCCTGGGCCACTCGCGGACTCCGGATGCGCTGGGTTCAAAACCACGATGGCAAAGGTCATCTAGTGACGCTTCTTAGCTAACCTGTCTTCTGATAAAGGAACATGAACACAGAAACTGACCAGGGAAGGAAGTCTTGATGGTACCATTGAATTAACCTTGGCTGGGGCGGAGGGTGTGCAGGGCAGGAGACGGGGCAGCAGTTATTGAGAGGATCAGGTGGCAGACATCCTCCTGGTCCCTAGGGCCCACCCCCAGGGTCTCTGGGTGGGACATGGGGGAAGCGTAAAACCAACCACAGCAACAGAGCTGGTGAGGAGGAGTCCTGCAGAGGCGGGCAGCAGACGCCATGAGGGCAAGCATGCACGGGCCCATGGGTTGGCCTCATGCCACGGCATCCCTGTGGCTGCTGAGAACCCACCTCTGGGGCCCTGCATCTGCCGCCTGGGCCGAATCACAGGACACTGTGTTGGAGCAGTGACTGAGGAGGAGGGAGAGGGGCGGGCCACTCCGGGGAGGCTACAGGAGGAGAAATGCCCAAGGAAAGAAAGCGGGAGCCCCCGCCCCTCTGATGCCATGCGCAGCTGTACAGTCCCAGTGTGCTTACCTCTACGGCGGTAGTTCTGTGAAGGAAAGTGACACAAACACTGCCTACGCGAAGCCTGAACGGTCTTGTCTGCAACCGTGGTAAGGTCCCACTTCCCTTCTCCATCCCTCTGTCCCTGACAACATGACCGAGGCCCATGTCCAGGTCAGACACTGGCAAGCACTCCTGGGTCTGCTCCCCACAACAAGCAAGGCAGGATGCACCCCCTGGCCTGCACGGAGCACCCCATTTACACCTGCCTCCAGATCCTGTAAGTTCATGGGCACCGGACCATACACATGACTTTGGCATCTAGGTTCTGATTTGTATGCCTCTGCTGTGATCCCAAAGCCCGTACTTCTGATGAGCTTCAGGTGACACTCTTGGGACCACAGCTTGTAGGAAAGCTCTGGGGAAGGAGCCTCCTACCTCTCTCTTTCGTGGGCTGCCACGGATTACAGGTGGCATGGGGTTCTTTTGGGGAATGGGTTTTATGCACAAAGTATCCTATGTACAAACAACTGGTGGCTGGCCCTAATTCAAGGACCAAAGACTCACTAAAAACCTACTTGAGTCCAGACCAAAGTGACAGCAGGCCTGCCCTAGAGGGGCTCGGATTTCTCTAGAAAGTCCTGGGCCCTACTGTCGTCTCCTGCTTGTGCACTCTGAGCATGCACGGGCCCAGGAGCCTGAGCGTCAATGGCAAAGGGCAGAGATGCTGCCTCGAGCCAGGAAGCAGGAGCCGTCTCCAATCACTCAGTTACCTCTCTCCACTTGCCAATCACTCCCATCTCATCTGATTAAGCCACAGACAATTTGCTCTCTGCTGGGGCAGCAGCAAGGCAGGGCACGTGTGCTGTGTGGGTCAGGTGAGGCCTGGCAGCGCCCAGACGTCGTCCGCGTGCCGATGACCAGCCTCCTTGAGCGCTTCCCTGGGGAGCTGGCCAGTGAGGGCTGACAACAGCTGCCCCCGGCTCCATTTTTAACTAAAGGATATTAACCCTTCCCAGAAACAAAGCTGTCACCACTGCCTTATCAGCAGTCATCAGCAGGGAACAAGCCGTATGGACGCCGCTAAAGGTACTTCTTTTCCAGGGTGCACACACGCTCTTACCCTCTGGCTCCTTCAGCTGTGGGGGTCTCTAATGTAGCACTTCTTTTACAAGCTACCCTGGGCCAGGCCAGCCTGGAATGGGCGGAGGCTGCTGGGTCGTGGGAGGGATGGAGCTGGACTCAAAACCACACCCGGTGTGTCCGTATCTGCGACGGACCCACACTGGGAGCTCCTTTGGCCTCACTATTTATGGACAGGATCTACTAATGCACATGGCGCTGGGGAGGTGTTCTCCTGGCTCTTTCCAGGCCTCTTTGGGCTGGTGGCAGAGGCAGGCTGCAGAGAAGCCAGAGAAGCAGGGCCCGCAGGACGGAGGCACCTGCTGCTCGGACCACGGTCACCGTTTCCAAGGCCTGGTAGCACGGCCAATTTGTTTTAAATCGAGGCACATGTCACTCCTCATTGACAGTTACACTGAACCAAACAGTTCCTACTTCGCCACACAGGCTCTTGCCAGCCTCGACTTCAGAGACAGCTGGGAAAACTGTTCCCTGGGATCACGTCATAAAGATCACAAGGGAAGCTGGGCCTGTGCTAAAATTCACGGTGACCCAAGCTCAGGCCTACTGGTCGGATACAGTCTATAACCATCGTCTGGGGAATGTTCCCTATGCCGAAAAGCCGAGCCTCTTCTGAGCAACAACTGGCTTGCGGACACTGGGAACTCCAGAGCTGGCGTTGCTTCCCGCACTGCTCTGGCTCCCCATCCTGTCCCCGGGTGCCCCACTGCCTTACCTTACCTCCTTTTCTCCTGCAGGATCGTTTAGCTCTTTTCAATAGAAAAAAAAAAGTCTGATTATAAAACTAATATGTGCTAACATAACTAATAAAAGACAGAAAATAAAAAAGAACAAAACGGCCTGTGTTCCTGTCACCCACACAGCTCACAAGATGCTGTGGCTTCCCTTCGGTGGATGTGATTCACTTCACTAAGACCATACTGCAACTCTAAGTCTGTAGGCTGGCCTGGAAATTAGCATTATGTCACCAACATTCCATGTTGTGGCTGTGGGGCTGAGGTAACCTTGTGGAAACCACATCAAGCCTTGACCCCTAGGCCTGGCCGGTCCTGGGACACGCACGTCTGGTGCCCTCCTTCTGGGGTTAAGGTGGCACAGAGTGCAATCAGGGGGAGACCTCTATCTCGGCATGTCCCCCAAGAGGGCGGGTGATAGGACTCGCAGGCCCAACCGGGCTGAGGAGGCCATGGTAGCAGGTGATTTCTCCCCATGCACCTCCCACGCCTCACTGCGGCTGCCACAGAAGGCTGTCACTTCTCGTTTGGGAAATCATGCTGGGACTGAACCTGCTCTTGTGGCAACTATCAGACCGCATGGCTCAGAGCGTATTATTGGCACAAATGGGAGTGTGCTCTGAGCAGCCTGACGCGCCTCAGCTGACTTTCTTCCCAAGGGATGACAACCTTCCTGCTCCACATTCAGCCCTTCCCAAGCATTTCACTCCACAACCACTGCTGACCACAACCACTGCAAAAATGACCTCGGTGACCAACAGGCACCATGCAAGCATTAAAACACACGGGACAGAGAGCTCTGTGGGGAACCTGCTTATCTGCTGGGGTGACGGCAAAGAGACCTGAGGGTGCTGCAGGCTCCGGCATGCCCTCTCCCTTTCTCTCTTTAGCGCCAGCCAGTCATGTGACATGAGGTTGCCTCTCTTTGGAGGTGGGGCCAAATTTTAAGCTGGCACGTAAGGAACACATAGAAATTACATGTTGAAATTAGCCATGAACATCCTTTTGGCCAGAGACCAACACACTATCTTTTCCACAACCAACTGCTTGTCTTTCTTCCAGAATAAGGACCACCTGCCACTTCATCAATTAGGCACCAGGAGAAGGATGGGCTTACATCTGGGTCACGCCATAAGAGAAACATCTACTGGTGCACAGTGCAATTCCGTGATGCGTGGCGGGATGCTCCCACGGTGAGAAGCAGGTGGCACCCGAGAGACTCAAGTCACATGCACACTGGCAGCGGGTCCCTGCACTATTTCTGCCTTGTCTCCTCCAAGCGTGGCAGCCTACAAGAAATGCTCCCGTGGTATGATTGCACTACACCTGCTTTACCTCTCATGCCCATGCTGAGCTGTCAGCTGTCATCACTTGGCCACTTTGGGATGAAACCACCTGAGACTGAGGAGGGGCCCAGTTCAACAGAGCACAGGCACGATCCCCTCTCTGGGGATAGGTCCGTGCGAGAGGGCATTTCGATCACAGTGAGACATGTTCCTACTGGACGGAGCAGAGATGCTGGCATGGGGAGGAATATCTTAGGCCTTTCTCATTTCAACTGGGACATGGCACAGGGAGGGCAGGTTTTGATTTTGAGCACAGACCCCACAGCCGGACAACTTGGGTCAAATTATGTGACAACGGGCAAGTCAGCCTCTCTGTGTCTCAGGTCGCTCTGCTGTAAGTGGGGTAACAGAACCCCTAGTCATAGGGTTTGTGTAAGGATTAAATAAGCTATAATTGAAAAATGCTTAGGACCAGAGACTGGTTTCCAGCAAACACAATGTGTTTAGTACAACGAGTACGAGGAGCCTAGAGCAGTGGTGGTGGAAGACCTGCCTTCCCCTCCATCATTACCCTGCATCCCGTGCTTAAGGGGCTCAATAGTGAAGATACAGGATGCCTCACTGCCGGGAAAACGAACCTGTAGAACTCCTGTTTCTCTCCCACCCTAAAGTCCCTGGAACACTTAGAATTCCCTCTCAAGTACATAAAATGCCCTGAAGTGATATGGAGGCAAATCATCTGTGTACAGTGTGGAAAACCACTAACTTCACATTTCTCATTAACAAGCTATGTGTTTCTTATTTCTGAAAATAATTATATCTTAACTCTGTTTCAAGGTTCAAGGAAAAAAAGTGCTAGAATAAAAAAAAAATGTCAGTTAATGCAATTTCCCTGTCAACTGATCAGTGTATAGGAAAACAGGGTTTCTGTTGATCTCTGGAGTTCTAGGAACCAGAAGTTGGTACACAGCTCGAGGGTGTAAGGTGCCCAGGACACCTGCCTATGCTTGAGTGAGGTCCACTCTGTGCAGGGAGGAACCCACTACCTCCCTGCTGCGGGTCCTTGAGGATACCACCTTCTTCTGTGGAGAACTTCCACAGAACTTCCATCAAGAATAGCTGGAAATGGAGGCACCTGGGTGGCTCAGGGGTTGAGTGTCTGCCTTTGGCTTACAGCATGACCCCAGGGTCCTGGGATCATGTCCCGCAGTGGGTTCCCTGCAGGGAGCTTGCTTCTCCCTCTGCCTGTGTCTCTGCCTCTCTCTGTGCCTCTCATGAATAAATAAATAAAATCTTAAAATAAAAACAGAATTAACTGGAAATGGAAAAGAGGAACTCAACAAATATAACCTCATTTAAAAAAGAGCTGTGACATACTGCTGCTCCTAACTGCTTGTTTTTATAGTTCTGCAAGCCCTCTACAGACATGACTTCACTCAACTTGTCCAGCAGCACCGCACGGCAGGCAGGAAAGGCACTTTACTTCCATCCCAGGGATGAGAGATCTGGGAGGTGGGGTGGTCCACAGCCTGGAGACGCAGAGACTCTAAATCTCTTATTTCCTGCTAATATTACTGAATGGAATAATTTGATCTTCTGTTGATGCAGCTTGGTACCTTCCATATAATTGTTACTTTACAACCAGGAACAATTCAGAAAGCACTTCTGAACCTTATCTGCCTTTGGAGTCAGTATTACAAATGACAGTTGTCATTATACAATATAATTTGCTTTGATTCTGGAACATTTTAAACCATTAGCTCTTTAAATATTGCCCCAGTGCCTCAGTAATAAAGGAGATAGGTGCTTACAGTATTTGCAGGACCTGTGAATGGCCTGCTACATTTAAGGGCATGCGATTTTTACACAAGAGAATATTTCCTTGCTTTTAATTTACCAATAATAGTAAGGAAGAATTACATGCCAGCAAACTGGACAACCTAGATGAAATGGATAAATTCCTAGAAACATATACACTCCTCCAAGACCGAATAAGCAAAAAATAGTAAATCTGTACAGACCCATTACTAGTAATGAAATTGAATCAGTAATCAAAAAACTCCCACCAAACAAAACTCTAGGCTCAGATGGTTTCACAAGTGGAGTCTACACAACATTTTATTTTTAATTTTTGTTTTTATTTTTTAAAGATTTTATTTATTTTTTCATGAGAGAGAGAGAGGCAGAGAGAGAGGCAGAGACACAGGCAGAGGGAGAAGCAGGCTCCATGCAGGAAGTCCAACGTGGGACTTGATCCCGGGTCTCCAGGATCACGCCCCGGGCCGAAGGCAGGCGCTAAACCGCTGAGCCACCCAGGGATCCCCTACACAACATTTTAAAAAGAGTTAATACCTGTTCTTCTCAAACTATTCCATAAAACTGAAGAGGAAGGAACACTTCCAAGCTCATTCTACGAGGCCAGAATTACCCTGATAATCAAAACTAGACAAAGACACCAGGGAAAAAAAAGGAAAAGAAAATCTCTGGCTAACATCCTTGATGAATACAGATGCCAAAACCCTCAACAAAGTATTAGCAAACTGATTTCAACTATATAATAAAAGATCAAACACCATGATCAAGTGGGATATGTTCCAGGGATACAAGGATGGTTCAACATCCCAAAATCAATGTGATAAATCACAATAACAAAATAAGGAATAAAAATCCTATGATATCCCCATAGATGCAGAAAAGGCATCTGACATAATGTCTGTTTATGATAAAAGCTCTCAGTGAAGTGGATACAGAGGGAATGTACCTCAACATGATGAAAACCAGATATGACAGGCCCACAGCTAACATACTCAATGCTAAAAGATTGGAAGCGTTTCCTCTGAGATCAGGAAAAAGTGAAGGCTGCCCACTGTGACACTTTTATTCAACATTCAACATTCAGCTAGGAAATCCTAGCTGCAGCCATCAGACAAGAAATAAAAGGCATCCAGGGATGCCTGGGTAGCTCAGTGGTTGAGTGTCTGCCTTTGACTCAGGGTGTGACCCCGGGGTCCTGGGATTGAGTCCCACATCGGGCTTCCCGCAGGGAGCCTGCTTCTTCCTCTGTCTGTGTCTCTGTGTGTCTCTGTGTGTTTCTCGTGAATAAATAAAATCTTAAAAAAAAGAAAGAAAGAAAGAAAGAAAAGGCATCCAAATGAGAAAGGAAGTAAAACTGTCACTATTCACAGATGACATACCATGTATAGAAAACCCTAAAGCATCCACCCAAAAACTATTAGGCCCAATAAATGAGTTCATTAAATTTGCAGGATACAAAATCAATATAAAGAAATCTGTTGCATCTGTGTACAATAATACCAAACTTCAGAAAGAAAAATTAATAAAATAATCCCATTTACAACTGCATCAAAAAGAATAAAATATCTAGGAGTAAATTTAGCCAAGGTGAAAGCCCTGTATTCTGAAAACTGGAAGATGCTTATGAAAGAAACTGAAGATGATGTAAATAAATGGAACGATATTCTGTGCTGACAGGAAGAATGCTGTTAAAATACCCGAAGCAGTCTGCAGATTCAACGCAATCCCTATCCAGACACCAATGGCATGTGTCACAGAGCTAGAACAATCTTACAATTTGTATGAAACCATAAAAGACCCTGAATAGCCAAAGCAGTCTTGAGAAAGAATAACAAAGCCGGAGGCATCACATTCTCTAGTTTCAAACTATTCTAGAAGCTGTAATAATCAAAACAGTATGGTACTGGCACAAAAAGAGACATGGATTAAAACAGGATAGAGAGCTGAGAAATAAACCCACACTTTTATGGTTAATTGGTCTCTGACAAAAGATACAAGAATATGTAATGAGGAAAGGACAGCCTCTTCAATAAATGTTGTTTGGAAGACTGCACAGCCACATGCAGAAGAATGAAACCAGATCACTTTCTTATACCACACACAGAAATGAATTCAAAATGGAGCAAAGACTTAAACATAAAACCTGAAACCATAAAACTCCTAGAATAAAACATAGGCAGTAAGCTGACACTGGTTTTAGTGATTTTTTTTTTTTTTGGATCTTTCTCCTTAAGAACAAAAATAAACAAATGAGACTATATCAGACTAAAACATTTTTGCACAGCAAAGGAATTCAGCAACAAAACAGAAAAGCAACGTACTGAATAGAAGACATTTGCAAATGACATATCTGATATCCAAAATATATAAAGTGCTCAAAAACTCAATATAAAAAAACCCAACCAGGCAGAGGGTCTGGACCTTTTTCTAAAGAAGACATGGATGGCCAATGGGCACATGAAAAGATCCAACATTCCTAACCATCGTGGAAATGCAAATCGAAACCATAATGAGGAATTATCTCACACCTCTCAGAATGGCTAGTATCAAAGACAAGAAATAACAAGGGTTGGTGAGGATGTAGAGAAAGGGGGACCCTGTGCATTGCTGGAGGGAATGTACTCTGGTGCAGTCCCTCTGGAAAGCAATATGGAGGTTCTTCAAAAAATTAAAAATAGAATTGCCCTACGATCCAGCAATTTACTTCTGGGTAATTATCTGAGGAAAATGAAAACACAAATTCAAAAAGATATCTGCACCTCTGTTCATTTCAAGATTATTTACAATAATCAATATGGAGGCAATCTAAATGCCCATCTATGAACTATTGGGTAAAAAAGGTGTGGTACATATATACAATGGAATACTACTCAGGCGATAAAGAATGGAATCTTGCCATTTGTGACAATAGGGATGGCTCCACAGGCTATCATGCTAAGTGGAATAAGTCAAAGATAAATACTGTATGACTTCACCTATGTGTGGAATCTAAACAACGTAACAGAAACAGACTCAGGGACAGAATGAACTGGTGGTTGCCAAAGGGAGGGGGGATTAAGAGGGACACACTTCCGGGCATATAGTAAGTAAGACACAGGGACATAACGTACAGCATGGGGAATGCAGCCAATAATATTGTTACGACTTTATATGGTGACAGGTGGTAACCAGACCTATTGTGACGATTTCAACATGTATATGAATCCTGAATCACTATGTGGTATGCCCGAAACGGATACAATATGGTACATCAAGTATTCCTCTAGAACAATAATAAAAACTATAAATGAGTTATTTCAGGCTGCAAGCTTTGCCAAAAAACATCCACTGCCTCCGAAAACAATTTTAGTGAGAACAGAGAATACCATGGTCATGATGCACTGGATGACCCTGCCCTTCTGGGGGAAGTGGTGATGGCAGTGGTTGGGGCGGGCTGGGTAGAAGGTAATGCGGTGCGCTCCCCTGAGGGAAGGGGGAGTAAGGGTGTCCTCTCTTCTTCAGGAAGGAGGACAGAACGGGTTACCATGGAGCTGTCGTTACCTTGCTGCAGACGGCCTTCACTTTGTGCAGTCGATCCAAGGACTCCTGCGGATTCCCCAGGTACTGCTGAAGCTCTGCGTGTAAGATCCGCATTGAAAATGGGACCATGGAGCCTAGAATGGAAGTCAAAGTGGAGTTAGTTTGCTATAACTCAGCACACTTTCATACTTAACACACCTGAAGGAGGGAACTGCTGATGTCCCAGAGGAAGAGAGGACAGAAGCTCTTCATTTGTTGCTAAGGTATGCAAAGGTGTCAGTTATGAAGTAAAGCCATAAATACATATGTTCTAGACAACTATCAAAGGAGAAAGGTGATGTCACTACTGTTTCCATAGCTGTGCTCCAACTAGTGACTGCTTCCTCCTCCAATAAAAGAAACCACAGAAGACTCATGGGTTTTTAAAATATTGCTTTGGTATGACAAGCTCAAATAAAAGGTTGCTTATGTTGGGGTACCGAGAAGGAGACCCTCAAAGGAGGCTCTGCAAGCAAGTAGGAATGTGGCTGATGCAGGTCCAGGGAAGGAAAGTGAGCAAAGGTGCGTCTCAGGTCCAGGTCCCGAGGATGCAGCTTCACCTGATTCGGCAATGTCTATGTGTGTGTGTGTGTGTGGCTCTGCAGCAAAGGCTCTCTCCCTCAGAGGTGCCCCCACAGAAGGTAAGGGAGCTGGACTTGGAAACTCCACCCTCCAGGCTTGCCTGGCAGGGAACACTCCATCAGTGTGCTGAGGGGGAATGAGAGCAGTTCTCTGAAGAAGGGCTGCACCTGAAATGAACTTATACACAGTATCTGGATGTGGCTGCATTGTCCCTCAGAACAAGGGAATCTTTTTATTAATATCATGCTCCTTCCATAGGATTTGGAATTTGACATACAGTAAATACAGGAAGTACATAAAAACCATCAAAATTGCAAACAGCCTAAAAAAAAATTGCAAACAGCCTGTCATAAGTGAGGTAATGGATATGAACATGACAACACAGAGTGATCCTGAAGAGTCAGAAGAGGGCTTTTCAAAACAGACTGGAGGCGTCAAGTGCTTAGATACAGTTTGGAAGATGGTTAGAAAACAAGTTGTGTGACACCTGCAAGTGACTCCCTCTCTGTGCCTGGGTCTGCCCACCTGCCTGACCATTAATCAACAGGGAGAGTCTGTCACGTACCACACTAAGATGGCTTCTCCACTGAGCTTCCTCTTACCTTGAAATGGTATGATGTTCTATGGTCTTTAATAAAGATGGAAGAAAGATTTACAGGGGTCAGAAATAAGGAACTCCACAAAAAATAGGTTCTACGGTGACTAAGTCCAGAGGAAAGAAAGATGACAATTATTGAATTTTAAATGTCTGATTTTTTTTTTTAAGGGATACTAAATAATTCCTATGTTTAAAGAGAATGGATAAAAAAAAAAAAAAAAGAGGATGGATGATTGAGTTTACACTCTGGAATGAGTTGTTTCTACTTCCTAGAAAGAAAAGTGTCTTGACATGAGCATCACTAACTATGGGACTATGCTAACATAGTAGGCCATGCATTAGCTGTGTCATTTCCACTCCTTCATATCAAGTAAACAATAGGCAATGATCATTCCCATGTGGGTGAGAATTCACCTGCAGAGAGAGAATATCTTGAGAACTCTGTAGGTTCTGTAAAATAAGCACAAAAACAAACTGTCTACTGCACATTCTCAAACCCAATTTATAAATGAACTGTATACATGATGAGGTGGTAGGGAGTAATTTGCTACATATTCTGGCAAATGTCTACACACCAGAGGAAGTTCCTGCATTTAAAAGGACATGCAAAATCCTGTGGAGCTAAATGAGAGTGAAAACACAACTTATCAAAATTTGTGAGATGCTGCAAAAGCAGTGCTAAGAGGGAATTTTACAGCATTATATGAATATATTTGAAAAGAAAGAAGATTTTAAAATCAATCAACAGGGAAAACCAACCAAACTCAACGTTGGTTTTTGACAAATTTAGTAAAATTGATAAACTTCTAATCAGGCTAACAAAGATATAAGAGAGAAGACATTAATTACTAATATTAGAAATAAAAGAGGGGTCATCACTACTGACCACATGGATATTAAAAGGAAAATAAAGGAATTTTTAAAAAAAGATTTATTTATTTATTTATTTATTTATTATTTATTTGAGACACAGAGAGAGCGAGAGTGAGAGCGAGAGTGAGAGAGAGAGTGGCAGAGACATAGGTAGAGGGAGAAGCAGGCTCTATGCAGGGAGTCCAACACGGGACTTGATCCAGGGTCTCCAGGATCACACCCTGGGCTGAAGGCAGCGCTAAACCACTGAACCACCCGGGCTGCCCCAATAAAGAAGTATTTAAAACAACTCTATATCCACAAATTTTGTCACCTAGATGAAATGGACCAATTCCTTGAAAGACACAACTTAGCAAAAAATCACACAAAGAGGAAGAGATAATCTGAATGGGCCAATATCTATTTAAAAAGTTAAATCAAGGGGCGGCCCGGAAAAAAAACAAAACAAAAAACAAACAAAAAACCAAAATGGGGCAGCCCGGGTGAGCTCAGTGGTTTAGTGCCATCTTCAGCTCAGGGCCTGATCCTGGAGACCCTGGATCGAGTCCCACATCAGGCTCCCTGCATGGAGCCTGCTTCTCCCTCTGCCTGTATTTCTGCCTCTCTGTGTTTCTCATGAATAAATAAATAAAATATTGAAAAAAAGTTAAATCAAGAAATAACCTTTCAAAACAGAAGGCACCAGGCCCAGATGGTTTCACTGGTGAACTTTACCAGACATTTAAGGAAGAAATGATATCAATTCTTTACGATCTCTTTCAGGAAATAGAAATACAGGAGATATTTCCTTACTTATTCTATGAGGTTAGCAATACTCTAGTAACAAAAGTAGACAAAGACATTATGGGAAAAGAAAACTATAGACCAGCATGGTTCAGGAATGCAGATATAAACATTCTCAACAAAATCAGCAAATCAAATCCAACTACATTGAATCCAACAAAAAATTAGCAAATCAAACCCAAAGGTGTATAAAAAGAATTATATGCTATGACCAAGTGGTATTTATTCCAGGTATGAAAGGCTGATCCAACACTCAAAAATCAATGTAACTCATCACATTAAGGAGGCTAAGCAAAAAAAAAAAAAAAAAAAAAAAAGGAGGCTAAGCAAGAAAAGTGACATAGTGTACCAATAGATGCAGAAAACGCATTTGAGATGTGGTCTCAGGATCGAGTCCCACATCAGGCTCCCTGCCTGGAGCCTGCTTCTCCCTCTGCCTACATCTCTGCCTTTCTCTCTGTGTGTCTTTCATGAATAAATAAATAAAATCTTAAAAAAAAAAAAAGGACACAAAGTTAATCTGCAGAAGTCAACTGGGTTTGACTTATCACACCAGCAATGAAGAACTGAAATTTGAAATTAAAAACACAATACCACTTATGTAAAACACAATATTATTTACGTTAGCACTAACATAAATGAAATAGTAAGATACAAATCTGGCAAAATATGTACAAAGGCTATATGAGGAAAACTGTAAGGCTCTAGTGAAAGAATCAAAAAAGACATGAATAAGTGGAAAGATGCTCCATGTGAACTGACAGGAAGACTCCACACTTGTCAGTTCTCAGAACTTGATCTGCAGCTTCAAATCACAATCAAAACCCCCATGTTATTTTGTGGACACTGACATAGTGATTTATGTGGAGAGGCAAAAGACTGTAAATATCCAATACAACATTGAAGACATGGGCAAAGTTGGAGAACAGACACCACCCAACTTTAGACTTACATAAAACTACTGTAACAAAGACTGTGACAGTAGCAAAAGAACAAAATAAATATAGCAATGAAACATAACAGAAAGCCCAGAAATAGGCCTCATAAATATAGTCAACTGATCTTTGACAAAGAAGTAAGGGTAAGTCAATGGAGAAAGGTTAGTTCCTTCAGCAAATGGTATGTACGTGTGGGGAGGCGGGGGGGGGGGGGCGGGGATCAATCTTAACACAGACCTTCCAACCTTTAAAAAATTTAACTCAAAATGGGTAATATCTAAATGTAAAATGCAAAACTGTTAAAACTTCTAGAACAGAACATAAAGAAAATTTAAGTGACTTGGGTTTAGAGATAACTTTTTAGATACAAAGCCAAAAACATGATCCATGAAAGAAAAAAAAAAAAATGGACTCATTAAAATTAAAAACTGCTCTGTGAAAGATGATGTCAAGAGAACAAGAAGATAAGCCAAAGTCTGGGAGAAAATATTGGCAAAACACACTTCTGATAAGGGATTTGTATCCAAAAGATACAAAGAGCTCTTAAAAAAATCAACAGTAAGAAAACAACTCAATTAATAAATGGACAACAGATCTGAACAGGTAATTCGACAAAGGTATACAGATGACAATCATGGAAAATGTTTCCTATCATACATATGTCATTAGGGAGCTGCAAACTGCAAATTAAAACAACAATGCAATAGTATCAGCAGATACCCATCAGAATGGTTGAAATCCAGGAAGCCGACAACACCAAATATTGGTGAAAATGCAAAATGATACAACTGCTCTGGAAGAGACCTAGCCATTTATTATGAAACTAAACACAGGTTTACCATATAATCCAGCAGTAGTGCTCCTAGGTATCTATCCAGTAACTTCAAAATTTATGTCCAAACAGAACCCTGAATGAGAATGTTGACGGGAACTTTATTCATAATTGCCAAAAACCAGAAGCAGCCACAATGTCTTTTGATAGGTGAATGAACAAACTGTGGTACATCCAGACAACTGAGTATTTTTCGGCAATAAAAAGAAACATGCTACTAAATCACAAAACACTGCGAGGAATCCTAAACACACATTGCTGTGTAGAAGAAGCCAGCATGAAAAGGCTACATGTGAGATGATTCCAGCAATAAGACAACCTGGGAGAGGCAAAGCTATGAGGACAGTAAAAGGATCAGTGGTTTCCTGGGGTGGGATAGGGGGTGGCAGGTGGGGGGTGGGAGGAAAGACGATATTAAGGCAGTGAAACTACCCTGCAGATATTCTAAGGGTACATACGCATCATTATCCATTTGTCCAGACTCAAAGAATGTACAACACCTGGAGTGAGTTCTAAATGATGGATTTTAATAATAATATAGCACTCTATTATAACAAATGTCCCACACAAATGCAAGATGTTAACAAATGTTAATAATCAGAATATAAGATATTAATAAAAACTGTATGCAAAAGAGAAGGTATATGGAACTCTCTGTATTATGTGTTCAACTTTTCTGTAAACCTGAAGGGATCCTAAAAAATAAATATTATTAAGAAAAGAGAAGCCCAACAGCACCCAGAATTTACTGTATAAGAGAGACAGTATCCCCAAATCATTGAAAGGAAAATATAATTTTTAATAAACACTGATGGGGTATGTAGAAAGCCACAGGAAAAAAGACAAAATTAGATCCATTCCTTAAGGGGAGGGGAAAAAAAATGACTGTGTTTTGGGGATCTCAAATTGGAATTAAAAAATATTTTTTCTTAGAAATAACTAAATATGGTAGCTAGTTATAGTTGAAAGAGTAATATCAGTACCCTGTTCAAGGTGCACTTAATGGTTAAACAGGCTTTTGTGGGCTGACCTAAGGGCCTAACTAGGTATAGGTTTAATTCTACGGAAAATACCTTCTAAGTACCCACTATTTTGCATGTGAACTTGTGGCGTGCCACTGGTGAAGCACACAGTCAGCTTCATAGTTAAACCACAGAAAAGTGGTCTGTAGTTTGATGAATGTTATAAAAATATAATTTTTCTATATAGTTTGAGTAGCTGCAAAGTTCACAGCTTCAAATGAAACATTTACTTTTAGCTGAAAGAGATGAAAAGTAGACTAAAATGATTTCAGTTAATTGCATAAAGTTATGCAGGCAGGTAGAGGGAGCTAGCAACAGATTTTGAAAATGAGACAAACAAAGGGGGGCTCTAAGCTGATAGGAACCCCGACGGACTATGGGGAAATACAGGGAACCCCACCTCTCAGACCGGGGCCCCACACAGACCACTGTGCCAGAACCCGCCTGCGACAGGGCCCGGGGGGACCTGAGGGCACAGGTAAGCTGGAGCAGCCCTACTCTGAACCCTTACCTCGCTGACGTGAGATTAAAGTGTACTAACTCCAAGGCTGTCAAGTCACGATTTATATTTGTCTGAGTGTGTCTCAACAGGCACAGCCTCGTTCATTAGGGTCAAATTAAAGCTGGAAGCCAGTATTACAATATCCCTCATGTGAGGCACAACAGAAGTCTCTCTCCTTAGTTACATGTTGTTTCCTATCGCCTGCTCTTTCTACAACAAACATGGGTGTTCAGAGATGAGGCGGGGACTAGGGGACGAGAGTGCAGAAACAGCCTGGGCTAGGCTCGTCCCCACATCCGCCCCTCTGCACGGAGCTGTGTGGGCACAGGGGACCCAGCATGGGTAGACGTGATCCAGTGCGGGCAAAAGGGACCCACGGTGCACCTTCCTCCTGTCCCCCAACGTGGGGTTTCTTGGCTCCCTTCAGACTCAGGTGTGCACAGCAGCTCCTACAGTGGCTTTTCAGGAGAGGAAAAGACAACATTTACCCAAGTCTTCCTTGAACGTGGGGCCATGAATAAAAATCACAAAACTAATACTAGTGGAACAAAAACTCTTTTGTTCAAAAAAATTTCAGCATGTTAATTTTAGAAACATTAATGCATCCTCCCTCACCCTGATATAACGGTTAAAGGCAAGGACTCCACAGAACTCCCGGATCCTCGTTGCCATCAGGCCATCTGCTCCTCTCTTCACCGGTTCTCCCATCCAGACAGGAAACAGAAACCTGAAGGAATGTGCTTGGGGCTCTGTGGCCGAGAGGGCCCTGCTGTCTCTCGTGCTGGCTGTGCCGCTCCCTCGCATCAGCCGGCGGACATCCCTGTTCCTGGCTCGCCCACACCTGCCAAGCCCCAGCCCCTCGCAGCACACCGCACCACAGTGCTGGCAGGGAGCCCCAGGCAGCATGGTCGCAGGACAGACGCCAGCGGCAGGTGACACAACATGGCTGGAGCCTGGGAGTTTGGGCCCGACCCGACGGCTGAACACAGAAAGCGGGCAGGTGAGGGCCTGTGTGTGCCTTCCTTACCAAGCACACTGTCTCCACCGGGGACTTTCTCAGACAGATTTGGAAGCTGGATCAAGAAGGAAAAGTCTTCATCCTCTCTTGGCACCACTGGAAAGGTCTCACATAACTTTAAAAAAATTAAGAGGAAAGCATATGCCTCCCAGCCTCCAGGGAAGGAGAAAAATGGAACCATTCAGGGAAAAAAAAATAAAAAAAGCTCCTTCTTAGGAAAAAAATACACTCAAAGTGTTTATAGAGACAAAACACGAAAAAGCAGCCGCTGGGCATACAAGATGCGGGGGGGTGGCCACTGTCTCCAGGTAAGCCACTCCACGTCTTCAGAATGCGCACAGCAACAGCTTGGACGGGACTCGGGCCTTCCCTAATGATGCTATCGGCTCAGTGTTGTTTGTTTTACAGACACGCATATAAAGTACCTTTACCTTGATTCCATTTGTCTGGCCAGACCCAGCCTCCCCGTGCATGACATCAAGACTCTGTGGAGTCCCCAAGGCTGAGCAGTGCCAAACTAGCTGAAATGTGCCGGCTTTCACACTAGCCCAGAGCCCTCTCTCCTGCAGGGAGAGTGCGCCTTGAAATAAAGGGCTAGTCAAAGTCTGCAAGGACGGATAATTCCCAGACGGTCTGTTTTTCTGGAAGATTCCCACATAGAGTCATGACCTGCCTAAATCTAGGTGGGTAGAGGCATTCTCATTAATCATTTCCTACGGTCCCCACAGTGCAGTGAGCACAGCTGCCAGCACAGAGTCCGTAGAGGAAAGCACCAGAAGTGAAGCAGGCTTCATGCTGGGCACAGAAAACAGAGACAAGCGGAGGAACTTTAGCTCCTCTGTGTACAGGAGATGGAACAACTCTCATCTGCTGCGTGTGCTGGGCGGACGGTGTCCTCCTGGGATGGGGTGGGGTTCTGGAACATGGCCATGGTGCCGACAGGCCCAGCTGCGCAGGCGTCCAGCAGGGAGCACCTACAGGGACTGCTTGGATCCCCTGCCCTGCGTTAACAGCACACATTTAAAGGACTTTTGCCCGGGCACTTCTGCCTCACTTCGAGTTGTGCTGGGCCCTGGGCGGGGATTACCTCTCTGCCTTTTACCCTCGACATCTCCCTCTGCTCTGCTGCTCTTGTCTTTCTCCATTCTTTGCCACCTCCAGGAGGAGTCCCATCATTGGTGCCTCTCCTTTCACTGCTCGGTTATTGGGACACAGGTCACTGGATGACTATGTCTGACAAAGAACACGGTGCCCCTCACCTTTGCCATAAAACAATCCTCAACAGAACTGCCTGTAACCTCAATACTGCATTTATTTTTTTAAAAGATTATTCATTTACTTGAGAGCACGTGTACAAATGGGGAAGGAGCCGAGGGAGAGGGAGAAGCAGACTCCCCTTGGGGCAGGGAGCCCGACGCAGAACTCGATCCCAGGACCCTGTGGTCACGACCTGAGCCAAAGGCAGACACCTAACCCACTGAGCCCCCCAGGTGTCCCCAATGCTGCATTTTAGGGCAGCCCAGGTGGCTCAGCGGTTTAGCGCTGCCTACAGCCCAGGGTGTGACCCTGGAGCCCCGGGATTGAGTCCCACGTCGGGCTCCCTGCATGGGGCCTGCTTCTCCCTCTGCCTCTCTCTCTCTCTCTGTGTCTTTCATGAATAAATAAAATCTTTAAAATGCTGCATTTTAAATTAAGAAAAGCCCCACAACCATACAGAGCACATCCTAAAGCATGCTAGGTGATTTATTATTTAAGCAGGAAATCCAGTGCCATTCCATTCCACTGCCATGAGGCACGGACCAACACCCCACTGACCACAGCATCTGCACAGGGGTCGGGCTGTGTGCGATCTGGGTCCACCACCGCAGCAGTTATGGGGTGAGATGGGTTCAGGAGAGGCCTTCGGCTGGGTGTTCTCATGAATGGAACCCCAACTGGAACGTTTCCATGTCTATAACGATTTGTTCTAGGAAGGCTGGAAATGCCAAAGTTCACTAAAACTGCAAGCAAAGTGAAAAGCACAAAGCTCAGTAACTAGCTCATTCAGAATGAGGAAAATATGCTTCAAATGATAAATGCTCAGGAGCTTTGGCGTAAACTGGAAATGTACCCTAAGCAGAAGATGTGAACTGTGAGGGTGAACTCATTTTGTCACAGAAAACAAAATAAGACATTTGAAACAGGCTTAACAATGAATCCTGAGCGATCATGCATGGTTATGTATCAAAAAAAAAAAAAAAAAAAAAGAAAAGAAAAGAAAAGAAAGGCTCCAAATTCAGATTGGGAGCTAGAAATGTGAACTTCACGATTCTGGAGGGAAGATAGGAAGGGACGAAAGACCAGCGACAATTTACCTTTATTTTCAGAGGATTGGATAGATGAAGGAAGAGGACAGAGACTTGGCATCCAATTCAGCTGTCTGCCTCATTAGTTTTAGTTTTGACTTGGTAATCCGTAAGGATTGAGTCTTGAAGCACGATTTCGTATGATAGCATTATAAGGAACTGTAATGGCTTGCACTCAGCACACGGACCTGACCTCGGTGTTAGAGGAGCCGCTGCAGGTCTTAAACGCCACACTGAGGGGGATCAAAATATACCTTATTTCCCACCTTTGGCTTCAAAGTTTTCCTCTAGATGCAGAGAAAGTCGAGTGAAATCTTTAATGTTGAGAAGTACTTTGAAACCCACAGTGCTATGGAAGGTTTACCTGCCTGCTTTCATCGTGGCTTTCTTTCCTTCCAACAAGAGAGAATCCCAAACAGCAGATTAAAAAGATGGTGGTGAGATCTGGAAAATCTCACTGTCCCACAAGAGGCCAAATCTAAATGAATGGATACAAACACCTCTCAGGAATGCATATTTCATTGTTGGTGAAGATAAAAATACAATGAATATGTATAACACAGAGCATGAACCCAAATGTAAACAATCCACGGTTGTCAACAATCATGGAGTGATACTGCTTCATCAACTGTGACAAACAGGCCACACCAAAGCAAGACGTTAATAGAAAGACACCATGAATGACGTGGTTATATTATCCGCAGATACAGCCCCGTCTACAAGTCTCTTGAATACAAACCCTTCAGAGGGAAAAGCAATTTGTTCTAGAATTAACAATTACAAAATAAGTATAATTTAATTAAAAGCAAATTAAGGAGAGAAGGCGATTACAGGCATACCAAGAATGACTCTCAAGAGGAAAACAGTGTGTAGTGTTTGGAAAGGTACGTAAGGCCCTAACACTGAACGGTAATTCTACAGCTATCAACGTTAAAGACGGACAAAAACAAAGACATTGTCTAATTTCGGCAAAAGGCTGGTGCCAACAACCCCGTTGTCATTGCCTCCGAAGGGGGCTGACTGCTCCCTGGGGTGTGCAGGGAGTTCACAGGGTGCCTGTCTACAGGGTGAAAGGTCACGTGGCCAGGAAGCACAGGGAATGCTAAGCCAACTCTGCATCCCGTCTTGCACCCGTTACAGAAAGCTAAGGTGGCAGGGAAGCCAGGGGCCCAGGCACATTGAGGCACATGGGAGGAATGGTCTGTGCCAGTGCCCTTGACACAGAACCTGGGGCGCTCCGCATGGCCTTCCAGAGGCACAGAGGTACGTTAGGTGCTATACACGCTCCCTTCCTACTAATCCTCCTCATAAAGCTACTTCTACGCCCACGGGGTGGTCACAGCAATGGTGCACTGGAGCTCAGCAAGGAAATGTTTCAGACATCTGGATGGTAGGTGCTTCATCCGTCCTAGCCGGCAGGGCACCGCTCCAATGACACCGGTGTGCTCAGTCTCCACTTACTATTTCTGATATGACACGAGGAAGCGAGGTGAGCACAATCCTAAAATGGGATAGGCTGCACACAAAAAAGGTTATGTTGGTAAATTTTAATTACATTTTTAAGGGTTAGAAATAACACTCCCAGGAGGAGATACTTGCAAGATTTATAAAAGACAAAAGATAAAATGCTAGAAATATGTAAAGAACTGCCACAGATCAGTAATAAGAAATAACCCAACGGGAACACAGGCAAAGATCCTGACAGTGAGCCCCGGAGAGGAAATTCCAATACCCACCTTCACATACAAAAGGCACTTCACTCAGAAGCATTAAGTGAGAACATGAGATTAGAATTTCAGACCCTCCAGAGAGAAGTCTGACCGGAACTGATTGAGTCACAGGTTGGGAAACAGAAACTCGAAGACACTGGTATTGGGGGTGTTTATGATAGCTCCTTTGGAAAGCAACTTCACTGTTTCCTATAACATTGAAAATATAGGGGCACCTGGTGGCTCAGTCGGTAACATCTGCCTTGGGCTCAGGTAGTGATCTCAGGGTCCTGGGATCAAGTCCCGCATCAGGGTCCCTGCTTAGTGGGAAGTCTGCTCTCTCTGTCCTGCTCCCCCTGCTTGTACTCTCTGTCTCTGTCACATAAATAAAACCCCCCAAAAATAAAATTGAAAATACAAATGTCATGCAACCAGGCAATGGCACGCTCAATGTATGTCTTAGAGAAATCCAAGAACACATGCAGAGAGACCCAAAAAAGGATGGTTGCTCCTGACTGGGGTGTGCGTCACAGCCCAGAGCCAGAAGGGTCCCTCGTGTCCATCCCCATGGACGTGTGTGCAAACAATTAATGTTAACTGGGACGAAGAAGCCCAAAGAAGACAGGTGTGCCATTAGGTGCATTTAAAGTCTACCAGACACTTCCATGTGTCTGTATGTACACGTGTGTGTGGCCGAAGTGTGAAAACATGACCTGCGAGGACACGTGACGCACGCATGGGAGTGACTCCGCTGGGAGATGACGGGACTGGGGCACTTGAGAGGCCGTGTCGGTGAGGTGTACTTGAGCTTATTACAAGAATGGCTGAAATAAGTGTGGAGAAAAAGCTGACATTTATTTATTTTTTTATTTTTTAAAGATTTTATTTATTTATTCATGAGAGACACAGAGAGAGAGAGAGAGAGGCAGAGACACAGGCAGAGGGAGAAGCAGGCTCCATGCAGGGAGCCCGATGTGGGACTCGATCCCGGGACTCCAGGATCACACCCTGGGTTGAAGGCGGCACTAAACTGCTGAGCCACCCAGGCTGCCCAATATTTATTAATTGAGTGTTTAATAAAATTCTTTTTTGTATGTAAAAGATGTTTAATTTAGGGATGAGCACTGGGTGTTTTACTTTATGTTGGCAAATCAAACTTCAATTAAAAATAAGTGTTCAATTTTGGTTGAGTGAAGGGGAGCCCGGGTGGCTCAGCAGTTTAGCGCCGCCTTCAGCCTGAGGCGTGATCCTGGAGACCCGGGATCGAGTCCCACGTCGGGCTCTCTGCATGGGGCCTGCCTCTGCCTGTGTCTCTGCCTCTCTGTCTCTCTCATGAATAAATAAACAAAATCTTAAAAAAATTTTTTTTTTGGTTGAGTGAAGAGTAAGGAGGACTCAAGCAGGGGGCATCTCCAGACAGGGTTTCCCGGGGACAGAAGCGGGTGAGAATAGGGATGAATAGGATGCGCGTGACCCAGAAAACCCAAACATGCCACCTGCACAAACCAATCAGTGTGCCCGAGACACGTTCGGTTCCCGTGAAGCAAGGATGGCATCTCGAGTACCAGACACAGAATTCACGACTAGGGGACCTCTGTCTCAAAATCAGAGCACTACAAGTAAGAAAGAACCCTGCAATACGCTCATCTTTTTTCTTCTCTCCCCTGGACACAGAGGCCACATGGTGTCACCACGGAGCTCAGTTTTCCTTCTTGTTTTGACATCTTCTACCCTCACCACCAGCACTGATCCTCAGAGTTTCCCGCACCTGGTGACAAGTGCAGGGAGAATTTGGTGGCCAAGTGTGACCCTAATGTGTCAAATCTGTTCATGATCCACTGCTTCACTGCTGAACACGGAGTCTGACTCTGAACAACTGCTTCTCCCCCCACTGCTGGAAGTCGGCAAGAGCCTGATGCAAGCAGCTCCTAACCCAGCCTCTGGGGCTCTGCGGGACAGGGACAGACGTAGGCCTCACAAGGGAGGAAGCAGTAAGAGCAGGGGAGGAGCAGAAGACAGAGACGGAGGGACAGGGTTCAGCCTGGGGCAGCACAGCACTCGCTGCTGTTCCGTCTTCTGAGCAAGAGGGAGAATTCAAACCGATTATAAGAATTGCTTAGTTTCAGGGCACCTGGGTGGCTCAGTGGTTGGCTGAGGGCATGATCCCGGGGTCCTGGGATTGAGTCCTGCATTGAGCTCCTCGCAGGGAGCCTGCTTCTCCATGTCTCTGCCTCTCTGTGTCTCTCATGAATAAATAAAATATTATATAAAAAAAAAAAGTGCTGAGTTTCCACCCTTGAGACAGGCAGACACTATGAAACTGTGAGACATGCTGGAGATATGTATCAGACCACAATGCTGTTCCTTTTCCAGATGAAAACTTAAAAAACAAAACAAAGTGCTTCATGATTTTTACTCATGATTCATTATATGTCTTGCTATGAATATTGTGAATGGGTAAAAATTATGCCCAATATTTAAATAGAATATATTAAAGCTCATTCATAAAAGTTATTTATTTGTTTATATTGTCATAGCCTCCTCTTTAAAGCACATCTTAATGACTTGCTTTGCTTATATACTGCAAGCTAAAATGAAATGAATGAATCAAAATCTTACATTTATGCTTGTTACATCACAAAATGAGACGAAAAATTAGTAAACATTCAGCATATCATTGTGGATGAATGTTAACACACTACAGCTAAAGTGTATGTATGATTTATGTCTATTTCATAATTTAAATTAGCTGCTTAATGATGCATGGCTACTGTCGTCTCTTTATCTGGATCCCAGTGCAATTTAATTTCAGGCGGAATCAGAAACACGCTTTCTTGTTTGTGCGTCTTTGGGAAAATACATCCTCAAAATTGAGGCTAAGGATGACAGGGAGTGCTGCACCTGCCCGGATCTCATGCTTCATTTTACGGGAGACTCGGTACCACCTCCACCAAGGCGTGCTCCTGAAAGGCAGATGAAGAGGGGCAGAGTCTCCAGGACTAAAGTACGTGGGATGGCAACACCAAATACGGCACACCAGTGGGTGCAGTGTCCACAGAGGAACGGGCTGGAAGTAGTGAGGAGCGGAAGGTGTCAGTGGCCACCACAGAAAAGAGCTGCCTTCCTGCCTCTTATCGTTCTTGAACGCCTGCGGTAAATCCAGGAGCAGCTGATGTATGCACTGTCATCCTGAATCTACAATTCTCATGGACCTCAAAGGGACCGAAACCAGAGCATCTGTGAAGTTGTGTGCTTTAGGGTATCTGGTCGTTTGGAGCTACCGAGACATGGGCCTGTGGACCCAAAGTCGAGTTTTGTCTGCCGTGGACAGAGATATCTATTGACACCAGCTGCCAACCCCCAGAGCTGGCAGCATGATCACGCAACAGGGGCAGGGTCGCTGGACATGCTCCGCTGCAGTCAAATGGACTGGGAAGAAACATTATTTTTATGTTGAAGGGAAACCATAGCTGTTCCTCATAAGAAATATGAGAATATCCTGTCCGGTCTTGATTTCCAAAGCCTCCAGGCACGATTTATCAAGCAGAAATATGCCCAAACGTCTCGCTTGGGCACTGCCCTTACCCTTAGAGCTATCTGGAGTGACCACAGAGGCTCACTCCCTTCTGGGGTGAAGTCTGCTCATCACCTTCCAGGAAGGGGCGGGAGCTCCAACGGCTGGAATGTACAGACCAAAAGGACACAGTTCACTGGTGAGCTAGAGAAGGATCCCGAGTACCCAGGAGAAAGCTGTACCCTCTGAACACCATGGCCTGAATTTCCAGTGCACAGGAGGACGTGGGGCTCCCCCACAGCTGGGCTCTCACCAACAGAGCCCCCCACCCCTGGGGCTTTCCTAGAGCTGGAGCGAGGGAGCAGACACACTCAGAGACCTGGCCTGGGCAGCTCCTGACCCACTTCTTCCACCTGTGGCAACACCAGGTGGCCAGGGCTGTCCTCCCAAACTGCTGCCAGCAGCTCCCCGCTTCCCTCTGTCCCTACCCCAGACCTGACGAGCCACAGGCTGGGGAGAAGTTTTACAAGTTCAGGATGGGGGCTCTGCTGTTTCCTTCCCTTTCCGACTCCGAGTCTACTCCAGCCTGGCTGCTGCACTTCCCCTCTGTTGAGCCAACATGGTCAAGCCAACTGGTCTGATTTCTGCCCGGCTATGGGTATTAAAATCTATCTTTTCCATTTGTTTCTCTTCTGTGAGGGGTAAGTTCCCTTAGTCAGAAGGAAGAAACAGGACTAATAATACTAGTGAGGCTAAAGGTGCAAGAGTATCCTGTGCTAGAAACCTCCCTCGAGTCTGGGCAAGCCCAGGTCATGTGGTCTGGCTCCTGTCACTCCTGTTGGAGGGTAAACACCATCAAGGAGGAAGCTCCAGGGATACAGAAAGCTTGCTCCTTCCCTGTGTCCCCTCCACAGAAACAGGATCTGCGTTGTAAGGAAAAACACAAAAAGAAGCTGAGAACTGTGTTTTACTTCTAGTCTTCTCGGGTCACGTGTTTACCTACTGCTCGTGTTAACCAAGTGAGATGCTGATGTAATTTTTTGAACATTCTATGGCCACCATGATCTCTATTACCCATCAGGCCTCTGTATTCTCTTGCTCTATTACTAGATTTTCTTCCTGCCATAGACTCCATGTTTCCTGAGAACCAGAACTTTCCTTTGTTATTCCACTGTTACATCCAACAGATGCTGGCCAGCTGATCTTACACAAAAAGACAGTAATCTACAGTGTGTTCCTGATGGAGTAAGAGCAGAACATGACAAGAAGCTAAGACAGTTGTCTCCACGTGCCAACCACTGTTCTGAACACCAGCATATATGACCTCGCTTGATCTTTGTGACATCGTAGAAGGAATTGCCCCTGCTGTCCTGGTAAGGATGCCGGGACACAAAGACACTGGATCACTTGGCCAGGACCCCACGCAGCTCAGTGGAGGGCCAGGACTTACCAGGAAGGCTGACCATGGAGCCCTGGCCCCTCACCAGAAGTCCTCTCTAAACTGCTTTATGTTCAATAGGAACATGTGATGGGTTTCGACAGATCATAAGGTTCTCCACCGAGAAACGTTCACTCCACCTCCAGGCTGCTCACACCCTGGGAGGCTATCATTTATGCTCTCCCTCCCCCAGTCCTTATTTCTTGTTCTCTGACAACTATCCCGGGTTGCAGCCCGGCATCTTCCAAACGATGGCTAGGACTCGCTGGGGGACTGCAACCAGTGTCTTATGTAAATTATATCAGGGCAGAGACTGGTAGACAACGGCACACGGTATTATTGCAAGAACGTGTGGGTTTGCTTCTCTGTGTATCTGTATTACGTCATGATGAGGATTATGTTGTTTACACTGCAGCACAGTCAAAAATTCTGAATCAAAACCACTACCCAGGTCTTATAGCAAATCCCACTGCTGTCCCACGGCAGGTGCCTGAGACATGGCTGTTAGAGAACGAACGGCTGTACCAGTGGGGATGTCCGGGTAAGCGTGTTTAGAAAACTGAGTGAGGTCTGTAAGTCAGGGTCGTTGCTAGGCTACTCACTTGATTTTTCCAGACCGGATATATTAGGAAAACCGAGGATGCTTATTTTGTGTGACGCAAAGTAAAGCAAAGCAAAATACATGCAAAGGCATAAATACGATAAGCAATGCCTTACCCCTTCGCCCAGGGTATACGTGAGGGTAGTACTCGTAATACAGATCTGGCTGGTCTAGATTTCCAAAGGGCTCAAACTCCATCTCGGCATTCTGGAAAAGGCCCAGCTTCACCAGCAGTGCCAGCCTCACAAACCAAAGCTAAAACACAAAATATAATTGAAACAATGGATTACGTACGTATGTCTAGTTTGGAAATTCCCGTTCCCCACTCCTCTGGTAGCAGAGCCTGACTTCTAGTACATCCAAACTAGGTTATCCTGTGTTTCTTAGCACATTTGCCTACTTGCACGTTTATAAAAATACTCTTGAGCTTAATAAAAATGATGTAAATGATTTTGTGTGATTCAGCTTTACCTGACAACCTTGTTGAGCAGGAGAATGGGATCCAGGGGGCAGGGGTGTGGGTGAAGGGGAGCTGGATGTGGGTCAGGGGGAGGGAGAGCAGGGCGGGCAGGGCGGGCTGAGGCTGGAGCCGTGTCTGGGGCGGGCACTGAAGGCCACGGAATGGCCACGGGAGGAGGCCACGAGAGGACAGTGAGATGCAGGTGGGCAGTCAGCTCCGAGTGGCCTGGGGGGAAGGGGGTCTGGGTGCAGAGGCAGCGCCGGAAGTGGGAGAGGCAGACGGACATAGGCTCACGCTGATGTTACATTTGGGTTAAGAAAATCCATTTTTTTTTGTCCTCATGTTGTTCTTAATGGCATGAAAGGTCACGTCCCTTCCTCGTCCCCACATGATGACCAAACCATGGGAACTGTACCTGCAACGAGTCTGCTGTGTGGCTGGTGGGCAGCCCGCTCTTGCCGTAGCCTTGGCCGTGGGCGGTGAGAAGGCGCCCGCACAGGTCAACCGCTGCCCTCCAGTTTTTGCAGCTCTGTAAGACACAGCAGGACGTGTCACCAAGCACAGCCACCCCCACATGTGGCACCTGCCGCACCGGACCCAGCTCCTCCCACTGCTGGCAACAATGGCTTCTGCAGTGTCCAGGAGATGCTGTTTGACACGAGCAAATCCTAAAAACATCAGAATTTAGCAACTGACGGAACATAGGTACGGGGATTCTTTTCTAAAACTTTTCTAATTTTTATTTTCTAATTCAATTAACATACAGCGTATTATTAGTTTCAGAGGCAGAGGCCAGTGACTCAACAGCCTTCTCTAACACCCGGTGTCCATGCCATCGATTCTTGTTGGCATGAGCCAACCCTTAAATCTTGAAGACTGCTTTCCTTTTTCAGCCAGAGAGCTTTGTTTTGTAATTTCCATGAATTTAAAATCATAATTTAATTCTATGCTATATGCCGGATATATTCATTTGTATCTGTAAGATCTGTGTGTGACAATAAAATAAGCGGTTTCAAATGCTTGGTGTAATCCTATTTTACCAATATGAAAAAAAGACGGCCTATCCAGACACGCTGGCTGATCGAGTTGGACTTGCTGAGTTTACCCTTTTGCCCTGATACAACAGACGGGGCGCCACCAGGGAAGTGACGTGAAAACGTCGGAGAGAACGCTGCAGCCTTCTAAGAGGCGAGAAGGAGAAGCTCCTGACCCACCTCCTCAGCAGGCCAGGCACTAACTCCCTGTGGACGCTGCAGATGCACATGTTCACGGGTGTGGCCAACACGGTGGGGACCGTGTCAGGCTCGGAGGGCAAAGTGGTGGAGGGACACACCTCCTTGCATGCAGTCATCTCACGATCTAGCAAGGAAGGCAGATACGAAACATTTTTTTTCAAAGATGAGTGAAATAATTTTGCGTGTACTCACAGTGCTTTTTGAACAAGAGGCCATGGGAGTGCGTGTCACCAGGAGGCCAGACTTAACCTCAGGGAATGGAAAGCTACTGGAGCCCAGATGTGAAGGGGGAACAGAGAGGTCAAGAAGGGGGTGGACCCTCCCGGCTGAGGGGGAGCTGCCTGAGTGAGCCAGTGTGCGTGAGGGATGGCAATCAGCCAGGTGGCGGGCACACGGCCAGGAGCAGACAGGCTGAGGATAAGGGCGGGAATGTCAGCAAGGCAGGCCTCAGGCCACGAGAGATCTGGATGCATCCCGAGAACATGGGAGCTACGGAAGGGCTTTGGGCAAGGGAATGGCATGGTCCTGCTTCACCCAGACTCTGGAGCGCACCGCCCCCCTCTCTTAGGTACTAACTCAGGCACACGCTGCTCCTGCTGGCACCCTGCGCTGCCCGGAGGACCCTAAGTGAGGACCCAGAGAGGACAGGCGCTGCTGCTGAGGGCCCCTGGGTGGAGACCGATCCCTGGCTTCTCCTGACAGCAGCCCTGCAGGCCCCATGAGGGAACTCCCTGGGGCACGGGCCAAGGCAGGTGCTTTGACTTCTAGACAATGATCCTAAGTGGAGCTACGTACATTCTTGAATTGTGAATGTGAAAAGGTGAGAGTAAAAGTTATTCGGCCAAGTTGGAACCAAATCTATGTATATATCTTTTTTTTTTTTTTTTTATTTGACAAACACAGAGAAAGTGAGCATGAGAGCACAAGCAGGTGGAGCAGCAGATGCCCCGCTGAGCAGGAAGCCTGACCTGGGGCCCCATCCCAGGACCCTGGGATCATGACCTGAGCTGAAGGCAGACACTGCACTGACTGGGCCACCCAGGCGCCCCTCTATGTACATATCTAAGCAGATCCTGTATGCTGGGGCAATTAATTATTGCTCTTTTCCCAACCGCCTATGTCACATGCTGGGCTTTCTTGCTGGTGGCATTATATCTGAACAGAGTGCTCGGGGCAGTCTTCCCGGACTGCCTGGACTTCAGTTGAGGATGGGTAAGACACCGAGTGAGGAGGGCAGAACAGGAGCTCCAGGGGGCAAAACGCCTGGGGTGGCGGCCTCGGGGGCACAGGGGACAGCAGAGAGAAGGCCAGTGTGGTCCAGGGGATGTGGTGAGGGTGAGGGTGAGGGAGGTGGGGCAGGGGAGGGCCGGGGCAGTCCTGTCCCTGCAGAGGCTCCAAGAGCACAGGCAACGTGTCCTGCTCATATTCTAGAAACATCAGTCCCCCGTGAGGATGAAGCATGTGTCAGGAGAGCCGTCGTCCAGGCCTGGAGCTGACAGTGTGCGTGTGGCCCGCAGGCTGGATCCGCCCAGCACGTGTCTGCACACAGTTGTGGGGCCGAGCCTCCTTCCCGGTCTGAGGCTGGTTCTATGCTCCCATGATGGAGGTGGGTGGTCACAGCAGAGCTAAGTAGCTGCCCGAAGACGGGGTGGCCCCAGGGCCGGAGACACTCCCATGTGCCGTCCCCCACCTGGCCAGTGCCACATCCAGGGAGGCTGTGGACAACGTCACCTCAGTGGCTTATGACTGGTCCTCAATGAGAAAGGCCAAGAAGCAGAAACTTCTACAGCAGCTTGACAGGATATCTGATGTAATAACAAAAGCTGGGCTGGTACTTGGTACATGACTTTCACATAATTAATTTAGATTGAATTTTACAGAAGTTTCAGTCTGAAGAGTTAAACACCAGTCCCTTCCAGGCCAAGGCTGAAAAGCACGGCTGCAGGTCACCTGTACCAGCATGGGGGGCAGGCACAGCAGGGGAATAAGATCGGGTGACGATGTGACGTGGGGACCATGGAGAGCACGGTGGCAGGATGGATGGAGAGCCTGACATGCAGCCAGATGGCGGTGGTGGGGGGGCCAGTCCCAGAGACAGGGAAGGCTGGAAAGGGTCAGAGCTCAGAATCTGAGATTGGATGCCAACAATGTTGAGGGGCCTTTGAGCTGTTCAAGAGGAAAAGAAAAACAAGCAGCTACCGTGTGGGTGTGACGTGTGAAGAGGTGCGCCCGAGGGAGTGTGTGGGTGGGATGGGAGGGGACAGCAGATCGTTGGTGGCCTTGCTGGGAGCTGGTCCGTTGGGGAGATGGGATGGGAAGTCTGAATGAAACAGGTGGAAGACGAGGAGGGGACCAATGAGCCAGGTGACCCTGGGACGTCTGAGTCGCCGAGCTAAGGGGGGTGGTGGAGGAGGGGGAGAGAACAGGTGCTTGTTGTGTGCCTGCTTAAACCAACGCTCCGGTGTGGGAGAAAGCAAGAAAAGGCTCTCGTTGGGGAAAGGCTGATGGCACCCTGGAAAGAACGGATCATCGACAGCACGAGGTCCCGGGAGTCAGGGAAGGTTCCGCTCTAAGCTGGGGCGAGGGGCCACTCATCTAGCTCCAGTGGGGGGGCTTGAAAGCAGCAGAGACAGCCTGAAATGGTACTGGCAGCCAGCAGAGATGCCTAGAGGGCCGGGTGGCCCACGACGCTCAAGGTCCCCTGGAAGCAGACGACCGTGTTAGGTGTCACCACCTGCACTAGTCCTGGACGTGGGACTTCTCCAGCAGGCTCAGTGGCCGACCAGTTCATCTGCAGGGACCCGGCATCACCAGGTGAGGTAAAGGCTGGGTAAGAAGATAAGCAGGTAGACACCCTTTAGCTCCTACCACCTAGGTGACCTCAGGTAGGTGACTTTAACCGTGCCTCAGCCCCCCCTTGTGACGTCAGCTGGCCACCCTGGAGGTGGCAACAAGGGCACAGTGTGTCTGTGAGGAAGCTGGACCTGCTCTGGCTCCTCATGACCTCTTCTCCGGTCAGCGGTCTGTGCTCACCCCTGTCACACCTGCTCATCCTCTGACCTCCAGCTAGGAATGGCTGCAAAGACGACCACCTCCGACCTGGTTCAGAGACCCAAGCTTCAGGATGCCTCTCTTGCCCACAGTGAGCCCTCCTATTCCTAATTCTCCAGCATACTCATTCTTGGGGCAGCCACAGCCCCCAAAGGGGATGAAATTTGCTTCTTGGATAACAATGATTATTGGCCTCCCAAATATTTATTTTTAAAAAGATTTTATTTATTTATTCATCCGAGACACAGAGAGACAGGCAGAGACACAGGCAGAGGGAGAAGCAGGTTCCCTGTGGGAAGCCCGATGCAGGACTCGATCCCAGGACCCCAGGGTCACACCCTGAGCCAAAGGCAGGTGCTCACCGCTGAGCCACCCAGGCATCCTTGGCCCTCCAAGTATTAACCCTACCCAACAAGATCTTACTCTTGAGTATTCTATTTCATTGGGGGCTGAGCGTGCGGGTGAGCAATCAGGAAACAAGGGAGAAAATGCTCCTCGGGATTGACGATGAGAAAAGGTTAAGAAGCATTCTCTGGGGGACAGTCTGCCTCGTCCATTCTGCAAACGCAGCAAGGACAGCCTGCTGGTCCATGTTCACATTAACTGTGGTCATGTCCCATCTCCTCTAGCTGAGCTCCGGGGGCAAGGGTCTTGGCGAGGGCATACTTTTGTGTTTCTTCAGTATTGTACCTACATCTACATTCCCTCAAAAGATGGTGAAATAGTAAATTCACAGAACTACAAAAAAGTGATAAAAAAACCCCTATGCTAATAATTAAAGAGATGTAAATTATAACTTTTTATTTTTACTAGCAGAAAAAAAAAAGGCAGTACATGCCACTGTCTGCCTAAGAAATGAGAAAAAAAAAATTCTTAAAGATCTAAGTTCGGGCAGACAAGGGGACACTAAAGCAAGGGTGTTTGCACACTGCTGGTAAATGTACACAGGTATAATCTTTCTGAAAAATAGTATAAACAGCCTCAAAACTGCCCATACGCTGACCTGCTAGTTGTTCTCTCAGCATTTATACCAAAGAGATAATCACATACAAAGAAAAGATTTCTGTACAAGCCGGTTTGTTCCAAGGTTATTTATAACAGCGTCAGATTATGCAATAAAAAATATTCGCAAAGACCTTTTAATATTGGATAAGGCTTAAGACATGATGTTAAAAAGATACAAAATTATGAATGAGGTTTTGTCTAGTATATATACAAACACATATGCAAGCTTTCATATTCACATGTGGACATACTATATACACACACACACTCAAAATGTTAACTGACAGTGGTTATACAATTTCTTCTCCATTTTTCTGAATTAAGAACATGCTGTTTGTAAAAGGAGGGACCAGAGGTTTGTGAATCAGACGACAGGCCACCTGGCGACAACACACAGACAAGGCCAGCATGTGGTGGCCATCTAGACACGGACGGTGTGCACATCTGCCTCCGTCCGACAGAGGGGGCACCTGCACACCACCTATGACCTTGAACCATGCTTCATGCAGGAACCAAATCAATGCTTGTCGAAATAAAACTTTAAAAAAATCAAGTATGGAGGTATAAGTCATGAAGTACGGCTGCGAGAACATGAGGAAAGAGACTCTGTCCTGGGGGGTGGGGGGAGACTTTAGCTGTCATAGATAGGAGCTGCCTGACACTCCACCATCCCCCGTGAGCTCCGATGTGATCTATTTGACAGACCTCAGAGACACACAGAATCTGTGTGGGTGCAAAAATATACAAATGAGAAAATCTGATCATGAGTATTTATATATTTTTGAAACATTTATTACACAGTAAAGACTCTATCTTATTTTATGAACACTATGTACAGATACCCACGCTAATAAAACATTTAAACGTGTAATAAAATTGTTTGCAAGCACTCTGTGAATATGAAGTGCTCCATAAATGATTAAAAATAATAAAATGTATCATATAAAAAGCCTCAACTCTTGCTATGATTTCATACACTAAGACGTGTTTTCTATATCTCAAACCAGATCACAATTACTAAAAATGAAGCCAAAAGCTATCGTCTTAATCACTCATTTCTCAGTAAATGGAAATCTTTTAAAAAGTGGCTTCTTTCCTAAATGCAAAGAGGGAGCAGAAATGCTATGTTCCTATTACGATTTCTCCCCATACGATTCTCGCGCAGGTGAGTGAGTATAGAAGAGGCACGGGGACAGCTGCTGCTCTGTACTGGGCTAGGTCACCTGCTGATGGGTGCTGATGGTCTATAAAGGACATGCAGCAACACCTCAACAGACGGACACTAACCTGACAGCCAGTGTTCCAGGAGTCAGGATGACCTAATTTCTCAAGACAATTAGGCACAGCAGGTGGTAGGGGTTGGGGTGCCTCCCTGCCCTTCCTGGTGGCTCCTTGAGAACAAGAAGCCTAGGAGAGTGGAAGGGGCCGGATGGGCTCAGAGCGTATCCAGCTCCTCAGGCTCCCTGTGAGCCAGGACCAGCTGTGGGTGACACAGCGAGGCTCCTTTAGAAACTAGGCTGGATTTGGATTATCTCCTGTTTGCGGGTCACACATGCTAGCAGAGATCTTCCTCACATCACTATCTATCTATCTATCTATCTATCTATCTATCTATCTATCTATCTATCTATCTATTATAGTTTTTATTTATTTATGATAGTCACACACCGAGAGAGAGAGAGGCAGAGACATAGACAGAGGGAGAAGCAGGCTCCATGCACTGGGAGCCCGACGTGGGATTCGATCCCGGGTCTCCAGGATCGCGCCCTGGGCCAAAGGCAGGCGCCAAACCGCTGCGCCACCCAGGGATCCCCTCACATCACAATTTAAACAGAACACAAACAAGTTGTCAGACAAGTTTACCATTTACAATTTACGTTTCTCCAAGTAATTCTTTATTTCCTGATAAGAGGATACAAAAGTAGTTCTTCGTGTATGATTCAAATTTCCTTCGGTAATTCAAAAAGATTTCAGGGGCGCCTGGGTGGCTGAGTCTGTGCAGTGCCTGCCTTTGGCTCAGGTCATGATCCCGGGATCCTGGGATCAAGCCCCCTGTCCGGCTCCCTGCTCAGGGGGGAGTCTGCTTCTCCCTCTCTCCGCCCCTCCCCCCTGCTCATGCTCACTCTTTTTCTGTGTCTCTCTCAAACAAACAAACTTAAAAACAAACACAAAACCAAAAAAATTTCCAGGCCGGGATATTTTTGTTGACACTGGGGGACCAACGAAGAGCAAGACTCTTCTTCACCAGGAGCTTGGCAGCAATGGGACGCCCCTGACAGCTCCCAGAGCTTCCCAAAGGGTTTGGAGAGGGGCTACCTGCACAGGTGTGGGCAAGGCCAGGAGGCCCACGAAGGGATGGAGGGACGCCCAGGGAGGAGGAGACGGGCCGGCAGGGGAGCTGAGGCCACAGGGGGCTGCCCCGCCTGGAGGGAGCTCCCCATGGTTACTCTTCCCTGGAGAGCAGGGTGCAGGGTGGGGGGTGGGGGGTAGGCACCAAATGAGCCTGGTCAGGTCATATTTGCTGCCAAAAATAACTAGGTTTTCCGGGTTCCCCTGGCTTGCAGAGCTGTGGCTTAGGGATTATCGGCTCATTTTCAAGCACTGACACAAGCTGGCACCTTACAGCAGCCCTTGCACGTTGCTTTGATTGCTCAACACTGTTCTGGACATTTACTCACACTGCTGAATGAGGTTCTCCTGCATGTATTTCAACTGTTCCAAAGGATTTAACTGACTATGTAACATAACTTTTTTTTTTCTCGCTCAACACTAAGGTTTTCCAATAAAATTTTTGGCTAATGCAAACATTACAGCAACAAACATTCTTGAACCTGTCCTTTCATGCACCAATACAAGAGTTTTTCTAAAGCATGGGATTGCAGGTGGAAATGCTGGGTGGAGGGTGGCGCAGAACAGGTGTTCCAGCTCCCTCTCCCACCAGGAGGCACACTGCTTCACCTAGGCCATGCTCATGTGGCTAAAATGTACGTTTCTGTGATTTCTGTGATTCTGTGATTCCCACCGAGGATGAGTGCTGTTTCCACGTCTGCAGGTATCTGGTTTCCTGAAAGGCCTCTTCATAACACGTGCCCATTTTTCTACTTGGTTGTTTTTGTTACTCATTTTTGAAAGGCGTTAATGTGTATTTCAAACCTCTTATTCTTTAACTCACTTTTTTTGTTTTTTAAAGATTTTATTTATTTATTTCAGAGACAGAGAGAGGGAGCGCGCGCGGGTGAACCTAAGTAGAGGGAGAGGGAGATGCAGACTCCGCGTTGAGCAAGGAGCCCAATGCAGAGCTCCATGCCAGGATCCTGATATCATGACCTGAGCCAAAGGCAGATGCTTAAATGTGCCACCAGGCATCCTTGTGGCTCACTTTTTAATAGTGTTTACAGTGTTTTTGTTGCTCACTTTTTAATAGTGTTTACAGTGTTTTTGTTGCATATGAGTTTTAAGTTTTAAAGTAGTCAAATTCATTCATTTCTCCCTGAAACACTTAAGAAATGTTTTTCTACCACGAGTCATTAAGAGTCTACTCTATTTCTGGAATTTAAAAATACTTGTTTATTTTTTTCCCAAAGATTTTATTTATTTATTCATAGAGACTCAGAGAGCGCGGCAGAGATGCAGGCAGAGGGAGAAGCAGGCTCCATGCAGGGAGCCCGATATGGGACTTGATCCCGGGTCTCTAGGATCACGCCCCGGACTGCAGGCAGCGCTAAACCACTGCGCCACCAGGGCTGCCCTTAAAAATACTTGTTTTAATTTATTTGGAATTTATTTTTGTGTGTGCTAAGAGACAGAGATCTTTTTAACTTTTCCCATTTGAATATCCCATTAATTCTGTACCATCACTTATTAGTTCCTCCTTTCCCGAGTAACCTGTAACATTGTTCTTTCCACGTAAGTGTGTGTTTTGGGCTCTGTCCTGTCCCACTGGTACCTCTGTGTCAGGAGCGCAGAGCCCTTGTCATTTCCCTGACCTGCCTTTGGCTCCCACCCAGCTGCCATGGCAGATACGTGGTTCCCATTCTACTGTCACCCTTGCCCAGTGTCTGTCCTCACCCGAGCATCCATGTCGAAGGCCTGGGGACACATCTCTACTCATGCATGTTAAGCAGGCATGTGTGTGCGCGCAGTTTATTTCTCCAGCCTCCAAAGGGCATGGCCTCCAGTTTTTTGATGTTCTTTTTCATTCTTTGGACTTGCCCCAGGGGTGACAAGGACCTAGCAGGCCCAGGACGCCTCTGTTAACAGAAAAAGGCCAGAGGAGACGAGGGCTGGCCTGTGCTCGCTCCTCTTTCTGGAATCCCGCACAGCTCTGGGCAGCCTGACTGGTGAGCCCGGTAGGAGGTCTGAGGGAGTGGATGAAGGAGACTCTTTAAAGGACAGGCCAGGAAGACCCAACACAGTGCTGAGTTCTAAAGGCTGCTACTCCGTCCTTCAAAACAGTGGGGTGTCACCTCAGCAACCTGGGACCTGGAGCTTCTGACGACATGCTGCCCATGTGAAATTGTAATTATGTGTTTTCTCAGAGTGCTTTTTGCTGTTTTATTCCATTCTTTTCCACTTCCTAGTCCTCTTCCTGCTTATCCTCCTCCGTTTTGATATTAGATGTCAAAAGTGTTTGGTGAAGAAATTATTTTTATAATTACAATTTAAAGCATACCCTATAAAACTTTAAATGCTAGAGAAAAGTCTTATGAAAATCTCATAATTACTGTAGATGACATGTAGAACTCTGATAATAAAGTTATTTTGGTATGAGAAAAAGATCTAAACTTAAACATTACTTTTCTTACACTAGGAAATAAGATATAACTCTATCTGAAAAAATGAACACAGGCATACGATGACTTCCAAAAGATGAGAAAAACAGTCCAATAAAAGTCATTCAAGTAACTAATGCTATGTACATAACTTTTCCCCATCTACAACTCAAAAGGAATCATTAACTCTATATATGATACCATTAAAGTGATTAAAACATCCTCCTCTACAGGCTATGACATTCATTTCCCTCTAAATTACAATCTTAGAATGCTCTGACATTATTTGGGAAAATACATTTCAAGACTCTTTCCTAATCTTAAAGAGGACAGGAATTATTTTAGGACATAATTAAAACACCAGGGTATGTATTTACAATTTTTTTATAAATACATTTTCCACCTTAAATAGGTCTCCATGTTGGGCTCTAATAAAATCTCTCCTGGCGATATGTATTTTCAATATATGAAAAAAAGCCCCAAGCCCCTTTCTATATTTATTAACACTATGAACAATTAAAGAAGGTAAAAGGATCGTCTGTGGGAACAATTCAGTTACCATGAATGTTTGTGGCTCTGTGTGTACTTTTTAACTGGTCATTATAGGGGTGCCTGGCTGGCTCAGCTGGGAGAGCGTGAGACCCTTGATGCTAGAGTCCTGAGATCGAGTCCCATGTATGGAGTAGAATTTACTTCAGAAAAAAAAAAATTAAAAAAATAAAAATCAACTGGTCACTACTAAGTGACCCCCCCCCCCCCCCAACCCGTGCAGCCTAGCCTAATGATGACGGATCACAGCAGCTGCTTCAAGGCAATGACAATTACCCTCCCGACAGTGCAAGAGTCTATCATGTGATGAGTTTCCATGCTGTGTAGCCACGGAAATGTGCACCTGTTAAGACCTATCCCTTCATTAACAAATGATTAAGTATACAAATATTTAAAAACTAGTTGTTTCCTGTCCCTTTTAGAAATAGACTATCTCCAGGCACCTGGCTGGCTCAATAAGCAGCACATGCAACTCTTGATCTCAGGTTGTGAGTTCGAGCCCCACACTGGTGTGGACATGACTTAAAAAATAAAGTTTTAAAAACAAACAAAAGGGCACTGAGGGGGGGCACTTGATGGGATGAGCATTGGGTGTTATGCTATATGTTGACAAATTGAACTCCAATAAAAAAATAAAAACAAACAGCCAGGCTATCTCTATCTCTTTCCTTCCCAAAGCTCCTTAGTTATAGCAATAATTCCAGGATCACTTCAGTAAAAGAAACCCAATGAAACATTTGATTCACATTTACTAAAAAAATTAACCTTTAATTGCTTTTAAAAAAATCTTATTTATTTTAGAAAGAGAGAAAGCCTGGGGTGCAGCAGAGGGAGAAGGAGAAGCAGACTGAGTAGGGATTCTGATATGGGGTTCAATCTCCGGACCTTGGGATCATGACCTCAGTCAAAATCAAGAGTTGGATGCTCAACTGGCTGAGGCACCCAGGCACCCCTAAACATTAGTTGCTTTATGTGTAAAATATCTGCTAACCACCTAAGCAAGTGATTCTTAGTTACTTTTCTGAGGACACATACTTCCGTAAATTAAAAGGTACCAAGCAGGGGTAGCCTGGGTGGCTCAGGGGTTTAGCGCTGACTTTGGCCCAGGGTGTGATCCTGGGGACCTGGGATCGAGTCCTGTGTCGGGCTCCCTGCATGGAGCCTGCTTCTCCCTCTACCTGTGTCTCTGCCTCTCTCTCTCTCTCTCTCTCTCTCTTTCTCTCTCTCCTCTCTGTGTTTCTCATGAATAAATAAATAAAATCTTTTTTTTTAAAAAAAAAAAGGTACCAAGGAAAAGGCAATTGTGGGGGTGTACAGTTTCCGGGGGATCAAAGACCACCAGAAACATCTACCCATTTGTGTTAACGTGCCTGCAGTTCAGAGAGTTTCCTATTAATATTTTATGCCTTTTAATATTTTCCTATCAGTATTTGAGACTGCATCTCTACCTGGATAGTCACATTTACTCTTGAATGTAGAAGTGCAGAACAAAGACTTCTGTATGCATTTTTGGTGTACCCACCCACTCAATAATAAACCTTTTATACCAAATGGAGAAAACAGAGTATTTAAAAAAAAAAAAAAAACCAACATAAAAAATTACTTATCTTTAGTTATTGCATTTGATGGAGCATCTTTAATCAAAGTATATTCTGCTTCAAGCAACTTGATCATTTAAAATAATGGATTTTGGGGACATCTGGGTGGCTCAGTGGTTAAATGTCTGCCTTCAGCTCAGGATGTGATCCTGGAGTTTTGGGATCGAGTCTCACATCGAGCTCCCTTCAGGGAGTCTGCTTCTCCCTCTGCCTGTGTCTCTGCCTCTCTCTCTGTGTCTCTCATGAATAAATAAATAAAATCTTTAAAAAAATAAACAAAAATAAAATAAAATAATGGATTTTAAACTAATTGACCTTAAATTCAAAGTATGTTAATATGCTTTTCTGCTGCACAGCATTGGTATCTAATTCAACAAAATTTATTTACATGCAAGGGCTTTAGATAATACATTCAAAGTAATTAACTGTAAGGAAAATACTATGAAAAAAGGCAGCACTTATAAAAAAAAACAATATTGAAATCAAACACATCATTACTTACAATGAGCTGTTTCAACCCAACAAAAGTCTGCTCTACGGACTCGGCATTTAAGACCTGTCTCTTTGCCGCGGCTCTCTCACCCAGGAAGCGAAGCATCAGGTCTTTAACTGCATCCCCCTTGAAGGAAAGTAAGAAAAATATGTCAAGACAATAAAATGTTAATTAAACTCAGCTAACCAGAACCTGTAACTAAATGAAATTTTTTTCTCCATTGGTATACGGAGGTTAAAATGTGGTTACAGTATAGTAAAACTTCAATTGCCCAGATGCTCAAACATCACAACCTTTAATAAAATGTGTATTTTAGAATTGCTCTTTCTTCTTTCAGAGAAGGGGTGGATTTCCACCACCTGGACCAGGCTTATATGAGAGACACAGTAAGCTGGGGAGGGGATGGGGTGGGGTGGGGAGCTCTGGGTGGCCCCTGGCTGTGAGGCCACCAGTGTGCTACTCCTGCCCATAGTCGGGGCGGGGCGGGGGGCTGCGGTGGGGAGAGAAGCACTGTCCACCCCCACAGGTCCTCGGCCAGGCTGTGGGTACACACGGGCCTCTCGCCCCACAGCCTGACTCCCCGGGTTAGATGCCCTGCAGTCTGCAGCCGGGGCCATAGGGACGGCAGGGCGGGCCCCACAGTGCAGGAGGGAAGGCCGCTGGAGAGGCTGTGGATGAGGAGGCCCCTGCATGGCTGCCAGGAACAAGGATGGGGCAGCCGTGGTGGGCGGACGAAGGTTCTCAGAGGGTCAGCACAGAGCCACCCTACGATCTTGCACTTCTACCTCTGAGAACTTAACTCAAGGGAGTAACAACATTTACTTGAATGTTGCACCCCCGTGTTCACAGTCAGGACGTGGAGACCGGCTAAGTGTCCATGCACGGGTGAACGGATAAAGGAGGGCTAGCCTACACACACAGTGCTATATTATTCAGCCATGAGAAAAGAAGGAATAAATAAATAAATAATTAAAAAAAAAAGAGATAAGAAATCTGGTCATTGGTTTCAATGTGAATGGATCCTGAGGGCGTTATGCTAAATGAAGTAAGCCAGAGAAAGACAAATCCTGTAGGATCTCACTTCTAGATGGAATCTTAAAAAAGCAAAACCCAAAAAGCCAAACAAGCTCACAGACGCAGAGAATACACTGGTGGCAGCCAGAGGCAGGGGTGGGGAGTGGTGGTGGCCCAAACAGGAAAGGTGGTCAAAAGGTGCAACCTTTCACTTATCAAGTAAATCAGTCCTGAGGATTAATGTACAGCAGTGCAACCATAATAATACTGAGGTGCATATCTGGAACTTGCTAAAAGAGTGTATCTTAAAAGTTATTGTCAAGAGAAAAGTAATTCTGTAACTATGTAAGGTGAGGGATGTTAACTAGACCTACGTGGTGACTATTTTGCAATGTATACAACTACACACTTGAAATTGGTATATGATGTGTTCATTATACCTAGATAAAAAAAAAAGTGGAACAGAACATAAAGGGATGATGGAAGGGTGAGGGCAGAGGGCAAGGTGCCAGGAGAGGCCGGATTACCAGTGGCTGCAATGGCCAGAGAGAAATCCAACCTGGGGGGGTGGGGGGCGCTGCTGGTGAATGAGAAACCTCTCCATCCCTGTGAGCAAAGGGTCTGCTCTCAGCTGCAGGCCAGTGAGTGCTAATCCTGCAGGGGCCACTGAGCACATACACAGCCAGAGAGGACAGACAGAAAATAAGTGTGGGTTTGTTCCCTGCACATTTCACAAGCGCCCCAGGTCCCCTCCTATTGTTCCCTACCCTTGGCATACACATATGCAAGGCTAATCTTTTGTTATCGTCCAGAGTGGGGACACTTAAAAAGCACCACCAGGTGGACGGTGCATGCAGGAGAGGCTGAAAGGTACTGTAGGGGGCTGCGGCTTCCCTTCCACTGATAAAGGGGGAGCAGTGGCCTTGGCGGGGGGGGGGGGGGGTTCCAGGTCACCAGTCTGGTTCTGGCTAAGAGGCTGAGCCACACCTCGCACTTACAGGGCAGTGAAAACTGAGAAACAGCAGCTTTATGATGTTTTTGCTTTCAGAGTGAGGTGAAGTGCTTCAAATGCTGGAGCCACAGAAGGGCTAACTGGTCTAGGGGGGACAATTAAAGGGCAGAATAAAAAGAGCTCAGCCATATGGCTCCATAAAGCTTTGCAGGAATGCAACTCCTACCAGACAAAGGGCTTTATCTGAGTGGGAGGAGCTGCGAACCGGGAAAGGGCAAAATCACATCTCGATGCAGCAGAGGGAGGACCAATTTAACTTCTCCATCCTTGCAACATTCTGTTAATTAGACGACTCTGCAAAAATCTTTTGCCCTTAAAATTCTCTGTTGGTTAACAATTTCGTTAGCATGGAAGTTCCTGATACATGAGCGTGTGCATGACTAAGAAACATCTCACCTATGAAAGCCCAGGGATGTGATAAAATGTGTCACTAAGCTGGAGGTGATTACAGCACAGGGGCCATGGCACCTACCTGCCCATCCTCTGATGGCCACTGGAGAGAGAGATCAAACTTCCCCCCCATGACAGCATTTTTCTGAGAGGTATGCTGCTGCACCTGGGATGGCACCCACCTGGAACCCTTGGGCCCTTCAAATCAGCAAACTCTTAGGTGAGGGACCAGCGCATCTAAAGCCAGAGCAGGAAATGTGGGGAGATGGCAGGGGAATGAGCCAGGACTCGGGCAGGCAATGGGGAGGATGTCTGCCTCTCACCCGTCATACGTGTTTATGCAAGAGCAAGTGGCTGATCTCAGCTCACAGATGGCTGTGGGCTGCCACCCCCCTGCAGTGCGGGGACAGTTCCGCAGTCCCTTCTTGATTTTAATGGACAAAGACAAAACGGAAACCAGAGCAGCTGATTCATAGCATATAGGCTTTACTGTCTGGGAAACCAGAAGACACAATGGTCGCGGGGCAGTGGTGCTGAAGAGACGGCGGCCCCTGCGCCTGACCCAGCACACAAGGCGCTTTCTGCTCTCTGCCACGGCTCCTACGGAGAAGCTCCAGCGTTTGCGCTCTCCCAGGGTAAGCAAAACCACCCGAACAAACACATCAAATAAACAAAAACAAAGCAAAACCCCCGTCTGGTGGAATGTAAAATGGTGCCATTTGGAAGATAGTCTGGACAGTGCTCAAAATGTGAACCCCAGGGGCGCCTGGGTGATTCAGTCGGTTAAGTGTCCGACTCTTGGTTTTGGCGGTCATGATCTCAGGGTCCTGGGATGGAGCCTTGCATCAGGCTCTGCACTCATCAGGGCGTCTGCCTGAGATTCTCTCCCTCAGCCCCTCTCCTGCTCCTGTGCATGTGCACACATGCTCTCTCTCTTAAATAAATTAATCTTTGTAAAAAAGTGACCCCCAGAGTTGCTATGTAACCCAGGAGTTCCACTCCGAGGTATGTACCCAAGAGAAGTGGAAACTTGACCACTCAAAAACTTGTTCATGAATATTCATAAGCAGCATCATTCACAACAGCCAAAAAGCAGAAATAAATCAAATGTGCATCAAGGGATAAATGGTAAGTAAAATGTGAAATAGTCATAAACGGGAGTATTATTTGAAATAACAAGTAACGATGTACTGATGCATACTACGAAATGGATGACTCCTGAGAACGTTATCCTAAGAGGCCAGACATGCAAGACCACACGTTGTATGACTGCATTTGCAGTTAATGCCTAGAATAGGAGACTCCACAGACACAGAGATTAGTGCTTGCCTGGAGCTGTGGGAGGGGGAGATGGGAAGTGAGTCTGAAGGGGTTGGGGCTTCTTTTGGGGAGATAAAAACATTCTAAGATTTGACTATGGTGATGGTTACACAATTCTGTCAAAATGCTAAAAACCAGTGAATTGTAGGTTGAATGTGTGAACTGTATGGCATGTGAACTATATTTCCATAAAGCTGTAAAAACAAAACCAAATCTAACCCTCTTTTCTTGTGAGGCCCAAACAAATCAGAATTTGAGAGAACGCTTCAACAGGGAAAAAACAGTGTGAGGCCGCCACAAAACGGCCTGGGCTGGCCTCCCCCCCGACTTCCCTGGCTCACTCCCATGGTTTAATTCAGTTCAGCAAAAGGAGCTCAGGAACCCTTTGCAAGGGTGGTGAACAAAAGTAGCGGCGGTGACTTCTGCTTCTGTCTGTTACAGAGTAAGTGAGACTGGACTGTCCTAGTGTGAGAAAAGGGATGAAGCGATTGTGTTCAGACACAGAAGAGGGCTGGGGTCTGAGATAAGGGGACAGAGGACTTGAACTCTTGAACTCAAAGGCACATTTGGAGCACAGCGTGAAGAGTCCCAAGCAGAGCGTGGCAAGCTTGCTGAGGTGAGGAGACAGAGTTGGGAATCTTAAAAGAAACCAGCGGAAAACACGTACATTGGGCACAGAAAAGCAAAAATAAAGATTTTTATAAACTTCACATCCAAAACATGATGGAAGGGCATTTTTAACACGATGAATGGAAAAAAACCAAACCTTGAATTTTACACTGTAAGCATATTGCATATCCAGAAGAAATAACCTTTAAAAGTGAAGATGAAATAAATGCGTTTTGCAGACTAATTAAAACTGAGAAAATCTGTAGCTGGTAGCCCTGCAGGAACAGGTAGGCCTTTGGCTTCCTGGAGGTTCCTGACACAGGACCTGCAATGGCCCAGGAAAGGGGTGTTCACATGGATTGTGTGGGTTTCCCTGAGGAGATTCCTGTGAAATCCAAACTGCGGGAAGGACAAGGCAAGAACTGGGGAAGAGAATGAGAAAGGGAGGTGGAAGGATCCAGTCTCCACGTCCCTGTGCCAGTTTCTAGCCCCGCAGCACAGGCTGGAGTATTCTGATGCCCGCCATGGGGCCCGGTCCCATCTCCTTCCCCTTCACTGCCCTGTTACCTTTACCACTGAAATTCTGCTGCTTCTATTTTATTTATTGCCTTTTTCCTCTCTCTCTCTCTTAAGTGAACAAGCATCATACAAATGTTTGTCTACTTCCATTCTGAAAATTTCTAAACTACCATTTCCCCACAAACTTTCCATTTACTTTTTTGAGAACAGAGATCACGTGCAGCCGTAATAAACTGCAAACGCTGTGTCCTCCTTCTGATGCCACTCGAGTACAGAGGTGTTACACATTCACCTTTAGGCTTCTACCTTAGCTTTGACTGCCACAGATGTCATCTCATAAAGAAACAAATTAAAAATCTTTTCAAGTTTTATCCCTCAGGAAGGTAATTTTTAATTAGGCAATATGGAAAAAAATCAAATGTAAGTGTTTTAGAAAGCTCATTATGAACAATTCTGCAGTAATAACAGCGGCAAAGGAGGAGCTTATTAATAGGTAAATCCAAGATGGTTTTAAACACTTGGTGTGCACAGAAAGTTAATCGAGAAACCAACCTTCTATCTTCGGGCAAACAAACACAGCATGTCCGTTCAAGGTTAACCATGTATTTTCTTTTCTGTCTTGGGAATGAAAGGGTCTTTGAAGGATAATATACTAAGGAAGAGACACAGGTGTGGGAGAGTCAGAGGTATTCTGGGAACTATTCTCCCTTCAAATTTCAATTTGCCATGAGGTTCCCAAAACAATTACTGGGAACTGCAGGAGGTATGGAAAACATCCCCAAGGACAGAAGGGAAAAGAAAAGAAGGAACGCTGTGCCCTGGAGGGCTCCCTGAACTCTACCCTTGACCCTGGAGGGCTCCCTGCACTCTGCCCTGGCCCTGGAGGGCTCTCAGTATTCAGCCCTGGTCCTGGAGGGCTCCCTGCACTCTGCCCTGGCCCTGGAGGGCTCCTTGCGCTCAGCCCTGGCCCTGGAGGGCTCCCTGCACTCTGCCTTGGCCCTGGAGGGCTCCTTGCGCTCAGCCCTGGTCCTGGAGGGCTCCCTGCACTCTGCCCTGGCCCTGGAGGGCTCCCCATACTCAGCCCTGGTCCTGGAGGGCTCCCCATACTCAGCCCTGGTCCTGGAGGGCTCCCTGTACTCTGCCCTGGTCCTAGAGGGCTCCCTGTACTCTGCTCTGGCCCTGGTGGGCTCCCTATGCTCTCCTCAGGTCTGGTGGCCTCTACACGCCGTGCCCAGACGGCAGAAGCTCCGCAACCCTTGCTGACTGGTGCAGGGTCCTGACTTTCTCACGGGTAGACACGTGGAACTGTGGAGGTAAGCTCGGCAGCAAGGGAGCACCTATGACAGGGGCTCTGTATTTGATTCACTCCAGGGGAAACCGGTCCCGACCTCCAGGGCTTGTGTTTCCTGATCCAAGAATGACTGCCATTTGGGCCAGCACGATTTTTCTGGTCCGACAATAACCAGCCTGCAGGCTATTTAGCATTCTTGGCCTCATCCATGTGCTCACCCCAGACCTCTTGGCAACTGGAGCGAAGCACCTCTACATGTTTCCAAATGTACCCCAGAACCCCTGGGCGAAGTCATTTCCATGGCAACCTTCAATTTTCCCCTGAATTACAATCAGTAGGAGAAGCAAACTGCAAACAACAGATAGTTTGGAAAGGAAGGGCCAAAAGGCCAGTCCCACTGAGGTTCCAGGAACTTAGCAGCAGAGCACAAAGTCCCCCACAAGGGGAAGGGGGAGGAGGAGGGAAGAAACCTGAAGCAGAAGCGTCAACGCCCCCACCCCAGGTACAGTGGATCCAGACAGGGCCTGGGAATGGTGGGGGAGGAATCTGTGAGTATACAGATCAAGTCCTGCATGTCCAAGTATCCCACGAACTCAGAGTCTATAACTGGAATTCTTTAACAAGATCCTGCAAAAGTAAGCTTATGTTCAGTACATTCCTCTTAAGAGAGTGGAGAAGGAAGCTCCGCACAATGCCTGGTGAACAGTACCCGCACAGTAAATGTGCGTTTGGTACCCGAATACTCGGTCAAGACTGCCATCCAAAGCCTACAGGGTCCAATTTCTAGATTTCTAGATCCCTAGAAGAGAGCTAACGGCTGCACATCTCTGGCGTGGCCCCTCTCCCAGGGCTCACAAGTCCACCAATGCCACACCATGCATCCCACACCCTGGGCTTCCTGACCAGCCACATGTGCGCAGGGCCGGCCGCGTGCTTACCGGAGAGGGCTGCTGGAGACAGTTCCAGGAGGGCAGACGTACGCAGGCCCCAAGGCCAGCAGCCGGGAGTGGGCACCCGCACACACACTGAGCTGTGTGACAACTAATGATCCTACCTGTGGCCGACATCAGACGAACTCATTTTATAGGTACGTGTTACACGTACTTATATACGTTCTTACCATACTGTGTGTGCCAGATGCCATCTCGTATCCAGTTTTTCAAATTTAACAGTATGAACCTCATTAGAAATTCTGCTCTATCATTATTTTTAAAGATTTATTATTTTTAAAAACATTTTATTTATTTGAGAGCAAGAGAGAGTGCACATGCAAGACAGTGCATGAGCAGGGGAGGAGGAAGAGGAGGGGTAGAGGGAGGAGGAGAAACAGACTCCTCCCTGAGCAGGGTGCCCGATGCCAATGCCAGGCTCAATCCCAGGACCCTGAGATCCTGATTGGAGCCGAAGGCAGACACTTAACTGACTGAGCCACCCAGGCGCTGTTGTATCATTATTGCTAATACCTATGTAAATATTTCATCCTAAAGAGGAGTCAAATGTATTCAAACAGCCTCCTGACAATGGGCTTTTGGATTATTTTAGATGCTTTGCAATAATAAACCACACTCTGACAGGCATCCCAAAAGCTGGGTATTTGTATACCAGTGACATTATTTCCTTATAAAAAAATTCCTGGGCAGCCTGGGTGGCTCAGCGATTTAGTGTCACCTTTAGCCCTGGGCATGATCCTGGAAACCCCGGATCAAGTCCCACTTCGGGCTCGCTGCATGGAGCCTGCTTCTCCCTCTGCCTGTGTCTCTGCCTCTCTCTTTCTCTCCTCTCTGTGTATTCTCATGAATAAATAAATAAAATCTTAAAAAAAAATTCCTAAGACTGGGATTTCTGGATCAAATAATATGCACATTTGGATGTTGATTTAAAAATTTTACTTAAAAAAGTTTGTACTGATTTATGGTCCCATCAGGGCTGCCTGAGGCAGGCTATTTTCCCAAGCTTTAGCAAGCGAGAAATAATCATGAATGAAATGCCTAATTAGATAATGGAAAATGGAGATAATCGTACCATCTCTGGTTGCGAGACTAAACTTTTCTGTTATTTATTATACAGAACACTGAAATATTTCTGTGATTCGTTACTTTGTGGGGCCATCCATATTTTTCTTAATGAGTCTATAAAAACTCTTTCTACACTGGGGATATAATATGCTAAACAAATACACTCCCCAGATTTTAAAAAAAGGTAATCTTTTGTTGAAGGTTAAATGTCACAAACAACCTAACCATGCGAAGCTCGCAGCTACATCAAAGAAGTATGATGTAACTATCTACCTGGCTGACAGTTACTTCTAAGACTGATTAGTGCCTTAAATCATCACATCAGGGAAATCAAGAGTTCCAAATTAACCAGTGAGTAACACAGAGTTCAAAATGAGAAATTTTCAGTCCTTGAAAGGTATTTATGTGACATACATATGAGGGAGGGGGGTGGGAGTGAGAGGGAAAAGAGAAAGAGACGGAGAGGAACTCGAAGAGGCCCCTGAGGCATCCTGCTGCGAGCGCCCCTCTACAGATGTCCTGCACCTACCTGGATGTTGTCAAACTTGAGGCCTGGCATGGTGAGGCTCTCCTTGTCTACAAACACCGTGCTGTACTGCTGGGTTGCCAATGAAATCAGGACGTCCCTGGTCCCCTCCCCAGGGAGCCAGGCATCACTTCTGCGGTCCATCTCGCTCATGCTCAGGGCTGTGGCAAAGGGGTCCTCGCTCCCTGCAAACACAGCCTGGATCTGTGAAAACGGTTTTGGAGACTGAGGAATTTCTAGGGAAGCTGTGCAAACACCGGACTCTGATTTTTCGATCCCCGGGGAGTGAGAAGGCTCAGCAACACTTGGGGATCTCTCACCCACCGGGGTCGAGAGTGAAGACAGTTTTTCTGGAACTGAAGAACTGGCATTGGGGTTACTGACGGAGATGAAAGTAGAAGTTGTGAATGAATCGAAAAAGTCTGAGGCCAACGAATTAGTGTTGGTCGGATCGCCAAAAAATTTACTTAGGCTGGGGCTTGGCTGGACTGCCTGGGGAGGGGTCTTGGCCACCGTGTCACTGGCACCGCTGAAGCTCGGGGACTTCACCATCTGGGACTCGAAGCCGTCCCGCAGGAGCAGAGGTGGCTGGGAGCGGGCAGGAAGGGAGTGGCTGAAAATAGTGCACACTGGGACGGGCTCCTCGGTGGGAGGGGACTGCCTCGCAGGGGGTGCGCACCCCGGTCCCTCTGGGCGGCTGCTCTCATCCCTTGGGCCCAGGTCTTCTGCACTCTCCTCTCCCAAGGCGGGCACACTTTTGACTTCTTTGTGCTCAGAGTCGGGGGTCATGTCAGAGATGTCTTTAGACACCCCTTCCCCGTCACTCACACTGTTGTTGCTCAGGGTGTCCACTGCTCCTTCATCCACAAGGCTGTCCAGTTTGGATCCTGAGTTGCCTTCTGCAGGCTCCACTACATCCTGCAAGCAGCCGAGGTCACCTGTGTCGTCTTCGCTATTGTTAGGGGAGTCAGAGATGAGGACGCTCTCCATCATGTGCTCATTAAGCTTATCCACGAAGTTGTTAGAATCTTCCGATATAGTTTCATTCTCTTCAGACCCGAACTCGTCTCCACCGAGGTCAATGGTTTCCTCATGATAAAGCAGCTGCCCCGGTTCTTCCTGCAGAGTGGTGCTCCCAGCTTGCTCCTGGGCCGGATGCGAGTCCTCAGTCCCGCTCTGCTCGGTGCCGTTAGCGTTCTCCATGCTCTCCTGCAGCAAAGACAGATATGAACCAACCGCATCAGCTTTCTATCTTACTGTTGAGCTGATTTAACCTCCCTGTTAAAACCGTTTCTTAAATTTAAGAAGCAAATGGTGGATACACATCATTATACATTTGCCCAAACTCATGGAACACACAACACCCAGAGCGAACCCGAATGTGGACTGTGGACTTTGTATGATAATGACATGTCAACGCAGGTTCAGTGATGGTAACAGATGTCCTGCTTAGTGGAGGAATCAAAGATATGCGGGAGACCTCTGAACCTTCTGTGCAATTTTGCAGTGAACTGACAACTGCTCCAAAAAATAAAGTCTATTAAAAAATGTTTTCCAGTTATATATCCAAAAAGTTCAAATATCAAAAGACTCCATTTCTCCAGACACCTACTGATTGGTTGATCATGGTAAAAGACACGTAACAGAACCATCTTAATCATTTCTGGGTTTACAGTTAAGCTGCATCCAGTGCATTTATATCATCGTGCAACCATCCACCTCTCATCCTCAGAACGCTTCCCATCTTGTAAAACTGAAACACCGTATCCATAAATGATGACTTCCCAGCACCCCTGTCCCCACCGCCAGCCGATGACTGCCTTCAACTTTATAACTCCACGAATGTGACTACTCTAGGTACTTCACAAGAGTGGGACGCTATGGTATTTGCCCTTTTGTGACTGGCTTACTTCATTTAGCATATTGCCCTCAAAGTTCACTGATGTTACAGCCTGTCAGAATTTCCTTCTTTTTTAAGGCTGAATAATATTCCGTTGTAGATACATACCACATTTTGTTTAAACATTCATCCACTGACGAACACTTGTGTTGCTTCCACCCTTTGGCTACTCTGCCTGCTGCTGTGAACACATGTGTACAAATGTCTGAGTTCTTACTTTTAATTCTTCTGGGTATGTACCCAGAAGTAGGATTGCTGAATCATACAACACTTCTATTTTTGATGCTTTGAGTGACCAAAAACCTGTTTTATGGAAAACAGTCATTGCACCATTTTACATTCCCTGCAACAGTCCACAAGGGTTTTAATTTCTCCACATTCTTGATGACACTTATTTCCTGCCTGATCCTAGCCATCCTAACGGGGCTGAGGTCTCCAGCCTTTTAAACCCTACTTGTTCTTTTTGACTCGCTTACAGACCCTCTCTTCCATGAGGCCTCCCCAAGACACTCCAACCTGTAATAATCTCCTCATCCTCCCTGGGACACCATCTGCCTGAATGGAAGAGAAAGAAAAACTGTACGCTGACAAACGCCCACTCACAGCGGGCGGGGCGGGGGGGCATGCTCACCCCTGCTAATGACAGCAAACCAGATCAATTATTACGATGCCTTGTCCTCGGCACTCTCGTAAGGGTCTTACGTATATGTTCCTCCTTGGTCCTCAGAACAACCCTGTGATACAACTGCTATCATTTCCTTCATCTTGCAGACGAGGAAGCTGATGCTCAGGGAGGTCATGTAGCTTGCTCAAAGCTGTGCTGCTAGTAAGCAGGAAAACCAGGGCTGGTTAAAGCTGAATCGCTAGGTGCACGCTGGATGGTAGAGGCCACAGAATGAAACAAGGAGTTTGAACTCTAAAGAAAAGGTGCTCCTTTTCTTGAAGAACTTTTTGAGCAAAACCTACTATATAGTTCTATTCTTAACAATAAACAAAGTCCAATTAGGATGAGGGTTTTTCTGGGGAAAAAAAATGCCTTCTTGACCTTTAAAAACTATCTTAACTGGTCTCTAGATGAGAGTATTTTTGTCGACGCTTTCACAGTATTCCAAATTAGCTGTCCTTCCTTTTTATAGCCTAGTCACCCTGAAATCTAAAAACAAGATGACTTTAAAGTAGATAAAGTAGAGGAGTTTCTTGTCCAGCAGAGTCAGTTACTAATTTTTCATTTGTTATATATTCATTTGATTAGCTATAAATGAGTCAAACCTGAAATGAAGAAGGAACAAAAGCTCCTTCTGGTAATGTCTCACAGCAAGGCGGATTGAAGGCTGCTTAGGGAACATCAAAAAATGGATGTGGCATCACATGTAGGGATTTCCCCTGGGTCCTCTCTGTATAGCCAACAGAGGTTGGGCAGGAAAGCCATGAGAACAAGCACGACTTCATTTCACCTCTATGGTAGCTGAACGAGATGCCATCAGTGCCCTAATATACAGAAGGGGACACGGAGAATCAGAGCAGTGATGGAATTCATCCAAAATCATTGGTAGTGGGGCATCTGGCTGGCTCAGTCCATAGAGCATATGACTCTTGATCTTGGGGTTGTGAGCTTGAGCCCCATGTTGTGTGTAGAGATTACTAAAAACTAAAATATTTAAAAGAATAAAATCACTAGTAGGGGTGCCTGGGTGGCTCAGTTGGTGATGTGTCTTCCTTTGGCTCATCATTTTGCCTTTGGCTCATCATTTTGCCAAAATGATCTCAATTTCTGAATATAAACTACATATTTATTAAAAACCACGGCCAAAGGGGTGTGTTGAAATGTCTTGCAAACCAGGAGCCATTACTCAGGGCATGTTTCGGCGTCTTAGGTCCCAGGGTAACTCGGTACTCCCGTGTTCCAGGGAGTGACACACAGATAAAGCCAGGTAGTTAACACACGTACACGAGGGAAAAAGAAATCTGGTGCTGGGGGGATGGAGAGACCCTGGACAGAAAGGAAGAGCTCACGTATACATTTTCTTTTCTCAGCAGGAGACCTTAGAAGGTTCTTTTCTTGTAGTCTTCCCCTTCTCTTCTAAAGGTGCAATTTCTATAAATAGCTTTTAACAAATTTTGAGTGGATACAAAACAGTATTTATAACAAGTGGCCGAGACACTCTAATATTTACTTCCCACCCCCTTTGGGGTACTATCCTGAAATTTATCATACTCTTGTTTTTCTTTCATCTTCCACATATTTACTTCCTTAACACATTACTTAGATTTTTCAGTTTTTGGCTTAATTTTCCCTCTCTACCACTGATGGACTCCTGAGGTATTTTTAGGTTTCTGATAGTACAAACGGTGCCATCGAGAATATTCTTGTACATGTCTCCTGGTGTACACGTGTAAATTTGTTTATTACGTTATCAAACATTGTGTGTATGTTGGGTCATAGAGAATGCATCTCTTCATCTTTACTAGAAAATGTCAAATTGCCTTCCTAAGTATTTGTACCAATTTACATACGTAGTAGCAGTGTGGAAGTATTCTTGTTCAACACATTCACCTACACTTGGTACTGTCAGATTTCTTAATATCAAGAATACATAAAACATTCCTGTAACTCAACAGGACAATAAATGACCCAACAGAAAAATAGGCCAAAGATCTGAACAGGCTGAGAGGGATACACATTTCACAAGCATGTTTCCTGTGACTCAAGCCATACATTTTAATTTTTCTAGGACACTTCCATTGCACACCCACGGTTACTGTAAAATTAAGTACCTCTTTGAGCTCTCAAGAGTACTGGTTAAGACAATAAACAGTTCTATGACCTATGTATCACAGAGGAACTCCTCACATGGTACCATAAGCTAGAACCGTGAATGCTTATAAACAGCAACTTTAAATAAAATACCTGTCCTCTCCCGAAGATTTAAAAAAAAACAAACAAACCTGGAAACAAGCCCATATTGTGTCTATGTGCCCATTGACACAATAATAAATAGTATATTAAAAATGGAGCATCAAGTGTAAAACAAATGAACCATGCTATATTTAACACATCAGTGTTTGAACCTCACAAATCTAATTTTGCAACAAAGAATGAGCAGAAAAATAAGCAGCATGATTTTCTGTATAAGGTTCAAAACCTTGTAAATTAAATATACTGTTGTAGGAATACAAGTGCAAAAGCAAGGTGATGATAATACCCAATTCATTTGGGGAGAGGGCTGGAGGTGGTGGCAAGAGAAGGTTTGATTAGGGAGGGACACATGAACAAGCCATTGGCAACTGTCCATTTCTTCTGCTGGGGGGCAGACTGGGTAAGGTTTGCATTTGATCTTTATGTCTTCCATGAATGCTACATGTGGTCTTTATATTTCACATTAAAAAAAGATAAAGCACATGTATTTGTTTTTGATTCCTGTGAAATATAAATCATTATTTCAATTATCAGCTTAATAATTTTATTAAATCATAGACATGATTTTTAGCTTATGTTAGCATCAAAATGCAAGCAGAGAAAGTGGACATTATCTTCAGGTGAGTGGGCTTTGCATGATCTCCTTAATACCTTATGATCATTTTTTAAAAGATTTTATCTATTTATTCATGACATGAGAGACACAGAGAGAGGCAGAGACACAGGCAGAGGGACAAGCAGGCTCCCTGTGGGGAGCCTGATGTGGGACTTGATCCCTGGACCCCAGACACACCCTGAGCTGAAGGCAGATGTTAAACCACTGAGCCATCCAGGTGCCCCTTGTTTTTGTTTTTGAGACAGAGAGACAGAGAGACATAGAGAGAGAGAGAGAGAGAGAGAGAGCGAGAGAGCGCAAAAATACAAATGAGCAGGGTTGGGGGAGCAGAAGGAGAGGAAGAGAGAGAATGTCAAGCAGGCTGCATGCCCAGTATGGAGCCCTACCGGGGCTCAATCCTACAACTCTGAGAGCATGACCTGAGCTGAAATCAAGAGTCAGATGCTTAACCGACTGAGCCACCCAGGTGTCCCACCTTACGACTGTTCTTAAGTACTGGCTTTAAGTGATTATTTGAGAACTGGAATTTCATTAAGAACAATTCACTAAGAACAATTCAAACTACAGTAGTTCAGGTTCCCTTTCTGGACGTGAGGCTGGAATTATAAATCTTTTACCAGATTGCAATAATGTAAACCCTATTTCCATGAAAATATATGCCATGTTGCGGAAATCTAACTAGCATATACTCGCAAAAGCCCCCATGTAAAGAACACCCACTACAGATCAAGCATTTGACTCTAATTATTTTACTTAATCCTCAGGACCACCTTATAAAGTACCACTATTACCTCCATTGTGCAGAGAAACCCAAATGATGGGGCCAAAGGCATATGCTGTCAGTGTTTGATGCCGACAGCTTTCTGCCCTTTGTCTCCTTGGAAGGCTGCTAGGACGGATCGTGGTCCAGAGCAGCGGAGGAGAGTTAGACAAGAGGACTGAACGCAAGCTGTGAATTACTGCTTGTGTCTTGGCTTCACTGCTGTTAAGTGACCTTTGAAAGATGACTTAATCTCTTCACCTTGCTTTCCCAGTCTGTAAACTGGGGTCGTATTCAACAGGAACCGCTGCACAGGGCACGTCCAAACCCCGCGGAGCTACTTGTACATCAGCACAGGAACGATGACTTTACTGAGGAAGCACAGAGTTGACTCGCTGCCTTGGACTCGGGGGGACCCCGTGGGACAGCTCAGGACGTGAGGACACAGTGAGGACCCTGCCTTCACCAAATGTCCCTCCTGGCACTCCGCTCTCCCGCTGCCGCCCCCCACGGTGGGCTGGGCTCACGGGTCACTGTGCACTGTCCCGAATTCATGGAAAGAAGCCAGGGGGAGAGCTCTCGGATACAAGGACACGCACCTTCCGGCAGCCACGGAGGGTGGAAGCTAGTCCAGGGCCACTGGGCTGAACGTCTGTGGTCAAGCGAGAGGCACACACGCGTCTCAGCCTGTCTTTGAGCCTTGCTCTTCTTTTAAAATAAGTGTTTTCAGGCTTCACAGGTACACACTCTACTGCTCTGGAAGGGTCAGGACGGGGGGTGACAGGCAACATCCACTTTCACACCAAGAGCCACATCCACTGTCCCAACCCCGGGGCTGGGCCGGGCAGGTCACATCTGGCGACAGGGGAGCAGTCCAGGGGCAAGCCGCTCACTGAGTGCTGCGGCCCGACGGGCAGGAGGGCTCCCCGGAGATGTCAGGGGGCAGCACCCGCGGGGAGACTCCAGGGGACGAGCCCCCACCCCAGGGGGGGACCCGGGGACGAGCCCCCAGGGGCTCAGGCTGCACACACGGGGGGGGGGAACCTCCCCCTCCCTCCCCGCGGCACAGCCCCGGGGACGAGCCCCCACCCAGGCGGGGACCCAGGGACGAGCCCCCACCCCGCGGGGGACCCAGGGAGGAGCCCCCCAGGAGCTCAGGCTGCACACACGGGGGGGGGGAACCTCCCCCTCCCTCCCTGCGGCACAGCCCCGGGGACGAGCCCCCACCCAGGCGGGGACCCAGGGAGGAGCGTCCCCCGGGAGGGGCGGGGGCCAGGGCGGCGGGGCTGCGCTTACGGACGATCCGCCCCCCCCCCCTCCAGGCCCTGAGTCTCACCTGCCCCCTGGCCCCGGGGTTGGGGAGCGGGTCACCTGCAGCGGGGACCAGACCGCGGGGAGAAGGTGGATGGAAACCGGAAGGGAAAACTGGCCCCGGCGCTGCCTGGGGCTTGGGCGCCTGCGCGCGCCCGACGTGCGGACTGCTTCCGCGCATGCCCAGTGCGAGCCGGCCGCCCGAGCTGTGGTGGGCGGGGCCTGCGCCCCTGGGGGCGTGGGGGCGGGGCAATGGGCGGGGCTAGGTGACCTCCGAGGGGCAGGTGGTAGCCAAAGCACCCAAAAATACGTTGTGGAACGTTTATGCCTATCAGTATTCTCTACTTTTCCTTCTGTGCACCTGTACGACTTGTGTAATAACACTGACCATAAAGATGGCAGTAATAGTACCAATCATAGGTGGGTAGATTTAACCCAGGAGTAGGAAGACTGCATTCTCCTGGCGCCACAGCTTGACCTCAGGCAACTGCAGACCGTGAAGAGGATGCTCCAGCCGTGCCTCTGCTCCCTTGATTTCACTGTATTCACGGAGGGCTCTGTGTTCTCCCAACAGGTGTCTGCTGGAGCTTAGCTGTGACCGGCAGGGCACTGGGACACAGCAGGGAAAACCCATTTCCGTCTTCTTTTCAGCAGTGATTACATTTTTTTTTTCCTTTTTGACAGATACACTATATATTCGAGGTCTACAATAGAATGTTCTGACCCAGGTATACATTGTGAAATGAATACCACAGTGGAGCAAATTCCATAACCACGGTCCCAATCAGTTATCTTTTTTGTGGATATGCGATGAAAACACTGGAGACCTACTCTCTAGAATTTCAAGGATACGATATCTTATTATTAAGCGTAGTCATCGTTCTGTACATCAGGTCTGCATAACGTATTCACCTTATAATTGAAAAGTTGTATGCTTTTTTTTTTTTAAATTTTTATTTATTTATGATAGTCACAGAGAGAGAGAGAGAGGCAGAGACACAGGCAGAGGGAGAAGCAGGCTCCATGCACCGGGAGCCCGACGTGGGATTCGATCCTGGGTCTCTAGGATCAGGCCCTGGGCTAAAGGCAGGCGTCAAACCGCTGCACCACCCAGGGATCCCGAAAAGTTGTATGCTTTGATCACTCTGTCTCCTATCCCCGTACCCCCGGCCTCTGGTAAGCACCAGTGCTTCTACAAGGAGTCCAAACATATTTTTGTTTGTCTGTTTTCTGTATTTTGTTTTTTTTTTTTAAATGTATTTTTTTTTAATTTTTATTTATTTATCATAGTCACAGAGAGAGAGAGAGAGAGAGGCAGAGACACAGGCAGAGGGAGAAGCAGGCTCCATGCACCAGGAGCCCGACGTGGGATTCGATCTCGGGTCTCCAGGATCGCGCCCTGGGCCAAAGGCAGGCGACAAACCGCTGCGCCACCCAGGGATCCCTGTTTTCTGTATTTTGTATGTACGTATACTCATGCAGTATTTGTCTTTCTGTGTTTGGCTTATTTCACTTAACAGAATGCCCTGCAGATTCATCCATATTGTCTCCAATGGCAGGATTTCCTTTTTAAGGCTAAATAATATTCCATTCTCTGTGTGTGTGTGTGGCGGGGGAGGGCACACAACTGTGCCACACTTTGTCCATCCACTCCTGGATCTATGGACACTTAGCTTGCCTCCGTGTTACTGTGAATAAAGCTGCAATGACCATGAGTGTGCAGACGTCTCTTTGACACGGTGATTGTGCTTCCTTTGACTCCCGGACGGACGAGGGATTGCTAGACCACACGGTAGTTCCATTTTTTGACTTTTTGAGGATCCTGCACACTGCTGCTGTCCGCGGTGGCCGCACCACTTTGCGTTCCCATCCACAGCGTGAAAGGCTGCAATTCCTCCGCTTCCTGCCAGCGCTTGCTGCCTTTTTGACCTTCGGGACTAGCAATCCTGACAGGTGCGAGGCGACAGCTCACTGCGGTCTTGATCGGCTTCTTCCTGATGATCAGCGACGCTGGGCATCTTTTGCATGTACGTCGTCCGGACCCGGGCCGTTCGTCGTGAAGATGCACTAGGGGCTGGAGGGGAAGTTCCGGAGCCGCCCAGTCGGTGAGGTGGGTGCTCTCGGAAAGCAGCGGGGCTCGGCCTGGCGAAGCGCGCTGTGCCGTGGCGTCCTGGGACTCCGCGCGTCACCGACACCGCCGCGGAGGGCGGCTCGGGAGGGCGGTGTAAGCGGGTCCCCCACGGCCGCCCCCTGGGTGCTGGCCGCCTGCCGCCCGCGCGAGCCTCGGCCCTGACCTCGGGGACCCGCGCGGAGCTCGGGCTCGCACCCCGCTCCCCAGCCTTGTCGTCGGTGCCCTCGGGTGAGGTCTGCAGCCCGGCGTTTCTCAAGTGCGCGCGTGCTGCGCTCGGCTCGGGGTCAGGGCGGACAGCTCCAGGGCGCCGGTACCGCGGCCAGCACACCGCTCGCAGATGCGGGGCAGCGACGCCCCGCGGAGCGCGACGGAGGACGGACGCCCGCCCGCCCACCGGCCGCCCCGCCCCGCCTCGCCCCGCCGCGGCCCTCCATCCCCGACCCCGGCTCCGCCCCCCCGCCCGCGCTCCACCTGCGGCCCGCGAGGTGGAGGCCCCGGATGCAGTCAAGTGGGCATGCGCACGCGCCGGGCGCCGCTGTCATTGGCCGCCGCGGAGGAGCGTCCGGATGACGCAGCAGGAAAACAGGAAGTGAGGCCGACGGGAGCCGCGCTGGGCCCGAAAGGCTCCGCGTCGGCGCCGGGGGCGCGGGGGAATGAATGGGCGCTGAGCTAGGGGCGCGCCCGCCGGACGGACAGGCCTGGCGCGCGGGGCGGCCGCGGCATGGAGGACGACGCGCCGGTCATCTACGGGCTGGAGTTCCAGGTGCGTCCCCGGCGGGCCCGCGGGCCTGCGTGGGGCGGGGCGGGCACCGAGGCGGGCGCGGGCCGGGCGCTGGGCGGGCACCCAGGTGGGCGCCGGGTGGGCCCCGGGCGGCTGCGGGGCGGTGGGCGCCGCTGCCCACGTCCCCCGCGCTGGGGAGCCCCCCCCGCCGCGGCTCTGCCCCCGCGGCCTCCGCTCCCCTCGCCCCGCCCGCTCCCCCTCCCCTCTCCCGGGCCTCGGCCCCCATCCCCTCGTCCCCCTCCCTCCTCCCCGTCCCCTCCTCCCCTCCTCCACCCCCCTCTGCCCCTCCTCTCCCAGGGCCTCGGCCCCCCATCCCCTCCTCCCCTCCTCCACCCCCCTCTGCCCCTCCTCTCCCAGGGCCTCGGCCCCCCATCCCCTCGTCCCCCTCCCCCCTCCCCGTCCCCTCCTCCCCTCCTCCCACCCCCTCTGCCCCTCCTCTCCCAGGGCCTCGGCCCCCCCATCCCCTCGTCCCCCTCCCTCCTCCCCTCCTCTACCCCCCTCTGCCTCTCCTCTCCCAGGGCCTCGGCCCCCCCATCCCCTCGGCCCCCTCCCCCCTCCCCGTCCCCTCCTCCCCTCCTCCCACCCCCTCTGCCCCTCCTCTCCCAGGGCCTCGGCCCCCCCATCCCCTCGTCCCCCTCCCTCCTCCCCTCCTCTACCCCCCTCTGCCTCTCCTCTCCCAGGGCCTCGGCCCCCCATCCCCTCGTCCCCCTCCCCCCTTCCCCGTCCCCTCCTCCCCTCCTCCCCCCCCCTCTGCCCCTCCTCTCCCAGGGCCTCGGCCCCCCCATCCCCTCGGCCCCCTCCCCCCTCCCCGTCCCCTCCTCCCCTCCTCCCACCCCCTCTGCCCCTCCTCTCCCAGGGCCTCGGCCCCCCCATCCCCTCGTCCCCCTCCCTCCTCCCCTCCTCTACCCCCCTCTGCCTCTCCTCTCCCAGGGCCTCGGCCCCCCATCCCCTCGTCCCCCTCCCCCCTTCCCCGTCCCCTCCTCCCCTCCTCCCCCCCCCTCTGCCCCTCCTCTCCCAGGGCCTCGGCCCCCCCATCCCCTCGTCCCCCTCCCCCCTCCCCCGCCCCTCCTCCCCTCCTCCACCCCCCTCTGCCCCTCCTCTCCCAGGGCCTCGCCCCCCCATCCCCTCGTCCCCCTCCCCCCTCCCCCGCCCCTCCTCCCCTCCTCCACCCCCCTCTGCCCCTCCTCTCCCAGGGCCTCGCCCCCCCATCCCCTCGTCCCCCTCCCCCCTCCCCCGCCCCTCCTCCCCTCCTCCCCTCCTCCCCCCCCTCCTTGCTGGGGGCTGCTGGGCCGCGCCCACCCAGGTTCCTGCCCGCGTAGGTTTCCTCCTGCGCTGGGCTCCTGGAGGCCTCCCGGAGGCCGGCCCCGCCTCTGTGGGTGTTCGGGGTGGGGGGAGGGAGGGGGTGGGGGAGGTGGGCGTGTAACCCGGACGGAGGAGTTGCAGGGATAACGGGAAAGTTGCCTCGCACCCCTCCCCCAGCTTCCCCTAACGTGGAGGCCTCGCGTGACCGCCTCGCGTGACCGCGGCTGGGTGACCGTCCTGGGGGAGGCGGGCCCTCGTCCTCCGCTGTCGTCCCGTGTCTGTCCTGTGCTGTGCGGGGCCTGCTCCCCGGCCCCCTGCCCGGCAGGTGCTCCGCACGCGGCTGGGTGAGCGCCTGGGTGAGCGCCTGGGTGAGCGCGGCGCGGGCGTGCACGTGCAGTGGGTGGGGGTGGGGGTGGGCGCTGCGCACCGAGGGGGGTGGGGGGTGGGGGGCGGCCCTGGGTTGGCCTCAGCTCCTCCGAGGACCTGAAGGCGCCTCCGGACAGATGCGGAGACCAGAAGCCCAGAGCGCGGCCTCGGCCTCGTGAAGGACCTGATAACCCGATTGTCTTGGCGGGGAGTCTGCTCCAGATTCTCCCTCCTCGCCCCTGCGCTGCTCATGTGTGCGCTCGCCCTCCCCCTCCCTCCCTCTCCCTCCCTCCCTCCCCCTCCCTCTCATAACTAAAATCTTTCTGTCCTGGCTTCACCACTTCCTGTCCATGTAACTTTGGGCTCAGATTCCTTGCCAGTAAAATGGGAAAACGAACCTGGACCCCCTGTGGCCGTTAGGAAAGTCAAAGGAGTTCATACAGTGATTTCAGGCGCTTAGCACAGCGTCTGGCGCCTAATAAGCATTCAGGAAATGTTCTAATTATTACCACGAGACAAAGATCTCGTGCATCAGGCCGTGTAAGGCATAAGGTGGCATCAGTGTCCTGTGAGGATGAGCTGCGTTGCGGTAGGGGTTTGCCCGCAGGCTCGATCACCCAGGACTGTGCCTTAACAGCAGCTTTTGAGCTGTCCCCGGGCGTCTCCCACTCTTTGAGTCCTGCCTGTGGGTGCTGTGGTGTGGGCATAGCCCGCCTGGCCAGCGGGTGAGACTTGGGACTCTAATCTAGGGAAGCCTCAAACCCAAGCCAGCCTCAGGGCCCCTGAACCACAGAGTTGCCCTGCCTTCTCCTGGACAAGGTGCGCGTGTGGGCAGGTGTGTGGGGGCATATGGGGAGATGGAGGGTTCCTGAGCTTGTGCTTCCTAAAGTGTGTTTGCCTCCAGCGTCCCTAATACCGTCTGTCTCATTAAATCTTCTAAATAACCCAGAGGTTTTGATCTTCGTTGTTGGATCCTTGAGGTAACAAATCTCATTTCCTGGGATTAATATCAAGGAGTGGATCTTTGCCTCGGGCATCAAATGTTCTATCTGAATTTCTCCTTTATTTTAAAAGAAGTAGCAGATTTTTGCCCTTCTCTATTTTGGACAGCTTGTGGACCTTGATATTGTTGGATTCTAAGAATTCATTACTACAGTAAACAGAAGGGGCGCCTGGGGGGCTCAGTTGGTTAAGTGCCTGCCTTCTGCGCAGGTCATGATCCTGGGGTCCTGGGATCGAGGCCCATGTCGGGATCCCTGCTCCATGGGGAGGGTGTTTCTCGCTCTCCCTCTCCATCTGCTTGCTGTTCCCCCGGCTTGTGCTCTCTCTGTCAAATAAATACAATCTTAAAAAAAAAAAAAAAAAAAAGAAGAAGAAGATGGGGATCTGATTGTTGACCCTTGACTGAGGTAATGAGGCTTGAGGGTAAAATGAGGTCCTACTATGGCAAATAAAAGGAAGAAGAGTACCACACAGGGGTCATTAAAATAGAAATGCTGAGCACGTTTCTGTTTATGGGACATTATGGTATCATGTAATTGACATCTTTTGGCTCATAGGAAGTAACTTTTGACTTGTTTTTATGATTTAGTTATTTAAAATTAAGAAAATCCATGAAATTCTTATTTTAAGATGTCAAATTGCTGAAAACCTGATTAAGATCTGCAGGCCCTAAACACGCCTTTTCTATCTTATCTGATTCCCTGACAACCACATTCAACTTAAAACTGTGTCTTCTCTTTGCCCACTTGCTTTTATTTCTTGGATATTATGTGGTGACTGGATGTCCTGTTACCTGAGGGTTTTTAGCTTTTTCTGTGCTCTCCCTTGTCTTTCTTTAGGCTCATGTAGCTCTATCACAATTCTTGCCAAATCTATATTTAGGGTCTTCTTTTTTTTTTTAAGTTTTTATTTATTTATTTGACAGAGAGAGAGAGAGAGACCATAAGCAAGGGGAGCAGCAGAGGGAGAAGGAGAAGCTTACTCCCCGCTGAGCAGGGAGCCCAATATGGGACTTGATCCCAGGATCCCGGGATCATGGCCTGAGCCCAAGGCAGATGCTTCACCAACTGAGCCACTCAGGCACCCCTAGGGTCTTCGTTTTTCTAGTTATATAAATATTTTTAGCTGCTGATTCAAGAAGGGTACTGTGATTTCTTTCTTTTTCTTTTTTTTTTCTTGTACAGCTTTCCATTTTTCCCCGTTGTGAAGTGCTTCCTTTTTCCATTTGTTTCATTGTCCCTGTGTCTTATGGTGAGTGTTGATGCTTGGCAGCTGCTGCACCTGTCCTGCACAGTCTGGTTGTCTGTGGGAACGGTGGCCGTCTGTTCTGCTCTTCCATTTTCCTGAAGACATCTGTCCCGGTGCCCCCCTCCTCCTTTGCTTCAGGTGGACCCCCTCTCATCATGTGGGGGGTTTTTGTGTTTACTTTTCATTAGACTTTAGTTGAGTAGGTAGTATGTGCCAGTCATCTGACAGGGCCGCGTAATTGTCACACAGCCCTTGGATCCCCGGGCTTGTTCTTTTCCATTTTAAAGCAGAGGGCTCCGTGGTTTAGAGAGACCTCTCGTAGCTGTTAGAGTGTTGGGTTCAGGCCTGGATCCTTCCTGCTCAGAGGTCTCTTTGCTCTCTGGGGCCTTTTATTCAGAACAAGACACCTGGCACCTCCATGTTCAGGTCCTTTGATCTCTGGTGTCAGAGGCCAGAGGCGACATTCAAAGTGCAGACCTCACCTTCCTCTCAGAGGGCCACAGGGCTCAGAGAGGACTCATCTCCTTTCTGTCCTCCAGCAGGTGCATGAGACCTGTTGGCTAAGTCACTGTATCGGTCAACGTGAAGTCAAGGTGACTGGCAGCTGGGAGCGAGGCGGTCTCAGCCCCGTGTGCAAGCTGCCTGTGAGCAAGACTGCAGCCGGTGTGCAGGCCACACCGCCTGCCCCGGCACGTGGGTCATCTGAGAGGGGTCAGGCGGCTGATGTTCCACTGCCCTTCAACCGACTGTCATGCTTTTGCTTACGTAGTTAAAAGGAATATAGGAGAATGTTTTCCTGCGATATAGCAGGACTTGGGGGAAGCCCGGAGAGCTCAGCCATGCGGAGTGCAATCTGGAGACAATTTTGTTGTTTTTGTTTTGTTTTGTTTGTTTGTTTATTTATTTATTGGAGTTTCATTTGCCAACATATAGCATAACACCCAGTGCTCATCCCATCAAGTGCCCCCCTCAGTGCCCATCACCCAGTCACCCCTAGTCCCCCCCCCCCCGCCCGCCCACCTCCCTTTCCACTACCCCTTGTTCGTTTCCCAGAGTTAGGGGTCTCTCATGTTTTGTGGAGACGATTTTGATGCTTGGTTTTTATTATAATTTGTTTGTTTATGTTATGGACATAGAAACCTCAGACACGTTCCAGCTCACTCACTCGCTTGCTTTTCTTTTTATAATATTTTTTTCTCCCTCTAAACTATGTGGCTCACGTTGGATATGTATGCACGTGTGTGTATGTAACTTCTGTGTGTTTATGTAACTCGCATATGTACACATGTGTATTTATGCATCTGATTTTTTTTTTCCTCGACGGGATCTGTGTGTTTACACGGTTCTGGGTACCTGAGTGCACGTCGCTCTGGGCTAGTTTGCTGTGAGACCCTCCGGTGCCTCAGGCTCGTAGCCTCACTGCTGGTCATGGCTCCTTGTCGCTCCCTCACTTGATACCCTCGCTCTCTTTCCTTCTTGGTTCTGGAGAGGTGGTCTGTGCTCCAGCGTGCAGATGTGGGGAGAGGGGGAAGGTGGTCTGGGATGGCACGGGCAAGGGCATCTTCAACCTGGATGCCGGCCCGGGAGCCTCGCAGGCAGTGTTAGCTGCTCCCGTTTTTCCCGGTGCTGGGGAGCTACCTTGATGAGTCCTAGAGCCTGGTCCTCACGGCCCGCCCTCGAGGCCTGTGACATGGTGGGGCTTCCTCCGTGGTGGTTCTGAGGATCACAGTTCACATCCCACCGTGTTGGGGTGAATACTGACTTAGCCCCATTCCGCCCTTCTGCTATGGCAGAAGAAGTGGGAAGGTCTGGCCCGTAAACTCTGTCACACAACGTGAAACCGATTCTGTGGCCATGGAGACTGGGGAGTTCCGACAGCCGAGTCTGGTAGGCTGTGTAGACCATGCAGCTCAGAGTGTCCCCAGCCAGCGGCAGCCGTGTCACCCGGAGGCAGACGTGTAGAATCAGACTCTGCACTGCCCGGGCTCCCTGGGCTGCTTGTTGGTGTATTGAAGCTGGAGATGGATCATTATAGGAAAGAATAAATGAGATTCTGACAGGATTGGGCAGGAGGAGGTCTTGACATCCCTGCTGGAAGTGTGGGATTTATTTGCGGTACTAGGTGGTCAGCGTACGGTTTTTGAGGAGCATGTCTGTCTGGGAGTTAGGAGGTATGTCCTGAGAGCGTTCTTGCGTTGGGCAGAAGATTGGACCGGATGGGACTTGGCAGCCTGTGAACTCACGTCAATAGATCATTAGTAAACATACAGTTAATTTAAAGCATTGAAGTCAAGATACAGAGAATGTTGAAGTTAGGATATAAAGACTTGTGTGTATTTTTCTTGATTTAGACTTGTTTTGGCAGCTTTTCAGGATGTTTGCCCAAGAACAATTTAAATTTTAGGTTTTTAAAAAAATATTTTATTCATTCATTCATTCATTCATTCATTCATTCGAAACAGAGATAGAGAGGCAGAGACACAGGCAGAGGGAGAAGCGGGCTCCCTGCGGAGCGCCTGATATGGGACTCAGTCCTGGGACCTCCGGTCACGCCCTGAGCTGAAGGCAGATGCTCAGCCACTGAGCCACACAGGTGGCGCTTATTTATTGAATAGAGAAACAGGAAGTGTGCACAAGCAGGGGGAGAAGCAGAGAAGGAAGCAGACTCCTCCTCTGAGCAGAGAGCCTGATATGGGGCTCGACCCCAGGACCTTGAGATTATGACCTGAGCCAAAGGCAGATGCTCAACCCACTGAGCCACCCAGAATTTTAAGTTTAATCCTTATTTTTGTACATGCGTATCCCGAATTTCCCGGTCAATGTTGTGCTTGCTGGCTCGGCGCTGCTGGTACAGCTCTGGCTCCTCTTCTGGGTGTTCCTCTTCCCAGTCTTCATCCTTCTGTACTGTGTTTCTGTTGCGAGCCTAGACAACCCTGGGTGTGCTGATCCTATCATGCTTACTTGCAAGATGATGACGGAAGTCTATTTACATTAAGACAAGAAATACTACTACCACTCCTTGGCCGAGTTTTAGGGCTCTTTTCTGAAGGGGAGGGGAGTTATTTTATAGGACATACCATACTCGTGGTCAGATGGGAAATGGACTGGCTGCTTCTGAACTCGGTACTAAGACCCTGCATCTGAACGGTCTCGCACTTCAACACAAAGGTCATACAGTTACGCTTTATAGATTTGTTGTTTATTTGAATATTGTATACGTTATTGTCTGTTAATGATCATAATTTTTGTTTCGGATGTTTCTCCAGCATTGTTTGAATTTGAAATAGTATAAGTGAGACTACAGATGGCTTCACACGCATTCTCAGCGTCAGGGCAGGAGTGATCAGCTTTCCGGGTTTGAGCTGAATCTGTAATTCTCAGTTAACAGGACCGTAGTTCTTTATGATATTTCAAAAGTCTCTACAAACAAGATGATTTTTCTCCTGCACGCTTGTTTCTTTGAAACTTTTGGCCTTGAGAAGACCTCCTCGGGGCCCTGGGGGGCTCAGTAGGTTAAGTGTCCGACTCTTGGTTTCGGCTTAGGCCCTGATCTCAGGGTCATGGCATCAGGCCCCGTGTCAGGCTCTACGTTCAGTGGGAGTCTGCTTGGATATTCTCTCCCTCTGCCTCTCCTCTCTCTCTCTCTCTCTCTCTCAAATACCTAAATAAATCTTAAAAAATAAAAAAATAAAAAAAAAAAAAGAAGACCTTCTCTGGCTGGGAGGGCCATTGGTCCTTTGTTGGTCCTTCGGCAGACCCGCTGGGCCCATTGAGGTGGCTTGGGCGTGTCCACCTTGCCTGTTCCCGAGCCTCGGGCACTCTCCCGACACTGGCTTTTGGATCTGTGGTCACTAGCTGTTCTGATTTCTTCTTTTGAGGTTGGGTGTGGTAGTTTGTGTTTTCCTAAGAAATGCATTTATTTGGTTGCCAGGGACCGATGGTCTCCTGCGTGCCAGGCATTACTCTCCGCCCTGGAACACGGCGGGGAAGGAGCCGAACCCAAGCCCGGCAGCCCTCCCTCCCGGAGGCCAGTGTCGGGGCACCGTGTCGGGTGTTCTTCTAAGGCTCCTCAGTCACGTGCCTACTTTATTTGTTTTCATTCTTTTTTATTAATGGAAGCATTTAGACCACGAATTTTTTTCTGAACATTGACTTCTTGACTTTACTGTTTTCTGGGTATCTCATAGTTTTGAACTTGATGTCTTTTGTTACCTGACACTCTCTGGACTCTTTCTCAGCCCTGCTCCCATCCCCTGCTGCGTGTGGGGGCCCCTCCTGTGGCGGCTCTGCTCTTCCCTGGCCCTGCCTGTGGTTGTCCTGCCCTATCGTCTCCCAGCCGTGCCTTGATTTTTTTCCCCCCGTTTACTTTTCTGTTCTTTTTTTCTCTCTCCTTGAAGGCTGATTGCTCTGTTAGGTTTACAGTTGTGTGCTGGTGTGCATAGCATGGGCTCCGGCTCTTCTGTGGCGGCCTGTGGCAGCGTGCGGCCAGCACGTGTGCATCTTCTGAGGTCTTTTCCCACTGTCCTTGCCTGGCTGTCCCTCCTGGTGGTATCCTCGCAGGGCTCCTGGGCTCCTTTGATCCTGGGCTCTCATGGCGAGCCTTCCTGTCCAGCTGCCGTGGGATCTGTATGCAGAGTCGGGCCAGGCCCGAGCCCCAGGCTGGCAGGAATTCCTGCAGCCCAGGCTTTGGTTTGTGGGTGAATTCTGCAGCCCTCATTCATCCCTGGTGAAGATGGTGGCCCGGGCGGGCTCCCCACAGTGCGGCACCCCCTCCACTCCCTGGGGCCAGCGTGCTTCCAGGCAGGATTGCCCGGCTGCCCGGCCTGCTCTGACTCTTGCCAAAGCCCACGCACGAGCCCTGCCACCAGCCGTGTGCCTGTCCTGCTGTCCCATCCCTGTGGTGCCTGCACTGACACCTGTGCACCTGTCTTCTTGGGGGTGCCGCTGCCCGTGCACTCTTCAGACTCTTCTCGGCTCTCACCTCTGCATTTGAGTCTCTGTTCTTATGGTGTGTGTTTGGATTATAGATGTTTCTGAGTTTCATTGAAGATAGTCGCTGTTTCTGCTTTTATTCTCCTTGCTTTTGTGTAATTCCCTAGGGTTTGGAAGAGTGAAATGAAGACATTAACCTACTGCTTGGAAACCTGAGGTCCCGATTTGACTTGTTGAGATGGGAAGGGGAGGGTGAACTGGAATAAAGACTCCTGTCTGGAAAGTTGAGTAAGAGGTTGTGACAATGTAGTTCAAGCAAGGTATGGGGAGGGGTGGCGGTGTGTCTGGAGAGAGGGCAGGATGCGGGGTTCGGGGTTCCCGTGTCATAGGCCTGGTAGGCAGGAGGGGGTTGGCGAGGGGCTGATGGCCAGAAGCGCAGGCCTAGGGAGGGGCCTCGGGTCAGTGCAGCTGACAGAGTGGTGCCGGGGGCTCTACCGCGGACCTGGTGACAGTGCTGCAGGCAGGCAGCAGGAGTGCCCCCATCTCCGGGCAGGCGGGGAGGGGCGTTTGCTAGAAGAAAGTGTGGGCACAAAGCCACAGTGAGAGCAGGGGGATGGGTGGTGATGTACTGGGTCATTGGGGGCCAAGGGACAGAGTGGCCCTGTGTCAGGGGTGTCTGGCGGCTGCGATGCCTGGGACCACGAGGCCAGTGCTGCAGGGTGGTGCAGCGGGGCCAGGTCGTCAGAAGGGGGGCAGTCGGTCAGAGTCGACGAGGGCTTTCCCTGTTTACGCCACCATCAGCGACGGGAAGAGTGGAGGTCTGGCAGCAGCTGGAGAAGCAGATGAGTCAAGGTGTAAGATATTTTCAAAGGATGAGGGGACATGTGACTGGGTTTTCCCAGTTGAGGGGAAGAAGCCAGAGAAGAGAGTGACAGAAAAGAGAGCGGACTGCCCAATGTTTTGTGCTGCAGGCAGGCAGCAGGGGTGCCCCCATCTCCGGGCAGGCAGGCAGGGGTGCCCCTTTCCTCTGGGCAGGTGGGCAGGGGCACCCCCATCTCCGGGTGGGCAGGCAGGGGTGCCTCCATCTCCGGGCAGGCGGGCAGGGTCGTCTTGATGAACTAGAGGCAGCTCTCCATAAACATGCTGTTTCCAGGGGGAGACCACTTAGTGTAGCAGGTTAGACCTACCTGGTTTCTGTGGCTTGAAGCACAGGTCCTGCCCCACCTGCTAGCCTCCCAGCAGCACCTTGACCTTGCCCGAGGTGTGCTCGTGGAGGGGGGTTGGGGGGTGGGGGCATTTCAGGTGAGGAAGCAGGCTGGACGCTAACTAGAGGAAGCATTTATTTGATCAGATTAGTAAACACAGGACTACAATCTTGAATTTCCCAAGGGAATTCTGGGTACTCGGCGGGACCAGAAGGTTATAGGATTTGCGCCTGTCATGGAGTAGAACTTTCCAGTGCTCCCATGGCCCTGCCCACTGACAGCATCTCCAGTTGTCCTGCGTTGGCTCACTACACGGTGAGATAGAGGGAAAGAGCTGTGTCAGGAAAGCACCGTGGCCTTTCTTTTGGGAACAGGTCATGGGATGATAATAACGTGACCCATACTCTACCTTCAATCTCATATATACATATCTTACTTGTGTTGCCAGGTCCCTGCATCACCATAACAGTAAAGAACCAGACTCAAGGCTACAGGTCAGGGTGGTTCTTCTCTAGGAGCTTTGTGATCATGACTAAGTCACTTAACCTCTCTGGTCCTCAGTGTCTTTGTCTTCTAAGTAGGAATAATATTATCCCTCCTGACTTTGGGTCTCCTTCATTGAATATGGAGATGAAGCAAGGTAAAATACATGGAGCTGTTTTGTGACCTCTTACACCCTAAAATTTGATCTTATAATAATGAGGTCATTGGAGTACCTCAAAGTCATCATTATGACTAGACTTAGGAAGGTCATTTGATCATTCACTTCATCAAAGGACCAGAATTACGGACAGATATACATATGTTACCCAATTGGCCAGAGTTAAATTATTATTATTATTATTATTTTTAGATTATTTATTTATTTATTCATGAGAGACACAGAGAGAGAGAGAGAGAGAGAGGCAGAGACACAGGCAGAGGGAGAAGCAGGCTCCATGCAGGGAGCCCGATGTGGGACTTGAACCCAGGTCTCCAGGGTCACACCCTGGGCTGAAGGCAGCGCTAAACCGCTGGGCCACCTGGGCTGCCCGAGTTAAATTATTATTATAATTTTACCTAGTGTACTAAAAAGATCTTAGATTATTATTATTTTTAAAGATTTTATCCATTACTCATGAGAGACACACAGAGAGAGGCAGAGACACGGGCAGAGAAGCAGGCCCTAGCAGGGAGCCCGATGCAGGACTTGATCCTGGGACCCCAGGATCATGCCCTGGGCCGAAGGCAGACGCTCAGCCTCTGAGCCACAGGCATCCCAAGATCTTAGATTAAATGTTTTTGAGATTTCACTGTAATTTTTAAAGATTCAGTTTAGATTTTTTTGTCAGAATAATTCTCTTCAGTTTTTTATTTTTATTGATTCATTTTGGAGAGTGTGTGCTTGCGAGCTGGAGGAGGGGCAGAGGGAGAGAGAATCTTGAACAGACTGAGCCCAACGCGGGCTCCATCTCATGGCCCTGAGATCATGACCTGAACTGAATTCAAGAGTCGGATGCCCAACTGACCGAGCCACCCAGGAGGCCCCTCCTCTTTAGGTTTTTAAGAAAGAAGGGTCTTCTGTAAACCACGGTAGCTTTTGTGTCTGAAACCGATGATCTCTTAGACTTTATTTCCTCGCATGCTCACCGTCAGCCCTGCGTGGGGCTGTAGTTCTGGGCTCCGTAAATTGCTTTAGAATGAAGCAGGTTGGATGCTGGGTTGTTACGCACACAGCAGCCTCTGCGGCCCCGAGCTGCCCTTCCGTTCCGTCCGATGGCCTGATACAATTTACTTCTTTCTGGTATCTTCTGTTTTACGGTGATGGCATTAGGTCCTGCTTTCTGCCTGGACTTGAGCTCCTGGCTGTGTTTTGATAAATGTGGATTTGCTGTCTTGTGGTCTGGGCAGGCTCTGGTGCACGGTCCTTTCCCACCTGCTTTGTTTTGGGCCTTGTCTGCTGCCTGCACCAGTGAGTTTCCTGAGGGCAGGACGGGTCACTTCCCATCTGTGGGACCTGCCACAGCACGGCCACCAGGCGGGGGTTGTGTAGTCGGCTCGGTATTGCTGACTTGAAGCATAGACAAGTCTTCATGGAAAGTCATCATTTCCTCTCAGATAAATCCTTTTCTGGGCCCTGTTTTGGAGACTTTCAGGCTTTTTCTGTTGAGGTGATGGTATGTCCCTGTATCTGAGTCTTAGCATCCTTGTTTGAAGGTGGAGCTAGTCCTGCATCCCCTCTGTTGACTTGAGTTCTGCCTTTGGAGCAGCCGGGGTCTTGTCTCTGTGACGGTGTAGACGCTTCCTCGCCATTTTTCTCTAACCAAGTGGTGTTCAAATTAGATAGGATTCAGGGGGTCTGTGAATTTGCTGGTATTAATGTGCAAAATTCTAATCGTAGATATGCACATTTTTGGCAGAAAGTATATAGATTCACAAAGAATTAATCAGTTTTGCAAAGAGGTCTAAGACTCTAGTTTGTCAAAGAGATTGTAGGCTCATTGGCTAGAATATCTAATAATGTGAACACTGTCCTGGATGTGTATTTTCTTGGTGTTACCGAAATGTATTCTGATAGGTGATGTTTCTGTGCCAGGAACACAAAACAGTTGACGTTTTTGTGAGGAGGTGTGGGGCCATAGGTGCTGTGATTGCATTTTCTGAGAGCATGACTTGAAATTGTTGTCTCCAGACCTTTTGGGAGAGGACACTCAGAAGGTCTTGTGGTTCACCCCAGTCATGGAAACCAAGTCTAAACCAGACAGACTGAATGGTCAGGACAACTGCTATACTGTTTCTCTTACCCTGTGTTAAAATGAATGAATCAAGAAATTGAGAAAAACACATAGGAATTAGATGTTATAGAGGAGGAAGCGGAGTGTTATGCCTGTTTCTAGCTGCAGGTGGGAAGAGAGCATGTGGACAGTGGCCCATGTAGTGAACTATGCAGGGCGGTATCCATTTCCCATTGCTGCCATAACAAGTCAGCACCAATTTAATGGTTTAAAAGAACAGCACTTCCTACCTTAACCATTCTGTAGTTCCGAAGCCCAGTATGGGCCTCACTGGGATTAAATCCAGGCTTTGGTGGGGCGGGGACCTGGAGCCTCAGGGGACGATCTGTTACCTCGCCTTCTCAGTCCATGGAGTCCCTCCATCTCCAAAGTCCGCAGCAGCTGCCCCCATTCTCCCAGCTGCTTGCACCCTTCATAGGCTTCCTGCGTCCCTCTCATGCTAACACCTCTTGGTTCTCTGGTTCTCTCTCTCTCTCTTTTAAAGATTTAAAAATTTATTTTGAGAGAGAGAAAGCACACAAGTAAGGGGGAGGAGCAGAGGGAGAGGGAGAAGCAGACTCTCCACTGAGCAGGGAGCCCGATATGGGACTTGATCCCAGGACCCTGAGATCATGACCTGAGCCCAAGGCAGATGCGTTACCGACTGAGCCACCCAGGCGCCCCTCTGGTTCTCTCTTCTGCTAGATCTCTCTGCTGACAGCCACAAAAGGTTTTCTGCTTTTAAGGACCCATGTGACTAGATAATTCAGGATAATCTCTCCATTTCAAGATCCTTAACCTTATCACACATGCAAAGTCTCTTTGCCATATAAATAAACATATGCACAGGTTGTGGGGACTGGAATAGGGATGTGGACACTTTATGGGGATCCTTATTCTGCTTCCCCTAGGCATCAAAGCATGAACTATAGGGATATAGGGACTTGATCTAGGCAGTTACTGGTGTATTGCAAGAGAGCCAGGTTTGATTTTGTAAGCCTGAAATACTAGTCACAACACTAATAGTAACCAGTTTTCCTCTTTAGGCCTCAGACTCTTCACTTGAAATTATTTTGTCTTTTAATTAATGAACCTATGTAGCCTAGGTATTGTAATTCCTGCTGTGGTGTACCACCCAGATTTCTCTTTCCAGAAGTCCAGCAGATTCTGGGATTATGAGTGGCTGATAGCTCTCAGTGGGTCCTGGTTTAGAGTTTGCCCTCAGCTGAACAGAGCCACGTTGTCCTAAGTCACACCCCTCTCCAGGGACAGCCTGCCTCTAATGAATGATGGATGGGGGTGGAGGCTGGGTAGCAGAAGGGCCTGGCCATGACGGCTCCACTCTGGGGGGCCACCCCATCTCCAGCTTCCCCATGGCATTGCGGTCCCTCTGTGTCCTCTGCACAATCTTGCTTCCTTCACGCCTTCACTCCTGCTTCTTCCATGGCGTCGTTTCCAAGGGTGTTCCTAGCAAATCTGTGCACAAAGCTTGATGTTTTACAGCTTGTTTCCCAGAGAACCTGATCATCTGAATGCTTGGCAGGCCCCTTTTTGTTGTTTGTTGTTTGGCTTTTGATCATGATTTTGACTTGTTTTATGACCAGTGATTTTTGATTGAGTGTTTGACATTGTGGGAAAAAAAACGATGGAAACTTTGGATGTCTTTGTCTTCCTCCAGAGGGTTTACTATTACTTCTGGCGGGTAGCTGGCTGGCTCTGGAGCACCAGTCTGCTCAGATCACTTAAAATCCAGTCGTGGACCAAGATGACCTGGAGCGTTATTCTGTGCAGATTGACCTCCTTCTAGTTCACCTTCACTTCTGGCCTGTGCCCTACGGGTCCCTGACCCAGCACTTAGTGCTTCGCTGGCCTTTCTCTGTGGTGGGCCCTGTGCTCTGTCTGTACCCTCCACCCATGAGCCTGTCAGAGGCTTTCCTCAGTGTCAGCTGCTAGCAACAGTTTCCAGACCGACAGATTACCTCCAGCCGAAGGAGGGGCACGGAGGTCAGGCTTGTGTTTCTAAGCCTCCTTCCTTTCCAAGATCTGGGCATTCATTCACCACTGTGGTAGCTTCTGAGACCTTGAAACAAATTCAGAGTATCTTGTGTAGTTTGTATAGTTATCCTCTGCTGGAGGCTGCCTTGCTGTTGCTGGGAGCCGTTTTCTGCTGTTCTGGTGAGGGATGACTTGTTTTATCAATCTATTTCTGTTGAAAATTATGGTTTTATTAAAAATACCATTTACATCTTTATTGCTTATTTTTTATGCTCATTTATAATTGTTTCCATTTACATTTGAATGGAATTGTTGTGTCATAAAATATAAACAGATAAAGGCTTTGCATAGATGTTTCTAAGTTGTGTGGCGGGCACTTTGTACTAATTGATACTCCAGCAGCAGTAGAGGAGGTAACTGCCTTTTGAATCTCTAACTGTGAAATCTAACTTCATAAACATGTGTGCATTTTCCTTCGTCCCGCAGGCACGTGCTCTAACACCTCAGACTGCAGAAACAGATGCCATTCGGTTTTTGGTTGGGACGCAGTCTCTTAAATATGATAATCAGGTAACTATTTTTGACATATGTATACATGTTAATTACTAAGACTATTCTTAGTTTTATAACCATTTTGCTCTTGATTTTTCAAGTAACATTTGAGAAAATCAGTGCCACACAAACAAAATAAAACTTGCATTGGGATTTAAATACCCAACTGTATGTAATAACTGAGTTCAATAATTTAAACTTACTCTGTGTAGCATCACTGTCATAGTTTTTGTGGTTATGAAGGGTTTGCTGTGTAAGTGATTGGGAAGCAGTCCTGGGGACGTGGTTGGCACCCCTGCTTCTACCCGGGCCGGTGGGTGGCCATGCGAGGTGCTGACAGCATTCTTCCCAGCTGAGCCTGGGTGGGCCCATAAACCATCAAGTTCTAGGCTTTTGCTGCTACTCGCTCCAGGTCCTGGAGTGGCTGTTCAGGCCACTGTCGTAGAGTGTTGTCTGCTCACAGATCAGCGTTCAGTTCGTGACTTGACGCACACATATGACCTTGACACACAAGGATTAACCTTGCTGGACTTCATTTTCCTCATCACCGAGATAGAGATAAAGCGGCCCGCTTTCTGTACCTCACAGATGCTGAGGGTGTCGCGAAGATGTATACTGTTGGATCCTGGGGAAAAGCACCAAAGGCCACGTGACCTGGTGCAGGGCCTCTGCCCAGGTACCACTGTCACACAGGGGAGTGGCTTTAACATAGCTGTAAAAGAGTGTTTGGTGCTGGGTGTGTGTAGTGACCTTGCCACCCTCGTATTGCTGACGAGGGATTTTAAATTGGCGTAATCATTTTGGCAACTGATTTGGTGACATATATTAAGAGCTTTATAAATAAATGTTTATATTACTTAACCCTCATTTCCTATACCCAAAACATAGGGAAGGCTTTATATGCAAGGAATTTTATTGTAATGGTACAAATAATTGCAAAACAATTAGAAGCAAACAAAATGTGCCCGTGTTAGTTTGGTTGAAGCTGCTGTCTATGCTGGCAGATTCTCCTGGTTGGATCTGATTGAACCTGGTTCCTCATGGTGCAGTGGTTGTCATTGACTGCGCTCATTAAGTTATAAACTCGTATGGTTCGTAATTTAAGAATTGTTAGACGATTCAGTGAAATGTTAAAATAGTATATATTGTGTGATCACAATTGTGTTAGAAAAGTAAATCATTTTTCAGTAGACACAAGCATTGAATCATTAGGCATATACGTCAACTAATGTTATGTCACATCAGTTATACCTCAATTAGAACAGCTGTGGATAAAGTACAAAATTGAGTGTCTGTGTACAGTAAAGACTAGGAGGAAACAGGTCAAAAAGCCTCACACTTTGACCCCGGTTACCTTTGGGTAATGCAAACATTTGTGAGGTAATTTTCATTTTTCTGAACATGTGTGTGTGTCACTTTTCTTCTGGAAGAATGTCAGGTGAGAATGGTTTATTTATGAAAATGGTTTCCAGTGGCTGTCTCTCAGGGAAGAGGGACTCGTGCAGTCTGGGGGCTGTTGCTCGCTTGAGGGAGGGGGTGCCTAATGGGCCCTCGCTCACAGCATGCGTGTGCGTGTTCCCCTCACACATGATGTGCCCTGCTCACATGTCCCGTGCATGTTCCTCCTCTGTACAACCTGTGTTTCTCTCCTGCGTGATGGGCTTGGTTCCCCTCACACGCAGCACGTGTTCTTCAGAGGCTGGCTGCCAGCCGGGGCTCCAAGAGGACCCACCCCCCAACCCCGGGAGGCGTGAGCACAGCATTCCCCATCCTGCTGCTCTCTAGAAGCAGTACCGTCCTTCCTCTGTTTCCCACTGATGATATTATTATTATTATTACTATTATTATTATTATTATTATTATTAAAGGTTTATTTATTAGAGTCCACGTGGGGGGTGGGGAGGAGCAGAGGGAGAGAGAGGGGAGAGGGAGAGGGAGAGGGAGAGGGAGAGGGAGAGGGAGAGGGAGAGGGAGAGTCTCAAGCTGACTCCCTCCCCATGGAGTGTGGAGCCAGAAGCAGGGCTTGATTCTATGACCCTGAGATCCTGACCTGAGCTGAAACCTAGAGTCGGGCACTCCTCTCCCTGAGCCGCCCAGGCGCCCTGCCCACTGATGCTCTGGTTATAACATGATTACCTGGTGCATTTGCCAGTGATGACAACTGGCCCCTCTGCACCCCGGCTCCTGCGGCCCCTCCTGCTTGTCTGCCGACGCTGGGGGTGGCCGGCTCCGCAGCCAGGTGTTGGGATAGGCCAGGGAAGTGGGGCCTGTGCCCCAGGGGCGGCCCGTCAGCCAAGGGCCAGAGACACACACACCTGCAGGATGGGGAAGCGGGGGAGCTGCTCAGGACTGGGTGGGGACGAGTCTCACACCCGCGACTTCAGTGGACGCATGTCATCGACCCCCTTTCTAGGCAGGTGGGGGGTTGGCCCTGCACAGTTGTGAGGGTTTTCACAGATGAGCGAGCTGGAATGTGGCAGAAACACAGCTGTTCCCCTTCCCCTTCCGCCTCCTACCCCACCCCCCCACCCCCACCCTGCAGCACAGGTGGTCAGGGTTACGAACTAGGGGCGTCCTGCTTGCTTCCCTGCAGATACCCACACAGATGGTGCTGGTGCTGGGGGCTGTGCTGGTGCTGGTAATGGGGGCGGCCCCAGATCAGGCCGCCCAGGCGGAGGTGGGGTGGGGGTGTGGGGGGCTTGGGGGGTCCTGCTCACAGGCCTCTGGTGGGCTGACTGCTGGCTGGCTGGTGAGGGTTAATGGCTTCTGGCTTTGCCTGGGGCCATCAGCTCCTGGGCAGTCATTAGTTCCCTAGAAAGTGCCAGTCCCTGAATCAGTCCCAATTAATTCAGCTGTGCTATTTTCTGAAAGTTTTTGGAGCTGTCACAGTTGCTGGCCTTTTGTTGTCAGATGAACTGCTTTACTTTCTGTCCCTGGTTTGCACGGGGTTACGTGTTGAGAGCAGGATGAGTGTGCGTGGAGTCTTTCATCTTTCTGGATTCTCCTTCATGGGAAGGTGGGGAAGGTGGGGTTCTTTCCACAGAGGGTACGTGCTCACTGGCTGTCCAGTGGGGGATTTTATGTATGTATGTATGTATTTATTTATTTATTTATATTTTAATGATTTTATTTATTCGAGAGAGAGAGAAAGAGCAAGCACAAGCAGGGAGGGGCAGAGGGAGAAGCTGACACCCTGTTAAGCAGGAAGCCTGATGTGAGACTTGATCTCGGGGCCCCAGGATCACGTCCTGGGCTGAGACAGACGCCCAACAGACTGGGCCACCCGGGAGTCTCCAGTGGGGGCACCTTACGCAGAGACTCAAAACAAGGGATTCCAGGTTGAAGGAGTTGATGTGCTTCTGTGCTATGCTTTTCCCAAAGATTTCCTTTGTCTTTTGCTACCTGGGAGATGAGTGCCAGGGTGACAAGCGTGCAGACTTGTCCTCTCTCAGCACGGGCCGTGGAAAGGCGGATCCCTGAAGGGAGTGACACTCAGTGGCTTCATTGCCTGGATCGATTTTTTTCCTTTTTGTTTTTAATTTGTAAACTCCATTTTTTTGTTTGTGTTTTGAGTAAGGACAGCTTTGCTCATGAGCCCTGCTGCCTGCAAGCTTGTCCTCAGTGACCCTGAGAGTCACCTGGGCCTTTGTTAGACATTGAGGATCTCAGCCCCAGCCCAGACTAACCGAACCCCGTCTCCCAGCTCCACACCCCTTCTTCCCATTATTGATTATATCTCAGAATTTCTTTTTGAAACATAGAGTTCTCTATGTCTTTTTAGTTGTTGGATTTATATCTAAAAGCATATAATAAAAACACAGCGGGAGGTATTGCGGTGACCTGTTTAGGTTCCAGCTTTTTCCCCAGCCCTGGAGCAGATGCTGTGAAAGGCTTCCATCTTGTCCGCTTGTTATGGTCTGGATGTTTGTTTCCCAGATTCATAGGTTGGAACCTAACCCCCCAGGTGATGGTGTGAGGGGGTAGGGCCTGTGGAAGGTGCTTAGGTCATGACAGTGGAGCTGCCATGGATGGGATTGACCCAAAGCTTCCTACCCTTCTACACAGCGAGAGGGTGGCCATCTGATCCAGGACGACGGCTGTCACTAGACCCGATCATGCTGGCACCCTGCTCTCAGACTTCCAGCCTCCAGATCTGGCAGGAATAAATTTCTCTTGTCTATAAGCTACCCAGTTGGTGGGATTTGTTGCAGCAGCCCACATGGACTAGGACACTGCTTTTCTAGGAAATGCCCTCACTGGGTGCCAAGAGGGTGTTGAACGCAGGTCTGCCTGCCTGCCTTCTTTCCTTCTTTCCTTTCTTACTTTCTCTCTCTCCCTCCCTCCTCTCTCACTTTCCCTCCCTCCCTGTCTCTCTCACTTTCTCTCTCTCTCTCTCCCCCTCCCTCCCTCTCTCCTGGCTGCCAGGCATGCTTTGGCTTCACGGAGAAGGATGTTCATATACTGGGGTTTATTAGCTTCAGGATAGACATAATACAGACAGGTAAATGGTGGCCATGTGGGCGTATTAGGTATTGGGGAAAGTGCAGCAGGTTTGATGTTAACTTTGTTTTTTTTATGAATTTATTTTTTATTGGTGTTCAATGTGCCAACATATAGAATAACACCCAGTGCTCATCCCATCAAGTGCCCCCCTCAGCGCCTGTCACCCAGTCACCCCCACCCCCCGCCCACCTTCCTTTCCACCACCCCTAGCTCGTTTCCCAGAGTTACGAGTCTTTCATGTTCTGTCTCCCTTTCTGATATTTCCCACTCATTTTTTCTCCTTTCCCCTTTATTCCCTTTCACTATTATTTATATTCCCCAAGTGAATGAGACCATATAATGTTTGTCCTTCTCCGATTGACTTAGTTCACTCAGCATAATACCCTCCAGTTCCTTTGACTTGTCACTTAAAGTCTTAGCTAAAGGATCACTAGATGTTTCAGTTAGAAGAAAGCAATCCTAGAAATCCATTTTCCTAAATATACTTAAGCTGAAGCAAGAACTCAGAACGAGTGACTTCCTCAGGGTGAAGTGGCCAGGAAGTGGCATAATCAAGCCTGGAAGCAGGTCCTTGGATCCCAGATGCTTGGGCATCCTGTGTATCCCCTGAGGCTGAACGGACTGTGCTGAGACGGAGTTTCAGGGGTGCTGACTAGAGCTACGAGGAGAGAGCACGGAGGTACGAGGCCATCTGAACCACTTGCTCTCTCAGGCCTCTAGCCACCTGCGGTGTCCTGTGTGCTTCTTAAGGACCTGCCTGGAGGCGGCCTGTTCGTTTTCTGTGGATGACAGTCTGCCGAGGGTGGGCGAGCCCAGTCCTTTATCCTGGTGGCTGGACCCGTCTATCCTGGTGGCTCATGGGCCAAAGCCAGCGACAGTACGACATGCCTGTGGCCAACCCGCTGGATTCTTAGCTTTCCCTGAGAAGGGAGTTTTTAAGTTTTTATTTCTAATTTTATCCATTATTTAATTTTTTTCTTTTAAAAAAATTCATAAGAATTTGTTTACCTTCAGTTCAGGAGGAGAGATGAAGTGGAGAGACTGTACAATGGCCTGGAGTGACAGGCTCCAGTCTGGCTCCAGGCCACAGAGGAGCCAGGGTCTGTGGGCAAGGGACAAGGGACACCCTTCTCTAAGGCCCGATTCTCCAGGAAGATGACGAGTGTGAACATCTTTATGGGCTTCCTAATGAATTTTATGACTCTTCCTCCTAACTTCTTATATAGAGAGTCATCTGGGCCCGTAACCCTGCACTAGTAAACCCGACTGTAAAAGATTTAATAATGGTAATTCAAAATAGATGAGTTTGGTCTTCATTATAAGCTGTTAAAACATTTAAAAAACTCAGATATGGTGTGAAGCACATCAAGTGAAGATTAAGCGCTACCCAGATGACCACGTCTGCCCGGCCCTCTTAGCCAGTGTTCATTGGTCCTCCTTCTGTGCCCCCATAATCTTTTGCACTCACGAGTTACAGTGTCGTCTTGGAATTGTCTTCATAACTGGCCTGGAGCTGCATAAATGTATTCCTCCGAGTATTTCTTTGTGTGTCCAGCGTAAGCTGGGGAGTGGGCCGTGCCCTGAGGACAGACGGTTGGAGCCTCGGTCTCCTCTGAAGTCAGGAGCTGATTTCTGCTCACCTGCTGCAAAGCCCAGGGGAGAGCGGGGAGCCTCCGTGCGCCCCGGATGGCCTGGGGCTTCAGAGCACCTGCTCTGGAATGCTGCTTCTAACCGAATGAGACACCCGGCTTCACCTTTGAGGCCTGGGTTCCTCCATCCGTGGACTGTGGCTAATGGTGCACGCGCCTCTGTTAAGGATTAGTAGAAATAATGTGCGTCAAATAGCGCCGTGCCTGGCCCATGTACCTCTTGGCCGTTATGACCCATCTCTTCATTGTCCTGGCGTCTTACGGTCCATCCTGAACATAACATTTCATGAAGATGTGTTCTGTGGGCCTGCCCACGATCCCACTCCACTGTGAGTGATGCTACGTGGAAGAACCTTAGACTGTCAGGCTTGCAGATGAAGGTTAAGGGCCATAGTATCAGTGCGTGTCAGATTAGGAGAGGAGGACTTGGGGGGGTTTTTGGCTTGGCCCTCCTTCCTGCTGTGTCTGTGTGCCCGGAGGTGTAGAAAGGAGCCTAGAGGAACTTTGGGTCAGGCCTTGGAGCCTGTGGACAGCATGTTCTTGGTGATGGAAGGGTGTCCTGGCGAGGTTGTGAGAGGGAAGGCCCTTCCCTAGGTGAGCGCGGCCTGGAGCAGGGGCGGGGGCGCTGGGCAGGAGAGCCGGGCAGCCAGGGGTCCTGGGCCAGCGGGAAGAGTCCTGGGGTGCAGGGCGCTGGGAGTCAGTGCAGCTGACGGCGGGCTTGCTTTGGGGTGGGTGGATGGAGCCAACAAACGGGAATTCTGACGCCAGAGCTCTGGTGGTGTCACCGTGTGGGGCTCCTGGGCCTTTAGTGCACGGCAGAGGCACAGAAAAGGAGGGAACAGGAAAGAAGTGCGTTTCAGCGCATTCATTCATGTTTTCAGTCCTAATGGATTTCCAGATAAGTAGGAAATCTGTCAAATAATGAAGAAAAACATTTACTCATTAACTTAACAACACAAAAGTTATTCCAGATTTTGTATATTGCCTAGTAGTCTGTGTTCACATGTGACTTTTATATAATTGCGTGCCATTTTATATTCTGCTTGTAAACTTTAATGCTTTCATAGTATTTTTGGTATTTATAATTGCTCTTTATCATTATTTTTTTAAAATTTTTATTTATTTATGATAGAGAGAGAGAGAGAGGCAGAGACACAGGCAGAGGGAGAAGCAGGCTCCATGCACCGGGAGCCTGACGTGGGATTCGATCCCGGGTCTCCAGGATCGCGCCCTGGGCCAAAGGCAGGCGCCAAACTGCTGCGCCACCCAGGGATCCCTCTTTATCATTATTTTTAAAGAAGATTTTATTTATTTGAAAGAGAGTGTGCACATGTGGGGAGGAGGGGCAGAGGGAGAGGGAGTAGCAGACTCCCCGCTGAGATCCCATGACCCTGAGATCATGACCTGAGCCCAGACCAAGAGTCAGACACTCAATTGACTGAGCCACCCAGATGCCCCGCCCCGTCTTTTTCATGGTTTTTAAAACTATATAATACTCCATAATTTTCTTGTTGTTCATTCATTCTCTGGGACAGGTTTTAAGAAATCAAATTATATCAATTTCAACATTTACGTAGTTTCTATTTACATGTTATAATAAATCTTTAGAAAGAATTATTCAAATGTACGATGTGTACCGATTTTACCACAGCCTTCCCAGGGTGCATTGTCACCATTCAATCAGCCTCACAGAATTCTTATTTTAAATGTTAATGTCATGAGGTACAATAAAGAATGATTTTTTCTCACTTTTGAATTTTGGTTATACTCACTCTAGTGGATTTGTGTGTAAGGTGTAATGTGCCCACACTCCATGTGTCTAAAGTAGCCAGTCTGACATCTTTTACACACTCATGCACACACTGACACCCACCCCATGCCTGCAGGACCGCCACCACCATCACCGACAGCCGCTGCGGCCCGTTTTACAGATATGCCAGCGCTTACTTCCCCATCCCACTGTAGATGGACGTCTGGGCTGTGCACCGCTCTTGGTGCAGCATCATGAACGAAGCTGCCGTGAGCTCTCTGGTGTGTGTCCTTTGCCCAGGTGTCAGCTGGGTATAGAGCCAGCAGTAGGTACGGGCATAGGACATGTGCATGTTTAACCTTAGTAAGTACTGCCAAATATTTTTCTCAGGAATCCATTATTTAGTAATTATTGATGGCTTTTTAAATGTGTAACATGTCCATGGAGGGAGAAAATATTTACAGGTAAAATTCTCTCATGTGTGGAGGGAAAAACTTACCAAAAGCAGTTTTATTTATTTATTTAAAAAAATTATTTGAGAGAGAGGAAGAGAGGGTGGACACACAGGGGAGGGACAGGGGCGGGGGCAGAGGGACAGTCAGACTCCTGCTGAACAGGGAGTCTGATGCCAATGCCAGGCTCAATCTCAGGACCCCAAGATGCTGACCTGAGCAGAAGGCAGACGCTTCACCGACGGAGCCGCTCAGGCAGCAGTTTTATTTATGTATTTATTTATTTGAAGATTTTATTTATTTATTCTTGAGAGACACACAGAGGCAGAGACAGGCAGAGGGAGGAGCAGGCTCCCTGCAGGGAGTTGGATGTGGGATTCGATCCCAGGACCCCGGGGTCATGACCTGAGCCCAAGGCAGATGCTCAACCACTGAGCCACCCAGGTGCTCCTGAAAGCAGTTTTAGAAGTAAAAGTAACAGGAATGGTTATTCATCTCTTCCTGCAGAGGCGAGGGGAGGCCCGAGTGTGCACTGGCTTCACCGTGGTGTTTCTTGTAATCTTTATCTTCAGTGTTGCACGGATGCACAGTCACACAGGCTTGCGGTGTCCGTGTGGGGTTTGAATCCTGAGTCCAGAGCTACCCCTTCCAGGGACCGGTGATTATTGTTCTGTTAACACTGGGCATAAGAGGAAGCAGTGAGGACAGGCACCAGGCCCACTGGGCCACGCGTGGCACAGAGAGGCTTCTGGGTATCATGGAAACATTTTTATATTTATTTTTATTTATTTTTAGTTTTTATTTTTTATTGGAGTTCAGTTTGCCAACATATAGCATAACACCCAGTGCTCATCCCTCCAAGTGCCCCCCTCAGCCACCCCGCCTCCCGCCCACCTCCCTTTCCACCACTCCTTGTTCGTTTCCCAGAGTTAGGAGTCTCTCATGTTCTGTCTCATGGAAACATTTTTGAAACAGCATTTATTGTTTGTTCTGATTGCAAAGTAATGCATATTAATCCCACAAAATCACAAATACAGACCACAAAGAGGTAGAGGAGAAGCTGCCGCAGTCCACCGCCCGCGGGTAACCATCCTCACCCAGGCTCCTTCCTGGCCCGGGCTGCGTGCTGTTCTCACAGCTCTGTTCGCACCGCTCCTTGTGCCCCACAGCCACGCGTGGGCCTCAGAGGCTCTAGGCTCTTTGGCACAACCCCTGACAACTCTGGCCCTGGTGCCAGCCAAATACTCTGTGGGGATTTCGGACTTGTCTTTTGAGAAGAACACAGGGAGGTGAGCCCACAGAAGTGCATCTACCATCAGTGTGGTAACAGTAACAGTTAATCAAAGATGTTAAAGATGCATGTGATTATTCTTTGTAGTCACTCTGTTTAACTCAGGCACATGGGAAGTGAGGTCCTGATGTTCTTTTTCATTGTATTTGTAGATCCACATCATAGATTTTGATGATGAAAACAACATTATCAACAAAAACGTCCTCCTCCATCAGGTGGGTGAGATCTGGCACATCAGCACCAGTCCTGCGGACAGAGGCGTGCTGGCCACCTGCTACAACAAACGTGAGTGTTCTCGGGGTTTCTGTGCACCTGCAACCTGGGGCTTACGTGGCCACTGGGTCAGCGCATGACTTACGGGGTTGGTGATGGGCAGAGGTGCTGCGCTCACAGGGAAGCCGTGATGCTGTAGGCGGACGCTTTGCTGCAGGGAATATGACCCACAGCCTGAGACTGGAAGCCGGGCTCAGGGCTGTTCCAGGCACATTGACCTCTCGGGGCTGGGGACTGATATGCTGGAGGCTCTCAAACGACAGAGGTCAGTGTCCTCCTGTGTTAGTTAGCTGGGCCCCTCGGGGGGCAGCGATTTGTGTGTACGTGTGCACGGTAACAGTTACAGGGTAACGAGAGTGTGGGATGGTGCTCTTCAGTAACCCCTCCCTGCGTGCAGCGCACAGGCGTGTTGGGAGTCCATGCTTCTAATGAATGTCTGCCACCTGTGCTCTTTGGCTCTGGGGCTCGTGACGTTTGTGTCAACCCAGTGCCCGTCAGGCCGCGCGTCTTCCTCCTTCCTCCTCTCTCTGTCATTGTCCATAACTGGTGTTCAAGTTCTGGCTTTGGGGAAAGATCCCCCATTGCATCTTTCTCTGTAAGCCGGAATAAAGTCTGTTTTGTGCCAGGTCGTCTCTAAAATGTTTCCTTCGGTCTTCCGCACGCCAGGTACGTCTGGGCGTTGTGCGCGTCTGCCCATGGGCGCTGCCTGCCATCTCCTCTCTCCTGCCCCGGCCTCAGCCTCGTGTGTACAGCGGTCTGTCTGCTCTGGGCGGCCTGGTGCCCTGCTGCTAGGAACCCGTGCTGAGACGCTGCTCCCCGGGATTCTCCCTCCATGGCTTTCTAGTTCACGTCACGCCTACCTTTATGTTTTTAATGCTGTTTTTCTTCAGGGCAGAAAAGCTGTTTTCTGAAAGGTCTTCCCGCCGCCCCCAGCCCCTTGTGTTCCTTACCTCTTACTCCTGTTATTCCTAGCGTGGACTGGTGCCTTCGCTGGCTGGGAACAGCCTCCCTGGGAGCCCGCTCGGACTTGCCATCCCCCCAGCAGCGCAGCGTGGGGCAGGGCGAGGTTGCCCCATGCAGCCTACAGGGACGGAGGTGGTGCTGCCAGTAGCGTATCTGGGACGCAGCAGCCTTCACACTTACCCGCCCCCACGACCCAGCGCCCTTGCTGATGGTGGTTTGCGTCGCCTCCCTGTGTCGGACGGCGTGCCGTACCGCATGTCAGGCCACGTGGCTGCAGGTCTGCTGCCCCCCACCCCCCTGGTGCTGCTGCCGCCGCCTTCACCCCCCAACACGGGAGCTTGGCAGCCTTCCTTAGGTAGAGATAGCCAGAGGTCTGCAAATGAAAGTGCCGTTGGTCCTCTTCTGGAAAAGTGACTTTCAAACTTTTTTGACCAATTTCCCTTTAGATGGACTTAAGATCAGCTTACCTGAATTTTACCTTTGCCATAGAACACGGCAGAATGACAGGAGTGACATCCCACCACCTTTCTCATATCCTGTCAGAAGCAGGTCGGTCATGGGTCTTGCCTGTACTCATGGGAGCAGATTGCAAAAAGGTGTCGTGCTAGGGGTGGCATCCGGGCCCCTGCATATGTGAGCGGCACCTGCTTCCCCAGGGGCCACGACCTCATCTATGCAGAGCATACTTGTCACCTCTGGATTCTTGGCCACAAGCGCAGCAGCAGCCTTGGGTCAGCTCCAGGCGTGCATCTGGCTTCTGGGTATAATGTGCCATCGGGGTCACTGCCTGCCGCACGTTCCTTCCTCATCTGCTGACCCGTGAAGCTATGAAGTGATGTGCCCGTCACATGGCGCTGGGACAGGTGTGGGGTGATAGCTGCTGACATAATGTTCAAACAGGAGAATGGGAGGTCAGAGGAGCCACTGGCCATGGCCATTCCTAGGGCAGACGTCACTGGAGGGCCTGCAGTGGCCTCAGGTCTGTCTCAGCCCTGCCCGCCGGCCCTCCTCTGTCCTTCATGGGGCAGCTGTCAGGTGCAGCCAGGGACACCACGAGCTCACCCCTGTGGGCACATGTGGGCCATGTAGCCACCTGTGTCCAGTGCAGGCTGGCAGGGCCTTGTGAGGCAGGTTCCGCAGTCCATACACCAAGCCATACCCCCCAGGTCTTCCTGAGATGGTCTCTTGTCTCCCCTGGTGCCTGCCGGGGGGAGAAGGCCCTCTCCCTCTCTGCCCAGCCTCTGTCTGACCCTCCAGCTGGAACCTCCTGTCCCTGCACCCTGGCCTGTTGGTCTTGAGGGTTTAGCCTATTCTCTCTGCGGCGCTTTCCAGCAGCAAGTCTCTGAGTGTTAGTGGGTGTTCCTGCCAGTGGGGCTGAGCACATCAGAGCCCTTGAGTCTCACATCTGGGTTCCTTTGTTCTCACCGTGACTTCCTTGTTCCTTCTGTCACCTTCCACAATCTGCAGCCAGACACAGGCCAGGCGCCACCTCGCTCTCCGCGCGGAACCCTTGGTCCACCCAGCCCGCTGCCCCACTTCTGTTTCTGCCACCTCCTAACAGGGACCCTTCCTCCTGTTTCCAGAACATTCCCCTCCCTCTGAGCCTTCACTGGCAGCATCCTCTGTGTGCCCGTGGCTTCTAACAGGCTGTTCAGATTCTTGAAGACTGTGTCCCCTGGCTCGGCCCCGGGTTCTGTATCCTTCTGTAGGCTGCGTGGGGAAGCGCCACAAATACATTCCCCATCATCTGGGGCGACCCAGCCTGGGGGGGTCCTGTCCTGTGTCCCGGCCTCGGCGGGGGTTTGCTGGCTGTCTGCTGACCCCATGCTTGGTCCCTGGGGCTGTGAGCGGCTGTGGCTTGAAGTGCTGTTCTTGCCCTGTTTGTCCACAGCTCGGGCGGGAGCGCGTCATCGGGCCACCTGTGTCTCAGGTCCTCGTCAGGACCTCGGAAAGCCTGCCGCACCCCCTGCCACTGCTCCTCAATGGTGGTCAGCCCCCTGTGCCATGCTTGCCTCCCAGGTCAGCCTTTCTGGGGACAAAGGTGACTGTTTCATGGCAAAGCTCAGCTTTTCCTGCTCACATGCAGGACTTAACACATTCCAGGCCTGCAGCACAGGCTCTTTGCCTGGGTGAGGTGGGGAGGTGGAGAGGGGGTGAGATGGGGAGGTGGGGAGGTGTCGGGAGCACCTTCTTTCTCCTCTCACCGGGAAGGAGCTGCCCTGCTATTCCCCGCCCCTCCTCGCCCCTCCCTGCCCCTCTCCAGTCCACATCTGATCCGCACCAGGTTGTCTATGCAAGTCCCGGTCCCGGGATTAGGCCCAGCTGGCCCAGTTCAAACACCCGTCGAAGAACTTGGAGCAAGGATCTGTGCTCACCACGCGGACTTTGTGCACAGAAGGCTGCAGAGCGACTGCACATGCTTGCACCCAGACACTTGTGGTCTGTCCTTTACACCGAGCTCCCCACCAATTTGAGGCTTCCGCCCTGCGGCTCCTTAGATGTGGGTTAGACCCAGAGCCTCACTGATGTGGGTTAGGATAGGAATCAGGTCATCACCATTGCTTCAGTGGATCTTTGTGTGAAGACCACAAGTGCACTTTGCTCTTTATCTTCCCGCGAATTTGTGTTGTGTCCTTCTCTCCATGTCTCAGTGTCTGGGCTGCTGAGGGCTGTGTGCGGGTGTCAGTATGTACTCCCCATCCTGCTCATTGTCTGGCTCATGCTTGTGAGCACTGCATAGACACAGGTGTCCTGGCTGCCCTGCTGCCCCTCTTGTGCGTGTCCCTGCTCTGCTGTGGCCCATCCTTGTTTCCATGGGTTTGCACCATATTTTAGACAGTGGTAGTAGCATCCTTTAATCGAGAGCTCAGGAGCCTCTGAGCTGTGTGTCTCACACCCTGAGTTGTGCCACCCCCCGAGGAGGGGGCTGCCAGGGGCAGGGAGGGCGGGGAGTGGGAAGGAGGGCCGATGGGTGGCGGTGGAGCAGGTCCAGGCACCAACCTCCCAGAACCTCTAGTAGGGACCTGCTTCTAGCAGAGACTTGTCCTCGCTTAAAGCTGTTATAGTGTCCCTGTTCACATGAGTCCAGAAACCCTTCTCCGTGGATCTCATTGGGGGAAAGGAGGGAGGACCCATGGAGACGTGGGCCTTGGTGCCATCCTAAGATGTGGAGTCCCCTTTGAGTGGTGGCCTCTTCTTGAGAAATCTAGGAAGTTGTGTTTTCTGTGAACAACCGTGTCTAAATTATATCCATATATGATAGTAGGCTAAAAAATGTCTGCACATTGGTGAAGTCTGCACTGCACTGGAACTCTGGTGCTCTACACGCACACACACCCTGGGACATCACGATGGCCTTGGAGAATTGGATTAACTTACAGCTCATTTTTTAAAAAAGATTCATTTGTTCATCTTGGAGAGAAAGCGCGTGTGGGGCGGAGGAGAGCAGAGGGAGAGGGAGAAAGAGAATCCCAAGCAGACTGCTGGGTGCAGAGCCTGACGCGGGACTTGATCCCCCGACCCTGAGCGGAAACCAAGAGTCAGACGCTCAACCGACTGAGCCACCGGGTGCCCCAACTCACAACTCATTTCTAAAAATGCAGATGAGAAGAGCTCCCTCCGTACCTTCCATTGTTCTACTCAGGAGGGATGGTAGGCAGCAGGATTCAGTTCCCCTCGCACAACCGAAGTAGCTGCTACGTGCAGGCCGAGCTTCTTGTCGTGCCTGGCAGCAGGTTAATGCAACCTAAACATGCAGACTCTTTCAGACCAGACTCTGCACCCACGTGGGCTAGCTGTGACATTTGTGTCGTGCAAGGAGCAGGTGACAATGTGATTTTAGCCGTCACCTGGGATGATGATGAGAACCTCGGAATCTGGGTGCTGGGGGCAGGGTTGGATGGACACAGAACTCTTCTGATTAAAAAAAACCCAACTCTAGCTTTTCTTTCTGATAATTTCACAAGAAATGCGTCACCGCAGAGGCAACACGAGGGCATGTGGGAGGATGGAGGACGTTTCAGCTGGGCTTCAGAGCCTGGCGGGGCCAGGCATCTGTGCCGCAGCGGAGCACGGGGCCAGCTGGGTGTGGAGCAGGGTTGGGGACAGGCGAGGGGGCCCCTCGGGACACGGGCCAGCGTGTCCTCTGGAAGGAAAGCCTTCGTCCCAAGGCGGCGTGGTCATCGCGTATTCTCCGCCGCTTTGCCCCCAAGCTTCAGGTGTTCAGACTGCCTCCCTCCCCGCCTGGCTCTACCTCCCCAGGGGCTTCTCTGGGGCGTCAGCCCCCCTGTCCTCAGGCGGGTGCACTGGAGGTTCCTTGAGAAAAGTCTGTGCATCAGATGAACTTCATAGGTTGGCTGTTTAAAAACTGTGACTTTGCCACTTTAATTTCCTTTTTTCTGAATGAGTGTGTGTCTGTTTTTGTGTGTCTACTTATGCCACTGTGCTGTGTCTGTTCCATGTGTCCAGTTGCCTGCATGTGTCCTGCACGTGTGTGTCCTGTGTCTGTTGTGTCTGTTACATATGTTATGTGTGCCTGCGTGTGTGTCGTGTCTGTCCTGTGTCTGCTGCATCTGTCATGTGCATCCTGTCGAGTGCATCTGTGTGTATGTGCCGTGACTGTTGTATGTGTCTGTGCATCCTGTCTGTCGTGTGTGCCTGTGTGTGTGTCTGGGGTGTGTGGGTGTGCCTGTGTGTGTGCTTGCTCACTGCTCCCTTTGGCCCCTTCTTGGGCAGCAGGGGGCACCAGTGTCCTCCTCTGTGCCCTCCTCGTCACTCTGGTCCCTCCCACCACAGTCCCCTCCTGGGCTGTGTCCTAGCCTGATGCCTTCTGAAAAGCTTTCCTGCATTTCTCACATTTTCTTTCTAAATAACGTCCCGGACATGAAGACCTTGCTTGAAAAGGTAGAATGGGGTTCACAGCTGGCATCTCACTAAGGTGCCCCGGGTGGATGGGTGTTCCTACCCTGGCAAGTACTGAGCTCAGTCCCCGGCCCCGGTCCCCAGGCTGCCGGCCGGGGGAGGACCCTCGAGGCCCCCGGAAGCAGCAGGGAGCATGGCCGGATCCCAGGTGCAAATGTCCTTTGGAGGGGGTATCTCCATGTCTCCCCCAGGGCCCCCCGAGCCTCTGCCTTCCCATGCCTCACTGGCTTATGCTCTCCCTCCCACACATCCTGAGCTCCCGTTGCCCCCGAAAGTGCCTCCTCACGGAAGCTCTCCTCTCCCATCCCGGCCTCCGGCTGGACTCATGACTCAAGGGCGCTGGCATGACATTCTGGCCTGTGTTCATGGGGCCTCTTGCTGGCAGTGGATACCCAAGGGCCCCGGCACATGTGCCCCGTTCACCTCTGTGCCTGCAGCCTCCTGAGCCGGTGAGGTCTGCGCCTCCTGTCCTGTGCCCTCCTGGCCAGCACACTCTTCCCTTCAAAGTGATCAGTGTTGGAGCTCCTGGCCTGCTCAGTTTGTGGAGTGTGCTTTTGGGAGTTCGAGCCCCATGTCCGGGTGTAGAGATTACTTAAAAATGAACTATTAGGGAAAAAAGTGGCCCAGTTTGGAAGATCAGTTACATAGCTATGTAATAGCTGCTCAGAAAATACTTATGGGTTGAATTGGTTAATTTAAGTAGAATTGAAATACTAGTCTCAGTGAGGTTTGATAAGACGTAGTAGGCTTCCTAAGACAGAGCGTGCTGAGATGCAGCGAGCGAGGAGGTGGGAGGAGGCCCAGCCAAGATAATGCTGAATTCTCTCTGTGCTCCGAGGGGAGACAGCGTCCTGGGAGGAAGGAGACCGGCGTCCCCTCTGCCCCACGTCCTCTACCTTACACTAGACACACGTGCTGCTTTGCACAGCTCACGCAGTAGTTTGTGAATTAGGCCCGATGTCAGAGTGAAAAATTGAAAAAGGAACCAGATACAGAGTGGTCTGGTGATTTCTGCCATATAGTTCCAGTTACTTTCCAGTACTTCTCCATTACAGGGGAGCAGGGACCACGGCGGCCAGCAGAGGCGGCTCGGCCACTCGGGACATGGGCAGTGGAAAGAGCCCGGGTCAGGCGAGATTGCTGCCCTGCTGTTTCCCAGCTCTGTGATCCTGGACCTGTCAGGTGACCTTTGGGGTTTCCATCTATAAAATGGACACAGTCTGAACTACACCATTATTTGAAAGAGAGGAGTTGGGGAAATGTCAGGTGATTATGTTAGATTATGTTATGTTATGTTAGAGCAGCATCCATGCCCACGGTGGCCCCAGGTTGGAGTAGGAGAAGGAGCTGCGTCCCCAAGGCCCCAGCTTAGAGCAGGACTTGGGGGACTGTCCTGAGAGTGTGCTAACCCTGACAGTTTCATACCAGGAGTGATGGGCGGTGGTGCCTAGGCCTCGCTGCAGCTGTGGCCTCCTTTGTGTTGGTGGTTAGTTGCCATAGGAGCCCTTGGGCACATAGTCACCAGAGCTCCTCAGAGTCATCCTTAGCACAGACTTCGTTGAGGCTCACAGCTTCCCACTCCATCCTTCCCACTCCCATCACTGTGGGCGCTTCTTAATTTGGGGTAAGGAACCATCAGAGGTAGATGCCAGGGGCCCTGGAGGGTACAGGATGAATGTGGTATGTCTTTCTGGAATGTTTATATTGTTTAAGTAATGAAAGCGTTACTGTTAGCCTAAAATGAACATAGGTATGTTTTGGAGTGGAATGCAACGTTTACACGACCCCTTAACACCACACGAGGCTTCTGATAATGTCCTCAGATCTGTTAGGCCAACACATGACAGTCTAGAGCGTCTTCCCATGTTCCTGCTGGCTTTGGCATGGCCCAGTGAAGGCTCTGTGCTGAGGGCGGGTGGGGTGGGGGCGGGGGGCTGAAGCCTCAAGTATGACACGAAAACCTTTGTGGTGACACTGGCCCTTCCCCTGAACACCTCCCATGGTCCTGGCTTCTGCCTTCACTTCCCTTTGCCAAATCCAAAGGGCCCTAAGTAGGTCAGGTGGTGTTCCTTTCCTGAGACCCAGCCTCCTTTTGCACATCTTCTCTCTCTCTCTCCCTCCCTCCCCCTCTGCCCCTCTCCCCCTCCCTCTCTCCCTCCCTCCCTCCCTCTCTCTCCCTCTCTCTGAGATTCCCTAACGTCTGTGGATAACTTCCTGTACCCGTGAATGAGCCAGGGTGGTGCACCAGGCCCAAGCAGGGTCTTCTTGGCGATCCATACTGGGGCTCCTTACTAGGTCATCCAGGATGGCCTAATGCCTTGGCCAGTATCCTGAGCCTTGAGCTGTGACTTTCTCATCTGTCAGCTGGTCTGCAGGAGAGTTTGAGCTTTGGTTTTCTTTCCAGCTTTGTTGATGTGGGGCCCAGATCAGGACAGTGTTCAAGTGTGCTATTAGGTGATGTTATTAATGTTGCTTCTGGTAGAAAATGATGACTCCTTCCTGGCCACTGTGTCTGGGGCAGGATTCTGGCTCTCTGACCCCCTGGTGGGCCGTTCTTGGGGCCTCCCTGTAGGTGGTGGTTCTTGCAGCTGGTCTTGCTCCTTGTGGGAACCGGTTGTTGCCATAGCTGGCACCTGTGAGTCATGCAGCTTCTGAACCAAGGAGCCTCCACGTTGGTCTGGTGACAGTCAGGGCCCCTCATACCTGTGCTGGCCTCCTGAGAGCATAGGAGGTGGTGGCTGGCAGCCACACGGGCCCCTTCTGGGGTCTGCCCGGAGTCTGGGTCCATGCACAAGAGTCTGATGGAGGTTCTTTCCAGGCCCCTGGGACACAAGAGGCCCTCATAGATGATAGCAGGGAGAGGCCACGGAGAGCCTTGGACAGAAGAAGTTCCCGTAAAGTGATGGGGAGAGTCTGCACTCAGACATGTCTGGATCGTGAATGAGCGCATGGACAGACCGTGTTGGGGGGGGGGGTCAGCATGGGCAGTCGCACTTAATACGTTAGCTAGAGTTGCTGTGAGCTGCCTGCCTGCTCCGAGCTTGGGTTACGATCCAAGGATGGAATTCTTGAGAGGTTGTGGACAGCTGTGTGGAGATGTTGGATCAGTGTCTGTGGCCTGGAATTCCAGCCTGGAGAATATTTGAAATACTCAAAGGTCCATGTAAACACTTTGAAATAATGTCTGTTTTGGGTGGTGAAACTAGAAATGGCCCCAAAAGCGGTGATTCAGGACGCTTATCTGTGTCCAGTCCCCATGTCACCATATGTCACCAGCAAGGCCGCTTGATGTCCCTGGGCCTCCATTTTCTCATCTATAAAATGAGAAGAGTTATGCTGGCCTCGATATGCGGAGCTGTTGGAATTCACAGGAAGACTGTATGCGTGAACTGCCACGTGAACCCCAGTATCTGTGATTGCTTCTGTGTTATGTCATTTCTTCACATTGTTCTGTCATTTCAGCCCTGGTCCCCTGGTAATGTCATTTCCTTACAAGTTTGCACCTCGACCCGAGATCTGGGGAGAGTGAGTGTTTAGGTTAACACTGACACTTCCTCTGTGCTGAGCGCTGCTCTGAGCTCTTTGCCGGATGGTTTCTAACCCCCTAGCAGGAGGCACATTCTGCCCCTATCCCCATGTCACAGATGAGAAAACAGGTGTACAGAGGTCACCTGACTGACCCTGGTGGACCAGGCATAGACGCCACCACCCACAGGTTGTGCTCTGAATGCCTGGTGACTTGCCACTGTGGATCCCAGGCCCGCGCACCGCTGTCCTGCCTGGAAGGACGGCCTTAAGGATGCTCATCATGGGGAGAAAGTGCCTTTGGGCGGAGCCTGGGCCCGTCTGCTTCATGAAGGCCTGAGCCTCACTCCCTGTCATCTGCAGAGGGGGCTGGTGTGCCGAGGCTGGAAGGAGAGTATGCAGCCGGAGGACAGTGCTGGGCGTGGCGCCTGAGGTGACACAGGGAAGAGCCCAGGTGCCCCGCAGATGTTGGCTCTGCAGTGGACTTTCTGGGAAGCTTTCCCGCCCTCGAGCTGGACACGCTTCCTACATCACCTGGTGCCCTACCTGGTGCTCAGAGACCTGACCCTGTGCCCCACCGTCTGACCCCAGGGCATCTCTTAGGCAGAGCACTTGCCATTCCAGGCTTCCTGACATGTCATATGGAATCCTCGCAATGATGGGATGAGATTGTGTCGTTCCCAGAGACTATTTGTGGTCATCTGTGGCCAGGGTTTTGTTTTGTTTTGTTTTCTTGTTTTTTTTTTTTTTTTTTTTTTTTTTTTAAGCACAGAAAGGAACCATGGCGTAATGTAGCTTATCTGTCGATTTCAGAATCCCTGCAAGAGCCGGAGGTTATGCGGGACTTATTGTTCCTGCGTGTGAATGACGTTTGCTGCTTTTAATTTACAGATTTCATGTGGTGACAGTGAGGACTTGTGTTTAAACTAGTCATTGTGGCCAAACTGTCCCTCTGTCATCTGCAGCCGCTACAGTAACAGTGGCCGTGATGTGGATCACTTCCTGGGTCACTTCCTCTGGGCCCTGGGTTATGGTCCCCGGTGGTGTCCTCACTGGTCCAGACAGCCTGTTAGTTGGAGTTCGGTGCACAGTAGGGCTGTTTCGATCCTACTAGTTCATTCCGAGGTCACAGATGGATTTACTAAGAATCTCCAGCTTTAGGCATTTGTAGGCATTCCACATTTTAAAATTATTGTGATTGTTTGCTTGAATTTCTGTTGTACTCAAGACATAGCACGGAAAGTTGAGGACAGAGAGATGAGACACCGGGTACCAGGCAGAACCGCGTCCCACAGGGCAGATGTAGAGATGGTGCTGACGGGAGCCGGTTCGGTTAGCTCAGCTTCAGACCACTTCTAGATGCTTCCCACGTGTGTGCAGCCGGACCTCCACGCCAGTCCCGAGGCCAAGGCAGCACACTGAGCAGTAGCGGGGCGAGGAACGGGGCGAGGAACGGGGCGGTGGCTCAGAATCCCAGAATCCCAGCCCGGGCCGCGCCCTGCCGTGGGCTGCTCCGTGGTCGGGGCTCGGCCTCTGCTCCGTGAGGCATGGATGCTCTGCTAATGGCCTGTGAGAACAGCTAATTTTTAAGAGGAACCAGTATCCTTTGGGCTCTTAGGAGGACACTACGAAGTACGGCCCAGGTGCCTCGGGGGGCGGTGGAGGTTTCCCCGAGGAGCGAGTTGGGAGCGGCCTCAGCTCCTTGGGTTCCGGGGGCCACCGCCTTGGTGGGGAGCCTGCAGTGGTGCCCTGAGCCCACCTGGTTCGAGGTCTGCCGCCTGTCCCGCTGTGTGGAGTTGAGGGGCGGCCCTGGACGGTTCCCAGGGCTCCCCAGAGCCTGCAGCCCAGGGCTTTCTGGTAGCAGCGGACCAGAACACGGGGGTTTCTGTTTATTTTTATTTATTTATTTTTTTTTATTTTTTTAAATTTTTATTTATTTATGATAGTCACACACAGAGAGAGAGAGAGAGAGGCAGAGGGAGAAGCAGGCTCCATGCACCAGGAGCCCGACGTGGGATTCGATCCAGGATCTCCAGGATCGCGCCCTGGGCCAAAGGCGGGCGCCAAACCGCTGCGCCACCCAGGGATCCCGGGGTTTCTGTTTAAAGCTGCAATTTCCCGTTTATCTCTGCATCAAATTAGAAAATTGCATTTTTGACTTTAAATGGTTCTCTTATGAAAATAAGCTAAGGGAGGAAGCAGCTTTTCCTTGGAAAGGAATTCTTCGAAGGCCTCTCTGTGTGAGACCGTAATTCTGAGCAAATGGCCGCGAGTCGGCGAGGGCCGGCGCCTGGGAGCCGGGGACAGCCGCGGCCTTCGGGGCCGTTGTCAAGCCGTGAGCCAGCTGGAGTGCCGGACCCGGGAGGCGCGTGACCACAAGTCCTGTCATTTCCGAGGCACACAACCGTCTGTCCCTGGTGACCACTTCCTTGGTACCCTCCGCGCAGATCGGGGGAGAGGGGCCGCCGCCGCCTCGGTGCACACGCGCGCGCTCGGTCGGGGAGGCGACAGCTAGGTCCCCTGGGGTCCCGGGGCGCGGGCACGGGAGAGGAAGAGGGGGAGGGCGTCGCGGGACCGCTGCCCCGGGGAGCCCGTGCGGGGAGCCCTGCAGGCCCGGGGCGGGTGGCGCGGCGGGCCCGTCTTCCGGTCAGGCCTGCGTGAGAGCGCCTGGCGGCCGCGGCCTGCCTCCCACTGCCACGCATCCCCGGGACAGCATTTCGGAAACGGAAGCGTTCTGTGTTCCACGTTAACGCTTAAACGTGCGGTGTGCCCCCGCGTGCCCGGGACGGACAAGAGCAGGGCCGGCGTGCTGAGGTGCTGCCGAGGAGCTCGTTCTGGAGGCGGGAGCCCCGATGGCCTGCGGGGCGTGTGCGCCGTGTGGATGTGCGTGTGCGAGGTGGAGCGTGTGCGCCGTGTGTGTGTGGTATGTGTGGAGCCGAGCGTGAATGTTTGTTGAGGCTGCGTGGTTTGTGTTATGTGCTGAATGTGTGTTGGGGTGTGGAGAGTGTGAGGAGTGCGTGCTGATCCTGAGGGTACGTGGCAAGCGTGGAGCGTGTGCGCTGTGTCGAGTGTGCGGGGAGCGTGTGCTGTGTGTGTGGGGCGTGTGCTGTGCGCATGGAGCGCGAGGAGCCGCGGAGAGCCTGCGCGGGGTGGGGGTGTCTCGCGGGCCCTGGTCCTCCCGCCGTGGTCCCCGCGGCCGCCCGCGCCCAGAGGCGCCGTGAGCGTGGAGACGGCGGAGGGGCTTCATCACGGAGGCTTGGGCCCCGGCCGCGGGCCGCGTGCATTATGTGGATTATCTAGTCTGTACGTTTATTTAAAATGTTTGCGCAGGGTGTTGGGGGTGGAGTGACACGCGGCGCAGCAGCGAAGCCCGCCCCTCCACCCGGGAGCCCGACCCACCGCGCGGCTCCGCGGCGAGCTCCCAGGACGCACCCGGGCACTTCGCGGGCGGCGCCGAGCACGTGGGCCCTGGCGGCGCGGGTTCTGCCCGGTGAGGGAGCCCAGCCTCGGTGCGCCCACGGCCCTTTTGTGTCGGATTCGCGAGTGAGATCCTGGGGCAGTTGCCTTTCTCCCTGGGACTCATTCGTTACTGTAACGCCCATCCACGGGCCGACGGAAGGTCGGGTGTGTACGGCACAGCCCTGTTTCAGTGTGTGAGTGTGTGAGTGTGTGTGTGTGTGTGTGTGTGCGGGGCGGGGGGGGGTGCGTGTAATCTGTTTAGCTGACCCGCGCCGGGCCCGGCGCTTGTTCCCGGCCATGGGCACGGGGCGGCACCTGCGCTGCTGGGCTCTGTTACGGGCGTCTCCTCCGGGCCCGGGAGGAGTGTGGTGCCTGCAGGCTGGCAGCGTGCTGGTCGCCGGCGTCTGGGCCGCAGCCCTTCTCTCCCCTTCGTCGCGAGGTTAGGGCTCGCCCGGGCCACCTGGGGGCCGTGTGTGGTGCCGGGCAGGTGCTGGAGCTGAGCGGCCACGAGACGGCAGGTGTTAGGTGCAGGCCCTTCACCCCTTCGGACGTCCAGGTACGTTTACAGACCCCGCTGCGGTGTGGCCGGCGCTGGTCCCGTTGCCTTCCTGTCCCCGGTGTGTTCCCGTAGGCGCGGGGTGCCTGCCACCGGGGCCTCCTGTCCTTCCAGGCGCGGGTGCGGGAGCCGCAGATGTCCTCAGAGGTATCCGCGCAGCCTGGGTTTGCACGTGCTTTTACGGATTCACGTTGCCGTGTTACCAAGTGTGTGTGGGCTTCCGAGCTGTGAACAGCAGGTGGGGAGAATTCTGATTGCCAGCGGCCCTCTGAGCCTTGCGGAGCCCCCGGGACTCCTGGCTTCGGACACGAGGGCTCGAGTGGGCAGAGCTCAGACCACAAGGACGCCTGCGCTTTTCCTAGGCCGTCATCTTACAGGAGCTAGAATTCCAGAACATGGGGCATGTTTTTAATTAGCTTCTTTTTTTTTTGAGATTTTTATCCTGTATTGTGTTTCCACTCCTAACTAACCTCTTTGGATCCCATCTGTGTCGTATCGCCGTCCTCATTGACTTTCTGTAGCACCTCCAAATTTAGTATCATCTGGAAATTTAATTAATGTGCTGTTTACTGCTCCTTCCAGATCACTAATGAAGATGTTAAATAAGACTTGATCCCCAGAGCACCCGCCGGACACCTCCTCACAGTAACGTTCCGTCATTTATCAGTGCGCTTCCTTTATGTCCTTTCTCCAGGTTTCAAGCCACGAGGGGGTGCTTACACAAAGCTCAATTTGAATTCATTTTTTCCAGTAACACTGTACGAAACACTGTGCCAGATTCCTCCCGCCACCCCAGATACGTTCCTCGCTTTGTTCTTCCCCAGGCTAGTGGTGTGTGCCCTGCCCCCGCCGCACCCTCCTCCCCCCGTGGCAGCGGAGGCCGTGGCCCGGGGAGGCCAGGACCTGGCCCCGGGATGCTTGTGTCTCAGGGCCATGCCCCTTGCACAGAGGCGTGTCGCCGTTGTCTTAGTCCCCTCGGGTCACCGTGGCAGGTGCCCCAGACTGAGGGGCCCAGACAACAGACGTGTATTCTCTCCCAGCCCTGGAGGCTGGAAGTCCACGACTGAGGAGTGAGCAGGCTTGGCTTCTCCGCGGCCTGTCTCCTTGGTTTGCGGACGGCCACCTTCTCCCGGGGTCCTCACGTGGTGTCCCTCTGTGTCTTCGCCTCCGCTTCCTGCCAGGACATCAGCTATTGGATTAGAGCCCACCCAGATGGCCACATTTAACTTAAAGGCTGTGTCCCCAAATACAGTCACGTTCCGAGATACTGGGGGTTAGGGCCTCGCATGTAAATTTCACGGGCCACAACTCAGCCCGTAACAGCCGTGGATTATTTGATTGATTGATTCATTTATTTATGCAAGAGGTTGCGGAGGGGGTTCCATCTCGATCAGGTTCTCAGACCAAATGTCAGGTAACCTGCCTGTCATCACTCGATACGTTCTTGGCGTTTCACGACCCAGTTCCCTGGTGAGGTGGCACACGCTTTGCTTTTGTGTTTTTAAGACCTTGGGGGCCCGCCATCTATTTCGCTGAGGCATTTTGAATCGCTTACTGTTGAGACTGGGCTGTGATCGGAGAGTGTGGGCAGCAGGGTGTGGCAGGGGAGATCTGGCCCAAGGACCTCTGGGAGGCGCGTGGCCCTGCAGCGAGGCCTGGGGTGTGGCCACGGGCCTGTTACAGAGATCAGCTGCTCTGTGTGTGCAGCCTGCTTTGTTGGAGGCCCTGGGGGGGGCATGGTGGTGGGGCCATGTAGCCAGAGCAGCCCAGGCCTGCAAGCAGCAGCTGAAGTGCCAGGCGGGGGCGGTGAGCACACTCGTTGGCCGGCCGTGCAGAGAGCAGGACTGCCAGGCAGCGGCGTCTCAGGGCGGGCTAGGGTAGGTCGGAGCGGGCGTGGCAAGAGGCTCGCAAAGGGCAGCTTGGAGGGAGATATCCACCCCAGAGCCAGGGGGGTTTGAGATCAGACTTGTATTTTCAAAAGATCACCGAGGAACAGGAGGGGGTGCCCAGGGCCCCGGGGTGTTGCCCTGCTGCGGCTTCTGCTCCTTCCGTCCAGGTCATGCTCATCTTCTGTGGTCCTGTGATTTGCCAGACATAAAACTGTGTGAAAATAGCCTTTAAAAAACAGCGCAAGTACTACGAAAATGAGAAGACCCTTCTCAGTGCACTGGTAACGTTTCAGGAAGACAGAAGAAAGTATTTCAAAATAAAAAGTGTGGGCCCAGGATGGGGGAATAAAGGTAAACAGATGTGGCATAGGGTTGGTAGGCTAGGATTCTTTAGAAGTCGTCTCTATCACTGGCGACCTGCTTGGCTCCTCTTGTGGCCCCGTGGGAGGGCGGCTGGGCGGCAGCGGCCGTTACTGGCAGCGGGAGTCAGTGTGGCGCCCCCGCGGCTCCCCGTGGCCCCCCGCATCTGCGGGAGAGCGTCCCACGTCAGGGCCAGGTTGCGCTTTCCAGCAGAGGAAGGTGACGCGTCAGGAAGCCGGTAGATCGTGGCAGCCTGGAGTCCTGGGGAAATGAGAAGGCGAAGTGCTGACGGAGCACCGGCCGTGTGGCAGATGGCCGGTGCGTGGGCCCCGCGCCCCGAATCCTGCCCTCCCGGGAGGCCCCCCCGGCTCTGCTGCAGAGGACCAGCAGTGCGCCTCCCGCCAGTGAGCCCTCCTGGGCCCCAGCGGTCCCTGCGGCCTGGTGGGGGTGGGAGGCGGCTGACCCCGGGGTGAGGGTGAAGGTCTCAGCCCTCCCTCCTCCTGCCGCACTCCCACCCGCTCCCACCCGGAGCCTGCTTCCCGCCCTTGCCTTCCCCCTAGCGCCCAGCTGGGCCTTCCCGTCTCATCTCCGTGCTTAGATTCCACCCCTCCGGCTCTTTCCCCTCAATACAGATCCGGGCTGGGTGCTGTGCTGCTCAGCAGCCCTCCCTGCTCCCCCCGTGGGCCGGAGGAAGCTCAGCGTGGGCCCTGAGCGCCGAAGACCCTCTCGGGCTCGGCCTGCGCCTGTGGAACTGCAACTACGGGGATGGGACGATGTGAGCCCTGTGAGGGGCTGGCCCCGAGCGCTGGTCTCCTGCGCGCTCTTCCCCACGCCGCCTCCCAGGTGGGCCCTCCGCCCGCTTCTGTGGTTCTCCGGCTGCCTTTCCTGCTCAGCTCCCTGCCTTAAACCTTCTGCCCCCAGGTAGGTGTCTGCCTGTCACATGGGTCTCGGCCTGCGGGGACCCTGTGGCACCCGCTGCCCCTCCCGTCTCTGGACCCGGCACCCCGGGTGTCTGGCCCCTGTGGGTGGAGCCGGGCGGGCTCTGGCTCTGGGCACTCGAGAGACTGACTGGGTCGCTGGGCCCCCTGGGCGGGTGGGCCGTGTTTGCCTCTCTTCCAGATCTGTGGTGAGGCTGGATGAGAGCGCGGCAGAACCAGGGCTGACGGAGAAAACGCAGGACACCTCAGTAAACTTGAATTTCACACACATAAGGAGTAATTTTTAGTGCAGTTATACCCTCTGCAAACTATTTTTACTCTTCAGTCTGGCAGCCCTTGACGGACGGCACGGGAGGCTTGGGTGTCATCCACCCGGAGTGACGCTGGGTCGTCAAGAGGAGGTGGTTGTCAGCTTGACAGAGGCGGTGGGCGAAGCAGCTCTAACCATCTAGAACGTTCTTAAGCCTGGGACACCAGAGATGTAGCGGCAGTCACTGAGGCAGGTGCCGCTGTCCACAGAGCGCAGGGAATGGCGGGGGTCCTGGCCCTTCTCCCTCTCAGGCCGCACCGGGAGCCGCGTCTCAAGGCTGGGCTGCTTCTCGCAGGGGCACCATCTCATCTGCCCCTCTGCCCGCCTCTGACTGGAGTTGGAGGTCAGAGTGCCCGTCTGCGCACTCGCGGGACAGCCCTGCGGGGGGCGTCACCCGTGCGCCCAGGTTGCTGACCGCGTGGGCACGGCCTGTGCCGCCGAGGCTGAGGCACTGCTTAGGCCGGGCTCCAGTCGTGCAGGGGCTGCTCTGGCTTTCACCCGGGAAGGGCTCTCGAGAGGCCTGATGTCTGGGCTTTTATCTTATTTTTGGTTTACATAAAAACAGGTTTTTGTAGACGTGATCACATACCTGCTGAAAAATTCTAACAACAAAGAAGGCTGAGTAGCAAAACTTAAATCTCCCCTCCATCCCCAACCACCAGCAGCCACTGTAACCTCAGAGGCTTTAGGAAGTCAGGGTTAAAGGTTGGGGTCGATCCGCAAGGAAGCAACGTCATCTCGTGTGGCAGTGTTGTGGGAAAGGTGGAACCGCGTGTAAGAACAGTGTGTTACTTTGGAAACCTGAAAGTGAAGGTGCAGGTTTATGAATCATCCTTTGTTCCAGAATGACCCCGTACATCATTCCACCTGGATGTCAGGTGGAGCACATGTTTTGGGTCTGAGTATGTAGGCAGAAACAAGCCTCCCGAGACTCCACCCCCTTGTGAGGACCCCCGGCTCGGGGGAGACCAGGGGCGGGGCAGGTGAGGAATGAGGCCGTGAGAGTGGAGGTGAACGGGAGATCCCAATGCCCCTCGGGCATTTCTCACCATCTGTCCCAGGCACTTGGCAGGTCACCAGCAGGGAGCTTCTCCCGGGCGTCGTTAGACAAGGTCTTTGCAAGGAATTACCCAGGAAGACGGAGCAGGGAATGGGCCTCAGTCGCCCGTCTGGCCTGCTGGAGCTGTCTCCCTCGGCACCCTGGCCGATCAGCTTGTGGAGCTTGCTTGGTTCTGTGTAACGTGGGGCCAGTGCCCCCGGCCCCACCGCAGGCCTCCCCTGGAAACACGTGCTTGGCCTTCACTTCCCAGGCACGTGAAGGTCACACAAGGTGGCTGCAGAGCGGCTGGGAGCAATGCGTGCTGCACAGCAGGTCCCGTGACGGAGGAACCTCGATTCCCGAGGTGCCTTCGGGCCTGGACGGCAGGTGGGCAGCAGGCCATGCGTTCTTCTCCAGGTACCTGCCTTGGTGTCTGCCCTGGGTTGTCACGGCCCCCGCCCAGCGATCCTCTGGGACTCTCACCCTTTGCCGGGGCAAAGCTCGAAGCTTGTGGTGTGTTGGAAATGCGCACTGAAAAGGATGAGCAAGCCCTGAATGGCAGAAGTTAGCTTTTGGGAGGATCTAGGGAAACTGGACTTGGAATATCATAGAGCAGTTTTAAGAAGATCTCCGCAAAGTTCTGTAATTGGATCCAAAAAAATGAAACACACACTTTGGAAGTAAGCTTTCTCTCCTTAGGGAGGACATGGCCAGACTAGTGGTTTTCTTTTCCAGGAAACTCTGTTTTACACCACAGCCCCCTAGAAGTCAGCAAACGTCGCCTTTGTTGACTGGGGCGTGGCGGCTGGGGTGGTGGGACGAGACGTCAGGGCACACCTGGGATGCCGCAGTCTCTGCCATAGAACTGTGAGGGTGGCCTCAGTTTGCTTCATGGAGGGAGAGGGGCCCACTTGAGAGCGCTGCCTTCAGCTGTCTGACGGGGGGAGCGCTGTTTGTGGGCCAGCCAGTGAGAGCAGCAGGGTGAGGAGCTGCAGCCGTCTGTCATCCAGAGACACAGGAGACCCCCCCCCCCGATTTGTTCTGTTCCTGGAGTGTGCAGCAGATGCCGATGGCTCGAGCTTCTGTGACTGTCCTTCAAACCCCGTCCAGCCCTGCGTACCTGCAGATCTCACGTTGTGCCCATGTTCTAAGTGGAGGTGGTAAAATGGGGGTTGGTAGCAGGTGCCTCCCCCCCACCCCCGAGTCTCAGCGTCTGTTGACTTAAGTGCATGGAAGAAAGAGACACAGACTGTTCTTGGGGAATGTTGGTTCGCTTCTGGGTTTGAAGTACTCGACTGCCTCCTGTGTGTTCTGAGTGTGGACGGTTCCAAGTTCTTGCCCTCTTGGGTTTGTTTGTACTTACCCCCCCCCCCCCCGCCCAAAGGAAAAGAACACTGTTCATAATTACTTTCAAAAAATGTTTTCTAACCTGTGAAAACAAATCCTTTCCGTTATCCCTAAATTGTTGAAAGTGTGTTGGGTTTGCCACATTCAGTAACTCGTGCCTTTGGTTACTGACCTACATCAGGATTGTCAAGATGCTTTCATAAGAAGTTGATGATACTTTGAAGAATTCAGGAGTTTGGGGTCTCTGCATGAGTTCTACATTTGATTTTGAAGAAAGAATCTGAAGAATCTTACTGTAATGTCTTATTTATAACAGATGCCTTGACTGTTTATAGGAGCCGGACTTGGATGGAATGGCATCAGGATGAGATCTACATAGATTTCCAAACCAGTATAGGCTTTCTGTAAAAATCTATGTTAGTTACAAAGCCCAGGTAATTTATCTAAAAAAGAAAAAAAAAATTATCTAAAAAAGTAGCAAACTGCATGTAGGGAAGGGTTGCTAAAAGATAAGGAATTAATAATTAGTGTTTTGTTTTATTTTGTTTTTATGTAGGCTCCAAGCCCAGCATGGAGCCCAACCCGGGGCTTGAACTCATGACCCCTAGATCAAGACCTGAGCGGAGGTCAAGAGTCAGAGGCTTAACTGCGTGAGCCACTCAGGCATGCCAGTAGTTAGTGTGTTTCTGAAAATCCTATCCATGACTTTTGAAAACCAGATTAATCTGGGAGTGTAAAACATAAGAGCAAGGAGAATAAAATCCTGTTCTGTTCCTCGTCTCTCAGCTACTGAAGCATCTAAGGTCCGGACACTTCTGGTGCTGGAGACGCTTCTGCCTGAACACAGATGGTGACCTGGTTAGATCACATGCTGCTCTGCAATTTTCAAAACACTTGTCAGGCTATTTCGATGTGGTATTTCTGGTAATCTGAGTGTAGACATCTTCATATTCCCCATTTTATAGATAAGGAAATAGAGGTTCAGAGGAATTCATTTGCTCGGGATCTCCAAGATAACATATCAGAATCAAATTTCCGAGAGAAATCTACCATTCCCACCCCCTACCCTATGATGATTTCTCCTATTTGTGGAAAACTTAGACTGATTTGTTTATTTGAAAAAAAAGTCTGATGTTTTGGGGGAAAGAAGCATAAAAAATTTAGGATTGTACAAGGCATAGAAACTTATAGTACCAAAATTTAATAGATTAAAAAAAATGATCTTAAATATGCGTGAGGTAGGAGAGGTATCCTCCCCAAGTACGACCGTGCCCTAAAGCCCTTGTATGTTACGTGTACTAGGATACAAACTTACTGTAAAGTTCAGATGAACTTTTTATTTTTAAATTATCAAAGCTTTTAGAAGCCTTTGAAGACCTACTGATGTTTCTGTTCTAACGAAAACATTAAAAGACAAAGTTTTTGCAGTATCTTAAATATCCTGTTCTTTGGAAACCATTTACGTTCTTTAGGTTCTAGAGAAGAAGACACAGCAAACATCTCTGTGCTGTAGTCAGCCTTCAGTGATCCCTGAAATGCTGTTTCCTGACCTTAGTTCTGTACCAAGCACGTGCTCCTAATATCTAAATGGCTCCTCATCCCTGCTTTCGGACAGAAGCTGGGGATGTGCCGCTTGACCCCTGCCCGCCGTGGGTACCGTCACCTACCTTCCGGGGTGGCAGCTGGCTGCTCCTGTCCCTAGAGGAGCTGTGCGAGAGCCAGAACATTGCAGTGTAAAGGGTCACAGGGAGCTTCCTGCCCTCCGTGCAAGCTGCAGTCGTGAGGACTTGGAGCCACACATGTTAGGTCCAGTTCAAGGGAGCAGACTCCTCCAACGACGTGTCTACACAAAGCTCTTACCCACGTTGCTGGGCCTTTCCTGACTCTCCTGGTTTGCTCTCACGTCTCCATCACGATTCCCCTCTTGCTAGTAAGGAGCACAGGTGCTATCAGAAGAGCAGGGAGGTGTGAGCTGGTGAGTTAAAGCCTCACCCCCACAGGAGCTGTCTGTCCTTTGGGGGCCCGTCCCTGGTCCTGGGCAGGCAGCCGCCGTGCGCATTCCCCTCCCTGCCTCTTTTGGGCACAGTGCTCTGGACCATGCTTTGGAGGTTGACTTGTTTTGTACACAGTATGGAGTTGGGTTGTATGTGTGTGTGTGTTTGTTTTGTTCACTCTGCTCATCTTTGTCTTTTAATTGACCTACTTAGATCATTTACATTTAAATTATTGGTATGTCAGGGCTGAAGGCCACCATCTTATTTGTCTCTTCTCTCCATTGATCATTGCTCTTGCTTCTCTTGAACATTTCATAAAATTTCATTTTGATTTATGTGCAGTGTTTTTGAATATACTGCTGTGCAACTTAGTGTTTGCTGTAGTGCAGTGTATTACAATCCACATATATCATGTATCAAATCTACGTTGAAAGACGTATAGAACCCTTAAGTAATTAGGTCCCTTTGCCCTTTCCACCTTTAAAATACAATTATCTGAAGTGTTTTCTCCATATTCATTGATCATCAGATGTGGTGTTTTATATACATATGCATACGTGTGTGTGTGTATACGTGCGTGTGTATATACACACATTATGTTTTTTCTCTTGCTCAAACAATGGGAATGAATTTCCCCACCGTTCTGGTGGCTAGGATCCCCCGGCCAGGGTGTCGCAGGGCTGGTGTCCTTGGCCTGTGTCCTCCTGCGGTCTTCCCTCAGTGCTGGGTCACGGTTTTTCATCAGCCGTCAAATACGATTTAAGAACCATGAGGAGAAGGATAGTCCATCACACTGATTTTTACCCGTTCTAATTTCCGTTCCGCAGTGGGAGGCCTTCTCCAGCCACAATGTGAGGCCGGGGCTGCTGGTGGCAAATTCGCTCAGTTCTCCTTCTGAGAATGTCTTCATCCCCCACCCCCCCTTCCCGAAGGGTGTTTTCACTGCCCACAGAACTCACCTTGGGCAGCTTACTACTTCTGGCATCTGGACAACCTCGCGCACAGGAAGCTGTGGCCGCCGCGCACCCCGATGGGACAGTTGCCATCACAGTGTCAGTGGTCCTGTTGGGAAGGGGCATCTATGATGCGCCTACTCTTCCTGTGTTTCCTGTTTCCACGTGTCTAATTATGACGCATCTCAGGATGGCTTTCTCTGGGGTTACCCTGTTTGGGATTTTCTCGGTTTCTTGAATCTTGATGCGGTGTCTTTTACCAAACCTGGGAGTTTGCAGCCTGTGTTTCTGCAGGTGTCTCGCAGCCCTGCTGTCCCTGACCTGCCCTGTGACCTCTTGGTTGTGAGCGTTGGCTCCTCCGCTTTCAGCTTTCAGAGTCTATTTGTTTGTTTACTCTATTTTCTCTCTGGTAATCGAACTATTTTCTATTGTTCTGTCTTCAAAAGCATGGATTCTTTCCTCTGTCATATTCATTCTGCTGTTGAACCCATCCACTGAGGTTTTACATTTTGGTTACTGTATTTTTCAGTTACAGATTTCCATTTGGTTCCATATCTTTTATCCCACTGGTGAGGTTTTCTTTTTTGTTGTCTTTTCTTTTTGGTTTTGAGTAACACTTGCCTGTTGTGGCATTTTTCTTACTGGCTGCCTTAAAACCCTGTCAAATACTGCCGACACGGATTCATCTTGGTGCTGCCTTTTCTCACTCAGATTCTGGTTTTCCTGGCACTTGGAAACCTCTGGATCTTGTTCTGGGAGGCACTCACCTCCAGGTTTGGGGAGAGGGTCTTGTCTCACTTCCATGTTGTTCCACGGCTGATTTTGGGGGCCCTCGCGGTGTGTCCTGGTGTGCTTCATCGTGATGCCTCTAGGGCTTCCACCTACCCCTCCGTGGGAACGGGGCCCATAGGACGCGGGCATGGCAGACACGTAGAAGACTGCCTGGATACTGAAATAAAGGAGACGCATGGGCCAGAGCTACTGGATTGGGTTCAGCCTGGTCGTGGGATGGACAGTGTTGGTGTTATCAGCGGTGACAGAAGCAGGGAGGAAAGATTGCCTTGTTAATTGTCCATCTGGTGTCTTCTCCTTCCCCTCTTCCCTTCTTGTCCCTGGGAGAGGCTCGGCCTGAGACTGGGGCCCCCGTTGTGGATAGGGGATGGGATGGGAATGGAAAGTCAAATCACAGACATTGAAATAACTTTGCTTGGGCTGGTGGGGCAGGCGATTCTGAGGAGCTCCGGGGTCCATCCCAATGCCGCTTTGTCCTGACCCGTGCCCTGCTGCACAACCGGCTCTTCCCCAGGGCCTTGCCAGCCTTGCTGTACCTGCTGTGTCACCTGTCCTCATGCCCTGGGGTTTCTTCAGCCATATGGGTTATGTCTTTCCTTTGGTGCTTGGGGACAGTATACATTTCCTTATATCAGGGCTGTTACAGCTTAGACAAAATATGGCATTTCAGAAGTCTTCATTTTTGACATTTTAGTGTTTTTGTGAATCACACTCTTTTAACCATTTTTAGAAGTTTAAGTATAGTTCACACCCAATGTTACAATAGTTTTAGGTGTGTCACATTGTGATTCAGCTTCCCTGTACCTTACACTGTGCTCACCACAAGTGTGGCCACCACCTGTCCCCACACAATGTTACAGTACCGTCTGTCATTCTCCCTGTGCTTTGCCTTCCATCCCCATGACTTCTTCACTCTCTCCCTGGAGCCCTGACCCTCCCACTGCCCTTCCCCATTGTGACTCTACCCCTGCCCTCCTCCCCTCTGGCAACCGTCAGTTTATTCTCTGTCTTTATGGGTCTGTTTCTGCTTTTTGTTTGTTTGTTTATTTGTTTTTTAGATTCCACAAGAGTGAAATCACATGGTTATTTGTCTTTCTCTGATTTATTTCACTCGGCATAATGCCTTCTAGATCCATGTTTTGCAGATGGCAAGATCTCATCCTTTTTTATGACTGAGTAATACTCTACCGTATACATAAACCACATCTTCTTTATCCATTCATCTATCGATGAACACTTGGGCTGCATCCATTTCTTGGCTGTTGTAGACAGTGCTGCATAAACATTCAGAGGTGCATGTATCTTTTCAAATTAGTGCTTTCATTTTCTTTGGGTAAATACCTAGTAGTGGAATTAATGGGTTGTATGGTGGTTCTATGTTTTAATTTTTTGAGGACCTCCATACTCTTTTCCAGAGTGGCTACACCAGTTTGCATTCCCACCAACAGTGCGCAAGGGCTACTTTTTCTCCACATCCTCAACAACACCTCATTTCTTGTCTTTTTGATTCTAGCCATTTGACAGGTGTGAGGTAATATCTCATTATGGTTTTGATTTGTATTTCCCTGATGATGGGTGTTGTTGAGCATCTTTTCCTATGTCTGGCCATCTGTACGTTTTCTTTGGAAAAGTCTATTCAGGTCCTCTGAATATTTTTAATTGGATTATTTGTTTTTTTGGCATTGAGCTGCAGAGGTTCTTTATATAGTTGGGCTATTAACCCCTTATTGGGTATATTGTTTGCAGCTATCGTCTCCCATTCAGCAGGTTACCTTTTTATTTTGTTGATGGTTTTCTTTGCTGTGTAAAAGCTTTTTATTTTGGTATAGTGCCAATAGTTTATTTTTGCTTTGTTGTGAATCACAGATTTGATTGATGGGGTTTTATGAACTTTATTGTTAATTAATCTCCATTATTTAATCCTATGTGATTATATAAGATTTAAAAAATCTTCTATTTAAAAAGAAGCAAAAAACTATTTGGGTTTTATACTTGTTTTTATTTATTATAGCTGTGTTTCTGTTTGGCTAAAGTTGTACTGTTTTGAAATAGAATAAAAGCTGTTGTCGGATCACATGACGGAACGGCACCGTTAGCCAGCAGAGGGCGAAGCTTCTCTGGGATTCTGAGGCCATGATATTAATCATGTTGTACGTTGTTTTCATTGTGTCTGGGGGGAAACTCAGAAGTCACATCGTGGACAGCTGACTTTTTTGTGGCTGCTCATCATCTTTTGAGTAGCCTTCCTATATTTGGGGGGAAGTTCCTAGGTTATTACCCCATCTCCCATTATGGAAATAAATCAAATTTGCAGTTTCCCTGTGACGAGGAGCCCGCATATGACCCAGGTGCTGCCAATTAGAGCTGGCCACACCGGACGGGACAGTGGGGGCTCCCACCGTGGCTGCAGATGGCTTGGGGGCATCGGGGGTCACGGTGGCAGCCTCGCAGGTGGCTTCCAGGTCGTCACAAGTTCGTGGCACGCCAGGAACACACCCGAGGCCTTGGGCAGCAGCGGCAGCCATGGGGCAGCCTTCCGGGCGCTGGGTCAGGCCCGTGCCTTGGTGCACTTTCCAGCCCCACTCTCCTGCGTGACGGACACCCGCTCCTGCCCGAGCCCTCGGAGCACCTCTTTTGCTGAGCAGCGGCAGCTGCTGTGGACACGCGAGGCGTGGCAGGGCGGCGGGCTGAGACCCCGAGCCAAGCGGCGTGCAGGTGCCGGCCCGCCCTGCCGTCCTCGCCCGCGCCCCCTGTGCTCCCTTCCCGTTGACCCCAGCGCGGGCAGGCCGCACGTCCCGCTCACCCCTGGCGCAGGCCTGGCCGCTGGGCCTCCGTGTGCCGGGGCCCCCGGGCAGAGGTCGGCCTGGCCTTCCAGGAGCGCGCGCTTGGGTGCGCAGGGTGGACACCGTCCGGTTCCCTCCCAAGGTGACATGGCCCGTGGCGGGTGCTGTGCAGGTGGGACTCAGAGGTTTGATGAGTCCTCGAGGGGCCGGGGGTCCCGCTGAGCTCCCCTGACGGTGACCGCCTGGACAGGGCACACGCCTTCCGCTCACTGGTGCATCTCATGGTCACCGACCTGCATATCACGTGTCGTCGTTCCCAGCTCATTCAGGATCAGCCTGCCGTGCAGGTCGGGGCCGTGAGAAGTCACACAGGAGGAGGCTGAGGGACAAAATGAGAAAAACTTGTGGGGAGGAGCAGCGAGGTGGCTGACAGAGTTCCGGGTCTCTCATCGAGGGGAGGGAGGCCTTGTGATTTCTCGGGAAGTTTCTAGACCACCGTTGAGCGGTCACTGCACAGTTCCGTCCAGGCGCGCCCTGGGGACATTGCGGGTGCCCTTCTCCACACTCGGGGAGAGTGAGGATCTCCGTCCAGCCGGTCGGATGACTTGCTTGGTTTCCCAAGTTCTGTTTACACTGTACCGTGGTCCGATACGCGTTGTGACAGCAGCATGTCTAGGAAAGAGCACATACCTTAATTTAAAAACCCTTCACTGCTAAAACCTGCTGACCACCCCTTGAGCTCCCAGCGCTGTAATCACTGGTCACAGATCATTGTAACATATACAGTAGCGAAAAAAAAAAAAAGTAAAAAAAAGAAAAAAAAACAAAAAAAAACAAATACAGTAGTGAAAGAGTTTGAGCTATGGCGGGAATCACCAGCATGTGGTGCGGAGACACGACGTGGGCGGGTGCTGTGGGCACAGTGCTGCCGAGGGACGTGCTCTGCACAGGGTGGCCCGGACCTCCACTTTTACAAACAGTGTCTGCAGTGAGGCGGACGCAGGAAGACTGGGTGTGTCTGGGCTTTGTTTTCTCTGAGTGACTTGAACGGAGATCCTTCTAGAAGTAACCGAGGAAAAAATTCCCCAATTTTTATTTTTATTTTTTTCTCTGCTCTAAATATGATCTTTCCCTTTGCTTCTAGACAACCGTACCACTGTGCTTCTGGAGGCGTTGCAGACTGTCAGCCAGAGCTTTCCTGCAGGACTCAGGCCATGTGCTGAGACGCCAGACACTGGCCACCAGCCGCCTGGTTAAGCTCTGAGCTGATCAGGTCCAGGGAAGTTCAGTGGATCGGGTCCAAGAAGTTTTCCAGCAGCTGAACCTAGAATCCCCCCCAGTCACTGTGGGGATATGCTGTGCGGGGATTTTTCTGAGTTCCTTTCTACTCTGGAGATTTTGCGGCAGTCTGTGTAGACTCAGGAGGCCTATTAAAAAGTCCTCTTGGGTTCCGCTTTGTTATGTGTGGCGGTCTCGCCTCCCTCGGGGCCTCCGGGGGTGGTCCTGTTAAATCCTAATTGGGGTGCTGCTCTCTCCTGACCTCTTCACCCTGTATCAGAGTGAGGGGTTCAGACGCGAGCCTCTGTGTTTCTGTTCGTCCTGTGTTCCTAAAGGAAACACTTATCACATCCAACACCGATGATATTTTAAATTGTGAATTTGTGTCCAAAAATTTCAAAGGTTATTAATCATACTTTGCCACTTTGTAAGTTTATTTTCATCCTGTCACCTCATTTTATCACTCCGAGCTTACATTTGGTCAATCTTTGAATTGAGAGTAAGAAGTTGGAATCATCACTGCAATGTTGTTAGACCAGAAATACTTCCCCCAACGTTATTATTTTTTTTTTTAAGATTTTGTTTATTCATAAGAGACAGAGAGAGAGAGAAACAGAGACACAGGCAGAGGGAGACGCAGGCTCCATGCAGGGAGCCCGACGTGGGACTTGATCCCGGGACCCCAGAATCAGGCCCTGAGCCAAAGGTGGTGCTAAACCACTGAGCCACCGGGGCTGCCCTGTTGTTTTGTTTTTAAGCTAACATGGTTGAGATGCGTTTACTGGAGCGATAGCACCGGCCATGGTGAGCCCCTGGGTGATTATGGATTCCTCGGCACTTGGCCTGGCTCAGCGGGGCGGAGTAGGTCTGTCCTCTGACTCAGCAACTGGCCCTAGGAGAGTCCCCGACACTCGGCTGTCCTCCCGGTTAGTTCTCTGCAGAATTAGAACACCTGACTCTGTGATTGTTGAGGAAGGTGCTGGAAAGGCAAGGCCGGTTGTATCCTTTTAAACAGAGGGAGTAGGTCGTGCACCTCCCAGTGAGCGCTGGCCTCTGCTTGTCCCAGGACACACCACCGTGCTCAGGACATTCTGGAACCCCACTTGGGAGTGGCTTTAGAAGTCAGCTTCATTGCTGTCTAAGAAAACCTTTCTGCTGACTTTATAGAATAGTTTCTAGCTCCTGATTACTCTGTCCTGTGTGGTTACCCCTCTTGTTCAGCAGGCTGGATTCTGAGATTTTTGGCTGTTTTGAAAACTCAGGTGTGCCCTAAAGAACAAGGTCTTACAATGAAGGATATACAAATGAAAGTTTTGGGAGGAGTCTGCAGGAGCTGCCACTGCATTTTGGGGTTCATAGGCTTTGTTCACTCTTTCGTTGTTTGCAACTCACGACATATGTATTTTTATAGAAAAAGTGCTTTGGGTGACAACTGGCTTATAAACATCCTGTTGATGGTCAGATGTTGATGTGATAGGGACTTTCTACCTTAGTCCTGAAAGAAGTGGGTGACGTATAGCTTCTTGTTTTTGTTTCTCGTTGATTTATTTTTCATGGAAATTGGTGTTGGCAAGCAGGGCTGCCATAGGGTATTTAGGCCGATATACAAAGTGCATCTGACCTCCATCCATAAGAAGTAGTTAGAACACACACACACACACCAGAGAGTCTGAGGGGAGGACGGTCCTAGACCATCGCAGGCACCTATGTCCATCGGACATAGGAACCGATGTCCATCCAGAGCTGGCTCAGGGCAAAGCGCCACATGGGAAGGTGGTAGGTTTTGGGGCTCTTGCAGAGAAGCTTCCGGGGCCTTTTGAGCACAGCAAGACTCGTGACTGTAACGTGCGGAAGACGCCGATGAAGGTACAGTGTGGCTGCCGGGGCTTCCAGGCACCCAGACTCCCGGCCAGGCCACTCCACACACTCAGCCTGCCATTCCGTCTTCTGGAACAGTGAGAACCAACCCACACTTCCAGACGTCCATGTATCTGGGCCTCACTGATGCTGGGAGACGTGGTGGTGCTGGTGGCGCCGAGGTGGGGATTCACTGCAGGGAGGGGCTGTTCAGAAGAGGATTGGCTTCTCTTCCTGACTCCAGAGGGCAGACCTGGGGCCCAGCAGAGGAGGGAGCGAGATGCACTGGTTTTGATGACGTCCTCTGTGAGGACAGGCAGGCCTGGCTCTAAGTGAGGCTGCCCCAGAGCAGTGCACTGCTTTGCACACGACACATTCATGGGGACCTCAGGACAGAAGGCAGGGGCCGCCCATGTCACTGTGGTTGGGTGAAGCATGTTTGTATGGGTCCCCTTTCCCTGCAGGGGAGAGAGAGAGAGCATCCTGGGGGAGCAGCCCCATTATGTAGTCACCATGTCAAGCACCTGGGACATCTGAGAGTGTTCCTGATGGAACAGATCAAAGAGTCTGCAAGGTTATGTGGAGGATGCAGAAATGTACTTGTCATGGCCCTCGAATGTCAGCGGGGGGAGAACCGTTGTTCCAGAACCAGTTTGCAAACACTGTGAAGACTGTGGGTTTGACGGTAGTACAGGGTGACTCTGGGAGCCATACGTCCCTTCAAATGAGTGTAACCTCCTGTGACGCGGCGATAGGCCTGACAGATCCAGGGGAAGCAGTAGATGTAATCTGACGTCAACAAGACTGGATTCTGTGCCACACACCCAGCCATCCGTAAAACGGTGACACCTAGTCTAAACCAGTGATTTACAAACCTTCTCTTTAAAGCCATGCACCCACGTTTTCGTGTTGTGGGGAACCCTGGTCTATAGAGAGGCTAAGACCAGGGCTGGCGATCTCTGCCAACAGCATCTGTTAGGGGATGAGGGGAACAGAGAGCAAATGGAGCGAGACACTAGAAAGTCCTCCCCGAGTCACTGCCATTGAAATGGCCAATGCATCAGCATTGCCCGCCACTCTGCGCCATGTGTTCAAAAGGGCCTGGCACATAGTAAGCACTAAAAAAAAATTTGTTGAATTCAGTGAATGAGCAAATACATGAAGGGTTTGCTCTGGGTCTACTTAAAAATGAAACTAATATAGTTAGGACGATAGTAAACCGCACAATTAATGGGCTAACTCTGGCCCACTGCCGGTTTTTCAGTAAAGTTTTATTGCCACAGAGCCACGCTCACACCGTGTCGTGGCTGCTTTCTGTTGACGTGACAGTCTGGAGTCATTGTGACAGGGACCACGTGGCCCACAAAGCCAAAACCCCTTACCGCCTGGCACTGCATAGCAGGAGTTTGCTGTCCCTGGACTAGGATCCAGGAGAAAGTCTGTGCTGCCTCACGCACCGGGGGTCCGTCCAGAGGCTCAACACTGAGAAGCCCAAAACTCTACTCACCACACAGCAGGGCACTGCCCGACGTAGGAGAGACTTGAGTAGCCAGCGAGCCTAGATCCCTTCTTTTATTGTTTATGAAACAGTTTGTATTTGCCAGGCCCTGCGGCAGCTTCCATCTCAGTGAGCGTGTGACACAGGCAGGGATCTCTGCACTAGCAGACGAGCACGGGAGGCTAGTGGCACTGGGAGCCCCACCGCGCCTGTGGGTCTGGGGCCTGCGTCTCACAGCACCCGGTGCTCAGGCCAGCCGCTCTCCTCCAGCCTCGCCTTACCTCCTCTCGGCACCGTACCGCCCGTGTTCACGTGCCCTGTTCGTCCACACGTCGCGTGGAGTGTTTCTTCACTCAACTCTTCTGGTCTTTCCTTTGCCACCACGCGTGTGTGATGAGCTCCCAGCATGGGCCACCCTGTCCCAGACCCTGGAGCCACAAGGGACGAGTAAAGCACCCTAGTGCCTCATGTGAGGATCACGGGCAAAGAGAGGTGTTGCACTACCACATGGGAACGCCCCGAGAGAGGTATTCTCGTGGGTGCCACCTGCCCACCTGCTGATGCTGGGAGAGGCTGAAGGCTTCCTCTGAAGTAGGGACAAAGTCAGCTCCCAGACTGGATGGGAAGGATGGTGGGTCAAGGCTGTGAGAGGCTCAGACCCAGGCAGCTGAGATGGGTGTGCAGGGGGAGGATGTGAGTGTGCAGGGGCAGGAGGGCAGGGTCGCATCAAGGTCTGGGACAAACTCCTGTCAAGGTCACCTGAGCTGGTTGAAAACAGTCACGTGGGTATAATAATCTCTCGCAGTTGGTCCTAGACCCAGGGAAAACAATTACTATTGTACAACAAAATTCATTTTTGCTTATTATTTAAAAAATACTTGTGTTTATTATATATAATTATTTACTAAATTTTAAAAAAGATTTATTTATTCGAGAGAGAGGGAGCAAGCAGGGGCTGGAGCAGAAGGAGAGGGACAAGCAGACTCCTCAATGAGCAGGGAGCCCAACGCGGGGCTCAATCTCACGACCCTGAGATCATGACCTGGGATGAAATCGAGCGTCCTAGACGCTCCACCAACCGAGCCATCCGGGCACGCCTGTGTATTACACTTTTAAAGTGGAGGAGTGAAAATCTCAGGTGCACTTTGGATATCATCAAAGAATTATTAAGGTTGATACTTGGTCAAGTGTCGGCGACCATGACGTCCATCAGCCACTGCTGTACTGCATTCAATGGCGGGGAGATGCATCTTGTTGAGCATCTTGTTGTCTCGTGGCTTTGCTGGTAGCCTCATGCCACATCAAATGACAGCATCGGGCGGAGTCCAAGTTGCCCATAATGAGGTTGAGGACTTGGTCACTGCCATAGGTAACAGCCCATTTCTCACCTGGGTGGGTGGGTTTGCTAGAGCGTCCCAAGAGGGTGCCCCTGGTGGGATGCCACAGCGAGCGCCGGTACAGGGTATGGAGTTGAGGTGCACATGGGTCCTGGACCCCCAGGCTTTCCAGCAGGCCCTCCGTCTGCCTCTCTTCTCTGAGCCCACACGGGTCTCAAACCCTAACTCCCCTGGAGGCGTCAGCTGCCCCTGGAGCATGCAGCCTTGCCGTGATTCGAGAAGCCAGGGCCACCTTCAGCAGGGCGGGCACAGGCCCTCCAGGTGCCCCGCCAACCCAGGCCACCACACCCTTCACGGTGCCCTTCACCACGCTCCACTCGGGTCCTGGGGCGTAGGCCACTGGTCTCGGTGGTCCTGGGGGCGGGAGTCAGTGGTCTTGGTGGTCCTGGGGGCAGGGGCCAGGGGCGAGCCTCCTGTGACGGCCAGAGTGCCCTGAGCCAGAGTCCTTGGGCAGAGCCCACCAGCAGCCTGTAGGTTGTGACAGTGTCTCCAGGACGGTCTGGGAGGGAATGTGGGGGATGAGAGGAGCCCGGAAAACTTGGGAAGGCTCCCGCAGTCTAGAGCATGGTGCTCATTAGCCTGGAGGCCTGTGTGTGAACTGGAAGGTTCTATGCTGTTGGTTTAGCATGTGTTTGATGTGAAAAAGTGATTCCCATTTTTTCTCCAACTAATGGCAGTTTTTTTCTAGACCTGGCCACAGAGGTTTGTTTATAAATAGTTTTAGTGTTTCTGACAAAACAATGGCCCACCCATCACTGCCTCATATTTATTATTTTGGTAAGAGTGGAGTCTTCATTGTAACCGTTCAGGCTCCTGTAACGGCACATTGCGGGCCAGCTGGCCTACAGACAGCAGGCCTGTGCTTCTCACCGTCTGAGGCTGGAGTCCAAATCAAGGCCCAGTGAGTGTCTGGTGACGGCTGCTTCCTGGGTCATAGGTGTCTGTGCTCAGTTGGTGAAGGGCTGGGGAGTGCCCTGGGTGTCCTGTATGCAGCCTCGGATCCCATCGTGAGAGTGCAGCCCTGCCCTCCCAAAGGTCTCACCTCCTGGCACCCTCTCCAGGGTATTAGGGTCTCCTACATGAGTCAGGGCACCATCCCTGGTGGGTTAGGGTCTCCCACGTGAGTCAGGGGCACCATCTCTGGGAGGTTAGGGTTTCCCATGTGAGTCAGGGGTACCATCTCCGGGGGGCTAAGGATTTCCCTTGTGAGTGGGGCACCGACATTCAGGTGCATTCAGACCACAGCACCCCATGTTGCCGTCTCCCACTCGCTAGTGTCATCCTCTTGCACAGGCTGTGCAGCTGAGGGCTGTTTTGGGAGGTCCTTATCTGTCCATCCAAGGAGCCCAGGTGCTTTGGGAGTAAGTGCAGGGATGCAGACATTAGGATCAGATGCACCTGCTTTGAGCCTCAGCTCTCCGTGAATCTGTGTGACCTTGAGGCAGTTCGTAGGTTCTCTGAGGCATAGGGTCAGCATTTGTAAAAGAGGGCTCCTAGTAGGTGCTTAGGAAGATTGTGGGGGTTAAAGAGATTCATTCATGAGGTGCACATCGTGGGTCAGCCCTGAACCAGAGCCATGGCAGTCACCATCACCATTGTGGATGGTACAAGGCATCTGGCACATACTAGGCATGTGACCTTCACTGGATGAATGGGTTACAGAGCTCGTCTCAGGATGACAAACCATTGACATCATGTAAATGACAGGTCGTCAAACTGGCTGCATGCTGGGATTACCCGAGCTGCTTGTAGAAGTCCCCTTCCCTGGGCCTCACCTTGAATTTAATGTTTCGCATAAGGCCCTCACATTAGGAGTTTTAGACTATCCTTGAGTGATTTTAGCAGGTGGTCAGAATTGACACTATTGACTTAAGACCTTTGGAGAGCAGGACACAGTGGGCCTTAGGCCACCGTGTTGTCCCCCAGTGGGTACCCGGGATGGTGACCCTGTGATGGCCCTAAGGCAAGGGTGCAGATAGGCTTTGGAGTCTGGCAGAGTTCCACCCGAATTGGGACTGCCATTTACTAGCTATGGGACACTGTGGTCGGCCATGTGATCCCCAAATGGACTCTCCACGAAGGTCCAGAACATGGCTGATGCTCAAAAACACTGGTTTTGCTGTTTATAAATGATGACACGTGATGTAGAAGCATAGTACGTTATAGAGCTGGTGTGTCCATTAAATGAGAGAAGGTTTAGAAAGTACGTGCTACAGCTTCTTATACTTATTCTCTCATTGCGTCACCCATATATGTTATAAATACGTTACTTACTAAACGTACATGTGTGCTCATTGCTTTTAAAACTATTGTCTTAGCAAGTATTTATATAAAAATAGTTTTAAGAATATGATGTAACTTATTTTTTATAATATAATCCTGATCTACATCATAATGCATTTAGCGAGTAGCCATCTTTCCTAGATCCTTTTTGAAAGCAGATAGGTTATAAATTATAAATATTCAATGCCTAGCAGAATCTGATACAGAGAAGGCATTCAGGTATGTAATGAACTGTGTACTATTCACATAAGATGGCATCCCATTTTGCATCGATGTGAATCCTAATTACAAAAAAATTGAATTCTTGACCTCCAAGTGACTGTGTAATACTGGGTGTGACTGTGATTCTCCTCTGCGCAGTCTCTTCCCACCCTTAGCCATCCCCCACTGCTGTGGGCACTGGTGCTCAGGTGGGAGCTGGCGCTCAGGTGGGGGTTCACATCCAGATACTGGCTGGCTCTGAGATGGGGGAGTGGTGGAAGCTGGTACTCAGGTAGAGGCTGGTGCTCAGGTTCGGGGGGAGGTCTCATGTCCAGGTGGAGGCTGGTGCTCAGGTGGAGGGTGTGTCTCATGTCCAGGTAGAAGCTGGCATTCAGGTAGAGGCTGGTGTTCAGGTGGGGTCTCCTGTGCAGGTGGAGGCTGGTGCTCAGGTGTGGGGGGGCTCATGTCCAGGTGGGGGCTGGCAGGCGCTCAGGTGGGGGGGTCTCATATCCAGGTGGAGGCTGGTGCTCAGGTTGGGGGGGGGCTCATATCCAGGTGAGGGCTGGCACTCAGATGTGGCCAGAGGTGTGTTCTGCAGTGTGGAGACCTGGTTTCAGGTCCATCGGGTGTCCTGGTTGATGCAGGAACTGGGGAATCTCTTAGGAACTTGGGGAGAAGCTGAAGTTTACAGCTGTTCCACTTCCTGTTGAGCAAACCAGGGCTTGGCTCCTGGAGTGTGGAGAAGGTCACCTGCTGTCTCTGCCTGCCTGTAGCACTAGGGGGTACAATAGGTTTTCTCCATGTCCTTCCTGCTTTGTTCAGGCAGACAGAAGCTCATCTGTACCTGCTGACATGTGTGATCGGATGGCGATTAGTCTGGCTGCCAGAGGAGGACCCAGAGGATTCACGTCCCCCACTCACTGTGCTGCTGGAGGGACTGCTGCCCTGCCGCCCGCACACGCCTGCCCTGCCCTTCAAGGGCTTTCTGTTCTCCTCCTTCTGTTGCCCCTCCCCCATCCTACTCACATCACTTCCCTCCGCGGGAGACCGGGGACACCTGACATTCAGTACAAAGCCGGGAGCTGGGATTAAGAACCTTTAGGAAATGTTCCTGAGTAAGTGTAAGCTGTGGTTGATTGCTATGGCTGAGTCTTAGGGGGAGAGATTTTCTCTTGACTATGGTTCCTGGGAACATTCAGTTACCCAAATTATAACCTCTGTACCCAAACTCCCTTCACATTTTAGTGGTAAAATAGCACCTTTAAAAAGGGATCATGATTTTGTATCCTTTTGCATTTAAAAAAGTCTCGCATCTCTTACAATTTTTTGTGTTCCTTATATGACATGTCGTAATTACTCATTCAGCATCTGTCACTGAGCATTTACAGCGCACCAGGCACCGTTGTGGACCTGGGGGTACAGCAATGAGCCAGACGGGTGCCCTCACGGGGCTGCATTTGAAGATGAGCAATGCATAAATGTAAATATGGTTTCTGGTAGAGAAAGTGTTATGAGGACAAACTAAAGCCAGTTAAAGGCATAGAGAGTGAGGGCTGGGCACTGATTGGTTGGGGCAGCCTCGTTTGACAAAGTGAAATTTGAGCGTCCAGGGAGGGTAGATCAGGAATGAGAGAGCATGGGTGTTCCATGTGCCATGTGTATGCGAGGGTGTGCACATGCTGTGTGTGAGGCTGTGTGCATGTGCCACGTGTGTGAGTGTGCACTTGCTGTGTGGAAGGGTGTGTGTATACCATGTGCGAGTGTGTGCATGTACTGAGCCTGTGATTGAAGTAGTGTATGTGCAAGAGCTATGTGTGTGCACATGCTCTGTGTGAGGCTCTGTGCATGTGCCACGTGTGTGTATATAATGTCTCATGTGCATGTGCTGTGAGGGTTTGTGTAAGTGTTGCATATGAATGTACACACTGTGTGTATGAGTGCATACCCTTGCTGTATGTGAGGGTGTGTGCGTGTACTGAGCCTGCGTGTGATTGAGATACTGTACGTGCAAGAGCTGCATGTGTGCATGTGCCAGGTGTGTGTGTGTATTAGTGCATGGTAAACGTGTGTGCACCTACCAAGTGTGTGTGAGGAAGTGCATGGAGCGCATGTGAGTGGGGGTGTGAGTGTGCACATGTGCCAAGTATGAGCGTGTGTTCACATACACCGTGTGTGTGACTGAGGATGGGTGTGTAATCGCTGGGTGTGTGCCTGTGTGCGTGCACTGTGCCAAGGTCCAGGGGTGGCCTCCCAGGAGGAGGAGCTGGCATGGGGCAGACAGCGAGGAGGCCGTCCAGTGACCCCCAGCGTCCGTGAGCAAAAAGCGGGCAGGTGGGTGAGGCAGGAGGTGTTTGGGTCGTGGCGGGGCCCGCAGACCCTGGTCCCAGGAGGTAGTGAGTGTAGGGGTGCACAGGGAGGGGTTTCAGCTGGCCATCCCGGGCCTGCGGGAGCACACAGGACGAAGGCCTGGGGCCACAGGGCAGGGAAGGCAGGACTGTGGGCACAGGAACGTCCACCGTGCTTGCACCGGCACAGGCGTGCTGTGTCCCTGGGGAGGGACGCGGGATGCGCGGGCTGGGCAGTGGGCGCCTGGCTGAGGGCAGGAGGCGCCATGGGGGCTTCAGCGTGGAGGGGCCCATGTGGGGACGGGACGGAGAAGGGGGAGCTCGTGCAGGCCGGGGAGAGGAGGACCTGGGTCACTGTGGCCGGCCAGCCCTGCTCCCGCCACACCTGCTCTCGGGTCCTGCTGCTGGCTGCCAGGCAGCTTGGGGTCTCGGGTCCCATTGCCCACCCCGTCTGCAGACAGAGAACGCTGGAAGGCGGCGTCTTTGCTGTAGGGCTGTCCTTGGGGAGAAGACCCAGATAGAGGAGCATAGTGACAGAGGGGTCACTGAGGAAAGGGGGGCCCAGGCGAGGAAGGACGTGGGAGATCTGCCAGGGAGTGGGCATGGCCCTTGTCCCTCTTGTCCGGAGCGGTGGGGCCGTTGCGTTGCCGAGGACACAGAGGTGCTGATGAGAACTCCAGAAAGCCGGGTGCTGCGGGAGCCCTGGGTTTCATGGGCTCGTCACCGGAGGAGCCCTGGGAAAGTGCCTGTGCCCTGGCAGGTGGGAGGGTGGCCACCGTGTCCCCACCCCGGGAGGACCGGGCCGCCCTTGCCGCTGCGGGCTGTGACTACAGGCCAGGAGCCCCGGGGCGTCCTGGGAAGCATGGCCGTGGGCTGGAGTCCTGTGGTCAGCCCCCTCCCCTCGGCTCAGCCTCCCTGGTTACGTGTTTAGCATTCGGCGCATCTGTCGAATGTGTGCCCTGGCCATGCTGCAGTCTGGCCGTGCTCTCGGGGCCGCAGCTTTGCTCCGAGACAGTTGCAAGGTCGGTTTTGTCCGCTGGGATCTGCACGCTTGCACTCGAGTCAAGTGGCCGCCTTCCTGGCTGACAGGTCCACCTGCAGACACCTGAGGGCCCGGGGAGGGGGGGGGAACAGGCCCGGTTGCTTAGCAACAGATTCCAGCCCGCATCTGTGCTTTCTGGGCCCGCGTGGTGGCCTGGCTTTGTGATGGCGAGGACTTTTTGTTTCTTATTATACTCTTCCTCCATCGCTGAGGCTGCCGTTTGCTTGCTACTGCCAGGCAGAGAGCAGAAGAACTTTCCCGACCCCCGAGCCAACCAAACGGTGGAGGACCCTTCCTCAGCTATGACATTTAGCATCTGACAGTCTGTCTGTCCTGTGGTAACTTTCCGAGGAGTTAGGTGATTTAAGTGAATTCTCTGAAACTAGCAAACGGGCCCCAGAATACACTTAAAATTCAGCGTTTGAATTCCCTTTTTGTTTTCTGATGAGATAGTTATCTGTGTTTTAGAGGAGCTCTGTCAGAGTAGAAGTTGAAAAATCCCATCCCTGGCTGTCCGCGGAGGGAATAAAAGCAGTGTTTCAGGGTCACGTGTGGCCTGCCCACCCCCCCGGGGGGCGCTGACTCCTCACTGCATTCATCTCCCCGGATTCTCAGTCCACATCAGACACGCAGCAGCCTGAGGATGTGAGAGGAGAACCACACTCTACGGAGAGCCTCAGTTCCCAATGGCCGCAGAGCAGGCCCTTTGGAGTTCACATGCACCTGTCGGTGACCACACACACAGCAACCTGTCCAGGTCACTCTGAATGGTTCTTGGTGAAGAGAAAAATAAGACTGAGGAGTGGTGTGAGCGTGAGGAGAGTGCAGCAGAGCATCAGCAGGGGCAGGTTAGGACAGAGCCAGGGCGGGGAGCAGGGTGGGGGAGGGACAAGCCCTTCACGCCTTCCCCACACGTCCTCCTCCCCCTAGGAAGGCAGAGGGCCTGACCACAGATGGGCGGGCACTCAGTGAGTGTGTGGGGGGCTGTCTCACGCTGGAGGGGGCCACAGCACCAGTGCATCAGCATCTGTCTTCCCTCCACCCAGCAGACGTCATCAGGTACGTGCCATACACTGGGCAGGTGTCTCGATGTAACTACAATAGCAGTTAGGTCACCTGGACCCCTTGCCCACATGGAGTTTACATCTCTGGGGAAGCAGGTCAGTGCATCTTCACTCGGTGGCCTCTGCAGCCACACCCTCTTGAGCAGGCCCAGAGCCGAGGCTGTGGAGCGTGGTGTCCCGAGCTTGGTCTTGGAGGCCAAGCTGCATCTGCTTGGAGGTCTAGGCTGGATCCGCTCCTCACTGTGGGTGTGCCCTGAGCCTCGACTCTCCCGTCTACATGGGGATCGATCCCCTAGCTGCAGGGCTGCTGGGCAGACGGACACAGAAATAGCTGGTGTGTGGTCAGGGGGTTCTGGTGCCTGATGCTCTGCAGGGCGCTCCGTGAGGCACGAGGCAGTCTAGGGCACCCCAGGCCCCGAGGCCACGCCGCCTTCATATGTGCTTACAAAACTGCTTCCCCCGTCCCTGAGGTGAAGACAATACATGTCAGGACACATGCACGCTGACCGCTTGACTGCCCCCCACACCCCCAGATTCGAGCACCTGGCTGTCCCTCACCCCCGGTCTCCCCATGTCTCTGGGACACAGCCGGCAGGACGGCCTCCTAGCTGGCCCTGCTCCTGCTGTGCCTCTCCTGGGCTTTCTGACATTTAGCATCTGCCAACTGGAGATACGTGGTGGCCAAGTCACGGTGGAGCACTTCCAGTATCAGCAGCGTGCATGTGGCTGTCCTCATGGCAGCAGTTGTAAGATACCTTTTGCCTTATAAATAGGTTGACTCTGTTGAGAAAAAGCCCTCTTTTCTGACGCGCGTGGGTTCTCAGGTCAGGAATCAGGCAGGGCATGGCAGGGTCAGCCCCTCCCTGCTTCCCAGTGCCTGCACCTGGCTGGCAGGTCTGGTGGGTCTGGAAGGATGGAGCCGGGGTCTTGGGAAGGCTTATTACTCCTGAGGGTCGTGGTTGAAGCTGGCTGTTGGCGGGGGAGGCTTGAGCAGCAGCAGCTAGTCCTCTCGCCGTGGCTGGTGGCTTCCTCGGCGAGAGAAGCAAGAGCGGCCAGCCGCTGAGAGCGTGGCCGTGTGTCTGTGTGATTGCAGAAGCTGGGCCTTCCCTCCACCGCTGCACACCCATCTCCGTGTGCTCGGCAGCGGCCTTTCTCCTTTGGAACTCGGAAGCTCATTTAGAGCAGTTCTGGACAGAAGGCGGTGACCTCCTGGGGTTTGGCACATGGGCAGATGGACAGGAGGCTGGCAGCCTGGGGCCAGGACACGCTGCCCTAGGAGGACTGTCGGCAGGCCCACTGGATGGGAGCCGTGGTGGTCTTTCCCAGGGTCGTTTTCGGTGGGGTGAAGAGTCCCTGTGCACTTGACCAGTTCGTCTTTGGCTGATATTTATTTTCGATACTTTGCTCTTACACACAAAGCTGTGATGGGAATCTGCACATACATCTTTTGTCCTTGTCTGAGTTTTCCTTCTGGAAGAATTTACCCAGGACTCACTGGGTCTCTACGTATCTTCAGGCAGCCTCGCCGCCCCTTGGTCTCTTCCTGCCTGAGTTGTGGGGACTCCATGTCCCACCCCATCTGCCTCCTCTGCAGCCCTCTGCGCCCAGGCCACACGTAGCTACAGGTGGCCGGGCCCTGCTTTAGTCTCCTCATCCTGCTGCCTGGGCCGAGGGAAGCCACCCCCGAGGGTGTCTCCTGCAGTGGGGGGCTCAGGAGGGTTCCACCCAGAGGTGACACACGTCACTGGTGTAGCACCTAGCCAGCAAGGGCACAAGGGCTGCTTGGAGGAAGGGAAGCCAGATCTCCATGAGCAGTACTGAAGACGGCCACTCGCTTGGGAGGGTAAGACAGGGAACCCAGAGAGGCACAGAGGGGGTACAGAGGGGAGCAGGCAGGGGCAGGGCTCAGCGGAGCCCAGGGTTCCCAGGACCCAGCATAGAAAGGGGCAGCGTGTGATGACAGGCCCTGCAGACATGGCAAGGAAGACGGAGTACAGGCCGACACGCCAGTGTGCATGCTGGCACAGCACCGCCCGGCGTCCACACCCCAGGGGACGGGAGCCGCGAGCTCGCACTTGGTGATTCCTGGTGGCTCCTAGGTCTTCACCTGCTCAGGCTCGCTCATGGAGGAGGTGTTATTCCCATGCTGTTGACGGGAAAACACTTCTCCAGGGTCGCAGAGCGCCTGAGTCAGATCTGGGCTTCAAACTCGGGTCTTCCAGCTCCGGGGTCTGTTTTCCCGTCGCAGGGTCCCGTGGCTCCATGTGGAGAACCCCTACGTGGCTGTGTCAGGTATGGAGCAGAGGGTGGTACTCTGGGACACCACGTGCCAGGCCCCCGTCTGGAGCCTGCAGCACCCGTCGTGTGAAGACTGCCCCCTTGGGCCACCCTCAGCCCCCTTGGTATTTGTAGACACCCGAGCACCTGGAGGTTGTCAGATGCAAAATGTGTAAGTACAGAAGATGTCATTAAGCCCCCACATAACTTGGGTTTTTTGCATTTCATGGGGAGATCCAGAATTTCAAAGTAGTTGCCCTATGCATTTTAGAAAGGTTGTTGATCAAACAGATATGTTTAAAATGCGTCTTTCAGAGTTCACCCACCCTCTTCCTGCGTTTTCAGCCATTTTCAGTGAAACGAAGAGAGGAAAGAGGAGTTCACAGTAGGTAAGAGGGCGGATCATGCTGTGGCCTGCAGGGCTGTGTCCTCGTGTTTAGCCGGCCGGCGTTGTTTAATTGGGGCGCATCGTCGAGATGCGTCTCCGCATACGCCGGGCGTTGTGGGAGGGTGGGTGCGGGGTGCTGCATGCATTAGGGAGGCCGTGAGATCAGCCTATCTGACAGTGGAAGAGTCGGGCTTCTGGAACTGGCTCCTCGTCCCTGCCACACCGAGAGCATTAATGGGCACCAGCTGGGCTTCCCCGCGCACAGCGGCGGCCGTGGCGGCTGCAGAGAGCCTCCGTGCCCACGCGAGCACACACTTCAGTGGCCGTTCCCCGGGCAACGGCGTCTCGCAGCCAGCTGGCTCTGCCCCCGAGCCCATCAAAGCGCACACCCGCCAGGAGCCGGCGCTGTGCCCGCCACCGTCTGTAGGCTCTGATGTCGGAGCATTTGCAACCGGGTTTCAAGGTTAAACACGAGGGAATGAACGAGGGGACTACGTAGTCAGGGACCGCAGCTCGGGGCGTGTGTAGGTGTGCGTGGGTGTGCGCAAGGTGAGTGGGAGGGAGGGAACGCCCAGCCGTTGGCGGCCGTCAGGTTTCACGTTTGCTGCAGACAAAAGGCGCAGAGAATGGGTTCCCTCGCTTTGCCCAGGGTGAAAGGACGTGTGGCCTGGAGCAGCCCGCAGCCGTGTCCCCGGCTGGGCCATGCGGGCTGCTGCAGGGCGGGCCTGGGGCCCCGTGAAGGCTCCGTGGGGAGGGGCTCCGGCGTGGGTGTGGGGGCCTCGAGCACTCGCGCCCGACCAGCGGGCTCACCCGACCACGGCGCTCGTGGCCTTTGCCCGCGGATTTCTGTGAACTGACTTAGCTGACTGGGCCGGATGCCTCCATATGATGATACGATGCTGGACCCACTGTCCTCACTGGTCAGCTCTTTTGCAATATTGAATACGAAATTCCCATTTTCAAGCACTTCACCTTTTAAAGCGTTCCGGTGTTTGAATTTGGCCTTTCCATCTGACACCGACTCAATTTAATTAGTACAAGATCCTTTGGTGTTTAATTCGGGGACTCTGCACGTTACATACAGGCTTCGGTTTTAATCTCCCATTTCTGTTAAGAGCATTTGTTTTTTTTTTTTTTGTTTTTTTTTTTCTCTCTTTTCCTGACCCATCTGTAGGAGTTTGAAATAATCACAATTACTTATGGAAAGATATGGGAAATTAAGATAATTTGTTTCAGAATTGGGTTTTAATTTGGGGTGTCGGACAGGTGAAATTAGGAATCCTTCTACCCGCACGTTGTGACTTCATAAGATCGGCTCCTGTTCTTGAATTGGCCGCCTATCAAGAACCTCCATGAGGCGCATGAGAGGTCCCGCTCACTGCGGTCAGCAGCACGCGTACTGGGTCCTCATGGGCACTGGGGGCCCACAGCGAGTGTTTGGAGCAGATGACTCGGTTTCTGAACCCTCATTTTTTTCTTGAACTCGAACTACTCCCTTCCACTTGCCTTTCCTCCTCATTTTGTTTTGTTTTTCCTTTTCATAAAGAAGATACTTCCCTGGGGGCCAGTCCTGGGTCTGTTTTCTGTTTCATAATGATCTCCTTTTCTTAGAATTGCTCTTTACCCTGTCCTTTCTGCCTCCAGGCCGGCCTCCGGGGCTGGTGATGTCCACAGACACTCCTGCCTCCTGGTGGACAGGACATCAGGAGCAGGACCACCGCCAGCTGGAGGGCACTTGTGGGCACAGTAGACAAAGGTCCTTTTCCAAGTTTTCAAGTTGGGTGGGTTTCATACCAATTAGTGTAAGCCGACCACTCTAGCGATGAGGGGTCACAGGCACACACAGGGGAGAGGACCCGCATCCTCCGGGTTGTTGTCTGGGGAGCATATGCGGGGACACTGGCCCTACCTGTCCCCTCTGCGGGGCTCCTCGTGCAGGAAGCAGCCCCCACAGCCATGCACAGTGCCTGGCACAGGAGAAAAGTGACAGAGTGTGCATGAACCAGGGAGAAGGGACCAAGGCAAGGGCATGGTGGCCACCATGCAGGTGGCTCCTAGGAGTGACTTGGGGGCACCCCGTGGAGCTGCAGTGAGCTGGAGCCCAGAGGCTGTTGCAGACAGCAGGGAGCATGAGACCTTAGCACTCTGGCCCTGGCACGGAGCTGGGCCAGACTCACCTTGGGCTGGAGGAAGCCCCGCTGAGCACTTGTTGCATTCGAGCCGTGCTAGGTGGCCGCCCACGAGGGTGTGCTTGCCCACAGTAAAGTCAAATGGGGCGTTTGCCTGGACTTGGAAAGGCAAGCCGACTTCCACAGCGAGCATATGACGTCCCCAGCGAGCATACTGCACCAGGCAGGTGCACTAGGGAGTCGGCCGCTGCAGCCCGGCCGTCCTGGCGCTGATTCCAGTGGTCCATCCATCCGTGGCCTGGCCACTGCTCCGTCCGACTGAGCCACAGGATGGCCTGCGAGGTGCAGCGTGGGGCAGCACAGGGACAGGAGGGATGCAGGTTGGCGGGCCGGCCTGTGTGCGGCAGGGGACACGGGTGATCGAGGCACAGAACATGGGTGTGGGGGAGGAGGGCGCTGGGCAGATGCTGTGGTAGCAAAGTGTATGAAGGGGAGCTTGCCACACGGGGCAGATAATGTGGGAAGAGAAAGTACTGGAATTAAGGCCGAGTTCTCCCTCATTACCTCCCCCGAACCCACCAAAGACCAGCAAGAAAAGAGTGGAGCACAGCAGTTGCCTTTCCTGTTGAGCGTAGTTCTAGAAAAGCGTGAGCCAGGATGGACTGTGCAGAGTGGGTCACAGCCTGTCCCCCCGCCCCTGTCCTCACAGCAAGCTCCCTGCAGACAGGCGGCCCTAGGACACCTGGGAGGCGGATCCGGGGACACCACGCGTGGTGACCACGCCCATGGGCCCTGTGTGATGGGCCTGTGCTGCGTGCACATGGGGTGCTGCTGTGGCCGTGTCACCTGTACACCCCAGCTGTCTGCAGGCTGTAGGCTACTGCGCGGGGCGCCCTGTCCCATGGCCTCTTGTGCTCCCTTTATCACACAGCTCCCCCGTGCTTCATGGGTGTGTCGTGAATACTCTGTTTCCGTGTCCTTGGTCTTCAGAGCCCCAGAGCGGGCCCCCGTGTCCCACTCACTCAGACTGAGCCAAGGCCGTGGCTCGGAGCCGCAGGTCAGTCTCAGCACGGCCTGTCCGGGCTCCGCGTGTGCACACGCCCTGTGCCCAGTGCTTACCGACAAGCTGAGTATTTCAGGGTAGAAACCGCGTGGACCGGTATTGTTACGAGGGGGTTTTTGATGTTTGAGCCTGGGGCACGTAGTAGAAACCTAAACACATCCATCAGGAAATCATGGCGTTATCGAAGAATGAAGGTATGAGGGCGTTTTTGGGGGGTGTTAATTAATTTCTGACATGAGTGGGTGCCAGAGTAGTTTATAATAGTGGTTTTAGAAACCATCGCTGAAGGTGGTGCCTGCCATTTTCGCTCCAGCTAATGCTGATGAATCACCGTGTTCTCTGTTTTAATGGGAATGTGGATGGTCCCTGTCCAGAAAGCAAGCGCCGGGATGCCAAGTGAGTGTCACCGTTGCCTTTTTGTAGTTCCGAAAAATGAGTGGCTGCATGCGGAGTGCAAGTTAATGCGCGTATCAGCGAAGAGTTCTGCAGTAGGTGCCAGGGTGCTCCGCGTGCTTGGCGGCGGGGCCGTCGGGGAGGAAGGCTGGGCGGCATGCCGGGCCGGCCCCCCATCCTGGCAGCCCTTGGTGCGGGCGCAGAGCCACAGCTCCCGAGTGTCGGTAGCTGGAAAGAGCCGGGGCTCTGTGTAGTTGGGTTCTGAGACGAGCAGACCTCTCAGGTGGTCAGAAGGTGACCCAGGCCCCAGGTAGAGCCCAGCATCCCCTCAGAGAGGCAGCCCTGAGAGGGGCCGCTGGCGGAGCAGCCCCGGCCCAGCCCTGGTGTGCGGTCAGGATGCAGAGTGTGGGCTCGGCCTGGCCGTCTCCTGGGCTGCGTCCTGCCAGGGTGCCAGTGCTGTGCGTCCTGCTGGGCAGGGCTGAGGGCGGAGGGGACGGTGCTGTGGGCAGCCTCGCTGGGAGCTGGCTGTGAGTGCAGGCGTGTCCCTGCCAGCACCTGCGGAGAAGCGGTCCCTTGGGGGAAGTTTCAGCAGCATCCCTGGTGGCCCAGTGGCCGTGGGCAACATGGGGCCTTGGGTCCTGGGATATCCATCTGCAGGACCTCGGGGACACAGGGGTGGGGCTGGGCAGGTCCTGCTACAGGTGGAGATGCTGCTGGGATTCTCAGCAATCCTGACGGAGGGCAGGGTGCTGGGCTGCGCTCTGGGACGCCGGGCATTTGCGTCGACCTCATAGGTCTGTGCTTAGGTGGCTCCGCCCCTAGCTGGTGGGCCTGTCCTGCAGGGAGCGACAGACACTTGCATTCACACCCAGAGCAAGGGAGAAGAGTTGCCATTGTCTGTGTCATGCCGACCCCTGGAGTGCTTTGTCTTCAGCCGCCTGTCATCCTTGCTGCAGTCCTGGAGGCTCCAGAGGTGTTGGCGCTCAGGGAAGGTGGGTCACTTCTCTGAGTTCGTACGGCCAGTCGAAGGTGGGTGGGGACGTGGGGCAGGGCCTGCCTGGTGGCAGAGCCGACCCATGTGACCCTGCACACCTGCACAGGCCACTCTGTCTCCTGGGAGCCCCAGGAAGGACCTTACCCGTCCTGTGCACTTTGGTCAGTTAATTACAAAGGAGGGAAACCAGGGGCCCCTGGGTGGCTCCATTGATCAAGTGCCCGACTCATGATTTCTGCTTAGGTCATGATCTCAGGGTTGTGGGATTGAGGCCCGCGTCTGGCTCCCTGCTCAGCGTGGGGTCTGCTTGAGATTCTCCGTCTCCCTCTGCCCCTTCCCTGCTCACACTCCATTTGTCTCTCGAAAATAAATAAATAAATAAATAAATAAAATCTTTTTTAGAAAAGGAGAGACACCATAAAAGCGCCTGGGTGCGGGGGTGGCCCTGCTTTGTAAGGCCATGAGGCAGATGAACAGGTTAGCTCGTGGGAAGCCCTTGGAGACAGGCAGGTAGTGTGACACTTGCCACACGTTCCAGCGGCCCCTCACTCCTTACCATTGTAATGCCGTCTGTCCCTGACATCGGGTCGAGGCCTGTTCACTGTGCTGAGGCTTCTGCTTCTGTGTCACCTTCTTACATAGATTGTTCCCATAAAATGTCATCTGCAATGTCCAGTTCTAGTTTCAGTACATTGAAGAAAGAACTCAGATACTGTTAAGCTCTCTGACTCCAGAATCCTTCTAGATTCCGTGGACCTGACCCCCTGACCTCTCCTCCAGTCTCCACCTACTCTTGGGCCCCCGGGCCGTGCCTGCCATGTCTCCACCTCCGGGTGTCTGTGTGCTCCCCTCTGGGCACTCCCTTCACACCTTCATTCCACTGCTCAGTTCTTCCAGATGTTTCTAATCTGCTGCAACATTGCCAACTCAGATGCTTCTTTCAACAGTTACAGGTTTTATTTCTAGACATTTTATTTGATTCTTTAAAAAAATATTCCTGGTGAATTTTGGTTGGTGGTCTTTTTTGCTTGATCACATTTTTGACTCCAGCTTGCTTGCTTGCTTTTTCTTTTTTCTTTTCTTTTCTTTTCTTTTTTCTTTTCTTTTCTTTTCTTTTCTTTTCTTTTCTTTTCTTTTCTTTTCTTTTCTTTTTTTCTTTTCTTTTCTTTTCTTTTTTTCTTTTCTTTTTTTTCTTTTCTTTTCTTTTCTTTTCTTTTTTTCTTTTCTTTTCTTTTCTTTTCTTTTCTTTTCTTTCTTTTCTTTTTCTTTTCTTTTCTTTTCTTTTCTTTTCTTTTTTCTTCTTTTCTTTTCTTTTCTTTTCTTTTCTTTTCTCTTTTCTTTTCTTTTCTTTTCTTTTCTTTTCTTTTCTTTTCTTTTCTTTTCTTTTTTTTTTCTTAGTATTTTAAAGCTCCTACTGTCTGAAGTAACTGGGACCCTCACTCTAGGTTCCTTCTTCTGGCCAGCTCTCACTCAGGCACTCTTGTCACTGTGAGTTTCATCCTGTTTTATTACCAGCCCTTGTTGGGCTGCTCTGAGTCCTGAGGGCCTGGCCTGGGGGTGCCTTCTTCTAGAGTTTGCACCATCTGGAAGACACCCAGGAGGACTTGTAGTTAGATTCTTGGCCTAGGATTTCGTGGTGTAAATTCAAGGTGTAAATTCAAGCCCGGACTTCTGCGAGGACCAGGGCAGGGTGCAGATTCCCAGGTAGATGCCGTCTGCTCAGAGCCATGGCTGAGATAACACGCGTCCTTGATGTCTCTATCCCAGCTCTGTCTTTTGATGAGAAAGTGGCCCTTCTGGAATCCACACTTTTGCCAAGGTCCCAGTCCTAGTCCTCACCCTTTGCTGGGCCTCATGCCTATGTCCTGCTGACTGTGTGGCCTGTAGATTCCCAGTGGACACAGATAGGGAGAGGGCAGCCATTGTTTACCTTTGTGGCTTCCACAACAGCTTTAGTTTTTGCTCCTGGTCATGTTGTTTCAATTTTCTGAAAGCACAACTATGCATTTAAAAATACAGATCAGTGTTCTATAGAAGTATAATTTTTTTTTCAGGATACTTAATTAGCTGTATTGTTAGAATCAGAAGTCCCAGAATCTGTGAAGTTGATAAATGAAAGGAAATGTTGAAAAACATAGCAGAACTGAAAAATACCACTTTTTTTTTTTTTTTTTTTTTTTAAGATTTGTTTATTTGAGAGAGAGAGAGTGCAAATGCATGTGCTCATGCACGGCCTGGGGGAGTGGCGGAGAGAATCTCAAGCGGACTCCGCCCTGAGCGTGGATCCTGACACGGGTCCTGATCTCACGACCCTGAGATCATGACCTGAGCTGAAAATAAGAGTTGGATGCTCAGCCAACTGAGCTGCCCATGCGCCCCATGAGAAAAATAATCTTAAACCCTTTACTTTCTTCCTGGGCTCCCCACATAAACATCAGGCCGCCTGTGGCCCCGTTACCTGGGCCTCTCCTGGGCATCTCAGGAGCAGCACAACAGTATTTTTTCTGGATTGCTCATCAGTGAATGATACCACGTCCTTTTGGATATCAGGGTGAGTTTATCCGTCAGGATCAAGAAGCCACACACCAGGTGTTTCAGAAAGAGGGCATTCCATACAGCAGATGGGGAGCTCAGGCAACAAGAGGCTGCTGGCATGACACGGATCTTCTGCGACAGGAGGTGGCCCACACCCTGCCCGTGGTGATGTTCTGGGAACCTGGCAGCTTAAAGGAGGCCCCCGGCAGCACATGCTCTGCTGGGGAGTCAGGGAACGGCCAGCATCCCTGCAGTAGGTCTTCTTGGGAGCCTCCCTTGTAGTTGAGACACTGGGGCGAGTGACCATGTGAGGCAGGTAGACGCACACTCTGCTGCTTCTCAGCAGTCCACCCGCATACCTTCCTTGCTTTGATTTTGTTCTCTTCTTGCCAAGCCTGATCTCATGGCCAGGATGGAAGCCACTGTTGAGATGTGGGTGTGATGTGCTCTGACCGTCCACCCACCTGGGCAGCGTGGACTGTCAGGCATCTGCTCAGGCTTTGTCTCCTTTCACACACTGCTGCATACGGTGCTTCCTGTTGGCGCCGTGTCTGGGCAGAACAGTCTCTAAGCCAAGGGCAAGTGTTCCTCCCTTGGGATCAGGATTATCCCCAGAGTAGAGGCAATACAGCCACCGGATTAGGAGCCTGCTGTGCCTTTGGGACCTGCTTGGACCCGATTTTGTATGGAATGCACAAAATTCCCACTCGATGTTGGCTGCATCTGCCTCTCCGTATGCTGTGGTGGATCAGATGACACTCATTCTGTGATGTGCAGGACTCGGCGCACAGTATTTGCCTCCCACGATCAGGTGGTCCACTCCTGCCCACCAGGGTCCCGGAGCCAGCCACGAGCTGTTTCCTGACAACAGCGTGATGCCACATGTAAGCAGGCACTGCTTGGCAGCCTGTGACTCTGCTCTGGGGCCCGCCTGAGGCTCCGCATGGTGGTTGTGTTTGGCCTGGACCTGCGAGCACCAGCGGGGCCCCATGCCAGGACCTACAGCAGCACGTCTCTCCGTTGAAGCTCCACTTAGGTGTCAGCCTGACAGGTGGCTGGGTTAGAGCCCCATGGTCAGCATGTCCTCTGTTACCTCCGAGATTCAAAAAGGCCATCCAAAGTTGGGCCTCCTGGTGGCGAGGATACCCCAGTGTGGTCCCGATCGCTGGGGGTATCGCAGTGGTTGGGGTATCACCGAGGCGGTGGCACTGGGGTTCCACCTCATGGGTTCCACCATGGGCTTTCTCCTCAGCCCATGGACGTCCCTCTCACTCTCCCTGCGATGCAGCGTTTCCATGGGGTCATCGTGTACCATTTGGGTCATGAGGTGGAAACCAAGGCAGTTTGGTTTAAGGAATTATTATGATGGAAGACTGACTCATACCTGATTGGTGCCCTAGCACCCAGGGCACCCAAGGAAGGAAGTACACGGGCTCAGACTGTGCTGGACAAGGCGAGGCTCAGGCCACTGGATGGCAGGGGAGGGGCCGTGCAGACTGTGTTGGGGAAGACGTGGCTCAGCCTGCAGCTGTGGCCAGTGGAGCGGCTGTGTAGTACCCGGTAGGCAGTAGGCCCCCCTCGGTGTCAGGTGGTCACAGCAGTCACAGCAGGGTGTGGTGTGCCCTGGAGTGTGGAGGGAGTGAGAACCGAGGGGCCGGGGCCGGGTGCAGAGGGGCCATGCAGGGGCCTGTGGAAAGTACCAGAATGCCAGCCCGAGCGTGAGGCCTCACACACTGAGCTGTGTGGGCAGGAAGCCTCGCAGTGGGTTGTGTCAGAGCAGGTAGGAAGCTTGTTGTCGGGCAGAGGCAGCAGGGTCGTGGAGAGACGAGGCTCCGGGGCCCATTCAGGGGCTGAGCTCCCTCGACACCCTCACAGACACTGCTCGTGGGACCCCACTGCAGTGGAGCCCCGTGGCTTCTCACAGCAGGGTGTGCAGGGCGCACGCGGGCTACGAGCGTGCTCTGAGCCAGGAAGGGCGGCGAGTGTGGCCTGCAGAGGGCCGGGGTGCAAGGATGGCAGGCTCTGTGGGCCATGCATTCCCTTGCTCTTACACTGTCCTTGGCTCCTGAGCCCTGCAGACACAGGTGGGGCCAGATTTGGGCCAAGGTGTGCCCACTCTGGATGAGTTTCCTGTGGGGAGTGCCAACGCGGGCTTGCTGGGCAGCTGTTGTCCTGCTGGGGTGGGACCTGGCTGCTGGCGATCCCTCGACACTGGTTCTGGGAGAAAATACTCCTTCCAGATCTGTCACTCTGAAGCCAGGGGCTACATTGTTCTGTGTCTGTGGCACCAGCGCATCAGAAATAGCAGCAGTTGGCGTCACTGCCTGCTGAAGTCTGTCCTAATCCACTGTCGTCCTCCAAGAGCTGCCTGCTACGCGGGCCTGCCCGGGGACCTGATGGGACCTGATAAAAATCAGCAGGCCGGCATCTTTCAAGACTTTGATGGTGCTCCGAGCCCTCCGTTCCCACCCGTGAACAGTGCTGCCTTTGGTGACTGTTTTGATAGGGAAGGGGACCTCCAGGGGCTTCCGTCGTGCTTCCCGTCATTATCGGCTCCTGCCGTGCCTGCCTGCCCCTTCCCTCGACACGCTCGGGAACCGGGCGATCGCTGCAGCCCGCCGGCTCTCTGAGGTGGACTGGGGCCATGCGTCTGTAGGTCTGGCTGTTGGCCGGTGGGACCCCTTGGGTCTGGCATGGGCTCTTGCAGGTCTGGGCCCTTCTGTCCCTGTCCCGTGGTGCCACTGTCCTAGACCTCCTGGCATGGCTTTTTCTAGGGAAGCTTGGAGGAAAACCTTGGGGTTTTTTGTTTGTTTTTGTTATTTGCTTTTTAAAAAGATTTTATTTGTTATTTATTATTTATGGATTTGGGAGAGAGCATGAGCAGGGGGATGGACAGAGGGACAGGGAGAAGCAGACTCCCCGTTGAGCAGGGAGCCCAGCCAGGACTTGATCCCAGGAGCCCAGGGTCATGACCTGAGCCCAAGGCGCCCCTGACAACCTTGTTTATTGTGCAGCAGTGTTGTAGGGAAGCCTGGGGATGAGGGGCTGGGTCCCCCGAAGAGCAGGGGCTCTGAGTCTGTGAACCTGTCTTTGGTCGAGCAGTGAGTGAGAGGCGGGGGCTCTTCACTGGTGGCTCCCGGTGGGTTTCTGCCCCAGCCAAGTCGTGCCAGTCACATAGATCAGGGGGTGCTGAGGTGCCTGGCTGGGTCTCTTCTCCCTTCCCTGCTGCCCGACGGCCACCTGGGCTAACATGCTCCGACCGGCCCTTCATTGCTGTGCCCGCCTTGTCTCTGGAGATCAGTCCCCCTGCCCCCTCCACCCTTGTCCTTGCAGTCAGGGAGCTCGTCGCTGCCCCAGCACCACCCTCAGAGCTTCTCGGGGCACCAGTGCCGGGAGGGGAGGTGCCAGCCTCACTATCACCAGGGTCTAGGATTTGTACCCGGCGTGCCCTATGGCATGTGAAGGCCAGGGGAGAACGGCATTTGGGCACAGCTCTGCGGCTTAGCGGTGTGCACGCCGAGCTCCCCCGTCCGGGGTGACTGCTTAGCGGAGCTGGATGGCTCCTCATTCATCCTGCTCAGCCTGCGCCAGACGCAGCGCTGGTCGAAGTCTAAAAATAGCCGTCGGGTGCGAGTGCGCCCACCGCATGGTGCCCCGCGCGGCCGCCGGAGCCTCCTCCCTCCGGCTGGGCATCAGATTATGTCCCCAGCCGGGGCGCTGCCCGCCCCTTGGCTGAGCTGGCTGGAGCGGCTCTTCAGGCTTACAAAGGACCTAAGCTCCTTTGAATTGCTCTAAGCCCGACTCGGTAATCCCTGACAGCGCGGCACACGCGGCGGGCACAGCGGGCAGCCTCGGGCCGCCCCCCGTTCATTGGCCCCGATTATCTTTTTATCTCATTAAGTGCCCGGGGCTCGCGTGTTCCGTGGGAAACAGACTCCAGCGTGCAGCTGGCCTTCAGGGCACAGCTCCGTGTCTTCTCTGCCGAAGCCGTGGGCCGTGGACGGGTCGGGTCGCCGCCTCGCCTCTCTGACCCTGGCGCCGCTGACACCCGCTCAACTTCGCGGGCCCCGGTGTCCTCGTTCACGGGGTGAGGGGCGGGCCGTCCCTTCTCGCTCACGGGGCGGCGTGCTCCGTGGCTGCGCCGTGGGCGCGTGGGCCTGCCCTCGGGGGCTCCCGGGGGTTCCGGGCGCCGCAGGACCTCCGCTCAGGACGGGCTGACACCCAGGGCGGAAGTGGGCAACTGGCTGGTTATTACAGCGTTTCCTTCTAAAGATCGGGCTTTCCTTCTTAACAGCACCTTCGTTCTTTGATAGCTGCTGGATTTGTGTTGAATGCTCTGTTGAGACTCCTGCAGATATGGAAATCCTCCGAGTTTCAGAACCAATTTGCATGTCTCGATGGGCAAACTCCAGCATTTCTTACTCAGTACTGTTTACCTTCAATTTCATCTGCTTCTGAGGATTTGGAGAGTTTCTGATAATGCCTACCGCGTTCCTTGGACGTGAAGCGCACTCTTCATTCAGCAGCTTCTGCAGCTTGGCTCATTTCTCGGGTGGGTGATGTTGGCCGGTGCCCTGGGTGCCCACGATGTCACCTCCTGGTCTTTCTCAGGATGACTTCTAGGGGTTACGTTTCTCAGTAAGTAGCTTTGGACTCACCTTGAACCCATCACATTTTCATAGTAAATTCTGGTAATAGAATTTTATGATCTTTCAGAAAATCTAGACAAATTTCTTTTTTGTTGCTAGAAATTTCCTCAATACACCAATTTTCAGAAAAATGTTTGGTTCTTTGCATTTTACAAGCATACCTAGCACAGATTTCTTTTTGTCTTATATGACCTTGCACGCTGCCGCCAGAGTTGGCGTTCTCTTCGCTGTGCTTGTTCGTTCAGGTGTGGCCTGCTGGTGGGAGCGCCCCGACCCCCCACCTCCCTGTCCTGTCGCACGTCCCCAGCAGTGGGGGCAGCTCCCCCAGTTGCCCATCCTGGCGCGCCTTCATTCACTATCGACTCCGGCCCTGTGGGCAGTGCAAAGGAAGGAGGTCCAAGCGCCCTGCACCATAGTGTCCTTGGGCCGCGTGGCCCCTGGTGGCCCCTGGCAGGTCTCGGGGCGGTGCCCCTCCCCGCCACCATGGGAGCGGCACACGGGAGTGCTTATCCAGGGCTTCTAGAATGGAAGTGAAGGGCCGTCTTTGCCAGCTGTCTACCTGGTGGTTTTGGGACCCTTCCCCTTCTTACCTGTGTAGTGCTCCTGACTCGTCTGCCGGCCTCGTTCCTGATTCAGTCCATTGTACACGCCGGCACCAGATCCTCTGCTCTCAGGCATGGCGCTGGGCCTCGTTTCTTGGCATTGATGGACCGTGTGCTCTCTCTGCCAGGCACTTGTGGTCCTCATTCAAAGTTGTCGCCTCCACCCTGTTATCTAGAACAGGTGCTCCACACTCCTCAGCTAGCCTTTCAGACCCTTCCCGGTCCCTCCCAGTAGGGCATCAGACCTCATTTCTTAGGGCTTTCATTCATTTTACTGTGTCCTACATTGAATGCTTGGCCTCTCTCTGTCCTCCAAAGCCACTGGTCCCCCAGTCCTCCCAGTGCAGTGCCTTACATCCATTTCCTCGTACCCCAGTCCCCACTGGGGCAGTGGCTAAATAATCTCCTCCCTCTGGAAGGTGTGTCTCTCCCTGCAGCACTTGACCTGAATCTTGTTCTTGTATTATTTCACCATTTGGTTATTTTGCATCACTGTGGGCAGTGCCTATATTTAACTCGACTTTGTCATCTCGCTACCAAATGGAGGCAAGTGCACACACAGGTGATGATAGCCGGTGGCTAGGTGGTTTTTTAAGTCCGCTTATTGCTGCCTCACAAACACTCACAAAACCTCAGTGGCACGTTGGCCATTGTCACTTATGGTTTGAGGGGATCCTTGCTCTGCCCCTGAGAAGAACACACCCCACCCCCACCCCCACCATGGGAATTAGGACCTTCAGCCCTACAAAGCCCATAGTTAGGGACACAGGAAAGGCCTGTGGGTACTAGGGGAAGAGCAAGTGGATTCAGCCCTGCTCTCATTCCAGCTCCCCAGGCTGATGCGTTCTCATGGTACGGACACTTAACTATGTAGAAGAACCAGCTCCCCAGGGCTGTCCGTTCTTGTGGTGAGGACACAGAACCATGTAGAAAAAACAGCTCCTCAGGCCAGTGTATTCTCACGTTGAGGACATAGAACCATGTAGAAGGACCAGCTCTTCAGGCCAGTGCATTCTCATGTTGAGGACATAGAACCACGTAGAAGTACCAGCTCTGTAGGCCGGTGTGTTCCTATGTTGAGGACACACTACCATGTAGGAGTACCAGCTCCCCAGGCCCATGTGCTCTCCTGTTGGGGACACAGAACCATGTAGGGGTGTATGGTCTGTGGAGTTGTTCTGTGCGCCCTGTGGGCCTGGCCTGCCTGCCTGTGTCCTGGTGAGTATGGCAGGGCTCTGGAGTGAGTGACACGTGGTCCCTTGGTGCCCTCTGGTCTACCTGTCAGGGCCCAGAAGCATGGCCACAGCAGTTTTTACAAAATGCATTGATTCTCTGGAACCTGCAGATTCTCCCCAGGAAGCCACTGCTGTACCATTTCTATCACTGACCCCTTTCACACTGGCACGTCCACCAGGTCATGTGTCTTTAGCCTGCCCTGCTGCTGAGCCCTTGGGCCCTAACTCCCACTGAACCAGGTTACCAAGCATCTGGGCTGGCCCGTCATTCCTAGATGCAAGGCATGCAGCCTCTGGGATAGAGGCCCCTGGCCATTGAGCCTCCTCCTTTGTGGATATAGGATGCCACTTCTCCAGAATACTGGACTTCAGACCTCACCAGGTTGCCAGGTCCTGAGTCTCCGTGGGGTATCTCGCACTTGCTGGGGTCAGCTGCACGTGGTGCGATGCCATCACTGTCATGGCTTCGTGCGAGGTTCTGCGAGGTGTCCGGATGCCTTTGGAGTGTGTTAGGATAGCAAGTAGGAGCGCTAACAGCTCTGCTGCAAAACCACGTGCAGTTTTTCTCTTCATAGAAATGTGGATGGTTTCCAGTCCTCTGTCTTCATTGGCATAGGAAGGAAGGCATAGGACGCTTGGAGAGCAGCGTCTCCCTCACATACCTGAGGCTGGTGGAGCTCCTCTAATAGAGACTCACGTCTGGCACTGCAGCTGTGAGCAGGGAGCCCACTCTGTTGAGCTTAGAGGAGCCCCAGTCCTCCCCAGGACCCACTGACTTTGTGCAGAGGCCAGATGGCACTTCCATACCCTTGATCCTTAACATAGGCACACATCTCCACCACTTGTGATGGGGCAGGGCATCAGCGTACGTTCCATTTTACACTCATGGACCATGGAAATGTGCACTGGCTGGGTCTGCCCAGGAGATCTATTGAGACCGGGCCTTGTCCAGGACTTCATTTACCTGGCCCCTTAACGTCCCCACCCTCATTGGAGATGTGACATTTTGGGTCTCAGACCTTGTGTTCAGTAGACCTCCCAACTGTTGGGTCGCACCTGTGGCCCAGTCTATGACCACCATGTAAGTGGCAGTAAGTCCTTTTGGGGGGACACTGGGGTCATCATCCCCGTGGGTGCTTGCCCTGCTGTTATGGGTTCCTGATTTCTGGGGATCTGGCCATATTTTCTGTAAGTGGATTTAGGTCTGAAACCTGCTCAGACCAGAGCTAGGTAGGGGATAATGACTTGTAAAGGGGTGACTCGCCTCAGCCTCCTACTCATCCATTCTTGCTTTCTTTTGAATTTGTATGTATGTATGCATGCCTGTATCAGGCGGCAGTGCTCTGTTGAGGGACCATCTGTTTTGCTCCTAGGAATGCTGTCTCTTGTTATCTGTCGCCACAGCTCGGCCAGTTGGCCTTCCCTTGGCTGGCACGCTGCCTTGTTGGTCATTATGATAATTGCTACCCCTGACTTCTGGCCGTCACATACCATCTCCAGGCCGCTATTGCTGTGGGGCCAGGCGTAGCTGCCGAAATCAGGAGTGGCCACAAAGCCCGTTATCAACAAGTCACACTCTGTGACGGCCCATCCTGAGAGTAGAATTATTGGGTTGTCTGGTCAGTGAATGTTCAGCTGCCAAAGCGTTTTAACAAAATGCTGTACTATGTTACACTATTTCCAGCAATCTGCAAGAGATCCAGTTCTACCTCTTTGCCAATACTTGGTATTGTTGATCTTTTTAAAGTTTAGTCATTCTAGTAGGTGTGTGGTGCCGCTCGTTTGGGTTTTATTTTGCATTTCCCCAGTTACTGTTGATGTTGAGCATCCTTTCTGGTCATTGCTGACGGTTCGTGTTTTCTTTGTGAAGTGTCTGATTCCATCTTCTGCCATTTTTAAAAATTGGGTTATTTGTCTTATTAAATTCTAAGAGCTCTTTATTCTGGATACAAGCCCTTTGTCAGATATATGCATTATGAATACTTTCTTCCAGTTTTGCTTCATTTTTTTCTTTTTTTTAAAAGATTTTATTTAATTGAGAGAGGGAGAGAATGCACACAGGTAAGAGGGGAGGGACAGAGGGAGAGGGAGAAGCAGGCCCCTCACTGGGCAGGGAGACCAACAGGGGGGTGTTCCATCCCAGGATCCGGAGATCAGGACCTGAGCCAAAGGCAGACATTTAACTGACTGAGCCACCCAGGCGCCCCTTGCTTAATTTTTCCATGGTATCTTTTTAAGACCAGAAGTTTTATTTATTTCTTTTTCAAGATTTTATTTATTTATTCATTAGAGACACAGAGAGAGAGAGAGGCAGAGACACAGGCAGAGGGAGAAGCAGGCTCCATGCAGGGAGCCCGATATGGGACCCGATCCTGGGTCCCCAGGATCACACCCTGGGCCGAAGGCGGTGCTGAACCGCTGAGCCGCCCGGGCTGCCCAAGACCAAAAGTTTTTTATTTTGTGAAGTTCGGTGTGTTTTGGTGGATGGAAGTTCTTAATTTTAATGTGATCTATGTTATCAGTCTTTTCTGTTATGATTAGTATTTTATTCTGTCCTGTTTAGGAAATCTTGCTTATCCCAAGGTTGTGAGGATATTCCACTATGTAATGTAGGAAAAGTCGGTCTTCTTTCGTCTTTCACATTTTGATCTTAAGTCTGTCTAGAGTTGGTTTCTGTGTATGTTATGAGGCAGGCTACAAGTTCATTTTTCACAGGAATTTACAATCCATGTGGCATCTTTTACTGCAGAGAGCATCCTGTGTCTACTCCAGTGCAGTGGCATTTTGTTAGAAGTCAGCTGACCATCCTCGTAAGGTCTCCTTCTAGGTTGCATTTTCTTTCTCTGGACTCTATTTATCTGTGTACGAACACCAAATTCTTCCCGGATTAGTAAATCTGCACATTTTGTTCTTCTCCGTGTGGGCAGTTCTTGTTTCCATGTAAACTTTAGAACTTCAAAAGCAGGTTGTTGGCTTCTACCCCTCCAAAAAAACAAAAAAAACTTTCGGAGCTTGAATTAAGGTTCACGGACCCTTTACAGCAGTGAAGCTTCCAGGCTGTGAACATGGGATATCCCTCCACGTGTTAGCCTTTACCTTCTCTCAGCGGTGGTTTCCATTTTGCCACGTAGAGGTCTTGTACCTCTTTAGTTTGAGATGTTATCGAGTACTTGATTTTTTTTAATGTGATTGTTAATGCTTTTAGACTTTTTCTAAGTTTTTATTGCTAATCTCTGGATGTCCAGTTAATTTTATAGATCACCTTGGTGTTTAGCAGTTTTGCTAAATTCCCTGTTTTGTTTCTAACAGTAGGGTGTGCATTGTCTTGTGTTCTAGACACATCATGAACAAGTAGTGGTGTTTTCATTTCTTCTCCCGTTCTTATGGCTTTATTTTTTCGTTGCTGTACGAAGTAGTCAGGACCTCAGTATGTCGCTAACTAAGCGACCCTACAGAGCATTCTTGTCTGATTAGTTTTCTCAGGCGGAAAGCATTTACTGTCTCCCCCCCGCCTGCTGTGTTTGCTGGGTGAGCAGGGAGTTGAGGGAAAGACTGACCTTCCTGACACCGGAGAAGGATTTGTTCTGTGGGTCTCTGCCACCAGCGCATCTCCCCTAGGCAGGCTGGAGCCCTTCCGCCCTCCTGCAGAGACGCCACGCTGGCTTCTCACACTGGTAGCTCCATCCCCTTTGCAGGTGAGGTAGGTCTTCTTTGTCTCATTTAGGGAGACTCCCGTCCTCTGTGCCTGTTTTAGCCTTCGTTTCCTCCTTCTGCCTCAGAGTTGCCAGCCCTCTCATCAGTCAGGTATCCTTGTGTTTTAGGAGAGCCACTGCAGCCTCGCAGCTCTGCAGAAAGGCCGTGTGCCTGGGAGGTGGGTTCCACAAGAAAATTAGTTTCTCATGTAGAAAAGCCAGGGTGCACTGCGTTTTCCTCGGTGAAACAGGAAGATTGACGTGAAATGTATATATATATATATATGGCTCAGCAGAAGTATGTGAAATGAGCACTGAGACTGGGGTTGGAGAGCCCTGGTGGGAACCGCAGCCGTCCCCCCAAGCCGTCCCCCGGTGCTCCGAGCATGGGCGACGATGGTAACCAGACTGCCCGTGGAGTCAGGCACCCGCCTGTCGAGTCCACTGATGCACTGCCTGGCTGACAGCTGGTATTGGGATTGAAGGAACACAGAACTGATAAGTGGGACACTCCCCAGTGTGGGTGCGGCCCCCTCGTGTTCTTATTTCACGAGGGAAGCACTGTGCGTGCGGGGTTCTCCTCGTTCTGCATTTCCTTTATGGTCCTCACTGGATGTCAGCCGTGCTTTAGTGTTGAAACCCGTTCTTTGTTTTAGCATCACGCATTATAGTCCTTTAAAAGGGAAGGTGTTTTGCACGTATGCAGTTTGGAACTAAATGGAAAACACATTTGAAAGGATTTATATTTAGGAATCTATGATTAAGCTTTTATCACATAATGTTAAATTTGATTTTGAGGGTGTCTTATTTGTGTTTTTATCTTATTGAAAAATAGTGTAGAGGGTCAGAGACCGGGTGCCTGGCATGTTCCCCAAAAGCAGGTGTCCCTGGTCTTACCCAAGCTCGGTTTCCTTGTCCATGAAGTGGCATTTCACAGTGTTCTGCGAAGACGCAGCTTCCTGGAGCATCTTGGAAATCAAGTGTCAGGACTCGGAGGGGCGGGCAGTGAGCGCCACCGTTGTCCGTAGGAGGTACCATGTCCTCGCAGTGCCCTCGGGCTCTGGGCTGCTCTCTGCCTGGAGAGCCAGGGCCCGGCAGGAGCAATGCCATGTGTGCTCCAGGGTGGGGGTCCCACATGCCCGTCACCGTAGCGCCCTGGGGTCCAGGGGCACCCCCTCCGGGGGCTGAGTACCTGGGTGAGGTGCTCTCCTACGTCTGAGGGGAAGATCGACGCCCACTGCAGACCCAAGCCACACTCCCACTGTGACTTTAGCACCCGCACCCCCTCCCTGTGCTCCCTGTTTGGGAACACCGTTGGGGAGGCATGGAAGGAAATTGATTTTGAGAAAAATTAAACTTCCTCTTGAAGCAGAATGATGGTTTTAAAACAAGGAGGCGCAGGGGTTAGGCGGGTGCTGCCGGGGAGCTGTGCCTTTCTGCGGCAGACCGTGCACACGTCCATGCGCCTCGCTCCGCTTGCTCTGTGCTGCCTGCGGTTCTAAATACTTGAAGAGCGGGTGTGTCCTGCCCCTGCGCTTGTGTGGGTGTGGTGTGCTGTCTGGGATGTGGCCATATACCACGCTCTGTTGACATTATCCTCTGTTGCTTAGCTTCAGACAGCAAAGTCCTGACGTGTGCGGCCGTGTGGAGGATGCCGAAGGAGCTGGAGCCGGGCAGCCACGAGTCCCCTGACGATTCATCAAGCACCGCGCACACCCTGGAGCTGCTCTGTCACCTTGACAACACGGCCCACGGCAGCATGGCCTGGTAGGGCTCTGCATATTTCATCCGCCCAGAACAAGCCTGCAGGTTTGACCGTGGGAGTCGTGCAGGGGCCGTGGCACACGCTCGGAACCTTGCTTGCTTGTGAAAGGATGGTACAAATGGCTTTCTTTCCTTCTGGCTTCTCTGTCCCAGTTGTTCTCCTGACTAGACACATTCCAGAAACCCGATTGCATGCATTGTGAAGGAGCCTGTGTGCAGGTGTCCTCTTCATCTACACTGTTGCTGCCAGGTACCTGCCAGAGTGATGGCGAGCTCGGGTGCTGCAGAGCACTTAAGTGTTCTCTTGCTTTTTAGCTTCATAAATACTCTTTCATCCAGCTATCCTAAGTGTACATTGATTTGTTACTTTAGGCTGGAGGCGTATGATTTCTTCCCTTGTAGACTGGGTGACGATGTGCTGTACCCCCGAGCCCTCCACACCTTTATTCTTGTGTCTGTTTCCTCCACGGGTCACGTGCAGCACAGGGGGATGGACGTGCCACCAGCGCTCATCAGGGCTGCCCAGCCTGTTGCCACCCCCGTGTTATGGTGGAGGCCTAGTGGTCCTCACCTCCAAACCCCAGGGGAGCCTCCCCAGAGCACTGGAGCCTTGGCGAATTCAAAAGGCCATGCTTTCTAGAAGGGACCGTGGGAGCATAACTTTGGTATGGGTGTTTATAGTGGTCATTATTATTTACTTAATTCAGTAACACCTCCATGTGCGTGCTCGCTCACACGTGAGAAAGCTGTATCCTCTGTGTACCCTGTTCTGGTTTGGCCAGACCTACCAATTAAAAAAGTTTGATCCAACACGTATTTATTAAGCACCTGCTGCACACACCTGCCAGGCTCTAGGGATGCCAAGGTGACGGGTCGGGGACCCGGCCTCAAGGAGCCCTGCATGATCTCTCTGGGGAGACTCACACTGTATACACCTGAGCGACACAGGGCAGGCTGTGGCATGCACTGAGATCATTATGAACTGTGTGCCGTGGGCCCCTCGAGGAAAGGGTAATGAATTGAAGAGGGATTTGCCCAGGAGCTGAGATGTGCAGCTGGGGCTGATGCCAGCTGCCATTGTCAGTGGCAGATCTCGGAGCGGCCAAGGGAGCAGAGCTCTAGGTTGATGCCATTTGTGGCTTTGGAAGGCCTAGTGTGCTCGTATGCAGGCGGCATGTCTTCATGGGTGCCAGGCTCCTGCCGGATCATGCTTGGTTCTTCTGACAGCAGTGTCAGACCCCATCTGCAGAGAAAGGAGCTGCACAGAGGAGCCCTGCGGCTCTCACGAGGGCTTGCAAGAGTGCACAGTGAGTCTGGATGTGGCAGCACAACTAGAGCTCATGCTTCAGTTCCGGCAGACACATGCACATGTGTGCATGACTGTGCACACAGGTGTGTGCGTGAGTGCCACAGATACACTGGCACAGGGCGGGCAGGGAAGACACAGTGCAGGCCAGCAGTGACTTTGGGGAGGTTGATATATGCAGATGGCATCAGTGCCTTTGGCGAGTGCACAGATGGGCTGAGCTCAGAGGAGCTAGGAGAGCGGCTGTTGGTCTGCTTGCCCAGCTCCCACCTCGGTTCAGATACTCCATCAATTCTTCCATAGAGGAGAGGTCACACCTGTCTGTGTGTGATATCGGGAGATGGATGTCAGTGAGATCCTAAGTCTGGGTCACACTGCTATCACCACACCCCCATGACCTCAATGCTGTGACCCCCTGTGACCACACCCCTATAACCGGAGCCCCATGATCACACCCTTGTGACCACACCCCTCTGATCACACCCCATAACCCCTGGTATTCACACCCCTGTGATTGCACATCTGTGAACACACGCCCATGATCACAACCCTGTAACTGCACCCCTGTGATGACACCCTCGTGATTGCACCCCTTGATCCCATCCTCTTGACCCCCATGACCACACCCCCTTGACCCCATGATCATGATTGCACCCCCTGACCACATCCCTGATCACAGCCCCATAGGGTTACACCTTTTGATTGCACCCCTGTGACCGCATCCCCTTGACCCCTGGGACCCCACCCCTTTGGCCCTCTGCGATCATGATCACTCCCCTGTGATCATACCCCCATAACTGCATCCCTCTGACCCCCTATGATCACACCCCTATAACCGCACCCCTGTGATTGCACCCTTGTGATTGCACCCCCTTGACCCCTGTGACCACACCCCTTTGGCCCTCTGTGATCATGATCATGCCCCTGTGATTATACCCCCATAACTGCATCCCTCTGACCCCCTATGATCACACCCCTATAACCGCACCCCTGTGATTGCACCCTTGTGATTGCACCCCCTTGACCCCTGTGACCACACCCCTTTGGCCCTCTGTGATCATGATCACACCCCTGTGATTATACCCCCATAACTGCATCCCTCTGACCCCCTATGATCACACCCCTATAACCGCACCCCTATGCTTGCCCCTTTGTGATTGCACCCCCTTGACCGCATTCCCTTGACTCCTTGTGACCATACCCATTTGACCTCCTTTGATCATGATCCACACCATGATCCCCCCCATGATCATGGCCCCATAACCGCACCCTTGTGATTGAACCCCTGTGACCACATCCCCTTGATCCCACACCCTTTTGGCCCTCTGTGATCATGATCACACCCCTGTGATCACATCCCCATAACTGTATCCCTGTGACCCCGTATGATCACACCCCCATGACCGCATCCCTGTGATGGCACCCCTGTTACACATTCCGATGATCATACCCCACGAATACCATCCTTGGAATTGTACCCTTGTGAAAGGGGAAATTGTTAGGAAGTAATTGTTGATCTTTAAACACGTCCAGAGAAACAGTCTTCCTTCAATTCACATTGGGAGGCTGCCCTCTTCAAAATTTGCTGCCATTGTTCAAAGCGTCTCTTGAATTTCTTTTGTTATCCATTATATCACTGTACGTGTTTGTCGACCTTTTCCCTGTGAGGTGGCTGTGATCCACATGCAGCTGTAGGAACATTACACACAGATCCCGTGTGCCCATCACCCATCTCCCCCAGTGGTGACCCTGCATAGCTCCTCTGCAGGGTCACCCCTGGGGATGGGGTGTTGATATGACCCACGGCGTGTGTACGAGTTCTCTGCCGTGTCATCACGTGTGTCTGTGCAGCCAGTGCTGTGGTCAACGTGCAGAACTGGGATCTCTCCTGCCACCTGTTCATGGCCATCGTCCACTCCTCCCCACGCCCCTCCCTTAATCCCCGGCAAGCGTCTGTCTGTGCTCCTTCCTGTAGACTTGTCATTTTAAGAACGTTCATGAAAGCAACCGTCCACTCCAGAAGCTTTGATAATGGCTTTGTGCCCGCAGTGTGATTCCCCGGAGGTCCATCCTGGTTGTCACATGTGTCCATCAGTGGCTCCTTTCTTCTGTGTGGTAGCCCAAGAAGACAGACTACAGTTTGTGTGGCCGCTCGCCTGTTGAAGGGCAGCTGGGTTCCCCCGAGTTTGGACGTTATGAATAATGCTGCTCTGAGCAGGAATGTACAGGTGTCCGCATGAACGTGGGTTTCCACCCCTCTGCAGGATGCCCCCGAGGGCCGTTCTTGGGGCACCTTGTTTTTACAAACCGCCTGAGCCTTGTCCAGAGTAGCTGTGCATTTGACGCTCCCGCCAGCGATGTGTGAGGACCCGTCTCTGCATCCTTACTGGCCGTTGGGGTTATCATGCATGGTTTTTTTTTTGTTTGTTTGTTTTTGTGTTTTTGTTTTGTTTTTTTTTTTTTTTTTACGTCTTTAGTGATGTCTTCATATCAGGAAATTTGACTTTTGGGAATTTAAGTGTGCTGAATACATGAAGGTGAAGGGTGCCGTTTGACGTCAACGTGAGGCAACTGGTACTTTAGTTTGCCTGCTTTCCTTTGTGGTTGGGGCTAAGAGCAGTTGCAGGAGAGGGGCTCCCAGACCCGTGCTGGGCATCGGCCCCGCTGCTGGCTGAGGGAGGGTTCCGGAACACTACACAATTCAGTGTGTGGGGCTGTGGCTGCGTCCCGCATGGCGCCCTGGGGGCTCCTGTGCTCGGGGCCACCTGGCTTCCTGGGCCCTGGAGCATCTGGGCCCCAGTGTAGTGGCCCCACGCCCCCGTCTCAGGGCCCGGGAGGCCGGCCTTCCCCTGAAGGGCCTGGGAGGCCCTGTGGCCCAGTGTGTTTGCTTTGAGCGCCCAGCCCTGGAGGGGGACGGCGTGCAGGCCGGGGAGGCCCCTCGCCCCGGCTCTGGTGCTCACCTGCCCCGAGGCTACGCGGGGTTGCCGCTGGAAGGTCACTCATTTCTCTCAACCGTGAGTGAAGATTCCTGAGAAGAAGGAAATGCTTCACAGCTGTTACCATGGCTCTGTGGCAGGATCTCTGTGGAGACGCGGCACCTTCTGTACTTGTTAGGGTACGTAATACGAGCACGGCGACCATCCGTTCTTGCTGATTTTCTCAGATCCACGCTGTGGGGATGCAGGTCCCAAGCAGAGCCTGGAGGGGCCTCCTCGTAGCTTCGGCGTCCAGTAAGGAGCTGTCAGCTTCTTGGTTCAGGATCACGTCTTCGGAGAGGGCCTCCTTAACCATTCGAAAATACTCACTGCCCTCGCACCCTCTTGCATCTTGTGTGGAGGCCTGACCACGCCTGGCTCGGGCCGTGTGCGATCTCGCTCCTGTCACGGACCTTCCTCCGCGCGGGGGCCTGGTCAGGTGGCAGGTGCCGTGTGAGGGAGCCTGGACCGAGAGCGGGCCCTCCTGAGCTCGGCGGGCACTGCGTCCCCCCGCACCGCCCCATAAAGTAGGGGCCACCGCAGAGAGGGCCCAGGAGCCTGCACCCAGCCTTTCCTTCCCAGCGGAGTAGTGGGGGTTCAGAGCCGGGCAGCCGAGCCCAGAACACCGCCCATCGCCCAGAACTGCCTCCCTGCCGAATGCAGGAGCAGAAGGAGCCCCTTGTGGTTGTCGCACTGCGGTTTGCACGTTGTGTCTGTGGCTGGGAGTCCAGACACACCTCCATCAGAATACGCTTTGAGAACGTTCACACCTCTCCCCGCTAGTCCTTTGCGATGACAAACATAAAGAAATTATGCTTTCCAGGGGTGTTCTTCATTTTGCAAATAATAAAGCCCCTTTCTCTTCTGGCAGACTTCGGCCCGCGTGCCGTGGGTGTGACACAGCCAGCCTCCCGTCCGCGGTGCCTCGTGGGCGACGGGTGGCGACGAGGGGCCCCTGCTGGGCTTTCCCGCTCCGCACCATGAGATGCCGAGGTGTCTCCCACACTGGGTGGTGCGCCCCTCATTCTCAGGGAGTCGGGTGACGTCTTGGCCCTCTTCCTCTCCGCGTGGCACTCGGAGGGAAAGGCCCCTCGGGGCTGCCTTCGCCGTCACCATGTGTCACCCCATCAGCCCTCGGGCTGTGTGTGTCAGCTGCCGCGGGTTCATCTGGGGCGGGAGGAGGCCCACCACACGGAGCAGGCCCACCGCACTGTGTTACAGAAATGAGGTGAAGGCGGGAGCCCCACAGCACGCACGGAGCGGGCCCTCTCTCACGTCCGGGGTAGGGGAGGGTGGCTCTTGACGGCTCCCCTGGCCTGTATGCGGTCGTCCTCCGTGATGTGAGGGGTCTCCGTGCCTCGGCGACTAGACCGGCAGCTCAGGGCTGGGGTCAGGGTTCGCAGAGTTCCGGCAAAGGGAGGGCGGTGCCCAGGCCCCCCACGCCCCGGTCCTGCTCGTGGCATCTCTGGGAGCCCGAGCGGGGCAGGGGGCAGATCTCCCGGGTGTGGGGCTGCAGCGTCATCGCTGCTGGCTCAGGGCTGCTGAGCCACACGGGCGACTCTGCTGCTCCCCTTGGCCCTGCCCGGAAGGGGCCCCCGCCCGCCCCTGCTGCCGAACCCCGAATAAGCCCGTCACCGTAGACGGACGCTCCCTGCTGGCGGGCAGAGGCCCAGGCAGATGGTAGGGGCTCCAGTGAATTCCTGGCGCGCTCGGCCCCCCGCACCTGGTTTCACGGACAACAAACACGTCCTTGGGAGGAGAAGTCGCTAAACTCAGTCACCAGAAGCATTCGGGGTTGGCCAGGGAGTGACTGACAGTGCAGCCCCCAGGGTCCTGAGGCACCGGCGACCGGCTGACCTCCGCGTCCAGAGCTGCCCGCTGGGGGAGGAGGCCTCTGCGGGCAGGTGGAGGTCACTGTCACGGGGACACGCCAGGTGGCCAAGCCTGGGGAGGTGGGCGTGCTCTTAGCAGGAGGACGCCGGGGGGGTGTAGGGGCAGGAGAGTGTGAGGCCGCCGATTCCTGAGGTGGTTTGGCCTCATCTCTCCCTTCGTGTTTCTTTCTCTAGTTCAGCGTGACACACCTGCCAGGTACCCTTGAGCCCTCCCAGAAGCGGCCTGCAGGATAGGTCCCAAGGCCTGTTTACGATCGTGAGATCTTGGGACGCGGTTTTTCGGGCCGCCGTGATGGAGAGTTCTCCGTGACCGTGACAGTTGAGGATTGCAGATTTCTGATATCATAAGATTTGTGTCCGTGCTTGTCGGGTTTATGCAGCGAGGTGTACCGAGGCCCGAGTTGCTTCCCTGGTTACTGGCTCGCTGCTAACTTCTGTTGGCTTCTAAGGAGGCCCAGAGTGAGGTGCGCAGCCTCCTTGTGTGCGGTGGCCTAGGGCACCGTGAAGATGCCTCCCTCTTTCAGGTTTGCTCACGTGCCCACCGTGCACCGAGCACGGTCGTCATGGGTCACGGGCTCTCTCGCCACCTCTGACGCTGTTCAGATTCCGGGTCAGGGAGGTGCTGAAAAAGTAGCAAAGCACAATGTGCGGCTACAGCTCTCACGGGGGGTTCACAGGACGGAAGTCGGAAGTGCACCAAGTATAGTTACGTATAAGGGACATTCGTGTCCTTTCTACGATTTCAGTCCAGGCCTCCGTGAGGACGTGGTTCCAAGTGTGTTTCTTGTGATCCTCTTGCGAGCCAGCCGCTGCCTCCCAGAGCGCGTGAGATGACTCTGGGCAGCAGGGTGTCCAAGGGGCAAGGTTAGAAGGGAGCATTGAGGTCTGTTTGTATTTAAACGAGAGGTCTAAATGATTTAAAAAGTTCAAACCTCAAGGAGTACTGACTACATGTGTGAGAATCTTAAACATTTTCCACTGTTTGAAAAGGGGTTGGAGAGGAAGGAAGAAATGTAGATCAAAAAGAAGAAGAAACACCCAAACCACTATTGGAATTTGGGGAGACAGTTTTATTACGAAGTCTCCTTTTATTTATTTATTTTAAAGATTTTATTTATTTATTCATTTAGATAGTTGGGGGGGACGGGCAGAGAGAGAGCGCACGTGCACGTGGGGAGGGGCAGAGGCAGAGGGAGAAGCTGACTCCCGGCTGAGCAGGGAGCCTGATGCAGGACTTGATCCCAGGACCCCAAGATCATGACCTGAGCCCAAGGCAGACCTTAACCCACTGAGCCACCCAGGAGCCTCTAAATGTACTTTTTTTTTTTTTTTTAAATTAAAAAGTGAACTTTGAACCTCCTGGGAAGACAGGGCACGGGTTTGGATGTGCCGTTGCTTGAGCACCGGGTGGGGGCGGTGTCCCCGCGCTGTTCGGCTCGCACTCCTCTCCAGGTCCTGGGAGGAGAAGTGTGGTCGGTGTGCCGGCCCCTGTGGCCAGTGTTGGGTGGCCTTGGAGGGACAGACCCGTGAACCTGGGGCTCAGTTAGCAGGGCCCTCGGGGCTGGCGAGAACCCGTCACACACAGGACGGTCAGGCCCCCGCTGGGCCCCGCAGCTCTCTGGGATGCAGGACGGGCCAGGCTGACCTGGCACGGAGCCTCCCTCAGGGAGGGCCAGGCAGCGTGTCCCACCAACGTCCACCCCAGGGAGGAGCACACGGGCCTTGACCAGCTCCTGCAGGGGAGGCTTCTCAGGAGCGCGGCTCTGGGTGATTATTAGTCCCCACACGCAGTGAATGGGCCCCTGGCCATTTCTGGGTCCATTCTGGGGCCCCGCGTCAGGGTGCGTGCTTCTGTTGGGCCACACGGCACGAGGCAGCGGCTCAGGCTGTAACTGCCGACGTCAGCTCCACACGAGGAACGTGTGGGACCAACAGCCTCTCCCCGAGGCCTGGCCTGCTCTGCTGTGTGCGACCGCAGCTGTGGGGTTTACTGACGGCGCTAGGAGTATGTCCGGGTGAGGGACGTCAGGGTAAGCACGGCCTTCTCATAACCATGGCAGCCCTGCGGCACCCCGGGCCAAGGCGGGAGCGCACCCCTCGGGGTGCCAGGGCGCCGGGCCCCGAGAGCCCACGTGTGCACGGGGTGGGCCTCCCCGACATCGCAGTGCGGCCTGAAGCCTCCTTCCCCCATCTCTGCGGCACCGGGAAGGGCTGTCGTGGGGTGTCCTGTGCGTTCGCCAGCAGGCAGAAGTGAGCCAGGTTGCCCAGTCTCCGTTGGAAAAGAGGTGCCTAACCTGGCGCACCGTGTGTTGTTTTAATGGGATTTTCAATTTTGACTTGTGACCAGCGACTTACTAGGTAGCTTCCTTCTTGAGGGTTTCCCTTTTCCACTAACGTAACAAACCTGACGGGTTCCAGGATCTAGTGGGAGCTCGGTCTCCACACGGCCGTGACTGCGTGGAAGCGTGTCTTCCAGCCGCGGGCGTCACGTCCTGGGGGGCCGGCACCCCCGCGTCCCAGCCCCGGCGGCGGCAGAGATAGGGCAGGGAGTCGCTCTGGGTTTAAATTATTAAATTTATAGTGAGGTGGTTTTAAGAATTCCTAGTGTCCTTCGAGCTGTCCTCACCCCAGGTGCCAGAATGCAGAGTGTGAATCATTCATTTGGAATCACTAATCTGAGGAAGAGAAGCATGTATTTTGTTTGATCAGCATGAAACCTGCCAAATTAGAACCATCATTCCTGCCATTATGGTCCTTGTTAACTGCCTCCCAGAAGTGTAGATTTTTTATTTGGGTTTATTTACAGAAACAGCCCTTTTCTTGTGTTTTCCTCCCCGTGATTATGAAGGGATATTGCACACTTACATTAGGTAGATGCTACTGTGTTCTCCACTTGTTAATGTAATTTTACGTCCTCTCAAATTCACTGGCAGGGTGTGATAAAGCAGGAAAAGGGATGATTTTATGAACAGAGAAATAAACTTCTTAGTTTGGAGTAGCAAGTATAGCAGAAATTCTAGGTTATTTTCTTTCATTTATGGCACCAGTTTCATGGTGATGATCCATGATAAAATAGAATTTCTCTTTTTATTGCACTGCGCGTGCTCCGGTTGTCCCAGCGTGTGTATTCTTAGGGGCACACACCGATGATTTGGGGGCTGCTCCCTATAAACCCACAACAGGTACTTCCTGATGCATCACCAGGACAGATAACGAAATATGAGGAGCGGGAGCAGGGGCCCCACAGCGCCTCGGCCACGTGTGATGGGGGGTCTGCTTGCCCCTGTTTCGCCGACATGCCTTGGACGGCCTGTTCCTCAGGAAGGGCCCGAGACTGGCCTCACGGGGACGGGGGTGTGCAGGACCGGGTGAGAGGCGATCGTGAGGGCGGGGGGAGAGGAAGCGTCGGGGGGCAGGGGACACCGGCAGGAACCGCGTGTGGCCGGCGGCGAGTCAGGGCATCTGGTCACCTGCCTCACGGCCAAGAAAGTCAATTAGGTTCTACGTGTAGACGTGCCTGTCCTGCTTCCTGTCTGACGGCAGCGTGTTGCCGCCCTCTGTCCGTGCGTGGCGGGGGAGGGGGGCGTTTTTCTCCAGCGTCATGGTGACCTGGCGCCGCTCTGGCCTGACGACCTGGCACCATCCCGGGGCACGGTCCCCAGGCCTTCCCTGGCCTGCCAGCGCCGTGGGTGGCTCCCGCCTCCATCTGGGCCTTTCCCTGGTGAGATAAGAAAGTGGGAGCGTCGGAGCCGCCCCAAGTGCCTGTTCCTTCCTTCCCCGTTTTGCTCCGGGAGTCTCCGGGGCGTCCAGACGAGTGCGGCGAGATTAACTCTTGCGGCATGGAGAAGGCAGATTTGTTCCCTTTCTTTTTCATGTCGTGTAAATCAGAGATTACAAATTCAAATCCTCTCAGACGTAAATGGCAAATGTCAAAGGCGTAGCTTACTGCACGTCCTGTAGTTATTCAGAGTCAGCGCTCCACGTGGGGCCCTTCTTCCTCACGCCACTGAAGCTGCTGAGCTCTGCTCACACGTGTGTCTTGTGTTACACTCCAAGTAAAGGCCTTAGCTCCAGCTCACCTGGGGGTGTGTGTGTGCATATGCAGTGGGGGGGGGCTGCGTGTGTATGTGCAGTGTGTGGGGGAGTGTGTGGTTTGTGTGTATTTTACGAGGTATGTTCACGTGTGGGAGGTGTGTATATGGGTGTGCATGTGTGCGGTGTGCATATGTGTGGCATCAGTGTAGGGGTGCATACGTGTGCATGTGTGGGACATGTATGTATGCACATGTGCATGTGGTGTGTGTATGGGGGCTGTGTAGGAGTGTGCACATGGACGTGTGTGTATAGAGGTGTGCACATGTGCACTTGTGGGGCATCTGTGTAGGGGTGTGTATATGTGCATGTGTGTGGTGTGTGTGTATGCACAGGTGTGCACATGTGTATGTGTGGTGTGTGTGTGTATGGGGGCTCCATAGGGGTGTGCACATGGACGTGTGTGTATAGGGGTGTGCACGTGTGCAGTTGTGGGGCATCTGTGTTTGTAGGGGTGTGTACATTTGCATGTGTGGGACATGTGTGTATGCACAGCTATGCACATGTGCATGTATGTGGTGTGTGTGTATGGGGGCTGCGTAGGGGTATGTACATGGGGGACGTGTATGTGTAGAGGTGTGCACGTCTGCATTTGTGCAGTGTGCGTGGGGGGGCTGTGTAGGGGTGTGCACGTGTGGGGTACATATATGCGTGTGTGGGAGAGATCTAGAACTAGAGGAACAACCTTTGGAAGAGGTTGGCATCTGTCTTAACCATCATCTTTATCTGACCTATTGACTTTGGGTTCCCTGCCCTCTCCTGGGTCATCCTCGGGGTCTTTGATGTGCTCCCTGCGTCCCACTGCCCCCAGTGTGCTCCCTGGGGCTGGAGGACAGGCCGAGGCAGCCAGGCCCCACCTTTTCTGGGTGTTATGGGGGCCTGTGCAGACAAGATGTAGAGAGGCCGAGCGAGGGAACAAGAATGTGGGGAGGCCTCCTCCGTGGCGGCCTGATCATGGTGCACATGGCAGTAATTCTGGGAGCTCCAGAATATTCTCAGACCTCCAGGGGAAACGGCATAATGCCTGGCTGACTTGTGGACGATCATCAGAGGAAAACCCAGGTGCCACAGAAGGCAATGCTGGTAACTCAGGACCCCAGAACTGGGTATGAAGTGGGTGGGACAGCGAAGCACGATTGAGCTCCGTGGCCCTGCAGGATAGGTACGGATTTGAGTTTCTAACGTCTTCTGAAGATTTGTCTTAAAGATTGATTGATTGATTGATTTATGATACACACAGGGAGAGAGAGAGAGGCAGAGACACAGGCAGAGGGAGAAGCAGACCCCATGCAGGGAGCCCAACGCGGGACTCGATCCCGGGACTCCAGGATCATGCCCTGGGCCAAAGGCAGGTGCCAAACCGCTGCGCCACCCAGGGATCCCCTGAAGATTTTTCTTAATGTAAATCTTGACGGGCTTCTTTTGGTGCTTGTAAAGGTGGTGATTCTAATATTCCAGCCAACTTTCCAAGTTGGGTTTGATGGTTTTTCAAAGCGAGGCTGTTGGCGTTGGGGATGGGACGGTCTTTGCCGTGGAATGCTGTTGCGTATTATGGGATGCCTGGCACCCCTGGTTCTCGCCTACCAGACTACTGCCCTCCCAGTCTCTGTGAAAACCGAAAGTGCCCCCCACACGTCCCCAGAAGCCTCCGGAGGGTAGCGAGGGTAGCACCACACCCACTGTAAGAAGTGCAGATCTGACCGCATATCGAGGCTCAGTGAACACCTGCTTTGGGGGGGCTGCCCTAAATATTGTCCTGTTGGTCTCTGCTTAACCTCTCACGCTGGCACACTACTGTTACCTCCGCTGGACAGATGAGGCAGTCAGAGCGCAAAGAGGCTAAAAATTGCAGGTATCCCTATGATAGAATTTTGTATGGCCTTTGGCTAGAATTACATTTATTTGACGTGGAAAGTTACCCAGCACATGTTGTAAGTAAGGCAGCACATCACAGAGTAATATCAGCATGTTTGCATTTCTGTAAGTGCCACTGGTGGTCATGTCATCCACGTCAGCCTGTGCACAGCAAAGACCCGGATGTGACACGTCCATTAGTGATCGGAGTTATTTTCACTGGGCGGCAGTAAAAGAGACTTTCACTTCTGCAAAGCTTAAACGTTTTTAATGAGCGTCTATGACTTTATTTATTAATTTTTTTGAGCATGTGTGGCTTTAAAGTAGAATATAACATAGTACAGCTTAAATTAGGAGTTCAGGAAGGCAGGGGCTACGGCGTCATGTGTTTTATTCAGAGGAGAGTGCTTTCTGCATCCACACAGGGCTGTTGACTACTGAACCTGTTAGTCGTGAGTGTGTGTGCTGCTCACGCTGAGTTCAAAGGGAGCGTGAGGCAGGTGCTGGCCGGGCATACGCCGCAGCCAGGAGGGCAGTAGACAGCTGCCGGCAGTGTTGCACACTGAGCTGTCATATAAAAGACCAAGGGCGTAGGGCCGTTTCCCACGGGGCACCAGCTCTGTCCCAAGAGGAACGGGGACGCGCTACCGTGCCAGACAGGCTGTGTGTTGGGTGCACTACTGAAAAGGTAAGACGGCCGTGCACCTCAGAGGAAATTCTACCCCAAATGCTTGAGATTACTGAAAAAGACCAGCATTAGTGATCTGAAGCAGCATTCTCCAAATTTCAAAACCAGAAAAAGGTAATTTTACATCATGACCCCCCCCCAACACACACATACGTTTAATGCATCATAATACGAGTTTTCACAAGATGCCATTTACCCTGAAAATATGCTAGGGCGGGTGCACCACTTCACCGTGTCCCGAGCTTCCTGCCCTTGGAGGATTGCAGCCCTGTTTGAGGGACCCTGGTCGGCTAGGATTCCCGGCAACCCCCGGAGCAGGCGAGTCGACCTTCCAGATGCGGGTGGGGGTTCTGCTGGGCCGCGAGGCTCGGGTGCCGTAGCTGTACGGATGGGGGCATCTGAGGCTGGGGTCGGGCCTGACTTTGGGGGGCTGGCCGTTGTGTTAGGGAGGTGTCGCGCTTGCCCAGTTGGGGTCTGTGTGTGGTGGGAGGACGCATTCTGGAGCAGCGTTTGTGGGCGCGATGGCCGTGGTGGGAGGCGCACATGCATGTCGTGTTGTGTTGACCCCTCCCTGTCCTGCCCGGCGGACTGGCCTGCTGGGCCGTGTGCACGCTGTGCTGCAGCCCTTCTCGATGGCTGTTCCCCGGATGGTCAGAAACAGGCAGTTGGACAGACAGGAGCTCAAAACCCAAATCTAACAGTATTCGTGTAAACACGGCAGGTGACCCACATTCAAAGTCACTGGTATGAACCAAAACTGCCTGGGTGGTGTTTCTGTGAGAACAAGACCTCGTCACGTTTCCCTATTTTGATGCCGGGAAGCAAACACAGGCCCGGAGGTGGGCCGCGTTCTCAGGTGGCTGTGCAGCGTCGGTCGGGCAAGCAGGAACCTGGGAGACCGCGTTTCCAGGCCAGCGCTGTCAGAAAATCAGGAAGCCACAGGCAAACCGGGGCAGATTGGTATAAAGCAAGAAGTCAGACGTCAAAAATAAAATTCAACAAGCTTGATTGCTTTTTTACATAGAATTTGAGAAGGATGGTTGTAAAAAAGTTACTCCCAAGATTTTGCTCCCGGGCGGCTTGGAACCCCTGGGAATGAGAAGGGGGGTGCAGCGGGTGTGTGGAGTTTAGGCCGGCGTGACCTCGCAGGCAGAGCTGCCCCGGGGGAGGCAGGGGGCCGCGGGGGCAGCCTGGGCACGTCAGGCTCGGTTTGAGCGGCCAGGAGCGATGCCCCGTGGCTCACGGCCTGGAGGGGGCGCGGGAGGAGGGCAGGCAGGGCAGGGCGGAGGGGACCTTCCCTGCTCCCTCGGCTCACGCGTCCTCAGCAGGCCTCAGGAGAGGGTCCGAGAACAAGCAAGGCCTCTTCTTGCTGAGGTCCTTTCGAGACTAAGTAGCAAACCCTCTCAGTGGGCTCCAGGATGGACCAATCTTCACTGAGTGTACTTGATAAATAGAATCTTTTCCCGATTTTGTTTTTTATGGATTTAAGGTGCACTGGACACAGGCTGAGAGGAAGCGTAATTAATTCTTCGTTCCGTCTTTCTTGCAACGCCTCCTTATTAAGTGCCTCTCCTGCGAGGGTCGGAGTGTGCTGGGTGCTTGGCACATAGCGCCGTGTGAGCCTGGGCTCAGCACAGTTTGTAGTCTGGCCGGGAGGTGGACGCGTGTGACCGGGGCCGCTGCTGCCCCAGGACCGGGGGCGGGGGGCGGCTGGGATCTGGCCGGCTCCTGGAGGGGGTGCTGTTTCAGCCGAGCCCCCTCTGCCTCTCTCGTCCTCATGTGCGGACGGTCTGTTGTACTGAAGTGACTTGCTCCTTCCGGCTTTGGTCCTGGTGCTGCAGGGGAATAAGCCTCCCGCGGCCTTGGGTGTCCGGGATCCAGAGGATCGCAGTGTGGCCGACTTCAGACCTTGGGAGTTGAGCTCCGCCGAGGCCAAGGCACGGCGCCGTGGAGCCAGGATGCTGTGGGCCTGGCCCTTCCTCCTCTGGGCACAGAGAACCCCCTGCAGCTGTTGTTCTGGAGCGCGGTGGGCCTCTCCTGGCAGCTGGTTTCATGAGCTCGGGCAGGAGCATGTCGTGCGCGCCCCGGCCCGGGCTGGGGCTTCGTCTGTGCCTCGGCGTGCGGCCTGGCCACCGGCCTGCACAGGTGGCAGGACAGCGTTCCCGAAGACAGAAACCCTCCACCTGTGGGGACCCGCGGGCCGGCCGTTTCCTGACGCACACCGCTCTTACCTCCTGGGTGCCGTAAGCTTCTTAAGCCTCTTTTGGAATTCTCATGTGTTTTTCCTTTTTAGGTGTAAAAAGTTACTTGTGCGGCTACTTGGAATTCACTTGATCATGTCCTCTGGTGAGATGAGCGACACACGTACAGGATCCCCCCAGCGAGGCTCCCTGGGCCCGCACAGCGGCGGATGGAGGCCTGGCCTGTGTGGATGCGGCGGGAAGGGGGGCGAGCCGCGGTTTCCTACAGGACAGCCCTGCTCCCTCTTCACGCCTCCCATTCCCACCCCACCCCCCCATGCCCCAGAGCAGAGCCAGGCCAGGGCCTGAGGGGACATCTCCGGGGGGACCTTCCCTGATGCTCGCGCTTCCTCACGACATCCTGTTGCTGTTGGGTTTGGGTTCCAGAAGGAGCCCGTGGCTTTCCACACAGCCTTCTCTGCAGTTCTGGGATTGATCCTCCTGCAAATTCCTGTGAGTCTCCATCCTCTTCTCTCCTTCTCCTTCCTCCCTCCCTCCTCTCTCCCTCCTCCCTCCCCCTCCCTCCCCCTTCCTCTCCCTTCCATCCCTCCTCCCTCCCTCCTGCCTCCCTCCTCCCTCCCTCCTCCCTCCTTCCTCTCCCTCCTCCCTCCCCTTCCTCTCTCTCCCTCCTCTCTCTCCCTCCCCTCTCTTCCATCTCCCCTCCTCATTCTCACCCTCCCTCCTCCCTCCCCCTCCTCTCCCTTCCTTCCTCCTCCTCCCTTCCTCTTCCCTTACTCTCCTCTTTTCCCTCCCCTCCCCTCTCTTCCCTTATTCTCCCCTCCCTCCTCCCTCCCCTCTCGTTCGCCCTCCCCTCCGCGGTGGGGATCACTTTCTACCATGTGCCCTGTTAGCTGTGTTCCCGCCTCAGATGGCCTGCTGCTTGAGGGCCCACGCGTTTGTTCTGTAGTTTGGACATTGTGAGCAACCAGGTTAGAAGGGCGGGCACAGGGATCCCTGGGTGGCACAGCGGTTTGGCGCCTGCCTTTGGCCCAGGGCGCGATCCTGGAGACCCGGGATCGAATCCCACGTCGGGCTCCTGGTGCATGGAGCCTGCTTCTCCCTCTGCCTATGTCTCTGCCTCACTCTCTCTCTGTGTGACTATCATAGATAAATAAAAGTTAAAATAAAATATTTAAAAAAAAAAAAAAGGGCGGGTGGGCACATGGAGGGGAAGGGGAGGTCTGAGTACGCGCTCCAGAGATGATGCAGTTTAGAGCGTAAAATAAGCACGTGAGCTTTAGTGGAGGGATCTCGGTTGTTCAGATGCCTTAAAAGGGCTTCCTCATCTTAGGGCTGGTGGAGTTTTCCACCTCAAGCACTGGCCAGTAGCTGAACGTACTTGGAAATGATCTCACGTTTTTAGGCGGCATCTCCTCTCTTCCCCGGCTCTTCACTCTTCCTGGGACCCCATGAGCAAGTACCGGTCACGGGCCGTGCGCCTCGGGCATCGCTGGCCCCTGCGGGGAGGATGAGCGACCTCGAGCAGACTGGGTCTGCTCTCCAGAAGCCCTCGGCCTGGTCGGAGAAACCGCCATAATTAGGTAGTCAGTCTTGGGATCAGATTGGCTAATTCTTGTCCTGTGATTTGTCGGTTCCCCAGGAATCTCTGGCTTTCTGGGGTGTCTGTTAAAAAGTCCCTGTGTGTGTGTCATCGCCTTTCAACCTGTAGCCTTGCAAACACCGGATTGGGTGTTCCTGCCCCTGGGGCCCCCCCACGGCCCCGCAGCTTCTCCCCGTCCTGCCTTCTCTCTGCGGGTGTGCTGGGGTGGGGCGGGGGCGTGTGTCAGTTATGAGTGAGATCCGTGAGGAGCTCCTCGTAGGCCGTTCCGCGTGTGCTGCTCCTGATACGTTGTGCTGTGGACTGTGCCCACCAGTTCATCTGCTGAAGCCCTGATCCCCAGCGTGGCGGTACGGGGAGGTGGACTGGCGGTGATTAGGGCCTGAGCAGGGAGCGCGCACAGTGGGATCAGGGCCTTGGGAGACGCACGCGGGCTCTCTTTCTGCCGTGTGGAGGACACGGTGCGAAGGTGGCCTTCCGCAAGCCAGACGGACGCTGCTCAGCAGAACCCCACCTCCCTGGCACCCTGGTGGCGGGCGTGCGGCCTCCCCACTGTGGGGAATGAGTGTGAGCTGTCGGGGCGGCCTGGTCTCAGCCTTCCTTCCCGGCTTGCAGTCTTCACAGTCAGCCTGTGAACTCCGCACAGGTTTACCCGTGGAAATGTGCTACCAGGAGAGGTCTGGTCGTCTTGCTGTAAGGGAGGATCTTCACAGCTGGAATAAGCCATTATCTTACCAAAGTAGGAGCAGCAGATTCCAGAACCGGATTTCTTGGTGCCTCTTCCAGCTCTTGGCTTTTAGTTTTATGTACTGGATATTGTGCATTTTTCACTGTTGTTATCAGGAAAGACACGCTGAGCTCCGTCTGCTAGAGGACGGCTGCACCTGTGGTCACAGCGCCATGAACTTCACGAGCGTTTCCTGAATGACAGAGGAAAAGGAAATTGTGGTTTTGAATGATACTAATGTTGTGATTGAAAGTATTCCTAGCTCCGCGGACGGTCCTGGGATGATGGCATGAGGCGGGGGCGCCCGAGGACGGCCCCCGTCGGTGTTGTTTCTGTTAGGAGGAGAAGCAGTGTGGTGTTTACTGGGGTCTGCAGACCGCCCCCCCCTTACCGTATGTGAGCAGGAGTCTCCCCTTTGTAGCCCTTGGGGAATTTGTCAGTGAAGACAAACGCACACCTGGGGCCACGCTGAAAACCTCTGATCGCCGTGGCTTTACTGCAGGTGTTTGTGGTCTTCCACTAGTTACTCAGGCGTGCACTATGTTGGGGGGGTGGCTTTGGCACGGTGACAGGGAACCGGGGCTCAGATTGGCCGACACAGAGGAAGAGACCTGATGCCACAGGCAGGGCAGACACGGGCCCTCTCCCACCCCCGTCAGACCGTCGGCTGCATCCTCGGGCCACAAAAGCTATGGGCCCTCTGCCCCAGGTGGCAGCGTCCACGTGGGGCCACCTTGAAACCCGGCCCCCCAGCAGGCCTCATCCTATCCCATTGACGCTGTTGGTCAGCTCTGTGTCCCTCGGTCCCCGGGAAGATGCGTTGGCTCCTGTGGCCACCACAGAACAACGCTGGCTGGGCCTGAAACAACAGACCTTATTTGTCATGGTTCTGGGGCCCAGAATTGTGAGGTCGGGGGTTCAGCATGGCCGTGCTCTGGTGAGGACCCCCTTCACGGCTCGCAGACGCTGCCTTCCCACTGTGTCCTCACCTGGCGGGAGAGAAGGAGGCAGCCGCAGCGGCAGCGAGGGAGAGAGGGAACACGAGTGTGCCAGTCCTGTCACGGGCCCGCCCTCACCACCCCCTGTAACCCCGAGCGCCCGAAGGCCCGGCCTCCTAACCTCCCAACCTCCTAACCTAACCACCCGGCTGCAGCTGAGTCGGGAGGACACGGGCATTCATTGGGAGAGGACGCTGCGCCACACACACCCGCTGCCGTGGCGGGCGTGGGCCTTGGCCGTGGGCTCGGGAGAGCCTGGCTGCTCGTGAGGGGTGCGTGCAACAGCACACAGCCGCGGAGACACCCGCACCTCCAGCCTCTGTACTAATGGGGCCTCCTCTTCCTTGCAGTGTCACGTGGGAGCCCACGGGGGACGGGAAGAGGGTCATCTCTCTGGCGGACAACCACATCCTGCTGTGGGACCTGCAGGAAAGCTCCAGCCAGGCCGTGGTGAGTGACCAGCGTACAGTTTTCAGCTTTTGTGTTTTTTTAATTGAACCTTTTGGCTGAGTTCCGAAGGCAGTTGGTTGGTGTATGCTTAGGATTTTGACATAGATTATGACATGGTTAGTGAACGGACAGAAGCGCCAATCGGGGGCCTGCATGATTGGCCCCTCAGTGAGCTGTCCGAGGTCGGGCCCTGGGCCCCGCACAGAACGGGACACAGGACCCAAGGCTGACAAAACCCCACCCTTTGGCCATATTTGTCCACAAGAGGCAGTGGGATCTCCCGATGGATATTGTCTCGTTTAGACGCCGAACAAGTGTATTGTCTCTTCAATGGACAGATTTGTACTCTGGTTAAAATAACCTTTTAGGTAGGAGCTGTCATAAAATACTAATTTCCCGGTGCTGGTGAGCTGCTTTCAAATTTCTGTGTGAGCTGAAAATGACGGTGGTCCTCGGCCTCTGACCCCCGTGGCCTGTGACTCCCCGTGACCTATAACCCTTAGTGGCCTGTGAGCCCCCTGCTGTGGCCTGTGACCCCCGTGGCCTGTGTGCCCCCTGCTGTGGCCTGTGACCCCTGTGGCCTGTGACACTACCCCACCCCCCACCCCGTGGCCCCTCCGCTGACCTTCCCCTCGCTCACAAGTGCACACCTTGCTGTGGTCGCAGTCACACCCCGTGCGTGTGGTTGTGGGCGGGCTGGGCAGCACAGAGCATCTCCCTGCCTGAGCCGCGGCGACCTGCACGTCACCCTCGGGGCTCCGTTTCCACGGATGGGAGTGGCAGGCCCCTCACCGCTCCCCACGGGGCCGCACATCCTCACACCATTGAGTGTTTCACGCTGACTTTCTTTGGAATCAGTTGTGCCTTCAAGTATTCATCGCCTCCAATATTTTGTCCGTTAGAGTAAACATTCTGATGAGTATATACGGGACATGTTGATTCCCTAAAATTTTCTCTCTTAAAATGTGATTTTTTATATTGTGTTCATGGTTTCATCGCATTTGTTTATGTCAAAGTAACACCTTTAGAGAGAACAATCTAGAGGCTTGACATGACGAGGTTACGGTGTCCCCGGTTCCGCGGCCACGCGTGGCAGGAAGGACCAGAGCAGGGTCTGTGCACAGATTCTGTAGTGGGGCCCGTCTGGCATTGCTTTGTTCCCATGACACGTCTTTAGCTCCTCTACGTTACAACGCAAATAAATTCTCGGGTAGGCGGTGGAGATGGCGCTAATAGTGATTTATCATCATCAGCACGTGGCATCAAAGTCAGACTCTTTAGAATAAAGTTCCGTGTTCAAGTTTTAAAACTCCGTGTGGTCAGAAGGGTGGTCTCCTAGCCTTCGGTGTGAGATGAAGAACTGCTCTGTTTTCGTAGTGTCTAAATAATATTTAAGGGGAAAAATCATGGTTTTTATTTTTAAAAAAAGACATATTTCTGTATCATGGAGTAGAATGCCTCTCTCACCCAGATTTTAGAGCAGAACAGGAATCTTGAAGGTAACCCAGTGCCTGGGCCGCTGCTCCGAGTGGGCTGTGGGTCTAGGGAGATGGCGCTGCCCCTTCTGGGCACGGGCCATGGAGTCTGAGTCTCAGTTGGCAGCGAGGCCCCTCCTGCCCCCTCCTGCCCACCCCCACCCCCACCCCCGCCCCCTGCGCCTCTCGCAGGTGCTCCATGTACCCAGAGACCAGAGACAGGAAGGGAGCAGTACTTTCCTGCTGCAGTGCAGGCGCAGGAGATGCTGGGGGAGCTGATGGCGGGGGTCGGTGGGCACCTGGCACGCCCTGCCCGGGGAGAGGCCGCGGAGGGGGCGAGCCACGGTGCTGCACGCACGTCCAGCAGCCCATCCGTAATCAGACGGGGGCGCCGCTCCAGACCCTCGGCCATCTCAGAATGATTTTATGGTAGGGTGATTAATCTGTAACTTATTTTCTGCAGAGACCAATTTAGTTTTCTCTCCTTCGTTTTTATCTGCCGTCAGCACTTCTGTCAATACCACTTTGCGACCCTCTGCCGTGGTATTTAATACCGAAACCTTCCTATCGATTCCGGCCATCTTCACACCCAGCTCCTCCATTTTTTTTTTTTTTTTTTTTTATTGTTGGAGGATATTGCCTTCTGTGGTGAATCTAATCTTATGCTCGCTGCATCATTACCTTTTGCAATTAAATCGGAGGTTCTTTGCCATTTATAATCATTAGCAGAGCCCAGGGGAGGTCTGCAGGGGGAGGTTGCGTGGGGTCCCGGCCCCGATGAAGGCAGAGGGGATGCCTCGCTGTTTTGGAGTATGCTCATCCATCTCTGGGGCCCAGCAGCTCTCAGTAGCTGTGGAAACAAATAGCTTTCCAGGTGCAGCGAGCAGCAGAGCAAAAGGAAGATGGGTGCCTTGAGAGTTGGCTGTCCTCCTCCTCCTGGCCGCGCGTCAGGGTGGGGGCTTCTCAAGGATGAACCCGGGGCGGCACCTGCCCGGCGGTACGGGCGTTCAGGAGCGCTTCTCAGAAGGAGCGGAATGGGCTTCAAGGACACGGCGTTCTTTCAGAAATGTTCCAATCTGAGGTTTAAAACCTATGGCAAGGGCTGCACATGTGGGGGCGGAGCTAGCGGTGGCAGCTCAGGGCACGTCCGCTGTGCCTGAAATAGAAAACATGCGTTTGTTCTTGGGGACCGGGGAGGGGGCGGGGGAGGCTGGGCGGATGCGGGGCTGGCCCCGTGTCGCCTCCCTCCTGGGAGCCTGGTTGTCACCTGCCACATGGTTACCACGCCTCACGCCCGGCCTGCTGTCTCCACACGTGGCCCCGATGGGAGAAGGAGGCTCGCTCACTCGCGTATCTCTGTGCTTAGTCTGGCGGCCTGGGACGAAGGGCTGGACCCGGACGCCTGCCTAGTGCCGCGGCTGGCCGGCCCCTGGGAACCTATTCTCCTGCCTGGGGCTGGGGGGCCTGTTGTGGCGCTGGCGTAAGTGTCACATGGACGTGGTCGCTCCACCCCACGCGAGTGTCCCCTTCCTCCCTGTCCCGTCTGCTCAGCAAGGCCTCTCACCTGCTGAAAGGTTTTCATCTTTTTTTAAATAGACTTTATTATTTAGAGCAGTTTAACTGGTTCACGGCAAAATCGAAAGAAGGGAGCAGAGACGACCCTGCCTCACCTGCGCATCCCCACCCCCCCCAGCATCCCCACCAGAGGGGACGTTTGCTGCACTCGATGGGCCCGCCGGGCCGGGCTCGTCCTCCCTGACCTCACCTGATGTCCACGATCTTTGCTGACGTGGCCGCTCTTTCCCCGTGTGGGCCACGTCCACGTGCTTGTGCTCACTCAGCACGTGCAGATGCCAGCGTTGAGGACACGGCAGGGGGATGCGTGGAGCCCCAGGCACCCACACTGTGCCTTCGCAGCTGTGACGGGGCTCAGCCGGTCGCTGACAGACCTTGGTCCCTCGCTGATGTAAAGCAATCCACGTAAGGACCAGATCTCGGTGTCACAGAACTCGACGCCCTTGCTTGACAGCTGAGAAAAAGTTAGGCCCGAAGGCCCAGAGGACGTCCTGGAGGCAGCACGGTCGCAGGAATAGATTCGGGGCTGCACCCCTGACCACGCTCCCCTGCCGTGCGAAGGGCTGCTGTGGCCCCACAGGTGTGTGCTGCGCGTCGCTGGCCCGAGCCTTCGCCCCGGCCTGTCTTCACCACCAGCCACGTTTGGTCTGTGAACGTGCATGGGAGTGTTGCAAACAGTCAGCATTTATTTGGAGCTGAACCTAGTAAATAGGATGGTTGACCAAGCTTTGTGAAACTGGTCCACAGAAAATAGGTTAAAACTCTGAAAGCTGGCTTTCTGGTGAGTCTCATAAAAAGAACTTCCAAATATTTGAGCCCTGCTGCCTCGCTGACAGTAAAGAGAACCCCTCGAGCCCTGGGTTTCGGACAGCAGCCACTGGAGTTGATGCTTCAGGATAGTCATTAAAAAACAAAAACAAAAACGTGATTTTCAAGAAAATACAGAGTATGTTGTTTCCTAAGTTGTGTATCTCAGCGTAGCATAAAAGCTACATATAGCTTTTGACTTTACACAAATCAGAGACAACGGGAATCGTCTTCCATTAGATCTTGGAAAAAGTCACCCCGCACAGAACAGGCTGGGCGTTGGTGTCTGGCAGACATGCACTTCTCAAGCTCTCAAAGGCTTCTTTCTAGCAGCAGTGCACGAGAGTGAACAGTGCGTTTGGCAAACTCGGTGAGTTTAAGGGGACGCAGCCGCCGCGGAGGCGTGATACGTGCCCCTCGGTGGGGCCGGGCTCTGAACGTGGACACACGGCCTCGGCTTTCCAGGGTTCAAACATCTTCCAGTGTTGGGGCCCACAGCACAGAGGTGATTTCATTTCAGTTTGCGGGCTTTGCCGTGACAGGCTGGGACAGGCATGGGCCGGTGGCTGTGGTGAAGGCAGCCGCGGCCGTCCTGGGGCCCGGGGCAGTGGGGGGACGCTGAAGGCCGCGGCTCCGTGGCGGGAGTCCAGGCAGCCTTCCGAGCCTCGATATCAGGTCCCGTTCCTGCCACTCACTCCCAGGTGACCTTGGATGAGTGGCATGTCCACACCTCTGTGTCCTCATCTGGAAAGTCCAGACCGGATTCCGCGTCCATAAAGTAGGACAGCGTCTCAGTGCCGGTTGGACGGACGGGCAGATGAGTGGGTGGAGGGAGGAAGCCAGCAGTGGAGGGAGGGGCTGCACGGACAGAGAGGAATGAGGGTCAGGTCAACAGGATCCCAGCGCAAAGGCCCGAGGTCCAGAGGGGAGAACCTGAGGCACCAGACAGCGACCCCTGTGCGCTTCCTAATGAAACCTTCCCCCAGAGGGGAGGGTCACACCCGACACGGGACGGACACAGGTGCTGTCATCGTGGCAGCGCTTCCAAGTTCTTCTCCTTTGTTCTTTTTCATAAGAGAATTTCCCCCGCGCCAGAGATCAGCTATAATTAGATCTCTCTCCAGCAGATCACCGGCGTCTAAGTGGCATGACCAGGTGTTGGCTATATTCTCCTCCAGCTTGGTCAAAAAATTTAAATCTGCCTCACGACCTTTCCCGTTTCGAGTGTGGCGCTGAAGTCAGGCTGCAGTTACAGGCGCAGGACACACGTCTTCCTCTGCAAAGAGCTTAGGCTCTGGGGCAGCAAAGGGGGCAAAGCCCTTTTCGTTCTGTTCTTCCTACAAATAGAGTCCAGTTGGAAATAAGCTAATAATAAATGTAAAATGACCTCAAATTCTCTCACCAGGGCTGGCACCTGATGCCCTGTGTCGTTTTGTAAGGACAGGAAGGCTCTGGCTTCCAGGAGGCCAGCTCTGTGGAGCCTGGAACGCTTCCTCTGGGGGAACCGAGTCTCCGGGGGGGTGGGGGACCTGCTAGGCTTTCCTGGGGCCACACTCAGGAGCCGGGGACGCCCACCCCCGTGGCCCGGGCGCCTGTCCACACACGCCCCGGCAGCCAGGGTCCTGCCCCGGCCGGCCCCGACCCCCATCAGGTGGCGCTTCACCTTTCTGTTCCACAGCCGAGGGCAGCGATGGGCTGTGCTGTGCTGCTGAATCCACTCCCACCACCGCGCCATCAATGCTCGTGCCTTGCCCTGCGCCCCGGACGACACGCCCCATGCCGTCCGTGGACCCCGAGCACAGACCAGGGCTCCCGGTACTGGGCAGGCGCTTGGCCCCACGGGGCGGGTCCTTGACGAGCTCCACCTCACGAGCACGTTGCAGGAGGGAAGCCAGGCTCAAAGGGACTGGGTCACTGGTCAGGTCACTGGGAAGCCGCGCAGGGGCTCTGGCTCCGGGCAGTCGTCACGGTCAAAGCTGGGGCTGGGATTTCCAGCCTGAGAGAGGCCGGCGGCGTCCCCACGTCCGGGGCCCAGGAGGGCAGAGCTCGTGGGTGTGCAGAGCCCGGCGGGGCACAGGGGCTCGGGCAGCGGCCACGGCCGTCGTGTGAGCGTGGCGCGCACAGGCCGTGCTGCTTGCTGGGTGGCTGCGTCGTGTCTCTGGCGCCCTGAGAGCCGTGCCTGCTCTTGCTCCCCATCGCCGTCCTCCTGACTGCCCAGCCGCCGCTCCGCTGTCGGTGGTGGTGGGCAGCGCGCACCTGTCTGCTGCATTCCCTCTGCCCCCTGACACCGTTGTCGGCCCGGGTCTTGGGTGCAGGGAGCGCCGCTTTGGTCTTTGGAAGCCGCACGCCCACGTCAGTGGCTCGTGATCGCGGGAGGAGCAGCATTTTATTGGTTAGAGTTCACACTTGCTGTTAGTTCGCTCCCTTCAGATAAGTTCGTGGGGTGGCTTTAGTCCTTCCTCGTGGGCTGGGAAGCACCGGATATTTCTCTTCAACGCTGAAAACCAGGTCACGGTGTGCAGTGCCCCCTCTGGAGCTCTTGCTGAGCCCTCCCTCCGTGTCACGTGGCTGCCTGACCTTAGCGCGCACGCCCTGCCGGCTGCCCGAAGCAGGCCTTCAACGGCGGTGGCGCGGTCTCCTTCCGGGTGGGCACGGGGCTGCCACCGCCCAGGCAGATCATGCGCTGCAGTGAGCCCAGGAGTCGAAGCAGGAGGCGGGTCCTGCTCCTGCTCCACCGGCTGTGTGGCCCGGGCGAGCCGCCCACCCTCTCCGGGTCTTGGATTTCCCGGCTGTGGAGTCAGCTGGGATTCACTGGCGGTCTCCCCTGACCTCTGGTTGGCGCTAGTGTCCCTTATCCCTCTCTAACAGAGGACCACAAAGGTGGCTGCCCCCGTGGCCCCCTCGTCAGGGCAGTCCTCGTGAGGACGCCAGGGGCCTGGGAGCCAGGCGCCCTCCTGTGTCCCCTGTGGCTGTGGTGCGGGTGTCAGCAGCCGGGGCTCATCCGAGGGCTCGACCGGGGTGTCTTCTTGCCCCAAGCTCAGGACGAGGTTGTGGCAGGACGTGGTTGGCCCGCAAGCCCGAGGCCCCTCGGCTCCCGGCACGCGGGCTCCTGATCATGGCGGCCAGCCTCATCGAAGCCAGTGGGACGGGGAGCACCTCAGACAGCGTCACCTCAGGACGCCCCTCAGCACGGAGGGCTCTGCTGCTCTGAGGCCGATACCCAGGAAGGGGTCCCGCAGGCCGTGAGGACCTGGGTGCTGCCCACCCACCTGCCACGGACCATCCCAGGGCCGTCCCAGCTCTCCCCGCCCCGGCCTGCACTGCCTCACCTTCCTGTTATGTGACACCCCGCTTGGTGTCTGTAGAAATGCTTCACTGCCGTCCTTCACTGACTCAGCCTGTGCAGCCCCAGAGCCCGTCCTGGGTCCCCAAACCTCACCACACCCTCCTCTGGCTGCTGCAGCTGGACCGCTGTGTTTTCTCTGGGCTGCCTTCCCTGCTTGCGTCTCCCCGTGGCCTGGCCGCAGGCTGGCTGCTGTTTGTTTGCAGTTAGGGAATCTCTGTACTCGGGAGCTCAGCTGTCGGTGCGTACATCGCGTGTCTGCAGTGACTCCGCCAGGTCAGGGCCGCACGGTAGCTGATGACCCGTGGTGGTACCTCCCGTGGAGCGTGCGCACCTGTGCAGCAGGTGGGTGTGATGGGGGCCGGCTCACCCACCCTCCGCCGGCCTCTCCCTCTGCCGTACTCAGTGTGGCCCGGGCCCTCCGTGTGCCTGCGGATGCCTGCGCAGCCGGCTGCTGGTCGGCCGGTGGATCGATGAGTTACCAACTTGCTCCCGAAGCCTGGAATAGTCCACGAGCTGGCGTCCGGGAGACTTTCTGTGGGGTGGGCTCTGGAGGCAGAAGCGCCGGTCAGTTTGCTGATCTCCCTTCTCCAGGGGAGTCCTGGGGGAGTTGGGGGTGACATAAACGCCGAGAGCACAGGTGTTCCCGTTCAGGGCGACGTCGTGGCGCTTCCCCTCGCCAGCCTCGCAGGAGAGTCGCTCCGCCGAACACGCATGACGTGTCTTCTGAAGGCACAGCCTACGTCTCCACCTTCCTGAAGAGTTTGATGATGAGTCAGCTGGTTTAACGGATGACCGAGAACACCGAGCGCTGACTAGTTAGATTAGGCGTCCAGCCGTGTCACGTTCCCGCTGACCTGACCCGACGCCATCTTCAGAAAAGTGAAATTGCACCTGTAGAGCTCTTGTGTGACTAATTTTTTTCCCTACAGGGAACCATGAAAATATTTCTTAGCGATGCTGTGTGTGTGGAGGTGAAAACGAGTTCGGCCGGTGAAAGCCAAGTGTGAGCTCACCGCGTGTCTCTAACATGGTTTTAGAGCCCTTTTCAGCGTCTGAGGTCACAGGGCTCCTTGGGAACGTGTGCTCGTCGCTGCTCTTGGGGCCGTTCATCTTCGCCTCCTGCCCGCTTGTTCTTGCACACCGTCCTCGTGTGGCTCAGGCGCGGGTCCCCGTTGTGAATCTCTTGCCGGCAGTTCTCTGTCCTCCCCTGTGGCCTGCTGGTGGCAGCTCTGGCACGGTGGCCTGCGCGCCCTGCGGGGTCCCCGTGGGCTCCGCGCGGGACCACCTGCCACAGACCCACGTGCCTTGTGCTCTGCTCGGATCCCGGAGCCTGGGCCGCTGAGATGTCCGGAGACCAAGAGAGGGCAGAGCCACGTCCTTCATCAGGATGGTGCGCTGTCCTGACCCTGGCATGCCATAACCACACAGTCCGTGTGTTCTTGTCACTCCACCTGCCTGACTGGTCATGGTGACATGGGACAGGCTGAGCCAGGCCACGTCCCTCCCCAGGAATTCTGCCATGAGTCTCAAGGTCAGTGTGGCCTTGTGTGGGTGTCTGCTTGTGGCATGTCATGCCCTGGAGCTCTGGGTGCCCCTGTCCCTGCCTGGGGACCATGAGGACGCCGGTCCAGAGGGTGCCCAAGAAGCTCCGAGTGGGTGTGGACGGGTGCAGAAGTGAGGTGTGGGGGCCCTGGTGTCGGAGTCCTCAGTGCACGTCTGACCTCTCCCCCAGACGCCCTGAGGTCCCAGCTCACTGGAGGCCTCCTTCCTGTTCCCACGGCCCCTCTGCCCCTCTGCTCTTGTCGCCACCGCGGGGCTGGCCTCAGGTCCTGTCCTCTGGGCCTGCCCCACGCTGATGCCCATGGTGGCTCTCTGTGGCCTGCCAGGAACTCATGGTACCCGTGTCGGCCTGGCACTCCTGGGCACCAGCGGCTTTCCCTTGGCCCTGCTACGGTTGGCCTGGGGAGGCCCTGGGATGAGAGGTTTGCACTCCTGGCCTCTGCCTCTGTCCCCAGCCGCTCTCCCTTCCGTTTCTGACTCTCCCCATCCCAGGCACACCCCAGGCCTCCGTGGGGTCAGCTGCTCCCTGGGTGCCACCGAGCCCGCTAGCAGTGTGACCTGATCCCGGCCAGGCCCCCAGGTCCTCAGAGTGCGGGGCCAGTCGCTCCTCTGCTTTGCGCTGTCGCCCTCACTAGCGCACATCCCCGTGAGCAGGGACGCGGTACCCATTTCTTGCGTGGGACGGAAATGACGCTTTAAGACGCTTTAACTTCCCATGGAGACAGGATTAGTAAGTGGAACTTGCTCATGTGAGGGCAGAACACAGTCCCTCACTGGGGTGAAGTATAAACCAAAGGCCCCAGCTTTTCCGAGGAGGCACACCTGACTTTCTGGGACTCGTCAGGTGGGGGGTGGGGGTGGCCCCGGAGCAGGTGGCTGCGGGCACCTGGGAGGGCCCCTCCGATTCCCAGGAAGGCACGCCTCGCGCCGGCCGCTCGGAGGCCCCCAGGGCGTGCCAGCATCGGCTGCCGGCGGCGTGTCGTCCTCACGCACCTCACCTCTTTCCTGCTGCTGAACCCCGGGCCTCTCGCCCCCGTGCAGCCAGGAGGAGCTGAGCGAGGGCATGAGGGGCCCTGAGATTCATCGTGCATGATATGCCTCATCAGTAAGGCAGGAAAATGCTGTTTTTTTGGAAAAAGATTTTCTGGAACATGTTGAGCCAAGAAACCTTGCAGAGAGGGGCAGCGCCTCCTGGGTGGGGCGGGGGAGCGTGTCCCGGGTGGGCGGCTGTTGCCACGCTGCTTCCTAGAATGAGGGGATCTCCTGGAGGAGTCAGTCTCACGGATCCTCCTCTGTCCCATTTCTTACCAGGGCCGGTCTCCCCGGACAGGAAACAGGTGCTCTCTCCCTGAGGCTCAGCTCACATCCCCTTGAACTGCCCACAGAGTCTAGGGGGCCGCCCCAGGCCTGCCCACTTCCAGCCTGGGGTCTCGCCCTGACCTGTGCTCCAGGGGCCCCGATAAAGCGCTGAGATGGGCCGCAGAACCCGGGCCGGTCCCAGGGGATGCTCACTGTCCCCACCGACTCCCTCGGCCCTGCCAGTGCCCCAAAGGATGAGGCTGGTGTTCAAGGTAGCCTGAGTGAGGTGACGCCGCGGGGACGCGTGGCAGCGCTGCGGACAAAGGCCTGTACCGTCCCCCTGCCCTCAGAAGTCCCTGCGTGCGCAGTCGGCCTCAGAATTGGAATAATTATGTGGCCACTGTGATGCGTCTTTGTGCGTAAAGTGCACGTGGGCCTGTGGGCGCGTGGGCAGGACACGAGGGGCAGGAGGCCCTTCCCCCCGCTCGCCGTCAGGAGCCCCCATCTCTCGGGATGCGGCGGTGCTGCCCCAAGACGGCCCCAGTGGGTCTCACGAGGTCTTGTCAAACCCCCAGGGGAAAGAGCCGGAGGCCCGCGTCCTGAGGGCAGCGTCTGAGCAGGGCACCCCGCCGGCCCTGTGTGCCTTTGGGTGAAGCCAGGTGTCTGAGTGCTTGGGTGGCGCTGCCTTCAGGTCGGAGCGTCAGCTGATCCGGGCGCACACCCTGGCAGGCCACGTTCAACGCAGGCACTATTAATACGCTTTCTATTTTTGCTGTACTCAGTTTTAAGGGTTTTTTTTTCCAAATAAGGTTCTAACATTTTTGTCTTTTAAGGGAAGGAAACAAAGACGGAGCTGCTTAATTATTTTCAATAATTATTTTCAGTAATATCCTGTGAGTATAGGATGTCCTCTTAAACATTACTGTTTTTTCCTTCTTCCCTCAAAACACCATTCAATTCCCAGCTGGCCAGTTCAGCGTCCCTGGAAGGGAAGGGACAGCTGAAGTTCACCTCAGGACGGTGGAGCCCTCACCACACTGGCACCCAGGTGGCCACGGCGAACGACACGACCATCCGAGGGTGGGACACGCGGAGCATGAGGTCAGTGATGGGCGTGGGCTGCAGGCGGGCCCAGGCGCTGCCTCCCGTCTCGGCCCCTCTCCATCCCTGAGGGGGCGGTCCGAGGCAGATGCATCTGGGGGCACCTGGCGTGTCCCGGTTGGTCTGGTTTTGGGCAGGAAGGCACACCTCTCGTTCCGTTTCTCTGGCCCGGCCGGAGCCAGCAGACCCCCGGGGTGGACGGCGTTGGTCAGCTGGTGGTTTACTGTTCCATGTGGCTGTCCCTTCAGTGGTGGCGCTTTGCAGTGAGGGGACGGCCGGGCTCTCGCTCCCTGTGATCGGCAAGCGCAGGTGGCCAGGCGCAGCCCCCAGGTTAAGTTAGAGGACTGGCCTGTGACCGATTCTGTGCCTTTAAGATACACACCTCTCGGGTAAGCGTAGTTTGTCATGTAAGTCATTATGCTCAGCAGCCAGCAGTTCTAATGGAACAAATAAGAGCGATTTTTCTGTTCCAGGTGTGGTTTGATAGGCAAAGGAGTGATGGTGTGCACATCTGTTGCCATGGCAACGGGAGCCGTGCAATCGTTCTTAAGATACAGTTTACCCCTCAGCACGCTGTAATTTATCACTGAGCTGCAGAGACGGACGTCACGAAGTAACGTGTACTGCCTTTGGAGGGGGGGGGGCGACTTTAAATTTAGGTCTGCGGCCCCTCTGGAAACTCAGAAGCTAATAAATAATCAGTCGCTCCTTCCTCAGGGTGTGTGTGTCTGCTTGAGGGGTGTGTGTGGGGGGTTTCACGGCCAGAAGCCCAGAGCTGAGAGCCGAGGGCGACGAGCCCAAGGAATGTGCCAGTGCAGACCCGCTTCTGTGGTCCCGAGGCCACCTTTCCCTCTGCATTGTTCTCTAAAGGACGGGAGGAATTTCAATATCTAAAGACAGGACACTGCAGATGGCACACAAAGATGACAGGTGGCTCTGGGCGGTGGCACCTCCGCTCCCCTGGGTCTGTCCGGGATGACCCCTTGCTGATAGTTATTTCTCCTTTTGAGGACGACTTTGGTTTTTACTTAACCAGGGTGCTTTTAATGTTGCTTCTGGAACATGTTGTGCTTTCGTGTTAAAATCACTGCCACCAGGGCACACAGAAAACCCTTGGGCGGTGCTCCGTGCTTGTGGGACTGTCCGCCTGGTGTCCCTGGGCCTGCGGGGTTGTAGTTTTATACATCTGCCCGTTTCACATGGCAGGTCTTCAGGTTTGGGGTATCTTATTTTAGGAAGAAGTTTTAGGGTATTGGAAAGGTGCAGGATATAAAAACCGTTTCAAGATTTGCAGTGGTTTGGGGTCAAGGAGTCCAGTGTGGGAGAAGGTGGAAGGGAGTTTACCCACCTCGAGGGCAGAGCAGCTGCACGCAGCACGACTGTCACATGTGCACGCTGATAACAAGGAGCAGGGCCACCCACTGGCTCACCACCGCACGGAAGCTGGGGAGACCAGGCCGGGGGCCCACACCAGGGGAGGAAATGCACGGAGCAGTGCAGGCAGCCGTGGCCTTGCCCCCTCCCGACCGGGGGCGGGACGTTCAGGTCCAGCCACTGTCCAGCCTCACGGGGTGCCCGGCCCCTCTGGTTTTGGCTTTCTGACAACAGAGGATCTAGTTGACGGAATGTTCTCATTGTACATCTTTTGAGCTTGGAGCCGTGGAGGTCAAGGTTCTGTTGGGTCCATACGCACATGTGTGTGTGCATGTGTGCTTTTGGTGCATCTGTGCTTGTGTGTGCACATGAGTACGTGCACAGGTGTGGATGCACACGTCTGTGTGCATGTGTGTGTACTGGTGTGTGCAGATGTGTGTGCTTGTGCATCTGTGTGTGTGCACAGGAGTGGATGCACACGTTTGTGTGTATCTGTGCCTTGTGTTTGCACGTGTGTACGGAAGATGTGTGTAGGTGTGTATGCTTGTGCATATGTGCCTTGCACAAGTGCGTGCACAGGTGTGGATGCACACGTCTGTGTGTATGTGTTGTGTGCACATACGTGTATGCAAGATGTGTGCAGATGTGTGTGCATCTGTGCGTGTGTGTACACAGGTGTGGATGCACACGTTTGTGTGTATGTGTGCCTTGTGTTTGCACATGTGTTTGGAAGATGTGTACAGAGTGCTTGTGTGCCTATGGGCGTGCACACACACCCGAAGCAGCTGTGTGACTGGTTTTAACACCGCCCTGCGTCTCCTGTGTTGCGCTGGGCCATGGTGGAGGCGCCTCCGGTGTTGGCACCGCGAGGTGCTGTGGACGGGTGAAGGCAGCCCAGCCATGACACGCCGTCTCTGTCATTGGGTCTGATTGCTTTTCCAGTGTTTTCTTCCTTCCCTCTGTCCACGTCTCCCGACACCAGCAGCACTGGTGCTGCCTGTCTGCCACCGGTCCCGGCCTGCCACCGACCTTCTGCTTCCCTCTCTCTGTGTTCTAGAACTCGGTCAGCTCTCTCGAGTCTGTCCCCAGGCCTCATGGCTGTCACAGTCCCACTGACTTGCTCTCTTCTCGAAGTGCCAAGTCACGTCTGTGACAGCCATGAAGCAGCATTGCCTCTGCAGCTTGCAGGGATCACAGGTGTAGCAGGCCCCCCCGGCACCCACCGTCAGACCCAGGAGCACCAGCCTACACGGCTGTGGCCCAACTCGCAGTCCCCCGAGGCCGGCGTGCCCTGGGAACGGGAGTTGGGCCAGTCTGTGGGTGGAGTCGCCCTGACCGCTGCACGTCCTGTGCGCGCCTCTCGCTCTCTCCCGCAGCCAGATATACTGCATAGAGAACGCCCACGGGCAGCTGGTGCGGGACCTGGACTTCAACCCCAACAAGCAGTACTACCTAGCCAGCTGCGGGGACGACTGCAAGGTCAAGTTCTGGGACACCCGAAACGTCACCGAGCCCGTCAAGACCCTGGAGGAGCACTCCCACTGGTACGGACTTCTTTGCATGCTGGTCCAGGGTAGGGGGGTCTTATAATTTATTTTGCTAATTCCTTTCCCATTTGGAAAGGCATAGACCAGCCTAGCTTGTGCTGCTGTGAATTGTTCAATCAACCCAGTTTTATTTTTCCTAAAGAAACACTAATCCCAAATCCGAATGTTCATGATTTATAAACATAGGAAAAGAAGAAAAAACATCGCATTCTGTGTTCTCTTGAAATAGTACCAGTTCTAATATGCACACGCAGCGTGCACAGATGTTCAGGAGGCATTGTTTGCCAGGCTGGGGAGCTGGAGAGCGCCCTGAAGCGCATCGGTAGGGGACGGGTTAAGTCAGGCCGTGATACCCACGCCGTGAGGAGGAGGGAGGGGACAGCTCTGCGGGGGCGGACGGTGCCCGAGAGCCGTCCTTGCTCGCTATTTCGTGTTTACCATGTGCCGGGTACTTGGTGCTGAGTTAGTGAGGGGTCTGCTCCAGACCCGCGTGCCCACACAGGCTAGCTTTCTTTCCAGTGAGACGTGTGTGTGTGTGTGTGTGTGTGAGTGCAGGCTTGTGTGCACGTGTGCTTGTGAGGGCGTGAGCATGCTTTTTGTGCGTGGGCGTGCATCCCTGTTCTTATGTGCATGTGAACACGTGTGTGTGTAAGAAAGTCCTAGAGGAGTAGGAACCGAAGTACCGTCAGGAGCCCTTGCTCAGGCCAGGGTGGGCACCTCACAGGACGGGTGACTTCTTCGGGTCTGTGTCCCTGATTTCTTTGAATTACTTACCAGAAACCATGTTGTTTCTGGGATCGGGACATTTAAAAACCCGGCCTGCCAGGGTACGGTTCTGCCCAAGTCGGTAGGTTTCTGCGATTGCCGGAGCCCGAGGAGAGGTGCCTGCCCACCCCCCCCACCCCCCCGCCGGGCCTCCGCTCAGCTCGCTGTGCTCCCTGGGAGCGTGTGCCGTGGCCCAAACCCAGAGCGCGCCCCGGCCCCGCGGCAGCTGGTGCTGGAAGTCGCCCTGGGGTTTGGCTCCATGCGCCGGGTCCTCTCTAATGTGCCCTTTGCTTCTGGGGCAGTTGTTGCCGTTAGGACTTCGGAAAGCCCGGGGGGCGTTTTGAGCGGCAGGCCCTCCTCCCCCTGTGAGGCTTGCACGTCCGCTTGCTCTCGTGTCTGGGTGCCGGGCCTTAAAGGAAGGCTGGAGAGGAGCACGCAGTGGGCCTGGCCCTCTGCTGGGAACATCCTCGTGGCAGGGCAGGCCCGGCCAGCCCGAGGGTGCCCCGTCCAGGAAGGTCCGCCTGCCGCTGGAACTGCCTCCTTGCCTCCCAGGGTGTGGAACGTCCGCTACAACCACTCGCACGACCAGCTTGTGCTCACGGGCAGCAGCGACAGCAGGGTCATCCTGACCAACATGGTGTCCATCTCCTCCGAGCCCTTCGGCCACCTGGTGGACGACGATGACCTGAGTGACCAGGAGGAGCGCCGTCCAGAGGAGAAGTAAGGGCGCGTGCTCCCGGCAGAGGGGGCTCCTCCTCCCACCTCGTGGTCCAGGTGGCTCTCGCCAGAAGCGTCCGGGTGGGGGTCAGGGGGCCCTGGTTCTGGGGACGTCAGCACCGCGGCGGGGGCATGGGGGTTGCGTTAGGGGAGCTCACGCTGTGTTGTGTCGACCCACTCAGTGTCTGTCCACTCGTCGGACGCCGTACGGGAGAGGGGAGGGGCGGTTGGTCGTGGTTAGACGTGCCCTTCGGTGGCAGTGAGGGCTTGGGAGTCCCTGGAGCGACAGGTCATCGGCGCCCTCTCCGTGGGCTTGGGTCTGAGACGTGTGCTTCCGTCGTTGGCCGGCGGCCCTCCCCGTGGCGGGGCGCGGACTCCAGGCGAGCACCTTCGGCCCCGGCCCTCTGCGGCCTGAGGTTCCGCAGGGAACGTGGGAGACCTTGGTGCGTGTCCCAGCAGCCGCGCCTCTTGGACGTGCGGTCTCCCATCGCAGCTGCGTCTGCCCGGGGGCTAGCTCTTCAGCCAGGGCGCGCCCCCGAGACCGCTGGGTTCCTGGGGGCCCGCTCCTGGTTGGTGCAGAGCCGGGGTGCCCCAGGCCAGGCGCGACGGAGTGCGGCTGTGGCTCCTGGGCGCCGGGGCAGGGTGGGGGCAGCCGTGTCGTCTGTCAGCGACATGGAAGGGGACTGTTGTGTTCTGAGTAGACGGCTGCTGGTGAGGGGGAGCTGCGTGCAGCGGGGTCAGCCCCGGGTGGGGCAACGGTTGAGGCCGACAGGCAGCAGGCCTCCCCCATCCGCTCTGAGGTTCTTCCCCCACCTGAGCTGAGCCCCGCTTCACTTTTGAGAAGACGTCACTGTCCTCGGGCCTTTCCCACGTTCAAGCACGTGGATCCGCAGTCTGGGAACATGGTTGCGGCCGTCTTGGTGCAAACACCTGCTGACCGCCGTGCCGTCGGGGTCATGGGCTCTGGCTCCTCGCCAGGGGGCGGCTGGTGCCGTGTGGCCCAGGGGTGCTGCCCTCCACGCAGGCGGCCTCAGGGACGCGCCTGAGGTGGGGAGGCTGGCAGGTGCGGAGGCGCCCCCGTGTCCCCACGGTCCTGCTCCCGTGGTCTGTCCGCGTGACCTGCCAAACTCGGGAGGACAAATCCCCAGGAGGATCCTCACGTGGCGTCTGTAATGCAGCCCCAGTGGGCACGGCAGGTCCACGTCGCGGGAGGGGGTCGATGGCACGCAGAGCTGACGCGGAGGGGCCTGCGCAGGGTCCGGGAGCACAGAGTGGGGGCCGACTAGATGCTTTCTGTGAGACGGGAACAAAGTGCCAGGGGGAGAAGCGGCTCCTGCCCTCTGGGTGGGTCTTGGTGTGGCCGCTCGGGGGACAGCCCGTGATGGCCCGTCAGGGTCCAGGGGCCAGGTCTGCGCTCCGCCCGTCACGCGCGGTGTCACATGTGATGCCCCATTGGGTCAGGGTTCCTGGGGAAGGAGCGCGGTCACTCCAGTTTAAAGGGAGGTGACACGGGTGTCCCGGCCGAGCGTGCTATGAAGTCTGAAGCCAGGCCCAGCGGCCCCTTCCTGCCCCACCGGCGGGACCCACTGTCCTGGGGTCATGCTGGCCATCCCCCGGGTCCTTTCTGCTTCTCGTCACTCTTTACTCAGCCCTCGTGGGTGTTTGTGGTCACCACCCCCTGCTCCCCGAACCTCGGCAGCCCCGGGAGGTTCCCGACGCCTGCTCTTCACCCCTACACCGTGATGGAGGCCCGTGCCCTGCAGCCGTGTGAGCGTCTGTGTGCAGGTGCCGGAGTGGCCTGGCGGCCCAGGGCACCTGCCCTGGTTCCTCCCATCGCCCGCCCGGTGCGGGGAGCGAGGCCCCGGCCCCTGCAGGCCGCCCCCCGCCTCCCTCACGTGTGTCTGGTGCCTTGCAGGAGTCAGGAGCCGCCGCAGGACAGCGTCATCGCCACCTACGAGGAGCACGAGGACAGCGTGTATGCCGTGGACTGGTCCTCCGCCGACCCCTGGCTGTTTGCCTCCCTGAGTTACGACGGGAGGCTCGTCATCAACAGGGTGCCTCGGGCGCTCAAGTATCACATACTGCTCTAGGCCCGTCCTGATGCACCTCCTGGCAGGTCCCCGAACACGTGCAGCTCTTTGGAGGTCGCTTTCCAGCGGGTCCCCGTGGGGAGAACCAGGTCGCCTGCCTCTCGGGCGGGCCGGTGGGCGTTAACACCAGGGAGCTCCTGCCGACCGCACAGCCCACCCTGCGCGACGTCACCCCTCCCGGAGGCGGGCGCCGTCCTCACCTGTGCCGGGCGTGAGCCACCCTTCCCGGCGTCCACGTCTGCCTGGCTTCAGCTTTCTCTGGTCTGTTTAAGGGTGTTGGGACTTTCATTAGAAAGAAAAAAATCTTTGTTTATATAACAACTCATTTTTCTCTTGAGATTGAAAATAAAACAAGCAAGGCTGTGCTACACAGAGTCCTGGCTCGTTCTTTCAAGACTGCCCCACGCGCCCTGTCGCCTGGTCTCTGTGCATGTTCTGTGTCCCCGCCCAGAGGGGGGCCGACGGGCAGACGGGCCCCTGCACCCTGCATCCTGGGCTGACCCGACTGTGCGCGGACCTCAGCAGTGACCAGGTGGCCTGTCAGCCTGGGCACCCGGTCCCGCGTGCTGCTCCCTACTGGGTCCTGCTCACGTTATGCTGATGGCATTGGACTCTTGTCCCTAGGAGCTGCATCCACGCACCGGTCACCCAGCAGCACGCTCCCACTCGGGAAATCCCACGTCGAGGTGTGACCCCCACTGCCAGATGACCCTGAACACCCAGCACATGGACTCTAGCCTGGGCCTCCTCTGTGGGCCCAGGGGAAGGGGAGGGAGGAAGGGAGGAGGACAGGTGGGTCAGAGGGAGGGGGGAGGGGAGGTGGGCCCCGCGGGGAGGGGAGCATGCTTCGTCTGGCTCAGGCACTTCGCGCGTGGGCATCTCAGACGAAGCCCACAAGCTTTCCCTGGGTCGCTGCGTTCTGAGTGTGCCCCGGTCGGCAGGAGGGAGGGCCGAGGGACAGATGCAGCTGCTGTGGGGGGGTGACGAGAAGCACCCACGAGCTGCCCGTAGCACCTGGAACGCTCCGGGAGGAAATGTGCAGATCGGGGCAGCGCGGCTCCTGTGCTCCCAGTAAAGCCCCATCGGGCACCGCCAGAGCTTCCTCACCTCATCTGTCACGAGCTGGTGATAGAGATGGGCCCGGCTCAGGGTGACGATGACCCGTGGGGGAGCCGTCCAGGCGGAGGGTGGGGCCTGGCTGCACCCCGCCTACAGGGGGCCACAGGGGCCAGGGGGCAGGATGTGGGGACAAGGGTGTGTGCGCAGGCCGTGGCCTGCCCTGGACCCTGGGGCGGGAGTGGGGTAGACACCGGGGCAGCACTGGGGTGGGTGTGGGGCGGACCTTGGGTGGGTGTGGGGTGGACCCTGGGGCGGGTGTGGGGCAGGTGTTGGGGCAGAAACTGGGGTGGGTGGTACTGGGGTGGGGTGTCTGACTGCCAGGAGGGCGAGGCTCTCCCACCGAGGGCTCCCAGGCGCTCATGGGGCTGGAGTGTCGGGGGGCCGTGCCTCTGATGCCCCAGTGCAGCTGCGGGGCTTTGCACCTTGGGGTCCCCAGGCTGTGAGGAGGGGGCGCCCTCTGACATGGTTTGGCTTTGAACCCACTTGTGTGGCATCGCTGCCGTCCGCCCAGCTAGGGAGCCCCTGCAGGATAACGAGCCCCCTTCCTGGCCCGCGGCCGCCACTAGTGCCCAGGACGGGGCTGTCGGGGGCCACGGGGCCCGCGCTGCTTGTTAGTCCTCTTCTGGGGACAGTGGGCGCCTGCGGGCCCCGGCCCTCCCTGCTGGCCCTGAGCTGGACCGGGGACGTGGCGGCCCTCGCACCTGCTCAGTCGGAGCCCGAGTCCCTGCACCGCGCCACCCCCACGGACTCCACGGGCCCTGGACAGACCGACATCCTGGTTTGCAGACTCGTCTCAGGAAGCAGCCCTGTCCTAGGTGCACCCCTGGGTGTCTGCGCAGCGGAGCCAGGCTGTCCTGCTGGTCTTCATGGAGAGCCGCGTCCGCACCTTGGCCCCCTCCCCTGCCCCCTTCCCCTCCTCACCCCACCGCCGTCCCCCCATCCCCGGGCCCCTCTTCTCACGTCCTTCCTTCCTTAGCAGGCTGAGGCCCCCGAGGACAGAGGCCCCCGGGCTCACCCTAGAGTTTGCTGTGACCCGTGCTCCCTGGACTCAGGCGTCGCCGTCCCGTGGGCCGAGTGTGTTGCTAGTGCAAGGACATGTGGGCAGCAGCACGTGTGCGCTCTTAGTACCTCGGGCTCTGGGGAGTTGACCCAGGAGGCAGCTGTGTGAGCCGTGGAGCCGCAGGCCCGGCTGAGCACACTCACGATGGCTGGGGCTGCGACACGCGGCTCCGTGGTCCCCAGACCCAGGGCCCTCTGGGTCGTCGTGAGTGTGCTCGGCCCACCCCGGGGTGCCCACCCCAGTCCACTCTGTGTGTCCACTGCTGCTCCAGGCACCGCCACCCAGCCCATCCCGTTTGGGCCTTCATGTGCAACGGGGGAGGCGCCGGCGACCTGGAGCTCTGCCAGCCGTGCACGGCCCTGCCCCTTAGCCCGGCCCGGTCGCCCAGTTAGCGTAGCCAGGGCCGCCGCCCCTCGGGCCCCCCCCGGGCCTGACCGCTGCAGGGCGTACGGGTGGCCACCTTGTCCTGGTCACCGCAGGGGAGCTGCCAGTCGGGTTTGCGTGGAAGTGGCAGTGCGCGTGCCCATGTTTCTGTCCAGGAGACACCGTGGCCGTGGGAAGCGCTCATGTGGTTCACGCTTCATCACACCGAGCAGGACAGGTGTGGGGCCGCAAGAGCGTGGGGGGGGGCGTCCCTGGTGTGGCCCACCTGTGGGTCCAGGCACGAGCCGGCCACCCCCCCTGGGCTCACCCTGTCCCCGACTCCAGAATGCCCCTGGGTGACCTTGCAGCGGCCCCCGCCTCCCCAGCCTGGGAGCACCCCGTGCACAGGGCGGGCGTCAGCCTCGGGGACCCATCTGTCGCCCGCCCCCTGAGCAGCGCGCGGTGCCTGGAATGGGACGGCTGAGCGCCGGCCGGGGTTGGGCCCCTGGACACGCGACCCGGCCTCTGTGGGGACACACGGGGAGGGGGACGGCGTAGGAGGCCCCCAGCCGGGGCCACACTCAGTCGAGGCTTCACTCCGCTCCTGCTTCCCACAGGCCTGGTGCTCCGGCTCTGCAGCCTGACCCGGGCGGCAGCCTCAGGCCCGCTCTGCGGGTGTCCTGCTCCGGGCACCTCTGAGCACAGACAGACAGACGGATGCCGAGCTGCGGTCAGGCAGGGGACGTCCCCCAGGCTCCGGTCCCGATGGGGCTGGGCGCCCAGGAGAGCGGCGTCCTTGTGGCTGCGCCCTGCCTCCTGGGGGACCAGCGTGTCAGGGCAGGATGACGGAGTGACACCGGCTGGGCCGAGGGGCAGTACTGGGCATCGTCGTGAGCTCGCTGCCCACCCACTGTGGACACGTGAGAAACCCGCGTGCAAGATGTGGGGAGGCGAGGGCGTGCAGGGCTGACGCTGCAGGGTGATGCGCGAGTCTCCCTGTGCAGGCGCCTGGGGGCAGGGGCGTCCTGGGCCACCCCCGACCCGGCCCTCTGCTGGTGGGCTCACCGGGCCTCTGTGACTCTGTGACACGGCCTAGACCTGCTGCCGCCTGCCGGGCCCGGGACCCAGACAGAGGCCCTGAGCTTGTCCGTGCCGCAGGGGCGCGGAGTTCGGGGCGTGTCCACCCTGGTGAGCAGCAGAGTGTGCTTTGCTGCAGTTGAGCCCCCGGGGGGGACCAGACCATCGTCCCTCACGGCCGGGCGTCCCGGGCGGCGGCCACTGGGCGCCCAGGAGGGTCCTCCCCACGGCCGTGTCGCGTGGGAGGTATTACAGGGAATACAGGACGAGGAAGAGCCGCCAGACGAGGAGCCGCCCCAGCGAGGTGGGACCCGGGGAGGCTGCTGGGCCGCGTGCCGCTTCCTGCTGCTGCTGCCCCCGGGACTTGCCGCGCCCCTGCACCTGCTGCCGTCGCCCGCAGAAACCTGAGCTATGTAAGGGTCCCGGCCGGTCGCGGGGGCTGCAGCGAGGTCTCTGTGTTCCCGGGGGGCAGGTGGAGCCTCTGGGGATGGTGTGACGGCCTCTGCCTGGGGCCAGGGTGCTCCAGGGAGCAGACCCTGAGTGGCCGCGCCGTCCACCCCGTCCATCCTGGCGGCCAGGGTGTTTCAGGGTGCAAACCCCTGAGCGGCCACCCTGTCCATCCTGGGGGCCAGGGTGCTCCAGGGAGCAGACCCCGAGCGGCCACCCCGTCCACCAAGGGTGGCAAACCCATGGGTGGCAAACCCGTGGCGACGGGAGCACCTGCCTTCCTAGATACCCGCCGGAGGAACTCCAGGCTGAGGCTCTTTGCTGACGCAGGAGGGCATCTCGTTCAGCGTCCTTGAGGACGGAACGCGTCCGTCTAGATGACTGTCACCCGTGAGGGCTCCTGAAAGGCCTCTGCTCCCGGAGGAGTCCCGAGGCTTGTCACAGTGACCCCACGTCCGCGGCAGCCGCTCTCCTGTCACCATGGGTGTATTTTAGATCCCCCATATAAGCGAGATCCTACACCATCTGAGTTTCGGGGTCCGGCTGATATCAATCGGCGTGATGTCCTCCAGGTCCCTCCGTGTTGTCACACGGTGGGAATTGCCTTCTTGCTTTGGGGGCCTGGACACGATTGTGCCGTGGAGCGCAGCGCGTCTTGGCCACGGAGCCACCGCGCCACAGGTCACGCTGCTCAGCGCAGATCCGTCAAGGAGGGCAGATCCGTCAAGACCCGACCTGCGCTCCCCTGGGGCGATGCGCACCCAGAGGGGGACTGCTGGATCGAGGGCTGTTCCTGCGTTTCGCTTTTTGAGGAGCCCCGTGTCCTCTCCCGCAGTGGCGATGCCCGTTTGCACCCCCACCGACGGCACACGGGGGGGGTGTTCCTTGCCAACGCCGGGAGCCTTTATCTTTCGGGTAACGGCCATCCTGAGGTGGGGGGTGCCCGATGGCGTTTCCCTGACGAGGAGTGACGGTGAGCAGCCTGCGTGTGCCCGCGGGGCAGGCGTGTGTCTTCTTGGCTGAGCTTTAAATCCGGTCGTCTGTGTCTCGTGTTGCCCGCGCGCTTGGTGGCTGTCAGCTGTGCGAGGGGCTCGCGTGTTCCAAAGGACGGTCCTTTCTCAGGTACGTGGTCCGGCCCCGGATGTGCCTTTTCATCTTGAGGATGGTTTCCTGCGTGACACAGAGGATTTATTTGTATAAAGTGCGATGTCATACCATTTGCTTATTTTTGCTTGCGTTGCCTTTGTGTGGGATCATATTAAAAAAAAAAAAAAAACACACACACACAACATCCAAAACCGATGTCAAAGATCTTCTTCCCTATGTTTTCTTCTAGGATTTTTACAATTTCGGGTCTTACATTTAAATCATCGATTCATTTCGAGTTAATTTCCATGAGTGGTGTGAGGCGAAAGTCCAGTTTCGTTCTTCTGCACGGGAATATCCAGTTCTCCCACCACCATTCACTGAAGACGCCATCCGTTACCCTTTGTGTATCTCTGGAGACTCTGCCAAACATTAGTCGACCATACGCATTTGGGTTTATTTTTATCCCAATGTTTTATGTATTTTTTTAAAAAAAGATTTATTTTGGGGGGGCACCTGGGTGGCTCAGCCGTTGGGCGTCTGCCTTGGGCTCAGGTCATGACCCCAGGGTCCCGGGATCGAGTCCCACGTTGGGCTCCCCACATGGAGCCTGCTTCTCCCTCTGCCTGTGTTTCTGCCTCTCTCTGTGTCTATCGTGAATAAATAAATAAAATATTTTTTAAAAAAGATTTTAATTATTTATTCAAGTGAGCGCATGTGCACATGAACACGTGGAGGGGAGGGCCAGAGGGAGAGAGAATCTCAAGCAGGCTCCCTTTTGGGCGCGGGTGCGTCTTTTTAATACCGACATCGCTCCGCTTTGATCACTGTACGTGGGTAGTGTGATTTTAAATGAGGAGGTGTGATTTTTTTTTTTTTTTTTTTTTTTTTAGAGGGAGTCCATCAAATCTGTAGGTGGTTTCGGGTAGTATACACCTTTTTACGCTACCAAGTCTTCCGGCTCACACACAGTACGTCTATTTATTTGTGTCTTCTTCTTCCATTTCTGCCATCAACGTCTTCTAGTTTTCTGTGCACTGAGCTTTTAGCTCCTCGGTCAAACCTATTCCTAAGTGTTTTTATCCTTTTTGATGCTGTTGTAAATGAGATTGTCCTCCTGATTTCCTTGTTAGGTGGTTTGCTTCTGTTGTAGAGAAAGAAATCCAGTTGATTTTGTCTGTTGACTTCGTATTCCAGTGTCCCTGAACTTACAGGTCCAGCAGGTGTGGGGTCGGGTCCTCAGGGTTTTCTCTGTATAATATCATCAGGGAACGGGGACCGCTTCCCCCTCTTCGTTTCCAGGTTGGATGCCCTTCATTTCCTCTTCCCGCCCGATTGCTGTGTGTGCCAAGCCCTGGGCGTAGAGAGCAACTGAAGCATCGCCCTGCCCGGGAAGAGCCCACAGGGCAGTCTGCTCGTTCAGAACCGCAGGGGAGCGATGCCAGTGAGGGGCGTTCACACCCGGGTGCAGAATCGGGGTGTGGGGACCCCGCACCCCTGCAGCGGTGGTGGGGGAGGAATTGGGGCCTGGAGCCCCAGGGCCCCGCTCCCCCAGCCGCCTCGGGCCTGCCTGCAGCACAGGCGAGTCCCCGCAGCATCAGGAAGGTCCCAGGCTGACGCCTGGAGCACCCACACCCCGGCGGTTGAGAGCCCTGGAGGGGACGGAGGGTGTGCAGGCACGTGTGCCCTTCCAGGGAGCACGGACCTGCCTCAGGGGAGCAGCAGAGGCGGGAGGAGCCGGGGAGGAGCCGGGGCCTCTGGGGCAGGTGCCTTCCAGGGGGCCAGGCCGCGTCCCGGGCCCCGTGGAGGGCAGGGTCTGCGTGACCTTCCTGCCTCCTTGTTTAAAAACCGTTAACGCACGCCGCTTTTGAAATATTAGACCGAGGAAAGGTGGTGAGTTACTGCCTCATTTAAGCTCTGGCTTGCCGGGGTCGTCTCGGCGAGGGAAGGCCCTGAACGTGCGTAAAAGCCCACTAGGGCGCGGGGCGGCTGGCGCAGTGATGTATCGCAGTGTGGGGTGGCATCCGTTACAGGGTGCCATAAAGCAGTCATTCCTGTCGAGCTCTGGACGGGAGCCTGGACAATTAAATCACCTCCTCTGGAGACGGGCGCAGCCCGCAGGCCCCGAGCCCACGAGGGGGGTGTGGTGGGCCGCAGGGCTGCAGGGCCCCCGCCGCCCAGCCCACCGAGCTCTTTGGACTGTCCCCCTTCACACCATGTGTCCGCGTGTCCACGCTGGTGGCCAACGTGCCCGACCGACCCCCTGTAAGCGGGAGACGCTCCGCTCGACGCCCGTCTGCCGTCTCGCAAAACCCTTCCCTTGGAACGTTGCTCCTTGGGGCAGGGGGGCCCCTGTCGGGAGAGTCGGGACCCGCCGGGGCAGACGGCGGCCGGACTGCGGAACGAACGGGGTTCTCGGGCGCGTGCACGCCGAACCCTGGGAAAACGGGACTTGCCAGGGGGCTGTTCTGCCAGTCACGGGTAACTGGGTTGGTCTCCGCGGGTGGATTGTGGAAATAAAGGGAAACGCGGCGTGGGTCTGGAGCGGCGGGTCGTGGAAGGGCGGCGGGCTGGGGGATGAAGGGAGGCCCACCCCGTCTCCAGGCTCGCCCGCGCCCACCTGCTCTCCCGGTTGACGAGATGCCCCAGGATCGCGTTCCGGGCAGAGCCGCAGCCTGTGGCCCCTCCCGGCCGAGGCGCACGCTGGCCGTCGCCGTCGTGATCACGGCCAAGCTTCGCCAGACGCCAACGAGCGGGGTCAATAAGCTGCCAGATTTACGTGCCCGCGAGCAGGAGCCCTGGAGGGCAGCCGGCCGGCACCCTCGCCCCAGCCGCCAGCGCCAAGGCTTCGCGCCCCCTTTCCGGATTCGGACCAGAGAACTAGATCCACGCGCCTTGTTCTCCCGCGTGGGCCACGACCTCGCTCCTTCCCCTCCCTTCTGTGAGGAAGACGGAGAATTCTCATTTATTTCTGTTTCCTTCTGTGTAATAAGCTCATTTTTTTTCTTATTATACAGGAAAGGGGATTCTAATTTGCTGCCTTGGGACCCGCCAAGGAGCGAAGCCTCAGTGCACGGAGCACGCCCGGGAGAGTGCAGTGAGGGGCGGCTGACCTTGGCCTTGGCCGCGGATTGCGCGGCGGTCACAGAAGCTGCCAACGACGATAAATTAAGCTCCTGTCCTCGCGGTGCATTTGGAGTGGCACCGGGCAGGACCCGGGCTCCCGCACAAGCAGCACTTCGCCCGTCACTCCCGTTGCCTGTCGTAGCAAGGGGACCGGCCTTGCTTGTCCCTGAGACTCGTCACGTCCGAGCGCCCATCCCGGCACGCTGATCGCCAGGAAGGTGCCCCGAGGAGGCAGCGGTTCATCGTCCTCCGGGCGCCTGGCGGGGTGGGCGCAAGGGTGACACAGCGGGGGGGACGGCCTTTTAAGAACTAACATTGAGGCTTCCCGAAGTAAGACCCGCGTGTGGCAAGACGTGGGCTGAATTGCAAGATGCATTCATGAGGGTTGGCAGCATTTTCCTTGTCCTTCGAGACCGTGTGGTCTGGTGTCGCGTGTACACATAGGCCGGGAATGGGCTCACCTGCAGCACGACACCGGGTGCAGCATCGAAACCTTGCTGCAGGGCGGCCGGAGGCGAGGAAGCCCCACGTGAGGGGTGCTTTTACCAGGCTGGTTGGAGGCGCCGTACTCCCACGGACGCCTTAACTCGAGTGACATCTTGCAGAAAATGCTGGTGTCTCCCTGGCACGTTACCAGTTCTGCGCTTATGGAGAGGCCTACGACGGCCCTCCCTGCGTCTTTCTTTTCTATGTCTCTCTCGTCTGTCCGCCTTTCATTCCTATGCCCCACGTGGGCACTTGCGGCGGCTTATAAAGTGAGTGATCAGGCACACGGGGGGCACTGGGGGCACGAGCAGACATGAGAAGCTGTGAAGAGGGTAGGAGGTCCAGATTCCCAGCAGACGGTGTGGTTCTCTCGGCCTACCCTGGGAGGGCAGGTGTTTGAGGGGTGCTGGGGACAGCTTCCCTTTGTGGCCCGTTCCCTTTGTGGCCCGTTCCCCTCCACAACCCCCGCCCCCAGCCCCATGACAACTGCATGGCCTCTCCCTTTCGTGCTCAGGATATTTGATAAAGTGGCTCAATAGCAGGCTCAAGGCTATTGATATTAAGCTCAAGGCTCAAGGCTCAAGGCTCAAGGATATATTGATATATCCTCAAGGATATATTGATATATATATTGATATCAAGGCTCAAGGCTCAAGGCTCAGGATATTTGATAAAGTGGCTCAAGGCTTGGTTTGGTCGCCATATCTCTGCATGAGACCCTTAGGATCAAAAGGACTGGAGGGCTACCTGGCACCTATGGGCGAGCCCCCTGCATGCCTGGTGGCGGCCGGCCAGCTCTGGGGCCTTCGGAGGCCACAGGCTGTCACTTGGTCCAGACCGTTGCCTTTCTACTCGTTGGAACTGGCTGAACCGCACGTCCCTGCTGGGCAGCTCCTTGGGGGGCTGAGAGCTGGCGCTCCCTCGCTGCTCGGCCCTGACGGTCCCCCTGCTATGGCGCAGGTACCTGGGCTGGGCCCTCCCTTCTGGGTCCGAGCGGGCTGGGGTTGGCGTTCAGCTTTCTCGCCTTTGCTCTCTGGTTAAGGCCGCTCGTTCAGAGGGGTAAGGACATGGACTTACTTTTCACTTTCAGACAAGAGGCTTCATCTTTCAGCAGACTACACAATAGAGGGAAAGAAACCAAAGCACAGACACAAACCGATCCATTTGCACAAGTGAACTTACTCTCGGGACTAAATTCTAGTTCTTGGCACCAAATTCTTCTGAAATGGTCTAGGAGCAGCATGGCAGACAACCTACTGAACCCGTTTCCCCAAAAAAGAGGTATTTGGCGAGGACGGTTGGTTCTCATATTGGTCCTTGGTGGAGGGTTGTGGTTGTAGCTAAGTCACAGCGTGGGGGAGGGATGCCTGGGGACCCAGGAGGCCCTTGGTTGGGTTCCCGAAGTTCTGCTTCCCTGACGGCAGGAGACTTGAGCTACGTGCGTGGTGGGTAACGTATTCGTAAAGGGTCATTTTCCTGTTGTTATGTCGTAACTGCCACTAAAACTTTCTGCAGATGGCATTCAGCTGCGAGGAGACAGACTCTGCGGTCGCACTTAGTAAGGGAAGCACATCGCGAGCTTCCACCTAAGTTTGGACGGAGAAAGAGCAAGAGAATTTGGTAGGTTCAGAGGTCAAGCGAAGGGAGATGTCGGGCTCCAGAGCCCTTCACGTCTTGGCCTAAACCCAGCCTCACCCCCCACCCCCGCCCGCTGTGTCCATGGGGCCACTCAACACCCGGCACGCTGGCTTCTCACTACCCGTCCACCCACAACCTAGGCTCTCTCCTGCTGACCCGACCGCTTACACGCTTCTCCCCTTCCCTCCTCTTACTCTGTAAGTCTTCCGAAGTGTCCCCTCGCAGAGACCTTCCCTCCACTTACTGCATTTGTATGGCCCCTGGAGTGTTTCCCCTGCATGAGCCCTTCTGTGACCATGTGCATGCACAGGAGCTCCTCTTTGGGTTTTCTTAGCCAGTTTATTGTTGCTTACACATGGACCTCTTAAAACCTGTTTTCTTTTTTTTTTAATCTAGTTTTTAATGTTTGAATATACTTTTTTTTTTTTTTTTTTTTAGCACACAGTCCACTGGTTTTTGACAAATGCATAGCTGTGTGGCTCCTATACAATAACCTTGCAGAGTCCATCATCCTCCTCACGTCCTGATGCATCCCCCTGGAGTCAGTCTCTCCTACTCCACTCCAACAACTGCTCCTCTGACCTTCATCCCTATGCTCTTCTGGAGCGTCACATAAATGGCATCAACCCATAGCCTCTTGGTCGGGCGCCTTCCACTTAGCGTGATGCATCGGAGCTGCATCCACCCCTTGTCAGTGCTGAGAGGTACTCCGCTGTGTACAAGGACAGCACCACTGATGGATATTTGGATTCTTCCTTATTTCGGTGAGTGTGAATCAATCTGTTATAAGCATCTTCTACGGGTTCTGTGCGATCATAGCCCGCATTACTCACTTGCCGTGAAGGAGGATTCTAGGCCGTGTGGTAAATATATGTTTAACTTTGTGAGAAACTGCCAAGCCGCTTCCTCAGGTGGCTCTCCTATGGTGCAGCTCACTAGCAGAGTTATCCGAGTCCCAGATGACCTCCATCCTTGGCAGCGTGTGTGCGATCTGTCATTTAAATTCAGCCACTGTGGTCGGTGGACAGGCTATCCAATTGTGGTTTTACGTTGCATTTCCCTGATGACTAATGATGTTGGCTGGCTTTTCATGTCTGTATTTTCCATCCATAAATCTTCTTTGGTGAAGCATCTGTTCACATTTTTGTCCATTAAAAAAAAATCGGGTTGTATGTTTTATTTTTGAGTTTTGAGAGTTCTTTATATCTTCTGGATGCAAGTCCTTTGTCAGGTGTTTGATTTGCAAATATTTGTTCCCAGTTGGTGGCTTTTAAAAAAAATTCTCTTAATAGCGTCTTCCACAGAGCAAAAAAGTTTTAATTGTGCTGATGTCTAATCTATTAATTTTTTTTTTATGGATCATGCTCCTGATGTCATATCTAAAATCTAATAGCCTAACCCAAAGTCTAAAAGGTTTTCTCCTATTTTTCACTTAAAACCTTTACAGATCTACCTCTTACAGTCATGCCTGTGACTCACTTGAATTAATTTTCTTGTGCTACGAGAGGTATAATGAGGCTTCTTTTGTTACATACGCATATCAATAAACAAGCACCACTTGTTGAAAAGGTGATCCTTTGGGTTGCATTTGCAATTTTTTGAAAAGTCATTTGAGCATATTTGTGCGAGGGTACCGGATTCTCTATTCTGATCTGTGTATTTATCTTTTCACTAATACTACATGCGCCTAACTCACTAGTTCTTGGAGCTTTCTTTGTTTTTGTAGGACACTTGGGGTTTTCCAGGTGGACAATCATATTCTTTGCAAAATGGAGACAGTTTTTATGTCCGTTTCCATTCTGTATGCCTTTTATTTCTGTATCTTACCCCATCTCTCCGGGGGCCACAGACCCTAGTTGAAAAGAAGGGTTGGGAGGTGACGTGCTTGCTTTGTTCCTGATCCCAGGGAGTGAGTCATTTGGTCTTTTGCCATTAAGTAGAGATACCATATATCAAATTGAGGAAGTCCCCTTCTCTTCCTGTTTATCTGAGAGTTTTTATCATGACTGGATATTGAATTTTGTTGAATGCTTTTCCTGTATCTATAGATATGATTATGTAGCGCTTCTGCGGTGTGTCGATGTGGGGAGTCACGTTGATGGATTTTCAGATGCTGACCAGCCTCACACCCTGGGATAAAGCTGCTGGCTTATGATTTGTTATCTTTACTAAAATTTATTTGCTAAAGTTTTCTGGAGGACTTTCATATCTGTGCTCACGAGGGATATTGGTCTGCTCTTTTATTGTAACGTCACAGTCTGGGGTTGGCATCAGAATAATGCTGGCCTCTTGGAATGGGTTGACAGGTGTTCCTGCTTCTCTTTTTTAGGAAGCAGTTTCGTGGAGCCCATTTGGTAGAATGTTCGATCGCATTTGCCAATAAAATGTTCTGGAGTTTTCTTTGTTGGGGGGTTGATCGTGCCCCCAGGTTTTGGGGGCTGTGCCCTTTCTTCCCGTGTCTGCTTTCCTCTCCGTTCTGCAGGTGGAATAGTTTACGAGGATCTGTATTCAGGCTCTCGGGCTCATTTTGCCATTTGCATTCTACTGTTGAATCTTCCTGGTGATCTTTACTTTCACTTTGGAGATCTTATTTTTCAGTTCTAAAACGTCCTCTCCTTTTTTTGTTGTTGTTGTTTTGCATAGTGTCTCCTTCTCTGCTGACACATCTGTTTTCCCCTTTGTCTCAAAAGTGTTCCCCTCGCTCTCATAGACCACGGCTATAACTGCTGCTGCGTCCTCTCAAAGTTGGCATGTGCTGATTGTCTTTACTCTTCAAAGTTGGTCGTATTTTCCTGATTTTAGTACGTTGAATAATTTTGAATTATGTCCTGGATATATTGAATTTTATGTTGTGAGGTGTTCTGTTTAATTTTTTTTATTTATTCATTTATTTATGTAGGCCCCACACCCAGTGTGGAACCCAACTTGGGGCTTGAACTCACGGCCCTGAGATCAATACCCGAGTTGAGATCAAGAGTCGGATGCTCAACCATTCAGGTGCCTCTAGTTCTGTTTAAATTAGTGGTTCTCAGTTGGGTGGGATTTTGCCCCACAGAGGACATTTGGTGATGTCTGGAGTGCTCCTGGCATCTGGTGGGTAGAGGCCAGGGATGCTGTTAAAGCCCCTACAGTGCACAGGACAGCCACCTTCCCCCCAGATAATTGTTCAGTCCAAAATATCGACAGTGCACAGGCTGAGAAACCCTTGCTTAGACTGTAGAGAATAAGGTTCAGACCGTGAGTCCTGTCCCACCATCTGCGGGAAGTGGTTTCAATGTCAGCTCAGCCTTCCAAGACTTTACTGTGATTCCTTGGATTTGTTCCACGCAGGCATGGCTGGGAAGTAGGCCTGGAGCTCATGTTGGCTCACGTGGGTCCTTGGTGGCTCTTCTTCTTGAACTGTCTCCCTCAGGGTGTCCCCAACGCGCTCTGGACCACAGTGGCACTTCCCAGTCCTCGGGCTGGATGGTTCCGGCTTCCCCGAGTCTTAGATTTGTCCTCCCCTCCGTGCACTGTATTGTGATCTCATATAACTGGGCTGGCTTTGGGGGCAAGGTGGAAAGAGAAAAAAAGAAAGAATAAGCAGGATTTCCCTAAATTCTTTGGAACTCAGAGGCCTGATTTCCTGCTTCTCCATCAGAGAAGTGTTTTTTATTTTGTTTTGCTTTTCCCTGGACATTTGAGGAGCCTACAGCCCGGCCGGGGCCACAGCCTCGTGGTGGGCGGTGGTTTTGGAGCAAAGCCAGGGAAGGACACGAAGGAAGAGGATCCCCTCGACCTGCCCCCAGCACCCTCTGGCTCTCCGAGGCCCCTCTTCATGTCCTCTGGCCAGAAAGTGGGGTTCCCTCGGCCTTCTCTGTCCTGCTTCCCGCGTGGTTCGGAGGCCCAGACTGCCTGAAGCCAGCCTGAGAGGAAACGGAGGAAAACCCAGAAGCTCAGGACCACGCTGGTCATTTGTCCGGTTTCATCTGCCCTTTCCCATCTTCCCACTGCTGTGTGCTTGTCAGGGTCCTTGTCAGGGTCCTCGGATGCCGGCGTGTGGCCTTCTGTCCAGAGCATTAGCTGTAATCCCTGGAGGTGGCTTGTGGTGCATCCGCTCCATCGTGGCTGACACCAGAGGTGATTGGTTTCCTTTTTTAAGACGGGGAGAAGGGGGATCCCTGGGTGGTGCAGTAGAAAAGAAAAAAAAGAGAAAAAAAAAGACGGGGAGAAGGGAAGATAAAAGGGGAGTCTGGGCGGTGCCCGGTGTAGCTTCTCCTAATCCTTGGAGTGCTGGTTTGGTTGGCATGGGGCAATTTTATTTTATTCTCCTCCGCCGTCCCTGTGAAGAGGGCGGGTAGAGCGCAAACACGGAGAGGACAGTGGAGCGTGGTTCTAGGTTCAGAGGCTCGGCCATGCTCACGCGTCCTCTGCACTTGGAGCCTCCCTTGCCGTGGGCTGTGGCTGCACGACTGACCCCACGTGTGTGCAGCTCTGAGCCGTGCTGCGTGCAGCCCTTGCCTGGAGCCCCCCGGTGTGGTCCTCAGACTGCCCGTCCGTGCTCCCCGTGCTGTCCTCGGGCTGACTGCGCTCCCAGTGCAGGCCCCGGGCTGTCCGTCTGGCCTCCCTGCAGCTGAGCGCCGAGGGCCAGCGTGGCCTCTGTGGCCGTTCCGGTTGAGCCGCAGGCTGGAGAAGCCCCGGGTCGCCGAGTCACCGTGTGCAGAGGATGCGCCCATGGCGGGTGCCCGGCCCACCCCGGGCTGTGACGTGAGCAGCACTAAGATTTCCCTGATTGAAGTCACACCAGGTCTGCAACGGCCGTGAGAGTTTATCACGCTGACAAATACCATCTTTAAGGAGCAATTAGACTCTCTGCCTGGCTTGACCATCGAGGAACGTGCTGGACTTTTGATGAATGATTTCCCATCTCTGATCCCGTCTTAGCCCCTACCCGCTGGCGTGCATTAATTTGACCCACTGGTGTTACTCTTTTCTTCTCGCAGCAATGCTCAAAGATAAATTGAAGCAATCTCTGGAAGATTTTGAACTCTTTGGAGGAAAGAGAGTGTATAAAGACAAGGCATCATTATCATCATAATCTTGAGCACCACTCTGCCAAGTACACAGAGAAATTATTAATCATCCCTTAACTTTGACGGAACACAACTATCATTTCTGCAATTGAGATCTGCAGATAATTAGAAAGCACGCTGCCTCAGCCTACCAGTTGCCGCCTTCCCTCCTGATTACCGGGGTGTCCTTGGGTAGGCCTCGTGCCCGTGACAGCCGCCAGGACGCAGCCGAGGCGCCGCGGCGGCGAGTGTGCTTGGGGAGAGCGCGCGCCGGCGACAGGACTCCCTGGCACAGTGCTCTGGGAAGCGGCACACTCGGCCTGTCTCTGTCACTTGTTAGATGTGGTTTAATTAAGCAAGGAGGGTCACCGTGGGGAAGCCTGCTCTGCCCGCGATTTGATTTGCGAGATGGTTGAAAGGTTTGGAAGCTCCTTTAAGAGACCAGGTGGTATAAATGAGGGGGGTCGTTCACCTGAGTGCTTAGATGCGGAGCAGCTGAGACACACGATGCTTTGTGGAGGGCGTTCCCGGGCGGGGGTGCTTCCGACCTGGTGCTGGGGGCAAGGAGCTGGGGCCACCCGGTCCCCCGGGGGCTCCTCGTGCACCCACCTGCAGGCTTCGCCAGGCCGACGGGGCCTGGATCACTGGGAAGGTAGGGAAGTCTGCGCCCCCCTTTATTCTTTTGATGCAGTTGTAGGTTCGCCCTGGCTGTAAGGGGCGCCCTTACACGCACAGGGATGGCACCCTCTCCGTCATCAGTGTCCCTCCACAAGGACACCCTGCAGGACCGCGGCAAATCGCACAGCCAGGCTGTCGGCCCAGATGCAAAGCCCGGCCCCGTTGGGGTCTCCCGCTCCCCTTTGTGCGTGCTTGTGTGTGCGTGTCCCTCTCGCGGCTCCGCCAAGGCGCCTCCGCCTCGCCGTCCTGGTCTGGAGAGGCGGCCTCGCTGTCTCTGCGCTCGGAGCGTGGCAGGGATGTGGCGAGGACTCCATAAATCTTCGCTGAAGAACCGTTCAACTCCCCCTGAAGGGAACCGTAGGACTTTCATGCCGAATCAGAGACGTGATAAGGAAGCATTTGTCAAAATAGATGAGGCCCTGGCGAAGTCCCATCAGCCAAGGGCTTCGAGCAGAGCGTGTGCCGGCAGCGCAGCAGCGGAGGCTCTCTGCGGGCGCGTCTGTCCGCAGGTGAGACACGCGTGGCTGGGCCTGCCAGCAGATCGTCACGTCTCGAGCGTCTGAAGCATCTTCAGGCGTCCAGTCCCGGTGCTGTGACGGCCTCCTCTCGCGGTGTGACGCAGACGCCAGAGGACCGTGGGCAGGAGCGTCCTCAGGGCTCTAATGAGGAGCTTCCAAGCCTCTAGGGCATCGTCTCCGATTGCCACGCCCTGGGACACGTCACAGCAGCTCCTACTGGTTTGCAGGACAGGTGTCCTGGGCAGCAGGTGGCACGCAGGCCTGGACGCCGTCCGTGCTCTCGGTGGTGCTCCGTCCGCAGCAAGCTCCTCTACTGCCGCAGCCGACGCTGTGAGGGTAGAAGGGTAGTGACATGGCGGCAGCTTAGGGGTGGGTGCGTGCTAGCTGCACCACAGGAGAGTGGTGGGCGTGTGGGCGCGTGGGTGCGTGGTCCTCGCGTGGTCCTCGCGTGGTCCTCGCGTGGTCGTTGCACGGAAGTGGCGTGGACGTTGTGCGGCAGGTGTGTGATGACAGCATGATCCTTACGCGGCAGGCACGTGGTCGGTGTGTGGTTGTGTCGTACCCACACGGTACTGGCGTCATAGTTGGGAGCCGCGGAGACTGGTACTTGGGGACAGCTGCCAGGTGCTTAGAAGAGCTGTGACCTGGAGCCAGACAGACACACGGTCAGGTCCTGGTTGCACCGCTGACCGCCGCGTGAGAGCCCTCGGTGCACCGGGTCCCGCCCGTGGCGGCCGCACGGTGCCCTCTGCGGACTTGCACTTAGTGGGGCAAACTCTGCATGTGCCACACAGGGCTTGGTTTATCGTTGGAGGAGCTCAGATCATCTGACCCTCAACCAACAGAAACCAAAAGGCGTTCGTGCCTCTTGGGGCCGAGGCCTGAGCCGGGGGCCGGCACCCCCGTGTCAGGGGAGTGAAGGGCAGCGGCGGTGTCCCAGGGGTGGGAACGTCCCCGGGCAGCACACTATGCAGCACAGGCCACTGCAGGCACGACAGTGTCCTGAGTCAGGCTCGCCCTCCCGTAGGCCTCACCTGCCTGGTGTGGAAACACCACCGGCCCTCCTGCGGAGTGGGGAGGGGCCGAGGGGCCGAGACCTTCCTGCACATACGGGCTCCTGCACAACGGATGCAGCCCCCCAGGTTTCTCCATCGGGAAGCAGGGACGAGCCCCAGTACTGGCGGGGCCGGCCACAGTCCCTCCTCGCCTCCCTGGGCCACGTGCCCTGGCCGTGAGCAGTCTCTGCCCTGAGCCCCCCACCCCGGTGCCTTCGCCTTCGCCTGGACCGACCCCCCTCGGCCCTGCCGGTGTGGCTCGGCCAATCCGGTCCCTGGACACAGGCAGGCCTGCGGGGTCCGGGGGCCTGACCCGGCTCGGGTCTTGCTCCTCCCACTTCGGTCTCTTCACAACAACGAAGTGGAGCGAGTGGAAGTCAGACGAGGAGTTTCAACAGCGCAGTGAGGGTGCGGGTGGAGGGGGTGCGCTGCCGGGGCGGAGCCTGCGGGTGCGGGTGCTGGGGGGGCCGGGCTCGCTCCTGACCCGGCTGCCCTGGGGGGTCCCGGGCGGCTGTGTGATTGGGCCTCCACTTACCCCCTAATGCAGCATTTGCCCATTGACAGCCCACAGACCTCTGGGCTATTGAGCCTCGCTCTTAAATGGAAGAGTCTAAGAAAACCCGAAATAAATAAGCAGGACACAAATGACATATGAGGAAACACAGACAATTTAGGAAAAGGCTTAAAAACCCCAGTAAGTACCTGGAGAGGTCTGAGTACGACGCAGTCACGAGACGGGAACAGTGCGCTGTAAGAAGGGAACGCTTGTGCCTCCAGACGGCTCCTGGAAACCTGACGTGTGCTTGCCGAAATTAAAAAGAAAAGTCAATAAAAAAGGATAAAGTTGGGGAAAATTTCTAGAAAGTAGAGCAAATGAGAGACACTATAAAAGAAAAGCGAAAGAACTGCATCAACACAGAGAGTCGATGTCCAGTGAGTGGAAATCTCCAAAGGGGAAGCGGGAACGTGGGCAGCGGGGCGGGAGGAGGCCCGTGCAGGTGGAACCCGGGCGCTGTCTCTGCCGAGAGACGCACGACACCAGGTGCAGAGACACTGAAGAATTATTTAATGAAACAAAAAAAATGATTCGGCTACAAAGGCGTTAAAATTAAGCACTCGGTCTTGAAAAGCAGAGTGTGCCAGTGTCCTGGCGGGCAGCGGTGATGCAGTAGTCGGGCTCTCAGGAACCAGAGCCCCCCCACCAGGCATTTATAGGATCAGCGGGGTCCCAAGGCCCCTTCCTTACCTTTCCAATTGGGGAAAACACTCGTGTGGGAGGTAAGTGCCGGGAGTGCAGAGAGCGCCATCCCCTGCCCAGGCCGGGGCCCCCTGTGCCCACCCTGCCTGCGCCACCCGTCACCTAGTGCAGCCAGCTGTCGACCAGCGTTGACTAAGCTAAGTCCTTTCTTCCGGAGGTACTGGGGGTGGGGAATGGGGAGCACACCAAGAACGAGGAAGCCATAGGGTCCACGGTACAGGGGTCTGATGCCAGAGAGCCGGGGGGCCTGGGCGGGGCTGCCTGCCTTGCCCCTCTGGAGGGGTTTTATTAAAAGCAGTGAGCATGGGTTGAGGTGAGCCATTGCAGCATCTGAAATCGGCGGGGGTCGGGGGGGAGGACGGAATGGGGAACCTGGCAAACCCAGACACTTGTTGATTCCTCCCCCACCCCCCTCCGGAAAGCGGTACCAATGGAGAACGCGTTCAGATCCTTTAAGGAGCACCTGGATTTATTGGGGCGTCCAGGTGACCAGGGGAGTGAGCGCACCTGCATGGGCCCCTCCGCATCCCCCTCGCCCCCCGGCTGAACCGGGAAGGCTGAGCAGGTCACATGGTCAGGATGGCAGCGGCCCCGAGAGCCACCTGGGGCTCCAGGGGCTGTTCACGGACCGTCTACCTCCACCTGCACGGACCCAGGAACCAAAGATGGTGATTACCCCATTTTACGTGGGGCTTATCCGGTACAGCGATGAGCTATGCTAACTAATTCAGGTTAATTGGTTTTCAACTTTCTAGACTCTGTAGACAAAGCACAGGAGACTCAATTATGAGTAAAAATAGAAGGTGGCGGCACCAACCTTAACAAGGTGAAGCGTCGCTGTCAGCGTCGGAGGCGGCGGCGAGGGAGCAGCGGGGGCACGAGGATGCCGCCCTCCGTGGCCCGGGGAAGCCACAGGCCACCGGCCACCGCCGAGGTCAGACACGGCTGCGCGGGGGCCGCACTACCCTTCTGGAGGTGGGGGTGCTGGGGGGGGAGCTGCCGCCAGAGCCAGAGCAGGGGGGCGGGCCAGGGCCGGGGTCTCTCTTTCCCCTCCGCCCTCCCCTTCCCCCCTCCCCCATTCTCCCTTCTACTGTTTTCTATGTTAAACGTGTGTGCTCATTACATTTATTGAAATTTAAAATATTTAAAGGTTTGCTAAGTAAGTAAACAGTAGGAATTAGGTTACTCAAGAGAACAAGAGCTTTTCCTAGTACTTGAGGGCCACCCAATTATTAATCATTGAAAGCGCCGTGCACCCCGTTCTCATCCACTCGTTCGAGCCCCCCCCCCCCCGCGCGCGGGGCCTTCAGACACCCTAAGGTGAGTCGCTGCGGGCCACTGGCCACCCCTGGAAACCCCTGGAAACAGCACAGCGGGGGCTGCAACTGGCGCCCCGGGTCCGGCTTCTCACCCTCCCATGGCTGCCACCGGGTCCCTCGGGCCCCAGCGGTTACTCGGATCTTACAAAGCGTAACTGGGCCTACTTCTGTTGCATTAAAAACATGAACAAGTGGGTGAGCTAGAGCGTGGGGAGGGTTGACAGCGGGGCCCAGTCGGGAAAAATCACGTTTGCATGTTGCTCGGACAGGATTCTGCGTGGACCAGGGCGCCCGGCCCTTGCCGCGACCTGGGCCGTGGGGGGAGGAGGCCGTGGGGCTGCTGCCTGGGAAGGTGGCCTCTGAGGTTGCCCCGAAGGCCAGGCTGGTGTCGCCGGGGGACGAGCGGGGCCGGGAGGCCGGGAGCAGGGGGCACTGGCAGTCAGACGCCCCCCAGCAGCCCCAGGCATGGGGGCCAAACCCGGTGTGAGGAAGAAGAGCCGTTTTCGGGACCCCTGTGTGTACCGGCTGCAGGTGCCTGTGCCGGTGGGTCATGTGCCCGCCTGGGGCAGCACAGAGGGGGCGCCCAGGTTCCATGAAGCCTGCATCTCCCTCTGTGGCCTCCGCCCCAGGTGTGGGTGCTGCACGAGGGTCCCGTGGGAGGGGGCGCGGCCGCTGTTGGGACGGGAGCGAAGGACACGCACCGAGTCTGCAAAAATCCAGGAGGCGGAATCGAACCCTGGAAGAGCCCAGTGGAGGGAGCCGGACGTTGGAGCCCATGTGGGGCCGCAGCGCTGGGGTGACGCCGGCCTTGCTCGCCCTGGAGCAAGACTCAGGGAGGGACTCCCATGTCCTGGCCACCGGCTCCTCTGGACCTCCCCGTGATGATCCCTGTGATGCTCCCTGTGATCCTCCCCATGATGATCCCGGTAGTCCTCCCTGTGATCCTCCTCATAGTCCTCCCCGTGATCCTCCCCATGATCCTCCCTGTGATCCTCCCCGTGATGCTCCCCATAGTCCTCCCTGTGATGCTCCCCATGATGCTCCCTGTGATCCTTCCCGTGATCCTCCCGGTAGCCCTCCCCGTGATCCTCCCCATGATCCTCCCCGTAGTCCTCCCCATGGACCTCCTCATTAGCATCTCCGGGGCGGCCCTGCCCTGCCCGCTGGGAGCTGGAACCACAGAACCTGCATTTGCTCCCTGGCTGGCCGCCTCCCTCCCTCCCGCAGCTGCACCACCGCGTGACAGACGGTCGGGGTGCCCGGGGCCCAGGCTCACGGGGTGCCGGCCGGCATTGGAGCCGCCGCACGCCCCAGTCCCGGTGGTGGTAACGGGGCGCTCAGCTCTGCCCTGAGGTGAGGGCGGCCCCAACGGCCGCGGGAGTAGGGGGCAGGAGCGTGGCTGCCTCGGGGATTCGCCGTCGTCTGCGGTACTTGCAGAGAGAAAACGGAGAAGATGTGAGCGTCCCAGCGCATCCAGCTCCAGATGCCCGGCGGCGGCCCGTGCTCCCGTCCGTCTGGCTTAGAGATCCAGGGACACGAGGTCCCGGGTCCGGGGAGGTCTGTGCCCTGGGAAGGGGCCCCCGCGTCCTCTGGCAGCAGGTGCTCGTGGGGTCCCGCCAGGAGGCTCACCCGGGTTACTCCTGGTCACCCTCCGGCCTCCTGCGGCAGGTGAGGACGCCCCTGGAGGGACCCGAGGTTTCTCAGTAGCGAGGGGGGCTGGTCCGGCTCACGCTCTGCACCCCGGGATGCTGGGGTTCAGAGGACCCTGCTAGCTCGGCCCACGGCACAGAGGCACCGGCGTGGGACGGGGACGTGGGGCCGTTGACCTTCCCGTGCAGGGCAGTAAGGCGATTCCTAGGCAGGGACGTTTCTCACGATAAATCCAAGTCAGCCTTTGAGAGATTGAGTCCCTGCGACCAAGGTCGCGGGCGACTTGACAGAGCTGGGCGACATAAATCAGCAGAACGGAGGACATGCTTCCAGATGGAAACGGAGCAGAGATCTAACCAGGCTGCTGACGCCTGCCCTCTCCGAGCACAGAGGTCAGGGCCCGGGCTCAGAGGACGCCAGGGGGTGATGCCGAGGTCCCCGTGGGGCGGCGCTGGCTCAGCTCCATGCACCGGAGCTTCACGGTGTGTGTCCACCTGTCTGTGGGGCCTCAATTCACTGAGGACGCGGCTGCTGAGCGAGCGCCCTGGGCGTGAGGCCGCGCGGTATAAATAGGTGACGAAGCCCCGGCCTGGGGGAGCGCAAGTGAGAAGCAGGGACATAGGTCAGAGGTCAGAGGAGAGATACCGGGGAAGCTTCCCCGTCTTCACCGTCACACGTCCACGAGGATGACAGGTGCGTTGGCGACACTCTCGACCTGCCTGCCCCTGCTGGGAGCCCTTCCCGGACCCAATCTCTTCTACCCCTCGCATAGTCCCAAGGGGTCCCTACCGTCCCCGTCTTCGGTGGAGACAGGTTTGCACAGTTGCCCATGGCCATGCCCTAGAGCGGTAGTGCCCGGATTTCCACGTGGCAGCCTGACTCCGCCTTCCCCAGGTAAGCTCCGGGCACAGGGCGAGTAGCCTGGTCACCCTGTCCTACCCTGTCCAGCTAAATGACTCCCAGAGAAGTGTCCAGGCACATCTGAATGAATGAATGAATGAGTGAGCGAGCCCAGGCCGTGCTGGGCGTGTGGCCTGGGCGTGTGCCGTTCCCCACAGCGGCCTCCGTTCATGGGGGAAGCAGGGTGGACAGACGCGTTTCCCTTTCCAGCATGCGCTGCACAGCCCTGGGGGGCAGAGGGGGGTCCGGCCCGGGCTCCACCACCTGCGAGGCTGCGTGACCTGCCCTTCGCGGCCCCGGCCCCGGGCACGGCGAGCTCACGAACCCGGCCTCTGCCCGGCCCCTGTTCTCCCGGGGTCTCCCCACCGCTGCCCCTTCTGCCCTCGCTGGCTCTGCACCTGCTCCTCCCACGGCCGCTCAGCTTAATTCCACCCTCTCTCTCTTTCCTTCCTTCCTTCTTTCCTCATTTCTTTCTTTCTTTCTTTCTTTTTTAGAGAGGGTGGGGAGTAGGGACGGAGGGAGAGGGAGGACCCTAAGCAGGCCGCACGCCCAGCATGGAACCCGACGCAGGGCTCGACCTCACGACCCTGAGATCACGACCTGAGCTGAAATCAAGAGTCGGATGCTCACCTGACGGAGCCACCCAGGCGCCCCCATCTAATTATTTCTCAGTGTGAACCTTTTCCTCTTCTCTTTTTCTTCTTTCATTTCCTTGGCACATTTTGAAAATATAAAATCTAAAATAAAATGAAACGTTTTCCCCGTTTTCTACTATGTCTGCCGCTTTTTTCCAAATGCAGCCTGGCTGCTCCCTGGCCGGACCCGCTGCCGCAGACGCCCAGCCTGGCCTCCTGCCTGCTCCGGTCTCTCGTGTGTCCCTGTCCATGGGGATTTGAGTCCCGTGTCGTGAGAGGCTGGGGATGGAGGGCCCCCGGGGACGTGGGAGCAGATGGGACCCCACGGCGGCTCTCCTGTGGGGACAGACCCCTTGTTCCTTTAGGGTTTCATTCTCCAGCCAGCTGCACGTTGTTGCAAAGGACGCGGGGGGACGTGTGCTGGGCACCTCAGTGTGATAGGAGTTGTACTGGAGACTGCACGAGTTGTACCCTATTTAGTCACTTATCTCGGCGAGTCCACAACTGGGTACTTCCCTGACACTGTTAGGGTCGAGGGAGCAGAAGCGGGGCGAGTAACGGGGGCTTGCCCGAGGAGAGCCACGCCGCACGGTCGGCAAGGGTGGGGTTAACCTCTGAATCCAGGTCTCCGGGCTCCAGAGCCCACCCTCCTCACTGGACGGAACTTGGTTTGTGATTCCGCTCTCGTGCGGGGCCCTTTATACAAGCTTCCCTCCATGTGGACCATTTTCTGTTTTGGGAACTGAAGGTGGGCTCCTGACGAGCTCCGACGGCTCCAGGCGCGGCCTGATGCCAGAGGGCTGCGGCCTCCCTTCGCGTCGGCCCAGCGATGCGCCCTGTGGGCAGGGCTCGGGAGCCCCGGGTGGGAGGCAGCCGGTTCCGTGGTCCCGCCTCAGCAGCGAGGGGAGGGGCCTGGCCCGTTAACCGCACGGCGGTGCTGCCGGTCGTCTGTCTCTGCTCCCTGACGGGCTACAAAGTCCCACCCGCGGCCACCGGCCACCAGCAGGGAAATCAAGTGTGCAATGGGCTAGTGTGTGCACACTGGCGTGTATGTGCATGGGCATGTGGGTGCTGGTATGCCTGTGTGCTGGTGTGTTCTTTGCACACTTGTGTGCTGATGTGTGCACATGGGCGTGTGTGTGCATGGGCATCCATGTGTACTGGTGTGTTCCTATGCACTCATGTGTTGGTATGTGTGCATGGGTTTGTGGGGGGGTATGTGCACATTAGTATGTGTGCATGTGCACGTGGGTGTTGGTATGCTCCTTGCACACTTGTGTGCTAGTGTGCATGGAATGCATATATGCTGGTGTTACTGTGCACACTCATGTGCTAGTGTGCATGTGTGTTATGTGCATGGGCGTGCATGTGTGCTGGTGTGTGGGCATGGGTGTGTGTGTGTGCTGCCGTGAGCATGTGAGCCCGGGGATGCGGTGGGGAGGACCAGCTCGGGCTCACGGGGCCGGGGGAGCCCCTAGTGAGCGTAGTCACCACTGAGCGCCGCGCCGTGTCTGTGATCGGGGTGACCTGCCTCTGGAAGCACCAATTTGCCCCCTTTTCTTCTGTTCCGCCTCAGTGACAGCGCAGCACATGGAGATGCATGGCCTGCCGGGGCCGGGCCCTGACTCGGGAGGAGGCCAGGCCTCATCGTTTCCCTCCCTCCTGTCGACCAATGGCACAATTTGGGCTCTAACTTCTTTTTTTTTTTAAAGATTTTATTTATTTATTCATGAGATACACAGAGAGGGGCAGAGACCCAGGCCGAGGGAGAAGCAGGCTCCAGGCAGGGAGCCCAACGCGGGCCTCGATCCCGGGACCCCGAGGTCACGCCCTGGGCCGAAGCCAGATGCTCAACCGCTGAGCCCCCCGGGGCCCTGGGCTCTCGCTTATTTCTCTCCTCCCACAAAACACGCGATCCACACGGCAGCCGAGAAGGAAAGAAAATCGTCGGTGAGGAAGGAAGCTGGAACCTGAGGACTCCGCAGAGCTCGGCGCTCTCTCCAGAAGCTCTTGATGGTCTCAGGAAACGTGTGGGTTTCATGACTTTGGCTTCGTGTGTTTCTGCTGTTCTGTTTTTTCGCCGCCACCCCGTAGGCTGTCATGCGACGGGAGGGGCGCACCCGTGTGCCGTGCTTATGCTGGGGGGCTGCGCCCAGCGGGCAGGCTCCGGAGCCCCCGCTGAAGGTCGCCTTTAAAAATGGCTTTTCCGAGATACAGCTTGCACGTCGGAAAACTCACCTGTTCCAGGTGTCCACGTCGGTGAATGTTAGTGTGTTCGCAGAACTGTACCACCAGCCCCACCATCTCATTTTGGGACGCGGTCGTCACCCCGAAAAGCAACCGCTCACCTTTTACACTCACTCCCCATCCTGACCCAGCCCCAGGCAATTCAGGGTGAATCTACTTTTCGTCTCTAAATAGTTGCCTCTTTTTTTTTTTTTTTTTTTTTGACATTTCATATAAATGAAGCCACAGAGTGGCCTCCTTGTGTGACGGGCCTCGTTTCCTCAGCATCACGTGTTCACGGATCATCCGTGTTGTAACACGTATCGGCACCTGGTCCTGTTTTGTTACCAAATACAACTGCGCTGGGCACACATAGCAGGTGTGGTTGAGCACTTCGCCCCTGGATGCTAATGTTTGAGTCGTCCCCACGCCGGGGGTGCCGTGGATGGTGCGGCCACCCACACTGGCGTGCAAGCTCTTGCGTGGACGTGTGAGGGCACGTCTGCTGGGGACACACACAGTCGCACAGGCACACCCGCCGCAGCGTGTCCTGCAGTGGCCGCGCCGCCTCTGTTCCCTCCAGGGCGTGCGCGGGTCCGGGCGTCGCACACCCTCGACAAGCTTGTTACTTCCCTCGGTCTGCAGGCGGCGGGGGCTTGGTGCGCGTCTCCCTCCGACCCGTGGGGGGCTGGGGTTCCCCCCACCTTTGTGCGGCAGGAAACGAGGGGGCTCGGCGACCGAGGGGCGGCCTCCGTCCTGCGGTGGTTGTGTCGGGCGCGCCGTGGAGCCAGGGCCTGGGAGCACGAGCCCGCTGTTGGGGAAGAGCTGGGCCGCCTTTCCTTTTCCTCTTCGCAGGACCCTCCGTGGCCCAGGCCCGTCCCCAGGGCTGGGCGGTCGCCCCCGACTCTTCGTCCTGCGGAAGGGAGCCCCGTCCCCATGACCCCGAACTCCCTGACCTCTGTCCCCAGCCCCCGGCACTGCTGTCCCCTCTGCGTCCCTCTGAGTCCCACGGCCCCGGGGACCTCGTGTGAGCCGCATTAGCAGTGCTTGTCGTTCTGGGAATGGCTTGGTCACTTGGCGTCCTGTCCTGAGGGTTCGTGCCAGTGGCGGGGGCCAGGATCTCCTTCCCTCTAGGGCTGAGCTGTCCTGCCCTGTGCGATGGACCACATTTCCTTTACGTCCCTAACGGGCGCTTGGGTCGCTTCTACCGTTTGCTCTCGGACCAACGCTGGTACATACGCGGGCGCACAGATGCCCGCCCCCCGCCCCCGGTTCCTCGAGTGTCTGCCCGGATCGGCAGGGGCGCTCGAGGGCTCATCAGAGGACCGGTGCACCCCCAAAGGCCAGGGGCGCTGGGTCCTGCCGTCCTGACCCCGCGGGTCCCCGTGACGGCTTCGGGGCTGAGAGCTCGGCTGGGTCCTGCAGGCTTCTGTGCCTGCTGCCTCCGCCCCGCTCACGAGTGACGTGGCCCGGCCCACGGACCCCGCCCACTGTTTGCTTCCCCCTTTTCCTTCCTGGCAGCTGCGCGCTTCCCTTCCGACTCAGGCCCAGGCGTGTGCTCATCGGCTCTGGGCCCTCCCACCTCCTCCCTGCGGCAGGGCCGGGTGCTCCCACCCCAGCCCTCCTGGCGCCTGCTGTGGGCGGCGTGGAGGACGAACGGCAGCTGCGCGGGGTCGTGGATGAGCGGGGTTGGAACCAGAAGCACAGCATCTGCTCCGGACGCTCCTTCAGAGCCCAGGGCAAGGGGCCAGGTGCCCAGGGGACAGCGAGCCGCCCCGCTTCCCAGGCAGCAGCCCTGTTGTAGCCGCCCGCGTGGCCGGCAGGGCGAGGGCCCCACGTCCCGGCCCAGGACCTGGCCTCGGGGGCTCTGGTGTGGCCCGTGTATCTGGAGGACAGGATACTAGACGTCCTCTGTCCGCTGAGGCCTGGCTCCCCCGACAGTCATCTCCCCTCCTCCCTCCCTGACAAACCCCGTGTGGGCCCGGCCAGCCAGGCAGGAGCCGAGCCTCCCGGGAGGTTCACTGGATCCGAGGCTCGTGTAATCCAAGGCTTGAGCGGCCCCGAGGAGCATGCACAGGCCTGTGGGTCACAGCGGGGGGTTTCTCCCCAAATGAGGTGGGGGTCGCGGGGCCCGTTGGCTGTGATTCTGGGGGATCGGAGGGCCGCGCGCGAAGTCAGTACTAAGGGCGCCCAGAGGGCGGGACTTAAGGACGCAGAGGCCGCGCTCTCATTTGTTTCTCGTTTTCCTGGTTCCGTCTGGGACACAGGGTTCCACCCCGGGCGGGGCGCACACTTTGGTTCCCGCAGAGGTGGGACCTGGGCGAGCGGCGCTGTCTCCCACCGGCTCCGGGTCTGACCTGCCACACACAGCGCTATTCCGAGGATTGATTCTTTAACGGCATCTAAGGATGCTGGAAGGAAGCTGCCGCTGGGCGCCTCCGGCTCTCGACCACTAGTTAAGGAGCAGGGGACGCCCGGCCGTGCCCTGGGCCTGACCAGGGGTCCTATGCTGCCCCCAAGACCCCTTCCGAGGGTCTCTGGCCCTCCACGCCCTGCCCTTCCCTCCTCCCTGGGTCCCCGGTCCTCCCCGCCCTGCCCTCTCCTCCTCTCTGGACTCCCCTGTCCTCCCCGCCCTGCCCTCCCCTCCTCTCTGGACTCCCCTGTCCTCCCCGCCCTGCCCTCCCCTCCTCTCCGGGGTCCCCATCCTCCCCGCCCTGCCCTCCCCTCCTCTCCAGGTCCCCCGTCCTCCCCGCCCTGCCCTCCCCTCCTCTCTGGACTCCCCTGTCCTCCCCGCCCTGCCCTCCCCTCCTCCCCGCTGCCCCTCCATCACACACACACTGTCTTGTCTCCACGTGTGTCCGCCTGCAGCCCAGCAGCCCAGCAGCCCAGCAGCCCAGCTCTCTACCTGGAAAACACGTCTCACCCCCTCATCTGTCTAAATCCTACCTGTACTCTCAAGACACATCTCAAATATCATTTCAAATGTCAAATAACAGAGTGATCTTTAAAAAATATAAATCAGATCATGTCACTCTCGTGCTTAAAATCTTTAATGGTTCCGACTGCCCTTTCCACACAGCCGGGGGGCCCCCACACGGGGCCCACCCCACACTGCCCCAGCCCCCCCGGGGTGCCCAGCTTGCTGGCCGGTGGGACCCCTGGGCCAGGCCTGGGTCCTCCCGCCCCGGGGGCCGGGCACTCGCTGCCCCTCCGCCGGGGACACCCTCCCAGTTTGCACATTGCTGCTCTGTCTCAGCGCCACATCCTAGTCCAGGCAGCACGGGGCCTGCAGGAGCCCTTCCCCGAGCCCGAGGAGGGTGGCTGCTGCGGAGGGCATGCGGAGGGCACACGGAGGGCATGCGGAAGGTGCGTGGAGGGTGCGTGGAGGGTGCATGGAGGGCACGCGGAGGGCACGCAGAGGGTGCATGGGTGCACATGGAGGGCACATGGAGGCATGCAGAGGGCATGCGGAGGGTACATGGAGAGCACACAGAGGGCACGTGGAGGCACATGGAGGGCTTATGAAGGATTCACAGAGGGTACATGGAGGGCACATGGAGGCACACGGAGGGCATGCGGAAGGTGCGTGGAGGGCACGTGGAGGGTGCATGGAGGGCACACGGAGGGTGCGTGGAGGGTGCATGGAGGCACGTGGAGGCATGTGGAGGGCACACGGAGGCACATGGAGGGCATGTGGAGGTCTCACAGAGGGCACGTAGAGGGCATGTGGAGGGCACGTGGAGGGTGCATAGAGGGCACGTGCAGGCACGTGGAGGGCACGCGGAGGGTGCATGGAGGCACGTGGAGGACATGCAGAGGGCATGTGGAAGGTGTGTGGAGGGCATGTGGAGGGTGCGTGGAGGCATGTGGAGGACATGCAGAGGGCATGTGGAAGGTGTGTGGAGGGCATGTGGAGGGTGCGTGGAGGCATGTGGAGGGCACGCGGAGGGTGCAGAGAGCTCACGGAGGGCACGTGGAGGCACACGGAGGGCTCCCGGAGGGCTCGTTCAGGCACGCTGAGGTACACAGAGGGCACACGGAGGGCACGTGCAGGAGCCCGAGACGCCGTGCCCCACTTCCCACACTGACCCATGTGTGGCTCAAGGGCTCGGCCGAGGGCAGACAGGAGGTCATCCTAGACCATCGCGTTTCTTGGAAGAGGGAAGGGGGCAGGAGGGTGAGTCAGAGATGCCCTACGGCGCAGGGCTCACCCTGACCTGCTGGCTTTGATGGGGGGACAGGGAAGGGGCCTCGGGCTGGGCGATGGTGAGGACCCCTGGGGGTGGGAGCAGCGGCCAGGGAGACAGGCCTCGGGCCCAGCCCCACCCATGGGCCCTGCGGGGGTCTGGAGCCTGGGCCACGTTTCCAACCTGCGCTCCAGGCTAACGTGTTCCGTGGCCATGCTGCTCCGTTGGTGGCACCTCGTTAGGGCCGCGACAGAAACCCGTAGGGACCTGTGAGTCTCTGACCTCACCAGCTCTTCCTGCCTTTTCCATGGCTCTTATCCTCTGAAGTACGGTGACCCTGTCCCGTCCACTGGTCTGTGTCCAGCGCCTCCGTCCCCAGCCAGAACGTGTACCCGCAGGCCTGGCCCCGCTCACCCCGGGGCCGCGTGTGCCCAGGGGAGGTGCCCGCAGAGGCCGCCCGGACTAGCACACACCGGGTGGCTTTCTTCTGATTTCACGGTATTTTATTTTTGTAATAAATCTGATTTGTTAGCAAATAAATATGTATGATTTGTTAAACCTCTTTACGCCATCCAAAATAAATAACATCACGTGCAAAACGGATCTGTGCTTGTGCTGCTGACAGTTCAGAGAGGCAGCCCCGTCCCCAGGGGCCACTCGGTGAGCTGCCCCGTGGACGGAGAGGGGGGGTCCCGACTCTGCAGACGGGGTCCCGGTCCCCCGCATGCCCATGGCCCAGACCTTTGACCTCTGGCGGGCGGAGGGCCTGCTGACCCCTGTGCCCCGGACGCCCCATCCCGAGCTCATCTGGCGCGGCTCGTGGAGGCGTCGTCCTGGGACCCCTGAGCGCTCGGCTTCTTCCCTGGGGGCCGGGACCCGCAGGCCCTGGGGGGGTGGGAGCAGGCCGAGGTGACTCCCAGAGACAGACGCAGCTGCCCCTGACCGCCGGCTGCAGGCCTGCTGGGGCCCTGGGGCCCACAGGGTGCCACCTCCTCCGAGAACCCTCCGCGGACCCCGCACCCCCCTGGCATCTGTCCCGCCGCCCCCGGGCAGCAGCCCCCCCCCCCCCCGGTTTCTCCAGGCGCTGTCTGAGGTGCCGGGGGACTCGTTCCAGGCTGGAGTGATGTCTGCTCTCCGGATGGTCTCCACGGGGCCCAGGCGAGCAGATGGTTCGGAATTTAGGAGAGAAGCCGATGCCGGCCCCGAGCAGAGCGCTATTTCTTCCTGGGAAATGCTCCCTGTCAGGTAAACAGCAGCAAATCAAAAACCAATTCTGCGGAGGGATGATTTTTGCCTTCCCAGAGACGGAAGAAACCGCAGAAGCTGAGAAACAGTGTGTGCTCCGCGGAGAAACCCGAATAAAACCGTTCTGCAAAGCGCGTGTTTCACGTGTGCTGCGCGGTGCGGGGCCACGCGGGGGGCATCACGGGCGAGGCGGCAGATGTCAGGCCCCAGAGCCCCGTTCCGCTTGTGACGGGCGGCGTCTGTCACCAGGTCCCTCGAACCGCCGTAGCTGTCCGCCCGGGCCTCCGTCCGGGTGCTCGCGAGGCCCGTGTCCCCGCGGGTCCCCACCCGGGCGGCGGGCCTTTGGAGCCCTGTCGATGGCCTTCCAGCAGGAGGGCTTTCCCCGTGAGGACGAGGTGAGGCCGCCGGGCCCCCGGCGGTGCCCACCCCCGCGCCCGTGGACCTCGGACCCTCACCTGTCCTCCGCGCCCGGAGTCCGCCTGCTGCCAATAGATCCCAGGCAGGCCAGCAGCCGGGGACGCGCGCCCTGATGTCCTCTCCGCCGCTGGTAACGCCGCCCATCCGTGTCCTGTCCCGAGCCGGCTGCTCCGGCCAAATGAGAAGAGTCACGTCTCGAGGCCAATAGCGTTGTGACCTCCCCGCAGCGCGTCTCCGGCCCATCCAGCTCCTCGTGCTTCTGGTCGCCTGCAAACCCGGGGGCCCTCCTTTCCCCTCCACCCGTTCCTGTGCCCCGCTCCTGTGATTCGGGGCGCCCGACCCATGCGGCCCCCAACCCGCGCGACCTCGCTCCGTGACCTGCCTCTCCCCACCTGCGCGCCCTCACCCTCTGATCCATGCCGCGGCCCCCGCACCTGTGTGACCTCTGCCCGACCTCACGTCTGCCCTCTGACCTGCAGGCCCGCCTCACCTGCACGCCCGCCTCACCTGCACACCTGCCCTCTCTGACCCCAACAACCCCCGCCCGGAGAGGTCCGCGCAAACACCGGCACGAGCAGCGGCAGATCCCGCACGCGGAGAGCTTCACAGGTGCACAAATGTGGCCAAGCCTGCGTGTTCAGGGGGCGCAGGGGCAAGGGAAGCTCGGTCTTCCTGTCGCACCTGCCCTCCCTGCCCCCCTCCTGCTGCCCCCCTGGAGTCCATGCGGCGCCTCTCTTTGGCGGTGGGACAGCACCCTGCGCCTGGCCCCGTGAGGGTGGGGGTGATGGCACCAGTCATCCCCGAGCCCCCCTCTGCCTCCGGTCGCCGTCATCCTGCAGACACCGGCCCCGACGTGGGGAGTCCAGAGCAGGGGTGTGGCAGGAGCCAGAGGGAGGAGGTGGGGTGTCTGTGGGCAGGCGGGGGTGCACCCCACCGTGGGGCCGGTGGGCGCAGGGGCTTCTTCCCACCACCCCCGGACCCAGGGCTCTGAGCGCGTCCCCAGCCCTCTGCTTCCTGGGCTCCGGAGCCCGGCAGGGCAGTGCTGGATGCGGGGCCACCTGTGGCAAGCGGGTCCTTGGGGAGCTTGGTTTCAGGGTGCACAGCGCCGTTTGCCTTAGGGTGTTGTGGTGAGACACGTGGGGAGGCACCTGCTGCGGGGTCATCGCTGCTCCACCCTCACGTCTGCAGGAGCCTCGGCTGGAGGATGAGGGAGGCGGGGAAGGGTGGGCCTGGGGGCGCGCGCTGAAGGCACTAGAAGCAAACCGCTCCCATGGCTCGGTTTCGAGAAGGAGACGCTGGGCGGTGGCTCCTGTCTGGTGGTTTGCAAACCCTTCACGTCCTGCCAAGGGCGCGGCTCCCCCGAGCCCCTGGTCTGACGGCACCGTCTGGATCGTCTGGGTGCGCACTTGACTTTGGGGTCGGCGTCTCGGGATAAATCACCGCGGCTCTAGATCAACTGTCAAGGTCCGGCCGTCGCGCTGGAGAGACTGGATTCATGTGGTGCCATTTCTCCTTCTTGTCGCAATTCTTCCTAAGGAAGGTGGTGTCAGAGTTTTAGTGCCTCATAATTCCTGCAGGCGATTGCAGTCAGCTGGCCGCCCGCGGGGACGGGGCTTCCCACCCGGCAGCCCCCCCAGTGAGGCCCGGACCCCCAGCAGCGCCCCCCCCTGTGAGGCTCAGCCCTGCATAGTGCGGCTCAGCCCTCCAGCCCCCCCCACGGTGAGGCTCAGCCCCTCAGGCCCCCCCACAGTGAGGCTCTGGATGCCTGGTGAGGCCGGGACCCCCAGCAGCCCCCCACACTGTGAGGCTCAGCCCCCCAGGCCCCACAGTGAGGTTCAGCCCCCCAGCCCCCCCCCACAGTGAGGCTCAGCCCCCAGCCCCCCAAGTGAGGCTCAGCCCCCCAGCATGTGCCCCCCGCAGAGTGAGGCTCAGCCTCTCAGGGCCCCCACAGTGAGGCTCAGACCCCCAGCATGTGCCCCCCCCACATTGAGGCTCAGCCCCCCCAGGCCCCACAGTGAGGCTCAGCCCCCCAGCATGTCCCCCCCACTCTGGTGAAGTGGCAGCCGTGTGCAAAGGCGAGATGGCGATCCCGGCAGGACACGGCGGTGCTTGTGTTCAGGCGGATCCTCCCGCCGGACTAGAGACGATGCATTCTCTGGTATGTGCGGGTTCTGTAGCTCTAATAAGGAGACTCTGTTCCTTAGAAAATACTTTTTAATGTAAAAAGGAAATGACATTTATTGGCGACATTGTAGTTGTCCTGTTTTTGTTCTCTGAAGGGTCGCATAGGATGGAGAGCGTAGGAACTCCTTAGTGTTACGCCAGAAACGATTGTGCCCTCACCTGTTTCTTTTCACCTTACGTTTGTGTAGATGCTTTATCCTCCCGCTTGTCTCGAGCTCGCACCGAGCTCCTCGCCATCGAGGGCTTGTGTCCCGAGGTGGGCATTTATGGTCCTACACCTTCTGTCTCTCCCTCTCCCTCTCTCCTCCCCGCCCCCCCGCCCGTTTCTCTCTCTCAGGTTAGAAACCGTTTACTCCCCGAAGACCATAGATCTGTCTACACTCCAGTGACTTCACGACTACATTTCCTAAGTTAACTCTGTGTCCCATCTGCCCCTTCCGTGGGTGTGGTGTGAACGTGGCTGGGTCTCATTCACAGCCCCCCCCCCATTAACTAACTTTCCTAATAAATTTTCTTAATAAATTCTTTTTCTTTAAAATATCTTACTTTTGAGTCCTCTCTGCACCGGCGTGAGGCCCAGAGCCCCGAGGTCGGGAATCCCGCGCCGCACCCACGGAGCCGGGCCGCGCCGCCACCTAGTTAGTGAAGTCATGTCGGAACTTACCGTGTGCCAGGACCCCGTGAGGGCTTTACACGTATTACCTCCCTGAGTCCTCACGGAGCATCGCATCCTCATTTCACTGATGAAGAAATGAGAGCACAGAGGAGTCGGGTACGTTGCTCGGGGTCCCGGGGCTGCGCGGGTGGAAGCAGGCGCGGCCGGGCGGCCAGGCAGGCTGGGCTCCCCATCCCTGCGGCCGCCCCTCCAGTGTGGGCGCCGGGCTCTCGTGTGCTGACGGCCCAGACGGGGTGGGCGCCCCTCGGGGTCTCCCCATTCTAGCCCCTTGGGCCTCACCCCTGTGTTTATTGCAACGTGAGGGGTCCCATGGGCATCCAGGTTACTATTCTGTTAAAAAAATTTCCATGCCTTTTCTTGCTTTTTGTTATTCTAGGGGCCCTGATAATCAATTCTACATAAATAATTCTATTGGAATTTTGCATGAGTTGCATCAAATTCATGTATTAGTTCGGCGAGGGCGCACATCGTCTTAACATCGATCCTCCGACACGGAGTGCACTAGCTTCACTCACTGGTTCAAATCCATTCTTACGGCACCTCGTTGGCCTGTGGCTTTAATCATTGGAGCCTGACAGTTTTTGTAAGGTTGATTTCTAGATACTCCATTTTACTGTTATGAATAGGATTCTTTTTTTATGTTTTCCCCATTAATGCTGGCATGTAGGGAAACTATTGCTTTTTATACTTGTGTTAATGGAATTTTATAAATTTGCGTATTTTCAGAATATTTTCTTTTTTTTCAGATAGGCATGTTGGAATTGTGTCAACTTTACCTTTGACAGATGATAGATAGATAGACAGATAGATAGATAGGTAGATAGATAGATAGATAGGTAGATAGATAGATCCTCTCCCCCTTTTTCTTATTTTGCTGTGAGGTCGGGGAAACGCTGGCACAGTGAGCCGCCTTGTCTTCTCCCTGGTTTCAGAGGGAATGCCACCCCTCATGTACTGGTGGGTTTTGCCTATGCTTTGTAGTTTCAGTCGACTTCTTTATAAAATGTATTTATTCATAAGAGACACATAGAGAAAGGCAGAGACCCAGGCAGAGGGAGAAGCAGGCTCCCTGTGGGTAGCCCGATGTGGGACTCGATCCCGGGACCCTGGGGTCACCACGTGAGCCGAAGGCAGATGCTCAACCACGGAGTCCCCCCCAGGTGCCCTTGGGTAGATGTTTTTAATCATATTTGGATAAGTTTTATTAGTTTATGCTGAGTAAAGTAAGTCGATTAGAGAAGGGCAAGCATTATATGGTTTTACTCATACAGGGACTATAGATAATAGTAAAGGGATTATAGGGGAAAGGAGGGGAACTGAATGGGAAAACTCAGAGAGGGAGATGGAACATGAGAGCCTCCTAACTCTGGGAAATGCACAAGGGGTAGTGGAAGGGGAGGTAGGCAGGGGGATGGGGTGACTGGGTGATGGGCACTGAGGGGGGCACTTGATGGGATGAGCACTGGGTGTTATACTAGATGTTGGCAAATCGAACTCCAATAAAAAATATGTAAAAAATAAAAAATATAATTGAAAAAATGTTTTATTAGTTTATTTAAAAATTTTGGTGAGCGTCTTTGCAGCATCTACTGACATGTGCAGAGCGCTTTTCTCCTCCGTTTACACTTGCGGTGAGTAGACAGACACAACGATCACAGTGTTGCAGACTCCTGCCCGGGGACGCCCGTGCCCCAGCTTTAACATCCTAAAGTGGTGGGTCGGGTCCAGTTTTTGGCATCCGTATTCATAATGGATACCTGCCTTTCGTTTCCTCGCTTGGGTCTCTAGGATACGCTCGCTCTGTGAAATGAATTCCCGGGATGCATGATATCTTCTTGTGTTCTCTGGAAACATTTATGTGGCATGGAAATGATCTGCTCCATGACGATCTGAGAGCCTCGCGCGTAAAATGTCCGGGTCCGGTACCCTGCGAGAGATAATTCTTGAATAACATTTTCAATTTCATACACAGCTTTTTGTGTGTGTGTATTGCTTATTGATTCAATTACAGGGCTCATTTTTTTCCTAGAGAAGAGAAAAGCATATATTGCTTAAATATCAACATCAAGAATGAAATGTATTTATTGATATTCCCTAGATAAATGGAGGAAACTGGTACATTTATATTCCTTTACCTCTCCTTCTGTCTTCTGTGTCTTTCCCCCTTTACATTGTCACCAGGCTGGGTGGTTTTGTTTTGTTTTGTTGTTTTGTTTTTTTGTATATTCACTGTTCTCACTCCCAAGAATTATATGTGGCAGGTGCATCTAATTTATACAATCATTCAGATTTGTTTGATGACATGGTTTTAACACCGCGTGCCTGTCTCGGATGCCATGACATCTAATATTTGAGGGACTTTCCTTGATTGCTTTGTTGATGACCTAGACACATTCTAGGCCAGTGGATGTGGGCTCTGACACCTCAGCTGGGTATAGAATTTTGAGTCACGGAGTGTCCTTTTTAACTCTGGAGTCTCTGCTCCATTGTTTTCTAGTATTTCCTGTCGTGAAAGGCAAGTGAGGCCCAACTGCTATTTATTTGTGAAAAGAAACCTATTTTTCCTCCTGGATTTTTAAAAGGAAGCTTTATCTGCAAATTTAGTCACAATTGCCCAGTTTGACTCAGGTCTTAGAATCTTACCATCGATTGTAACAGGCATATGCAGTGTCCACCAATGTGCAAGTTTGTCTGTCTGTCTGCCTCCAGGACAGCATCCTCCCTTGGGCTCCCAGCACCATGGCACTTCTCTTCTGTGTTTTCATCTCTCCCACGTGTGTGCGTCCAGCATCTCCTTCCTCACTGCTTTTGGTGCTTTGTTCTGCCCTCCTGCATCATGGGCCAGCCCCCCAAGCCTTCCTTCCAGGCATCGACTCGATTTTTCTGCAGAGTCATTTGCATCTGGTACTACTTCTGGACGCACTTTTAATTTTTTTTTTTAATGCATTAGTCCTTGCTGTAAATCTTTTCCCTAACTAAGCCTATTCCTGTTTTCTATCAGTTTGGTATCTTATTAACTCATATTTCAATTCCTATTTCCAGAGTCCACGTTTTCTTTTAAATAACAGCTTTATTGAGATGTAATTCACATTAAATTCATATCGTATTCATTATCATAAAATTTACTCTTTTAAAGCATACCAGCCGGGGGCTTTCTGTATACCACAGAATTGCACGACCATCACTACAGATTTCAGAGTATTTTTGTCACCTCCCAAAGCAGCACTGTACCCTTCGCCAGTCCCTCTCCACTCCCTCCTCCCCGGCCCCTGGCAACCACTCATCTACATTTGGTTTCTATGGATTCACCTATTCTGGGCATTTGCTATGAATGGAATCACAACACGCGGCCCTTTGCGGCTGACTTGTTTCACTTGCCAATATTCTCAAGGTTCACCCACGCTGTGGCACGTTATCAGGACTTCCTTCCTTATTCTTTCTAACTAACAAATATTCCATTGTGTGGACGGTCCACACCGTGTTTACCCACCCATCAGGGACAAACATGCTGTTTTCGCCTTGTTGGCCACTGTGACTAATGCCACCAAGAATATCTGTGTGCACTGTGGACGCCAGGTGGGAAAATGTTTGCAGCGTTCTTGGGCACATGTCTAGAAGTGGAATCCCTGGGTTTATGTAACTCTATGTTTAACATTTTGAGGAACTGCTACAATATTTTCCAAAAAGAAAAAAATTTTTTCCAAAAAGAAGGCATCATGTCACATTTCCCACCAGCGGTGTATGAGGGTTCACTTTCTCCACCTCCTCCCCAACACTTGCTGCTGTCTGTCTTGTTAAATCTTAGTGGCCCCAGGGGATGCAATGAGCTACCTCACAGTGGCTTCGAGTTGCACTCCTTTCATTCCAGTGGTGTCGAGCATCTTTTATACACTCTTTGGCCCTTTGCATATCTTCTTTGGAGAAATGTGTACCCAGCCCTTTCCTCCTTTTTTGATTGGGTTACTATTATTCTACATTTTTGAGTCGTGAGAGTGCTTTATACGCTCTGTGTACTAGACCTCTATCCAATGTGCGATTTGCAAATACCCTCCTCAATTCTGCAGGTTAACTCTTCACTGTTTTTTTTTTTGATAGTGACAGTGTCCCTTGAGGCACAAATGTTTTGATTGAAGTCCAACTTACCAATTTTTTAAAAATCACTTACTCTTTTGGTATCATATTTATGACCCAATATCAGGTCATACAGATTTATCCCTGTGATTTTTATTAGGACTTTTTTTAAAAAAGGATTTTATTTATTTATTCATGAGAGACACACAGAGAAAGGGAGAGACACAGGCAGAGGGAGAAGCAGGCTCCCTGCGGGGAACCACGAAAACATGGACTCTAGAAATAGGAATTGAAATATGAGTTAATAAGATACCAAACTGATAGAAAACAGGAATAGGCTTAGTTAGGGAAAAGATTTACAGCAATGACTAATGTGTTAAAAAAAATAATAAAAGTGCGTCCAGAAGTAGTACCAGATGCAAATGACTCTGCAGAAAAATCGAGTCCCCAATGTGGGACTTGATCCCAGGACCCCGGGTCACAACCTGAACCAAAGGCAGATGCTCAATCACTAAGCCTCCCGGGTGCCCCTTTACTAGGAACATTATAGTTTGTTCTTGCATTTTGATCTGTGGCACATTCTGAATTGGGCTTTGCGCATGATGTGAGGAGGGGGCCCCGTTCATTGTCTTGCACGTGGACGTCCAGTCGTCCCGGGACTCCTTTTTGAAAAGGCTGTTCTCTCCCCGTTCAGTCAGGTGGGGTTTCTCTCTGGACTCTCAGTTCTATTCAGTTGGTCCATATGCCTGTTCTCATGCTGTGACAAAATGTCCTTATTTGTCTCTGGGAGCAACTGTTTATAGTCTATGTTGTCTGGTGTAAGGACAGCCGCGCTGGCTCTCTTTTGCTTATTGCTTGCATGTGGCTTTTTAACTTTAATATATCTTGGAGATCTTTTTTTTTTAAAGTGGGGGGGGGGTAGAGGGAGAGAGAGAATCTTAAGCTGAGCATGGAGCCCGATGTGGGGCTTGATCCCATGACTCTGAGATCATAACCTGAGCCGAAATCAAGAGCCGGAGGCTCAACCGACTGAGCTACTCAGGGAGATCTTTATGTATTAAGATTTTTCATTTATCTTACAGCTACGTAGTATTCCATTCGTGGCTGTATTATGATTTATTTATGTGAATTTCATCCTTGAAATCTTGAAATTTCAGCACACAGTATAGATAAGTATGGATCCTCTCTTTTTCATACTTATAGGCACTTTGCAGACTGTCTCAATCTAAAATCTCGTGCTTTTCTTCGGCTCTAGAAAATCTTGCCCTGTTCTTTACAAGGGAATCTTCACCCCGTGTCTGTCATTCCTATTGCAAAACATTCTGGATTGATCCTCCGTGTCTTCACCTCTCCTCTGATTGCCTGTCTCTCTCTCTCTTTATGCTTTCAATTTTTCCTATCTGTGTCTTCTAGAAGGTTAATGCAGCCTTCGGGGACACAATATTTCGAATTCTGTTTCTCCCATCTTCCGCTGAGCTCCTTTACTTTGGCGTCTGAGCGTCCATGCTCTTTAGTCGCTCCTTTTTCACGGCAGCCTGCTTTCATTATGTGGACGCAGTACCACGTTGACTCCCTCCTACGTTTTCTGAGTGACCCTCTTCTTCCCTTGGGTTTTGTCTTTCTTGCTGTTGATTTTCTTCAGCTGCATGGTGACCTTCGTGGTGTTTTTCTACTTGGAAGTGAGAAGCAGGTTGATTGATGTCGGTCACTCTCCTGGGTTCTTTCTCCCCATTTTGATGTCTGTCACCCTGACAGATGCTCCCTTGGTGAGGGTGACCCCAGCCTCTGCACAGAGGGCGGGGTAAACCCACTGGGAGGCTGTGTTAAGGGGACCGCGTGGCCTGAACGAACCATGCCCTGGTGGATCCAGGACAGGACTCCTCCCTCCCTGTCCCCTGCCCCAGCCCCCCAGGGGTCTGCTAGGTCAGGGTTCACCCAGCGTCTCTGCTACTCTGTGTGAGGTGTTGCACCCCTGTGTCTCCCTAGGCACTCGCTTGGTTTCTTTAGCGCTCTGGTTTTATCTTGGGGCAAGGCCACTGCTGCCTGTGGCTCTGTAGGTGTCCCAGCCCCCCTGCAGCCCCCATACCTGTGGGAGCCCTGCTGCCCTGGCGGGAAGAGGGCTTCCACCTTCACTTCGGTCTCTCTCACCTGCCGATGCAATCCCATCGACTCTGTCTTCCAGAAAGGCCCCCAGATATCTGAGCTGCTGTGGCCCCAGTTGCCATGTCTTAGTTCTAGAGCGGATTCATGTACGTTGGTGAATTCTTATTTTCACGCAATACAATTTGGGGAATGAACAAGGAAAATACGTATGCCAGTTCTCCCATCTTGAAAAGAGAATTTGGTGGGGCAAGGGTATTGGGAGACAGAGAATGAGGCACTCGGAGAGCAGGGGACGCTCAGACTTGGACGTCCCCCAAGGTGGTCTCCCCGCAGATGGGTCATTCTTTGACAGGGAGGGGCGGGGAGGGCCCCAGCGCAGATCCTACCCCTGCCCTGAACCAGAGCATTGCCGTTCGGGGTTTGCCTCGTTTCTCATGTCTTTTCTGTCTCTTATCCTACTCTACATTAGGAGGCTATTTTGCCTCGACAAAGCAATTATTCTGCTTAACTGGTAAAATACATCACTGGATGCCAACTAATATGGGCCCTGACATCGCCCTCTGAAAATATGGGAAGTAAATTAGTTAATTATTGTTTTTGAATTGACATGCTATTCAGGCTTTTGATTTATAGCTTAATTGTGCTGCTTTAGGTAACTTCCAATTTTTAACTAGATCCATTTGAATAACTTAGTGTTCTATCTCAGATTAGCCAAAGGAAGATTAAAAAGTAAGCTGGAGAGTTTGGTAGCTTTGTAACAATAGCATAAAATGTGGAATAATGAACTGTAAATGTGTCTAATTACATAAATAATGCATTTGTGTAATTGTCAAGTAAGGGGGTGTGCTAATGAATCAATTATTTTTAATTGTAGGATGCTTGATTGTTTCAGAAATATAATTGATTGTAATCAAGAATCAATTAAATGTTGATAGTAATTATGTTTATCAAGCTTAAATACATGACATCATTACACCATAACTGCTTCAGGAAGAAGGAACTAGAACGAGGTTATTCTAAGTGAAGGAGAAATAGCTCATATTTATGCCAACAGCTTGGCAGTGGTAGGGCTGCACAGTAATGAGGTAGAAAAGAGAAGCGTGCTCCTCGAGGCTTATCGGTTAAGGCTGATGAAGGCAAACTCCTCCAGCTGTGAGCTCATCACATCCCCGAAGCCGGGCGGGTTTCTGCCTGTGGGGAGTGTCTGGATTAGAAGCTTCTAAGATAGAAACCACAGGTGCGCTGCAGGCACTCACCCTCACCCGGCACTGCTTTTGGTGAAACCCGTTATGTGATCCCAGGATTATTCAGGCTCCTTGGAAGTGCGTGTGGCACCTGTCTTGGGTGAGTGGCTCGCAGCTCTGGCCAGGTTGCCTGGAGATGCTCAGCCCTGGGAAACTCACCGCGGGTTGTCTGGACATCGTAGAAACGACTGCTGCCACCGTTCGAGAAGCTGCTGAATTTGATATCCATTGACGGTATACGCTGGCCTGTAAGCTCCTCTATGCCTGGGATTGTGGCCCATTCACATTTGTATCCCTACCGTGTGCCGCATAGTAGGCACCTGATAAATGTTAAATGAGTAATAACCCGTTAGTGAAGTAGGATATTGCTTCTGGAGGGCTACTTTTGTTCTCTATCTGCCAGTCCTTGGCTTACCTGTGCTCTTCTTATTCATCCATCCATCTGTCCATCCATCCTTCTATCCATCCTTCTATCCATCCATCCATCCATCCATCTATCCATCCTTCTATCCATCCTTCCATCCATCCATCCATCCATCCATCCATCCTTCTATCCATCCATCCATCCATCCTTCCATCCATCCTTCCATCCAGTAAATACTCACCAAGCCCCTGCTGTGTCCAAGAACTGTCCCAGGGTTGTAGGGCCTATAGTTTTACAAGGTAAGTGAGTCATTACCCTAATGGAACTCAGTGAATAAATGAAAGCAGGTAACTGAATGAGTCATTGTAATAGGATGTCTAAGTACTGTGGGACACAGAAGGGGCACAATGGTCCACATTTGCATGGACGGCAGGTAGTGGACTGGGGACTCACACCGACAGGATGACTGCTGGGCCCCCAGTTACCTTCTCCTTAGCTTGGCTTCAGAAGCCTCTGCAGCAACGTCTTTTTTCATTGGGCTGGACGGAGCGTCGGTGCTGCCCATCTGGACACGCATCCCCATCAGTTCTTGGAAATTTTCTTGTGTTGTTTCTGTGATAGTTTCTTCTTTTTGCTCTTTTCTCTCTTTCTGGGGCTGGGCTATGACTTTTTTGATGTGGCTCCCCAGGGCCGATACTCTAATTTTCTTGTATTTTCATTCCAATTTTTTACTTTTTTGTTTTGTTTGACTTCGTAATCCAAACTGACGGTATTTTCAGTGTCTGACATTCTACTTTTCAATTTCCAAGATTTTTTTCCCTTGTCTCTTTTGTTTTTCATAGCACACTGGTCTAATTTTATACGTTCATTTTTCTTGTGCTTTATGAGCAAATTAATTATAATTTCTTCTTATATTTTTCTTATGTTCCTATTTTTTTTTTTCTTCCTGAGTTGCCTTTCTTTGCTTGCTCTGGGTTTCCCTAGTTTTGTTTCTTTGTTTGCTGTGTTTGTTTTTGTGTTAGAAGCTTTCCTCAAATATCTGGGGATACCTGGTTGTCCTGCTCCTGTTAAAAGTGGCTCACGGAAACCTGACGTAGGCTTTGGGTGCCTGGGGGAGCCTTGGCGAGTGAGGGGCTTTGCTCCGGGACATTGGGTGGGGAGCCGGGGATTTTGACAGCATCGGCAGACCCTTACCCTAGGCTAGTTGGTTTGGCCCAAGACGGGTTCTCCAGTCTTTGGCTGGGTTACAACACTTGGTGTTCCTCCTGGGAGGGAGGTGAGGGCAGGGCTGGTTCTGGCGGGTCCAGGCAGGCCCTGCTCCCCCCTCCCTTCCTGAAGGGTGGAGTCCTAAAGGTGGTGGGTGCCGGGGAGCAGGCAGGTGCGCGTGCCGAGTGGGGCGGGCACGTCCGGGAGGCTCAGAGCCAGGCCAGGAGGGGATGTGTCGTGGGGCGCCCCGGCCCCAGGGGAACTGCCTCCTAGGGACTCCCCACTTGCGTGGTGGCCACCCCGACGCCCCGAGGAGAGGCTGCTGCGCTGTGGCCACTGGTGACTGCTTCCTCCGGTGACTGGCCGGGGGCTCTGCTGGCGCCCTGGAGGCTCGGCGTCCCCCCGGGGGGTCTGCACCCCTGGCGGCAAGGTCAGGGAGGGTGGGGGGTGCTGACCCGCCGCGCCCACCCACTCGCTCCGGCCCGGGCTGTGAGAGGGGGTTCGCGTGGGTGTGCTCTCGGCCCTACTTTCCCACAGTTACCCGAGTCTCAGTGCCATGTGCCCCTGAGAGTCCGGGGCCCAAAGTGTCGCTCTTTCTTTAAAGAGCAGCGTTTGAGCCCCGCCCCAGAAGCGCAGTCACACGTGGCAGAAAACCACGGACGGTTCTCACCTTCCCTCCTGTGCATCAGGCTGCAGCCAGTGGGCGCCCTGGGGACTCGGGCCTCCCGCCCATCTCCCGCGGGCCGCTGAGACGTCCTCCCGACTCTGGTCCTAATCTGGGCAGAGCACCTTCCCAGGTCTGGCCGGCTCCCTGACAGGAGGGCGGGGTTTGTGACACACTCGGGGGTCTGAAAACCTGCTGCTCAGCGCCTCCCAAGGAGGTCGGCGACCCGCAGCGGTGGGCGCTGGTGACAACTTCTTGGCCCGGCCTCCGGACAAGTGAAGAGGGTCGCAGCCACGTGCGCCTTGCGTGGGGTATGTTTGGAAACCCACCAGCGGCTTACACGAACAGCTGCTCAGGTGACCTGCCCCGACCCCTGACACGGCTGCGGAGAGTGGTCCCTAGCACACGCACCCAGGTGCACGCACACGCGCACCTGCACACCTGCCCAGGCACACTCCCGACTGAGCGCACAGTGAGCGCGGTCAGAGAGAACTCAGATGGGTCGGAAAAAGCTTCCGACGATGAGAGAGCAGCTTTGTTGACAAGGTTTTCATGACCTTGAGCAAGGGTCCACGCGGGACGTTGGCCCCGGTATGTGCCCGGGAGGAAGTGAGCGAGAATTCCTGGAGGCTTTGAACGGATGGCTGTGCTCGGGCCCACGGGCTTCACTGGGGGACCAAGGTCACTGGCTGGTGACAGCAACACTGCGTCCGGCCAGTTGTCTTCCCTCCAGACAGTCTGACCTGTGGCACCTCAGGCCGGGTTGGCCTGCATCTCAGATCTTCCAGAATCAGATGGATGGACTCCTGGCCTGGACTGTGCCATGCAGGGGCTGCTCCTGCATGGGGTGGGGCACCTGCTCCAGGTGCCTTACCTGCAGGAATGGGGGCACCTGGTCCAGATGCCTTACCTGCAGGGTGGAGGAGGTACCTCCTCCAGATACCTTACCTGCAGGGCTGGGGGCACCTGCTCCAGGCTCTGGGGAAACATGAGGTAATGTGGGACCTGCGTGTGCCCCGTTGTCCCCCATGATTCCCGGCGCATCACGAGAGGCCAGGGAAGGGGCAGTGGGTGTCGCTGCAGGGGGTCAGCACTTGCAGGGCAGAGAGGAGGGAGAGTAGGTGTGTGTGTGTGTGTGTGTGTGTGTGTGTGTGTGTGTGTGAGGGGCTGAACGCAGGAGTGAGCGTCCCCTGCCTGCTGTGGGTGCGGTGCCGGCGTGTGAGTGGCTGTGCTGTTGGGCCACCGCCGGCGTTTCCGTGACCCCGTCAGACAGGAGCGGGGCGGATGGTGGCCGGTCAGCCAGACCACACAGGGGGCGTGGGGACTGTGCCTGCGAGGCAGCGGGACTCGCAGCTGGACGCCCTTTGGGACAGTGCGAGGGTCTGCGGGACAGAAGCGAGGCGTGTCCCGGAGCCACGCGGACTTCGGGGCTCTGGTGAGGAGGAGTGGTGTCGGGCGGTGTGGGCAATTACTGTTTCAGATTGCAAGGGTTCTAGAAATTTTTTTTTAGGGTTCTAGAGATTTGAGGAAGAACCCAGTTTCCACCCGACTAAGCTGGCTGGAGAGCAAATTCCTGAAGGTCACGCGGGAGCCAAGCACGCGCTCCCCTCCCCCGCCAGGTGCACCGGATGTTGCTGGGAATCGATCGTGGTGAATAATGCATGAAAACCCGTTTCTACAGCAGTGGGAAGGGGGAGAAGTGTATCCCGTGGGGCCACCTGGAGAGGACAAAAAGGCATAAGTAAAGTGTAGGTACACAGTAAAGAGAAAGGTGTCCTCCAGCGGGGGGGGGGGGGTGGCGGGGACCCCGGGGGGGGGGGGATGCCGTGTCCCGTGCCTCCGGCCTCCTCTGCCTTCTGGCGGGGGCTTGCCCACGGGGTGGGCTTTCTCCGGGCTCTGTGGGACACCGCGCAGGGCCCGCGCCCCTGGGTGCACAGGCCGTGGGCAGATCTGGGACCAGACCTGGGGCCCCGAATGGCCAGGAAGGCTGGCGGGCTCTCCTGTCCCTTGCCCTTCCTCCCGCCCTGCTCTCCTCCGTCTTCCCCGGGCCCCTCTCCTGCCCCTGCCCTGTTTCTGCTCCGTTCTCTCCCTTTTCCCCTAAAGCAGAGGGAGGCGCTGCCTCTGAAGCCCCACGCGCTCCTCCCACCGCCTTCCCTTCCAGCCTGTGCAGCGGCAGCCCACAGAGAGGTTGCCTCGCGCAGCAGCCTGTGCGCTCCCGGTCGTGGCCCCGGGGTGCAGCGCCGAGCAGCCAGGCTGAGCGGAATGAAGTCACCGAGCAATTTCACAAGAAAGGCCCTTGTTTTCCTTTTATTGCATTGCATAAATTTCCAGCCACTGCTGGTAGTGGGATGTGCTGGCTTTGATGGAGCTCGGTGCATCGACTGGAATTTACAGCTGGGTTTTTCGATGTGGGGCTTAGCTTATTACTCTGTTGGGTAAAACCTCTCGGGAGATGTTGGATAGCTTCTCGGTGGCCAGACACTCTGAGTAAGTTCTCTAATTTCCATGAGGGATGTTTGCCCTAACCCTCAGCTGGTGAGCTAATAAGGCGCAGGGTTGCTATCTCCGTGAGCAGCCCAGAAAATCTGCACCGGCTTCTGTCAGGGAGTGTGGTCGTGATTGCAGCGCAGCCTGACCCGCGTGCACCAAAGCCCGTAGAAGCGGCGTTGGAGGAGGCTTCCGGAGATGCCCACTGTTCACCTGGACTGGTGCTTTCTGATGTTTTAAAGATGAAGCCTCCTTTGTGAACTTAACAACTTCTAGAGCCCCCTGCTCCCCACCAATAGTGCTTTTTCCTTTTAACACTTGTTAACTGAGAAAATAGCATAAATAAACCTACCATGCATTTGTTTATAGTTTTATTTTTTTAAATTTATTTAATTTGTTATTTTATTTTATTTTTTAAAAAAGATTTTATTTATTTATTCATGAGAGACACAGAGAGAGGCAGAGACACAGGCAGAGGGAGAAGCAGGCTGCTCCACGCAGGGAGCCCAACATGGGACTCAGTCTCAGGTCTCCAGGATCACACCCTGGGCTGAAGGCAGCGCTAAACCACTGGGCCACCTGGGCTACCCTGTTTATAGTTTTAAAATGGTTCATGTTTGATAAATTATAGCAGCATCTGGGCACATCTGAAAACAGCCTGTTATTTAGCCCACAGCCAACTCCCAGAATCACACTGATTAGTGGAGCCCGCCCCGCCCTGTCCCCGGTGGCTTGAGGTCCCCAAGGGTGTGATGACTCTGAAAGCTGTAGGTTGGAGTCTGTGGCTCTAGATGCTTTGGGAGCTCTCCCAACGAAGCCAGATGAGCGGGGAGCCTTGCAGTGCTCTTATCTCTCTTCCTTTCCTACAGCGAGCTTCCTCTGCTGAGCTGTACTGTGTGCTGCTGTCACTGGCCTGAGGGACAGCTTGGGAGACGGTGCTGCAGAGCCCACCTGCCCGAAGGAGGTCGTGAAGATGTTGCGGCTGTGGCTCAGGTGGGCTTCCTGGTTGCCAGCAATAGCAGCCTGTTCTGCTGAGCCGGTGGAAAGGAACTTAACCCCTCCGCCCCCCCATGTTAAACAACCATGAAAATGAGCAGCATTTATGGGACAACTGTAGTTGGGCACAGACAACAGGCAGTGCAAGACTATGAGCCCAGGACAGGGGACACTGGCGAGCTGTGCCCTATGGTTGCCTGGGCTCTTGGGCTGGTTAAAATTTTCTATTGTGGCACAGAAATCTGGGCACCAAAGGAGCATGACAATCCCACTAAGCAAAGGAGGTGAAGGCCAGAATTTGTGGAAGCAGATGCACCTGGAGTCAGCAGAGCAGGCACGGGAGAGGAGGGGCAGGGCAGAGGGGAGCCCGGGAGTCCGTGTGTGGGCTCTCCATGAGCACTCGGTAGGGGTCTGGGCTGTGTGTGCCCAGGCCACACTGCACGGGGCCCACCAGGGAGTAGCTGCTGCAGGGCTGACGGGGATGGAGATACTAGAGGCCACACCGTGCTGGTGACATCTGGGCCCCGACGGAGTAGACGGACACTGTCAGCCCCTCTGTGACACCCTGGGCCTCATCTCACAGGAATGAAGGGATAAAAAACATTTCCCGGGGTCAGCCTATTCCGGATCTTCCCTAAGTGAAAATTAAGCCCTGACAAGACTTGCAGATGTGGAATTTGGAAACTGAGTCTTATCAAGTTACGGAGTTTGGCACAAGTGAAAAAGAAAATGAAACAAAGCAACAACAAAAGTGTTATTCATTCAAGGTGAGTGAATAAAGACATTTACAGACAAACAGAAAACTGAGAGAATTTGTCACCAGCAGACCTGCCCTACAGGAAATGTTAAAGGAAATCCTTCAGATTGAAGGTAAATGCAAAACAAGAATTTATAGGAATTCATAGAAAGAAGAGCATTAGAACTGGGAATAAGTGAATGCAAATTGGTTTCTCTCCTTGTAATTTCCTTGGAAAACAACTGACCACTTGGGACAAAATAATGACCGTGTAAGGGGACGTTTATAAAGAATGAGCAGGAAAGGCCCAAAGGCCACCGTGTGGAAGCAGAGTGTTGAGTGGGTGCGTCATTGCAGCCACACTGTGGTAGGGCAGGAGTGGGGCATCAGATGGGAAGCAGAAGGCGTGAGATGCTGTAGCATTCACTCTAAATGGACTTCGACCATTTAAGGATGCATATTGTTCTAGAGCAACAATGAAAAATAATTAAGAAGGAGAGAAAAGGCAAAGAAGCTAATAGAGGCCATAAAATCAAATCCTGAGAAACATTTGATTAACACAAAAGAAGGCAGCAAAGAAGGGACAGAGGGACAAAGACACAGAAGTGGCCGCAATAAACCCAACCATGTAAGGAATTACATTAAATTTAATTGGACTAAATATTCTAATTAAAAGGCAGAGATTGTCAGGTTGGATAGAAGAGCCATCTCCAATTATATGCTGTTTACTGAAGATGCGCTTCAAAGTTGAAGACACAAATAGTTTGATGTAAAAGAATAAAAAGGAGTTAAACTGCAAACAGGAAGCATAGAAAAGCTGCGACTGCTCCGTCCGTACAAAGTGGACTTCCAGGTGGAGAATGTTCTAGGAGCTAAGAGGGCCACTTTGTGCTGGTGAGCGGGCAGGGCACGCGGGACATATAACAACCCAGGGTGTGCATGGGCCTGACCGCCAAGCTTCAAAATTCATGATGCAAGAAGGGACAATACTAAGGGGGAAATGGGGGAAACATCCGCAGTCATCATCAGGGGCGGTTAACTTTGCTAACATTATTTATCTGAGCGACATTATCTGCCAACTTGATCTATCTGGCATCTACAGAACACCACACTCAGCACAACACGTGTCCCTTCCAAGTGAACACAGAATGTTCACTAAGATACACGGGGCCACAGGAAGTGCCAATAATTTTTAGAAAATTAATAGGTAACAGAGAATGTCTTCTGACCAAAAGAGAACTCAGTTTGAAGTAAATAACAATAGGATATCAAGAAAATCTCTCCACTCTTGGAAATAACGTAGCATGCTTCTAAATAGCACCTGGGTCAAAGAAGAAAACACATCAGGAACTGGAAAAAAATACAAACTAAAAGACAATCAACTCACAGCATATCAAACTATATGTGAAATAGCTAAAGGAGACCAGAGGGGAGACTTGTGGCTTTAAATGTGTATTTTATGAGAAGAAAGGTTGAAATCAACCATTTAAGTTTCCTCCATTAGACGTGAGAAATGGAAGATCAAGTTAAATCTAAGTAACTAGAATGTAAAAATAATGAGTATCTGTGCAGAAATCAGTGCAGTAGAACACAGAAAGACAATAGAGACAATAAAGAAAGCCAAACATTGGTTCTTTGAAAATGTTGATAAAATTGGTAAAAATCTAGAAAGGAAAATAAACGAGACACAGATCACCAACACCAGAAAGGAACAAGGGAATATCGCCACATACACATACTGCAGATATTTTAAGTAGGAAACTATTATGACCAACTTTATTTATTTTATTTTTTATTTTTTTTAAGATTTTATTTATATATTCATGAGATACACGGAGAGAGAGGCAGAGACACAGGCAGAGGGAGAAGCAGGCTCCATGCAGGGAGCCCGACGTGGGACTGGATCCCGGGTCTCCAGGATCAGTATGACCAACTTTAACAAGATAAATTTTACAACTTAGATAAAATGGAAACGTTTCTGAAAAACAGAACTTGACAAAACTGACTCAAGAAGAAATGAAAAGTCTGAGTATCAGCCTTACAGTTAATAAAGATTGGAATAATAATCATTTTTCTATGGAGAAAAACTGGACCCAGAGGGTTTTTATCAGCTCCCTGTATCAATTCTTACAGAAAATAAAATATTACCGATCTTATACAAGCTCTTTCAAGATGTAGAGGGAAGTTGCAAATTGTCCAACACGTTTAGGGAGGGCAGTATTGATCTGACATCAACACCAATTAAAGATCTATGTCCCTGTGAAGGTAAAAAAAAAAATCTGTATTGGACATATTCTCACATCCAATCTAGTATTGTACAAAAAGTACATACATTGTTATGAAGTGGGGTCTGTCTCTGGAATGCAGGTGTGGGTTCAACGTGGGAAAATCCACCAATGTGGGTTCCCACTGGTGAGTAAGAGCCTAACCAACCAGCCCTCCTGAAATTAAAATTTCTGGAGAAGGACATAATGACATGACTGCTTTGAAGAGTGAACAGACCAGGCAAGTTCTGACCTAAGGCCCCTTCTCTCTGGCCTTCTTTTCCGTTTTTCTCTCATGTCCCTCTCCTGCTTTATTTTGATCCAACTTCTAGAAGTACTTTCTCCATGTGGCCTTTCCCTGAGAGAGTGTCCTAGCTGATCTGTGTGAGCTGTCTAGCTCCTTCAGTCCTTTTGCAGACCCTGCCCCATGCCACGGCGTGGCCGGAAGAGTTTTCAGTCCCAGCTGCCATGCTGAGGCCTGTCGGATGCACCTCCTCCCTCGCTTTTCCCTCATGGACACTGGGGTTACACATACCTGTTGGATGGCAGTGGGTTGTCCTTCTCTACTTCTATCTTGGGGCTTGTGGGAAAACCTTATATAGTGAGTTGACGTATGTCCCCAGAAAACAAGTCCAAGTCTTAAGTGCCAGCCCTGTCTGTGACTTATTGGCTAGAGTCTTTGGAGACCTCACTCAACTGGGGACTTTGAGATGAGATCATCTCTCAGTCCCAAGAGAAGAGAGGGAGATTTGTCAGAAGGACACAGAAGTAGAGGCAGAGGTTGGAGTGATCAGCTCCAGCCGGGCCACTCTGAGGATGCTCCCCCGAACCCTCCCGAATGACTCAGCCCTACCCATGCCTTGATTTGGGACTTCTGGCCTCTGCGGCTGTGAAGATGTGGATTTCTGTTGCTTTAGCTGCTAGGTTGGCGGTGCTTGTTAGAGCAGCTCTAGGAAGCCAGGAGATGGGTCACTGGCGGCATCCCATTGGGGCGGCTCTCCCCGAGGCTGTGGACCATGCTGCTCATAGTCGGCGGGCAGGTGTCTATCTACCCTAGCTCCGGAGGCTGGAAGTCTGAGACAGGCGCCGGCAGGCCTGGTGTCTGGGGCAGGTGGTGCTTCCTGCATCAAGGGCCCTTTCCTGCTGTGCCCTCGTGCGAAGTGGGGGTGGAAGCTCTTGGGGTCATGGGGCCTCCACCCTCATGACCTGATCACCTCCCACAGCCCCACCTCCTCATACCATGCACTGGGGGTTAGGTTTTGATTGTAGACACAACATTCGGTCTAAAGCACCTGGTTTCATTGCGAATGTTAGCCGTGGCTTTGGTTCTGCCGTGTGGCTGCCATAGCTGCCTTTTATGGGGAGATTTAGGAAGAGGCTGCGAAACTGGGCCGTCACTCCACCACGAGTTGGATGCTATCATTGTTTTGTGCAGTCTGGACCCCTTTCCTGTCCAGCCCCCTGGTCCTGCCACTCTGGATGCCCTGCCACCGTGGTCCTGGAATTCTTCCCCTGCCCCCAGCAGCAGCTACATCTCCCGCACCCCAAACCCACACCTTCCCTTCCTTGGTTCATTCGTGTTTTGTTTACCCGCCTTTTCATTGTGGAGTTTCCCGTATGTCTGGGAATGCTGTTATTTGCATGATGCTCATTTTACTGGTTGAAGAAGCCCAGTCAGAGGCCTCACTCCGCCGTCTTCCAGAACTGGAGCTGGTGACATCCAGACATAGTCCTGTGCTCGTTCTTCGTATGTGACCCGTTTTTCCTTTCTGGTAGCTTTTAGTGGGCCCCTCATCATGGCTGCGGCCACCCCATGGGCCTCTGGGGCACAGGAGACACTTCCCATGTTATTTCTGTGGCCATCTGAGGATGGTCTTTCCCGCTGTCCTATTTCTGATGCTCCTGGAGTTGGACACAGGACAGCCTGTGTCCATCCTCTAAACCTTTACCATGTTCCCTGTCCTCTGTCACCTCTCACAAATTTCCTGTCCTTCACATCCCAGTTTGTCCTTCGGATTTTTTAAAAACGATTTTATTTATTTATTCATGAGAGACACAGAGAGAGGCAGAGACACAGGCAGAGGGAGAAGCAGGCTCCCTGCGGGGAGCCCGATATGGGACTCGATCCCGGGACCCCGGGGTCACGCCCTGAGCCGAAGGCAGATGCTCAACTGCTGAGCCACACAGGTGTCCCAGTCCTTTGGATTTTTAATTTCACGTATCTTTATTTTAATTTTAAACAAACCTCTCTTTTCCTTGTTTTCCATAATTCTAGCATTATTTTTTAAAACAAATTCAACAGTCCCTGGGCCTGAAAGCATTTGTTCTGTATGATTTTTCCCTCAAATATTTTGTGTTATTATCTGTTTCCTTCAGATTCCTGCTCCGCCTTTGTTTCTTGCAGTTTCCATTCCGCGCTTGGCTGTGTGCCCAGGTTCGCAGCACAGGCCTGGGGGGGCAAGAAGTGGTGTGTGGCATGTTGGGGGGGGTTGGGCCCACTGGCTGCCTTCAGTGTGGTTATGGGGGGGCACCGGGTGTTCATGCAGAGGCGCTTTCCCTCCACGCGGTGGTTCCCTGCTCAGTCTGCTAACTGCCCGTCAGGGCTCAAGCCTGGAGCGGAGAGGGTCAGTGGGGTGGGGACGCAAGTGGGGAGGCGGCCTGGGAGACCGGGCCTTCCCGTGTGCAGCTTAACTAACCCCATCCGTGGAGACCCGGCCTTGCCCGCTCTCTGAGGGCCCCGGGTCTCCCTCGTCTGGGCCCCGTGTGTTAGTGAGGTCCTGCTGTGCGGCCAGGGGCGGGGGGGGGTCATCTGAGGGTTTGCGGGCCCTCCTGGGTCGTCCGCGTGCTCTGCCCACGAATCTCGCGCCCGTTTCTGATCTCGCTCCTCATGGCCACGACCACGCACGCCCAGCTGGCTTCTGAGGAAGCTGCTCGAGGCCTGATCTTTCCGTCCTGACTCTTCTCCTGGCTCCTGAGGCAGGAGCGGCCGGGGGCCACTGCCTTGGCTTTGGCTAGTCAGTCCCCTCCTCTGCCCACTTCCTGTTTTCACATGATCTGCCTTCACATGACAGTCTTGCGTCTGCTCGCCCTTTACATCCGTCCTCTCCGATCCTGTGTGCTTATAAATTTCAGCTCCTTCACCGTTGTTTCGTGGGGCCTAGGGCGGGATGGAAGACTTGACGTTTCAGTTGCACTGTTGTGTTCTGTGTCTTCCTTGGCAGTCTTCTTGGGTCCTGCCTAGGACGGGGTGGGCATGTGCGTAGGTGCCCCAGGCTCTGGCCCGCGGTCCAGGTTGTCAGGCTGTGGTTCCAGGCCGTGGAACTATCTTGGTGGGGTGAGCATGTTCTGCTCTCGTCATCCTCTCCACACCCCTGCAAGTTTAGGTGCTTAATCTTTCAGGAGTCAAATCCCAGGGAGTACCTTCAGCTGGTGGGTGGGGCCACGGGGGATGGGAGACCTGGACTGGTTCCTGGTTCCTGCTGAGCTTGCAGCCTCAGGTTTGTGGCCCACCGGGGCTGGCCAAAGTGGCATCTGATGTGGAAGTGCCCCTGCGTGGATCCACATGAGGAGGAATATGGAAAATGCTGGCACAGTGCCCAACAACAGGTGACCCTCGGCCAATTCTGGCTCCAGCTGGTCCCCCGTGAACCCAAGGAAGGCAGGCGTCTGCACGCAGTGGGGGAGGAAGACGGTTACAAGGAGCCTGGGGTGCTGCTGGGGCTCATGCACGTGTGCACGTGTGCACGAGGGATTCCTCCCAGACTGCGAGCCCCATGAGCAGGAGCCAAGAGAGGTTTCCTGTGGTGCATCGGCCCCACCTCATCCCAGGAGGTTGGTGCGCGTGTATGGAGTGGAGCTGAGCCGTGAGGTAGGGCCTTGCCCTCTACCTGGGCCACGTGGTCAGCCCACAGAGGGGATGCAGTGGGGGTTCGCCATGGTGAGGGGAGTGGAGGCAGAGGAAGAACCCTCCACACAGGGCTTGAGAAGCTGTTCCTAAGGGCAGCAGACCGTGTCCCCATCCCGGGGTGCCCAGCGCTGCATGGTGGCCTCCTGGTTGACCACCCAAATTATCCCGATAACTTTCTCAATTTGTTATAGAATTTGCCACAGGAACTAGCTTCCTTATGGTGAAAAATGATGTTTATTCACCATGAAGGTTAAGATAAACAGCCCTTGAAAGGGAATGAGCTTTTGTCGGAGGATGGTAGTTTTTTTAATGAACAGGATTATGTTTATACGATTGTGCATTTTGTGTGCACATTTTTCAAAAAGGAATGAGAACTTTTCAGAGTAAAATGAAATCCTTTAATTAGAAAGCATTTGGAAAAACAGAAAGGGAAATAATCCCACACTTGCAGCTCGGCTGTGTCTCCTTGGAGGGCCTAGTAACGTGTGTAGATCGCTGCGTTTCTGCTGAAAACAAGCTTGCTGTGCCGAGCTGCAGGCCGTGAGGCTTTGGAAGGACAAAGACCCAAATGTCAGTGTGCCCCAGCCTGTATGAGCACAGCACGTCCCCGTGGGGCCCAGTGTGCCTGTCGGGACCCCCTGGGCTGGTGCACGTGGCCCTCTGGCCATGCTCAGGGAGCAGACATCTGGAGCAATGAGAGGGGACTCGGGGGCTTGCAGGAGAGAGGGGCTGTGAAGGGGTGTTGGGGTCCTGGGCTGAAGGAGTCAGGCTGGACGGGGCGGGGAGGAGCTGCTCTAGACTCATTGGACCCAATAGGAGGAAGACCAAGGCTGCAGTGATTCATCCGATCAGTGGCTCTCGACTGGACCACATAGCCCCTTGGCGATGTGCGAGCATCATGGCTTCAGGGAGGTGCGGTCAGCACTCATGAGTAGAGGCCAGGGACGCTGTTAAATAAACATTGTACAGTGTGTGGGACCCCACCGCCACCCCCACCGAGAGTCACCCAGTCTGTCACTAATACCGCAGTCAGGAAATTCCCGTGTGAAGCCCAGAACTCTGGGCTTTTGGTCCAGTGCACAAGCAGACTCCTTATCCAGATTCCACTGTGTGGCTGGGGGCTGCGGGGCCACTCCCGGGCCCAGGGCAGGCCACGCGGGGACCCTGGCACCCTCTGGTTCGGGCTGCCAGGCCCTGTGAGCATCACCTCATGCAGCCAGTACAGGTTGCACGAGAAGACATGGATTTCCCACTCGGGGTTTATAGGATGTGAATTGGGTTGGGGGGGGTGTTGCTGTACCTGCCAACCATCCACTCATCCTTCTTGTTTCGAAGACTGTAAATATGAAAATACCCCAGAAAAGGGTCAGATGGAAGCTATCGTGTGAATGAGGCTATCGATTCCAGGCCATATTGATCACTGGCTGAAGCCAGAGAGATCTATACTGATCATCGGCTGAGAGGTTCTGAATGTTGGACAGAAAACCCTAGCGGCGTGTGGGGCGGGCTTGTCCAGGGCGGAGGAGGCAGGCGGGCCTGGGAGGCGGGCGGCCGGAGCGGAGGGCAGCCCCCGGGGCCGGTGCTTGTGCAGGGCGCCCGTGCCCGGGCTGGTCCTGGGCCTTGGCGGCGCCGGGAGATCCGTGTGAGCTTCCCGGAGGCGGAGGCGAGCGTCCCGAGAGCTCGTCGGTGGCCGCGCTGCCAGCGCTCCGGGCCGTGAGGCGGGAGCTCCCCATCACACGGGAGGTTGCCGGCGACGCTGAGAGGAGCAGCACGCACGGCTCCTGTCCAGACCCGAAGCGTCTCAGGAGCCGTTGTTCTCTGCAAGTCAGAGATTCTAGAAGATGGAGAACTCCAGAAGGGAGGCAAAGACCCAGCAGCATCACTGACCGGTCCTGTCCGAGCCACCTTCAGAGTGTGCCCCAAGGCTCAGCACCCCGCGGACGGAGGTGCTCCATCTGAAAATCTCCGTGATCCCCCTAACTCTCACCCTCTATTATTTTATGTTATCACTGCTTGAAATTACATCATTTATTTATTTGCTTGCTTTTGCTTGCCTGGTTCCCTGCCAAACCGTAGGCCCCAGGTCGGCAGGAACTTTGCCTTTTGCATATGTGGTGTGCGAGTCCAGGACAGAGCCTGCGACACAGTAACACCAAGCCAGTGTTTGTTAAATAAATGTCCGAGTCGTCAGCAGAGGGACAAGGCAAAGGGATACTTAAATAAACTAACTTTAGGAATAAAATTTAATTAGTACATTTAAGAAAACAAAATAACGAGAGTTCACCAGTCATTTTAACAGCACAAATCAAATTTTGTCAAAATGCTTAGCAAGGAAGGGGTCCGGAGCAGGCACTTGGTTAACAAGAAGTCAATTCCAGAATGGTCGACCAGAAGGACAAGGATTGGGAGGCCCAGAGGGACACAGCCTGGACCTCAGAGACTAAGGGGATGATTCCCAGAGCACTGGGGATTCAGGTCGGGAGGCTCCGGTCCCCGATGGAGGGGGACACGAGAACAGGCGCTGGAGGTGGGCTGGGCGGTATCTGATGGACACAGCCCTGTTTCCTCTCCTGGGTTCGTACCCGTGGGGTCGTGTGCACAAGGGGACACGCATAAGCTTGTGTCTGCAAAATTGCTTATCGCCGCAGAAAACCAAAGTAATCTAAATGACCATCCCCGTAAATGGAAGCATCGTGATGTACTGAGAGGTTAATTTTATAGTAATTGCAACGAACAAGCCTAAATTCTCTCTCTCTCTCTCTCTCTCTGAATCGGTGTTTATAAATCTCAGCGATCTCACGAGGAGCCAGACACGGCTGGTTGTGGCCAAATCCCTGCACCACAGACCTCGCTGGGAGTGCGGAAGGGAGGGCCGGGACGCGCGGAGGTCAACGCGGGGGTGGACGTTCCGTTTTGACATTGAAATAAATGCCTGCAATTTTAAATATGAAGCAAATACGGAGACATGTCGCCACGTGACGGAGCTGCGTGGCAGATACTTGCATGTTTTTATCTCATTCTCTGTACTTTAATGCATGTGTGTCATTCTTCCTAAGTATGTGACTGATTTTTTTAATGGTCCGAATATGTGGCAAACAAACAAGAAACAGTATTACTTTCTCCACAAATTTTTTTTCTTTTTATTTATTTATTTATTTATTTATTTATTTATTTATTTATTTATTTATTTATATTTCAGCACTGTCACTTTCTTATTTATTTATTTATTTATTTTTAAAATTTTTTATGAATTTATTTTTTATTGGAGTTCAATTTGCCAACATATAGCATAATACCCAGTGCTCATCCCATCAAGTGCCATCCTCAGTGCCCGTCACCCAGTCACTCCCACCCCCCGCCTACCTCCCCTTCCACTACCCCTAGTTTGCTTCCCAGAGTTAGGAATCTTCATGTTCTGTCTCCCTTTCTGATATTTCCCACACATTTTTTCTCCTTTCTCCTATATTCCCTTTCACTATTTCTTATATTCCCCAAATGAATGAGAACATATAATGTTTGTCCTTCTCCTATTGACTTACTTCACTCAGCATAATACCCTCCAGGTCCATCCATGTGGAAGCAAATGGTGGGTATTTGTCGTTTCTAATGGCTGAGGAATAGTCCATTGTATACATAGACCACAGCTTCTCTATCCATTCCAGATTTTCTTTTTTAGTTTCATGGTTAGAATTAAGTAATTCACTGGTCTTAGGTAACACCCAGTGCTCATATCCCATCACCTGCCCTCCCTCAGCCCATCACCCAGTTACCCCGTCCCCCCACCCCTTCCCCTCCAGTGAAACTCAATTTGTTTCTTAGAGCTTAGAGTCTCTTATGATTTGTCTCCTTGTTTTTATCTTATTTCATTTTTCCTTCCCTTCTCCTAAGTTCATGTTTTGTTTCTTAGATTCCACTGAGGAGTGAGATCATATGGTATTTGCCTTTCCCTGACTGACGTATTTCACTCAGCATCGTACCCTCCAGTTCCACCCATATCCTTGCAAATGACAAGATTTCGTCCTTTCTGACGGCCGAGTAGTGTTCCACCGTGTAGATGCATCGCGTCTTCTTTACCCATCCACCTGTCGATGACACCCGGGTGGCATCCATAGAGTCTTCCAGGGCACTCTGATTGGTTCTCGTCCTTCTACCTGAGTCCCCAGGCTGACCTCGCAGTGCTGGGTCATCTCAGCTCCACAGACGATCCGTCCTGGTAACAATCACCCCATAGATGTCGGGGGTTTTCCGGGGCAAGGCCTCAGCCTCACGCTGCATTCGTGGCTGTGCTGTGGGGAGGGGTCCTCCTCTTGCACACCTGCTCCCTGTCCTCTTGCCATTCTGGGCACTGGGGGCCAGAACACAAACAACGAGATGTTCTTTCACGTGGCCGACCCCGCAGGTGTGGCCTGTGGGCCAAGAGCTCTGATCGCTGCTGCAGTCAGGGAGGGCGTCAGGGGTGCTGCGTCCAGACTGGCACCCCCGGGGTCTGCAGGAGAGGGGCAGGTGCTGGTCTTTGTTTGCATGTGTCCCCACGCTGCAGGGACACAGCCGGTCTGGTCCAGGGCCTCTCCCACCACACTCTGCCCTGGTGGCCTGTAGAGTCCTGTGCAAGCGTTTGGCAGGGCAGGTAGGATGGCCAGCAGCCGTGGACTGTTGCGTCAGAGGGCATGCAGATTTTTTTTTAAATAAAAAATAAATCATGCTCAAAATTAAAAAAAAATCAATTTGATATTCAAAGAGCAAAAAGTGTTTTTATTTCTCTTCCTACACTCACCCTATTATTTCTTTACCTATAATTTACTCAAAATGTGGTCATGTGCTTAATACGTGGTACTTGATAAAGAATTCTCAGTTGGTTAGCTCGGAAGATGTTACAAACCTAAAGGGAGTGAGCAAGAAGAAGGCCCACAGGGAGAGTTTTCATCCCCAAATCTGGGCCCTGGGGGAATGTCAGGGGCTTCTGAGGAGGTGATGGGAAGTCATCACCTGCTTGTTGCCGCTGGACTGTCCTGGGGGCCCTGGGACACCTGCCGCCCCGACGCGCTGTACACCGAGGCCTTGTTCCGAATGCTCGCGGGCCAGAGTGTGGGAGGCCGTGACAGTGGAGGCTCCTGCCCCTCCAGCGGCTTGTGGAGGAGCCTGAGAGGGCGCTAAGCCCCCGTTAGCGCGGGGGTGGGAGGTCCAGGCTCAGCGTAGGCGGCGTTTACTGCGGCAAGAAACGATTTCTGACAGCCTGACAGAGAGGGGGGAGCTGGGAGAGCCATCAAAAGCATATCGACTTGAAATCATTTAGCTTTTAGGAGAGAAGGCTTGCCTTATTTATAGCTCCTCCATCCCCGGGCGTGGGAGGTGGTGGGGAGCGGGGGAGGGGGCAGGCCGAGGGAAAGGAGATAGAAGGCCCAGGATTTGTTTGGCACACGCATCGCATTTGGATTTTAATTGCAAGCACCTCTCTGTGGGGTGGGTATGACTGTGTGCATTTACAAGTGAGAGAATCAGGGTGTAGAGATGTGAGCGCAGGTCAGGTGCAGTGTGTTGCAAGGACGTGGGCGCAGGTCAGGTGCAGCGCATTGCAAAGACGTGGGCGCAGGTCAGGTGCAGCATGTTGCAAAGCCGTGGGCGCAGGTCATGCGCAGCGCGTTGCAAAGACTGCCGAGCCGGCATTCCAGATGCTGTGTAAGAAGGCAGAGGCATGCCCTGGGTGCAAACAGGTGTCCAGAAAATGGCTCCATGAAGAGGTTATGTTCATGCCGGGGAACATCACCGGTTCCCAAAAACGGTCCGGGTGCTGAGCGCCAGGAGCCACCCCTCCCGCCGAGGGTAAGCCCGGGCTCCATTATAAGGACTTCTTCCAGGCTAGGGGTGGGCCGAGGGAGGCTTGGGGTGGGCAGGCGGCCGCAGGACGTGCCATCCCGGGACGAGGGGATCCCAGGGTAGGCGGGCTCACTCCTGCCCGCAGGTGAGCGGTGACGGGCAGCCGTGTGCTGAGCTCCGCTTCTGTTTGGAAGAAGCGCGTGGCACGTCGGGGAAAACCAACAGACACGGAGCTCAGGGTGGGCGGTGCTGGCCGCAGGGCGCCAGGGCGCCAGGCTGGGGGCGGGCAGCGCCGTTTGTCCTCCTCCAGCACTGGTCTGACGGCCCTGGGCCCGGGTGACGTGGGTCTCCCTGGAGGTTCCAGCCTGGGAAAGCTTTCCTGCGCCCTCCGGGCAGGACCCGCGTGCAGGGGCGGGGTGGGGGCGGCGCGTGCGAGGTGTGCGGCACGAAGGTCACGGGGATGGCGGGTGGGGGCAGCCCGGCCGCCCCGGTCGGTGTGCACGGTCCCTCTGCCAGCCTCTCTCATCGTGAAAAACAACTGGTATTTATTCTGCGGGCTTCGGGGAATAGCCTTTGTTCCTTCTGGCCCCGGAAAGTGCCCTTAATCCGAAGTGATTACTTTGCCGCTGACTCAGATTTATTCTTTGGTGATAGCCTCTCCTCGCGGCCTGAATCTCGGGCTCAAATTACCCGCGGCCTGTCACAGAAGGGCCATCTGTCTTTCCATTCCCGCGCCGAGAATGACATTGAGGTCTCCCTGTCCTCTGAAGCTTGTGTGCGCGCGTGACATTGACCTCTGTGCCTCATTTCCACCGCAGTTAAGAGGAACCGTAAAAAGCACTGGGACTTTAACAAGTGGCCCGGACAGAAGGAAACAGCTCTCCCAGCCAGGGCTCGCAGGCTCCCTGCGTCTGCCTTCTCTGCCGGCCACCGGGGCCCCTCATCGCGCCGGGTCACCCCGGGGCGCGCCTGCATCCTGTCTGGACGGGGGCGTGAGCGGCCGGCCCCCCATTTGCTCTGCTCCTGGAGGCCCCTGGCTTCCTCGGCGGGCTCACAAACCATCCGAGAGGGCCACTGAGGTCGCACGGGGGAGGCTCCCCGCCTCGCCCGACAGCCCCCTTCGTGGCCAGGTGTTCAGGATTTGGGGACGTCCTTCTGTCCTCCCGGTGTCCTCTCTGCCCGCGTGGACCCCGTCTGCGGTGCTTTAAGTCTTGCTTCTCCATCCAGAGTGTTGGCCGCACGGCCTCCCTCCCGTCTTCCCGGCTCTGCCTCCGTTTCTCCGCTCTGGGGGGTCATTTCAGGCAGGACACAGGGGATGAAGCGACGCCATCTCCCTGACGCGAGGCATGGGCGGGAGGGCGTGCGCAGTCACACGTACGCCCGGCCGATCTGGAGTGACAAGGAGAACATCTTTGGGCTTTGTGTCTCTGCGTGACGTGAGGCCTCTGCTATTTTGCACTATATAAAAAAAATAAAATTTCAAATTAACTGCAGCTTAGTTGTGACTCAGCTTTTAATTGCTTGGAATTAGCACTCGATTTGCATAGTAGTTGATTTGCTAATTATCTGTGACTTTGGGGTAATCTGTGCTCAGCTGAGGGACAAGCCCTGATTGCGTTCAGGACGGAACGGAGCAGGATCACGAAGGATCCCGCGTGGAGAGCCCCCCGACGCCGTGACTCAGCTTTGCCATGTGCTCTGTCCCTCCGCCCACGTGGGAGCAAGCTGCCGGTTCCGGAAGTCCGCGCCCCGCAAGGAAGTGGCGTTTCGGAAGCTTGCTGCGGGGACACGGAGCGGGGGCTGCCTGGCTGCCCCTTTCCCACCCGAGGCCCCGTCCCGGCCACCCTGTTCCCCCGCAGCCCGAGATCGGTGACAGAGGAGCGAAGTGGAGTGCTCTGAGGAGCAGAAGCTTCTGGAAATCGCCACTGGCGATCCACCCCACGCCCCCAGTCTTCCCTGGGCATCCATCACAGGCCGGGTGCTTTCCGTCGCGGGGCCACGCGCCCGTGAGATTGGGTCCTAGGCCCGCGGGGGAGCCAACGAGGGACACTCGGGCACGTAAATGAATGAGAAATTACCACATGGGTGAGGGCTCAAAGGGGAAAAAGAAAAAACGCTAGTCAATAAAATAAATAAAACTGAGAAAGATCAGCTTTCTGAGCTAAGCAAAGGGAAGGAAACAAAGAAAAAAGTGCTCTAAGGTTTGGATATTTGTATGTTTTCCTGCCTTAATTGACTTTGTCAGGGATTTGAGCAGAAACCACACTAGATACGGGGACGGCCCGGACGCCCCCGAGGACGAGGCGAGGACGAGGCCAGAAACGCGGGCGAGCGCTGGGTCCTGGGCACCCGGCACCGGGGCAGCTCCGCGAGGCGGGCCACAGACCCAGGTGGACGTCGGCTCCAACACCAGCAGCGGGAGCCCTGGCGGCCTGCGACTGTCCCCAGGCAGCGTGACGTCGGCACATCCCTTGGCCTTTGTCAACGATCCGCGGGGGCCCTGGGCCTCCAATAGGTGACCCTTAGGGCCTACAAAGCGCCCGGCGTCTCCTCAAGTGAGAGGAGCCCCACGGAGCCAGGTCCAGAAGCCTCCTCGTGAGCAGCACAGCCCTACGGACCACAGCGCGGGGCAACCCTCCCCCGAGGTCCCTCCCCAAGGTCCCCTCCCCCAAGGGGGCCTCGGTTTGCAGGTTGCGTGTGCAGACTCAGATCACACCCGGTCAGAGCCTCTGGTAGGAGCTCCGAGCCTGGGGGCTCCTTACACCACAACGGGAACAACAGATCCCCCCGAGCAGCCAGTCAGAGCCAAGGGGGAACCGGGAGAGCCTGGGGCCCCCGGGGGGCAGTGACAGTGTCACCATGGTGGCACTGCCAGCCTCCAGCCCCAGCCCCAGCCTCTAGCCAGCCTCCAGCCTCCAGCTAGCCTCCAGCCTCCAGCTAGCCTCCAGCCCCAGCCCCAGCCCCAGCCCCAGGCTCCAGCCTCCAGCCCCAGCCCCAGGCTCCAGCCTCCAGCCCCAGCCCCAGGCTCCAGCCTCCAGCCTCCAGCCTCCAACCCCAGCCCCAGCCTCCAGCCTCCAGCCTCCAACCCCAGCTCCAGCCTCCAGCCTCCAGCCCCAGCCCCAGCCTCCAGCCTCCAGCCCCAGCCCCAGGCTCCAGCCTCTAGCCTCCAGCCTCCAGCCCCAGTGGAAGTTTCCATGTGGGGGCTTTCAGCCCCAGCAGGCAGCACGTCAGAAACATCTTCGGTCCAGACAAGGGCACAGGTCGACCCAAGGACGATGGCTTGAACGGAGAACAAAGGTTCAGTTGTGCGGGACGCGTATGGGCTGCCGCGCAGGCACAGTGTCACCTGGCCTTGTCCCCATGTCGTGGAGGCGCACCCTGCGCGAGGGGCCCTGTGAGCCTGGACACCTGCATCTGCATCCTCCAGAATCTGCCCCGGGGCGGCTCAGGGTCAAGGTTCACCTGGTGCTGATGAGCTCGTGCCCTTGTCTGGCCGCTCGGGTCCCGGCACAGAACTCCTGACTCTGGGTTGTGGGCCCGGCGCCCTCCTGCCCTGAGAGACCCCGTCCCGGCCTCCGGAGGCCCAGCCCCGGGCTGGAGGGGCTGACGCTGCAGGCTCCCACCTGTGCGGGCCCCCCACCCCGCGGGCACCTCACTTTTAGGCCTGGTGCAGGGAGGGCTGCGTCCTTCAGGGCTGCCCGTCCAGCCCTACGTCGGCTGCACCCCTGTAGGCTCTTCTCCCCACGACGTCCACGTGTGCCTTCAGAGCCTCTGTGAGCCTGCCTGCCGCCTGCTGGGGACCCCCAGCCGACCCAGAGGGCAGGGGCCGCCCTCCCTGACGCGGTGGCCTCCCTTCGCCCTCTGGCCTCCCTTGCACCCCTGGCCTCTGACCCTGCTGCCCTGGCCTCTGCCCCCCCCAGCCCCTCCTGTATTTCCAGGGTTCAGAGAAACACGCTGTCTGCACCTCGGCCCCCTCCTGCACCCCCACAGTCCAGCCCTGCCCCCTCCTGGCCTGGTCTCTGCACCTGTGCCCCCACCCAACCTTTCTTGTCATTTGCTGGGGGGGGCGGTTGTTGGGTGGGGCCGTTCACCAGGTGAGGGGGGCCTCCTGAGCACTTGGCCCGTGTCTTTCCAGAGCTGGGAACCCCCTGACCCCGACGGCCAGTGTGGTGGTTCCGGTGGTTCTGGGCCGTGTGCTCAGCCCGATGGACGTGTGCAGTTGCCCCTCCCTGGTCCCAGCCGGAGCCCCTGCAGGCGGGTGTCTTCAGGTGACCTGAGGGTCCTGCGGGGGCCCCCGAACCTCCCTGCCCCCTTGCTCCGGGTCCCTGAGGGGCGTCTGCACAAAGCACTTGCTAACTCCTCCCGGGGAGGCCCCCCCAGGAAGCCTCAGTGCCCCCCAGCTACTGAAAGGATGGGGTTCAGAGAGGCCTCACCTAGCTGGGCCGCCTCCCCGCCTTCTCTCCGTAACCTGACTTCCCGCGGTCATGTGCCCTCATGCCCCGACCCCCGGGGTTCCCGCACCCCGAAGCGCCCCTTCTGCTGGCTGAGGTGCTAGGCCTGCTGGGCCGTCGAGGTGCAGAGCAAATGCCACTGCCTCCAAGGAGAGAGCCTGGGGTCACCAGGCAGAGGCGGCCACAGCGCAGATGGTGGTCGGCCTTGGTCTAGCATTTCGGGGCGCACGGAGACCGCATGGCCCTCTTCTCAGGCACCTGCTGAACCCCACGCGGCTCCTTCTTGTCTCACAGACGTCGCTCTGCCCTGGGTGGGGCCCCCTACCGGACCCCGGTGCGGGGAGCTGTGCCGCCTGCCGGGGGTCCCACAACTCACCTGCTCCCGTCCCTGTCCTGTTCAGGCCCCCCCGGGGTTCCTTTCTGTCTCACCGGGGACATGGGTACCGTACGCGCCCTCTTGCTCTGCGTCTGCGCCCGTAACCCCCCCCGGGGGCATTATTTGTTGTCCCTGAGCCCCGGCAGGGTCTTGTGATGTCAAACAAGAGGCCCAGTGACCGGGGTCCGTGGGGTGCCACGGCTGGGGGTGGGCCGCGGTGCACGGCTGGGCCGGCCCCAGGGTGCGTGCATGCAGGCCACGGGTGGACAGCGCCCCGGGACCGCCGCCCAGACGGAAACCCCTGCCCCAGGCCCCTGTTTCCTGGAAGGTGGCAGGTGTCGCCCCATGAGCCTGGCGTCCCCACAGGGCTGGCCTCCTCGCACACTCGTAGGGAAGACGGCCCTCGCGTGTCCTGTGTGTACGTTGGCAAAATCCACGTGCTTTAGGAGAAGTTACAGCCACAGCGTCCTGGGTTTGCTGACGGCTGGTTTCTGGCCTGCGTGGTCCGGGAGGACATCAGTTCTGTCGTGGGGGGACAGCGGTCCACGCCGGAGGGGCTTCGCCGGGTGCGGGTGCTGGGCCTGCCGCCGGGGCCCCTCCCTGCAACCAGGTGCCGCGAGTGAGGTGGCCCTCGAGGCCGCTCCCGTCTGGATCGGCGGGTCGCATTGATTAGATTTTCCTTTGCTTTGAGCAAATGTGCGTGGTAGCCTGGTTCCCCTCCCGAGTTAAACAATAATTGAAAACACAAAAGAGAGCCGCTGCCTTCGCGGAGTTTCTCGGCCCCCAGGATTTGCCATCGATTTTCAGCGGCCTTGCCCTGCTGCGGATGGCAGGCTGGAGTTCGGGAAAGGTCTTCGGTCGATACCCTCCGGCTCGCCCCGTGCCCCGTGATGCAGTGCTCGAGCCGGGCACCCGTGCGGGGCGGCGCTGGTGGGGCTGGCAGCCGGGGTGGGCAGGAGTCACGGCCTCCCCGCTCCCCCACGCCGCTGCCTCCCGCTCAGACAGCGCGCTTTCCCCCAGCTGTTGTGTTTCTGGGTTTCGAAACCTTCAGTTTCAAGAAGGTTATAGGATTTCTTGATCGAGAAAGACCTGAGGACATTTGTAAGTGGAATCCTTAGTTTACCAGCAATATTTTAAAAGCTGCTAAGTTTTAGGGAAAGAATAAAAATCCTGAGGCGTCCATATCCTGACTCCCTGCCTCCCTCCCTCCCTCCCCCTCTGTGTCTAGATAGGTTCAGGGGCTGGGGGTGCCTTGCATTCAGTACTAAGCTCCCATTTCTTTATATTTCCCAAACTCCCAGAGGATTCAGGTTAGCCGGGAAGATCAAGTCACGGATGAAGAAGCGATCATAGTAAGAAGTACCTAAGGGATAAACTGATAATCACCAACAGGAGGAATAAAAATACCTTCCAGGATTGGAGAGTTAGATGCTAAAATGGAATGATAAATATTGCTCTCGACTTTCCAGCAGGCAGATGAGAGGGATGGAAAGTGGGAGGCTGGATGAGCGAGAAATGAGGACAAATGGCTTTGGAGAGAGAGGGAGAGACAGACAGGGAGGGAGGGGGAGAGAGGGAGGAGGTGGGGGGGAGAGACAGAGAAGGAGGGAGAGAGGCTCGAGCCAGCCCTGGCCTGCTGCCCGGGTGCACTCACCTGGAGGACGCTGCTTTAGGCAGGGGATCCCGGGAGAGCAGCTCCTTGCAGGCGGGGACACTGGCTAATTGAAGAGACCGAGGTTTCCCGTCGTGGTCGTGGTGGGGGCGGCAGGACCTGGCGAGGGAGCGGACACAGAGAGCAAGACAGACAGAGCAGCCGGGCTCATCTCGCGCTGGGCTTGCGGGGAACCCGGGGGTCCTCCTGCCCGGCGCCCCCCCTGCTGCCGCTTGGCTCCAGAGTCACCCGCCCCGACACCAGCACATCCGGCCCAGGGCTTCCCTCTCCTCCGCCACTTTCCTTCCTTCCTCTGGCTCCTTCTTTCCATCCTTGCACCCCCCCCCCCTTCCTGAGTCACTCCTTCCCTCTCACGCATGGGACAGCGGCTCTGGCTGGGTCATCACGCGCTATGACGTCTGCAGTCACTGGCTGTCACTGAACGCTGCGCCGGGCCCAATGCCGTGGCTTCGTACACACGACTCTATGTAATTCTCACTAATTTTAAGGATGATGTCAAGAGTATACCCACTCTTAGGGGAGAGGAACTGAAGTAAAGAGATGCTGAGTAATTACTCCCACCCTCCCCCAGAAAATCGCTGTGCGCCAGCTCGAGGGCCAGCTCCCGAACATTTGAAGGCAGCCCCTAATTTCACAGGAGAGGACTCAGGCTTCTCTCTCTCTGCAGGTAAGGGGCCGTTGTCTCCCGCTGGCCTGGGTTGCCCCACGTGTTCTCGGCCCAATCCTGGATAATCACCATCTGATGATCCCCCGCCCCCCACCTGGCTTTGACTACCCAGCACTAGGAGGGGTCGGTGTTCCTGAGCCCGTGGCTGCACGGGGGGGTGGGGGGGGTGAGGATCTGGACGGAACACAAGTCTGGTTAGAAAGTGGGGGAAGCTTCTGAACAGGCAACTAAAATATCCACTGCACAAACCGAGACATTTACTGAATGGAGCTTACTGCAGCTTGAGAAAGCTGGCGACGCTCCCTTTCCCACACCCCATTGCCATAGTGGAGCGCTCGTGGGAATCTATACTTTCAGACTAACCCTCTGCATTTTATTTCCAGTGCATGGTTGCACCAAAATTGGTGGAGGCAAGTAGAGATCACTGGAAGAGATAGGTACAGGCAGGAGTAACGCGGACCCAGGGACTGTACGTTCCACAAAGCTTCCTGGGGGGATGCTGTGGTTCCTGCTGGTCAGGCACCTGTTCTAGGTGTTCCACACCTGCACATTAGCTGGAAGCAAGAGCCTTCTTCCAAATAGCCTTGGAAATGAAATAAACCTTAGTTAACGTAAAGCAGGTCTGGTCACAGCTGTCTGAATATTTAGAGGAGGAATAAGCAAAAACACAGTTTTCCTAGAGTGCAGGAGGACCCAGGAAGCCTGCTTTTGCAGGTGAGTGTTAAAGAGTGTGAGTCAACATCTGGAATAGCAAGTACCCATGGTATTTATTATGATTGCCTAGTGTTTGATGTTGCCTCTATTTTTTTTTCTTTTCAGCTTTTGTGGCCCTTTGTACCCACCTAGAGCACCGTAAGAAACAATTTGGTTGGAATCTCAGGAGATTTTATAGTTGGCAGTTTTAATGGTTCTCAAGATTTAGGATCACCTTGAGGCCTTATTGAAATAGGGACTCTGGGTCCTACACCTAGGGTTAGGATTCAGTAGGTCAAGGCTCATGCTTGAGAATTTGCATCTCTAACAAGTTCCCAGGTGATGCTGGTGGGCTGGCCATGGAGCACACTTTCAGAAACACCAGCACGATCGTTCCTTGGGTATCAGCTGGCGTTCTGGGCCAAATGTTACTCAAAGAAAATTTTAGAAAGATACTACAAACACAAATGTTAAAAAATCTTATTGGTTCTTCTGCTGTTTCTGCTTCTATCATCTTCAGAACTCAGGGGCCAAGGGTTCAGGGGAAGAGGTTTTCACTTTTCTTTGTTTTGTTTTAAAATTTTCTTGTCCAGAGGCTTCCTGACTGTTGATGTTCAAGATTTACAAAATACCCGACGAATCAACCATTGTGTTTTGAAGATTCCTGGTTCCCTAAATATTGTACATCATTGGTAATTCTTCTCAAAGCTTTATAGGAAAGAGCAAAGTATCCTGAGCAGCAGACTGGGGGGTAGTGGCAGTTTTATGGACAGAGTGGAGAGAGAGTGGCCACTGGAAATCCTGCCAGATGCCCGGGGATAGGAAAGGGAAGACGAAAACAGCTTTCCATTCCCATGACATCACTTCCAACCCTGCTTCTCATTTTATTCTCAACTGTGGTAAAATAAATACAATGTGAAGTCGCCATTTGAGCCACTTTCCAAGTGTACGGTTCAGGAGTATTGAGTGTATTCACATTGATGTGCAACCACCTCTGGGACTTTTTCATCCTGCAGAACTGAGACTCTGTCCCCGTGAACAGTAGCTTCCCATCCTCTCCCCCGGGCCCTGGCAACCTCTGTTCTATCTGTGTCCCTGTGGGTCTGACGACTCTTCATATGAGTGGAATCGTGTGCGTTTGTCTTTTTGCGACTGGCGTATCTCAGTATCGTGTCCCCAAGGTTTGTCCACGTCGTAGCATTACTTTTGAAGGCTGAATGATAGTCCATTGGATGGATGGGCCACATTTTGCTCACCCACTGCCTTGTTCATGGACACTGATGTGGTGTCCACCTTTTGCTTATTGTAACTGCTATGAACACGGGTATACAAATGTCTTTGAGACCCTGTTTTTAATTCTTTTGAGCACATACCCCAAAGTGGGATTGCTGGGTCATCTAGTTCTTTGATTTTTAATTTTCTGAGGAACTGATAAACTGTTTGTTACAGTGCCTGTGCATTTTATATTCTTAGCAATAGTGTATTTTCTCCAGATCCTTGCCAATACCTGTTTCCTTCCTCCCTCCCTCCCTCCCTCCCTCTTTCCCTCTCTCCCTCCCCTCCTTCTTCTTTCTTTCCTAATTTCTTTCTCTCTCTTTCTCTTTCCTCCTCCTCCTCCTTCTTCTTTTTAAAATTTTTTGGGGTAGTAGTCACCTTAATGGGTGTGAGTTGGTGTCTCATTGTAGCTTTGATTTGCATTGGCTAATGATTAGTGATGTTGAGTATCCTCTCGTGACCTTATGGTCCATCTGTATGTTTTCTTTGGAGAAATGTCTGTTCAAGTCTTCTGTCCATTTTTAAATACATTTTGTTGCTGCTTTTGTTGATTTGTAGGAGTTTTTTATGGATGCTAAAACAGCCCCGTTTTGAATACTAACATTCCAGACTGGTGCCCTGAGGCCCTGTTTACTGTCATTGCACAGCTGTGTTGCCTTTATCCAGGGGTCTCAACTGCGGGTGATTTTGTGCCCAGGGGGAATTTGGCAATGTCTAAGCACATCTCTGGTTGTCATAACTGGGTATGAGTGCTATTTGAACATCCTATAATACCCACAAAAGCCCCACAACAAAGAACTATCAGGCTCAGCATGGTAAAGTGCCAAGGTTGAGTAACCTGCTAAAAGCAAGCCACCTGTCCTCTTGAGGATTCTGTTTCCTCACTGTGCAGTGGGAGGGTTGGATTACATGACCTTGAAGGTACTCTACTATTTCAGTCTCTCATGTATTCACTTTCTTTCATCTGCCATCAATTAGAAAAAAAAAAAAAAACACCATACCTTGAAAGGTCCTCCTAGGTCTGTGATGGGCATTTATACCATCTCAAATCCACTCCACCCACACGAGGTCTACCAATTTGTGGAGCTGATGGACCACACTGGCAGGCAGCTGGCATGGGATGGATGTAGGGACAGTAAAACGTGCCCTGTCCACTTGCCTTTTGGCTCTGCCTTGAAGGGACCAGAGCTATGTGATAGGGACAGCAGTGGGCTTGGAGTCACGGGGACCCAGATTTGAACCCTTGATGACCGAACACCCCTGGGACAAGTACGCTTTTTCACCCATCATTCATTCTTCAGCTAACACCACTTAGACTTGTGGGAGCTGAGGCATGAATGAGTCTGGGTCTCCCCCTTGAAGTCTTGAGCAATCCCTCCATCCTCTGAGTGCCAGCGTCTCGTCCTGGAGATGGAGAGTAATAGCAGTTCAGAGGATGATGCAGGAAGTCCCTGAATAGCGCTGGGCACACCGTGGGCGCTCGCTAATGGTTATTGAGCGAAGGAGTGAAAGCCTCTCCTCTGAGAGTCTTCTGCAGTTAAAAAAAAAAATCCAGTTATTTTATGGATTCTGGAAATCTGGTAATGATCCCAATACACAGAAATTCTATTTTATTCTTCATTCTGTTCTCTACCTGCTGGTCCGCATACGGGGAACGACCCCTAAGAATTGTAAATTCCTTTGCAAAGCTTTCAGTCTGGAAATTCTAATCTGAAGGGGGACTGTGAACATATTACATTATTGTTTGCGGGCACTGAAAACATAGGTCCTGTGTGTCCTGTTTGGCATGTCCGTGGTGGTTTCTTGGCACAGATGCGTCCCCAGCACTGGGAGTTCAGTGTGGCTGGAATTGAATCCTAACCTGGTGCCAACCCTCTGCTCCTCATTATTAGCAGCCCCGTCAGAGGCTGTCAATGCTCACAAAGATATGTGGTCAGGGAAAAGCTCCTTTTCATTTAGAGAAAATACCTTCAAGACTTTTCTCAAATTGTTTCTTTCCCGAGTGGCTGGAACGTGGTTATTCATTTAAATATTTACCGTGGGGAAAATCCCCCACCAACTGCAGGATCTCATGTGCTGTGGGATCTGAGACTCACGCAGTCTCCTCTACAGTTTGGAATTACCTTTGAAAACCCTCGCAAAATAGGAAGCTGATGAAGCATCCATCTTTGACAGATCGGGAGAACAAAGCCAGGTGTTTTGGAAGGGAGCCACGGCTGATAGTTAGCAAGGACTGATGGTTTTCCTGTGCCAGGCACCAAGCTCTAGGTGCTCCCATATTATCTCATTGAATTTAAGCAACCCCCCGAGGTAGGAACCACCTTGTGCTGGACACATGAGGAAACTGGGTTGTCAAGGGATTGTGCGTGGTCCGCTGCATGGTCCGTGGTCCACTCCAGCGGATCAGTGGGGAGGCCAGATCTGCTTGATTCCGAGGCTCCCGCTTTTAACCATTCCCTGCTCTATTGCTGTGAATGATACCACACTGGGGGAAAATGCTTGGCTTTTATTATTTATGTGCTTTTTCAGCGTAGGTAGTAGTAAACTCAGAGAGGCCTTTTTGGAGGAAATGGGAAGAAAATGTGTGCACATTTGAAGCTTTTAGGTGTTAGAAATTAGGGGTAGGGACGAGCCCGTGAAAGCTTTCAAGTCACACAGCGGTGGCAGCTGTTGTGCCATAGTTAGGTCAGCACAGCATGTCCTGCGTACTTACCTTTTCAGCTCCAGGTAGGAACACAGTGGAGAGAGGCCGGGAAGTGCCAATGATCCTGGCCTGCTGTGCGCATGGGCCCTGGCTGACGCCCACAGGCTGGGCCCCATGAGAACAACGGGTCAGGTACCGGAGGTGTGGAAGCTCCCTGGCCCGGCCGGGTGCAGGGAAATGGTGAGAGGTTGGGAGTGGTGATTTTGGTTTTGTACTGCTCCTTTTCCCTGATTCCTTCCATCTTCGTGTAAACCAATAAATAGATAAATAGAATAAACTCTTTAAGACTTAATTACAAAAGCAATACATACCTTCATTGTATGTTTAGGAAACAGAGGCAAGCCAACAGAAGAAAACAGAAACAGCCCATGATACTGCCTCCCAGCAGTCAGCAGTAACCACTACCAACCTTCTGGTGTTGGGGCCTCCAGTCACCTTGTACGCACTTACGGATTTGCATGTCTGTCCCTCAAAACACACGCATGCATACACACACACCCAGGCAAACACATTTGGAATATGCAGAAATAGAAAAAAAAATAGGTATTCTTCTCTTAAAGTGTTGTTTTCGTTCATGTATATTTAAAAACCATTTCCTCCGCGTCACATAATCAGCTGTGCACGATTATGTGGACTAGCCAGGGCACAGGTGGACGATTTTGTGTGCGTTTGGCGCACATTGGCTGCTCTGCCGAGTGGACTAGCCAGGGCACAGGTGGTCAGGTGCCCTCCCTTGACCTGAACATGCACCTCCGGCTTCTTGCTCTTTCCTGGTCCTTTGCTACTCCACTGGGTGGCAGCCAGGCAGCTGGCTCGTGCAAGGCGGTGGGGTTCAGGGCAGCAAAGGCACCACGGGGCAGGTCTCTGGGAATTCATGCTGACCCGGCTTTGTGAGGGTGGGACATTTCATGGGCAGGACGTCTGTCTTGGGGTGGGGGTGGTGAGCAAGTGTGGGCGGTCCAGGTGGCAGGCAGGCCCAGGGGCAAGGGGGCAGGCATGGCTGGGGGCACTGAGTAGGCAGGTCCAAGCGCAGTCCCAGGGAAAGCTCAGGCAAAAAGCCAGGGTGGGCTTCGTCTTAGCTCAGCTGCTCTAACAGAAAGGCCAGACGGGGTATGAACAACACGTATGAATTTCTCACAGTCCCAGAGGCTGGAAGTCCAGCCAGGTTTAGACTCGGTATGTGGCGAGGACCCTCTCCCTGGCTCGCAGGCGGCCAGCTCCTCCCTTGTCCTTGCATGCAGGAGGGAGCTCTGGTCTTCCTCCTCTCAGGGCTGCTGGTCCCACCATGGGCCCCATCCTTGTGACCCCATCCATACTCAAAGGCCACAGCTCCTAACACTAGTACCTGGCGGGGAGGGTGGGGACACAGACATACTGTCCACGATAAGCCCAAACCAGAGGACACCTTGACTTCTACACTGTGGACTTTTGGACATTTCGTGTTCCAACATTAACATTAATCCTGGGGCCTTGAGCAGCTGAACTGACTGTGTCTCGCTGCCTCATTCCATGAATGGGACAGTGATTTATGTGGAACTACGCATATTCATGGGCTAGAATGATTAAATTTGTAGTTAAATTTTTTATCAAAAAGCACCTTTATAACTGGTTTTATATATTAAAGGCTACACACTGTGTAGTATCCTGTGGGACACGCGGAGGTTTCCTGGACATGGCTGGGCTGGAAAGCAGGGAGCAGTCCAGTGACTCGCCCACGGCCACAGTTGTGGCTGTGAGACTGGAGCCTGCATCTCCTGGACCCCTTACTTGGGGGATCCTGCCTCCCACCTTCAGATATGTAACATTTTGTGGCATCCTTTGTTCACGAAAGCCCCCTGACTGATCAAAGCCCTGTTCTTGTTCATGCTTCATGGGGATTAGTGCCTGATTAGTGTTTTCCTAGTGAGATACCTTCCGTTTGCTGGAAGTACCCACAGGTTCTTTTTAGGTTTTCAGGAATCCCTAATAGAAAACCAGATACCTGGGAAGTGGGGTTGGCTGGTAGCGTAGCAGAGATGAACTCGAATGGGACGTGGGTGGTGGAGTGCGTTCCAGTCTTTGCTCACTTAACTCGGTGACTACTTGTGACCCCAGGAATGTCATTTAACAGAGTCTCAGTTTCTTAATTTGTCACCTGGGGGCATTGGTGCTTATTCTGAGGGGAATGCAAGAGTCAGACAGTATCACAGATGGAAAGAACTTGCCCAGGTACTTCTCACCTCACAGATGGTCAATAAAGCTTGTTCCCTTCCTGAACGCTCTTTCCCTGTTAGCTGATGTTGTCTAAGGCTGAATGTTTGGACTGAGTGCCCGAGTGTCCCCTCCAGCTCTTGGCTGTTGTCCTGGCCTCTCTGCTGGAGACAGATCTGGCCAGGCCTGACTAAGCCAGCCTCCTGCCGTCCACGATCCTCTCCGTGAGATCCATGGGTCCTTCTCAAACCTGTCATGGGAACCTTCTGGAGGGTGTTGGCTCCAGGAATGTGAGACCCCACCTTTGGCATGTGTTAGCCTTATGTGAGTTTGAATGGATTCCTTGGTGGTCAGCTGTTCTCAGATTTAGGGCTGGAATCTGGCAGATGGTGCCCGGGGTTTTGCAGCAGTATCCTTCATTCCTGTTCCTAAAGCACTTGTGTGTTTGTGGGGCTGAGCCTTGGGTGAAACTCAGCCACTTATGCTACCAAAGTGGATTTTAGTGTCACATCTAGGCATAGATGCCTGGATCATGAGGCTGTAGGGAAGGTGGCTGGATTCCACAGGCAGCATCTGGTTTTCCCAAGGCCTACCAAGGTGGGGGGATGAGGTGTGTTTGATCCCACACCTTTCCTATATGATTGCACAGGATCAGAAGTTCCTGTCTGATTGCACAGAATCGGAGGCTCCTGTCTGATTGCACAGACTTGGACGTTCCTATCTGATTGCACAGAATCCAAGATTCCCATCTGATTGCACACAATTGGAGCTTCCTGTCTGATCTGTCTGATTGCACAGAATTGGAGATTCCTACTTGATTGCACACAATCAGAGGTTCCTAAGTGATTGCACACAATCGGAGGTTCCTGTCTGATTGCACACAGAGGGCCCTCTCTGATTGCACAGAATCGGAGATTCCTAACTGCACAGAATCCAAGATTCCTGGCTGATTGTACACAATCAGAGGCTCCTAACTGGTCGCACACAAGCAGGGGCTCCTATCTGATCGCACGGTTAGAGCTTCCTGTCTGACTGCATACACTCAGGGATCTTTGACGTCAGAAGAGTCCGTAGAGATCACACCTTGCAGCCCCATCATTCGGGAGAGGCAGAGACGGGGGCTCGGGATCCTCAGTCACGTCCTTGAGATGCTTTGCTAGCTGGTGACAGCGGAGCCAGCAGTGAACCCGGACCTCTAGGTGTTTGATCCAGTGCGTTTCAGATCACCACAGGGAGACTTTAAAGCGTGGCTCTCCGGGGGCCGGGGGGGACCAGCCTTTGACTAGTGCCCGCTCGGGGTTAGTAGTTCACGTGTACCTCACACAAGCTGTGTTTCGCGGGAGAGCAGAGGACTGAGCCATTTCCTTCAAGCCACATAATTGAACTCAGGGCTGAGCTCAAAGTGCCTCTCCGGAGTCCTGTCAGCTGCCGCCTGACCTCCCGCCCCTGAGCTCACCTCCCAGCAGCCCTGCGGGGTTGGCATCGTCACCACCATCTCAGGAGGGGCAAACAGGCCCCGAGAAGTTGACAACCTGCCCAAGCTCACAGCACGGAGACTCCGTGGCCGGGTCCGGAAGGTCTCCAGTCCTTTGTCTGTCCCCGAGTCACCCTGTACAAAGACATCTCTGACACATTCGCCCTCCTTGCCGAGGACCCGTGCCCTCCGGAGGAGCTGACCACGCAGAATAATCTCCCGGGCTCCACAACCGCGTGTCGTCTACAGGACGCTCTGTCCCGGGAAGCGTGGGCGGAGGAGCCCGTCCACCTCTTCTTCACCTGCCGCAGCCAGGTCAGCTCAGGTCTCTGGCGTTCCTCTGGAGCCCGCGGCGCAGAGAACCTTGCTCCCCAGGAAGTCCCAGGGCCACCAGTCAGGGGCCAGGTCTCCCAGCGTGGCCGTCCCGGCGCACCTTTGCTCAGGGTCTCAGGTGGAGGCTGTCCACACGACCCGACAGCCGTGCTCACATCTAGCCCCTTAGCCAGGACCTTGTCTCCTGACCGCAGCCGCACGAGCGCAGAAGCTTCTATAACAGCAATGTTGACAAGCGAGCGGTTCTTACGTAGATTCACTTAGTCGTCTAAAGAAATAGAGATGTAACGCATTTTTCGAAAAGCCTAATTTCTGACCCAACCATCCCCCTTTAAATACTTTATTACTTTTTAAAATTGCTTTACATGTCCTCAAGACAAATTATCCCTGCAGTGACAAATGGCTTGCTTGTCCTGGGATCCAATTGTCCTCATAGTTAACTAATGTAAGGGTTTGGGTTTAATATAAAAAAAAGTCTTGGAAAAATGTGTTTTCCTCTGACCCAGTTACTCCGTGCTCTCCCACATTGCATTAGTGGGTGTCACCGTTACGGGACATGCACTGGCCCCTGGGCCCCTGCACCCTCCTCCCTCCTGGGATGGCTGTTGCTGGGTGCAGGGCCCCGCCGAGAGCAGACGCCAACCCGGGGAAATGGCACAGAAAACCATCTGACATAAAGAGTGTCTCTCCGGAGGACTTCTTTAGGAAAAGATAAAAGCCACTTCAGAGATGATTTCCACCCTCCTTTAAGTTGATTTAACCCAAATCTGGCTTGTCCTCCCCACAGGCGCTGGGGGCAGACCCCGGCCTGCAGGCGCTCCCACCTCCGCTCTGCCTCTCGAGGGGCCTCGCTGGCCTCTCCCCTCCCTGCTGCACCTTCTCACTTGTTATGTTCCTTCCTAAAAGGAGATGTGAAGAAAAGAGTTTATTTTTCCCCAGACAGGCCGCACGAAAGAATGCGAGGGATCAAAGCCGTGGATCTAATTGATGCCTTTCAACCACTCATCCGTGTTTTGGCCCATTTAAATATTTTAGCCAATAAATGTCAAGTCAATAAAGCTACCTGGTCTGAGGGTGCTTGTAATTATTCGTAAGAGGATAATTCAATGATCTGGATATTCTCCGCGATGTCCTCCGGGAAGCGCACGCACACACGCGCACACTCACGTGCGCACACACGGACGCGGTGCCCTGGCTTGTCCGGTCTCTGCAAGGCGAGGAAGGTGAACAGGAGCTCCGGGCTGGCCGGCCTGGAGGCAGGGGACGTGACGGCTGGCCAGCCACCTGCACGCCCTCCTCACGCACGTCCCCAGCAAGGACAGCGGTGAGCCGGTGGGGGGACTGGTGTCGCCAGCTGTCCCGCACGTTCCCTCTCCTCTTGGGCTATAGGCTCCCGGAGGCTGGGCGATCTCCCGTTACTCGTCCTGCCCCCACAACCAAGCGTAGCATTGGGCACAGTGGAGACACTCAGACTTTTTGGGGCTTCATGCTTTATTCGTGGTGGGACGTTCTTGTGCCCCTCTGCTCTGCGGTGTGTCCTCAGGCCGGCTCTGGGCTGTGGGGACGGGGCCGGGCTGCACCTGTCTGGCGCCCTCCTTGCCCTCCAGGGGCGGGGTGGTGCCCGTCGGGAGGAGCAGGGGGGCAGCCGTCCTCAGCTCCCTGCCAGCCAGGCTGGCCCCGGGAAGGCCTGCATCCGGGTAACCCCCGCCTTGCCCCTGGGCCTGGGACACCGTTATCAGCCCCCGTGTTTCCTTGTCGGATTTCGCTTCCTCTGGCCCTATATCCCTGTAACCCACACTGTTACAAGCGCCTTTGATAAGCTCCTTTTAATCTCCCCTTTGGAATGTGCCAGTCATTTCTTACTGGGATCCCGACCAATACAATTAAGACTGTTCCGGCTATTGTTGTTTGCTTTTTTTAGAAGATGCTTATTTTTATTCCTTTGAGAAGATAGATCTAGGACGTTAGTGAGGAAATAGCGTTCTCTACTGGGTGGCCAGATTTGCCAGATAATGCAGCCAGTTCCTTCCGTGTCTGAAACCCAAAAGCCTGTGGTCCTGGGGCCTCTCTGCCTGGTGCTGAGCATGTGCCAGGCACGGTGGGTGACGTGAGAAGGCAGGCAGGGTTGCTGCCTCGGGGAGGCCGATGGTCCAGAGCAGAGCACAAGCCTGTACGTCTGTGCTTCTGTGGATTGTCCTGCACCCCCGTTGGGTCCTCTGTGCTGTTGTCAACTGGCCAAGCCCGTCTTCCTTTCTAGATTGGGAGCTTCTCGTGGGCAGACTTGGGTTTTAGTCCTTTTTGCTCTCCCCGTGGCGACAGGAGAGGCTGGCTTCTGAATTCGCATTCAGGAAATATTTGTGGGATGCGGGGTTGAGGGATGCCAACACCAAATTTTACTTCTTTCAGATCCTGGACAGACCCCACACGACTGCAGTCGTGATTCACCTGCCTGGGACCACAGGTTTTAGGGGCCCAGGTGTGGTCTGCCTGGGTCGGAAATGACAGGGTGTAATTTCCCTGAATCCAGTTCAGCATAAACTGCCATACATGGGGTAACAAAGTAAAATGCTAGTTACCGCCTTTAAACATCCCAGAGAAACTAAACCATTAACAGTGGAAGGTTGTCAAACATGTGAAGATCTTCCAAGTGTGTCATGTTTGTCAAGCCGTATGTTGAAATGTGAGCACCGTGCCCGTTCCATTCTGTTAAAAGGAAAGCAACTGTGTAAATGTTCATAAATCTCTCCCATTGTTTGTGATCACGGGTAATGCAGTTTATCTTTTCTGTTTTAGATACCTCAGATCTATATATGATTACCCCTAAAATAATGCACCGTGTTCAGAGTCAAAAAGCCTGGCGTCTCATATCTTGAAAGCCCCATATTTCTAATTTGGGATGGCTGGGGAACTACTCTGCTGAGATGGTATTTTAACTTTTAATATCTTTTTCATTGGATGGAAGGATGAGCATTTTTGGATCTCTTACTCATTAATTAGTAGTATTTCACTCCTATTGAGGAAGAAAAAGGTGTGCACACATTCTCATTTGGAAAATGCATGCCAACATTTTATGAACTGGAAGTAGAACAAACAACTGAGAAAAGTGAAGGCAAAGGAAAAGGGAGTTGAAGAGTAAAAAGTCACATGGCAACAACATCACCATCCTCACCACGACAACCATGTGCATCATCATCACCATCACCACCACCATCACCATCACCATAACCATTATCACCACCCTCACCATGACAACCATGAGCACACCATCACTATCACCATGACAACCCTGAGCATCATGGACCTGAGCATCAGCTTGGCCAATGGGACAAAGCACCTTGATGTCCACAGATGCTTGAAAAGGTGGATGTCTGCCTCTGGACCTCTGTCACTGCCCCGTGAATGTGCAGGGTAGCCTGCTGGGGGGAGCGGGGTCCCCCTGGCTGGGCTGTCTGAGACCATGGTGATGCCCAGAGCCTGGGCAAGTCCAGCCGAGACCAGCAGAGCTGCCCCACAGACAGACATGGTGAGCACTAATCCGTCATTGTCGTTCAGACTGCTGAGTTTGGGTGGTTTGTTACGCAGCGGCGTGAAGGCCGTGGATAACCGATACAGCATGTCTGGAGCTGAAAATGCCCTCCTCCCTGTGCCCCGTCCGGTTTAGCCCTGCTTTTGCCCACTTCTTATGGCCTGAGGCTTGTATAACTCCCTCCAGCTCTAGCGGAATTGTTTCATGAATATAAATTTATGGCTGCCCCTTTCTCATCTCCTAAATGCCCCACTTGAGTACCGGCCACAAAACTGGTGGAGTTCAGTGAAAGATGAAAACAGGAGGCCCTTTGTTGAGAGCTTATTAAGAATTTCAGCCTTAACCCCATGACTGTCAGGCCTTGCAGCCGTGTGGCCGGCCCTGGTTCCATTCCCGCATTTCTCAGTGTCCCCAGGGAGGCACACTCCTTCCGGGGGACGTTCTAGGTGACACCACAGAGGTAATGCTTCTAAGAGGGGCCTCTACACTGGGGTACCAGGTATTTCCCAGGGACATGACACGCCCGATCCGTTTCCCGAAGGTACAGTTCATCACACGCACATCCCGCCATGTGCGTCGGCACTGGGATTACAAATTTTGTTGCAAGTACATTTTTATTTACACAAATACCAATGCTCCTTGTGCGGAGTCTATCCCTCCCTCCCTCTCTCTCTCTCAAGTGCTTATTATGTGCCTGGCACTGTGCTAGCTGCTCCGGGGGCTCAGTCGGGCACCTATCCTACGTGACTAGTACAAATGCAAAGTTGAAAATGAAATGTGAGCACCTTATGAAAGGTGTGAAGTTATAGGAACTCGGAGAAGAAAGATGTCAGTGCACTGGCCTGGGGACTGAGAGGACTTCACGGCGAAGCTCCTGGAATGGGCCCGGCGACACTTCCCGGGCTCTGCCTCCGTCACCGTCTCCAAGACGACTCCCCCATGCCCACTGTCCTGTCATAAATTCCTAGCGCATGAGACCGTCAACCGCAGGGCCCGGTATATGGGGCGACAGAGAGGAAAAGGCAGAGCGATCCCCGCTGAAGTGACCTTCGTGGGAATACTTCTGAAACCCTCCTAGTAAAGCATATCAGAGCCCTACCTGCGGATGTCCTCGCTGTTTCATTTCCCAGAGACTGTCACCCTGTTGACATCTGGGGTGTATTAAAGGATGTCGTTGGCGCAGCTGCTAATTTTCCAGGTGTTGGCATCCTGGAAGACACGAAGCTTTCTGATAGTCTCAGGTGTGGTTTATTTGCACCACTGAGCACCTGAACTTGTCAGATCCCTGTGCCGGTCGACATTCCCCGTCTCGCCTAAGTGTCAGAAAACCCAGGAAGTCTGAGGGGGACAGGCTGTCCTTGCACCTCCCCTGCAGCCCCTCCAGGCTCTGCTCACCTCTGCTGGGCGTCCTTCGTCATCGGGATCCGCCACGAGGCAGCAGGACAGCCACGGGCCGGCAAATGTCACTCGGGCGGGAGGCCACTTTCCCCTCCAGTTCTGGCCCCAGGGAGGCTCTTCTTGGCCTGATTCGGGCCGCGTGTGGCCTGGGGTGGGTGCAGGGGTGCAGCGTCGTGCGTCAAGGGAGACTGCGCCTGGACAAAACGAGCGGAGCAGGACCATCCTAGACTAGGGAGGGGGCGTTCCCCAGAGGGAGGACTTTGGACAGAGCCACAGCCACACTCCTTGGAGCAGAAGGGATCCCCTTCCTAAAATAAGGAGTTTAGAAAGAGAGGAGGGGTCTGCGGAGTGGGCCCCGCATTTGAGGATTTGTCAGGACCTTAGAAGCAGAGGGAGGACGCTTATTTGGTCTGGAGTCAGGTTTTCACGGTTACGCATCCCCAGTATTCGGTGGCAGCGATCAGCCGATCCCCGGCCGTGGGTGTGGGACACGAGCCTGGCCAGGCGGAGCGTGTGGTCCCGGCCCTGAAAGCTACGTGAAGATCAGTAGGGCAACGGGTGACTCGGGGTGTGACTGGGGGTGGGGTCTGGGCTGCGCTCCGTGGACGCCGTGGAGGTGGGGGGGCTTGAGCAGACGGTGGGGCCGTGGGCCTGCGTGGGGCGGGGCTGCCGAGTGCTGTGTCCCCCCGACAGTGGCCTTCTCCCAGGGTGCTCCGAGCCACTCGCGGATGGGGGCCCCCAGGGGCTCCGGGTCCTGCTGTGTCCTTTGGTGCTGTGCTTCAGTACGATGCTGGTGGAGTCGGGGGACGCTGTCCTCAGCATGGTCACATGCCTGCTCTGTGAGCATCACTGCTGAGTGCACCCCTGCCCAGGAAGGGGGGACCCAGGGGTCCCCAAGGTGAGCCCTGGGGGAAAGGGAGGGACCAGGGGGCCCATGGGAAGCCCTGGGGGAAGGGGAGGGCCCAGGGAGTCCCCACGGCGAGCCCTGGAGGAAGGGGAGGGCTCAGGGGGTCCACAGTGAGCCCTGGTGACTGAGACCCACGCTCGCACAGTCTCATTTCCTCAAGCAGTGCCTCTGGCTGACCCCACTGGGGGTGACACGCGGCTGTAGAGTGCAGATGGGTGTGCACGAACGTGTGTGCGTGTGTGAGTGTGAGGAGAGTGTGCGTGTGTTGCTTCTCTTCTGGGAGCAAGACCTGAGCTGAAATCCAGAGCCGCCCCGGCGCCCCGAGAGCCTCCACGGGGAAGGCAATGTGGTCACTGAGCGTCAGGGACGGCGACTGCGGCTGTGACACATGGGCCGGTGGTCACATGCCTGCAGGGGCAGGAGGACATCTTGCTGAGACCGCCCCGGGTGGGAGGTGTGCGGGGCACAGGTCCCGGCCTCGGGAGGTGTCGACGGGAGCCCGCGCCAGGCGTCGCACAGCCTGGCTTCTTGGTGCCGCCCCGACGTGGCCGCGGGACGTGGGCAAGTTCACAGGCCCGTGTGCGCCTCCCAGGGGAGAGACTGCAGCAGATCCCGTGGTTTGAGCCCCATCGGAGGGGTCGGGTTCCATCCGCTCGGTGTCCCCGCGTGTGCGCCACGGGCGGGCCGCTGCGGGAAGGTGCAACACGCGGTCGGCGGCTGGCGGGAGGGAGTTTCTAGGACACACGGGGTTGTCAGAGCAGAGCAACAGCGGCACGCGTGACCCGCAGTCCTTTTCAGACCGGCCACGAAACGGCTCTTGTCGCGCTCCTGAGCCCAGGGCCCTCCTGCCAGCGGGGACAGGGCTCTCAGGTCACAGCCGTGCGGCCTCAGCGGCCGGCGGCCTCCTGGGACTCAGTTTCCTCCCGTGCAGGATCCAAGCACGACCTTGCAGATGCTTTGCAGCCCGCCCACCATGCTGTGCCCGCCCAGCTTCCTTCGCCCACGGGACGCACTCGTGGGGATGTGATCCAGGCCTCGTCTCTGGACCAGTGATCCTCGTCCTCACCCCGGAGGAAGCGCAGAGCACGCAGGGGCCGCGGGAACATGCTCGGACTCAAGACTGGGGGGGAAAGCAGGTGCCACGCGTGTGTCCACCAGGAGGCCGTCTTCGTGAAAGTACAGCCGGCCGCACCTGCAGGGGGAGGCCCCAGGGCGGCGAGCTCGGCGCCTGCTCGCTGCTCCTTCGTCGTCGTCCCCGCTCTGTCCCTTTCTATCATGATGACGCCTTATACGGAGCAGGCAGTCACTTTGTTCGTCCTGCACCTTTCAGGTCTTGGCGTCTGGGGGCGTAATGAGGAGGAGCCCTGCTGCGGGCTAGGAATCGGCACCCAAGACCAGCTCCGGGTCACCCCAGGGCTGATGTTCATTACCTGGGGAGATAAAATCTCTTCCGGGACCTTCGTGAGCGGACCGCAGCCTCCCTGGCTGGCCTTCCCTGGCCGCGTCCCTACCCACAGTGCCGAGAGCCCCAGCTGGGGCCCCTGAGCCGCTGCACCTGCAGAGCGCGGCTGCCACCGCCCCCCCAGCAGCCCGCATCTCCTCCCGCCCCCACCTCTCCCTCCCGAGGCCCCCGACAGGCCATCTCTGGTCTCAATTCTGACCAAAGCAGTGAAATAAAAGGCGGCAGACGCGCCGCCGTGTGCCATAGCCCATCAAACGTTCTGTTTGATGTAAAAGGCAGCCTTGCTTTGATGGTCCCTGCAGCCTGCCCCGCGGAGGACGTGACGTCAGGGCCCACCGCCCGCCGTCCGCCTTCCCCGGCGCCGGCGCAAAGCCTGCGCACAGTAGATGCTCAGTAAAATGTGAGCGGGACACGCTCTGAAACACCGTGGGAGCCACCGGAGCTACTATCGCTTTAGCTCATGTGTTGCCCACTTTTCGAGCTTCGTGTTAGGAGAGACTTCAGATAAGCTCAAAAGGAGAGAAAGCAGCCTCCGTACGGTCAGCTCCGTCACCTGCCTCCAACCAGTACCGACCTTCCATCAACCTGATGCCGCCCACCTACCACTTTCTTTCTTTTGCAAGACTATTTCTGTGCCCGACGCGGGTCCCGCGTTGCACCCGTAAGTACTTCGATGTAGGTCTGTACACCATAAGGATTTTTTTTTTTAAGGTTTTATTTATTTATTCATGAGAGACACAGAGAGAGGCGGAGACCCAGGCAGAGGGAGGAGCAGGCTCCCTGCAGGGAGCCCGACGTGGGACTCGATCCTGGGACCCCGGGGTCACGACCTGAGCCGAAGGCAGACGCTCAACCACTGAGCCACCTGGGGCCCCAAAGGTTTTTCCAGCATAGCCGCGTGACGACGCCTACCCCGCTGTCCCTGCTAATTCCGTATTTATGAAGACACGCAGGCTCGAAGGAGAGGAGACCGTGCAGGCAGGGACCAGGCCACCACGAGGGTGGCAGTCGGGTCAGCAGGGTGTCACGTGGCCCCCGCACCGCTGCCCACTCCGGGGGCGGCTTTACTTAACCTATTGAAATTCTGGGCCTCGGGCCCCTGACTTTGACCGTGAGAGGAGTGGCGCGCTCGGCTGAAGGACGGGGAGCGAGGCGGCGTCTGTAGCACGTAGGGAGGTTGGGTCGGCGTTCTCGGCAGCGGGCAGGGGACCCCTCGGAAGCTGGGCTGCAGGCGCACCTGCTGGGAGCGCCGGCCGTGTCCGGGCTGACGAGCCACCGAGTGGGGCAGGGTCTGGATCAGGGACGGGCCACCCACCATCGGCGCTGGGGCCCCTGGAGGAGACAGCTCACAGCCGTGCTCCCGATCTATTCCCGGATCCGCCAGCCCTGACTGAGGCATCGCTATGGCAACGGAGGGAGGACCGGCCGCGTCCACGGATGAAGCGTGTAAGGCCCCGTAAACAGAGTGACAAGGGACCTCTCCAGCGCCCGCCTCGCGGAGCATCCATTGTTCAGAGACGTGCCTGCGATCGCTCCTTTGCCTTCAAGTGTGTCACTGGCCCAGAACCCGAGGGAGGAGGGCCCAGGGATGCTCAGAGGACCGGAGGGGAGGAGCCAGGAGGCTGCGCACACGCCGCGCTCCCCACGCGCCGGGGCTCAGGTGGGCCGGGGCTGTGCTGGGTGCCCGCGCGGCTCGGGTGTGCATGGTGCCGGCCTGGGGCGCTCCCCGCGGTGGCCGTGGTGCCAGCAGCGATGGTGGTGACAACCGTGTGCTCACCTGTGCTGCACCCAGAGCGGGCAGCGGGCGGCGTCCCGTGCGGCCTGCGGGGGGGCTCACCCCACACCCCACCCTGTGCCCTCCTGGCTGGGCCCCATGCTGGGCACACGGCCTTCCCACGGCTGCCTGCGGAGAGGGCTGCTGTGCCTCAGTGCGCACATACGCACATGCATGCACGTGGGCGCACACACACATACATGCACCCCACACATGCACACCCCCCACATGTGCCACACACATAGACGTGCACACATATACACCTGCACATGCACACACACATGTATACACATGCACACATAGATACAGACATTGCACACACTTGCACACATACCCCAAATGCATGCACATGTACACACCCCACAATGCACACATGAACACATATACCCTCCACATGCACACATGCACACATGCACGCATGTATACATCTCACACATATACACATATACACACGCTACATGTGCATAAGGCACACACACCACATCCATGAACACACACTCCACACCATACACACACAGGCGTACACACAAGCGTACACACCACATGCACATATATATACACGTATACGCTACACACATATATACCTCATGCATGCACACACATACACATGCGTGCACACACACCCTATATGACACTGCACACACCACATACACACACCACACACACCCTATAGACACAGACCGTACACACTCACGTACCCACATACACACATATACGTACACCCCCTGCACACACACACATACATGTGCACACACACACCACACACACCATGCACACACACACAGACTAGCACATACACACGTGCTCATATTTAACTCACATGGGCATTTACTCACCGGATATTTAGTGAATACCTGCTGTGTGATACTGTTCCAAGCTCTGAGGACACAGCCGTGGAAAAAGCACCAAAAGCCCTTGCCCGTGGGACTCGCGTTCTGCTTTACGTAACCCGGTTTACTCATCCTGCTCGGCAAATCTAGCTTCATCGAGGTTTCTCGTTTTCACTGAAAAACGGGCATTTGCACTGGACAAGGTGGCAGGCAGCCTGCGGCGCTGAGATCCTCACTGTTCCCCAGAGCTTCTGAAGGGCGTGGGCAGGGGCCAGTGGGCTGCCTGTGTAATGACTCAGGGCCCAGCCAGCTCTGGGGACAGTGCCATCCCCGGGGGGCTTCCCCTTCTGTTATCCGAGGATCTTCCCACCTCCTGGTGCGTATCCCGTATTCCCTCCATACGTGCACCATCGTGGCTCCAGAAAGATTGAGACTCCCCCAAGGAGGTGGAGCTAAGTGGACGACGGAAGTCAAGCTGACTCCACATGCAGTGCTCCTCACGCATCAGGGCAGACACTGACTGCTACACGTCACGTCCAGGACGATGGGCTCAGACCCTCCTGCCCCTTTCAGGGCCCTCAGACTCCACAGCTGGCTTCTGTCCGCCTGACCCACCCCAAGCCGGAGCACGTGACCTCCCTCCAAGGCAGAAGGAGGAAGGAGGGAAACGCCGTTGGCCAGGCTCCCCGAGCACCTGCGGGCCTCGCTCCTGGCTGCCCACAGCGTGGCTCTGACCTCCGGGGACAGCAGGACCCACTGGGCATCCTTTCATGTGCTCACGGGCGGTGTGTGTGTCTCTTATTTGGAGAGACATTTATTCCAAATCTTTGCTTATCTTTTCATTTGGGTTATTTATGTTTTGTTGTTGAATTGTGGGTGCTCTTTATATGCTCTGGACCCTAGATCCTTATCAGAAGTGTGATTTACAGATATCTCCTCCCATCCTGCAACTTTCCAGTCTTTCAAGGTGTCCTTTGAAGCACGTGAGTTTTTAGTCCTGATGGAGTCTAATTTATCTGTTTTCCCTTTGGTCACTTATGCTTTTGGTGTCACAGCCAAGGACCGCAAGGTCATGGGAATTTACAGGTCCTGTGCTTTCCTGTAAGAATTTAACGTTTCTGGCTCTTAGGGTTTACACTTAGCTTTTTTTTTAATTTTTTATTTATTTATGATAGTCAGAGAGAGAGAGAGAGAGGCAGAGACACAGGCAGAGGGAGAAGCAGGCTCCATGCAGGGAGCCTGACGTGAGATTCGATCCCGGGTCTTCAGGATCGTGCCCTGGGCCAAAGGCAGGCGCCAAACCGTGGCGCCACCCAGGGATCCCTACACTTAGCTTTTTACTCAATCATTTCACGGGGCTCTTGGTGCCGGGGTGGGGCCACCGACTGCACCCTCTCTGGGCTGCTGTGTTGGCCTCCGCATCACGTGGATCACGTGAACCTGGGATTTCTTCCAAATGAGAAGGTGGATGTGATGTGGCTTTCCGAGGCCCCTGGATGGCAGGGTGGCTTCCCAGGCCCCGCAGCCCAGAGTGTCCCCCGGGGCTGCATTAGTCCCGCGTGGTGCTGCCTCTAGGGTCTCAGTCCTCTGGGCTGCACGGATTGCTGTGCCGAGCGGGGTCCTGGCGGGCCTCGTGCCCGGGTCACAGGGCTCCTCTCTCCCTGCCTCTGGACTCCACCGTGCTGTCTCCTGTCTGCTCCCTTCTCCTTGCAGGCGCAGAGGTCCTTCAAGGCCCGTGCTTTTCAGAGGAGCACGTCTCCTGGCCCCTCCGTGAATGGGCTCGATGACCCTGCCCCGGAAGACCTGACCTAAGCACGACCAGGCCTCGTGCCACCTCTCTGATTTCCAGCACGCTTCCAGGCAGCGCTGTCTCTCTCAGTGTCTCTCTGGGTCTCTGCCCCACCCCCCCACATCTCTCTCTTCCCTCCCTCTCTCCCCGCCGACCCTCCCGGCACTGTCCCCGTGACCCTGTCCCCGCTGGGCACGCCCGGCTGCCCTGCGAGTCTGTCTGTTTCTGGACCGTAAGCTCAGTGTCCTGCATCTCCCGAGCCTCGTGAGAGCCTGACCCGTCCTAGGTGCTGTGCCTGCGGGTGACGTGTCGAGGAGCCCCGGTGGGGCCTGGGGAGCACGCTGCTGTTTTTGCTCTAAGTCGAGGAGACTCCCGAGGCCGTGCAGGTGTGGGGGAGCCCGTCGGGGGCTTGATGGGGACACGTTCCTGTTTCCCAAGAGCAGGGCTGTCAGGGGAGCCTCGCAGGCAAGGTTTCCAGAAGCATCTGCGGAGCCGCTCCCGCAGCTTCTCCTACCTTGATATCGCTGCCCTGCCGCCGTCTGGGAGCCCTCGGGGCTGTGTGGGCACAAGAGCATCTTCCTCGTTCTGATGAATCTGATTTGGGGCGTTGGGTCCACGTGGGGCTTCTCGTAGAGGATGGGCCCGCGTGGCCCGTCGAGGCCCGCTTCTAACGGTGCTCCCACGTGGGTGCAGCTGGCTCCTGGGGCGGACGGTTCCTCGGCTCCGGCTCCGCTGGGTTCTGTCGGCAGGACAGTGCTGGCAATGAGGCGGCCTGGCGGACGGCCACGCGGGAGGGACGTGCACAGCCCTGACCCTGCCTACTCCCAGGGCCCTGGGTTCTGGGGATCCAGGAAGTTCTTTTGGACCAGCTGGTTACTGGGATTTTTAGTTAAAAAACTGAAACCCAACTCGTCCCAGTGAGGGCAGAGTCCCCGTCACAGGACCGGGACTGGGATGGGATGGGGCCGAGGGGGCAGCTGGTGCTCAGCAGCAGACTTTCTTCTGCGAGGCCTGGGCATCCTTCAGAAAGCGTCTCAGGCTTCCTGCTGGTGACGATGTGCGAGCTGTTGACTGAGGCTTGGAAAAAAGGACACGGGAGCCCAGAATTGTACCCCAGGTGGTGACGGGCTGCTGAGGAAATGAGTGAGCTGTCTCGCTAGAATCCAGCTCTGAACCAAATGCTCCCTGCCATCCCCCGGCCCCGGGCCTCCTCCTGGGCCCCCCTGGCCCCAGCAGCTGCTCACCGTGGACGCTGCCTGCGGGATCTCTGTGGACAAGGACGAGGAGACTCCGCCAGCAGAGGGCCAGTCAGCTGGTGCTGCCTCTCGACGAAGACCAGGGTGCCGGTTCGCAGCACCCCCAATGACACACTTGAATGTGAGCCCGGAAACTGTGGGACCTGGCGGAGACCTGGAGGCGAGCTCCTTGACATGGGTCTTGGAGATGATATGAGACCAAACACAAAGGCCATCAAAAACAAAGGCCATGGAACAAAAATAAACACGTAGGACCGCATCAAACTGAAAAGGTCCCACTCGGCAAAGGACACAAACCACCAACGACCGTGAGAGGCAACCTGCAGTCGGGAGAAAATGTTTGCAAACCGTCTCTCTGAAAAGAGGTTAGTATCCAAAATATCCAAGAAACTCCTACAGCTCAATACTACAAAGAACAAAAGCCAACCCACAAACTAAAACAGATTAAAGGCCCCGAACAGACATTTCTCCCAAGAAGACACACGGGCGGCCAACAACTCACAAGAAGATGCTCAGTGTCCCTCGTTGTCAGGGGAAAAGCAAGTCAAGACCATGAGGAGGCTCCACCTGACACGGTCGGGATGGGCAGTATCACGGAGGCGCGAGTTCACAGGTGCTGGTGAGGACGTGGGGAAGGGACCCTGGTGCACTGTTGGCGGGAGTGGGAGCTGCTAACCCCGCCTCTGGGTGTTTATCCGGAGGAAATGAAACCATTATCTTGGGGAGATTTTCTGCTACTCAGCCTTAAAAAGGAAGGAATTCCTGAGGCGCCCGGGTGGCTCAGTCGGTTAAGCATCGGACACTTGATTTCAGCTCCGGTCGTGAGCTCAGGGTCCTGGGATTGAGCCCTGCGTCGAGCTCCGTGCTCAGCACAGCTGAGCTTGGGATCTGCTTGGGATTTTCTCTCTCTCCGTCTGCCCCACTCTCTCTCTCTTTCTCTCTCAAATACATTTTTTAAAAAAAGATTTTATTTATTTATTCATGATAGAGAGAGAGAGAGAGAGAGAGAGAGAGAGAGAGAGGCAGAGACACAGGCAGAGGGAGACGCAGGCTCCATGCAGGGAGCCCGATGCAGGACTCCATCCCGAGACCCCAGGGTCACGCCCTGGGCTGAAAGCAGGCGCCAAACCGCTGAGCCACTGAGGGAACCCCCTCAAATAAATAAATCTTAAAAAAAAAAAAGAAGGAATTCCTGTCATTTGCTGCAACATGGGTGAAATTGGAGGGCATGATGCTAAGCGGAATAATCCAGACACACAAAAAAGGCAAATACTGTGTGGTATCACTTACTGACAGAATCTAAAAACAAAACAAAAAAGTTGAATTTGTAGAAAAAGAGAGTAGGAACACGGTTGCCGGGGGTTGGTGTGGGGGAATAGGGAAATAGGAAGAGATTGGGAGGATGGCGCAGGCAGCTGTAGGACGAGTGAGGTCCGAGGGTCTAACGTGTGACACGGCGCGTACGGTTGCTGATGGGTGACGGTGTGGGGGACGGTCGTGTGCGTCGTCCCGACGGTGGGGCTCCTTTCACGCTGCGTGTGCGCGTCACATCGTCACGCTGTGCACTCTAAGTATCGTCTGGTTTTGTCCATTACACCTCAGTGGGGCTGAGCCGCCCACCCCCAACTGCACTCTCTCTCTCTCTTTTTTAAAAGATTTTATTTATTTACTCATGAGAGAGAGAGAGAGGCCGAGACCCAGGCAGAGGGAGAAGCAGGCTCCATGCAGGGAGCCCGACGTGGGACCCGATCCTGCGTCTCCAGGATCACACCTGGGGCCGAAGGTGGTGCCAAAGCACTGAGCCACCCGGGCCGCCCCCACCCGCGCTCTCTTAAGGGCTGTTCCCTGACCTGGTGGTGACTGTACGTGAAAACACCCACAGTCTGCCAAGGGGAGGTGGTATATTTTTGTTCCTGACAGTAGACGCAGGCGTTTGGGCAGAGCGCTAGGAAGCACCTTGCCACCCCCTGTCCGCAAGGGTTTTAGTCCCTGTTTGGCGCAGGGACAGGAGAGCGGGGCCGGGCGGAGACGCGGACAATGCAAGAACGTTGGTGTTCTTCTCCCCACCCCGACCTTCTCGACGGCGGGGCCTGTGAGACTCCGGGGCCCCGGGGATCCCCGTCCTGTCCGGCCTTAACTCCTCCCCTGTGCCCGTGGCGCCGACCTGCCCCGTCCTCGGGGTGAAGTAGATACTTAAACATTGCGTTTTGGGGGGCGCCTGGCCGGCTGGGGAGCCTGCAGTTCTTGCTCTCGGCGTGTGAGTGCGAGCCCCACGTTGGCTGGAGAGGTCACTTAAAATATAACTAAATAAGATCTTTAAAAAAAAAATCATAAAAAAATTGGATTGAGGGAGGGGTCCGTGTGGGGAGGCACCACCGATGCGCCAGCAGATGCCCGACTGGGCCTTTCTTTGTTCTGACCACTGGGTGTCTCAGACTCAAAATTTCTTTAAAAAAATGTCTTGGTGGAGTAAGAATAAAGCTAATTCCTTAGATGTTTAAAAAAAATCCTCACACTATTATGACTTAAGCAATATAATCTCCTCTTCCACAAATCTCTCTTAGTCGAATAAAGACCCGGCCCCTCTCTGTTGAACCGAACGTTCTTTGTTCGCAACCGAGAAACGCTTAGCCGCCCTCGGAGATGCTCCCGGAGGCGGACGGAACATCTCACTGGCTCGTCTGCCGTCGCAACGAGGACAGCATGACGGTCACCAAGGGAAATCCCCGGCGGGGAGGCCAACGCGTTAAAAAAAAAAAAAAATCTCAGGTACAAACATGGGGGATTACCAGTATTTTTTAGATTCAAGTTCATTTTCATAATGGGCTTCATTTTCCTGGGATTTCTGTAGGGTTTTGGCCCCTGCCACGAGGAATAAGCTCTTATCCCACTAATTTAGGGTCGGCCCTTTGTGCTTCTTGTCTTTGGGGCAGGATAAACTGAGAGGGCACCGGGGTGACCCTGTGCTTCTCTGAACCAGGAGCCCTGCGTGCCGTTTGCCTGAACCCAAGCTTTTCTCCTGGGCTGGTCTTTCTCCCGCCCTGTGGGGTCACGGGGCGCAGGGGGCGGAGCACACACTTTAGAGACTGAGACCCAGGTTTGCGTCGTGTTTCTGCCACTTGTGTAACTTCGCTGTGCCTCGGTTTCCCTGTAAACGTGGCTTAACTGACCTGCCTCGCTGGACCCTCGTGTGGGTTAGTGGGGTTCAAGGATCTGCTCTGGGCACCCCGCCTCCCTAGGCCTCCCCCCTCGAGGCAGGACTGGCCTTGCCACTTGCCTGGCAGGATGGTCTCGCTGTGGACGTGGGGCCGCGCCACCACGGTCCATGCGGCAAACGGCTGAGTGGCCCTGTCACTTCCTACCGCCTTGTTCACGGGACCCTGGCACGCCCAGGTCGCCCTCCCCAGACCCGCAGTCCCCAGGGTCCCAGCGCCTCCGGCAGGAGTGACTGGCCTGCCTCTCCCCGGGTGAGCGAGCTGCCATGGGGTCTCGAGGAAGAAGATGCGGGACTTGGGGGCGTCTGCCCGGAGTGTCAGCGCCCAGGGGAGAGGTGAGGGGGCAGCTGCATGGGAAGCCCTGGGAAGCCGTTGGGCACCCCGGGTGTGATGGGGTGCCCCCACCCTGATGTCGGAGGGAGCACAGCACGCACGAGGGCAGCTGGGGACACCTGCAGGGGAGCTTAGCCTGCTGGGGGTGGCGGCTTCGGGGCACGCCTCTGCCCCTGGTCCTTGCGATGCACAATCCTGTGATGCCCCTCGGGGCCCTGGGAGGACCCGGCCTGAATGCTTGTCACAGCCCCTAAGCGGCCCTCCTCCCTGCATGTCCCCCAGCCCTGCACAACGCCCCACGCCCAGGATGCCTCCCGCGTCACCGACCTGCACGCGGTCACCGTGTCCGACGCGGGAGGGCGAGCCCAGTGAAGCTTACCTGGTGCCCAGGTTTGGTTTCCCGGGAGCGGCGATGTGTCCGACCTGCACCGGGAGCCTGGGTGGGACGAGGCGGGGAGGAAAACGTGAAGTGAGGGGGAGAGGGGACCTCCAGCCGGAACGTCGCCGCAGCCTGGGGCCTGGGGCTTGGGGCCTGGGAGCAAGGCGCTGGCTCCTCTGTACCTTCAGTGGGCGGCACAGTCGGTGGTCGGTGGGGCCACGTGCCAGCCCCCCGGCCCTGACCGAGACCTGAGGCTTTACCCGCCGGGGCGGAGGTGGCACCAAGTCCACGGGCCGCGTGCAGCCCAACCCGGGTCCCGTGAGTGCCCACTCTGGGCTGATTTCACTCGGCGGCGGCAGCGCCCCTGGCTGCAGAGGGGACTACGCGGCCCCGAAACCACAGGGTCCTCTCGGCCCCTTACAGAACGCCTTGGCCAACGGCTCTTCTGGGAGCTGCCGAGCCGGCGGGAGGCAGTAAGTGGGGGTGACCTGGGCCAGGGGGTGTCAGCGGTGTGGCCAGGACACTCAGAGCTGCGGGCAGCAGCCGGAGGGCGTAGGAGGTCAGGACATGGAAGGAAGACGGTGCCTGTGGGGCTGGAGGGGAGGGCAGGCCCCGGGCGCAGGGGGAGAAAGGGCAACCAGGGGGACCAGGAGGGGAGGGCAGGGCCCGGGCATAGGGGGAGGAAGGGTGACCAGGGGGACCCTGAGGGGACGGCAGGGCCTGGGCACAGGGGACGAGAGGCGACCGGGGGACCGGGAGAACAGCACGTGCACACCAGCGGGGGCCCAGCCCGTGGGGTGGTTCTCTGGGCCAGGCTGGCTTCTCCCGGGGCCACTGTTCCCCCGTGACCAGGGCCCCGTGGTCACTGGGGGCCGCGAGGCAGGACAGCACGAGAAGGGCCACTGTCCCGGGAGCTCGGCCCGTTGCAAAGGCCCACGGGCCACGTGTGTTAGTGGCCTGGAAGCAGCTGGTGGCCTGAGGAGGCGGCGGCCCGGGCAGCGGGAGGGGTCCCGCGTTTGTCCCCGACCCGGAGAAGCCCCAGGGGCCCGGCGCTGTGCATGGAGGACCCGCCCGCCGCTCCTGGGGTGCAGCCAGGCATGTCACCCCATGTCCCTGATGCCCTGGGTCGCCTGCTGTGAACCAGGGCCTGGGAGCAGAGACCTTTGTTCCGCCTCGGCCGTGCTTGAAAGAGCAACAGGTGCAAACTGGCGTGTGCTGTTCTCAGCCCGGGAGCTTACACTCGCGCCGTTCGCCGTCTGCGTCACGCGTGGGCTCGCCGCTCCCGCCCCTCATCGGTCACTTGGGCTGCGTGTTATTTGGTGATGTGGCACCCAGTAGTGGGCCTTGCCACCCCCGCCCCCCGGACCAAACTCTAACCCGACTGTACCTTCTGACTCTGCACACGAAGTTTTATGAGGACAGTGGCCGCTGGGATTCCTAGATTTAAGCCAAAGGGAAGTCCCTATAAATATTTTGGAATCTTTTACTTAATTTGTCGCAGCACAGAAATCACTTCCCATATCATACGAGATCATGTGAGTCTGAAAGTCAAAAATAAAAAGTGCAATTAGAATCTGCATCTTGGTTTTCCTGGCCACGTAATCATTTGATGTGACTAAAGCTTTAGAGGCATTAACTATTTTTCTATTAGAAAAAATACCGGCTGATCTTTCTGGCTGGAAGGTGGTCACTGCGGGACCTTCGTCCCCAGGCCTTAGATCGCGGCCGCAGGTGGAGCGGCTGTGCCGTCCGCCCGCTGTCCTGCGTGGACGCGCGCCTGCCCTGGACGCCTGGTCCGAGCTCGTATCCCTCTGTCCCCGCCCTGCTGTCCCCCTCCTCGGGGATCCCATTGGCTCCCAGGGCTGCGGGATCCGGACCGCTGGTCCCCACGCGCCTCTCCTGCCCCGACTCCCCCGGGCCGCCTGCTTTGTGTCTGGCACACGTCTGTGAACCCCGCTGGGAGGCACCTGTGCAGCCGTCTGCGTCCCGGCGCCACCACCCGCCAGATCACGGGCCAGAAACCTGAGGGTCACCCCGCTTTCCCCCTTTGCGCTCAGCTCCAGGTGTCAGTCCCGCCGGCCGACCCCACCCACCATCGCTCAGAGGCCCACCCGTGCTCCTTCCGGCCATTAGCTGGGGCGCGGCCTGGTGACAGCTCCCCACCCGATGGCTCCCCCTCTGTCCTTACAGCCCTTGCTTCCTGCGGGAACCATAATTATCTCTTTAAAATGTAAATTACTTCCCATCACTGCCCCTCTGAAAGCCCTCTTAATAGTCTTCTCTCACACTTGGAACGAAATCCCAAATCCTTACCCTGATCTGTAGGGCCTCACATGGCCTGGTGTGAGTTTTTCCTTAAAATCCGCTGCACGGCCGCTAACCCTGCGTCCACTAAAATCCCCGTGGTCGGTGCTAGTGTTCTATCGCTCCGGTTCAGATGTCACTTGCTATATTAAGATGATAAAGCACATATTTATGTATTTTAATCAATAAATTATGCTACTGGTAGGGCCCTTACATATTTAAACTATTCTAATGGATCTTCTTGAAATATCATTAAAGACAGTATATCCTCGACATCCGTCTCGGGAACACGGACTTGTGGGAAGTTCCCTGCATCGTGGCTACAAAGGCAGCTTTTTTTTTTTTTTTTTCTGGGCCTCTTGACGTAATTGGGTGAAGTGTCCCCCTCACCCTGCGTTCTTGGCCTTCTTGCTCCCCGAGGGTCACCCCACTGGCTTCTTTTCCTTCCTTCTCCAAGTCCTTTGTAAGTTTTCGAATAATCTTGTCTAGGGGCGCCCGGGGGGCTCCGTGGTTGAGCGTCTGCCTTGGGCTCAGGGCGTGACCCCGGGTCCCAGGATCACGTCCCACGTCGGGTTTCCCGTAGGGAGCCTGCTTCTCCCGCTGCCTGTGTCTCTGCCCCTCTCTCCGCGTCTCCCATGAATGAATGAATGAATGAATGAATGAATAAATAAATCTTTTTATAAAAGCATCATCTTGTCTGTATACACAAGAGTGCCGGTGGGCAGTGCATTAATCTAGGAGCCCGTCTGGAGGCCGTCGGCATCTTTGCTGTGTCGCGTCTGCCAATCCGCGACCGCGGCACGTCTCCGCGTTGCGTTTATCTCCTCTGATTGTTTCTTCAGCATTTTGTCGCCGTCAGCTTACAAGGCCTGTACAGCTTTTGTCAGGTCTGCACCTAAGTATTTCATCCTGGGCGCGATTGCGCGCGGTGCTGTGTTTTACTCTCAGCGGTTGGCCGTTCAGGGCTGCTGTGGACAAAGACAGCGGATCTCTGCCCCTCCGAGCCCGTCTCCCGCGAACTTCCCCAAGTCACTATTAGCGCTCGGAGCTTTTTGCGGGTTCTGGGGACTCTGGGCACGGACCATCCTGCTGTCTACAAGTAGAGACCATTTTATTCTCTCCTTCCCGGTCTGCGTGCTTTCGTTCACTTTTCTTGCCTCGTTGCATTGGCCTGGTTTCCCGGCCCCATCCCAACGGAACGGGCATCTTTGCCTTGTTCCCAAAGTTCTGAGCGAGCATTCAGCCCTTCACCACCGAGTATGGAGTCAGCTTCGGCTGATGGTAGACGTTTGTATTTTAAGTTGAGCAAGTTCCCGTCCATTCTAACTTTCCTGGGAGGCTATCATGAATGGATGTCATTTTTTTTTTCAAAGGTCTTTTCTACATCGATTGATACGACCGTATGATTTTTATTTTTCAGCATGACGATATGGTGGATTACACTGATTTTTTTTGTTTTCTTTCTTTTTTTTTAATTGACAGACTTTTTACATCTTTATTATTGAGTTTTGAATTCACTCTTGTTTTTGGTACACAGGTATTCTTGCTTATTAAGTTTTTTAAAAAAGATTTTAGCTATTTATTTGAGAGACAGAGAGTGGGGAGGAGGAGCAGAGGGAGAGGGACCAGAGGACTCCGTGCTGAGTGCGGAGCCTGCCGTGGGGCTCAATCTCACGACCCCAAGGTCATGACCCGAACTAAAATCAAGAGTCCGACATTCAAGTGACTGAGCCACCCAGGTGCCCCTTGTACTTTTAATTTTTTTCTTTTTTATTTATTTTTATTTTTTTCCTTGTACTTTTTAAATTTCAATTCCAGCATAGTTAGTGTACAGTTTCGTATTAGTTTTAAATTTATGATGTAGTGACTCAGTAATTCCAGGCATTATTCAGTGCTCATTATCATAAGTGTTCCCTTGATCCCCATCACCTATTTCACTTGTCCCCCCACCCACCTCTCCTCTGGTAACTGGCAGAAAATAGGAAAAGACATTTGTTCAAAGACAGCATATAGATGGCTAACCCTGATTGGTTTTTGAGTATTGAACCAGCTTTGCATTCCAAAAACAATTGTAGTAGGTTGTGGTATTTAATTATTTTCCTATTGTGCTGAACTCTGTTCCTCTGCTGAAACTTTTTTTTTTTTCTATTTGTTTCTAGTGTATCTGTGCTTGTGGAGACAGTTTTATCATGGCTGTTTTAAAATCCTCATTAGAGAATTCTCACACGTTGGTCATTTCGGTTTTGGTGTCTACTCATTGTCTTTCTTCATTCAGTCTGAGATGTTCTTGGCGTTTAATATGACAAGTGGTTTTTGATTGAATCCTGGACGACTGGGGTATGATGGGATCGTACTGGACATTGTTAAGTGTCTGTCTCTGCTTGCTTGGCAGGGAAAGGGAAGTGCTGCCTCTTTCCTGCCCAGCAGGAGCATAACCTTGGCCCCTGTGACATGGAGATGGGGGATCCCTGTGTGCTGCTGGGCAGAGGTGGGGGTGTGACTCCCCAGTGGGCCCCATTGATTCCTCTGGGCAGGGGATGCCAGGACTGCCCTCCACATGGCCTCCACTGACACCACGATTGGTTGATGGTGAAGGGGGTCACCACAAGGACCATGAGGTAGCCTTTGTCCTGTTTTGCCTGTATCTTTTCCAGGACCAATAGCAGTTTTTGCAAATAGCTTTGGGAGACCCAGGGGGACCATGCCATACATATCTGGTGGGGACGTCCCAGTCAGCAAGCCTCTGGGGTCTGTGCCCAGTGGAGAGCATGGTCTCTGGTAATCAGGCGCCAGGGTTCAAATCCCAGCTCTGCCGTTTGTGGCAGGGGGACCTCAAGTACGTTGCTAAACCTCAGTACTTCGGTGACTTGTTCCGTAAGGTGAGGTGATAATAAGGTTGTAGGGCAGGCACATGAGCTAATAATGTATAAACTGCTTAGAAGGGTACCTGGCATGGGGGACGAGGTACATGAGTGTTTGCTATGACCGTTGTTATCAGTGCCACCTGGTTAGTGACCTGGGACGTCGCCCTCTGACCCGCCTCCCCTGGGCTCTCTGTGGTCACCTGGCCGTTTAGGGCCACTGCAAAGGCTGCCTGGATGTGTCCGGGCTGAGGACTAGGATCTGATGTGTGAACAGGAACCACCCAGAGTGTGGACGGTGGTTCTTATGACAGCCGACAGCTGTGCAGGCCAGGGTGGCCAAGCCCTCACGGGTGTCGCTGTGCATTCCTGTGTTAACCACCACCCCCACATAGTGCCGCTCCTCATCCCAGGCAAACCCAACCACTTCTGCCCGTTTGTGGGAGCACGCGCCTCCCAAATATCACGTGGCTGATGCTCTCCTTCCCACATTCTTCCCAGCCACTGTCCAAAGTCCTGAATCTCCAACTCAGCTTCTAGCTCCAGGAGACGCTTCCACGGTTCACACAAGACTGAGGACCTTAGAAGTGGTCACTCCATCGTCTGTCCCCTTCATGTTTCCCGTGTCCTTTGCTCCTGCCCCTGAGGATGATGGTTCACCCTACCAGGTGTCTGGAAGTGTCCAGACTGCGTGAATCCAGGGCAGGTTAGGTTCTGGGGCTGCCATGACCAATGACCACCAACTGGGTGCTTACAACAACTGCTCTGGAGGCTGGAAGTCAGGGCAAAGTGCCAGCAGGGTTGGTTCCCTCCAAGACCTTGAGGGAGATGGCGGGAGAGTGTTGCAGCCTCTGGAGACTCTGGGATTTCTTGGTGTTCCTTGGCTTCTGCAGGCACCACACGTCGCTCCTGGCTCTGCCTCCTTGGCACGTGGTCCTCCTCCTGTGTGTCTCTGCACCCAAAGTCCTTCTTGATGTAAGGACCCCCTTTGACTGGATTAAGGGCCACCCTCCTCCTGGACGTGTGCAAAGACCTGTGGTCACATTCCCAGGTGCCTGGGACTACGATGTTGTCACAGCTTTTCGGGGGACCCAGTTCCACCCCCAACAAGGGCTAACGGTGATGATGCCACATGGGACCTCTGCTGAGTCCGGAATGTCACCCCAGCAGCAATGTGTGGAGAGTTTGGGATGGGGGAGCATCCTGGGCATGGGAATATGGGTAGAGACACTGTTGACGTTGTCCCAGAAAGAGACAGAGCCCTGAACCAACCAGTGGGGCTTGGGGTAGATCGTTTTGTCTCTTTAAAATTTTGTGTCCCAAACGCCGAGCCTTGGGAGCCTTGTTCTGCCCTCCCCTTCGGAGCCAGGTATGTGAGCTCTGCACGCGGGCGTTTCCTGTGCTCTTCCCTGTTCCGCGGGAGGCCTCGCTTATCACGCCGTCCATGACGGAGGCTGAGCAGCTGTGCATCTGGGCTGGCGGGAGCCGAGTTTGTTTATGTAAATTTTGTTTTATTTTAGTCTTTCCAATGACTGCCTTGGGGCTTTAGTTCTGAGCCAAGGGCAGGAAAGAAAAGCCTTTATCGCTGAGATGTAGGCGTTGGGATAATACGTGGAGCAAACATCACCGCGCACCTAGCGAGCCTTTCCTGAGCAGCTCACCTTCCCCAGTGCTTCCCGGAGAAACAGACACTGTCCCCACCTGGGGCGGGTCTGTCAAACGTGACTGTTCTCTTTCATTTCCACAGCTTTATTTAGCTTCTGAAAATTTCCTTTAAATATATTATGTCATTCCAGTGTCTGTTTCCTTCCTTTATAATTATTCTTGGGCCAGGCTGCAGCAAAGGGAAAACACGCAACAGCAACGATGGGTTTGTAGGCAATTATTTTCTTACAAATTCTTCTATTCTAAATTCAGGCGAGTCTTCCCGAATCTCATCTGTGAGGTGGATGGCCGGGAGAAGGATCCGGGCCTCAGCGAAACACGCTCAATTATATCCACCGGGGCACGTCTCGCCGGTGAGAGGTCCTTTGGCCTCCCGAGGGCAGATAGAGGGTCTCATGTCTGTGATGACGATGCACGGCTACCAAGACGAGCCCTCGAACGCGGGGCTTTAAGCTGAAAGTGTTACTCACGTGGGGCCGTGCACGCCGAGGGAGGTGGGCCTCTCCGTTTCTCCACCTTCCTGCCCGTGTCCTGGCGCGGCCGTGACACATCCCCACGGAACGTTGTTGTCTCACAGTTTTGGAGACCAGAAGTCTGAAAGCCAGGTGCTGGTGGGCCGCGCCCCCGCGAGCTGCAGGGAGCACCACCTCCTTGGCTGGTGGCCTCCTCCCCCAGTCTTCACCGCCAGGGCTTTCAGACCCCTCTCTGCCCCATCTTCACGCGGTCTTCCCCGTGCATGTGTCAGACCTCCCTCTGCCTCTCTCCACAGAGACCCCCGAGACTCCATTTGGTTCTCCCCAGACCCCCAAGCTGTCCTATCCCACCTCGAGACCCGGGCCTTGACGCCACGGCAGGCCCAGGGACCAGGAGCTGCTATCCCCATTCCCTGCTATTACTGAGCCCACTGCACCCTGGCCGAGGTCGGGGTGTGGGGTTGGGGGAATCGGAGGGGCCAGAAGTCTTCATGCCCCTGTGCCTTTGGGGTTCGGTTGTAGCCAGTGCTGTGTTGGGTTTTATGCTCCCTGGGCCTTGTCTCTGTTTGTTGGGAGGCAGGGCTGGGCTGGCTCAGGTGGCGGCCGGGCCGTCATGGGTTCATTTGTAAGATGGAGACGGTGGCGGGAACGTGCCTCCTTGGGTTGTTGTGAGGACACATGAGGATTTCAGCACAGGTGAATGTGCAGCGCTGGCCGAGCCCGCTCGCTGGGATGGCCCACCCTGGCCGCCAGTCCCTGGCCGCATCCAGCACACCTGAGCCCCTGCAGCCTGCCCTAAGAATTACCCTGAAATATCCTTTATGTCCAGACGAGCACGGAGGCGCACGTACAGCCGAGTGAGTAAAGCGCCCACCCTCGTTTCCGAAATGGGACATTGCCTGATTCTGCGGCCCGTGTTCCCCGCGTCCCTGTCGCCCAGGGGACTGGCTGTCTACCTTCCACGTGTTGTGTCAAGCAGCTCCTGGCTTGTCTCTAACGGACATCACTCTGGAAACTTCCAGCGGTCTAGTTCCGCTGCTTCCGATCTGCAAATAAAATGAATAATACGGCACAAGTTCATCACTGACTTGCCTTCGTCTGCCTCACCATCGGCGTGGCGGTTCACGCGTGCTCCCGGGCGAGGCTGTGCCTACTGATCTCTGGTGTTCCGGTCACTGTGGGACGCTGTCCCATCCCACGCCGGATTTGCGGTTGGGGAAGAGCGAGCGCTGGTCCGAGGGCCCCTGTTGGCGCCTCCCGGGAGCGTGAGCTGGAGTCCCCTGGGGCGTGCGTCTGGGACGTGGCTGGGTGCGGGGACGTCGGCCGAACGGAGTAAGGCCAAATTGCTTTCTCCAAAGTGGGGGTGTCAGCCAGCACCTCCTCCAGCAGCCGACGGGGATCGGTCGTTCCACGTGTATGGAGGAGTGTTTCCAGCTGTGTCTCGGGGAGGCGCGTCCCTGTCTCCCCGTGACTTGCAGGCCCTCCCTGTTGGCGAAGCCACGTCCCTGCCTCGTTGGGAGGCTCGGCCTGGCGTCAGGAGGGTCAAGTTTCCAAGTTTCCATCAGCAGCGAGACCTGCCTCCCCCCCACCCCGTCCAGATCTCCTGCCCTCCCCTCCCCGCCCTGGCCACCGTGTCCCGTGAACAGGCCCCTGGGACTTGGGCTTGCTCACTACGGGGCAAACACTCCCACGACTCTGTCGACGCTGGATTTCCCCAGACTTTAGCCTCTCGGGTTGAGCGATGAATTTGCTTTCCCAAATCAGTCACGGAGGTGAGGTTATGCTTTGTTGTCCTCTCTCTGACCACTGGGGTTTCTGCGTCTGTGATGGGCCAGTTCCCGCCTTTTGCTCCGTTCCCTGTTATTCCCTGTGGACTTACGGGGGTGCCGTATGCGGTCCGGACCCTGCCCTTCGGTTGGACGCGTGTGTGTTACAAATACCTTGTCCTATTTTGTGCATGGTCTCTTCATTCGCTTTAGGGTGTCTTTAGGCAACAGAAATTCTTAATTTTAAAGTTAAATCGACCAGTTTTTCCCTCTGGTTTTTGTTTTTTTGCTTCCGTCTGTAAGAAACCCTTTCTTACCCCTAAAGCCATAATGCAATTCTGTATTTTCTTCAACTCTGTGTATAGTTCTGCTTGAGGTCATTGATGGATCTGGAATTTACTTTTGCATGGGGTATACAGTAAGGATCTATATTTATCTTTTTCTGTAAGTATGGAAACAGTCATCACAGCTCTATTTGTTGAATGGCCCATTTTTTCCCCACTGACTTTCCATGTGATTCCTGCCACGTGTCAAGCCCTTGTGAGTGTGTCACACAGGCCTGGGTGTCCCTCCCGGCCAAGGGTTGGTGGGTCAGCTCTGGGCCTACACCTCAGTTTATTGGAGGACGTGTTTTGCCATTGGCAAGGGCCCTGCTCCCCTGCTTTCACTCACTTTTATGAATTCCAAATTGTCTTGGCAATTCTTGGCTCTTTTGTCCTTGGTATAAACTTTAGAATTAGCTTATCAAGTTCTATAAAGATTCCATAGGATTTTAATAGGAATTGCAATGAACTTCTACATTAATTTAGAATTAATACAGTGTCTAGGATACTGACCCTTCTTAAACATGCACATTATATATGCGCATCTCATCAGAGACAAACAAAGCCGGACACTAATTAAAGTGGACAAGACAGATTTTAATCAGTGACACACTAATGCAAAAGGGAAAGAGTCCGGCATGAACGGAACTTGACTTGCAGAGGACCAGGCATTTTATCTATATCTATCTATCTGTCTATCTGTCTATCTATCTATCTATCAATCATCTATTTTTGTGGTATGTTAGATTCCTTTTCTTTTTTTTTTTTTTTTTTTTTAGTTTTTATCTTACTTCCAGTTAGTTAACATACAGTCTTATGTTAGTTTCAGGCGTACCATACAGTGATTCCACATCTCCACGCATCACCTGCTGCTCACCGTAACAGGTGCCTCCTTCATTCCCTCATTTCCATCACCTGTTGCCTCCCCCGCCCCGCCCCGCCCCCATAATGTCAGCGTGTTCTCAGTCATCAGGAGTCTGTTTCTTGATTTCTCTCTCTCCCTCTCTCTTTCCCCACTTTGCTATTTGTTTTGTTTCCTAAATTCCACATATAAGTGAAATCATATGGTATTTGTCTTCCTCTGACTGGCTTATTTCGCTCAGTGTCATACTCTCTAGCTCCATCCATGTTTTTGCAAATGGTAAGGTTTTTTTATGGCTGAGTAATACTCCATTGTGTACAGACACCACATCTTCTTTATCCACTCATCAGTCGGTGGACACTTGGGCTGCTTCCATGTCTTAGCCATTGTAGATAACGCTGTTCTACACAGTGGGGTGCGTATATCCCTTTGAATTAGTGTTTCTGTATATTTTGGGTAAATCCTACTACTATATCTAGTAGTGGGATTACTGGATCGTAGAGCAGCTCTACAGCTCTATTTTTAACTTTTCTAGGACCCTCCACACTGTTCTCCAGAGTGGCTGCACCAGTTGGCATTCCCACCAACAGCATAAGAGGGCTCCCCTTTCTCCGCATCCTCGCCAACGCCTGTTTCTTATGGTGTTGATTTTAGCCGTTCTGACAGGTAAGAGGTGATATCTTATTATATAATTTTGATTGTGTTTCCCTGATGACCAGGGATGTTGAGCATCTTTTCATATATCTGTTGGCCATCTATGTGTCTTCTTGGGAGAAATGTCTGCTCATGTGTTCTGCCCATTTTTAAATTGGATTATTTGGGTTTTTTGGGGTGTTGAGTTTTATACGTTCTTTCTCTATTTTGAATACTAACCATTTATGAGATCTGCCATTTGCAAGTATCTCTCCCATTCTGTAGGTTGTCTTTTAGTTTTGTTGACTGTTTCCTCTGCTGTGCAGGAGCCTTTTTATGATGTAGTCCCACTGGTTTATTTTTGCTTTTGTTTCCTTTGCCTCAGGAGTTGCAATGACTGATGTCAAAGAGGTTAATACTGCCTGTGTTCTCTTCTAGGATTTTTATGGTTTCAGGATTCCATTTAGGTCTCCAATCCATTTTGAATGTATTTTTGTGTATAGTGTAAGAATACAGTCCAGTTTTTTTCTTTTGCATGTAGCTGTCCAGTTTTTCTAGCATCATTTGTTGAAGAGACTGTCCTTTGCCCATTGTGTATTCTTTCCTGCTTTGTAAAAGATTAGTTGACCATATATTTGTGGGTTTGTTTTTGGGTTTCCTGTTATGTTCCATTGGTCTATGTGTCTGGTTTTGTTCCAATACCATACTATTTTGACGACTACAGCATTGTAATATAACTTGAAATCTAGAGTTGTGATGTACTCTTTCCAGCTTTTCTTTTCTTTTATAAGATTGCTTGGCTATTTGTTGTGTTTTGTGGTTCCATACACATTTTAGAATTATGTGTTCTAGTTCTGTGAAAAATGCTGTTAGTATTTTGATAGGGATTGCACCGAATGTGTTGATTGCTTTGGCTATAAACATTTTACCAATATTTGTTCTTCCAATCCATGAACGTGGAATATCTTTCTATTTCTTTGTGTTGTCTTCAGTTTCTTTCATCAGTGTTTTATAGTTTTCAGACTATCTGTCTTTTATCTCTGGGTTAGGTTTATTTCTATGTGTCTTATTCTCTTTGGTTCAATTTTAAATGGGACTTAAAAAATTCTATTTCTGCTGTTTCATTATTGATGCACAGAAATGCCAAAAGATTTCTACACATTGATTTTTGTATCCTTTGACTTCACTGAATTTGTTTGTAGTTCTAGCAATTTTTTGGTGGAGTCTTTTGGGTTTTCTATATGTAGTATCATGTCATCTGCAAACAGTGGAAGTTTGGCTTCTTCCTAACCAATTTGGATGCCTTTTTATTTCTTTTTCTTGTCTGATTGCTGTGGCTAGGACTTCCAGTGCTATGTTGAATAAAAATGGTGAGAGTGGACATTCTTGTCTTCTTCTTGACCTTAAGGGAAAAGCTCTCAGTTTTTCTTCGTTAAGTATAATGTTAGCTGTGGGTTTTTCATACATGCCCTCTATTATGTTGAGTTATGTTGCCTCTAAACTCACTTTGTTGAGGTTTTAACATGAATGGATGTTGTACTTTGTCAGTGCTTTTTCTGCAACTATTGAAATGATCATATGGATTTTATCCTTTCTTTTATTGATGTGATGTATCACATTGATTGTTTTTGCATATATTGAGCCACCTTTACAACCCAGGAATAAATCCCACTTGATTGTGATAAGTGATTTTTTAAATATACTGTTGGGTTTGGTTTGCTAGAATTTTATTGAGGATTTTTGCATCTGTGTTCATCAGGAGTAGTGGCCTGTAGTTTTCTTTATCAGTGGTGACTTTATCTGGATTTGGTATCAGGGTAATGCTGACCTCACAGAATGAACTTGAAAGTTTTCTTTCTTTTTCTATTTTATGGAATAGTTTGAGAGGACTAGGTATTAACTCTGCTCTAAATGTTTCATAGAATTCCCCTGTGAAGACATCTGGTCTCGGACTTTTGTCTGTTGAGAGATTTTTGATTATTGATTCAATTTCTTTGCTGGTTATTGGCCTGTTAAAGTTTTCTATTTCTTCCTGTTTCAGTTTTGGTAGTTTTTATGTTTCTAGGAATTTATCCATTTCTTCTCAGTTCTCAAATATGTTGACATATAGCTTTTCATAATATTCTCTTATAATTGTTTGTATTTCTGTGCTGTTGATTTTATTTCTTCTTTCTCATTAGTGATTTTATTTATTTGGGTTCTTTCTCTTTTTTCCTTAGAGATTTATCAGTTTTATTGATGGTTTTTTTCAAAGAACCAGCTCCTGGTTTCATTGATCTGTTCTACTGTTTTTGTTTGTTTCTATATCATTTATTTATACTCTAATCTTTATTATTTCCTTCCTTCTGCTGGTTGTGGGTTTTGCCTGTTCTTATTTTTAGGTGTAAAGTTAGGTCGTTTATTTGATATTTTTCTTACTTCATGAGTTAGGCCTGTATTGCTATACACTTCCCTCTTAGAACCGCTTTTGCTTCATCTGAAAGGTTTTGGCCCATCATGTTTTCATTTTTATTTGTTTCCATGTAATTTTTAATTTCTTTTTTATTTCCTGACTAACCCAATCATTGTTTAATAGCATGTTGTTTAATGTCCATGTATTTGTGGTTTTTCCAGATTTTTTCTTGTGGTTGATTTCTAGTTCTGTAGTGTTGTGGTCAGAAAAGATGCCTGGTATGACTTTGATCTTCTCAAATTTGTTGGGACTTGTTTTGTGGCTTAATATATGACGAATTCTAGAGAATATCCTGTGTGAACTGAAAAGAATGTACCATCTATTTTAGGATGGAATGTTCTGAAATATCTGTTAAGTCCATCTTATGTTTCAATATGTCATTCAAAGCCATTGTTTCCTCATTGATTCTCTGTTTGGATGATCTGTACATTGATTAAGTGGAATATTAAAGGCCTCTACTATTATTGTATTATTATTGAATTGGCTCCTTTATGTTTGTTATTAAGTGTTTTATTTTTTAAAAAGATTTTATTTATTTATTCATGAGAGACACAGAAAGAGAGAGAGAGGCAGAGACACAGGTAGAGGGAGAAGCAGGCTCCCATGCAGGGAGCCTGATGCAGGACTCCAGGACCACCCCTAGGACTGAAGGTGGCGCTAAACTGCTGAGCCACCTGGGCTGCCCTATTAAGTGTTTCATATATTTGGGGACTCCCATGTTGGGTACATAAACACAATTGTTACTTTTTCTTGTTGGATTGTTCCCTTTATTATAGTATAATGTGTTTCTTTGTCTCTTATTACAGTCTTTGTCTTAAAGTCTATTTTGTCCAAAAAAAGTATTGTTTCTCTACCCTTTTTTGGACATCCATTTGTACAATAGAGATTTTTCCATCTCTTCACTTTCAATCTGTAGGTGTCTTTAGGTTTAAATGAGTCTCTCGTAGGCATCATATAGATATATCTGTTTTTTTGTCCATTCTGTTACCTATGTCTTTTGGTTGAAGTGTTTAGTCCATTTACATTAAAGTAATTATTGATAGGGATCCCTGGGTGGCGCAGCGGTTTAGCGCCTGTCTTTGGCCCAGGGCGCGATCCTGGAGTCCTAGGATCGAATCCCACGTCGGGTTCCTGGTGCATGGAGCCTGCTTCTCCCTCTGCCTGTGTCTCTGCCTCTCTCTCTCTCTCTCTCTGTGACTATCATAAATAAATAAAAATTTAAAAAAGTAATTATTGATAGATGTGTATTTATTGCCATTTTATTACTTGTTTTTTTGTTTCTAAATATTTTTTCTAAAAAAAATAAATATTTTTTCTGATCTCTTCTTGTCTTTTTCTCTTTCATGGTTTCCTGGTTTTATTTAGTGGTATATTTGGATTTCTTTCTCTTTATTCTTTGCATATTTTTTAGTGGTTTTTGATTTGTGGCTACCATAGGCTTATATATAACATCTCCTGCATATAGCAGTCTATATTAAGTTAATGCTCATTTAAGTTTAGACTCATTCTTCACTCCTCTACTCCCCAATATTAAGTATATGGTATCATATTTTACATCCTTTTATATTGTGAGTTCCTTGACTGGTGTTTTACAGAAATATCCATTTTTACTACCTTGTGTTTCCTACCTCTGTACTATCACTTTTGGTTTCTCTTTTCTATTCCAAGAATTCCCTTTAATATTTCTTGTAGGCCTGGTTTAGTGGTCATAAACTGCTTTAGTTATTGTTTGGAAAACTCTTCAAGTCTCCTATTCTGAATGACAGCCATGATGTCCTTGAAATTTTTATTATATTTCTTACTAGAGATATTACCATTTTTTTTTGTGATTTAAGTAGCATCTTTTTATTTTCTACTTAATTTTTTTTTTTTAAATCTACAGGAAAGTGAGACACCTGGGTGGCTCAGTGGTTAAGCATCTGCATTTGGCTCAGGGCGTGATCCTGGAGTTCCAGGATCGAGTGCCCCTTCAGGCTCCCTGTGAGGAGCCTGCTTCTCCTTCTGTTTATGTCTCTGCCTTTCTCTCTGTGTCTCTTGTGAATAAATAAATACAATATATTTTTTAAGGAAGCTGCTTAACTTTAAAAATATCTTTTAAAAAATCTATAGGAAAGTTACTAGAATGACATAGTGAACGCTCATATGCCCTTTGCCTGGCCTCACCAGTTGTTAGCACCTTGTGACATTTACTTCCTCTCTTTCTACATATGTATGTATATATATTTTACCAACATCATGCCACTTTATTTCAGATTATATTAGCTAAGAACAGAAAACATAAACACAACATGACTGTCTCTCTCATGAAGTTTAACATTGATACACTATTATCAATATGCCATCCACATTCAAATGTCACTGATTAATCATAATATTTGTTGTAGTTGCACTTTATCTGATATATTTTTATTTATTTAGTTTTTAAAAAGATTTTACTTATTCATTCATGAGAGACAGAGAGAGAGAGAGGCAGAGACATAGAGAGAGAAGCAGGCTCCTTGCAGGGAGCCTGAGGGGACTCAATCCTAGGACTCCAGGATCATACCCTGAGCCAAAGGCAGACACTTAACTGCTGAGCCACCCAGGCATCCCCCCTTTATCTGATTTAGAACCCTATTAAGCATCACACTTTGCACTGCACTGCTACAGGACCTTGGTCTTTCTTAACTTGGCTGTTCCTGAGGCTGTTGAATTGTTGGCTTTCTGTCAGATTCACTTGCAACTCGTCCCTTTGCATCATATTGGGAGGCATATGGTTTGTCCCATTACTGGGGTGTGAAGTTTGACCACTTGGTCAAGTTGCATTTTCTAGATTTCTCCATTGAAAGTGATTTTGGGGGGTGATTCTTTCAGGTACTGTATCCTATTCCCACCAGAGTCTTTTATCCAATGGTTTTAGTGGCCATTGCTGAATCTTGTTTGAATCATTCCTGTGCCAGAGACAAAATAGTGATTTTCTGTTTCCATAATTTATTTATCATTCATTGGTTAGCATTCTTCTACCCTGAAGACCTTCTTCCTCATTCTTTAATTATTTTAGATTGATTCACTTCAAAGATGTATAATTCACCTGGTCATTATTCATTTTGTTGTTCAAGCATCCCAAATTCAGCCAATAGAACCCTCTTCAAGGTGGCATCTGGATCCTCTGTAGCTGTCCCAATCAATGGAAAGCAGGTGGTATCTGGTAAAAAATTGCATCTTTCTGTTTGCTGATTGGCTGCATACCTGATTTTGCTATAGTGATCTTGCTTCCAGCAACCTTGCTTCACTCTTCACTTCTAATATGGTGTTTGGAAATTCTTTTCATTTTATATATTGATAATCATACCTCTATGCATACTGACAGTTTAATTTAATTCTTTAAAATTATCTTTTTGTTTCTTTTGTTACTGAGCTTGGTAGAACCTCCTAGACAAGGCTAATCCCATTCAAGAAAACATTTACTGAAAGCACTATTGTCTCCTTCCTAATTTTGAAGTTTCAACATTAAATACATTTGTTCCGGGTTATTAGTTGCTATCCTTTTCTCCATTAAAGAAAGTCTCTCTCTTTTTTCAAAAATCACTGAGTGTTTTTTTTTTTTTTATCCCTAATAGGGTTTGAGTTGTACCAAACATTCTTTTTTGCATTTGTTAAGATGATTATATCTTAATCATGTTTTTTCTCCTTTAATATATTAATGTGGTAAATCATAATAATGTCTTTTGCAGGGAATCATCACTGTATTATTGATATGAGCTTTATTTAATACATTTAATATATTTTACAGTTAGTTTGACAATATTTTGTTTGACCTTTTGGCATGTGTACATGAAATTGGCTTCTGTGTTTCCTGTATCATATTTCTCTGTTTTTCATTATCTAGTTGTCTGAACTCATTTGTGTTTCAGTAGTTTGTGCATCTGCTCTTGAATGTATGGGAAAGCATGTTTACATAACCTGGGCCTGTTTTGTGTGCAGTGTGTCATGGGGAGGTGTGACATGACATTTCCTTGTGGATGTATCTCCACTCAGGTGTCTAGAACTTTGTCAGGGGGGTGGCTATAGCACCGAGGCACCATTGTGGCAGGTCCAGACCTCACAAGCCCAGGTCAGTGAAGCAGGCAAAAGCATGGGAAATCAGATCTCACCCCTGGGAGACACCTGGCCCCTGGGGGTCACCTGGCCCCTCGGGTGGTCTAGCTCAGGAGCTCACAGTCTGGACCCAGAAGGCCCCTGTGGTTTGGATGCTGTCACGCTGCACACTCCTCATGTCTGCCAGTCAGTCTCTGCTATCTGCTGTGACTCCTCGAATCCAGGGCTCTGTCATGAAGGGGCAGCGGGGTTTTATGGACCCTAATTGGAGGAGAAATGCTGTCTGTAGAGGAGGTTCTTTCAAGCTCTGTGCTGCTTATTTTCTTCTCAGGTATCAACACAGCCAGGCATGTGTTACACTTGCCCAAGATCTGAGGTTTTCCTCTCCATGTCTCCCAAGAAGGGATTTACTGTGTCCACAGCGGTTGTGCTTTTTCGCCTGAGCTGTAGGACTCAGCTTGCAGGTGCCAACAACGGGGGCTGCGAGTCTAACTCCTGGGTTCTGGACACTCTCTAGATGCAGAGGTAGTCAATGTGTGAGTGAGTGCAAATGTGAGTCTTTGTGTGTGTGCGCGTGTGAACAAGTGTGTGCTCCTGTGAGTATGTGCCTGTTTGTGAGAGTATCTGCATGTGTCAGTGCAAGCAAGTATAGTGCGTGACAGTGTGCTGTGTGAGTGTAAGAGTATGTACATGTGCGAGTGTGTATGTGCATCATGATTAGTGTATGAGTGTGATCACATGTGTGCACATCTGTGTGAGTGTGCATACCTGTGTGAGGCTGGGTGCATGTTGCACATGTGTGAGTGTGCATGAGGGAGTGTGCACATGTGAGAGTGTCCGTGTGCAAGAGCATGTGAAAATGTATGCTTGCATGTGTATATTAGTGTGTGAGAGCGTGTGCATGCACGTGTGAGAGTGTGCACATGTGTGCACATGCATGTGCGTGTAGCCGCGGTGGGGAGTCAGGCAAGCCGTGCCTCTCCCCTCCTTCCCTCGCCGGCACCCCCGTTCCCGCCGCGCTAACCAGGCTGCTTGCTGTCCTGGGAGCCCGCCCTGGCCCCCCGATTCCCGCCTTGGCTGAGCGGTTCTTTGTGTCTGCAGAGTCTTACTCTCCCCACGCCCTGCAAGCTGAAATCCTCCTCCGTCTTCAAGATGCAGATGAAATGCCTTGTTCTCCCTGATGTAACCCAGCTGGGGATAAACATTGCTTCCTCTTTTAAGACGTGCCACGTCTGCCTTGAATTATACATGTGTGCGGCGGAGGGCTCCTTTAGGATAAGGATTATGACTTATTTATCTTCACATTTCCCCCGTACCTCTCTCCACCCCACTACCTCAGGCAGCGGCTGGCATGTCGAAGGTGCTCAATAATTATTTATGAAATTGGATATTAACTGCTCCTCCTTATTTGTGGGTTTAGTGACATTGTTCAATTCGGGGGTAAGGGACGCAGTCCTGGGAGAAATGGGAGCTTTCTGCCTTCCCCGGAGGCTACCGTAGTCCCATCTCCTTTGGTTGCCTGTCTTGCCGCTCCCCCCCTGGGCTGGGCATCTCGTCCCCCTGCCCCGGGCACCTCGTCCCCCGCCCCGAGCACCTTGTCCCCCCGCCCCGGGCACCTCGTCCCCCGCCCCGAGCACCTCGTCCCCCCGCCCCGGGCACCTCGTCCTCCCGCCCCGCCGCTGCTCGCGTGGCTCCCGGGGTGCCGGCCTCCTGTGGCTCGCGGGCGCCCACGGCGCGGGCTGTGGCGGGACGTGCCTGCAGCTCCACTCCCCTGCAGCTCCCTCCTCTGGGAAAATCAGTGCAGGGGCTTGGGAAGCAGCTCCTGAACCCCATTCGATGCCTTGAATTATCCTCAGGGGTGTTGGGAAATTTCAAAACCAAGTTAATTGCCTTTCGCGGTCATCACACACAGCTAATGCCACATCTAATGACACTTGGAGTCTGAGATGACTGTGACAAAACCGAAATGTCAGAACTCCAGGAGCACCACCAGGGCGGCTGTATTCCTCTTCTCTGAAAATGAAAAACTCCCAAAACACTGGGATTTCATGCCCGTGAGAGTCCAGGGGGCACGTGCACCTGCCACAGCCTTTCCGAGGGTTGGTCCCCCCGGCTTGGCCTGGCTGCTCTGCAATCCCCAGGTTCAGGGTCGCACACCAGGGCGATTGCGTCAGTCATGTTTCTGTTTCTCTAGTACCTGGACTATGCGAGGTTTCTGGAAATGCTGATACTCTGGGCAGTTTATATGACACCTGCATTTGTAGAAGCGATGTCCGGTGTCAGGACAAAAAGTCCACGTTCTCCGGCGCCGGGTGGCCCAGAGCTGTCTTTCCCCAAGAAATCTGAAATCACAGCCGCATTGGTTCCCCTAAGCACTTTGTTTTCTTCAATTCCTGGTAACACATCTGTGAGAGACCTTTGCTGTTCCCAGGCTGTCGGTGAGAGAGGGAGGCTCGGCAGGGTTACACCGCCCCCTGCGCGCACTGCTTGGGTCGCCCAGCCGGATCCCAGCCCCCAGCAGGAGTGTCCAGCCCTCCCCACTGCTGCAAGCCACCTTTACCTTGTTTGTGTGATTTGAGCCACATCAATCCTTGGGACTCCCAAGTCTTCACGTACAGTTTTCACTTGAAAGTTCCTGCCTCTGCCGGGTGACATTCTTTTGGCTCTGGATGCTCTCAGGACGCACCCACCTGCACACCCCGAGAGCTTCCTTCATACCCATGCCCCGGGCCCTCTTCCTTCTTGTACGGCCTCTCATGCTTCAGACCTGGCATTAGCACCACTGTCACGTGGGACATGGAGTGGGGACACTGTAGTTAGGGGGAAAGATGTGTCCAGGTCATCTCTGCTCTGCCCACAGTACTTTAAGCAGTGCTGGGGACATCGTGAATTGAAAGCTTGTTGTAAATATATTTGTTGAATACGTGAAAGAAGGAACATGTTGCCATAAGCAGGCGGGTGTGATTCTAGTGTGTGCTTTCACGGTCCGTGATGTGCTGTCAACACCCAGGAGAGTGACAAGGCACCGCGGCAATTACTATCGCCACTGTTTAGGGAATGTGAGGCACCCATGAACAGCGGGGCATGGCGTCTCCTGTCTTGAAGCCTTGGACCATGGAAATGGGCATTTACTGATCTCTTGATTTCCTGAGATAGAGTGTTAGTCCCAGGGTGGAGAGACCAGAGGAGACTCCTAGGCAAAGACCTCATTTTCTGATAAGGAAACTATAGCCCGGAGATAGGATGAAGGACTCAGACCTCCTGGCTCCTGAACAAGCACATTTCCTGCTAATAAAAAGATAAATTTAGTTGTGGTCTAATATAATGGATCATGTCGACCGGGTGTAATGCTGAGTCACTGCAGTGTTCTTCGGTCTGGGCAAACAACTTGAAGAGACATTGATTAGGAAGGCCTTTTGTGCTTAGCACGTACAGGAGCCTGAGAGCCGGGGAGCGCTACTTGAAGTAGAATTCGCACAATTTAACTGCATAAATTACTATGGTTAATTTCTGAATCACGGAAATCTTGACTATATTGTATTTCTCGAGAGTGTGGTGTGTGTGTGGTGTGTGTGCCCGCTTGTGTCTGCGTGCTCGTGTGCATGTCTGCACATGTATGGGTGTGTGCACATTGCCTTCACAAAAAATTGAAATGATTATGAGCTCCCATTTATGTTATCAATGTACAGTTTTCAGGTTCTGATTGTCTTCCGTTTCTGATCACAGTAGTCACACCCTTGACCAGTCCTCTGATTTCATGCTGCACAGGCATACTTGAAATCACTTCTTCTGATCCAGCGCTGCTTGATTAAGAGCCAGCAGTCAGTGCTGCATTGGTTATTATAAAGGTAATCACATAAATCAAGCTGACCTCTTGTTGCGTCCTACAGGAAAGGGGCTTATATGACGTGGAGAGCGTGTCTACAATGTTGGATTCTCAACAGAAAGATCTGGGGCAGATGAGATCCAGGGAGTTCTGCCTACAAGGTCGGGTGCACACAGCGGCCTGGTGACTGCCTTTGTCCTCTCCCTCATCCATCACTACCCCCCGTAGGAATCCAGATACTTCCAACTCTAAGAATACTGTCCAGTGGGGGTAATGACATTCTCCAAGTGTCTGATTAATGTAGGGTTCTGAAATAGGTGGTAGGGAAAGGTTCAGAGATAACAGCTTATAGCATCTCTCCCCACAAAGATCTTTTTTTAAAATAATAAATTTATTTTTTTATTGGTGTTCAATTTGCCAACATACAGAATAACACCCAGTGCTCATCCCGTCAAGTGCCCCCCTCAGTGCCCGTCAACCAGTCACCCCCACCCCCGCCCTCCTCCCGTTCCACCACCCCTAGTTCATTTCCCAGAGTTAGGAGTCTTCATGTTCTGTCTCCCAAAGATCTTATTGGAGAAGTTAGAGAAGGAAAATGGAAACTTTTGGTCAAACTCTAAAAGTCACACAGAGGAATTCAAGTTGAAGATGATAGAAACTACCTCTTTCCTGTACCAAGACCAAATGAAACAAATAAAAGTAAAAACCCAACATTGCAAAAATGTTCACTGGCAATAATTAAATATTCAATGTCGCTCATAAATCTTTAAATGAGTGGCCAGGTAAGGGGACAGAGCTCTGACACAGTGGGTCCTACAATGTCTCCGAGCCCCACCATGTCCACCCTGAAGCAGCACAAGGGAAAAGGGTGACACAGTCCAATATTGGAATATCACTGCATCCCCAATTTGGAGGAGAGCTAACTGTGGGTGTGAGTAGCCAGTTTGTTCGGTGGACTGGTAGGAATGCTGGTACAGGCTCACAGAGGAGTCAGAGGGATAGTGGTGGATACAGTGCACGTCATAGTTCACTAAAAATTAGCTTCCTTAGTGAGGGTGACATTGAGGCATTTCCAGGTACACAAACGATCCTAGCTAAAAGAACTACTGAAGGATGTACTTCAGCAAGAAGAAAACCAAACTAGTTGGGGAGAACTGGCCGAGAGGAAAAATGGTGATTGAGGAAAGAATAAATCAGGTTGGTATAATGTAACAGATGCTTCTTCCCAGCCATAAAGCATGGTGGATCAAGAGTCCCACACGACAATACCAGGGAGTTTGGCAGAGGGAGTTTACAGGGGAGCAGTGGGTTCATAAGTGTTTCTTTTATTTATTTATTTTTTTAAGTGTTTCTTTTATTTGGAGGGAGTGTATGGAAATTGACCAACCTTGTATTTTTTTTTAGAAAAGTGCAAAGGATAGGCAAGCTAGAAGATATAAAGGTCATCGCTAAAATAATAGAATGGGATAGAGGAGTTGCAAGCAAGTAGAGGAAAAATAGGAATCAAAAAATAACGATTCACCTTACAGAAGGCAGAGAAGGAGAAACCAAAGAAAAAAATTTAAATTGCAAATGGGAAATACAAAATAAGGTGTTAGGAACATATCAGTTCATCACAGTACCAAGACCAAATGAAACAAATAAAAGTAAAAACCCAACATTGCAAAAATGTTCACTGGCAATAATTAAATATTCAATGTCGCTCATAAATCTTTAAATTTATGGACCTGGACAGAGCGTGGGGCCGGTGGCTTTTATTTGCCTGCACGTGTGAGGCAACATGTTAACTCACATGATGGCCCCTGAACACCTGCTGTAGTGACACTTGGGGGGCTGCAGGTAGACCTACCGCCTATATCGCCCGAGACACAGCTTGCTGGTGTGACTGTTGCTCGTTTGTTTGTTTAAATTCGGATACTTGATTAGAGCAAAACTCAGGATTACTGTGCAGTCCCGGTCTTCATCATTCCCATTTGTAAATCAAATATAAAATTCTCGTATGTTTTCTCTGAAAGACAGAGACTTGATATTGAAAATCCTCTGTATGCAATTTATAAGGCATGTTTAAAACATTTATTAAATAACATATGATAGAAAAATGTATACCAGAAAGGTAACTAAAAATTAAAATAGCTATTTTAATATGGAATGAAATACATTTTAGGGGAAATTATGGCTAAAATGTATCACAAAAGAAACAATCTCTCAGTAACTTGCTGTAATTACAAACTGGTATGTACCTAACTGATAGTCTTACAAAATACATGACAAAACTCAACAGAACCACAAGTGGAAATTGAAAAATCCATAATGAGTGGGAGTTATTACCAGGTGACACCGATAGATGAAGTTTACAAAAAGTAAATTCATAGATTACTTAAATAATACAATTACTCTTGATCGTATACACATACACATGCAAGCAATAAATACAGCATGTACATTTCAACTGATAAATAGATTTAAAAAACTACTTATAATGGAGCCACAAAGGAATTCTCAATAAAACCAAGGAATTTACATAATAAAGACCATCTTTTTCTGATAATAGTAACAATAAAATTATAGCAGAAAAAGTACCTATGCTCCTCAGAACTATACGTTTGCAAACTCAAAGTTAAAAATTCATAGTATTCATGATATTCTATTTACATAAAATTATTAATTTTTTATTAAGTCTTTAATTTTAATTCTAGTGTAATTAGCATACTGTGTTACACAGGTTTCAGGTGTGCACTCTCATGATTCCACACATCCGTACATCACCTGCTGCTCCTCACAACAGGTGCTCCTTCATCTGACTTATTTTGCTGAGCATCATGCTGCCAGACCTACCCATGTTGTTGTATACATGTTCATAGAATTCCATGTGTGTACACGCATGCAGAAGGACACATGAAGGACATCCACGAAGGATAATCATCAACAGCACTAGATGGTCATTTCAGAGTGGTGAAAAAATTTTTTTTTACATTCTTTTTCTTTAGTCCTTATTTTTCTATTGGATATGGTTTATTGATAGAATCTTTATTGTGAAAATAATTCTAAATACATATATTTTTTAAAGATTTTTATTTATTTATTCGTGAAAGACAGAGAGAGAGAGAGAGAGGCAGAGACACAGGCAGAGGGAGAAGCAGGCTCCATGCAGGGAGCCTGATGCGGGACTTGATCCTGGGACTCCAGGATCACACCCTGGGCCAAAGGCAGGTGCTAAACTACTGAGCTACCCAGGGATCCCCTAAATACTTATGTTTTAAAAATAAAGGCGAAATATTAAATATTTTGTCTTGAACAACACTGAATGCGCCGTGCAACAAAACAGCTAGGGGAAACGCATAGCCTTAAACATATGTATTGAGAAATGGTTAATAAACAAACTGTTAACTCAAGAAAGTAGAAAAGGAACAGTCGAGCAATTCCAAATAAAGTGTAAGGGAGACCCTGACAAACATAAAAAGGAAAATTAAAATAAAAAGACAGGCTCACTAGAGACGGCTTGGAAAAGTAGTTCTTCCAAAACTTAGAATGAGGTTGTTAATTTAAATAAAAAGAGAAAATGCGTACGGACCGATGTTAGAAACAGACATTCCGTGGAGGCCGCAAAGTAGACAGCGTACAGGTGCGCCCCGCTGGCGGGGATCTGGGTACCGCGGGGTGAGGAGCTCCGTCTGCGCCCGCGCCGGGTAGGCTCGTGGACCTGGACAGAGCGTGGGGCCGGTGGCTTTTATTTGCCTGCACGTGTGAGGCAACATGTTAACTCACATGATGGCCCCTGAACACCTGCTGTAGTGACACTTGGGGGGCTGCAGGTAGACCTACCGCCTATATCGCCCGAGACACAGCTTGCTGGTGTGACTGTTGCTCGTTTGTTTGTTTAAATTCGGATACTTGATTAGAGCAAAACTCAGGATTACTGCGCAGTCCCGGTCTTCATCATTCCCATTTGTAAATCAAATAACTCAGCATTCCCTGCTCTCCAAATCTTAGCCTCATTGTCTTCTGAGCAGGGATTAGTGAGCACAACTAACGTGCTACGGAATCATGAAGCGAGAAGGAGAGGAAAAATCCAGATACTGAGGCAGACTTATCTTCAAATAACCTGGCAGGCAATCTAATCTATCCTCATGAATGCTAGTCCCAGGAGATAACTAGCACATGAATATTTTAAGCATTTCGGTCTGCTATTGATTTGTGGCCTGTCAGTATCCAACCGGTTAATTTAATTTGATGCAAAAACATAAGGAATTGGGAGCAAACCAACATCTTTGAGCGGAGAGGTAGGGCGGAGTGAGTTCTTGGTTTGAGAGAAAACCTCACCACCTACCGGCCGGCAGGGAGCACCAGGGCGGCTGTGCCTTCCCTCCCAGTTTGTGGGGAGGACATGCTCAATTGTAGGGTTCTGAGAGGGGGCAACTTCTTTCCTTTGCCAAAAATGATCGAAGGACTGCTGATGCACAGTACGTCTGACTAGAGAGAAGGGGGGGCCACGCTCGGGCCAGATGTGAGTAACCAATGTCTAACATCTTGTTTTACAAATTTAATTAGCTTGTTAAGATGGGTGTGCATCCCAGCGCCCCCGCTGCCCGAGCTGCGTGCGTGAACCCAGGGTGGGCGTCCTGGGGTCTGCAGACTTAGGACTCCAGAGGGAAGGTGCAAATTCTCCCCAGCAGGAAGGCGAATTCAAGTGTCTTTGATTCCTCTTTGATTTGTACCGTTGATTCTGAAGTCACTTTCTCGCTCTTAAAAGTCTGACAACATCAGTACTAACAAACACGCTAGCTGCCTACGAGTTGCGCCGTTCCCAAACATTCCTGGGGTTCTCTTCCTTCAGACAAGGAATGGCTTTTACGACGTCGAGCCCCAGAGCCTGGTAGAGGTTTAGTGAAGGATCCTGTGTCCTTATGAAGGAAAGTACCTCTCCTGAAAAAATGACATCACACTCCCATTTAAAGAAACAAAAATATATCTGCACAAATAGCAACTTTCACGTGCATGGAAGCATTGCTTACAAATGTGAAAGCTTGCTCCTCTACACCACGACTCGAGAGAGATAACTGGTGAATATATATATATTTTCCTATAAAGGTGAGGAAAGTCTAACCCTGGAAGAGTAAGCTACCAACCAGGAAGACATTTTCTAAACCAAATGATGAGCGGCTCGTGTGGACAGAGTTCTAGGAGGGCTCCAGGGTCTCTGCCCCCGGCGTGTGCACCTGCATGAGCCCCTCCCTTTAAGTGTGGGAGGTGCCTGCCTGTGAATCCAGTCCCTTCCTGGATTAGGTTATGTCTCGAGACACAGGTGACAAGGTGGTGACTCTCGTGCTATCCTTACATCATACAAGACTCCCTCTTCACAGAGATGCTCCTGCTGGCCTAGAAGAACCAGCCATGTGGGAACTGCCTACATGGGGGGCAGGGGGAGCAGGATGCGAGGGCCCCTCTAGGAGCTGAGAGTGGTCTCTGGTTAACAGCCCAAGGGATGGGACCTCATCATACAGCCACAAAGAAATGAATTGTGTCAATAACCACAGGGTGCCTGGAAGCGGAACATTCCCTCATTGAACCTTCAGATGAGGATACAGCCACCGGACACCTCGATTTCAGCCTTGTAAGACCCCGAGCAGAGGCCTGGGCTGAAATGATCAGGAATCCCAATCACAGAAACTGGGAGGTGACAACAGATGTCTGCATAGGCTGCTACACTGTGGTATTTGTTACACGGCAGTAGATGGCTGCTACAGTGGCCAACTGCCCGAAAATAAGGAAGTGTCTCCTGGACCTGCAAATTTTGTGTTTAACGTACTACACTGACCTATTTCTATTAAGGCTCCCAGTTATAGAAATCCTAAGTACTTCCCTGTAGTCAGTGGGAAAAGCCTGGTACCTGATTACCTGGGCCCCCATTTTATGCCACCTGACACTTCCAGGAACCCAGACAAGGAGATGTCTTGTCCCTGTGTCACACAGGAGAAAGTTAGGTCACAATGCCCGAGACCTCAGCACACCTGCCGTCTCCTGCAACCCCTCCTCGGGTCCCCTCCTCGGGTCCCCTCCTCGGGTCCCCTCCTCGGGTCACAGGGCTTCCTTCTCTGCTTGGCTGGTCTGGCCTGTGTTGCCACAGCATCAAGGGTCCTTTGAGGGGTGGCACTGGCCAATGCTTTAGGTCTCCTCCTTCAGAGTGGTCGGGTCCCTCCGTGCTGGGGCCCGTATGAGGCAAGGGGCTCTGAGAGACCCCAGGAGTCCGGGAGAGCAGAACAGGGGCCAGGAGGCTCCAGCTGCCTGCACCCTCTGTGTAGCCTCGGAGCGTAAGCAGATTTCCTGGGCAAGAAAACGCCTCTGGTTTCCATCGGACGGGAGGGGGATGGTGATTACTGTCCACCGAAGGGGAAACAGTCACAATCTTGGCATTTGTCACCATTAAATTGTCAACACGATTTTGTGCCTTCCGTCAATCGTAATGGTTTTTAGAAAGAGGAGGCTTCCTGGCGGTCAGGCTGGAGGCCAGCTCTCCCCTTCCTACCTAAGTGACCGGGTCACTGCCTGGTCTTAGAGCGGTTGCTGTCAGGGTCTGGCGGTCACACTTCAGACCTGACTCATGCGGTGCTTCCAGCTGCACAGTCTGTGTCCTCAGTGATACCTGGGGGCGAGGCTAGTGGTGCTGGGGACCTGGTGCCCCTCTCTGGGGGCCTCACCGGCCGCGGGGGGACCCTGAGGCACACGCCTGCATCCAGTGCCAAGATGTCCTTCAGGATGAAGCCAGCTGCTCCTGAGCGGGGTGGCGGTGGCTGGGGCACCCCCGGTAGTTGCCTCCCCTTCCCGGGGTCCCTTCCTGCTTCCCCACAGATGCCCTTCCCTGGGGAACCCGAACCTGCCCCCACTCCTGAGGCAGGTGGTAAGCAAACCTCTTTGAATGTCACGCAGGGGTGGCCGCCGTGCTGCGGTGAGGACCCAAGATCTCAGCCGTGGGAGGGGTTTTGGGGGGCCGGACAAGGAGCTGCATCCAGTAACCACCCGCCTCCCTTCTCTAAGGGCTGCCTTCGATTGCTGCTGGGATCCGGAGGGTGCCTGTGCGTGAAGCGCCTTGGCCATCATCTCCTGTGATTTTAAGGAGGAAATCGAAAACCACTTTCCCCCACATCATTTTCTTTCTCGTGGGTTCCTAAGCTCCCCTGCGTTGCTGAGGCTGCAGGGGATTGCTAAGGTTGAAATACTCAGAGAGGATTGTGAAGGACACATTGTAAGGGCAGATTCCCGCGCTGTGGGTGTCTTTGTAACGTGCGGAAGTTATTAATTGCTGTTGCTAATACTTTTAGGAAACTGTATTTAGCTACAGTTTCCTCGGAGGGTTTTGCAAACGCCGGTGATGCTGGTTTGCATCTACAGCAGCCCTGCATCTCCTTGACTCCGGGGGGTGCGGCGGGTGGGGTGCGGGGGCGCAGGACCCCCGCGCGGGACCTCGGCGCCCACATCGCCCGGAGCACCCAGCCCAGCACCATTCCTACAGTTAGAATCTGTGGGAAGAAGGGAAGCGATGGTGTCGGGAATGTAGGGAGCTCGCGTGTCAGGAGGAAATCCCACTCCCTACTGTGCCACGTTGCAGGAATGACCCACGGAGCTCGGTGATGCCGAGTCTGCAGCGCGGCCAGGCCCCGGGAGGTGCTGGGCGGCCTGGAGCCGCGCTTCCCTGGAGAGGTCTCTGGGGCGACCGGGGCTGCCGCGGGCGGGGTCCTGCGGGGCGCGCCCGGTCCCCCGGGACTGCTGGCCCTGTGGGCCTCCTGCGCCCCGGTCCAGGCTGATTTGGAAACCCGCGGGCACCTTCTCTATTGCAGGGCGTCACGGCGACCCGCGGGGGGGGGGGGGGAGCCCAGGAATCGTAACTGTGCGCGCGGAGCGGGAGGCCTGGGGCACGCGGCTTGGGGCCTCCCTGCGCATCTCGCATCTCTGAGGCCACTTACTCCCCTCGGTGGGCGGGGCCACGGCGGGGGCGGGGCCACGGCGGGGGCGGGGCCACGGCGGGGGCGGGGCCTGGGCGTGGGGCGCTAGGCTGGGGCTGGGCAGGGCGGGGGCGGGGCCGGGCCTTGGCGGGGCGGGGCCACGGCATGGGCGGGGCATGGGGCGGGGCCACAGCGGGGGCGGGGCATGGGCGTGGGGGCTAGACTGGGGCTGGCCTGGGCAGGGCGGGGCGGGGCCACGACATGGGTGGGGCATGGGGCGGGGCCACGGCGGGGGCGGGGCATGGGCGTGGGGGCTAGGCTGGGGCTGGCCTGGGCAGGGCGGGGCGGGGCCACGACATGGGCGGGGCATGGGGCGGGGCCACGGCGGGGGCGGGGCATGGGCGTGGGGGCTAGGCTGGGGCTGGCCTGGGCAGGGCGGGGGCGGGGCCGGACCTGGGCGGGGCCACGGCGGGGGCGGGGCCTGGGCGGGGCGGGGCCTAGATGGGGGCGGGGCCTAGATGGGGGCGGGGCCTTAGCAAGCGGGGGCCTGGGCGGGTCTGGGGCGGGTCCAGGCCTGGGCGGGGCCTGGGTGGGGCAGGGGCGGGCCTGGGCCTGAGCCAGGTGTGGGGAGTGGGGAGTGGGGACACAAACCCTCCCCACCCCGTCCCCGCCCCCCCACTCCTCAGAGCCTGAGTTCTCAGCTTGCCACCCCTGACCCGCCCAGGACCGCCCCCACCTCCCCATGAAACCCGGAAAGTTGTTTAATCTGCGGGAGTTTCCTTCCCTGTAAAATGGGTGTGATGCACAAGCATGGGCTTGTTGACAAAGAATGGGTGATTTAAGGCCCGTGGAGCCTCCGGGATGGCTGGTGTCATTTTTATTGTGAGACCCGAACGGGAATACTGAGGCTCCGCTGCCCGGGGCCCTGCGTGTGACATGTGTCCAGGTGGGACAGTCGGCTGGCTGGCGCAGGATTTATTTGTGGGGCTCTGCGCACCTTAAACAGGGGGTGCAGGCATCCCCCGTCCGCGCCTTGCTTTCCTTCCAGTAGGGACAGCCGTCATTTGTGCGCTGGCACCGTGGCAGGAGGGCTGCCTGGAAGAGGGGGCGCCTGACCTCCAAGACTTTCCTGAGCGACCTGGGACCGGCCAGCCAGGCCTCCTGGGTGGGCTCCGTCTTGTGCAGCAGGACGTGACATCCACCTGGCCGGTGGCTTTGAGGAGTGAATGAAACCTGGTGTGCAAAGGTGGTCCCCACTCGAGGAACCTCTTCTCCATTCTCTTCTGGGCCCAGGTTTGCCATCTCCAACCCGACAGGCGACCCTGACAGGCGTGGTTCACGACGACAGACAAAGAAACCAGAACCCCGACAGCCCGGTCCAGTGTGGGGCCCCGGGACGGCTGGCTGTGCCACTTTGGTGGCCAACGAGGCCCCAGGCCTGCCGGGCGGCCGCCCACCTGGACCTTATGGGGCTTTTTGGCCACAGGAGAATGAGGAAAGGGTGCTGTGTGCTCCCTGAGGCTGCAAAGGTGGGGGATGGTCGGGATCTGCCTCCGGGGCCACGGGGTCCCCAGGAATGGGGTGTGGAGCAAGGGTGTGCTGGGGGGAAGGCCAGGACACCTGTGCTTGTGCTCTGGTGAGATCCAGACACCCTGGTGCCACTCGGGCCCCTTGCGGTTCTGGGGTGCGGCCCTGGGGCCGTGGGGAACTGGGTTCTGGGTGAGCCCACGGGACACCAGGCGGGTTCTTGTGCTGAAGCCCTGTTCTTTAAAAAAAAAAATCTACTGGATGAAAAAACTTAAAGTAACACGTGCTCATGGCAACCAGTAAAAACAAGGCAGGTGCGTGAAGGAAATGTAACCGTGTAACCACCCTCACATCCTCCACAGATGCACAATGACGCCAGCCCCTCCTGCGTCCTCGCAGGAGGACAGTTCACGCCGAAACACAATCATCCACACAAAACCCCAGCCCACGTACAAAACACATATACGTGTGCACATATTTTTGTCTTAGAAAAATGAGATATTACTAACCTATTCCAACTTTTTCCCCTTTACGGTGGGAGCAGTAGCGCGTCCCCGCGGGTGTAGGAAGGTTTCTGCCTCAGTTGCTGTGTGGGTTTGCTAGAGCAGCGCTCACAGAGCAGCGCACGCGGCGCGGCGGCAGCGTGTTGTCTCCCCGGCTGGACGCCAGAAATCCCGGGTCGGGCCGGCCTGCCCCTGTGGCCCAGGGAAGGGTCCGCTCCGGCCTTCCTCCTGGTGTTCAGGTGGTGGTGTCCCGTGCGCGCCTGTCTTTGTGCCCACATTTCCCCCTTTTATAAGGACCCCAGTCATATTGGGCGTGTGGCACATCTTAACCAAAGCTCCTCTTTCTAAACACGGTCACGTTCCGAGGTACCGGAGGTTAGGACTTCAACACGTGGGTTTGGGGACACACCCCTGACGCCATAGTAGCTGCTGGGAGTTCCTTCCCGGCGAACGTGACAAACCCTGCAGGCTGCCCACCCAGTAACCGCCCATTTCGTTCATCCTGGGATCCGGGTCGTCCCCAGCCCTGGGCACGAGTGTCCGTTACTGCAGACGGAGGATCCTGCTATTTCCAGGCCCCTTGCTGGCAACTGGCCTGCGAATGGGCTACTGAGATGGGAGGGGAGGGTGCCTGCCTGCGTTTCTAGGGACGTTTACGTTGCCCCAACAGTGGGATGAAGAACCAGGTGTGCCGGGTGCCAGCCTTGGGCATCGTTCAGGGAGGCCAGGGTACCTGCTGCTGCAGCTTCTTGCTGCCACCATCAGAGAGGCCTGCGGCGGAAGACGGTTTTGCTGGGGAGGCTGGCCCCGGTGATGGGAAGCCCTTGCCTCCTGCAGGATTCCGCGGAGCCTCCGAACCCACAGTCCCAGGCCGCTTGTTTTGTGAGACAGCACATTTCTATTTTTTAGGTGTTTGGGTTTGAACAGAAATGTACTAGTTAACATAGTCCGGATAAGCTGTGGCTTATTCAGCAGAGTGTTAGGGTTTTGCTTTTACTTTTTCAACAACGTCACATCGAGCGCGTATGCGCAGGTAGGAGCATATCCATGTACAGGTAGCTCCTCCTGTTGGGGGCCGAGGACGACGGACAGGCCGGGCGGCCAGCTCACAGGGCGTGTGCAAGTCCGAGGGTGACGGGCGTTGCAGGGTTGCTGCCCAAGGCCATCCTCTGAGCGGCGCACCTGACTGTGCTCACTTGCCTGCATCCTCACCTGTGCGGGCACCGCTCAAGCTCTACAGAGGTGGGGCTCAGCTGACGTACACCTGCCTCCGCTTTTTCTCAGCGTCCGGAGAGGGTGCGTGTCCTCTCATATGAGCGTGTGCACCAGGTGCTTCTCCTCTTTCCTGAACTGCTTGTTTAGACCTTTTGTCCATTTTTCTTTTATGTTTTTTTAAAGACTTCTATTTTTTTTTTTTTTGAGAGAGAGAGAGAGAGAGATCACAAGCAGGGGAGAAGGGTAGAGGAAGAAACAGACTCCCCTCTGAGCAGGGAGCCGGATGAGGGGCTTGATCCCAGGACCCCGAGATCATGACCTAAGCCGAAGGCAGATCTAGCTTCACCGACCGAGCCCCCCCAGGTGCCCTCCATTTTTCCTCCAGGTTAGATTCCACTCTTCACCCTTGCTTATTCCACTTTTCGACGTTCATAGGTGTGTCTTAGGACACACCACCTAATGTTTGTATTAAAAAGTTACCATTCAAAGAGAAAATGGCTCTTTAGCAAGAGTTTTAAATTTTCCTGCAGCGTGAGCTGAATCCCTGTGTCTAATCCATTTGGGGTGTGGGCCAATGTGCCATTTAACAAAATCAGAATTAAAATATTGATTTGGGTTCCCTCCACTTTATTTATTTGTCTGGCAAATGTATGGGTGTTGGCCACAGTGAAGCCAAATTTTAAGGCTATAGTTTCAGGCCGTAGTATCCTTAATTATAAACACGAGTCCGGACTTCCTTTGCCGTGAAGGATTTCACATACTGAAAACTTCATTTGGGTTTTCTGCCGTGACGCATTTGTTCGTGCCCACAATTAGATTTCTCAAAATTGGCACTCTTGAATCTGTGTGCTTTTCAACAGAATACCTGCTCAGAGACATTTAAGCGATGATAGTGAAACAACTCAAATTAATCAGTTGTGACTGATTTAAATGAAGCCTAATTGCTCGCAGGGCTGGTGCTGATTTGGCTGCAAGACCCGAGTGAGGCCCGGTGCACGCTGCCCCTCCACGCGCGCCGCGCACCAGGGCGCCCGGTCGTCCGTCCGCGGTCAGCTGGGGCCTGGAGAGCCAGTCTGTTCCGCGGGGTCTGGGCTTGGCTTTTCATATTTTGGGAGGAAATAAATCAGAGTGTTCGTCTTGGCAGGTGATGATATTCCCAAATTTCCTTCTCAATGTGAAGAAAGAAAAGGCTCGTTAAGTCAAATCCGCTGGGGATGGAGTTTCTTTTGTCACTCTTTTCTTCAGGAATACACTCTGCGCTCTGATAGAAAATTGCTCATTAATCCCCACGGAATGACCAGTTTTCTGACGCAGCCACTCAAGTGTACTCGAGCTATAAAAAATTTCTAAAGACCCTGGCTGCCATTAATTGCTCGCTGTGGCTTTTATTAGGCCGCGTCTGCCTACAGAGGACACCAAGTCCCTGCTGACTGGCAGCTCCAGTCGGCGTTTGCTTTTTTATCAACTCAGGAACAACGCGTTGTTCTTCTAGGCACGGAGACGCCGAGGCCCGACTCCCAGGGTGCCGAGGGCCGAGACCCGGAGGTGGGCTTATCTTCACCCGGTACCCGAGCTGGGCCTCGGTTTGGCGACCGGGGTGGGGTGGGGGGACACAAAGGCATTTTGGGGCCGGGATGCACATTCCGCTGTGCCAAGCCCCGAAATACTGCAGAGACAGGTGGAGGCGGAGGGAGGGCGCACGGGCACAGGTGCAGGGAGACAGGTGGGATTCACCTGGGAGCGAGGAAAGACAGCTGTCACCTAGGACAGGCCGGGACGCAGGGGGTCGCCTCCCCTTCCCACTGGCAGTGGTCGCACTGGTCTCAGGAGCCTGGGCCTTTCGGAGAGGAAGCGCCCTGTTTCTGGGGACACACGCCCAGTGGCGTGGAGTGTGGCCAGTCTCAACAGCCTGTGCACAATCTTCTCAGCACCCGCTTTTGGGAAGAGCAAAGGGATTCCTAGCGCACTGCTCTGGCTCTGGCGGGAGGCGTTTCAACCCCAGGAGGGAAGTCGTGACTCTGGAGAAGGGAGGTGAGAGTCTGGCTCTCACATAACCCTGGGCATGTTACTCCCGCCTTCTAGACTCAGTCGCCTTTTCTGTAAGAAAACCAGTCAGTGGTACGGGATCGCCATGGATCGGTCCATAGGGCGGCACGAGGCGGGGAGCGTGAACAGGTGTATCCAGACCTCACCCCGACGAGGCTCCGACACGAAACAGTGCCGGTGAGGGGGGGAGCATCCCAACAGTCTCGGCTCCTCTCTTCTCACACTGAATGTTTGTGAAAATAATGCACGCACAGTTGGAAACGTCAAATAGTCCTAATGACAGTGGTCCCCATGGACGTCCCACCTCCGTTTCTGGAAAAAACGACTTTCAACCGCATTTCAACCATAGTGTGCTAATGCCGCCGAGCTAACCCACCCGTCCGACATGTGGTTTTTTGACATTCTGTCCTTGCACATGCGAGGCCTTAGCTCTGGTTTACCGCCCTCCTTCACTGCCCTCCTTCACTCCCTTCCTCCTACTACTATTGAGTCACTAATTTTAGTGAAATCAGTAATCAGTGTTTGTATCATTAAACTGTATAAATATTGTTCTTTGTAGAACCAAGATGTGCATGATGATTACATCCTGGTTATTTCTCTTGAGTTAATACATCACTTTTGTACTTGCAATTTTTTAAACTAATGTCCTTATGGTTTCCAGATGATTTATTGTGCAATACATTGTATTATTTAACAGTATAAATATGGTTCCCTGTAGAACCAGGCCGTGGGCCCAATGATGTTCCCTATAGAACCAGGCCGTGGACCACGATGATGTTCTCTGTCGAACCAGGCCATGGGCCATGACGATGTTCCCTGTAAAACCAGGCCGTGGCCACAATGATGTTCCCTATAGAACCAGGCCGTGGCCACAATGATGTTCCCTATAGAACCAGACCGTGGCCCACGATGATGTTCCCGTAGAACCAGGCTGTGAGTCACGACGGTGTTCTCTGGTAGAGGCTGTGTTCTTCCTTGGTCTCACGAGCGTAGCCCGCCCCTCTGCCTCCTTCCCAGATGAACCCGTGGGTCCCGCAGCCTCCCCTCCCTCCTCCGACTGCTCTCCGGGAGACCCCTGTCTTTGGGGAACATTTCCTCTCATCTGAAGATGTCTCTCCTCTACTCCCCCAGCCCTGATCTATTTCCAGGAGTTTTTTCTGGATTCACTCCTTTCTTGTCCGGATCAGACTTTCTGGCAGCTTCCAGAGAAATGGTGCATCAAAGGCCAACCCCCTGCCTTCTTTGTGCCTCTCATCATCCGTGGTCAGCTTGCACCCACGTTGTTCCCTTGGGTTGGTGGAGATTTCCTTTCAGAATTTTTAATTAAGCATCTGCTCTGAAAAAGCATGATCTCACTTTGAATTTTTAATCCAGATTTGTTGTTAAAAATCCCATCTTATTCTGATTCTCATTCTTCTGGGTATGATAATGGTGCTCCCTCCACCTCCCAACTTTTCTCTGGAATTCTTTAAAACTGTGCTCTTTGCTCCTGATGTTCTGACGTTAATTTTTAGTGAATTAATTTAATGAATGAATTTCACCATAGACTCCTTCCAAACCTCGTGCTGGGTGTTTTGCTGTCCAATTCCATCTCATGACTTATGTTTTTTAAATATGGGAACTTTCCTTGAATTGATTTTTCCATGATAACTTCCACTAGATTGCTCTCCTCCAGTTTTGGAGGTCTTTGGTCGGTCAGATGTTAGACCTCCTGCGTTAATTGCTTATGTCTCTAACATTTTCACAGAATTCCATTGCTCTTTGTCTTTTTGTCCCACTTCCTGAGCGATTTCTTCAATTTTATCTTTCAAACATTTATTAAATTTTAATATTTTGCTATCCGTTTTTGACTTCTGAGATTTTTTTTTCTCCTGTTCTTAAGTGTCCCTAACCCTGTTTAAGGTATGAAATGTTGAGTTTTAACACCGAAGACATTAACTAATGTGCTTTTGAGGTTTTCTTCTGTTCTTCCCAGTATGTCTCCAACGTTACGCTTTTCATTTCTTATGTCTTTTCTCTTATAGATTTTCTTAGAGTCTGATATGCCACGTCCTTACCTGTCAGGCTCTCTACCCATCGTCTGTATGTCTATCATGTCTGTCTGTTTACCAACTCACCTACCTGCGAACATAGCGGGAACTCTGTGTGAGCATGGGAGTCGTCACGTAATAAGACCCTGGATTCATGGCTGGTAGTTCCATAAGGAGACGGCTTAATACCGATAGGTAGAAGATCTTCTTTTCACCAAAGCCTGTTAATTTTTTTTCCAGGGGGAATGTGTGGTCATCTACCTGGGGGTAAGGTGAGGGACACCCAGCTGTCTAGTTCTTCTATCGAAGACCATCAATGTCAGCCCCACACACTGCACCGACCCCCTTGCACATGCTACACCCACTTTATGCTGCATCCTCCCATTCAAATTCTGCAGGAAATGAGGATCAATTGGTCAATGTCCATTTGCTCCCCTGGATGGATAAGAGAGTGGGGTTTGGATTTCCAGCCGAGCTGTCACCTAGCTTTGATGTGTGAGAGTCCCTTCTGAGTGTTGAGCCTCCCTAAGTTTCTGTCAGGAGAGCAAGTCTCTTCTTACTGGTGTCCTTCTCTGCAAGGCTGTCCCCTGTCCTGAACCACTCTTCTTCATGCTCACTGCCTGTCACATGTCACTTGAAATTGCTTGTCTGCTAATACTCCCCTTTCCCATTTGCCTCGGGGGATTTATACCTCTCTATTTCTTTAACTTTTTGGAAGTGAGGTCACAGGAGGGAGAAGATATAAATTTATGTTCTCAGTCCTTTAAATTTAACAGAGGTCCAAAGACTTCTTTTTGCAGAGAGGTTGTTGAATGATGGGTTTCAGTTGAAAGAGCTCTGGGAAATTGAGGACAGAGCACCTTCAGGTATGAGGTTTGGAGACTTAAACTTTTATCTCTGACAGAAGAGTAAATCTCATCCTTAATTGGATTTAAATGCATTAGCATTGGCCCACAGTTTCAAGCAAGGAGGAACCAACTCACACCCAAAAGAAGTGAGATCAAGGCCAAGAACTGGAATGGTTTCTCAAATGGGTTGAGTTAACCTACCCAATGGACACCGTACTGCTCTATCATTCCGATTCTTGCTGCCTTTAGGGACGGTGATTCTTCTCATGGTGATGAGAAGATGGGCAAAGCAGAGCTGGGGAAATCACATTGGCAATTAAACTAAAAAAGCCGGATTTCTAGAGGAATGAATGGAAGTGGGTCAAGCTGCAGAGTTTACACTGGCAGCATTGATAGGGCTGTTGGTCAGAGGTGGAGGGGAATGTGTCTACACCGGCTGATAAACAGAGATGTCTCTCAGGGTTCTTTCCTGTGCTTGCACGTTGCGTTGGTGAAGGGGTCCTCCCCCCTCTCATTTTATCACAGAAGGGTCTGAGGGATGAATGTTTTTGGAGTCACAAGGGAAGAATGTGAGGACACGGAGAGGGGAAGGATACGTTGGACCGTGTCTGATGTCGGGGAGAAAGCTTGCAGCTGGAATACGATCATCCAAATGAACACTGAACCAGTTTGCCTTTGAAGAAACGGTGATGGGCTGGGGCAGCGGGAAGGCATTCCAAGCCACCGCCTCAGGAGCGTCAAACTACTGAGTCCTGTTATCAAGTCCTGAGTCCTGAGTTCTTGTTCAACCATTTTGTCTCAGATCGGAGACGTTCAGATGAGCCAGAAGTCCCGCTAAGATCACACACACGCTCAGATTACCTGACAGCTTGGATACCCCCCTCATGCCAATGTGTGGTCATCGTCCCAGTCAGGAGCAAAGGAAGACTCTCCCACGTCTGCAGGGACCTGGGACATGTCACTGCCATGGAGGCCAGACAGCCACCCTGCACCCCGGTCTGGGAGGAAGATGTGCACTTTTGGAGGAGACGGGGCAGCCTGGCCTGGCACCAGTGATTGGCACGGTCGACACAGGTGTTCCGCCTTGGACGGCAGGGCCCCACCAGGTGCGGGAGCTGTGAAGGCGTGAGACATGGTCTCAGGCGCTTACGCTAAGTGGCTAAGTGGCTCTAGAATCTGTGATAGTGGTGGACGCCCCTCAGTGGGTGTGCCCCTAAATAATCATTGAACAGGGACCTGGAAGGCACCTACCAAGACATGCTCCATGACAAAGGATTTCACAGTTGTGTAAATTTGGGAATGCACACGTGCACATGGCACATCCCTCCCGGTTAGTCCCAGTGTTTCTTTCCCTTTTTTTTTTTTTTAAAGATTTTTATTTACTTGAGAGAGAGGAGAGAGAGACATAGAGACAGAGAACAAGTAGGGAAGGGGCAGAGGGAGAAGCAAGCTCCCCACAGAGCAGGGAGCCCGACGTGGGGCTCGATTCCAGGCCCCGGAGATCATGGCCTGAGCCGAAGGCAGATGCTTCACCGACTGAGCCACCCAGGTGCCCCACGTCCCATGTCCCTAAGACGAAATTCTACAGCAAATTGTATTTAATTTTAATCCGGCGCTTCAACACTGACTTGAATATTAGCCTCTCTTTAGAGAAACGCTGGTTGGCATGTGGCGGAAGGCTGCGCCAGCCCGCGTGGGGTTTGGGGTTCAGCAGACCACTGGGCCTCCATCTCGTCCGCGCTCCTGGAGTCGGGCAGAGGGCACGGGAGCTCAGCAGGCGGGCCTTGAAGGGGGACTGGGTGCTGCTGTGTCTCCTTCCCTCCCCCCCTTCCCTTCCTCTGGCTTTAATCAGTGAGTGAAAATACAGATGGATCTGACAGGGGGCGTGTCTCTCCTCTTAAATAAATTTGATCTTGAAAGAAAAGAAAGAGGGAATCTAGGGCAAGCCACGTTGTTTTGTTTGTTCTTTAGAAGAGGAAGTCGAGGCATGCTCCCAGGCCGAGAAAGGCGGGGCCGCGGCCTGCTCCCCTGCCGCCCCTTTCTCCGCCTGCCGCCCGCCCCCCCAGCCTCGGCTCTGCGGGCGGTGGACTCCCGTGGCCCACGTGCCCCCCGCCTGCGTGGAGCTCTGCGTGTGGAGCATCCCTTACCCGCCCTCCCCCCACCCCGACGCCGAGCACACATTGCTCCCCTGCAGCTCTGCACCTGTTTTCGCCACCCTTGGGCCCCCTCCTCGCCCACGCCAGGCTGGACCTGCCCTCGTGGTCCCCCCACCCCAACCCAGCCCGCCCGGGGCCGCGGGGCCGTGACCTCGCCGGGGGCTCCATCCGGGCGTGCTGGGCGCGCGTGCACTGATCGTGGATCCAGGGCCACGCGGGACGGTCACCCTGTGAGCTCACATTGCCTGATTGTAATCGTTTGTGTGTCTTAATGATCACTTTTGATTTTGCGGGGTGACTCGCAGCAAAGCACGTTGGGCTACCTGCACCCTCTTAGTGACTTCGTGGACTTACACAGCTTTTAGCTGCATTTCTCCTGCAGTGTAAAGCATTTATTTATTTTTCCTTAACCGGTTCTCATTTGTCATGAAAATTCCCCTTCCAAGTGCCTCACTATGAGAAGCTGAAAAATTAGGAGAAGTCTGCAGTTAGGGCCTCGTTTCTAATATGGAAATGTTAGCTGTGGTATTTAAACCTTCCGTGTCTGCATTTGTGAATCTCCATGAGTCCTCGTCCCGTCTTCTCACGGTCCAGCTCGTGGGGGGACGCCAGACAGTCCAAGAGCTGTCGGGATGGGATTCTGACAGAGGAGAGAATATTCATCTTGGAACTTGGTAATTAGTGTGTGATGGTTATTGTGTTTAATGTGTGCATATTACGGGAAATCAGAACACATTTTGATTGGATTGCAAGGAGCTTGAGTGTCTAAGAGCGTGCGGCTCAGTGGTCGGATACGACGCAGGTGAGTGTGCCAGGTGACCACGTCTCAGAGGGTGTGCTGGGCGTGTCTCAGGGAGCCCCAGGACCCGAGCCTGCCTGTCTGGGGGTGATGAGTCACTCTTGGTAGTATTCGGTGACAGACCAGGGAAGCTGGCGTGTGTGTGAGCATGCACGCGTGTGCCCGTGTGTGTTTTGTGAAGGAGCCTGACAGCCTGTATTTACCCACTGGATGTATATGCACATCTTCCTAAGCATTCATTTAGCTGACAGTCTGCGAAATGTCAGCGTTCTAATTAACTCCAGCCAGAGAAGGCTGTGCTGCAGCTTGAAATCCCTTTGATTGATGCAGCTGCAATTAGAGCCGGGCTCGGGCTCCGCACGCGGGAGCGGAAGAGGGTCGAGTCCAGGAGGAGGAGGAGGAGGGGAAGCGGGCGCCGCGCGGGAGCACTCTGCAGGGCAGGCCCCTGCTGCAGTGTGGGAGCATGTGGTCCGTGCCCACGGTCACATGGCAGGTCTCAGCAGGTGCCTGCGCGTCCCGCCGCCTCGCCCGGTTCCCAGCCCCGGGAGTGCCTTCCTTTGTTAGGATAAGGAGTCCTCGCCGTCCTTCGATTTTGTGAATATCGCTTTATTAAGGAGTTTTGAGGATTTGCAGGTTATTATGCTAAGTCCAATTGATCTGTTCTCATACTTATGAAATGTATTGACAGGAGCATCCCGATTTATATTTACCTTAAAAATAAGCTGGTACACGCTGTGTCTAAGGCCATGTGATTAAAACGGCAGGAATAAGGATACGACCCAGATCTTGAGATACTTTATGTAGATGCTGACGCACCCGAGTCCAAAGTCTTCCCCTGAGGACCGAGTCCAGCAATTCAAATCCGTTGAATACCGACACTGCCTCGGAACTGCGGGGGTCCCCGGGGTGCGCGGGCCAGGAACCCGAGCGCCGAGGCCTGGGCGCCGGTACCACGTGAGTCTAGGGAAGATCCACTAGTGAGGACACTGTTCACTCCCACGGATCGCGGATCGCGAGCAGGGAGCCGCGGAGTTGGTCTGTGATGTGCGAGCGAGAATACCTCCCGCAGGGAAGGGATGAGACAAGGGGCTTCCAGGCGGAGCGGGGTGCGGCCTGCTCGCGCGAGGCCGGGTGGCCAGGGTGCCTGAGGGTGGGCTTGGGAAGGGTGCCAGGGGAGGTACAGCCATGGTCCAAGGCATGGGCCTTGGGAACTTTACGTCAGGTTTGCGGGTGGTGGTGGGGAGCCTGCCCAGCTCGGTAGGGGAAGCCCACGGACTCATCTGTGTCTCGGGCAGACAGCCTTGTCCCCGTGATGGAGCAGGGGGGACTGGAGACAAGAGAACCAGTCGGGAGACTGCAGCAAGTGTCGTCACGAGCGGGTATGAGGCTCTGGATGAGGTCGTCCTGCAGGTCGGGGCGACGGTTGTCACACTGGCCCGGCCTTCGAGCTCCTTCCCTCCGTTAAAGACGGAGACAGGTGGAGCCCTGGGCCTCACCGAGCAGGGTTCCAGATGATGCCAGGGAAGAAACCTAGGAGGACGGTGACAGCGACAAGTTCTAGTGGTGGGTGTAAGTGGACGGCCTGGCACCTCCCCAGGGGCAGGGAGCTCCTCTCGGGGTCTGGACCGGGTCCGGTTGCTACAAGGCCTAGTGGAGAGGCAGCTGAGTCATAAATAAATAAATAAATTTATTTATTTACCCGCTGGGCCAGCGGGTCCAGCACGGCCCCGGGCGGGTCTGCAAGGACCTTCCTGGGTGAGATCAGCCACGGAGTCCGTGGACCGAGTAAAGCAGAGGGCGCTCCCCAGTGAGGGTGGGCCTTGTCCAACCTGTCGAGGGAGAAGGCGACAATGTGTCCCCTCTGCTGACTGAGTGAATTGAGACATCGGCTTCTCCTGCTCGGGGCTCGGCTCAGGCTGGAAGCTCCCCGTGGGCTCCCGGGGTGGGGGGAGGCGTCCAGCTTGCCAACTGCCGGTCTTGGGCTCCTCGGCCTCTGTGATCACGGGAGCCTCTTCCTTATGGCAAATCTCCCCGTAGATGTACTTCCCATGGCTGTGTCTCTCTGGAGAACCCAGACCAAGACAGAAGTGTTAATTCCCTATTTAAAAATGTTAATGACTTTCCTGTTTTTGTATAAATAATAATGCACAATATAAAAACAATCAAGTAACATAGATGAGAACAGAAATGAGAGCCAAAAACATTGCTTAATATCCTAAAATATTATTCTAAGGCTAAGGAAAATATTATGAAACATTCAATAAGAGATTGGAATTATTGTATTTTTAACTCCATGTTTTAATTTTAGATGTTAGCAACTTCTGGCTCCGAACGATGAGAGAGGCAGAGCTACGGCTCTTGCCAAATGCCCTCCTTTTCCCTCCGGTATTTCTGTTTGTGATGCTATCGCTGTAACATCGTCGGGGTTTCTGACGTTTGCAGAGCCCTTGGGGTTGCTCAGCGTCACGTGGGTAGGTGTGACAGGGTCAACCACATACGCGAGGAGTCTTTCACGAGCTTCTCAAGGACCGTGCGGAAGGGCGGCCGTGTGTCTACTTGTATTTTACTTTCTGTTTGAAGGGAGTTTGCTGCTTACGATTGAGTTCTGGGGGCAGGATATGCCCCCGAACCCACGGACGCATCATATGTTTGGTCGACGACGCCAGGTCTCTGCTGTGTGATAATTAGTACACACGCGCACGGGGCCGTCTGCGACCCTCTCCTGAGTATCCCGTGTGGCTTCCGTAGGTCACTCCATGACATCGCTCACTTTTCCGTGGCACGCTGGCTGCGTCCTGGGGTGCAGGTTGCCCGTGGTGTAAGCACAGCCACACACATTTTTGGGGCCTTTATAACTATCTGGGGAGAAGTAACATAAGCGAATGATGACTCTGGCCCTGATTGACCGGTAACGACACTGCTGTCTTTACTAGACATCACCGAAGGTCACGAGTGGAATTTTACTTGATTTATTTATTTATTTATTTATTTATTTATTTATTTATGATCGTCACACAGAGAGAGAGAGGCAGAGACCCAGGCAGAGGGAGAAGCAGGCTCCATGCACCGGGAACCCGATGTGGGACTCGATCCCGGGTCCCCAGGATCGCGCCCTGGGCCAAAGGCAGGCGCCAAACCGCTGCGCCACCCAGGGATCCCTTGCTTGTTTTTTTTAACAAAAACACTGAAATTTATGACACGAGGCTTATTAAGGACATATGATGATTTGAGGAGATGATTACTGAGTCCCGCAATGATGTCGTGCCGGGCGGGAAAGCGTGGGCTGCGAGCGCTGCCCCGGGAGCCGTGGCCGAGAGAGGGGACGTGTTTTTCCGATGCAGCGGGAGGTTGAAGGTGGGTCCTGCGCGGCCGTGCCTCCCTGGATCTAGCTTTAATTCTCACGCTCACCATCTCATGGTCTCCATTTGGCAGCTGCAGCTCCAGACATCAGTAACCCTGTAGCTTTTTATTGAGATTAAGTGACTCAGACAAGCAATCGGAGGCGCAAAGGGAGGAGTAACTTTGCCCGAGTCCCCGGGCTAGAAGGTCACAGAGCTTATCATCAGTCCCAGCTTGGTCGTGTCTCAACCCCACGCCCTCTGCTCTCCCTCCCCAACCCTGAGGGGCATGTGCGGGCATCGGGCCTCCCTTCCGGGCAGGGGACACATGGGGGAGGCACAGGTGTGGTCCAGCGTGGCAGGGCCTCTAGAGGATGCTGAGGAGGGGACTCTGGTAGCGGCTGAGTTGGCAGTGAAACAAGAGTCTTCTGACTTCAAGACTTGCCCAGAGGGGATGAGCAGCCATGGGGCGGGCCATGGGATTGGAGGAGGTGACCTGCTGAGCCAGGCATCTCGGGGCTCTGGGCTCACCGAACGCAGCACCACAAATCCAGGGAGGAGGTTGCATTTCTCAGGGGAGAGTAAGAGCTGTACGTCGTGATGTTCACCAATGCTCGAGCCAGGCTGGGCCTCCGGGGCAGGTGGTCGTGATCGTAGCAAACGCCTCCTGCTCCCCAGGCAGCCCAGCCTGCACGAAGCAGTGGCACCACCCATGCGTCCCTGTCTGAGTCATGGGGGGCACGAGTCAGGGGTTCTGCAGAGAGACAGAGCCGATAGGATGTATGTACCTACGTACACACATGTCTAATATATATATTTGTCTAGAAACGAGATTTACTATAAAGAACAGGCTCACGAGGTTATAGAGGCTGAGAAGTTTCACGATGTGCCATCTGCAAGCTGGGGACTCACTCAGGGGCACCGATGGCGTAAATCCTCATCTAGGGTCGGCGAAGACTAATAGCTCAGCTCAAGCAGTCAGAGAGAGGAACAGAAGCCACCCTCCTTCCCTCTTTTGTTCTATTCGGGCCCTCACTGTGCCAGCTGGGGCGCAGCCCTTCCTTACTGAGTCCCCGGAGTCACTCCTGCCTTCCAGAGACACCCCACAGGCACACCCCCAAATACCGCCGGACCACGTATCTGGGCGTCCTGTGGTTCCGTTGGGTAGGCACAGCATTAACCATCACACGCGGCACGTCACTAGTGGGTTATTGTTCGGTCCCGACAAGCCAATCATCATTCACGTTACAGCACATTTATACACGATTTTCTCTTAAAGAATGGATACTGATAACGTTTAAAATTCCTTTCAAGTCACTCTAGCTTTGAAAGTTTCCCCTATAGGGGTTCCCAGAACAATAATCTTCTACCGTGTATTATGTCTGCAAAAGAGAGATGTGAGGCAAGATGGGAAGGACAGGTAGGGTACGCCAGCGTTTGGGAGATGCGAAAAAGCTGGCGGTGACCTTCCGGCACATGACACAGCGGGATTTTCGTCCAAGCCCGCCCCTTGGCTCCAGCTGACTGTCGCCCCAAGGAAAGTACGGTGCCGGGCGTTCTGACCTTCCAGACCCAGCGGCGTTTTCCTTCTGTGGAATAACCAGTTTTTTAAAAAAAAATATTGGGTCTATTAAAAAAAAAAAAAAACACCGTGTGGTTTTAAGAACCTGCCTCTGTGTTGGATGCCACTCGAGGGCTCAGACTGGAGACGTCTGTGCTCGTCAAGAAGAATGGGTGGAACTCAGGTCACCTAGACTATTGTTCACTCATTTTCAGAATTATTTTTGCATCTTGCAAGTAACCCCACCTCTTAGACGCTCAGCTTTGTCACGTGTTAGACGAGGCTGCTTTCTGCACTGGATTGAGGGTCTTTAACACCCTGTCCCGTCCCCAGGCGCCCAGAACTCTGCGTGTCCTGACCCGAACGCCCTGTTTCTTCTCCCCAAATCCCCATCTCTGTCTCCTCCATGAAGAAGGGCTCTACTGGCCACAGGGCTGCCCTCACCTCCTGAACTCCAAGCCACCCCTAGTCGGAGTACCAGCTTCCTTCATTCCAAAACACGCCACAAGCCCTTCTTCGTTCCAGATGCTGATTATCTCCCGAGTCCACCCATTTCTCCCTAAACCCACTGACGTGACTTTAGTCGAAGACTCCACCGTGGCTTCTCGGTATCGCCTTCTAGTCCACCCATCGTGCCGCCGCCGGAGCCAGCTTTCCGACGAAAGCACTTGACCAAAGCAGGTCATGGTTCTGACCACGGAGTCCTTCCAAGGCCACGTCGTCTCTTTAGCCGCTGACACAGCCGCTCACCGGGCTGGAGCGCGCAGCATTCGTGATGCGCAGCCGTGTACGGTGGCCCCCGGAGAAGTGGGTGGGACTATTACTTGCTCAATCTCGTATTTTATGTACAAAAAAATATTGCCCACCTCTGGACAATTGATTCAATTATCGGCTCAGGATGCTGACAGCATTTAGGGTCGGATCAGGGGATATTTTGGATTTCTTATTTAGAGTGACTTTTGTTTTTATTTTTTAATTTTTTTTAAGAAACTGCCTTTCTTTTCTTTTTTTTTTTTTAAAGATTTTATTTATTCATGAGAGAGAGAGAGAAAGGCAGAGACACAGGCAGAGGGAGAAGCAGGCTCCATGCAGGGAGCTTGACGTGGGACTCGATTCTGGGTCTCCAGGATCACTCCCCTGGCCGAAGGCAGGAGCTAAATCGCTGAGCCACCCGGGGATCCCTCAGAGCGACTTTTAAATATGCATTCAGGTCTAGCTTGTGTTGGCTAAGCATTCAACCTTTCAAAAACAAGCTTCATCACTATGAACAATTAAGGTAAAAAGGGAAGCAACATATATTCATGGCGTGATCTGTACGTTGATGGTACGTGTGACCTTGGGGCGTCCTTTGTTCAAAATCTGCGTTCCTTCAAGTGCCCCCCTCAGTGCCCGTCACCGGGGCACTTGAAGGGATGAGCACTGGGTATTATTCTGTATGTTGGCAAATTGAACACCAATTAAAAATAAATTTATTATTTTAAAAAAAAATCTGCGTTCCTTAATAAACATATACAAAGAAAACATGTACACATAGGATCTTTTTTTTTTTTAAGTTTGGAAATACATAACTTGTTCCTGGAATACCTTTATGATGAAATTCCTTGTCATGTGGGCAATGCATCCTCGACCTCTTCATTTGGGGATAATCCACGTAATGAATTTCCTGAAAGAGTGTGAAACGTGTGTATTCGGCAAAGCCCACATATGCCCACGCCGTGGGAGACTTTGCGGCGGAGGCCCCGCCACGGAAGGTCTGTCTTCCTCCTCGAAGCCAAGTCGTATGTGAAATGGAGAGACAAAGCGTTTTATGGCTAATTCCAGGACTCACTCCCCGGCGAGCGCTCGTCCTCATAATGGCCACCCTCACTGCTGTGAAATGCCACCGGGAATGTGCAGTGAGGCCCTTAGAATTAACCACTCATACTAATTATAGGTTCCACTGGTGAATCCGCTTAACTCTGACCCGGGAAGGAAAGGCATAAATTCACACACATGAACGGGAGAGGGACAGGGAGCCGTGGGCGCTGTGAGGCCTTTATTTATTTATTCTCCTCCGAGCTTTTTGGCTCTGCAAACACAATCTTGTCAGGATTATTTTCAGGTTATTTGTCTAGAGTCCAAAGGAAGGTGACTTTGTTTATTTTGTGGATTTACATGCCATTTCTACAAAATAATCTCTCTTTAAAAATGGATAAAATAGATTGTATTAAACCAAAAAGGAAATATTAGTTTTGGTTCCTTTTGTAATTCAGGCCGATTAAGGCAAGCATTACTGGAAGAGGACCGGACCCCGTTTTGAAAGGAAGTCAGTGCCATCGGAGTGAGCTGAGAGCAGCCGGCGGAGGAAGGCCAGGCCCCGGCTGCAGCACAGGAGGCCGCCGGCCCCGGGGAGCTCGTGTCGTGTCACAGAGGGAGCCGCCCCGGGAGTCTGCAGATTTAGGTCCGGGCCACGCGTCGGTCGGTCTCGGCTGAACCTGGGCAGAGAGGTCCCCTTTGGGAGCTGGGGTGCGGGTGGGGGTCAGAGGAGAGCACGGCTGCATGTGAAGTGGCTCCCAAGGCTGAGAGCTTTGCACGGGCGTAAGGGATCGTGCCGCCGACGTCCTCACATCCCCCTCTGTGGGCCCAAGTGGGTTTTCCAGTCATCAGGAGCATCTCATGACTTGTGGCGAGTCTTGCAGAAGCTGGTGGTGTAGACGGTGTTTATGCTGAGGTCGGAACTACAGAATAGTGCAAGTCCCTGTTTCCTGTTTTTCCTTCTACGAATTACATCTTTGAAACTTTCGTAATACACTGTGTCTGCTTAGAATCACGGGCTAACGTCATTTTAAAGACAACGGGTGACTACGGATGTAAATTCATCGTGTTACAGCCAGGAAATGACGCCCGGAGAGGCTGAGCCGCTTGTCCAAGGATAGACAGCAAGTAGATGATGCCATCGGCTCTTCGGATGTCTGTCAAAGTCTCTCGATTTCAGGAAATAAGTATCAACTCCAAGGGACACGATCAGATTGCGTGGCTGTGCCAGTTGGACTGGGATGCTAATACTGCATGGACTAAATCCCAAATTTCCCTTCTCTGCATGTCTGATGTGTGGACGAGGTCACTGCTGGAAACCTGGTTGCCAGGGATGGGGCAGGTGGCACATGTATATCAATGCCCGATTCTATTTTCATGCAGTTATTATCAATTATATAATTGTGCATATTTATATAATTGCATCCTTGATGTGTATTAATTGGGCATTAATATATTAAATATAGGAATATTACCCAAAGGGAAGGAAGACTGGATGTTGGAAAGCAAAAAAAAAAAAAAAAGGAATCACAGACACCTGCTGAAATTCAGCGTTTTGGTCCAAGTCTCACACTTCAGGCATCCACACAGGCGCTCACACTCCCCTCAGCTCTAGGTGCATGCTCTGGTGATGCCTCTTGTCCTAATTCAGATTTAATGCTCCGTAATGTCTTCAACTCAGGAGGAAACTGTGAAGTTAGCCACGACCAACGCATCTCACACAAGAGGAGAAAGGAAGCGTGTGCACAAGGCAGTGACCTCATCGCTCGTGATAAATGTCCATCTCAAAGCCCTTGAGCTTATTCCTAAGTCGCCTCCTCACCTGAGACCTGAGACCTCACCTGAGACCTGAGAGCTCACCTTCTTCTTTGAGAGGAGTCGTCATCAGGCTCCTGGTGGGATTAACCAGCGGGCCAACGGTGAGAGCGACTGCTCTCGGAACGAGTCGCCCGAGCCCAGAGCCTCTGCCGTGAGCTCGGCCGGACACGAACGTGTGTGCCAGCCCCTCACTTAGCACCCTCTGTGTGCAGGTCTGTAAATGCCGCCAAGCTTTTGCCAACATAAATTGACAGGTTTGTATAGTTATATTTTAATTTTAGAACCTCTACTCCAGGCTCGTCTGCAGAACCTGTGTCGGGCTCCCAGAGATGCGATGGGGATGCACGTTAGTCGCAGCGCTGAGGGCGGGGAGAGGCGTGTGTGTGGTTTGGGGCGGGGGGAGATAGCCAATGGCCAAAAAATCCCATCCCCAGTGAAGGGGTTAACGGATAAATTCAGTATCGCCGGTTTTGGCTGGTCTGTGGTGTTATGCTTGACATCACAACAGAGAATCGGAATGCGACTGACGTTGGAGGCGGCACACAAATAACCCCGAAAGATGCAGACCGTGTAGCTCAGTGGCTCACATTTTATGCCTTCAGGGCGATTTTTCCCTGGTAAAGACAAAGTGATCGATAGGTTGCCTTCAAAACCAGCTTTCCCAGTAGAACGTGGTAAAAGACTGAACTAATCTGCAAGGAAGTAGAAACGGAATTTGAAGAATCGTCCCTTCCCAGTCCTGTTGAGACGGTGCATGCGTTGAGCTGCCCCACGTACATCCTCGATCCTCTTCGGCCCACCCCGGAGCCCCTTGCGGCCACGGGATCGTGTCCCCTTCATGACCGTCACCAGCACACAGTAGGGCTTTTTGTGAATGCGAGGTCAAACGACCGTTGGGAAAACGTGCTAGGGAGGTTTGGCACACTCGCAGCATTTCTACGTCAAAGCCACAGTCTGCGAAATCCACACAGTTTCTCCCCCGAAACGGCAGGTGGGTGCTTCCAACAGGCATCAGTAACAAATCACATTGCAGTTCCGGACCCTTGGGTCCAATTTCACGTCAAATGGCCAGAGGAGACCATGGACCAGGTCTTATTTTATCCTATTTTATTTTTTTGCTTGTGAAGGTGCGTTGGCCCCTTGTCATCCTTTCCTGGAACTACCAGGGGAAGTGAAATTCTTGAACAAAACAGTGAAGCGAATTATTCAGAATGAGGGCCTGTCTGAAGTGGCCCTGGCAGCAGTGTGATGCACCCCGTAATTACCAGGAGGGACGGCGTCTTTTCAGGATGGTCCTCCCTGATGGCTTATGGCAAGCAGAGCGGGAGGACTTGAGCCAGACGGCTGGCCGTCATCATTTCAAGTAGACACAATCAGGGACTGGAGTGGCAATGTCCCCTTTCAGACAAGGAGTGCAAAACCAGCCACTCGTCCTACGGGGTTCCATCCCTGCCACTCGTTAGCGCACAGGAAACTCATCTTCTTTCCCGCCGGGGGCCCGCGAGGCTTCGCTAACTGCTGTGTCATTCCTTTTTCCTGCATAAACCACCCACTTGCTGCCTGGCACCGGCAGGGGAACAGCCAGTGCACGGAGGTCAGAGGGCTGGCTAATCATCATTTGGTTCTGCCCAGTTACATCTGTCCATTTTTCAAATTTCAGCTTTGGATGATTTTCCTCTCCACTGAATAAAACAGTAATGGCCTTCACCCGAGCCTGATGGATGAACACACACGTCTGCTCTTGCCTTGGTTGTCAAGCCACCGGAAATTTGTGCGGGCAGGAACGGTGTTCCACAAAGCCCTCAGCAATCCCATCCGAGGCAGCCCTCTATTCACAGGACTTGGCTGGCTCTACGAGACCCTGGAAATCAGCCTCAAGAGCCCGGGCCTCTCTGCCCAGCTGTGCTGATGCTTTGCGGCGCTTTCCTGGGACGGCGTGACTCCTTTTCTGAATCACCCCTGCCACCGTGGGTCTCGCCGCGCACGGGGCGGGGGTCGGCGGAGCGCCCTGAGGGCCTGGGTGGGAAGAGAGGGTCTCCCGTTCCCAGCAGCGCCTCTCCAGACACGCCAACTCTAGATTTCGGGAGATTGGGTGGTTCATCAGTGGATTTGGCTTCGGCGGGTTTTCGTGCTTATTTTCCTCCACGAAGTTTCACATGAAGAGATTAAAGGTTGATGTCACAGATATTAACCATTGGGGACTTTCACATTTTAATGATTAGAGAGAGGGTTTTTTTTTTTTTCTTATAAAACAACGATACAGGGGATCCCTGGGTGGCTCAGCGGTTTTGCACCTGCCTTTGGCCCAGGGCGTGATCCTGGAGTCCCGGGATCGAGTCCCGTGTCGGCCTCCCGGCATGGAACCTGCTTCTCCCTCTGCCTGTGTCTCTGCCCCTCTTTCTCTCTCTATGTCTATCATAAATAAATAAATAAAAATAAACAAAAAAAAATAAAATGATGATACAACTTCTAAAAAAAACCCTCTTATTATGAAATATTCAAACATGCACAAAAGTAAAGAGATTAAATAATAAATAACAAGCCCACGTACCCAAACCAAACCTTAACAAGTACCTACATTGTGTTGATCATGTTTCATGTGTCAGGTTGAAGGGGGACATATTTCTTTTTCCCCAGTAAGAGTTAGATTCCCTTTTCCAAAATATATACTTATTTATATATTAAAGTGTTTTTAAGAATAAAATCTGTAAAAAAAGAAAAAAGGGGGGGTGTGTGTGCCTGGGTGGCTCAGTTGGTTAAGCATCCAACTCGTGGTTTCAGCTCAGGTCATGATCTCACGGTTGCGGGATCAAGCCCCACATCAGGCTTTGCACTCAGCTCTGAGTCTGTTTCAGATTCTCTCTCCCTCTGCCCCTCCCCACGTGTGCGCTCTCTCTCTCTCAAATAAATAAATAAAATATTTTAAAAAAGATAAAATAAAATAGAACACGACAAACCATAAGAGACTCTTCACTCTAGGAAACTAACTGAGGGTCTCTGGAAGGGAGGGCGTTGGAGGGACGGGGCCACTGGGTGATGGGCATGAGGGAGGCACATGATGTGATGAGCATCGGGTGTTCCATGCAACGGATGAATCACTGACCTCTACTTCTGAAGCTAATGATACACTGTGTGTTAACTAATTGAATTTAAATAAAAAATAAATAAAAATAAAAATAAATCTACAACATGCATAAGGTAAATTGCATAAATTTTGGGTAAATGGCCCAGTGAATGTTTTTCACAAAGTGATCACACCCAGGCCGCTTAGCCCAGGTCAAGATGTGAAGCGTTCCCAGAACCTAGGAGCCCTCCTGATGCTCCTCCCGGTCATTACTTCTCCCCCCACCAAAGGTGTTCATTGTTCTGATTTCTATCATCGTAGGTTTGCCTGCTTTTAACTTATATTAATGAACTCCTGCAGTTTATATTCTTAAGTCCACAAGACGTTGCTCTCAAAACCATTGCCTGAGGTTCACCCACAGGTTGTACGTAGCAGTGGCTTGCTCCTGTCACCGCTACGACGTACTCCAATTTTTGAAGATACTGCAGTTTCTTTATTCTACTGTTGACAGACTTTTCAGTTTTTGGATATTGAGAATCGTGCTGCCACTTAAGTCAGGAATACATCTGTTGGCGCACCAGCGTACCTGTTTGTATTGGATGCGTGTCCGGAGAGGAACTGATGTCCTGTCGGCCGTGCATGCACTCTGCTTTAGTAGACAACGCCAACGAATTTTGCAAAGTGGTTGTGCCAGTTTGTACTTCCGCTAGCAGGGCAGCCACCAATCCTTCTGTCCGCGCGGGTGTTCCTGTTCTGGACCCTGCGTATCGGCAGAGTCACACAACACGTGGACTTTATGTCTGGCTCCTGTCACTTACCGTGAAGCTTTCAAGGTTCATCCGTTTTGTAGTGTATGTCAGTACTTGATCTTTTTCATATCTGAATACTATTCCGCTGTATGTACACACACACACACACACACACACACACACACGTATCGTTAAGTAGTTTATCCATTCATCAATTCATGGATAAATATTTAAGTTGTTTCCACTTTTTGGTCATTACACTATGCTGCCATGAACACTTGTGTAAAAGTTTTTATTTTGTTATTTTTATTTTTGTATTTATTCATTTTTTTTTATTTAGTAAAGCAGAATTTATTGAGCAAACAGTACAAAGCTCCCTAAGAGGGTGGGGATCCGAGAGGGTTGCCCTTCTTAAGTTTTTATATGGATTTGTTTTCATTTCTCTTGGGTATATACCTAGGGATGGACTTACTGTATCTTATGGTGTTTCCATATTTTAACTTTTTGAGGAACTGCCAAACTGATTTCCACAGTGGCTGCACGGTTATACCTCCCCACCAGCAGTGTATGAGGGTTATAGTATCTACACCTCCTTTGCTAACCATTGTTATTTTATGTTGTTGGGTTTTTATTATTTTTTCATTATTTTTTCATTTTTTTTATTTTTTCATTTTTATAGCATTTATTTTTGTTCTTGGGTATAGCAACTTATTCTTACTTTTTTTTGTTTATTTATTATTATTTTTTATAAGTATTTTTTATTGGTGTTCAATTTGCCAACATATAGAATAACACCCAGTGCTCATCGCAAGTGCCCCCTCAGTGCCCGCCACCCAGTCACCCCCACCCCCCGCCAACCTCCCCTCCTACCCCCCCTAGTTCGTTTCCCAGAGTTAGGAGTCTCTCATGTTCTGTCTCCCTTTCTGATATTTCCCACTCATTTTTCTCCTTTCCCCTTTATTCCCTTTCACTATTTTTTATATTCCCCAAATGAATGAGACCATATAATGTTTGTCCTTCTCCGATTGACTTACTTCACTCAGCAATAATACCCTCCAGTTCCATCCACGTCGAAGCAAATGGTGGGTATTTGTTGTTTCTAATGGGTTGGGCTTTTAAAAAATGTTAAAGAAATTATAGCCTTCCTAGAGGGTATGAAGGGCTGTGTCACTGTGGTATCAATTTGCACTTCTTGCTAAGGATATCGAACATCTTTTCATGTACTTATTGGCCATTTCCACATCTGCTTTGGAGAAATGCTTATTCAAATCCTTTGCCTGTATTTTTTTTATTTTTTATTGAAGTTGTTTGTTTTATTCTGTTGTGTGGTGTGAGTCCTTTCTATATTCTATGCACAGAACCTTGACAGACATGGCTCATGTTCCATGCGTTGTTGCTTTAGGTTCTGATACTGCCATTGGATGCACAATGTTTTTAATTTTGGTGAAGTTCAACTATCAGTGTTTCTTCTGTTGCTTTGGTGTCATATTTAAGGAACTGCTGCTTAATCTGAGGTCACAAAGATTTACACCCCCATGATGTCTGAACCTTCATTTCTCATGTTGGTAGTAGATGCCTGCTCTTTTCTGCGGTATCAGTATTGCTAGGAATTTATTCATCTTATTTGCCTTTGTAAAGAATTAACTTTTAGCTATTTCTTTACTACTTTTTTCTATTTTTAAAATTATTCATTTCTACCTTCTTTTGGTATGATTTACCGTTCTTTTTTAGAAATAGCTTCTTGGAATGGATATCTGGCTCCTTGATTTTTAATATTTCTTTTTTAATATATAAGTTCATACTCTAAAATTTTCCTCTACTCACTATATCAGCTATACATCAAAAGCTTTGATATGTTATATTTTCATTATCATTTAGTTAAGAATATATTCTTGCTTCCTTTCAAATTTTTTCTCATTTATTTGGAAATATATTGTTTCTTGCGAAAATCCAAAATATTTTTAGTTATGTTATTAATTTCTTGCTCGATCCTACTGCGGTTAGAGAATATATTAAATCACTTAAAATGAATTTAGCATTGCTTTTTGGCTCATGATATAAGCAATTTTTGTAAGTATTCCATGTGAATTTGAAAAGTTAGGTCCATTTTGTTAATTGTGTTTTTCACATTTTCTATAGTTACTGATCTTTTGTTTGTTCACCTTAGTTTTTATTAAGAGAATCGTTTCAATATTTCTATGTCTTTTCTTTTTACCAAGTTTTAGCTCTTGCTTTATATATTTCAAAATTGTATTGTTAGGTGCATATAAATTTAGGATCTAATCTTCCTATTAAATTATACCTTTTTAAATGTTGAAATCTCTGTTTTTAAAAATACTCATGGCCTTAAAGACTACTTTATTTTATATAAGTTGCACGATACCAAATGTTTTGGGGTTACTATTTTCAATGTATATCTTTCTTTCAATTGTTTACTTCAAATGTTCTGTATTCTTATATTTAAAACATGTCTCTGAATAGCAACATATACTTGGATTTTAAAATACAATTTATAAGACCTTTGTTTTTAAATTTATATTATTTATACTTTCATGTAAAATAATTGCTTGTAATCTTGTATTTAAATCTAGCGTCTATATTTTGTTAGCACACCTGTTATGTTTTCCTTCTTTCTAAGATTTAACTAATTGTATATATTTTTAGCTTTACAGTTGCCCTTTGTTAATTCATTAGTTATACATGCTTTTATTAATCTTTTAGTGATTACAGTAGAGATTATAATGTGCACCTTTGATTAATTTGCATTTAAGTTAAAATGTTACTTTTAACATTATCAAAGACATTGCTATAGTTTGACTCCTGCTTTTTGTGCAATTGTTGTCATATATTTCAATTCTTCAAATAATTTAAATCCCACAGGAACTTTTTAAAAGATTTATTTATTTGTTAGAGAGAGAGAGAGAGAGAAAGAGAGAAAGAGAGAGAGGAGAGACAGAGGGAGATAATCCCCAAGCAGTCTCCCCACTGGAACCTGATGTGGGGCTTGATCTCATAACCCATGAGATCATGGCCTGAAGTGAAACCAAGAGTCAGATAGATGCTCAACCAACTGAGCCCCCCAAGTACCCCAATCCTATAAGAATTTTTAATCTTTGTGTTAATGATATTTCATATTTAATTAGAGTCAAACATATATTTACCCTTTCTAGCATTTTCAACCCTCCCTGCATTTCTGTGCTTTTTTTCTGGGATCATTTTCCTTCTGTTGGAAAATTCCTTTTAATTTCCTTATTTCTGTTAGTATTTTTCTATTCATGATGAATTCTAAATTCTTGTTTGTCTAAAAAATACATTCATCTATTTGATACTTAAGACTTTTGCTTGTATTTAATTCTAGTTTGGAAATTATTTTCTTTGAGCATTTTAAAATGGTCGTTTTATTGTCTTCTGTCTTCTGTTGTTTGTGTTGTATAGACATCTGCCAGTCTTATAGCTGCTCCTTTGAAGGACAGGTTTCTTTTATACCACTGACTATTTTTAAGAGTTTTTTTTTCTTTGTTTTTTAGGACTTTACTCTAAACAGTAGTTTTCTCTGAATAGTTGTGGTAGGTGGACTTCTTGAATGATTCCTCAGGGACTCTCACCTTTGTAGAACCCCCTCTTCACCCCTCTAAACTCTGGTTGCCTTCATTGATCTCTGGTCCTTCCAACGCTTTCAAAAATCATTATCCACCTTTTGAAGTTGTTTTCCATGGGGTGATTCTTCTAATACCAGCTATGAGATCCCAGCTAGTAGCAAGACCGCATGGGCAGTCAAAACAATGTGAGTAGGCATTCTTTAAGTGAATTTCCATTGATCAAGGATGCATTGCGAAATACTCTTCAAATACTGCTTGAGAATTAACAAATGAGATTAGTGTGACCTGGAAGAAACATGCTCCTGGTTAATGTGAAGTATGTTCATGATTTATGGTTAAAACACGTTCAAAGTTCAGTATGTTTCTAAATAGACTGGAAGTGGAAATACCTTGGAACAAGTAAAAAGGTGCAGATGAAAGCCGGCATCAGGGGAATAGCGAAGAACGTGCATCTTCAGGTGGGGGCTGGAATCCTATGCCATGTGACCTGGGTAATAGAAATCATGCACGACCCACTTGCATTTTCTGCACCTTTGAGTCTCCATGTACCAGCTCTGCCTGACTCAGTCCTCTCCCTTGTGCATGGGGATCTCATCTGCCTTTGGCAAGAATTCCATAGAGGAGGCGTAGTTAAAACACAGGGACTTTGGGGTTCCCATGGAAAGAGATTAGAATCCTAGTTTATCCACCCACGTTCCGTATTGGACAGTTCACTCAAATTCTCAGCTGTGGTAATTTGTAAGATGAAGGTTGTTATGACTGTGAGTCATGGTGTCACTGTCAGCAGCTTGGCACGTGGTCAATAAGCAGCAAGGCGTCCCTTAGCTTGCTCTTCCTTTTTGTCTTACCTTTCATATTCAGGGGGTGCTTACACATGGGCACCATTCTGTCACTTGCGTCTTATGTCTGTCAGGCTTCAGTGACTTCTCCCTCGGTCCATGTGGTGTGTGAGCGTTGGGGGGAAAGTTGGTCTAGGAAGGGATGGCAGTGGAATTTGTACTGTGGGAACCTACGCCACTGACATTCTAATGAATCCAGCAACCTCTTTTCCGAATGCAACCCAGGCAACCCCCATTGCCCCCACTGGCCAAGAAGGTCAGCCTGGCTTTGGAAACAAAGGCAGGGATGGTGATTCTAGTGCCACAGAAGTGGTGGCAGAAGGATCATCTGTCTGTGGAGACCCTGCAGCGATGCAATTATGGGACCATTGCAGGGTGAGATTTCAGTGGCATACGGGGCAGGTCTACAGGGGCCCCTTTCTGACGGGGTGATTACGATGTGCAAATGCAGGGCAGAGATTCTGAGACTTGGCTAAGCCAGATAGAGGCCAGTGAGAGTCATTCTGTGCAAACATCTGCAGAGCCAGGGAGGGCTGGAGGACCAGTATGTGGGGATCCTGGGACTGGGGAGAGAAGCAGGCTGTTGAGATAGGAGGGGGTTTCACTGGATGACTCGTCCCTAGCAGGAGGGAAGGGGGTTGGGAGGGACTGAAGAAGTTAATGAACCCAAAGACTGCAGACCTGCGAACGTCCAAATCTTCAGAGTTTAGCAAAGTGTAAGTGCTTACTGTTATTCTTGAAAAGAGAAGCACAGTTTTTGTTTTTGTTTTTGTTTTAAAGATTTTATTTATTTATTCATGAGAGACGCACAGAGAGAGGCAGGGACACAGGTAGAGGGAGAAGCAGGCTCCCTGCAGGGAGCCTGTTGAAGGACTCGATCCCCGGTCCCTGGGATCACACTCTGAACCAAAAGCAGACGCCCAACTGCTGAGCCCCACAGGCGTCCCCATGTTTTGTTTTGTTTTGATTAGAGACTGTGGTACTGGGTGTTACAGAAAAGCAGTGTGGTCACCCAGCTTATCATCCTGCCGTCTGATTTACATTTGACTCGATCCCACCACATCAGAGACATCATACATGTGGACACCTGGCATGTTTGGGGCCATGGAATAACGAGCTAAGGGAGGTCCTGGGGGCCAGGGACAAAGGTCAAGCTGGAGAGAACTGATTTCCCCTTCAGTTTTGGGGAGCACACAAAATGAGTGGATGGAGAGGGCGCAGGAGATGTCCTAACCCTGGGAGAGCTGTGGATGGAGCCTCAGTCCCCGAACACTTCAATCCAATCACTTGGATTTCACATTGGCAGAGAGACTGCAGCCAATGAAGTGATGGATGCCGGGACCAACTCAGATGCGGGGAAAGGCAAACAGTAGTGGCACCTGCTGTCACGGTGCTTTCACCCCATCTGTGCACTAGGTCCTCCGTGTCCCTGTGCGTACAGAGCCAGAGACACATGCAGAGGGCAGAGCGCACACATCTTTGGAGGGCTAGCCTGCACCACCCGCCTTTGTTTCCTGGGAGAAAGGGGGGTGGATCCAGTTATTTCCTTGCTTGTCCCTTGCTCCCCACAAAGTTATTAATCTCCCTTCTCTGTCAATAGTAGCAGAATCAGAGGATCTGAAAGGACCCCGCCGCCCCATCACGGTCCCCTGCTGATCAGCAGGCATTCGGGGGGGAGGTGCAATGATTTGCAGAAGGGCCTGCAGCTCCCAGGCCCCTCCTCCCCACCCACTGCTCTTCTGGGTATTGAGTGCTGCGCTTCTCAATTCCACCAGGAATCTGACATGTCACTAGCCCTCTGGATGGTGGCCAAGTTTCATAGTCGGATATACAGGAATAATCAGCAGGCTCTCTGGTGATGAGCAGATGGATCAATGCAACTCATCTCTCCCACTGCCCACAAGGCAGCCTTGTGTGGGGAACGTCGCACTAACATGGAGCCAGGCAGACAGGCTCGAGTGTGGCTGCTGTACTGGCCAGCGGTGTGGCTTCAGACGACTTGGCCGCTCGAGGCTTCCAATTCTTCCTCCGTAGTCAGGAAATACTCTGCACCCAGTAGGGTTGGGATGCAGGTGAAGCCACGTGTGAAAATGCTGCCACGTGTATTTTTGACACGTGCACGTGTGTTCAGGGTGAATGCTACCTGACGTCGCAGGTGCCCAGGGACAGTTTGTAGGACTGAACTGGGAAAAGTATTCCAAGTCCACCCGTGCCTGCTGATGCAGGAGTCACGCTGTCTTCGGAGGTGGAGAGCCACAAGAATCAGGGCTCAGCGTATCTTAGAGATCTCACGGGTGTGCGTGGCTCTAGGGGAGATGGGACAGAAATGGCCTGGGACAGAGAAAGTCATCACATTTGATGTCTCGGGGAGCACGGCCCTCCCCGCAGTGGCTGTAGAAGGTTGGGGGGGGGACAGAGACTTCCTCTTATGTCCTCCAAGGTGCTCATTGCCAGAACAGTCGCCATCAGTGGCGCTCCGTGCCGGGCAGCCTGCCATCGTCCCGGAAGGCCCTGTCAGACCTCGTCCCTCAGGGTGTCAGCCGGACCGTGTGCACACTGGGAGCTGCGATTGCATGGCTGGCGTGGCAGTCCAAAGTGAGTTTGTGAAGTTCAGGAATCCAATTTTGCCCGGATTATATTCCTCCTCTGTTTCAGAATGGAAAGCCGTCTTTGTCGGTCAAATAAAGGATGAAAATGATTTAGGTCTGGATTTCACGCCGCTTTCCTTTCTAGACAGAAGATTGCTTCAGAAGTCACCTGTGTGGTGTGTGTCTCAAATACTTCAGAACCCACTCAGCGGAGAACATAAAGAACCGATGGGATCTCGGCATCCGGCGAGCTTTCCTACTGAGCGGGTGCTTGCACTTACGGTCTCACGGAGTTTGTTTTTAAAAACAGCACCGCGAGTTGAGTGTGGTCCATTTTGCAGAAGAGGATGCTGAGGCAGGCGCAGAGCCCGGGGCTTCATCCTGGCCTTCCCACCGCCAGCCTCCCCTCCGTGCCAGGGTGCCGCCTTTGTCGGAATCCAGAACATATTCCTTTCATGCTGCTCACGAGTTAGTCTCCCCTGCTCGAGTGGGGCCCGTGTCGGAGCAGGTCTTTGGTGTTAAGCAGCAGCCATTCCTTGTGGGTTTTTTGATCAATCGCTCAGGACTTGCTTCAAAGCACAATCTGAAGGTCACGTCGGGCCGCGCGTGTCGTAGGCAACATACCTCTTCTTTCCTATTTATTGTTCATATGTAACCACGGGCCCAGGCCTTCAATCGCTTCACCAGAAGAGATCTTCTGCCTAAAAGAAAGAGAAGCAGCAGCATTAAAAGACAGACGCCCTACTGGGAAGTGCTGTTTTCATTTACCTGGTGATGACAAATAAAGGTCTATTCCCCTGATTTAACGAGATACTAATTTGGGCTTCAAGAGAAAATATAGTTGGGGAGAGCTTTGCAAACACACAGCCTGGTCTCAGAAGAACTTTTCTCTCCAATGATTTGATTAATTACTAATTAATGTCATCTTTTAAACACACTCATTTTTTCCCCCACCACCAAAGCCGTTATCGTAGTCTGGGGCTCCTACCCTGGTCGCCAGGACTGCCCGGGTCCCTCATCTCGTGTCTCTGACCCTAACTCTCCCGTGAAGCTGGAGCGAGCTTTGGAGCATGTGTGTACCACTTTCTGGTCTGTCTTACCGTCTGATGGCTCCACCAGGGGCACGGGGAGGTCACGCCCAGGCCAACCACTCACTCCGGGTTGGGGGAAGCCTATCTCGCCAGCGTGCCCTCTCCCACTCTCCAACCACGTGGGACTGTTTATGGTCTTCCAAAGCCCCTGCTCCCTTGGTGCCTGGTCTGAGCACACCCCACCTCCTCTGCCAGGAGGCACCTCTAGTCCCGCCCACTTATCCAAGGGGGCTCATCCAGGCCCTGGAGGAAGAGCTCCCCCCCTCCTGGATGCCTCCTTGGCATCTTCCCCAGCCGTGCAGACCTGGGTGTCCTTCCTGCTTGCTTCTGCAGCCTCTAGGTCTTTGTCTTTAACTCTTCACACTATTGTGTACCCAGTGGGCACTGTCTGGGCAGGGATCACACCTTTTGTTAACTTTAGCACCCACCATGCTGTCTGGTGCAAGGCAGGTTGTCAGTAACTGTGGAATGAGTGAACGCTATTTCATGGGATTTCTCATCTTCCTTCATCAAACATTTATGTGGCAACTACTATGTGCTACATGCCAGGTCACCTGACAGCACAGGTAGCAGGTTATAGCAATGACAGAGTGACACTCTGGGGGGATCCTGGCAGTAATTAGGGAAGCCTCCCCATTTCTTGGAGGTCTCTGTCTCAGGTGCCTTTCAGGTGTGGGGACTGGGGTGTCTAGACCTGGCCAAACCGTCAATTCTCAAACACTTCATCTTGTAAGGGCCTTGGGATTATCTGGTCTGTATTTTTAATTATTATTTTTGCAGTGGCATCATTCATGAAACTTTGTAAAAAAGCTAAAATACTAAATTAGTTGGGTTGGAATTTGGTGAGAATCTTGGACTCTCATATATATAATGCTCGCCTCAGCCCTGATGGAAGGTTTGAAAAATGACAAATCAAACCTGACACCTGATATTACAGGTGGGGAAAAAACTCAGTCTCTAAGAAATATATGATTTCCTTTAGATTACATTGTTAATTAAGGGCAAGGCAAGCACCAAAACTTGAATATTTTACTTTTAAGCCCTAATCCATTTTTTTTTGGTCCTAAATTCCACACTGTTTCCTATTTGTTTATCTTTCTTACTCTCTATCTTACTATGTATCTATGTCTTTGTGATTTATCTACTTATCATCTACCCTCTTGGTTACTCATCAATCATCTCCATCATCACCATCACCATCATTATTACCTTCACCCCCATCGTCATCTCTCCATCATCATCACCAACATCACCATCATCTCCAACATCATTAACGTCATCATCATCACCATCACCACCATCACCCTTACCACCATCACCACCATCATCATAATCTCCATCATCACCATCATCATCACCATCACATCATCACCTTCACACCATCGTCATCATCTCCATCGTCATCACCAACATCACCATCATCTCCATCATCATTAACACCATCACCATCACCATCATCAGCATCACCATCATGTCAACATTCATCATCATCATCTATATTCTTAGCTTTACATTCTGTGCCACAAAGGCAAGTAATGCACCCAGAGGCTTCCTAGATTCATTCATAGACCGTGATTTTCTCTTTACCCTGATCTGGTCTTTACAGAACTGACTCATTACCTCATCTAGGAGCCCAGCTGCCAGCACGCAGCAGCCAGATATCCATACCTGCTCAGGAGGTAAATTTTACCTTCTGCTGTCTTCTTTTCTCATTTGATCCTAGCCTCTTGGCACGTCTGAGTCCAAATGGCTTCTGGTGTTTTGCTGCGTTGCCAGCCCTTGATGTGCACATACTCCCTGGGACATGGCTTCTCCAACTGGCCTACTCTTCGTTCTTGGGCATGGTATCGTATCTGACTTTAGGGTTCCCTCGCATCAGCCCACAGTGCCTAGGAGCAAAGCCTAATATCATCTCTCTGTCGATGGCAGCTCTGCCCTACATGCACTAAGACCCAAGGGCTAGGTGCTTTCCCACACAAAGCAGTCACTGTTGGCTTCTCCCACAGCAAGACTCTGATGCGTGGCCATGGCAATGGGAGGCTAAGCTCCCATTTACTTGCTATGAGGATTCTTGGTGCCAAGCAGCAGAATTGGACTCTAGCTAACTGAAGCAGAAGAAAAAAAATGTATTGGAAGAATATTTGCTTGCTCACAGCATTGATGGAGGGCAAGAGAAGGAGGCTCAGTAGGCGGGTAGGAACCGAGAAAGCTGAACATCCAGAAGCTCAGTCTGGTTAGATGCGCCTGACGTGGGAAGGCCTTCAGATCCCCTGCCATCGGGCAGGCCTGAAACCCGCTGGAACGCATTCTAATCCATTCTCTGTGATCCACAGTCCCAGACAGGACAAAGCATTGGGTGGCCACAGGCCACAGGCCACAGGCTATATTGCCAGGGTCTGAGGAAAGTCAGTGCCCCGCGTTTATCCTCCACAGATACAGGAGGAGTCCTCTCTCCTACCAGATTTCTCATGGGGGTGGGCTCAAATACCAGACAGAGAGAAAAAGGCCGATGCCAACTCTGTGTCTCTGTATTGGCTTCCAGTTGGTTCTGTGTGCCAACGCCCAGACTTCTTTCCTAGACGTGGTTCTCAAGCCTCACTCCACACTTCCAGCTCTCTGCTCAGCGACGACTCTGTGATGCCGTCAGGCTTCCACAAGTGGGCGTTTCCTTGATCTGGCCTTGGCCACGGGGTGAGTCTTATTGGCCTTTGTCACGTAACCTATTCTCCTGTCCTCCACTCGGGGTCTAGGATAAGCAGAGTCTCCCGACTCTGAGGAGTCTCACATCTCTGGACCCTTGTAGCTGCTTTGATTTTCGCTTTCCTAAAAGCCATTATTTGTCTGAGCTCAACAATCTTTCCTACCAATGTTTCAAGCACAGCCATCAACCAATACCCTCTCCTGCTTTACACCATACCCAGTGTGCAACGGGAACCTGACCTACCGTCCATGGTGCCATGTGTGACAGATTAACCAAGTGTCTGCACCACATACTATAAACCTCTAGTTTCCAGCCTCTGATGTGAGTTTCCCTGTCACCAACCATTAGGCCACTGAGCCAGTGACACATATTTTAAATCGTTGCTATGACAGCACCCACTTCAAGCTACCAGTTGGTGTATTCATTAGGGTAACACGATCTGACCTAACAGGTAAGCCCTGAAATTCAATCCTGGACCCTCTAGAAGTTACTTATAGTTTGCTTACGGGTGGATGAGAGCTGGGTTTGTGGCTTGGGAGGCAGAGGAGGGGCGGGTCTCTGCGGACACCGTCCTGGTCACTCCAGAATCCAGACGGAGACCCCGCCAGGGACAGCATGTGGCTCCCACAGACCCCGGGGAACCGCACGCACCTGCAGAGGAGGGGTGAAGCGTGGAGGCTTCCATGGGCAGCTTTCCTGGACCTGGGCTAAAGGGGGAGACGTCCCTGCTGCCCTCTTCTCTCGGCCAGAACCCGGTGCCATGGCTCCACCGGGACCTGGAAGAGCACGGCCGCTGGCGGGGCTCCTTTCTACTTGATTTCCAGCTCTTTCTTACAGTTTCCACCCCTCTACTGCAGTCCCTCATCTGTTCGAGCACCGTCCACTTGATCCTCGAGGGCCTTCAGCCTAGTGATCGTAGGCCCTTTAAACCCCGTATGATGGTTCCAACGCTGGTGCTCTGCCTGAGGCCGGTTCTCTTGCACGTTCTGTCTCCCGACTGAGAGTTTGTCTGCACCCATGGGTGGTGGTGGGGGGCTTCAGTTCATCTAGTCAGTCGGGGCGCTTGGCTTAGCTTTGTTGATAGGGTCACCCTCCATGTACCCTTGGTTTCCAGAGTTCCCTTTGCTGAGGCTGGCACAGATTTCCCAGGGGTCTCTGGTCAGTGCCACTGTCAGCTTCAGGTCCCCCTGTGCCGGCACCTCAGACCACCTTCCTCCACCTCCTCATCTTCCACAGCATAAGGTGCCACTCCTTGTACCTCCATGTGCTCACCTCAGTGCTGGGTGGGGGTGGTGCTGTGCTCCCCCGTCCCAGGCTGGCCGGGTCCCCAGGAGGCACTGGGTCCCTCATCTTGGGGTGGTGCTGTGCTCCCCCGTCCCAGGCTGGCCGGGTCCCCAGGAGGCACTGGGTCCCTCATCTTGGGGACGGTGCTCTGCTCCCCGTTCCTGGACTGGCTGGGTCCCCAGGAGACACTGGGTCCCTCATCTTGGGGTGGTGCTGTGTTCCCCTATCTCAGGTTGGCCGGGTCCCTGAGAGGCACTGGGTCCCTCATCTTGGGGGGGTGCTGTGTTCCCCCGTCTTGGGCTGGCCGGGTCCCCAGGAGGCACTGGGTCCCTCATCTTGAGGAGGGTGCTGTGTTCCCCTGTCCCGGGCTGGCTGGGTCCCCGAGAGGCATTGGGTCCCTCATCTTGGGGGGGGTGCGTGCTCCCCTGTCCCGGGCTGGCCGGGTCCCCAGGAGGCACTGGGTCCCTCATCTTGGGGGGGCGTGCTCCCCTGTCCCGGGCTGGCCGGGTCCCCGAGAGGCCGGATCCTGAATACCAGGGGTGGGGGGATAGGTTCAAGGTCGCCCTGACCCTGCCTGCAGCAGTGAGGGTCCAGCGTGCCTCCCGCTCCTCTCCCGGGTAGGATGGGTGCTCTCGTGTGCCCGGGTGCCGGCTCCCCGCCCTCTCCCAGCAGCCTGGCTTTGTCCTGTGGGTGCTGCCTGCCTTGCTCACGGAGGCTGCAGCTCTGCCCCCGGCCGCACTGTGGACGGGAAGAAGGGCCCCCCAGAGCGCCCCCCAGTGTGGTTTCAGCTGGCCGGGTTCACGCGGCCACACCGGCCTCCCCCGTGCGGCAGGGGCACCCCACGGGCCTCACGGCCTCCTTCCTCGGGGTGGTGGAAGCCAGTGCGCCGTGTCCCCTGGGAGGCCGTGTCTTCCTAGGCTCTGGGCTCCTGGTTCTCACTGACTTCAGCTCTCCACGGGAGTCAGTGGAGGTGTTTTGTAGATGAGGCGTCCGTTGTGTCGTAAACGGTGGGAACGGCGCCCTAACCAGCTTCTACGTTGTGCGCGGAAGCCAGGACTCCGCTGTCATGTTTTTAATTACTACTAAGTTAATTGCTTTTTGCTCTCGGGTTATTTTCATCTCGGAGCCTCCTCTCTTGCAATATGGACGCAGGATGCTCTCATCCCGCGTGGACGCTAACGACGGAGTCGCTGCGTCGTTTCCTGCTTCCCACACACACGGTCTGTTTCCTGCAAATTGCATGTTGCCTGCTTGATTGTTCTGGTCGCCGGCTTCCTTGTTAGAGGCGTGCGCGGACGGCTGGTGTTCCTGACGGCTGCTGGCGATCGAGGGTGGCAGGCCGACGTTGCTCGGCGGCTCTGGAGGCGGGACAGAGGGTTAGGTGTGGGCTTCCCTGGAGAGTGGCCGGGGCCTCCCACAGAACCCCCGAAGTCAGCCTCCTACGTTCCATCCGATTTGGTGACTCAGCCCCCAGACGAGGCCCCTCCAGTCTCCGGCACCCAGAAACCAGGTCGGGCTGGCCCGGCAGCCAAGTATGCCTGTTCCGGAGAATTCTGCTTAAGATATAGAGAGACGTCACTGAACGCCTTTCTGGAACACTGTTCTTCTCTTTCTCTACTACTTCTTTCCCAACGTTGGGAAATTATTTTTAACACGCCCGAGCAGACTTAAGAGTTCAGTGAAGCTGTGCGGATGGGCCGTGTTAGACTTCCCCATGGAGCTCCCGGAGGTGCAAACATTAGCCGTCCACTCTCGGGGCAAAAGCCTTTCCTACGCTGCTCCTTTTAAGCCCCAAGACTGAGCACAGGCTCACGGCTGCACCAGGTTGATTAAGGGATGACAGTTAAGAAGAGCCCAAGCCACTGCCTCCTGCCCGGTGAGTGAGCATCAGAAGCTCCCCCTGCATCTGTGTGGGTCATGGTGCACCTGTCAGGGGTCCAGACCTCCGTGCAGAAGCAGGAGCGCCCATGCAGGGGGGACACGGCCACCCCTCTGCACTCACGTCATGTGTCAAAGGGACAGGCATTGGGCAGGGAGGGTGTCGTCTGCGGCACTGTCCTCTGCATTTGCCTGGGACCCTCACTGGGCTGCGCTCGTTGACATCCCCAGCTTGTGAATCTTCTTCGTCTTGTGAGCCAGGAACTGTGCAAGTGACCATCGGGGGCCTTGAGGCTCAGGAGGCTAAGGGGGATCCTGATGGAGACGACTTCCAAGTGCACCGAGCACCCGACGCCCTAGGGGCCTCGGCGCTGGGTCCTTGCTTGGGACTGACCTAACAGAATGGTCTCCCTAACACTCAGGGGCCTATGGGGACCCGTAATGGGCCAACAGGGAATCAACGAGGAGGAATCCTTGGGGCCCTGATTTGACATGTGGACTAGGGGCATGGCGGGCACCCTGACGGCTTCTCTGGGCATCCTACCTCGGGGGCCCATGCCAGCTGCTTGTACCTTGGTCCTCAGCAGGTGACTCACCTTCTGCAGTCTCCTCTGTGCTGCCCGTTTCCCCCTGTCGAGGTTGCAGGCAAACTCGTGCTCGTTCCCTCCGCATGGACACGAGTTCTGGATTAGGGATGTTAGATGAGCAGCCTTACGGGAACACGTGTACGGAGAATTGCGGGAACATTGGAAGCCGTGGGTATTACTTGACGTGACTCCTCAGGCTTTGGGGAGCAGCACTGCCCCCCTGGAAGGGAGGCAGGAGAGCAGGGCGGGCTTGGCCTTGGCCCTGCCGTGGGCTTCTGGAGCCTCGGGATGGTGCCCGGTGGCCAGGCCAGCGCGGGGCTCGGGGCTGAGGTCCCCAGCGCCAGCACAACTTGCTCCTTTGCAGCCCGACGCGTGTTTGTCTGCGGCCACGCGCCGCAGGCCTTCTCGGTTGCCCTCGATTAGACTCCTCATTCGAGCCTCTTAAGAAAAATCTCGATAGGAGCCTCTTAGTATTCCGGGAGGGCTGTCTGCGGTAATGTGTTTGAGGATATAGGTGCCACTCGTGTGCAGGGAGCTTGAAAAATGACCAGACAGAGCCAAGCTTGCGGTGTTTGTTGTCAGCAGAGCCGGCGGGATAATAAATCAGCCTGTCTCACGTCAGGGTCAGTTCGTTTGATGTGGAAAGCGTTCGGGCCAATCTAATCAGGCCGGGCACACCCCATTTGTCCGGGAGCTGCTGCGCCCTCGCCGCCCTGAGATTGCTCTCGGGCATCACCCTCTCCCCTGACACCCTCGGGGGGCCTTGGGGGCCTCGGGGGGCCTCGGGGGTCCCTCGGGCCCAGGTGGGGGCGAAGCACACGGTCGGCAGCTCAGAGGCAGGAAGCTCCTGCTGGCATTCCTGGGCTCCGAGAAAACCGTGCGCCTGGCAGTCGAGGGGGCCGGCAGGTCCCAGCTATTGAGCTTTGGGTGCGGAAGACGGAGTTTTAAGTGACTCGTTTCCCGTGGGGGTAGAGGAACTGGGCTGGCTCCAGAGTTTGCAAGGCTCAGTGCAGGATGAGACGGTGGCCCTGCCTTGTTCAGGAAGCCAGGCAGTGCCACCGAAGTTGGTAAAATAGAAATCTTTCCGTTTCCTTCCGTGGTCCGTCTCTTGACGTGTCACGTTGCTTTTATTTGATACACGACACAGTTTTAAATGAAGAAAAGTTGTGATTTTGAATCATTAGCATGGATTTTACCTTTTGCCTCTACACAGTACCGTACCGGCTTTGATTGTAAGTACGAGGGAACGGAGCCCGCCCGCGGAGTCTTGTCGTCACATTCGTCTTTGTGGCTCATCCCCGGTGGCTGCCTGCAGAGCAGAGGGACGCAGGCCGACCTGGGAGGGCTGGAAGGGGAAGGGCTACCCCAGCACCTGCACCCTGGCTGGGGCCAGCGCGCGGGATGCTGAGCGAGGCACTTCCCTTCCGTGGCCCACCTCCCCAAGTCCCTGCAGATGGGTGGCCCTCAGAATCCTTAAACTTCCATGTAGGGATGTGCTGGGGACCCGGATTGGGGGTGACAAGACAACAGGGGCTAAGGGATGGCTACGTGCCCAAGAGGTGTGCCCAGAGATGCTCCTGGAGGCCCCCCTGTCATTGGACAGGGTGATGGTGGTCACTGGAGTTGGGGGGCCGGGGCAGTGGGGCCCAGGACGTGCTTGGGCTACGGGGCCGGTGGCCTAGAGCTCGTCCCAGGGAGGCAGGTAGACAGTGAAAGGTGGTTCCAAACGTGCGCTGGGTCTCTATCCCTCCTTGTCCACCAAATTCGCTGACAAAGCACTAGTTGGGAAACAATGGCAGGACTGTAAGAGGGTGACGGCGACATGCCCATGTGCGCAGGCGAGGGGGGCGGCGAGGTCGCTGCAGGCTGGTTCTGGCTGTCACTGGGGTCGCCGCCACGTGGTGAGGAGCGGCCGCAGGCACTCAGCAACCCGAGGGCAGCCAGCGGATCTCACCCGGGCTGGACGGGCAGGAGGCACGAGGAGGCTCGTTTGGTTGGCGTCGTGTTACGCATTTTCTTTGAGAGCGTAAGGCAAGGAAACGAGTGTTTCCAGCATTTAGAGGCGATTCAAGGAGGGGCCGCAGAGGCGGGAAGAGCTCAGCGCGCTGGTCGGCGGCGGGCGGGAGCGGGTGAGGCCCCCGTCATGTTGGGGTCCCGGGGTTCTGCAGATGGTCCCCGCCTGGTCCAGGGGGAGGGTCCGCGTCCACGCAGAGCCCGGGCCTGGGCGTGGGGGCGCCGAGTGCAGCGGGAGGCAGGCCGGGCCGGCAGAAAGAGGAGCCGATTAAGTCCCACATCTGAGTTTCTAGGGCCCAGAAAGGGGGTCGGGGTCCCAGGAGGGGCGGGAGGAGAGGCGAGAATGCGTCACGTGGCCCGCGGGGGCTGGGGAGGCAGGAGGCCCGGGGCACACGGCACACAGCGGCCCCCCGGGGCCTCCCTCGGTCCCTCCTGCCTGCGCTACAAAGGCCGGGTCGCCATCGGACTCCGAGGCTGCCGGGTCCCCGGTCTAGACAGCTCGATGGGACGGAGCAGTCCCGTGACCCCGGGTCCGTTTCTCCCGGTGGGAGGTGGGAGCCGGGGTCCGCTCGTCCCGGCAGCCTTCCTGCTCCCCCTGTTTGACGGGGAGCAGCCTCCTTCCTTCCAGCCGCACTTCGTCCTGCCTTCTGCCCTGGCCGCTGGGCACACAGGTGACCGGGCGCCCTGCTCCCCACGCTCGGGCCCAGGAGGCGGGGGCGGCTGGACACGGAGAGGACTTGTAGGCGCACGTGGCTCCGAGACCCCAGGCCGGGGCAGACCCCGAGCTCCGGCTCAGCGCCCGGGTGGAGGTCAGGCCGTAGGAGGGTCACAGAGGCGCCCGTGGGCGGGGAGGGATCGGTGACAGGGGCGCTGGGGCAGGGCGGGGGTGGGTGCTGCCCGGGGAGGGGTGAGTCACGGGGGGATGAGGTGCGCATGGGATGTGGCAGGGGAGGATGGGGCCGTCTGCGGGGTGACGGGGTGACGGCCACCCACGGGGCCCATGGGCCACGGGCTCCTGTCTGCCTGTCGCGGGGGGAGGGTGCTGTGCAGAACGAGTGTTTGTGCTCCACCGTCTGGGGGGAAGCCGTTGGTGGGTTTCGCTATTTTTGCTGATTTCCAGGTGATGGTAGCCCTGCCGGGGGGCCCTGCCTGGCATGGATGCCTCTGTTCGCTGCTCCTGACTTGGAAAAGCCAAGCCCACGGCCCGCTGCAGCCTCACGGGCTGTGGGACACCTCGTCCACCTTGTGGGGAGTGATGGGCAAGCCCCGGTGCACCGGCCACCCCCTCGGTGACAGGGAATTGGGGGAAGGGACCCCGGCAGGGACGGGGCCAGGCCTGCAGGGACGGGTGCGGCCCAGGAAGTCAGCCTGACTGGCCTGCCCGCGGCCCGCTGCTCATAGGGCACTGGTGGCAGGACGACCAGCGTCGCTCCCCGCGACCCCCTGACCACCCCAGCCGGGGGCAGAGTCTTAGTCCACGTTACTGTCAAGAAGGGGCTTCCTTTTACCTTCCTGGGTGGGAGCCCTGCTACATCTTCCTTGGACAGGAGGGATTTCTGTTGTGTTTTCTTGCTGCAAACCGAAGTCAACATCCAGTTTGAGATGAGAATCAGCTGCCTCTCCGTGAATTTACTCCTTTGTCATTGGTCCCCTGAACCCGCATTTTGTGCCTCAGCAAACTCACCAGCTGGAGGAAGCTGGATGGAACGAATGCCACCCAGGAGGACGTGTCTGCACCGAGGACCCTGAGGACCCTGGCCTGTCGGGCAGGCGCGTGGCGGGCCCGTCACACCTCCTCCCTCCTCCCTCCTGCCGCCAGCGCACACCCTCCTGATCTCCTGCCCCCATCGCCCAAACCTGAGGAGGGCACAGGGCCGGTGTTTTTATTTTTGACCGTGGTCTTCATGCACAGCAACGTCATAAGGAAGAGGAGACAGTCTGAGTGAACGTCTATTGGAAGAGCGCCCTGACCAGATGCCTGGGAGCCCGGAGTCAGTAGGACACGCTTCACCTGCCGTGGCCTGGGTCCCCAGATGTGTGTCCGCTGGACCAGCAGGCCCTGCCAGCCACGACTTGCCTTTGAAGCTTCTGTGGGGGTGCACGGCACCGAGGGCCCCCTCGAGGACGTGGTCCGGCCCCCAGGTCCCCACACGGCCGCCAGAACCGAGGTGTCCACTCACTCCTTGGGGCCTCTGCCCCCGCACCCCGAGGCCGACGTGGTGGAGGAAGGACCGGTTCCAGCTCACCACTCTCCGTCCCACAGGGGAGGGAGGCAGGAGTGAACTGGCAGGAGCCAGACCTTGGGAACGTCCTCAGAAGGTCGGCGCCCCCGCCCCCAGAGGCTCGGGAGCACTTCCAGGAGCCCCCGTCAGGGCAAAGCGCTGAGCCCTGGGGCGTCGGTGCAAGAGTTGTCAGGTCATTTCCAAAACTTCCGAACAGTAACAGGCGTCATGTTGTCTTTGCACACGCAGCACGTCCTTATTTTGGGCCCTTCAGCGAACGAGGCCAGAGAAGCTCTGGGAGTGATGCTCATGTCATCCGACAGCTACGGGCCGGCACCTGCTCCGTGCAGGGAGCTGCAGGAGGCGGTGTGGATGAGCTCACGGGGGTGGCAGGGGACAGGGGAGTCGTTCTGGGTAGCGAGGCCCGAAAATCACTCACGAGTCCGGGAACTAAGCTTAGAAGCCTGCATCGTCAGTTTATACCTGCCTAGCGGAGCCCGGAGGCTCAGGGTGACCGCCAGGAGGGAGCTGTGCGGGGAGCGGCGGGGGCGGCCCAGGGCTCCTTCCCACCAGAACCAGCAGCACAGGGCTGGCGCCGAACCTCTCAGGGGTGCCTGGCCGCCGCGCCTCCCTAATGCTGGGGGGGCGCTGGGCTGTCCTTGCATTCCCAGAGGTGGGGGTGCAAGGGAAGGGGCCTATGGGGTGTCAGGCGGCTGCGGGGGTAAAGGGAAGGGGGAGACATAGATAGAGGTGATGAAGGGTCTGATGGGGACAAGGAGACGAGACACAAGGGATAGAAGCCAGGAGGCCGCGTCTTGTGTCGGTTCCGGGAATCTGGTTCCCTGAGGAGCCGGGAATCCAAGTGGATGCTCGTCGGCTGGAGGTCATTGGGCTATGGAGTCCGGGCAGAAAGAAGGGGCCAGGAGTGGATCCTGCTGTGCACCCTCTGGCCGCGCCATCTCCACGGAGCAGCCAGCCGGGCCTGGGGGTGCAGGCAGCCTGCAGCGGCAGCTGATCAGAAATTCAGGCCCAGCGTCCCCAGATGCCTCCCGCAAGGCTGCAGAAGTGTCGCATGACCCCAGGCTGGCAGCTCAGGATGCGATCAATAGTACAAAATGCAGCTCCTGGCCTGCTTATCTCATTAGCCATGGATAGGGGGAAGCGGGCCCCCGTAGGCAAGGCCGGCACACGACACGCTTGCCCCGGCTGGGGTGGGTGGGCAACCTCGGACCCATGATCTGCGCGGGCTGCGAGTCACCTCCTCCAGGCCAGACGACCGTGGAGTCGTGGCTGGGCCTGAGGGCTGAGAGAGCTGGCTCAGGCCTTTCTCCCTGGTTTTATTAGTCACAGCCCAGTGGAAAGTGCCCATGGGCAGGAGAGGGAGATGGCTCCTCACCACGTAGAGGAAGGAGGCAGGTGTCTGGCCAGAGGTGAGGTCCCTGCATCGGAGCACCTGGGGAGATGGGGCTTGCGTGGTGGCAATGGAGGGCTCCCACGGAGGTGGGCAGGGCTGAGCACCGTGGGGTGCGGGGGGTGGGGTGCGGGGAGGCTTCGGGCTCTATGTGGGCCGGCATCCTGTCCATTTCTGGAATTTTAATTTTTCTTCCAGTTCGATTGATGGTTTAGTTTCAAGCTCTACAATCAAAGGCTTTTGTGTGTTTTTTAGTTGCTGTTTTACTTTCTTTAACATACGTGTCTCCGAGGGCAAAAAATTCAGAGATGAACTTGTACGCTCAAGGAGATGTATAAACCGATACTGTTTAATGTATTTGCCATTATACTAATAAAGTCGTAAAATATAATTTAAACCTTATTTTTGTGGAAGAAGCGACTGACAGAGCAAACACAGCTGAGGGCCAGAGTAGGTGACCGGCCCTGTCATTGGCGTGGTGATGGATGTGGCTGGCCGTGCTACGGGGACAGGTGCATCCCTCAGAGCAGGATGTGATGGTTGCTCTTCCTGACATCGCACGTTCCTTTTGCACTCAGACAACACTGATGTTTTGCGCGCACACACACACACACACACACACGATCCTTCCATATGTGAATATGTGAAGCCCTCAGTGCTTCTTCCAGTACCAGTTGCCACAGAGCCGTCCGTAGCTTGGGGGCGATGACTTGGAATGGTGGGGGCAGCGGGTTCCTGAGAATATGGGCTGGGGTCTCCCGATGGGCAGTGCTGGGATGGATTTGCCCACAGCACATGGAGGATTGTCCCCACAGGAGTGTCCATGGCTTTGCCAAGACAAAAATAAGAACCGTGATGTGCATTTCTTCCTCGCTGCTGTCTGTAGCACAAAGCATGGCCCTGCATTGGCACCCCGCCTAATTCCACCACTTTTCTGTGTATTGTGGCAAATCTGAGGGATTATTGGACAAACTTGATGTCGTTTGTGGGTTCAGAACTTACAGTCCAGTGGCCCCGTGCTAGCAGCTCTACTAAGTGGGAATTTTTGCTCCCATGTTGGGGATGGGCAACCGAAGCACAGAGAAGTGAGGGCATGTGTCCCAGGAGCCAGGAACGGGTTCTCGGTGCCACTGCTCACTGATGGCACATCATCACCCGTTTCCTTCAGGTGATAACATGTGACCTGTCTTAGTCTTTGTCTCCCTGGAGGACCCAGCAGGAAAGGTGTGGCCTGACTTCTTGCCCTCACCTGCCTCATAACTGGGGGTGGGGTGGGGGGATCGCACTGTGCTCATTTTGAACTTTCCAGCAGCTTGGGGAGCAACCTTGGGGCTGACTTAAAAGGTCTCCCTAGAAAGCTCCACAACGACTGAGTTCATCATCTTGTTACATCAGGATTTCCCTTCCTAGATCGTCATCCACTCTCCTCCCGCTCCCCATGGAAACACAAGAGAGCAAGACTTCCCAGAAGGCCTGTATAGCATGCAGCGACATGCTCACTTATTGGGGTCCACATGAGGGGTAGGGGCAGGGGCAGGATGGTCACAACCAGGGGAACCAAAAGTTTCCCAGGTGCTGGGGTGAGAGGGTCATGCGTCCCTATTACTTGCGGGAGACAGATGTGTGATGCAGGAAGCCCTCCACTTATTCCACAAAAGCATCACAGGCCAGAGATATGCTATCCTCCAGAATGCAGCATGGCTTTGATTAAAATAAATCATCCAAGTTGTATTTAGGACTTCATTGGTATAACCATGAATATGTTAAGATTATATATCAGGACGTTTTCTTCAGCCTAAAAGTTCACTTCTTATCTTCCGATTTTAAAAGCATTTATGGGGCGCCTGGATGGCTCCATTGGTCAAGCATCTGACTCGATTTTGGCTCAAGATCTCAGCGTCATGGGATGGAGCCCCACATCGGGGCCCACGTATTGTGACCTCACATCTTGCATGTACTGCGCGTAGTGATGAAGCCCCCTTGGCTGGGAACCTGGGGAAACGCGCAGGCTAAGAACATGGGAAACAAAAAAGTGACTTTAAGTAATGTGTCCATTCCCCATAATAAAAATAACAGCATCAATGTCAATAGAAGAGTTTTGACTTACTAAGCAATCAATCACTTTGCCAATAGGATTGATAGTTTCTTTGCCAAGATATTTTCCCCAAGTTTAAAATAGAAATGGTTGGAGATGAGTTATATGGTGCCATCTGGATATTTAACAACACTAAATGACTTCTCTCCTTCCCTGACCCAAAAAATATATCACAGTGGGAGAAACAGACTGCCCTGATTATCTATTGGGTTCCAAAAAATTGGGTCATTTTAGCAAGATAAAAGTGTTAGGCTGAAGCCCACCTGGTGTTTTTTGGTAGTATATTTCCTTGGTTGAATTGCAAAGTGTAAACCAAATTTACTTTATGCAGTGTTAGGGTGGTTTGTGTGCTAGTTTATAAAGCAGAGATTAGGAGTCCAGGGTCCTAGACTTCAGGCCACTGATGGCTACTTAGTGACTTTGGAGAAATCCCTCCCCCTGCACCTTGGCATCTAAGAATCTGTACAGTGTCTGCTAGCCCTGGCTCACGGTTACAGAGCTGTGAGGCTCCCCTGGGACAAGATACAGGCAATTGCTTTGCAAAGAGTGGAGTGTATTTGGATCTTATTATTAGATGATAATTTGGTAGTGATGTGACAGGTAACTTCTCTAGGCCTTCAGGTCTTCCAGGCTAGTTCAGAGCATTGTGGGAACAGAAGACACAGTGGACAGAATATGTGTGTCCCCTCAAATTCATATGCGGAAGCCTAACCTCCAACATGAGGGTTAGGGGCTGAGCCTTTGGGAGTGGTTGGGTCATGAGGATGGGGCCCCATGAATGGGATAAGTGCCCTTAGAGCACAGATGTGAGGGCTTCCATTCTTTCTGCCATGTGAGGACACAGCGAGAAGTCATTGGTCTGATGCCCAGAAGAGGGCTCTCACCAGAACCTGACCCTGTGGGCCCCCTCATCTCAGGCTTCCAGCCTCCAGAATGGTGAGAAATAAATGTCTGTTGTGTATAAGCCACCTGGTTGGTGGGGCTTTGTGACAGCAGCCCAAACTAAGCCAAAGATCACCGGGAGAGATCTAATACAATTAAATGGCAAACAAGCTAAAAAGTTAATTGAAAGAGAAAGCATGTTCCATCCTGGCATGCACCTCACGGTGCCTCCCTCAATTCAGGAGGAGAAAATTGGTGGGAAATCTGCGTGCTGCCCTATACCCTCCTTGTGCTGAGAAGAACCATAACCCCATAGGTGAGGGAGTGGAGCTCTCAGTGAACTTCAGTTGATGGCAGTCTGGGGTTTCTGCTGGACAAGCTTCCCTTGTTCCTGTTGGAAGCTCTTGGCTTCCCTTCAGCATAGGGGAAGACCCAAGGAGATACCTCAATGTCTGTGGGTATAGAGAAGATGGAAGGAGAGGAGAATTCTTTGAAGGATTGGATTTAATGATCTAAGAGAGCATTTTAGTGATGGGAGAGTTGTTCTTGGAACTCACAGAACTGAGTTGGTTGAAAACTCCAGGCCATGGTAGATCTCCTGTCTTACCTAAGGGGTGAGGGAAAGATTCAGGAGCACATACGAAGGTCACAGCCTAGGGACATAAACTCAATACAAGACTGAGAACTAATCTTGGGATTCCAGAATGTTCTCCAATCCTTAACATCTTACCACCACATCAGTGGGACTCCTATATAAAAATGGAAACTTATGTCTCAAAGAACTGCAAGTCTCAGCCCTATTTAGGAGGGAACCTCTAAGGAAGCCTAGTGACAACTGGGGAAACATCGAGCCTCTGAACCCACAGCTTCAGCACATGGTAAACACAGTCTAACTCCTGACCCGATCAACAAAAACCATCACACCAAAGGCCTATCTACCTCAGCCCCACTTACTCAGTGCATCATGTCCACTTTCAAGAAAAATTATAATGTGTGCTAAAAGGCAAAAGTCATGGTTTGAAGAGGAAAGCCAACCATCAGAACCAGACTCAGATATGGTGGAGATTTTGGAATTATCAGACCAGAAATTTCCAATAACTGTGATTAACATGCTAAGGGCTCTAACGGATAAAGTAGACAGCAAGCAAGAGCAGATAGGTAATGTGAACGGAGAGGTAGGTGCTCTCAGAAAGAATCAGAGGAAATATTAGAAATAAACAACACCGTAACAGAAATAAAGAATGCCTGAGCCCAGGGCTCATTGGTGCCCTGGACAGAGTCGAGGAAAGAATCAATGAGGCCAAAGATATGTCAATAGAAGCTTTTAAAACTGAAATGCAAAGAAAAAATATGAAAGAACTATGGGATGATTACAAAGAGTATTAAATATGCATAATGGAGATAACAGAAGGAGAAAAACAACAGGAAGGAATAGAAGAAGTATTTGAAGCAATAATGGCTGAGAATTTTAAAAAATGACAGATATCAAACTACTAATCCAATGGTTTACATATCAGAAATCCAGAACACTAAGGACACCAAATGCTGGTGAGGACATGGAGCAACTGGGATTCTCATCTGTTGCTGGTGGGAATGCAAAGTGGCATAGCTCCTTTGGAACACAGTTTTGTGGTTTCCTGCAAAGCTGAACACAGTCGATCCAGCAGTCACACTTCTGAGCACTTACTCAAAGGACGTGAAAACTCATGTCCACACAAAAACCTACACTTGAAGGTTTCTGGCAATTTTATTCATAATTGCAGAAAACCAGGGGATCCCTGGGTGGCTCAGCAGTTTAGCGCCTGCCTTTGGCTCAGGGAATGATCCTAGAGACCTGGGATCGAGTCCCAGATTGGGCTCCCTGCAAGAGCCTGCTTCTCTCTCTGCCTGTGTCTCTGCCTCTCTCTCTCTCTGTGTGTCTCTCATGACTAAATAAATAAAATCTTTAAAAAATTGCAGAAAACCAGAGGCAAAAATCGAAAGAAGAAATGTTTTTCAATAGGCGAAGGGACAAACTGTGATAAACCCCTTCAATGACATGTTATTCAACAGTAAAAAGAAGTGAGGTGTTGAGCCACAAAAAATACACAGGGGACCATTAAACCCGTATTGCTCAGTGAAAGAAGCCAACCCGAGTAGGTCACATACTGTGTGGTTCCAACTGTATGACATTCTGGAAAAGACAAAACTATGGAGACGGTAGAGAGATCAGTAGTAATGAGATCAAGGGTTCAGGGCGGAGGAGGGATGAGTGGGTGGGGCACGGAGGATTTGTGGGGCAGCGAAACGGATCTGTAGGACACAGTAATGGTGGATACACGACCTCACGTATTCGGCAAAGGCCACGGAATGTATGATGTGAAGAGTGAACCCTAACGTAAACCATGGACTTCAGTTAGTAATCTTGTATCCATGTCGGGTCATCGATCATAACAAACGCACGTGCTCATGGGAGATGAAATGTAGGGAGCACTGTGGGCCGGGGACAGAGGGTCTGCAGGGATTCACTGGAACTTCAGCTCAGGTTTTCTATAAACCCAAAGCTGTTCTAAATAAACATAGGTTATCAATTTATAAAATCTTCTATTTTTACAACCTCAGGAGAAAACTGAATGTTTGGGCCTATTCTCCTCCGATATTTTTCAGAGCATTTTTATAGTTCAGTGGTGTTGGTGGTGAATGTACTGATTCACAACCTAGTGTTTTTACTTAATAATAAATCTTTAAGTAAATCTCCAGCGTTTCCCCACGTCGCTAAATATCCCATTAAGACAGGGCTAGCTACGAATGGCCGCCTAATACCCCCTTGTATGAATGAGGTCGAGGTAGAGGATGCTTTCTATTACTCGACGTTCTTCTGTAGAGGCCTTTCTGTGAATTCCTGATGATTCCCATCAAATACATTCTGAAACATGGAATTACTGCATCAAAAAGGAGAAACACTTGCGGAGATTTTGGGTGCTTTTCTGCCTTCAGTTTTTACCAATTACACTCTCACCAAAACTGTCAGTGTCCGAAAGGGTGGAACCAGTTCCCCGTACTTGTTGGAAAAGGCTCCCCGGAAGCCCGTCTTCACCCAGTACGCAGGAATCGGGCAGTGGCGGTTTGCTGGTTACTCGGTGCAGAGACGAGGAAGTGAGCAGAGGGCTGTCCCTGAGTCACCGGGCAGGCTGGCCACGGCATCGGGAGGAGGGGATGTGCGGCGGGCACCGCGGGGCGCAGGGGGTGGCTCCAGCCAGGTGTAGAAGGAAGGGCTCGTGCTGGTGCCAGGTTTCGGCTGCAGGAAGGGCATGCCCAGCAGCGTGGATGTCACCGCAGCACTGGACATTGGTCCAGGGTGACACCAGCACGGGGAGGGAGGGAGGCTGCAAAGGGCAAGGCAGTGGTGGCCCAAGGTGGGGCTGGGGACACACGACGGGTGATGCTTTGTGTAGCCCGTAAGGTCATTGAGGGATGGTCGGCAGTGAGTCAACTGTTTTTAATAGATAAACGATAAGGCTAAAATCGTGATTTATTTTTTAAAACTTTTTATCTGGAAAACTCTAAACGTATACAAAAGAATAGTGGATTGAACACTCGAGCGCAGAACCCACAACCAGCTTGAAAATTATCAGCATGACTAATCCCACCGCATTTACACCGGTTCCCGCCTCGCTCTCCCCGCGGATCGTTTTGCGGCAAATCCCAGATATCATATCATTTCATCCTTAACTGTTTCAGTGAGACTGTCAGATAAGGAAACTTTTAAACAACAAAACACAGAACCATAATGCCACGATCATGCCTGAACTGACCGACAATAATTTCTCTGTATACCGTCGGTCGCTTCTGGAGAGCCACGCGTATGTCTAACGGTTGGTTTGTTGGGAGCAGGTTCCAAAGGAGGCTCGACTATCTGCCTTGGTTCCTGCCCCCTGCGTGGACGCAGATGCCTTCCGGTGCCTGGTGTCTCCCTCGTCTCCCTCCTCAGGTCTGTGGCTACAGCTGCCCTGTGCCACCTGCTGCCCCCCAGAGCCCTGGCCTTGTCCCCCCCAGAGGTAGCTGCTGCCCTCAGATGGCCCACCTGCGACGCCTTCCCCATCAGGGAGAGGGAGAGCCCCTGGCTGTCAGATGTCCCCCTGCCTTCCCCTGGCCACCTGCACACTGCACCTGGCCGTGGTAGCCATCCATGACTTAGCGCCACCCCATCGATCACATGTTGGGGTTCTCGGGGGCCACTCGTGACCCAGCTTTGTTGAAGCTGTCGTTGGAGGGTTTCCTGTTTGGCTATGGAGGCTGCTCTGCTTTTATGGAGATTGACGGGAGGTCCAAGAAGTGCCCAACACCCACTGCCTTGCATCTGGCTTCAGAGGAGGGATGGGGCAGGGCCGGGCTGGCAGCGGCAGGGGCCGCCGCACAGGTGAGAAGGGGCCTGGGTTCCGCTTAGGGCACGAGGGACCAACCCTGAATCCCTAGGATGTAAGATCACCAGACTTGGCGGCTGCTCTCCTGCTTGGCTTTGTCATTACCTCGACAGATGAGTCTCCATTCAGCACGCGCTCGTGACCGCCTCGTGTGCGTCGGGTGCTGGGCCACAACAGCCGTCGCACAGATCCTGGTTCTTCCCGTCTGTCGGGTGTCTGCTGTGTGCTTTCACGTTTTATGATCGTGGTTGTTCATGGTAAGTTACATGCTAGAGATAAATCTTAATATTTTTGAGAAACGGAATTAAAAAATGTTCCCTGCTTCCTTCTCCGGAATCGTTCATTTTCCTTGGCTTCCCTGACAAATATTTATGCGTTCCTTTTCCAACGCGGTGCTGCCATTGTTCGAGAGGACGACCTCCCTTCTAGGGGGTCTGCTTTGCCTAAGTCCTTTAAAATGATTAATTGCTGATGACCTTTGAATTAAAATACCATATTTCTTGATTCTGAGATGGGTATTTTTCACCTGTGAGCATTTCTGAAATCTGAATGCAGCTTGTAATTGATGGTTGCTTTTAACACGGTCTTTTCTTCCCCTGAAAAGCTGTTAATAAATAGATGGCGCATCTCATAATGGATGGCATCTTAGAATCAAGGAAATATGGTAATTCTCTTTCGGTGGCATGGGATGCAGTGGCCCGCATCCCGACCAGCTTGATGCATTCCATCTCACAAATTTTGGCCAGGGAAAGTTGCAAGAAATCTCACCAGAACTCCCTGCAGTTTCCTCGTTCTATCCCCTGATTTGCTGATTTTGGACTGTTCTTCTGGTTTCTATTAGAAAGTCCTCTTCTGCGCCTTCAGCGGCAGGACCATATGGATGAGCGGAGGTCCCCGGGCACCGTTTCTGTGGAGGGCGGGCGAGCCGTGCCAGTCCCCGTTCCGTCACCGCTCCGCGTCTCCCGTCTCACCTCACCAGTCTGGGGGTGCAGCTTCGGGGCTTTTAGGGTCACACATCTACTGCCGGAGGATCCGAGGGGAAGTTGTCTGGCGAGCTGACAACTTAAAAGCCAACACTTAAAAATATGACAACGTTCACCCTGAAAGGGACACTTGCCTTGCAGATAAAGGGAAGATAATTGATTAAGCTTGTTATTTATGAAAGAAAAAAAGGACAATGCTTTTTAAAAGGCGGAAAAGGAGAGTTTTCAGATTCCCCCCCCCCCGCTAAAATAGATGATTCTTTTTTCCTTAATGGGTAAAAATTAATGGCACGCGTGTATTAATTGCCATGTAAGCAGTTTTGAGCACCCACTGCAGGTTTAGCGTTTGAAGACATTAGTGCTAATGCAAGGCCGCGGGTCGTGGGCTGACAGCCCGGCCTGACAGCGACGCGCTCAGAACGGGCGGGCGCCGCCTGGTTGTGGGCCGCTCGCGCTCTGGGTCGGGCGACACTCAGGCCACGCCGCCGGCGATGAAGGCAGGCGCCGAGGGTTTTGAGACCTGGTTGCTCAGAACCCCATCTGGACCCAGACAGATGCCAAAAGGAAGAAAGAGGCGTTGTGTCTTCCTGCCTTGCTCTTTTCCCCGTGGGTTAATACGCCGGCGTATCTGCATTTATTGTGTTCCTGGAGCACTTGAAATCGGGATTTATTGTGCTTTAAGGAATAAAAAAAAACAAAGTGCCAAGTCTAACGTCACATAGGGAAAGCACTAAGTCTAGGAATGGCCGGACAGTGTCGGCTTCCCCGAAACACTGATTGGAGGTTGCATCTGTGAGAGCTGCAGGCCGCCACGTAGCCAGAGGGTGTGCAGGAGCTCTGCATGCCCAGCAGCGGCCGCCACGGCCAGGGGCCACGCTGGACCCTGCGAGGGAGCATCCTCTCCCTCGCTCCCGCACGCGTCCTCCATGCTGTCTCTCTTCTCCGCCAAACCTCTCCTGGGAGCCGCGGCCCGTGTCTCTGCAGCACATCCCCACCGCGGACGCAGCTGTCGGGGTCAGTGGCCCTAACAGGCCTGCCTGTGTGATGCTGTGGCTCAGAAATCTTCTGCGCCTCCCTGTTGTCCTCAGAGCCTCGGGCCTTACAGACCTCCCCTCGGGGCCCTAATGGAAGGGCCAGACCTCGTCTACCAGGACTCCCCAGCCCAGCTCAGTTCTGGATCCCCACCCCCCACCCAGTGCCCCGTAGTGAATTGGTATTTGTTGCAAGAAGAGTCTGCGATGGGCATGTCCTCCCCAGTAAGGAGCACTCTCGGCTTCCCCGCGCATTCCCTCCGCTGGCCAGTTGCCATTGTCGACTCTCCTTAAAACCCTACTGAGTACGTTTCTTTCATTTGCATGTTCCCAGCTTATTGATTCTGGCTTGACATGCAGTAGGAGCTTAATAAATGTGTGTTGTTCTGACCAACAGACACTACTTGTTCCCAGATAAGGCTCTTTCCTTCTACCTCCGTGACCTCCGTCCCCCTGCTGCTCCCTGAGTGTCCTCCTTCAAGGTGCACTGATATGCTTCTTTATAACCATATATATCCCGTGAGTGACAAAGGGGAGCATCTCTGTTTCCGTGGGCACCTATCCTAGCGCCGAGCCCCTGGGGCCAGGGGTGCCAGCATCCACGCCAGAGCATCAGCTGCAGGGCCACTGGGGCGTCCACCCCAAACCAGGCCTCACAGCACATGCACCGTGACTTGTTCTCAGGCTCGTACAAGGTGCCGGACGTGACCGTAGGCTCTGTCCAGCTGAGTCATGACTTACAGGTGAGAGCACTGGGGCCATGCAGGGGAAGCTCTTTGTCCCAGGTTCCAGGGCCCTGGTCCCTGGATGCCGTGTCCTGCGTTTGCTCTTAGAAGGGAGGGGAGTCTGTGCGTGGCGGTTTCTGATGTCGCCGGTGAGAGATGATAGCCTTACACACGGTTATCAGTCCTATTGTTACTACTGTGACCGTAGAGGAAAACATGACTTGGTCCAGACAGAAAACCCGGGTTCCAGAATGTCAAGGACCGATTCCACTTTACGGTTACCTACAGGTGTAATCTTGACAGATTAACCCTCGTCCTAATAGGATGATGATAATAAAGTGTTTCGAAGAGTGCCTTCTCTTTACGAAAGGCAGGAAAGCGTAGGCTTTTATTTGTGAATCACGCAGGTCGTCAGGATGAACAAATCCACGGATGTGTCCGCAAATGCCGATGAGCGGGTCCTGAAAGGTGAAGGATGCGTGTGTGAACATTACGCTCTGGCGGTCGTCGGTGGGCATGTGGCCACCTGTGCCAGGGCCCCTTGAGCCGCGGGTCGGGGGCCCGCACGGGGCACCCTGGTCGTCCGTCTGGACAGGTGTGCTTGCTGGGACTGCACCTGGGAGGGGGAGGATGACAGGGAGTGGTGGGAGGTGGAGAGAGAGGGAAAAATAAGACCCACGTAGTTCTTACAGACAGATTTAGAGCAGAACACCAGAGGACGTCTGTGGGAAAGGCCTGGAGGCAGGGCCCTCCTCGGGGTGTGGGCATGGGCGGGGGGTCACGAGTGTCCGGGGGGCTGACCACCTAGAGCGCCCGTTCACAAAAGGGATGAAGAAATGTCGCCGTTTCTTTTTGTTTTCTCCTGCCAACGGCTCCTTTAAGAGGAGCAAAAAAAAAAAAAAAAAAAAAAAAAAATGACCGAGGTGAAAGCAAGCAGGATGCTCATCTGCAGGGACGTGTTTAGAATGTGTGTGCAGAAGGCTCAGCCCAGGGGGCCAGGGCAGCGCTCCCCCCGAGGCCGTGTCGCTGGTCCTCAGCCACCCTGGCTGGGCGGGCGCCCTCGTTCCGTTCCTCCCCTTGCACGTCGGACGGGCACGGACAGTCTTGGGGGGACCCTGGCAACCGGGCCCATGTCTGCCCTGTGCCGTGCAGGTCCCGCGAGCCGAGCAGTTAGGTGAGAACCTTCTCCCTCTGCCCCCGTGAGGCTCTTGTCGGCGTCTGTTCCGAATCGGCCACGGTCCCTTGTGCAGGTCCTTGGGAGTCGCCCGGGAGAGCCCGTGAGCACGCGCGGAGCACCCTCCGAGCATAAACCCCCGGCCAGGACCTTGAAACGACCCGACACCCTTCAGGAGACGTTTCCTGCCCTCAGGAAGCTGCCGTCCGGGACGGGAGGTGAAATCAGACACGTCCAGAGCTAACAAGGTCGTTGCACATGTGATTGTTACTAGATCGACGTACAGAGTGTGACTGGACAGGTCCTATCATTACACTTGACCCTCATTGCTTAGTCCCTTGCCGGGCCCCCTCCCGGCCACACCGCAGGCGCTGCGAGGTCCCCCAGTTATGCTGGTTCCGGGTGTCAGACTCCTCGTGGGGCTCAGGACGCATTTCTTGGGGTAGCCAGAGAAGGAGGCAGTCGGCTCCGGGCAGGGCAGCGCCTCTGCTGCCATGAGGCCGGGGGGTGTGGGCTCCTGCCTGGAGCGTGGGGCCGGCTGCCCCCGGGAGGGAGGGCAGCAGGTGTGTGCAGAACCGCAGGGGTCGCGGACACCCCTGGGAACCAGCCCAGGGCAGCAGGGCTCCCCGCACAGACCCGCTGCGGAGGGGCACGGTGGGTGCGCTGAGCTGGGGGATATGAGCAGGAAGAGCACAGACCAGAGAAAACGTTTCTTCGTTAACTGGTGCAATGAATTTTAACCTGAAGGTAACTGGGGGGGGGGGGGGGGGCGCTTGTTTCCTCGCTGGGGAGCACTGTGCTCGCCACCCCCCTGTCCACGGGGTTAGGGCTGTGCTGTGGGCGGGGGAGGTGCTGGCCAGCAGGTGCGCTGCCCCCAACCCCACCCCTACCCATCCCTGCAGTTGCCTTCAGGGCTGCCTTCCCACGCAGCGTGGACCGCTCGGCCCTCTCACTCCTGCTGCATCGCTGCAGTCGGCCCGAGGTGTGCAGTGCTCGGGCCCCATGCACACTTCTCAGGCCCCATGTGCACTTCTTGGCCCCATGCACACCTCTTGGGTCCCATGCACACCTCTTGGGCCCCAAGCTCACTTCTCAGGCCCCAAGCACACTTCTCAGGCCCCAAGCACAACTCTCAGGCTCCAAGCACACCTCTCAGGCCCCATGTTTGCGTCTCAGGCCCCATGCACACCTCTCAGGTCCCATGTGTGCCTCTCAGGCCCCATGCAGACTTCTCAGGCCCATGTGCACCTCTCTGGACCCACACGCACATCTTGGGCCCCATGCACACTTCTCAGGCCCCATGCACACCTCTCAGGCCCCATGCACACCTCTCAGGCCCCATGTGTGCCTCTCAGGCCCCATGCACATCTCTTAGGCCCCATGCATGCTTCTCAGGACCCATGCACACCTCTCAGGCCCCATGTGTGCCTCTCAGGCCCCATGCACATCTCTTAGGCCCCATGCATGTTTCTCAGGACCCATGCATGCTTCTCAGGACCCATGTGTGCCTCTCAGGCCCTATGCACATCTCTCAGGCCCCATGCACACCTCTCAGGCCCCATGTGTCCCTCTCAGGCCCCATGCAGACTTCTCAGGCCCACGCGTACCTCTCTGGACCCACACTCACATCTCGGGCCCCACGTGCACCTCTCTGGTGCCATGTGCATTTCTTGGGCCCCCCATGAGCCCCTCTCAGGTCCAATGTGCACCTCTTGGGCCCCATGTGCACCTCTTGGAATCGGCAGTGGCACCCACAGGGCCCGGCTTCCAGGGCAGGGGCGTGGGGCTCTCCTGGAGGCCCTGTGCACCCCACGGAACCCACCCTCCTCCCCACACTACCTGGGTGCTGCGCAGCCCTCAGCCTCTCCGCAGCCTTCCTCACTACCCCCGCCCCTGCCTGCCTCGCCCAGGCTGGGAAGGACGCCCCCCAGGTCCCCGCAGCAGTAGAGGGGCACACTACTCTTGTAATGAGGCATCACGGGCCCTGTCCCTCTTTATCCATGTCTCGCTCCTGACCAAGCTCGGGTCAGAATTCCCTGGAGGGGAAGGAATCAGTAATCAAATACAGGAATTGGATTTCTGTTTATCTCTCTACATAAGTTCAACAAATTATATACTCTTTAAAGGTCATGTGCCTCATTTCATAGTTTTTATCGTTTCTACAACTTTCTAGTACAAACAGAACACACGGCCCCCCGCACACCGCAGTGTCCGCCTAGTTTCATTTACTGATGCAAAACTCAGGGGACGTGGCTTCCCTGTAAACAGATGTTAAAAGATAATTTGCTGATTACTCTTCTTTTTAAGGGTATCAGGGTCTGGCTCAAATCACCGACGGGGAGTCCTTCTGCTGCCACATGGGCCACAGCAGGTGCAAGTCGTCACTGAGGATTTCGTGCGTCCGTTTGCACGTGTAGCTCCCGTTTCTCCCTCCGGGCCCGTGGCAGAGAAGGACGCTGACGTCGCGATTGAGGACATGCAGGGCACAGCCACGGGCACTGAGGCGCCAGGGACAGAGCCGCCCGGGGGTGCCCAGTAGCGTGCGTGACCCGGGAGCATGGCCCACCCTGCCGCGAGGTGGAACGATGGGTGGGGAGGCCAGCAAGGGTCCTGCGGCTGCCACGGTGCAGTGCGACGTGCCGGGCCCTTGTGGTGATGGAACCTCAGCCCCTCAGGGCTCCTGAGGTCTTGAGTCTTCAAATACGGGGCGATGAAGGTATTTTGATGGCCCTTAGCTCCACACACCGTCTCGCGAAGTGCAGTGGCGGCGCGTGTCCCCGTGAGTCTGGGCAGAGGGGCTGCTCCTCGGCCCCCGCGGTCCTCAGACGCGCGCCCTTGACGTGGCCTCGAGAGAGCAGAGAAGGGCCGCGTGTGGGACGGACGGCCGTGGGGCTGGGCTTCGGGTACAAAGAGTTTCTCGTTCCCGTTCGGCCTGCCGCGGGGATGCCGGTTCCGAGGGGGCCCATCCCTGCCCAGAGCGTCCCCGGCCACCGTGTGCCGACAGGATTGCACACTCGGGCCCCAAGCTGTGTGGGGAGCAGGTGGGTGTGCAGCTTCTTCCCAGGAAGCCAAGAAATACAAGGTAACTGCCGACGAGCCCGAGGGCTTCGGGGGGTGAGGTGCGGGGTGTGCCCCTCCCCTGGGCGGCCAGCACAGCCCCGCCGGGGGGAGAATCCCCGGGAGGATGGCATGTGGGGTCTCCACTGCGGGGATCCCTTGACTTATAGGACCCTCGAGCAGCTCCCGGTGCCAAGGACAGCTGGGGACTTGCACATCACCTGCAAATGCCACAGTTAATCTCTCACGATCGCTCCTAAATGGGGATTTTAAGGATTTAATGAGGATATGTGGATGGAGACAGGCCCATTTAAACTCCAGGCTTTCACTTGACATTTTACTTGAAGGGTTGATGGGAACAAAGGGGTGGGGGGGGGAGCAGGGCCTTGGTCCTGAGCTGCCGGCTGAGCGTAGCTCCTCCAGGACACGAGGGAGTGCAGGGGCTTGCACGCAGCCCCTGATCCGCGGGCATCCGTGGGCGAGCCAGCCTGCTTAGTTAGAAGGATGGTTTGTTCTGGAGGAGGGCAAGGACACCGCACACAGGCCCGAGCGCTCTGGTGGGGACCCAGGCTCCTGCTGGTCACATCACGGGCACCGTTTCTGGAGTCGCTGTGCCCGAGCCAGCCTGCCTGCTAATCAACCTCGGGCCGTGTGGACGGTCCCCGTGCCGGCGGTTGGGGTCTCCCTCCCAACCGGCTCCCGGCTGTGTGATCTCGGACGACGAATGTAACCCCGGGCGACCCGTTTCCCCCGCATATACGGTTGGGGTGATAGTGAGCCCGCGAGGCTGTTGTCGGGATCGGACGTCAGTGATGTGCCTGGCACGTAGCAGGTGCTCCGGGGATCCAGCCCCCGGAGCCCACAGTGCTTCCCTCCGTGCCCCAGGCGCCGTGCAGCGCTCAGGAGTTGCCGCTGTGCCGTGCCGGGTGCGAGGGCACAGCACCAGCCGAGACAGCGTCTCCGGCCTCCAAGGGCTCTCTCACACCGAGTTGCAAAATTCACGGATAAGAACCTCCAGGACCACAAGGTCCATTTTTTGCACCATTTTAAATACACACATGACAAGGGTGGCATCTTTTGTGCCTGGGCGGTTTTTCCCTCCAGTTTAGTTTTTGAGCAACCTGCAGCAAAAGCTCAGCGGAGGAGTAATGTTGCCTAATTTCTCTGAGTTCCGCGCAGATAGAGCGCCCTGTGGGCACCTTGCCGGGCACGCGGCGCGAGCACCCCCACTTCGTGCCTTCTCCGACGTGGGGCCGCGATCATCTGCAACTGACGACGGCCAGCCTGGCCCCCAGGGCCCCTGCCCTGCTTCCCTCCGCCCGCTCCGCGGCGTTACCCCGGCCCTGGGACGATGCATTTGGGGCCGGGCGCCTCCTGCGGTTCTTTGTTCCACGCTGGATCTCCATCTGGGGAGGAAACCCCTGAATGGTCTCCAGCATTTCAGCTCCTGCTGGAGGCCTCCGTGACTACGTCCTTAGTGGGCTGGCCTCCACGCTCGTGCTCTCTGCTGGGGCCCAGACCCACGGAACATGTCCACATCCGGTCCGTCTCTGCTCAGGCCATTGTGGCTCCGGGTCCGCCACTGCCTTTTGTCCGGAGTGAAGCGTTTCAAAGCCGCCCGTTCTGCAGGACGGTGTCCCGAAGGCTCTGGTCCACGGGGAGGCTCGCACCCTCCTCCGCACGTCCAGAGCTCTGTGTCGTTGGCGGTCGGCATTAGGGTTGCACGGGCGTCTCCTGTCCTGGTCGTGGGCACCCAGGGAGCCGGGACCTTCCCGCAGTCACTTCCTTCCTCCCCCAAAACGGACGCGCTCGGGAAAAGTGCGTGGATCGTGGTGAAACAGATCAAGTCGACGGCAGGGTGTGTTTTTCCAGCCCCTGGTCTAGCGCCCCACCTGCCATGATTGCCTGCCTGGAGTTCTGGAAAGATCTCTGCACAGAGCATCCCCCCAGGCCCGGGAGCCCGTTCACCAGACGCAGGGGAAGGTCAGGCCGCGGCTTTCCTAACATGTTGCCGCTACCAAGGGGCCGCCTCGCCTGTCGCCAAGTGCTGGCGCAGAGGGGGCCACGGTGAAGACGAAGGCCACCTGAGCATCCGCCCCACAAAGCTGCATTCTGTGGAGCCTCAGCCCTGCTCCTTGCAGGGTAAACGGTCTCTGCAGGGCGCTTGAGCGGGAGACCCTCCTTCGAAGTCTACTGCGCCTTCACACACCAGCAGGACGTGAGCTGGGGGAGGACACCTAGTGGGAGGAAGGACGGAGACCCACCTGCAAGCATGTACCTGCTTTTAGTTCAGTGTCTCACCGCCCTCGGATCGGAGGGGTCCGCTAGGCCAGGACGCCGGGTCTAATGCACGCTTTGGTGACAGTGGGCTCAAGTTTTGAGAAGGAGCAGAACACAAAGGAAACGCTAGGGAAAAGCACGAGGCACAGAAGGTGTGATGGGGGCGGGGGCCTGGGACACACCTGGGGTCCTGCAGCCACGGAGGGAGCAGCTCCTAACCCTGCCGAGGGCGAGCGGCTTCCAGAAGGTCTCCGGCTCCCCGGCGGCCCAGCTGGCCGAGCTCCCTGCCGCGGAGGTCAGCTGACTATGAACGTGGCTGTCGGGAAGGGATTTCGCTTCTCTGGGCCTCAGTTTCCTGAAGTGTAGTGTTTGGGGGCACACAACAGGGGGGCTCTTCAGGCCTCCTCGGGGAATTTCGGATCAGTGTGGGCCAGTGTGCGCTCCCACCTGCAAGTGGGCATCTGGCCTGTGTCCGGAAGGGTCTTCGGGCCTGGCCGGGCCAGCGGATTCCCAGAGGCCTGAGGTCCCTGCATCGCAAGTCCCGTCCGGGGCTCCATCCAGGATCGGGGGGCCCTGCAGTAGCGCAGACTGTGGTCCTTCAGAGCCGGAGGGGATGCACTAGGAGCTCTTCGGGGAGAGGCCTGGGGATCAGGGAGTGTTGGATTAGCTTGGAGAAACCCCGGGGGCCCTGCTTGGCTTTCTCAGGTCCTTGCGCGGCGGCTCCCAAGGCAGGGGCTCCACGGAGCTGGGGTCCGCGCACAGGTGTCCACGCTGTGGTTTTGAGCTTGGATGGACACTGGAAACTGAATGATGGTGCGTCACCCGTGGCTTTAGTTGGGCAAACCCACACGCCCAAATCGAAACCCAGACAACAGTGGCTTCAGGGGACTCACTGGGGGGAGCTCCTTCCGAGGACCTTAGCCATGGACAGAAGGCGTCTCGGGAGAGCCTCCGGGTGGCAGCGGGTGGGGGGGCGGTGAGTGGGACGTCCAGGGCCGGGCGTGTGGAGCAGGGGCACGTCCTAGGCCGAGCAGAGGGAGGGAGCAGCCCCAGGGCCCCTCTGCGCTGGGACCACAGAGCACCCCGCTGGGACGCGGGCGTCGAGGCTGCGAGAAGTCGTCTCCCACCAAACCTGCAGCGGCGACGCGCGTGTCATCCCGTTTCCTGGAACAAATCTGTGGCGCGGGGTGAAGTTCAGCTGCGTTATCCTGTGTCTTGCTCCGTGTTTTTTTTTTTTTTTCCCATTTAGAATGAGGTTTCACACTTGTCCGGGAAGTGGAGCGTCGCCGTCGTGGTGCCCCCGGTGGGATGCGCGCCGCCCATCAGTGACACGGTAAACTCTGACTCGGTAGGATCTGTAATTTCACGTTAAATCCGACGCTGTCCTGTACCAGCTTGGAACGTGGCAAAGTGGTAGCTCGCTCTAGGAATGTCAGGAAAACCCACAGGATAAAAACCTAAAATTAGAGGCTTTCCACTTATTGAATAATTCGGTTGTGGTCATTAAACAAAAGACCTGGTTGTCAGATCTAAGAGAATGCCTTAATTCAGAAGCCCCGTGACACTAGGTCCACTTTCTTGAGCACCTCTTAGGTTCCAGGAACCTTGCCAGGTGCTTCCGACCCTCTCCACCGCTCTGAGGGGTCATCTTATTCTTCTTTTCCTTTATGGGAAGCCCGAGGCTCTGAGAGGTTAAGTAATTGGCCCTAAGGAGGTGGCACCAGGGTTCCCACCCAGGCCGTTCTGGCCTCATGAAGCCTGCGCTCCTCCGGCCCCGGGCTGCTCCCCGCCTGGGGCACCTCCAGGGGATGGAGCGTGTCCTCCGGGCACGGGCGCCGCCTCCAGCCTCCCGCCTCCCACGCACGCGGCCGAGCCCCTGCTGCCCGGGTGACGCCCCTTCTCAAACCTTCGCCAGCTGGCCTCGGCACCCTGGTTCTCACGCCCGCAACAGAGGGCGCAGCGTGTCCCCGGATCGCCTGGGGTGGGGGCTCAGGACGGGGCGCGGCGCCCGGTGTGTCCTGTGTGCACGTACTTTGAGCTGCGGATAATTTGCCGTGTCCACGGCTGAAGACCCCCAGGGGACGGTGGGTCGGGGTTTCCCCTGGAGGGCAGAGGAGAAGCAGAAATAGCTGAGTGCAGCTCGGAATCTGTCCACCTGAGAGCACCCGCTGTCTCCTAAGCATTTCATTTCTAATCTCTTTCCGTGTAGACCCGCCTCCCCGCCTTACCCACAGCGTCGCCCCTCGTGGTTGCCCGAGACCCGGTCCTCACCTGGAGCAGCCACGTGCTTCCTCCTCCGCTGGCCCCGCTGCCCCTGCTGCCCCCAGGTGAGGCAGCTACAGGTGCGCGGCTTCCTGCTCGGGCCTCGCCTCTTCTGACGCCCCGACCTTCCCCTGACCCCCAGCCACGTGGACCAGGGCCCCTTCCTTAGGCCTTGGCTCCTGCCCTACGGACCTCTGACTGTCGGAGCTCCAGGACCACCTCCCCGTGAGCCCCAGGCCTGATGGAGGTGTTCAGGGCTGTTTTCTGCTCCCTCGTCCTCGCCCCTAGGAGCTCTTGTGATCTTTAAAAGCACGAAAGCTCCACAATTCCCAGTTCACCTCCAGCGCTAGCAGAGTCTTGACAAATAGGAGTACTCAGTGGGCACCACTGAAGAAAGTAAGGCCTTTCTTTGTGGCTTTAGATATGAAAAAGATTTTTGTTGGGAATAGATACATGTGTTGTGAGAGGATCTGTTGCAAGCCTACGATGGAGTCTCAGCACGTATTTCATGAGCATCTTTAGGTGCTTGTCATAAACGAGCAGAGGACGCTGGGCAGGACTTGCTTCGTGTGAGAGCTCAGAGGGAAGGGATGTTTTGCTATTTTTTTTTTTTTTAAACTACTGTCCCCAGGGTTTCTAGAACAGGGCAATGGCATATTGTGAGCAGCCAATGCACACGTATCAAATGACCGAATGAAGGACCCCGGAGCTGCCGCTGACTTTTCATGCACGAGGTCTTACGAGACAATTCACACAAAACTGCAAAGAAAGGTGCATTGGCAACTCTCCCAGTTTTAGGCGAGAAACTGAGGCCTGGAGATGCTAAGTGACTTGCCCTGGGTTCTCAGCGTGTAACTCAGCACAGAGCCCGCTGCACAAGCTTGCTCCGACCACTAGTTGTTGGGAGTGTGGGAGCTCACACGTGTCATCCGTTACTCACTCTGCAAACTCTGGGCACCTGTAACGAGCGAGCGCCGGACTTCAGAAGGGGGTCGTAGATGTCCACGGGGGCCAGCCCGGAAACGTGTGTCTCACTCAGCGCGGTCTGTGTGCGGCGTGCTGACTTGTAGGCGACCAGTGGGGTGTCCAGGGTTGAAAGCATAGCCGGGGGATCTGCGTGCATTCATTAGGTGAGGTGCCATCGTGCAGGGTGTTCGCGTGGGGTGAGGCTCCGTTGGGGCTGCAGTGAGAATGTGGCCACAGATCACTGAGCACCTGCTGCCTGCGGGCGTGTGTAAGGCTTCGGGATGTAGAGAGAAAGGCACAGTCCCTCCTTCGAAGGAGTCCCAGTCAGTGGGGAAGGCAGCACACGCAGGGGATCCGTGCAGGGTCCTGGCGATCACAGAACGGAGGCATCCAACCCAACCCAGTGAGCAGCGATAAATTCGGAGAGGAGAGGACGGCTTCGTAGGATGCGGAGGTGGTGTTGAGGGGGAGGCCTGGGGAGCTGTAGCCAAGGCCAGGGGGGCAGCATGGTTGAAGCCAACGTGCTCCTGGAGAACGGGAAACAGCTTGGGATGAACGAGGCATGGGCCTGGACCGCTGGGAGCGCTGGGGCACGGAGCTGGCGAGGAGTCGTCTGGGCCGGGGAGGCCGCTGGCAGAGTTGACTGCCAGGCCCTCACGCCAGACCAGGCGCCGTGTCTTTCGGGGTGCGAAGCCCGAGCCGGGCCGAGCCGGGTGGGAGCAGCAGGGCCTGCTCCCTACAGACCAGGAGCATCTTCTGCCCTTGCCTGGGGTGCAGGACCCCGCGTCTTGTCCTCCTCAAACATTTCTGCCTCCGAGCGGTCCCCGGGCAGATCTGAGCCTTCCCTGCAGCGGGGCGCAGCTTTCGCTCCCAGTGGCCCATGGCCCTGGTGTCCCGGGCCGGCCTTCCAGTGGTGTCCTGGAGAGAGGACGTGAGGCACACGTGCCCGCCTCCCTGCATCTCGGGCGCCACGCCACCCCGGGACCCAGTCGGGGCAAGCGCCGCTTGCGGGCTTGCCTCCTCCCTCCAGCCATCGGCACCCTGAGTCCTCACACCTGCCTCTCGCTGTCCTTGTGATCCTGGTGACCTGTCGTGACCACTCCCTGGCTCTCTGCTTCTGTGCACTTGTTGAAGGATGGTGGAGAGCATGGATGCCCCCGGTCTTCCCTTCATTGACTGCTCGGGGCCAGGTCCTTCTGTCACCTTGATCTTCAGGGGGCCTCGCTGGCCACCTGAGGAGGGGCCTTGAGGCCGTTCCCCCGATTACTGCTGGTGTTTCCCGGGTGGGCCACACTTTCTCCCATGGGGGCAGCAGACCCCAGCCATGACTCTTGGGTGAATGAGGACACCCACAGAAGGTTTGGGGGGTCTGTGTCCTTGGGGTTATTCCTTGGCAGCCTGTGCCTCCTCTGACGAGTCTGTGCCGCTGTCTCTGTGGCTTCCGAGGACCTTGGTCACCATGGAGACGCGCATCCTGCTGGAGCTGCCCACAAAGGCCCATGGAGAGGTTTCACTTCCCCTTTTCCTTTCAAGGACCCTCTATTCATAACCACTTCTGAAACCCAACAAGTGGGAAGTGTCACGCAAGAGAGCGGGCACAGTCCCGCGGTCGCTGGACGCGCTGCAGCCTCCCGTAGGTGGAAACACGGCCCTCACCGGGCAGGCATTGAACCGCCGCCCCCACCCCAGAGAAGAAGTTCCCCTTTTCGGAGTCGGATTTAAGCACAAATTTGAAGTCATGGCTCCGATAGTCTGCTCCTCTGGGGGGGCGGGGCGGAACCAGGGCTCCCCGGCACGGGGTGTGACAGTCCTCAAACACGCACGCTTTTGGGGACAGCGAAGGGACGTGTCCCTGGACTTCACAGCTCCTGCTTCAGAACCCACGTGGGGTGTAGAGATGGCCAGGACCCCCGTCACGTCCTGTGTCACTGGTGGCTGAGTGGACAGAAACGGCCTTCGGTTCGCTGAAACCACTGCTCCCAGACTGTCCTCTCCTACCTTGTGGTGACACAGGGTGGGATACACCCCCACTTCGGCAGGGCCTCCCTGGCATCGCGCTGCGTCAGGCGGTGGAGACGCTGACCCTCGTTCTCAGACACCCGCAGTGAGCCAACCCAAGTGGCTTGTCTTCTCTGAGATCCCCTTTCTTACCAGTAAAGTGTCTCTTTGTGTTTCCAAAGGGACAGGTGCAGGCTGGGCACACGGGAGCACGTCACACCTGTGGGACTGATTGGCTGGTGGCTCCCATCTTCACCCGCGGTGTTCTGTCCGTGTTTAATAGCGTTTACCTGGGGGACTGCACAGTAGTAATATTTAGGACAGAAAATTAGAAAAAAGGAAAGGCCCCCAAAATAAAACTGGGAAATCCTTCCTTTCTACACAGTAGAAATAGGCGCTTGAGGGCGTGAAGACATGGCACTTATCTTAGGGGCATAACGTTCGTGTGCATTTTTGTCACTAAACTCCGATCACGCACGTGGCGTATTATCCGCCCGCCGTGCCCGCGTGCCCGGCTGGGATCATGCATCGTCTGCTGTGCTCTTTCCGCCGTGAGATGGTCGCCTTCCCCTTGATGCGCCGCACGTTCCTGTGGGTCTCACTGCGTTTCCAATATTTTTCTATTACGAACAATGCTGTGATGAAAATTCCTGGAGATAAATCCCTTTATACTTCCGTGGTGATTTATTTTGTTAGAGTAACTTCTTAGAAGTGGAGTTGCTGGGTTGAAGAGGGAATTTATATTTTAGAGTCTTTCGATACAGATTTCTCTTCTGAAAAGTTTTGCTCATTTTCATTTCTACTAGGATGGAGATGAAACTGGCCCTTTCCTTACACTCTCTCCAATTTAATTAGTATTAAAATAATTCGGACCCATTTTGGAATGAAAATACAGTATTATTTTGAATTGTGTATCTTTAATTTTAACCTCAAATAATAGTACAGGCATTTAAGGCTGTAAATTTATTTTGATTACAGATCCTGGTGCATTCCATACATTTTCACTTGTGGTTTCCTCACTGTTAGCATCTAAGTAGTCTGTTGTGGTAGTTTCCTTTGTTTCTTTAACTTAAAGATTATTTAGTTTTGGTGTTTTGTTTGTTTTATTTTGTTTAATTTCAAATTCACCTTTATCTTTCTGGTTTATTCAAAAGTTTTTTTTAGTTTTGTTCCACTGAAGTAGGGATCGTAGGTAGAGATTACAGCACATACCTTCATATGGGTTATGCTTTTATAAAATTATAATGATCCTCTTGGTTACTTTTAATGTAATTATCTTGTATTCTTTATTATTTGTTGTTAGTGGAGTTTCTGTTGCATTGTTGTTTATATTTCCTTTAATCTTTCTTTGCTGTTCTCTTAACTTTGAGCCCTGCTCCCATCATCCTGGTTTAGATGGATCTCTTCTGCACTTATTTCATGTTATTTTCTCACTTTATAGGACTTTGTCATACTGGTGCTTTCTGTTTTTCATGTTTTTGTGATTGCTTTGGGGTTTCCTTTTCGCATTTCAATATATACGATGCCTTTGTATTATCTTGGAGAGGTCACCTGTTTTTTCAGAGTTCAGCACCAAGAGTGTCTTCCTGCCCATTCCTCAGTACAATGAGACACTCAGCACGCTTTCTAACAAACCCTTGCCAGTGAGCTACCACCTCAAGTCCCGACTCCTGCCAGTGTGCTTGGTCAGTATGTTAGTAATTAATGGTTATGTTATTTCCATTACCTTTTAAGAATAAGGCCAATCGTTGCACTCATTCCATTGTTTAATCTCCCTTCTTTTATACTTTGTCCACCTTATTCTTGCAGTTTTGAATTTTACTCAGAGTTGATGGTTTTAAAAAAGATTTTATTCAACAAAGCTATATAATCCTATAGTTTCTTTGCTTTTCTGACAACATCTTCTCATCACTTGAATTTGAATATAAATTTTTGTAGGCAATAATCTTTGAAAGTTTAAAAATTATTCAAGTAAATGCTATTTAAGGGTGACTTGATTTTTTTTTTCATTAGTAGGTAATCTTTTATCTCATTGACAACATGGTACAGTTTTTAAGAATATATAAGAGTAAGAATATGAGAATGTATGTATAAAATCAACATAGCTAAGATTTTTAATGATTTTTTTCATGATACTTAATGATCTTTCTGGCTTAAGACTTGAGTCTCTCTTTTACCTTGGGATGTGTTCAGTTTTGGGGTTTGTATATTCTGTTTGCTTCTGGAATTCCTAAGTTAGCACTCTCAGACTCAACTTCTCTTAGATTTCAGTTCTCCCTGTCTTATTCCCTGTCATGGTTCTAATTCACTGGCTTAGTTTTCTGAAAATTTCAATCTGCCCTTTATGTCTCCACTGTAATCATTAATTGTGATGGGTGTTTTATATGTCTCAAGTATTTTTTTCCTATTCCGGGTCATGGCTCCATGTTTGTGGGCAACATAGTCTTTGAATTTTACTGAGGCCACAAATTGGAAGCATTCAAGTGTCCCCACAGTAGACCTATGTCACTGAACGGCTGCTGGTTGCCGCTGGGTAGAGAGAGGTAGGCTTTCTCTGTGAGCCAGCAGTGAGACACAGGATGAGCATAAGCATGGCCGTGGACCATGCAAAGGGCCACCTAACTCTGCAGGGGAAAGTCTTGCAAGACGGGTCTCGAGGGATGAGGAAGGGCAACGGGATAGGGGAAGGACATTCCAGGCAAAGGTGAATTATGCTGAAAGGCACGGAGGCATGGCTGCGTTGATGGGTTGTGTTTAGGAATAGAACACAGCTTGTTGAGACTCAGCTATAGTTTGTGAGAGGAAATGAGGTCAAGCCAGGCGGGAAGAAAGCAGAACCTGGAGTGCACAGGATTTATATTCCACTTGTCTAGTGTGGATCTTATTTTGTAGGCAATGGGGAGTGACTGAAGCATCCTAACTGGGGAAGAGGCATTAGCAAATCTGTGTTTCAGAGACACATACAGTAGCAGCGTGTAGTCTGGCGTGAAGTGTGGAGAGTGAGTCTGGGCATCGCTGTTCCCCGGGGCTGGTACAGTGTTGGGTGGGAGATCCAAGAGTGTGGCCGGTGAGAGGGGTGGGGGAGCACTGCATCAGTATCTAGGGTGAGCGCTTACTCTCAACCTATGGCCTATGGCCTCCAAGAGGCTTTACGTCGTGCTTCTCGGGAATTGTGCATCTCTATCAACATCGCTGGCCTTCGACCGTTCTCATGTTTACTCAGAAATAGGAAGTAGAATGTCTGACTATTGCTAGAAACTAATAATTTTTATTTCTAAATTATACTGAGAAAAGATCATATGGCTGACAAACAAGATTTTTCCACATGTAGATTTTGTTTTCAGGGCATTGCATGGTGATTTCCATTCTTAAGTATTCACTAGATTAACATTAACTAAGTATGGGTAATTTCCATCCAAAAGATCTTTTGGGGGGAATAACAACTTAGACTTTAAAGGATGTTACCATTTTGTCCATTTTGTACATCATATCCATTACTTTGCTTAAAGTACTGGAGGCGTGTTTGGGCCTGACAGAGAGAAAGCGAAAGCCATGGTCTGCAGCGTTAAGAGACTCCTCAACTGGCCCCCCCACCCTTCCCCGTCTTATTTCATGGCACCTGCAGCCTTCACATTGCTTTGGTCAGAGTTCTGGAGTCATCCTTGACTGTCCACCTCATACCCACCTCCAGTCCATCAGCAGACCTGTCCAGATTTTGACTGCTTCTTGCCATACTGCTCCAGCCATCAGCATCTCTCATGGGATCATGGCCACAGCTTCCCAAGTGTTCCCTCTGCTGCCCCTGCACTCACGAACTTTAGTAGGGCCCGTCCTGTTTAAGAGCCTGAAGTGCTCCATGGTTGCCTGCCCTCCCTCCCTCTGCCCCAGCCCCTCTGGTCCTGGCTGGCTGTGCATGCTCTGGTTCGGGGCCCCTCGCGCAGACCGTTGTCCCGGATGCTCCTCTTCTAAACATCTTCATGAGTCCCTCTTCTCAGAGAGGCACACTCTGACCATCTGGTCCTGACAGTGGTCTCTCTATGCTCAGAGCTTTCTATTTGTGTTCCCTATCACCCTCCATCTTATGTACTTTAACCAGTGTTTTATCAGGATCTATTTCTATTCATTTGAATATAAGTTGCATGAGGGCAGAGATCTTGCTCATCTTAAAGACAGTTGCACCTTTAGCCTGGTACACACGAGGGGCTCAGTGGACATTCTGGAAAGAACGGAGGCACCAGAGATTTAAGAAAGGGTTTGTTGGTTATGGAACTTTTTCCTAGTATTTGCCTCCATCCAAAGCCACTGTATGACTTAACCAAAAGGGTCAGATGGCCCTGGAGGGGCCACCAGCATGGCGGCAGATGCCTGGGGGCTTCTGGGCCAGTCCTGGGACTTCCAGCTACGTGACTTTTTGCAAATCCGTTTTCTCTGGTTCTTGTTTCGTCCACGTATGAAATGGGGTAAAGGAAACAGTGTGCATGAGTGCCTGGCTCAGTGCTGTGTGCATGGGGTGAAAATCAATGTTTGTGAGCAAAGATCAAGAGATGGATGGGACTTGACTGGAGTCATGCATGGGGGTTGAGAAGTAGGTACTTTGTAGAAATTATAGTTCAACATGTACCATCTTCTTTAAGTAGGAACCTATTCTGACGTCTTTTAGAACCTGGTGAGTCGATGAGCTGCCTTCTGAGGAGGTTGTTTGCTGTGGGGTCCTGCTTCTGTTCTTCCCAATGCCAGGATGTGGGTTCTTCTAGCACAGAGGGGAGCTGGGAGCCCTCCAGGGGTCCCTACAGGGCCAGCGCCTGGACCGGCCGTGGTGTTTCCGGCCCGGCCACAGCGGGAGGCTGCACCTGTTTTAGGCTGCACGGGCTCTGAACTGTTACATGTGCTCTGATTAAATCCTATTTTTCTCACCCACAATCAGGAAACAGGAAGTGATTTGACACAGAACCCTGCATCAGTTATGATCAGGTGGGGGGATTTCTCTCTGATAAGCGTATTTTGCCAACCTGTGCATTTAGCTCCGATGGCAATCAGCAGCAGAGGGGACCGTTGGCCTCACCAGGCTGGCACGATGCTCCCGCCTCGGCCCTCGTTTGTTCTCAGGGGCCCTGGAGGCTCCTCCCTGAGCTCCAGCCACCGGCTCCTCTGCGCAACGCACGAGTCGTGCTTCAGAAGGGAAATGGTCGTTTGGCTGCTAACAGGCAACATACACATAATTTTAAAAACTGAATTCTATCACTTAGGTTGTGCTTTATTTTTGCTCTTTAAAAGGAACCCTGGTCAGATGCTTTGCGAGTGAAGACAAAGCACTCTGAGCGTGATGTGGACAGATGCCCAAGTAAAAAAGGAGGAACCTGGCACTAAGTTGTAGGGAAGGGACTTTATGAGCGGGCAGCAGAGACCTGGGTTTGAATCCTGGCTTCACCATGATCCCCATGTTGTGAGGGTCCATGAAGCACTGCATTGTGCTGGCAGATAGATCACCTGACGCTGTTTCCAGCCCCCTCTCTACAACATTCCTTGCAGCAGAACACACCTCAACATGGTAACGTCTCTCTTTTCTCTTTCCCATGGGGACCGTCTGGTAAGGAACCTCTGCAATGCAAACCCTGACTTTTTTCTTAGATTCTATGCAGTGAAACAAACATGGTTCAGGGATCTGTTGTCCACAGTAGAGTGGGTTATTGGAATAAAATAAAATGAAGGAAAGGCACGCTTCTTACAACTTCCCCACCGGGTTCCAAAGGCTAGCAATGCCTCTTGGACACATGGTTCCCAGGTTTCCAGAACAGAAGTCAAGACGTGTCCTTGCTGTCACTAGAGACAGGATGGTATGGCACGCATACCACGGGGTCTGTGGACTCGTTCATTTCTGTGCACTATGAAGGCACTTCATGTAGTTTCTACTTCAGCTGAATTATAATTTGCAAAAATTATTTCTGTAATTACTGGTTTAAGTTATGAAATAAACATAAATATTCCTAAGAGGCACCTTTCAGAATGTGTCCCATTCACGTCCTCTGCCCGTGCCTTTTCCTGAAGACCTTTAGCGTCGCTTTGCTCATCAGGAGAGTAGGACAAGGGAGGGCTTCCTAGACTCTGGGGTTGGGTGTGTTGGAAAGGGGAGTGGAGCTTTCGGCAACTCTGTAAACAAAAATAGAGAGTGAAATCAGGGAACACTGAGTGGCTCAGTGGTTGAGCGCCTGCCTTCGGCTCAGGTCGTGATCCCGGGGTCCTGGGGTTGAGTCCCACATCAGGCCCCCTGCATGGAGCCTGCTTCTCCCTCTGCCTGTGTCTCGGCCTCTCTCTGTGTGTCTCTCATGAATAAATAAATAAAATATTTTTTTAAAAAGGTGAAATCAGTTGATTTTCTTCCTCCATTCTGATCCTCCAAACACTATCCATCAGTTCACCTGACATGTTGAGTCTTCGCCTGAAGAACAGAAGGGAGTTGAGGGGCCCCAGCAGTTCATCTGGCTCATGTGCCAGCTTTCAGACACCTCCAATTTTTTTAAAGATTTATTTCTTTATTTGCGGGGTAGGACAGAGGGAGAGAGAATCTCAAGCAGACTCCTTGCTGAGCACTGAGCCTGATGTGCGGTTTCATCTCATGGCCCTGAGATCACGACCTGAGCCAAAACCAAGAGTGGGATGCTTAGCTGACTGTACCACCCAGGGGCCCTGGGCACCCCCATCTTGAAGGGAATTGGTGTTCAGGGATGGACTCTCTCCCCCACTCACTCCCATCTTACTTCCACAGGCTAACGCCACTATAGCACAGGCTTATGGTATTGGGAGCCTGTGGTTGGAAGAAAGAGGGGGCACGGGAGCTGCTGGAGGCCCAGTGGGGACGGTAGGAGGCTGTCGGGCCCATAGAGAGGCCAAGCTGGTGGCCACAGCAAAGGATAGTTCTCTGCCCTTTGACAACATCTAAAGAGATGCTAATGATTTGTGTCTAGACGGGCTCCAGCCCCATGTTGCCTGTGGCTTTGCAGAGGATGGTGTGGGGGGGCTTGGGACCCGAGGGACCAGGGAGGCAGGGCAGTGTGGTGGCTAGAGGTGGCAGATTGACCCAGGCAGGCACGAGGATTCCTGTCCGCCTCTGGGACTTGATGCTGGAGTCCAGATACAGAGCAGCCTTGAAGCTGCAGCCACAGGCGGCAGGGAGAGCGAGGAGAGTGAAGCCAGATGCCCCGGGAGCTCGCGGTGCACCTGGTGGGCTTGTCCGGTGCAGCAGACGCCGAGGCCCTGCCTGGGCAAGGGAGACCGGGCTGGACGTGCAGTTCATCCAGCAAGCTGCCCACCTCCCCGGCCCCCGTTCCCGCCCCTGGAGAGCCCAGGTGCCGGTGGCTCCTCGTGGGGTGGTCTGAGGCTGGAGAGGAGATAAGATCGCCAAAGCACCCCACACAACGCCCGGGAAGGCAGGCAGTAAAGAGCCACAAGCTGTGTCATGCAATGTTTTCTATTAATAAAAATGTTTTTAATGCAATTTACGGTTACATAAAAATTGTGTATTTTAGGTATTCCCAGCGTGGCTGGGGAATTGGGAACGACCTCCCCCAGAAGGCATATCCTTGTAACTAATGACCTGGGTGAATTACCGACAATCTGTGGCAGCGGAGGAGCTTTCCGACCGCGTTCTCGAGTCCTTTCTGAGGGCTGGGGTTGGGCCGCGTCCCCCCACAGAGACATGTCAGAGTTCTAGCCGCCGGGTGTCCAAGGACGCGACCTTCCTGGGAAACAGGGCTGTGGATGTGATTAGTCAGGATGAGACCACCCTGGAATGGGGCGGGTCCTAGTCTAGTATGACTGATGTCCTTATAAGAACAGGGATGTTTGAGCACAAGGCGCCAAGGGGCGGCCATCGGAAGACACAGGGAGGAGACGGCAGACATCGGAGTGACGCGTCCTCACGCCAAGGAACCAGCCCCAGGATGGCCACTTCCACCGGAGGCCAGGAGACCAACCAGGAGCCTGCAGAGGACCACCCCTGCCGGCATCTTGATTTCCGCTTTCTGGCCTCCAGAGCTGTGTGGAGGTCTCGGCTCTGGGGGCCACGTTGACGTCTCGTGCTCACGTCTTGCTGTGCTCACGTGGTACTGAGCTTTGCCTTGTAAAGTGTCAGCAATTGGTGGTTTAATGCCTGTTCTGACTTCCTCCCTTTATGGCGTAGCTGGTTTCGTGGAACAATAGGGCTCCTTCCTTTGAATTCCGTTCAGCCAACGCTAAGTGATCACGTTGGTGGTGATTAGTGCTTTTTTAGAAGCCGCAGAAGAATGGAGAAGGTGGTTGATGTCTTTTCCCGAAGCAAGGACTCAAGGAGTGTAGACACGTTTCAGGCTCACACACGTACACACTGGCATTCGAGTCAAAACCCTGTTGTGTTTATTTCTGGTGTTCCTGGACAAAGTCTTATGAATTTTTCAAATCGCTTTGCAGTTGCAGCCGTGCTTCCGATAAAACAGCCAAGGAGTGTGCCCTGCAGGTTTGGTTGCAGCTCAGCTCTCCTGGGTCCTCTGCGATCTCCGTGCGGTGAGGCCCGGGAGCGTGGAAGCTACCCGCCCCACACTCGCCGGCTGGCTGGGCTCTGCCTGTGTGGGGCCCGGGGGAGTCACTGACAGGGACGGGGACGCTGCTGGCAGTGGGAGTGTGCGGGGGTGCAGGCCCCAGCAGGGGTGGCAGTGGGCGGCTCTGCACCTCCAGGGCACCCGGCTCCATCCCGGGGCCGTAGGGGCTTCCCGGCCTCCTGGTGATCCTGCCTTTATTCCTTCAGTTCCTCCAAAACATTTGTAAACAACTCCCCCTGTCAAACCCTTCTCTGGGTGAGACATCTAGAGTGGCTTCTGAAAGCTTCTGAGCTAAGACAAGCTATTTAATTAAATTCTATTCCCCAGTACCATCATATAATTTAGGGAATCCTACAGGCTTTGTGGCAAAATAGCACCATAAATTTCTGGCTCTGTGTCTCAAGGAAAATGACTGTGTCTGACCGTGAGTTTTCTCTTCTGTAAAATGAGTCTGTAGGTGTACAAAGGGTGTGTGGTCGTGTGTGTATACGTGTGTAGGGTTACGGATACCATTAAAGAAGATCTGTAGATAAAGGGACTAGCAGCACGCTCACACACAGAGGGCTCACGTTCACACTCAGTAAATGTTGGATCGCTTCCCAACGTGCTCTTTCCATCCCCTGAATCATACGTCTCCTTCATCATGTGTTTAGTCCCCAGCAGGTGGAGGACGTCAATTCTGGGAACTTTGGGCCGCGCCATCGTAACTACGCAATCAAGGCATTTGATTTGTTTTGGTTTCAGGGGGGAAAAAATCGATGTTTCTGGGTGAGTCATTTTCTTAGTGACTGTTCAGAAAATCATCCAGAGTGGTTCTTGGTCCACTGACCACCCAGGAGTCCGTGTGAATCATGCCCTTAATCCTTCATGGGGAATGTGAGGACTAATGGGAAGGGGACGTGTATGAGTCTGGACTCACCTGTGGCGTGCTGGGCACACGGCAGACACTCGGCGTGTTTGAATCATTACTTCCGGAGCTAATGGACAGATGTTCACACAAACAAGATGCACAAAATAGTTGTGAAGAGAAAGGAAGATGGAAAGCAAACAGGGGTGTCCATGGCTGTCCTGATAGCGCTTTGATGCTTCTAACACTCTCCAGTTTATAAAGTGGTTTCCCCATGCTCCCATTTCATCATGGCGACAACACTCCGAGGCAGATAGGAAAAGAAACCTCAATGTCCTGATTTTTATTTTTTGATGAAGGAGATGAGCCCCAAACTGGCCAAATACTTTTCCTGGGGGTCCACAGCCAGTGATGATGTGGCTAACACGTACTGAGAACTGGCTGCAAGCCGTACTCTTCAGGGGCTTATAGGCACCACTTTCTTCAATCATCAGATCAATCTCCGGGGCCTGTTATGCACGCGTTCCCACTCTTAGAGGAGGAAACTGAGCTTGGGAGGGTGAGGAGCTTCCCCAAGGAGCACAGGCACACGTGGAGTCACTCAGACAGCCTGAGAGCAAGGCCTGGGTTTGTGACTTTAGTGTGATGCTCTCAGCTGTGGAGCCTTTCCCAGAGCGGCTCCACTATCGATGAATCTGCGTGGGTAAGAGTTCAATCCCATAATCCAAGCAAGCTGAAGAGTTCAACTGTGTCATGTTTTACGCAGATGAAAGCATCTCCACTTATGCAGAATCCGTAAGAATAGTTTCAACCAGCAATAGCCAACTAGGAAATAACGCAGAAAGTGGAATTAAATTCACAAGGACTGCCACAGCAGCCAATGATCAAACAGTATTAAATATCCAAGACCTTTATGAAAATATTTTTTAAAAATCTGTCAAAAATATATGACATTGACGGGCACGGAGGAGGGGCACTTGATGGGATGAGCACTGGGTGTTATTCTATATGTTGGCAAATTGAACACCAATAAAAAATAAATTTATAAAAAAAGAAAAAGAAAACAAGCAATTTCAATAAAAGGTGAAAGGAAGCTTATAATCTCTAAGCATAGGATCTTATTTTCCAAAACAATACTGTGTTCATATTTCAAAGTGGAATTATGTGGTAAAGATAAAGAAACAATGCATAAAGGAAGTTACAAATACATTAAAAAATATGACATTAGGTACAGAAAAAAGCCAAGATATATACCATCTTCATGAATGCGGCAGCTTGGGATTGTGAAGAAGTCTGCTCCCTCTAATAAATCTCTTGGTGTGACGCTGTTCCAATAAACATTCTAGTGTGACTATTTTAAAGAATCAAAGTATTTCTAAGTTTATGGAACAAGAAATGTCCAAAATATATAAGACAGTTTGGGGCACACACACACAAAAAAAGCAGGAATTGATCTGTTAGATACTAAGACACACTAGGAGGAAGTAGTAAGGAAAACTGTGTATCTGGTGGAGGATCTGAACTGTTGACAAAAGAGATAGAAACGTGTTGCCGTGTGTGCGAGGCCAGGGCACGCCTCAGTGAGGAGAGACCGGGTGCTTTCAGGTAATGTGCTCCATCTGCGGAGAGGAGGGTAGCGGGGCTGCTGCCTCAGACCACACAAGGGTCCCCATGGAAGGACCGAGGTCCCACACGGGGCAGATAAGACCCTAGAAGCAACCGAGGAACATGTGGTGTGTCCTTACAATCTTGAGTGGGGAAGGATGTGTGAGCGGTGCCCCAGGAGCCCAGGCCATCCAGGAGAGGGGCGGATTTGGCAGCTCACGGGGTTGCCTAGAGCACTAGTGGGTGCTGCGCAGCAAGCAGATGAGCTTGCTTAGGTAGGCGGCATCTCCAGCCTCCCAAACCAGCAAGGGGTCACCATCCAGAGTACACAGTGTACGACTCCAAGTTAGGAAAGAGAACCGGGGGGAGACTCAAAAACAATTGGCCAAGAAAACGAACAGGCGGTTCAGAAGAGGAGAGACCCCGTCGCTCAGAAGACGGCGAAGAGACGCACCACATGTGTCATCTGAGAAGCACCAACTGAGGCGACTGGGGTCTCTGTTGTGTACCCATCCGACTTCCAAAATCCAGATAGTCTATAAATCCAAGTGCTGGTTAAAGATGGGGGGAGGTAGAAAGCCACACGCCCGAGTGAAGGGCTGGGCCGGGCCCGGTGGTGCTTAGTCAGAGGAGGGGGTGTAGCCAGGAATCCCACGCACAGCATCGGACGGGGTCGTGGTACTACGGGGTGCTGGCCCCCAAGGGTGCGGGGCAGGTAGCCGTGAGGGAGGCGTGCCCCACGACACCGGCGTCCACAGGGACCCAGAGCAGCTGCGGCCCGTGGTCAACATGCAAAGTGTGGTTCCATGAAGCACTGAAGAAACAGCGAGGCCTGGAGCCCAAGGCTATTCGGTCAGCTAAAGTCGCGAGTGGGCAAACCGTTGCACGTACGCCCGGCGCACACGTGCATATTTAAAGACAGAAATCCAATGCAGGAAGGGGGAGGTGGGCAGAGGCGGGAAGGGACCAGGTGGTGGACTTACGGAATGAGCTGGGGAAATATAAAAATAAAACCCAAGGCGGGGTGTTTCTGCATAAGTGTGTGACGGCTGCCACACGCAGGACTAGGAGCCCTGTCAAGTCCTGGGGGAGTGAGCGGCACACAGCGAGAAGTGGGTAAACGGGCCATTCCCGGGCGTTGGCGTGTGACCGGGGGAGGCCGACAGGCGCCCCCACGTCAGCGTGGAACGCAGGCCGGGGTGTGGATCACGTAGAGAGACAAAAAGCATTTGCGTCGTTTTCCCACTAAGCCAGATACGTCAGATGAAAACGCAAACACTCCGGAACGGGACCTAGTGGTGGAGACAGGTGTCGGTCCTGGTGGCCGCTCGGAGGCGGAGGCGGCGGCGGCACAGTTCTACGGGGGGCAGGACCTCCCCCGGCCTCGAGTGAGTGGACGTGGGCCACAGAGGCCTGAGCGGGAAGGGGCCGCCTCGTCGGGGGCGTGCGGAGCGGGGTCGCGTCCACGTGGTGGGCTGTGTTGTAGGGAGGCGGTGCTGGTGGCACAGGGGCCGCGGGGCACCGAGGGGTCGGGCACCGCGGGGTGGGGACAGCTGCCTCTGCTTGGACTTCCTTTCCACAATTGTTAGCTCCCGTTTTTCAAAACCAAACGCTGGCTGTCGGGGTGAGGATCCAAAGGCGCCGTATGGGAGAAATGTGTGTCCTTGGCAGCGCTGAGACGCACCCGAGAAATCCTACCTATTTTAGGTATTTTTTTTTTTTTGAAAACAACTTAAAATCGGTGCTTTCTCCTGAAGTCTTCCATGAAAGCCATACCGCGCAGTGAGCTGCGGGGCCGCCCCGGGTGGTCCTGGGGGTGGGGGGCGCCCTGCACCCCGTCAGGTGGTGATTCCACAGGATCGCGGCTGATCGGAGGCCGCCTGCGTTCACAGGGAGTCGTCACCCGCCCGTGGTCAGCGAACGCCTTATGGAAGGAGCCGGCTCACGCGGAATCCCAGCTCAGTGTGCAAGGACCAGTTCACCCCCAGGAGCAAAAGTCGGCTACGTATGCTTTTATTGCACCTGGTGCTACTTCATCACGCGGTGCCCTTGCATCGCTGGTCTCCCAACAAGTGTCGCTTCTACAGTTAGTTCTTGAATGACTGTGGAGCCGTGAAAATGGGCAGAATGTTGCACTTCCACGTGGTAAATAAAACCAACTGCTTGCAAGCAGCGCAACGGGTTTGCTTCCGAGCGTTCTTGGAAGGGAGGGGCGGGCGCCGGCGGCCGGGCCCCGGCGTCCTCTGCAGCAGGTGTGGTCCCGGAGGGAGCCCCGGGGCCCGGCCGGCGAGCGTGAGCACGCGCGAATGGCACGGAGCAGGCATCTCTGGAACACTGTGTGTGGACGTCGGGGACGAAGCCGCCCTCGCAGCCTCTGACCTCATCTCCCCCACACTAGATCGCATGCTTGAAAGGGAGCATGAGTGATTTTAACCCAAAACATGTTGTCAGTTTGTGTTAGAAAAAGGGGAGATGGAATCATGGTTGACAGGTGAGCCGGGGACGAAAGGAACAATTTCATGTTTCTTCTCAAAACCAGCCCTACCTGGCTGATGGAGCGACGACCAGAAAATCCTGCCAAGGGAAATACTCACCCGTGGCCGCGGTGGCTGGGAGCACCTGCCACGGCGGCCGCAGAGGAGGGAGGACTGCCGCCCACCCCGCCGGGCCCCACGGCGGGCCGCCCCTCGCCCACTCTCTGGGGTTCGCCCCGGCGGGTGGGGGCTCTGGTGCTGCGGTCCAGATGGCCAGGGTGCTGCTTCCACATGAGCCGGTGGGTTGGCGAGGACGGGGCCGAGCACTAGGAAGGCCCAGACGTCTGCATTAGGGGCGTCACTAGGGCAGGGATCCGGTCATGCAGGCCCCAGATCCCGAGGTCCAGGAGGACACCTGGTGGCTTGTGGTTCCCGAATATGCACTGTGGGGTGGTGGGAGACGAGGAGCTTGGCCCCCGAGGGCATCCACAGGGCCTGGAGATAAAGGAATTTTTTTTTTTTAAAGATTTTATTTATTCATGAGAGACACACACAGCGAGAGAGAGGCAGAGACACAGGCAGAGGGAGAAGCAGGCTCCATGCAGGGAGCCCGACGTGGGACTCGATCCCGGGGCTCCAGGGTCACGCCCTGGGCTGAGGGCAGGCGCTCAACTGCTGAGCATCCAGGGATCCCCCGGAGATAAAGGATTAAAGCTGGCTCTGCACAGGGGACCCCGTGGCCCCAGGGTGCTGCTCGGGGGCCAGCTCCCAGGTTATGCTCCAGGGGAAGAGGTAGTCGTCACCCGGCCGTGGCCCCCACAGCCCCTCCGCCATGCCGTGGGAGGAGGGCCTCGGCTTCCGGCCCCCTGCGTGGGGCTGGCCAGGGGACGGGTGCCAGGGCGGGGCTTCTGGGACAGAGCAGCAGGGTGCCGCCTCTGGTAGCCAAGCCACCCCCAGCAGGTGCCCTGCGCACGGGCCAGCTCCTCTCCCCATTAAGGGGGGGCTCCTGGGAGGAGCGGGAGCAAACAGGTTGGCCTGTGCAGCACGCGCTTTGTGAAACACGCGGTGCCCAGGTGGTTCCAGGCCGCCCGGGCCCTCCCGCCGCCAGCGGCCCGGCTGCCCTCACAGAGCACGCGGGGTCCCACAGCTGGGGGGGTGCTGAGCCCGAGATGCGTGACCTTGAGCAGCCGTCAGCCTCCGGGCAAGGCTGCGCCTAAGTCACCCAGGGAGAGCTCGCGCTCGCCGGCTGCTTTGAAGTCGTCAGGCTCGGCGAGCTCCAGCACCCCTGCCGTCCGCGGGGCTGGGGGAGGGCCGCGGGCTCGGGAGGTGGCGTGCTGCAGGGCTCCCCGGCCCACAGCTGGGGGCGGCACCCGCTCTGCTGTTTTAACTGTCCCCAACACCCTCGGAGCTCTGCAGAGGCGCCGCTAGGCCTCCGCGTTCTCTGTCGTGGGGGGACTCTGGGCCGGCCTCCCGACGCGGGGGAACCTCGGCCTGCTGCTCTGCTGGGGGGCCCCGTGGCCTGGCCGCGGCTGCGTGTGCACCGCTGACGGGTCCCCCGCACCCGCACCCCGTCCCTGGGCGGAGCCAGAACCGGGCCAGCCTTCCCGAAGCCCTGCGAAGGGCCGTCTTGCTGCGCTGCTTGTGCAAATATATTCCAACGATCATTCAAAGGGCTTAACGCGGAAAGGGTCAGACGTCCCCGAGTCAATCGGGTTTCTCACGCGCTGCCTGAGTGATTTCATTAGGTTGCAGTGTTAAAGAGAGATGTATACTGTGCATAACTTATACAAATGCATGCAAATGCCGTGCCGGCACCGTCTACACAGGCCCCGAACAAAATCCCCCCAGATCCTGAGCCCCACCACCTCGGGGACGCTGATTATCACAACCAGGGGCACACGCAGCGGGGACGTGATTATTATGAAGGCGGCGGGAGCAGGGCGGCAGCCAGAGCGCGCTCCCCGTTCGGGAGCGGGGGGCTCCGGTGGGGCTGGGGGAGCAGAGGCTTCAATCCTGGCCCCGAGCTGCTTCGCAGCGGTCCTGCTGCCTGGAATACTAATCAGCTCTCAACTTTTGAACTCCTCCTGGCAGGAAAAGGAAAAAATACACAAAAAGAAGCCAATGTCATACCCAGTGGAGGGATGCCTTTTGCTTTTTTCTGGGGAGGGGAGCAGTGGGGGGGGGGTGCTGGGCTGGGGGCCGGGGCAGCGGAGATGCCGTCGTTGGGGCCACGGCCGTCTCCTCGGGCCTGTGACTGCACTTTGCAGACACGAAGATGCCCCAGCACGTCCCCTCTCTGACGGAAACCACAGCATTTTAGCTGATTTTTAAAGGTCTTTAGTGACCATAATGCAGAGAGCTCAGGCAGGGTGTTTACTCAGGGCTCAGGTTTTGCAGGGAGGCCCCGCAGGGCACGGGAGACCCCTTGTGTGGCCCTGTCCGCCCTTGGGGTCGCGTGGTGAGAGGAGGGCCATGGACGCATGGTGGGAAGGGAGCTCAGAAGGGGCCCCCGTGCCGCGGGAGGGCGCGCACCCGGTCCCCTGGGTCCCAGGAGGGGAATGAGGAGCCAGGTGCTGGCCGGATGCCCCCTCGGCCTCCGCTGGGGGTCACTCTGGGTCACCTTGCTGACCCACAGCCCCTTTGGAGGTTGACCCTGTGACCTCAGCTGAGGTCGGGGTCTGTGGCCCCGGACCGCCGGTCCCTCGGGGGGATGGGTGCATCGGCTCGTGTGTCTGACGCTTCCCGCCGCCGCCGCCCCCGTCTACGGAGGTTGCAGTCCCGGGTGGGGTCCAGGTGCAGAATCCGCGGCTGGCACAGGTCACACGGCGTCTCGCACCTCCCCGCCTCGGACTGTGCTGCGGCCAGGGTCCCTTGTCCCTTCCTCTCCTGGCCTCCACATTCCCCGGTGAGACCCCCCAGGTTCTCCAGGCAGGTCCCTGTGTCCCCGGGCTGGGCCGAAATCTCCTGTTTCCTTTGTGCTCGTGCGCCCGGCCCCTCACCTGCTGGTTTGTGCCCGGGTTTTCCCTGATTGTTGGCAGACCCTCTCCTTGACCAAACTCCAGGCGGGCTGTGCTGAGCCCCACGAGGCCCCATCCTTGGCTGTGTCCCCAAGAGCCCAGTTGTGGCGCGAATCCAGCCAGGATCACCCCCACCAGCGTCTGACCACGTCCCTCATCCCCTCTGCAGGTGGGGTCAGCCGGGCCCACCGGCTCCCAGACTGTGACTCCCCTCCTTGCTCCGTGGTATTCAGGCCGAGCCCCATCTCTCCCCGTGCCCCCTGTGCAGCCCCACCATGGAGGTCCTACACCCCTCGCCTCGCTCCTCGGCACAGTCGGCTTTATCTGAGCTTCTGGAGGGTGTTTCCCTCACACTGTAGGACACAGATCGTTACTTACCCTCCATTACATTCCAAATGGCTGGCCCGGGGTGGGGGGCCCGTAATTACGGGGTGTGCACTTAGCCCTGGGGTGTGCCCACTGCGCGCCCTGTCTTCATGCTCCCCGGGCCCCTTGGCGTTCCTCTTACTGCCCGGGGACCCGGAGGCCTCACCGTGGGGATGGCTCCCCTCTCGGCTGGGGCTGGGGCCCAGGTGTCCTCTTCACCTGCAGACACGTGTTGAGCACCTCCACGTGCCAGGCACCATCTGGCTGCGACACTCAAGTGGCACTTGTTTAAGGACACAGACCAGGGGTTGAAAAAATCTGCTCTGAAAAAAAAAAAAAAAGAAAAGAAAAAGAAAAAAATCTGCTCTGAAACTTCATTGTCAATGGGTGCTGTTCACCCGTCGCCAGGAGGAGGCCAGCGTAGGGACTGGGCCAGGCCGTGGGGGGGCAGGGAGGAGAAAGCCCTGAGGGGGTTTACCTTCTTGGGACAACCCGGGACTCGGGGCCCCTCCTCCCACAAATGTCCACGCCTCCCGCTCAGGCCCGGACGCTGTGGCCCAGCAGAGAGGTGTGCAGGGTGACCCGGGGCTCGCCGTCCCCCGAGCGCCTGGACGCCTCCACCTGCTGCAGGCACCGGAGGGCACAGACCGGCCGCTGGGACACGGGCCGCTCGGCAGGGGCGGGGATGGGCTGAGAGACGGGGCATCCCTGCCTCCCGGAGGTGCCCTGAGGATGCTGGCCTTGGAAGGCCGAGGCCCCGAGCGCGGGCCTGGTAACGGCAGATGACTCAGCTGGGGAATTGCATCAAACAGATGATTCAGGCAGAGACCGCGGCCCGGTTCCAGGCAGCGGGGGGCGGGGGGCTGAGGCACCGCAGCTGGCCGCGGGCGGAGGGCAGTGCCGCCCTCACGCTGCCGGGGTGACGCGGGGTCCCCGGAGGGCCGGGGGGAAGGACAGGCTGTGCCTGGCGCACCGAAGGCTTGTCTGGCCTCTGAGGGCTGCTCTGGTTAAAGTGGCACCGGGAAATGTCACTGGGCGCGCACTCTCCAGCCACTCGAACATTGTGTGTAAATAGGTTCTGAGCATGAGAGCGTGGGGGGTGCGGCCGGGAGACTGGGGGCATAGTGGGGGGCAGTGTGGGGCCTGGGGGTGCAGGGCTGATCTCGGAGAGATGAGAAGGGGGGTGCGGCCAGAGCGGGCAGCGGGGGATGTGGTGGAGGCGGAGCTGCAGGGTGGGGGGCGCCGCCTGGGGCAGCTGGCGGCGTCCTGGGGTGCAGCGTGGAGAGTCCGGGCTCTGCAGGCGATTGCCGCGCCGTGACGCTAGGAAGAGGGGCTTCGGGTGATGCTGGCGGCTGCACGGGCCCCTTGAAGTGGACGGGTAGGGACCAGGCCCTGCTGCTTGGATGAACGGGGGGCTGAGGGCCGCTCTGTCCGTCACCTGGAGCCAGAGGCTCGCCGTCCCCTGCACTCCCCCGGGCTCCCCAGCTCCAGAAGGCGGTCTTCCGGGTCCCCGTCCCAGGTCATTTCCAGAGATGGAGGGTCTCACTGTGTGATGCACCATCAACAAAGGGTCGCTCTGTCTGGAGGAGGCGGTGACGGTTTGAGTCTCTGTGGAGTGTCTGGCTGGTGCAGCGGGGGCCGCGGGAAGGGGTTTGACCACAGGAACCCGGAGAGCCAGAGCCCGACCGAGCCCGGGCCAGGGAGGGCCCGGCCAGGAGCTGTGGCCTGTGCACACGCAGGGGACTCTGGCAACCCCAGGCTGGTGAGGGGAGGCTCTGGGGCCCGGGCCCGCGGGGCGCAAGGTCTGCGCTCCCAGCTCTGTGTCTCCATCCAGTCAGTGGGCCTGGAGGCGAGACGTTCCCAGGTGAAGTTAGCCCGGCCCTTGGGGCGCCCCGGGTCCCCAGAACAGTGGTCACCATGTCCCCTCCCGTCATTCTCTTCCACATTCAGAAGTCAACCAGGCCAGTTTGCAAAAAACCAGAGATGGTGCTTGTCCTCATGGCAACGTGGAGCCGGCAGATCGGAAGCCCCGCGACCGCGGGAGCCATTCTCTTAGCAAATCTTTTCCTCTGTCTGTCCTGTTGGTCCTGCTTCTCTGGAGCATCCCGGTAGCGCCCTGCTCAGGTGGCGACCCCACTGTGGTGGGGTGGGGGGTGGGGAGAGCACCTGGTTATCATCCTACCTGGGCTCTGCGTCCACGTGGGGGGGGCGGGGAGGAGAGCACCCAGTTAGTGCCCTGCCCTGGTCCTGCGTCCCTTGGTGCACAGGAGAAGGCAGTGGCAGGGTGCATGCGGAGGGAGCCGGGGCCTGGGTCCATCCCGGTGGATCTCTGGGGGCCTGGCCAGCGTGGCCTCTGGCATTGCCTACGTCCTTCCTACGCGTCTTCCCCCGGTCGCTGCTGTGGAAGCCTCAGCTCCATACATTATTGTTGGCTTCCCTGGAATCCACTGCGAGCGTCCTTGCTGGGGGACGGGCTTTTGTCATGAGTGGTTTGAAGACAAAGGCCTCTGTCCAGTGGCTGTGCCCCCCGCCCCCGCCGCCCAGGCCTCTGGAGCGCCCGCTTGCGGACGGGGAAGGAGAGCGGGCATGGAGAAGACCCTCCCACCCCGAAGCCCAGCCTGGATCCTCACACATCATCTCCACTCACTTCCCTTGGCAAGAATTAGTCAGATGGCCACCCTGGCCGTGGGGGGTACCCAAAAATGTCACCCATCCCTGACCGGCGGGTCCTCCACGGTCAGCTCCCCGCCCGTCACTGCGGGAGGAAGCCACGGTCTCCACCACGAGTCTGAGAGGACAGGACCGTCGGGGGCACCAACACCAAAGCGCATTAGCCCTGGGACCCCAGGGCGGGCTTGGGGCGAATGCTGCCATCGTTCCTGGGCAAATCGCATCCCATCGCGTCCTAGCCAGACCTTGAGGTTCAGCCGTAGCCCCTGCCATGCCCCTTGCCTCCTGGATGACGTTAGTGCCAAAGCATCACTGTAAAGACTCACCTAGAGATGACGTGTGCAGAGGACCTGCCACGGCGCAGGGGCTCGGTGGACGGACGTCGGTTCCACACGTCCGGGTAAAGGGGCGGCACGGAGGTGGCTGTGCAGAGCTCCCTCTGTCCCCTTCCAGGGGTCACGGGCTCGTGGGGTCCCTACTGGAACCTCTACACCAAGTGGCTAAGTCTGCTACAGATTCCCACGTCCGTGTGCGTGGCGGGTCACTCGCGTCTGCCCCTCACCGAGTCTTGGATGTGGGGCGTCCACGGGGACTGTGTCCGGAGGGCGAGCTGTGCCTGACCCCCTGCAGCACGCAGAGCGCGGAGAGTACGGTGCCTCCTTCGGCCCGCAAGCTCCAGCTGGAACCTGGTGACGGACAGCACATGCACTGGGCCCCGGCACACGGTCTGTGGGTGCGGTGACCTCTGCACGTGCGGAGCAGAGCCCAGCCCGACACAGGCGTGAGCAGGTCCCCAGCGGGGGGAGGGGGGTGCATTTCTCCTTCCACCCTGTCCGTGCGCCACCAAATCCTTACTGGTCCGTTCGAAGGAGCCGGTGAGAACACTAAGAGTGACTGGCGTGGGAAGCACGCACGTCCGTGGATCCTCACCGTCCTCGGGAAGGCCGGCCGGCGCGCGGACGTGTCTGTTAGTGACGCACAGACGTGCCCCGGCCCCTCAGCTCTGGAGCCTGCGAGCCGGAGGAGGTCTCACCGTTTGCAGTTTTGCAGACCCGGGGACTGAGGCGCGTTGCAGCCGCGGTGGCCCGGCCCCAACCCCGGCGGCCCGAGGCAGCAGCAGGAGCTGAATCCAGGGGCCCGGCCTCCCGGCTCTGCCTCTCGGGGCGCGGCCTTGCCTGTGGTCCCGACCGCGGGGAGAGCCACTTCCCGGGGTGCTCTTGGGCGCTGTGTCCTGGGTCCCGCCCCCGAAGCCAGGCGCCCGCAGCGTCCAGGGCCGCACGGGGTGTTTTGAAAACCAGGCTGATTGGACGAGCTGCAGTCTGGGGGCGTCAGCCGTGGGTTCTGAGCGACGCGCGCGGTGTGCAGCCACCGCTGCCCCCAAGACGGAGAGCACTCCCGCCCACGCTTCCTAGACCGTCCCCCCACCCCACCGCCTCGGCAGCTGCAGATCCTTTGTCTCCCTGCGGTTGTGTCTTTTCCAGAACGTTCTGTCTGTGGGCCATCCGGTGTGTTCTCTCCATCGGACTCTGACTCCGTGCCGAGCGTGTCGGAGGCGTGCTCCCTGCTGCTGGGAGTGGATTTCCACGGCGTGCACGTGCACGTGTGGACTTCTGTGGTTGGACGCTGGGGGTGTGGCCAGGTTTTGGTCGGACAGGGACTGCGTCCTGTGAACCAGACACCGCGTGACGCTCAGACCCCTTCCTCTGCACCCTGGCCGGTGGCCACCGGCCTCCGGGGGCTGCGTGGTAGTTCGGGGGTGGTGGGTGCAGAGCCCGTGGAACCGGGACGAAGTCACGGTGTGCATTAGCTCCTGTGCAGAGGTGGTGGCCTAGCGGGAAGGATGCCGATATGGGGCTGCGGCCCGACCCACACCGCCTCCCCGTGTGCTCTGGGCCAAGCCGCTAGACCCTCTGTGCCCAGTTTCCTCATCTGCAAAATGCAGGGAGGAGCCTACCAGCGTGGCCCCAGGGGCTGGCAGGAGGGGCCAGGGAAGCGACAGCCTCACGCAGGCTAATCGGAGCCCCTCGCAGCTGGGCTGACTGCCAGGGGCTCGGACGTCCCCGGACTCCGCTGGCGACAGTGTCCTGCGTCTCTCTCCCGGCTACACCAGCCCTGAGGGTGAGCACAGCTCAGTACTAGGGACCCAGGGGAGCGGGGAGCCCAGCAGGAACCCACCAGCCAGCGGCTCCACTCTCCAGGGCACGGCCCTCTCTTCCATCCGGGCTGGTTGGGCACAGCCCCTTCCCCACGGGTACATCCCCCCCCTTGACGCACCGACCCCATGTGCACAGCTCTGGGGATACCCTGGGGCGACAGCCCTGTTCACCCTGTTCTGGTGGGTTAGAACCCGGCAGGCCTTCCCTGCTGTACGCTGCACGGCGCCTCGTGCCTCTTTGCAGGGTCTTTATAAACATTTGACGACTCGGTGTAAAGGGATGTGACTTGTCCTCGCAGAGAGCTGCGTGGTGGCTGGTGCTGATCCTTGTGAGTGAGGCGCCCGTGGGGCAGGTGCATGCTGGCCCGACGCCCGATGCCCTCCTATGGGGTCGGGGCCTTTCTTTCCCAGCACTCGGGACCACTGTCTTCACGCTTGCAGCGGTTTGGGGCCAGGGCCGAGATGCAGAAGGAGCAGCAGCTCACTTTGGGGTGGGGGGCACAGGCGCCGAGGGGCTGCAGCTGGGGAGGACCTGGGGGGAGGCGGTGTCCCTGCCAGCCATGACCGCCGCCCTGTGTGTCTGCACCCGCTCACCTGGACAGAGGGCGGCCCAGGCACCGGAGGACAGAGGCCGCGTCTGCAGCTGGTTCCCCAAGAGGCTCCAGGTCACACCTGGCGTGAGGCACGCACGTGTCCCGTGAGGCGCCCACGAGAGCTGGGTGAGGTCACTCCTGTCACCCCTCCCCTTGTCCCTGCCCAGCGCCCACAGGAGCCCGCCAGGTCCCCCCGATGCACCGTGCACCCTCACTCCCAGGATGCTGGTGTGGGCCTTGCCGCTGGTCACTCCTGCAGCCGGGGACACAGCAGCCCCCCGGGCCCCACGTCCTTTCCAGAAGACCAGGGACAAGCAGAGACTGGATTTGGGTCCTTCCAGCAGGACGCCCCGCTGTACCCCATCGCCAGAGCTACTTCTGTGACCAGGGGGACGTGGTGGTAGGACGGACCCCCTTGCCGCCTGCAGAGCGGTCACTGTGCCCAATCGGCTCCCACCAGCAGCAAGCCTCCCCCGCAGGAATCCACGGGGGGGCGGGAAAGACCCCCCTGCATTGGCTTGTCCCTGGAAAATACCTCCCCGGCCTGCCTGAGGACGTCTTCACAACAGGGGGCCCGAGGCTCTTCGGGTGGCCTCAGTGGACCCGGTCAGAGCGCCATCGGGGGACGTGGCTTCCTGGGCTCGGGGGCGGGCTGGTCTCCCTCGGCTGCCTCAGCCTGTGCTCGCTGTCTTTTGCCGTCTGTGCACACGTGTGGGCAGGGCCACCCCCGTGGGCTCCAGCACCAGGAGACTATCTGAGGCCGACGGTGGTGGCGGAGGCGGCACGCGGTGCTGGATGTGCGGGGGTGCTCCCGCCCTGGCCGCTCTGCAGGCCCCCGGCCCCTGGCCCCCGAGAGGGCCTGCGGCTGGACCTTGACCCTTGACGGGGTCCCTCCCACGAGCAGGGCTCTCTGCCTCCCGCCCTCCTCTCCTGCCTTCAAGCATCCAGCCCCCGGGTGACCAGCTACCCGCGTTGGCCCGGCTGCCGACAGGGGACACGGCCCCTCACATACCCCCGGGCTTGCATCCTGTGTCCCCAGGAGCCCGTTTCATCTCTGGTGGGCCTCCCTCAGCCCTGCTGGTGGCGTCTGCTGTCCAGGGGACACTCCCCGCTTCCTTGGCCTGCAGACCTTTGGGCTGGTCATGCTCCTTATGGTTTTTCTTTTTTTTAATATTTTATTTATTCATGAGAGACACACACAGAGAGAGAGAGAGAGAGAGAGAGGCAGAGACACAGGCAGAGGGAGGAGCAGGCTCCATGCAGGGACCCGATGCGGGACTCAATCTCGGGACTCTAGGATCAGGCCCTGGGCTGGAGGCAGGCGCTAAACCTCTGAGCCACCCGGGCTGCCCTCCTTATGGGTTAAAACCTCATTCGGTCGGTGGGCAAGGCCGACCTCACAAACTTAGGAACAAATCCGAGGTGAGCAGGAGTGAGACACTGAGGCCCAGAGACTCCAGGCGGTGCCCTGCGGCCTCGGATTCCACACCGAGTCCAGCTTTCCGGTTTCCCGAATTGTTGGAACACGCAACTACTGAATATTACAGAAAAATAGAAAAAGGTGCATAAAAAATAATCCCCCATCTGCAGAGAGAGAAACACCGTTTCCTGTCGTGCACTCGAGGTTTTTTTTCCCCAATGAAAATTTTTTTTTCTTCTTTTTTTTTATATCAAACGGTATGTACAATATTGTAGACTACTTTCATGGGTCACCTTCTATCTGAGGCATTTCCCCCAGGAAATCCAACACTTTTTTCTTTATAAATTTATTTTTTATTGGTGTTCAATTTGCCAACATTCAGAATAACACCCAGTGCTCATCCCGTCAAGTGCCCCCCTCAGTGCCCGTCACCCAGTCACCCCCACCCCCGCCCTCCTCCCCTTCCACCACCCCTAGTTCGTTTCCCAGAGTTAGGAGTCTTCCATGTTCCATCTCCCTTTCTGATATTTCCCACTCATTTTTTCTCCTTTCCCCTTTATTCCCTTTCACTATTTTTTAAAAAGTGACATTTTTAAGGGTGGTGTAGCACTACACCAGATTGTATCCAAATAAGAATTTGCTGTGAGAATCTGCTGATTCGGGACGCCCCGTCTTTGCCTCCAGAGAAAGAATCCGCATTTGCAGTTTGGTGGCGCGGGCACCCGGCTGGCCCTCCCCGCCCCCGGGCAGCAGACTTCGTCCTCCCCGCGCCCCTTCTCCCCGAGAACTGTCTCCCGGGCGCCCAGAGGTGAGGGCCTGGAGGTTTGGGTCACATTGGACGGGGCTTTCTGTCCTCTGCGGTGGACAACAGGCTCCTCAGGACCCGCGCGTCCGGGCAGGGGGCAGTGGGGAGAGCAGGTCCGGGAGCAATGGGGCAGGAGGCGGCGGCGTCCTGGCCGCGGCGGGAGGGTGCGAGCCCCAGGGAGGTGGCTCAGCAGACAGCTCGGTGCAGAACTTCAGGCTGCATTTCATGTTCTCACCTTTGATCAAAGGCTATGAATGTTTTAAAATCTCTTGATGAGTACAAAGGCATTGTTTTGCAGAAGCTTGTAAAAAAAAAAAAGGAAAAAGGAAATACAGAGGTCTTCCAGAAGTTTCTAAGAGAGCACTGGGTAAATTTGTTTCCGTAGCCCTGCCAGCATCGGTGTCATCACGGGGAGTCGGGGAAGCCCAGGCGCGCGCTCCGCGGGCAGGAGGGGAGCACTGTCCTGGGGGTGGGAGGAGCTTCCAACAGAACTCGCCTGCCCCGGGGAGACGTGGCCACGGGGGGCTCAGGAGGAGGAAGACCCTTGTTTGACCTGGGGGCTCCCGGACGTGCGGAGGTTGACCGGAGGTTTTTAGGATGAGCCGGAGTCGGATGGGGGCAGATGGAAGAAGGTGAGGTCCGGTCTTCCTGAAGGTAGCTCTGGTGCAGGGGAGCAGCCTGGGGGTGTGGCGGGCGGGGTCCGACGCGCGGGGCCGCGGAGCACGAGGCTTAGGCACGTGGGGACCGGGTCCTGGCCAGAGAGTCTCCCCGCGGCTGGGCAGTTGGCAAGGCCCACGGCGCCCCCACCACTGCCCCCCACGAGGGCTTCCTCTGCTTTGTGGGCGAGGAAGCTGGGGGCCAGCGGGTTCTAGGTCAGACGGAAGCCGGGCGGAAACCCTCCTCCTCGGCCTCTCCCTTCGGGCGCCGCGTCCCGGTCCCCTGCCCGCCGTCAGGGTTCAGGGTGGGCCACGTGGGTCAGGCCCCCCGGAATTTCTGCCCGTTGCCTCCAAAACACTGACAATAACACGAGAATTGCTTTCCACTTATTAAATATGAAAGCTTCTAGAGCTTTATTGATGTTTGCGTGGTGGAAATTGAAGGTGCCAATAGGTAATTACAGCGATATTAGCAATAGCATGAATTATAAGTCTAAAATAATTGAAATTGGCTTTTTCATGCACAAGTGGGAAATGCTGAGAATTCTCACCGCAGGGTCCGCGTGCGGAGGGAAGCGTGTGGACCTGCCAGGCCCCGTGGCGTCTGTGCCCCAGGGACACCGCGGCGCGTCAGGGGCGAGCCGGGAACCGAGCGTCGGAGCCTCAGAGCCCGCGCCCGCCACCTCTGCCCTTGCAGTCGTCGCCCTGGCCGCCCGTCCAGTTGCCTTGCTCCTGGTTAAAATGGTCCTCGGCCTCTTCGGAACGTCTGACAAGATAATCTTGCGGCGTCCGTCCTGTGGCTGGACTGCTGGGGGGGTCCTCAGCCCCGCGGTTCACGGGGCACCGTCCTGAGAGTCTGCGGCTGGGGTCCGGGGAGGGGACGGGAGGTGATGGTCGGTCGGTCAGCACGAGGACGTGCTGCTGAGACCACCCGGGTTATGGGGAGGGAGCTGGCAGGTAGGGGAGGGAGGGGTCCGCCAGGAGGACACGGCCCCGCTGAGCATCCGCCTCGAGACGCACATGGCCTCCGCGATGCTTTCACCGCTGTTAGCTTAATGTATCCGAACTCCGAAGGGTGTGGACACGCGCGTGTGCCAGGCCAGCGCCGCAGGGCCGGGCGGGGCGGCTTGCCGGGGCTGCCCGCGTGTCCGCGTGTGGGGCGGCGGGCTCAGGGGAGGCAGCCGTCACCCGGGCACTTCGCACGCTCCCCCGCGGACCGCCCGTCCACGCCCCACGGTCTACGCCCCACGGTCCTCCGCGGCCACAGGGGCTGCAGGGGCTCGTCCCTCCCAGGTCCTCCTCAACCCCCTCCTCCTTCTGCGGATATCCGGCCCTGCACCTATTTTCACGTTCCCTAAAATTCCTTGTCTTCTAAAGGTTTCTCTTGCCTTTTGTCTACAACGTGGTTTCACTTTACGTTAACGTTACAGCCCATCGTGTGTGAGGCGCTGGGGGGACCAGGTGAGGAAGCCCAGCCCGTGGCCCTGGGGTCGATTCCGCGGCGGGGACAGAGCCACGCTGCACAGGGTCCAGGGAACGGGGTCAGTGCTGGAGCTGAGGCCGACACCCTTCTGCACGGAAGGCCTGGATCCCGCAAGTCCCGTGCATCCCCTTCTCTGAGAGCGTAGGTGCGCCCATGTGTGTGTGTGTGTGTGTGTGTGTGTGTGTGTGTGTGTGTGTGGAGAGAAGAGCCTCGACCGAGACCGCCCGCAGGCCACGGGAGCCATGGGCTGAGACGGGCCGGTGCTGCCTCCATCCACACACGGTGACTTGGAGCAGGGGCCCTCCCGGCCCCGACCGTGCCCTGCGGCTGTTCCGGGTGCAAGCCACGGGCCCCGCGTGTCCGCTTCGTGTCTGGGCCGGGCTGTCGGGGCCAAGCACGGGGCCGCGCCTTTGGACAGCAGACGCTTCTTCCTCACGGTTCTGGAGGCCAGAAGTCCACGGTCGGGGTGTCGCGGGGCCGCGCTCGCGCCCTCTGGGGAAGGCCCCTGTCTGCCTCGTCCAGCCTCTGGTGGCCCCGGGCCGCCCTGTGTCTCTGCCCGCGTGCTCACTCGGGGCTGGGGCTGGGTCTTCCCTCGGGGACCCCAGTCGTGGTGCATCAGGGCCACCCAGTGACCTCGCGTGAACATGGGCGGCTCAAGGACCCTGTCTCCCTCCAAGGTGACCTTCACAGGTGCCGGGGCTTGGGGGCTGGACACATCCTCTGGGGAGGGGGTGCAGGTCTGCTCCCACCAGCCGGCCTCCTGGTGCAAGGAGGACGGAGGACGTGGCGCCGGGCCGCCCAGCTGACCACAGACCCGCCGTCCGAGCAGGCTGCTGGCCAAGCCCACGGGAGCTGCGGCCGCGCGGGGGGAGCTCGTTCTGCAGCAGCTGATGCGCTCCTGGCAGGACAGTGCGGCCCCTTTACCCCGTGTCCTCACCAAGCCCCGCGATCTTCCTCTTCCCCGACCTACGGCCCTTCATGCGGTGTCCCCTGGTCCCCTCACTGAAGTCCTGTGGCTGCCCCAGCCCCCAGCCCCCGCCCCCCGGCCCCGCAGCACCTCCTGCCCCTCCAGCCCGCGGTGCCGGGACTGCCCCAGCTCCTACCCCCCGTTCTCACGTGGCTACACGAGTGTCCAGAATTGTCAGTGGCCAGTGTGGCCACAGAGGGTCGGCTACCGGGTGGGCGGGACAGAGGCCCAACCGGGATGTGCGACCTCTGCTCAGAGCCTGCATTTGCTGCCCCGGCCCCTGCCGCTCCTTCCTCCGCCACCTCCTGGGCCGTCCACCCTCAACCCCCCCCCGCCCCCGCCAGCAATGACCGTTTCTGCCTCCACTGCCCGGGGCCCCCCAGTCCTCTAGGGGCACCTTCCGGGCTCTCCATCATGCCAGGGTGCGGGGGGGGGCACCTGAGCTGCCCGGGGGTGGGGGGGGCAGAGCATCCCTGTTCTGGCAGCTGTGGGAGCCCTGAAGAAAGGGACCAGAGGGATGACGTGAACAGCTCTGTATTCAGAAATAATTTGGTGGATCTGCAGAAGCTGGGAGCCGTCAGGAGGCTGTTGCCTACTGACCTGAGAGCCTGGTGCTGGTGCGTCCCCAGGGGAGACGCGTCCCGGAGGGCTGGGGGTCAGGGGAGCCCTGGAGTGACCCGATGCACCCCCGGGCCCACAGGGACCTGCTGGGGCTCTTACCGGTTTAAAATGAAAAACAGAATGCCGTAAGGAAGGAGCCCCAAGCCTTCACGGCGGGTTGTCTTCACTCCCAGTACACCCGGGGCCTGTTCACGGGGTGTGATTTTAGGGAGAAGCCTGCCCCGTTCGAACACTTCCACCCTAGATAATGATGGCAATTCACCCTCACAGAGAGGGAGTCTGTGACTAGCAAAGGCTTGGCTCTTTAAAATGCAGGTCCCCTGCGGGCATCGCAGAGTGCTGTTAGCAGGCATTTAGGCTGCCCGGTGACAGGAGGCCCCGGGGGCAGACGGAGGGGGGACGCGTCCCCATCCACATCTACGCAGACTTCATAATTCTGTGCAGAAAGGCCCCGTCTCCAAATCCCCTTTGAAACAACAGAGTGATGTGTGCCTACGCGTGCGGCAGAAATCCCGAAATAATGAACCTCTGAGCACCTGCCAGCTGCGGCGCTGGGCCGACCCGGGCGCCCCAGGAAGGCCGACGGCCACGGGCGCAGATCAGCGAAGCCAACACCACGAAGGTGTGACACGGACCGCCAAGGCCACTGGGCCTGTCACACTGGGGGGGAGGGGAGGGGGTCTGGAAAGATCTCCGGGGGGGGGGGGGGTGGCCAGGCATCAGGCTCAGCCTGCGAAATAGGCAGAGCCCCGAGTGTACAGGACATTCGGGAAATCTCCGGCACGCTTTTCTGTGGCAGGACCAAGCTTTGCAACAGGGACTTGGCCCCGAGCACTGGGACAGGGTCACACCTGCACTCTCAGGGTCTTGGGAACATCAGACTGGCCTGTGAGCACCTGTTCTGAGAAGGAGCTGACCCACTGGCTGGTTAGCCTCCTGCAGGATGACAGGGACTTCAGGGAGAGCTGGGGACCCCAGGAGGGGTGTGGCAGCCTTGCAGGAGAGCGCAGGGGTGCTGGGAGAGCTGGGGACCCCAGGAGGGGTGTGGCGGCCTTGCAGGAGAACACAGGGGTGCTGGGAGAGCTGGGGACCCCAGGAGGGGTGTGGCGGCCTTGCAGGAGAGCGCAGGGGTGCTGGGAGAGCTGGGGACCCCAGGAGGGGTGTGGCGGCCTTGCAGGAGAGCGCAGGGGTGCTGGGAGAGCTGGGGACCCCAGGAGGGGTGTGGAGGCCTTACAGGAGAGCGCAGGGGTGCTGCAAATTCTGTCCTGAGCCCCGGATGCTGTGGGGCGGGACCTTGCAGGTGTCAGGTGCTGGCGGTGTGCCCAGCTGTGGAGGGAGAGGCTGCCGAGGGACCCTCACCTTCTGGCTGTGATAGGAGAGACCCCACGTCCCACGTCTGTTTAGGGTGCTCTTCATGGGAGGAGGAGGTGTTTGACCCAGAAACTATCAGGGGAAGGAGGACAGCGGTTGAGCCAAGGATCATTGACCCGGGAGCACGTGGTCTGTCCTCAGGAGCGGGGCGGATGGGCCGCCTGCAGGGCTGGGGGGGGCTCCTGCAGCCGGGGGTCCCTCCCCTCCGCTCCACGGTGGGGCCTGGGCTCCCTCCACGGGCCTCCTGTTCTCTCTCAAACATCCTGGTTTGGACAGAAATTAAATCAACTTGCTTAGGGCGGGTGGAGAGAAAGCAGCCTGCCCCCGGGGTATGGGCCCGAGGCCGGGGGGCTTCTCCCGGTTGCTGGGGGTGGGGGTTAGACCTTAAAGCAGGGAATAAACCGTTCAAAAGAAAAGGAAAGAGAGAAGAGGGAGAGTCAGGCGTGACGGTGGAGGCATCATTCTGCGTTTGTGAAACTCACGCAGTGGACCCGGCCTAGCGTGAGCCCCGAGGTGACCCGGGGACTCTGGGTGACGACAGGCGCCACGTGGGCTCACGGGGGGCGCGGAGGTCCCCTCTGCCGGGACGCCGAGGGCGGGGGGCTGTGCGCATGTGCGGGCAGGGCTGCGTGGGGGTCTCTGCACCTTCCCCCAGCTCTGTTTTTCTGGAATGCAGCACTGCTCTAAAAATAAAAGCAAAAGCAAGCAAATTAAAAAAAAAAAAAAACAGTAAAAAAAGCCAGCAAGCCAGCAAGCTAGCGATCCTTTAGGAAAGGACCTTGTGGGCAGATGGGGAGGGGACTTTGGGGGCCCTGCGGAGCCGGGCGGGGCCGTGAGCAGGTGCAGCGCGAGTCGTGGGGGTCGTTGTGCTGCCTGGTGCGGCAGCCGCTGCGGGAGCCCCGGGCGGGCGGTTCCGAGCGCGTCCAGCCTGGTGTTCCTCGGGGGCAGCTCTGGGGAAGGTCCGGGCCCCCACCTGGCTCCTCCAGGCGCCCCCCTACTCCCCTCCTGGGAGACCCCCTCCTCCCTCCCCGGCTGCCCCCCAGCTCTGGCCAGAGGCAGCCCCTGGGCTCCCCGTCCGGTCCGGGTGCCCCCGGCCTACTAACCCTTGGCCCTCCCCCTGGGCTCCTGCGGGGCGGGCCTGGGGCCATGGGAGGGGGGAAGACAAAGGGCAGCTGTTGGCAGCAGGGGAGGCGGGCACCCCGGGGCCACTGGCGCTTCCAAAGCAAAGCAAGAAAGCGCGAGATTCAGCCTCGTCGGCCAAGCTGCCTCGGCTCTGGGGGAGCGAGTGTGCACGTGGGCGGAGCACCTGCCTGGTGCCCGTGTGCCCGCCTGACCGCGGTGAGCAGTGGGGCGCGTACGTGCCTAGGTGTCCATGTGTCGTGTGCGAGCGGCTCACCCGTGTGCCCGAGGCCCTGGTGCGGACCGGGCGAGCTGGGGTGCGGGGCTCCTGGCCGGCTGCACCCCGAGGCCAAGGCGTGCCCACGTCCACGCCCGGGCGAGCTCCCAGGATGACGGAGCCCCGAGGTCTGCCGTCCGCACAGCCCCAGAGCCGTGGGTCTCCGCAGAGTGTGACCCGGGACACCCCAGGTGCTCAGAGCCCCCTCCACCGCCCTGGGACCCGCCGGGAAGCGTCAGCGTGACGGGCTGTGGCAGAGGCAGCAGATCTGGGGTTTAGGTGGTTGAGGGAGGGCCTCCGGGTCCTTATCGTTCCTCGTCCGTCTCCGCGCCGTTCGTGCGTCCGTGGTGGGGCCCGTGTCCTTTGGGTGAATGACGTCTACACGCGGCCCAGGCCCCCCGCGGCTCGGCAAAGTCCTGTGTCCTTAGGCTTACCTGGAATGGGGGGTCCGGCTTGTCTGCGCCCCCGTTTCTGCCGGGGCCCTGGAGGGACGCGAGTCCCAGAGTATCCTTGAGCGGAGCAGTGAATCCGCGCTGGGGAGCTGCGGCCCCGCGGGTGGCTGGGACCACAGGGCACCTGCCGTCAGAGCCACACATGGGACGTGTGAGCTGGTTACAGGACCTTGGCATCTTCGCCCCGAGATGAGCTCGGCACCGCCAGCCTCGGGCTGTTTCAGGAGGGTCCACTGCCACGCAGCGCGCCAAGGCCTGGCGTGGGATGAGGATGCGGGGGTCAGGCGGGGGGCACGACGTCAGCCGGGCGTCCTCTTCCTGCCCTGAGCCACAGGGCCGCCCCGGGAAGCCCACGGGGTCAGGCCCGCGGCACGTGTGCAGGTCCTACCGAGGGGGCCGCGGGGACTTTATTTGCGGCGGCACTTGCACGTGTCCACGCGAGCGCACCACGGTCCTCCTCGGGGGGGCGGTGCACAAACTGTGGGGTCACCCAGGGGCCCTCAGCCCGTGTCCACACTCGGCCAACAGCCCTGTCGCGAGAGGGCGGCACAGCCTCACGTGCCCGGGGCCACTCGAGCAAACACGTGTGTCGCCGACACTCGCGGGAAGGACCAGCGTGTGCCCCCTGGCTTTCTCTGGAGGACGGGCTCCGAGCCGAACGCCGGGCCTTGTAGACACGTTTCTGGAAATAAGCTTGGACGCTTCAAGTCAGGAAGCGGGTGATTATGCAGCCGGCGGCTCGGGAGGCCGTCCTTGGAGAGGGCTCCGCTTCCACGTGTCCCGCAGGCTCGCCCTGGGTTGGTTCCCCACCGTCGTGCCACCGTCGTGGGGAATCGCCTGCGACGACCTGTTGTCTCTCCCTGGGCTTCGGGATCAGAGGGTGCGGGGCTGCGCCGCGGGGCTGAGCAAGGCGAGTGCCCGGCTGTGGGGACAGGGAGGCGGGAGGCCGCCCTCGGGGAACCCGGGGTCCTCCCCCGCCCTGGCTCGACCCCCCTGTGAGGCTGGAGGCCTCCTCCCCTCACAACCTCCGCGGTGGGGCAGGTGCGGAAACTCCCCACACCCCGTGTGTGCTGTTCGTGCGGCAGCTGGGTGCTCGGGCGCCGCGGGGAGACGGGGACAGGCCCCAGGGACAGTCGCCGTGCTGGAGACAGCCGTGCCCAGTGTCGCCTGCCGTGTGCTCTGAGCCCCCAGCCACGCGGCTGGACCTGCTTCCCAGGTGGGGTGGGCGGGGAGGGGGAGCGTGTGTGGGCCGGGCGCCGGCTGCGGGGTGCAGGGATGAGCCGCGTGTCCAGGGGCACCCCGGAGGCCTCGGTTCCAAGGTGCCATGTGGGGCAGTGACAGGCTGTGTTCCAGGACAGTAGGCTGACGGTCGCCGGCGCTAGCTGCGGGTCGGCTCCAGAATCGCGTGGTCGGGGACGGAAGGCGGAGCGCACACCCGCGGGACCGAGGCCCGAGCTGGCCGGTCGCACCGACCCCCGCCGCCCCGACAATCAGCGCCTCCCGGGGCAGCGCGGGGCTCGGGCGAGGAGCGCCCCGATTCTGCTCCGTGTTCTGCCCTCCACGGCCCGGGGGCCTCGGCACAGACTCTCCGGGCCTGTTTTACTGCAGTGAGGGTGACGGAAAGGTGGAGGGGCAGGGGCGCCCGTGACACGCGGGAGGACCTTGGTTTCCAGGGCGTCCTCCCGGGAGCACTGCGGCTGGCGGCCGCCTCTCCCCCGCGCTGGGCCCGGCGCACCCTTGCTCTGCGCCCAGAATTCCTGATCCGGGGCAAGCCCCCCCCCCGCCCGCTACTTCACACATACATGTGAGTGCACACAAACACGTGCCCATGTGGCACACATACACACAGGTGCACACACAACTGTATGTACTCACATGCACCTGCATTTGCACACACATGCACACCCACAAAGCACACCCATGCACATGCATCTGCACACACACCCACAAGCACACAGATACACGTGCATCTGCTCGCACATACACAAGCACACACAGGCAGGTGTATCTGACACACATGCACACCCACAAGCACACACACAGGACAGTCAGCAATGTGCATAATGAGCGCAGGATTCCCTTGCACAAACAAGGCCCTCATGGTGGGCATGGGGGCGGCCCTGTCACTGTCCTGCTCTGTATGTTTACCCCCCTAGGACCTGGCATCCAAACTGTCAATAAGGAAAGGGGATGAGAGGAGGTGTGCATCGGATAGAGTTCCAGGAGCAAACAGGGGGCGACGCAAGGTGCCATCTGGGGGAGTGGCGGGCTGTGTTCCAGGACAGTAAGCTGACGAGGGCAGTCCTGGGTGGCTCTGGGCTTGGGGCTCTGACACCTGAGCCTGTGGAATGGCTGCAAACCCAGGAAAGCTGGCACATGCACGTCCTGCCACTTGTCAGGACCTGTGTCCTTTGGCCTAAGGATGGGCTGGGGATGACCTTCAGGGAGGGAGGTGCTGAATGGCATGGAGACCGCCCGCTGTCCTCCTTGGCACTGCTGACTCGTCCTGTGGTCTGGACCCAGGCCAGAGAGTGCAGATGGACCGAGGGTGCAGGCGGACCAGGGGCACAGCTGGACCGAGGGCACAGGTGAACCGAGGGCACAGGCGGACCGGGGGTGCAGCTGGACTGAGGGCGCAGGCGGACCGGGGGCACAGGTAGACCAGGGGTACAGGTGGACCGAGGGCACAGGCAGACCGGGGGCACAGCTGGACCGACGGCGCAGCTGGACTAGGGTGCAGGTGGACCAGGGCACAGGTGGATGGAGGATGCTGGCGGATGGAGGGTAGTGGTGGACCAAGGGCGCAGGCAGACCGGGGGTGCAGGCAGACCAGGGGCGCAGGTGGACCAGGGGCACAGCTGGACCGGGGGTGCAGGGACCGAGGGCACAGGCAGATGGAGGGTGCAGGCGGGCCAGGGTGTAGGCAGACCGGGGGCAGAGAGCAGGGCTGCAGAACGGAGAGGCCAGCCCGCCCCTGGGTGAGTGGAGGGCAGGCCCAGCTGTGAACAGGACGAGCCCGGGTGGCCCTGTCACGGTGCTGAGCGCCTTTCCTGCGGCTGGCGGGCTCACTGCTATCCCCCCACGGGGAGCGCATACACCCGGCGACACGCACAATCAGACTGGCCCCTCGGCGCTGGGCCTGGCTCTGCCACCCGCCCACCGTGGGCACTGAGTGGCCGGGCGACTCCACCCCCAGGGCCCCCGCTCCGTGACTTCCTTCCCTGGAGGTTTCGGGTCTTCGTTACAGGACACGAAGGAGAAGCCCTGCCACAGCGCAGGATGGTGTCGGGCGGCCCGGGCCTCCAGTGCCCCTGCCGTGCCCATCTCTGCTGGTAGCCCCTGGCCCGCCGGGCCCACCCCGTCAGGCACCTGTGGGGATCAGGCAGACAGCTCCGCTGGCGTGACAGCAGCCCCACAGCTTTATCTTGGCTCAGCAGGCCTGTCTGGGCCGCCTCCCGTCCCGGCAGCTCTGCGGTGGCGCCGCCAAGTTGGACGGCAGCCCGGGCCGGCCGCCCCCGGAAGAGGCTCCCCAGCAGCCTCCGTGGACGGGCTCCTGGGCCCCAGGCAGGCGGAGCCCACGCGGCCTGGGCAGCGGCAGCAGGGGAGCGAGGTGCGCGGGCAGGATCGCTCCGGCGGGAAGCAGGGGCGGCGGCTGGCCTCCCACCTCCCGAGGGGGCCGGGGTCGCCGCCTGCCTTTGCAGGGAGGATGGGCCAGCTTCAGGCCGGGTGTGTGGAGGGTCCCCAGGCAGCCACCAGAACCCACTTCGGACGGAGTCCACGTCCTGATGCACTTTGCCAGCCCGGAGCAGAGGCGGCACAGGGCCCCTGGGACCCCAGGCTAACCGGGGGCGGGCCATGCCCGGCCAGCACCGTGCCCTTTTGGAGAAGGTTCTGGGCCTGGAGGTCAAGGGAGGACCTCAAGAACGGGCTCCTCTCGGGCGTGAGTGGAGGCCCCCGACCCAGCGGCATTGGGAGGGCCCGACCCCCCGCGGGCTCCTCCTGCCCCCGGAGCTTCCCTCGGGGTCTTGCAGCCACCACCTGGAGAGGACAGGGGCGGTGACTGCAAAAGGGGTGGTGTTTGGGACTGATTCAAGATAAGGAAAATGGAGCAAAGCTTTGCAAAGATCTGTGTGTCCTCGTCCTTAGCTCCGCTGAGGGAGCTTCCTTTCCTGGTCCCCGGGGGAGAGTTCTCACCGCACACACTGCCGTCCCGTGGAGCGCAGTGAACCTGCAGGAATCGAGGACTGTCGTGTGTGTGCGCTCACGGTTGTGTGGACACGTGCATGTCGGGTGTGGGTGTGCGTGCGCTGAGGTGCACGCGTGCACAGGGTACATGTGTGGTGTGTACTCATGTGCACTTGTATGTCTGTGCCTATGTGTGACGTACGTGCAATGCGTGGGCACATAGTACCCATGTTGCACGTGTGTGCACAGGCATGCATGTGTGTGCGTGGGTATATGTGTGTATTCGTGTGCACCTGTGTGTGCATGTGCACATGTGAGAGACAGGCAGACACAGAGAGATGGAAAGAGGCAGGGAGAGGGAGGGGGAGGGAGGGAGAGGGAGGGAGAGGCAGGGAGAGTCGGAGGGAAAGGCAGGGCCGCAGGGAGAGGCAGGGAGGGGCAGGGGAAGGCAGGCAGGGGGAGGCAGGGAGGGCAGAATGTACCCGTGTGTACCTACACTAGGGCGCGTGTGCGGAGTGGGCCGACTCCCGGGGGCAGACAGGCGGGTGTTGCACCCATGGGCTCCGTCCGTGTTGCGCTGTCCCAGGTGCCGGCGGCCGCGGCCGGGTTCGTAGGCTGGCAGGTGGTGCCCAGTCCCCATCCGCGTGGGCGCTGCCTGGCCCTCCGGGGACCCCTGCGGCGCTGCTGCGGCCGGTCGGCTGGTCGGGGGGAGTCGGCCCGGGGGGAGGCGACAGTCCAGCCGGCTGTCCCCTGAGCTGGCCCCACCTGGCGCATCTGTGCCCCCCGACGCCGTGTGCAGCCGCGGATGGAAGGACGGAGGGAGTCGGCTGCCCACGGGCCCTCTGCCATCCTGGGCCCTCCAGGGGCTCCCGCGCCCTGAGCCCCTGCCCCCCCGCCCGCCCCTGCCCAGCCCTGTGCCCTCCCTGCCTCCCCGTCCCTGCTCTCCCCCGGGAGGGCGGGGGCCAGGACCAAGTACCACACCTTGGCGCCTCCCGGCGGTGGCGGGGATCCCGGGGTGCAGTGGAAGGCTGTCCCCCCGGGGGGGCCAGCGGGAGGGGGGTGGGGGTCCTCGGGAGCCACCGGGATGCACGTGCAGGCGGAGGCCACGTCCCCCGGAGCTGCTTGTCTCCCCGGGACAAGCCTGCGGGTGTGGGTGGCCTCTGCACCCCTCTCTGCCCGTGACCTCTGGGGTGACCTTCCCACGATCGCCGGGGCCCAGGTGGTGCCGCGGACCTCGGTGCACCCAGGGGAACGTCAGTGCTGGCCCCACACAGCCGCTGCCTTCCGACTCCCAGGCCGCTCAGGCCGACTCATCCCGTCCACGGACTCGCCCCCAGGGTCCCAGGGGGGAGGGGAAGGGGCGGCTGTGAGGTCAGTGGGCCTGGCACCTCCTGGCGGCACCCAGGGGCTCCCGCCGGCCACGGAGTGGGTGCTAATGAGTGTCTGCGGGGCCACGGGGCTGGCGACAGAGGTCCTCTCCCGGGGGTGCTGCTACTGAGCCCCTTTGAGCCCATGTGATGGATCTGGGGTCATGTGGCCTCCCCAAGCGACCGGTAAGCGTGGCTCTGCCCTCCTGTGCTTTTGTTTGCCACCGGATTAGTGTCCTGGGTCTGCGACTGGCCACTGGCCGCGGGCCGGGCAGCTTTGGACGGCCGTCGAGGTGTCGCAGGGCCGTGCTCCCACCCTCTGGCCTTGTCCAGCCTCTGGTGGTCCTGGGCCGCCCTGCGTCTCTGCCCGTCTGGGTCTGGGTCTTCCCTCGGGGACCCCGGTCGTGGTGCATCAGGGCCACCCAGTGACCTCGTGTGAACGTGGGCGGCTCAAGGTCCCTGTTTCCCTGCAAGGTGACCTTCACAGGTGCCGGGGCTTGGGACTTCAGTGTGACTTTTGGGGACACAGCTGTACCCACAACGTGGCCTGTACTCCTAACACCGCCCCCCACCACCCCCGGTCCCGGAACATTCCGTCCCAGGACGGACATGCTGGCAGGGAAGGACTCAGGGCTTAGGTATTTTGCAGACGGCTCGGTGCCTTGGAACTCAGGGGGAGGCCGAAGGCGAGGGCCGCGGCACCCGGTGGATGCCCGGGGCTGGGGCTGGCTGCCCCTCAGGGCTCGGCCGGTCCCCAGGCGCGCTGCAGCGGGAGCGTCCCCGGTCACGGCCCTCCTGGGGGCGGCGGCAGTCACAGCCGGGCCCTCGCGCCCTGTCTCGTGCTCGTGCTCAAGCGGTTTTGCCCAAGCAAACTGGAAACGGCTTCTGGGAACCCGGGCCCCTTCGGTCTGCACGACGGGTCGGGTTAAGGGGAGCCCCGTCGGTGCCACGTGTTCGTTCGTGAGGTTTTTCTCACGGGATCGCTGCTCGTAAGAGGCGCGTGTGTGCGGAAAGCCGCTCCGGGCGGGAGGCGGCCCCCCCAGCGCACCTCCTGCCCAGGAGACACCCAACCCGGATTTCAGGAGAGACGGTGTTGGCTGCACACCCAAGCCAGATAACTACGTGCATTGGCAGGTACACAGCCCTGTGCACTCCCCCCTTCCTCCTGGGGGGTCCCTCCTGGGGATGCGCCCCAGACGTGTGTGGGGTGAGAACCAGGGTCACCGAGTTGGGGAAAGCTCCTGGGATTCCCTGCCCCTCCACACACGTGCCACCAGGCAGTACTCTCGGCCTGGGGATGTGCCCTCTGTATCCTTAGCGCCAACCCGTGCGTGTGTGCACACGGCTTCCGCCTACACACACACACACACACACACACACACACACACACACACGGTTCTCATAGGGCTCGGTAGGCTTTGTTCTTGTTTGGGGAATGTCGTGTGGACGGCCCGCCCAGGTCTCACTCACCCTGAACGCCCCCGGCGGCTGAACCGTTCTTGGGCCAAACGGAAAGAGGCCGAAGATAGAAGCAAAGTACGGGAACGCAGCCGGGGAGCCGAGGGCGGTCTTGGGCCCTCGGGGAACCCGCGGCTGAGGCCCCACGTCGTGCTGCGGCGCAGGTGACCAGGCGCAGCTGCCCGCGGTGCAGGGGCCGTGACCCCCCCGCCCCGTCCGAGAACAGCGCGCCGTGCCAGCCCCGTGTGTTCACGGCGCCTGCCGAGCAGCCGCAGGTAGGATCGTCGCACCACGTCCTGGGGCCGCGGCTGGCGACCGGCACCTGCTGCCCCCTCTGGCAGCGGGACTCAGCGGGTTCTGCAAGGCTGTGGTTTTCTCTGCTGGGACGCACACAAATAAGGGCAGGGTTAGCGGGCACTGACCACACGCGCCTCCTGGACTGAGGACCAGGTGCGTGTGACTCCCCAGTACCCTACGAGGCGAGGGAGCCACAGCCCACATCCGCCCCAAAGTCCCAGTTTCTCCCGTAAGAGGATTGGCAGGAAAAGCGGGTTTTGCGGTCGCAGTCTTTGTGGAGCGCCCAGGTTCCTCCTCTGGGTTATAAATGGCCACACGGGTGCCAGCCGCCCCGCCGGTCAGGGCAGCCCCCGGCCGCGGGCCAGGCCTCTCCCACGCAGTAAGGACGAGGGGTCAGTGATTCTCGGGCTCGATCTGCCTCTGCCTCTGGCTCTCGCAGAACCGGAATGAGCCAGAACGCACCAGCCCGCCTCTAGGGATGCTCTAGGTCGGCAGGCCGACCGCTGCCCGGCGATTCCTGCTCCGCCCCCGTTCTGATAGGGTCCCTGCCCCTCCCGTCGGGCCCGCACCCCCCTCCTGCACCATCTGCTTGCTCCCCGGCTGGCGCCCTGTCAACCTTCCCAGCTACAGCTGGGAGCCTCGGAGAGCTGGAGTTTGGCTTAGCAGAAAAATGAATTTGAATTCCTCCCTCCGGGCCCCCCTCTTGCTTCCCCGCTCCTCCCCCCGCCAGGACCAATTTATCTGCCAGTCCAGCCTCCAAGTGGAGTTGAGGCCAAGTTGGCGACCTGCCCATGCTTGTCAGCTTCTTTGACCAGATGACAGGAGAGCAGCGCTCAGCCAGGAAAGGGCTGCAAGTCCCCGAGTGTGAGCGCTCACGGGCGCTGCGCCAAGGGAAGGCAGGCCGGGCACCGGAAGGTTCTCCGGGCTGCTGAGGCTCTGCGGCGGGGGTGGGATGCCCCTGTCCCTGCAGTGGGCTCTGTGTGTGTGTGTGTGTGTGTGTGTGTGCGTGTGCATTTAAGCACACATGGATGAACACGCACCTGTGATCCTGCTGCACACACGCACACATGAATGCATGCTCACACGTACGTGTGGTCAAGTGTGCACACGCGCATGCATCCACGCACGTGCCTCTGGGCGAGCATAGGTTGACCCACGATCATGTGTACGCATGCGTGTGCACAAACGTGTGTGCGTGCGTTGGCAGAGAAAGAGCACGGGTCGCATTTAAACCCTCTCCAGCTATTTGGAGTCTCTGCAGGTGTCTTGTGGTGCCCGCACCTGCCTCCGGCTACGCTCAGCTTTGCCACCTGCCGGGTCCCTGCACCGCCGGCCCCTGCTGCTCGCCGCGTGAGTCAGTGCCCGGCCGCCGCTGCCGGGGGGTCCGCCCGGGTCTGGGGCAGTGGGCCCTGCTGCAGGTCCCCGGCACCGGCCTGCCGTGGCATCACAGGCTGGCTCGTTCACTGGGTCATGACCCTCCAGGGGCCGTGGGCGCGTCCAGCTCTCTGGGCTGCGGGAGCCACGCAGAGAAGAGAAGGAAGAGACGCGGGCGACCCGGGCGGGTGAGGCAGCCAGGCAGGAGGGCCCCGCAGCCGCCCAGTGCCGCAGCACCGCCCGTGTCCCCCTACGGGGCCTGTGTAGGGTCAGACACGCGTCCTCTGCCCGTGGGACGGCCTCTTGGCGTCCAGCACCGTCCTGCCCGGGGTCAGCCCTCCCTCCCCGACCTCCTTTCTCCTCCCGTCGCCCAGTTTCCAGGCTTGGCCTCTTCGCGCTGGGCTCTGTCTGGGGGTCGCGGCTTCACCTCTGGCTGCAGCCCCAGCCTCACGGGGCCCCGCACCTGCACCTGCACCTGACCCTGCGCCTGACCTCCCTGCCGAGCTGCAGGTGCACAGGCCCAGCCACCCGGGCCTCCCCAGATGCCTTGCAGGTGCCCCGGACCAGCCTGCAAGCACCGGCGGCCCAGAAACCCCTCCTGCAGTGGGTCCTGGGAGCACCCATAGCGCGGAGCCTGGGTGCCCGGGCTTCTCCGTGCTCGGGCGCTCGTGACCTCGTCCTGCCCACTCTGCACCCCCACCCACCTCGGCGTCTGGTGGTGCCCCTCCCCGTGCTGCCCACGCCCCCCGGCCAGTCCTGGCTCCACACCCCCCCCCCCCCGGGCGCCCTTCCTAGCGCGGCGTCCCCGTGCTCCCTGCCTGGCAGGTGGAGGGCGTGACCCAAGGGCGTGACCCGTCCTCCCCGGGCCCTGCCTCATGATTGGAGGAAAGACCACCCTGTCCTGTGCCCACCACGTGGCTCAAGGCCCCTGTGATAGGCTGAGCCTCCTGCAGGTGCGTCGTCTCAGGTGGTGACCCTGTGCTGGACCTGAGCTCCGCGGACCTGTCACCTGCCCCGAGGCACACGGCGTCCTCTGTGCTCCGGCCTGACAGGGCTCCGGGCGTCCCCGAGTCCATCCCATCCAGTGGGGACCAGCACGGCTCTGCACGCCCACCCCCGCGGCCTCCCTGGGAGCCTGAGGTAGCTGCCCCCGGTGCTGGGTGCTGCATTACCTGTGTTCTCCGTCCGGGTGTCTACACCCGACCGCGCACAGGAGTCCCCGTGCATCCGTGTGGACTTGGGTGGAGCTGGGAGCTGCTCCCCACGAGCACAGGGGGGCAGGGAGCCCGGCTGTCCCCAGCCTGTCCTCTGGCCCGTCCTTGAGGGGCAGTGCTGGGAATGGCGGGACCCCTGGCCTCCAGGGGTTGGGGGGTGTCACCTGGCCTCCCTCCCCTTCCTCCTCTTCCCTCTCTCCTCCTCTTCCCTCCCTCCTCCTCCTCTTCCCTCCCTCCTCCTCCTCTTCCCTCCCTCCTCCTCCTCCTCCCCCCCTCCCTCCACTTCCCCCCGTGTCCTCCTCCTTCCCCCCCCTTCTCCTCTTCCCCCCTCCCTCCCTCCCTCCCTCCTTCCCTCCCTCCCTCCCTCCCTCCCTCCTTTGGTCAGCAACATCCCCTGGCCTCAGGCTCAGGCCTTGGAGGTGCTGGGCCGAAGGTGTGGTGGTGGATACACACAGTCCCATGTGGGAAGCAGAACCCATCACAGGGCCACACAAAGCTGAGCAGGGAGGAGGGTCTGCAGGTCACGGAGGCCTTGCCTTGTCCCTGAGCCGGGGACGTGGAGGCTGAGGGAAGGCTGTGGTCGCAGAGCAGGGAAGGAGAGCAGCGCGGCCCCTGCAGAGGGCGGGCGGGGAGAGCACGGCCCAGGGCGGGGAGAGGGGCTGCAGCAGGAGTGAGGCTGCACGAGCAGCCGTGGGCACAGGGCACACTCAGCGTTGGTGTTATTTCAGGAGGAAGAAGAGGTGGACGGCGGAGGAGGAGGAGTCAGGGACGGGGGAGAGGGGACGGTGGGGCTGACCGGCTTCTCGGGACGTCCGTCCGCTCGCTCTCAGCGAGCCCCTGAGCGCTGACCGCGGTGCACGTGTTGGGACGTTATTTCCTGTCTTCTTGGGTTTCGGGACGTTGACCTTCCCGGGCCTGATGAGTCTTGCTCTCACTTACTCCCCCTGCGCCGAGTCCCGCCCCCAGGCTCCCTGCCTCCGAGGGCTGGCCAGACGGCCTCTCCCCCCGACCCCGGGCCCCTGCTGGCTCATGAACCCCCTGGAGCCTGGCTGGCAGGAGGGCTCCTTCCCGCTGGGCCACAGGGCTGGGGACGCGGTGCTGAGAGCCGTCTACACGGGCCAGCCCGGGTGACCCCGTCCACCCGCGGGCCGGCATCGCCGCTCCACAGCCTCGTCCCCCAGAGCCCAGAGGACGTCTCCCCTTCCGCCTCGAGCAGGACCATCCAGTCGTCTTTTCCGCACGTGCACGGTGTCGCCCAGTGCGTGGCCCGTGAGTTCCTCTGAAGCCACACGCGGGAGCTGGGGCGCGAACAGGTGCAGGCGGGGCCTCCGCGCGGAGGCTCTCTGCTCCCTCTGGTCCCCGCGAAAGCCCACAGTGTTGTAAGGGAGGCTCTAGGCGCTCGTCAGACGTGTCTCCGAACGTAGCACACGGTTTCCCAGCCTTAAGCTCAGGTATGGAGAAGGACCTCTGATTGGGGGGACAGGGACGAATCCCATCCCCAGGGGTGGCTCTAAGCAACGGGATCGATTCGGCAGACCAGGCTGTGCACGGCAGCGCGGCGAAGGCTCGGGCCCGGCGTGGAGGAGGAGGGCGTGCGACGCGTGGCTCCCCTGCCGCGGAGCAGCATTCGCCTCTGCGCGCACCCGAGCTCCGAGGACAGTTTGACAGGCGTCCCACGCTGGGCCTGGCACACATCTGTGTCCTGTCCAGCCCTGCCAGCCCGCACACTGCGGAGACCAGCTGCCCAGAGCTGCCGCTCTCAGATGTGGGCATGTGAATGTGCCATGTGCTCACGGATCTAAAAAAGAGGAGCTCAGGCTGCCTTTATGCCTGCGAGAAGGAGCCTGCGTTTTAAGATCATGGCGATGTGTAGTCAAAAAAAATTCCGCGCTCAAGGCCAAGGTTTTCTGGGGTGTACTGGTGACTTGTGGTCTGTCTTTTTATGGAAATGGGACACGCGTAGAGCAGCTGGACCGACAGGCAGTCGAAGGACGCGGAGGCGCCAGGGCTGGAGGCGACCCGAGCGTCGCTGCTTCTCTGACAGCTGCGGCCGCCGTGGGGCCTCCCCCCTCCGTGCAGCTCCGTCGCCACTGCCCCACCCGCATCGGGGGGCCGTGGGGGGAGAGCTAAGGGACCCAGCCCCGCCCGAAGCTGCCCTTCCGTGGGGAAAGCGGGGAGGGCGTCTGGTCCCTCCTGCCGGCCCCACTGGTGCTTAGCTTGGATTTGGGGGGAGGCCACGGTTTGCTTTGATGGTGAGCGCTGAGCTGGGCGGAGGCTCCGACTCCTCGCCTGTTCCTGCCTCTTCCAGGGACTGTCCCTGCCCCAGAGGTCAGAGGCTAGAGAGAGGACAGAGACCTTGAGACCAGCGTCCACCCTCCTGGGGACAGGGGAGCAGCTGGAGGAGCCGGCCCTCGTCTCCGGGTCGGTCCGGAAGGCGCACGTCGGGGGTCGTTGGGGCTGCATCCACCGCATCCCCGTATTAGGAAGCCCTAGACCCCGGTACCCCAGAACGTGGGCGTAGGGACTTTGAAGAGATGACGAAGGTAAAATGAGGTCTTGAGGATGGGCCCTAGTCCCACGTGCCGGTGTCCCCGTCAGGAGGGAGCTCAGGACACACACGCGCAGCGGGAGGACCAGTGAGGACGCGCGGGGAGACGGCCGTCTACACCCGGAGGAGGGAGGCCTCGGGAGACCCCCGCCCTGCGGACACCTTGGTCTGGACGTGCAGCCTCCAGAATGACAGAAAATAAGCGCGTTGAAGCGGCGCCGTGCGTGGTGTTTGCCGCGGCCTCCTCCCTCTGTCTGGGTTCCTGAGGATTTTACTGAGAAAATAACGTTTGCCGGAGGTTGTCCGGGTGCCCGTCGGGGAGCCCCGGAGAGTGTTGGGTGCAGCTCGGCTTGGCCACGGGGGTCGCGAGGGCCGCTGGCTGCTGGCTCTCAGGGCTCTGGCCGGGTGTTCCCCGCCTGTCCCTGCGGCAGCTGGGTGGCGACCGTCCCTCCCCTCTGCGCTGGGAGCGGGAGGCCGCCTGGCCCTGCCTCTGGCCCTGCTCGCACCCACCCAGTGGGTCGCGGGTGCCCTGTCGCTACCGCCAGTCTCCCAAGGCCTCCTGGGCCTCGGGAATCGGCGCCCACGGCCTGGACACACACAGTCCGGCCGTGCTTGTCCTTTGGTGTCACCGGCCACAGCCTGACCCCACGATGTGAGCAGAGCAGGGAGGAGAAGGCATTCGGGCTCCGACTGGGTCGTCTCGTCAGGAGAGGACGAAGGTGGTGGGGAACGTGACGGGGCGGTCGGGGACACGGAAATGCTCCAGGTCCCCGGTGAAGACTTCAGGCGCCCTTTGGGGTGCAGGGGGTGTCATACCCAGATCTCTGCTTTAGGGGGATGGCGGGGTCGCGGCAGCCAAGGGGGTGCTGGCTGCGTTGGGAGGGTGCTCAGCGAGGACGCGGCTGCACTGAGGAGGGGGTGGGGGGAGACATCTGCACGCAGGTGGGGTCCCCATGGTTGGGGTTGTGTGCCTGGGCCCAGACGACCGGTCTACACTGCAGGGCGGAATCCCTGCATCAGGGTCCCACGGGGCACACGGTGGCCGAGGGGGCACGAGGGAAGGGCTGGACAGACCCCTCGGGGCCGCTTGGACTCTGCACCTCTGGCCCTGCCGAGTGGCCCGGGGTGGCTGTCACACCAACACCGGAAGCTCATTGCTCACACCTGGAGGCGAGACGTCCAAGAGGCTGCTGTCGGCAGCTCCGCGCTCCCTCTGTGAGCCCCAGAGGAGGGTCCTTCCCGCCCGGCCAGCTCCCGGGGGCTCCAGGTGTCCTCGGCTGTGGCCATGACCCCCCGCCCCCGTCTCTGGCTCATCCTCGTGTGGCTTCTCCTCTGCACACTGAGCCTCTCGGCTTCTCTTTTCGAAGGACGTGAACCTGAATGCAGAGCCCGCCCTGATGCGCCGAGACGACCTCCCCCCACCAAGATCCCTGGTCACACCCGCAGAGACCCTTTCTCCTTCTGAGGTCTTGTGCACGGTCTCGGGGGCTCAGGCCTGTCACCCCCAGGGAACCCCGTGCAGCCCAGCGCGTCCATGGGCAGACACCTGGTGACCTGGTGGGCAGGACTCTCAAGACGAAGCTGGAGCTTGGGGGGAGAGTGGGGCTTTGGGGTCGCGTTCCTGGACCGCTGGCATCGGGCCGGGATTCCAGCTGTCTGACCACCCGCCTCTTTCTTATCAGAGCCTCAGTTTACCTCTCCATGAAGTGGGGATGACACGGTCCCTTGTCCTCGGCCTGCCCTCGGTGTGCTGAGCGCGTGCATGTGACGGATGTGACAGAGGGATACGACCGCCTGGACAGATCTTGGCCCCTCTCGTCCTCACTGGAGGCTCAGGGGCCCCCAGGCCGTTGGCGCGGGTCCTTGCAGGTCACCTGACCTGTGCAGCCCGACCCAGGCCAACCCGAGACTCCGGCTGGGCTCCTCCCTGAGAGAGACCCGCCAGAGAGAGGGGACGCGTGCTGGTGACGAGCCCGCCTGGTGTCTGAGGGCCCGGCTGGCCCTGGCTCCGCCGCCGTGAGTGGGGTGAGGAGGGGCCTGAGAAGCCGACGGGGAGGACGGTGGGGCCGGGGGCTGCGACTCCCCCACCTGGAGCGGGCAGGGAGCCTCCTGGGCAGGGAGAGCCGCCCCCCTGCCAGCCTGGCGGCGAGGGACACGGGCCAGGCCGAGGCTCGCGGCGGAGTGGGGGCGCTGCTGTGTGCGGGGTGGGGGGCGGGGCCGGGGGGGAACCACCCCAGGGGGCAGCCCCAGTCCAGCTCCCACACGCAGTGCCTGTCCTGATGCCTGCCTGTCCCGTCTTCCTGTCCTCCTGTCCACCTGTCCACTTGTCCATGTGTCCACTCATCCTTTTGTCTGCCTGTCCACTGGTCTACCTGTCCTGTGCTCTTGTCCGCCTGTCCCCTCTCCACCTGTCCATCTGTCCACCTTCCTTCCTGTCCACATGTCCCCCTGTCCACTCGTCCTCCTGTCTGCCTGTCCACCTGTCCACCTGTCTGCCTGTTCTGTGCTCTTGTCTGCTTGTCCCCCTGTCCACCTGTCCATCTTCCTTCCTGTCCACCTGTCCTCCTGTCCCCTGGGGTCGGGCCTGCACTGCCTGCAGCCTGCCGAGGAGGACCTGCAAAGAGAGAGGCCGAGGGACTTGCCCGCAGGCGCACAGCGAGCTGCCAGGGGTTTGGACTGACACAGAGGCCTCCTGGGAGGACCACCCGGCCTCAGGGGACCCCACCGTGTCCCTCCTGCACACTGGTTTGCATGCCCGCTGGCTCCCCGGGGACCTCGGTGGAACCAAGGGCAGAGCCGGGCACCAGTCTGCTGCCGAGGAAGGATGATGCGCGCACACACCTGGAGACCCGGAGGCCGTCCGCACGCCCTGAGCCCCTCCTAGGCCCACCCGCACACCTCTCACGGGAGCCACGGACATGTACAGGGCCTTGTCAGAGGGCTTTGGACAGTGTTCCAGGGTAGTCACTGCTGCGGGGACAGGGCTGGGGGAGGGGACAGGTGGCAAACAGAAGTTTCCCGGTGGTGACGTTGGCCCAGGCCCCAGGCCCCAGGCCCCAGGCCCCAGGCTGACCCTCACTGGCCTCCCTCGGCTGATAGACGCACTGGGGAGCCCGGCCTTCCCCCGAGGCTGCTCGAGATGGAGCGGTGTTCGCCCCCAAAGCTGCCTCCGCTGAGCCCGGACAAGCTTTCCTGCGTCTCCTGCCCAGATTTCTAGTTCCACGCAGTGGGGTCCACAGAAACATGGTTTTCCCTCCTTTCAGTGATGGCGCCTCGGACAGTGGGGGCCGCGTCCGGGCCGCACCGTGAGCCCCCTGCCCAAGTGCGACACGCAGGGCACAGCCGTGTGCAGTGCTCCCCTCGGACCTGGCCGACCCCGCGTCTGGGTGCTTTGTGGGGTGTCCCACTCACTCCTCGGGCTCGAGGTAACCCAGGAAGTTGTCACTGGAGGTGACGTGTGTGTCCCCTGCACAGGTCGTGGCCTCCGGCGATGAAAAGCCAGTTTATTGAGGGAAAAGACAAGCCTAGAATGTGAGATGTCACGTCAGGAGGTGAAACCCGGAGACCTGGGGACACGGGCTCGTGGTCGGGACAGTCACCTGTGTCCCTCCCTGTCAACCCAGGACTCGCCCTGCGGTGTTTCTGAAAGGACACCCACGTCTGCTCCAGGCTGGTAGCGGCTTAGGCGTGAGGCAGCCCCTTCCCTGGCCGACGGCTTCACTTTCAGAAAATCATGTGTAACGTGCAGCTGAACCAGCGCTCGCCACCCCCCGCCCCCCCGCCCAGGGGCCTGGGTGAGCCTCCCTGGTGGGCGGCCTCCTGGGAGCAGGGTCCCCCCGGGGGCCTGGGGTCCCATCAGCACAGCCAACGGGGCCCCTGTGTGCTGGGCCCGTGTGACGCGCTCCCTTCCTCCTAATTCTAAGGGGGCTTCATCCTACTGGATTGCTTCGGGCTGTTTCATAAAAAGGCACCTGAGTTTGTAATCATCTGAAGCCCGGAGCCCAGGTGGGTTTTCCTTAAACCTCCACCTACCTTCCCGCTCGTGGGGACACCCTTTGCACACTCATCGCTCTGGAGTCGCAGTTCCAGGCGCTGGGAGCGTCTGCGGGCCGCGGGGCGGGCGGGGGCGGGGGCGGCTCCGGAGACGCCCGCCCGTTGCTGCCCAGACGGCTCCGTCGGGCCCGGGCACGCGAGGTGCGGGCCTGCTGGGCCCACGGCCGCCGCGTGTCTCAAGCGTGGTTTTTGCTCCCTCCCTTCCCCTTGTCATCATCACGGCCGGGCTTTGATTTGCTCGTGTCTCTCGGCGTTTGCTTTGGTCTCTCTACACACACTTCAGTCTCTGTTACGTGACTTGTCCTCTCGGAGCGGCGGCTCTGACGCTCCACCCATCACAAACCGAGACGCGTGAGGGGGTGGCCGTGGGCTCCCCGAGCCGTTGGCCGTAGGAGAGCACCTGGTCTGTGGACCTCGTGTGTCTCTTCTTGTTTTCCTCCCGTATCATATCCGCATGCACACAACGTATGTTCTTGAGTTACTTATGCAAAGGCAGCATTAGTACGTAGTTTTGAGCTCTTGTGTTCACGTCGAGAAAGTAATTCGTGGAAATCCCTTCAAACGATCTCGTACGGCTGATTATTTTTTAAAGGGCGCGTGGGGTCCGTGGTGAGCACGTGCTAGGCCTGTGCCAGCTGCTCTGTACCTTACGCGCACTCACCGCGCTCCCAGGTCTTGGTCAAAACAGCTCTAAGGAGAAGCTTTGTACGTTATTGACCCATTTGATAGACCCCGGGGTTGGGTGTGTCCTTATACGGTCGTGCTCCTACTTCTGTTGGCATTTTGAGGGCGATCCCGCTAAACGGTACCTTCTTCCCCATTTAGGTTCTAAACACGTTGAAAAGAACAAGTGAGAAAATAATTCCAGCGATAACATCACCGCTGCTTCTGAAGCAGCCGCACGGGAGGATTGGGCACTGGGTGTATTCGCCAAAGGGGCTTCCAGGAAGACCAGGGGTGAGGCCGGCCCGCCCACCGCCTCGAGGGGGGCGTGAGCCTCACCTGGGGACGGCCCGGGAGCCGCAGCCGGCAGGTGCCCTCGGACGCCTGGCTCCCACGAGGCAGGGGCTGGGGCTGCGCCCAGGGGCCTGGCTGCTGATTTCCCGAATGTCCTCACCGTGAGTCCCGGAGAGGCCAGGGGGTGCGCGGGGCACGTTCCTCCACGCGGGAACCGGGAGCCTGCGTCCCCGCTGCCTGGAGCTCCACCCGAGGGGCACTGCAGGCACACGGTGTGTCTGCCGGGAGGCGGGGGGTGGGGGCCTCGCTGCCTCCTGCACACGATCTCAGGGGTGCGGTGGCCCTGAGCTATCTCCTCCCGGGGGTGCTGGCGGGTCCTTTCCGGTCTCCCTGGGGATCCCGAGCCCCGTCCCCCCCACCCAGCCCCTGGCAGCCGGTCCGGTGCCCCCGGTCCATCCTCGCAGCCCGACTCCCTCCGGCTCCTCGGCGTCCGCGGGGGCTCTCACGGGCGCTCTGACGTCCAGGACGGAGTTTGTGTTTCCTGCCCGGCCTGCATCCTGGCACCCTCGTCCCTCCGGTTAATGAAGCCCAAATGCCGTTTTCCGAGGTGCCTCCCTGCCTCCCTCCCCACGTCCCTGGGCTCAGAGGGGGGGGATCTGCCGCCGGCCTCCCAGAATGGCTCCGGGACCCAGATCGTAGTGCGGCCGTCCTCCCTCTCCTCGCCCTTTGGTGTGACCTTCAGCCCCCGGTTTACACCGCCGGCCTCGCCCTTGGTCCAACAGCCGTAGGCCCGACGCTGGGCCCTATTTCAGGCCCCGAGAGCACACGGAGCACGTTCCGCTTCCAGAACCACTGTCCTCCCTGACTTCGACACGGCCGGCGGCTTCCTCCCGCCAACCTCGGCCCCAACCTCGTCCCTTCGTGGACAGGGCTCCCCCGACCACGGATCTAAAATAACCCCTGAGATGCTGTCCTGGGGGGGGCTGCTCCTGCACACACGCCCCTGCCCAGAACCCCATCCCCGCCGCGTCCGCTCCCCGAGCCCCACTCAGCACCAGCACCTCCTGTGCTGTCCTGGCTCTGGGTGATAGAAGCACTTGTGTGCGTGCTTAGCACCCAGTTTCCCCAAGTGGGGCACAAGCTCCACCGTGGCGGGACCTGCCTGTGCTCAGGGACGGGGTCCCCCGGGGAGAGCGGTACCAGCAGACAGCAGGTGTTCCTCCCTGAGAGCCAGCCCGCTCCGTCCTGCCCCGCGGCGCCTCCCCCTGCTGCGTCCAGGACCCTCGTGGCTCCGGGGCCGGTGGGTGCTCGCCGGGCGCCCCTTCCCCGAGCTAGTGCTCCTGCTCCCTGCTGTCAGCCCCGTGGGAGCACCTGGTGTCTCTCTCGTGCTCCGTCCCCTCCTCTCACTGCAGTTGCTTGACGGCATCAGGGGGGTTTTCAGAAAGAGACAGATAAACGCGTGCGGCCCCCTCCTTGTCGCCCTGGAATCCTAACAACTTCATTTTCCGCAGCAGGAGAGACACGTTCAAAGGCAGGAAGTGAAGACCCTGGTTTCGGGCCAGAGGGGGCCTGGGTCTCAGGTCCCCGGGGTCCTGGCTGGTCACTGTCATCGGCCCGGCACCCCCACCCCTCCTCACCCCCCGCCCCTTAGGTTTAGGTGATGGTGACAAGTCTCCACTTGGGGACGTGAGGGACGTGGGACCCGCTCGGTGCAGCCAGGACGTTGTTCCCACCGGTAGAAAGGTCACACCCGGCCGCTGCACCAGGCAGGTGGGGACACAGGGCACCCCTCGCGTGCCGGCTGTCCCGCCCTCTGCCCCTCAGAGCCCAGAGCTTAGAGGGTGTGGACGGGCTGTCGGCACCGTTCAGTCCTGGACTGTGTCTGTTGGGGGAGACGGGGCTGTGGCGGGGAGTCTCACGTCTCACAGCCGGAGGACCCTCTGGGGCACCCGCGTCAGTGCAGAGGGAAGCTCTGGGCCCCAGTCAGCCCACCGCCCGCCGCCTGGTCTCCCCACAGCCTCTGGTCACACCCTCGGGGACCACAGGAGGCCTGAGCGCTTGCTGCCCGAGGTCACAGGGTGGCCCTCCAGGTCCCCGGACCCTGTGCACACCCACCTCCCCGGCCGTGACCAGCTGTTGTGCACATGCAGGGACCCCTCCGTCGTGGGGAAGCTCTTGGTCGGCCAAGGCCCTGGGCCCCGGGCACCTGGCTTTGATCTGGGCACAGACCGGCGTCCGCTCTCACGCGACTGCAAGGGCACCTTCTCACGGTCACGGCGAGTCCTGCTCCTGGAGACGAGGCCATCAGAAGTCCTATGTGTCGCGGTCCGTGTGCAATTGGACGGGACACGACAGGAGGACAGGGTGACCCGGCAGGTGACTCAGCCCCGTGCCAGCCGACGGCCGTCCTCCCCCAGACCGGCCGAGACCCCCTCCACCGTCCACCTCCGGTGTTTGCATCAGTCAGAGAGGCGAGGGAAGGTGCTGCTCGTGGACGCTGGGGGCGCGGAGGTCACGGGTGGGTGCGGGGGGGGCAGTGGGGAGGCTGCTTCTGATTCCGTCGTCCTGCTGCGGCCCGAGGCCCGGGGTCATGGGTGGTTCCCGGTGCCCCTCCTGCCCTGGAAGCGGCGACCACAGGGCCCTCTGAAGGTTCATGCGTCACCTGTGGCAGCGCCAGGGCCCTCGTCCGCGCCTGCTGGAGCGCCGGGTAGCTGATAACGCGGCGCGGCTCTCACCCTCCAGCGTGACCGCGCAGAGGTCGATCTTACTACTGATACTTTGTCCACGTAACCCCTTATGGGCGCGTGTGCCGAAGGGGGGACACAGCGGGACCCGGTGTACCGATGGGCCCAGGGGCCCCGGGAGCCTCTGCCGTCGCGTCCGTGTGCGGCCCTCGAGGCCCGAGGGCGCCGGCTGTTTGTGTCCATGTCCCCGCTGCTGACACAGGGCCTGTGATGACTGGTCACGAGCAAGCATCTCTTAAATACCGAGCGGAGCGGCTCCCGCTGCCAGCCGAGGCTCGGGTTTTCTGGAAGCCCCTGGAGGAGAGCCGAGCACCGCGTCACGACGCCCCTGGGGGAGGGTCTCCGGTTTGAACGCACTTGACTCCACGCTACCTCCTTGTCTCCGAGTCCAGCTCGCTGTGTGTGATGAGGGCTTGATTTTGTTTGTCCTGAAACGACTTCCCCTGGGTTATCTCTGACGTCTCACGTCCCGCTGCCTCGATCGTCCAGGGGTTTGGGGGACCTGAAGGTCGGCCCGGACCCTGCGTCTGCCACGTGAGTCCAGCGTCCTCATGTCGGCCGTGGGATGACGGGCGGGCCCCCATCGCCACCGCTGCCGTGTAGTGAGCCAGTTCAAACTCAGCGGCTCCTTGGCTCGGCGGGTCCCCGCACCGGGGTCTCTGCGGGTCACAGTCAGGGGGTCGGCTGGGCTGCCGCCCGCACGGGCGGGGGCGGGGCTGAGGGACGGCCTGTCCGGGCTCCCTCGCGTGGCTGCTGCCCGGGTCCTCAGTCCTTCGCCGCGTGAGCCTCTCCGCAGGCTGCTCCCCGAGGCCGGGGCTCCGGGAGCCTCTGAGGCTGGCAAGAAAGACCAGAGTCGTGGTTTGGGTGCCCTGATCCCGGAGGAGGCAGCCAATCGCTTTTTGCTCTGTTCTATTTATCAGAAAAAGGTCACCGGGTCCAGTCCAAAGGCGAAGAGGCCACACGGGGGGGGGGGGCCTGACCAGGAGGGGTGAGCATCCTCCACTACAGGTGCCAGCCCAAGAGCCGACCAGGTGCCAGCACCTGCCGGCAGAGGGTTTGCACAGGAGAGTCAGGTTGGGTTCTTGGCCTCGAGTAGGAGAAGGAGACAGAGAAACACGCTCAGTTCCGTGTGGCACTAGAAGCAGAGAAATACTCGAACGGGAAGGGCGAGACGGCGCTCAGGGAAGGAGGTGCAGGGAGCAGGCAGGGAAGGCTTCCCGGGAGAGGCGGGCCTGAGCTGGAGGGCAGGCAACCCGCCCACCCGGCAGAGGTGAGCAGGACCCAGGGGTGTCCCGGCCCCGCTCAGCTGGAAGCCCCGAGGGCCCGCATTTCTCATCAAAAGCCCCCAGGACGGTGGCGAGTGAGGACGCCCGGGCGCCGGGCTCTGATCTAGGGGCAGTGTTGGCGGTACAAGCGCGTGAGAGCAGCGGCCTGCGTCGGCCCCGGGCAGCCTGCGACGCTCTTGCCAAAACAGCCTTGGAAACGTGAACTTCCGGGAAAATGAAATGATGTTGTGCATATTTCTTAGTGACTCAAGCAAGAGGCCTGCTTATAGGATATGCCGTCACGGGGTGAGAGCACATCGGAGGCATCATCCCTTCGGGCTTCCAGGGCTGAGGAGTGGAGGGTCGGGGGAGGGGTGGAGGGTCATGGAGGGTGGAGGGTCATGGAGGGGGGAGGGGTGGAGGGTCGGGGAAGGGCAGAGGGTCGGTGGGGGTGGAGGCGGAGGGCCTGCTGCCTGGAGCTGAGCGCACGGGCTGGGCAAGCGCTGAGGCTCCCCGGGGACGTGGAAGGCACACCCAGGGACCATCGGGTGTGGGGCGGTGGCCCCTCCTTGCCCAGCGTGTGGGGACCCGGGGCCACCAGGGAAGGGGCCGTGCACACATCCGGGCCACTGTCCGGGCCGCGGGGTTCGGCAGGTACGTGGGGCCCCCTCCCCAGGCCCTGCTGCCCTGGCCTGGCTCGCCGCCCCCTGGGCCCCGCTCCTCGGGGGATGAGGTGGCTTTTTCTCTCCCAGTTTCTGGGTCTGGCCGAGCTCTGGGTCGGGGTCCCCGAAGGCTCGTGATTGTGCGGCTGATGGACGCCGGGGCCAGGCCACCCCTCCCGCCGCGTGTGCGTGGGGCTGCGGAGAGCCGAGTGACGGGCTGACGACGGGCCGGGATGGGTCACCGCGTGGGGGTCCTGGCGGGAACGTGGAGGTGACCGAGGCGCCCCTGTGTCCCGGGGATCCCGGAGCCCCGAGGGCAGCCGCACACGCATGGCCTGGGGACAGCACCCAGCCTCCCTGCCACGTGCGGCCCCTCCTGGGCCCTGCTCCCCTCGCTCCCCCTTGGAGAAGTGGAAAGGACCCTGGGGCTGCGGGTGCCCGGGCACAGACGCGGGTGGACAGACGGGGCGAGGGAAGGGGCCTGGACACACGGCCTCCAGCCACGCATGCCTCCAAGTGGCCTCGCCCCATCCGCCTGTCCCTCCACTGTCCGCCTGTCCCTCTCCCCGTCCACCTGTCCACCTGTCCCTCTCCCTGTCTCTCTCCCTGTCCCTCTCCCTGTCTGCCCGTTCCCTCCCCTGTCCACCTGTCCCTCTCCCCATCTGCCCATCCCTCTCCCCGTCTGCCTGTCCCTCTCCTTATCTCTCTCCCTGTCCCTCTCCATCTGCCTGTCCCCCTCTCTGTCCACCTGTCCGTCTGTCCCTCTCCCCATCCACCCGTCCCTCTCCCCATCCACCCGTCCCTCTCTCCATCCACCTGTCCCTCTCCCCAACCGCCCATCCCTCTCCCCGTCCATCTGTCCCTCTCCCCCTCCCTGTCCCTCTCCTTATCCCTCTCCCCGTCCGCCTGTTCCTCTCTCCATCCACCTGTCTCTCTCTCCATCTGCCTGTCCCTCTCCCCATCCATCTGTCCCTCTCCCCATCTGCCTGTCCCCTCTCCCTGACCGGCCTTCACCCATGCTCTGCGGGCGCAGCTGACGTGGTCTATCGCCACCCCAGGCCCCAGGAAGAGCTGCGGAGGGAGAGCCTCTGATGTGGCTGATGTGGCTCTGCTCTGGTCCAGCCGGCCAGGCAGGGTCGGGGTCACTGGCACAGAAGTGTCCTTGGGACTCGGGTCCGTGGATGGGGGCAACGTCTCCAGCTGTGAGCTGGGCCCACCGCCCGGAAGAGTGGGCTGCGCATTCCAGGGTGACCCGTTATTATTCTGACACCTTTGCTCCCACATGTCAGGGGTGGGGACCCTCAGGGGCTTACTGTCATTTGGGGCTTTGGGGGGCATGGGTAATTTGCGTTTTCTTCTTTGTGCTTTTTCTCTGTATTTCCTGAATTTTCTGACATGAGCAAATACGGCCTTCCTGAAGGTGGCGCGTTCCCGGGGCGCTTAGGTTCCCCAGGAGGTCCTGGGCGGTCCCGGGGGGCCCCCGGCAGTCCTCGGAGGCGCAGACCTGCTGCCGGCCCTCCGGGGGGACTTTCAGGGGCGCGGTGACCGCGCGGGCCGGGCAGGTGGGGGCCTTTCTACGGGGCCCGCGTGGATCGGCCCCGGCTCCGTCCTGTCTCGGCACCGCTGAGGGGCCCCTGGGGCAGCCACTGTCGCTGGTCTGCAGATCCTGTCTCCCAACAGGAAAACCACCAGTGTTCACATCTGGTTAAAAATAGCTTTCCCATTGTTACTGGATCACAAAAGAGCTGTAGCACAGTCCCAGAGAAGTTTGGGGAAGCCTAGAGGGGAGCCCACTTGCCGAGGCGGTTCGCCATCCACTTCGGCAGAGCTTTGGTGCGTATTCGTTGTTTCGTTTTCGGAATTGGACGTGAGCTTCTCCACGGAGAAGAGACGCATCTGAAGGCCGTCCGCACAAACGGGGGGCGGCAAGTTCTGGAAAAGCAGGTCTTGCATGAGGGGGAGGCGAGGCCTGGGCCCTGTGACCTCGGGGCACCCCTGCCCCCCGGTCCTCACCCCCTGGGCCTCCACCTGCCCGCTCCCGGCTGCCGTCCTTGCACCTCGTGGGCCTCCAGGTACGGGTGACCCTCCGCCCCGCCCCGGCACGGAGTGGGCCCTGCCTGTTGCTCTGGCTCCTCGCTGGCGGCGGGGCTCCCTGTGCTCCCCGGGCCCCCAGCTTCCCTCCCAAGTCCCGGGCTGGCCGCGGGGCTCCTTCCTGGCACTTCTCCTTCCAGCTCGTCCCACGGCCGTGTCATTATCATCCGCGTGTCCCGGAGTGAGTGTCCCCCTGCGCCGAGGCTGTCGTGCCGGAGGCCATCCCTGACCACAGCGGCTCATTTGTCTCCACCGTCTGCCCACCTCCTCGCCTTGCGGGAATATGAGCAGCTCCTTGCTGGCAAATCCCAAAACCACAAATCCAAGCGGCTGAAAGGAAAATAGGAATTGGTTCTCCGGCCCCCACAACCGAGGAGTCAGAGCCACACGGACAGACTCATCGGCCGGTCCCCTCGTCGCCGGCCTGCCGGCCTCCTGTTCCAGGGGTTTCCTCCACGCGCTCGGGCCGGCGGCTGCCCGGAGCTTCAGGTTTGCGGTGCCCGTGCTGAGCCCCTGGTGCGGAGGTCCCTTCTCCCCCGCGCCCTAGGGAAGGCCCGGCTGGGAGTCCTGCCCCACATGGGCGCCAGGGCCCGAGGGAGGGAGGAGGGGAGGAGGGGGCAGGGCGGCGGGGGGCGGGGGTCGGGGAGCAGGTGTGCTAGCCCACCAGGCTCCCCGTAGCGCCCGAGCCTGTGCTCCGGGAGACGAGAGGTGCGACGTTGCCCTCGATGGCTTTCCTTCTTTCTGCCCGTCTTCCCGCCGCAACACAAGCTGGCGAGAACAGGGGTGCTGGCGTCACTTTTGGAAGCGCAGTGTGGTACCTGCAGCAGCAGATGCCTATGGAGTGAGTAATGATAGACGGAACCTGGCAGCAGAAGTGGGATTCGAACCCGGGGTCTTGATGCTCGCGCCTCCCCTCATCTCCCCTCCTGGCCACCGCGTCCGACTCCCCCCCCCCCGCCAAGCTCAGCTGCCCTGAGGGTGCCCGGCGTGCCCGGCATTCGCGCCGACTCTTGCAGTTGGCCTGGGGTCGCTTCTCCACCATCCTCGGGGAGCTGAGCTGCTCCAGGGTCGTCCCCCGTCCCCGCCCCGTGGAGCGGCGTCGCACTCAGGACCCGCGGGCGCCTGCGTGGACTCGGTCCCCCAGCTGCCCGTGTCCTGATTTTCTGCAGGGACACCCCGAAGCGCCGTAGACGCCGCGCATTCACTTCCTCGCTGTCCAGGTGACCGGCGGCGAGGGGCTCGTGCAGACCCAGCGTCCCGGAGGCTGCGGGAAGGTCCGGTCGGTTCCGGTCCGCACCGTGGGGATGACGGACTAGAGGGAGACTCCTCTCTCCCCCGTCTGGCTGGGCATCCCCGGCCGAGATTCCGGGCTGTCCCCCAGAACTCATGGTGTGTCCTTCCCGGCGCGGCTGGCCCGTGTCTCTCAGCCTCTGGCAATGAGCGGAGACGGCGGGACTTCGTGTTAGTTCATGGAACGCGAGCGGCAGCGCGGTGGCCTCCCTGGGCCCCCAGGCGTCCCCGGTCCTCCCGCCGCCGTGGAGTCGGGTCCCGGGCAACCTCGGGTGCGGGGGCCGAGCTCGGCTGGCCTGCCGGTCCTCCAGCCTCTGTGTTGAGCCGCGGTGCCCCTGGCGGCTCGCTCGATGGTGAAGCGGCTCCTAGCACCTCTGCACGACGCCTCGCGCCCTCGGAAGGCCACCCCAGTGGGACCTCCAGCTCATGATGTCTGTGAGAGAGAAATGGTGGAGAGTCCCGATGGGTGTTTCCCCTCGTCAGCCAGGAGCATGGTGACACGGGTCGCATCGGTTCACTCACGTGCACGGCACACTCTGCGCTGTGGTGTGCATGAGTGTGTGACATTCCGTATTTCAGCCCGTTTCCAGATGCCGAAATCTGAGAAGAGTCCATGATCAAGCGACACCACTTCAAAAAGTAGCACCTTAGTCTTTGAAGCTCAGGCTCAGCGTTTCCCAGCACGATTAATTGGGATAATGGCTCGAAAGAGGATAAAAACGAAAACATTTTTTTTTTTTTTTTTTTTTTTACGAAAAGTGGGAAGTGTTAATGTGATAATTAAACAAACTGATTAAGAATGTTTGAGGCCTCAAAGTTTAATTCTCCGCCCCAAAGACCGGGAGAGAGAGCGGTGGCGGCGGCCGGGTGGGTGGGGGCCTGGAGGGCACCACGTCCTTGGGTTCAGGTCATGTGGGGGCACAGCCAGGAGCCCCTCCCTCCTCTGTCCCTGAGTCCAGCCCACGTGGGAGGCTGTCCTTCGGGGCGACAGTGTCGCGTCTCCTAGGCCAGGGGGTCCTGAGGGACGACAGATCGTTCACGACAGTCTGAGCGCCTGCATCCTGAGCTCTCCCTGTGAACGGGGACGGAAGGCGCCACCGGGTTCTCCAGAGAAACAAAACCAACGAGCTAGATACGCACAGTCGTGGAGGCTGGCCCGTCCCGGTGTGGTCGGGCCGGCCCGTGTCACGGATGAGGCCTAGAGGCATCTGCTGGAGATCCTCTCTCACTCACTCGGTGGGTGGGTTGGGGGTTCAGCCTTTTCTTCAGTTCCTCAACTGATGAGATGAGGCCCACCCGTGGGCCTTTGGAGCTCTTCAGCCTCCCCGTGAAGGTACTGACCCCGAGTGGGGAGAAAGCAGTCCGATTTGCTCACGGTAACAACATAAATGTCGATCTCGTCCGAAGACCCCCTTATAGAAACATCCAGAATAATGTTTGGCCAGGCACCTGGACACTCTTATTAGTTCAGCTGACATATACAAATGAACCCTCTCGAGGGATCAGCCAACTTCCTCAACAGAGGGCCAGGCCTTAAATATTCTGGGTGTGTGGGCCCGCGATCTCCCCCGCAATCACTCAGTGCCTCTGTCGTGCTGTGAGAACTGTCCCCCGCCCCCCGCCCCCCGCCCCCCGCACACGCGAGCAAACGAGCAGGAGCTTGGGATAGCAGACAGGTGGCTGTCGTCTCCCCACTCCTGACGCGGGCACGCGTCGGGGTCCTAGCACGTCCGCTCAGCACCATCCGCGGATGCACTGATTTGATCCTTTCAAAGGTCCTGGGAGAGGATTCAGGTGTAGGCGCAGCGAGGTCACCTGCCCGGGATTGCCAGCTAGCCAGCGGTCGTGTTAGTGCTCAAACCCAGGCGTGGGGATTCGGTAATCCGCCCCCCCCCCCACGGCCCGGCTCCGCGGAGCTGCTCTGCTGCCCACACCGGGGATCCCGCAGGAGCTCAGTCCTCCCTGGCCGTGGACACAGGGCCGCTGTGGGATCAGCGTCACCATCTACATCTTTAGGACGTTTCTCTTCTTTGGAGCCTTACGGCAGTAGGTGTGTCGACTTTGCTTTTATGAAGTTTTCTCCACGTCTGGCTCCAAGGAGGGTCTGGGGTGCCAGGGGTGCCGGGGGTGCCAGGGGTGCCAGTCATGAAGCTTGCAGCTCTACCTTTGTTACGTCCTTTGGAGCTCACCAGCCACCCTGTGAAGGGACTGACCCCGAGTGTTTTCAGGGCAGGAAGCAGCCTCGAGGGGATAAGCAGTATTTTCGAGGTCGTATTTTTAGTACGTGGCGCAGGTGGATGCAGCCCAAAGTGCATGTGTCTGCAGGGCACGTGCTTTCTGCAGGCGCTCTCTCTGCAGCGTACGGCGGATTAGAATTACGCAGAGCTCTCATGGAGTTTTACTGCAATGTCATTGAAGATTATCTGCTGTTTGGCTTTTACCAAGAGCCATTCACTTCTCAGAGCAATGACCTTGATCATTATCATGCTTATTTTTAAAATTTATTTATTTATTTATTTATTTATTTCCAATATCACTCAGAAACCAGTGCTTTCTAGTGGGAAGCATCATAACCCATACCGCTCTTGGGGGATAAGTCATCAGCTCCCTTGGGGTTCTACTGGGGGGCAGAGGAAGAGTTACAAACGCGTGGCGTGTTCTTGAGATTTTATTTTTCAGAGCCCGCCCTTCGAACTAATGTAATGAGCAAGACTTGGCATATGCCAAAAATACCTGACATCCAAATTCTTAAAAGTGTCAAAGGTCCAGATGACGAAACTCCCAACACGATTAGCAATTTGACCAGGTGTGAATTAAGCCCAAGAAATACGACAGATGCTGGTCCCCATGTGGAAATGCAGGGTGCCCTGTGCCCTCGGTTTCCGTCCCAGGAGGATGGAGGACATGGCAGGAGGGGACCATCGGTGCGGGGACGGCATGAGCCTGTGGGTGGGACAGGGATGCCGAGGATGGCTCTCTGCACAGGTGACGTGGTCACATTCCCATTAACGAACGGACGTCTGTACGGCGCTTCACAACGGTTCAACGTACGGGGCAGGGTCTGCGCCCCGGCGGACCCCGCGCCCGGGTGTCTACGGACGGGGAACTGAGGGAGACACGTGAACTGATGTGTACGTTCACACCCACTACATGTTTGGTCCAGTATTAAGGCCTGTCTTTGGCAACTTCTCCATCTTTTGTCACAACTTTTATTTATTTAATTTTATCTTTTTTTTTTTTTTGATTTTATTTATTTATTCCTGAGAGACCCAGAAAAAGAGGCAGAGACACAGGCAGAGGGAGAAGCAGGCTCCCTCCATCCCAGGACCCTGGGGCCACGCTCTGAGCTAAAGGCAGACGCTCAACCCCTGAGCCCCGCCGGCGGCCCCTTGGTACGACTTCTAAACCCTTGTCTCCATCCGTGTAAAATCGTCCTCAAAGTCAACATGAGCTTCGGCACCCGAGGGTGAGATGAGTCAGGAAGGTGGAACGGACACGTGGGCGGGGTCGCACTTTGAGGGCCCAGCGGGGGTCGGGTGAACGCCGAGGCCCTGGCCGCCTCCCACACCCCGCTGTCGGCTCGGGCGGCCTGGCTGGGCCTGGGAACAAGCCCGCCGGGTGGGTGGCCCCCACCCTGGCCTCTCTTCTCCACTTTGAGGCTGGGGCGCAAGCGCTGCCCTTAGCGCGCAGGGAAATGACTCTGGTCGCAGGGTCAGAAAGGCCCTGGGGACTTGGGGATCCCCCGCCATCCCGGCCCCTGGGAGGACTCCTTCCCCTGCTCCAGATGACACCGCATCTCGGGAACGGCTGGGGTAGTGGTTTTAAGGAGCAGGTGAACCAAGTCCTGTTGCCTGGACACTTGCTCCTCACACCTCACTGGCTCGGGTGCTCCCTCCCGAGTGCCCTTGACACGTCACCCCCTGCTCTGCGGCTCAGACAAGAGGCAGAGGCACAGCGGGCATCCCAGGGACCCCGCGCAGGTTATCCTTGGGGCGCTGTCGTCCCTGGCCGTCTTAGCCCAATGCTGACAAGTTTTGACGACGTCTCCTGGTGCACAGGCCACACAGCGCGGCGTCACTGTGCCTCGTCGGCTCGGGCCTGCTAATCTGAGGAGCTGCGTGCTACTGGGACGCCGGACTTCTGCAGGGTTCTCGGCCCAGAAAACATCTGTATTCACAGTAGCCATCGAGTCCTCAGAATAGAGTTAATGCAGGTGTTTCCAAGGAGGTGGGGAGTCTTTGTCTGAGGGCCTTCGGGTGACCTTCACAGCGCAGGGTGACCGTCACAGTGCAGGGGTGACCTACATAATGCAGGGTGACCTTTGCAGCACAGGGTGACCATCATAGCACATGGTGACCTTCACAGCGCACGGTGACCTTCATAGCACAGAGTGACCTTCACAGCGCATAGTGACCATCACAGCACACGGTGACCTTTACAGCTCAGGGTCATCATCACAGCTCAGGGTGACCTTCACAGCACAGGGCGACCTTCACAGCATGCAGTGACCGTCACAGCACATAGTGACCTTCACAGCGCACGGTGACCTTCATAGCACAGAGTGACCTTCACAGAATAGGGGTGACCTACACAATGCAGGGTGACCTTTGCAGCACAGGTGACCCTCACAGCACAGAGTGACCTTCACAGAACACAGGTGACCTTCACAGTGCAGGGTGACCCTCACAGCACAGAGTGACCTTCACAGCTCAGGGTGACCTTCACAGCGCACGGTGACCGTCACAGCACGCCTACACGTACACAGAGCGGATAGCTCATGCGAGTGCCCCTGAAAGCCGCCTTGATCGCACGGCTGGCAACAGTTGCGTCTCCACCCGCAGCCCCGAGTCCAGCAGCCTGGCTGGCCCTGCGGCCACAGGAGCGGCCCGGGCTGTGGGGGCAAAGGCAGCTCTGCAAACACTCATGTGAGTCTTCCAGGCTGCGGTGCGGTCGCGGTCCTGTGGGGCTGTGGGAGGGCAGCCTAGGGGGCCGGGGAGCATCACAGGGTGTGAGGTGGGCAGGGGTGCTGGGACCAGTCCTAGACCTGAGTAACAGCAGTCGGGGCGCAGGCGAGGGCAGGCCCAGCGAGGGAGGCCGGCGCTGTCATCCCCTGCCTGGCTCCTGGTGGCCCACGAAGTTGCGACGAGCCCTGAATGGGGGCTGCTGGGCCGCTGCTCCGCAGGGCCCCATGGGGTCTGTGCAGTAGTGCGCGTGCCCCGAGGAGCAGAACCAGAGGGATGCGCACACGCACCCCACGCACACACAGAATGAGGTTTATTTTAAGCGACTGGCTCGCAAGATCACGGCGGCGGGCAAGGCCAGAATCTGCAGGGTGTGGCGTGGGGCGGAGGCCCGAGGGGAGCCGGGGCCGCGGGTCCAGCCTGCTGTGTGGAGCGGGAAGGTGAGCCTCGGGTCTGCGCAGGCCTCCACCCATCGGACGGGCCCACCCACGCCGCCGAGGGCACCCCGCTTTGCTCGGTCTACCCGGTTGAATGTTGATTGTACCCAGAAGCACCCTCCCAGACTCTTCCAGAGTGACGTCGAGCCCCATACAGGGCCCGACCCACCACCCTCAGATTCCGGCACACTCGTCCCACCGTTCGCACTGGCCGGACAACGCGTCGCTTTGCCGTATGCGTGTGCCCGTTTAAAGGCACCTTATTGAACACAGCCCGTTGGCCGGTTAAGCGGGAGCTCGCAGCCGGCGGCCCCCCCCTCGGGTCTGAAGGAAGCCCACCTCCCACCCGCGCGCAGCCACGGAAATGGGGCAAACGTGGCACCAAGTGGATCACAAAATGACACGTGCGCCCAGGACAGGAGCCAGAACAAGCAGACGGGCGTTGTCTTGTGCCGTCTCAGCCGGGAATGTGCACGCAAATTTGTGGCGTCCCCGCGCCCCCGAGAGTGACCGCGGCTGCACCGTGCGTCCTGGCGGTGGGGCTGCTGCCAGAGTTGGCGAGTGGGCAGGGGTGTGAACACGGAGCCCCGAATAAGGAGGGGGGGGTTCCATACACGGTGGGCACCGGTGAGCTCCTGGGAGTGACTCAGGCGCGGCCGGGGAGGGGGGCGGCCAGGGCGCCGGGGGTGAAGAGCGGAGTTCGGAGTCGGGGGCTCAGGGTTCAGACACGTCCCCTGTCAGCCCCAACGGGGGCTTGGCCTCCTACCCTAGGCGACTGGAGCTGATGAGGAGGATCAAGGAGTGCTCGGCGACGAGGTTTGCATGACAGGGACGGGGTGGCCGTGTACGTGGGTTGCAAGAGGATACGGAGCTCGTGGGAGTGGAGTGAAGGGGGTGACGGTCGACACCAGAGGGCGGGAGGGAGGGGGCCCTGCAGGACTCTCAGAGGGTGACGGGAACGGGCCAAATAGGGGGATGAGCGCAGAGGTTCAGCCCCCCAGACATGGCTCCGAGGGCCCCCCCTTCACATCCGGAGCAACGCCAGGCTGAGGGTCCTCCGGGAGGCCCCCTGGCTCCCGCTCGCCTTCCTGCCGACCCTGGGGGCGTCCCTCCACGGTCCCCCACGCCCCCCTGAGAGGCTGCAGGCCTCCCCTCCGCTGCCCACGGACGTGATGACCACACTTGGAGGCTGGCCTCCTTCGGCCGCTGGGGACAATGCTTTTCCGACCTGTCACTCTTGCCTTTAATAAATTAGATGCCCCTGCACCGAGGATGATGGTGCTCAGTCCCCCTTGCCCAGAGCTCCTGGTGCGGGCAGGGAGGCCAGAGGGCCTCGAGGTTAAGCAGCTCTTCTGAAGACTCAGCAGAAAGGGAAGAGCGGAGGGGAGACTTTCCGGCGGCTGCAGCCTGCTCCTTTGTTCACCTCTGCGCATCGAGCTGCATCTCAAAATGAATTACAACCCACCCACGACGATGATTGGTTCTCACTCGCCCTCCGCCGGGGCCAGGGGAGCGTGCCTGTCCCTGCATTTCTATCCGTCATTGTCAGACAGCACCCGACGAGACGCTACCTACCCTAGGCAGGTTCAGCTCCGAGTCTGCAGCCTCTTTAAGATTCTGAGCCCAGTGGAGCTCCAGCCGAGATGTATACTGTAAGTAATGAATTATCCATGATTAATTACAATTAACTGGGTCTCTTTCTTCCCCAGGCACTTGATCTAAATATTTACAAGGAATTCTGATCAGATGCTCACTGTCCAAATTAATATTATTTCATCTGAAAATACAAGAGTGTTTTCATCCAAAATCAGCTGCTGTTTTGAGTCCAATCAGCGTATTATGTGGCAAAACACAACAGAGGAACATGATGTGCGATGACATGTAATATGGCTGGTCAAGTACAGAGGCGCACAATCCACACGGAGCCACCCGCCCCTGGTCCCACGCCCACCCGACCCTCTCCTACGGCCTTCAGCACGGTCCCTGGAACGTGGACCTGGATGCATACACAGGCCGCCCCTGGATGTGCTCACCACCCTGGAAAGGGAAGTCGGCAAAGTGCCTTAGGACCCACAGGCCCGGGGCTCCCGGGAGATGGGACACGTTTGCAGCCGTCCCTCGGCCTGGAAGCCTGTGACGTAAACAGAGGAACCTCAGAATCATAACCAGAGGAAGTTTGGGGTTGGACGTCTGAGCGGCATGAATGTTCAGATGGTGACCGTGTACCCTGTGACTATAACCCTCAGCTCGACTGATCCCAAATCAGAGTAACGAGCAGGGAGGGCCAACGGAGTCCTGCCCAGTTTAGCACATCTCAGGCTGGATGACTGAGCACGTGGGCTGGTGGAGAAAGGTGCCCAGGTCGGGGGAGGGGGGGTCCGCAGAAATGGGACCCGGTTCCAGGCACCGTGGAGAGTGGGACTGGAATCATTCTCTTTGCGACTGTGTCTCCATGAGCAGCAGCCTACGGATAAGGTCACCTTTGAGCGACAGGCCAGAGAGCTCAGTGTCTCAAAGGACCACCTCTGGCCTCTCTCCGATTCCTCCTCCCTGGGTCCCCTCAATGTCCAGCTTCCTTGTGAATCCCCCGAGAGCAGACTGTCTCCTGGGGACCCGGGTCGGTGTGTCCGTCCACCCATCCATAGATGGATGCATTCTCCTGTCTCCCCTACTCAGAATTAACTTAGAAAAATGACGGATTTAGTCACATCTTTCAATGATGTGGAGTCAGTATGGCTCCTGTCCCAGAGGCAGAGAGCTGGGCTTCCGTGGCATTTATCTGTGCTCCGTCTTCCCATTTATTTTTACATCCCTATATCACCAGTTCTGCTATTTGACTAATATTTTTCTGAAAATTAAGTTTTAAAAATGAATCCTAGTGGGAATCCTTGGGTGGCTCAGCGGTTTGGCACCTGCCTTCGGCCCAGGGCGTGATCCTGGGGTCCCAGGATCACGTTCCGCATCGGGCTCCCTGCATGGAGCCTGCTTCTCCCTCTGCCTATGCCTCTGCCTCTCTTTCTCTCTGTGATATACATAAATAAAATCTTTAAAAAAAATGAATCCTAGTCTACAACAATTCTATCTGTGGCAGTTTGACCCGCTATTTAGTTTTTTTTTTTTTTTTTTTAATAAATCTTCAAGTGAATTCATAGTCCCCGTGAGGTGACTTCCCGTTTGCATGTGTGCCCGCTGTACTCCGGACCACACTCTGGCTGATAACAAAGGTATGGGATTCGCAGCTGGTCAGGCCGGAGCTCACATCTTAGCTCTGGCTTAGTTCCTGGCTGCACAACCCCTGGGAAGGTCACTTGCCCTCCCAGACGGCCAGCGTCCAGAAATGCAAATGGGAATGTGCTGGGGATGAGGTGGGGGACCGTGTGACGCCAGGTTCAGCAAGAAGGCTGGTCTCTGCACCAGACTCCACGGATTCCAGCCACGTGGCTAATAGCCTCGTCCTCTGCTTACAGATCCCTAGTTTGGTGAAAGTGGGGGTTGGCTCCATCCTCTGGGGCGGAAAGGCTCCTCCGTAGCCCCAGGGGGGAATCATGGTCTAAGTCCGCCAAGGCCAATTCCCTTCCCCCTGCCAGAGCAGGCTTCTGACTTAGGTTTGTAAGGAAATCTAGCCAAGAGGGGCAGAGCATGGGCAGCCTTCTGTGCGGCTTTATTAAAGAGGGTCCCAAGGTCTCAGTCCCCCCCTCCCCCGCTTTGCTCTCGGTGTGTGACCATCTACGACAGTAACTGGAACTTCTGTTGCCTTACAGCTACCTCCAGCAGGGCCGTCCTAGGGGGACAGGCCACACATCATAGGTGGAAGAAAGACTCTGTGTCCTCCAGAGCGTGGTTGAGGTGCTTGCACACTTAACCCTGGAATTGCAATGTGACCAGCATTTTTGTTGTATGAAATAATTAGTAAGCTTTATAGTTTTATATTTTATACATTGCCTTTTTTTTTTTTCCTTTGGTAAGTCTTCTCTTGGTTGGAGCAGAGAGCTTCCCGATTTAATTTCCTTCCCAGCCAATACTGGATGTTCTAAGCATCTTTGAAACCACACCTTTGGGGTGAGCACTCCTATAAATGGAGGAAAACACCCAAGTCCCTCCAGAATGACCTAGAAATGCTGCTCACCTCGGTTCCCCCTCGTTGCCGCCCAAGAGCAGCCGAGCCTAGAGTGATAAGGAGCACGCTGGCCTGGCCCACAGCGGATGGAGATAGGGATGCATCCCCATTCGTGCCATCTTGGTTTCCCCGATGGGGAATGAGGATGCTCCCCAACCCAGGATGACCCCGCCATCTCTGCCAGTGCCATAGTCACCACACCAGCAGGCATACTGACCAAATGTGGGGCTTTCCCATTCAGTGGGAAAAGTGATCCCTTACTTCCAGGGATCAGTGAAGTAAGATCTGAGACGGAGTCTACAAAACTGTTAGCAACCTGCCCTAGGTGTTTTGATATAGGTTTTTTATTGGCCAAGATATGGGACCCATACCAGGGCAGCTTGATAAAATTGCTTCAAGAGTTCAGCATATTTTGATTCTCAGCCAGTTGTGATTTTGCTCTCCAGGGACATTGGGCAACGTCTAGAGGTATGTTTGGTTGTCCCAGTGTGTGGGAGGCTACTGTCGCTGGGTGGGGAGCATCCTGGGATGTGGCTAAACATCCCACAATACGCAGGACAGTCTCCCACAAAAGTCACCTGCCGCAACGTGTCAGTAGTGCCAGGTATGACACCTGGGTGGTGGGGCGCCTGGGTGGCTCAGTCGGTGCAGCATCTGCCTTCGGCTCATGTCCTGATCTCAGGGTCCTGGGATCGAGCCCCGCGTCGGGCTCCCTGCTCAATGGGGAGTCTGCTTCTTCCCCTCTTTCTGCCTTCTACCTGCTTGTGCTCTCTCTCTCAAATCAATCAACCAATCAATCAATCAATCAAATCTCTAAAACAAAAGGCCCCTTGGGTTGTCTGAGCTGGAGGAGCGGCGAGGTGCCCGTCTATGAAACACTGTGACCTCAAAGCAAGGAAAGAAGGGAGAAATGTGTCAGTGAAAGCTCGAAGCCATTCTTTGTCCTTTAACTGTCACCCTGGGAGCTCCCTGCCACCGTCCCCAGGAGCAGGCGCCCACATCTAAGACTCTGTGAGAAGAGCCTTCGCTGCTGTGTGGGTCTCCGCCTTCACCAAGCATCAGCCAGGAAGAAGGTACTTTGAACAAACGCATTTTCCGAGTTTACCGAAGTGAACTATCTTAAGCATCATTTAAGAAAAACATAAGCTGGCATCATTCTATGATTTGTGTGTCCTTAGAGTGTGGACCACGGTGCGATGTCTGTAGTCTCATTGCCTGCGTTGATTTACCACATTCCGTACAGTGATGCTCTTGGGAAATGAAGTTGCTCTGAATTGAATGACTTACTCCCTCCTTTGCACCCCCCGCCCCCAAAGTGTAAATTCTGAGGTTTGTGCACTTTTTTTTTTGCGTGTCCCGCCACCTTCCATTGTAAATTGCCAGATCTGCTGTGGGTCTTCCTCTGGTTTCAGTCTCTCTCCTGGATTGCAGATGAGGCCTTCAAGGCAGCTCAGTTTTGTAAAATGCACAGATTAGCTTCGCTGTTATTCCAGATGCTTCCAAGTCGGTTATTTGCCACCGGACTTGCACCCTGCTTAGACGGTGGCACTTTGGGGAGGATCTTCAGGGGAGCCAAGGCACCAGTGTGTGAGTCGGTGAGTGGCCGACAGGTGCCTCACCTGTGCTCTACCTGCTGGTCCTCTTCCCGTGCGCCCATGTGATGCAGTCAGCCCTCCCCGTTGCCCACACGGAGCCAGTTGTCATTTGGGGTTTGTGGTAGGTTCCTGGCATCTGTGCTCCAGGCTGCGGGGTACCCCGCGTGCTCTTCCAGCCGAACCACACGGGCACGTCCGGCCTCCTGCTTGGACGCGGCATGCTGCGCACTTGCACAGGGCCCGCCGGCCGAAGCAAAGCCATGGTCACGCCCAGAACCCGTGGGGCTGGAGATGTCCTCTTCCCCCGGAGGGGTGAAGGACGGTGAGTGCCTGTAAACAGCAACACAATTGCAATTCCAGCTTCTCTTCATTCTGCAATTTAGGTGGGAAATGTCAGAGACGTTAAGTCCTGTCCACGGCCACGCGGGGAAACCCTGGCCTTGACGTGTCTCTGAGCGCCGAGGAAATACGGAGATGAAAGATGAGCATTTCCCTGGTAACCGTGACTGCAGCCAACCACACGCTTACCATTTGTTCTAATTTTGGTTAAGGAACACCAGGTTTTTCATGGATACGGAGGGGAAGGAAGGAATGAGTAATGTCTGGGCAATGAGTGCACCAGGCGCTCGCTGGGCCGTGGGGGGGGCCTCCTGGTCCAATAAGAAGCACAGTGGCAGAGGGAAGCTCCAGGGACGCCTTTCCAGCGTGGCTCCGCGTCCTCGCCCTGGGAGGCAAGGTGCCCAGGGCCCGCTGGCCCCGCCTGACGTTTTGTCCCCTGTAAACTGTGGGTGGCGACTGGATGACGGAGGGGCCCCTGGCCCCATCTGGCCACCAAGCTGAGGTGTGGATGTCAACGACCCCCAAAGTGACATTAGGCTGCCCTTTCCAGTAAGAGCTTTCACCAGGGCTTCGCGGGAATCTAGATGGAAGGTTCAGCCCACCTGCTGTCGCCATGGCCAGCGGCCCTTACAGATCCTTTCTTCCCTTTTGTCCTGGGGAGGCTCCTGTTGGGATGTGGGGCTGCTGGGTCGTCAGGCTGCGCATGTGGCTCCTCCGGGGCCCTCGGGCCTGGGCTGACCGGCTTGGCCCCAGTGCGAGGGGGGAAACCCCTCTGGCTCCTGTGGGCACAGCATCGGCTCCTGCGCTCAGCAGCGGGTTCTGTGGCCACCGCGTAAACTCAGCGGGTGCCAGCTCAACCCTTACACTTGACTTCTGTGTAGTTCTCACTAATCCGAACCAGCCAGTCGGCGAGCTGGTGTGCAGCTGATCCGGGAGCACCGGCTCTCCGGCCTTGGAGGGAAGCTGCAGGGCCTTCCTGACCGGGCAGTGGCTCCGGAGCTGGACTTAGGCTGCTCCGAGGGACGAGTCGGGCTCCAGCTGCGCCTCCAAACCAGCTGTGTGACCCTGAGGAGGTCACGTGACCGGCTCAGGCCTTTCTACAAAACAAGGATAAAAATGTGCTCCTGTCGTCTAGCCGTGGGGTGATGGATAGGGATCGAGGGGGCTGCTGATGCCCGTGACGCCGCCGAGCCCAGGGCCACCTGGGAAGCAGCGGCTCCGACCTCGGGCCTCGGGCGCTAGGCGGCCGACGGCCCTGCCGTCCCTCCACTCCTCCTAGGATGCCCGGCCATCTCCACCGAGCGAGCCACGGGTTTGTAGATGTCTGCGTCATTAGGAAACCTTGTGGAAGGCAACAGCGGGCCGGCGGCCGGCACACAGGGCCAAGGGGTGAACTCTGCTCCACCGCCACCCATGTGTTTGCCAGTCGCTTCTCGTGGAATGTGACCTCGGCCCAGGTCCCGTCTGAATGATCCCGGAGGCGACGCTCTGCTCTTGGGCTGCGGGGATGAGCTTCTCCTTGGCTCCGTTTCATTAAGCCAGGGAGCAAGTGCTTAGCCGCGTCTGCTGATGATCAAGCATCTCACCACCCCGCCCCCGTGCCCCCCACCCAGGCCCAACTAAAACTACCTGCCAGCCTAATGCCTTTGGGATGGCGACCAGGCTGGGAACGGGGCTCCCACTTTCCTGGCAATCCTATGCTGTGCTGGTCGGCGGAGCCAGCTCCGGGGCTGCGTACTCCCTGCCGCGGCTCAGCACGTTGCCCTCCTGCAGCACCCCCCTGCTCCCCCGCAGGCGCCTGCGCCCGGGAATCCTGGAAGGAGCCAAGACGGTGCCCCCCAGCCTCCCCCTCACCCCACCCGCCAGCACTCACGCTGCTTCTGCCTGAGGTTGGCGGATCGTCACTTACTGCTTCATCCTCTCCAGTGATTTGTTCCCTTTAGTTGAGCATCTACTGTGTGTTGGGCCCAGGCCTGACGCAGAGCAGAGCAGGCTGAGACCGCCGTGGCCTCGTGGTGCCAAAGGGCAATGCTGCATGGACCAGGGGCAAAGACGCCCCAGAGGACCCTGGGGCCAGAGGGGGACCCCTCTGCAGGGAAGGGGCGGGAGCTGCTCTCATGAGGCGACCGATGTTCAGGCTGGCCCCGGAAGGTCTCCGTGGAGAGGTCAGGGAGGAGCAGGTGCAGAGCGCAGGGGTGGGAGGAGCGAGTTCTGAGCAGAAGCGAGCACAGCACAGATGGCTGAAGGGTGAGAGGAGGCAGAGTGTCTTGCGGGGTCACGGGTGCACGATGACCTGGAGCAGCCCCAAGAAGCCACCAGAGGTTCTTAGCTGAAGAGAACCCCCTGGATTTCTTAATTTTTTTAAAAGTAGGCTCCACGCCCCGTGGGGCTGGAACTCACGACCCTGAGATCCAGACCTGAGCTGAGATCGGGAGCCGCCCAGGCGCCGAGCCGCTGTTTCTCGGGGGAACCGCCAGTACACGGCCCGCCAGCCGCCCGTCAGATCCCGGCTTTGGCGCGTTTTCCGTCACACAGCTGCACGCGTGGGCGGGGTGGGTCCCATCTTCTAGGAGGAAAGCGCAGAGCGACATTCGTGGGGTTTATGGGATCCCTGGCTGGGCGTCGCCCTCCGGGAGCTACCGCGGGCCTGTCCCTGTGCGTGTGGCGCGCGGCTCTGTGCGTCTCTGGGGTCCCCGCCAGCACGCTGCCCCGATGCCCCTGCCCCTGCGCTCCGCGGGCCCCGGCTCCCTCCCCCTGCCGGAGCGCGCCCCCGGCACTCAGCCACCGCTTGCCCACGATCTTATGCCATCTTCCACTTTTTCATTTCCTTCTGATCTGGAAAAAAAAATGAGTTGGAAAGCTGGTTCATGGTGTAGTTGACAGGAAGTCCGTTATCTGTCGTGTTCAGATAGGCCGTCCCGCAGTTATTTGAGCTCTAAGATTCTATCACCTAAATAAGGTCATTCCTGCTGGACGGATGATGCCGGCGGCGCAGGCCAGCGGAGCGAGGCGAGCGACACCCCAGGTGGGATCGCGGGCTTGGGGAGGCCGATAAGTCACCCCAATGGGAAGCAAAATTGCTCGCCGGAGCTCCCGCAAACGGGATGTGGGGGACGGCTGGCGGCCCGGCGCCGGTGGGGGCCGCAGCGGGGGCTCCTGCGCGCCAGCCTGTGCACCTGGGGCTCCAGGCCGCCGGCCGCAAGCCCTTCCCGCGCGTGGGCTTAGAGGCTGGTGGGAACGCAGGGTCCACCAAGGCCTCTCCCGAGGTCATTTCTCTGCATCTTTGAGGTGCCAGGGTAGCGCCTCGGGCCCCTGAGATGCATGTTCAGCTCCCGCGGAGGCCTCGTCCAGTCCTGACAGTGGGGAACCGGGAGCCCCGCGTGACGTCAGGGGTGTCACCTTCACTCTGGGGGGGGGGCTTTCGACTGGCTTTATTTTCAGGGTTGGCTTAGTTTCGGGGCCCGGCCTGGTGAGCCGCCCCTACCGTCTACATGCAGGACAGCTAGCGTGTGGGGCCCCGCTCACCGTCACGGACGCCGCCCGCGGCCAGCAGCCCCTCCGGGGCAGCCTTTGTTTCCAAGGACCCGCTGCATCTACTGTGTGCTTCTCTTTTTAAGGGAAACTCAGCCTTTTCTTTTACAATTTTTTTTTCTTAAAAAAGCAGAGCCTTTCCTGACCTCCGGGCCCGGGGTTTTGGTCGTCGCTGCCGCGCGCCGCTCCTGGCTCTGGCTGGGCCCGAGCGTCAGCTGCCAGGACGCACGAGCTTCGAGCCTGTCGGAGCAGGAGCTCAGCGGGCGAGCCAGGCGGATCTTTCTGGATCAAGAGTCGGTTCTGGCTTGTGCTAAATTCTGACCCTTCTTAGGGGACCGGGCTTAATCTTGGCTTCCCTTCTGTGAAGCCGAGATCACGATGCTCCTGGCTGGTTGTCATGGAGATGCAGCAGCGCTGGTCGGTAAATCACGGAGCGCGGAACCCACCGCGGGACCTTAATCCCCGCTTGCTCTGCCTCCCCACTCTGACCAAACGTGTCTGAGAACGACCCCTGGCCTCACCCCAGAGCCCGTGACCCGACCCGTCCCCCCCCACCAGGATTCCCCCCACCCCATGCCTCCCGGGTCGTGAGGCTGCTGCCTTCCGGTGCAGGGGCCCCTCGATGGGCATCGGGGTGCACGGGTATGGGAGCCCCAGCACAGCGGGCGTCTGAGAAATGGAATGTTTGGAAGGTCCGAGCGCTGCTGGGGGAGAAAGGAGCATTTCCTCACTGTTGTTGAAAATCTCGATAGAACACACACAATTACGGTAATAAAAATAGCGAGCACAAAGTGGGGGCTTGTCATATGTCAGCCACATGCCATGTGCTAAGTGCTTTAGATGCGGTATTTTATTTAGACTCCTCGATACTTTTTCTCATCCTTTTATATGTAAGGACACCGAGGTGCAGGGACGTTAGGCAGCGCGCCTCTGGAGCCGACCCTAAATTCGTCTGCCCTACCCCCCGCACCTGTACCGCAGGCTGTCGCTTACAGGCTGCTTAGGAGTCGCGGGGGAACGGCCTGCCTTCCTTAGGGCATTATTTTGTTTTAAAATCCTTCGACTTCACCTTCTGTGGGAAATGAGAAGTGGCGTTTTCTGTGTCTGGGCGAAGCACATGGTCCCTCCTGTTGTCTCTCACACCCGGGTCGGACCCTACAGGCTCTGGCCTTCCTCCCCTGTTCCCGACACGACACGGCTCCTCGTCGTGCGGGCTGGGGGGTGTGTACAGTGGGGTGAGTCACCCCCACCTCTCCGTCCCCCTCCCGCAGGACTGAGCCACGCGTGGGGACGAGCGCATTGAGCAGGACGGCCTGCGTCACCCCCGCTGGCTGAGCACCCTGGCCAGGTCGCCCGGGAGCAGCAGGATGGAGCTGCCGGCTGGGGCTGGGCTTGGTCCGGGTCAGGCCACGGACTTGCGGCCTCGCCATTGGTCGCCCGCCGGCACCCGCTCCTGGTGGGCAGCAGGCCGCTGTCCTGCTTTCACGGGAGCTGCGCACCCCACCCCGGGGAGGCCCTGGGGCCGCTCCCTCTGCACACACCGGCCTCCCGGATCGGGGCCCAGGTGCCGCCCGTCGGGTCTGGGCTGGTGGTCTGTGCTGTCCCCTCCCCATCCTCATTCCTGGCGTCCGGCAGTGAGGGCACGACCCTCACTGCAGCAGCCACTCCAGCTGCGACCCCGCAGCTGGTTCCAGGAGGCCGGGGTGCAGCATGTGGCGGGTAAACGTCGGGGTTGGGGTACGATCTTGCCGCGTGGTGAGTCCTTGAACGCCGCGTCAGTGGGAGCCCCCCATGCCCCCCCAGGTCTGGGCAGGCCGAGCCCATGGGACGTGCCTGCTTTCATCTCCCCTGCATTTGCTCATGTTTTCCCCCAGAGCTCGGGGGCACCAAGGGCCGATGAGGAGGAGGACCGGGCGCTGTGGGCAGGGCAGGGCTTTGCTCAGGCAGCTGGAGTGCCCCCCCCGTCTCCCCGGATCCCGGGGGCCCCCGGGGTTCTGTGTGCTGGGAACTTGCCCAGAGCTGCTTCTGGGAAGAGCTCTCCAGGCAGAAATTGGATTTGGTGGTTCTCTCCTGTCTGGAACGGAATCGCGGACGGCGGTGTCTGCAAGAGCAAGCATGCCCGTGTGGGCCCGGGATGACCATCCTCCTCCTCCTCTGCTGGCCTCACGCAGTCTGCTGCCATTCCGCAGGTTTCTGAGAAATGCTAATAAAATTGAATGAGTTCATCTTGGCTTCCAAGTGACTTTGAGGCCCCCAAACGGACTTACTGGCTCTGGTGTTGCGACGACTCCGGAGCTTTGGGAAGGCAGTTATGTCGGAGCCGGAGGCCCGTTGGCCAAAGAGCACTACGGAAGCGCTTGTTTGCGTTTTGCGGTTTGCTCCTTAGATGCCGCGGTAATGAAGTCAGCACTTCATTAGGCTCATTGCAGAAAACTTCGTTCCCTACAATCATTTCCCTGTGAGTATGAGGTGACCCCGTCAGGCCCCTGCCCTCCCCGGCCCCTGCCCGGGGCGGCCGCTGTGCCCGAAGGGCCGGGAGGCGCAGGGGCAGCACACGGGTACGGCGGCCTGTAGACACGTGCCCTGCGAGGTGGGAGGGCCAGCGAGCAGCTGCGGGGAGACACGGGGCCCTGAGCCTGGGGATGCAGGACACCCAGAGCCTGTCCAGGGAGCGACGAGCCGTCCAGGTGGGGAGACAGTCGGCTCGTGAAGGGAGACGGAGCACGGGAGCCAAGGAGCCGGGCGCCAGTCCCCCGTAGTGACCTTCAGTGCCACTTGGGAACTGCCCGCCTTGGTGGGTGACGGAGATGGCGACCCTGCCGACGTTTGTCAAGCGCCACTCTTCTTCCAAGAATTTGGCTACGTCAAGCCACTTAATGCCGTCCCCGAAGAGGAGGGGACAGACACGGACGGTGGCTCGCTCCTGGTCGCACGGACAGGGAGGACTTGGCATGTGATGCCCAGCGTCCTGTCCCCAGGGCCTGCTCGTGCGTCAGTGAGGCATGGCTGCCCCGACGGGCTAACGGGAGCCTTCTGCAAGGGCGTGTCCTGGTCCTCATTCCTGCAAGCCCTCCAGGCACGGGTGGTTCCCTTCCCACGTGCGAGTCCGTGCTAACACTCACTTAGGACGCATGGGGGGGAGGAGCTGGGGTGCGGCCAGGGTGGGGAGCCCCGGGGGGGTGGGGTCTTCTGGGAGCGGCTTCTGGATGAAGGGCGAAGGGGCCGGGAGCCCAGGGCGTCGTCACAACGAACCCGCAGAGCTCGGAGCAGAGCTGCTGGGGGAACAGGGGACAGGGGGGCCAAATGGTCCTCAGAGTCGCTGTGGCCCATCCCAGGGGAGACGATGCCCTTGCCCCTGGAGCTCCTGTGTGCCCTTACCCTCCGGTGTCCCGCCTCCCCTCCTGTGCTTTGCCTCAACAGCCAGCGCCCGCTGCCTCCCTGTTTCAGACGCCTGTCCTGGGGCCACCGGAGCCTGCTGTCGCTGCCTGCTGGGATGCAGAGCTGAAGGTTCTTGACCTTTCTACCCTGTGTCCTGCAGGCTTCCCGTCCCCGGAGTGGCCGCGTGGAAGCCCACCTCTGTGCCTCGTGGGAGCCTCGATGTGCCTTCCCTGGAGCATCCTCCTGCCCCCTGAGGGGCCTTCCCAGAGCCCCCAGGCGTGGCCCCACCCTCCTGCCCCACACGGATTTCCTCAGGGAGCACCTCATGCACCCGGCACCTGCACACGGACCTCTGCTCCACAGCCCACCCAGGACCATCTGGGCCCTCGGAAGCTGCTCGGAAGCACTGGGGGGCGGGGGGTCAGATGAAGAAATCAACAGATGAACCAGATGCTTTCTGGTTGTCCAAAGAGCTACCTGTGGGGTGGAGCGACGTCGCACCACCTTGCCTTCTGGACCTGGCTGGAGAGGTGAGTGCACAGCTCCAGGTGGGGGTGGGGACGCTCTCCTGACCACCGTCCTGCCAGCTGGTCTCAAACCCCAGGGGCAGGGAGCGGCTGCTGCAGGCAGACGGGTTTGGGAAACAAGGCACCCTATGTTCTTCTTCACATAGTCCCAAATAGTGAGTCTTTGAGTATAAAACTCGGATCGGGATTGTATTATGAAATATAGATGCTTTAAAAAAAATGTGTCGTCTCTCACACATATTTGGTGTCGGGAACCTTTCTTCACCTGACGCCGATGAATGGGCATCGTAAGTGGTCGTCCACGTAAAGCATCCCACGAAAGCCTGTTTGTGGACAGACCCTCTGGGTGCAGGAGGGAGACTGGGGTTGGTGTCTGCTGTCAGGGGGACTCACGCCAGGGCCGCTGCAGGGACTTTCGGAGCATCCTCTGCAGGTAAAGTCGTTTTTAGCAAGAGAATTATGACAAATTCATTTTCCATTAAACAACTGAACTGTGTAATTGTTACAGATTATACTTTTTTTTTTTTTTTTTGCAACAGGACAGGGCATAGTTGGAAATTAAGCAGATTCTATGAACGACCAAACCTAATGAATCCTGCAAAGATTGAGCTGTAAGTGGCAACGTCTGGGATTGTAGCACGCTGCGTGTCAGCGAGCGAACAGTGTTAGGGTATTAATTATGGAACCGTGGGCAGAATGTGGGGCAGAGAAGTGACCGGGCCTCTGCGGCAGCGTGATGTCACCCCGGAGCTCCGGGCTCGGCCACCTGCGAGCTGCGGCAGAGACGGATGAGCGGGGCTGCTGCGGGTCAGACTCCTGCTAATGGACCAGGGCTGGCTCCCAGGTCCCAGGCGCTGCTCCTGGAGCTGACTCTCCCGCTGTCCCCAGGATGCTGTAAGGACGAAGGGCAGCCTTGGACCACACGGACCGCTGCGTAGCGGATCCCGCCAGTGCGTTATGCCTGGTCCCGAGCACCCCCACAGGAAGGCTCAGCAGGAAGCCAGACAGGCGCCCACCCCAGAGAGCTCCCGAGCTAGCGGGGAGGCAGGTGTGCGAGGAACAGCTCCTGGAACCACGGGATGGCTCTGTGGGGGACTTGAGGTGGCAGGTGGAAGGCGCGGAGTGGGTGGCACTGAGTGGGCGCAGGCCCCAGCGACAGAGGCCAGACCCAACGGCAGGTCCGCTCAGCCCCACGCCCACGCTCCTTACCCTGCTGTCTCCTCCGCACCTGCACGTCACCCGTCACCGTCAGAGGACCCCGTGACTCTCGTTAAGTGTTGGGTGACAAGGTGTGTGAGTCCACGAATGAGTGAGTGAATGAATTTGGAAAGCGTGGCTGTGCTTCTCAGCAGAATTTCTAAGCTACGCGGCGGCCAAGATTCCCATAGTGGTGAAGGGCACTTGCTGTGTGCAGAGCCCCGCCCCCCAGGTGCCCGCGGCCCCACGCTGCTCCCGCGGGGGCCGCTGAAGAGGGAGGCAGGGAGGCTTGTGCCCCCGGTCGGGAAGTGCCCCGTGGGACTGAACCCCGGGCCCCTGGGGGGTCCCCAGGCAGATTCTGATGTTGGTCCGGGTCAGGTTGCCTCCTCTGTGAGCCTCCAGCCAGGCGGCCCCCGTGCAAACTCGGCAGTGCCCCCGGGCGCCGCTCGTCCACATGAACCACCTCCGGTTGACACGCTCCGCCTCAGAGAGCCCGCACACCTACCCTCTGAGCGCACGCCCCCGCTGCCAGGCCCTGCCCCCTCCCCGTCTTTCCCACGCCTTTCTTCCTGCGACGTTTCCCGGAACGAAAGCTGCGGCCCAGCACCGGCCTTCTGCACGTCTCCAGAGCACAGGGGCTTCCGTGGACCTTCTCAGAAAAAAACTGCCGTAAAATAAAGCAACACTCGCGTGTCCTGGGCATCCTCGGGCCAGAGTCTACTTTGATACCACGCAGGCCTATGTTAAGAAGAATAAAAAGCTTCTGTAAAATAGGAAAACAACAATTTCGAAGGAAACAAGAGCATTTGGCAAAAACCTGTGATCCGAAGCACAATGCCCTGGCCTTGTCTCACAGGTGAGGAGGGAGGGCACGTGCCTGTTCCATCATTTATTATTTTGTCCTGACGCCCTCATGGGGCTCTCACTGTTTTCAGACCTACGAGGCCTGCGTGGCCGTCTCAAGGGGGCCGGGGCAGGGAGGGAGATGTGAAGACTCGGGGTGGGAGGGGTGCGGGTCCGACAGCGGGAGCCCCGGGGCCAAAGTTGAAGGTGCTGCTGGCACTTGGAAACACCCCCAGGGAAGAGGACTTTGTTCCCAGCTGCACCCTCCCCGCACTCCCCCCGCAGGGAGCCCCAGGAAGCCTGCTGGTCACCAGGGGCCACGCAGCCTCTCCGTGCAGGCAGGTCACCCCTGCGGCCAGCAGTAAATTCCATCCTAGCTTTCGTGCATCCGACTCCAAATCCCAAACCCCTGTCGTCCACACGCTGTTAGGGGTTCGGTCCTCCTGCTCCCTCCCTCAGTACCCACACCTGCCCGTGTCGGCCCCGGGCCGCTTCTGGGAGATGACAGCTGACGGGCAGCGCCTGGGAGCCCCATAGTGCCTGACGGAGCGTGGATGCCTCGTGCCTGGGCTGCAAAGTTTCTGGGGTCAGTGAGCGCCAGGTGCTGCAGGGCTGCTGCGGGTGTGAGGTTCTGCGGACGTCTGTGGTCCATCCTGGGGCTCCCGTGGTCCATCCTGGGGCTCCCAGGGTCCTGTCCTGGGGCTCCCAGGTCCATCCTGGGGCTCCCGAGGTCCCATCCTGGGGCTCCCAGGGTCCCGTCCTGGGACTCCTGTGGTCCCATCCCAGGCTCTCAGGGTCCTGTCCCGGGCTCCCAGCGTCCCATCCTGGTGGAGCGTCGCGGGGCCAGTGCCTTCCCTCCTCTGATCCCAGGTTCCTGGGCAGGACGGTGAGGACCGTTGGGGTGTCGAGCGGAACACGGACAAAGTGCTTCACGGTAACCTCCCTCTGGAGCACCTGGCAAGCGCTGCCGCCCGCCGGGGCTGTGGGGACAGGAGGCGGGCGCGTCCTCCAGGAGCCGCAGCCCGGAGCCTGCAGCGGAAAGTCCGACCCCCGTGGTTTGAGGAGTGGCGGGGAGGCCCGGAGGGCGCGTGGCCGGGCCGGGGCAGCGAGCCGAGCTGTGCAGGGTCCCCGTCTAGCCCGGGGGTGGGGTGCACAGGCACCCCGCGGCCTAAGAGGCCTAGATGCCACTTTGGCTTTGGGTGCTTGAATCCAGCTGAGGCCTGTAGGGGCTTTGGGGAAAACGGAGCGGCCCTCTCCCTCTCGGGTGGAGACGTCTCCTTGGGCTCTTGTTGTTGAGACGTCGGAGGACAAGGGAGGAGAGAGTAGGGAGAGGAGGCAGCTCCCCGCTGGCCCTGAGGGGGGCAGGGGCCTTGGGCCACAGGCGCGCTCCCCAGCGGGCGGCTTAGTTCCTGCTCCCCGCTCCGTGCTGCTGGGCTCCCGCCTCCAGCCAGGCTCCGTCGGGCTCCTTCCCTGTCCGCTGCCACCCCCGGCTGGGTCCCCGGGCCAGGAGGGGGAGAGATGGGCCCGTGACCCGGGGACCTGCCCCTGCCCTGGGGCCTGTCGGCCGCTCCCCTCCTTCCTGCTGCACGGCCTCACCCGCGTGCCCGTGGTGCCGGCAGCAGGTCCACGGAAGGAGACGACTGGATGCCTCACACCCATTTCACAGATAGAGAAAGTGAGATTCAAAGAGATGTAGTTTGTCCTGTTCTTCCAACAAAGAAAATGGTGGAGCCGGGACTCCGCTGAGCCCCCGCTCGAGCCCCTGGCGCTGCGTGCTTCCTCCCCTAATCCCGCAAGGAGCCGTGGGCTGCTTGGCATTTCATCGTATCACGTGCAGACCTGGCCTCTGCTGCGGGGTACGCACACATCACCCCGAGAGCCATCGGAAGCTCCTGTTATACCGAAATAACGAGACATTTCCATCAACCTGTATTTGAGGCTGCCCTCTACTTGCAGGAGAAAGAGACACATCATGTGAGCACGAATTAATCTCGGGTCCCAGATCAGTCTGGAGCAGCGTCAGCTTCTGGGGTTGGGCGAACCCCGTTCTCTGCGCCGCTGGACGTCCGGGAGCAGGGATGCGCGGGACACGGGCCCGAACCCGGAGAGACGCTCTGGCGGCGGGTGTGCAGCTCCGCCGCTCTGGAACCATCAGTGCGCCGCGGGGAGATGGTTTATAAGCAGAAACTGGCAAAATGATAATTCAGTTCCCGGAGCATCACCGCCCCCCCCGGATGCACCCAGACTTCAAATGAGCCGGGGTGACCGCGGGAGTGTTTCCTTTCCCGGGATGCCAGAGAATCAGAGCCTGGGATAACGCAGACCCACGTGTCAACCCTTGAATTTCGGTCATGTACAAACAGTGACCTTTTAAATCCATATTCATTCCTGTGTGTTTTGGGGGAGATTGTGCTGGATGCTCAGAAGGGGGAGGGACTAGTCAAACACGGGCCTGGCTTCAGGGAGATAAAAGAGTTTTAAATGCTAAGAGCAAGGGCAGGATCTGGTCCCTGGACGTTGCTGGGCTGCGAGGCCCTGACCATGCCCGCGAGGAAGCCCTCGGGGGAGGGAGAAGCCTGGGGAGGAGGGCAGGAGGCCCCGGAGGACGCAGGGACAGAGCTCAGCAGTGGAGGCGGAGTGAGCAAGCACAGCGCGGGCATGTGTGCACGCGTGTGTGCACCGGGTACATAGGCAAAGGTGTGTATGTGCAAACGTGCATACGTGTGTGCATATGGCAAATGTGCGTGTGCAGATGTGCGACGGCGTGCGCCAGCGTGCCAGTGCGTGCGTGTGCGTGCATGGGCACACGCGTGTGAGGAGCAGTGGGGAGGGTCTCTGGGAGCTCTCGGGGCCCGGCCCACGTCAGACCCCAGGGACGCAGCTGGGCGTCCACATCGCCTGGTGTCCTGCACTAGGGCCGAGCGTGTTCATGCGTGTCCTTGAGGGGGAGCGGGCGGGCTGGGCAGCCGCGAGGAGGAAGTGGGTCACGAGCACGGGGCGCTCCACGAGCACGGGCTTCCTTCCACTCGCCGCGGGACCCTGCTGGGGGTTTTGGGCAACGAGGCGAGCGTGATCGTGTTCCGGGCCTGCCGGCCTCACGGCGCTGCTTCCCGGGTCTCCCCGGAGGTCAGCGCCTGGGTCTCCCGTCTCTTGGGACCGAGGCCCGGGCGGCGTCCTTTCCCGGCCTGGTGCCGCCCGTGTCGCTGCAGCCAGCGCGCCTCTCCCAGTGGGCCCCTGTCTCCAGTTCCGCCCAGTTGGAGCCCTGATTTATGAGAGCCGCTAATTAGAGGCCCGATTCCCAGTGTTGTGGACCTGGCTGCGAGCCAGGCTCCGGGGGCTCAGACTCACCCCGAGAAGTGATGGGGAGACCGGGGCTGCCCCGGGGGGGAGGACCACAGGCCCACGGCTGCCAGCCTCCGCCCCTTCCCGCCCGCCAGCCGCCTGCGCACCCGCTCGCCCAGGCCCCCCCCCTCCTCTCCGCCCTCCCCGGCCTCAGGTCCCCGCGTCCTTGGCGTAGGGGTGAGGATGGAGGGCTTCTCGGCACGGAGACAGCGATGTGGGGGGTCCCTCAGGAAAGACGTGGGGATGGCTGCCTCCGCCCCGGGGACCCTGGGCCCTTGGGGGCTCACCTCGGCTGCTTCCTGGCACCGTCCAGAAAGCTCCCAGCCCCCAATCCCCAGGCTGCACCAGGCCCCGGCGCATCAGGATCTCGGGTGGGAACCCCGTGCCCAGGAGGTGATTACAATGAGCACGGCCGCCTGACAGGGCGGGTCTCTATCCACCCCGGGCAGGTGGTGGGGGAGAGGCTGCCCAGGGACCCCTAGCATCGGCTTGGCCTGTCATACCCTAAGCCACCTGCCCCTTTGCTGAGATTTTAGGGGGCTCAGAAGACCATCCTATCAGCCTTCCTGGAGGTGGAAATTTTCTCCCTTCATTCATTCACTCACTCATTCCACACAGAGTCTAGGACAGACCACCTGTCACCTGCTGCGGGACTCTGAACACCCAAAACGGTGGAGACACGTCCCTGCAGACGGGGGGGGGGGCAGATGCACGAGCCTGTGATCCCAGCCGAGGGGCTGTGCTGGGCAGGGTGGGCGTGGGGGGGGCGGTACCTGGGGGGAGGGACGGAGGGGAGCTGGCCCTGCACGGGCTCTGCTGCTGCTTGCAGCCCGACCTCCCAGCCTGCCCCACAGAAGCACGACCCTTAGGTGACGGGCTGGACGTGCAAGGACGAGGCCAGGCACAGGTGTGGACAGGAGCAGGACAGGACCCCGGCTGAGCTACGTCGTGTGCAAAGCTGACAGGGTGCAGGGGAGCGTCACTTCTGTGCAGCAGAGGCCGAGAGCAGGGACCTGTGCTGGGTGGGGGAGGGTCGAGTGGGGCCACACCCCCAGGAGGACCAGCCCCACGGGCCAGGAGCACTGTCCCAGGCCTCCCCTAACTCATCAAGTGTCCTTACAACAGCTGCAGCAGCTGTTCCCAGATGGGGAAACTGAGGCCCAGGAGAGCACGTAACCTGTCTCGGGTCACATATCTACCTAAGCCATGGGGTGGGAAACAGTCTGGGGGTCCCATAGCAGCCTCCCAGATGCCAGGCAGGGAGAGCCCCCACCCAGAAGGACCTCTGACCCTGGGCCACCTCGCCTGGGAAACAGGGCCTGGCCATGGGCTGGGTCGGAGAGGACAGGGCGCGTCCCCAGAGGCCTGGGCCCCGCACAGGAGCGGGCAGTGCGTCTCTGGAGTGGGGCTGTGGAGCGTGGAGGGTCTGGGGCGCCCCTGAGAACCGGGGAGCATCCTCGGGGCCCTGCAGGTGAGCGCCCACTGCCTGCGGGGAATCCCTGCGCTCTGCCGGACCCGGGACAGAGTGGCCGTGTGGGGGACGGGGCTGCCGGGGGCTCAGAGGCAGCAAAGGGATGTGGGTGGCCGACGACTGGGGGACTGCCCGCCCCAGGCGCCGACCCGCCGGTCACACAAGGCAGGAGCGTCCCGGGAGGTGGCGCCCAGGGCCGGGAGCCTGCTGGGGGCACAGGGCATCTGGAGCCCCCTCCCCAGGCGGCACCCTCGGAGGCCTGCTTGCAAATGGGATTCATGTGCCCCCCCCACCCCGAAAACGATCCCAGATGTTTGTGCAAAGCCTCGTGCCGGAACCTGTACCGTGCCGGGCAGTGGGAAGGGGCCGCGCCCCTCGGCTGCTGGGCTGAGCTGGGTGTAGCTGAGAGGAAGCCCTCCCTCCACTTCTAGAACATACCAGCTTTGGAAGACCCCTCTGCAGGAGGTTCTGGGCGGAGCTGAGCAGCCTCCCGTCCCCGCGTCCCCGTGTCCCCGCATCCCCGTGTCCCCGTGTCCCCGTGGCGTGAGGTCAAGGGAAGGTCTTCGAGTAGCCCCCGGAGCTCTGAGAAGTAGGCATCTGGGCCACTCAGACCCTGGAGTGGCGATGGTGGCCCCTGCACGCCCAGCCCGGGGCGCCTCTGGCAGCTGGACTCCAGCACAGGTGCGCCGGGGACCCTTGGGCGACGGAGGGCCACACCCGGGGGGAGCCCGCAGGCCAGCAGGGACCCCTGGGTGCTCGTCGCGTGGCTGGCGGGCAGCCTGGCTCTCAAGCAGCAGAGATCCGTCCCCAAGGGCCACCTCGAGGCCCCCGAGCCGCGTCAGCACACGGGGCTGCCCGCTGGGGGAGCGCGGTCCTGTTACGAGGTGCCCGCCTCCCTCACCCGCCTCCCTGCGGCTCCTCTCCCTCGTTTCTCATGCCCGGAGGAGGAGCAGGAGTGCAGGAGCGTGCAGGGCGCCAGGGGAGACGGTCTGTGCTGTGGGCGCCATGGCCTTGTCTCTTTTCTCCCCACGCCCCCCCATCATGCTGTCCCCAGAGGTCCCCACGTTGTCTCCTTGCTCTCAAAGGCTCCGGCCGGCCCCACGGCTGGCCCCACAGCCGGCCCCACATCCTTCACTGTATGCGGCAATTCCGCTCGGCCCCGACCTTATGTAAACCACCCGCCCTGCCCCTTGGGGAGTGATGAGAGCGCGGCGACCAGGACACAGCAGGCGCACCTAGAACGGGGGCACAGCTGTCCTGGTAACGCCATCCCCTCGCTGGCCGGCGGGAGCCTGAGTGTCCCCGGGACCCCACCCTGTGCACCTGCCGCTGGCCCAGCTTATGCGCGGCCCCCACGGAGCCGGTGGGGGGACCAGCAGGTGGCATTTGTGGCCGCCTGTGCATGCAGGTGTGACCACTGTGCTGGGTGCTGCTGCCTGGGGCAGGGGGCAGGGGATGATCCCTCCAAAACCCTTCAGGATCTTTCTGCTGTTTCTGTACCTCACATGCGCTGAGCACCACAACGTCAAGTCCCCGGAGGAAGGCGGACAGAGCCGGAGGGAGGGCTCCCCGAGGGAGGCTGGCTCCCCACCGCTCGGTGCCCGGGGTCCCGGGCCGACATTTGGGCCTGTCCTCTGTCCCCGCAGCTGACCTACCTCCAGGGCTAGGAGGGCAATGGGGGGCTCCCCGAAATGGCGCTCCCCTCTTAACACTACACCCCCCACCGAGGGCTCCAGGCCCTCCAGCAGGTGACTGTGGTCCTCGCCTCACCGACCCCAGGCTGCACCTCACCTCCTGACGCCCAGAAACCCCGACTCAGGCTACACCTCACCTCCTGATGCCCAGACACCCCGACCCCAGGCTGCACCTCACCTCCTGATGCCCAGACACCCTGACCTCAGGCTACACCTCACCTCCTGATGCCCAGACACCCCGACCCCAGGCTGCACCTCACCTCCTGATGCCCAGACACCCCAACCCCAGCCTGCACCTCACCTCCTGATGCCCAGACACCCCGACCCCAGGCTGCACCTCACCTCCTGATGCCCAGACACCCCCACCCCAGCCTGCACCTCACCTCCTGATGCCCAGACACCCTGACCTCAGGCTACACCTCACCTCCTGACGCCCAGATCCCCCGACCTCAGCATGTACCACCTCCAGCCCCCCACTGTGCACCCATGGACACCCAGGCTTGGAAGGACAGGGCATGTGTGGTGACATGTAGTCTTAGATGGTGATCCCCTCCATTCTGGGGACCCAGACATTCACGGCCCTGGCCACCGAAGGCTCCTGCCCCCCCCCTTTCCCTGGGGTCTATGGCCGGCAGACCCAGGGGCACACTGCTTGGTGTGTCCTGTCTGCACTTGGTGTGCCCTGGTGTGCACTGTCTCTGGGCTCCCCTCGCTGTGCCTGGCAGGGCCCTCACAGTGGCTCCCCTTGATGGGGAGGTCGGGGGGGGCAGACAGCAGAGGCTGGCTCCCTTCCAGGATTTGTGGCCTCCTCAGGTGTCACCCGTCTGCTGCACTGGCTGGCTTCCCCGGGCCGGCATCGTCGGGGGGGGGGGTCTGGGAGTTGGGATGAGGGCGCCACCACGCAGAGCCAGCATTCCTGCAGCCTGTTTCCTGACCCGATCTCCTAAGTCAGGGAGGGCCTCCGTTTTGCCAGACGTCGCCCGTCCTGAGACAGGGGCAATCTGCAGACCAGACCCCAGAGGGTGGGCCGAGGGGCCACTGTCCTGGAGCCCCGGGACCTACTTCCCGATCGGACGTTTCGGCCCCTGCGGCTGATGAACACTCTCAGCCTCCTGTATGGTCCGGGTCGGGTTTTCTCCCTCCAGCAGCCTGAGGAGCGGCCCCCAAGGTTACGAGGCCCAAGCCTAAGACCTGTAAATGTTGCTTCATAAGGAAAAGGGTGTTTGCAGATGCGGTGAAGCTACAGGTGAGGAAGAGGAGGTCCACTTTTCAGGGCGAGCCCTGCACACGCTCGGTGTCCTCGTGCAAGGAGCAGAGGGAGGTGGGCCACGCAGAGGGCATGGCCGTGTGCAGACGGGCGGAGACCGGGCGATGCAGCCGTGAGCCAGGCACTGCCAGAGCCACAGGAGCATCGGGAGAGAGCGCAGTGCCGCCCCCCAGACTTCAGCCTGAGGGTCCCCGGAGCTCAGAGAGCAAATGTCGGCCGCGTGAGGTGGCCAGGCCTGTGGCTGGCTGTTACACTTGCTGCAGGGAATGAGTCAGCTCCCTTAGCAAGCTTTCACCCGCCACACGGCTCTAAACGGTGACCCCTGGCTCCCGGCACCACCCCGCAGGCTTCCCAGCCAGGCTCTGCGTGTGGTGGTCTGTGCACTGAGCCCCCGCACATGCACACATTGCACCCTGGGGACAGCCCTGGGGGAGGAACCAGAAGGAAAGTGTCAGCGCTTTACATCAGGTCGGAGGAGACGGCTCTCTGACAGGCCCCAATCCAAGGGCAGCAAGGAGGGAGGGGAGCCCTGGGGCCGAGGGTGGGGGGGCAGAGAGAATGACACGTGCAGGCTCGGGAGAGGGCTTCACGGAGTCTTTGAGGCCAGTGCATGGCTGATGTGTGTGCATGAGGGGAGGCCATCGAGGGGGTGGGTGAGGTCCCTGAGCATGGTGTGAGCAAGTGGGGGTGTGGTGTGAGCAGGGGGGTGTGGTGTGAGCAGAGGAGGGGTGGTGTGAGCGGGGGGGTGTGGTGTGAGCAGAGGAGGGGTGTGGTGTGAGCAGGGGGGTGTGGTGTGAGCAGAGGAGGGGTGGTGTGAGCAGGGGGGTGTGGTGTGAGCAGAGGAGGGGTGGTATGAGCGGGGGGGTGTGGTGTGAGCAGAGGAGGGGTGTGGTGTGAGCAGGGGGGGTGTGGTGTGAGCAGGGGGAGGCGTGCCAACGTCATTAGTGGGGTCCCTGTCTCCTGGGGAGCCCGGCAGGAAGGGATGACAGGCTGGGGCAGGAGTGACCCAGGGCTCGGACGAGCTGGTGTGGGGGCCGGGGGCTGGGTGTGTGGGAACCCAGGACCCACAGCGACCCTGTGGGCCCTGACCAGAGACATTAGTAGGGTAGGTTCGTCTCTTACTAAGATGAGCGACATTCGCAGGGACAGTAGATGCTCCAGAAGCTTCCCTGCCACGTAGGCGAGGCCCCGTCTCTGCAGCCTCTGCACCCAGTAGTGACGCACACGAGTTACCACGTCTCATGGGTCGGTTTTCCGGGGGGACGTGTCTCAGCGCGGGTCCCACGTGGTGAGGGGAGCCGGGACGACGACTCGCTCCGGAGCCACAGGGCAGCTGCAGGGGTGTGGCCGCGCCGGGCTGCCACGGGCAGGGGCACAGAGCCGGGAGCCCGGGTGCCTGTTGTTCTCTACGGGCGCCTCGGGGCCGGTGTGGGCGCAGCTGGGCCTTCGAAGGGGCCGGGCTTCTCCTCGGGGATCTGGGCCACCTGTGGTGTGTCATGCATATGGGGACAGTGCGTCAGGAGGGGACAAGCACCTGGCGTTGGCGCAGAGGCTCCCGCGAGGCCCCCGTGCCTGCCAAGGGTCCTACCGTGCCCGGCACCTACTTCCAAGAGGACCCGACGGCTCCTCCCTGCCTGGCCCGTCCTCTGTCGTTTAGAGAAGCCACAGCCTCCAAAGGCCGCCTGTTCCCTCCCCGGGGTGGGGGGGGATCTTTCCACGGATGGAGCTGCCGGGGAGGAGCCCAGGCCCCCAGCTTCCTGGACCCCCGGCGTGGGGTGGCCTTGCTCCCCGGGCGGGCAGGCAGGTGCCTCCTGACACACGTCACTGTGCGCAGGGCGGTCGGGCCCTTGTTGCCGCCCTGCAGGACGCCCTCCCCGAACCTCCTGCCTTCGTGGGATCCGCTGGCCCTGCGTGTGTTTCAGGTGCTGGCCGGCCCCGTGTTGGTGCCAAAGTCCCGATCCTGGCCGCGTGCCCTGGGACCCGTGCTGCCCGGGCCGTGTCCTGGGGCCTGGCGTCCCAGCTCCGGGGGGTGGCGATGCACGCGGGCAGACCTGTCACCCCCGCGACCTGTATCGTACCAGGAGACGTGTGTGTGCAGACGGAGCCGACACCCAGCAGCCGGGGCATCCCAGCTGCCGAGGGTCCCGGCCGGGACGTGCAGACGCTCTGGGCTCCGACGTGACGGAGCCCCCGAGTCTGTCTGGGGTCGAGTCGCCATCTGAAGCCTCAGTTTCTTGATCTGTAAAACAGGAAGATTAAAACAAGTCCAGTTTCTCCAGGTAAGGGTTGTGTGCAAGGGGCTGACCCCGGACGGGCAGGCTCCAGACACCCCCGGGTGGGCAGGCTGTGGGCACCCATATGGGCAGGCTCCAGACACCCCCAGGCGGGCAGGCTCTAGGCACCCCCTGGTGGGCAGGCTGTGGGCATCCCGGGGTGGGCAGGCTCAGACACCCCGGGGTGGGCCGGCCGCGGGCACTCCGTAGATGCTGAGTCACGGGCCATGCCATGAGCAGGTGCGTCACCGGCAGCGTTGCAGAGGAGCAGGTTCTGGACTGGGAGGCGGGTGTAGATGCTCCTGAGACCCATTCGAGAGCCTTCTGAGGTCGTGGCCCCGTAGGCGGGCAGCAGCTCCAGCGTCACATGTGTCCCCTGCTAGAGGGCAAGGGGCAGTGGCTGCCAAGGGCCGGAGCAGTGGCCTGGAACCCAGGCCCGGGCCCGAGCTGGTGGTGTTCACAGTCACTGCAGGGACGGCCCCAGGTGGACGTGCGGCCACGGGCCTTCCCGAGACGGTGCCAGGGCCACGCTCTCCCTGGGTCTTCCCCCTCCTGCGGCCCCTGCCAGCCACACGCCCACCGATGGGGTCCTGGGGACGGACGGTGTGGCTGGGGTCCTCCTCAGGCCTTGTTGGGGGACACGCTCTTCCCTGCAGTCCCTGAGGCAGTGCGTGTGGCCTCGCTGCGCTCGTCCCCCTTGGGGCTCCCCCTTTCCCGGGGTGGGGGGGGTCATCGAAGGGCACAGGTGTGGCCCGTCCCAGCCGGCTGGTGTTCCCCAGGCCGGTGATTCCGACGTGAGGGGAGGACCGGCCGAGCGGCAGGCGGGAGACTCCAGAGACGGTGCTGCCTCCCCGTCCGACTGCGATTCGCGCTGCACAAGGCACAGATGCACCCCCGGGGCTGTGTCGGGACGGGGACAGGCCGGGGACCCTCCTCTGACACTGACAGTCGGTAGGAGGCAGCGGGCTCGGAGCTCATAGCCCCCCCTTGGTAAGCGCAGGCCTGCGGCTGGGGGAGGCCGGCGTCGGCCAGGAGCACCCGAGGCCCGGGCCGGCGCTGCAGGACAGGCTTGTGCGGCCCCTGCCAGGGGGACGTGGATCTGATAAATGGCCCGGGCCTCGCTGACAAATAGGTCAATGTATCACGTGGCCACTATTGTCATTCTCGGGGTGGCAGGGAAGCTGGAGGAGGCCTCCCGGGCCCTTGGCTTTGATCGTCACAGGGACCGGCCTGCCTCCCGCGAGGTGACCACTGCCCCACGTTCCTGGAAGTCGCGCTCAGTCCCCCGATCCAGGAGGGCCTCGGGGACGGGGGGTCCTCCGGGACACCCACCGTGTGGCTCCATGGATGTCACCAAGAGGTCCCCCCCGGGGGGCCACGGTCTGTCTGCAGGACCTTCAGGGGCAGGTATCCTGGGCCCTGGGGGCGACCAGTGTCCCGGCCCCCACACTGCTGGCTCAGAGCGAGCCAGACCCGCTTACCCCGCCTGGCAGGTGGAGCCTGGCCGCCACCCCACGGGGGCCCAAGGGCCCTCCACCCCCGACCCAGACCCCGGCCTCGGGGGGGCTCTTCAAGGTCCAGGTGTGGCCTGGCCCAGGTGTGCTGACCGCCCACCCCCACCCAAGTGGTCTAGGGCTCTCTCCCAGGTCTCGCCCATCCCATAAACACTCCAAGCCCACGACCCTGTGGACAGAGCCCCAGGGGACCCACCCCTTCCTGTCCCACCTCCCGCTCAGCTTCACTCCCCTGAATCCCCCTCCCCCCGCCCCCGGGTTCTCTAACCCCTGACCTGGCCTTCAAGGAGGACACTTGAGTCAGCGTTCAGGGCTTGGTACCTCCAGGGGGAACCAGAAACCCCAGCCCCAGCTGTCAAGCCAGTGGCTTAACCACTCCGTGGCGACATTAACCCTTCCATGGGGGCGCCTGGGGACTCTCTGCAGAGCACCCGCTTTGAGCCAGGCACCAGGGCGGAGGCCAGGCGTGGGGGGACAAAGGTGTCGTTCGTGCCCTCAGAGGCCCGGTGAGGGACGGACGGACGCGCACTGAGCAAACGAATGCTGGGGGTGCAGAGGGCAGCGCCCGGAGACCTGCTCTTTCAGGCCCGGGCAGGAGCACCCACAAGCCGACGGGTGCCCATCGAGCCCCCGGCGGGGAAGCAGTGCGATGCCGTGGACGGCTGGACCCGGTGGCCGGCAGGCCGGGACGCTCACAGTCAGGGCTGAGCGAGGGTTCAAGGTGGACGGCCCGAGGGTGTTATAGGGTCTTCGCTGTTGAGGAGATCCGCGTCCAACTCATCTGAAGCCCTCCTGGTGCCCCTTCAGATCGAGGCCAACGTGCAAAGCCTGTGGGCCCCCAAGTGACCACGCTGGTCAGTGCCGCCACCGTCGCCAGGAAGGCCCCTTGCACTGTGTCCTTATGCGTCTTCCTGCCTCAATGTCACCTGCGTAGTGTCATCTCCAGCAGCGCTCGGGGCGACCCTAGAAGCAAAGGTGGCTGCGTCCTTCCACGGGCGGACCCCTTCCAAGGGCCCATGTTTCCCTCGTGGTAAAGGCAAAGTCAGCCCTACGGCCCATAGGCCCACGCGGCGCGGCCCGGCTGCCACCAGACCTCGTCCACGCCCCCTACTGTCTGACCTCCAGCGAGGACGGTCACCTGCTGTCCTCGGACGCACCAGGTCAGCGCCTCCCTCGGGGCCTCTGCACCAGTTCTTGGAGCCGCCCGCCCTGCAGCCGTCGTGGCCCTCGCCCTCCTGCCTCCCAGGCGTGGAGCACACGGCGCCCGCACAGCTTTGCCACAGGCTTCCCCTCCTCGCGGGACACAGAGCCTTCCGTGGCCAAGCGACTGTGAGTGACCCTGCTGCCAGCGTCACATCCGGGTACGACCCTGGCCCTGCTGCGGGCTGGACCGGTGCCGCCTCTGCCCGTAGAACATGCCGGAAGTGCTGGGCCATTGCTGTGCCATCGCCACCCGGCGGGTCGGACGGGGTGTCCGCAAACCCAGCTCAGCACCTTGCTCTCCACTGTTTGCTTTGAATGGCCAGGCTGTGCGGGGACAGAAGGCAAAGCTGCCAGTGAGAGGGAGGGCGGGAGGGAGGGCGGAGGGCACTTCTCCCCAGCGGAGCTTCCGGATGAGAACACGGCCTGACCCCCACCCCGAGCTCGGCTGTGGCCCCGGCCAGATTCCCGGCCGCGGAAACCGCAAGGTCATAAGCACGCGTCGTTCTGCGCGGCCACGTGGGGAAATTTGTTACACGGCACGACTGCGCCAACGTGCCTCCTGGCCCCTCCCCGGGTGCTCGGCCTACGGTGTGGGCTGCAGGGGCTGGAGACCTTCGCCCTTGGGCTCTGTTGGGTGTCTCAGCCCCGAGACGCAGCTCCGTGAACGTCTGACCAGAGAGGCCACGTGAGAGACGCTGTGACCCACGAGATGCAGGACGTTTCTGCTGCAGGCGGAGCGGGGCTCCTTGCGTGCTTCGTTGTTCCGCGGCCGCGCGGAGGAGCGTTTTCTCTCCTCGGTTAGAGGCAGCGACGAGATGCGAGCACGGCTTGTCTGAAGACAGGTGCGTGGGGTGTCCTGGGCCTCAGCCTCTGACCTGGGGCCCCCACCCCGGGACGCCGGGAGGTGCCGGGAGCTGGCAGGCAGGGTCTGCGTGGGGCGGACCCTCAGCGCCCAGGCCACCTGCCCTGCCCGCCGCCCCAGGGAGGTGTCCGAATGGGGCGAGGGGCCTGCCCAGGGCTCTGCCCCCAGCTCTGAGGGATGTGGTCCAGGCCGCCCCGGCTGCCCTGGCCTTGAGGCCCCCCCAGTGCCGCAGCCCGGCGTCCCTCCAGCGTCCTGCACTGTCACCCGATGCCGCTTTTTAGAACTTTATTTTAAAAGATTTTATTTATTTATTCATGAGACACAGAGAGAGGCAGAGACACAGGCAGAGGGAGAAGCAGGCTCCATGCAGGGAGCCTGACGCGGAACTCGATCCCAGACCCCAGGGTTGCGACCTGGGCTGAAGGCAAGCCCTTAATCACTGGGGCACCCGGGGGTCCCTTTTTAGAACTTTCTATCTTGAGATTAGTTTGCTAGACACAAGACGTGCGAGGAAGGTGAGAGCGCGCGTGGCCCGCACCCAGCTGGGCCGTGGGACCATCCAAGCGCACGACGTCGTCAAGAGCAGGAAACTGATGCCGCGCGGGGGGACAGACCATGGCACAGGCCTCACCAGCAAGGACGTTCAGTCGCTTTCAGGGGGAAATCCCTTCCTTGGGCGTTCTCCTGGGTCGGCGTGTGCCAGAGCACGGGGCCTTCACCCGGGGCCTCAGCCCCCAGACACACGCGCCTGAGATGCCACCGAGTCCGGCGGCAGAGAGGAGGCCTTCCGGGGGCCGGGCGGCCGGGTCCCCCCGGAGCACCCCTGAGACCCGCCGTCCCCCTGGCTTGACCTCGGGCGGCCTTGCTGGCTCCCGGCGCAGGGGCTCTGGCGGGGACGGCGGGGACCGCGTGGGTTTTATCGCATTGATCTTCCCATAGGCCGAGAGGCACCAGTTTTGTCTTTACGACAACGAGGCCACGCGTCTTTCTCACGGACGATTTTTAAGCCGAAAGGGAGTGGGTCTGAAGCGGCCGTACTAAGTGGCTGACCGCCTGCAGCCCCTGAGCCGTGCGGGACGGGAGGGCTGTGCTCGGTGGACATTTGGGGCGCGTGGCCTGAGTTTGGACGTGGGTTGGGTCCCCCCTTGCCTCTCATTGAGCAGATCCAGACGCTGTGCCCGGAGGGGTGAGTCGGGAGGGTGGGTGACCTCAGGGCACCGCTGGTCCCCGTTTAGGGACCAAGGACCCGTGCGGCATGCTGGGAACGCCCCCAGCCCCTGCTCCACCTGGGTCAGCAGGTGGCTGAGGTCACACCCCCTGCCCGGGCGCCATGTGCAGACTCCACCGCACACACGCACACGCGGGGCCGTGAGGAGGCCAAGCCCTGCCCGCCCCAACTCAGGACAAGCAGGCAGCCCCAGGTGCCCCCGGGCAGGGAGCCTACAGGCAGAGGCAGGACGCGGAGGGTCGGCCTGGCACGGAGGCCCCAGGGCTCGGCCTGTCCCAGGGGCCTGCTGCGCGGGGAAGGGTCAGCGCCCCTAAAAACCTTGAGTTCCCAGGCTCCCCTGGGCGACCGTGCCCGGAGAAGGGGCTCCTCCTCCCTGAGGGCGGCCCGTACTCCTGCCCTGGCGTGGACGTCCCCGCGTCGGACGACAGGTGCCCAGGGCCTGTCCCATGGCACCTCCCAGCCCCCCGACTGGCACTGGGCCAGGAGTCCCCACATTCTACCCCACCTGTCGGCCCCGCTCCCTCTGGCACAACACAGGCCTCTTCAGAGAGCAAGGGGGTGCTCAGCGAGGCTCACCGCGGTCGCCCTCCAGCCTTGGAGCCTTCCGCCTGCTGCACCGCACGCTTGCCGAGGCCTCTGCTGCTGGGCATCGGGGGAAGCTCATCCGTCCCCATCACGCCCAGGGCCTGGTCACAACGGTGACCCCGAGTCTGCTTGTCTGGGAGGGCGGCTCCGTGCCACGCCACAGGAGGGGTGGACGGCGAGCATCAGGACGGCCGGCCAGCGGGACTCAGGTCCCCACACGCTGCATGGCCACGGGACGGGGTGCGGAGGCGTCCGGAGACTGTGGGAGGGGGTCCCGGCAGCAGGCGTGGGAAGCCCGGGGTTGACGTCTCTCCTCGGTGTGCGCTCTGAGCCCGCCTCCTCCGGCGCTGGGGCCGCGAAGGGCCACCCCTGAGTCTGAGGGAACCGGTTCATCACTGGGGGGGCGGGGGGATGTGCTGCTGCTGGTTGACGCGTGGAAGGAAAAGGCTGCATTTTCCCCAAACACCGAAACTTAAATTCCGCTTTTTTTTTTTTTAAACCAAACAATCTTAGATGCATTTTAGGTTTGCAGAGGAATTGAGTCCCCACATTCTTCCCCGTGTCCTCAGCCCCCGAGTATCAGCATCCTGCCCCCGCGGTGAGCCTGTTAGGACGCCGGTGACATCGATGCCTCGCGCCTGGCGACGTCCATGCCTCGCCCTAGGGCTCCTGGCGCCGTTCGCCCTGTGGGTTGTGCGCCCCGAGCGTCCCCGCTGCCCACCTGCTCGTCCTCCCTCCCCCAGCCCCGGGCACCCGCCCATAGTCGACCTGTCCCCACACGTCGCGTGGCTGGAGTCTCAGGGCGCGGCCTTCACGGCTCGGCTTGTCTCACCTCCCGGCGGCGACGCTGCCTCCACGTCCTTCCCGCGCCCTGTCACTTCGTTGGTAAGCGGCTCACCTCGTCCCCGTCCGTCCCTTAGGAGCTGCCAGCCTCTCGTGTCGTTCCAGGGAACAAACAGGAACGGGCCCCCTCCCCGCCCCGAGCCCTCCCCCACCCTGGCCTCCTCCCGACCTCCCGGCCCTTGCACCCTGCACCCACCTCCCTGCGCAGCGGCTTCCACCTGCTGGCTCCGGGCACCGGCCTGGGCGGAGAGTCCAGACCCCCTGGGCTGCAGCCGTCAGGGCGGTGAGGCCGGGTCCTGCACCAGCTGCACCCGCCTGCCCACCTGCCCCTTGGGAGGGCGCCCAGACCCTGAGCTACGCAGGTGCCCCGGGGGGACCCATTGTTCACACTGCAAGTCAGGAAAATCCAGATTTCCTGCTTCTCTGGTGACATTTTCCAGGTGAGCGGAGGGCGTGAGTACACGCTTTCCCCCAGGTAGTTTCTGGGTTCTCCGTCCCTGGGCTTCTGTCCCGTCCGTCCGTCGTCTTCACGCACACTTACCCTCTCTGCCCTGCCGCCGAATGCACCTGCTGCCTCCTGCAGACCCGGCTCACGTGCCGCTCTCGCACACATGCCAGGCTTCACGCCCGCATGTTAGTTTGACCCTCCGAGCCCGTTGCCTCGTAAGGAGCATCAACGGGCTGACGTAGTCTGGGCTTCTGAAGTCCTGTGGTGTCTACGTGAGGTTATTATGTCCGTGACGCTCCGGCTCGCGGTACCGACGGCCCCGGCCCGTTCCGTGGTGAGGAGGAAACTGAGCCCCACGCGGGAGCGTCGAGGTCGAGGTCGGCAACTCGGGCCGCGTGAAGTGAGGCGAAGCGTTCGGTGTCCGCCGGGGCCACGCCGCCCGACACACACGGACACAGGCTCACGGACTCCCGGTAACACCTACAGACACACAAACGCACAGACATGCGGATGCACACGCATCAGCTCAAAGTGCACAGAGCACACATACACGTACACACGCACGCACGGTGTCCCACGCCGGCTCGTCTCCAGGAGGCAGAACCCACTCAGCCCCGAGGGGCTTCGGGACAAGGCAACCTCAGGCTCGTGGACGTTCCCTGGAAAGGGACCCAAGGGCCGGGATCAGGGGCCTGAGCGTGCAGTGGCTTCTAGGGCCTGCATGGGGCTGAAGGGGACACGACCACGGGGCCCCTGGACTGTCCCCCTGGCAGCGTCAGGTCCGGGGTCACTGCCCAGGGCTTCTGTCCACCAGTGACCCCATTGCTGGAACCGTGCTGAGCTGGGGACGTGGAGGGGTCATGCAGCTGGATCCTTGACTGGGCTCCATGGGCCCTGGGGTGGTGGGGCCTGTGAACGCCCCCACCCTGTGGCCCGAACCAGCAAGCTGGGTGACCCTTGTTTCCACCCAGTGCCCGTGTGCCGGGACAGTGAGCCCCAGTCCCTCCTCACCACCACCTTCCAGGTTCGGTGGCGTCCCCGAACCTGGTGTCCAGGTTCCCAGGCCCCCCAGAGAGCTCAGCAGATGGAACCGGGCAGTAGGGCAGGGGCTTTGCAGCGAGCGCCGGCAGCCTGCACGCCCTCCAGCGTGGCACCTCGGGGTCCCTGGGGCCTGGGCCGTGGGTCTGAGGCCAGCTCTGGCCCTCAGCCCCCCCAGTGACGGTGCAGCGCCCTTCCCGGGTCTCCCCGCAGCTTGCTCACAGCCCGGCCTGGTGCTCGCGCTGGGGGGGGGGCTCCGGAGTCTCCTCCGTGCCCCGGGCTCCCGGCCGCCCCCTCAGCCGCGGGCCCCCGCCCAGGCCTAACACCTGCGGGGAGCAGGGCTTCGGCTACTATCGAGGGCACCGGCCATCCTTGAACGACTCACCTGAAGGAGATGTGCCCACGGCAAAGGGGACTTGGCATTGACAAACCTCAGCTAAGTGGGCTGTGTCCTCACATGGGGGTTTTCGCAGAAGTGGCTTCGTGCTGTCGTCCGGCGGCAGAGGCGGGACAGGTCGCTGGGCCGCAGGGAAGTCAGGGCTGCCGCGCTCAGGGGTCAGGGGTCCCAGGCGTGTGTAGCATGGAGAGAAAGGCACCAGCACCTACCATCAGCAGGGACGGCTCAGCCGGGGGCCGGGGCATGCAGCCGAGGTCCCTGGGCTGGGACAGGCGGAGCCGGGCTGCGGGCAGGTGGGGATGTCCCACTGGCCTGGCTGCCTCCAGCACAAGCATGGACCGAGGCCCCACTGGGGCCACAGGGGCATCACCTTAGTGCCCCAGATGCTGCCCCAGGGATGACCCCCCCCGGGACGCAGCCCACAGGCCCCGATGCCCCGGGAAACCCAGTGTCCCGTGCCAAAGGCCCCGGCCCTCCCACACTGCCACCTTGGACCCTCCGCGTGGGGCTGCCCCCGGGTGAGCACCGGCCAACGACGTTGAACAAATACCGTAAGTGCGAAATGGAGGAAAACAAGTGGGTGTTCCCCGCACATCGGGTGGTGTGAGTCCTTTCCAGGTGCCCGGTCATGCCTGCGGGTTTATTCCTCGTCACACCTTTGATGCCGGCGGGCCGGCCCCTGTGCTCCGATGACGAGGCTGTAGTTCTGAGAGACTCAGGGGGTTACCAAGTCCCGAAGCTTGCGAATGACAGAGTCACAATTGTTTTTTAAAGATTTTATTTATTTATTCACAAGAGACACACAGAGAGAGGCAGAGACACGGGCAGAGGAAGAAGCAGGCTCCATGCGGGGAGCCTGACGCGGGACTCGATCCCGGGACTTTGGGGTCACGCCCTGCGCCAAAGGTGGCGCTAAACCGCTGAGCCGCCGGGGCTGCCCCAAAGTCATGATTTTAAACAAGGTTGGTTTTACTGAAAAAAGTCTTCAGCAGCCATTCCTGGTGGGCTTCCGTGTTCAAGGATTCTTCCGAGAAGTCAGTGTCACGTCCGGGAGGGGAGTGGACGCAGCCCGCACACGTCTGCCGGCTGCTAATGGTGCTGGTGCCTCCTTTTGCAGGAAGACACACAGACGTGGCCGTCCCTCGTGGGTATGGCAACGGGGGCTGCAGGAAAAACAGGCCAGTCTGGAGGGAATTAGGTTCGAGGACCCCCATGCAGAGCCCTGCTGGTGATAACGGGAGGACCCCCCACCCCCCGCACCCGCCGTCACAGACCGCCCTTAGCAAGGCCGCAGGATGCACGCGCTCTCGGGGGATCCGGTCCTCGGTCCTCGGAGACGTGGCTGATTGTAGGACCGAGGCAGGAAGCAGCCCAGACGGGCCAGAAAGCCAAGCAGCCCTCAAAACAACCCCGACGCAAAGCCTGCCGGCTACGAGGCGCGTGACAGGGCCTCGGGAGCCAAGCCGGAGAGCCCCGTGGCCAAAGAGGGGCAGCGGGGCTGGAGAGAGGACAAGGCCGCGTTGGACTGCAAGCCAGAGCATAGTGTCTGCGGATGCACGCGGGGCGGCAAGTGGGGGACGGGGGACGGAGGACAGACGCGTGCCTCGTGCGGAATTCCCGGGGACGTGGGCCATCTGCCCCGAGGAGGGTGGCGCGACTCCAGCCCCCGCCCGCGAGCCCTGGGCACGGCCCGAGCCGTCCCCCGCAGAGGATGGGGCGCAGAGCGGGCCAGGGCGATCACAGGGGACACGGCTCACACGCACACGCACACGCACGTCAGCCCCGTGGCCACGTGGGCCCAGCAGTGTGGAGTCGCGCTGATGGCGTGAGCCCCGGACACCGAGCCACGGAAGTGCCGCCTTCCCCGTCGCGCCCTGAGAGAGGCGCCGGAGGGCATCGCCCCGGAGGGAAATCTTAGGGAAGCCCCGGCCGGGCTCCTCAAGGACGTGGGGCTGACAGACGCAGAGCGTCCAGGGGCGCGTCCGGGGGCGTGGCGGTGTGGGATCCGGGGTGGGGACCTAGAGCAAGACATTAATTAAAAACCAAGGAAATAGGGATAAATAATATACTGCGTCGTGAAGCACATCAATACTGGTTCGCTCGCTGTGACAGGTGTCCCGGGGACCGTGAGAGGTCCGCGCGGACGGCGCAGGGACGGGCCGGCTCTAGGGGCCTCCGTGCCACCTTCACCACGGTTCTGAAAACCTGAAACACCTCAAAATAAGGACGTTTACTGAAATAAAAATAAAAATAAATACGGCTGCCCTGGGAATTTAAAATAACCTGCTTTCCACTTAGAAAACTGGTCTCTCCCACACGCACGTATTTATTTATATAACTGAACGCATCGGGGCCCAGCTGTGGGCACACGACAGGGGTCCACGAGCCAAGTCCTCAGCGTTTTCCTTAATAGAATTTACTTTTGCTTTTCCTGAAGTCTTACGATCTGGGGGCCGCAGGAGGAATGGGAACCAGGATATATTCGAATAGGAAACGTGCGAGACGTGCAGTAAAATGGTGCACAGGACAATGTCCGCGAGCCAGGAGCCTGGCGGTGTGGACGCTGCTCCCGGGGCCATGGGAGCAAGCGGACGACGTCGGGAGCCGTCCCTCTCCACGGGATACGCCGGCGCCCTGCAGACTGTAGATGCTGGGACACGCAGCAATCCTGCGGTCCAGAGGACATGTCTGGGTGGTCCAGGCGAGGCCCCGGCCCCGCTCACTCCCCCCACGGGGTCAGCATCTCGCGGCAGTTTCTGAGACCGAGGAACCTGAGGTCCACCGCCTGCAGCCCTGAGCCTCCGTGCACCGACTTTTCAGGGCACAGGAGCGGCCTCGGGCCCAAGTGACAGAGGAGACTCAGACACGGGAGGGTGAGACCCAAGGACGAAGCCACAGCGTTTCAGAACAGGCCGGGGACGGAAGGTGTGTTCTTTCTACGAGACCCGCAGCTCTGGGCCCTGGAATCGCGCATCCGGAACTTTCCAGACGTCAGGCGAGAGCTCCCCTGCAGACGGCTGCTTTCCCGCCCACACGGCCGCCACCTGAACCGCGCCCCTGCGGCCCCAGGGCCCTAACCGGGGCTCCTTGACCCCTGCAGCGTCGTGAGCCCATTTAGGGAACGGCCGGGTCAGCCCCTGATGCGTCTCTATAGAGACGCGGGCCCCCGAGGAGGACAAACACGGTCCGGCCAGGAGAGCCTCCCCTCCCGCTTTGTTGCCTTTGTTCGCCCAGAAGAGCTGGAGGTGAGAGGAGTCCAGCCTTCGTTCTGCTGCTGGTTCTGACCCCGTCACCCCCGGGTGCACTCCCCTCGGCCTCTCCATCGGGCCCGGCCTGCTCCCCACGCCGTCCTGTGTTCCCCACTTCGCCGCACCCCTTCGTCCTGTCCCATAGGCCCCAGCGGCCCAGCCGACCTCCGTTCTGTCCAAACGGGCGTCCCTCGGCTTGTCTGTCTCCACCAACGGCGGCAACGGCGGAGTGGCTTCAGGTAACTGCGGGCCCAAGCCGCACCTTCCAGCGGGCTGGCTCTCCTTCCCGGAGGCCAGGGAAGCAGGAGAGAAGGGAGTGTCGGCCTGTGACGGACTTGGCTCATCATCATCATCATCAGACCCTGAGGCACAGCCACGTTCATCCCCCTGAGAGGAGACACCGAGGTCTCGGGGACGAGCCCCCCCGTCATATTCACACAGCGGGTGAGTGGCCCAAGGATGCAGGTTCCGTTGCCTGGTCCCACCATCGTCTACACGCTCTACGTCCAGTGGTTCCGGAGCAGAGGGGATATGGGATCATGCACAACCCACTAGAGTCCCTTCGTCTAAAACCCTTTAGGAAAGAAATCATGCTGCACTGCCTCACTTTCTCCAAGGAGAACGGACCTAGGAGAGCGGAGGAAAAAAGTCGTGGCTAGTCGTGGCTAGCCGCAGATGGAAATAGCAACAAAGCTATTGTCTGTTGTGCTCAGAGGCGTCCTGTCCTTTCAATTCACGCGATTACAGTAGAGATATTCAATGAGGTCTTATTAGATGGCAGGTGTTGTCGCAGGTGTTGGGACTCTCCCCTCCCTGGGCTGGCAGACACGCGACACGCAGTTATGGTGCACGTTCGAATGGCATCGAGGCGAAGTCTGGGAAAGAGACGCCCTCCTCACTCGCTAAGGGGGAGAAGCGGCTCACCCGGGGCGGAGCAGCCATGGGGGCCTCCTGGAGGAAGCGATAGGCCCTCTGTGGCCTGAAGGTTGAGTGTGAGCTAATGGGAGTGAACCTGTGAGAAGGGCTGGGGGTTCAGGCCAAGGCTGCGAGTGGGAAGGGGACAGGAGGAAGGTGGGCGAAGGGCAGAGAAGGGGGGGCAGGTGCCGGCGTTGACATGGCCCCAGTTCCCCATTCTTCCCCGTGGCCACGGCCTCCTCACTTTGACTTTGTGGCACCCCTTCCCCCCAGTCTGGAGCCCGAGCCTCTCCCCCTGCCCCATGCACCTCATGCCCCTGAATCCCGACTGGACTTGCTTGCTCTTTAGAACGTGCCCAACGTGACAGCCAACCGTTCGGAGCCCACACCCCAAGAGGCCCGCGGGCATCCTCCTGTGCGTCTCTCTCCTTCCGCTGGTGTCTCCTTGTCCTGCTCCATTCCACCACAGCCCTGCCGTCAAGCCCGGGCAGAGGCCCAGTTACACAGGCCAGAGCCATCCCAGGCCAGCCGGCCCCCGCCTGACCCCCGGGCGACGCGGATTCATGTGTGAGCCCGGCCGAGATCAGCCCAGCCCAGTCTGCCCGTAGCCTCCGTAAGGGGTAAGAAGTGCTGTGATCTTAAACCACGGAATTCGATAGTGGTTTGTTAGGCTGCAACAGCCGTTTCGTTCACACGGAGAAGTTGGGCCTCTGAGCTTGTAGGTCACAGCAAGAATTTCGTACTTGACCCTAAGGGCAAAGGGAAGCCAGTGAAGGATTTTATGCAAGGAAGTGATATGATTAAATTGGCATTCTAGAAAGATAATTTTCCGAGCAGTCGGACACCAGCAGCTGAGCAGAGCATCTCATTCTTTACAAATAACGTCACCGGCACGTCTCCAGGAAGCAATGCCTGACCTTTTGTCCCTGTCAGCTGCTAATGTGTTCATTAGCCAAATCTGATCGATCTCTCTGGGTTTAGATCCTCGAGCTTTCAGGGCGCTCTGTATCAGCGGCTAAAACTGAGGTCTGAGAACCCATAAAGTGAATTAATTCACTAATCCGTTCAATGTGCAACACCGTCCATCCACCCGTCCATCTATTTACCCGTGTAGTCAACCTTCCTTTCTTCTTTCCTTCTTTTTTCCTTCCTTTTTTCCTTCTATCCATCCATCCATCCATCCATCCATCCATCTATTCACCCATCAAAACATATTTCCTTTCTTCTTTCATTCCTTCCTTCTTTCCTTTTTTCCCATCCATCCATCCATCCATCCATCCATCCATCCATCCATCCATCCAGTTTTCTGTCCATCTATCCAGTTTTCCATCCATCCATCCAGTTTTCCATCCATCCGTCCGTCCATCCATCCATCCATCCATCCATCCATCCATCCATCCAGTTTTCCATCCATCCATCCATCCATCCATCCATCCATCCATCCATCCATCTATTCACCCATCAAAACGTATTTCCTTTCTTCTTTCATTCCTTCCTTCTTTCCTTATTTTTTTCCATCCATCCATCCATCCCTCCATCCCTCCATCCATCTTCCATTCACCAACACTTCCTTCCTTCCTCCCTCTGATCCTTCCTTCCTTCCATAGATACCCCCATCCACTCACTCATCCACCCATTTCTCCTTCCACTGAGGAGGATCTAGCTAAGTGCAATCTCTACATTGTTCTTTAGACCTCACCTCCCTCACCGTCTCAGAGACATTTTCTGGACACTCTTCTAACTCCTTCATGGTCATTTCCCCTCTCTTGTTTTATTTTTAATAAAAGAGAAACATTATTTGTTTCTTTTCCTTTAAAGAACATCCCTGACTTTTTTCTTTGTCTTCCAGCTACCACCCCATTTATGCGGTTCCCTTCAAAGAGCAGTTTACATCTGCTACCTCCCATTTCTCTCATCCCCCACATCATGAGGAAAATGATGGGGGGGGGTCTATGTGGAATCCTAGATTGGTAGTTACACATGTTAACTATTCAGTAAATATTTATTGAATGAATAAATAAGTGAACAGATGCATGGAGATCATGTAGATCGCCGAGCATTTACTGTGTAACGAAATCCAATTCACCAGATTTCCCTTACCTGAGAATACTTCCACCAACGCTTGAGGAGGGCAGGGTCCACATGGCCGTGTGTGGGATGGAGAGCCCCGCGCACCCGAGGTGCTGGAAGGCATGCCTGGACGTGACAGCAGGAGGTGAGCTCAGGGTCCTCGCACTCCTTTCTCCATTTTGCAGAGGAGATGAAGAGGTCTGGGAGGAGTGGTCTCATCTTTACTCGGCACTCACTTTGTGCCAGGGACTGGTTTAGACATTTGAAGGATCCAGGCTTGTTAAGAAAGACGGGCAGTGCTCCTAACCAGGGCATGAGGGAGTCCGTGCCTTCTCCATCCTCAGATCCCTCACCTGCAGGCCGAGAGCTTGGCTAGGCCTCCTCCTGCTCCATCTGGCCCTAACTCACCCTCGGGGCCCTGGGACAATATCCCATCACCCGCTGGCCTCTTAGCTCCCCGTTCTTCTCTGAGGTTCCTCCGTGCACCTCACCCTGGCCTGTCAGCCTCTATGCAGATCGGTTTTAAAATGCAAGTAGTCAGGAGCTCCAAGCCCCCAACCCAGGCAGGCTGAATATTTAATTGCTTCTCTGGGTGGCTCCTGCTGAGCCCTGTCCAGGTCAAGGTCAGTTCGGGGACTGCTGGGTTCTTTAATAATCACTGCCTTTACAGTCTTCTCCAAGGGTTCAAAAGGAGGCTCAATTTTTGTCCCATTAATATTAATCCGTTTGCTGTGGGGGCTTGTTCTGATGACATATTTTCTTGTTAAATATTCATCACCAGAGCAAGCAGTGCACTGCAGACTAACTATTACTGGGGAGAATTGGAGCAAATCACCATTAGCTGCTATTGACAATTGTCTCCGATGTGTCTCCCTGCCCTTTGAGAGGTAGCCTCCCTGCCGGAGCGCATTTGTCCTGGTCCCCCTCGGTTGTCCTTGACTTCCCCTTGGATGGGCCAAAGGCCAGCGGACCTGGACGCTGCTCTGAATCGAGTGCAGGAGGCATAATTCCCTGCGGTTGAGGATTTGTCCCCTCTCCTTGTCCACCTCGTTCTGTTGGCTTTGCTAATAATGAATGGACTGTTGAGGTGGAAGGGCTCAAGGCATCATTTTCCAGATGAGAAAGTGAGATGGAGACGTGTGGGGGGAATTTGCCAACGTCACCTGTTACCTGGGAGGGGGGGAGGCTGAGAGAACCTCCATCTCACCGGAGGCTGCTGATTCATAAAATCAAACCATTAATCCACACCCCGTAGATGGTCTGTGGTCCCACGGTGGTGAGACGCCCACGGAGATGTTTAGAGTCAATCTGCTCGTCAAAATCATCCTAGGCGGCGCTCAGCCAGCAGGGCTGGGCTGACCATCTCCACCATCTCCAGGATTTCCAGCGCCATCGTGGGCATGATCGGGGAGCGCTACGCGAGCATCTCAAGTGATAGCAGGAGCACAGAGCACAGGTGTTAACAGGGACGCGATGCTCTTCACCGACGCACAGACTCTCCCGGGCACCTTCGGTCAGCTCTGGTTCTGCTCCAGGTAGATCAAGCCCCGACAGCGAGCCTCCCCGGACCCAAACCAGGAGGAGGGTTAGCTGAGGGGAAGTAAGTAAGAGCAGACTGATGTGCCAGTGCCCGGAGTCTCTTAGGCCAGAGATCCTGCCCACCGCTATTTTTAGTTTTGGTCTAAAACTCCCTATTTGGTCATTCTCATTTCAATCCACCTGTCAGTTCCTTTGTTCGAGACTGATGTGATATACGGGGGGGGGCCCAAGGGGCTGTGGCTGGACGTGAGCAGAGGGAGCTCAGGCCTGCCCACGTGTCCGGACCTGGGTCTCTGCCTCTCACCAGGACCACGCAGGTGCCTGCATCCTGGGGCCACGGGAGCTGAGGCCTGCGCTGTGACCCCCAGCGAGTTACCTGCAGCTGCAGCTCCTCCTGTTAATGCCGTTGTAAGAGGTCAACAGCCCCCGCCATGAACAAAAGCAAAACAAAACAAACAAAAAAAACAAAAAAAGTGTAATTGTTGGAGCTGCTTCTAAATGCCTTTCTTGTGGCTCAAGTTCCGTCTTCTCTAGGGTGGGGAGTGACTGTCCTAGAAGCTGTCCCGTGGAGCTCCCGGGGATCCAGAACACCGCCTGGATCTGGTACCTGTCACCTGAGGATACGACATTTTGCTCTTTTAATTCTACAGCTGGGCTCTGCGTGTGGAGTCGGGGCAGCCATCCACGGTCAAGGGCGATGGACCTCGAGGCCCTTGCTGAGCACGGTCACCCGGCCGTCGCTTCCTCCAAGCCTCGCCCCGTTGCTGCACACGGGCTGGGTGGCCTTTGGGCACCTGCTCACGTTCTCTGCTCCCCTAGTTGTTGCTTCAGGATGCAAATGGAAAACCATGCCTGGTGACGGGCACGTTCAGGTTGGCCAGACGTCAGCCTCCCATTCTCCACCCCCAGGCCCTGGCGACCGTGAGTCTATGTTCTGCTCTTATGAATCTGACCACTCGTAGGCGCCACGTATGACGAAATCAGACAGCTCTGTCTTTTTGTGAGTAATTTATCTCACTTAGCACGGTGTCCTCGAGAAGCTCCCAGAGTGTGACATGTGCTCGAATTTCCCTCCATTTTACGGCTGAATACTATTCCATTTTGTACACGTGCACCACATCTTGTCCCTCCAATCACCTGCTCGTGGAAACTCAGGTTAATCCCATAGCTTGGCTATTGTGATGCTGCTGCTGTGAACATGGCCCTGCAAGTATGTCTTTGAGGTCTTATTTTCCAGTTATTTTGGGGTATATATGCAGAAGTGGAATTCCTGGATTATATGGTGATTCTACTTTTAAGTTGTTTTTTTATTTTAAGATTTTATTTATTTATTTATCCCTGAGAGACACAGAGAGGCAGAGACACAGGCAGAGGGAGAAGCAGGCTCCATGCAGGGAGCCCGATGCGGGATTCAGTCCCGGGATCCCGGAGTCATGGTCTTGGCCCAAGGCAGACGCTCAACCACTGAGCACACAGACATCCCCCTATTTTTAAGTTTTTGATGAATTCCTATACTGTTTCCGCAGCAGCTGGACGATTTTGTATTTCTACCAACAGAGCACAACCTTCATCAATTCTGTCACGTCATCACCAACCCTTGTTATCTTGACTGATTGATCGATTCTTTTTCCAGTAGCAGCCTTAATGGATATAAAGTACATGCGAGGATCTCTTTCCATGTGGGCGTGTTGAGACCAGCTCAGTCCCGGCAGGACCCGGCCCAGGAAGGGGGCAGACTTGTAGGCGGAATACTGGGCCCCCCTGCACCTGAGCCTCAGGGTGCGGAAGCTCAGTTCTCGTCCCACGACACGCCTGGGAGGCGGATGGGAGGGACAAGGGGAGGCCAGTGAAGTCTGACTGGCTCTGCTCATTTACATGACTAACGAGTACTTGGGATTTAAAGCTGATTTCCCTATGACGTCCCCCTGGTACCACACGAGCCATCTGTATGATTTTTTTTTTTTAAGGCAAATACGGTATGTTTTGAAAATACTTTAATCAGTGCCTCCGTGAGGGTAGCCTTTTAGAATCAAGGGACTTGCTTCTCCATTGGGGTGAGGATTGCAGAAGGCTCTGGAATGATGACCCCGCCGTGGGTACACATAAAACCCTAGAGAGGCGGTCTGCAGGTGCAGCCAAGCCATCAGCCCCGCTCCCCGTGGGCTTGGCGTGCTGTCGCTGAGAACCCAGTGACACCAGAGCTCCCGGGGGCAGGTGCCGGGCTGAGGAGGGCATCTCCGGGGTGGAGGCCCCGTGAGGCCCCGTGATGAGTTGACGAGAGCCTTGGGCATGTGAGGCCCACAGTTGTCCTGGGGCAGGGGTCCCTCCTATGTGATGTGGGGACAGTGACGGGGACCAAGGTGCATATGAAACGAGATCCTACGTGGAGAGCATCTGGGGACACAGCTGCCCCTTGGTTTGCACGTGTTAGGAAAGGCACAGAGCCCGGTGGGGGGGGTCCTTTGATTCTTACCCAGAGCCGACATCACCCAGCGGTGTGACCTCGGGCCAGTGACTCGGCTGTGACTCCCACGACGTGCAGTGACCCGAGGTGGCCCCCGAGCACTCTGTGATCCTGCGCAGTCACCTGGGCACGGCACCTGGCATGCGGGTGGACGATGAACCTCGGTCGTCATCACCCTCCAGTCGCCGCCCTTCTGCGCACGTGTCTTGACTCCTTCCGACCCAACAGGGGGGCCCGACCCCTTGGGGTCTCAGTTTTATCCTGTGCAGACTCCTGGGCTGGGAGGTGGCCGTAAGGACACTTCTAACCTTTGCGCTTGGGCTTATTTTATGAAAAATCTATTTACCAAGCTCCCTGAATTAAATGGAATTCTGCAACCTGCTGCTTCTTATCACTATGATGAAAGAATTGGGCGTTTGTTCTTCTTTTATCTTTTTTTTTGTGTGTGTCGTTGTACGCCATGACGGTCTGCCGTCTGCCCCCGGGTGACGAGGCGGAGAGACAAAGCTAAGACGTTCTTCGTGGCCGAGAACCAGCAGAACCTCACAATATATGAGGATGGGGCCCGTGCGTCTCAGGGAGCGGCGGTGGAGACGCCTCGTGGGCTATGCGCGCGTCTACAGGACCGTGGCGCAGGGTCCTGGGGGGCGACGAGGACAGATGGGTGGAGTGGCCCGTCCCCTGGTCGTCTGCCGCCTGAGTGGACGTGCCGGCTGTGCCTGCTCACCAGTTACAACCCTTGCCCTTGCAAAGCGATTTACACGGAGAATATATCTCAGCCGCTCCATGCACCCACTGAGGAATCAGTAGCCGCGGGAACAAGCAGGTGTTTTTATGAAGGAGGGACCTGGGGCTCCGAAACCTGGAATCTTGTCCTGGACCGTGATGCTGTCGTCTGCTGGAACCAGGGCTCAGCCTCCGTCCTCTGACCTTGTCCTGCGCTCTTCTGTCGCCCTGACGAGGGTTCTGACGCCGGGGAAGCATCGGGGCGCAGCTTGCGTGTCCCCCAGCCCGTGTCGGCCACCCGGTCCGCACGCCTGGACTTTTTGTAGCGTATAGACCCCTGGCCATTTTTTAAAAAGACTTTATTTATTTATTCATGAGAAACAGACAGAGAGAAGCAGAGACGCAGGCAGAGGGAGAAGCAGGCTCCACGCAGGGAGCCCAACGTGGGACTCGATCCCGGGACCCCAGGATCATGCCCTGGGCTGAAGGCGGCGTGAAACTGCTGAGCCCAACACCTGCCGTGTGGCCCGGCCGCTGTCCCAGCACTCGCCCCAGGGTTAGGAGAACTTGTTTCTCAGCCTCGGGCTCCAGGGCACCGTCCCCCCGGCCCCGGGCTGTGGTCTGTCCGTCCTTCCGCCGTCATACGGGAGCCTGTGGAAGCGCCTGGGCCACGGGCCGGGCAGGTGTGGACGCTGCGTGGACGCTGCGTGGACCCTGAGGATCAGTGAGGAGTTCGCGTGGCCCAAGGGCCCTCCCGCGGTGGCGGCACAGCTCGGGCCTCTACCGACTGCTCCGGTTCCCCTCGGCTCCCACTTTGGGGCTCAGTGGGGTGGTCACAGCTGAGGTCATGGAAGGCGGGTGCTGCGTGCTGCTGTGGCTAAGGGGCCGTGACCAGCGTGCCAGAGAGGCTGCTTGCCAGTGAGGCGGCGACAGCAGAGGGACACACGTCCTGCGGTGTCGACCGCAAGGAGCGGCAACTCCAGGAGCATGTGGGGCAAAGCTGTGGAGGAGGCTCCCCAGGGTTCACGCACTTCCTGGGGACCCCACGTCCTTGGCTCTGAGCGCCTCCGTGGACAAGCTACCGTTCCTGCCTCCCCCTCCTGGGGCTTGAAGACAGGAGCAGCCCCCGGCCCCGGGGCAGGGGTCCCCACCAGCCTCGCCAGCCCCCCCCGCCCGCGCCCCCCTGCCTGCAGCGCCCCGAGGACGAAGATCCCAGGCTGCTCTGAACCGTGGGCATCAGGGGCGAGGCCAGCGCGGGCTGAAGGGCTCCATGCTTCACGGCCCACCAGTGTCGGCCACTGCGCACAGGAGGGTGGGGGCCCCACGGCATGACCGCGACCCGGACAGGCTGGGGGTCTGGGGCGGTGGCTAGAGGGGGGCTTGCTTGCTGGAAAGTGGTGGGGTGGGGGCCTCACCCCCTGCCCACCCAAGAGGAGGGGCTCCTTCCCAAGTGCTCACGGCTGGCACCCTTGCTGCTGGGTCCCCAGGCCTGTGAGCCATCCCGGCAGAGGGAGCCTGGGGCTCTCGGCAGTAAGGGGGCTCTGCTCCGTGCCCCGGGGATGCCCAGCTCCTGAGGTTCCCTGCTCCTGGGTGGCACACGGGGGAGGAGAGCAGGGCTCCCCACCCTCCTCGGAGCAGGGTGCTGGTGCCAAGCTGCTGGAGGAGAGCGTGGTGCCAGGGAGCACCTTCCTTCACGGTCCTCCCAGGAACCGTAGCCCTCGGAGGCCAAAGCCGGGGAGCCCAGCTGCTGTACGGTGACCTCTCTGCAGGCAGGGACCCGAGGCCCAGCGGGGGTGGCGGGGCGCCACGGCATGGAGGTGTGGCGGGGTCTCCGGCCACAGGGACACGAGGACCAGAACTGGGGACGTCTCATAGCAGCGAGGTGCCCGGTGAGGCCAGGATGGGAGGCAGCCCCGACCTGCCCGGGCGTCGGAGCCGAGGGACTGTGAGGGGGACCTCGGGACCCAGGAGAGCTCGCAGGCGGAGCCCGCACCCCGCTTATGTGCCGACTCCGTGCTCAGAGCTGCTGCCACAACCGCACATTTATAGTCAACACGGGCTTCGAGAGCCAGGCAGGCCCTGCGGAGACCCGGCTGGGCAGGCGAGCAGAGCTGGGTGCCGCTTCATAATCACCATCAAATGGGGGGCGCAGGGGACCGCTGGGGAGGACAACACAGACGGGGACGGCGTGCTCCGTGCGTGTGCGTGGGGCCTGCGTGTCCGCTGTGTGCTGGGTCCGTGAGCCAGAACGTGCTGCGTGTGCGGCGCGTGTTTGTGAGCCGTCCGCAGCGGGTGCCTGGGGCGTCTCGCCCTGACGGGGCTGCGGCTGGGACAGCTGGCCACGGGGCTGCCGGCCTCCACAGCTGCGGCTGGTCTCAGGGCGCAGCGGCCCGGGAAGCCGACTCCCTGAGAAAGAATTCCCGCTCCCACTCCCCCTCCTCACGTCCTGCGGTCGGGCCCGGAGCTGGGCACAGGCTCACCGGGGCCCAAGGCCCGGCCTCGTGCGGGGCACCGTGTGCACGGGGCCAGGGGAGAGCGGCGTCGAGGGGCCCAGCCTCCGGGGAGCAACAGACAGGCTGCGGCCAGATGCGCGGAGCTGGGCTCAGACACAGGCCGGGCGAGGGAGGCAGAGGGAGGCAGGCGGGCGGCCCGTCCAACCCCGATTCCCCGGACGGCACAGCGTGTCCGCGGGCTCGAAGGGACGCGCTAAGGACAGACCCTGGACCCCCCGCAGAGACCAGCCCGGGAGGGAGGACGGAGACAGACAAGGTCTGGGGAGCAGAAGGCATAGACCTGGCTCCGGGTTCGTCCTCCTGCAGGGAAGAGGGGCTTCGTGGGTGCTCCCCGGTGCAGACACGGGTCTCTAGCCTCATCTGAGGGCCGCTCTTTGCTTTTCCTCTAGATGCGCCATGAAGGCCTTCGTCCAGGGTGGAAATGCCACCGTGGGCTAGAGAAGCCTCGCGAGGCGTCCGCGGCGGGCACAGTGCGGGTGCACAGCAGGACCGATCGCCGCGCCCAGGCACCGGGGCCAGAGCCTCCCACGGAGGGGGACGTCCTGAACCCCCCGCCCCCAGCGGGGCCCACCTCCCGTCTCTCTCTCCCTCTCCCTCTGCCTCTCCTTCCTTCCTTCCTGTACCCCCTGCCCCCTCCCTCCCCCTCCCCCATCCCCTCCCTCTCCTGCTCTTTCTCCCTCTCAGTACTGGGATAATAACCATCCCAACCACAGCAACGGCTGCAACATGCTTCATGTCCCTCCAGGACAAGCCCGACCCATGGGGAGCCCAGGGCCACGGGGGCGGGTGTCCAGGCCCAGGAAGGGCCCTGTGGTGGTGACATCCCTTTGGGGGTGGCGGGTGAAGTGTCAGGAGAGCTTACCCCCATCCTGCTGACCTCCTGGACTTCTCTGTCCGGGGTGGACGCAGGGCTCGGCTTCCCTCCTCGTCAAGAAGTGTCCCTTCCCCGCCGCGCATGGACCCACCGCGAACGCTGCCCCATGGGAGCCCTGGGGACCTCTGAGTTAGACTATCTGCCCTGGAAACCCTACCTCCCCTTATGCGCAGCCGCGTGCTCTTGCGAAGGTCACCTTTATAAGCCACAGTTCAATCGAGCTGAAATTAAGACCTAGTTTTCAGGATGTTTTTCCTCCAGTACCACTGGGTCAAAGTCTCTTCGATAATGTGATTTACATCTATTAGCTCTTCCCCGTACGTTCATGAACATACGCTTGCAAAATAACTTGCAGGCGACAGTGGGGATGGTTAAGGATCTCCAGGGGTGGGTGTGTTCTGTCTCAGGACCCCCAGGGGTCTGTTCCTCCATGGGATGTTCACCTGCTGCCTGCCCCGGGCTGTGTGCTCGCTGTGGGCACCTTGCTGGGTGCCAGGGGGTGAGGAGAGCAGACGTGCCGGGGGTCCAGGGAGTCTGAAAGCACGGCTGGCCCCTGGGCCCGGGGCCGCGGGGGAGGGAGCCCACGTCTGCAGGGCCTCGGTGCTGGATGGTGGACTGACCTCTGTTTCTGTGAAGCTGAGACAACAGATCCGGGTCAGCAGTGGGGGCAGGGAGTCGGGGACAGGCCACTGGAACAAGACATGGCCTGGCACGTGGTGAGAAGCTCAGCGGAGGCCCCTGCCTATGAACTGATGCTTTATGGGGCCCAGGGCAGTGATTCTTAACCCACTTCCCCAGGAACATCCCCTGGGCGTCCTAACAAAATCCCAAGTCCAATCTGCAGCCAAGAACAGTGAAACCAATGTTTCTGGGAGTAACATCCAGGTGCCAGTATTTTTTAGGATTCCTGAGGTGAGCTCATGCTGGAACTAATGACGGGGAGGTGCAGGGGGAGAAGGTGTGGGTCCAGGTGGGGAGGTACAGGGGGAGGAGGTGTGGGACCAGGTGGGGGTGGAGCAGAGGGAGGAAGTGTGGGTCCAGGTGGAGAGGTGCAGGGGGAGGAGGTGTGGGACCAGGTGGGGAGGTGTAGGGGGAGGAGGTGTGGGTCCAGGTGAGGGCCAAGCAGAGGGAGGAGGTGTGGGTCCAGGTGGGGAGGTGTAGGGGTAGGAGGTGTGGGTCCAGGTGAGGGCCAAGCAGAGGGAGGAGGTGTGGGTCCAGGTGGGGAGGTGTAGGGGAGGAGGTGTGGGTCCAGGTGAGGGCCAAGCAGAGGGAGGAGGTGTGGGTCCAGGTGGGGGCCAAGCAGAGGGAGGAGGTGTAGGTCGGGGCGAGGGAGGTGCAGGGGAGGTGAGTGGAGGTGGAGCTGGGTGGAGCACACAGGGTGGTGAGCTGGTCCTGGTCCCCCCGCCCCGCCCTTCCCACTCATGCCCTGGTCGGGATCCACTCCCAGACCCCGTCCCTGCAGCACAGGACTATCCCACTCACGTGCGTGTCTCAAGCTGCTCTCCTGTCACCCTCTCCTCCTCGGCTGAGGAGACCCCGTGGGACGACCGCAGATCCGAGGCGGCAGCCTCCCCGGCACCGTCACCCCTGGTGGCCCGTCTCACCTCCAGCCATGAAGACGGGCAGGGTGGCATCATGCGCCCTGCAGTCCGAGCCCTGTGTCCCTTCTCTCCTGCCTGCGTGTCCTGGGCCCGGCCTGGGCACCGGGCGCTGTCCTAGCCCAGGTCACACCCGTGCCAGGCCACCCCGCAGGCCTTCCGTCGTCCGCCCCAGTGGGTCCTACTTCAAGGACATGTGCTGCCCTGGCTCATGTGCGGCCTCCAGGCGGGCTGCTCTGTCTCACCCTTCGCCCTCCCTGACGCTGGGGTGATTCCTCCGTGTGTCCCTCGCCGACCGTCCAGGGCCCTCGGGGTCAGGTCATTTGCCTCCTGCGGGACCGACAATGCCTTGTTGGTGGGAAGCTCGCTGGTCTCCCCAGCGTGACCCCTCGGCCTGCAGCTCTCGCCCATCCATGCTCCGTGGGAGTCACAGCCACTCGTCCCCGGTGGGTCCCGTCCCTCGGCTCCGGGCCCCACTCTGCTGCACGCCCCCCGCCCCGCCTGCTGGGAGAGCCCCCCAGACCCTGCACGTCGGGGAGGGAGGAGCACCAGATGTGACCAGATGTGCTCCCGCCCCGCAGTCTATGCTCCCTGTGAAACAGGAGGAAGTGTCAACTGGGTTAAGGCAGCGTACATTGCTCGATTTCAATACATGGAGGTTGTGTTTTTAGACAGTGACGCTGTTCCCTTGATGATATGACCTCTCTATGCCCCTCCTTCTGCGTCTTGAACCCAAGTCAGTGACCCCCGTCGCTGAGCGGTTGCGAGATGTAAATCACGCTTGTGAAGCCCCCGGGCCGGTGTCTGCCGGCTGGTCACGGCCTCACGGCTCACGGAGCTGGTTACCTGCCTCCCTGCCCCCAGGACCCCAGCATCGTCTCCCGTCTGGGTGGCCTCTGTGCAGTGGACCGAGTCCCAGGCCTGAACTCTCGCCGCGCCGTCGGCCTCAGCCAAGGGCATCGTCTCTATGCCCGAGACCCTCCCTGTCCCTCCTTCTCGCAGAGGCAAGGTACGGAGAGGAGGGGCTTGGGCCGCGGGACATTGAAAACCGCTCTGCGAATGTCCGCAGCCGTCACCTGAAGATTGCAGCCTCTTGGTTGACCTTGAGAGCTGTGCTTTACGTCAGCGGCATCTCTGTCCTTTCTTCTAGATCCTTGGTAAAAAGTGGCAAGTGCAGCCGGGCCTTCCTGCCGACGCACGCGGCACTTGGGCCGCTGCTGCCGTGCCTGCCGGGAGCACCTCGGCGGCTTGGAGCGCTGTGGCCGGTCGTAATTCGTGACCGCGTATTTATTTGAAATACAATTACGCTCAGCTTCAGGGACGTTCTGGAAGGTTGTTATATAACAGACACTCTCTTAGAGCCTGAATATGTTTTATCTGTTGCTGTTTATCCCATTGCTTAGCGCCGTTTGGGGAACGCGTCCCTCGTCAGCCTTGCCGAGGGGCAAGGTGCTACGCTGAAATGAGTTTTGCAGATAACTAAAGTTTACCAGTTTGAGAGGAGAAACTTAAATGCACACATACGCATGCCCCATTTTGCATTCTGAACGGAAATCTCTCAAAAACGGAGAAGACCCTTCCTTGTCTACAGACCATGAGAGATATGATCCAACCGTTCCCTGATGCTCATAAATATCAATGACTCCATCCTATAAAAGCAGGGATCCTTTTAGGAGCTATGGGACTGGGTGGGGCATTTTCCCCCTTACCCTCAATGGCCTCGACAAGCTCATGCTCTCCAAGTCAGCATTAGGATCTTTGTTCTCTCATGACCATTCCTTCAAGAGAGGGTGAGGTCACTAAGGCCCGGGGTCACGTGCGCCGTGGGTTTCGGAGCCAGGAAGATAAATCTCCCGTCCTGGCTCTGCAACTTAGCCCGTTTGACCTTGGGTCAGCGTCACCTTGTAAAGTGCAGCCGGTGCCGACGGGCTCCCCTGCACCCGACGGGCGAGAGGAGCCCCCAAACGCTCCTCGAGGCAGCTCGACACGCCTTAGCCGTGAGCTCCAGCAACCGTCTAAAGGAACGTGACGGGCGCACGCGGCGTGGGGACGAGGAAGCTTCTCTAGCTCTTCTTCTTTGGCCCTTGAGCTTTCAAAATCTCACCGTTTTTCCTGCCTTCTGGCTTTTGGTAAATTGCTTGCGGCTATCTCAATAATTGGATACTTGATCATTCGAGGGATAGTTTCGTTGCTTTAAAAACGTCGCTAGCCGCCAAGAGACACTTCATCCGCAGTCTGCTTCTCGCCTTTCCTGCCCTGATCCACCTTCTTCCCTTTAGACCCTGCCCGCCTCCCCGTCCGAGCGCGCTGGGCAGGCCTGGTCCCTCTGGTTTTGCTCGGAAGGTGTCTGACACCTCCCGCGCAGACGCCGGGACACCTCCCGGAGCCTTGTTCCTGTTCTTGATGGATCAGCTCCTGATTTGTATTTATTTGGAATTTTTTTTTTTTTTTTTTAGTTTTTATTTGTCTTTTTTTTCGCTCCTGATTTTTAAAACTCAAACCTAATTGACGTGCTTTGCTGCTGCTGTTTGTGGAGGAAGAGTTCATATTTCTGTTCCCCGAGCTCGACACAACCCTTCGGCAGAAAACGTTCGGGGGGAAACAGCTCCGGTGACGTTCAAAACACATTCAGCAGAATTTTCAGGCGCTCACACAGATGCTCGCGCTGCGCGTGGCGTGTCCGCAGCGGGACGTGTGCCTCCCGAGAGCCGTCGGTGCCGTGAACCGGTCCCCTGCTCCCGGGCGGCCGCGCCGTCAGCTGGGAGGCCGGACCGCGCTGTGAGCACGTTACTTACAGAATAGAGGTTTTATTGTGCTTCAGTTAGTTTTAGGACATCAACCCAGGGGTTTTTGATCAATAAGTAGTGTATATATATATATTTTTTTTTTTTTCAATTTAAAATAATCAGAAAGGAACTTCCGGTTAGCGTTTTCCTACAAACCGTGATTCTCAGACAATAGTCACCGATGCTCGGTGGGCAACATCCGTCCCTGCCCCTGGACCTGCCGGGCCAAGCCGGGTCCCGCTGCTCCGTGGCTCGGAGAAGGAATGGTGTGTGTGACGTGTCCTTTGCATCCACGGCGGGTCACGGCACCGGGAGCAGCTTCTGCCTCACGTCTACACTGCGGGTCCCCCTTTGCATGGCCAAGCCGCGTCTCAGAGCGATGGGCGAGTTTTCCTCCAAACGAGGCGCTGCTTCCCTCCACTACTGCCGTCCAGCACCCCCTTGCACACTTCGGGTGGCTCCGCACGGCAGTTTATCACTCCTCACAGCTGGGTCACCTGCAAGGACTTGAGCTGGATGGAAGCACCGTGGCCTCACTCACGGGCCTGCCGTTGGTCCTGTGTGTGCCCGTGGGCCTCAGTCCTCCTGCGTCCGCACCGAGGCCCAGTGTCCGGGGTGCACGGCCGCGCCTACCGCAGCCCGTCGGTGCCGTCGGGGAGCACGTGCAGCCATATGGAAGCGCGGCCCACGTCTGCACACGAGCCTTCCGAATCCCACGCTGTGTCCTCTAGAGCTGCGTGCGTGCGAGTGGGACGCCTGCCAGGACCGCGAGCGGGAACCGAGCACACCCCTGGCACCTGGGGCCCCAGGGTGGCCTCAACCTTGAAACCGCCTCTGAGGTCCCGGGCCCTGTGCTGGGGTCTCTACCGTCACACCAGCCCACGGACCGCTGGGAAACAGGGAGGCTGCATCCCAACCCCGGGCAGTTCGCCTCGTTTTGTTTGTTTGTTCACTGGTCATCGGTTAGATTTGCTATTCAATCGATACCACATATCACTAAAGATAAAATAATGATGTCTTTTATTTTAATTTTATTTTTTAAAGACTTTATTTATTCATGACAGAGAGAGAAAGAGAGGCAGAGACCCAGGCAGAGGGAGAAGCAGGCTCCATGCAGGGAGCCTGACGTGGGACTCGATCTCGGGACCCGGGATCACGCCCTGGGTGAAAGGCAGACGCTCAACTGCTGAGCTCCCCAGGTGTCCCTAACAATGTCTTTTAACTGCTAGAAATGCCCCCGTTGGGGAGATAGGCGTATAAATGCCTCCTTGTGATCCCTGGACCCCCTCCCTGAGGCCCCGCAGCCCCCACCGCCGCTCTCTCCTCCAACTGGGGCCTGGCCGATCAGGGCCACACGGCGTCCGCGGTCCAGAGCCAGGAGGCCGGACGCTGAGACACCTGTCGGGCTGCTCCACGAGGCTGCCTGGGCCGGGGGCGGGGGGGTCCCTGTGCTCAGTCTCCTCCAAGTGGAATGGGTTTGATAGTCTCTGCTCTGCCCGCTGCATTTATGAATTCAAATGACAGTCGTGGGACCCTCTGGAAAAATACATTAATTTATAGTATCTGTGGAGATTCATGATAGAAATGCAAAAATTGTCCCTGACCTGGGATAGAACTTCGGATTTGACATGCGGCATGTCTCTCTTCGGGGGCTTCTCTTTCCTTTTCTTTAACACTTGTATTTTCTCTTTTAACATTTTATCATCAAACTGTGCACAGGTGAGCTAATGAAGAGGAGACTCCAGCGCAGGGAGCCGAGGGCTTTGGGTTTGTCCCTCTCCGCTGCTGGGCCCGAGCTGGTTCTCCGGGCCTGAGCCCTCAACTGAAGGTGCCGGCCGGACCGCCGACGGCAGCCAGAGGCACGAGCCCCCGTGGCTGAGCTGTGTGGTCCCACCTCGTTGCATCCCGGGCGTGATGCGGGACCCGCGGGCGTTGTGGGGCTGGGCTGGCGTCGTGGCGGCTCCCTGTTCCCCGGGGAGGAGGCGGGGGCCGGAGGTGGCCAGTAGCCCGCGGGGAGGGTCAGCATGCCAGGACAGAGGGGACGGCCGGACGCCACACGCGTTCAGAAGCGGGCAAAGGCAGCCCTGTCCCCAGGCCGGGCCTTGCGCACGTCCTGGGAGGTCCCCGCTGCTCCCTTGAAATCCCATTCTCTTGGTTCTTCTTATCACAGAGGTGACAGGGTGACATTTTAAACATCGTTCAAGATTCTAAGGTGAAACCAGAAGGGAAAGATTAGGAGTTAAAAATAGTCGTTTCCAAAGTGCTGGGTTTTCATCGGAAGGAGCTGCACCCTCCAAGCTGTGCAGGGAGGCAGATAATGAGCAGAGACACAAGACCTAAGTGAGTTATGCAGCGGTCGCCCCCTGCCCCGCGGGGAGACGTGCCAAGCCCCGTGGGCGCCCGGGACCGCGATGACACCGAGCCCTGTACACACTGGTTTTTTCATGTACACGCGTACGTGAGACAGAGCTTAACTCATAAAATAGACGCGGTAATAGACTGACAACGACTGATATAAAATAAGACACTTGGAACAACAGACTGTGATGGAAGTCAGGTGAGTGTGTGCTCTCCTTCTCCAAACATCTTACTGTGCTGCACTCACCTTGCTCTTCGTGTGACGACGTCAGATGGCAAAATGCCCACGTGGTGAGATGAACCGAGGTGAGTGACACGGACGTGACACGGGCATCAGGCTCTACTGTAGCTGGAACCACGGGCGGTGAAACTGCGGGGGGGCGCAAAGCCAAGGGGAAGGGGACGACCGTGGGCCTCTATTCCTGGGGGAATAGAGGGAGAAGGTGGACGGGGCGAGGCTTGGAAGTCCCGGGCGGTGGTGGGATTCAGTGTCACATCGGCCCGTCAGAGGGGGCAGCTCCTTGAGGACGTCGTTTGAGCCAAGTGACCTTGGAACTGACCCTGGGAAGAGTGGATTCGTGTGTCTGGGTATGTGTGTATATATGTGTGTGCATGTGGGTCTGACACGTATGTGTGTTTGTGGATACGTGTGAGTATGTGTGCATGTGTGTGTAGGTGTGTGCACATGACTGTGAGCGTGCACGTGTGCACGCATGTGGAGGTGTATCAGTGTGCATGCACAGGCGTATGTATGGGTAGGAGTATGTGTATATGCATGTGTGTGCACGTGGGTGTGTGCATGTGTCAGTTTGCATCCATGCATGGGTGTGTGCATGTGCATGAATGTTTGTATATGCATGGGGTGTGCATGTATGAGTGTGTGCACATGTATATGAGGGTGCATGTGTGCACGTGGGCATGTGCAGGTGTATGAGTGTGTGTGCATACATGTGGGTGTGTGCATGAATGCACATGAGTGTGTGCATGCGTGTGCATGCATGTGTGTGTGCATGTCACCTGGGTAGGATACTATTTGATTTCCACTCGCTGGGGAGACTGAGGGGATCTCGCCCTCCTGCTCACCTCGGAAAGGCTCGGGGAGCGTTCTGTCCCAGATGAAGCCTTCCTGCCACTTTGCTCTCCCCCCTCAGTCGCGGTGGCCGCCTCACCGTCTCTGCATCACGGTTGTCACCTTCTCGTTAGGTTGTGAACACCTCGAGAGGAGGGATCTTGTCCCTCGTGACGCCGCGTGCAGTTCCTGCAGCGTCGACATTCGGTCCGGGAGTTCACAGGGGAATGAATGAAGCCATCCGTGAGGCTGCGATCAGCGTTCGTGGTCGGTGTGCGGTCGGTGTGCGGTCGGTGTGCGGTCGGTGTGCGGTCGGTGTGCGGTCGGTGTGCGTCAGACACTGGAAGGGCGCTGGCGGGAGGACCTGGTGCTGATGTCGGCGGGGGCATCTGAGCGGAGCCCGCTGTGGTCCGTGTCTGCGCCCGCCGGCCCCGCTCGGCCACACCGCCCAGTACGGCCCAGGGCGGCAGTCGGCGGGATCCACGAGCCACCAGCCCGGGGCGGGGACACGGACGCATCTGGAGACGTGAGGAAGGGAGGCCCTGTGTCTCCTGTGCCTGGGGGGCGGGACTGGGGGACACCTGTTGCAGAGGACCCGGCGCCACGTAAGCAGGGAGCTCACACTCGAGGCTCGGGAGCCTGCGCAGCTGCACTCCCCCGGGGTCAGCAGGTGCCAGTGGTCCGCGGGGTGTGACGTGTGGGGCCAGGGCGACTTCCTCCGTGTCTGGATGGCGCGGACCGGGTGGGCTCAGCAGCTCAGCCCGAACAGAAAGGGACGTAGAGGGGCTGCTAGGGGCAACGCACGTTCCGCTGACAGCGGTCTGGGCGACGAGAGAGGCCGGTTTAGGACGACGGCGAAGGTCCAGCGGCTCCGCACGTCATCAGGCCCCCTTCTGTCAAGAACACGATCCTTGTCCCCAGGGAGGCTTCCAAGGTCGCAGGGGCGGGTCTCGGGCCCCGTTGCAGGTGGTGTCCCCCTCAAGTCTGACCCCCGCCCCCTGAGGATGCCAACAGGCCACTCGGCACTTCGTGTTTTAATCTTCCCTCGAGGACCACGACTGTTCTTCTCGCGTGTCCCGGGGAGGAGGGGACATCCGCCTGGAGGAGCCCCGCTCGCTGCCGCGGGACCGACCCCTCCCCGATGCGGCCCTTGGTGACCTCTGTCAGAACACTATTCGTGAGCTGGAATGACAGGACAGGGATCATCTTTCGGGAGCATCCCTTCTCGCTCCCACGTTCTATTTAAGTTTCTGAGGCACGACTCTGGGGACACATTCAGCCGCTTCCAGCCAAGAGAGGAAATCCACGGCAAATCCCGTTCTCCATGCCTCACGCCCGATTTGACACGGCAGCTTCGCGAGTGAGGTCCCCGGCGGAGGTGGAGGGAGCCTGAGGCCTGCCCAGCACACGCAGCCGCCTGGAACCCGGGGAGGGGGTCTCGGTGCTTCTGTTCGGGAGAGGAGCTGCCCAGACCCCTTGAGCGGCCGCAGCCAGTCGGGGGTGGGGGCAGCTGTAGAGCCTGCCGGGCGCCCACCCACCCCCGACTGGCACTGCAGAAGCAGGCCGGGCCGGCGGTCGTGGTGCGGGTGCCTGTGGCGGCCACTGTGCAAGCCCGAGCGTGAGGCGTGGCAGGGGAGGAAACGGGGAGGCGCAGGGAGAGGGGCAGCGCCTCTGGGGCACGCGGAGAAGGCGCTTGCGGGTTCGCTGAGGCATCCGCGCCGCACCCGGCTCTCTCGTCTGTGGTCCCGCGGCCTCCTTCACTGCCCTCCCTGTGGCGCAGAGGTCCCCGGAGGGCTGGGACTTGCCCACGACTTGCAGGGCGTCGGTGTCCCCCCCCCCACCAGGCACCCGGCTCCCCCCTCTCGACCGCCAGGGCCCACAACACACATTTTAAGGAACGTTTAATTGAAGGCACATTTAGAAAGGTGGTGGGGGTGCAGGGGATAGCGGTTTGCTGACCACCGGGCTGGTCAAGGCGGACAGTTACCGCTGCCGGGCCTGGCCCATGAGACGTCCCGCAGGGAAGCCTACTTGCGGCCAGGGGCGGCGACCGGAGAGGCCCTGCGGCCAGGGGACAAGTTCTCTGTCCTCACACCTCTTCTTCCTTGCGTCGCCCGCCAGGGCTCCACACTGGCCAAACCCAAGAAGATGGGGAACAGGAGAGGCCGTCCACGCGGCTCACGAAGCGGGCTTCACAGGCTGAGAGCAAGTGGGGACGTCATGGCGCAGTGGGTGGGGGAAGACCCGGGCTCAGACCCACGCGTGCCCTTGCTCTGCCGTCAGAGTGACCGGTGACCTCGCTGTGGGAGTCTGAGCAAATCTCCGCCTTTCTCTGAGCTTCACACGCTGCACCTGTGAGTGGGGACAACGCGGCTGCATGCACACCCCGAGCCCCCTTCCCCGAGCCGGGCCCTGTGGGTGGCGTGGGGTTCAAGGGGCAGAGGAAAGGAGGCTGGAGGGGACAGCAGCAGCATCCTGCTCCTTGAAACGTGGCGGCTCTTCCCAGTTCCCAGAGCGCTTCCAGCGTCGCCTGTGCTGCTGCTGCAGGTAAAGGAGGTGATTTTCTTAACCACGAGGCTCGGAAGGACCAGAGGATGTGCCTAAGGCCGCACGGCTTGTGGACGGTGGACTAGGTCCTTGATCGGACTCCACGTGAGCATCACGTGTGCACTTGCATGGGTACAGTCTTGGGTGTGTATGAGGTATGTGTGCACCGGTGAGAGCCTGGAGGGACGCACCCGTGGGCTCATCCCCCAGGCGAGTGGCCGCCCCCGGCTGGCGTCAGGCCTCACCCACCCCTGTCCCCAGGTACCCAGTGCCTTGCAGATGCTCCATCCACATTTCGGCTGGCTCAGAATTTTGTCCAGAACCTGCTCTAAGAAAAGGAGGGATTTTTCTCCTCCGATGGTTGGGACTTACGGAAGGAGAACAGACAGTCGTGGCCTTGTCTGTGAATATTTTCCCTCCCTCCATGCTGATGCTTTCTCCATGTGATTAAAAATGGTAACCAAGCGAGCACCTGAAGGTGTAGAGCACTGAACGGCAGTGCTGCCGGAAGCAACAGTCGCGGGCACCCCCTCTTCAGGTCCCGGTGCACCTGCTATTCCAGGGCTGAGGAGGGCCGAGAGCTGCCCCCCAGGACGTCATCTCAGCATTGGCAAGGCCAAGCCTCCCGATGACCTGCCTTCTTCCCAGAAACAGGGTGGCTGTCCTTTGAAAGAGGCCGAGGACGTGCCCAGCGATGGCCCCCCCGGGCGCCGGGCGCGGCTGGCAGGCAAATCAATGGGTCCAGCGGCTCTGCCGTCGGAGACACAGAGCTGAGCTGACATCTTCCAGGGAAGCCCCGGAGCTTTGAGCCTGGGCACCTGGGTCTGTTCGACACAGAGCAACAGGCAGGCTCCGGGAGTGCTGTCAGCTGAGCAGTGAAAAGGGACAAGCAGCTATGTCAAAAATGACACGCCGGCTTCTGCTGGTCTTGCAAAGCAGATCCGCAGTGATGTGACCGCGGCTGACAGCCAGCAGCACAAGTGGCTGCTTTCCGTACTGGATTGAAATCCGTCCAGCTCCCCGCGCTCGCAGCGATGGCTTCCAATGCTAATTCTCAGCGAGCCACGCATGAAATATATTCACAGGCGCTACTCAGTTAGGGCCCTTTGGAGTTATTTGAGGTACCTGTGATGAAAACATCTGTGCCACTTGCTTTTGTGGGTTTTTGTTCCCTTGGTTTCAATTATGCAGTCAAAGAATCTTCCAGAGAGAGAGAGAGAAGGAGAGAGAGTTTGCTGATGTAGTGCTTTTCCTTTCTGATAAAAGAGGGTGCCTGGTCAGATGTCTGAATAGAGGGAGCAGGGGAAGGGAGAGGCGGACTTTCATTTCTACACTGACTAGGGACCCGCTCTGTTTGATGCAAATGAGGTCGCTCTAAACACATCTCCCCATGTCCTGCCAAGCTTCCTGGGGTCACGTAACCATCTCCCCACGTGACAAATAGAGGGTGAGTTTACCGGGATCACATCTGCGAACGTAAGCAATTGATAGGGATGCCTGTGGCAGGAAGGGTGGGAGGGGGCTGTGTGTGTATGTGTGTACACGTGTGTATGTATGTGCATGCGCATCTGTGCCTGGGTGCAGGCGTATGCGTGTGCATGCTGTAGCACATGGGTGTGTGCACGTGCCCACATGTGTGTGTGGGTACAGGCGTATGTGTGTGCATGCTGGAGCACATGGATGTGTGCACATGCACACATGTGTATGTGTGTGCACACATGTGCGCGTGGGTGCAGGCGTATGTATGTGCATGCTGGAGCACATGGATGTGTGCACGTGCACACATGTGCGCGTGGGTGCAGGTGTATGTATGTGCATGCTGGAGCACATGGGTGTGTGCATGTGCACGAGTGTATGTGTGCAGACATGTGTGCGTGGGTGCAGGCATATGTGTGTGCATGCTCTAGCACATGAGTGTGTGTGCCAGCATATTCCTTGTGTGTGCGTGTGATTTGCTGTGCAATCCTTCCCCATCTCTGTGGCTCCGTAGACTCCAGGAGCCCTGTCTCCCGTCACGTGGGCTCCCGCGTTCTGTCCTGGGGACCGTGTTCCGCACAGTGAGCTGAGAGCGGCTCAGAGAGGGCCCGTGGGTCACACAGCGCAGGTGAGCTTGGGACGCAGGTGCTCTGCTCTCAGGAAACCGTGGCTGGAAGAAGCCCTTCGTCCCTCGTGCCCCCCGCAGCCGCTGCTCCCGGGGATGACGATGGGAGGGTCACACCCTCCAGGATCCGGGTGTGGCTGAGGCACCCATCCCACGGCCACCATCCTCTCTGGGGTGCAGAGTGTGCCACTGGCCCTGCCCGTGTGCAGACACGCCCCTGCGCGGCCCGGGCTTTCCAATCTAACAGCCAGTGGTTTGGTAAGAAGCAGCCATCGGTCCCTGGAGCAGCCTCAGGCGTCTAGATGGTGGGAAAAACCCAGCGAGAAAGGCCTGGAGAGGCGCAAGGGCTCCCACTGGGGTCTCTGGAGCCCCTGGGTGCCCACTTGGCCCCTGCGGAGGTTGCACACCATGGGGACGAGGCATGGCTGCCCGGCTGCGATCGCGGGCCTGCGTGGAGCACGGAGCCTGGGCCCGTGCACACGCTCTCTCCTCTGCAGCTGCGGCCTGCCCCGCATTGCTGACTGGCTCCCAGCACCCCGCCTGCCCCGGGCCCTGCGCCCCTCGCCCTCCGCTGCCCCAGGAGGGCTCACAGCAGGAGCGGGGTGGTTTGCTCCTCTCACGGGGCTTTTAGGTGTGATGACGGTGTCCTTCATCCGGGGGTTCCACTACCCCGCTGCAGTCGTTCCTGAGCGGCCGTCCCACCCTGGGCTGGCAGGTCTGGGGCCCCAGTCCCCCTTGCAGAGCAGGGCAGGGCCGGGTGCCTCGCGGGGCCTCGTGGGGGGGAGGAACCCTTCCCTGGTCTCTCCCAGGGGTGAAGGTGCCTGCATTCCATGCTGGCCGCCCCTGCCTCGGTCCCCCCTCCCAAATGTCTGTCCCTCCCTGGCTGCCCGTCACCTCTGCATCCTCATCCACCTGCTGCCTCCCTCCCACGCAGACCTCGTGGTTGGGTTGGGCCATCGGCTAATCCTGGACCTTCGCTCATCCCAACATCCTCGACCGAATCACATCTGCGGAGCTCCTGCTGCCACCCCAGGTACCAAACGCTCAAGTTCCCAGGACTCAGACGTGGACTCTGGGGTCGCGTGCCGGACGTGCCACGTCCTGCCCTCCGCTCCGTGCTGCGGCGTGGCTCCCCCGCCACCCCCGGCCCAGGCACTTGACTCGCCCTCCCTGCCCGCCATGTGGAATGGATCCTTGGCTAAGAGCTTCTCGGATGGCCGGCGTGTGCTGGGACACGGGACACGGGACACGAGACTCTCCTCCTGCTTCCGCCCTCAAGGCTCCTCCCGACGGCGTCCTCCTGTCTGAGTCTGGCCAGAGCCCGGAGAGGCGTCCCCGGAATTCCCCTGCAGGGATGGCTCTGGGTGGCCGCCCCCCTCTGTCCAAAGCACAGTCTTGAGGAGCGAGGAGAGTCTGCAGCGACGGGCCCCCGCGTAGGGGCTGAACACGGTGGCGCTCCCGTCTCCCGCGGCGGGGCCCACCTCGTGCTGCCCCTGTGGCCCGCTGGCCCCACGAGACCGTGCCTGGACCACCGGCGCCTGGTGCGTCATCGTCCATCGCTTGGCCTCCTCCACGACAGCATGAGGTTCTGGGAGCAGGTGCCAGGACTTGCCCGTCCTTGTTTGCCGAGGGCCACGCGTGGGGCCGACGCTCACCCGGGGCTGTCTTTCCCTCCTTCTTCCTTCTGCTCTCAGAGGATTTTGCTCAAGTTATTTATCCGCCGCTGTGGCATTTTCCAGGTGACAGGTACCCGGCTACCCTCCCTGGTGCCAGAACCCTGTGGGGGCGGGCGCCGCGTCCCCCACACCCGCTGAGAGGGAGAACGGAGCAGGTGCGGGACGGCTGGACGCAGCGCAGCCACCCTCCCTTCTGCTCCTCTTCGTGGGCCGTTGCTTGCCGCCCCCAGGGCAGTTGCGGGTGCGCCGTCAGCTCCAAGAGTCCCGGGTGGGCGGCTGAGGCATCGCCGTGCAGCCGGGGACGGGGGATTTGCCCTCGAGAAGACCAGGGTCGTGAGTGGAGGGATTTGGGGCCGCAGAGAATGACGTGTGCGAGGGACAGGATTCCGCTTCCCGGGTGGAGGCTGTTCCCCACCTTCCCTGTGTCCAGGCCTTGGGCTGCTCGGGTGTCACCTGAGCCATGTCTCCACCTGCCTCCCGCTGTGCCTGGCTCCCAGGGGAGCCGAGAGGCCGGGGCCTCGGGGCGGCGGGAGGGTCCGGCCCCTGGGGATACCGAGGCTGGCCTCACGCCCTGTCTACCAGCGCGCAGCCTCGGTGGGTCACTCTGGCCTCCTGGTCTGTGTGGTGGGGCCATCGGCGTCCCTGCCTCCGGACTCTCGTAGGAAGGTGCCCGAGCCGCGCCTGATGCCCAGGAATCACTCAAAAGGACACATCATTTCGCTCCCGTGTAGGACTCCACGCTCATTTTTGTTCTCCGGAGAGGGCCACACCCGGGAGAGCAAGACGCCGGGGGCGGAGGGAGGCCTGGGCGAAGCAGGACGGCCGCCCCGTGTCCCGAGCCGCTCTGCCCTGCCTGCCGGATGCTCACACACATGTGGTTTGGCCTTGTGTGCATGTGTGTGCGCGTGTGTGCGCGTGAGAGAGAGAGAGGGAGGGAGGGGGGGGAGGGAGATGATGCTGCTTCCCAGAGAGGAGCCGAGTTGGGGATTTTTTCCAGCTAATTATTTCTGGACGGCCGCTGTGTCCTCCTGCCTCCCGTCTTAACTGCATCGTTCAGTGTCTTAGGATCGATCGAGGCAGGTCTGAGAAGCTCTGCAAGGAGCCAGGGGGAGCCGCGTTAGCCGCCAGCACGGATGGCGTCTGACGCACTCGGCCGAGGCCTGGCCACGGAGGTGGACCGCCCGTTGTCCCCACGGCGTGTGGCCAGCATCCTCCCTAAGGCCCGGGGCCCCGGGACGCAAATGGTGCAAGAGCAGACACCCTGGGGTCGCCTCGCGCTGGCCTCTCTCCCGCAGGCCGGGCTCTGTCCTGAGGGTGAGGGCGCGGGCGGAGGGCCCTCTCCCCAGGCAGCCTCGGTGGGGAGGGCCCCGGGTCGGCCGTGCACAGGGGTGTGGGGCTCAAGTCAGCACCTGCTATGCACCCGCGTCCCAGCTGGGCTTGGAGCCGGAGAGCCGGGCTGGGGGCCCCGGGCGGGGAGAGCTCACGGCCCGCGAGCCCTGCCGCCCACCCTGCCGTCCGCGAGGCTCCTGCCTGGGGCCAGCGGGGCCAGCGGGGCCAGCGCACCTCAGTTCTTTCCAGTTTCCTCCGGGGCCAGCTTCGCCACTCGAGCAACTACGGACTTAGGAGGGATTGGCCCAGTGCCGGGCGCGGCGGCAGGCGGAGCGGACACCAGTGTGGCCGGGGCCGCCGCTGCGTCCTGCTGGGAATCCTGGCTGAAGCTGCTCGTGTCCGGAGGAGCAGACCCCGAGGAGGCTAACGCCAGCCTGGCTGCTCTGGGAAGGTCAGAGGCGAAGCAAAATAGTGTGTGCGAGAGCTCCCCTGCCCCCACCCCACCAGTGACCAGGCAAGACGTGCGGTCAGTGTGCCCGGGCTCGGTGAGCAAGGTCGGGTCCCCTCCCCACCTCCCGGGAGCTCACGTCGGGGTGGCCGACCCAGCAGACCCCCCTCCGCGGCCGGGGACCGTGCCCCTTGCAGAGGAACAGGCTGCCCCGAAATGCAGCTCCAGGACCGGCACAGCGGGAGGGCGCACGCGTCCTGACCCTAGGGCGGCTTCCCGTGGCCTCAGTCTACCCTCAGCACTTGCTTCTGTTCCTCTCCCGAGACGGCACCAAGCGCATTTGCTGCCCGCGTGAATCTGCGGAAGCGAAAAAACGTGCCTCTTGGACTTGAGGGAACACGTGGACTGCAGCGTGGGCACAGCGGTGTCCTTTGGGGTGACCTCCACGAGGGCAAGGGAGCCACGTGCCGCCCCGCTGAGCGTCCCACAGGGTGACGGCTGGTCCCAGCGGCGCGAAGAGGCAGGTGTCTGCGAGCCCCCCAGCGCGTGCACCCTGTCCAGCCGGCGGCCTGGGGCGCCCTGATGGCGCAGGTCTTCCCACGGGGCTTGCAGTCCTGGGAGGGCCCCCTGCCCTGTCCCCGCCCCACACCTCCGTCCCCCTTTCTTTCCAGGGAAGAAGGATCGGAGACAGGAGGCGCCTCTAAGTGCAGCGGCAGGATCTCTCCGTCTCCAGCTCCTCCCTGGGCTGCTCCGTCCTAGCATTTGGGCATTTAATAATGCAGACGAGAGGCTCTTGTCCTATTAATTATTAATCGCCCTTTTTGCATTTCTAAGGGCAGCAGGAGATGAGCTCTGAGGCGAAGCAAATGGAACTCTGGAGGAGCTGCGAGGAAGCCGGCCTCCTCCGGGGCCCTCTGCGGGCGGCCCTCTCTGGCCCTGTCCTCCGAGGAGCCCGGCGCAGACCGCGGCCTTGTAGGTGCCTGTGCTCGGAGCCCCACGTCCCCAAGGCACTCGGGTTGTCCCACAGGACAGGCGCGCGGTGGGCTCCACGTGCATGGAGGGGCTGAAGCCACGTGCCCTCGGCCGCCACGCGGGCTCAGGGGCTGGCTGCACACGGGGCTGCCGCCGAGAGGCCCTCCCTCCTGCCGGCCGTCCCCGTCCCCGTCCCCATCCCCGTCCCCGTCCCGTAGCCACAGCCCCGGAGCTCATTGCAGCCGGACGTGCGGAGGCAATTGTGGCCGGTGGGAGTCTCCTCTCGCCACACCAGCATCCCTTCCTGCCGTTGTGCACCCGCTGCTATCTTCCTAATGCGGCCCTCAGCCTTGGGAAGTAGAAATAAAAACATAATAATAAAAGGAGAAAAGAGGGAAAGAAAAGAGAAATGTGCTTGCTTCGGAGGCCCACATTTTGATTGTGTTCTTCCAAACGAGGACTGGGGTGTCACTGCCGCTCTTGTCAGAGTCTCCGTGGGAGGCGGGAGGCGGATGCGGGAGGCGGGGGAGGCGGGAGGCGGGCGCAGGGCGGCCGCCCCCCAGGGGAAGGCTCTCCTGACTCCCTGCTCACTCACCCAGAGGATGAGACCGGCCAGCAAGCCTGAGCCCCACGGAGCAGAGCTGTCTGCGGGCGCTGCCTCCCCGTCCCTGCCCCGGGCGGTAAGACGGGGTCCAGAGGTGAAAGTCAGTTCCTAGCAAAGCAGGCTCCAGGTTCTCCGACCCCCGCTCCTGAGAGGATGCTGTGTCCTTGAGGAGGCTGTGGGGTGGCCTGGAGGGGAAGCATCCACTCCTGGGCAGGGGGTGGTTACAGGGCAGGAGCCCCCAAGCGTGTCCTCCTGGACATCCCCACGCGGTGAATGCCAGCCCTCTCACGCGGCAGCCCTGGGCCTGCAGCACCTGGGTCAGCCCCCCCTCCTGCCCCCTGTCCCCTCAGGGCCCACGAGTGCCCCACACTCACCACCTTCTAGCTCCTGGGTTGCTGGGCCAAGGCACTGTCTCCACTTGGGACACTAGCTGTCCCTGCAGGGGTCTGAGCCCCTTCTGGGTGCCATGGGGCAGGACCCAAGGTGGGGGGTTGGGTACGAGGATCGGGGGACGGGGGTGGGGTCCATGGGGTGCAGGGCTGGGTCGGGGAACCAGGGACCCAGCATGAGGACTGGGGGCAGGGGACAGGGGGCTGGGGAGGAAGGGAGGCAGTGAGGGTCGAGTGGTGAGGGGCAGGAGGGCCAGGGGCTGAGGGCCTGGGGTGGGGCATGAGCACCCGGGGGCAAGGGGTGGGGGACCAGGGGGTGGGGGCCGGGGGCCCAGGCACCAAGCACGAGGCCCGGGGGCTCGTGGGCAGCAGCACCTCCAGCCCTGGGTGGGCGCCCCGCGCAGAGTCCGAGCTGAGGTCCCAGAGAGGCCGGACCCCTCCGGCCCGGTGCACCGTAGGAGCGCAGCAGAGCTTGGGCCTGCCGCAGCCGGGCTGGGCCCTGGGAGTCTCGGTGGAAGCAGAACCTCTGCCCTGCACGTGGACTTTCTCCCCGCTGGTCCCGGGACCAGCCCGCGGCCGGACAGACCCACTGTTCCTCGTCCTCCTGCATCGCCTCCGGGGCCAGGCCCCAGCTTCCCTGACGCCCCACGTCCCCTGCCCCCGGGGGACCTCTGCCCCCCAGCGGGCGTGTCCCCGAGCCGGACCAGGCTGCCAGAGGTCCCGGGAAGCCCCCAGAATCAGCGTCCACCACACTGACCACCCTCAGGTCCCCCCTCCACCCCGTCCCTGCTTTCCTGGGCATCGTGGAGCACGGAGAGCCACGAGCCCAACCGAACCTGACACGGGTCCCCGTCCCTCTGCAATACCCGCACACGGACCCGTCACCTTGGGGCCGGCACAAGGGCTCCCAGGTCCCCGGAGAAGCAGCAGGATGGGGAAGGGCCTCCGTGGGGGCCGGGTCGCTGCTGACCCCTCGTTTTGTTCTTTCTCCTGTTCTGTGCTTCCAACAGGTGCACCTCCGGGGGCCTGGCCTGGCGCTCAGAATGCCGTTGGTCCAGGCTCCGCTCTCCAGGCCGAGCACAACGCCGCAGGGTGTCACTCGGGGCAGCTCGTCATGGGGACTCGGAGGAACAGTCGGTGCCGCACGGGTTGGCGAGGCTGTGCCAGGCTCCACAGAAGCCAGGGAATGGGCAGCAGCTGTCCCGGAGGATGCCCTGCGGCCGCCGAGTGTCCTGAGGGGCAGGGGGCACGCCACGGGGAGGGAAACCTGCTGGAACAGGGACCCCCGCTCCCCCAAAGCCCAAGAAAGCAGCTCTGCTTCCGGCACGTGAAGGGAGGAAACGCGGAAGGCGGACGAAGCCAGGCTTGGGTGGAGCTGGGCCCTGGGGCCTATTTCTGGGCGACCCCAGCACCGCGGCCCCGGCCCGGCCCTCGGAGCCCCGTCGCCACGGAGACGAGCTGTGTCCAGACTCCGTGGGACTTCCCCGGAGCGCCTCACTTTGTGGCCGTCCTCCCCTCTCTTCCCTGTTTCTCTTACATAATCTGTCCCGTGGGACCCACGTGTAGGAGGCGAGTCAAGGAGGCCTGCTTTCACCGTGGGCCCGGCCGGAGGAAGCGCCCAGGACGGCCACCTCGGCAGGAGGGGCTCTCAAGGGCCTGCACTGCGCGTCCACGCGGTGACGCGCGCGCTCGAATCAGAAGGTCTGGACCGCAGAGCATCTCCGCTGCGTGTCCCGCCCACGCCGACGGCCTTATCTCTCCATGTCCCCAGCAGCAGCCGTGGGCCAAGGGACACAGTCGAGGCTGCTCACTGGCGCTCACGCTCGTCCCGCCTGGGAGGGGAGCTCACGGCGTCCATCTATAGGAAGAGGAGCGTGGGTCCCGCAGGTGGACGTCACTTTCCTCCCTGTGGACAGACCTGGGTCTGGGAAGGAGGGTTCAAACACGCAGGGTTCGAGTCCCCAGAGCTCTGGCCGCCTCCAGCAGGGCTTCAAGGTCCATCCTTCTGTTGACGCTGTGACCTCAGGCAGCGGGTGCTCGGAGCCACAAGGATGGATGACCCAGGGTGACCCAGGAGCCACAAGATGGGTGACCCAGGAGGTGGCTCCTGTCGGCCGACAAAGGGGCTGCGCTACCCGCTGGGAGGGCCCGGGCTGCTCCTCTCTCAAGGGCAGAACTGCTCAGACCTGTACTGGAAAGGATTTCAGGGATGCCTGGGTGGCTCTGCGGTTGGGCACCTGCCTTGGGCTCAGGGCGTGATACTGGAGTCCTGGGATCGAGTCCCACATCGGGCTCCCCGCAGGGAGCCTGCTTCTCCCTCTGCCTGTGTCTCTGCCTCTCTCTGTGTCTCTCATGAATAAATAAAAACCTTAAAAAAAAAAAAGGATTTCGGTGGGAGGTGTTTCAGGGGAGCCCTTGGCACCTGCCGCCCTTCCTCCATCCTCTCATCTGAGGTCAGACCAGGGAGCACATGGTCCTCCTCGGTGGTTGTCAAGGCAACGCGCTCCACAAACATTCGAGTGCCCAGAACACGGCAGCCGCCGACGCAGCGGCGCCAGAGGACACTCTCGTCACCCCGGGGTGTGGGTGCCGGGGGACAGGCTCCAAGACGCCAGCCCGTAGCCACGTCAGGAAGAGTGGGCCACCCCGGCCCCAGAGTGATGCGGGAGGACGGGTAGGAGGGGCAGGTTGAGGACCCGTGGGAGGGGCCTCGGCGCAGCCCTGTGGTGCTCTGTGCACCGTGGAGCCCAGCGTATGCAGAGGAGCCGGCCGGGCACTTGAGTCCCTACGGGGTGGGAGCCCCGCAGACCTGCCCAGGCCCCCGGGGCACCCGCAGGAAAAGCTGCAGCTATTTCATTAGTTCTAGAAGGCAGAAGGAGGGGAATGTGCAGGCCGGGGGATCATGCACGACCCTCATGCAGCAGCGGTGAAACGGAAGCGGTGCCTCCTGCATTGACTTGCGGGAGACGGGGGAGTCCAGCCTCGTCCACACACTGCGGGAAGGGACGTGATGAGGATCGGCCGGTGCCTTCCAGTTTTCCGGGGCCACCAAGCGACTCCCGCAAGTGGGCGGCTGGACGGGTGTCCCGCGTGGGCTGGGGGCTGAGGCCTTCCCCCTACAAGCCCGCGCGGTCCCTCTGGCAGGCCCGTGTGCCCATCCCTCTTACAAGGATACGGACGGTACGGGATCAGGGCCCCCCTAGGCACCCCCCGAACCTTAATCTCCCGACCCCACAGTCACAGGCGCAGGTGCTGGGAGCCGGGCCTTGACTGTGAAGTCTGGGGGGTGGGACAGGCTGCGCCCCCAGGGCAGTGCAGGTCTCTAGCATTGGGGAGCTGGGGGTGGCCTTGCAGAGAGCGTGGAGCCTCTGAGTGACGCAGGGGCCGGCGTGAAAGGTGAGGGGTTGGGAGTCGTCGTGGTCATCCTGCACAGACACCCACAGGTCCATCCGGCGCCGTCAGCACGGCCCTTGTGTCCCCCCTCGGTGGACGTCATCAAGTGGTGCTGGGCTGGCAGCTGCGGGAGCTGCGGCTCCGAGGAGGCCGGGCAGTCTGGCCATCGGGCTCCGCAGGGCTGGCCAGGAGGATTAGGCTCGTCGTGAAGGCGGGGAAAGGTCACCAGAGTGCCAGGAGCGAGTCCCCGTGGACAGAGGCGCCCAGGAAGGTGACAGCCGGTTGAGCAGCGGCCAGTGGACCGTGCGGGTGGGGTGCCCAAGCCGTGCACACAGGCACCCGGTAACGCCTGGCCCCTGTCCCCCCGGGAGGCTGGCCGGCCCCGCGCCAGCAGCTTCCGAGGTGCCGCCTCCGGCGCCCGCTGCCGCAGGTGGCTCTGCGTGACCGGAGCCGCTGGGGAGGCGCTCAGGGTCCTTGGGCTGCGCTCACGGCACCGGCCACACAGCGACCCCTTCGCTGGAATTTAAGCCTTTGCTTTAATGGTAGAAAGAGTCGCTGGGCTAATCCCAAGGGGCTTGAATTAAATACTTGCTGCCCGAGGCGAAAGCAGCGTTCGCGGTAAAGGTGGGAACGCCGAGGACAGCACGCAGAGGAGCGGGCCTGCAGGCGGACAGACCTGGCCGTCACGTCGGGGCCGGACCTCCGCTGGACGCCAGCCGGCTGCTCGGTGGCCCCGGCTCACGCCTGCCCGCCCGCCTGGGGGGAGACGGAAGGTGCCCCCGCAGCGAGCAGAGCAGACTCAGTGACGGGCAGGCCCAAGGACCACGGGCCTGGAGACGTGCCTCCCGGGCTCCTGGGGCCAGTCTGAACGGCGCGGGCATCCTGTGTCTGGCCCCCAGGGACCATGTCCGAGTGCAAAGACGTGAGCGGTGTGCAACGGCACGGCTGTCAGGGCTCGGGAAGGGGCAGTGCTTCCGGGAGAGCTCACGAGGGGCTCCACGGCCCCAGCCCGCCCCGTCCCAGCCCCACCTGCCCCCCAACCCACCTGCCCCCCAACCCACCTGCCCCAGCCTCACCTGTCCCCAGCCCCCTGCCACCAGCCTCTGGCCCCCAGTGGCCAGCACCCTAGCCCCACCTGCCACAGCCCCCAGTGCCCCAGCCCCTGCCCCTAGCCCCCAACACCCCAGCCCCATCTCCCCCCAGCCACGCCTGCCCCAGCCCCTCGTGGCTGGCATCACCTGTGAAATCATGTGACATTAATTTTACATGACGTGTGTTTAGGGGGTAATTCCTTTCTCCCACTTCTGTGGAGATGGGTCCCACGGGGCTCTGGTGAAGCCTCCGCCCTGTGTAGGGCCCTGGACGGTGCCCCCACCCACTCGTAGGCTCCGACCCCAGTGGACGTGTTAATTTAAGTGTTGTTGCCACACAGACAGCAGACCTATGCCGTCCGCAGAAGGGGCACTTAAGACGCCCTGCTTCAGGTTCGGGGCACTCTCCTACCCAAACCGCTAACCGTCACCAGACCCGGCTTCCAGGAGGAACAATGGGCATAAATAACATGGATGATGATGCAGTTGACCACAGAGTGGGTCACATGCCCTGGGAGGGCACGTACACGGGAGGGGGAGGGGTCTTCATGCCTGAGCCGGGGATGCTGCTGGAGGTCAAGGGGCCCGGTGGAAGGTGTGACATCAGTGCGACAGTTGGTAGTCGGGAAGCAGGAGGCGAGCCCTGTGGGGCGAGAAGTCCTCGTGGGAGAAGTGGTGTTTCCTGAGACGGTGGGACCAGAGGTAAAGACCTAACAGGCTCCGGGGTCAACTCCAGGCTCCGGGGTCAACTCCGCCCTTGCAGAGTGATGGTCCTGATGATCTAGCGCCTTGCTGTCGCTGGTGTACGGCAGGGTCCAGGGAGGGGACCAGAGGGAGGGGACTCATCCCGACAGCAATCGTGGAATACACCGGAAGCAGCCTGGACGGTCCCTGCACTGCCCGGAGTAGGACCCCTTGCTCAGGCGACCCCAGACTCCAGCGTGCCATCTCCAGGGACCTGGAAGACCACCAGACACAGGTGCAGATGCAGACTTTGTCTAAAGGGCTCATTGGCTTCTCTTTACTCTCCGACAGGAGCCCCTGGGATTTGGACTGGAACAGCAGCCGGAGGAGCTGTAATCGCAAACCAGCCTCACGCCGCGAGGGACCCTGTGTGCTGTGCGGTCGTTGTATGGCCACAGGGAACAGTGAGTCCTGCAGACAGGCCGTCCCCATCTACACAGAGGGAGAAAGCGGGACGGCCTTCACAGCACAGCAGGGCAGGACGAGGGGGTGGCCCCGGACTGGACCAGGCAGCCTGGCAGGGGCACAAGCCCCCTGTGCATCAGGGGTGCGGGGTCGGATGGGAGGCAGAGGGTGAGGACACCTGCTAGGGTCCTTCTCAGCTGTACCACTTACCTGCCTGAGGTGGCCGACCGTGCGGCCTCATGGGCACAGGTGCTGGGTGTCGGGCCAAACATCTCCCTGGATGCGTCTATGAGGGTGTTTCTGGAGGAGATTAACATTGGAGGCCCGACTAGTAACGCGGAGGGCCCTCCCCAGTGTGGGCGGACCTCCTCCGACCTGCTGACGACCCCAAGACGATGAAACACTGGTCCAGCGCTGGTGGGAAGGGGTGCGTCTCTGCCCGCCTGTCTTCAAGGTGGGCCACTGTCTTCCGCTCACCCGAGTGCAGACAGGAACCACACGATGGGGTTTCTGGGGGCCCCAGCTTGCTGACTGCAGGTCTGGGACTCTGCATCCTCCAAAACCTTGTGAGTCGATTCCTGATAACAAATCTTTCTCCACACACACACACACACACACACCCCTCCTCCTGGGTCTGTTTCTCTGGAGAACCTTCACACACTACTGCAGTCTAACAAATCACCACACAGTTAGTGGCTCCAAACAACACACATTTATTGTCTCACGGTGTCCATAGATCTTAGCCGTGTCTCCTGCTCAGGGTCTCACGGAGCTGCAGTGGAGATCTGGCCAGGCTGCCTTTCCCTCAGATGTTCCACCGTGGGAGAGTCTACTTCCCAGCTCACTCAGTGTCAGCAGAATTCCTTTCTTTGTGTTTGTAGGACCAGCAGGCCAGCCTCTTGCTGACTCTCAGCTAGAAGCCACCCTCTGCTCCCAGAGGTCATCCACAGCTCCCAGACGCCATCATAGCTTGTAAGGGTCATCCACTCCTGGAGATCATCATAGCTCCTAGAGGTCATCTGTAGCTCCTAGGGGTCATCCATAGCTCCTGGAGGTCATCCATAGCTCCTGGAGGTCATCCATAGCTCCTGGGGGTCATCCATAGCTCCTGGAGGTCATCCATAGCTCCTAGGGGTCATCCATAGCTTCTGGAGGTCATCCATAGCTCCTGGGGGTGATCCATAGCTCCTGGAGGTCATCCATAGCTCCTGGGGGTCATCCATAGCTCCTAGGGGTCATCCCATAGCTCCTAGAAGTTGTCCGCAGCCCCCAGAGACCACCATAGCTCCTAGAGGTCATCTTAGCTTGAAGGGTCTTCCACAGGTGCTGGAGGTCATCATAGCTTCTAGGGGTTATCTATAGCTCCTAGGTGTTATCCATAGCTCTCAGAAGTCCTCCATAGGTCTCAGAGGTCATCCAGAGCTCCTAGGCATCATAGCTAGATCCTAGAGGTCATCTATAGATCCTGGGGGTGATCCATAGCTCCTGGAGGTCATCCATAGCTCCTGGGGGTCATCCATAGGTCCTAGAGGTCATCCATAGCTCCTAGGGGTCATCCATAGATCCTAGGGGTCATCCATAGCTCCTAGAGGTCATCCATAGCTCCTGGGGGTCATCCATAGCTCCTAGAAGTTGTCTGAAGCTCCCAGAGACCACCATATAGCTCCTAGAGGTCATCATAACTTGTAAGGGTCTTCCACAGGTACTGGAGGTGATCGTAGCTTCTAGGGGTTATCTATAGCTCCTAGGTGTCATCCATAGCTCCTGGAGGTCACCCAGAGCTCCTAGGCATCATCCATAGATCCTAGAGGTCATCCACAGCTCCTAGGTGTCATCCATAGCTCTTAGAAGTCCTCCATAAGTCTCAGAGGTCATCCACAGCTTCTACGTGTCATCCACAGCTCCTAGAGGTCATCCATTGCTCCTAGAGGTCATCATAGCTTGTAAGGGTCATCCACAGGTACTGGAGGTCATCGTAGCTTCTAGAGGTCATCCACAGTTCCTGGGGATTATCCACAGCTTCTGGAGGTCATCTGCAGCCCCCAGAGGTCAGCGTAGGTTGTAGAGGTCATCCACAGCTCCTAAAGGTCCTCGGCGGCTCCTTGTGACGTGGGCACTCCCCACACTTTATGAAGCCAGCAGGGTCACCTGCAGAGTGTCTGCAGCAGGAAGGAGTGTCACACAGGTGCTGTGATCACAGAAGCTGCACCACTACCGAGGCACGGTCCATCCTCACTCCAGAAGGGGGTGTCTCACGGGGCGTGTCTGTCCACCAATCCCACAAAATGTCGATCCCAGAACGATTCTGAGGCTCACCCTGGGTCGCCTAAATCACAGGCTTATGTTTTAAGTTGGAATAGTGTATTTTAAGACTTCCATTTTCTCTGGAGTTTGGCTCCTAAAGAACATCATCTCCTTGGATGTAAATAGTTTGTCCGTTAGCTCTGCTGATGTACTGACGTGGGTCCCATGCTCTTGCCCTCGCCCAGCGAAGGGACTTTCCCTGTGATCCCCCGTGGGCCCTGCTGCCCGTGAGCTCCTGCTCTCCCTGTCACAGAGCCTCCGCGTGCTGCACACTCACCCGAGGATCCCGGTTCTGTGTCGGGAGTGGGGGGCAGGGGCCTTGTCCCTGGTGGATCTTGTGGGGACCAGCCTGGGGGCTTCCACAGTCAGAGGAACACCAGCCAGGGGCGTTCAGCTGCGGATCGTTCAGACTCGACATCAAATGACCTCATCAGAAATATGGGAGAAAGTGGGTGTGTGGGTTTGTGAGTTTGGGGGGTTGTCCTCTCTGCTCTGGGCGGGTCCCCTATCTGGCCGGCCCTCTCTCCCCCTGCTGCCCTCTCCCAGGTGCCACCCTGCCCCCTCACATCTCATCACCTTTCCACTGGGCCCCTTCCCAGGACTGCCTCCATGTGCTCGTGCCCCCACAGGAGCAGCATCTCAGAGTCAGGACTGGCCCTGGCTCCCGGGCCCCAGGTGATGCCGTCCTCTCTTCCCGAAGGGCCCCTGCGCTCTCCCCCTGCTTCCTCCCCTCCCACCTAGTCTGGCTCGTGGCCCTCCTCCCTGCCCAGCTCGATGCTGCACGCTGCGGAGCCCACGGACGTCCCGGATGACCCTAAAGACAGCACGCCGTCTCCGATGGGCCCGTCACCTGCAGTGACCCCTGCACGTCCCCGTCTCCCGCTCTTCCGGGCCTCCTCCCACCCATCCGGCCGCTGCCGGCTTGTTTCATCGGGGCACCCCTCCTCGCCGGGGCCCTGGGCTGTACCTCAGCCTCTCCCACGAATCTGCTGTAATTTATGGGAATCCTCTCCTGTGATCAGACGGCCGGGTGTCGTCTTCGCTGGTGAAAACACCCCGTGTGGACCCATCTTTGCGCTCCGAGGATGTTGTCGGGATGAACTCGTAGACCTGGAATGTCCTACGCTTCCTTCGCTCGCCTGTTTCGGTCATCCTCCCTGGGCCTCCATGCCTCGGCCGCAGGCTCTGTCCCTCTCACGTCCAACCCCTCCCTCAAGGCCTCCCAGGTCCCCGCTCCTCCGTGTTTCCATGGCCAGGGCCAGGCACTGACACGTCCCGGACACCTTGACCTTGCAGGACAGTGGCCTCCATCTGCCCCAGCTCGTGTCGTCTCTGTGTCCCCACATGGCTCAGCCGGGTGGACCTCTCACGGGGTGACCCCCCGACGGCTGGCCGGCTGCGCCTGGCTGGTCTGACCGCAGGTTTCCTCATGTGGAAAATGGGACGGACACCTGTCTGCAGCCTGGCGGGCTGGCGGGAGACGGCCTGCGTGAAATTGCCAGCACGCTGTCAGGCACATTCCAAGAATTCCCGGATGACAGCCACCGCTACCGTTGTCATTAGCAATAGTAGCGAGAGACATTTGTTAAATGAGTAAATGGAAGGACAGGTGGATGAATAGTGTCTGTGCAGAAATTCCTGAAGGTCGGAAGAGCACAAACGAAAGGAGCAAGTCAACAAACCCCCGGGAGCGGCCGGCCCGTGCTCCAATTAATTTAACTTCCATTAGCAACTCGTAGAAACGTCTGTTGTTCAAAAGTGAAGGCGTCCCCTATTAACCCATTAGAGGGTCCCTCACAAGCCTTCTTGTAGATCCTTCATCTTTTCTCTTCCCCGAAGAAAGAGGGCGAAGGCCAAGGCTTTGGGGGGCGGGCAGATGTCAGGGATTTCAGTCTTAAGCATAAGAATTAGCAACTATCCCGAATTTTAAGTGGAGGATGAACGTTATCCATATGGATTTAGGTTCAAAAATCTGGACGCGTGAGCTTGGGTGGTTGATTAAATGACGCCTGCCTGCATTTTCCCAGGCCTCCCCGTCTGTGCACGCGGTAAGGTGGCCGATGCAGACGCGCTCACGTAACCATGCTAATGGGGTGGCCCCCGCCCCGTGGAAGGTGATGGGCACGTGTGAGGGCGCTGCGGTTCCCAGCCCGCCCCCTCTTCTCACACCGGCAGCTCCGTGTTCCCTATTCCCATCCCGTTTCCGGAGCCCGGGGTCGGGCACAGAGGGCCCCGCGATGGGAATCGCTTCCAGGGGAAGCTGCAGGAGTCGACGGTGAGGACTTCCCCGGCTGTGACTCTTGGAGGCTGCTGATGAGGGTGTGAAAAATTCAAAGACATGATCTGCATTTCACGTCCCCAAATTTATGACGGCGGTGGCAGCATGTTGATGTGCATGACTCCTTGTAGATCTCCAGAAATGAATTTCCTGACATTTTGCTCTTAAACAAAATGTATATGTGTTGCCTGTCAAAAGCAGGTGATTTGTATGTTCTGAGATTCACAGGCTCCAGCAGCTAATCTTCACCAGCATTACCTGATGGGCCATTATAGACAAGATTTACTTGATATTTGTCCTTTCCCTAAATCTGCACATTTATTTAAAATCGCGTCCCGGGCTCTCCGCGGAGGAATGGTCCTAGACCGAGCGGTCGCGCACCTGGGCCTTTGCCCGGCATTGATTGCTCAGAAGATGATCGCCTCCACGGCGGCGAGTCGAGAGGGGAGCTGCAGCTTCCAGCCCAGCAGAAGGTGGGGCGGACGTGGACAAAGCCGCAGGACGATGGGAGAGAGGTCAAAAATCTCCACATCTTACGATTACGCAGAGGTATCCGCCTCGCCTTGTCGCCTGCGTCCTCCCGGATGCTGGTGAGCGGCCAGCGCCCCGTCGGGTCCAATGTGACCCAGAAGGAAACGTGAGCCAGCGGTGGTCTAGACGGCCCCAAGGACGTGGGCCGGCAGCAGTTTTGAGTCCCAGGGGGTCCCCAGGCCCCCCAGGAGCCCACGGGGTGCGTTTCTCCTTCGGGCTGCGGGCTCCTGGGTGACCGGGATGTCGGGGGAGCACAGCCCGTCCGGTCTGGCTGCCAGGCTGAGGTCAGAGCCGCGGCTTCGTGGTGGCCGGAGGCCTGCGTCCGAGCTCGGGCTCTGCTCTGTGGCCTGGCCAGCGCCCCTGCGGCTGGATATGCTCACGCTTCCCCGACGAAGGTGTTGGGGCGGCTGCCCTGGGTCCTCACGGCTGTCACGGCGCGATCTGTTCTCCCAGCTCCGGCCTGGCCCGATGTGACGTCAGGTCCTGGGACGCCTGCCGTTGGGTGCTGGCACTTCCCCTCCACCGACGCACAGGATGGTGACCTGGATGACCATCCGCAGGTGCACATCGGCCTCCCAGGGCACAGCCGGCCCAGGCTGCCTTGGTTTACCCCCCTCGCTGCCCATTCCTCGACCCCCCACGGCCTCGCCTGGCCTCTTGTCGTCTGCCTGCTTGTGGTGTTTCTCCGACAGGGGCTACAGGCCCTTCCTGGGCTCACCTGCGTCCTGAACCCCATCTGCTCTCTGAGTCTACTGAGCACGTCCCCCGGAGCGCTGGACGCTGGGGGGCATCTGGGCTGACCGTCCCTCTGCCGCCCTGAGCGCACCTCCACCCTCATGCCCCCTCCCTCAGGTGTGGCCGCTTTGTCACTCAGGAGGCTCGGCCCCTTCTCTGACCTGGGCAGGAGGGGCTCCTGCTGGCTCACGTCTCCGCATCGCCCGGCCCCACCGCCACCCGTGCCACCTCCCCTCGGGCCGCGGCCTCCCCTCCTCACCGCCGTCGGAGAGCTCTCCCTAAAACATAAGCCAGGTCCATTCACACCTCTGCCCAACGTCCTTACGTGGTCTTCATTTCACTCTGAACAAACCCAAACCCACGAGTGGCCGGGACCCCTGTGCTCTGACTCCGGTCGCTCCCCTGACCCCACCCTCAGGCTGGTGCCCTGACTCCCTGGCTGCTCCCCCACCTTGTCGGGCGCGGCCCACCTTCGGGGCATCCCCGTGCCTGGCTGTCTGGCCGGAGCCCCCGCCCCTGACATCTCTGTGGCCCTGTCCCCCGCCTCTGCAAGTGTCCCCCCGGGAGACGGCTGGAGTCCACCCTGATGGGGAACCCCTGACACCCTGGCTCTCTTCCCCCGCCACCCCGTGTACCTCCTGTCCTCACCTCCTCTGTGTCTCCACGGTACGCATCACCTTGGAACAAGCAGTCCAGGCCTCCTCTTCTTCTGGCTTCTGTTGTGCATCACGGACTCCACGAGACGGGGACTTGCCATATGGTCCCTGACGCCTCGGACACCATGCGAGCACCCTGGGATCTCAGGCCGGCCGGCAACGTCGGGGGCGGTGACGTGGGGCAGTGAGCGCGGCAGGTGGCAGGCGGGTATAAACGGCCTCGGGAGTATAGACGGGAGCTCGGGGCTGATTCTGTGCCCTGAGGAACCCACGCAGCCAGGGGGCGGGGACCCGGCTGGCACCGAGGGTAAATTGTCCTGGGAGCAGCGCTGACGCAGGCCGCCGTCGGGGGGATGGGGGCGCCGACTGCAGAGGCGGACCGGGCCGCTGGCCACGTGGCAGGGCTGCCGCGGACATGGAGACGCTCACGAGGCCGAGACGCCCGCGTCCCTGGGCCTGACCTGTGGGCGCTGGGCCTCCCCCCCGCTTGCCCCACGGCTCCCGCGGCCTCGTGCAAACCGCCCCTCCGTTCCCGCCCCGCCGCAGTCCGTGTTCTGACTTTTCCATCTGCGCAGCAGCTAACGTATACCAGGCTTCATATGAACCTTGCATGAGGCCGCAGATGCGCCGGGAGGGCGGACGCCGGCCACAGCGCGCCCAGTGAGGGGCAGGAGCTCACACGAGCCCGGAACCTCGGGGTGTGAGCTGCTGGGATGAACCCAGAGCCTCAGGCAGACGCCCCCGAAGGACTGTGTGGCACAGGGTGTCCAAGGGCAGGAACGGTGGCCAAGGGCCCCAGGGCGGGACTCGAGGCGCAGAGGCAGCTCCCTTCTGCAGGAGCCCAGGCCCCAAAGGCAGGGAGTGGGTGGGTGCAGGTGGAGGGGAGCCGCCGGACGCAGTGCTGGGCCGACCCCCTCCTAGGATCTCCTAGGAAGCTGCTCGGAGGGTCCTCAAGTTACAACTTGAAGACGATCTGGACTTGGGGGCACTTGTCCAAATAATCAGATGCCCCGAGAGAGGGGAGTGAATGGTGAGCCCAGCGCTCAGGGCTGATTACCCCCCTCCTGGAGGACGGATGAGTGTCTGCAGCCCGTGGCCGCAGCGGGGGCTCACGAACGATCCAGGGCGACCCAGATCTTGCTCCTGTAAAGGCTCCGTCTCTTAGGCTCCTGAGATCTCCGGTGTCGCCCGCACACTCCCTCGACTCACTGGACGCCCCCGTCCTGCCCATCACAGCGACGGCCCTGTGGTCCCTGGACCGCAGCCAGGGGGCAGGGCACAGCCGGGCCGACCCGGCCAGTAGGGCGCAGGGCAGGCCGCCCCACAGCCCGGCCCGGGGTGAGGCGGCCAAGTCTGAGCCACCGTCCTGGGGAGCCGCGGCCCCCATCTCCCGGCCTGCGCGGCTGGGGCCTCAGGAGCCCACGGCGGCTCACCACGAGCAGCCCCGCGGAGACGTGGGGGCTTCACAGACGGAGACCCATTTCCGTGCAGCTTTCACAGAATAGGAAGCGACCTGGAGCCCAGTTCCCACCTGCACATCCAGCTTCCTGCCAGCCCGGTGAGCGAGAGTCCTATCGGCTGCTGCCCAAGTCCAGCGGCCACTGCAGCCGCCCCGGCCGGGGAGGAGCGGGTGGGACCTCCACCCGAGGAGGCAGGAGGGTGCTGGTCCTCCTGCTGGGGCGCGGCCGTGAGGCCGCCGGGGGCTCCTCCCCAACCGCGGGCGGGCGTGGGAACCTGCAGCCCCTGGTGCACAGGGTCCAGGACGCGGCTCTGGGGTACCCACCGCTGCCCACGACGCCCCAGGCCGGGCGCTCATCCCGAGGCCTGTGCGATGCAGGGCTGGGGGCAGCCCACGGAGCCCCGAGGGCAGGGCGGCCAATCCTGCCAGAAATTAGGTAAAACCCCCAAAATCATCACCAGGAGGGAGCTGCAGGGGCCTGGGTGGGCTCTGGGGCGGGGGCAGGTGACTCCTTCAGATCTGTCCCTTGTGACTGCTTCAGAGGGGCAGGGAGGGCAGATGTGAGCGAGGGCCTGTGGGTGAGCGTGCGCGTGAGCTGTGTGCGTGGGCGCATGTGCGGGTATGAGCGTGAGTGCATGAGCTGTGTGCGTGGGTGCGTGTGTGTCCCGTGCCCCCCTCCCTGCCAGCTGCCTCTGCCTTGCACAACTGCCTCTGAAGAGTCCCCGTTGGACGTGGGCCCCTGCGTCTCGACCACATTTGCAAAGGCTCTGGTTCCAAGCAGGGAGGGCCCCTCGCATAGGTGCCAGGACTTCGGTGTGTCCGTGGGACACGGGTCAACTCCTCAGATGGGCGACGCTCAGGTCCACGGGGGTTGGCGTGGCTCGCGGCAGACCAGGAAGGCCGAAGCGTCATAAACAGGCGCTCACATGTCAGTGGTGGCGGCTTCCCCGCTAGACCGGGTGCTGTCATCCATGTGGTCACCTGTCCCTCGACGCGTCCTGTCCTGTGGCCCTGAGAGTTGGGCTGGAGCCCCAGCCGGCCTGGTCACGGCCACCAACCGCAGTCCTCCTGCGCTGCATGGGGACGACCGCCCGGCTCAGCTCTGGTCCTGGACTCCGTGCCTGTGTGTTCGTGCTCGGACACAAGCGCCTGGCGGTGGCACCACACTGGGCAGACCCCGTGTGGACCACCACGTGGGTCCCCATTTGGACCGTCCTGTGTGGATCCCTGCGTGGATCCCCGTGTGGATCACCAGGTGTGGACGCCCATGTGGACCGCCACGTGGATCCCCATGTGGACTGCCCTATGGATCCCTGTGTGGATCACCCCGTGTGGATCCCTGCATGGACCACCAGGTGTGGATCCCCATGTGGACCGCCCCATGTGGATTCCCGTGTGGACCACCCCGTGGATCCCCATGTGGACCACCGTGTGGACCGCCGCGTGCCCAGATGCGGCTTGCTCTATGCTGGTGCCCCAGCCGCGATCACCAGGAGGGGCACCCACCTCACCACTGGGCTCCAGGGTGCGTCCAGAGGAACCTCGGTGTGTCTATGATTCCAGCCACGGGACCGACCACTTCCTACCACGGTTCGTAGATAGTCTCTGTGGGTCTGAACCAACCGACGTCAGCATCTCTGTGTTTTCCGTGAAGGCTCGTTCTGCGTCAGGTTGTTGACTCAATTTGGAAGTGACCGTTTGACCTTGACGGTGCTGGCAGGTCGGTGTCGGTTGCGGCGCTCAGCACCGCTGTCCCCCATGAGGTCGCAGCAGCCCGCACAGCGGTTACCGTCGTGCTCCCCGTGGTGGATCGGGAACCTTCCGACGGCGCACAGTCCCACCATCTGCGGGCAGGGACGGTGCTGGCATGACGCGGTGGTGCAGGGCGTGTGGGCTGCGGGCGCATGGGCTGCGGGCGCACACGGGGGTAGGGGGGCAGGGCTGGCTGGGCGCCGTGTCCTAGGAGGGTCCCAGGGACTGAGCAGTCGTCCTGGGATGACGCGATGGCGCTGGGCTGTGGACGGCCCGGGCAGCAGGACGGCAGGCTCAGGGCGGTTGTTACCCTGGAGGGGGCCTGTGGCCCGGGACAGGCGCCCCGTGCTGGGGGCAGGTGGGGCTCACTCCTGCCAAGCCAGGCCTGTGGGGGGACTGGGGGGCGCCCTGGAGGGGGCGGGGTGGGGGTGGGGGCACCCGGGCCAAGTGCACGGAGTCAGGCCACGCTCCACCCGGGGTCGGCCTCCTCTGGCTGTGCCACGTCGGGCAGACAGGGCGGCCACTCTGGGTCCCGCTCCCCTCCTCCTCAGGGGGTGCTCTGAGGACTGAGGGGGGCTCCCTGCAAGCAGTGAGTGCCCCGGGCTCACGTACAGCAAGGGCAGGGTCGGGGCTCAGGGGGCAGCTGGGGAGAGGGCTTGGGCAGAGTCCAGGTGGGGGCTCTCTAGGGCAGCGGTCAGGGCCGAGGGGGAAGCAGGCTGCGCCCAGAGCGGGGAGCCAATCCCATGGGCGCTTCCGGAGAGCGGGGCGCCCCTCCAGCTGCAGTGCCCACACTTGAGTCCCCAGGGGCGCAGGGAGGAGGGGTTGGGGCTCCCAGCTCCGTGCGGAGGGGCCCACACCCTGTCCTGGTCCTGCCCCTACCCCCGCTCCTGCCCACGGACGGCCGTGCGTGTCTGCAGCACCCATGTGCCCTGCAGGGAGCTCCCCCCAACCCCTCAGCCCCGGCTTTGGAACCTACGGTCCTGTCTTTCCCTCCAGGGTCTGTGGGGCTGATGGGGTCACTCCGTAGCTGCAGAGGCCCCGTTTCCCAAGGCGCTGGGGACCCCTCAGGGGACACGGTGGCGATCCTGGTCGAGGCATCAGCGGGGGACGGCAGGGGCGGGGGAAGTGTTTTCTGGATGCGTCTTCCTATGCACACGGCCAGTGTCGCTGGGCCTCAGAGCCGGTTCCCGTCGCCTCACCCCGAGCCCTGACAGGCTGTCATCGAGGTTTAAACCCCAAATCCAACCCACGGGAACCAAAAGTACAAGATAAACGGCCCCGGGGCCTGTAACTGGGGGGAGCCCCCCCCCCACCGCCCTCCGACCCGTTCTCCCACGAGCCCAGCGCCAGAGCCTCTCCAGGGCTCCGGGCGACCCGGCCACGCATGCGGGCAGAGGATCCCGGGCTGGGGGCTCTCTGGACCCTTTCGTCCGTCCAGGGCAGACAACGCGGTGGTGTTTGGGAGGTAAACCGGGTCGTGGATGCCAACAGCCTGTCCTCGGGGCGACTGGAGGCCTCAGGGTATTGTCGCTGCCCCTCGCTTCGGGAGTGGGTCTCTATTCTTAGGACTCGGGGGCCGCTGCCTGTTTGCCGCGTGAAAAGCGCCTCCGGTCTCCGTGGACACCATCCTCGGGGGGGGGGGGGGTCGCACTTCTCCGCGGCCTGAAAGCCACCGGCGGTCCACCACCCGCAAGGCAGAGCTCTCTAGATGTCCCCAGCTGACGTGTCCCCGGGACCCAGGTCATGGTCACCTTGGAGGCCCGGCCCCCGTCTGCACGCGCAGGTGCAGGGCCGCGCTGCACCCTATAGTTCCCAGGGGGCTCCCCCACACCTGGAGGGAATGCTGAGCTCCCCACAGACAGAGGGGGTGCTAGGGGTCCTCCCTGCAGCCCCCGGCACCCGGCCCCTGGCGCTCCTCCGGGTGTCGCGTGCACAGACGCCGCCGAGTAGGGAGCTTACTAGGATTCGTGAAGAAAACTCAGGGCTTCTTTGTGCTTGTCTTTTGCACCCCTAGTAAAATTCCGTGTGACGTGGGAAACACGTCTACCACCAAAGGAGCACGTACCGCTGGAAAAGTCCGCAACCAAACAAAGATTCTGGAAAATGCAAGCAGTAGCTTAAAAAGAAAAAGATATAATCCGTGGCTCTCTACCCAGAGAGGACGACGTGAGCCCCGCGGTGAGCGCACCTGCCCCTGCGCCTGGACTGAGCACCTCTGGGTGTTTTAATGCAAACCTATAATTTTCTTTCTTTCTTTTTTCCTTTCTTTCTTTCTTTCCTTCTTCTTCTTCTTCTTCTTCTTCTTCTTCTTCTTCTTCTTCTTCTTCTTTCTTTCTTTTTCTTTTTCTTCTTCTTTCTTTCTTTCTTTTTCTTTCTTTTTCTTCTTCTTTCTTTTCTTTTTTCTTTCTTTTTTCTTTCTTTCTTTCTTTCTTTCTTTCTTTCTTTCTTTCTTTCTTTCTTTCTTTCTTCTTTCTCTCTTTCTTCTTTCTTTCTTTCTTTCTTTCTTTCTTTCTTTCTTTCTTTCTTTTGTTCTTTCTTTCTTTCTTCTTTCTTCATCTTCTCTCTCTTTTTTTTTTTTTTTGCTTTCCAATATCCTTTTATATTTTAAGATATCCTGGGCTATTTTCCACATCGTCATTAAATGTTCCCTATGACATTATTTCAGTGGCTGCTCAGTATTTCTGCTGAGAACCACACTCTCAATGTCTTGTCCTTTTTGCATTTTTCTTCACGGCATGTAGGCTAGCTGATGGTTTATGATGGGCTTAGTTGCTTCTCGTCTGTGTCCTGGGCCAAAACACGAGCCCCAGCAGGACACGGCTTTGCCAGGGTCTCGCCGCTCTATCTCCAGAGCACGGAATACCCTGTAGCACGTAATAGGCACTTAACAAATACTGGTGAATCAATGGATTTAACCAATCTGGCAGACATTAGAAGCGTGGTGCAGTAAGCCACCCCGCGTGTGTATCTTTGAGGGTGCGTTCATTGTTAACTTAGGGCACATTCTTCTGGGTGATGTTTCTAGGCAAGAAAGTACTGGTATTCACATGACTCTTGATAAAAAAAATAAAAAAAAATTTTAAAAAAAGGCCAAATTAGCATCCAGACAGGCTATCCTCACTTACACTCTTACCACTAGTACAGGAGAGAATTATATTTTTCACTTCTTCCCAAATACTCATTTGCATTTATTTGCATCTCTATCAATTGGATGGATACGCTGTACAACTTTTAATGTGAATTATATTTCTAATGAAACGGGGAACGTTCACGTATTTATTGACCGTTTGTATTTTAAATTGCCTGCTTACGTTCTTTGTGCTATTTCTTATTTCTTTGTTGGATTTCTTCATTTATTTTTTTATTTTTTTTATTTTTTTTAGGGATGTTGATCCGTTTTGTGTAGCAAAGATTCTTCATTCGCCATGTGTCCCTTAATCTCTCCGTGATATTCTTGGCTGTGCAGCACGATTATTATTGCCTCTGTACACAGTCAGATGCGTCCAGGTCTTGCCCCACAGACTTCGCAGACACGTCGTTCGGATTCTTGATCACAGCCCAGCCATGCTAGCGGGGGCCTGTAAATGAGGAGTTCCTCCGTGAATTGAGAACCCTGAACATCCGCGCTGAAAAGAGGAGAGGGAGCCATACATCTTCTTCAGATTGGATTAAAGTTCACGGCTGTAGCAGAGACAAGACATATCGCACGTGCGTCGGGGCGCGTTGGACCGGGGACCTTCGGGGGCTGTGCCTGGGGATGCAGCCGGCGGTGAAATATGAGTAAGGGGAGCATCTCAGAATCAGAAAAGGCCACTCCGTCCTGCACACCTGTCCTCTTAAAATTTATCTTAATCCTCCGTTCCTGATGTTTTACCATCTGTCGCCACGCCTCCCCTCCCTAGAAATAAGTCAGGGGCTTGAATTAATTTTTTGCTACATTTGCCTTGTCTCTTCATTTATTCCATATGTTCATTACCTTCCGTGCGCAGCCATTCCTGCCCGAGTCTCTCCGCCTTCCTCGCACGCCCCGGTTTTTATTTCTTTACCTTGGTCTACAAAATATGCTTTATTGTCCTTATTAATCCCTCTACTGATATCATCTCCAACTCTAGGGTTTTCCAAGGAAATTAGAGCAATTTTGAAAAGCCTTATTATTTTCACACCCGTGAAATAAAAGGAGCTATCTCCCAGTGGACCGTGTCCTCACCAACTCACGCCACAGCCACGTCTCCCCGGGACAAGGTTTGCATGTCGTGAAAGCCCGACCTTGGACCTCGCCTCAGTGGGGAAGGACCCACTGGAGGGAATGCGGGGCCACCGAGGCGGAGGGTCTGCAGGTCTGGACTGGTGGCTGAGCTCCCAGCCCCTGGCCCTGCTCCATCCCCCTGGGAGCCAGGAGGGCCTGCATTCTTCCTCTACTTCCATGGGAAGTTCTGCATGGATGCATGGCAGTGGGGGGGGGAACCCTTATGTGGAACTCTGGCACTTTCTGCCCCAGGGAGGGAAAGGCAGGTGTCCTCCTCCTCTGTCAGGCCGTCCTCTCCATCTGAGCCCCGGGGACAGTCTGCTGGGCCTGCTCTCTGCATCTTCACATCTCTCTCTCTCTTTTTTTTTTTTTTTAAGATTTTATTTATTTATTCATGAGAGACACACAGAGAGAGGCAGACACACAGGCAGAGAGAGAAGCAGGCTCCATGCAGGGAGCCCGACGCGGGACTCGATCCCAGGACTGCCCTGGGCCCAAGGCAGATGCTCAATGGCTGAGCCACCCGGGCGTCTCCATGTCTCTCATTTAAAACAAGTTAGAGGCACCGGGGTGGGTGGCTCAGTCGGTTGAGTGTCTGACTCCTGATCTCCGTTCAGGTCGTGATCTCACCATCCTGAGTCTGAGCCCCACGCTGGGCTCCACACTGAGGTGGAGCTGCCTAAAAAAATTAAATAAATAAATAAATAAATAAATAAATAAATAAATAAATAAATAAATAAAAGGATGCCTGGGGGGCTCAGCGGTTTAGTGCCACCTTCAGCCCAGGGTGTGACTCCAGAGCCCCGGGATCGAGTCCCACGTCGGGCTCCCTGCATAGAGCCTGCTTCTCCCTCTGCCTGTGTCTCTGCCTCTCTGTGTCTCTCATGAATAAATAAATAAAATCTTAAAAAAAAAAAAAAAGTGAAGCCCAGCAGCCTGGAGCAGCAATCAGGAGAGAGCAGCGTGGGCAAGGCAGCAGGTGTGCAGCGGTGGGGGGCGGGGGGCACGGGCATCTGGGCCCCAGGTTTGGCTGACGGCTCCTCTGTTTCAAGAAACGTGGCCTTGAGTTTTCTAGTTTTGTACTGAAGGGAGCGCACGTTGTCAGAACAGGAGGTAACAGATAACAATCAGGGAACACACGACCTAATTTACTCCCTGAAATTTAAGTTATGAAGAAGTGTCATTGAATTTTCGTGCATCATTTAGCTTCCTTAAACTGCTTTTGGGATGAGTTTTAGGCGCCCAATCGGCTGGTTAATCATTGCAATGAGCACTGTTTGGCAGAGGCCCTAACTTACCAATGTCATCAGTATTTGTCGAACGGTGACTGGGCATTTGACTAGAGTCTGACACACGGTGTGTGATGTAGCTGGGGTGACGTGTGACGGTCCGAGAGGCGACTTGGCAGTGGAAGCTGCGGGTCAGACGGCGGAGGCTGGCCGCCGGCTGCAGCTTGCGGACAAACCCGGGCAGCCTGAGCAGCTCGGAAAGAAGCACCCAGACTAGCCTGCATAGCCTGCCTCTCCTCGGCTTGCATGGCTTACGGGGGAAGGCCCTAGGGTGGGGAGGCCCTGGAGGGGAGGCCCTGTGGGGGAGGTCCTGGGGTGGGGAGGCCCTGGGGGGGGAGACACTGGGGGGAGGCCCTGGGAGGGAAGGCCCTTGGGGGGAAGGCCCGGGGGGGGAGGCCCTGGAGGGGGCTCTGCATCTCCCAGGCAAGACAGGGAGTTGCTGGGCCCCAGCACCGCCCCCCGAGCATGGCTGCCCACCCCACGCACATCCTGCCTCCCCACTGGATCCACATGCACAGACTCGCCAAGGACACGTGTCACGTGTTCTGGGATGCACAGGCCCCAGGCCCCGGAGCTAGGGACTCGGTTCAGCTTCCAGCCAGGACGCTAAGGAGCTGCTTGTGCTGTGAGGCCCCCACCGGGATCCCGGAGCTGCACCCCAGCATCCTCTGCATAGCTGGATGGTGGGGCCCACCTCCCGAGCTCTGGGAAGCCCCAGCGAGATGTGGTTCTTGGCAAACCTGGGGGGTGGTTCCCTATTCCTCTCCTGGGCTCCCCTGCAGGGCCTGGTCCCCTCATCTCTGCAGCAGAGGTAGGGCCAAATGCTGGCCCTGCTGCCCTCCAGGACGCCAGCGGAGGTCGGCCTGGCCAGCTTGCTCACTCACGGCTCAACTGTTCCTCCTCCAGAACATGCTTCCTGCCAGAGACGAGGCCTGGCAGCCCTGCTGGGAGGAGCCACGCTGTCCCTGATGCCGGGGCCTTCCTGCAGGCGACCCTGCCCGGGCCCAGACCGACTCTCTAGGCTAGCATCCAGGAAAGTGGGCCTTCTGGAACAGTCTCTACAGAAAGGGGTGTGGGGGTGTCTGTGAGCACACGTGCGCACACGCCACAGCAGCTCACATTTGTGCTCTCCTAGCAACTCCTGGCCCCCACCCTCCTTCCCGACCCTCTGGCCTTCCTCGCCTCGTCCCCCAGTCACTGTTGAGGCCTGGGACGGCGGCTCAGCCCTGCCTCCCTTCCTGCCTCCAAAGCCCCAAAATGGGTCGTTCTTGGTGGAGGAGGCTCAGGGCCAAAGGGGGAAGCAGGGGGCCCGGGCAGGCCTCGGGGAGTCAGCTGGCAGTGAAGGCCTCTCTCCTGCCCCCTGTGGCCTGCAGGCTCCAGGCTCCGTCCTGCCCAGGCCCTGCCCTCCGGGTGCTCTAAGGGCCGTGGCTTCTAGCACCCTCCCGTGGGGCATTTTTCTTCCCCATCCACCCCCCTCCGGGTCACCACGTTTATCTCTGAGGGCATCGGCCCTAAGGACTCCCTGGTCCCACCTCTGAGTATGTGCACGCGCACAACACACACGGCGCATAGACAAAAGCACATGCACACACACCACCTGCAGGAGAACACCCGTGATGGGCATAGTGGGTCAGGGGCTTATGGAGGGTGGCCGAGGGGCAGGCGGGGGCCCAAGGAGGCCGGCAGCCAGGCCGGCAGCGCCAGGGACACCCAGGAGGAGGTTGGGGTGCAGGGAACACCGGGTGCTGTCCGCTGGGCCGGGGCCTCCCAAGGTGGGCTGCGCACCGGGTGAGGTGCACACAGCCCCGATCACACGAGCACCAGTTACCCCGACAGCCCATGACACGGTGAAGGAGCGAGGGGAGCTGGGCCGGCGTCAGGGGTGCGGGTGGGGTGTGGGCTGCCCAGCAGGGACAGCCAGGTGGGTGGAGGGGTGAAGGGAGAGCCTCAGGCCCGGGGGAGCATGCGCTGCAGGAGCCCCAGGGAGCCTGGGGGGCGGAGGGTCAGCGGCACCCACCTGGCCCTGGGCTCCAGACGCCGGGGCCTGGGAAGGGGCAGCTTCCAGCCCGCGAGATGGGCACCCATTGTAGGAAGGGACCTGGCGGGACGGGGTGGGCAGGGGAGGGACGTGGACGGGGTGGCGGGGCGGGGGGACATGACCGGGCAGCCGGTGGAGGCTCAGGGCCGGGGCCTGAGGACGGGAGGCGGAGGTGTGAACCGCGGCAGGACAGACGCTTAGCGGGGGGAGGGGAGAACGGGGAGGAGCGGCTGTCATGGTCCCTGGGACAGATGGACAGGCCTGTTCCTGACACAGGGCTCGGAGAGACAGGAGGCGAGGACTGTCAGCGTGGGGCAAGTGGGCTTCTAGGTCCTCATGGGGCCGGCCAGGCTCACCCAGGGGTGCGGCGAGGGGGTGGGGGGGCAGAGGGGAGGGGGTTGTGGGGCCGCAGCCCTGGAGGAGACCTTCCCGGGACCTGGTGGGGATCCAGGATACAGGCCAGGGTGGAGCCCGGGGAACCTCAGCACGTGTGGGGCGGGAGCTCAGAGGGACCCACGGAGGGACCCAGGGAGGGACCCAAGAAGGAGACCATGGGCAGACCCACGGAGGGAATTGCAGAGGGACCCACAGAGGATGCGGAGAAGTAACGGGTTAGCCAGGAGGGACTCAGAATGCCGACTTCTCGGGGAACCAGGGGCGGGGGCTGGGGGGGAAGCAGGGGATCAGTAGGTTGGGGGCTGGGGCGGGTCCAGCAAGACTCCAGGTCAGACTGTCTCCGGCGTCGGGCCGCGGCCCCTAACAAGCCCTCAGGTCTCAGCGGCCGTGGGCTGCAGGTGCCCCCATGGCCGAGGGACAGCACCCGAGTGGGAGCGGCGCTGCCCACCCAGGAACTGGTGCAGGGGTGAGGGACGCGGGCTGAGAGCAGTTCCCGTTTCCGGCCTGGACGCACCGTCTGGTGTCCGTGAGCACCGTGGTCAGGGAGGGACGTGGAGGCTGGGGGTCAGGGTCTGGGGCTGTGGGACTTGCTGGGCGGGTTTGATAGGAGGGGAGACGGCCGGGGAGGGAGGGGGACCTGTTGCTGCGCACAGGGTGGCTCCCAAATACCAAATATGGGACTGGGGTCCTCGCCGTTCTGTCCTGGCCTCAGCCTGGCGGCGCGTCAGCCCCACGCTGAACACAGCACAGCAAACGGCCGCTCCAAGGAGCTGGGCTCGGGGCTCCCTCGCGCCTCCCCGCCTCCGGCCTCCCCGGGCTCTTACTGTCTCCCCGGGACAAGCTCGGAGACCTTGATTTTGGTCTGTCTTGCCCAGTAGCCCTTAGCCTCTTCCTGCCTAGTGGTCGAGCTGCACACTCGTAGCTGGACACACCCGGCTGATATCACGGTCCTATTTCCCTTCTTGCTTGATCCCGAGAGTGGCCGAGTGACGAAGCCTCAACAGGGCCATGCACAGGGGGCCTGGATGTCTCCAGCCCCTTCCTGCTCCCCGCTGGCTGGAATGTGAGGACGAGGGCAGGCCTCCAGCAGCCTTCCTGACGTGTGGCTTACACGTGCTGTGCGGGCCCGGAGTCCCGGGGGCACGTGGGGCTTCCGCACCCGCCCTAGACTGCTCCCCTCCGAGCTCGCGTGATTCGAGGGAAAAGGTGAACGTCTGTTTTATCAAAGCCTGGTTATCGCGAGCTCTCTGTTCCTCCCACAGCCGAGACCCCCCCAAATAACGAGGAGAGGCAGGCGACCGTCACACAGACCGATCGTGTCCTCTTAAGTTGCAGCAAGTGACCTGGGGCGAGGGAACGTCTTGCGCTGATAAGAAGATGACGGGCAGGAGAACGGGGTCCCGGGTCCCCGGCAAAGGTCGTCAGAGTCGTTCAGAGGAAGTCTCAGAGGGAGAGAGGCAGAGGCGGGGGTGGGGGGGCGGGGGGGGGGGAGTGCGCCGAGCGAGCGGGAGAGGAAGGAGGCCGCTGTGTTTGACACCAGCCCCGGGAGTCGCGGCGGGGATCCCGGTTGTCAGGATTTCTGTTAATAAAATAGAATAAAGGGCACCTCCGAGGATTTATAGAACCTGTGCCGGTGACAAAAATCCCCATCAAGCTTGAGTAGCTGAGACCTGGGCCTCCGTGGCTCCAGGCTGGAGGGAGGGCAGAGGGCAGAGGGGGCTGCGGCTGGGGGGTGGGGGTCGGGGGGCCGGGCCGGGGCGCCCTGGGGAGGCCTGCAGGCCGCGTGGCTCCTCCGCCCCCCACCAGGCAGCCGCCCTGGCCCTGCCCACGTCCTGCTCCCACGTGCACATCTTCACCACCAAAAAAGGAGAATTCTTCTCCCCTCTAGATTTCAGAGCCGCCAGCACAGCGTGTGAATTATACCTTCACTTCAAGGCCCAGTCCCCTGCGGGCTGGCTCTCCATGCCCACCTGAGGGGCCAAGGCGCCCCGGCGGGCAGGGCTGGTGGACGTATTTCGGGTGTGTCTGGAGGGCAGGTTAGCATTTTAAGCTAATTTCATCTTAATCGGAGAGCTGAGGGCAGGAGACTCGCCACCAGCGTGGGTAGCGGCCACCCGGTCCGTGGGGACATCCTGCTCACCTCCGGGACACCGCGCCCTCGGGTCGGGCTGTAGGGGCCGCGGGCACAGGCGGTGAGCTGGGTGCCCGGGCTGCGTGTGGGCCGAGGCGCGGCGAGGGGGTGACTTCGTGTCACACGGGACGGGGCTGTGTTCGCACGGGCTCCCGTAGTCTTTTTCCCAGGGATTTTCTAAAAATGTGCGCTCTGCTTTACCTACGTCCCATTAAGTCTTACAAGTTTAAGCCAAAGAAAAATTGTCACAGAAACGTCTTATTCCCCGGGCTCATATAAAGCAGTCAGCACGCACGCGAGCCTTCGGGGGTGGCGTCTTCCCGCTACTGCTGGCCGGGCTTGGGCTGCATGAAACGCAGGTAAATACCACGTAATCACGGGTGAGACTCGTCCTCTTAACCATACAGGAAATACTTTAATTTGAGCATTCCTCGGCTGAACCTTGCTTTGAAGGTGTTACTTCAAAAATTAGTACATTGTAGGGGTTTTTTTTTTTCTTTCCCTTTCTCCCTTTTTCTACAGATTTTACTTATTTATTCATGAGAGACCCAGAGAGAGGCAGAGACGCAGGCAGAGGGAGAAGCAGGCTCCTCGCGGGGATGTGGGACTCGATCCCAGGAGCCCAGGGTCACGCCCTGGGCCCAAGGCAGCCCTAACCGCTGAGCCCCCCGGGCTGCCCCTTGTTCTTTCTCACTGAAACAGGTTTTCTAACAGATGAGCCTTCCCTGGTGCACCTTTCTGAATTTCCGAGACTGGTGCCTGCTTTCCTGCCACTGTCGTTTAACCGCGAGACTCGTGTCTGTGACTTAACCCTGACGTGATACTGACTTGCTCTAAAAACTAAAGCCACTTTAAGTTTGTTCCGGTTCTAGCAGGCCCGGGGAGCCTCCCCCCACCTTTGGGGTGATTAGCAAGTGCGCGGACGGCGTGCAGCAAGATGAGCTTTGCAGCGAAGCCAGCGGAGGGCCGGGGCGTCCCCAGGAGGGTGAGCGGGAGTTGCGTCTAAATCCTGGGAGCAGAGGCATCCCGACCTCGGCCGCGTCCTCCTGTGGTGCAGAAACATTGCACGGAACCTCCTCGCCAGAGGCTGCTGTCACTGGGACCCGTCAGGTCCCAGCCCACCCGCGGCGCGAGCCCGTGACCGCTGCCCCTCCCAGCTCCTAGGGTGACCGACACTTCCTCAGCGAGGTCGGGCTTTATCCGGGCACCTCCTCCTGCGTCCTAGCTGAGGGTCCGTGAAATCCCCAAAGGGACAATTGCCCCACTTCCCGCGGACGACCCAGAGCAAGCCCTGACCCTCCCAAAGGAGGGAAGCCACCCTATGGCTGCCACCCTCACCCCTGCTCTCGGAGACACCTGCCACCTTTCTCCAGGCCGGTGAGTCTCTTCACAGGTCAGCCGCGACCCGGTCCGTCCGCCTAGGGGCAACCTGGGGCTCCGGCTGGGGTGTCAGCAACAGTGGCTGCTGCTCTAGAAGCTTCTTGAGCCTGTGGCTTGGGGAAGGACTGCACCCCGAGGACGCGGGTAGAGTAGCAGGGGAAGCTTTGCACCGGGTGGCACAGAGCCAGGGCTGCAACGGGGCGGTGGGACCTGCGGGGGTCCCCAGGAGCCGGGGTGGAGTCAGACCTCAACCCCCACTGTGGGGAGGACGGTCCCGGGAGCTCGACTGTCTGGGCAGGGACGTCCTCCCGCCTGCATCTGGCAGGTCCTCAGGGGGCGCCTGGGCGCTCTGTCCCGTGCACAGCACCTGCCTCCCGGGGTCTTGGGGGCGTGCGCCTCGCTGGGCGAACACTCACATGCCAGCCGGCCTGCCAGGCTTTGAGATGCGGAGAGACCGGGGCCGAGGGGGCAGGCGGGGCGGCCTCCGTGCTGACCCTACGTGTGGTCACAGCCGGCCTGGCACCAGCACCCCAACCGGGCGGAGGTTCGCCGCAGAGAAGCCCAAGCGGACAGCGCCGGCCCTGGGGACGCCGTGTGGCGGCGTGTTGCTCCTGGGAAGTGTGTGCACCGGGGCAACGGAGGATGGCATGTCGTGCCTGCTGCCCTGGCCTCAGGGCCCACGTCCCTCTGCTCCCTGCGTGTCCTCTGTCACCCCACCTCCCCCTAGTGGGACCCGGTGGCTGTGCCAGGCCGCCCGTGTCCAGGGCCATCCCCATCTCAGGATCCTTATCTCATCACGTCCGCAGGCCCTTTGCATGCAAGATCGCACGCCCGCGGGCTCCATGGCTGGATGCGGACATCCTTGGGGCGCTCCCTCCTTGGGACCCTAGACTTCGGGGAACCTGCTGGAGCACAGGCACCATAGAGACAGCCCCAACCCCGTTTGTCCCCAGAGCTCGAGTCCACGGGGAAGGATCCTGGCCGCAGTGGGCTCGTGACAGGGCACCCGGCCGACCGCTGGCCCGCAAGAATGGGGGTGAGGGAAGGGCTTCCGGTGCCCGCCCCAGGGAACTGGAGGCTTGAGCGCCCCAAGGGCCCTCGTGTTTCCGCTATTCCGTGCCACCCCCGTGGTGCCAGGATGGCTTGTGAGGCGCCGTGGGTGGCTGCTCCAAGCACCCTTGTGCTTCAAGGACTCCGCGCTCCAGAGACAGTCACCTCTCCTCAAGGCCACTGAGCCATGAGCCCAGCCTGACACGAGCGAGGCTCCAGCGGTGCAGGAGGCGGTCGGGGTCGAGGTCACCCCCCGTCCTCCAGGGCGCTGCCATGGTGTGTGATCGCGAAAGAACCGGGGCACTGGGGTGGGGTGGGGGGTCTCCCTCCTACACTCACCATGCGGGGGACGTGCCCACCCGCTGTGCTGCTCGGATTAAGGACGCAAAGGCCCAGCCCTACCCATCACGCTCGGGGAGGAGAAACAGAACCAGCGCCAGCTCCCGTCTGCTCTCCAGCCCCGGCCGGTTCCAGCGTGGGGCTGACACGGGTGAGGAATAGCGCTTCCTCGCCAGCATTTCATCCCCACCTGCAGAGTCCTGCTTCTCCCGGCCCGGAATAGCTCAAGTAGGCTGTGACCTCGGCGAGGCCCCTCGAGAGGCTCTTGAGGCGCCTTGAGAAATTGCACACGCGGCGCTCTGCGTCTGGGCCGGATCTATTATTCATGCATGCATGTTTCAGAGAGCGCAGTAATTTAGAGTCTCTCCGAGAGCGCTCTCTGCAGCAACCATAAACCACGTTCCATGTGCTTCGGGGAAAAATTATCTTTCCCTTGCTCAAGCTAGGGGTCATGCGAGAGAATCCGCACAGATGGAGTGGAGGGGCCGGGAGGCGGCCGGAGGCAGGCCGGGGCCTCTGCAGGGAACCTCCGGGCCCCACGCGGGGCCGCACCTCCACCCGGGCAGCTCCGGGGCGACCTTCGGAGCCTCCTCGTTACGAAATGAGACTCTGGCCCCGGAGGTCCGGGGGTCACGGGGTCAGCCTTTCCGTCTCACCCCTGCTCCGCGGACCCACAGCGAGCGGCTCAGCGCCCCCACCGCCGCCTCCGCAGGGCTACGGGTGCCGCCTTCCGTGTTTCAGGACCCAGAAACGGCAAATGCGCAGCACCTGGCATATTGAGCCAAGAATATATGTTATGCGTATATTTATTTCCATCTTCAGATCCCTCATTTTAAAAAAGGCATAGCTTCTACATCTACAGAGAATGTAATAAATACAGAAGCACAGATTTTCCCGGAGCACGTAGCACCGGGGTGGCAAATTGACAGGCACTAACATACACCCCTCGTACCAAGGGGGTGGAGGTGAAAATAAAGATGAAAACAGGAAATAACATCCACTGGAAACAAGATCAGGAGAAAGCACAGGAATTTGGGAGGTCAGGTCGGTGCTGGTCTCCGACTCCACGCTGCTGAGATTATGTGAGAAATCTGGTGTGGCGCTCGCTCCCTCCCGCCACAGCGCCAGATTCTCATTTCTATTCCCCCCAAAGCTCTGCTCCTCTCCAGAAAATGAATAGCATCATTCCGCACGGAGCAGACGGTGCTGTGCATCAGCTGGGACGCCGCGCCAGCAGCCCCGGGGATGAGGGCTCCCCGCGCCCTCCTGCCGCCCCGCCTGGGCTCTCCAGGGACTCCCCGTCGTCCCTCGAGGCCCGGCCTGCAGCGCCCCGCTCCTCCCCTGGCCTGGAGGGCCCCCCCCATCGTCCAGCCTCTCCTGGTGTCCACGGTGTCACCCGGGCACAGGAGGCCCTGGGTCCCTGCTGTCGCCAGGCCTCCCCAGGGGTGGTCGGGAGTGAGTGTCCCCCCAGCTCACAGGCTGCCCTGGGGACTGTGACCGTGCCCTGGGGGCCCTGCTGAGGGGCCTGTGTCTGCACAGGTAAGCCATCTGCTGCACAGCGCTGTGGCGCTACTAACCGCCACCAAACTGTTCTCCTCTAAACGGTTAGTTTCACGTTGTGTGGATTTCACCTCAATAAAAATAGTAATAACCGTCGTGTAGAGCAGCCTTCTGGAATCTTCAGGCCTGCAAAGCTCTGCACGGCGGCATCTCGGAGGCAGCATCCAGCAGTGCCTCACCCTGCAGGTGATGGAGGGAGCCCCCGGCCCCCCTGGAGAGGCGCACGGTGGGACTCCACCGCCCCCTCCCCTTCCCGCCTTTCCCTGCTGCTTTGGGCAGAGGCTGGGGTTTGGAAGAGGCTGACACCTCCCAGCAGAGGAGGGCTGGGGCTTCCAGGAGAACGGTGGTTGGCCCTGTTCTCATGCCTTGCTTATTGGCCAGGTTGGGGTGGCCCGGGGTGGCCCGGGGTGGCTGCCACACGACAGCTGCCATGGGAGCCCCCCCCCCGGCCCTGGGACACACGTCTCCCTCTTTGCTTGAGCGGCCTCAGCCAGGGTTGGGGCTCCGTGTCCTGCAGCTGCTCTGTGGCTCCTCGGGGCAGAGCAGGGGGCGTCAGGGGACCGGGAGAGGAGTCCATCTGAGCCTCCAGAGGCTCTGCACCTGCACTCCTCAGGGGCAGCAGGGAGGGGCTCCGGGAGGACAGAGACCCCAGAATCCCACCAGGGTTCTCCTGCCGGGGCCCAGCAAGACGGCTTACCTACTCCCAAAGGAGCCGCAGGTCAGGACTGCCTGCGCCCAGGGGTTGGGGGGGTGCTGTGCCCGGGCCTGGTGAGCGGAGGCCGACAGCGATGCCCAGAGCAGCCCGGGGCCTGATAAGGCCCTGAGGCCCGGAGTGCTTCCCACCGAGAGCCAGCGAAGGCCACTCAGCGCGGCCTCCACACCCCGTCCAGGGACACGTGCTGAGGGGTCAGGCCAGGAGGGACGGGGCCGTGGCCCCTGAGGACGCCTTGGGAGACCCGCTGTGCACAGGATGCCAGTGGACAAACGGAGGTGTCAGCAGAGGGAAGGAGGGGAGGAAGGCAATGCATCGGGCAGGAGCCAAGATCAAGGCTCTGCAGACAAAGGGCCACAGGGAGTAGACGCGCCAGGAGAGAGGCGGGGCCACGGGGCGGATTTCACAGGGAGCAGTGTGGTCAGGGCTGCCCTTGAGATGACCTCCGTGCCCCAGCATGGAGACGGGATGAGGGTGGTGGGAAGACTAGAAGCAGGGAAGGGGCTACGGGCGGTGAGGGAGAGGGCAAGGACAGGGGGGTGAGATGTGCTGGGAGCCTGGGGCAGCAGGTTCAAGGGGCGGTGGGAGGTGGGGAGAGGGTGCAGGGGGAAGGTGCAGGGGAGAGGGTGCAGAGGGGGGAGAGGGATGGGGAGGGGAGACAGGGTGAAGGGGGAGGAGGAGGGATGGGGGAGGGTGCAGGGGAGAAGAGGTCATGAGGGAACAGAGGGTGAAACCGGAGGGGGTGTGATGGGAAAGGAGGAGAGGATGCAGGGGGAGGGTGCAGGGGGAGCGAAAAGGAGTGGGGAGGGATGAGGAGGGTGCAGGGGAAAAAAGGGCATGGGGAGGGGGGAGAGGGTGCAGGGGGCAGGGTGCAGGGGAAGGGAGATAGATGGGGAGGGGAAGAGGATGAAGGGGGAGGGTTCAGGGGGATGGAGAGGGATGGAGGGTACAGGGGAGAAGAAGGCATGGGTGAGGGGGGAGAGGGATGGGGAGGGTGCAGGGGATAGGGGATGCAAAACAGGAAGAGAAGGGGAGAGGGTAAGGGGGAGGGGGAGAGGGTCAAGGGGGAGGGTGCAAGGGGAGGGATGGGAGAGGGTGCAGGGGAGAAGAGGGCATAGGGGACGGGGGAGAGGGTGCAGCAGGGGAGGGGAAGGGGCAGTGGGGGAGGAGGTGGCGGCCAGATGGGGGGGCAGGCAGGGAGGGGCTCTCTGCTGTGTGCTTCCAAATGACCTGCTTCCTCCGGGAGGCGACCTGTGCCAGGGCCAGGTCTAGGGTCGGGCCGAGTGGCGAGGCGGTAATCCGTGTGAGGAGGCTCGTCAGGGTGGCGCAGGACCTGGCAGTCTCCCCAGATATCTTGGTTCCCCCCCACTCCTAATTTCAGATTCCTGACCCCAGGAGTTCACTGACGTGTGCTGCCCACACCGAGTGACCTGAGTCAGTTCTTGTCACAGCTGCACCCCAGGGTGCGGCGCAGTGAGCCCCCTGTTTATAACCCCTCCCCTTGAGGGTGGGCAGGACCGTGACTCCTTCCAGCCTGCAGATGTGGTGAAGGCGACGGGATCGCGTTGTGGTTTAGGGCAAAGATGATGAAATGTTTTCAGGTGTAATAAGATCGCTAGTGGGGTTGACTTCGGGTAAATGACCGGCGCCCTGGGTGGGCCAGACCTAATCAGAAGAGCCTTCCCAAGAGGTGTGGGCCTCTGCGAGCTCAGAGACCGGAAGCAGCGGAGGCACCTGCTGGTCTTGGCAAAGTGAGCTGCTGTCCACTGGCCTGGGGGACCCGGAGCAGACCCTGAGGGCAGCCCCCAGCCGAGCACCAGCGACAAGGAGGGACGTCAGCCTTGTCACGGGGAGCTGAACCCTGATGACACCGTGTGCTGTCGTAGGAGTCTCCGAATCCAGAAAGGAGCAGGCTGGGCTGAAAGCACACGGTGGCCTGGGGGACCCAGAGCAGACTGTGGCCTTGGACCCTGGGAGGTAACAGGCGAGTTGTGTTCAGGGCCGAGTTGTGGATTTGCTGCTCGGCCGTGGGCGACAGACGGGTCCTAACAGCTGCCTCCACCACCTCCGCCGTACGCTTCTCGGATGGAAACGATCAGAGGCTGGAGGCCAACACCTCCCTGTCTTCACCTCACCTGTGACAATGCGCCCGAGGAAGACCACAGCCCGGACCCGGGCCAGACGGAGCTCTGGCTCCCAGAAGGATTTCAGCGTCAGCGGAGGTGAAGCGGAGGTGAGGAACACCACCTGCGGGGACGGCCTCCTGGAGGTTCCGAATATTGCTTTTTACTGTAAAATAAATGGTACAACATACAGCGAGTCGAGTCCCGTTTCTTATGTTTCCTTGGGATGAGAAGGGCTTCTCTAAAAGCCAGAGCGTGGGCCCTTTGGGCCGCGGGTGATAACGCACAACACACCGGACTCAGCAAGGTGCTAGTCAGCAGCCGCGGAGCAGAGGGAGGTGCAGGGGACAAGAAGGGGTGGGTGGCAGGTGGGCAGGGAGGGGGGGTGGCAGGTGGGCGGGGGGGCAGCTGCAGAAAAGACCCCGAGGGGACAGGGATGAGGAGGAGGGGACGGCAGGCAGAGTTCCTTGCTGCAGGTGTGCAGTGGCCAGCAGGTGCCTGGGAGGCCCGGGGCTTCTCAACCACGGGGCCGGGCCGCAGAGCGGGAAGGAGGGAAGAGAAGTGATGAAGCGACGCTCCAGGAAGTGGCAGGGAGCAGAGCGGTGGGGTGGCCGGGGAGGGGGGAGGTGAGGGGGAGCTTCGGTGTGCTGCGGGGCACAGGTGCGGGGGCCTGCCCTTGGGCGCCTGGCTGCCCCCGTGGCTCCCGCCAGGACTGAAACCCCAAACCTTGTGGCACGGCACGCACAGCTGAGGGCAAATCCGAGGCCACGCTCAGCCACCATCCCTCGGGCACTGACCGCCCGACGGCTGGGTCCTTCCCGAGGTCAGTCAGCGAACCGCGGGCCGGTGGGGCACTGGCCAGGATTGAAGGCTGACGGGGCCTGGAGGCTGCCTTGCCTGCCGTCTGTCAAGGACGCTGAAGGCAGTGAGGAAACGCCTGAGGCTCGGCATCCTTCCCCAGGTAGCCGCTTATTTACCTCTTTCCCTGCGAGCACCTCCTGGAAGCATCTCGTAGGACAGCTGTCGCTGTCTCTGGGGGTGTCACCCGCAGGGGCCGGTAATGAGCTCCCCACTCTCCTCCTCCAGGCTTCTGGGGATGGAGTAGCCCCACCTTGTGAACTTCCTTCTGGCTCTTTATCAAAGGCTCAAGAAAGGGAGTCTATTTGCATGTTAAGAGGAGGGAAAAGAACAACCATTTTAAAAGATAAGAGTTGGAATTTATAAGCCTTTACAAACTGCTATTTCTTTCACGGGGAGAAAATAAAAAGTGGGAGATAGTAAGGAGAGGCAGTGGTGTTGCAGATAACATCATTTGGAGGATTTTTGAAACCTGGTATAATTTATCATTATATAAGATGCTTTGGTCCGCAAGATCAAAAGCAACTGACGTTATCTATCTACATGCAGCCAGTTGAATTGCTCTTCAGAATCCCAGACAAACATTTCATTAGTCACCATTCATCAGTAAATTGGGATGAAACGCCAAAACGCTTCTTTCAAAAAGCTGGATTGCATTTCCTACATATGGTGCTTTAAAAAATAATCATTCATATTGCACTTTTCTTTCAAGTGTTCAAACTATGCTGCTTTACAAATATTTGCTTAGTCTCCATGACCCTCTTTTTCAGTCACAAGTACTATTCTCTTCATTTCTGAGGCCGGGGGAGGAGACACAAACTATTCCACTACATGGAGCCAGTCTGCTTTTATCCAGGAAAGCCATGATTTCAGGAAAAACGCGGTTGAATCCAGTCAGGCAACCTCCGTGCCACTTTTTGTGTGAAGCTGGCAGATGTTTGACCAAAATGACCAAGGATCATCCCTCCTAAACATAAGCACGGGTTAAGCCAGAGTTGGAGGTGGGGGGGGGGGTATTGGTTCCTTAGGAAGTCCTGGGCCCTGTGCTGGGGATTCAAGGAGCAATGTCACCCGGAAAGTGCCGAGGACCCGGTGGGGGCTGGCAGGGAGGAGCCTGGAGCCTCAGCGCCCTGCTTCCACCCCAACTGGAAACAACATGGGGTGACCTGCGGCCCCTGGGGCTGGCTTTCCCGGAGCTGTGTCACCGTAACCCAACTGAGGGGTTCTGCTGGCAGCTGAGATGAGGAAGCTACCACAGACCAATGCTTCATTTACAACAAGTAGAAAAGTCAGATTTCTTTTTTTTTTCTTTTCTTTTTTTTTTTTTAATTAAAGTGAGTTGGAAGACACCAGAGGGCCGACACAGAGCCAAGACTTGAGACGGGAAGATTCCAGAGAGATGGGAGAGAGTCCGAGAAACCTGCTAGGCTCCAGCCAGGACCCTCTGGAGTCAGCAAAGTGCTGATCCCATGAGTTCCTGGTGCTTGCAGGGACAGTAGGAGCCGGGAGCCCGGAGGAAAGGCAGGTGCTGGGGGTTCTGTCCTAAATATGCAGCTTCCCCGGAGGCGTTGGCTGCATCCTGAGAGCAAACAGGAAGATGCTGAGAAGCTGAGCACAAAACCTTGCAGTTGTTGGTTTGGAGCACTGGAAGTTTTGGTGTCTTGGGGCTTAAGTGGAGTCGAGGAGATGGATGGACTTCAGCAGATAGTTTAGGGTTTCAGTTGGAAACCTTGGGGAGGGGGACTTCCTAGAAGAGAGGTGAACAAGAGCACTGTGGATCCTTACAAAGCCGCATCTAAAGAAGTGAGCAGGTGAGGAAGCCGCCCTGCATCCTACTCAGGAAGGACGTCAGCCCGTGGTCAGGGGCCCCGTCTGGACAGCTCTGGAGGAGGACAACCTCATCCAGAGCCTCTGCGACTTCTCGTTCAAGATAGCCAGCATTTCCTGAAGGTTTACCAGACGTAACCAAGGAGGGGAACCAAGAAAAAAAGGACAATGGGGAAAGACCCCAGACAGTCCATTTATCGGAGTCATAACACATGGTCTTTAAAATACCGTCGATTAACAAGTTGAAGCAAAGATGAGGAATTTAATCAGAAAATCCACAAAAAAGAACCAATTAATAATTTTAGCATTAAAATGTTCAATAATTGAAACTAAGATTCAATTAAGTAAAGTTGAGTTTAAAACCTGGAAGAGAGGATTAGATTACCGGACAGTGGGTAGTAGAAAATACCCAGACTCACGAGCAGAGGAGGAAAGCAGAGAACAAGAGGAGAGACAGAGACGTGGAAGGTGGGGAAGTAGTGATGCAAGTGCAGCGTCCGCGGGAGAAGCGAGCACGAATGGGGCCCAGGAGCCTCTGAAGAGACATTGCTGAGGATTTTCCAAAAGGGACGACGGAACCCCTGCCACAGACAGAAAAGCTCCGTGGACCCCATGCAGCACAGGCATGAAGTGAACCATGCCTGACACATCCTAAGGAAACTGCTGAAACCCGAAAACAAAGAGGGAAATCACAGAAGTGGTCAGAGAAAAAGTAATCATGACCTTCAAAGGAGGAACAAAAATCTTGAAAGTTGACATTTGCACAGAAGCAATGGGAGCTAGAAGACAACAGAATGACGCCTTTAAGATGCTGGAAGGATGAAACCGAAGCCTGAGCTATATCCAGAGAAAATGTCCTTCACAAGTGAAAGCAAAACAAACACATTTCCATCATAAGCAAAAGCTGAGAGATTTTGTTGCCAGCAAATATACACAAAAAGAAAAAAAAAATTTAAGAAGAATTTTTTAGGGAGAATTCTTTAGGAAGAAAGAAAATAAGACCAAAGACAAACACAGAAATCTAGTGAGGAATAAAAGCAAGAGAAAAAAGGAAGGGAAATAGGGAGGTAATTACAAAGAAATATTAACTGGACAATAATAATAATATCTGATGTGGTCTGAAGTACGTGGAAACTAAAAATGCATAACAATAATAACACGGAGAGAAATAAATGAATTTGTCTCCCATGGTTGTATCATTGGCTAAGGGGTGATGGTAGTAGGATTAATTTCCATTAGACTGTTATTAATCAAAGATGCATATTAAAATCTTCAATGTGTAATTCTAGTCTCTTAAAGAAAAAGGAAAATTTATAAAATGTATAAGATGATACCTGTAAAAATTTTTTTAAAAAATTAGTTAAATCTGGGGATCCCTGGGTGGCTCAGCAGTTTAGCACCTGCCTTTGGCCCAGGGCATGATCCTGGAGTCCCGGGATCAAGTTCCACGTCAGGCTCCCGTGGAGCCTGCTTCTCCCTCTGCCTGTGTCTCTGCCTCTCTCTCTCTGTCTCTCTCTGTCTCTCTCTCTCTCTCTCTCATAAATAAATAAATAAATAAATAAATAAATAAATAAATAAATCTTTAAAAAAATTAGTTAAATCTAAAAGAAGGTAACGTAGAGAAAAGGAATTATTACCTTTCCTTTAGTGATTCTGCTCCTGAGGGTGTATTCCAGAGAAACGTGCACACATTGTTCATAATAACCCAAGCTGGAAACTGCTTATCAAGAGTAGAATAGATGAACATCGTGGTATATTTATGACGTGGGACACCACAGAGCAATACTGAAATCAACCTATTGCCACACGCGAGAGTATCCGTGAACACCACACGCACAATTGTGTGAAAGAAACCAGACACAGCAGAGAAGCAGCCTAACATATGGGGATGAGTGTCAGATGGCGTGCTGACATGGAGGGTGTGTGCAGTTTCTTGGATGATGGTGTTTTCTACGTCTTGAACTGGGTAGTGGTTACACCGGTGCACTCACTTGGTAGAAACTCATTGAACTGTAAGCAACCAACAAAACCAAAATGCAACCTTCAGAATGGGAGAAGATATTTGCAGATGACGTAGCTGATCAAGGGTTAGTATCTAAGATATATAAAGAACGTATACCACTCAACACCCAAAAAACAAATAATCCAATTTTTAAAAAATGAGTGGAAGTTGTGAACAGACATTTCCCCCAAAGAAGACATAGAAATGGGCAGCAGACACATGAAAAGATGCTCAATATCACTCACCATCAGAGAAATGCCAATCAAAACTACAATGAGATGTCACCCCATACCTGTCAGAGTGGCTGAAATCAACAAAACAACAAACAACGGGGATGTGGAGAAATGGGAACCCTCACGCACTGTGGGTGGGAATGCAAACTGGAGCAGCCACTCTGGAAAACAGTATGGAGGGTCCTCAAAAAGTTAAATACGGAGCTACCCTAAGATCCAGCAATCACACTACTAGATACCCAAAGAACAGAAAAATACTAATTTAAAGGGATACGTGCACCCCTGAACGCTTACCGCAGCATTATCTACAATGGCCAAGACGTGGAAGCAGCCCAAGTGTCCATCAACCGATGAACGGATAAAGAAGATGTGGGGTGTGTACAATGAAATATCCTTCAGCCTTCAGAAAGAATGAAATCTGGCCATTTGCAATGACATGATTGGACCTGGAACATATAATGGTAAGTGGTATCAGACCGAGAGACACAAATACCATAGGATCCCACTCAGGTGTGGAATTTAATAAACGAAACAAATGAACAAAGGGGAGAAAAAGAAAGACAAAGCAAAAAACAGAGTTTTAATTATTGAGAACAAACTGGTGGTCACCAAAGGGGAGGCTCGTGGGGATTCGGGTAAAACAGGTGAAGAGGATTGAGAATACACTCATCATGAGGAGCCCCGAGTATAAAAGTGTTGACTCACTACAGTGTGTGCCTGAAACTAATAAAACACGGTATGCTAACCACACTGGAATGAAAATAAAATAATAATTAAAAAAATAGACCTGACAGGTCATTGCCATTCTGGCGAACACAATCTTGCTTTCTGGAGCTATAGATAGGACGGGCACTCGATTACGTAGACGGACTCTCGGCTCGTCGACTCGGGGATTGTGCTTCAGAAGTCACGGGGGCCGCCTAGCTGAGCGGCTGAAGAGGGAAACGCTCCTGTCAGACTTTGGGATGGGTCACAGGTACTGCTCTGACGGTTCCCCAATCATCCTCTGCTCTAGCTTTTGCCCTAAGTCTGCAGACACACATGGAGAAGGAGATACTTGCATGCAGAACCTGCAGGGCTTTCTGTCCTACAGAGCTGCCCCTCATTTACACGTACCTTTCTGGTGAAATGTATTTCTATAGGCCTGTATCTGTTGTCCTAAAAAAACAAAAAACAAAAAACAAAAAACCCAACGTATTAGAAATGGGAGAGCATGGGGAAAATAATCACTCTTGCTTTATGTGTACAGTTCTGGTGGTTCACAAACCTCTTGCACGTATGACTTCACTCGATTCGTATCATCATCTTTGCTACGTGCCAGGTGATTTGCCAAGACCACGCAGCCGGTCAGGGTCACACCAGGACTAAGAACCCAGGACTTCTGACCTTAAATTTGCTGTGCTTCATAATAGCTCATTTAACCTGAGCCACAGATTACAGTATCACCCAAGAATCAAATGTTAAAAAAAAAATCCCAAATAAGTGATCGGATATTAATTAATTAATTAATATTAATTAATTAATTAATTTACTAAACAAACTGAAGCCTCATCAAGCTGCATATCCATAATCTGTGCACTTCTTCATCTGCGTTGTCCTTCCATAGACAATAATGAAAATCAGAGGGGGCTCCCTGACTGTTGTCCGTGTGCACCTAACTCAGTCCCCAGAGGCGAGACTCCCACTGCCCCAGGAATTTCTGTAACCCAGATCTCCTCTTTCCCTGCGCTGCACATTGGCGTTCCTTCCGTACAGGACTTCACGTTAAACTTCAAGCCTGGAGGCACCCGGGTGGCTCAGCGTCTGCCTTCAGCTCAGGGCGCGACCCTGGGGTCCCGGGATCGAGTCCCACATCGGGCTCCCTGCGTGGAGCCTGCTTCTCCCTCTGCCTGTGTCTCTGCTTTTCTCTCTGTGTCTCTCATGAATAAATAAATAAACCCTTTAAAAAATTTTTAAGAAGACTTCAAGCCTGGACAATTTTTTAATCATTTATTTGGGTCCTCAATTCCTAAAACATCTCTGAATACTGAGTTTCACACCGACCCCGACTCCTCTGTGGCCCGTGGACAAACCTCCCCAACCCCATCCACACCTCCTGCTGTTAAGAGCCCTGACGTAGCTCTGACCCCCTCTCCCCTACGTCTGCAGCGAGGCATTCACACCGCTGTCCCCCCACGGCCTGTTCGCTCCGTGGTGTCGTGACAACAGCCCAGAGTCACTGCGGAAGGGCATATCCTTGAGCTTATCTTCTGTACATCACCATTATTCAATTCAATGGGAAATTGTTGTTAACTGCTAACAGAGATGAGTAAATCTCTGTTCGTGTCCCTGAGGATATTACAGTCAATTTCGGACACCGGCAGGCAAAACACAGCGTGTTGAGCGTTACGATAAGATGCCACGCGAGGAGAGAAAAGGCGCATCCAACCAGTGGTGACTTCCCTAAGAATGTGGAGCTCGAGCTGAGTCCTGTGGAATAAGAACGTATCGTACGGGCAACGAGAAGGTGCAAGAGCATTTCAGGCGCAGGGAGTGCAGGAGCTAGGCCGTGGCTGGCGCGAGCACATTCATCTCTGGCGGGGACTTTCTGTCCCGTTACCCTGGATGCAGACTGTGGCGACCTGTGCTTTGGCTTTGCCAAAACCGACCACCAAACACAGAACCAGCAAAAATGTGTGTCACCAGGGCTCGCAGAATGATGTCCATCGGCCTCAACTTTCCCATAAGAGCAACTGCTTTAGTGTCTGTTCTGGCATCACGGCCGGGACTGGAGATCTGACCCAGAGGACCTGAGGACCCGCCGTCCACCCCTCTGGGAGGCAGGGGACAGCGGCGTGCTGACGGTTGTCTGACGCCTGGATGTCCACAGAAACTGATGTGCGCATCTACACATGCACGCACGTTAGTAAGATTGCGATAAGGGATGTGTTGCACAATATTTACAAATAATGATAAATGCATAATTATTATACATGTGTAGAGAAAAACGGATTTTCACAAAAGACTTCTCTTCATTTTTCCCCCCAAACTCTTAAGCCAGAGCCAAGCTGCGGTTTGCCATCCCCAAGTGAACACGATTACGGCACGTGTGTTCCTGTGGGTGATGCACACCACACAAGACGGGAGTGAAGCCATGACTGACTCCGTCGTCAGTGACGTGTGGCCTCTTTGTCGAATCACATTATGGTCCGCGGACCCGAGAAGACTTTTTCCTCCATGGTTTCACTTCTCACGAAGCAACGACTGCAGCCCCAACCCCACCTTTACGTTCACTCTGCTTTACTAGCATTTTTCAGTGTCTCAGATCTAGACCATCGACGGCACAATGAGCGCCTCCACCTTGACTCATGGTGCGTGAAGCTGCTCCCGCCACGGTGGACCTCAGGGGCCAGCGTAGCTCCACCGGATGCGGAGCCGGGGAGAGGCAGGCAGCAGCCAGACACGCCGCGGACACGGCGTCGGGTGCAGCAGATGCCGAAGAGCTCAGGGGGAGAGAGTAGAGGACCGAGCAGAATAAGTAGGACGTATGGAGGTTTTTTTTTTTTTTTTTAAGATTTTATTTATTTTTTCACATGAGACACACACAGAGAGAGGCAGAGACCGGCAGAAGGAGAAGCAGGCTCCATGCAGGGACCCCGATGCGGGGCTCGATCCCGGGACCCCAGGGTCACGCCCTGGGCCGAAGGCAGGCTCCAAACCGCTGAGCCCCCCAGGGATCCCCGGACGTACAGAGTTTTGAGATGCATTGTTCTTGTATTATTTTTGTTTTTGAATATGATTTATTTGATTGTATGTTTCTATGATTTCATTTTTCATGATGACTGCTTTTAACGACGGGGCTGGTGAAATGCCTGCAAGTTTACCAATCGATTCTCAGGTGGGGGTCAACCCGCCTCCAGCACACGACTTCGAAGATTTCGGTCGAGACTCTCTCTGCCTCCTTCACCGTAACCTGCTGAGGAACGTTTTCTGATCTGACTTCTCAGCAAGATCTCTAAGTATAAAGAGATCTGCAAAAACATCACACATGAAGCAGGCGGCCGCCTCCTAGCGCTGAGCCCATCTCTGATTCCCCAACGTTACTTCACAGACGCAGGAAAAAGGTGGGGATTCCGCGTGACCGACCAGAGGCAGCACCACGCGGGCCACACAGACTGCCGTGAATAATCACAGAAACAGGTGCATTGTTTACCCATTTGTTTGCAAGTTTGAGGCCATGGAACTTTTGCTCTCTGTCTGAAACATCATTTCGAACTCCCGGATTTCACTGTGTTTCAATTTCTGAGCATAATGACTTCCAAACACTTCAATGTATAATTTCCTTGGCAACAGAAACATATGCACACGCACGCGTGCTTGCGAAACAAACGACAGCTGAACAAGGTGAACAAGGTGAACAAGGTTCACACGTGCCCGTGGCCGAGGCTTTCCCCTTGAAGAGCTCGTAGAGAAGACGAGGGAGCGCTCAGCGGTGTGGAGGCAGCCTGTCTCTGGCCAGGGTCCCCGTCTGTGCCCCTCGCGTGGTGCTCAGGAGGCACGGCGCCCAGGGCCCAGGGCGTGGGGCGACCCCCGGATGGCCCCGCGCCTCCTCCCGGGCACGGGCTGGCAGTCCAGGTGGGGAACCTGTGAGGCCGCGGCCGACCGACAGACTCCGCTCCCCATCGCGGCTGCAGAGGGACAACTGGCCGGAGCCAACACGGAAACAAAAGCAGGGTGACGCCATCCGAGTTCCCAGGCCGTATCCGCATCCGGCTGCTGAGTCCTACGGGTTCCCCACGTGGGAGAACCTGAACTTCTGGGAAGACGAAGGGGCTTCAGACTTTCTCGTGGGCACTGGCCACCTACTGTCACTTGCTTATCCCGGTGAGCCCAGCTACCCCGAGCCCCCTGCGTCCCCCGGATCGGCAGGGCTTACTGAGGGCCGTGCACTAGAAGAGCGATGCTGGGCAACGGTCCCCTCTGTGCCATCGCCATCGGGGGGGCTCTCAGCGGCGCAGCATTCGCTCACGGGCGGTGCTGCCGGACACACCGTGTCCCCGTGTGTCTGTCTGACCAACAGGCTGAGCTTCTCAAGAACAAGTACCCGCCTTTCTCATCAGTGTTTCTGGCATCCAGCTGATTGCTTGGCACAGATCATTTCTCCAACAAATAAAATCATAAACAGATTTAAAAAAAAATACCGTAGTGGCACATTTGCTTATATGCAGTTACGTTCTCACGGTATATTGACAGGTACAAAGATGGTCATTCCGCCAGCCCCCCGCCCCCCCCACCGTACGACATGTAAGGTGGGTCAGTTTTCACGGTCGTGAGCATCCGTTTTATGGCATTCTTCTGTGGGCATGTTGTTGGATCGTTGTGCACGGGTAAAATTTCTAGAAACACAATGCATGCGTCAAAGCAGAGATGTATGCTGAGACTTTTGATATCTGGCTGCATAACTGGCCTCTGAGAGTTTGTGACATATTTGCAGTTAAATGTGGCCATTCAGGGGCCCCTGGGGGGTCGGTGGGCTAAGCATCTGCCTTCAGCTCAGGTCACAGTCGGTTCTGGGGCCCTTGGATGGAGCCCCACACCCAGCTCCCCGCTCAGTGGGGAGTTGGTTCCTGCGTATGCCCCTCACTCGCTCTCCCTTTCTCTTTCTCAAATAAGCAAATATCTTTTTTGAAAATGTGGCCATTCGTTTATTGAAATATTTTCGTTCATTTTCTGCTACTAATTTTTAAAGCCAAGAGCACTCTTGCAAGGCACCAACCTGCTGAACCGGGCCTCTTCTTGTGCATCTGCTCCTCTTCCCCTCCGACCACCCTTCTCGCCTCCCCCGACGATCCTCATTAGCACAGCTTCCTACGGTTCGTCTCATGGTCAGGAACGAATACTCCCTGCTATGTGTTCATTGAAATTATTTATTCTTTGACGAACTCCAGAAATACTTTGAATTTTTTCACCCAGTTGGAATTTTTCATGAAAGACACTTACATTCATAAATTAATGTGGAGAGGAATTGCATCTTCACGGCACTCTGTGCCGTCTCCAGAGCTCGGAGCGCCACCCCGCTAGCCGGGGGGTTGTTTTGTGCATCGAGTTAGCCTGTGATGTCTTCCCCGGCTGGAACTTCATTCTCGTGTATTTTACGTTGGTCCAGTTCCCCATCTGATGTCACTGACGTCACTTGCTGCCCCTGAAACACCTGTTTTATAATCTCTTCTTGTAGGGTCAAGCTCCTTGAGGGAAGTCCCTGCCACTTTTCCTTCTTTGTCTTGTGTTCATTTTCCAAGGATATGTTGACTTGATATGAATGTTAGGTTGACAGGATTTTCTTTTTTTTTCTTTCACTGTTTTAAAAACACTTCCATTGTTTTCTGGCTTTTTTTTTTTTTTTTTTTTTTTGGATCCTCTTGAGAAGTCTATTATCAACGTGAATGTAGAGTTCCTTGTGTGGATTTCTTGGTGTTTATTGTCGATGGGGATTCCCTGGGCTTCTCGTATATGTGCTTATAGTTTTCACCAAATTCATGAAACTCCTGGCCATAGTTTCCTCAAATAATTTGTCTGCCCCTCCTCTCACCATCTTGTTTGTTGGTTTTTCTTTTTCTCTCCACAATTCATTCAGATCATTTGGATTGCCATGTTTTATTTTTTATTTTTTCTTATTTTATTTATTTATTCATGAGAGACACACAGAGAGAGAGAGAGGCAGAGACACAGGCAGAGGGAGAAGCAGGCTCCACGCAGGGAGCCCCACGTGGGACTCGATCCTGGGTCTCCAGGATCGCGCCCTGAGCTGAAGGCAGGCGCTAAACCGCTGAGCCACCCAAGGGCCCCGGTCGCCATGCTTTAAATTAATTACTTTTTTCTTCTGCAACATATAATCTGCTGCCATCTCGGATTGTGTGTGTGTGTGTGTGTGCGCGTGCACACGCATGTTTTCCAAATTAGATATTGCCCTTTTCATCTCTAAAAGTTCTATTTGATAATTTTCACTTTAATTTTTATTATGATAAAATATTCATAGCATCGAGTCTATAATTTTAACCACTGTTAGGTGCACAGCTCAGTGACAGTAAGCTCATTCACATTATTGTGCAACCATCCCGATCATCCATCTCCAGAACTTTCTCAGGTTTCCAAACTGAAGCGGTGTCCCCAGGAAACACTAACTCCTGACTTCCCCCTGCAGCCCCTGGCTCCCACCATCCACTTTCTGCTTCTATGGACCTGACTCCTCCAGGGACTTATGATTCCTGGAATCATCCAGTGTTTGTCCTTTTATGTCTGGCTTATTTCACTTAGCGTAACATCCTCGAGATTCATCCGTGCTGTGGCAGGTGTCAGAATGTCCCTCCATTTCCCACTGTGTGGATGGACCACATTTTCTTAACTGACTCACCCGCAGGTGGACACTCAGGTTGTGTCTGCCTTTTGTCCATTGTGAACAATGCTGCTATGAACGTAGGTGTACAAATACCTGTTTAAGTCTCTGCTTTCAATTCGTCTGGGCGTTTACTCCAAAGTGGAATCTCAGGATCATGTGGTAATTTATGTTTAAGTTTTTGAGGAACTGCCAGACTGTTTCCTGCAGAGGTGCACCACTTTACATCCCATAGCAGTGCACAAGGGCTCCAATTTACCCCACACCCTCTGTGACACTTGTGATTTTCCTCTGAACAGGTGTGAAGTGGTGTCTCATTGTGGTTTTCGTTGGTGCTTCTCTGATGAAGAGTGATGTTGAGCATCTTTGTTTATTGGCTGTTCCTGGATCTCTTTTGGAGAAATGTCTACTCAGGTGCTTTGCCTAATTTTTAATTGTGCCATTTCTGTCTTGTTGTTGAATTCTAAAGTTCTTTATATATTCTCATTATTAATCCTTTATCAGATATGTGATTTGCAAATATTTTTTTCCCATTTGGTGAGTTTACTTTTTTGTTGGTACTGTCTTTTGATGCACAAATGATTATTTTTAAGACTTATGCTTATTCCCTCATTATGTCTGTGTCTTCATTTAAGGACTGGGGTGTATTTATAACGTTTATAATAGCTTTTTTGTGTCTGTGTTTGCTAATTTCAGCATATCTGTTACTTCTTGATCTGTTTTTATTGACCCATTTCCTCTTGGATATGTTCAACCATTTGTAGCAACTCTACCTGCCTCATAATATCCAACTGGCTGCCAGGCACTGTGAACACTACATTGTTGAGAGTTTGTCTTTGATTTTCTTCCTTTGAAGAATATTTGGCTTAGCAGGTGTCTGGGTTCTGTTAAGATCAGTTTAATCCCTCAAGGCTTGTTTGTATTATTATGGCAGGCATAGAACACCCTTTGCCTTAGGTTCAATTTTGCCAAACTGGAGGAAAGAGTTGACCATTTTAGTGTTTTTACTGACTGCTGTATTCTGAATGTTTGTGTCGTCCCGAAATTCACTTGTTGAAATCCTAACCTCTGATGCAATGGTATTAGGGGGTGGGGCCTCTGGGGGGGTGATTAGGTGGTGAGGGTGGAGCCCCATGAATGGGGTTGGTGGTCTTATGAAAGAGACTCCAGGGAGGTCCCTACGCCTCTGCCATGTGAAGACACGGCAGGAAGTCTGTCCCAGTCAGCCTGTAAGAGGGCCTTCACCAAATACCAAATCTGCTGGCGCCTTGATCTTTAACTTCCCGCCTCCAGAACTGTGAGAAATGAATGTCTGTTGTTGAAGTGGTCCCGTTTAGGGCCCTGTATTACAGTCCGAGTTGGCCACGGCATCATGTTACAGAGGATAAAGTAATGCTCTTAGGAGGAAATGTCTCTTGGGATCAGCTAAATAATTTGTAGAGAACAGTTCAAAATACAAGCGCATGGCTCCTTGTTCAAAAATTAAGTATTTCAAGACAGTGAAAGCAGAGCATTAGGCCAAGTGTGAGGCCTTCTTGAGAGCAGACCGTATGTGACTGGTCGGACCGCGTGCCCATGTGTCCAGCACAAGGACACAAGGTTCCAATCATGGTGAGCTAGGACTGCTCCGACACTGAGTAGAATTTTTGGTCGTGGACTCCCTGCCTTGCGACATAATAGGCTTAACTAAGATTTTCTTAGTTTTGCTGTTCTCAGTGTTCTGTCCTTGCACATAAGCTAGAGCCAAGGACAAGAACAGAACCCCTGGGGGAAGAGCTCGCAGGAGCATCACGTGTCCCAGCTGGATGCAGAGGAGCCCGGAGGAAGAGGGCTGACCTTGACCCCTGTCCGCTCTAGTGGAGGTGCTGAGCGCCTCCAGGTAACTGCCAGCTGTGCGGGGCTCATCCCGTCCTGGAGAAGCAGCTGGAGGCTGTCTCTGTTTGGGTGACAGCGGGGCTCTGAAGGCTCAGGCCTCCCTGACTACGACAGGCTCCGTGTGCCGGCTGGCCTCGGGGGTCTTCTGGGCTGGGGAGGCCTGACAGCCACAGAGCTGAGCCTCAGCCGAGCTGCTGTCGGTGGGGAGCGGGAATCCTCAGCTGGCAGGGGACAGGCAGGGGACAGGCAGGGGACAGGCAGGGCATGCCGGCTCAGTGGCCAGACTGTCTTGACAGTCAGCCCTGGGGGAGATGCAGTCACAGCCTCTGCAGCCCGGGAGCCTGAGAATATTCTTTTGTAAAAACTGTCACCAGCCTGCAGACATTCTCTGTAGGAGGGAGTGCACGTAGCACACACACACACACACACACACACACACACACATTCCGGAGGACTTGCTCTCGCACACGTGCATTGACATGCACAGAATTACAGATGCCGGTGCACAATCCCACATGGAAGGGCTCCTCTTCGAAACAATGCCTAGCTAGCTGTCCCCGACGCAAGAGGAACACAATGAGCCGACTCCCCCAAACAAAGACTGACTGCATCAATATGGCCACACTAGGTGAGCGCTCCCCCATTCTTATAGGTGGCTGCTGGAGCCATATTTTAGGACGCATGCCGTGCTCTCTTTAAGATGGACCCTGGACGTTGTTGCATCCGTGCAGCACTGTGTGCTCGGTGCTTCAGAACGCGAAGTCGCGTGTCCAGGAGAGAAGCAGCTTCCCTGCTGCAGCCGTGCCACGCGGATCCTTCGGGAGCCAGCGCACAGTCTGCCCCTCCCAGGGCTCCACCACCGCTCGGTCGGTCGGTGCTCAGTCCAAGCACACGACTCAACCCGGAAATACAGGTGTGGGCTGCCCGTGGCCCGGGGCCTGCTGGGGACTGTAGTCCCACGACCCTCCGCATGGGCAGGAAGCCGCCCTGGGGCAGTGCGGGCTGGGGATTGTAGTACCACGACCTTCCCTCGAAGGGCAGGAAGGGCTCTGGAGCAGTGCATGCTGGGGACTGTAGTCCTCGGTGGGCACCATCTTTCAAGGAGAGTGAGCAAGGTGCAGGGCTGGAGAAGATGCCCCTCTGGTCCCGCAGAGCTGCCACAGCGGCAAGTTTCCGTCTGAAACACACCTTGAGCTCTGGCTGCACATCCGGGAAGGTGATTTCATGAACCCTTGGGAGGGCAAGTGGAGCCAAGGTTCATTCACATCACCACGCAGCAGTGCCAAGCACCAAGCCTGGAGTCCTGGGTTCTCCATGGGGAGCGATGATCCAAAAATAAAAAATAAATGGAAGGAAAATGAGAAGAATAAGTACCAGCAGGGGACCCAAGAAGACACTGCTGAACAGAGAAAGGAGGTCCTCAGCCTGGGGACCCAGAGGACAGCAGACCTCTCAAGACCATTGACGTCTGAACCCAAAATAGAAATATTTAGAAAACTGGGGTGCTCTCCTCAATGGAAGCTGCCTGCAGGAAGTGGGGGCACAGTCCCCTTCTGAGGGTGTTCATAGCAGGAACTCCAGCATGTGCTGCGTGACCTCCCAGGGCACCCGTGAGGCAGGCACCGTCACTTCCCCGTGGTTAGATGACGAAGCTCCAGGTCAGAGAGGGGAAGTGACTTTCCCGAAGCTTCGTGGCCAGTGAGAAGCACAGATCTGAACCCAGGCTGTTCCCTGGGCCCGCGCCCCCAGCACCGGTCCAGATGGATGAACAGGCAGTCAGCCAAGAGGAGAGCTGGTTTGAGGAGGGAAAAGCTGCAGTGAAACACAAATTTAAATACCAGAATTAAAATCTGCCTTGGAAGTGATGAGGACAAAAATCAGCTTGGATTCACTAATATCATAATAAATTGAGAACCAATTTCTTGAAGTGAAATACAAGAAAAACTCCTGGAAGAGTCTTTCCAGAAAACAGAACTTACCACCAGTTTCAGAAGCCTGGTTGAGTGTCATTAAAAAGTATCTATTCTTGGGAAATTTCCTGGAGGGGAAAATATACTAAAATATTATATTAAGGATCTCTTTGGTATGAGATTGAGAATATTTTAATTTTTTTTTAATGTGTCTGAAGTTTTAGCATCCTCTAGGGTGTGTGTTTCTTTAAACACACAGGGATGTCCTTTGAAAAGATGACGTGTTCTGTGAGGTGGGAGAGAAGTGTCTGGTGTTAGCGCCCCGTCCTCCCCTGTGCCTTCCCCTGGGTCCCCCCGGAGCCCAGGCCTCTACTCTGGCAGCTGTAGCTCTCGGGCGTGTCAGGATCCGGTCCCCGCGTGGACTCGGCTCTCACCCCCACTCGGCCTCTTGTCCCCGATTCCCTGGGGTCTGCGAGTGACAGGGAGAGCCCTGAGGGCTCGCTCAGCACAGGCTAGTGGCAGCTGCCCAGTGCCTCTGGTCCACCCCCCGCCCCCCCAGTAGTGAGTGCTCTGCAAACACGATGCAAGACGAGCTAGCCTTCCCGGGCCGCCCTCCGTGCTGGCCTCTGGGAGAAAGTCCGCTTGCTGTCCGGGAGCGGCAATGGCTTTGCCCAGGCCGTACTGTGGTTTAGCTGCCCGTCCAGAATCCGCTCCCTCCGTGCAAGGCCCCGGGACCGGCGTCACGTGTCCCGTCCTCCGCTGGAGATGGATTGGCTCACCCATTGATTGTCGGTGCAGGGCCACCTCCTCCGGGGACCTGGGCCAGCTTCTGGCTTGGTCTGTGGGGGCCCGGGTCTGCCGCTTGCTCCCACGAGACCCCTCAGGTGAGTCCTGAGCTTCTGTGGACCCCTGTTCGTGGCTGCAACGGGCTGATCTCCGTGTCTGCCTCGTGGGTTCCCGCCAGAGTCCTAACAGTGGGGGCGCTGGGGGGCCCTGTGTGAGGGTCCCAGGTGGCCTGCAGCTCATAACAGAGCAGAGCACCCTCCATAGGAAGTCAGGTGGGGGTCCCACTTCCCCAGAGGGAGCTTCGGGCCACGTGTCACTGCCGCTGCCTGGTCCTGCCCCCCGGGCTCCGTGACAGCACTGCCCCTGCGCCCTGCAGGAACGGCCACGGCCTTCTTAGCATTCTGACGGGGTGTCCAGGGCTGTAGGCACCAAGGTGGCTCCTTGACACAGCCCCAGAGAAACAATGAGAACACTACTGAGCTCCCTACACCCTCTGAACACATTGTCACCTTCCGTCTGATGCGGGGGGAGGCAGACACATCGTCTTTTCCGAAGCAGCATCTAAGGCAGATCAGAGAGGACACAGCAGCCTCAACGCATAAGCAAGAGAGATGTCCCACATGGCTGGGCTCTGCCCTGGAAGGTGGTGAGGGGCAGACTTTTCTAGAAGCTTCCCTGGGTGTGAGGTTCTGAGAGGAGCAGGTGGGCAGGAGAGGGAGTCTCCAGCTCCACGGGACAGGGAGCCTGTGAGGAAAGACAGGCAGAGGCAAGGGAACAAGGGATAAGGAGAGGCAGGATGGCAAACCGAGGGAAGGAAACACCCGCCTCGTTCATGGCATGAACAGGACCTTGGCCAGGAGAGGAGAGAGCAGGACAGGAGCAGGTCAGGGTCTGTGGGTCAGGAGCAGGTGAGCTGTGCTCCTGGGCCAGCGTCAGGTGTACACCTGCAGGATATGGAGCTGGGGCGGCTGCATAGATGGGGTGGGGGGTCCCCGGCAGGATATGGAGGTGGGCAGCTGCATAGATGGGGTGGGGGTCCCCTGCAGGATATGGAGCTGGGAAGCTGCATAGATGGGGTGGGGGGGTCCCCTGCAGGATATGGGTGCAGGGCAGTTGCGTAGATGGGGTGGGGGGGTCCCCTGCAGGATATGGAGCTGGGGCAGCTGCATAGATGGGGTGGGGGGTCCCCTGCAGGATATGGAGGTGGGCAGTTGCATAGATGGGGTGGGGGTCCCCTGCAGGATATGGAGCTGGGAAGCTGCATAGATGGGGTGGGGGGGTCCCCTGCAGGATATGGGTGCAGGGCAGCTGCGTAGATGGGGTGGGGGGGGTCCCCTGCAGGATATGGAGCTGGGGCAGCTGCATAGATGGGGTGGGGGGGTCCCCTGCAGGATATGGAGCTGGGGCAGCTGCATAGATGGGTGGGGGGTTCCCTGCAGGATATGGAACTAGGGCAGCTGCATAGATGGGGTGGGGGGGCCCCCTGCAGGTTATGGAGCTGGGGCGGCTGCATAGATGGGTGGGGGGGCCCCCTGCAGGTTATGGAGCTGGGGCAGCTGCATAGATGGGGTGGGGGGGTCCCCTGCAGGATATGGAGGTGGGCAGCTACATAGATGGGGTGGGGGGGTCCCCTGCAGGATATGGAACTAGGGCAGCTGCATAGATGGGGTGGGAGGTCCCTTGCAGGATATGGAGCTGGGGCGGCTGCATAGATGGGTGGGGGGTTCCCTGCAGGATATGGAGGTGGGCAGCTGCATAGATGGGGTGGGGGGTCCCCTGCAGGATATGGAGGTGGGCAGCTACATAGATGGGGTGGGGGGGTCCCCTGCAGGATATGGAACTAGGGCAGCTGCATAGATGGGGTGGGAGGTCCCTTGCAGGATATGGAGCTGGGGCGGCTGCATAGATGGGTGGGGGGTTCCCTGCGGGATATGTAGGTGGGCAGCTGCATAGATGGGGTGGGGGGGTCCCCTGCAGGATATGGAACTAGGGCAGCTGCATAGATGGGGTGGGGGGTCCCTTGCAGGATATGGAGTTGGGCAGCTGCACAGCCTCCTCCTTCATCCCAGCAGCCATCCACCCCTCTCCTGGATAAGCACAAGGCTGTGTCAACACCACAACTTCTATTTCTGGCGTTTGTCTCCGTGGCTTCCCTTGCAGAGCTCCCTGCCAGGTCTCCAAGGAGGTGAGTCAGGCAGTGTGAATCCTGGATGCGTCGCTCCCCGCTAAGCCCCAGACTCCAGGAGGAGCCTCAGGGTTCTGTGTGTTCCTGCTTTTTTAGGTCTCAGTCATTTGGGGGATGCTGCGGTCATAAAGTGGCTGTTCACCCCAGACACACTGAGGCACCTGCATGCACCCAGCCTGACCTAAACGAAATTTGTTTCCGTTAAAGGATGTCTGCTGCCCTCTGGGCACCTCACTTGCTACCTGTCATGAAATTCTTCTCCAGTCAAAGGAATGTCCTCGCCGACCTCAAATAGGGCTCTCCTCCTTCTCCTCCATGGTCTCCTGTGGTTCCCTGTGGCTCTGCAGTGGAGGCCTCTGGTCACTGTGCCTCTTCCCTACGTTCCCCACGTCCTGCAAGTACTGGCTCAGGCCCCTCCACCCAGTGCCCTCTCCAGGGATTTCCCTCGTCTGAAACAGGTCCAGCACTGATCACACCAGGGGTTTTGCTCTTCATCCCATACAAGTGTAGGGCCGCCCCTAGCTGTGCTGGAGGGTGCCCTACCTGTAGGAACCCCTTGCTCTTCCTCGGCGCCTCGGTTGTCAGTACCTGGTGGGCAGCTGCCTCCAGCTCCGTGGCAGCTCTCCTTCAATGCGGGGCTCAGCACCGTGGCCGGACCATCACGTTCCACCTGCAAGACGAGACCTATTTGCCAGCACTGTCCTACAGGATCTTATGGGTCATGTCACTCAGAAACTTTTGTTCAATATTTGAATATTATGTTTTTTTTTAAAGATTTTATATATTTATTCATGAGAGACACACAGAGAGAGGTCAGAGACACAGGCAAGGGGAGAAGCAGGCTCCATGCAGGGAGCCCGATGTGGGACTCGATCCCAGGACCCCCGGGGTCATGCCCTGGGTAGAAGGTGGCACTAAACCGCTGAGCCCCCCCAGGGATCCCCTGGAATTCTTCAAATGGTGTCTTCAGCAGGTTGACCACCGCGGCTTCGGTCCCACCGTTGGGACTCGTTATTCAAGTAGGGGGCCCAGTCTCCAGGAGACTCCTGTTGAGAGGAAGATGCCCCTTGGGGCGATGGCTCACTCCCTTTGTAACTTCCATTGAAAAATAGCCGGCAGCACGGGAGTCAGAAAGCAGGATCTCCACCTAGAACAGTGGACAGGCAGGCTCTGCCCTGAGTGATGGGGACGAGTAGAGAGAAAACAGGGTGGATCCGAGGTGTAGCATCTAGAATCCATGCCTGATGGGGGCTGTTGATGCAGATGCGCCGCCCCTTGTTGGACATGATCGTCGTTATTCCAGTAACTGCATGTGACAGGTTTAACCATCCCCGATGTGGAGACGGGGAAGCAGGGGTGCAGAGGGTTTGCATGATTTGGCTGCAGTCACCCGGGAGCCCAGCATGGCTGAGGATGGCGAGAGGAGCCAGGCAAGAGCTCTGACAGGAGCTGTGGCCCGGCTCAGCTGGAGACCCCCAGCTCCGTTGTCGGACGGAGCTTCCCCCTCCTCCCGGCGGGGCCTTCGCTGCCTGTGCGTGTGCCCCCACCTGCAGGTGCAGCGCGCAGCGTTGCCGTCCGGCCCCACGCTGGGCGGACTCCAGGGGTCAGGGACAGGCTGCCGCCCCACCGTGGAGGAGCCTCCCAAAAGTGAAGGCAGGGTGCTGGCAGACGCAGAGGTGGTAAGAAGCGTGTCCGGGGCAGCGAGCACAACCTGCTTGCACATCACCGTACGCCTACTCAATCCAGGGTTTGCAGGTGATGCTCCCGGTTTGCTCCCCGGGAGTGGGATTCCAGAGTGGACAAAGGAGCCGGATGGGAGTGAGTGCACATTGGATCCGCCTGAAATCTTACCTCTGAAATTAGATCCGATTGCTTTGATGTAAACAGGAAATGAACGCTGTCTGAACCGCTGCATGAGCTAAACCTTACCCCAGGGGCCAGGACCCAGGCCAGGAGACAGACATTCATCCGGTTTGGCACAGGTTATTTGTGCCCTCGGAGACCGAGCGCATGGCTGGCTCAGACACTTGTAAATGTAGAAACACTCCTGAATGTGGAGACCTAAGCCCTGGGGCCAGGCTTTGGAAAGAGCCTGGGATTTCTCAGGTCCTCGTGGTCTGCAGGTCCCTATATGTCAGGGCACGTAACCCGGGCGGGTCCAGATGCACAGATTCTACGTGGAAATCTTATAGAGAAAACTTGGCCCACGTGATAAATACAAATGTAAATGATCCGTCAATCAGACATTAAAATGGATTTTTAAGAAGAATTTATCTACTTTAAAAGAGAGTAAAGATGATCCTTCTGCTAAATGATTTAAGAGTGTAATTGGCTGATGAGGGTGTAGAAAAACAGTAATAAAAGGGAAGTGCATTTAATTTTAGCTTGTCACTTCCAGCTTTATAAATTGGTTTATTTTAAATGAATACTCACAGTTTTCAAAATTACCCTTTTCTTTTTTTTTTTTAATTCATTTAATTTTTTTTTTCACCTCCAACCTATTTACGTGGCCCTTACATATCCCAGCCAGTGGGCAAAAGCAGAAAGTTTAAGTCTCCCGTGCATGCGTGCGTTTGAAGGTCTGCTAAGGGACAGAGAGGATCATGTTTAATGAAACTGCGTTACGCTGTCATCAACTCGCAAACCTGGGGAAACGTCTGGCCAGGATGTGCCTTCCTCAGAGAACGCTTGTTTGGATGAACTGCGTATCCTATTTCCACCATGACCTTTTAACCACACGTCTAAGCCCCCGGCCTCCCCATGAGGAAACCCTAACAAGTTCCTCCCCATCGCAGAGAGCAATTAGCTGCCTCCCGTCAGCTGTGCTACCCCGTGCCCCTGGGACCCCCGGTGATCCTGATCTCACAGGCCTGCCCCGGGTCGCAGGGGTAGCCCAGCCCAGGTGGGGCTGCTGAATGCAGTGGGCCTCGGATCAACAGGGAACGTGCTAGAAACGCAAACCCTCAGGCCCCAGCCCACACCTGCTGAAGCTCCAGGTGGGGACCCTGTGGCCTGCATGTCACCCATCCATCCGGGCAATGGTGAGGCCCCCTACCTCTGGGACTCGTGGGTCTCGGGGACGGGGTTGCTCATGGGGTGTGTACTCTGGGGACGGAGCCTCAACCCTGCCACTTGTTACCCCTGTGACTGGAGCAAGCAGCCTCACCCCGTGGCTGGGGCCCGTCCTGTGTCCAGGGGCTACTCAGCAGCTCGGGCAGGCTTTTCAAATGCGTTTCAAGGGAGACGGTGCCTGGTACCCGAAGTAGGCTGTCGGCGCGGCAGCTTCCCTGCTCCGAGCGCGGGGGCAACGCGTGGAGCCGGCCAGCAGCAGCAGGTGCGCTCCCGGGTTCCAGACTCCACGGAGGCACCGTCCGCGGCCACGCCTCCGCTCCTGACCCTTCTCAGCAGCCTTGAGTATACAGTCGCCAGCGAGGCCGGAGGCGCAGGTGTGGGGAAATGTGTGCTTTCCCATCCCAGGCAGAGGGGCTTCCGAGGGAGCAGGTGGTGCGGCCCCCGCAGGGGAGAAGGGATGCTGAGGGCACCTGTTGGGCCCGAGGCCCGTCCAGCAGCCTCTGTGGCTGCCCAGGGACCAGGCCACACTCCTCCAGGCTCGTCGCAGCCAACACAGAGTTGGGAGCGAGTTCACGAGGGTGCACGTTCACGATGAGGGGCTCTGTCCTTTATCACTCTTGCTCGCCCGTGCGGCAGTGTGGGAGGGGGTCGCTAGCTGGAGGAGGGACAGACACGCTGCAGACGGGGGGGGCTGGCGAAGCCACACAGCCCTCAACGTTTTTGAGAGGGAGAGAGAGAGCAGGAGAGCGAGTGGGGAAGGGCGGACGGAGAGGATCCCAAGCAGGATCCACACTCAGTGTGGAGCCCCACGTGGGGCTCGATCCCGTGACCCTGAGATCACAACCTGAGCGGAAATCAAGAGTCAGATACTAAAAAAAAAAAAAAAAAGAGAGAGAGAGAGAGAGAGAGAGAGAGAGTCAGATACTTAACCAGTGAGCCTGTCAGGGGCCCCGAGGTGATTGTGAAGTTAAACCGAATTTTCTGTCTTAATTAATATTTGGTCACAATATTCTAACCTCTGAACTGAGACTCTTCCTCTGACTTAAGTGATCCTTGTATTATCTATTACCGAAGGTGAGCAAAATAGCCATGGCTTTCTAGAGTTTTCCCTTAGGAGCAATGAAGACTATTCTCATTGAAAATCTTTCAAAGAAAAAAAAAAAAGAAGAAAGAAAAGAAAAAAAGAAAATCTCTCAAAGAAGCAGGATATATTTGAGTTAATTATGACATGAATTATGTTTGTTCAATAAATGTTCATGCACACATAGGTTCACATACTCACATTCATGCTCACACATACATGCTCATTTGCACAACCACACACTTACACAATTACATGCTGGCACACTCGTGCACATATGCTCACACACGTACACATGCTCACACACATACACACATGATTACATGTTCGTGCTCACATACATGCCCACATACATGCTCACATAAAGACATATGTGCTCACACACTCATGCACACATAATGTTCCACACTCACATACACACACATGCACACTCACAACCAGGTTCATACATTCACACACATGGTTGCACATTCATGCTCATACATGCCCACATACACGCCCACATAAACGCATGCTCACACGGTCGTACACACACATGCTCACATACATGCTCATACACACTCACGTGCACACACAAACGTGCTCAAATACACACTCACATGTCAAATGGTAGAGTCCCCAAAAATGGAAGCTATTTGCTTTTATTAGGAAAAAATAACATTTAACTCCTTTTAGAATCAGTAAGATTTTATTAATTCCGGTTTTATAGGTCTAATTGTAAGGATATATTGGGACACCTGGGTGGCTCAGTGGGTTAAGCATCTGCCTTCGGCTCAGGTCAATATCTCAGGGTCCTGGGATTGAGCCCCCCTTAGGCTCCCTGCTCAGTGGGGAGTCTGCTTCTCCTGCTCCCTGTCCCCTTCCCCCTGCTCATGCCGCCACCCCCCACTGTGTCTCCCAAATGAATTAATAAAATCTTTTAAAAAAAGACCTATCAAAATGCAAAGTCTTAATGAGTGCTGATGACAACTCATACAGGTTTCTGCTGGCAAATGTTTTCATAGCCTCATGGAAGGAGAGGCTATAAGGCAGCTCAGAGATTGTCAAGTGATATAATAATGAACTAGATATTCTCCAGGTCAGAAGAGAACTGACTGGTCTGGGGGCCCTGCTGCTATGGATCGGCAGGCGCCATCCCAGGGCAGACATGGTGAGGAGTGCCCCGGCATCAGCATGACTGCCCCCGTGTGTGCCTGCCATGCTCCCAAGGCCCAACAGCAATTTAAAGTTCAAATTCCCTCCAAAGAGTCCTGTGACATGTTTGCACATACCCAGGAACAGAGGCCTCTGCTTTCTGACAAGGATGATCACGAAGATATTATCAATTATGTATTATTCACATATATGATTGCAAAATTTGAGCTTTGTGTTACACATCTTGGATCCCGTCTTTGACCCTCATGGAGCAAGCCTGTCTTCTACTTCTCAGGGCATCCCTTCAGAAATTCCACGAAAGTGAATGAGCTCCTAGTGAGTCCAGTTCCTTCCACACTTTATCACTTGGATTATTCCTTTGTTCCTGCTTCCTCCCTCCTCTGATGTAATCATGTTCTAGTTCTTGTGTGCTCTTCTGAAAGTGAAGGCAATGCCCCTAAACAACGAGAATGCCTTGTCTTTTTTCAGATGAGAAAAGTAAGGTCCAGTGAGGACATTGGCATGCCTGAAGCCATATACGGATCTTCCTTGACTTATGATGGGGTCACATCCCAATGAACCCATTGCAAGTTGAAAATATCCTAAGTAGAAAGTGCATTTATACACCTAACCTGCTGAACATCAAAGCTTAGCCTAGTCTACCTTGGCATTCCCAGAATACTTTTATTAGCCTACAGTTGGCAAAAATCATCTAACGTGAAGCCTGTTTTATAAGAAGTGTTGAATGTCTCATGTCATTTGCTGAATACTGTACTGAAAGTGAAAAGCAGAATGGCTGTGTGGGCTCAGAATGGTCACGAGTGTGTTGCTCATTGACCTTTGTGATCGTGTGGTTGATGGGGAGCCATGGCCGCCCCTGCTGCCCAGCATCATAAGAGAGGATGGGGCCATAGACCACTAGCTTGGGGAAACAATCCAAATTCAAAATTCCAAGTGTGGTTACTACTGAATGTACCACTTTTGCACCATCATAAAGTTGAAAAATCGTATGTTGAACCATCATAAATTGGGAATCTTCACCGTTTGGAAGAACAAACATGGCAGGCTTCCAAATGGCCAGCTCTGAGATTTTCCCCACTGTGCTGTCCTCCCACCAAAGCATAGAGCAGGTCTCTGTTATGTTTATTCAGGGACAATACTTTCCCCCAGTTTATGTTTTTCTACTTCTTTCCATGGGTTCGTCATGTTTGCTACTGATAGCACTGGGGCTGGTTGCCCACCGTGTAGAGAAAGCATCCATTGGGTAACTTTCTCCAGAAAGCCCTATGATGGGCCATTGACACTGACTGTCAGGGCAGCGGCCGTGGCCAGGGGGTCAAGGTGCTTTCAGCCACGTGGAGCAGTCACGTTCATCAAAGGAAACAATCCTGTGAAGTTATTGACTCAGTCACCACGGTGACCATCACTCAAAGCTGTAGAGTGCCAAGGACTCTCGGTGTTTCAGGTGCATGTCTCAATCGTAATAGCTCAATTACAGCATACACAGAGGTGTGAGGATGACAGAAGCAATACCTTTTGATTTGCTGAGTATTTACAGATTGCCTACTGTGTGCCGGACATTCTGCAGGTGCCATTATGCATGTTCACACTGAGTCCTTATTGTTGTACCCAGAGGCATGTTTCCATCTTACACAGGACATTACAAAGGGTCACAAAGATAAGTAAATACTCCGGCTCTTGAAGCCGATGGGTGGTACAGTCATGGCTCTGGCTCAGCACCAAGGCAGCTTCACATCCAGGCTCTTCATCACACACAGCTACTGTAGTTATCTACTGCTGCAGCACAATTTAATTCACAACTTAGGCTCTTCAAATGGCACACATTTATTATCACCAAGAATCATACATGGGCCTCCCTAGAATTGCTTGAGCACCCTCATGACATGGCGGCTGGCTTTACCCACAGTAGGGGATGAGATGGAGAGGGAGCCCCCAGATGGAAGCCACGTCTTTATAATGGGATGTTGGTCGCAACGTCTCATACCTTGGTGGTATGCTGTGGGTCAGACCACCTGGCATCCATGGGAGGAGCTGACACGGGTGTGAGCCCCAGAAAGTAGGGGTGCTGGGACCAGGTTGGAAGCTGATAGCCCCCAAAAGCAGTGAAACCTAGAGAAGAGGACTTGAAAATAGGTCATCTCTATGTCTGTGCCATCACCTGAGAGGTTATGTTTAGGTTTGTTTCATTTTTATTGTTATAAAAAACAATGAGGAACAACTGGGGAATGATTGTGTTAATCTGGTTGTTGTAATGTTGTAATAAGCACATGCCAGCACCCGACTCCACTAAGAAACCCAGCATATGTGGAGGCCTCGTGAGCACCAGTCCCCTTGTGCATTGCCCAGCAGGGAAGCACCCGGACAGGGAGACACAATTCAAATGGACACTTGGTACCACACAGGGCGCTAGTCGTCAGGTGGAGATATGGTCACGTGTTTCCCCTGGGTCCCAGATGAGCCAGCGGAGGTTTGGGCCCTAACAGCGTGCTGTGAAGGACAGCCGGGTGGCTCCTGGCTCCGCTGGGCCACGGCCAAGTACCAGGTGGAAGCTCCACGCGGCCCCTCTGCCCTCACCTGTGGCCTCACCGTGCTGTCCCCGTGCTCCTCCCCACGCCCAGGACCATGTCTCCTTAGCTCTCTGTTCTCCTTGACGCATGTGCATCTCACAGGAGCAGCTCCTCTGCTTTAGAGCAACGCCAGTGGCACCTCTCCCGGAGAAGTAGCGCATCTCAGAGAGGGAGGGATGGTCGTCAACGGGAAGCACAGCCTCTGAATCCATCTGTCGCCTCCCTCAAAGCCTCTAGGACCCTCTTCCCAACAGTGCAGGCCCCAAGGCCTCCATGGCCCCCTCCCCAGCCGTCAGCCCTCTCTCCCAACTCTGGCACTCTCAGCTTCTTCACCTGCCACACAGACCAACACCAAGACCCACATGCCCCGGTAGAGCAAAGGAGGCCGTGCCTCATACTCAGGCTTTTGTCTAGTTTTCAAAACAAACACTTCATGATACCCACAGTTTGCTGACCACCGTGCTGGGGCTGGAGCACACACCTGATGTCTGCTCTTAGGTCACAGTGCGCAGGTCGGGGTGTGCTAACGGGTGAGAGTGGACAGGTGAGGAGCTCACACAAAGGCGGGTCAGTGCCGGGACTTACTGGAAGAGGACCATCGGGGGTCACTTGGACGGAGCCGTAGGATTTGGGGGACAGAAGGGTCCTGGGGCTGTCGTGGGACGGCGGAGGTGACGATGTTGATCCTTAAAGAATTCTCTTCTGTCCACTAAATGTTTGTGGTCTTTTCCATGATTGGAAATCTCAGTGAGCAGAAGTAGGAAACACAGAAGCCTTCATTTGCAACATATATATGTCTCCTCACCTTTTCTTGTGTTTTCATGCATTTTGGGGGGAAACTGGAAAAGGTTCTGTCAAGGGTTGTTAGCCAGACACAATTTTTAAATGGAAGCTTGACATTCTATGCATCTGATGGAATCAAAGGGACGTTGAGCAATGGTTGGGTTAATCCTTGCTGTTTGGAGCTCAGCTTCTGTTTCACAAATATGCAGGACTGAACGCAAGTGATAAATGGAAACAATAGGGTAACGGTTCATTCTCTGCTGATCCATATCCAAATAGGCTATAAAAATGGTAATGTATGTATTCATAATTAACATGCTAACCATAAATCATCTCAGAGCTAAATTATTAAAACAATGAAATGCACACATCTCTATTAGGGATGAAAATTTATTTGTGGAAAAGTTCGGAAGTCAGAACTGAACCTGCTGATGCGACATGCCGAGGCCCCTTCTCACACCCACCGAGAGAGGAAACCAGGTGCGCGTCTCACCAAGCACGTTCCACAACCAGGGGTGAGTCTCAGGGCAGTGTAAACACTCCAGGTAGAGGTGGGGAAATGGGAAGGGCCAGAGCTGCAGGCCCAGAGCCACACTGGACCAACAGGAGGCTGCTGACGGGGTCTGGGGGCCATCAGGGCAGTCCCCGCAGGCCAACCTTAGCCCACAGAGTTACAGCACAAATTCCAGGTGACCTTGGAAAGGACTCATGTCTTGGAAAGTTTCTCATTCAGGGTCTGGGGACCTGGTGTGCAAGGACCTCTGTGTCCTGGTCCTTTCCTGGCAGGCATGAGGTCACATAGTTGGTAGGAGCCTTGCCCGGATGGAGATCTTGATGGTCAAGGGGACTGTGCCTCCGGGCACCTGTTGCTGGCTGACGGGTTGGCACACTTCATCTGTGCGGAGCTGGGTGAAGCCATCTCCCAGATGGGAAGGTCCCTCCTTCCAGGAGTTAGAGGACTCCACGGGTTGATCCTAAGACCCTGGGGCCTCTTCTGACCTGGACCCAGTTGGGTGGAGCCTGTGACCTCCTGCCGCTGTGGCCAAGAGCACTCCTGACCCAACTGGGGAAGATGGCAGGCCCCACAGCTATGTCCCTGGACGCTTTAACACCCTTCCTGGCACCTCTGAAAAGTTAACTCTGGCACAAACGAGATGTCCATGGTATTTTGATAGTGATTGCATTAAATGTGTACATTGCCCTGGGTAAACATTGACATTTTCACAATATTAATTCTTCCAATCCATGAGCATGGGAATATTTTCCCATCTCTTTGTGTCTTTCTCAATTTCTTTCAGAGTTTTTAGGGTATAGATCCTTTACCTCGTTGGTTAGGTGTATTCCTAGGTATCTGATGCTTTTGGGTGCAATTGTAAATGGAATCGACTCCTTCATTTCTCTTTCTTCAGTCTCATTGTTAGTGTATAGAAATGCCACTGACTTCTGGGCATTGATTTGTATCCTGCCACGCTACCAAATTGCTGTATGAGTTCTAGCAATCTTGGGGTGGAGGCTTTTGGGTTTTCTATGTACAGTATCATGTTGTCTGCCAAGAGGGAGAGTTTGACTTCTTCTTTGCCAATTTGAATGCCTTTTATTTCTTTTTGTTGTCTGATTGCTGAGGCTAGGACTTCCAGTACTATGTTGAATAGCAGTGGTGAGAGTGGACATCCCTGTCTTGTTCCTGATCTTAGGGGAAAGGCTCCCAGTGCTTCCCCATTGAGAATGATATTTGCTGTGTGCTTTTCATAGATGGCTTTTAAGATGCTGAAGAATGTTCCCTCTATCCCTACACTCTCAAGAGTTTTGATCAGGAATGGATGCTGTATTTTGTCAAATGCTTTCTCTGCATCTATTGAGAGGATCCTATCGTTCTTGTTTTTTCTCCTGTTGATATGATCTATCACATTGATTGCTTTATGAGTGTTGAACCAGCCTTGCATCCCAGGGATAAATCCCACTTGGTCATGGTGAATGATCTTAATGTACTGTTGGATCCTATTGGCTAGTATCTTGTTGAGAATTTTTGCATCTGTGTTCGTTATCTATCAAAACACCATGGGCTTTCTTCAGAGAGTTGGAACAAATCATCTTAAGATTTGTGTGAAATCAGAAAAGACCCCGAATAGCCAGGGGAATGTTAAAAAAGAAAACCAGAGCCGGGGGCATCACAATGCCAGATTTCAGGTTGTACTACAAAGCTGTGGTCATCAAGACAGTGTGGTACTGGCACAAAAACAGACACATAGATCAATGGAACAGAATAGAGAACCCAGAAGTGGACCCTCAACTCTATGGTCAACTAATATTTGACGAAGCAGGAAAGACTATCCACTGGAAAAGGACAGTCTCTTCAATAAATGGTGCTGGGAAAACTGGACATCCACACGCAGAAGAATGAAACTAGACCACTCTCTTACACAAGACACACAAATAAACTCAAAATGGATGAAAGATCTAAATGTGAGACAAGATTCCATCAAAATCCTAGAGGAGAACACAGGCAACACCCTTTTTGAACTTGGCCACAGCAACTTCCTGCAAGATACATCCACGAAGGCAAGAGAAACAAAAGCAAAAATGAACTATTGGGACTTCATCAAGATAAGAAGCTTCTGCACAGCAAAGGATACAGTCAACAGAACTCAAAGACAACCTACAGAATGGGAGAAGATATTTGCAAGTGACATATCAGATAAAGGGCTAGTTTCCAAGATCTATAAAGAACTTATTAAACTCAACACCAAAGAAACAAACAATCCAATCATGAAATGGGCAAAAGACATGAACAGAAATCTCACAGAGGAAGACATAGACATGGCCAACATGCACATGAGAAAATGCTCCGCATCACTTGCCATCAGGGAAATACTAATCCAAACCACAATGAGATACCACCTCACCCCAGTGAGAATGGGGAACATTAACAAGGCAGGAAACCACACATGTGGGAGAGGATGCGGAGAAAAGGGAACCCTCCTGCACTGTTGGTGGGAATGTGAACTGGGGCAGCCACTCTGGAAAACTGTGTGGAGGTTCCTCAAAGAGTTAAAAATAGACCTAAAAATAGACCTACGACCCAGCAATTGCACTGCTGGGGATTTACCCCAAAGATACAGATGCAGTGAAATGCTGGGACACCTGCACCCTGATGTTCACAGCAGCAATGTCCACAATAGCCAGACTGTGGAAGGAGCCTCGGTGTCCATCGACAGATGATGGATAGAGAAGCTGTGGTCTCTGTATACAGTGGGATATTCCTCAGCCACTGGAAATGACAAATACCCACCATTTGCTTCAACGTGGATGGACCTGGAGGGTATTATGCTGAGTGAAGTAAGTCAGTCGTAGGACAAACATTATATGGTCTCATTCATTTGGAGAATATAAGAATTAGTGAAAGGGAATAAAGGGAAAGGAGAGAAAATTAGTGAAAATATCAGTGAGGGTGACAAAACGTGAGAGACCCCTAACTCTTGGAAACGAACAAGGGGTGGTGGAAGGGGAGGTGGGCGGGGGGTTGGGGTGACTGGGTGACGGGCACTGAAGGGGGCATTTGGCGGGATGAGCACTGGGTGTTATGCTTTATGTTGGCACACTGAACTCTAACAAAGAAAATTCAAAAAATAAAAATTAAAAAACAAACAAAAAAAAGTGATGTCCAGGCCATGAAGACATCCTCTATGGCTTTTTTTTTTTAAATATAAATGAAAGAAAGGAAAGGAAAGATGTATAGAGGGTAGCTGGTGCGGCCTGTGATGGTTCTCACCTGTTCATCGCAGACAGCAGGGTTGTTTGCTGGATCACATGCGAGGTGAGAGGTGGGCTTGGGGTTTGAATCAAGGTTTATGAAATTGAAGTTCAGACCTTCTTGTACAAACACATTCAGGCACATGCACACACACGCATGCACACATGTGCACAGATGTTTACACACATTCACACACAACAGGCAAGGAAATTGGTGCAGCCCCGACTTCTTCACGGTGGTCACCATAGTGCTCTTCCTCAGCCGCCCAGCTCGCCTCTGCTGTCACGGCTGCCTGCCCTCAAGCCGGCGTCACCTATGACCCCGAGACCAGGCCGGGAATTCTCGAGACGAGGCTTGAGCTGAGTCTGCGACCCGCGCGTCTCCTCTCTCCGCTGAAAGGGCAGCAAACACGGGGACGTTGCGGGGATCTGGGTGGTCGGCAGGAGCACCTGCCCTCAGGGACGAGGGGAGTCAGGGGGGGAAGGCAGGGGCTTGGGCTGTGCCAGCCACGCTCCCCGCGCCAGTTGGCGCACCAGGCCCCACAAAGCCCTGCAGGTAGGGCGGGGAGGATCACCCCCTACAGGTCCCGGGATGGAGGTGACAGAACTGGAAGTCCCAGGGCCCGTGCTCCTCCCCTCGCCAGGTCGCCTCTTCTTCCCACAAGACACACGTCCGTGGGTCCCTCCCCGAGCCTGCGCTCGCCCTGAAACTCGCGGTTCCCGCGTGAGAATACCCCTGTAGACCGTGAGTCCCGACGGTCCCAGATCGCCGGATAAAGGCCAAGTGTGGTTGTTGGTTGTTAAGTAACAGCAACGGGTACTTTACAAAAGGAAAACCGGAATCACCCTCCTTTTTGGTGCACACGTCGATCCTGGGCCCGGAGGCGTCCCCCGGAGCCCAGAGTGCGTGTCAGCTGCCAGTTTGTTGCCAGACGCCAAGCAGAGGTCAGGTCACCTGTGAACGAGCACACAGGCGCGGGCACATGCGTGGACACCAGTGCGAGCACGGGCACCTGGCAGGACCGGAGCTTGACCCACCACCAGGTGTTCAGGTCCCGTGCACCTGATTTTATGCAGTTGAAACGTGGTGCGACGTGTCAGGACGCCCGCACCTGAGAAGAGTCCTTCTGCGGGTGCTGCTGAGCGGCCAGGCAGTGAGGAGGCCGCCCGCGCCGTCCCTGCCCGGGCCCACGCACCGGGGTCTCAGGCCTGCCCCGCTTATGCGGGTACTGCACCCCGGCTCAGGGCGGGCCTTTCTGAGCACGTTGGACGGCAGCTTCTGGAAGATCCAGCCGCTGCTGCGTTCAGCCCCCCCGTCCCCCCATGGCAAGCAGAGTCCTGCTACGGAGGAGGGGACACCTGGCGCTCTCGGGCCGCACCCCCCTTGGAAGCAGGACGGCCCTTTGCAGGTGGTGCCTCCCACGCCACAGCACGGCCCCCGGTCCTTCCCCGGGTGGAGGACAGGCTCAGCCCGCGGGAGGGCAGCCGGAGGGCAGGGGCACCCGCCTGTGGAGCCCCGCACGGATTGGGGTGGGGTGCGGGCCCCTGTGCCCCGTCCTCAGCCTCACCTTCCACACGGGAGCTGGCCCGGGGGTATCCGGGGCCCGGCCGCTGGGTGTCCTGTAAGCTCGGCCGCCACCGTCTGCGTGGCGCTGCCCCGCGCGGCCCATTCACGATTGGAGCCCACCTCTGCGGGCGCTGGTCACTTCTGACGCCGGACGTTTCTTTCAAACTTTGGCAAATGCTCTTTCCCTTCTCTTCCTTTGCTTTTCCCGGCACAGTGATCTTGGGCGGAAAGGATTCCAGAACACACACCAGGAGATCAAAAACAAAGACGGGGCGATGCTCATCGCTTGAGCACAACGAATGGTCAAGGACATAGATGACAAAGGTCCGGCGAATCCACACTGAAGACGAGTTAGTGGTGGGGAGCACAGCATCGGCGTCTGCGCCAGCCTGCCCACCCGGTGCCCACCCGAGCAGGGGACCGGGGGGCCCACCTGGGGGAAGAGACAGAGCAGCGCAGCTCCGGTGTTGGAAATCAGAAGCTGCTCCGGGGACGAGGACTTGCCTGCGTGTCACTGTTCTCGGGTGGGCTGTGGGCATCGTAAAACCAGTGGTGCCCACCACCTGCCCACGGAACAGGTGCCGTACCTTGCGCCGACCTATGACAGGGCAGGGCAGCCACCACCATTTGCTAAAGGCCCCAGGTGAGTCCCTGGGGAGCCGTGGGGTTGCGTGGCCACAGGGACTCGGGGCACGCCGTGAACCCAAGGCTGCTCCTGGTCACAGCGGCCTGTGCCCCGCTGGCAGTTGATTCCCCGTCACTTTCAAATTCTTTAGTCATTTGAGTCGACAATGGACGTCGAAAGACAAGGTCCCCAGATATCTTGTTATAATCACATGTCACGTTATAGCCACATTCGTCTTTCACATATAATTTTATAATAAAATGGAATATTAATCAAATGCCCTAGATGCGTATGCTTTTAGTGATTCTCAAATAAACAGCTGAGAATAGTTTAACAATCTGGAAAGAAAAAAAAAAGGACATGGGATTTGCTCAGGTAGGAAGAGCTGCTGCGGAGCCACAGATTTCAGACATTTGCGGCGGGGAGGCAGCTGCCACAGCCGATCTCAGGCGTCCGCTCACGGAGTCGGGGCACCTCGGGGGTTTTGCCCGAGTCATGTCCATGTCTCAGGGCTGGGACCGGCCTTGGCAGGGAGGCGACCATCAGGCTAAGGGAAAGAGAGACGCAGGGAGCAGGAAGACAGGTCGTCCTGCGGGTCCTTGTTGGGACTGCGTCCACCCACATCTGTCCCCTCCTGGGGGGGGCAGCCTCTCGGTGGGAAGGGGAGCGCCGCTGGCCTCCCTCGCCAGTGTGTCTGCATCGTGGCTCTGCTGCGGGTGCCGATCTGTTCATCCCAGAAGGACTCCGAGGGGCGCCTGCTGGGCTCAGTTCAGTGTCTGACTCTTGATTTTGGCTCAGGTCATGATCTTGGGGTCATGGGATCGAGCCCCATGTTGCTCCTTGCTCAGCACGGCGTCTGCTGGAGATTCTCTCCTCTCTCTGCCCCTCCCCCAGCCCATGTCTTTCTCTCTCCGTCTCAAAACAAAATCAAAAACAAGTGTTCCGGGGACACCTTCCATGTGTACACATCTGTGCACACCTGCCGAGAGCGAGTTTCACACCAGATGGTGGCAGAGTGAGAGTCTGGGTCCCTTTGTCCGCATGAATGTGCACTGCCCAGCATTCAGGTGTTCAGGGAGGTCACCACCCCATGGCCAGCACCTGAACCACATGGGCTTAGGGGTGTGCGGATGCAGAGGAAGGGCACCAAGGTCAGCCAGGGTGGGGGGCGGTCAGCAGAGTCTTCAAGAAGAGGCAGGAAGGGTCTGCAGGAGCTGGTGAGGCAGCCGAGCCAAGTCATGGGGGCGGAGAGGTGAGCCAGAGGGTGATGAGTCAGCCGGCGGCGGATCCTGGGGTTCCCTACGCCATGCTAGTGGCCTTGCCCTTAAATGGAGGGTGGCTTGATGTTCCCAAAACACCTTAATCAGAGTGGTGATCCAGGAAGAATTTTGTTATATTGAGACAGTTTTAGGGTCACACAGGAGTTGTTGGAGAGCACAGAGCCCCTGTGTGCCCCTCACTGAGCCCCAGGCAGGAGGACAGCTCACAAACCAGAGGACAGTGGCCCCGCTGGACTGGACTGTGGGTCCAGTATCCAGGTCACAGCAGCTCTGGACATAATGTTTCTCCTGGGATGGGGGTGGCGTAGAGTCCTCTGACATTTTAGGGCATGGGCATATTCGAAGGACACAACACAGGCCACCCCTCTGTCCTCAGCCGCCACACCCTCCTGTTGGAAGGCTCACCGCGCCCTGACTACCTCCGCTGTTGGGAGAGGTTCTCCCATCGAGGACATTACGCAGACGGGATCCTACACTATGTGACCATACGATACTGGCTTTTGCACCCAGCAACAAGGCCCCCGGGGCGTGGACTTGACCCCTGGCGCTGCGGGGCAGCCAGTCCCCCGACAGATGGGCCAGTCTGGTATTCATTCCCTGTTGAAGGACACTTGCTGTCTCCCCATGTTTTGGTGGTTGTGACCACAGCTTCTATAAACATTCATTTCCAAAAGTTTTGTGTTGACATTACATTTTAATTTCTCTAGGTTACATACTCGGGAGTGGGATTGCCGGGTCCCATGTGTGCATATGGACCGGTGTAGACACTGCCCGGCTGTTTCCTGCTGTGGCTGAGCTGCATCCCATCCAGCGATGCAAAAGACGTCAAATGCTCCTCGTCCCCACCAGCAGCTGCTGTGGCCTCCCGCCTGATGGTGTGTCCTGCTGTCTCACTGTGGCTTTGAATGCATTTCCCTGGTGGCTAAGATCATCTTGAGCATCTTTTCACACGCCTATTTGCCATCTTTGTATCTCTTTTGGAGCAGTGCCTGTTCAAGGGTTTTGCCCATTTTCTGACTGGATTGTTTCTTTCTGCTCAGTTTTGAGAGGTCTTTACATATTCGAGGTACACATCCTCAAATATGCAGAATTTGTGAATAAAAATATTCAATTCAAGTCAATTTTTTTTTTTATCAATTGCAGAGAGGCTTTTGCAGAGAAAAATATTTTAAATTTTTATGAAGTCCAAATTTCCAATTTTTCCTCCCGGGGCTTATATGTTAGTTGTCATGTCAAGGAAGTGATCCTTGGGCAGGAAAATTTTTCTCCTAAAGCTTTTATAGTTTTAGATTCAAGTATATGGTACATTTTCAGGTTTTGTTTTTTGTTTTGTTTTTTTTTTTTTGTGTGTGTGTGTGTGTAAGGGTTACGCCTATTTTAATGTCAGAAGGATCCCTCTGGTGTGCAGAATGTTTGGGAAGGAGCTGATGGCAGAAGTAGAGGAGCTGGTAATGCAGCTGACAGAGGGGAGGGCTGCAGAGCCAAGGCAAAGGACATGCAATCGTGGGACACTCACCCCTGGGCTGCTCCTGGTCCAAGTGGCACGCATATGCATCTACACATACATGTGTGCAGAGACGCATGCACATATGTGCATATACACATGCACTTGTGTGTGTTTGTCACATCTTGTTAATCACGTGGAGAAACCCCCTTCCCACCAACTCCTGAGATTTTCTTAGACCTTTAAAAGGAAATATTTTAGTGTTTGGAAAATTTATCTTGAAAGAAAAATTTGTTTTAAAGGACGCATCATGATTGGTTTGTATGCGTGCACACACAACAGTTGAAATGTGGGTATTTCCTAATTATGTTAAATCAAGGAATTCACCGGTCTTTCATGAAAGGCGAAAGCTGCATGTGCTTGGTCTACACTGGTCCGCGTTAGAGACGATTCTAATTATATGCAGGGCGTTTCTGGCTTCTTGCCTTGGGCATGGAAACAAATAGTGCCTTTAGAGCTGAGAAATTAGCCTTTGAATCCTGAGCTAGAGGAGACAACGAAGCTGCTTTCAAATGATGTCCGTGAAGCCCCCAGAGCCCCCCACGGACTTTCACCCGGAGCCCCCCATGGACGGGCGAGCCCCGGGCAAGAGGAAATCAAAGCTATGAAGGCAGAGGCGAGGACTCAAATGCCACTTGGAAGTGCACGTTTTGGACAGGGACGAGCTGGCTGCACAGCCGCGCTGCGGCGTCGGGGGCGTCGAGCTGGGGGCTCTGTGCGCAGCTCCTGCGCTGCCCTCCTGCCCTCCTGCCCCTGCCCTCCTGCCAGCAGCACGGATGGTCCAGTTGAAAACAGGACGAGGCGGCAAGGCAAGTCTTTAAAAACTTTTTTTTTTTCCATTTGCTGAGCATAGCCTCAGTGCTCGTGACTTCATGAATCCAGGCGAGGATGCATCCAGCACCGCCCGGGGGGTCGGCCCAGGCACGCGCGTATTCTGACCTTTGTTCTGCCTTTTCTGGCTTCTGGGAAAAAGCAAAATGGGCCGTTGTGCAAGTCAGTGCGGGCTGCTGCAGTCCCCGGTGTCCCCGAGCGCCCCTTCCCCTGTGCACCCTGAAGTAAAAGGTGTTCCATGCTGGACCCCGTCATTTTTGTCTTTTTGTTGGTGGTGGTTTGGGATACTTGTGGGCACCAGGCCCAAGAGTCCTGGCATCTGTGTGGGGGAGTTTGCACTAATTTCTCAACTGTTTTATGAGGTTGCAGTTGGGGCCCGATCTGAATGCATTTGTCAGATACGAGAATTTGTAGTGACCGTGGGACTAATGACTAGAGAGAAAAGTCAGGCGTGCGTGAGAGAGGGAGAGAGGGAGACTCTGTTTTGCCCACACAAAGTTCAATATATCACTGCCTTTGTCCTCAGAGGGAAAAAACCCTCAAATGTTCAGAAATTTATCTTAAATATAGTTACAACTTTTTTATTTAGGTATTTGTTTTCCACTATTTTCTTTAAAGGCCAACTTTAGGGGAAGGAAGTTCTTTCCACCTCTATTTTAAATCATTCTTGGTACAGAAAATCACGATTTTTCTTCTTCTTTTCTTCTCCTTCCATCCGCAGATAGTACGGCGTATCTGGTGAGTGTTTTCTACAGGGTGGTTCACCAGTATGCACACCCAGCTATCCGTTGTGTCCGTCACCTCTGGATCTGTATTTTATTCATTTGTTCATTCGGCAAGAAATTGCCGAGTCCCGTGTTGTTTTCAGCACTGTCCTGGGTCCTGGGGAGCCTGCGGTGAAAAGCAGATCTGGCTCACCCACCAGCTGGGAAATCAGACGGATAAACAAATGCAGCTGCTTTATGCAGGGTTGTGCCACTCTGAACTGGTCCAGATGCTTCCATGGACCGGGTGCTCTCACAGACCGGGTGCTCCCACAGACTGGCTGTTCTCATAGACCAGGTGCTCCCACAGACTAGGTGCTCCCACAGACCAAGTGCTCTCACAGACCAGATGCTCCCATAGACCGGCTGTTCTCATAGACCAGGTGCTCCCACAGACTAGGTGCTCCCACAGATTGGGTGCTCTCACAGACCAGATGCTCCCATAGACTGGGTACTCCCACAGACCAGGTGTTCTCACACTGGGTGCTTGCAGTGACTGGATATTCTCACAGACCAGGTGTTCTCAGAGACCGGGTGCTCTCACAGACCAGGTGCTCCCACAGACTGGGTGCTGCCACAGACTGGGTATTCTCACAGACGGGCTATTCTCTCAGACCAGGTGCTCCTACAGACTAGGTGCTCCTACAGACTAGGTGCTCCCACAGGCCGGGTGCTCCTACAGACCGGGTGCTCCCACAGACCGGTTGTTCTCACAGACCAGGTGCTCTCACAGACCAGGTGCTCCCACAGACCAGGTTCTATAGGTTTGGAAGTGAGGATGGGCCCCACACCCCATCATCGAAGCTGTGACTCCACCACTAGGGCTGCTTACCAATAGCTCATTACAAAGGAGCAAACAGGCAGTTATGACACAGCAAAACCCTTTGAGCCATTCTCAAAGCCTCAGGGGAGGAGAGACTTCTAGAATGGTGTCTATCGGGGCTATGGTGGAGATCTGACAAGCCTTTGCAAGAGAGATACCGGCCATCTTCATGGTATGGAGAACTTCCTGGACCCTGAGCTGTGGTCTGAGTGGTTGTGCCCCACCCACATTCTTCTGTTGGGACCTAATTCCCAAGGTGATGGTATAAGGAGGTGGGGCCTTTGGGAGGTAAGCAGGACATGAGGGTGGGGTCGACACGAAGGGGCTGAGTACAGAGCTCCCTCATCCCTTCCTCCATGAGGACACAGCAAGTGTCTGCAGCCTGCAGGAGGGTCCTCTCCTGATCCCGCTGGCACCCTGACCTTGGCCTTCCAGCCTCTAGACCTGAGAGACAAGCCCCCCATGTCTGCTATTCCATTATAGCAGCTGGAACAGCCTAAGGCACCCTGTGCCCAGCCACGTTCCTAGGCACACACTTTGTTCTTTAAGGTTCTGAAGCTAAAGAGTGACCCACTTAGGAAAGAGGAGTCACTTCCTCACCAGGCGAGGTCCCTGCTTGGCATATAAGTATCACTTAATAATCCAGGTAAACTTGTCCAGTTAGTGGGTGGGTCTAATTAAATGGTGCGTTGGTAAATGTTTAACAGCTGGCTACCCAAAAATCAATCAATCAATCAATCAATCAATCAATCAAATAATAGTCTGGTTTGTAGCATTTGCCAATTTCTATGGTGAGAATATTGCCGTCATGGCTGATTTCAAGCTACCACTATGCTGTCAACTGGGTCATGAAATTCCTGAGAATGTAGCAGGTGTCCGTGTTCAGACCTTGCTCGGACCAGTCATCCAAGATGGGCCACCTCTGCATGCAGATTGTTTTGAGTTGAAAATAATCAACGCCCCAAAGACTCTGGAGGAACATTGGACCTCCGTCCCCTCTAACTCCCTAAAAGAATGCAGATGGAGGAGCTGTCGCCATAGGTAACTATGTACAGTATGGGCAAGGGGTGATGGAGATGGGGGGACCTTGGCTCAGTCCATCTGTTAAAATGCCTGTCTGTGTCCCATTGTTTCCACGGGGCCCAGCAAACATTTGTTCATGACACGTTTGCTCTTTCATCTCCCTGTGGCCTGCACGCCTGCCCTCTGAGGTTCTAGACGCCGACCCCTCTATGTGGTTTGGGATGGCATATACACCTGCCTGTCTTTGGAATCTCACCTCTGCGTGGTTTCCCTGTAAGTATGATACTAAATTTGATTTTCTCCTGTTAATCTGTGTCATGTCAGTTTAACTCCTAGGCCAGCCGGAAGAATCTTGAAGGATAGAGGAAAATTTTTCATCCCTGACACTCCTGCAGCAGCAGCTCCAGGAAGCTGTTGGTGGTTTGTCTGTTACCCCGGGCACGACGGCAGTGAATCATAAACACGATGAAGGTCGGGTCGGCTGGGTCATGTTCAGAGTAACGGGTCACTCTGCTTAGCTGGAGGCCCCATAGGGTAGGACTTGGGTCTCATTCCCCCTCCAGTTTCTCAGCATCTGTTCTCTGTACGACACGCACAGATGCTGCAAGCTCACATAATCCTAGTCCACGTCACTGGCCCCGGTTTTGAGAGTTTCCTTTTCTAAAATGTACCATCTCCTGAGGACAGACACCACCCCAGGCCAGCCTCTGAGGCTGTGGGGCAGAGGCGTGCAGCATGTCTCCACTCTGGGGCCCTGCACATATCAAACAACAGCAAACAGAGTGGGAGCCCACCTGGGGTCAGACGGGACTGGGGTCCGTGCTGGGCCTTAAAGGGCAGGCAGCAGGGGGCAGCTGGGAGCAGCGAGACACAGCCTTTCCAGGGCCGGTGGCTTTGGTGCCACCCTGGAGCTGGGAGCAGTGGCCTGGAGATGCGAGGGCCCGTGGATGCTGAGTGAGGGGTGAGACCAGCTCCTGTGGGTGGCAGGAGCCTCTGAGGAATTATGAGCACGGAGGAGCATCTTCAGGTGAGACCTTTCTTTTTTTTCTTTTTTTTTTTTAAAGATTTTATTTATTTATTCATGAGCAACAGAGAAAGAGACACACACACAGGCAGAGGGAGAAGCAGGCTCCATGCAGGGAGCCCGACGTGGGACTCGATCCCGGGTCTCCAGGATCACACCCTGGGCTGAAGGCAGCACTAAACCGCTGAGCTACCTGGGCTGCCCGGTGAGACCTTTCTTACCTCTTCATACCTGTGGGTCTGGTGACAGTTGGATTACCCCAGAGGGAAGAGTTTCCATCTCCCGTCCCCAGGGCTCGGGACCCAGCCCAGCCCCTGGCCATTTACCAGGGTGGCCACTCTGTCCTCAGTGGTGGTGATGTACTCTGTGTCCCGGAGCCTCTTTAGGAATTAGGCAGGTCCCCTGGCAGGGGTGTCGGGTGCTCCTGAGCGTCGTTCTGACTCCTGGCCCATGCCCGCCGCCCTGGCTCCCACCCAGGGGCTCTGAAACACGATTGGGCTCTGGGGTCCGACGGCTGACACTCCCCTGGTCACACCTGCCGCTCCAATGAGGCTCCCGGCGACCTCCCGGTCTGGAGTCAGGCTCCCACACCTTCTGTCTGGGCCTGGACCACCGCAGCACCGCTCAGGGGAACTGGACAAGCCAGCCAGCGTCCTGAGCCCTGACAACCACAACGCATCTCAAATCCTCGTCACATTAGCCGTCGGCCTGGGCTGGACTTACGTGGCATGTCAGCGCCGATCCTGGGCGCCCTCCCCTCCGATGGAGCCTGCTCCCCGCAGAATCCACGAGCTCACCCAGGACACGGCTTCTCTCCACGGGATCAAGAAAAGGAGGGCTTGAGGAAATCAGCTAATTGTCCTAAGTCTACCCATGTACGTGGGTCCTGGAGGAATGGTTTGCTGCTCGTACAATTATGCATTTCAGTGCCTAGGATTTCGCTAGAAATGCTCAATATCGGAAACATCAGAAAAAAATTTCAATACGTATGTTTGTGCGTGTGTGTGTGTGTACGTTTTCTTTATTTGTGGAAAAAACCTGGTGATCGAATCAGTCAAAAGCATTTTCACATTTGACTGTCATCTCTCTGTTTCTTATAAAAACGTGCCATTTGATTGTCTTTGAAGCCATCACTGTCCCTTCCAGAAGGAAGATGGAGTAAATCAGAAGGAAAAACGTGTGTCTTACCGTAACGCGAAGCTGCTGCTGATCTAATCTGCTGGTGACACGTGTGGCCTCCCCGCCCCCGTCCTGGGGCAGAGGGACTGTAAAGAGGACGAGGTGTCCCAGGGTGGCCAGAGAGCACTGCTGCGGGGCCGTCCTACCCTTACAGGAGTCAGACTGCGGCACGGGGACCGGAGGCTTGTGGCCGGGCTGGCCCGTCCTCGGCAGCGATGACACGTCTGTGGCCGGGAGGAGCTCTGATGCTCTCCCACACGGAGAGCCAGGAGGGCAGGAAAGGGCTGGGCTCTGTCCCCGTTGGTGCGGTGAGAGGAACGCGTGGCTCCGTGGGGCCCCGGGGCCTCTGACCCCCGCACACGCGTCAGCCGGGAGAGCCTCTCGGGCTGTGACGATGGGGTCCCCATCTGCAGGTGCAGCAGAGGCGGCGAGCCTGGAGGGGAGGGTTGCTCCTCCCGCGGTGGGAGGCCCCCGGGGAGCCCGCCTCACTCTTCCTCCCGCTGACAGGTGCTCTTGAACCCCTTGTGATCGGACAGAGGGGCTCACGACCCGCCACGCACTCGTCCCTCACCAGTGGCCGCCAGGACTGTCGTGGCTGGCGTCAGATGTTGTCCTCTGGAGCCCTGGGCTTTAGCAGTTTCCACACCTGTCCCGGACACAGCAGAGGCTGGACTATGGACTGAGGGGCTGGGGTGCCCAGGGGACCACAGGCTTTGGCTCTGCATGAGGTGTCCGCTGGGCTGAGGCACAGGCCTGTGACCTCCACCTGGGCAGTCCCAGGGGCGTCTCTGACAAGACCCAGAGCAGTGGGGTCTCTGGCCGTCCCGGCTCCCTGGGGCATCGGTCTCAGGGGCTGGTGGGTCACAGGCACCTGCCCCCGTCCCCGGCCCCTTGTCCCCCATCTCAGCCCTGCCGTTCATCTCTACTTTCCTCCACGTGTTCTAATGCCAACATGAACGTCATCACCAGCAAACCCGGGGTGAGGATGTCTCCAGAGTTCCCCCAGAAGCACTTCATCCATTAGGGATGGTTCTAGAACACTTGCCACGGCCAAGCCCGAAGCTCTGAACGGAGCGCCTGGTCCCAACTGCGGCTCGTGCCCAGAAGCTCTTGATGCTCCTCAGGCCGTTGGAGGCCCTTATCCTTCCTTGTGCTGCGTGGTCAGGATCCCGACGTGCACGTCCCGGCACCTGCGCCCCCCAGAGCCGCCCCATCCCGGTCCTGGGACGGTGGCCGTAGCACTCGGGGGTCTGAGGCCACGTGGGATCCCTAGCGGGCGATTTCCTGTAGAGGCCCTGCTGGTGGCCACTGCTTCGCCTTCCACGGGTCCCTGGGACCTTGCGGGGGTCATGTGAGGAGCTGCCCCCGGTGCAGGTGCCTCTGCCCCCCGCCTGCTGGAGGGAGCCAGCCTGGAGCAGCAGGCGGCCTGCGGGAGCTCTGCCCTGACGGCCGGGCTGCGTGGCTGCGCCCCAAGCCCGTGCGCGTCTGCCCAGGCCAGCCGCCTCCTTCTGGGAAAGTAGCTTCTTGAGCGTGTCTGTTCACTGAGGCCAGAGCGAACGTCCACTGGCGGCCTCTCCGGGGAGCTCCCTGAGCTGCTCCCTCCGGCGCGGACACACTAGCTCTGCCCTTCCCACCCCGACCCAGGAAGGAGCCAGAAAGGAGCCTGGGGATGAGCCGGGGGACGGGGGTGCGGGGCTCAGGGTTCACTGCTTGTCCTCACTCATCACGCACAGGTGCCCCCCGGAACCAGAGAGATGACGCATCGCAGGAGCAGAGCCAGATGCACAGGTTTAGCACAAACCCAAGGCTTCCTCACACCAAATGGAGTGGATTTAAATTGCCTCCGTTGATGGGGGAAGAGGTGAGGCCCCTGGACGAGGGATGCGGACGGACAGCAGGGAGCAGCTGCAGGCTGAGGGGCCACACCTGGCTCCCCATAACTTCCCAGCCAAATGGGGGCACCCGGGGCCTGGAGCAGGTGATTGCCAGGCTAGGGGGAGGGGAGGAGGGTGCCTATGTCCCGACTCCCAGAAGCTCTGCACGTGGACTGAGTTGGGAAAGGGTCTTTGCAGGTGGGATCCAGTTGAGGAGCCTCCCAGGGTACCCTAGGGCCCTAAGTCCCTGGGTGGGTGTCTGTGAGACCTTGCAGGAACAGGAGAGGAGACAGTGGTGACCACATGGAGAGCGGAGAGTGGCAACCCCGCCTTCCTTCCTGGAGGAGGCGTGGGCGTGGGCGGGAGCAGAGCTGCTGCAGGGCTGGGGAGGGCCTGGGTGGGTGCAGGGCTTCAGGGGCTGCCGTGGGAGGGGCCTGGGAGGAAATGGCCCCGCGGGGGTGGGGGCTGGGATAGAGGTGCAGTCTCTGGCCTCCTCCTTCCCAGCTGGGCCGGGATTTGCGTTGCAGCAGCTCAGGGAAGTCCGATACGTGGGGGTCTGAGAGCAGGCAGCTGGCTGGGCCTCGGTGGCAGAGGCCTGGCGGTTTCTGTGTGGTGCCCACGCCCTCCCTGGGGGCGCCTCCGCACCCCGCGCCCTCCTCTGCGCCCTGGGCTCTGGGACAGACCCCAGAGCCTGACGTGTCCCCCGCAGGGAGCCCCCCGGGGCCCAGTGACCAGCAGCTAAGACTTGTGTCCTGAGCGAGAGCGGGCGGGAGCCAGTGACCCGCTGTGCTTAACCCACCCGAAAGGGCTTTGCGCTTCCTCCTAATCTGCTGTGGGAGGCAACGTGCTTCTTCTGGGGCGCAGACAAGCCCCTGCTCGGCTGAGGGCCGCAGCTGCAGCCCAGGGCAGCGACGGCCCACGGGGAGGGCTGCTCCCCCCTCCCCCGTGGAGCAGCCTGGAGAGGCCGGGGGGGGGGGGGGGGGTGGCCTCCCGGAGCTGGGAGCCCCGGCCCCCCCGCGGCAGGGATGTGTGCGACGCCCCGGGATTGATGCGCTCCGCCTGCTAACCGGGCCGCCCCGGGGGAACGTCAAGAAGCCTTCAGGGGGCTCCATGTCGCCCCCACGATCCTGACCCCCAGCCCCATCCCCCCCCACCCGTGGCTCGGGGCACAGGTGCCTCGGCGACACCCCTCTCGCTTCTGAACCTGCTCACTCCGCAGGCGGCAGGGAGCCTCTGGCCTCCGAGTCCAGCCCCACACCCCAGCTCCCAGGGGCTCCTCACAGGCCCAGTTCTTGGGGTCGGGCACATCCTCCATCCCCGCAGACTGATCCACGTGGACCAGAATCTGGGCCTGGGCATCCCGTTCGTCTGTGTTCCTGTAGCTGGACTTGTGCAGTGCGCTGCCTACACGGCCCTACACGGAAGCCCAGACCCAGCCTCGAGGCAGCTCGAGCTTGCTCAGGAGGGCACCGATGCCAAAAACAAGGGAGGCACCGCAGCCTCCTCCGGGGACCTTCCTGGGGCATCAGTCGTTAGCAGGGGTGGGCAACCACGTCCTACGTGGCCTGCAGACCTCTAAGCCCCGAATCCGAGAGATGCTCTGATGACCCTCATTGTACAGATTAGTGCATGAGGCACAGGGAGGCCACAGAAGCCTCTGGTGGTAGGTGCAGGGAAACATCCCGGACCCCACCTCAGCCGTCACCCGAATCCACGTCCGAGTCGGTAGAGGCCTCCACCGGCCAACTTCTCATCCCAGGCGGCACCCGGAGCAGAGGCGGCCGGGTCCAGGCCCTCCCGTGCCCTCACCTGTGTCCTTGGCGCCCCCCCTTTCCCAGTTGCTGGGGAACGCCTCGGGGCTCCCGCCGTTCCCGCCCAGGAGCTGAGCAGGCCCCTGTGAAATCTCCCTCCTGGACGTCTCCTTCCCCAGGAGACAGACGTTGGGTTGCCTTGGAGACGGGGAAACCTCTCTTCTGACAAGGGGTGTTGCCGGTCTCTCGTGTTCAGACTGAAAGAAGCGGACGTTTCCATGCATCTGTGACCCGAGGACGACCGTCAAGTAGACTTGGTGCCTGGGTCCCCTCGAGTGCGTTAACAGCCTTGTCTGAGCTGGGAAGCTGTGTGTTTGGGTTTCCAAGCCTTCATGGGAGGGCTTGAGAGACAAGGGGGAGCGAGGGAAGGACGTGCCTGGGCTCCTCAGCCCCGAGTTAGCGGAGAGCTGCGTCCTCCCCAACGCCCGTCCCCAAGCTTGCTCGGATCCAGGAGGTGCCACCGCCAACGCAGGAAGGAGGACGGGTGGGAGCGGGCATCTGACGGTGGCCTGGCGCGTCCCCGGTGGGGAGGGAGGGCCTGCTGGGCACGGGGTCTTAGGGGGGTGAGCCCTTCTGGACGCGAACCCTCATTTGAGGTACCCAGGGGCACCCCAGATTGTCCGAAGCTGTAGGTCACCTTCTGGGGACTTGGGAGGGATGTGGTCTCAGGGGAGTGGGCTCGGGTAGGATCAGGGCTTCCCCTCTCCCTTGGAAGCTGTCCCCCTTGAATGCAGGGGGCTGGGAGGAAGAAGAGACTATTCCAGACAAGCAAGACGGCTGCGAGAATCCACTGGGTTTTCAGTGTGCTTCTGGGGAAAGCCCGAAGTGTGGGGAGACATGAAAGAGCTGCAGCTGAAGTACGGGCCCTAAGGTCGGGGTGTGGCTACCGCCCTGGATTAGCTACCGGCCTTCCGGCCTTCCGGGTACGTGGAGTCCCACCAGGTGCTCTGGGATTTGCATTTGGGAAACAAATCTACAAAAGGGCCTGGCCCTATCTGTGCCCCAGGGAGCTCAGAGTCGGGGGGAGCAAGAGGTCCTGTGGCCGAGAGGCGGGGTGGGCACATGCCGGGAGCTATGGGGCCGGGGAGGAGGCCCCGAGGGCAGCGCGGCCGGGCAGCGGGTGGACGTGGGCTGGCAAGTGTGCCTGGCTGGTGTGCACGCTACATGCGGGGCCTCCAGGGTCCCCAGGGAAGTGTGCACGAAGAAGGTGACGTTCAGGGCGATGACGTTGGCCACACGTCCGGGGAAGCAGAGGGACTGGAGGGGCAGGAGTCTGCAGGGCCTCCCGCGAGGGGCGTCAAGGTGCAGAGCTGAGAAGCGGAGCGCACGTGTGAACCTGCGGCTACGAGGGGCCGCCGCCCCCCCAGGCGGCCGTCAGGGGCCCGGCCGGGGCGCCCACCGCTGCGTCCTGCGCTGAATTTGCTCCGTGAGTAGGAGCTGGAGAGGTTTGTCCGGTGGCTGTGGAGCACCCCCTACGAAGCGGACTCCGCTGGGCGCTTCGCCTAGATTGTGTCCCTTGAACCCCGGTGAGAACGCTCGAGATGATTTTATCGCTCTCATTTTGCATTCAGCCGGTGACCTTGCCAAGGTCGCTCAGCCGCCCGGAGCCAGACCTAGGACTCAGAGTCACGCTTTTCTGACAGCAGGTTCCTTCTCACAACTGCGTGATATTGTCAATTGTTGCAAAAAAAAAAAAAAAAAAATTCGGGACCATCGGCTCTTCTGTAACCGTGGGTCAGTGTTTCCTGAGACACGTGGATGGATATTGGGCGTCCTGGCCTCAGGCAGGGCCTGACCGGGGAGCCTGGACGCAGTGTGTGCACGTGCGGTGCCCGGCCTCCTGGTCCTCAGTGACACGGGAGCTGCCGTGGTAGCAGAGGACGCTGCTCGCCTTCCCACAGCAGGCGAGCGTTTCTGCTTGGACGAAGAGAACCCCAACATTGCAGATGCCTCACTGCCCCGCGGCTACAAGATCCCCCTCACCAGCGTCTGTGCAGCGAGGTCCAGGCCGGGGACGGGTGTGGGCTCCCGGCATGCAGGCCCCGGAGCTGAGGCGCGTGGCCCTCTCCCCCGGTACCCCCGGGCCCCGAGGCCGGGCCGTGGCCGAGCAGCCCGACGGGAGGCCTGGCACCCATGCCCAGGGCCTTGCCCCCGGTGTCTTCCATGGGGGATGAGCCTGTGCTTCCTTTAGTTGCTAAGATGCCGACTTTTCTATCAAACACAACCGAAGAGCCAATGTACCGCCCCCATGACGATGGGCACAGGGATGCCGTCTCGGCTGACCGGCCCCGACACACGCTCTCTCCAGACCTTGGATCATGGGCTCTGTGGGCCCCCGGGGTCCAGAGAGAGCTCGGAAGTCACCTCACTCTGCTCCCACCAAAGCAAAGCTCCGTTCCCACGGGGCCCCTGACGGTGACGACCGGTGACAGCCTGAAGGGGCTGCTAATTGTTCTCTGCCGCCGCCTCTTCCTCCTTCCCTTTGGACTTGACAACTGAGATGATCTAAGGGCGTCACCGGTTTCTGAGCTCATCTTACAGCCTTGCCCTTGTCGCAGCCTCTGTACCCCCCCTCCGCTGTCCCCGCTCGTATGCAGGACCCTAGCCGCCCCACGGGGCCCACAGCTTGCCCCCAGCCCCAAGGCACCCGAAGGGTCTCCCCTCCCACGTGTCGGCACCTGCTCCCCCGTACAAGGTCTCGGGTTACCTCTGGCCGAATCAGTAGGTTACCAGCGGGGACAGACGCGGCGCATTTGCACTACGAGGTCCCTTGACACAAGGGCACCCGTTTATAACGTGAGAACGTCACCGGAGGGGCCGGCTGCGGTGGAGGAGGCGCGGCCGGTGCTCCCGGGGCCTGAGCGGCGTCGGCCCGGCCACCTCTCCTGTCCACGGGGAGCTCGAGATCTGAAATGTGGCACAGGCTTCCCGCAGGGCCGCGCCACCCCCGGGGACTGTCCCCGGCTGCTGGGGCGGTTGTCCTCCCGGCGGAGACGAAGGCACCGAGGGCGCCCGGGAGGCCGTGTTCGGCTGCAGCTGCAGGGGAGGAAGGGGGATGTGTCCAGAAGCCAGGGCTTCCAGACCCCCTGCTCGGCGCCGATGCCCACCGCGGGACGTGGCCCACGAAATGTACGCCGCGTCCGCGTGTGCCACGTCCCTGCACAAAGCTGTGTGAGGTCAGGGCTCTGCCCCTGCCACGCTCCACGCCCTCCTTCCCCAGCGGCGGCGGCACGGAAGGCTCCGGAGCCCGTCGGACCCCCCTCAATATCCACCTTCCCAGACAAACCCGGCGTCTCCATCCCGTGGCCTAGGTCTGCTCCGTGTGGCTTGCAGGTCGTCGTAACCGCTCGACGGGCTCCCCTAACCTGGGACGAGGCGACGTTCGCAAGTGCCCGGCGCCGCTCCCGTCAGGGGGGCCAGCGGGTCCCTGTGTGCCCGTTGCCCCCGGACCCTGGGGCCTCTTCCCTTCTTGTTCTCTCTTCCTGCCCCCTCCCGCCCCCCCCCTCCTCCCATGGGCATGGGGAGGTCCCCGGCGAGGGGTTCCTTAGAAATTCGTTGGGAATGTAGGTAGGCGGAGTGACAGGTTTCCTGGGAGTGTTGTAAAGGATCCTGAGCATCTGAGCTGATGCAGCTGATGGAGCTGACGGAAGAGGGACGGACGGACAGGCAGGGGACTCGGAGAGCAGGTGGGAGAGCCGCGGCCGGGAGCTGTCCTGCAGGCACCCCCAGGCTGCCAGGCGTGAGGGGGGCCGGACGGGCCCCTGCAGTGCAGACGCAGCAGCCTCGGGGCTGGGCTTCATGCTGCGCTCCTCGCCGGGTGGGCCTGGCGCAAGGTGGCAGGAGGGCGGGGGCCGGCGGGCACAGCCGGGCTCCCCCGGACGGGTACGTGCCGACGCCAGACCCGCCGTGCCCCTGCCCTGCTCTCAACACGGCCTAAATTATTCTCCCCATGAACTTCCTCTGGAAAGAAGGGGAATATAAATCACTGTGCTTGTCATTCTTTTACACGGTCATCAAGGCCCCGAGGAGACTCTGGGCTCTCGGCGTGAAGGTTTTACAGTCCGCGTGACCTGCTTACATCCAGCCTTCTTTCCTGTCGCCTGTGCTGGGGACGGGAAGGGACTGGGGCCTCCGCCTAGGGTGGAGTTTTGTTGGGGGGTGCACACGTGTTCCTGACACTCACGTCCCCCAACCCCGGGAGACCCGACACCCAGAAACCTCATCGGTGGCTCCGAAGAGAAATGGGAGCGCAGCTTCCCACCTGCACACCGGGCCCCGCCGCCACGAGGAGGCCTGCGGCGCGCTCCCGGAGGAGGCGGTCGGCAGGGCCGCCCTGACCTGTGGCTGCTTGGAGAGTTTTGCACGCAAGGAGAAGGGCGATGCGTGACGTGGAACGGCGGGCGGCTCCCGGCCGCGGGGAGCGGGGGTGCGTGTTCCCACCTGCGCGAGCTCAAGGACGTGGACCTCAGCGGCCCCTGGTGCTCCTTGTGGATGAAATCATGTGTGAGTGAACGTGAAGTGCGTGCGGGGCTCAGATGGTCCCCTGCTGAATGCAGCGGGTTGGGACACATTTGCACTTTCAGACCATAAGTCCCAGTTTGCCAGGACCCCGCCGCCCCCCACCCCGCCCGGGAACGCGCATCATCACCGATGCCCCACTGGAGTCTCAAACCACCCTCGTTCCTTCCAACACGACGGTTCCTAGGTCGCCCGGCGTTTACGGGGCCTAGGACTCCTGCACCCCCTGAAACGCGCGTGCGTCCCTTATGCAGATGCACCTGCCGCTGGGTCCGCGCGGAGGCCAGCACAGACCCCCCCACGGGGAGCCACGCCCCCGCCCTCCGTCACCTCTCACCCCACCCTCAGCCCCTCGTCACAGAGCGGACTCTCCTCCAGCTGCCTTCCCCGGGTCTCTGGTGACCCTTGTGTCCCACGGGGACCCGGGGCCAGTGTCAGGGCACCGGGGGGCCTAGATCCTGCGGTTTCCAGTCCCACCCACGGGGAGGCCGCCGCAGGCCGCCGGGGATCCAGGGCCTACGCCTTCAATACGCACCCCGGGCTGCTTGGGGGCGGGTGCTCCCCGGCCACGCGTGCTCTGCTCCTCCCTGACAAGGGACACGAGCTCAAGGGCATTTCCTGAGTAGGTTCAGTTCCACGTGGAGCCTGTCACCCCTTAGACTTTGCAGACTTGGGGCTCGATTAAAGCCACATGTTTTGGAGAGCGCGTGTGCAGCGTGAACCCCCGAGCCACTGTCCCCTCCCCGCCCAGGCTGGGTGAGCTTTCAGAAAGCAGCTCCCATCCTTGAGCCTCGGCCGTGCCACCCACGAGAGGATCTGCAACTGCGGCTTCTTCGGGTTAGCACGAGCCCTGCAGGGAGCCCTGCCCACCCTCTTTCCCTCAAAATGCACGTGTTGGGTGCATGACCCACCACCTAGAGGGGATTGGGCAGTGTTTTAGAAGGCAGGTGACCCTCCGAGGATCCCACCCTGCTCGGGGGTCAGGGGATGGAGGTGGGACCCAGGGGGCTGGGGTTGGCGGAGGCACCACGAGGGCCCTGGACACGCAGGACCGGCTGGCTTCCCCTCTGCTCCATTCGCAGCTGACGCCCTCCCTCCCGGGTTCCGAGCTCCCTGGACCTTCCCTGGACCTTCCCTGGTGCTGCAGATGGCGGAGTCAGTCGGCCACAGACAACAGGACAAGGTATCGAAGGGACTTTGGCAAACACGCCAGATGGAAGATGTGCTTCAGCTGAGAGAACCGGCATTAGGGTCCAGAAGACAGAGGCTCTGGCGGCCCGAGCTCCTGGGGGCTCTTGCATGGTTAAGAGTCTCCTGAGGAAGAAGCCATGACGTAATGCTTATGTTCGGCCGGGAGATGGGGAGGCAGGGAGGCCGGGGAGGCCGGGGATTAAGGTGGGCGGCAGCCAGCCCAGAGTGCAGCCCCGGGCGTCCCCGGGCGCTGCTCCTCACTGACCTGAGGGTGCACGGGCACCTCGTCTTTGGCCTTAAATCTGGGGCAAGAGGGAGGCCTGCCCTCTGCACCTCACTGGTCGTCCCCCGGAACTAGTCTGCGGTGGGGGCTGCGGACACGCCGGGCTGCTCCGACGGGCGTCTGCGCTCCTGCGCCCCCGCACAGCCGCGTTCGTGGGTCCGGCCCAGGAACCACACAGGAGGTGGGGAGCTGCGGCCACGGCCCCAGGTGCACCTCTCAGCCCGGGGCCCTGCGCCACAGGAGTTTTCCAAGGCGATTCTGGACGCAGAGGTGCCATCAGCTGTCGCGCACGGTATGTGCACACGGAGCGCTCCCGTTCAAGACGCGATGTGTAGGCATCGGCTGGCCCAGGCGGGCACACACCCCGCGCCAGCGGCCTGTTGATCACGGTCCTCACCAGCGCTGGGGGCGCCCGTACAATGACGACGTACGTCCTAGGAGAGGCAGGGGCTCAGGCTTTGCGGGGCCCGGGGGCCACGACAACCCGCACATCTTCAGAATCGCTGGCAACTGTTTCTGGAAGTTCACAGAGGGACGTGGAGAAACCATGACCTGCACGGAGGAGGTCGAGGTCCCGCCCTCCCTGAACACACAGGTGGCGCTGCTCTTCGCCACACCTGGGTCCACGTTCCGAGGGACTCATCGGGGGGCTCTCCCGGCAGGTAGTCTTGCAAAGCAGCCCTGCCGAGCAAGACCATTGCCACATCCGAGCCACCATCTCCGTCCGATTGCTTTCTCGGCCAGGGACACAGTTTTGCATCAAGCAGGTCTCTTCGCTGTCCGTCCTAATTAATACAAGTGCTGTTTTGGTTGTCGTTATCCGGACATTTAAATAACCAGATCCTGGGACGTATTCTTAACCTGTAAGAGGTGTTTCAGAACATGGTTGTCATCGTTTTCTGCGCCCCACCCCCCCAGCACCTGCTGTACATGGGACTCCGGGTGGACGCTCGGATGCACGCACGGCCCCACGGCTCTCAGCCTGGGGATGGTGCTCGCGAGGCCCGGGTGTCGGGAGCCAGCGCGTGTGTTCCGCGGCCGCAGGGAGCACGGCGGCCTGAGAGCGGTCAGCCGTCGGGACGGGAGCGGGCGTCCCGGCTGCAGAGGAGCCCTGGGCCTTATTGGGGAGCACACCGAGGTGTGAAGGAAACGCGTCAGGCCAATGGTGTGCTTCCGGAAAGTTCCTGCAGATCCATCTCTGGGTCATTGGCTGGAAGTCCGCGATTCAGATCCTCATCCCCGACATCGGTTACCTCTGCAGCCCGGGTCCCGGGGTCTCGGCTGAGCAGCAGCCGTTCAGCCCTTAATGTGCACATATTTGGTGACCGACCCAGGCCTCCGCTCTCTGACCGCTGTTGGCCCTAGGATCTCTGTCCCCACACCGCCGGCCTCGTGGCATCCAAACCAGGATCTCCTGATACCCTGTGATTTCCAGGATTTCGCAAAAACATGCTCTGAAGGGAAAGGTGCATTTTAGGGAGGAGGAGAGGCAGGAGAACTTACTGCTTTTCCAGAGGGAGAGGGAGGAGGCGACAGAGCCCCCGTCCCTGGGCTGCCCTCTGCACACTGACCGCTCCCTCCCCGCCCCGAGCTGGGCTGTTCCCCCAGCCAGCACTGTCTGTGGGCCCCTGGGTGACGATGAGTCAGGCTGCCAGGCCCTGCCCTCAGCTGCCCTCTCGGGCGCATGTGCTTGTCTCGCTCCCAGGCTCCCCGACCAGCAGAGACGATGCCGCGTGTGCGGCCGTGCAGGCTCAGGCTTTGCAAGCGGGCAGACCTACACCCGCCTCGTGGCCCCCATGCACTCCTGCCCAGCGTCCCGGGGAAGCCCACGGCTCTTCTCCTCTACTCTGCTGAGGGCGCCAGGCTTCCTATTAAACTGTGGGCGCGCATGTGTGCACCCGCCTAGTGATAGGAGCAGCAGAAATAAATACTGAATTTCCAAATACCTGCTACTGGAACCATGTAGCCTTCTCCCCAAACGTGCATTCGATCCCTCCCAGGTCCCCTGGAATAAGAAATTCAGTATCGTCTTTGCAAAACCTGACCGCTTCTATGGTGGTGATCGTTTATAGATAAGTTTTGTACGCTGCGATGAAGTTTAAACGCAAACATTGCAACATTTGGTTTCTTATCAGTTTTTTTGAAACCGAATGCTACTCATGGAGCAATGGGAGCTATAACACGACATCTAAAGCATTATCGAAAATAAAACGGATGAAGAAAACCGCGGGAAACACGCGTCCTATAAACTTCACGGCTCGTTCCCACGGGATCACCGGACTCTGCGATAGAGGAGGACACAGCAGATATTTGGATGACTTCAGGAAAGCGTTTGAGACGCCGCGCTTTCACAAATAATCGGCACTCATGGCCGTGAATGCCGCTTAGAAACCACACGAAGCGTGGGGAGGTATGGCCGCAGCCCTATTAGAAGGTGCAGAAGTAATCTGATGGCGTCGAGTGGCGGTGAGGGTGCAGGGAACCCTTGGGTGCCGCTGGGGGCACGTGGTGGGGCTGCCCCTTTAGGAGAAGGCCTGTCAGTTTCCTAAAAAGCCAAGCACGCCCCTTGCACGTGCACGGCCAGCCTTCCACGCCTACTATTCTCCCAATGGACGCCTTGCCCAAACTTGCACAGAGGCATGACCTGGAACTGTCCGACCATCACTCAACGCTCGGGCACTGAGGCGTGCGTGGCCACGCAGCAGAGGGCTGCCCGGCGAGGGAGAGGCCTGAGCTGGGGATGCACACAACGTAAATAACCACGCCGAGTGAAAGAAGCCAGACGGAAAGATTCCATTTACAGAAAACGTAGAAGATGCAAAGTCCCCTGAGCCAGCAGACGGCACCTGAGTGGTCGATGCATCTTTCCCTTGAGAGCACGCTTCTGTGAAATCCTGGAAATCACGGGGTATCAGGAGATCCTGGTTAGGGTTAGGGTTAGGATTACGGTTAGGGTTAGGGTTAGGGCCGAGGAGGGTTACGAACAGGTTCACTCTCCTGATTGTGGTAACGGCTTCGCAAGTGTATGCACACGTGACGATCGACCAAATTGCACATTGGGAGTGTGTGTGGCTCATTCTGGGTCAACCAGTCCTTGACGCAGCAGTTTAGCTTTGTCCGAAAGGGGCACGTCACGGACGAGTAGCGCTAAGGTGTGGCTCAAGCGCAGTAGCAGGACGAGACCCATGTCACTAAAGGGCTTTTGCTTTCCGTTATAATAGTCGGCGTCTGGAGGACAGGCGGGACCCAGCGTTCCACGTCCCTGGAGCACGGGTGCTAAAGGGTCCCTCCGTCCTTGGCGGGAAGCGGCTTGGCAAAGCGCATCCCAGCCCTCGCAGGTGTTCACGATTTAGACCGGCTGGACGCCTGCCAGCATTCCACCCTCCCGAGACAACCGAGGTGTGCACTTGCACGGCTTTTCGCGACCCTCCTGTAGACTTTGCGGAAGAGTGAAGTGCGGAAGCAAAGCCGCGGCGCTCTGCTCGGGGCGTTTGGGTACGTAAAGGGCGGCCGTGCGCCGCCTTCTCCCAGGCCTCCTCAGGGTGCTCGCTGCGCCCTCCGTCTCTCGGTCAGACGCCCACGACCATTTCTGAAAGTAAAAACAGCACGCCCCGGGGGTCTACCTGCGTATCGTTGAGCGACGGGATCATCTATTTCACGTCTTATGAACACCTCCGTACCAGCAACAGGAGAATCAGCTTGTCCTTTCCATGACTTCGTCGTATGTGGGATTCCAGGCCACTTCGTATGACCTTGGCTGATGGAGGTTTAGGCCTTTCCCTTTGTTTTAAGACTTTCCAATAACACCGTGCGCACGTCTTTCCACACTGGTGAGTGTGTCCATCTGTAGAATAAGAAGTTCTGGGAGGCGGAACTTCTGAGCTGAAGTGTATATTCATTTAAAGAACCGATAGGTGTTTGGTCTCCAGAAACGGTGCCCCCCGGTGTGTTTACGCCACCGACGTCCCTACACCTTCCGCTCAGCAGCGGGTATTATCATCGTGCTAACCTCCGTGCTCTGCAGCTGAACACATACTTAATGATTTCTTTCTTTCTTTCTTTCTTTCTTTCTTTCTTTCTTTCTTTCTTTCTTTCTTTCTTCCTTTTCTTTCTTTTTTTTTATTTCTATGCTTCAGTTTGGTGAAATTTCTTGACCTGCAAACCGCCTGTTTATGCCCGCAGCGCCCACACGCTGTTTTGTGTGCCTGGGGTGTGGCGGGAGGGGTGCAGGGAGAGAGCACGCCCACCGGCCAGCCCACGCCACGCCATCGCCACGGGGCAGCAGACCCCTGACTCCGAGTGTTCGTGCGACCCCCGTGGAGCCGGCCCCTCCCTGCAACTTTCCAACCCGCAGGGCCAGGGACGGCTTTCTCTTACTTTGTGATCATAAGTTGTAGGGACGTTGGCCTTTACCTTTTCAGCCATGTGGATTGACTGTGGTTGAGACACAGGAGAATTAAGTCCAAGCCACAAGCACCGTCAGAGTCCAGTGGCTCAGAACGCAGGCCAAGCTGTGACTGTCGTAGGGACTCCCGAATCCAGCCGTGCCTGAAGGAGGATCTCTCGCCTTTCCAGTTATGTAAACCGACATATTTCTTCCTGCTTGAGCAGTGGAACTTGGATTTGCATCCAGTTCCCGATGTTATATGCCCTTTTATCAATTTGAGAAAGCTGCTTGTTGTTCTCTTGTTGATAAATAACGTGGAGGAAGTTAGCCCTTTGCTTCCGGTCTCCTATTTAAAAAAAATTACCTGAGCCCTAGAACAGTTCAGGCTTCCTGGGTGTCACCGAGCCAGTTATTTCAACTTTCCACCAAGTGTCTACTCTGAATAGATGACAGACTCAGTGTAAAGAGGAGGAAGTCAGGATAAAGAGTCAGCCTGAAAACCTCCCCAGCTGGTTCTCCTTCCCGGGAGCCAATGTGTACGGAGTAACCATTTTTGAGACCGAATAGATAGTCAGATTGGACCGAGCAGCAAAAACTGCGTACGTGTGTGAGCGACCTTGGAGCATCCGACCTCCACTTCCAACCAGGTCAAACCTGGGACCAGTTGGTGGCCGTGCCAGCCAAAAAGAGCATATGCAAAATGAATTAGGTGGTTAGTCAGCTCCTAAGACGTTCGGGTCTGTCCCGGGCTGGATCGACAGCCAGAGGAGAGAGCCAAGCGTGCCTGAGACAGGCGTGGGCAGCCAGCCCCACCAGTAGGCCGGCAGCTCCGCTCCCCCCAGCTGTGGCCGCAATGTGGCTATCTGCGTCCGTGCCAGGCTGCAGGATGCTAAATGTGACTCGAAGGACACACCCTGGCGGAGGGACCTGAGCCTCCTTCCACACCCGGCTTCCGTGTGACACGTGTGCACACACACACACACACAAGCATGCACGCCCGATCCTGGGCTCGAAGGGGCACCAGCTGCATGGCCGCCCACACCCCAGAACAGGAGGAGGATTCAGTGGGAGGAGGCGTTCACTACTCCGCAGCGGGCGCGGAGCCTCACTTCCACCCTGACATGCTGGGTGAGCAACAGGGCGCCTTCCCCCCGCGCTGGCCGACCCTCCCTCCCCACGGCCTGGGCGGCCTGGGACGGGGCCAGGGTGACGCTGCCTGCAAGCCGCTGGGCAACGGGGAGCATTTCTTTTGGAAGAGGATTCAAGACGGTCCGCAGCTGGCATCATTAGCGTCCTGGGGCAGAGGCTGGCTCCGGTCACACCGCCTCTCCCACGGTCCATCTTCGGAGGCGGCAGGTCGGGGGACACGCACTGGCAAGATGCTCAGTGGAAAAGAAGTGAAGGACACTCTGCGAGAAGCTGTCATGTAGGACGGGGGGCAGCGGCTGCTCCCTCCTGTCCCCAGTGGTCTCCATGGCGCGCTCCACTGCAGCACCCCTGCCACCAGATGCTCCGCTTGGGAGGGTCCTCGCTCTCACCCCTGCCCGCAGTGGCCCAATCAGCGACGTCTTCGCACCCTCGGCTGCATCCTAGGCCAGGGGCTGGTTAAATTCAGTATTAAAGAGACCAACAGAATGTTGCACACACACCGTAGAGGAAGGCGGGTGTGGGGCCGATTGCTTAAAAGCATCACCGTTCCTCCCTGTAGTCGTTTCATGGCGGGGGGTCCTGGGCGTAGCGACACGCAGGCCTGCGCCGCAGCCCAACAGAGACACTTGAGCCGGGGGTCGTGCTCGCCGTGTGACAGACGCGCTGCTGCGCTGCCCATGCTCCTCCTGTGCCCGAGACGGCCCGGCAGGGTCCGAGCCGGTGCTTCTCCTCCCTTCAGCCAACATCACCTGTGCTGGCTGGTAGGAGGGAGAGGACAACGAGCTGCCATCAGGAGGCCAGATGGCCGGCAGGACCCTGTGTGACAGCGTCCACGGGGGTTGTGTTTATTATACCATAGACTGGGCCTTATCCTGAATGAGGATGTGGGTTTGGGGGGATTCACAGTGTGGCAGGGGCGGGGGCCCCTGTTTCTGCTCTCACAGGATCCGCTGCACGTGGGCCTCTCCCCAGGCGTGGATAGCGGGATGTGTGTGAGCGCTCAGCCCCCAGGTCGTGGGACTGGCCCAGTGGTGTTTCCACCCACGGGATGGGGGCCCCAGATGCTCACGCTCCTGCCCGAAATGGCCCCCTGACATCCAGCGTTCAGCTCTCCAAATCCATCAGCTTCTTATACGTTCGGGAGACTTCAGATTCTGGTTCAGAGAGAACAAGTGCAGCGGAGAGGAGCCATCCACATAGAGTACGATGGACTCCCACCCAGGACTGTGACAGACACAGCATGAGAAACACCAGGGGCCCGGCATCAAGCCCCAGCCTCACCCCTTCCCCAACCCAGGGCTCACTTACCCTCTGGACTCAGATGACCCCTCGATGTGGTGCCCTCCTGGGGCTCAAAGCCAGGACAGATGCACCCCGACACGGGAGGTAGACGAGAAAGCCCTCCGTGGGTGTCCTGCGTGGAGCCCCTGGGTGTGGAAGGCTGCCCTTCTGTCCTGTGAGCTAGCCCCAAGGCCTCCCGAGCCTGCATTCATTCATTCATTCATTCCCTCGATCCATCCATCCATCCATTGTTTGTAGCTCAGTGTAGGCAAAGTCAGCCTCCGTGGCTTCCCACTTCCCACCCTGTGGACCCACCACCCAGCTAACTTGCAAGAGCTCCTCATCCGGTCCTGAGCAAGTTCAGAAACTTCCCGACCCTCTACCTCCTATAAACGAATATCCAATCAATACCCCAGGGCACGGGGGACAGTATGAGATACAAATGTGGGGAAATGCTTAGGAATTACTCTGTAAATGTCGAGGGTGGGCAGTCGCTTTTCTCTCCTTTAACTCATTTGTGATGTTGGAAGCAGGGCCTGGGCTGCCTGGGTCTGCCGCCCGCACTCGGCCAACGGGAGACCCCCGGAGACGAGCCATCATCAACCAATTCACCGCTGGAAACACTGGAGGAAAGCGAGGCCCTAGAAGTCCCAGGAAGCCAGAACACGTGATTTTCCAGGAGGGGACCGGGTGCGCTGTGATGCAGAAGAGATGCCGCGGGAACAAGGCCCCAGAGCAAGGCCTTGTGGGTCACAGCTGTGAGAAGCCGTCGGTGACCTTCCACAGGGCGACCTTGCGGCAGTTCTGGGGCAGCGGCAGAGAGCACGGGACGCCCAGGGCTGCCCACAGCACACGCGTGAGAGGTCCATCCGTTGATGAACTACCGGGAGACGTCTCCGTATCAAAACCTGTCACTTTGATCACACATTAACTGTTTGTAGTTCTGACCTACAAGGATGAAGCACAAGGAGGAATGCTAACAAATGCTCAGAAGGAAATTTAAAGCCCGAAACCATAGACTTTAGGTTTTTTTTCAGATGCCTGGAGATTTTCTCGCATCTGAGTTTGATCCTTCATTTTGTGACCGTGGTGATCGCGTTGACTGATTAAACAACGTGCTGTTGGATTTGGTTTGCTGATATCTTGCTGGGGATTTTCGCGTGTACGCTCCTCGGGGCTGTCGGCCTGCGATTTTCTCCTCCTGAAGTGTCCTTGTCTGGTTTTGGGGTCGGGGTGATGCTGGCCTCATACAATGAGTCTTCTGTTGTTTGGAAGAGTTCGAGAAGGATTGGTGTTAACTCTTCTTTAGATGTTGAGTGGAATTCAGCAGTGACGCCGTCTGAACAGGCTTTTGCAGTGGTTTAGGGGTGAGGATGTGCGAGCCATCTGCAATGCTTGGTTATCCGGCAGGATTTGCAGCGTCTCTGTGGACGTGGCTCCGCGATGAAGCCGGCGCATCCAGCTGCCTTCTGAAAATGCCTAATGTGGAGAGAGATCTCATAGCTCCTGTCTGGGGGACAAAAGGGCTGACACATCATTACGTGGAAGTCATTACATGGAAAAACCATGTTTAGGTTGGAAACCCAACGCGCAGTGTCCGGAATCCTATTTAGGAGCGTATGTCATTCCTGGTTGTGATGCAGATGTCGCTCCCACCTCGGTGCAAGGGCGAGGCCGGACCTTTCGCCGGGTCTCCAGACGTCTTTGTAAACCCCTTCCTTGTGACTCGTGGAAACCTGCTCCCGAGAAGGTCACTTTCCCAGGAGTCTCCGCTCTTTAAAATCCTAATTCCAAGTGATGAATGAAAAATTATTTTGATTAGTGGAGCAGAGAGGGAAGGTCTTGGCCAAGGAATGGATCCCTGCCTGGACTCGTGAAATCAGTCCAAACGGGCAGGCTCCTGCGGTCCTGCCCCACATACCCAGATCGGCAGTGGGCATCTCTCCTCACAAAGGCTGCAGAACTGGGGGCGGGGAGCACACAATTCAGGTTGTTGTTTGCCTCACAGTGCGAGGCTGTAAATGCTCCTGTGGTTTAAGCTCCTGAAGAGGAAGCTCGATCTCATGGGTAAATGCTGGGGCGTGAGGTGTGGGTTTGGGGTGCAGGGAGCCTGTCATGCAGGGGCTGGCAGCAGGATGCTGAGGAGCAGAGAGGGCCAAGCTGCGATGTGGGGGTGCATCAGCAGCGACTCCCGGTTCTGTGTGATGACAGGCCCCCTCCTCATCTGCAGAACAGGGCAAACCCTGTCTCGGCCATCCGCCTCCCAGAGCGGCTGTGAGGGACCACACAGGGTCACAGAGGGACCAAGGCCCACGCAGTGGGGACACCCGGGGTGGTCTCGGCAGCGCGGCCGTCCCACTGTGTCCCTCCACGGACAGGCCCCTCCTGCACAGGCTCGGCACTGTGTAAAGACCCGTGTCTTTATGCCTCGTCACGCTTCTGGACACAGAGGAGTTGGAGGTGAGGGGAAACGGGGCATAGTGGGAAACAGAGGCGTGCTCGCCAGCGACCCTGCCGGGACCACCGACAGGAGAGCGGGGCATCGGCCGTCCGGAGCCCTCTCTGGCGTGGGACATGCCGCGTGGCCGGGCTCTGGGCTTCGGGTCCCACCTGGCCCCGTACCCGCCCTCCTCTACAAGAGGAGCACTTTGAAGCACATCCTGATCTTGCCCATCTGCGCAGATGCCGTGGCAGGGACGGGGACCCTCCTTTTGTTCACACGGAGGCAGGCCGCCCACCCGCACAGCGCTCGGTCAGAGGCCGGCGTGCGCCTGTGTTTCCTGCATTTATAAACTGTTCACCGGGCTGAGACGGAAGAGCACCGAGCTCTGTCCCCACCCACGCTTTTTAATTTAAGAACCCCGGGCGATCGGCGTGGGGGTGACAAATGGCAGTGGCTTTACTGCTGTTGGTATTCTGAGGTCAGAATGTGGTTGCAGCCAGAAGCCCAGAGATGAAGTACGGCATTAAAAATAATAAAGATTAAAAATATGTAGCCTCCCAAGTCAGCAGAGCAGAGCTAACAACCACATATAAAGAAGCTTCGTGTGGGATGAGCTTGTGTCTGGGAGGCAGGAGCAGAGCATGAGCTGCGATAAATCTTCCTGCGCCCGCTGCAGAGCCGGGGCCGGGAGGGGTGCAGCCCGTGGAGGGAGGGCACTGAGGTGGGGGCACGTGTGCGTGCATGTGTGCATGTCTGTGTGCATGTGCGGGTGTGTGCATGCATGGGTGTGGGCACACGTGTGTGCACGGATGTGCATGTGCGGGTGCGTGCACGCGTGTGCATGGCTGTGCGTGCCTGGGAGCCATGAAAGAGGCAGGCTGGGCGGGAGGGCCTGACACACAAGCCAGGTGGGCCACGACCACCGTGAAGGGGGAGGGGAGTGCCGGCTCGCTCTGCGCAGCCTGACAGCCAGGCAGCTCCACTCTCCGGGCACATTTATCTTTTATGACTGTATTTCACTGTAAATCAAGGGTCTGCAACTTGGTGTGGTTTCTTTCATGTCTGCAACCTCTAGCAACTCTCAGTCCCCACCCTCTGTCTCTCGCCCTTCCCTTCTCTGTCTCTCTCTGTCTCTCCCTCTGTCTCTCCCTCTCTCTTTCTCTCTACGTCTCTCTCTGTCTGTCTCTCCCTCTGCTTCTCCACATCCCTACTCCCTTGCACACTCTTACTTCACGGATCAGATCCAGGAGGCTCCCTTCTCTTTGACTCCTGCTATAAATAATTTCTCAGGTACCAGCCTGACTCCTCAGGGGTCGACCCGTATCCCTCAGTCCACAGGGGTGTTAGGCACCTGTTAGGTGTTCGTCTGCGTGTTCGATGAGTGGTATGTGGGTCTGTAACCTGGTGCCCTGGAAGCGCCTGGTCCGACGGGTGCAGGAGCAGCTGGGGGGGCGGGTTGGGACGGGGCGCATACACGAGTGAGTGTAAGGTGGTCTGAGGGGAGTGAGTGTTCCGGAAGCGCCCATCGGAAGTGCAGGAGAAGGAAACTGCAGCGGGGTTGGAGGGGTTGGAGGGGTAGGGTCGGGGGGGGGGGGCTGTGGGGGCAGGGGAGGTCGGGGTGAGGGGGTTGGACTCAGGCGGTATCCAGACCCCACCTCCCCAGGGACTCAGGTTTGCAGGACACCGGCCAACGTTCCTGATGAAAGCTTATTAAACTCGATCGTTCATTCATTGGAGAGTCAAGTAAATTAATAAAAACAAGGCATTTTACTTTTCAAATTCTCAAAGGGCCATGGGTTAGAGCCTTACCTTCATCCTAATTAATTCAGGAAAATAAAGCACTCTGCCCTCCCCTCCGGAGATGTGCCCATGACTCGCCTCCCGCGCACCCTGCGGATGGGACCTCTGTGTCCCAGGCAGTGCTCAGGGACAGGGGGCACAGGAGAGGGGATGGCGGGGAGGCCAGGGGTGCCGTGGAGTCCCGCCTGCCGCTGCCTGGCTGGGGGGACGCAGGCGAATTTCCTCACCTTTATTGTGGACTGTGAACTAGTTCCAGACACGGTCATGAGACAGATGGCAGCAGGTGACCCGGGGTCGAGTAGGGCCGCCCGGGTCTCTGCTGGGGGGCTTGGGGCTGCTTCTAGTGTGGTTCCCTGCAATCCTGCCATCACTGCGCCCCTGTGGGGACCGGCCATCAGGCTCTGGCTCCACGCTCCCTGCATCACGGGTCTTTCCCACGAGGGTGTCGTGGGTGCTCCAGAGCTCTCAAGCTAAAGGGGACCAGGCTCACCAACCAGAGCGTTTCCCTTAGTGTGAAGAAGCAGGGGTCAAAGAGGTTCATGATGTGTCCTCTTCACCTTGTGTTCTTCCTAATGGCTGGCATGGGGCTGGCTCCTGTGTGGTCCTTTGCTAGGACTGTCAGAGGACGGACAGTGGACGGGTGGATGGCCGGACAGGTAGACAAAGGACAGGTGGATGGTGGATGATGAGTGAACGCTGGATGGGTGGATGGGTAGGTGGAAGGTGGATGGGTGGATGGGTAGGTGGAAGGTGGATGGGTAGACAAAAAACAGGTGGATAGTGGATGGGCGGACGGTGGATGATGAGTGGACAGTGGGCGGGTAGATGGGTGGGTAGGTGGGTGGGTGGATGGGTGGACAGGTGGGTGGGTAGATGAAGGATAGGTGCATGTGGATGATGAGTGGACGCTGGACAGGTAGACAGGTAGGTGGGTGGTGGATGGGTGGACAGAAGATGATAAGTGGATGTGGATGTGTGGATGGGTGGATGGTAGATGGGTGGACGAAGGACAGGTACATGGTGGATGGGTGAATGGTGGATGATGAGCAGATGGCGGACGGGTCGATGGTGGATGGTGGATGGGTGAACAAAGGACAGGTGGACGGTGATGGGTGGACGGTTGGATGGGTGGATGGTGGATGATGGACGGGTGGACGATTTTACTTTCATGTATTATCATGAACTGCAATGGATGATGTCATTCTGGGCTGCGGTTCAGCGAAAGGCGTCCATGGAGGAAATCCAGATCAGACTTATAGGTGAATCTTCACACACCGGGGCGGGTGATCCGAGGGTTGACGAGTTATCTGCAGAAGAGCAGGACGTCACGAGGGCCCAAGACAAGGAGAAGCCTGGGGAATTGGATGTTTGGGGCTGAACTGTGCCCCCTATTCCTGCGGTGAGGGGTCCTGGCACCTCGGAATGGGACTGTATTTAAAGATACAGTGAAAACGAGGTCATCGGGATGGGGCCTAAACCAACGTAGCTGGCGTCCTTCCAGAAAGGGAAGGGGGGACACACACACAGAGGGACGGCCCACGCGAGGACCCCGCACGAAGGCAGTGTCCGCAAGCCCAGCAGCCAGGCCTCGGGAGGAGCCAGCCCAGCTGGCACTTGGATGTTGCCCTCCCGGCCTCTGGAACCGTGCCTGGGAGGACGCTCTGGGCAGTCCACGCAGCTACCCGGCAGGTGCCGGCTCAGGACCCCAGGGCCAGACCCTGGCTCCGAGCGGGTGGACACGGCCTAGGAGCACACACAGCGGGTTCGTCTCCGAGTTGGGACTCACCCCCGGGGCAGGGTCTCCAAGGCGAGGACCGGCTTGGTCAAGGGCACGACCCCAGGGAGGCGGGACCCCATGGCCAGGCTGTGGGAGGAAGACGGGGCTGTCTTCTGGGGGAGGGCAGGGGTCCCCAGGGAGGGAGGGAGGGCGGCTTCAGGGTAGCAGGCTTGGGACGGTGCCTGTCCCTGTGGGAAGCTAGGGTGACGCTCCCACGCCTCCGAGAAGAGAAGCGGTCGTCCTCTGCCCGGGGCGGCCCCCAATGGCCCCTCTGATAGCCCCGTCCTGGGTCCCAGAGATCCTTGAGGTCGAGGAGCAGCGCCGCCGCTGCTTGGAAGCCCCGGCCTCGCCCAACCCCCCTGTCTCAGCGAAATGCCAGCCCGCACCGGGGGGCCAGGCTCAGTACCTGAAACCTGCACAGGCTGGCGGAGCTGCTTCAGACCCCCGAGGGGCCGGAGGGGGAGGAAAACATAGACGCTCCCTCCCGCCTCCCACGCACCCTCCGGATCCGGGGCAGTGCAGGTGAAGCTTCCATCAAGGTGACTGGTTTAAAATAGAAAATAGCACATACTTGTTTAAAGGCTGGACAGAGAACTGGAGACACCAAGAGAAGACGGAGTCCTCAACCCACCTGGGCCGTGCAGGGAGAGGGCAGGGGCTCGTTGGGCCAGTGCTCCCCGGCGGGGAGGGGACCGCAGCGTCCTTTTGGTGGGGGTGGCCTGGACCCCGCATCTCTAACACGCCTCCCGGGGACGAGTGACGGGGAGGTTGTTTCCCCTCCGGGCACTTGGTCCTCCCCGTACAGCATCCTGGTGGGGCCAGTGAGGACCGTGCTCTGAGGTCCAGGCAGGAGCTGTGTGTCCCTGACGCTCAGAGGCCCACGGGGCACCGGCCACCGGCCGACGGGGCTCGCGTGGTTCTCCTGGAAAGAGGCCCTCCTGCGGGCAGCCCCCGAAGCGCGCGGGGCCCCGGGCCTCCAGGCGGAGGAGGCTCGAGTGGGCCTGCCCCTGAGCTGCGCTGGCCCGCGGCGGGGTCGGGGGAGCCTCCGCCCAGCTCAAGCCCCGTCCGAGGGAGGGTCGCCCCCGCAGAAGCCAGGCCCCGGGACTCAGCTTGCTTCCGAAGCAAACCTCCCAGAATTAGCAGTTCCGTCTCACGCAAAGAATCTGAAAAAGCTCCGCAGAGCTTAATGAGGGCCCTCGGGTGGCGCCAGGCGGGACGCGGGAGGCGGGAGGCCCCGGGCCCGCCGAGAGCCGGTCTGTGACCCCACGGGCATGAGGCCGCCGCCGGGACCCGTCCTTCCAACCCGACGCAGGATTTCTAATTATTTCTCAGATAATTTTCAGGGAGAGTCGATCCCAAGTCGGCTTGACAACAGCTGCCATCAGGAGCGACTGTGCGCTCGCCCCAGAAGGTCCCCGGGGCACCGGATTTCATCACTAAAGGAAACGTTCGGCTGCATTTTATTTCCTCTCTGAAATATTTCTGCCCCGGGACTCTGAAAGCGAAGATGGAGAGAAATTCAGCTCCCAGCCAAGTGCCTCGTCTTCCCAAACGTGGAAATTGGAAGGCGCGCTGGCTTCTGGCCTGAGCGCCAGCCTCCCCCCGGCCCCGAAGGGCCCCCAGGTCTGGGCTGGGGATGAAGGCGGCTCCACCCAGGGGAGCTGTCCTCGGCGTCCCTGTCCTAGACCCTCACTGCCACTTGTCCCAGCGAAGGGCTGTCGTTCCTCTTCTCCACGCTAGCTGTGGGGGGGCGGACAGCTCCCACGACGTCCCAAAGCCAGGTGCTGCGCGGAGGCCGAGCTGAGCTTCAAACAGGTTGAAAAAAAAAATTAAAAAAAAACCCAAAAAAACAAAAACAGGCTGCCCTGCGTGCCCCCCTCCCCCCCCCGTACCCTCTCTGGGGCAGGACGATCCCTCCCATCTGGGGACCCCCAGGATGCTCCCATGCACATCGTCCCGCGCAGGGATGCCCTTGGGGGAGCCCCTCCCAGCAGGGCGTGTGGGGCGTGTGTCCACCAGTGAGGCTTCGGCGTCGGGCGGCTGGCGGGGCATCCTTGTCTGTGGAGGGTCTGCTCAGGGGCCTGGAGCGGCGAGCCTCACGCCCGGGTGAGGCTGAGCACGGCCCGGCCCCTCCGAAGCGTCCCGGGGGCCTGAGAGTCACAGCGCTTTGCAGGATTTCACCGCCTCTCTACAGGAAAAGGGAGTGTTGTGTTGTCTTTCTCTATATAGAAAAAAATTAAGGTTCACAGTCGGTTAGTGATTGACGCGTAAGGGCTGATGGAGCGGCCGGGAGCACCTCTGCCTCCCTCTCCTGGGTCTGCGGCTGGCACCCGGCTCAGCTACCTGATAAGACCCCAGGTTGTCCGAGGCGCGCAGGTGCGCGGGCGGCATGGGAGGCCCGGCCTCTGGCAGGAAGGACGCCGGCGGGAGGCGCAGATGAGCCCCGGGCCTGGTCCCGGGCCGGCCCCCGCTCGTCCCCGCTGTGATGGGAGCTCGGACCCCGTGGCCGAGACCCAGGGCCGCTCTGACCACAGAGGGAGGCTGCGGACCTCGGGCCACTGCCCTGGAGCGCGGGGGCCAGGCCAGCAGGACACACGGATGAGCAAACAGATACGCACACGTTTCAGCCTCTGTGGCCGCGGGGCTGCGGCTGCTGCAGCTGCTCCCACGGGTCTGCCCCCCGTGCTGCTCAGGAGTGGCCTTGGGACAGTGGTCCCTGGGGCGAGCCGCACCCCTGTCCCTTAAGGGTTGTGAAAAGCAGCCACAGCACCCCGTGCGGGTGGGTGCCCCGGTCGTGGTCCCGGGGTGCAGGCCACAGGACGCTGGCCCTCGGCGGCAGGACGAGCCTTTCCCTGCCCTCCGAGTGCCACCAAGGGGCACGTCGGTGCTCTCCGGGCTGGGCCGAGGGGCCGCGGATTTGGAGGCCTCCCGAGCAGTGACCCCGTCCTCCCCGACGGCCATGCGAACGCGTGAGGCTCCCTTACGGCCCGCGGGCCTGGATTTCAGTCTGGCTCCTCGCCGAGGCCCTGGGCAAGCCCCCCATTGCTCCGTGTCCCCGTTTCCCGGAGGCAGGACACGGCCGTGCACTACCTCGTGTGACTGTTAGGACCGAATAGGACGACGCGGTCAGTGGAAAGTTCTGGGTGATCTTGATCAGGTCAAGGCGCTCCCTCAGGTGAGTCGCAGAGTGAGAGCCGCACCCGGAGGCCCCAGGAGCCGGGGGGGGGGGGGGCAGGGGTGCACTAGGGCGCTGACGCGGTCACACGCGCCAGGCTGAAGGGTCACTGGGAACGAGTCCGCGCGGCCCCCGGGGGGCGGTTCGGTTCCGCCTGGGGTCTGCCGCCCTCTGCCTCCCTCGAGAGCCCGAGCTGGGCCGGCGACAGCGCGTCGCCCGCCGCGGAGCCCCCGCCGGCGCCCGCTGCCCTCCCGGCGCCCTCCCGGGCGGGTGTCTTTGTAGAGAAGGAGATCCTGTCAGTAATAGCAGTAACTATTTTTAAACAAACAAATGGCTGTAGGCGCTGGATTCAGGGCGAAACCCGGGGAAGACAAAGTGCCTGTGGCCCAGAAGGGGGGGCTCATGGGGAGGCGAGCGGCCCTAAAATAGATGTGAGATGGCAGCGTGCGCGGTCAGCGGCAGAACCGACGTTTTATCTTGCCGTGCCACAAAAACCACAGCCTCCTCACCCTTGGGTGGAAGGGGCCCGCGTGAAGAATCGCCTCCAATGATGTGGATGTTCCGTTTGTGGCCCCATTTGGCTCAGACGAAAGTTACCTTGAATGTGACTGGTTCGTGTGTCTCGGGAAGGCGGAGCCCACAGACCCGGGGCTGGGGGGGCAGAAGGATAATGAAGACGGCACCTGGAGGCGAGAGAGGCAGCGCTCCAGGGAAGGCCTACAGACCGGGTCAGGACACGACCCACTTTGGTCGAGGGGAAGCGGGGAGGGCGCGTGCAGGGGAGGAAACCAGGCGGCTCCTGGTTAGACTGAGGCGAGAGGCTGGAGGTGGGCCTGGCCTAACTTGGGGAGGCCCTGGGTGGAGGACACCTGGGGAAGAGGTTGATGGAAGGGTCTGGGCCGCACACCCAGTCGGAGCCGCCGGCACGGTGCAGCAGAGCAGAGCAGAAGGCGGCTCTGGAGGCGGGTGCCAAGAAAACCTGGTCTCGTACACGGGAAGCCGACATCAGCTTTGTCAGGCAGGGGACTGTGGGACCGGCTCCGCAGGCCCGTGCTTCACTCACGTCCCCGTTCCCCGCCTGCAGGAAGTGTGTTCTGTGCTCCCGACGGCCGACGGGAGAGAAGACGACGCAGACCGTGCTGGGAAGCCAGGATCACAGGTCTTCGTTGGGGTTTCTAAAATCTGCAGAGCGATTTCGATCGTACCGTGCTCCATGGCATGATCACAGCCTCCTCTCTCTGCGAGGACATCACCGTCTTCCTTCCACAGACGGCGGGGGCTGCCCACCACGGACCGGCCTGGGCCGCGCCCCTGCCGGTGATCAACCCCTCCTGGGCCACTCTGGGTGCCTTCTCTCTTCCCTGGATTCTTGTCCGGAATATATTAGAAATAGTTTTTTTTGCTCTTAAATGGCAGGTTCTCTGAGCAGCGTTGCTGTGAATGCCCTGCCCGGCTCCTCTGTGGCCCCGCACCAGGACCCAGAGGCTACGTTCAACAGAGCAAGTCTTGAAAATAAAGACTTTCAAGAAAATGGTCAGAAATGGACAGGCACGTTCCTGTATCGACTACATTTTCTCTTGGCGAGACCTGGTCTCCTCCTCCCACAGCCTGTGAGCTCCTTGGGGTCAGGGGTCCGGCCTGTGTATCTCCCCTACGGTTTCTACCTTTGCACTAAAGACCCGTAATTCCTCACCAACCTCCCAGTGACTTAACGTCTGTTCCACCCTGTTGGTGATGAACAGAATGAAGCCTCTAGACCCCCAGGCCTGGCATCAAGTCAAGCTCTCCGTCTGTCTGTCCGCATCTTTCTGTAAGCCTTTAATCTATTCGAGACCCGGTCTATTCACTACTAAACTATGGGGGCGATGTCCTCTCTGTCATGAGGATGTGCTCACGAATGTAATACACCCAGAAGAGTGTTTAGTACAAAGTAAGTTCTGTGTAAAGTGTAGGTCAACAATGACAATAATAATAAGCTTTACAGTAATAGACATGGAGGGGGATAATGCCAACAGGCCGTGATTTAAGGAGCGTAATTATGCCCTTAAGATAAAAGCAAAAGGGAATCAAAGATCTGACAAAAAGGGGCGATCGCATCGTGGAGGTTACAGAGGTCATGCTGTGAGTTCGTCTTCTAGCAGGAGTCAAAGCTTCCCGCACGTGGAGACGGGTCTTATTTATTCCGATGTCAAACTCCCTGTAAGTGTGGAGTTGAGTGGAGAAACAAATCAAAAGTTCTGGCAACTGGGTTGATTTTGGATGGGAGACCATGCAAGGTGAGGGTGTCCCGCTCGCTAAGGCATTAGCACACGGCGGTGGGCATATCCTGCCTCTGTCCACAGGTGCCTGTTGCCAAAAGATCTCCAGAATATGCATGATTAATCCGAATGTGTGTGCCCGATAGTGACAATCCATCCTGCTAATCACTCCTCAGAATCTACAGAGTTCATATGCATATCCATGTTCTTCTATCTACCCACCCACCCACCCATCCATCCGTCTGTCCGTCCGTCCGTCCATCCATCCATCCATCCACACAACCTCCCTCCCTCCCTTCCTTCCTCCCTTCCCTCCCTCCTCCCTTCCTTACTTTTATCCATCCACTTCTCTCTTCATGCATCATCCATCCACCCATCCATCATCCACTCATCCATCCATACACCCTTCTTTCCTCCCTCCCTTCCTTCCTCCCTCCCTCCTTCCCTCCTCCCCCTTCCTTCTTTCCATCCACTTCTCTGTTTATCCATCATCCATCCACTCATCCATCCACACACCCTTCCTTCCTTCCTTCCTTCCTTCCTTCCTTCCTTCCTTCCTTCCTTCCTTCCTCCCTCCCTCCCTCCCTGTCTCCCTCCCTCCTTCCTTCCTTCCTTACTTCCTTTTTTCCATCCACTTCTCTCTTCATCTATCATCCATCATCCATCCATCCACTCATCCATCCATACACCCTTCTTTCCTCCCTTCCTCCCTCCCTCCCTCCCTCCTTCCTTCCTTCCTTCCTTCCTTCCTCCCTTCCTCCCTCCTTCCTTCCTTCCTTCCTTCCTTCCTTCCTTCCTTCCTTCCTTCCTCCCTCCCTCCCTCCCTCCCTCCTTCCCCCTTCCTTCTTCCCATCCACTTCTCTGTTTATCCATCATCCATCCACTCATCTATCCACACACCCTTCCTTTGCTTCCTTCCTTCCTTCCTTCCTTCCTTCCTTCCTTCCTTCCTTCCTTCCTTTTTCCATCCACTTCTCTCTTCATCCATCATCCATCATCCATCCATCCACTCATCCATCCATACACCCTTCTTTCCTCCCTTCCTCCCTCCCTCCCTCCTTCATCCATCATCCATCCAGCCATCCATTCATAATCCATCTCCCCACTCAATGTTCATTGCAAGCCTACATATGCCAAGCTACACGGTAGGTAGAAGAGGACACAGCATGAAAAAGCAAGGATGATTCTGGCCTTCCAAAATTCACTTTGCAATTAAGTAGACAGATGATGTCACAAGGCAATAACTCTACACACAGATTCTGTTTAGCAAGGAAGTAACTTTTCTGGAAATAGTAGTTGTAATAATCTACCCTAACATTGGCAATAACTTCTTCTTTTCTTCATAGTTTTAATAATATAAAAATTTCTGCGTCCATAGTTTTGTCTAGCTACCATTAATTTGTGTAATTGTTGGTCAATACTCCCAGGCTGAGAGATGTTTATGATGCCTTTCATACTATTAAAGCAATTTTACAAATTCCTAATTGCTTACTGATTGCTCTATCTTTCACTCTTAGATCATTTACTTGGAGACATCTCGAGTTATAAAGCTTGGATTTTATCATGCAGGTTAATAATATTTCTTCACTTCATGTTGGCACACTCAAAAAATTACTGGCACAACTAACTTTTTTTCTTTTTAGATCATGGCTCAAAAGTGTTCATCCTAACACAAGGTAAATGGTGGGAATGGAGAACGGTGGGATTGCGAGATGCACTCAACTTGTGACATCATTGGAGTGTGGAGCAAATATGTGTATGGGCTGGAATGGCACATATTTTAGCAACAATTTGTATTTTACGGCTGTGTAGTGGCCGTACACAACACTCGGAGTATCCGGTGAGCCAAGGGGGCACGTTGGAAGGATGCCAAACCCAGCCCTCCTGACGTCAGCTTCCTGGAGGTGGTGAGCACTGCTCCAGGACATGGTGGACCACCGTGTGTCTGACGGAGGGGGTGATGGAGGCGGCATCCTCCTCAAGTGTCACACACAGGCCTTCTGGGACGGGATTGGAGAGGGAGCACTTTTGGGATGAGCACCTGTGGGGAGAGTCAACTGAGAGCTGTCACGACAGAGCCCATCAGGCAAGCCCCTGGTGCCTCCATGGCCCTTCAGAGCTTGGTCTTGGGGGGAAGGAGACAGGCCTTCAGAGCCCCTTGGTGATGGTGTTGAGGATGTCCCCACAGGGGGAGTGAGTTCAGAGGAGGCAGCTCTCCCCAGTCAGGGGTGGGGGGTGCCCGGAGAGGGACTCGGGTAAGAGCCACAGCCACCAGCACTCCCAGCAAGGGGCTCCTGGGCTTCCAGCTCTTAGCTGAATGGAGGGGAACTGGGAGGGTTCCACACCTGCTCCGCCCAAGGTCACCATTCTCGCCGTCAGGTGTTCTCCGTGGCCTCACGTCCGCTCCAGCTTGCTCCCTGCTCCTTCTGCTTCCACTCTGTCCCCAGGGCTCCAGCCTGGCTTCTGCCCCCCTCAGAACCCACCACAGTGAACAACCACCTCCAGCTCCCCAAACGCAGCGGAGAGCCCTCAGCCCCCGGCAGACAAAATGAACCCCACCGCCCTGTCTTCCGGGACTCCTGCTTCGCCCCGTAACACGGCGGTGCCTTCCCAGGCCTCCCGGATGCCCTGCCCAGCCTCCCCTGTGCAGCCCTTGAGTGGAGAAGCTGGTCGGGGCTCAGACCTGCGTCCCCACGCGGCCCGGCTCCTGAACACGGTACGTTTCCTCGCTGCCTTGCTTCTCCAACCCTGGCCTCTGCCCGCCACCCACGGTGTCTCGAGCGTGCGGCCAGCTGCCCTGCGCACCCCTCTTCCGGGGTCGTCTGCTCACTGCAGAGGCCGTGCACAAGCCAGAGAGCCGACTCGGATTCCGTGCGCCACCGAGCCGTGCGGCTCAGGCCCGACCCTGCAGGTTCCCGCCCTGCTCCTGCGGAGGCCGCCTCACCCCTTGCCAGGACCGCGTGGTGACGGGACAGTTCACCCGCGCCTCCTCCACTCCACCTCGCCTCCACCCATGGAGTCCGAGCGATGCAAGGCCCGGCCTGCGGTGCCTGTGACGTCGGCCCACTACGTGAAGCCCTTCAGTGGGTTCCTCTTCTGTCCCGTGCACGCACAGATGCCCTCACTGTGCCCGTCAACGCCCTGCGCGGACTGGCCTCTACCTGCCTCTGAGGCGGAGTCGTCCTCAGGTGCCCAGACCTGAGCCCTCTCGGTGGGACACTGTTCTCTCCCCTCTGTGCCCGTGCAAGTCCCCGTCTCCCCTGAGCCAATGCTGGGTCATGAGACCCATACTAGCACATGCACCAAAACTAATACTAGAACCTTCTGTATCTGTGGCAAACTGGCCGCGCCTCGCTGGTGCCTGTACCCTTATTCTATGCATCTGTTTGTCCTGACGCTCTCAGGAGATGAAATTTTCTGTTGGTTCATGAGATTTCCTTTTTTTTTTTTTAAAGATTTTATTAATTTATTCATGAGAGACGCACAGAGAGAGAGAGAGAGGCAGAGACACAGGCAGAGGGAAAAGCAGGCCCCATGCAGGGAGCCCAATATGGGACTCGATCCTGGGGCCTCGGGGTCACGCCCTGAGCCAAAGGCAGATGCTCAACTGCTGAGCCAGCCAGGCACCCCTTTTATTTTATTTTATTTTATTTTATTTTATTTTATTATTTTATTTTATTTTATTTTATTTTATTTTATTTTATTTTATTTTATTTTTTATTCTTTTTTATTTATTTGTGCCTCATGAGATTTTCTTTTTTTTTTTCTCATGAGATTTTCTAATTAAAACCTGATGTTCCCATTCCTCTGTAAGCTCTGTGAATGCAAAGACAGTTCAGACGCAGTGCTCAATGAATATTTTTTGGGTGGATAGATGGGCAGAAGGTTGACCCATAAAGGGATTCACAGCGACGTTGAATACAGCACACGGAGCCGACACAAACCTTAGAAATGTCTACGTTCATGCTGACACAGGTGTGATGTCCATGAGCTAGGTCCAGCGTGTGTCCAGCACATGGTGATGGTGGTCATGGACAGGGACGGAGCCACCCTGGGTGGGAGTCCTGTATGGGGTCCCGGGAGCCAGCAGGCAGGGGGCAGTGGCTTGTAAAAATGCTGAATGTCCCCCAAAGATCACATGGCAAAGCCCTAAGCCCCAGTACTTCAGAATGTGACTGTGGTCAGAGGTCGTCCTGTAATGCAGCGAGTCAGTTAAAGGAGGCCTCCCAGGTGGGCCCTAATCCAGATGGACGCGTGTCCTATTAGAAGAGAAACTTTGGAGTCACTGGGAGATGCCAGAGAAGCGTTCATGGAGAAATGGCTTTGCAGGGACCCAAGAAGTGGACGGGTTTCCGCAAGCCCAGGAGAGGGGCCCCAGGGGCAGCCACCTGGCCCGTCACCTTGACCTCTGTCCCCTGCCTCCGCGCCAGGGTGAAAACCTGGGCACGTGGGGTCAAGGAATCCTGGAGAGGAGCTTTCTCAGTAAATAGGAGAGTAATCCATATTTTCAGATTGCTGAAAGATTCCATGAAATAAGAAGTGAAAATCTTCCCTTTGGTGTAACAACGGAGGCCAGTGCTCTAGGGAGAAGCAGACGCCCCGGCAGGTCCCTGCTCTCAGGGAGTCGTGGTGGGGGCAGGACAGGGCGGCAGTGGGACGGGACCTGGCAGTGCTTTGGGGTCAGGACAGCAGGTGCACAGACCACGCCGGCAGAGGGTCAGAGACGGAGGGAGACCAGGAGCTTCCTGGAGAGGCAGAGACCCCGGCGCTGGCCCCGGCGGGGAACCAGATGGACGGAAGGAAGGGCGAGGACCCGGGGCGGCCCGTCAGCTGGGTGCTCGGAGACCGAGGGCCGTGCGAGCTGAAGCTCCGGGGTTTCCCTGTGGGTGGCTCCCGGCGACACGGCCGAGCGTGGGCAGCACGCAGGTCACAGTGGCGATGCTGCCGAACTTCTACTGGGCGCCCATCACGGACGGACAGGAGACCGAGACCTGGGACGGGACGCCCGCACGCTCCTCTCTCAGTAACCCCACGCACTCGGTATGGTTATTACTATTATTATTATTTTGCAGATGAAACCAATTAAGATTCAGAAATGTGACTTCCTCTCGCTCACCTGATCAGACGACAGCAAGGAGCGGTGGACGGGTGCTGAGCTCCCCGTCCCTGGTGCTGTTCGTGCCTACAAGGTCGGACGGCTGCGCCGATGCATAGAGGCGGGTTCTTCTAGAAGCAGGAGGTGAAAGGTCATTCTACCCTCCAGATACTGAAACTGGCCACTCGTTGCGGTTCAGGAAAGAATAACCCAAGCAGTAGCGCGGATTGCAGTAACCTGGCTGCTGTCCTGCCGGGCACCCGCGACGACTCCCCAGGCCACGCGCTCAGCTCCAGGCTTGCTCCCCGGCCGCTGCCCGCCTCACCTGGTGCAGCTGGATCACCTGCAGCGACGCTCTGGGGTCACATGTAACATTCCAGGTAAAAAAAAAAAAATTCTATGGCTAAAAACATGGAAAAAAGCCATTGGAGTTTAAAAAAAACAAAAATCCACGCCTGTTCTAGCCGTAGGAGTCTGTGGGAAGGATTTTCTGGCAGGAAGGGGGTCGTGGTGACTGGCACAAGCGTCTGGTCTGCGCCCCCCGGGCCCCTGCCTGCCCTAGAAGCCCCGGCCTGGCTCCTGGCAGGACTCCCTCCTCCTCCTCCTCCTCTGGGAGGGTGGTGGGTGCTTCTCACCTGGAGCACTCATCATAACCCCAGGGGCGTGAACCCCACAGGGCCGAGCACCACCCCTGGATTTTCTGACCCTGTGGGTCTGCGTCTCTAACAAGTGTCCCAGTCAGGGAAGCAGGGTCCGGTGGGGGATGCAGGGAATGGGGGGGCCCAGACCCCGCCCCGAGCGGCATCCCCAGAGGAGGGCAGCGTGGGCAGCCTCTGCTACGGAGGCTGTAGGCAGGCGTCTGGGCAGGGGAGCCATGGGGCACCTGGACATGCACCCCCGGGGCTGGCCCTCGGGGCTCTTCTGTTCCCGGGGGTCCCAGGGGGCCCCACGCAGCCTGGGATCTCACCGTCTCCTGTTCTCTGTAACCTCCACTCCATGGAACAAAATATGAACACGGGGAACCGTTAAGGCAGGTGGCTGGGGCGCGGGCTGCGGGGTTTGGTTTTCCTCGGGGCCCGGAACCGGGTTGCAGCCACGGCTGGGCTCCCCGCCCCGTGTCCCCCGTTGTCCGTCACCTCGGTCAGCAAACGCCTGCCCAGACGCCGGAGGGTCAGGGAAACTCCCTCTCCCCAGCCCCGTGTGCATCTCTGCACCCAACAAGGGACACAATAGGATGGGAAAGAATAGGAGTGACTGGGATCCTCCCGAGAGGGAGCCAGCCCTGGGGAGGGGGGGTCCTCTTCGTCTGGCGGGAGGTCCCAAAGCCTCCTGTCTTCCACCTGGGCGTGGGGGCGATGGGGACCCTGAGCTCCAGGGTGGGAGGGCCCCCCACAGAGGCTGCCCTGGGAGGTGAGCACCCCGTGGCCCGTTTCCTGAGCCGCGCCTGCTGCCCCCCCCGCAGCCCCAGCAGCGTCTGCCTGAGGCCAACCAGGGCTCCGGCCCGACCGCGCTCCCCCTCTGTCTCCTGTGACCCACGCCTGCCCCACCCGGGCACTGAGGCCACGCCGCCCGTGCGGGGGTTGCCCGCAGGAGCCCCGTCGTGCACCTTCTGTGGCGAATGTCCCCCAAGACGATTTACGGAGCCTCTTTTCCCAGAACGAGCGGGCAGGCGGGCGGGCGGGGGGGGGGGGGATGCTGAGGGAATTTCTCAGCGATGCAGAACAGCAATAAAAATAAAGAAGCCGGGTTGGAAGGGGAGCAGGAGAAGCGGAGCGCGGGATCGGGTGGCGCGGGGCACAGGCAGCCAGACCACAGGCGCGGCCCAGGTTCAAGCCCGCGGGGCCGCCGTTGGCGGGAGGGGCTCTCGGCGTCGCAGCCCCGGGTCCAGAGCTGCTCCAGCGCGGGGCACCCCTTCTCGCCTTGATTCACCCCCTCGGGGGGAGGCCCCCACCCTTCCCCCGGGCGCCCTGCCCCTGCACTCAGGCAGCGTGGCTCCCCCTCCCCTGGCCCGACCTGCGCGCCCCCCTGGGAACGCTGACCTCAGGACTGCCGACCGCCCCGCCGCAGGAGCCAGTGCTGTGACCCCCGAGCAGCAGCGAGGCCCCGGCCCAGGCGGCTGCAGCCAGAGCCAGCGGGAGGCCGACCGCCGGGCCACAGGACGCTGGGCCCAGAAGGGTTCCCTCCGCAGCCATGGTCGCCCGCCGAAGGGTTCCCATCCGTGTTCCAAACACCCCTGCTGGCATTTCGAGGCCACTTCGTATTGACGTCATGGAATCCGTGGCTTGTGGAGTCGGGGGCACGGACAGCGGGAGGAAGGTGGTTCTGACCTGGGCGCGGGGGCACGGCCACCACGGCTCTGCCGGCTGGGCCTGGGCACGCGGGGAGCCTGCACCTCTGTCCGCAGACCCCGTGGCTCTGCGCCCCGCTGAGGGCGTGTGGATGGGTGGGGGCGCAGCGTGAGGGCGTGCAGGCGGGTGGGCGTGCGGCTCAGCCCGCGGGCCACGGAGGCGGTGCCTGCATCTCTCTCGAGGCAGACTTTTCTTTTCTTTTCTTTTTTTTTTTTTTAATAAATTAATTTTTTATTGGTGTTCAATTTACCAACATACAGAATAACACCCAGTGCTCATCCCGTCAAGTGCCCCCCTCAGTGCCCATCACCCATTCACTCCCACCCCCCGCCCTCCTCCCCTTCCACCACCCCTAGTTCGTTTCCCAGAGTTAGGAGTCTTTATGGTCTGTCTCCCTTTCTGACATTTCCCACATATTTCCTCTCCCTTCCCTTATATTCCCTTTCACTATTATTTATATTCCCCAAATGAATGAGAACATATAATGTTTGTCCTTCTCCGATTGACTTACTTCACTCAGCATCATACCCTCCAGTATTTTTCATCCCCAGGTCAGTTGTGGAGCTCAGACTCCGTCCACGGGGCCCAGCTGGCACGAGGGACGAGAGCAGCCAGGGCCTGACCGATGCCCGCTGGGTCGGATCCAGGAGCCCCCAAGGCCCGCCGTCTCCTTGTCAATAGTCTCCCTCACAGGATCCCCACAGCCTCTCGGGACAGTCCCCAGCTTCCTTGGGGTCTAATCCCGTCTTCTCGCTGCTGACCTTCCGGGACCCACACGGACGGGGGACCGGGGTCCAGGCGGCGCTGACACATGGCCCCCAGGGCGGTGCAGGCGGGCACACTCATGAGCCTGCTCCCCTCGCTCCACCCCTGCCCCATGGGCCCCAGCACCTATGTCCTTCTGAGGCTTCTGGCCTTCCTGCTAAAACCCGAGTACTTATAAGGTCTGCAAGAGCCTGTCACCCCAGGACCGAGCCCACCACCTTGAACAAGCATCGCGGGTGGAATCGGCGACGGCAGGGGCGCCTGGCTCCACGGGGTCGTCGACTCCTCGCTGTGACTGTTGGCCCGCCCCTGACTCTGGACCCACGCTCTCTGACTGGAGTGCTGGCCTTGGGAGACGCCCGACGGTACCGTGGAGTCCTCTGTGACAGTGAGTAGAGCGCAGATTCGCACTCACGCCCCAGCCTGAGCAGAGCCCGCGGGGAGAGCGGGACCGCCCAAGGCCAAGCCCGCGCACCTGCAGAATCCCAGCGTCGTTGCGTCCTGCCGAGGGGTGACCGGCGGGCGCGTGTCCTGAACCTGTTCCCTCACCTGAAAATGGGAGGCACCCGCCCCGCTCACGGCTTGCTTTGAGAGATCCTAATAGTCAGCGCGGGCTGGTTTCTGGGGCCGCTGCAGGGTTACGGTGTGCGGGCGCTGCGCCTCGTCTTCCAGCCCCGGGAACGGATGTGGGTGCAAAGATCCGCGGGGAAAGCTCTGGGCTGTTCTCAGGAGGCAGGAGGTGTGTGTGTAGGACGGGGGTGGGGGTGTGCCGCGGGGGAACAGCCCTCGGGGTCGGGGGTGTGGGCCTCGCATCAGCTCCGTTCTTTGCTGGCGTGGTGGGGGGAGGACTGGCTGCCCTGGTGCACGACTCAGGCTCCGCTCCGACGTCCAAGGGCCCAAGGCCCCTGTGCGCTCCTGAGCCCGGCTCGGGCTGAACGGCAGGGACGTGATGGGCCCAGGACCAGCGTGGGCCTGCCGACCCGAGGCTCCCGGCTCCGGGGGGACGCGGCGCGGGCTTCTCGCGGTGGTGGCGCTTCCTTGGAGTATAAACCAAATGACGCGGACTTCTGGAGGCGGCTCTGTCTGTAGGAATCCTGCAGGGCAGGCAGGTAGCAAGAAATAAAGGCCCACGGAGGGGCTTTTGCATCAGACGAACCTGCCTCACCTTGGGCCCGTAAATGTCTCTGCGCCTTGGTTCCTGCCTCCACAAGATTGAATTTTAAAAATTGACCTCACTGGCCTGTTTTGTGCATTAGAGATGATGTCTGCATGGGACCTGGCTCCTGGAAGCACTAAGAAAAAAAATTACCTATTATTATTGTAACCTGAATAAACTGGAGTCTCTGCTCCAGCCTTGGGACTTGTCAGGAGCCGAGGCACCTGAGCAAGTCTGAGACTACCTGCTCTCTGGAGGGAGCGGTGGCGTGGGGCGGGTCAGCCCATGGGGCTCGGGGTGGCATCCCTGCCCCCTTCACCCCTGCTGTCCTCACAGCAGCTGCTCCCGCCGCTCATAAAATGCTCCCTGTCCTCATCCCACGTCCCTTTTGTGTCCGTCCTTGCAAAGCAGGGCAGGGGCCCCCTCTGTCATTCTCTGCATCCCTCCCCTGTCTGCACAGCAAGGTTCTGACCCCATGTCCTCAGGTCCCTGAGAACTGGGAGGGGAGGGCTCCCTGGCAATGCCTGCATGTGTATGTGTGCACCTGCACACGTGTGCATTGTACGTGTGCCCATGCACACACTATATCTACATGTGCATGCATGTGCATGCGTGTACTCACACATGCACCTGCATGTGCACACACTCACATGAGCAGGCACATATGTGCACACGCAGGTCCCCCTGTCCCATTATCTTTGTAGTTTTCACCTACTCTCTTGACTCTATTCTTGTCATCAGAATCCTGTGCCTCCGTCCCTCACTCAAATATCACTCCCTCTGCCGCCGTGGGGCAGCGTCCTCCCGGCACCGACGCCCTCCCGTTGTCCCCACCCGGGCCCGTGGCTCCCGCAGACACAGCGCTCACAGCAGTGGGTGCCCCTGTCTATCCGTCTGTCTGACTCCACGAATACGGGATGCGTTTCCGAGGCGGGGCCCCGGTCTGAGCCAGTCCTGCATCTGTAGCAGCTACTGCAATAACTGGGGCATCGTGGACTCCCGTGTAATGAATAAAATAACGAATAAATGAAGTTAATAAAATTAGTATATAAATAATAGATGGGGGAAGAACATTACTGATAAAGCACTAACTCAAGTGTATGTACGTAATTAACTCAAAGAAATAATTACTATATGTTAGCACAGGATCTCCCGTAAGCCGCAGAGCGACGTGGCTCAATGTCAGATCGGGGTACTTAAGAATTCCTGTCGTATACGTGCCACAGAGAGTGTGGGCTAGACTTGGCCCGGGATCACTGTCATCAGCTTTGGGACGTCATTGACAGAGGATAAAAGGGCGAACAGTGAGTGCGCAGCTGGATGGACTTCTGCAGATTTGGTACCCGTGGAGCCGTGAAGCCACCACCGGATGGCATGGCCAACACACTCGCCCCCCACCCTCACCCCACACCCCACATCCGTGAAGACATTGCCTCATGCTTCTTCCTGAAAGATTCCACACCAGAGTAACGTTTCTGGGATCATGGGCTGTGGCTGCGAAGGGAAGCTCCAGCACGGGTGGCAGCAGCATGTGGTGGACCCGTCGGTGCTCCACGCTCGTCCCTGTGCCCTGAGGACCACGCTAGCTCCCCGATGTGGGTTCAGTCCTGTCCCCACAAAGGTACCCTGAAGTCCCAATCTCCAGTACTGGTGAGTGACCTTGTTTGAAGATAGGGCCTTTGCAGATGTGGTCAAGTTAAGATGGGGTCCTTAGGGCGGCCCTAATTTGGCTGGTGTCTTCACACACAAGGAGAAGACCATGTGGAGACGGGGCAAGGTCAGAGCGAAGCATCCACAAGCCCTGGAATGCTACCAGTCACCCCTGTCACCAGAAGGGTGGAGGGAGGCAGGGACCAGGGTCTCTCTGGGAGCCCTCGGAAGGGATCAGCCCTGCAGACACCTCAATTCAGGGCTTCTGGCCTCCAGAACTGCGGGACAACACACCTTTGTTGGCAGCCCTAGGAAGCGCACGTACGTCCACCATCCACATCTAGGGCAGCTAACGTCTCTGCTTGAGAAATGTCTCACTAGCCCCTCCTTTGCTCAGACCCATGAAGAACTGATAATTGTGGACACGACTGTGGATGAATGAGGATACAATAAATGAAGCTCCCAACACTTGTGGGTAAGAGACCAAGGTCACCCTGATGTTGCGTCTCCAGGACCCCAGCGTTCCTGAAGAGCCTACCAGTTTGGATGCAGGTGTGATACCTACGTGGATGATGCTACATCATATCAAGTGTTTACTCGTAACAAAAACAATAAAATCACATCCTTTTTCTATTTCTTGGGACTCTGAAAAAAAAAAAAGGAGAGGGATGTGAAATTCACATCCCAGGGTCACCTTCTTCGGCCCCTGAGCACCTGTGGCTAAGAGCATATAGTCCAGTTGTCCATATATCAGTGGGTCACGTCCACTCATCCTTCTCCTCCGCATTAAGCAGACTTGCTTCTCATTTTGAAGGCAGGTAGCCACGTTTTAATCCCTTTGCGTGATCTAGTGACATCACTCATTCTCTCCATAGGACACATTCTCTAGGGCTCTTTGCCTTAAGCATGAATATGATTAATCCCTTAATTGATTTAGGAAATATGTACTGAGCATCTATCAAGACCCTGGGATACTATTCAGTGACGGAGAGAATATTAGGAAGCATCTCTGACCTGTGTTCACGTATTGCAGTTGGAATGGGGCCAGCTAGAAAGCACATATGCAGAGAAGTTTTAAACAACTATTCTAGAATTTTCTGTGAATTTCAGAAGTTCATCCTTGAAATCTCTTCAGGTCTTACCGGTACTATTCAACTCATGCCACGGTCTCTTCCCCGAAAAGAAATTTCCACTGGAAATTCCCATTACCTACTGGAAAGGGCATTTTGTAGGGTTGGAATCACTATGAGCTGAAGGACACAATTCAGGGGGTTGCATTGGGATTTCCTTGTCACCAGGATGTGATTATAAACTCCAGGCAGATTTTCATACTTCGAAGGCTGTATGTGGCTCTGGGACCATGAAAATGTTGAAGCACACGGAGACACCGAGAGCTTGTCAGTCAAGGACAAACATTTATAGAAAAGAATTTGCACAACCGGCAAACAACTCTTGTTCTTAGCTCAACGGTCAAGAAGATCCATAGCTGGGCCTGCGCCTCGCGGTCACGGTTCACAGCGGGGACCGCTCTCCGCCGTCGTCGGCAGCATTTTTCTAGTCAGCCCTCCGTCCCTCCTCGAGGATGCAGTGCCCGCTATCTCCAGCAGAAGACATTCTGAGAAGCAGAACTTCCCAAACCTTTTCTCACACGGATCAAAGGCTCAGCTGTGCAGTTAAATTGAAAGATGTCGGGAGGGCTACCCCATGGCATGGCTGCGGAGGAACTCAAACGACTCCTAATCCACCTGATTGCAAATGATCTTATGGGGAACTGAAGTCATTTTGGAAGAGAAGCATGCCACGCTGCTCACGGTACACTCAGGCGTGCTAGACGTTCTTGCTCTGAAAACACTAAATGGAAGTTACATCTGCCTTTCTGGCACGTTTTCTCATTTTTAAAAGGCTGCCCTGATGAGGTTTCTCGGTTTCAGCAACAAGGATACGTCCTTTTCTGCGGGTAACCCAGAAAGCCTTTGGAAATTATAGGACATTTCCAAGGGAAGCAGGCGACATGGTTAAGCTTTTGCTCTGTGGTCCTCCCTGCTTGGAATGGTGTCCGTCTCCTCGCGTTCTCACCAACACCGGGTGATGGATGTCACGGACCCTCCTGGCCGTCACGCCCTGATTCCTCTAACGCTCTCTTTCCAGCCTATATTTTCTTCCATCCCAGCAGCTGCTTATGCATATCTGTTTAGACATCCATAGTTTTTCTTTGGTGCTCTAATCGCCTTTACGTGCATCTTAGGGCACTAGTGGCTCTGGCACCCGTGCTGCTATCTGACACACAAGAGGAGCACGTACGTATCTCCTTGCAAATGAATGAGTGCACGAACGGACTGTCCAGATTCCCAGAACTGCCTTGCTAATGACCGTAGCAACAGCTGACCCTGTATGAAGTTTCAGAAACCTCACAGGCGAATCCATCATGACCACCTACTACGTGCCGGGCATGTCACTGACACGTCAAAGAGCATGTCTCAACTGTCCTGTGTCTGAGTTTAAGACACAGGTGGGAAGAAATGGTACTTCTCCTTGCACCACCCCCTTCCATCATTTTCACATAAATTAATCTCCAGTTTTAATTATTTTGGGGTACAGTCTATACTGTCTCAAGGATGCCTACCTAGAATTAGGTGGGGACTCATAGGACAGACGGGATTATTTGCTCTTCCTCTGCTCTCACTGCCTCTTCAACAGGCTTGTCCCCAAGGGTGAGACACCATGGAGCTGGGTCGAGGGACTCCCTGCCCGTGCACCTGTGCTTCTGTGACATCCAGGTCCAGGAAGCAGCGGGACCACTGCCAGCTCCGTGCTGGCCAGCTTCTCGGGCATCCGTTGGGGTGGCTTGACAAGAGCGGGTCCATAAGAAGTGGCGTTTTCAGTCACCCGGCAGCGGGATTTCTGCAGGCAGGACTACCTAAGCACCAATGAGAACAACAGAAGGAAATAAGAAAGTGTTTCTTTTCTCGTTCCCAGGAACTGGTGAAAGGGAGGCTATCCTTGTAGCGCTTGACTTACCAGCAAATGTGGAGAAAGCTGCTCCCCAAAGAATCCTCTTCTATAGTTAAAGATGATCTTTGCCAAGTGGGAAGCCTGCTGTGCCGAGGAGCAGGTCCTTGGTCCCAGGGGGTTCTATGTTCTAGTGATGGAGAGTAGAATTGGCTCAGGGCACCCGTCAGTAATAAAGTGTTACCATGTGTAGACCAGTCGGGCCCTTGTCTGCTTCCACGGCCACCGCAACATGCCAAACAAATCCTACCTTCTAGAAATTTCGAATCAGTATACTTTCACAGTCTCTGGGCCAGATCAGGCCAGAATTGCTATTTCATTAACTTTCTGTCTTTCAGGGTAATAACAATGACTGGAATGTGGAGGAAGATACTGGTTTTTAAAGTTTCAGGAAATTATGAAGGAAATTGTGTAGATAAAAACTTCAGGACTGTGACGCCTGATGTAAACTCATCAATCATCTTTCCTGGGCGTAGTTTCTCACATTCAAAAGCAAAAGAAACTCAAAAAAAAAAAAAAAAAGAAAGAAAAAAAGAACAAAAGAGAGATATTTCATCTCATGTATTTAGTAAGTGCAGGGAGATACTCCATCACATGCTAATCTTCCTTGAGATGACTATAAAGCTGAATGTTTTTTAAACAATGGGAATTAGGAGGCTTCTAAGCCTAGCAAGAATTTAGAAATGATTGGATTTGTTGCTGACATTAACTAATTATATTGACTCATCAAAATCATTGTAGGAAGTTTCCCAGAGTGCTGAAATCAATCTATCAACGCACCCGGAGTCCGCTGCTGTGGGTGCTGAAGTCACGGAGCCTCCCTTCTCAGCAGGGTCACATCCACAAAGAGACAGGCATGAACCTTCGATGACAACTCGATAAGTTACCAAGCTTTTAGGATGGATCATTCTAAATTATGGCACCACATTGTCAGTTGTAAATTATGCACCTATCAAAAAAAAATCAAACCACACAAAGATTTTCTTCCCCTAAAAGCTGCCTTTTATTGATTTATTCAAGAAATGCTCTGGAGTGGCCACCAGGTTCTGAGCCCTGTGCCAGGTAGATGACAATAAGAGTAGCAGCCGTGGATCTGTGATGGGTTTGGGAAGGGCGTCAGTACCAGGGTCCTTGGGTGTCACGAGTGGGGTAGGGATGGCACCTTCCGCAGCAGGGAATGGCCTGACCCAAGCTCTGCAGCTGATCAGGTCCCTGTGGGGGAGGGGGCAGGGTGAGGCCCCATGGCATTTCCAGGAACAAACCCACAGGGTGGCTCAGTGGGAAGGGGAGGGTGCAGAGAGGAGGCCGAGCCAGGGACGGGCACACCAGGGTGCACACAAGCATGGCCCTCCAGAGAGGGGGAGCACGCCGCCTGGGGAAACGTGCCCATGAGGAGCCACACACAGGGAGACCAATCTGGGTCCGGATCACCAGTGACTGAAATTTTCAGCTCAAAAAGTTTAAGACCTTTTTAAGGGGAGAAAGAAGGTGATGGGAAGAGTTGAAAAAGACCAGAATGTCTGGAATTCAGTGTTAGGTTATATAATGATAGAGAGTGAGAGCAACTGTGGCGTGAGAAAAATATGCAGAAATACACACATTACTATACAGTTGTGTCTCTCTGTGTGTGTGTGTGTATATATCTTTAAAATACTTATATTTTAAATATTTTATCTATCTATTTATTTATTTATTTAAGAGAAAGTGCATGAGCAGGGGGAGGGGCAGAGGGAGAGAATGCTGAGCAGGGAGCCCGATGTGGGGCACAGTCCCAGGACCCTGAGATCATGACATGAGCCTAAGGCAGCAGCTTCACCGACTGGGCCACCCGGGTGCCCCTTAAATACGGTATAGTCATGGACAAACCCAGTAATTATTTCTATAGACACATCTATTGTTGATGTGTAAATACAGGATATTTATGCACAGGTATGTAAATACAGATATACATAATGCATTGCAACTCCTCTGATCTTTCTTAGTATCGTAGGATGATTAAGACAGTGTCTGTGCTTAAATCATGCTGTTTCTGACGACTTTTTTCTTTCTGACCATCCATCCTATAAGAAATCACTCCAGTCTTGGTAACTCGTTGTTTACGAGGTGCACGCTATGTGCTGGATGCTGCGATGAGGACTTTGGGTTGGTTTTCTTAGCTAACCCGCATGGGGAATGCTGGAAATAAATTGTCCTCACCTCATAGGTGAGGTCCTTGAGGTTTGTCTGAGATGACACAGTTTTTCAAGTGACATAAAAGTGGAAAGCACTGCAGGTAGGGGACGGGTCCACTTGGACTCAAGCTAGTGGGGACTTAGGATCATAAAGTCTTTTGCTTTCCTATTTAGGACAAATCTCACAGATTGTTTCTCCAGGTCCCTCCATGCCCAAGGAAAGTTAGGACTGAGAGGCAAGCTACCTGCCCAGGTTGTTCGTATTGTCAGGTGGGACCTGGAGCCACACACCGGGCATCTGCCTTCCTGACCTGCAGCCTCATTACTATCGTCTTCAATACAGACAATAATTAAGCCTGAACACACTAGCTCACAAACACTGCAAAAATGAATGTTTTGACCAAACTAAGGAAGAAGCAAATTCAAATGTGGCTTTATGCAAATAAGATCCCCTTAGAAGTTATTTGTGATTCACACCTTTGCAAATGTCGGCTAGCCCTTCACTTGGGGATCAATGGGTAGTGCCTATGGTTCTTAGACTTTAAAGTCCTTTGCTTTTTCCTTGTCATAAAATAATTTATGATTTATTAGTAAAGTATCAAAAACTCTGAAGCAGAGCTGTGAGCTTTGGATGCATAGGACTTCCAGGTGCAAGCCATCTGCAATCACGTGGGAAATCATAGCTGTGCGTGTCTGCACACTCGAGTTCCTTGTTGACAAGCGCTGTTTTTCTGGGGAGCTAATTCATAGTTCTCAGCAACTTTTAAGGAAATGCACCCCAGATTTCAGGCAACACTGAACTATGGGAGCTTTCAGGCCAATAAAGAGTTACTGATGGAATAATACCATTTTCCGTATTGATGATCTTGACAAACACATAGATTTTGAATTAGACTACAGGGAAATGTAGAGGTAAATGTGCAAATGGTCTTCTTGGCCACTTTCCATATTTACAAGCAGCCCAAGAGTTTCCAGGCTGAGGAGAGTAATAGCCCAGGCCACCCACCCATGGTCTCTCCCCACACGTACCTGTTCTGTTGTCTATGTGCTTCCCATACTGTTAGGGCAACTTCACATGCGTCCATGAGCACTTCCTCTCAAGGATGCTCCTTCCACTTTGGAAGGCTTTGATTACTAGATTGTTCCTTTCCACAAGTGCACACTGCTACCCTGTGATGGTTAATTTTTATGTGTCAATCTGACTGGGCTAAGGGATACACAGAGAGCTGGAACAACAGTATTTCTGGGTGTATCTGCGAGGTTGTTTCCATAAGAGATTAAAATGTGAATCTAGACTAGGAAAGAAGATCACTCTTACCAATGTGGGTAGGCACCAACCAACGAATCTACCAATATCCTGCGTATAACAAAAAGGGACTGAAATAACGAATTTGGTCTTTTGCTTGAGGTGAGATGTCCATCTTCTCCTGGGCTGGGATGTCAACTCTGCTGTGTCTCAGGCCTTCACACTTGGTTTGGGACTTTCCTTACTGGCTTCCCTGGATCTGAGACCTTTGGTTTGTACTGGAACCACATTACCCAGATCCTAGGACTACTCAGCTTCCATAACCAAGTGTGCCAATTCCTATAATAAATGTATTATCTATCTATCTATCTATCTATCTATCTATCTATCTATCTATCCTTCCATCCATCTACCTTTTCATTCATCCATCCACCCACCCACCCACCCTGTTGGCAGTGTTTCTCTGCAGAACCCTGGCTAATATACACCTGATTTGCCTTGGTCCCTACTCCAGGATTCGATAGATTTGTCTAACGACGTAACTTCCTCATGACAACCACTATTGTCCCTGTGTCTATGTTCCTCCAAGCTCCTGTCCTCAGCTTCTTCCCCTCATCCTCAAACCCCATGTTCTCTGGTCTCTGGTATCTAATCCGATAGAGATGGATACCAGAGATGAGCTCTGACCACCTCAAAGTAACTAGAGGGACATCCCTTCTCCTTCTCCTATCACCACACTTTCCTTTAAAAAAAATCTTAAAAAGCAATAACTTCTTTGGCACTTATATCACACTGAAGGCTCATAAGAAAATAAAAAATCATTTTTTTTCACATTCTATCTTTAAACCATGGCTTTCCCTCTATGCCTCAATGTCCAGTTATTTTTATGAACAAAATATAACATTTTCTATTTGTCCATAATAGATTCTATTATTTAAGACTCACACCCTCTTGTGACAAGCCCCCACGGATGTCTATGGAAAACATTATAGAAAATAGTTTACAACAGAATGGTGTGACCTGGTGGTGCCTTACTGTTGCCACAAGTTGGACTACTTTTTATTTCCTACGTCTATATATAATGAAATATTTGTTTTATTTTTCCAATGACCTTCGCTATCATTTGACACATCATGGTTGGCTGTGGTATAGGATATATTTAAGTGTGAAATTGGGAAAATTGTAGAAGAGAGAAACAATGTTCCTCACTCATTTCAAGTTAGCACAGTTCCATTCACATTCTTCTAAGAACGCGTATTCCTAGCTTTCTCTGGGTGCCCCACTTGCCACCTCCTGCCTCCATTATTGTCTTTCTCCTCTGCCCCCTTCAGCTGCCAGCGTGCTGGGATCGCAGACAGAGCACAGCAGGTGGATTTGCCCTGGTCACTGGGCCACACCCGGAGCCATCCTGCCTAGGACGAATGGTGGACCTGGCTCACTGTTTAATGTTCTTGGTAAATAATATTTTTATAGAGTACGAGGTGGCACAGTGACTTAATAAATATCATGAGCCAGGATAGCAGAAAAGCATCACACTACTTAAATATTCTCATTATATAACAGGCACATAAGGTTTTATAGTAACTTGGAAATGGTGGTCTTTATTTAAATTCAGTATCTTGCGTATACTATAGTCATGGTCCCATAACACATTCCAAAGCCCCAAATGTAAGTTGCATTCAACCATTTTCTAAGAAAAGTACAAATTAATATTTCCTTTTAAGTAAAATGTTATTCTCATGTGTTTCTCTTCACATCACTTTGTCACAAAAAGACCAAAAGGCCATTTAGAAAGAGAAGAAGAGAAATGACTGTAGAATCATTTGCTACTTTCTTCACAAAAAATCATAATAGTTTCCACATGCAGATAAATCCGTTAAACAATCATTTTTATGGCCATCAAACGTAATTTACAAATGCACAAATTGATAACATGCCTTGCTCAGTCACACCACATATCATTTATTTCACCTATAAAATCTTACTGCATTTCTAATTAACCAGACTCATAAAAGGTTATCAATAGGAAAGCCACGGCCTCACACTTGTGTGATAAATGCTCATCTTCTATGTCTCCTTGCGGCTACCCCTTCTGTCTGTGTGCTCGCACACACAGGCAGTCCTGGCCCCCTCTGTGTGTTCGTGTGGGTCTGTGTGTTCTCGTTTTTCGAGTAGAGAAAGGATGCTAAAAGGAGACATAGCTAAGAAAATAAGTGCATTCTTTGCACCACATACGTCGGAACAGTCTTTACCCAGCATCTAGTCACTACATGTCGTGTGCTAAAACTATCCTACTCTGCAGACCCCATGATGATGTCTTCAAAAATTCCAAATATTTCACAGATCAGGCACCAGAATTAAAAAGTCAGGCTAGCAAAATGACTAGTTAAAAGGTCACATGTGCTCAGATTGATCAAATTCTTAAATTTCAACAGCAGGATCAGAGAATTAAATTCATGGAAGCATCAAAACTCCTCGATATAAACACAAATATAAGATGTCTGTACTGAAAACTATTCATCATTATTGGGAATAGTTGGAGAAACCAAATAGATGGAGAAATATACCATACCCGAGGCTTGGAAAAATCAGCATTAACATTAATTTCAACCTGTCTCACACTGATCTGTTGAGGGAAAGTTTTAGTAGAGTTGTTTTTCTTTTGAGTATTAAAAAATTGTTTCTAAAATTCACATGGAAATACAAGTGGCCAGGGCAATCTTGAGAGAGCAGACACTGCGGAATGTGAGCTACCAGATAGAAAGATCTATTATAGAGCTGTAGTAATTAAGGCAGAGTGGTGGGATAGAGAAAAACAAACAAACAGGGCAGCCGGGTGGCTCAGCGGTTTAGCGCCGCCTTCAGCCCAGGGCCTGATCCTGGAGACCCGGGATCGAGTCCCGCGTCGGGCTCCCGGCATGGAGCCTGCTTCTCCCTCTGCCTGTGTCTCTGCCTCTCTCTCTCTCTCTCTGTGTGTCTCTCATGAATAAATAAAATCTTAAAACAAACAAACAACAGAACAAAATAGAGTACAGAGTCAGACCCACACATAAGAGTAACCTGATTTATTAAAAATATATATTAGTATAACGTAGTGAGCCAATGAGACTCTTTTGGATTAATGGTGCTAGATCAATTGGTTATATATATTGAAAAATTAATTTTAACTCCTACATTACCAATTCACAGAAATAAATTCTTACGTACTGCAGATCTAAAAGTAAAATATTAAAAACAAATTTTAGATGTAACTAAATTACATGACTAAGCATAGGCAAAGATCTCTTAAAAAGAACAGAAACTTGTAAACAAAATAGTGATATATTTGACCATAACAAGATTGAATACTTCTGTTTATCAGCATCATACCGTTAAAAGTGTGAAAAAGACAAACGTACAGAGAATAGACACATCTATCGAACAAAGGGCTCACGCCGAGAATATGTAATGAACTTGAGCAAATCAATAATAACAAAAAAGCCAATCGAAAAATTGGCAAGCCACTTAAATAGGCACTTCATAAAAACATATCAAAATAACCAATGAATATATAAAAAGATGCTCCACTTCATTCATCATCAGGAACATGCAAATTAACTTTACAATTGAGAACGGTCAGAAGAGCTGAGACGAAGGAAGACTGTCTACGCCAAGTTGGATCGAAGACTGGCACACCAGGACCCCATACGTGTCTGGCACAAGTACAAGTCGGCACAACTTTGGAAAACAACTGGACAGTTGTACTGAGACGCTGTTCGTAGCGCGGTTCACAATGCTAAACCCTGGAACCCCAGCACCCGTGCGATGGGTCCGTCAATGGCCATGTCACGCTTGGGCCTCGATGGCGAGGACGCGCGGACCAGAGCTGCGTGCGTCCTTCCAGCCCCACGTCGAGCCAGACGAGCCGGGCCCGTGAGCCTGCAGGCCGCATGAAGCCTCCTTCACAGATAAATTCCAGACACTGGAGACACGAGTGTACGCTGTGTGGGTCAGGACAGTGGTCACCTTGGCCGTCAGGGGACACAGGATGGTGTCTGGGAAGCTGGTTACACCCCGATTCTTGGTGATGGCTTCATAAATACAGGTGTGCTCTGCCTGTGAAAACTCACCGCACCAATTGCTGTAGGACCATGATTTTATACTTTTACTAATGGATGTTATACTTCAATAAAAAAAAATCCCCCAAATCATGTCTCTTCATATAAAACAATGTGACTTGATGAAATTGATGATTCTCCCAAACCTTTAATTTCAAACACTGATTTTTGCGCCTGAGTGGAGTCAAGCATTCTTGACTTTGCTCGGTAACCTTGCTCCCGTTAGCCAGTCTGGCTCAGCAGTATTAATTCAGATTCCTAGAGAGTCTTCCTTATAAAATTCACACAAACTCCTTTTTTATTTTTTTTATACTCGACGTTCAAGGTCTCAATAAATTCTAGCATGCCTTATCCTGGGATGAGAGGTGTTTTCCTGTAAAATCTTTGATCAAGATCATCTCTCAGAGTGGAATGCATATCCTGGGCCATATTTATGTACGTTTGCTTATGCTGGGGCTTTTCAGGCCGTCTCTATGAATACCGATTAAAGAAGAAGTTTATCGATGTCATTTTGGAAAGTGTAGCTAATAAAAATGTGAGGCAATGTGAAGATTTTCTAGTAAAACTTTCTCCTGCCCGCAGCTGAGGATGTAGTTTTGAATGGCTGGCCAGATGCCAAAGGTGCTATTTCTACCTTTTCCGCTTCCCGGGGTCTCAGGAGGGCACAGGGAGGAGGCGCCAGTGCCTCCCAGCCCCGGTTGCCAGGGGTGTCCTCCGCAGGGAAGGTGGCCCTGGGGGCAGGCGGCTGCGAGGTCCCTGCGGCCCCGGGGCGCTGCCTCTGCTCCAGGCACCAGGTGCATGTTCCATTGGGCCACAAGGTCGGCGGAGGGCGGCCCCGTCCTCCTGCCCTTTGGCCACATTCCTCCAAAGTCTTTCTTCCTCAATCTCTCTGTTTCTCCCTCTAAACCAGTGATTCCAAGACTTTGGGAAGAATGTAAATCCCTTGATCCTAAATTTTTAAAGGATTAGGTGGGCGTGGGCTTGCCGGAGCCTTATTATCTGTGAATATCAGTGTCAGGGAAGTGGCAGGGAGCGACTCGAGGCAGGCCGTTGCCCCAGACCCCACGTGAGGCATCCCTCGGCCCCTTCTTCTATTTTGTCCTCGTCCCTGCAGTCCAGGGGACCCCCCCGCCCCGCCGCACGGACACAGGTGCACACCCTCACGTGCACGTGCTCACACGCAGACACGCTCACACGCCCACACTCAGCCCCCCTCCCCGCAAGTCACTTTGTAAGTATTTCTGTCCTATTCTTTCGAGGTTTCCCATACTTACAGTTGGCATTTCTCACAGTCCGGTTTGCTCTTAGGTCTTCCATCCGGAATTTCCAAAAGGTCTTGATACTGGGCTGGGCCGCGAGCACGCGAGCCCCCCGGGAAAGGTAACCGCAGCCCGCCAGGCGGCACCGGGCAGAGCCACCTGCAGCCTCCGCTTCTCGGCATGTGTGTCGGCCTAAGGCCGCGGAATTGTGTGAACTTGAAGCCGTACTGGGGTTTGAGGATTGTCCTTGAGTGTGTTCTGCAATAAATTATTTAAGTGAGACGTGGAGGAACTAATTAGTTAATAACCGTAATTGGGATTAAAGAGCAAATGTGATTTTTAAAAGATGCCGAAAAGGATAAATATTCAGTTGTCTCATTTCGCTGTTAAGAAGAAGCAAGCCTCCTTAGACGACTTCACACAGTGGAAAGCATAGGTGGGTCAAATGCTACCCTGGCTGTGAGGTGACAAGCCACTGTCAAACCCCCAGGACGGCAGGCCCTCCGTCGCGCACCGCCCGAGGACATGGACTGTTAGGATTTACGTTTTGTGTTGCTCAGGAAACGTACATGGTGCAGAACGATAGATTAAGTCGCGCTGAGCGAAGAGCACGATTCCAGCCCCCAGGAGGAGGCTTCATGTCAGATGCTAAGTGACCCACTCCCGGGCAGAGTGGCTGCGGGGCACCCTGCGTGCCCTCAATTGGGGAGGGGCTCAAGCTTTATTAGCAGGAGAAGAGAAGCCAGCCTGGGCGTGAGGCTGTGCGGGCGGGTGGGGCGGAGGGAAGAAAGCCCAGCTCGGCCTCAGCAGAGCAACTGGGAGCAGCAGGTGGAAGCCCCAGAGGCCCGAGGTGCTCCGGCCCCAGTAGGTCAGCCCCTTCCTGTCCAGCACTGGAGGGAGTTTCGGAATCTAGGTGACGTTTGGTGGCGGGAGGTCTGGAGCCCTCGACCGAGGAAGAATTCTTGAGCCGTCTTTGGTGCAAAAATGGTGGTTTTATTGAAGCCCCGGGACAGGGCCCATGGGTGGGAAGAGCGGCTGCCCGGGGCCTGGGAGGGGCCGCTGGCCCTAGCCCTGGAGTTGGGAGGCCTTTGAGGATAGCGCGCTCTCTAAGGACCTTCCAGGTTTCCAGGACTTAGAGGGGGCTGGCTGCTGTAGGGGTAGGGAAAGGTCACTTATTACCGTCTAATAAATCCTTAGTCGGGATGCTGGGGAGGCTCCACGGTGGAGCGTCTGCCTTTGGCTCAGGGCGTGACCCTGGGGTCCCGGGATTGAGTCCCGCATCGGGCTCCCCGCAGGGAGCCTGCTTCTCCCTCTGCCTGTGTCTCTGCCTCTCTCTCTGCGTCTCTCACGAATACATACAAATAAAATCTTAAAAAAAACCCTGAGTCATGAGACCCTTCAGATGTACATCGGTGGGCCATGTGCCCCGGGGATGATCACCAACACGTATCTTGGGGGTTTAGAGATAAAGGAAATTTCTAAAGGAATTTTTCTATGTTAAAGTAGACTTACAGGGTCCTGGGGTCGGGCTAAGATTGCCTTCCACCCTTAGCAAAGTATGAACATCGAGGCGACTGAGTCTGTAGAGGAATATCCCTTAGCCTGTTTCCAGGACTTGTCATTGTGCTGCCCCAGGCTCGTGTCTTGTCCTCAGCTAGTTCTCTGTTCCCCCAACACCCTCCCCTGCTCACACAAGCTCAAGTGTGTATCTGCTTCCGAAACATCTGCACACGTGGCCTCCAAGAGAAAACCCAACTGCTGACCTTGGGACGCAAGGGCTTCCACCCTTGGTTTCAATCCATTGCGTGTGTCCAAACCCACAGGCCCCTGACACCGCACTCCCCAGGCTTCCGACACCCCTGGACTCTGCAGACGCTCTCCCTCTGGAGAAGGTAACTCCTGCACTTCTGCAAGGAGCGCTGGATGGGTGTTACATTTAGTAAATTCTCCAGGAGTTCAGAGAAAGAGTGATGCTTGGTAAGCCCTATAAAGAAAGATGTGAGCTGAACACACTTCAAAAAAATCTATATTATTTAATGTGATTATTAGTCAGTAGGCTTCCTTAAATTTCTCTTTTTGAAGTCCTAGCAAAATATCAAAGCATTAATGAAGAGCATTGTTAATGATCTATAATTCATTACCTCGACACAGCTGGTTTTATTTTCTGTTAATCTTCAATTATATCAATACATATATTTACATAGATTTACTAATAATTTACATATAATTTTATTTGGTTTCATTATTTTTACAGCACTATATTTATTTTGCCTATCAGAATATATTAATATTTATTCTATATTGTAAAGTTTCTTTGCCACAGATTTGTAGCCATTCTTTTATTGCTAGATACGCAAATTGTTTCTAAAGTTTGATATATAACTGATGGTAAAAGAACATCTTCAGGCATCATAATATTTTGATTTGTTTTGATTATTTCCTTAAATGTATTTATTTTAGTGTAAATATGATTTTAGGCCAAATAATCTGTGGAGTCAATGCTCAATAATGGGATTATTATATTAATTAACTAACTAAATATTAATATTTTGATCATATTTTATTTGTTTTTATTCTTTTTTTATACTTTTTTACTTTTTAAATTTTTTGTTTACTTTTTTCTGTCCTTTTTTCTTTTTCTTTTTTGGTAGTGTGATTAGTAAACAGGCTTCTTGATATTTAACACCTTCAGTAGCAAATTCCAATATACATAACAATTGCCCTGGAAGCTTGTCTAGAAATACAGGTTCTCTCAGTTTTACAGGGAGATCTGCTGACACTGGGTGAATGAGATTTCTCAGTTGCAAACATCATCTCGGGTAATCCTGAGGTAGATATTCAAGTGATCAAATATAAAGTCAGAAACATACAGATACAAAGAAGTCATGAAGGCACAGTTTTACCTTGCCTCAATGGTCCAGCTAAAATACTGTTGGATCCTGTTCTAAACCTATTTATTTTATTTTATTTATTCATTCATGAGAGAGAGAGAGAGAGAGGCAGAGGGAGAAACAGGCCCCACGCAGGGAGCCTGATGTGGGACTCCATCCTGGGACTTGATCCCAGGACTCCAGGATCACGCCCCAGGCCCAAAGTAGGCGCTAAACCACTGAGCCACCCAGGGATCCCCTGTTCTCAACCTATTGTAGAAATTTAGGTTAGCACAACATCAAGAACAATTCTGCTCTTAGTCCTTTTTTTTTTTTTTTACATGCTCCTGGGTGTTCCATTGAATGCATTTTCATCTTATGATAAGTTACTTTATTTAAATATTAATTTGTTTAAAAAGAGAGGCTAAAACACTTGAAAGAAAATAGTATTTAATAGACATTCCATTTGCGAACAGACAAAAGATAAAGGCAGTTCTAATGGTGGAGTGTGAATATTTGCAGATACAGGCACCTTTGTAAAGAACACACCACATAAACTTTAGTGCCATATAGAGCTTTTTCGAAAGCTTAAGAGGATCACACATTTTTTATATGTTTCTTATTAGGCTCATATAACAATGTGCAAAACTTTATTACCGTTATGGGTTAGAATAACAAGTCCAAGGCGTTCTTTCCTTGAGCCATTTTCATCTCTCAGCTTTTCAAGGAAAAAAAAAGATAATTTAACCAGCTAGGGTGGCATACCTGATTTAGGTGGCAGAGAAGGTAGATAGTTATTTATTTATTTATTTATTTATTTATAGATTTTATTTATTTATTCATGAGACACAGAGAAAGAAAGAGAGGCAGAGACGCAGGCAGAGGGAGAAGCAGGCTCCATGCAGGGAGCCCGATGCAGAACTCCATCCGGGGTCCCCAGGGTCACACCCTGAGCTGAAGGTGGCGCTAAACCGCTGAGCCACCCGGGCTGCCTGAAGGTAGACATTTAAAGGGGAGATTAACAAAGAGAGCAAACAGGACAGAGGTGACCCCTGGGTGATGGCTATCTCTCCAGGAAGCCCTGTGTAAGACCTGGAGTGGCTTGCAGACTTGCTGTTGTAAAAAGCATCTCTTGATTTGCACAAAGCTTGACCAAACTGCAGAAATTTTATTGACTTCGGTTGTCTGATTGTAACCTCTGACTAAATCACTGGTTAAAAGTTAAAATAAATTATATTGCTCACCTGAAACTAATATAATACTGCATGTTAACTAACTGTAATTAAAATTAACACTTAAAAAAAAGGAAGCTAAACAGGAGCAAGGGAGACACCTAGGTAGGCAGGCTTAAGGACAAAAACAAAAACCAAAAAAAAAAAAAAAAAAAACCAACCAAAAATAAAACCAAAACATCTGTGGCTACACAGGGAGCTGAGGAAGATGGAGCCCAGGCCTGTGTGCAGGCTCTGGAATTACCTAGTGAGACAAAACAGACAACCCACCCCCTACGAATAAAATCCCATATCCCTCTGCAGGAAAGAAAGAAACAGAATCCAGAGTTGTTTCAATGTATATGCCTATGATGTTTTATTTCTACCCAAAAATTATTAGACATACAAACAAAAAGGAGATTATTACACAAACTAAGGAAATATTGTCTTGAAATTATATTAATGTTGGATTTTGTAATAAAAAACCTAGAAGTCATTATTATAAATATGTTAAATAGTTAAAGAAAAATATGATCAAATAATTGAGTGAAAATATACTATTAATGACTGAATAGTTAGGAAATCTTAATGGAGAAATGAAAACGGCAAAAAAAAAACCAGATGAAAATTCTAGAGCTGGGATGTTCAATACATGTTATAAAAATTCACTAAGTGGTCTTATCAGCAGCTTTGAGATGACAGAAGAAGATAGACCAATAAAAATTATCCAATTGAAACAGTACATAGAGAGAAGATTGAATAAAAATGAGGAGGGACTCATCAAGCTTTCCAACAGATGTGTAATTGGAGTTCCAAAAGGAGACAAAGACAATACAGATTACATAGAGAATAGAATGATAATGTCTAAAAATGTGCTAAATTTGATAAAACATTTATTTATAAATTTATAAACTCAAAAAGCCCCAAGTAAGATACACAAAGACAAATGCATTTAGATATTACATTCAGATCTCTAAAAACCTAAAGACAGAGCAAAGTTTCTTTAAAGTAGTGAGAGAAAAAGACAATTCACATATGAAAATACAATGATATAATTAATAGTTGACTCGTCATTCAAAATAATGAAATCCATAGAAATTGGAACATGCTCAAGTACTGGAAGAAAAAAATGTCTTCTATAGCTAATGAAAGTATTCTTTAAAAACAAAGGCAAAGAGAAGTTTTTTTTTTTCTTTTTCAGAGAGAGAGAGACTGCATGAGCAGTGGGGGGAGGGTAAAGGGAGAGGGAGGGAGAGAATCCCAAGCAGACTCCCCACTGAGCAGGAACCTGATGTGATGCTCGATGTCATGACTCTGAGATCATGACCTGGGTCAATATCAAGAGTTGAATGTTCAACTGACTGAGCCACCCAGGTGCCTCCAAACTAGACATTTTTGATAAATAAACATGGATAGAATTCTGTTGCTATCAGATCTGCACCAAAAAAAAAAAAAAAAATCCTAAAGAAACTCTTTCAGACTAAAGGTACATGACAAGAGATAAAACTTAGGGTCCAAGGGAAGAATAAAGAGCACAATAAATGACAAATATGTGGGTAGATATATAAGATCACATTTCTTTGATTTTAAAATGAAATATTTTTCTATTATCTATCTATCATCTATCTATCTATCTATCTATCTATCTATCTATCTATCATCTATCTATCTATCTATCTATCTATCTATCTATCTATCTATTTATCTATCTTCAGTTCTCTTGATTTTATAAAGACATATGACCTTAAAGCCAAATTTCTAAAACTTTATTTTGTATTATAATGCAATTATAATGTGTAATGTTGTAATACATAAGACAATAAAAGAACAGAGGTGTGGAAGGTAATGGAGATATACCAGCATAAAGTTTTTACATTATATTGGATGAATATTTGAAACCTGTGTTAAACATATTTTTAAGCTTTTTTTTTTCATTTAAGACATTTCAAATACAAGACTAATCAAGTTTAGCCTGGATGCTTGCAAGTCCTATCACCAGCCTATTAGCTGGTCAGAACATCTAACGCTGGGACGCCTGGATGGCTCAGTGGTTGAGCGTCTGCCTTAGGCTCAGGTTGTGATCCCAGGGTCCTGAGATCGAGTTCCGCATCAGGTTCCCCGCATGGAGACTGCTTCTCCCTCTCTCCCTCTCTGCCTCCTTCTGTGTCTCTCATGAATAAATAAATAAAATCTTAAAAAGAAAAAAAGAGCACCAAATGCTACATGGGATTGTCAGAGGTGTGATCACCTTGTAGGAGCACCTTATCATCAAGCAGCAAAATGATAGTCATTCATAAGAAATTGGAAATATGCAGAACACATGCCTACTTTACAGAGAGCACGTGAGAGAAAGTGAGCCCACCTATGTGCTTGATCTGGGCACACTGTAGCCTGGATGGATGTTTGTGATGTAACCAGGAGGGGTCACGGGTAGGTCTCCCATGTCATGCCCTTTTTGCCTCACTAGTATGGCTGCCAAGCTCTTGAATGCACCCTCTCCCAGGATACAAGGCCAGCTTCAAAGTTTACCACTGAGGCTCCTGTTGATTTAGACAAATGCCCAGGTGTCCAATATCCCTCTTGTGAGTATTTCCCATCTGGGAAAAGCAACTTATCCAGAAGATGATGGAGATGGCAGGAAAGTTCCAGGGTCACGGTGAGGTGGGAATGGATCACTTATTAATAAGATAGAAATTCCAGGAAATCCCCAATGGAGAATGGGAGCTGTAGGGGAAATGCTCCAGAATCATACCTCCTAGGGGCCCTTTGGATCACTGATGTGATTTGTTTTGTTTTTCCAAGAGTGGGAATAAATCCCCCGAGGCTGCCATGCCAAGTTCCCACTGCTTCTCTGTTCCCTTCTAGAAACAGGTGCAGGAAGTCCTGTGCAGTCTACCTCAAGACTGTAGCCTGGGCCCATTGAGTGTCCTACGAGCTCCTGAAGTCAGAGTTTCAAGGCATGCCTATGTGTATCCGTTCACCCAACAGACTTGCCAAGTACCTTCCGTTGTCCTGGTTCCAAGCTCTTGTGGAGGTTACACTGATGAATAAATGTTGAGATCATTTCTTGTAGGATCTAATAGAAGAACATCTGCATATAGCAATGCATGACAAATGCTACATAAGCACTTTGAACAAATTGAGCACCAAATGGTGGTGCTTTGGGCTAGAACGGTCAGGAAAATCTTCCTTGAGAAAGTAAGACCTGAACAGACAAGAGAGATAATTTACTCAGCGAGGACGGAGACAGCTCTCCAGTTGGAGGTAACAACCTGAGTCATGGTTCAGAGGTAGTGAAGCTGCAGGAAGGATGAAGAAGCCTGAATGAACTAGGGGTTGGGGAGGTGAGACGGGGACGTCATGGGGACGTTCCAGGAAAGGAAGCGGGAAACAGGAGAACATGCGGCCAGACTGCACGCCCATGACTGCCCCGAGCGAAATGATGGATGTTACCTATGGAAAGTGATGGTTGGGAATGTGATCTGGGAACTCTGTGGACAGAGGATCAGAGTTAAACACATCAATTGAGAAATAATTCAGCCCCTAAGGCAGATGGTAACAGGAGAAAAAGTACTAGAAATGGAATACAGGGATGGAGAGAGGCATCTGAAGATTCTTTGCTTTCTTTTAAAATAATTAGTAGGTTTGAGTGGCAGATGGAATTGGCAGGTGGAGCAGAGAGGGTAAAAGAATAGGAGGCACTCTCCCTGGATGGAATCCGGGGGGCCGGGCGAACGAGGGAACCACTGGGGTGAACGAGGACCGCAGCGGACTGTGGGTAGTCGGAGAGAGAGGTGTCAGCTTCTCTGAGGCTGAAACGTGAAATGCGCGACCAGAAATTATAGTAGGAGACAGAAGGTGGGTGATCAGAACTTCTAGGAAAAGATAGCGAGTTATCTTTTGGGGTGATCAATACAGAAATGATGCCGGAAACCCAGGAAGAGCTGAGGTCTCTGAGAAGGAACTCATTTAAAGAAGATGTCTCATCAAGTACCTTGACATCTGCAAGTCCGTGCTGAGCAAGTTAAACTTGTGTTCGACCCCTGCACTTGCCGACCGTCCTCTCGTTCAGAGTTTAGATACCGCATCGATCGCAGCACGAACGTCGATAGCAGCCATGGATGCCAAATCACATGGACTGTCATTTATTTATGACTTTCTCTGTGCAGTTGAAAATTCTGTGAGGCCTGCCCTAGATGTTAGTTTCCGTCCGTTCCGATTTATTGACGTCTCCTCTTTGGAAGGCAGAGGCTGTCAAAGCAACAATTATTTATTGATTTCTGACCATGTGCCAAGCACTGTGCTAGGCGCTGGGGATACACAATAAATAAGTCATGGTCCATGCTCAAAATTGATAAGGGGGAAGGCCGCATAGGCAGTTTCCCATTATAAAAGTACATAACGAGCACACTAATAGAAATATAATCAATAATAGAGCTATAATAGAGCTATACATCAATAAATTACCGCGGAAGTGTAGATGCCGGGAAGGAAAAGCTTCTCCCCGGATGTGATACTTGATCCGGGCCTTAAAGAATGAATGAGTCATGGCACAGCCTTCCCGGGAGGCAGAACCATGAGAAGAAGGAGTGTGAGGGTGTGAAATTACACGCGATGTTTGCATTTGTGTTGTGTCCTGTAACGTCCTCATGTTACAGGACGTCCACGGCGGGCTCTCAGGGGAACCCAAAACCTTAAAAGAGATGTGTGGATGCATGTGATGTGTGCGTGGTCATTTCTGAAAGCAGGACAACGGAAGTGTCACCTGAGCCCTCCAAGCTGCCAAGGGCATCGATCGATCCAGCGTGTCTGGAGTGATCTGTGTGTGCACTAGCATTCAAATCACGCGTCACTCCTAAGAGCCTTTCGACTGGAGTTTCCTTTGTGTGGATGAACATCTGGCAGTGAGCCGGTGGGGCGGTGGCAGGGACACGGGCCCACGCCGGAGCCCTGTCTTCTTCCCACACTCTCTGGACACCTGAGCGCCTTCGTTGTCCCCCACGTGGAGGAAGCCGAGAGCCAAGCACTGTGCACTTCTGCTGCATCGAATACCGACGAGAACAAGTGTGCTCACCGTCGTCTCCTAATAGCAGAATAAACGTTGGACCGGCTTTTGTGTCTCTTAATTTCTTGACTTGCCAAAATTTTCCAGTTCATTTCGTGCGAGCAATTGAGGCTACTGAGCCCAGTGCTGGTGTTTTCCCCCAGCGCTGTGACGCCTTGAACACGAGATCAGTCTGTCTTCCTGACTTCGCCGTGGCTACCCCTGCGATTTGGGACAGGAAGGCGATTTGGGAGCTGCAGCTGTCAACCTATTGTTTGGACTCATGGCCCACGTGGCTCTTTCAGGGATACGGAGAAGACGGCCTCTGCTGCAGCTCGGGCGTAGCTCCCACCTTGACATCTGGCTGGATTCCTGCTCCATTTAAAGCAGCTGCGGTTCTTCCCCTGTTCTAATGACTTTCCTTATTACCTGACAATCTATCTGAACTATCGACTCATTTCCGACCTGCCAGTTCTCTCAAAAGTTATGGAAATGGCCTGCAAACTGCAGCTTCAGCACCTCCTCCCCCACACGCGGTCTGTGCATCGATAGATGCTGTCGTCGCGGAGGAGGGGAGCCAACCGACGGTGCCGAGGACTCCCGGGTGCTGCGCGGAGCGGGGGGCGCCACGGGCCTGGTTGACGTGACCAAGTCACGCCGTGGGGGCGAAGGTTAAGAGCGTCTGTCACTGGTCAGCATTAGTGCCCTTGGCCCTGGATTGGAAGGTGCGGGAGCTCTGGCCTCCATGTGTTTTGTGTGCTGCTATATATGTGCTGTCTTCCTTTCTCCTCCTGTTCCTCAGGACCCACTCCCTTCACATTTTTGAAGGAGGTTATCAGTGCTTTCAAATTCTTTCCTATCTCTTTCCTTCATTTAGAGAAATGAGGAACTTTCCCTTAGAGAGTGTTGGGCTCAGGATTTATGGACAGCTCTGGTGAGCTGAGGACATGCTTTGTATGAGCTCGTTAAACTCCACCGAGCCTGGGCTGTTACGGAAGGAGTGAGGGGAGAGAGAGAGAGAGAGAGAGAGAGAGAGAGAGAGAGAGAGAGAGAAAACCACTGGACTACAGAGAGGGGACCCAGCACACCTCACTTTCCTCCCTCCTCACCCTGCACAGCCCGAGAAGTCACGAACCTCTCTCTCTCTTACCTGTCAGAAAGCGTCAGGATACCTTTCGTCCTCCCACACCTGTCTTCCGAATTAAAGCAGACAACATAAGTGAAAGTGTTTAGAAAATTACAACATGAATATACTAACTATATATTGTTGTAATTATTGGTAATGCACTACTAAAGGCCTGCTCGTCGCCTTCGGGGAGTTGGCGGAGTTAAGAGGAAAAGCGAGCATAATACAAATAATTGGAGTGCAATTAGTTCTCCCTGCATAGAACCACACGAGACGTTCAGTAAAGGGAGACAGAAACATTCAATGCCATATTTAGCCTATTTTTGAGACCTGGTTTTAAACTTTTGTCCTTAGATTGCTATTAATGCAAAACAAAAAACAAAAAACAAAACAAAGCAAAAAAAACCCCACCACCACCAACAACAAAAAAAATGTGAGCTGGTTATAAAAATCAAAACAATAACAAAATTCACTCACATCTCGGGGAGCCGGGTTCTGCCGGAGAGAGGGCAGCTCTCGTTCCTAGACTTTGTTCATCAGAAAGGTCTGACTCCTTGGAACACTGGCTTCCTGCTCCGGGCTGACTCCATTGGGGGTCGTCACAAGGCAGCTTATAAAAGTGGGGTACACTACCGACCCTGGCTCTGCTCGCTCTCTGGTCAACTTCTCCCTCTGGGTGGCCATGGCGATTTGGATCTTTCCTGATATTTATTATATTGGACTGTGGCTGTTTACTTGCTCACCCATACACCTGTCTCCCCAGTGGAATTTTTACTCCAGGTCAAGAATCACACTGATTTTCCTCAATCCTCCACGCACAGTGTGGGAGGCTGTGTTTTGCACATAATAGCACTTAGTAAATGCAATGGGAGGGAGGATGAGAGGGAGAGAGGATGAGAGGGAGGGAAGGACGAGAAGGAGGACAGAAGAGCAGAATCCAACACCAGCAAGAGGGAATTGTGCATCGAGGGGCCAGGAGTGAAACAGAAGATTAGGAAGCACGTTCAGAAAAATAAATAAACAAACAAACAAATAAATAAATAAAAATAAATTTAAAGAATAAATTAAAAAAAGGAAGCACGTTCAGACTTCAAGACTTGGGTGATTAGTTGGGATATTTATGGGGAGACCACCGTCTTCCTGCAAATGATCTATCCAGCCTTAAAATCTAATTAATTATTTATTTCCTTACTCATTTCTCGGAGTATAGTTGACAATGTTACATTAGTTTCAGGTGTATAAAAATTAATTTTTAACTTCATTTTGAAATGCTTTCAGACTTCAATGTCACAAAATCAGTACACTGTGGCAATTAGACTTATCCACCCTTGATTCTAGAAAAACTGAGCTTGAATTTTTTCAAAATATGAGCTCCTATCATCAGAGTTTAGCGTACTTCTGTTTATTTCTTCAATTAAGCATACAACTATCACCAAAGCATTCTTACTTTCCATGAGTGTTTTTCAATTGAGGAAGCAATCAAAGTTATATACAAATAAGGGCGCCTGGGTGGCTCAGCGGTTTAGCACTGCCTTCAGCCCAGGGTGTGATTCTGGGGACCTAGGATCGAGTCCTGCATCAGGCTCCCTGCATGGAGCCTGCTTCTCCCTCTGCTTGTGTCTCTGCCCCTCTCTGTGTCTCTCATGAATAAATAAATAAAATCTTTAAAAAATTATATACAAATAAATAAAATTGAAATTTCTCCAAAATGGTAATGACCCACCACAAACTTACTCGATACATTCATGGTTACCCCCTGCCCATCACCATCATATTTCCCTTGCAAAGTGTACCTCAAATATTTCCTTCTCATTTTATATTCCTCAAGCGAGCAAAATAATTTAATCAATCAAAGTTTTACAAAGCTCAGATTTTGAATAATTTCTAAGAAGAAGCCTTTCAAACATTCCACAAATACTTTAAACTCATGGTATGTACAATCAAGCAGATCACTTTTTCTTTTCTACTTTCTTCTCCCTGTGTTTCCTATACTCATCCATCTATCCATCCATCCTTCTATCCACTCATCCATCCATGCATGCATGCATGCATGCATCCATCCATCCATCCTTCTATCCACTCATCCATCCATCCATGCATCCATCAATCCATCCATCCATCCATCCTTCCATCCATCCATCCTTCCATCCATCCATCCATCCATCCATCCATTTCTATAAACATTTGAACAATACTAGGTGCCGAAGCCATAGCAGTGATAGAGATGGACATGTGTCCTGCCCTTGCAGAGCTGACATTCCAACGGATGGGTACAAAATTAAATAAAAAATTATCATTTCAGTTAATACTTTAAATAATTAAATTTATTATTGAATTCCCTTCATGGATATCCTACAAAGAAAGGGTACAGGGCCCTATGGGAGTATTTTCACAGCGAGCCTTGACGATCTACAGGAAATGGGAAAGCTTCAAGAGTTACATCTGAGTGGAGCTTGAAGGCAAGTAGACATAGACGGAGCAGAGGACCGAAGGAGGGGAGAGCGTGTCAGACAGGAAGCCACCCAGCGTGAAGGCCCAGAAGTGAGGCTTGGAGCAGCACTTTCAAGGTGGGCATCAGTGAGCAACCGCCAAGCTGCTTTGCGAATTGGTCAAACCACTTGATAGTCCGACCTGCAATCTGATAGGACGGCTGGCAATCGCTCCCTGTATTTGCCTTTGCTTGGTCTTAGCCTATTCTCTAGTTTTGGACAACATAGTAGGTGTGCAACAGTCTTTCATTATGTTTTTCACTCTACTTTGTCCAAAGACCCAACGTGGTTGAGCGTCTTGGATAAATTTGATTGCTATTTGCATATTCATTTTTGGTGAAGCATTAGTTACTCTGGCATAGGTGGAAGGAGAGATGTAAAATCATCTAGGAACACTCCCTTTCCTTATAACGTCCTTTCCCCAAGTCCTGTCCATTTTACCCTCTCACTGTCCTTCGAAGCTACTCTGCATTTCTCTCATCCACCCCACCTCCCTGGATCAAACGAAAGTCGTCTCCAATCTGGACACTTCACCGGGGCTGCATTTCCTCTCTGCCAACCAGCGCCCTCCCTAATGTGAACCATCCATTTCAGCAAAGCACCTGTTCATACCACGCCTCCGTCTCAAACTCTGGCAACTCCTGGCTCTTCTTGGGGTACAGATTGACATCATCTGCACATCCCGGGCAGCCAGGCAGAGCAGGCAGGCTTCCTTCTTCCCCAGCCTCCTCTGGCACCACACAGCACCTTGTCTGTGCAGCCGGCACCCTGGTCTTTCTCTTCCCCAGATGGGTCTCCCTGTTGACTCCCATGTTCTTCCCTCTGATTTTCTCCTCTCTCCAGCCCCTCTCCCTGTCAGTCCTTTCATGTTCTCCAGGTGTGAGTCTGCATTATCATGACATCCCAGGCAATTCTTCTCAGAGCTCCTTGAACAAGTCAACTACACCTGTCTCATTATTTCATTATTCTATGCACCTTTCCCACATTGGACCTGTTGCAACCAGAGTCTTACATTTATTGTGTGATTCTTTGATTCATATATTTTGCTTCCACTATGTCATTATCTATTCTCTCTGCCCCGTGAGTGCAGAGGGCCTGCCTGGTCTTACTCACTCTTGTATCTGTAGCACCCAGTAGGGTGTGTGGTTCTTAGTAGGTACTCAGTAAGCATCTGTGTATTGTATTGAATGAACAAATGGGCAAATACATGGATATGTATTCAAAGAGAAATCTGGAACTTAGGGTTGTAGGGAATATAAAAGCCTGAAAAGCCTGGCTTGCTTTTACAATAAAGTGGGTTTGTCTGTTTTTTTTTTTATATTATTATTATTATTTTTTTTTTTAAGCTGCCAAGAGCTGGTGCGAAGAGGTATATAATCGTGGAGGCTGGACCAGGCATCAGCCAGAAGGGTCAAGGGCCTTAAAATCTGCGCTATGATCTGTTTACATTTTTAATGTAACTTCATCTTTCTAAGTCTTTGTAAAGTGTTCTACCATGGAAGGCTCTGTGTTGTGAGTGCACATTTGTGCACGTGTGCACCTGTGAGTGTGCACGAGTATGGGCACACACTGGAGTGGCCGAGCGTGTGTGCCTGAGAAAGTGCGTGAGCACGTGTGTGTGAGCACTTGGGTGTGCACGTGTAGGGGAGCGGGTGAGTGTGAGTGTGTGGGGTGAGTGCACGTGCGAGGGAGTGTGCATACGACTGAGTGCATGTGTTTGTGTGTGTGCATGGGAGAGGGCCAGTCCGTGGTCAAGAAGAGCTTAATAACCAAAAGTGAGCATGTAAATATAAATTCCTTCCCGTCCTCCCCGTGACAGATGTGTAAAAATGTGGAGGAGACGTTAGACTTTCCGTACTAAAGTGGAATTGGGATTCAAGACAGTTTTATGACCATCGAAGGCTGGGGCGTCCCCCAGGCGACAGCTCCCACTAGACCAGGGGGCCCGGGAACAGAGACCAGCCCTCGCTCACGCTCCTCCACTCCTGTAAGTTACACAATACTTCGCAGGTAAATGTGTCCAATTGAATCGAATCCTTTAATTTATTTCCTTGATATCGTTGGCATCAAGGATTTCTGGTTTTGCCTTTTCAAAATGGAAATAAGGGAGAAATGGGTATTACTTTTTGATTAGTTTTCTGTGGGAAAATACCAGGTTTTATTTTGAAATTGCCGGAAGCTGGCTTTGCAGCCAGGCCTGCAGCTTCCCTACAGTGAGGAGGGATTACAGCTCCGGACCTGGCCCGCAGGACTCGGGCGGTGGGCTCAGAACATCGAACGTCCCCTCTGGTTGCAGCCCAGCTTCCCCGTGAGCGGGCCGGCCCGGGACCGGCTGGGGCCCACGAGGCCCACGGGAGCCCTCCGGGAGCTGAGCATGCTTGGGGCTTTGCAGTTTCTTGGCCTCGGTCTGCCCGCGTGACGGCGTCACGGCAGGTGCAGCAGGTGCCCGTGTGGACAGCGACGCTGCCAGAGCCGTGGGCCAGGAACGCGGACGGGGACGGACGGCCTGGCTGCACGGGGATGTGGGGCTGGGATCCCCTCGGGGGCCTGGGGAGAGAACCCGCCAGCACCTCAGGTCATGCTCCAAAGCTACGTGCTTCCAACGGACAGCTGAAATAAAATGGACCCAAAAAATCCTCCTGGGTCTTTGCCAAGGATCCCAGCCTTGGCGCCCGGTGCTTTGGGACAACCCCCAGCAGCAGCAATGGGCCCTCCGTGGGCAGCGGGGCAGTTAGGCAGCCGGGACCTTGAGTGGCTGGAGCTGCGAGGAAGCTGTGGCGAAGGTGAGGGTGCCCGTGGCTGCATGGGGGGCACCTGCCTGTCTGCCTCTCCGGGGGCGCAGGGGGCACGGTCCTTGGAAACATCAGGCCCGCCGGCCCCACAACCCCAGAGACCCCCACTTCCTGTTTTCTTTTCTTTTTTTAAAGGGTTTATTTATATATTTATTTATTCATTTATTAATGAGAGAGAGAGAGAGAGAGAGAGAGAGAGAGAGAGAGAGAGGCAGAGACACAGGCAGAGAAACAGGCTCCATGCAGGGAGCCCGACGTGGGACTCGATCCCGGGTCTTCAGGATCACGCCTTGGGTGGAAGGTGGTGCTCAACTGCTGAGCCACCCGGGCTGCCCCCCTGTTTTTTTTTCAATTCTGTGGGACAATACATGAAATTAAAGTGGGATGTCCTATTGTGTGCACCGGATACAGGTTGTGCGGGCGGTGAGGGGTCCTGAGTGCACCCCGGGAGCGGTGGCTGGACTCACTGGCCTGGGCTTTGAAGCAAATCAAAAGGAGAACAAGTGAGGCAGACATGGTTGTCATGCTTGAGAACTGACTGGGTGACGTACTTAGGTAACTCGGTTCCATGCAGGACGCGGGAGACCACCTGAAGGAGCTCTTGTTTATCCTAGTGACTGGGAGAGCTGAAGGATTAAATGACACAAATTTTTCACATACGAAAAGGACCACTCTGGGGCCAGCGTGGGAAGGCAAAGCTGGAAGTCCAAGAGTGACCCTGGGATGAACACTGCGTGGTATGCTATATGTTGGCAAATCGAACTTAAGACAAATGTAAAAAAATAAAGTCACTGAAAAAAAAAAAAAAAAAAGAGGGGAACCCTGGGTGGCGCAGCGGTTTGGCGCCTGCCTTTGGCCCGGGGCGCGATCCTGGGGACCCGGGATCGAATCCCACGTCGGGCTCCTGGTGCATGGAGCCTGCTTCTCCCTCTTCCTGTGTCTCTGTCTCTCTCTCTCTCTGTGTGTGTGACTATCATAAATAAATAAAAATAAAAATAAAAATAAATAAAAAAAAAAAAAGAAAGCGTGACCGTGGGCAGGTGGAGGGCAGCCAGCAGCCCTCAGGGCCAGGGCTGGGAACGGGGACGCCCCGAAGTCCCTCCCGGGCAGCAGTTAGCGCCGCAGCAGGAGCACAGGGCAGCCTCCCTCCTGGGCCCTGGGGCTGCCAAGGTGGGCACCCTGCACACCTCGAGCCAGGCAGGTACCGCTGGGTTAGCCGGGGAGGAAAGTTGTCTACACAGGCTTCCGACCCGGAGACGCCAGAGGCGCAGATTGGAGGACAGCCCCCGGCCCAGGGAGGGCAGAGCGGGATTGGGTGCGTGGGAGACAGGGGCAGGGCCGGGGGGGAGAGCTGTCCACGGCCACACTGTCGTCCCAGAGGCGAGCTGTGCCAGCCTCGGACGTGATGCGAGGACTTGACTCCAGGTGCCAGGAGGTGGTAATGCCGCCGAGCAAACAAACGCTGGGGTTTTGAAACGGGCGTGAACAAGCGTGATTTGGCCCACAAATAATTGCAGGTGCCTCTGAGACACTGGTGGGTGGTCGGTTGGGAGAGCCACCAACGAGGCGTGGATGTGGGACTCCTCGCCGGGTAGGTGTCGTCGGAGTTAGGGCAGTACCTGAGGTCGCTCCTTCAACGTTTATCTCGCGGTTACTACGCGCTGGGCGGCCGAGCCAGGTGCTGCAGCCAGAGGTGTACATGAGGGGGTCCACGTGATGAGCGGCATCTGCACCCTCAGGAGGCTCCCAGCGGCGGAGTCCTGAGGAGGGAGCCCAGGGCCTTCCTAAAACCGGGCAGGGAAAGGAGGAGGTCGTTAACTGCACAGTCAGTGGCCAGGGAAGCGCGAAGACGAGCCCTGAGTCACCGAGGAGGAGTCAGGAACACAGAAACCAGGAGCCTGGAAGGTGGGGAGGGAGGGGATGGACCGGGCCTGGACCCACCCTGCCTGAGCCTGGGCTCAGGGGACCCGGAAGTCACCGGGAGGGGGGCATCTGGATGAGACTGTGGGTCCTGGAGCTCCCGCCTGCAGTCGGAGGGGCGGGGGGAAGGCGAGGGCTCCGCTGCGTGGCTGCCAAACAGCCTGCACCCAGCAGAACAGGAAAGGAAAACCCGTGTGGCCTCCCCGTCCTAAGGCCCATCCCTGTCTCCCACTCAGGGCCCGAGGGGAAGCCCCCTGGCAGGAAGGCGGGGGGCAGGGGCTGTGCACCGTGGAGCCCGTAACCCCGTTCCCGTGGAGGCCCTCTCGGGTCCATCAGCGGGGCACCTGCTGCTGCTGCCTCCGCGCTCCCCGACCAGCCCGGGCGCCAAGTCCCACCTGCCGCCGCCCAGCACAGCAGAGTAGCAACCAGGGCTCCGGGAGGGCTCCTGGAGGCCACGGAAGGCCCAATGGGGACGCTTTCACGGGCGTGTGCGGGTCTCCAGCCCCACCAGGCTGCACACATCAAACCCACACAGCTTCTTGCACGTCGGTGATCCCTCGATAAAGTGCCTTCATAAGAAAGAAAAGGAAGCCACAAAAATTCCACCCGCACCTTCTCTATCCTGAGGCTAAATTGTAACGTTGGCCAAATCCCACCTGCTCAGGTAAAATCACATACACATAAATATGCATTACGTGCATCACCTGTTTCTGTAAAACAGCACGTGCGCGGAGGCTCCCGGCCCTTCTTTAACTGGTCTCGCAACTGGAGGTGGCAATTGTGTATGTACAAGGCCTTCCGTTCCCGCTGCGGTTACCCTGTGGGGCGGACGGGGGTGCGGACCTTGTTTTTGAATGCTCGGGTCCTTAGCACGCTTGCTGTTGCTGGATCAGAATATTTACCTATTCACAGTCAGGGAAGTTGGCTGGGGCGCTCCCGAGGATGCCCTGTGGTCAGGACGCCCACCCCCACCCCCCAGGGCAGCAGTTGCATCTCCCCTGGTGACAGGGTAACTGCTCCCCGGCACTGTGACTCCTTTCTCTGCCGGATGACGGATGGTGTGAGGAGCCCGGGTGACCCCGTGCCCGGGTCGGCTCCCACGTCAAGGAACCGCTGTTTCCCGTAGCTTTCACTCTAGGGGATCAAGAACTTCCAGACCGGGAGGACCCGGAGATCCAGAGACACCCAACAAAACGTTTGCGGTGGGTGATCAGCTCCTGCTTGGGGTCCTGGACTCCATCCCAACTCCCTGCGGTCGGGGTGCCGTCGGGGGCTGGTTCCAGGCTCGCAGCCCGCCCGCAGGACGGCAGGCACCCAGGCCTAGAGGTGAGGGTGTCAGTCCCGCGTAGGGCATTGGCTGACTTCCGAGAGGGCTCTGGATGGCGGGCGGGGGGCGGAGAAGGGCCGTGGGCCCGGGCCTCACCCCCAGGCTGACCGCTGCCTCCTCCGAGGCGGCCTCCAGTGGGATCGCACGCGGTTGGAAAGCATCCCCAAGACCCACGAATGGCGGCGCTGGCCAGACGACCTCTAGGGAGTCCGAATGCAGGGCCTCTCAGTGAGCAGGTACCTCTTCCCTCCCCGGTGGACACGCTTCCATGAGACCCGCCTGCCCACGGGGGGCTGCGGGGGTCCCCGCCCCACTCAGAAGCGGTGCTGCGTCCGGGGCTCCACGCCGACCTGTTCCTTTCAGAGCAGGTGCTCAGCAGTGGGGGGCTCGGGGTTCCATCACGGCCCCCAGGAGGACTGGTCACATCTGACCCGGTGCCTGGGTTCACATACACTGTTCTGGGCTCAGGATGAGGTGGCCCCTGCTCCGGTGACTGGTGTCCTATAAGATCAGGGACATTGGGGCATGCAGACGCTCCCAGAGGGAGGGACACCGTTGGCCCATGCCGGCGGCCGTCCCAGCTGGGGTACGTCCCCGAGGGCCAGCCTGGCCCTGAAGCTGGAAGAGCCAAGGGAGGGCGAGGGAGGGAACAGGTTCCTGTTCCTTATGTCACCCCGTTTGTGCAGCTTTGTTCTGGCAGCCCTGGGACGTAGCACAGGCTGTGGCCACACGGGTCCTGGAGGGAAGAGTCCATGCTGTGGAGCCCACACCTGGCCTCACCCCTATTACTGTGGCCACTCTGCAAGTGTGTCCACCTCACAAGTGCCGGGTGACCCGGGGAAGGTGGTGACCAGAGAGCCACCGTGTCCGCGGTGCATGGTGCAGCCCGTCCCCAGGGGAGTGAGTCTTCAGCGACCGCTCACGCGGGGACAGGGGACCCCCATCCCCCCGACTCCCCTGCCTGCACGGCTCCCGTACACACTCGTCCACAGACCGCATCACCTCTCCTCATGCCTCTTCTGTTCCCACATTCTGGCTTGAGGTCCCGTGTGCCCGCGCTCCGGGACATGTCTCCCTCTGAGAAAGCAGAGCAGTGGTGGACGGTTTCTGTGCCCGCCCTGGGAGGCCCCTCTCCCCGGTGCTCGTGGGGAGGATCCGCAGGTGGCGGAAGCCCGCCTGTGCCCGTGTGAGCACCTCACAGATGCTGCTGCAAGCCAGGCCCGCGGGTCCTCACTGACTCAACTAGTCACAGGGAGCCGCCCCCCCATGTGGCCGTGGGGCGGGAGGGGACAACGTGCCTCGATGCTGCTTCCGTCTGGGCCGTCAGCTGGCCGACCGACCGCAGCGCCCACCCAGGCACACGCAAAGTGCATGACGCCTTAGTTTCAGGTGCTCCGCGGGCCTCGTGGTCAGCGGTGCCCGAGCTGCCTCCTCGGGCCGACGGAGGCAAATCCCACTGGGCTTCCCATCTCAGTGGGGCCCGTACCGGGTGGGCAAAGTCAGCGGATGAAGCTCGTACGTGCGGTGGAGGCGTGACAGTCATGGGAACCACCTTACGAGAGAGAACGGGCATCTCCGTGTTTCTTCGCCCTGTGTTACGGGCAAGAGCATCACGGGCCTCAGGGAGTCGTGGTATCGGGAAGGACTGGCTCTAAGTCATACGCGCTGCTGTTCGAGACAAACTAGCAGGGTCTCTGACATCATAATCCTGTTGTTTGTGTCACTTTTTAATCAATAAGCTTTATTTTGAGAGTTTTTTTTTAAGTTTACAGAAAAGAGAGCAGAAAGCACAGAGGATTCCCATCTACCCCCTCCCCCCACCCCTACAGGTTCCCTGGGTTTTAACATCTCGAGTTAGTGAGGCGCATCGTTAAAATTGAGGGGCTGATATTGAATCCTTATTCTTCACTCAAGGGCATACTCTGTGTTGGGGTTTGCCCTTTGCATCGTGCAGCTCTGTGGGTCGGGACGAATGTGGAATATCATGTATCCGCCATTAAAATGTCACAGTGAACAATTTCACTGCCCCAAATCCCCATCCCACCCCCTACGCCCCCGCCATGCCCCACCTGCTCGTCCCTCCCCATCCGAAGCCCTGGCAACCACCCATCTCTTTGCCGTCCTCGTGGGCCTGCCTTTTCCAGAATGTCATAGAGATGGAATCGCACCATACGAAGCCTTTACAGACTGGCCTTTTTTTTTTTTTTTACTTAGTAATATGCATGTGCGTTTCCTCCGTGTCTTTTTATGGTTTAGTAACTCACAGCGTGCTGGTGCTGGGTAATGTTCCACTGCCTGGAGGCACCAGGGTTTATTTGTCCGCTCACCTACGGAAGGACGTCTTGGTTGCTTCCAAGTGGTGGGCGTTATGAATGACGCTGCCCTAAATATCCACGTGCAGGTTCCTGCGTGGGCCCCAGCTGTTAACTCCACTCATTGGGGTTATTTGGGTTGAGGAACATGATTGCCGGTTCATAAGGTAAGAGCGGTTTCGTGTTGTATGAAACCACCCAATTGTCCTTAAGGCGGCTGCACTTGAGGTGTTCCCAGCAGCCACGCGTGCGTCCCTGCGGACCCACGTCCTGGCCGGCTCCTGCCGACGGCCGCGCTGCGGGTGGCGGCCGTTCTACGTGAGCAGTGGCATCTCCGGGTTGTTCTGATCCGCACTTCCCTGATGGCATACGCTGTTGGGCATCGTCTCACCCGCTGTACGTCATCTTCGGTGAGGAGTCTGTTCGGATCTTTTCCTCACTGTGTGGTTTTTAAGGTGCCGAAGTCAACACTAGTCGTGACCCTCGTGGTGGTTGTTTTGGTGAATTCCTGGTGTGTTTATTTGTGTTCTGTTGATACTGAATGAATGGGTCTTTTGACAGAGTCGAGTCATAATCCCCTTTTACCTTTGTTGTTCGGCATCTCAGATCCTTCTGAGCTACAGGGAAGCAATCTCTGCGTCCAAACGATTGATCTGCATCAGTTTTCTGCCGTAGCTCAGCCTGCCCGTAAAGGCCTTGCTCCTAATATAGGTCAGCAATAAAGCCGTCACGGAAACTCATGTGTTCACCCTCTCGGTTTAAACTCGGGTTATAGGGCTCGCTCATGTCTTGAGCTGGACCCCTTGCATAGTAGGCATCACTTGGTTTTTGATTATTTGTAGTCCCATGTCATTTGCTGGTTCCACCTCGTGGAGGTTGGCACGCTCTGCGCTCACACAGCCTGGGCTCCTCATTCCGGTTCTGCCAGGACTTCGTAAGATGCTATCTCCTCCGAGGTTTCCAGGCCCTCACCTACAGCGCCTCACGTACTCCTTCGCCCCAATCCTTTTCCTTCTTACATTGCTCTTCTTGCTGCCCGTGCCATTCAGAATCCCGTTGCTCTCCTGCCTGCTTTCTTTCCTCCTCCTGCAGGAGGGCAGGGTGTCCTCAGCCTCATGGCCCTTGACCAATGTTAGTCCAATAAATCCAAGCAAGGTAGGGACCAAATACTCATCAAATTCTGCTGGTTTGCCAAACATTTGTGGACACAGGCTAGTTGGGCATGCTTACTTTGGAGAAGATGATGGTAATAATGGTGCTTAAACTTCTCATTAGGTTTTGCCATCAGCTTTGTGCCACATCTGGGCAGAGGCTTTGTCCATTCCGGGGGGAAAAAGGAAGTGCAGCTCCCAAGGACTTCTTTGGGGTGGCTGGGTAGGGTGGTGGCTAGGAGCAGTTTCCTACTACGGTTTACCTCTTTTTGAGCTGATGTAAATGTGGAAGAAAGAAGAAGAAAAGAAAGCCGTCGGGGAAAACCTGCACCACCGTTTGCTACGGTGGGCGCCGCGCCTGGAGCAGAAGCGCTGTCACTAGTTCCAAGGAGCCTGGACGCGCTGGCTGTGGGGAGTCAGTTCCCGGGCAGCAGCTCTCGTAGAGGCTCTGAAAGGCCCAGCAGAGGGATGAAACAGAACAACACAACAGCACAAAACCAAAAACAGTTTAACTGTATAAGCCAGTTTTTTCAGACATTTCTCTGATCTCTGTTTCACCTAAAACCTATCGTCCCTTGGCTTTATGGTTCCAAACAATGCCCGCTGCAACCTGCTGCCTTTTGCATCTTCTGTTAACTTGTTTGGAGAAGAAATGGAGGCAGTCCACATCCGGCCGAGTCACTTTTTAGGCCGAAAGCAATGAAAGGTATAGGTGGCACTCCTCGGCTAACGTGGTGTCGTGAGCGAGAGTTTACCGTAAAATTTCTGATCGTGCCTCATTGACAGGAACGCTGCTCTATTAGCACACTAAACAAAAGCCAGAAAGTATAGAACACAATATGAATTATTAACCATCCTTGTGATTTCCCTCCATCAAAATGTGAATAGCGGTGCATCTTAATTAGCTGTGGCGTTAACTGGGACTCTGTTCTGGAAAACACGCAGAATGACTGACTGGCTTTATCTATCACCTCTTCAGAGAGGCCTCCTCCGATCTCCTGGTCTTGAATAAACCCCACCAAGGCACTTTCTAAACGTCGACCTTGTTTGTTTCATATTGGTAGAGTTCGACAGTGTTGCCTATTGTCTTATCTAGTTACTTATTTCTTTACTGTCCTTCTGAGCCCTTCCACTTCCACAAAATTTCACGAGGACGGTCTTGTGTCCCGTGCGGCCCCTGGAAGGTGGCCTAGAGCAATCAGCAGGGGCCCGGTAAGTACCTACGCACAAGTGCGAACACGGAGTTAACCTCCAGATCACAACTGCCATCCCATGAACTAAAACATGGAGCATCCGTTTTGCCCAGGCAAGGCACGGAGGGACGTTCAAAGCAGAGCATCACGGCCCTGAGACGACCAAGTCCTGTGTCCCTGGCCTTGGCCTACGGGCAACGGCACTGCTCCGGACCGAGACACGCCTGCCGGGGGCATGAAGGAACACTTTTTGCCATTCTAGGTACATAAGTACATGCCATAGTTTAAGGAATCCTTGAGTTTATCATCCATCCCAACAACCATCACCCCGTTGGACTTACACTGAGGTGATAAGTTTTGAACACGTTCTTTTAGGGAAACTTAGAGTCATTTCGAAGAACTTTAGAGGTGGTTGCCTGTTTCAAGCAGACTCAATAATGTCTTTTTAAAAATTGGGTAGTCCCTCATCTAGCCTATCTATTTGGAAAAGATTAACACAAAACCTTTCCCAAAACTACCTTGAATCAGTTAGTTCTAAACACACTGATAAGATTGTTCAAATTTTGTATATTTTTAATCAGCCAGAGATGTGAAAAATCAAGAAGAATGTTTTCATTCTCTTTATTTCAAGTAGGAACCGGTTTGACTCAACAGGAAGACCTCACCTGTGCCTCTCCGCATGATGGACTCTGGAGTGTGAGTATGTCTGTAAGGATGGGGTGTGTGTGCTATAGTCGGTGTGTGGAGCATTCTTTTTTTTTTAATCAGCATTATTGAGATATAATTCACTAACCATGGAATTTACCCATTGAGAGTGTTCGATCCATGGTTTTTTAGTGTATTCACAGACATGTGCACCAGGCACAGTCCATGTTAGAACATCCCCACCCTCCTCAAAAGCAGCCCCATTCCCATTAGCTGCCACGTGCCTCCCACCCATCTCCACCCTGCCCCCAGCCCTAAGCAACCAGAGCCTGCTGTGTCCACTCTCCGTCTCTGGATTCCCTGCCCCCACCCAGAGTCACACAACACTGTTTATGACTGACTGGCTGCTTCACTTAGCGTGTCTACTCAAGGCTCATCCATGCTGAAGCATGCACTGCTCCCCATTGCTTTTTATCGCCATGTAATATTCCATCGTGTAGGTATATTGTGTTTTCTTGGTCAATTGATGAGCTTTGAGGTTCTTTCTCCTTTTTGACTGTCACGAACGGTGTTGGTATAAATATTTGTGAATAAGCTTATGTGTGGTCATAAGTTTTCATCTCTCTTGCGTATATACCCAGGAGTAGAAATGCTGGGTCATGCAGAAATTCTATATTTCACAGTTTGAAGAACTTCCAGACTGTTCTCTGAGCAGCAACACTGTTTTGCGTTCCCACCAGCAGTGCATGACGGTTCTTATTTTCCACGTACGTGTCAAAACACTGGCTATTATCTGACTTTTCGGTTCTTGCCATCCTACTGGATAGAGGTGGTATCTCATTGTGGTTTTGATTTAATTTGATGTCTAAAGATGTGGAGCATCTTTGTGCCTATTGGACATTTGTATATCTTCTTTGGAGAAACGTCTATTCAGATCCTTTGCCAATGTTTTAATTGGATTGTTAGTCTTTTTACCACCGAGTTACAAGTGTTCTTCATATATTTTTCATAGAAGTTCTTTATTTTTTTATTTTTATTTTTTTTTTAAATTTTTTATTGGTGTTCAATTTATCAACATACAGAATAACTCCCAGTGCTCATCCCATCAAGTATCCCCATCAGTGCCCGCCACCCACTCAGGCCCACCCCCCACCCCCCTCCCCTTCAACCATCCCCAGTTCGTCTCCCAGAGTTAGGGCAAGGGAGACAGAACATAAAGACTCATAGAAGTTCTTTATATGATACGAGATTTGCAACCGTTTTCTCCCATTCCGTGGGTCATCTTTCTACTTCCTAGATCTGTTCTTTGCAGCACAGATTTTAATTCTGATAAACTCCAATGAATCCATTTCATTTATTGTTTGTGCTTTTAATGTCCTGTGTATAATCCTTTGCCAAACCCAAAGTCATGAAGAATTATGCCTATGTTTTCTCCTAAGAGTTTTATAGTTATTACATTGAGGTCTTTGATTCATCTTGAGTTAACTTTCATGCATGGTGTGAGGTAACTGTTCAGATTCAATCTTTTGTATGTGGCTGTCCAATTGTCCCAGCACCATTTGTTGAAAAGACTATTTTTTTTTTTCCAAATTGAATGGTCTTGGCACACTAGTTGAAGATCAGTTGATCATTGATGTACGGGTTTATTTCTGGACTCTCGATTCTATTCCATTGATGTATATGGCTATTCTTGGGCAGGAGATCATTCTCTTGACTGCTATTGCTCTATAGTAAGTTTTCACACCATGAAGTGTGAGTCTTCCCATTTTATTCTTCTTTTTAAAGATTGTTTTGACTATCCTAGGTCTCTTGCAAATTCGAATGAATAGTAGACTCAGTGTGTCAATTTCTCAAAGAAGCCACCTGTGATTCAGATGGGGATTGTGTTTCTGTTGAATATCCTCCCGCTCAAGAGAGTCCTTCCTCAGTTGTGTCCAATCTACTAATGAGTCCATCAGCAGCATTCCTCATTTTATTGCACTGTTTTTGGCTGTTATCACTTGGTTTTGATTCTTTCTCAGAATCCCATCTCTGTTACATTGCCCATCTGTTCTTGCATGTTGTTCACTTTTTCCATTAAGGAATTTTAATCATAGTAACTTTAGGTTGGTGATCTGATCATTCCAACTTTTCTCACCATATCTGTCTTTGTTCAGATGCTTGCTCTATCTCTTGCAATTGCTTTTTCCTTTTTCTTTCTTCCTTCCTTTCTTTCTTTCTTTCTTTCTTTCTTTCTTTCTTTCTTTCTTTCTTCTTTCTTTCTTTCTTTTTTGTATTTTTAGAATGCTTTACAGTTCTGTGTTGAAAGCTGGGCATGAAGTCCTGGGTAGAAGGAGGCATGGTAAAGAAGCCTGTGGAGGTGAGGCATGTGGGGGAAAGTGCTCTGTAGTCCTTATCAGGTTGCAGCCTCCTGGACTGTGAACTTCAGGACTGCTTCTCAGTTCTGGCCCCAGCCCTTAGGTGGGACACAATGGCAGGAGTGTGGGGAGGGGTCAGTTAGGCTCAGATAAAATCATTTCCTTGCAGGCAGGCCTTGTCAGGAGCAGAGTGTTCTAGGGCATTTCAAAGGGGCTCCTTCTCCCCTCCACCTGCCAGAAGCCCCAGGGATATTTCCTCCTGGTTTTTTGAGCACCCGATAGAGCTTCTTTTTTATTTTAATATTTTATTTAAATTCAATTTGTCAATATATATAACACCCAATGCTCATCTCATCAAGTGTCCTCCTCAGTGCCCATCACCCATATTCCCCATCGCCCCGCCCACCTCCCCTTCTGCAACCCTTTGTTTCCCAGAGTCAGGAGTCTCTCATGGTTTGTCTTCCTCTCTCCTTTTTCCCCACTCTGTTCCCCTCCTTCCCTTTTGGTCCCTTTCATTATTTCTTATATTCCACGTATAAGTGAAGCCATGTGATGACTGTCCTTCTTCAATTAACTTACTCCACTCAACATCATACCCTCCAGTTCCATCCACGTCAAAGCAAATGGTGGGTATTCATCCTTTCTGATGGCTGAGCCATATTCCATTGTGTATAGAGACCACATCTTTATCCATTCACCTGTCGAAGAACATCCTTAAGCCTGTGGGTGCCCCCACCGGAGTCTTTGTCTCTCGGAGCTGTCTACACAGAGCCTCCAACTATTTGCTGTTTGTATTTAATTACAGGTTGGGCTTTCCTCCCAGGCTCTGGTCCCTGGAGGGTTTCTGCTTCAGTGGGTTGTGATTTCCTATTTTTGCCTGCCTGTCTGTCTCTCTAATTTGGGGTATAGTCACCTTAGAATTTTTGCCTGTGATCTCAGCATTTTTATTTCTTTTAATCGCTGATGAAAATAATGGGTCCAAAAAAGAATTTTTAGCATTTAAGCCAAAGAGAGTTACAGGAACAGATATGAATACTGAAGTAGGTTATGCGTGATCATACACCTCCACTTCCCTCAGAACAGATAAGTCCACTTCAGACTCTGAATTTTCAGCATGCAGGACCATCGTGTGCTCACTTGTGCTCTCTCCCTCAGTCGGCTCAGCCGTTCACGCTACGGGGAGCAAGACTCTCTGCTAAAGGCTCTGGGGCTTCAATGATGACTATGGTGAGCTGCCTTCCTCCTCCTCTTGAATGGATCCTAGGAAACCCTTCCACACAAATCTAACTATGATCATAATTATCTTAATTATACCACTAGACTTTGCTGACTACCTGGAAAGTCACACCTATGAAGGCAAGGACCAGTGCTAGCAGGGGTCTGATGGCACCATCAGTGGGTGACTTCCAGGTCTGCCGTGTGCAGTCCACCTCAGCCCTAGGTTAACTTTCTCTCATTTGAAAGTTGTGATCGTAAGAAGAAATAGGAAAAGATTACAGCCTGAGAAAATTATGGGGAAAAGTAAGAGCAAATGCTATTTCAGTGAGAGGCTATGGATGGTCTCAGGAAATCAGAAGCCAGAAAATGTTTAAATGGTCTGTGCCGAAGCTATCCACTAATAAAGGGTTTAACGAGAGATGTGAAAGATGAAAACTCAAATTGTGTGGAAATGTACATTCTGACCCCAATTTGGAAGGCCACGGGCGGAAAGCTCTTTCCTGGGAATAATGAGCCCGCTGCACGGACAGGCCAGCCTCATCCTGAGACCTCAGGAAGCGGCGGCCAAGGGTGGTGGTGGAGTGCTAAGCCCGCCACTCTCTTCTCAAGAAGATAAATATACAGTACACCGTAATTAGTAAAAACCTCTTGATGTTTATATTTGCCAACTTTTCCAGTTAAATTAAAATCATTGAGAAACTTCTGTTTTTAACTATTCTAAATGTTTTGCTTTTAATCATAAAACATCACAACATAGGGAGTATGAATAATTTTTTTTCTTGAAGATTGAGGATATGCCAATTATTTTCAACATTATTACAATATTATTGACTATATTCCCTATGTTGTACATTTCATCTCTGTTCCTTAATTTTATAACTGGAAGTTTGTACCTCTCAACTCTCTTTATTTGTTCCATCCATCCCCTATCCCTCCCTCTGGCAACCACTGGTTTGTTCTCTGTAAAGAGTGTTTATTTGTTTTTTATTTTATTTTATTTTATTTTTTAAGATTCCACATATGAATAAGATCATATGATACTTGTCTTTCTCTGACTGACTTATTTCACTTAGCATCCACATTGTTGCAAATGGCAAAATTTCATTCTTTTTTATGGCTGAGTTATATTCCATTGTGTATACTCACCACATCTTCTTTATCCATTCATCAGTCATGGGCACTGGGTTAATTCCATATCTTGGTTATTGTAAATAATACTGCAATAAACATAAATATACATATATTAATTTCCATTCTTATGCATTACAACTATTTTTTGGAAAAATTATAGTAACTGAAACACTCATACAGTACTGGTGGGAGGGCAACCACATTGAAAATTCATTTAGCATCGTGCACTGTTGTTGTTCATATGTATATATCATATCACCTAGGTCTATACTCAACAGAAGAGGACACATGCAGAAATGTCCACAGATTATTATAACCCAAAATGGAAGCAATTCTAGTGTCCATCAACTCTAAAATGGGTAAGTCCCTCACTACACATTGATCTATATGATATGACATGATATAGTGTGATGTGACATGGTTTGACATTAGAGGATATGACATGGTGTGATGTGATATGACATGATGTGTTGTGAACTGACACGACATGATGTGAACCGATGTTGTATGATGAGTGATATACTACTGCAGTAAGGACAGGCAAACTACAGCCCCCAGAACATGAAAGCATCTCACAAACATAATGTTGAGTAAGAAAAACCAGACACTCTACGGTGCACATTGTTCTATTCACACAAAGCTCCAGAACAGGCTCCTTGAACCTGTGCAACTAGAAGTCAGCACAGTGATTTCCTGGGCAGTGGCTGGGCAGGGACGCAGAGGAACTGTTGGTGCTGGTCATGTTCAACTTCATGACATGCAGTGTTTATTTGGGGATTAGTTGTGTAATTCATCACTATAAATTGTAATGATCTGTTCACTTTGATTGATTTTACTTTGAGGTTTTTAAAAAATATTTGATAAGTCATTGAGAGAATCTGGCCAGTATGGGAAAGTCTCTAAGGAGGTAAGGTCACAGGAGTCCAGGAGGATCTGGATCATGATGAGCCATTTGAAGGACTTTGGTTTTGCTCTTACAGGGATGGAGGCCACTGGAGATCGTTGAGCAGAGGAGCGGTCTGCTCTGTCTTCTATTTTGGAGTGAACATTCTGGCTGCTGTGAGAAAGTATATGGTGGGCTGGGGCCAAAGAACAGCAATAAGGTCAAGAGTGTGCATTTCGGATTGGGATGCACTTTGGTAAATCGCTGTCTATGGAATCTGCTTAGTTTACGATCACACTGGCACTTTCCCGCTTCATCCCTGCATGGTGGGCTTTAAAGCACTTGATATTCATACATTTGATGGGGAAAATGGTATCTTATGACAGTTTTAATCTACATTTCTTGTATTATGGGTGTGGTTGATCTTTTCACTATTTTGAGAGCCACTTGCTGCTGCTTCTACATCAACTGCACACTGTCCCCGTTTTCCTACCACCTTGATGTCATTCTTGCATATTTGTGTATGTCCATGGCATATCAAAAAATTTAAATGTCTGTGATTTGAGCTCCAGCTGCATATCTTACCTGTGTCCTAAGTTTTTAAGTTGAAAGTGCTTTCTTACCCAAAAATCACTATTAAGTATAATGATAATAAAACCTAAAATTCACATTTTATTCCAGAATTTTTGTGATTTCTTTTTTTTTTTAATTTTGGATCATTATTCCATTTAGAATTTATTTTGGTATATAGTATGAGACAATAATCCATGTTTTCAAAAGTCTGAGAACAGCACAGTGTTAAGGGCACATATTGTGAACATAGATTATTTGGTCTCAGAGAATTCGTCTTTGCCAATTACTAGCCCTATGACTCTGTGCAGCCACTAGTCTATCACAACAACACTAATCTGTCCATCTGGAGTGGATAACAGGATCATTCAGGGGGAGCCACTCAGGCTCATCACCATCTTTCAAGACTACCTGTGAGCGAGCTGCATATCAAGTGGATGCATCTACAAACCAAGCCTGGGCGCTTCCTTCCATCATTAGTTGCTCCTACAACCATGGGTATGAGCTGAGGACAGCTGATGCCATGATACTGAGAGATCACATGAGAGTCAAGGACATCTGCTCATAGAGCTTCTTGTGTCTAATCCCACTTTTGCTTGTTCCCAACAAACCACTTCCATCATGCCGTAGCTTGTTCCCAGCCTATTTACATGGCCTACTGGCCGGTCATGATGGGCAATTCCAGACGCATGGCCACTTGGAGGTCCATGGTCAGGCATTCTGTCTCTACCAATAGCGTAGCACCTATTATTTTTCAAAAGGTGTCAATGGTCCATTGCAGATAAATTGAACTCACTTCGCAAGTGCAGAGTCTTACATTTGTCCTTTCGATCATGGTGTCAGCCATAAAATCTACATTGCACCTGTTCCCATTACTAATATCTCTGACATCATAGGATCTGCTGGGTCACACGGCTTGAGTCTTGGTCGTACCATAGCCTGGGCCTGCTACAGTGCCATTCATGGTTTGGGCTCCACTGGAATCCTTTTGTGTTACTGTGTATGGACTGCAGCAGTATTTTCAGTATGGAATGTGCTGCCTCAAAATCCAAAGAGGACTACCAAGGGGTGTGCTTCCTTGTGGTGGGGGGCAAGATGCCATAGCTTGTCCTTTATTTTGGGCAAGATGCCCTGATCGCTGGACCCCTAGCAGTTTCACTGAGGTGCATGTTCCTGAATGTGTGAAGGTTATTCTGCTACACTCTGGAGTGTGTGGATTAGCAGAGCCTCCAACAGTCCAGCTGCTTTTTGCTGGTCGGGGCAGAATGAGGTCACAGAGAGTTGGTCAATGTGACATCAGGTGCTCCAGATCTTTTGGGCCACTTCATGGTAGAGGGCGGAAGAGAAAACATAGCTCAGGAAGAGCATGTAAATATACTCTATTGCCAGTTTTACGTGAATGAGACTCTCTGGTCTGCTTTCCTGATGGAGGTGGGAAAGCGCATGTTCGTTACATCGAAGGCCTTGTGTGCTGTGCCACAGTCATGCCAGCTTGCTCTGCCGCTGGCCCCGGCTGTCAGTGTGGTTCGTACTTTGTTACTCTTGTGACAGACTCTATCCTCTTCCAGGATCAACCTCATTTCTTCAGAGGGCCAGAGGGTGAATTAAATGGAGACCTGAGGTAGTGGGACCACTACCTGGCCTGCTGGAGCTCCTTGAGTGTGGGGTTAATCCTCCCCATTACCTCTGGGATAAGGTACTGTTTTTTATTTCCTATCTTGCCTGGGATGGGGATGGGACACAGTTTCAGAGACTTCTGTTTGGCGATCCTACCACAATGTCTCCGACCCTACATGCCAAAGCCCCATTGTGGGGTTCGCACCATCTGCCCAGTATATCTTTCCCAAATGACAGCCTGGTGAATCTGCAGAGCTGATGGATCCATTGCAAGCTGGACAGTGACCTAGGTTCCATTTATTACCTGACCCACATGCCAAAGCCTAAGAGGGGTAGTAATGACCATGCAGGTCTCCAGGTATTACCATCAAGTTTGAACCCGTGTCCAATGACCCTGGAAGTGTTTGTGTGTTTCCCTCTGCCCGGTGTACAGTTACCCAAGGAAATGGCATATATCCCTTAGTGGGGGTTGGGAGTGTCATTGCCATAGTGCTTCAAGATCCTTCCTCCCAGGAGCATGGCCTCCTCTTCAATCATTGAGTCTTGGGTCCAAAAACTGGCTCAGGTCTGGAGACTGCACAAAGGGGTACTGGTCTCAGTTTCCCATTCATCCATCTTTGATTTCTTCTGATGAATCGAGCAGCAGTCTGACTGGCTATCTGTCTATTTTGCCCCCAGGGGTACTGTGTTCTATAAACCATCTTCATAATTCTGAAGGTCAGGCCTCATTGGCTACCACTCCAACATTGCCAGTCATGATGATAATTGCATCCACCTGGCTTCTCATCTTGATGCGCTGCCACCTGGCCTCTATTTCTGCACAGTCTTGCCATCCCTGTGGTTAGAGTGAGCCTGACTCCGTAACAGCATCACCCTTCCTCAGTCCTGGCCCACACAGGACAGCACTAGGGCCTTGCTGGTGTGGGTGCTTCTCTTCCTCTGCCTTCCTTCTTGGTTTGGTAAATAGCGAGTCTTCCATCTGGTGGGTGATCTGGACATACCGAGCACGTCCATCCCAGCATGCCTACTTCCTCGTCTTTCAATTCCTCTTTCCACGGTCTGCCATGCAATTCTGGCATTTCAGCTCATTTAACATGGCCCATTGATTTTTCCATGATCCCAGGAAACACCCCAGTAGCGATTTCACACCATCTCTTTAGGCTTTGCCAGGATGCTGAATCCCGTATCTCAAAACTGCTTCCAAATCAATACACTCTCTCTTATAAAAGCTTTTGTCCAGGACTGTTGCTCAAAAATTCCTCAGAATCCAGTCCTGGGCATTCTCCTCTGGCTCCTGCCAGTACATATTATCTGAATCTTACAACTCCTTGTCAGACCCAAGCCATTCCAGCCGAGGCATAGCCCTAATTATGATCTAATGGCCAGCAAGGGGTGGGGGAGTCTTATCAGGGAGCAGCTCTGCATTCTCTTTAGGAGACAGTCTTTGTTTTTAACAAGAAGAAGTGGGCAATTATGCAGGACAAGCCTTCAGGGGAACATGGGAAGTCACCAGCCCAGACATTTAACAACCCATGTGTCAGGGTTGCATTCTTTCCCAACCAGGATCCTGAGCTGCCTTGGTTGGGAGCTTAACCCTGATCTTCTTTGGGATTCAGCTACTCTAAAGATTAAGTGCAGCACCTGTGTGGTATATTGAAAAATACGCCTACATCTCGTAAAGATATTCATGTCTCAATCCTAGAATCTCTGTACATGCTCCATGGTAATGGAAAATTAGGGCTGCAGGTGGAATTAAGGTCACCAGTCAGCTGACTTCAAAATAGGAAGATTATCTAGATGGTCTGGGTGGTCCCGAAGTAATCCCTCCTCGTTCCCACCCTGCCCCCATGACATTGACCTTGGCCAGCATTGCTTTCTGCAGCAGAGGTAAGGGCCAGGGTGAGCTGTCCTAGAGAGGACACCTACTGACAATATTTATAGTAGGGATACAGAGAACACATCCCCGTGTCCATCACACCATGAGAAGGACGTTTACTGTTTCCCCTACTGAACCATAAGGGATTTTCTATCCATTCTTATTTAATATTTTTCACTTATGGACACTGAGGATATATATATACTAACTTTCAGTGAGGTTATACAAGTCATTTTATCGATCTTATCTACAAAAATTACATACCTGAATAGAGTAGGAGAATATCTTCAAAATACTGAGGAAAAATCACTGTCTACTTAGAATTTTGTGTCTTTCAGAAGTGAAGATGCATTAAAGGCTTCATGTAAATACTGACAGAAAGCTCTTCTTGAGAATATGCTCTGTTGGGAAGGAAATTTCGAGCCCATGAGGAGGGATGCACAGGGTATACGGGACAAATAAGTCACTAAGTAGTGAATGATCCTAAAGGAGAAGACAAATACTTGGAATCTGAAAACCCTCTGAAAGTTAAGGAATAACATGAAGGACACACACAAACAGGATTACATTCAGATGGTTTAAAGGTACTTCTGGGGCAGCCCCGGTGGCGCAGCGGTTTAGCACCGCTTGCAGCCCAGGATGTGATCCTGGAGACCCGGGATCGAGTCCCACATCGGGCTCTCTGTGTGGCGCCTGCTTCCCCCTCTGCCTGTGTCTCTGCCTCACTCTCTCTCTCTCTGTCTCTATGAATAAATAAAATAATATCTTTTAAAAAAAAGTACTTCTGCTCTTTTATAAAAAGATAGAAATGTTCATTACATTTTGACACTCTTAAGTATATAATTAGTATTTGATGACAATAACCAGAAAGTATAGAAATAGAATGTTTAACAAACCAGTGACATAAAAATAAGCCAGTGAAAATAAATAAAAATATATCAATAACCACTACAAATGTAAATATTTTAGAGTTTTCTGTTAACCAGGGAGGCCAGAATAAAATTTTAGGATAATGTTTGCCACATGCATTTTATAAGAGACACACATAAAACATGACAGAAATGTTAAAGGACACAGATAAAGATATGCCATGCAAATATAAATAAGAAAAAAGAGCAATTGTAATATTAATATCAGAAACATAGATCAAAGAGACAAAGCCAAAGATCTCTCTTAGGTGTGAGGTAGTTGTAAAAAGTCACAAAAAAGCTTAATCTTGTATGTTCCTAACAATTTAATCTAATTTATGTAAAATAAAAATTGACAAAATTACATAAATGGAAAAGCTAGAACCTTACTTAAATATTTTTATCACAGTATTCTCAGAAATGAATAGATTAGCAAACTAGAAAAAAAAACATTTTACACAAATCTGATAAGTTTGATCCAATATCCATCTACACCAACAATAAAAGAACACACATTTTTAAAAGTACACATGGAAATTTCATTTAAAAGAAAATATATTTAATAACAAAGGAAGTTTTAAGATACCAAGAAAAAGATCATTCAGACTTTATACTTGGAGTCCAATTTTATTTTATTTTACTTTATTTTATTTTAATTTTTAAAAATATTTTATTTATTTATTCATGAGAGATACAGAGAGGGAGAGAGAAGCAGAGACACAGGCAGAGAGAGAAGCAGGCTCCATGCAGGGAGCCTGATGTGGGACTCGATCCCGGGACTCCAGGATCATGCCCTGGGCCAAAGGCAGGCGCTAAACCGCTGAGCCACCCAGGGATTCCCCCAATGGAGTCCAATTTTATAAAATTAAAAATCAACCACAGAAAATAGTAAACAAAAAAATTAATTTCCTCCTGTAAATTTGTGAATGTTAAAGCACTTGTCAAAGCGTTCATGATTCAAAGAAGAAATTACAATGGAAATAAGAAGATGCTCATATATTAGTCAGGGTTGTCCGGCAAAACCGCACACAGGGAAGGAGAGCCAGTGGGAGGACCAGCTTGCTGGTGGTGAAGTTTCCAGGCTGGCTCTGAAGGCCGAGGACCAGGGGCGCAGAGGCCAGGAGACCAATGCTGGACTCAAACAGTCAGGACTGAGTCACCTTTCTCCTCCTCGTGATCCTACCAGGTCCTCACCGGATTGGGGGAGGCCCACCCACACCAGGGAGGGCGGATCTTCTTGTCTGCGCCCACCATCCAATGCTAATCTCTTCACCGCTTTGGTTTCTGCACAGATATTTACAGCTCTCATTGCCTGGAGTGGAAACATTTGCCAACCGGGGGGTAAGGGCACTTCTTATCCCAACCACTGGCTAAATGTTCATTCTTGCACAAGAGCGCGTTCAGCCACGTAGCTCACGTTTCTGTTGGACGTGCAAACACTTTGAGTTGCCTTTGGGGGAAGTCATGATAGAAGTATTTTCCCGTTCGTAAGTATTTGCTTAGCACCTATTATGTTCCAGACCTTGGATCATTGACGGATCATCTCATCGTAATGACAAAGGTATTTGTTACTGAAATATTCTTCTGTTCACAGAGAAGTGCTCATGAGAAAAGTCTAGGTGGCCTGTGCCTCTTTCCTCCCTCCTTGTGTCCCCGTGTCTTCCTTGGCCACCACTCTGCCGATGCTCTCCTGACGAGTCTCCCGTGATATCACATCTCCAACCTTAATGGTCACGTCTGTGTTTTCATCCTGCTCGACCTTTTAGTCTCATCTGACAGAGCTGAACTATCCCAAAACATTTTTTTTAACATTTTTTTTTTGACAACAAATTCTTTCGGATGTCTTTTACCTACTTGGCTTTTTTTTTTTTTTTCCATTGATGGCTCTTTCTCTCCATCCAAACCCTCATCTTAAAATCACTCAGAGTCCAATCTGAGGTCTCATTTCATCTCTACATAGACTCGTCTCCTAGTTATTTCATCCATTCCAAGAACTTTCTGACACCATTTTTATGCTGATAACTTGCAAATTCATATGGCCCACCCAGATGTCTCCTTTGAGAATCAGATTTATATATATCCAACTGCTTACCTGACATTTCACCTTTAATTCTCCACATATGTCTCAATTTAAACATGCTCAACATGGTATTCTTGATGGGCGCTGCAAATCTGTGCCTTTCCTGGCTTCTTCCCGACACCACCGTCTCCCAGGTTGCTCAGGCCAGAGCCCGTGTGCTTCACCAGCTTATGTGCCAATGACACTTCCTGCCAATCCCCCTTTAAAATACATCTTAAACCCTCACTGACATCGATTCAATGTTGTATCACCTCTTCTTCAAATTTCTATACCAAGCTTCTATTTACTCCTCATACTTTAAGTCGTTATCGGTAGCATCTGCAGGCTGTTAACCCACTCGCCCAAAGCCAGACCTCGTAAGCGTGCACGCACCAGGGTGACCCTGCCCTAGACTCCTGCCATGCCCTAGCCCTGCACAATCAGCACCACCTCAATCGTACCCGTCCTATACTTCTCAACCATTTTGTGACACGCATAAGATGCCTACACTATACATAGTTTAATCTTCATTGACTTTGTAGACAGTTGATGAAATCATAACACACGTCAGAAAGGAGATTTAGAATCTTGAGCGTACAGCACAAATCAGAGGTGTGCAGCTCAGTAAACTTTAACAAGTAAGAACAGCTGTGTAATGAGAAGCCAATCAAATCAACAGGCAAGGCATGCGTGGCTCTCGGAAGTCCCTGCCAGCCTCTCTTCCTGCCCCACTCCCCAGACTAACCACTGTCTGGACTTCTAACACCACAGGTGAGCTTCCTTTGGGTGTCAGTTTTATATAAATGAAATGATGCAGCGTGTGTGCTCTGTATCTACACCACTTGTGAGATGTATCCTTGTGGTTCCACGCGGCTGTGGTCCACATGCTCTCACAGTCACGCAGGATTCCACTGCAGGATGCATCCCCCTGTGCTGGTCTGGTCTGTGGTCTGGTCGCTGGCACAGGCTCGGCGTGGGGCTGTTGGGAATAGCTCTGCTATGAACATATTTGTGCATATCTCTGGTGAGCATACAGGTGCACATTGCTCTTGGGTACGTACCTGGAGAGGAATTCTGGGTTGTGAATTTCTGGAAAATAAATGTTTATCTTTGGGGAATACTATTGGCGCGTCTACATAAATCACTCCCACCGGCAGAGTGGATGAGTTCAGCGCCTCCACATCAGCACAGATGCTTCAAATGTCAGCCTCCCTCTTGGTAATCCATTTGCGGGAGGAATGGCAGCGGTACCAAAGGTTTTGGCTTAATTTGCATTTCCTCAGTGAAAAATTACCTTGAAAACCTTTTAAAAGGTACTTAGTCAAATCTTCTGTCCATTTTTGGAATCGAATTATTTGGTTTTAAAAGTTTATTGATTGATGTTTTAAAATTTTTTTATATGTTACACAAGAGCTTCCAGTCAGAACAAAAATCGTAAACTGTGTACGTATGTGCACATACATACATATGATTTGATGAGCAGAAGCTCCTTGTAGTTTCAAATGATCCATTTCTTCTTTATCATTAGCATTTGTGAATTTGCCTATTTTTCTCACTTTCATTTCTGTTAGTCTTTATTTTTCTATGTTAACGCGTTAGGTGTACACACACATATACACATAAATGTATTCAAATATGTGAAGTATAATGATGAGATATAGTTCACTTAACGCAATTCTCTCGTTTAAATTGCCCATTCAGTGGTTTTTAGCTCATACACAGACGCGTGCAACCATCACACAATTAACGTTAGCTCATCTCCACCACCCCCAGGTACCTGTGTCTTACCCATTTCCCCTCAGCCCTCTAAGCCCTGGTTGGGTACTAGTCTTTTGTGACTTGGTTCTTTCATTCTGCGTAATGTCTCCGAGGCACACCCATGTTGTATGGTGTATCATAGAATAATTGTATTATTTGGCCAAGTTTTTATTGCCAAGTAATATTCCATTTGGAATGAAATGGATGCGCCCCATTTTACCTATCCATCCAATAATCAATGAACATTAAGGTTGTTCCCACTTACTGGTTCTCACGATGAACAAACCTTCTACAGACCTTCATGTGCAGTTATTATGTGGATGCGTGTTTGTATTTCTCTTAGGTTTGTGCTGAAAGTGGAACTTTGGTTCATATGGTAATTCTGTGTTTAACGTTTGAGGAACTGCCAGGTAGTTTTGTAAAGTGACTGTACCATTTTGTATTCCTACCAACAGTGTATATGTGTTCTGATTTCTCCCTCTTTTTGTTAATATTTCTTATTGTCTTTGGTTTATTTATTTATTATTTATTATTATTAATTAATTAATTAGTTAATGTATTTATTTATTTACTTATTAGAGACAGAGAGAGAGAGAGAGAGAGAGAGAGAGTGAGAGGCAGAGACACAGGTAGAGGGAGAAGCAGGCTCCACGCAGGGAGCCCGATGCGGGACTCGATCCCGGGTCTCCATGATCATGCCCTGGGCCGAAGGTGGTGCTAGACCTCTGAGCCACTGGGGCTGCCTGGTCTGTCTTTTTTTATCCTGGTTATAGATGTGAAGTTGTGTTTCATTTTTGGTTTGCCTTGTATTTCCCAGATGACTATGCTAAACCATGTGCTTATAGACTATTTGTATATCTTCTTTGTAGAAATGTCTATTCCAATCCTCTGTGCATTTTCTATAAAGATTTTTATTCATTTATTCATGAAAGACAACACACACACACACAGAGAGAGAGAGAGAGAGAGAGAGAGAGGCAGAGACACAGGTAGACGGAGAAGCAGGCTTCCTGCAGGGAGCCCGATGTGGGACTGGATCCCAGGTCTCCAGGATCATGTCCTGGGCCGAAGGCAGACACTCAACCACCAAGCCACCTAGATCCCTCCTCTGTCCATTTGTAATTTGGTTATTTTTATTTGCATTATTGAGTTTTTGGAGTTCTTTATATAGTAGCCCTTCATGAGATGTGTGATTTGTTTAAATTTTCTTCCATTTTGTGGACTTTCACTTTCTTTTTTAAAAAATATTTATTTATTTATTCATGAGAGACACAGAGAGGCAGAGACCTAGAGGGAGAAGCAGGCTCCTCACAGGTAGCCCGATGTGGGACTTGATCCCCGGACTGGGATCACACTCTGAGCTGAAGGCGGACACTCAACCTCTGAGCCACCAGGTGTCCCAAGGACTTGCACTTTCTTAATGATATCTTTGAAGCACAGAAGTTTTTAATTTTGTGGAAGTCCACTTTATCTATCTTTTTATTGTTGTTTGTGCTTCCAATATAGTATTTAAGAAACCACTGCTTGATCCAAGATCACAAAGATACATATTTGTTTTCTTTTAAGACTTCTATAGTTTTAGCTCAGTCTTTTGATACATTTTTAGTTAATTTTTTTAAAATTTATTTTCTTAGGGGAGGGATGGGGGAGGGAGAGAGGGAAAGGGAGAGAGGATCTTAAGCAGGCTCCATGCCCAGTGCAGAGCCTGATGTGGGGCTTGATCTCACAACCCTGAGATCATGACCTGAGCCAAAATCAAGAGCCAGGTACTTGACCAACTGACCACCCAGGCGCCCCTTGCTAATGTTTTACATATGGTTTTAGGTGAGTATCCAGTTGTTCCAGCATCATTTCTTTTTTTTTTAAGATTTTATTTATTCATAAGAGACACAGAGAGAGGGGGGGTAGAGAGGCAGAGACACAGGCAGAGAGAGAAGCAGGCTCCATGCAGGGAGCCCAACGTGGGACTCGATCCTGGATCTCCAGGATCACGCCCTGGGCTGAAGGTGGCGCTAAGCCACTGAGCCACCCGGGGGCTGCCCTCCAGCATCATTTCCTGAAAGGACTGTTCTTTCCCTCATGTCATTCTTTTGGCATCCACGTTAAAATCAACTGCCCATGGAATGCCTAGGTGGCTCAGTGGTTGAGAGTCTGCCCTGGGCCCAGGATCCTGGGATCGAGTACCGCATTGGGCTCCTGCATGGAGCCTGCTTTTCCTTCTGCCTGTGTCTCTGCGTCTCTCTTTGTTTCCCATGAATAAATAAATAATTTAAAAAATAAATAAAAAATCAACTGCCCATAAATGCAAGAATTTATTTCTAGACTCTCAGTTCTATTCCATTAATCTGTATGTCTATTCCTATGCTGGTGCTTCGTGTCAGTACCACACTTCCTAATTTCTGTAGCTATATAATAAGTTTAGAAATCAGGACATGAGACTCCCAACTTGATTCTTCTGTTTAGGGATTGTTTTGAGTGTTCTAGTTCTCTTGCATTTCCATGTGAATGGTAGGATCAGTTTGTCAGGTTGTGGGAAGAAAATGGCACCTGGGATTATCATGGATACTGCATTGAATCTACAGATTAATTTGGGAAATATTCCATTTTACCAACATAAAATCTTCTGATCCATGAGCTCTTTTGTGCTTATTCAGATCCCTTTCATTTTCTTTCAAAATGGTTTACAATTTTCAGAGCCTAAGTCTTGCGTTTCTTTTGTTTTATTTCTAATTATCTTTTGGGTGGTATGGTAAATGAAATTGTTTTCTTGATTTAATTTTTGGATTTTTTCATTACTAGTATATAGAAATAAAGTTGATTCTGTATACTGAAGTTGTTGAAATTTTTTATTCTTTGTAATACTTTATAGTGGGTTTCCTGGGCTTTTATATATTTGCAAGATCACGCTGTCTGTCTACAAATAGAGGTGACTTTACTTCTTCCTTTCCAATCAGAATGCCTTTTATTTCTGTATTTTGCCTAATTACCCTGGCCGGAACTTCCACTGTAACGTGGACTAGAAGCAGTAAAAGCACCCATGCCAGCTCGGTTCCCTACGTTAGTAGCAAAGTACTCAGTCTTCCACAACCAAAGTCCATAGCAGCTGTGGAATTCTATAGATTTTCTATACATCTATAGGAAATCTTTAGATTTTCTTTATCAAGTTGGACAGTCTCCCTTCTTAGTGTGGTGTCTTTTTATTATGAAGGGGTAGTTGATTTTGACTTTGTTTAATCTACAGAAGTAATTGTGTTTTCTGTTTTCCATTCTAGTAACATATTATTTCCCTGGATTTTCACATGTTAAACTAACCTTGCATTCCTGGGATAAACCAGACTTCATCACTGTGTACAATCTTTTTTGTATGTCACTAGATTTGGCTAGCTATTATTCTGTTGAGGATTTTCACATGTAGACTGTGGCTAGTATTTGTTTTAATTTTATAAATGAGAAAACTAAGACTGCTAGAAGTTCAGTACATATTCCACAGTCACATAGTTGGGAAGCCTGGGATCTGCCTCATTTCAAAGTTCATGTTTTTTGGACTTTTAATGAAGACTTTGAGTTTAGGTGATATTCTTGACTTCTAAAATGGGAAATTCTGAATCAGAACAAGTATATTCTCTATTATCATGACCTCATGGGGACTTATTTTACCTCTAAGAAAGATCACTTTCTCTACTGCTTTCTTTTTTAAAAAGATATCATGCTGCCTAAAAAAACATGCTAAAAATATCAATCAAACTTTTTGGTTAGCTCTCCATGGGTAAAAATACAAAAGCTATATATATATATATATATATATATATATATATATATATATATACACATATATATATAAAGGGATATATATATCTTTGTGTGTGTGATATATATATCTATATATCTATATATATGTATCTAATAATTTCTGTATGTGGTGAAGAGAAATACACTATGTTGCTTTGTAGATAATTCTCCTAGAATTTTCCAATTTAATTTCAGGTTCAAGTAGAAAACTTATTATATATATTATAAAATCATATATATAAAATATAATATATGTATATATATAATATATAAAATTATATGTATGTATAAATTTCCACCCCTTATTTCTCCCACCCCCCCACCCACCTCCCCTTTGGTGATCAGTTTGTTTTTTATAGTCAAGAGTCTGTTTCTTGGTTTGTCTCTCTCCCTCTACTTTTCTTTGCTCATTTGTTTGTTTCTTAAATTCCACATATGAGTGAAATCATATGGTATTTGTTTTTCTTTGGTTAACTTATTTCATTTAGCAGACTTATTTTACTTAGCTTTATACTCTGTAGCTCCATCTATGTTGTTGCAAATCCAAGAATTCATTTTCCTTATGGCTGAACGATATTCCATTGTATATACACCACCTCTTTTTTATCCATTCATCTATCAATGGACACTTGGGCTGCTTCCATAAGTTTGTAATGTAAGCAATGCTCCAATAAACATAAACGTGCATGTATTCCTTTGAAATAGTCTTTTTGTATTTTGGGGGTAAATACCCAGTAGTGTAATTCCTGGATAATAGGGTAGTTTTATTTTTAATTTTTTGAGGAACCTCCATACTGTTTTCAAGTGGCTGTACCAGTTTGCATTCCCTTCAATAGTGCAAAAGGGTTCCCTTTTCTCCATATTTCCTACACCTGTTGTTTCTTGTGTTGTTAGTTTTAACCATTCTGACAGGTGTGTTGGTGAAGGATAGAGCGGATCCCTGATGATGAGGGATGTTGAGTATCTTTTCATGTGTCTGTTGGCCATCTGTATGTCCTCTTTAGAGAAATGTCGCTCATGTCTTCTCATTTTTAATTGGATTATTATTATTATTATTATTATTATTATTATTATTATTTTGGTATTGAGTTCTTTATATATTTTGGATACTAAACCTTTATTTGATATATCATTTAAAAATATCTTCCCCCATTCATTAGGTTGCCTTTTAGTTTTGTTGATTGTTTCCTTCACTGTGCAGAAACTATTTTGAAGTAGTCCCAATAGTTTATTTTTGCTTTTATGTCCCTTGCCTCAGGAGACCTATCTAGGAAGATGCCACTATGGCCAATGTCAGAGAGATTACTGCCTGTGCTCTCTTCAAGGATTTTTATAGTTTCTGGTCTCACATTTAGGTCTTTAATCCATTTTGAGTATATTTTGTGTATGGTGAAAGAAAATGGTCCAGTTTCATTCTTTTCTATGTTGCTGTCCAATTTTTTCAGCACTCTTTGTTGAAGAGACTTTTTCCCATTGCATATTTTTTGCCTCCTTTGTCAAATATTAATTTACCAAATAATATAAGCTTATTTTGTTTTTTTTTTTGTTCTATTCTATTGATCTATGTGTCTATTTTTATGCTGGTACCATACTGTTTTAATTACTACCACTTTGTAATATAGCTTGAAATCTGGAACTATGATACCTCCAGTTTTTTTCTTTATTAAGATTTCTTTGGATACTTGGGTCTTTTGTGGTTCTATATAAATTTTAGGATTATTCTAGTTCTGAAAAATTAATGTATTAAGATGTGTAATTTCCATAGGAATGACATTCTTTAAGTAAGATCAATTAAAAGATGATTGATAGATGATAGATTTTTAGTGAATTTTTCTATCCATCCCTTTTGGACCTATAATTGTGCCATGGAGACACTAATTAAAATAATTGTTGTTATGTTAATCATATTATTGTAACATACCTACATTTCTGCTGGTGACCATCATGTCACTAAAATAATGAATCCTATGATTCATTGCAAAATTCTAGATCCAGTGTCCCTTTTCAAATTCACTAACACTTGGCTTTAAGTAAAACTTTTCAATAAAGCATTTGTTGGGCAATATTTCAGTTAGCCAAACCAGTTTTGTATTTTTCTTAAACTCCCTCATCATCTGGTACAGCTCTGGATGTGTGTCAATATCATTAAAATAAGAACATATAAAATTAATTTATAATTCCCAAAACACTATATGAATATGAGATGTCAATAGTGATGAAAAGAGTAGCAGCCACTCAATAAATATGAGTCATCTTTGATGCCTTTGTTTGCAATGCTCTTACAATCTCAGAGTCATGTTTGAACACATGACAGAATATATAATTGGGTCCTTAATCATTTATTGAAGATCGTTACGAGTTTTAAAGAGGACATGTAGGTGCCTATTGACCTGGAAATGCCAGATTACATGCAAAAAAATTATCAAGCTAATAAAGGATAGTAGGGGCAATGAAGACTGATATTGACCATAAGATATTTCATGTATATGTTCTGAAGATGAAAATGGACACAACGAGGCCCCACTCACAATAACTCCAGAATTAATTGTTAAGTGAACACATAATAATGTTTATGTGAAATATATAGAACAAAGCATCTGCAACTCATAAACTTGATGATGCTGAGGCAAGTTGTCCAAGAAAATGTGAAGATAAGACCAAAGTCACATGGCCTTCTCCCAAATAAAATGTTCTCTCTGGTGTAGAATGAAAAATTGCCTACCAATTTTTCTGACTCACTAATACACAGCTGGCATTTCCTAATATTTCTTTTATAAAAGAGAATAGCACACCTTCTGTGGCAGATATAAAGTTATTTCATCAGTTTCTTTGAAGTCAAGTAAATGGAAAGCCCGACTCAAATCAACTTAAACATTATTCTCATAAGCAAGAAGTCCAGAAGTAGATTGGTTTAGCAGTTGGTTAATTAAACGTTGCAACCATATAGTTAAGAACCCAGTTTCTTCCTCAAGACTTCTTGATCTTCCTCAGGCCACTAGTTATCACTCAGCTGAACCATATTCATGGTTATAAGATGGCTGTCATTCCAGACATCACATCCAGACAGGAAAGTATTCTCTGGAGGAATAAGAGACAGCTCTCTCTTGTGTCTCTTATTTAAAGCAAAGCCAGATTTCCTTTTAAAAACCCATCAGACTCCTCTCAGATCTGATTGACTGGAATTGTGTCAGGTGCTCATGTCCAAGCTCATCACTGGCCAGGAGATTGAGAACACCATGATTGGCTCAGTGAAGAAGGCAGCTGGATACCACACAAAACTGGAGGCTCTCCCTACCAGCAAGAAAAAAGCGAGGAAGGATGCTGGGTAGACAACCAACAATAACTGTCAGTAACAGTTCTCTACTTAAATGTATGCGTTCTCATATAGCCAAGGCTATGTATCTCTTTCCCCCAGATAAATACTGATGTAATATTTTAAATGTATTTCCTTCTTACTGGAAGTTTAACCTTGATTTATGCTTTTTCTGACCCTTAAAAACAAAGGTAATGAAAATCTTTGGGGAAAATAATGCAAGCGCCATAACAGACTGGAGCTTTGTTATAAGAATGATTTCATCTGTGGGCTAGATCCTCAGTTAACACATACGATTGCTATCTAAAATCCTCTTTTCACATGTCTCTCCCTGGGGGTTTTTCTGATTGCGGCAGTTGTTTTTCATATTATGTCTGCATTAAACATGAAATTTCAGCTGCCAGAATTGAGCCTTCCTTCTCCTGACAAGATTGCAAACAGCTTAGCTGCAACCATTAGGATCAACATAAACAGTCTCCTGAAATGAGTAAATGAGTTCAAGTGCACAGGGCAGAAACCTCATAAAATCTGGAGGCCACTAAGAGAGGCAAAATTACTTGAGTGTCATTGTCAGATACAAAAAGGAATGAAGGGAAAGGTCTAGATCTTCTTCAGAAGGGCCAGGGAATGTCCATCGGTAACGGGCCCTATAGCTAGGTCCCCATGGGCATCTCAAGGTTTAAGAAGAGCTATACAGTGTCGAGAAGTAGAAATTGTATGAGTGACCCCACAAATGAAGCCTTCCTGATCTTCTCTGTTAGCTATCTCAAATGGTGTCACACCCAAAAGAAACTCAAATTTGACTCCAAAATCTTGAAAGTAAGATGTCTTAACTAGTGAAGAATTGGCAGAGAAAATAACATTGAATAACATGAGGAGCTTCTTCAAGATTCTCTTTTGACACCTCTGTCTGTTCCTCTCTACTTGGCAGCAACTGCAGCCCTGCTCTTCTGGCAATTAAAACCTAAAGACCTGTCCAGCCACCTGCTTTCTTTCTAAAAGCTCACAATTCCCCCACTATTCTTTCCCTCAATCCAAAATCCCCCTGTCAGGGTTTCTTAACCTTGGTACTGTGGACATTGGAGGCCAGGTAATTCTTCACTTCGCTCTCCTCTGCCCTGTAGATGTCCATCAGCACCTATGGCCTTTGCTGACCTGAAGCCAGTAGCACTGTCCTCCTATGAGCACCAAATGTGAATGAAGACATTGCCAGATTTCTTTGGGGGGATGAAATTGCTTCTGCTAAGAAGTACTGCTATAGGTAATTCATACTTTTTTTGGTTTTAGGACCCACCTTCCCCCAACATATCCCCATTCACATTCCCATCTCTCACATCCTGTGAGCAAAACACAAAACTTTCATCAGAATCCATGTTTCTAAGAAGGTCAGGGATGGAGGATCATTTTTTTCTTCATCACATGGACAATCAGGTGGAAACTAAGACTAAAAGAAAGCCCAGTATTGATGCTAGAGGACCAGAATGTTTGCACGCTCAAAACACAGAGCTAGAATAAGAGCATCACATGTAAAGCAAGAAGTAAAAAGTCCTGGAAACTAAGCAAAGTGGGAGCAGAGGGCAAGATGGAATTAACCCAAAATATTTGGGATTGGTTTCTGAGAAAGAAAGAAGAAAGAAGAAAGAAGAAAGAAAGAAAGAAAGAAAGAAAGAAAGAAAGAAAGAAAGAAAGAAAGAAAGGAAGGAAGGAAGGAAGGAACCCATTGCTTACTCTTTTTGGGTGTCAACCATAAGCAATAGACATCAACCGGTCACTTTGGAGGAGACTGGATGAGACCACAAAGAAAAATGACAAAAAATAAAATAAATAAAATAAAATAAAATAAAATAAAATAAAATAAAATAAAATAAAATAATTAAATTAAATTAAATTAAATTAAATTAAATTAAATTAAATTAAATTAAATTAAAAAACAAGGAGAGGGTAAGGAGCACAGTCTCAGGAAAGGAGCCAGAGGAAAGACAGACAAGCTGGACTGGACACCTCAGTACGTTCATATCAGGTGCTGTAAAAGAACTAGACATTCATGCTAATAGTCCTTTATATTTGGGATGCCTTACACCTACAGAGTATAATATGGTTAAAACTGCTGGTATTAATCTCATTTTAGAGGGAAAGGAAATTTACAGTTGCAGGAGTAGCACAATTTCTAGTCTCTAGGAGCTTAACTGCTGATTCAGTAGGAAAAAGCAAATGAAAAGTCTAAGAAAAACCTTTTAAAAATCAAGTATAGAATATCATAAGACAATGAATGTCTTCTACAGCAATTTCACAGGAAAAGGTGCATCATTTTGAAGAGGGAATAAATGGGGGCACCACTTGGCTTGGAATATAGGCTGCCTGGAGAAGAAGGGAGACACCAGTTGATAGCTCATTCAATACCTCCAAGACCCTGATGAGATGTTACCCGCCACCCAACACTGCCCATGAGATTAATCAAGTAACTGGGAGGAAACAAACACAACGCAGCTGAGCCAGGACAGAAATCTCTGTCCCTGCCTTTATCCTTCACCAGGCTTACTCATTTCAAGAGGTTTTATTGCTTACAACTTTATCTATATTCCCACACTGGGTAAAACTCTACTCTTGAAGGTCGCAGAGAAGATGCATTTGCTAAGTTATTCATTTAAAATTTCCATTGAACATACATGTATACAAAGTGCACAACTCATAAGTACACAGTTCAGTGATTAATACTCATGATTACACTCTGGCCGACACCACTGAGGTAAAGACATGGAGCGCTACTGGCACATCTGACCTCATCTCTCCCCCCTTTGCCTATGATGTCCCTTTTCCTGGAAGGTAGCCATGCATCTGACTCCTAAAATCATGGAAAAGTTTCTTAAAAATTTACACAAAACTAACCATTAAGCATCTATTCTTCTTGCCCGGCTTCACTGGCTCAACATTTCGTGTGTGAGGTTAATCTCTGTTGTGGTTCTATGGCTCCACGGTATCCTGTTGGATGAATATATTTCAAGTTGTACGTCTGTTCTAATTGGGGAGGACATTTGGAGAGTGCAGTTTGGGGTGAACACTTACAGGTCTACGAGCATTCTTAATCCTTCCTTTTGGAAGGTGAACATCTGTCCCTATTTGGTTGGGAAGAGCAATTGCTGGGTGTATCTGTGCACAGTTTAAGGCAGATTCTGCTTAGTTTCCCAAAGTACGCCAACGTGACTGTGGCTCACTAATTTTATTTACTGTGTAGTTTTCCATTATGTGATGTGCCACAATATATTTATTTATTCCACTCCTCACATCTTTTGGTGTCCTGCCACGACATTTTCTGTCATGTAGGCGAGCATGTGTATCTATATAGATGTGACTAGAATTGCATTAGGAAATCGAATTGATGTGCCAACGTAGCTGTGCAGCCATCAACGGATGAGAGTTGACCTGTATTCTTATCCACCATCTTGGAGGCAATTTATTTCCACTTACTGCTTTATTTCCTCACCATTTGTCTTAGAAGCCATCTATTGTGGTTATCGGCATAGACTCTGACCCTAGAGTGTTTGGGTTGAATCTGAATTTAACCACTTACTTAGTTTTTTAATTCCCCTTGATTTCTCCACATAAAATTTGAAGTGATGGCAGTAAAAATACCTACAGAGTTACCAAAGTAACCAATAAATTCATATATGTAAGCACCTAGCACCCTACCTACTATATAATCAATTATATGTAAAATATTAACTTAAATTTGTTATTATTCTGATATTAACTCCATTTAAACATAGCAGTTATTATATAGTAAATGTTCAACAAATGCATGCTTAAGGTCATTATAATGCCGTTTCTTAACTCATCAAAGTAAGTCATTGTCTATAAAATGTGTTTTATAATTAATAAGGATGTAGTAGCCTTACATCACTAGCCTTCATCTGCCAACAGATTTATATAATAATTTTTATTAAATTAGCAAATATTGATTACATTATGTATATTGATCACATTGTTGGTTACATTATGTGTTCTAGTTTCCTGAGGCTGTCATAACAAATTACCACAAACTGGGTTGCTTAAAAAAATAGGAATTTATTATCTCATAGTTCTGGAGGCCAGAAATCCTAAATTAAGGTGTTGGCAGGCTCATTCTCCCACTGGAGTCTGAGGGAGAGTCCTTCTTTGCCTCTGCTGAGATTCTAGTAGTTTGCCAGTAGTCTTTGGCATTCCTTGTATCATAGCTGTGAAAGTCCAAGCCCACATGATCTTCTCTCTCTCTCTCTCTCTCTCTCTCTCTCTCTCTCTCTCTCTCTCTCTCATTCTCTTATAAGGACACCAGTCATATTGGATTAGGGCCCATCCTAATGTGCTCATCTTAACCTGACTACATTTCCAAAGAGTCTGTTTCCAAATAAGGTCACATTCACCTGCACCAGGGTTAGGACTTTAACCTATCTTTGTGGGGGACACAATGCAACCTCTACACACAATTATATAACTATTTCATGAAACTCCAGTAGAAATGTACATGTACACTATTTCTTCTATAAATTTTTCCTGATGGCTCTCCCAATGATCCATCATTTGTGCCACATTTGTAATCACTTCATTCCAGATGATCTACTACGGCAAATAATCCATCTCTTCATCTTCCTGGGTACTTCCTTTCAGAGCCTTCTATTCTTCTCTTGCAGTTTGCCCTGGTTTTGTTTAGACCTACTACATCTTTGTCATATATCCTACCAGTATTTGGGTGAGTGCTTTCTGCATTCTAGACCTACTTTTTCTTGATTTGCTCCCAGCTCTCATTGAAAGATACTCTCCATTGTCTTCCAAAGGAAGAACGTTTCATGGGCAGATTTTCTGAATCCTTGAATTTAAAAAAAAATTACTTGATTCTATCTATTTCACAGTCATTTGATAAGCTGGCTAGGTATAAAATTCTACATGGGGATATTTTTTTCCTTCCAATTGTGAAGGGAAGGCTTTGCTCTTGTCTAGCACAAAATATCTTTCTTAACAGGCTACTGCCTTTCTAAGTTTTGGTCTCTTGTATGTAATTGCATTTTTTCTTCTCTCTGTAGAAGTCTTAGGAATTTTTTTTCTACTTTTCCACTGACAGACATATATAGAGAGAATATATATTTAACTTGGCTTTTCATATTACGAATTTTAATGGCTCTCCCTTATCCTCTGTATGCTTTTCACAGCATGCTGCTCTTTACTTTATAGATGCAATGTCTTTTCTTATCACTCTAAGATTTAGAATTGTTAAATGTTTCTTTTCCTTTCTGCATTCTCTCTCTTTCCTCTCTGCTCATTTTGGTTCAATTGCATTTTTTCCCTTTATCTCATTGAAAACTACTTGCAGATGTTAAGAGGTAGCTGTATTTGCATCTGTGAATAACATATGAAAGAGCTAACTGAAAGTTCAGAATGCCTGAGTAAAGCTTGCAGACTGATCCATGTCATTGTGGAGTGATCAGGATGGGAGGTGGACAGCCATTGCATTTTAGGATCTCAAATATATGTCAATGGAAATGAGCCTATTTGGTTTCTCCAGAGAACAATCCTCCATTCTCTTGCCTGAGTAGTATATGTCTGGGGCTAGGGATTCCAATGGCTGAATAGCTAATTATCTTAGGGTCTGTCTTTAATACAGTATTTAAAAAAACTATCCTGTTCCCAGACTCTTGGTCTACTTCCTTGTCTTCTTATAAAATAAACCAGTATTCTGTTTTCTAGAGGTGTGGATGGACTACTGAGGAGGCTGGTTAGTATCACAGTGAATGCACAGGGCTGGGAGGTGTGACGAAGGGTGGGCCCACTCCACACACGGGTACTCAGTCAGAATACCTGTCTGCTGTTTGATGCCTCACTGTTTCACTTCTGTGCAACTGATAACCAACAATCCCTGAGATTTCAGGTATTTTGTTTGGCAGATTCACTTGCTTCTCTTTGATATCATCCTATGTATATATTTTATTGTAGCTTCCTCCTCTCTGCGAAGTGAGTTATGACTCTTCCATAAAAAATTTTCTGCTTTCCATTCATCCTTTTGGTTGCTATGGATTTAGAGATTTTTTTCTAATTTCCCAGTATTTTGAGAACAAGGAAAAGGATATGTAAATACATGTGGCCAATCCGCCATCATTGACCAGAAGACTCAACTAAAGGTTTTCATGTTTATTTTTTTTAATATATGATTTTTAATATGACTGGGATGTGTTTTTAGTTCATGGTGTGAGGAAGGACCTAAATTTCACTTGCTTGTTTGCTTTATTTCAAATAATGATCCAGTGTCCTGGCATCAAGTGTGGAATGATGCTTTGCTTTCCCAATGATATGTGAGGCTTCCCTAACAGTTTGTGTATATTTTAAATCATGTTAGAATCTGTTTCAGAGCTTTCTCTATTTTTAATAGCATTGTTTTCTCTCTTGATATTAAAATGGTGCTTATTCATTTTTGAAAACTTGCAAAATTATAGAAAATTACAACAAGGAATATAAAAACTGCACCTCTCCTACTCCACACCATGTTTATTTCTCCCAGGACTATAATGCACACGTGCACATGATAAACAAAATTGGAGCTTGTTGCATCTATTATTGAATAATCTTTAGTCACTTATCATTAGATAGTAAACTCTTTCTTATCACATTAGCGATTCTTCTCCAACATGATTTGCAACTGTTTAAGCATACTTTTTCTTACAGATATGCCATACATAACTTCTTTAAGTAGTTTGCCAACATTGGGTATTATGTAAACTTAAGTTGTCTATTTGCAGTTCAAAACTGATTTGTCCTCTTCTTGTGTAATTCCTGGATGGCTTGTGAGCGGCTTTCCATCCCAGTTTATTGAACATGTTGTGGTTTTTCTTAGAAGCTCTGGAATCTTTTCAAGTCATAGACTGGTGTGTTTGACGTGGGGGACACACTGACTCCACCTGGGAGCTTCACAGGACGTCTGCCACTGTCCACACTGGTCTCCTTGGTGTGTGACCTGCAGTCTGCAGACTGCAGCCTCCGCAGGTTGGTTTCCATGGCGCACTCCATGTTGCCCACCTGACCACTGCCAGTTAATGTACACTTTCTCTCTAGACACTGATTATTGTCTTTGCCATGCTAGACTTTATTTTTAAAATTCCCACAGCAGTTATCACTTTCAAATATATTATACAATTTGTTTTTTTATTATACCTATTTTTTTGTGCTTGTCCTCTCTGCATAGGCGAGTGTAACCTTCATGATAGGAGTTTTTGTTTAACCTTCATGATAGGCGTCTTTTTTTTAGTCACTGATACGTCTAGGCACTAGAACAATGTTTGATCCATAACAGATACTCAATAAGTCTTTTTGAATAAATACATTTTATCCTTTATTTTTATTCTTTTATTCAGTCAGCATTTATTGAACAACTAGAGTAGGCCCTCCTGTGGGAATGAATTGATGTATACTTACTTCCTCCCTGAGAGCATCCCTTTGGGTAGGGCAGAAACGAGAGAAACAGCAGCTGCAGTAGGGTGTACAGGGCCTCCCGGTACAAGGATGTGGGATAGTGGGATCTGGAAGGGAGGATTCAAGGGGAGAAAATGCTTGGTATGTGCACAGAAGGGAGTGTTTGAATGATACTGCCTGTGACTAGAAGGTCCCGGTCATGAGCCTCGCTGGAGGGAGAGGCGCGGGGCAGGAAGCACACACCAGAGCAGGAAGCATCTTGGGGAAGGAGTCTGCACTTCCTCTTGAAGTTAGTTGGGAAAGGTTGAGAGATTTGAAGCTACATGATTAAATATGTGTTTTAAAAGGTCACTTTGAATTGTGTGAAGGATGAATTGGAAAGGAGGTAGACTGGAGGCAGGAGATCATTTTCTAAGGGATGGCTGCCATCAAGATGAGAAATGATAGGGCAAGCAGACGTCATCAAGGTGAGGATTGAAAGCAAGGGAAATACTTCGTGAACAGTTGAGTGGTACAGCTGACAGGGTTTGGTGGTCAGTGTTTAGAAAATAGATTATAGGAGCGAGAAGGGGAATCTCAGAGCATACAGCTGGGGTCTTTGTTTTGCTGACAATTTAGATAGTGAGGTTTCTATTTACACATGGGAGATTAGGGACAGGAAAATAATAATTAAATGTTAATGTGCTTATTTTAATGTGTATAGTATATATCTGGGGAAAGTATCCTGTAGGCAGGGCTACGTGAGTGAGTCTAAACTTTAACATATCTATCTTGCACATAAGTAAATATTTGGGATTTGTAGCCTGTAGGTGGCAACTGATACAATTACCCAAGATGTATATAAACTGTCAGAAAATTAAAAAAAAAAATCTCAGAGGAAATCTTGAGAATATTAGTAATTAATTGACAGTAGGGGTGAGGTAAAGAGAGAAAAAGAGGCATCCTATGAAAATGAGGTTCTAGAAAGGAGAGGGAGAGACCAGGAAAGAGGGAAACAAAGCAGCATCAGAAGAAAGGAAAATGCTTTGCCCTCAGCTCGTCCGTGACCTTGGGGAGGGCACATTCCCTGAAATGATGGAGGAGACGACGCCACGGGTGCCATTAGTGTTCTTGTTTTAATTTTAAGTAGCTTTGAGTGGTTTTAATAAAGAGAAAGAGCAAGTTAGAGTAGGGGTGGCCGAAGGGCTAATGGACGTCTTGTCCACATTTGAAAGGAAGAATATGCTGCCGAGGTGTGAACCAACGGGCCTGGCCCATACGGTCGGGCTCGGCTGCATGCCACCCTCCTGCCCACCTGCAACTGGATTTGCTCATCTGCTTGGGATTTTGAGAATGGAAGGCAGCTTCCTGACACTCCTTGCTTATTCACTCGTTTCTACTGTGCCTGAGAAGCAAACCATGTCACATTCAGAGCAATCATACATTACGGGGACGGACAGTCTTGATCCCAGACGCCTTCCGTAGGATACTAACATTTCTGGATCAGCCATGTCGCTGTGACACCTAGACATGAAGCAGGTGGCAAAGACACACAGACACTCCATCCAATCTGTTGTTGGGAGATCAGCTGTTGCAGACTGCTGAGGAGCACGGAAGCGAGGGAGAAGGACTCGGTTTGCGGCTGCTGCCAGGCATGACCTAAATCCAGTAGGAGAGAAGTTGAAAACAAAGCTACTTTTCTAAAGTTCCTGACAAGCTCGCAGATTATTCACCAGCCCTCTCCTTACGGATCAATGTCACGGTAATGATCCCTTTGACAGCATCGTATCAGTCGCCTGAAGAGACAGCGCCAACCCTGAGCGTTCTGTTTTCATTAAGTGACGAGTCTCCCCCCCTTCCCTCCCGCGCCCCATTACCCATAGTCTGAGTGGCTCTTGGGTGCTGCTCTCTCTCGGGTGCTGCTCTCTCTTCGGTGTCCCGGGCTTTCCCGCGCGGCCATGGGTGTCTGTCGGATGTGCTGATGTCAAACCCGGAATACAAGGGGTGCTGGGGGTGGCCAGGACTAGAGCCCTGGGATGCACCCCCGTGAGCGGGGCGTACGCCGGGACTAGAGCTCTGGGATGCACACCCGTGAGTGGGCCGTACGCCGGGACTAGAGCCCTGGGATGCACACCCGTGAGTGGGCCATACGCCAGGCCTCCACACCGGGAGCAACGACGCAGCGTTGGGCCGATACCTGCCAGTGCCAGGCTCCAGCCTATGTGAGTTGGGAGTATCAACTCATCTAATTCTCAGACAAACCAGATTCCAGGCTGTCATCCCTGACTGCCCAAGGGAAAACAGAGTCAGGACAGGAGCCCCCGCCCACTCCCGTGGTGAGGGTGGTGAGGGTGGTGAGGGTGGGAGCCACACGGGCGCCCGGGCGTCTCGCCTGGCTCTGGCCTCTGCACCTGCCTACAGCCTAGCATCAGAGCGAGAGGCCGTGGGCGCGGGGACGGAGTGTTGAAATCACGTCTGCGTACCTGTGGCTGGGCCACTGTCTTCTACCCTCCTGGTGAAAACTCCTGCTTTTTCACCACGCTGCTATCTGGGTACCCCCACCCCAACAGATTTTTAGCAAAAGTATCTAAGAATTTCCACATGGTGGGTGCCGTTAATAGCATTTTAGTGACGGATCTCAGAGCATGATTAACAAAAGCTTCAGAGAATGCAGCACTCATTTGAACAATGCAGAAGGTGTGAGGAATTTCAAATTCAAAATGACAAAACGTCCTGCATGCTTAGGCGCTCCTGTATTTTTACTACATGACTGGAGTGTCAAAATTCCAGCTTCTTGTCTGAATATTAATTAGTATTTAAGACTCAATTAAGCTGGTTTTAGTGATTTATTTCATTCTGTAATTAGATATTATAATTAGATTATCTCTATCAGATTTTCAACTTTCCTTTAATAAGAAAATGTTCAATAAATACAGATATAAATTTATCACATTATAACACATCATTTGACCCAGGTTATAAATCTTGTTTTGAAATAATGGAACAATAACCCAGTGATGGCATGGTATTTTTGTTTTTATATGAATACATATTTTCTGGGTGGTCAATGTGTCCCAGTGGTATTTTGGGACCTTTGTTAAGTGACGTAACTGCCTCACGGTATTAAATGTGACCTTCAGAATTCAGAGGAGAATTTATGAAGTGGCACCCTATACTGCTGTATTATGTCATTTATAGCCATTCTAAAGAATGGTTCCTTCCCATAAGGAAGTAACTCCTTACAGAAGACAGCATAAAATAAGATATATGCAATAAAGTGGGAGGAGAGCCAATTAATTATTCCTCGTCCTCTATTTTTGTTACCGGACAGTTATGTGTACAAGCGTGTGGTGTAAAATCCAACCCGAACGTCAGGAGAAGGTGTAGGGATTGTACCCACTTAGAGGAGATCGTCACATAATTCTGCTAACAGAGAGGTTGAATCTGTCTCCTTTGCTATAAATTGAGCAAAATTTCAGAGTTGCTTTCGTGGATCATTTAAAACAAAGATCAGGGAATGAAGAAGCCATCCGAATCCTTTTGGTCTGGCTCCCAGGACGGCCTGCGCGGGGTTGTTTGCCTCCCACGCTGGCGCCTGGGCCTGGGTTCAGCCTCTGTCTGACTCTGATTCGCGAGCGGTAGATGCTGCTCGGAGCCGGTCCTGAGGGATGCTGAGCATTTGCATTTGATCTTCAGCGAGGAGACAGAGGTAGAATTTAGATTCAGGAGTGGTTCCCCATGATTTGGGTCTACTTTCTTGTTAAAGAAATGAATACCATATTTTCTTAAACATAAATGTGGACATATGGTCTGACACATGCTCTGAAAATGGGACAGAATATTTGAAATCAGGTCTGTCCCAGTCAATCCGGGACATATGGGCACTGTTCAGAGTGATTCTGAATCTGAATTTCTTATTCTGTTCCGAAGCCCAATAGCCATTGCGTCTGTGGCTGTTTGTCACTTGATGGCAGACTCACTGCCACTCTGCTTGGTAAGAGTTATTCTAGGTGCCAGGATCCCAGCGCAAGCAGAGTCGACGAAAGCTCTTGCCCTGTGTGTTCTTGCCCAGACTCTTCTGCAATAGGAAGATATATTGCATTTTATTGATTATTATTATTCGTCTATGTTTCAAAAGGAGCCTTACGGGGACTTAGTGTAGGATAATATTTTTAGCCTTGAGAATTTGGGCAAGAAGTTACCAGTGAACACATACCATGCTCTTCATTTGGCATCCAGGAAGGCCAGAGGAAAGGGAAGGGACCTCAGCAGGAGAAGGAGGCTCAGGAGTGTGGCCTGGGTACAGATGGGTTTGGGGTAGCGGGCAAGGAAACCAAGCAGGAAACAGAATGCTGGGTTAGGGACCCCGCAGGTGGAAACGTGATACAGGAAGGAGGGTGGGTGACCCTAAGAGAAGAGGGAGGTCGGCCTCCTAGAACCAAGGCTGGTGTGATGCTCCTAATGAGTTGCTCTCCCAGAGGATCTGGGTGCTCACCTGAAACGGGATCTGTCCTTGGAAGGACAGGTGAAGCCAAAGGACCCGTGTCTCCTGTGTGCACATTCGAAGGGGCCGTGGGCCCATCAGAGGGTAACGGTGTCATCAAGAAGGTGCCTGTCCTTTGGACATTAGCTAGCGCTGAAGCCGGGTGACGTTGGCTGTGTGGGTGCACGGGGGGGAGTGTCTACTGCTCCCCGGAGAGGGGGGAGCCCTGGGCACTCGTCCTCAGTCGTAGGAAACAGACCACAGCCTGGACACACTGCTGTGTGTGCTGAATCCCAGCGAGGCACTTCACCCAGTGCAGACTGTGGCCTCGCCAGGTGGGTTTCCAACTTTACCCCCCCAAAATCAGTATTATTGAAGCGGTGTCGCCCCCTTTAACGACGTTGGTTAGTCCTCTTGTCCACCAGTTTGACCTTAAGTCACGCTCTTCCTCATTCCAGGATCCACAGAGCCACCACCAAGGACTTGAGCCCTCTGTCTGTCAGTGACGACCACGACTCCCACTTCTGCAGTAGCTGGATTCTCTGTGCATGTGCCCCACCACGTTTCTGTGTCCCTGAGCACAACCATCCTCCTCCTTGTCCTCAGAAGTGCCAGGCGGTCACGAGGGCCTTACGTACGTCAGCCAGGTTGCCCTCACTGCGCGTCCTTCACACAGCTCCAGTTGTTCACCCCATTTTACAGATAAACACAGACCGAGAGCCAAGTATCCGCACAGAGGTGCCTCGAAAGTAGCAGAGCTGAACGTCAAGTCACGGGTTCCAGCTGTAGCCCTCAGGAGCGAACCACATTCCTCCTGCCTGCTGACCTGTATGTTATAGCTCAGCAGTATGGGAGGGTTTTTAAGAACCATTATTTCTTTCCACTCAATAAATACGATGTTTGTAAGAATTATCCGTGTTCTTACGTAGTGCTCTAATTTCTTTTTCATTTTCCTTTTGGACATTTGGGTTGCTTCCAGTGTTTGTCTGGAGAATGCTGCTGTGAACATTCTGTGCATGTACATGATGCACAGGGAATGGGGTTCTCTGAGGTTTTCAACTAGGGCTGAGATTGCTGTATCATAGGAGCATAACTTGTCTGTCTGTCTGTCTGTCCATCCACCCCCTATCTATCAATCCATCCATCCATCCATTCATCTATCTCTCTACCCATCCATCCAGCATCATCATTATCTATCAGGAGCTTAGATATAAAGAGACAGAGAGATAGAGAAAGAAGGAATTCCAGAGTGTATTCCAGTGACACCTACTCACACTCACGCTAGCGGTACATACGAGTGTCCATTTCTCTATCTCCTCTCTATCTCCTCCAACATTTGGAATTATTAGATTCATACATTTGTTTATAACATGTTTGGTATGTAAAAGATACCTCATTTTGGTTCTGATTTAATTGTCCGTGATCACTCATAAGGTGAAGCTCTGTTTTATATATTTATCAATCATTGACTATCCGTTTTTTTTTCAAAGTTCCTATTAAAAATTTTTACCTCTCTCTTCTTTTTCTTGCTGATTTGTAGAATCTCCTCATATTTTCTGGACAATATCACTTCATTAGTTATAGGTATTGGAAATGTCTTCTCTGAATCTGTGGTTTATCTTTTTATATTCTGAATAGTGTCTTTTGATGAGTAGAAGTTTCTTATTCTAATGGGGTTGAATTTATCAGTGTTTTCCTATAGGGCTGGTACCTCTACTGACTTATTTAGGACAGCCTTGCTTACCCAGAGTGACGAGTACAAGTGGGTACTTGTAGCTCCTTCGTCTATCCTGATGCGATGTTTGTGTGCGTGTTAATTTTTACATATTTTCAAATTTTCCTGTAAATATTTTAAGAAAGACTGTTCTTTCTACACTGAATTTAAGTGTAATCTCTGTTATAAATCAAATGTTCATATTTGCATACATTTGTTTCCGAACTTTCTATTCTGTTCTATTTCTATATTTGTCTATGCCTGCACCAATGTTATACTTTTACGATTATTATAGCTTTTCAATCAGCTCTGAAACTTGTAGAACTTGTTCTCTTCAAGAGCATATTGTCTCCTCCTGACCTTTTGAAATTCCGCATGAGTGTTGCATTAAGCTTCTGAACACACACAAGGCTGATTTTTTACTGAGATAATGTTAAATAGCTAATAAATTTGTAAAGTATTATTATCTTAGCTGCACTGGGGCTTTCAATTCATGAATATGACATATCTTCATATAATTAGGTCTTTTAAAGATATCTACCAATAAATTTTATAATTTTATCTATAGATGGTACATCTCTAACTAGATTATCCTAAGGAACGTGATTAGTGTTTTTGTTGCTATTTTAGACCTTATTTTCAATTTAATTTTTAAGCTTTTTTCTGGTCAAAATTTAACTTTTGATACAGAATTTTATTTTGGCTACAACTATAAACTATGAGAAGAATATCTGGGATTTTCCATGCACACAATCATAGCAACTGCAAATAATAAACTTTTATTTTTCACAATACAGATACCTCCTATTTCCTTTTCTTGGCTTACTATCTTGGCTACACTTTCTAGTAGGATGTTGAACAAAAGTGGTGATAAGCAGAAAGTTTATCTCATTTTTTTAAATCTCAGTTTTATATGCTCATCAATTCACCATTTAGTTTTATAAAAGCACATCCACAGAGCATTTCACCTTCTAGCTAGAGAGACTCAAACACCATATTAAAAAAAAAAAAAAGAAACACATACCTGTATCCAGGCCTCCCAACATCTCTCAAAACCCTATGTAACTCATGCTCTGCTATTCTACACCAGATACCTGGCTTTTACCAAGAAATACGAAGCATGAAAAATATAAGAATAATTTACAAGGTGCCAAAGTAAGCACAAGAACCATACACAGATGTTATTTGGGGATTGATCTATCAGACAAAGGAACAAAGGCTATAGAAATAACTACATTCCACATGCTTCTAGTCTGAAAGATGGACAACATGCAGAGTCAGGTGGCTAAATTTTAGCAGAGAGACCTAAGAACAAACAGAGATGAAGAATGTTTCCAATTGACTCATTAGTGGAATTGACCCAGCTGAGGAAAGAATCAGTAAACTCATATTTAGGCCAACAGAAATTATCCAGTTAAAACACACAGGAAGAAAGGAGTGACAAAACCAACCAATACCCAGGAGCTGCAAGAGCCTACCGAAGGGCCTACCTACGCGTGATTCAATCCCAGTTAGGGAAAAGAGAATGATAATGGGGCAAAAGAAATATTTTAAGAAACCATGGTTGAGAATTTTCTAAAATTAATACAGACACCAAACCACACATCTAAGATGTGAAGAAGACACCAATAAGGTAATTACCAAAAAATATCCCCCAAAACAACAGAAAAATGCCGGAAAGAGAAACATACAAGTTCATAATCACAGTGTAATATTGAAGCACACGGCTCTCTCAATTCTAATTAGACAAACTGATTTTTTAGAAGAATATAGAAAAGTACTACACATGACAATTGTGGAAACCATATTATTTCTAACTATTTATGGAACATTTATCATAACACATCACTCTTTGGGCCATTAGGCAAGCATCAGCTTATTTTATACCATTAATACTGCACAGAGAGCATCTAGTAACCATAGTAGAAATAACTTGGGATATGTTTTATTAATAATCTTAGTCTATTTATTCAGTACTCTGTAATTCACCCATGCATCAGGGATGCATCTGGGCTCTGAAGTGGAAAAGTGCCATTAATTTGGAGTTTCTAAGTACGGTGACCTTAATAGCTAATCTCTGAGAGGCAGTCCTTCCAGAATGGTACCCACCACCCCACCGAAAAAGAAGGTTCTCATATTCTGTTACTGTATTTGGTGCTTTCTCCCTTTTGAAACAGCCCCCGTCTCATTCAAGGAGTGTGATCTCCTCAACCTGAGGCCGTGGCTTCCCTTGCACATCCCTCGGCCCGAGGAAGCACTAAGGTAACCTGGGCGGGCCCCTGACCTGGCCCTCGGCACCCATCTAGCCGCCCGTCAGCGTGAGAGGCGCCTGGCCACCGTGTGGTGGGTGACACCCGGAGACACCCGGAGACAGCCCAGGGGACAGCCCCGGTGGGTAGGCAGGGCCTCGGATGCACATGGGCTCCGGCTGGGGCCGGGGCGCCGGCGTCATCAGGGCGTTGGCGGCACCAACCGCAGTGCCATCATTTTTTCTAAGGGAATATGAACGGAGACATTTGCCACGAGCACATGCGTGCCACCGCTCACCAGGCACTGTCCTCGTTTCCACCAGCAGTCGGTGCCCGACATGCTCTCAGACCTGGGACGTGACCCACAGTGTTCGTGCACCACCCCCGGGCCACGTGTCACCTCTGGAACCTCGGGGTCTTGCAGGGTGGTGGCAGTCCCCCCAGCGGGTGTGTCCTGTGACGTGTGTCCCCCAAGGAGAAGCGCAGACCCACTGCCGGGGAAGCCTGTGCTGCTCCTCGCTCGCTCTGCAGGAGCACCCAGCATGCGGGGAGCACCCTGGCCCGGGGCCTCCAGCCGGCGGGCTCCCTCTGCCTCTGGTGTGGCCACCAACTCCCGGCAACTCTCGGCCCCTCTCCTTGGGCTAGCTGCACTCATCGAGGGGGCTCTTCCTCCCACAGGGCTCCAGAGCAGCGGGCACCCTGGGTGCGTGTGCAGGGGTGCCCGGCCCTCCGCAGCGGAGCCTTCTGGCTCTGTACCCACAGCGCGTCCACAGCACCCCAGCGGCCCCAGGCTGGCGAGCACAGCCCCCCAAACCCGCTTCCCGCCAGCACCTGTGCGGCCTGCTCTGGCCTCCTGCTCTACCTGCCCAAGCATTACCCTACCTGTTTTTTTCCCGTAACCTCACTTCGAAGTCTCACGTTGTTCTATAGGCTCTTCGTCACCCCCTGCTTGTTTAAAACGTAGCAGCACCTCCTCTTCAGATGGCTTCTCTACGGCCCGCGGCGCACCCGGGCAGGTGCCAGCCTCGTGGGCCCCGCGTCAGGGTAGGGCCTCCTGGACGCTCACCCCCCGCTGTCCGGTCCCCCCCACAGCTCCCACTGCCACAGGACGACGTGCTTCGGGGCCTAGCTCCCCGTCCGAGCCTCAGACTGACCGGTACGACCCGTGGGAGAAGTGCGGTGTTTGTGGAGTGAATCGACCGGTAAGTGCAGAACTCTTGAGAATTATCATCGCTGAAGGTAAATGTTTCTGTCTCCATGGGAACTACTCCTCGCCCGCTCTCCCCGTCCTTCCCAGAAACTCTCTAAGGTGCATTGTTAGAGCCAGGCCGCGCTTCCCCTGGGAGTGGGCAGTGACGTCCAGGGGCGGCGCCCTCCCTCGGCGATGATGAGGGGCCCCTCCAGCTTCAAGAAGCCTGTGTCGGGGGCTCTCTGACCATCTTCCTTCCCTTGAAAGCTGTGCTACAAAAGGCATCAGGTGAACACTGGATTGTGGGGCCCGGAACCCAGAAAGTAAGTGGCCCATTCTGACAACTTACACCGTCAGCCTTAACAAATAAGGGGACATTCCCAACATTCTAGGAGATCCAGCTAGTTTGGTTTTCTTCCATGAGACGCATTAGTAGAAAAACTAAGGAAGGTCGGCGTTACTACAACCAGGCGTCACTTGTTCCGGGGGAGGGTGGGGAGCACCCAGCATCCGGTGAGCACTCCACGCAGCCCAGGGGCCTCCTCCTCTCTGCCCGGCCTTGTTGGAACCCCGGGCGGCCCAGCAGCGCTCCGGGTCCACAGAGCTGGGAACCCAGCAGGAGGCAACAGAAGAGTCAGGCACGGAAAGGCCAGACTTCCATTGGCCTCATTACCCCTTAGATTTCACTCTTTTTGGGAATCTGCTGATAAATGGACTGTGCATTGAGGGCGAGTTCACTGGCTAGTCGAGGTCATTGGCCGGGCGTAGCTGGAGGGTACAGGGAGCCCCCGGCTCAGTCTACCCGTCTGAGACCTGCTGAATGACAGCGGAGTCAGAGTGGGCCCAGCCATCTGAGGCCGGCTCCCCGGGGTTCCCCGGGGTTCCCTGTGAACTTCAGCTTTTATGTGGTAACCCAGGGAGCTTGGGAAGTGCCAAGAGCTACCAAGGGAAGTTCTGATTCTGTCCAGGGCTGATTGCTTTTTGAAAAAAATATATATCTATTCTTCATGCTGCAAGGAAGGGTAGAAGCCAGGAGACCCACACCTCTCCCTACAGATGGAGAAGCCGGCTGCAGGCTGGGAGCCCAGTGGGCCCCCTCGGCTGCGCTAAGCGGAGGCCAGGGGAGCCGCGGGAAGACCCCGGGCACTCGCTCACTGGTGTGTCCTTTGCAGAAGTGGCCGCGGGGCCAGCATGGGGAAGCCCACGACGCAGGAACTTCGCACCCCATCCGTTGCTTTGGCAGCGGGTGGCTCAGAACTCTGGGAAATAGGATCGGGTAAGTGCCGTGTCATGCGTTCCCAGGTCTGGCAACAAAACCTCATTTCATCTGAAATGTGGGGAAGTAGAGGAAGGATGCTTCCGGGCAGGACACCCCTCCCTGGCAAGGACCTTGTGCAGTGAGTATATTATTGTGAAAATGGGGTTTCCAGGGAGTCAAAACTTTGTTATTTTAATTCTAAAATATATTTGCAAACTTCTTTCACTGAGCGGAGGTTGGTCTGTGCTCCTCGCTCCTCTGCGAGCCTCCCTGCAGCCTGGACGGGAGCGCCCAGCCCGTGGCCACCTCCCCGCGCGGAGGGCAGCCGTGGACCCGGTACAGGATATGTCGGAAGGAGAAGGTGTGGCGAGGGGAGACCAGCAGGAGGGGTGCAGAGACTGGCCACGGGGGGTAGGATGTGACCTCAGAGAAGCCGGGGGAGCCCCGGCCTGCAGGGCTTTGTCGACCGACCCGAGCACTTTGCCCTTCATGTTTAGTGAAACGAGGAGCCGTCGCATGGTTTTGAACAGAGCGGTGACAGGTTGGCCATTAGTTTCTAAAAGGCTCACCCTGTACTTGGGTTGAGAGCAGACTTCAGGACAACGCACACGTGTGGCCAGGAAAGTGTGGAGACTGTTCGCAAAGCTTCGGGGACGATCAGGTGAGGCACGCTGGTGGCTTTCCTCGACCGGATGTGTTTTATTTTATTTTTTTAATATTTTATTTATTCACAAGAGAGACACAAAGAGAGAGGCGGAGACACAGGCAGAGGAGAAGCAGGCTCCCTGCGGGGACCCCGATGCGGGACTCGATCCCGGGACCCGAGGTCACGCCCTGGGCTGGAGGCAGGTGCTCCACCGCTGAGCCCCCGGCATCCCTCTGCGTGTGTCTTAAACTCCGTGGACCGATGTGGGCCACAGGGGAAGGCACTCGGGTCTCTGTTGTGGGACAAACAGGGTCACCGCCACTGGAGCTGGGGGTGCAGCCAGTCGTTGGGGAACGACGACGTGCTGGCATCTGGACGCCGCCCTCCCGTAAGGCCCAGCCGAGGGCCACGCGGGACACAAGTCGGCCACGCGAGGCAATGGACGGTACGTGCAGTGACTTAGCACCAACCTCTCCTTGAAGCCTCGTGCACACGCTCCGGTCCCTGAACCGCTCGGGGCAACGTCCCCGCACCGCGTGGCACCCGAGGCCTCTGCATGTCTCTCCACGTCCAGGGCGCCCCCCTCTAGAGACGCCGCGCTCCTGCAGCTTCTGACGCCTTGTCTCAACCTCACTGTTCTCGGCTGCTTGTCGTCGCATGTGAGAGTCACCAGAGCACCTCCCGCTGGAAATCCAGAGCGAGATTTCATAGTAAGAAAACACAGTATGAAGGACGCGGTCCCGAGGCACAGAAATAGTTTGGGTTTGGAAAGAGGCAGCTTTCCCGCAAGAGACGGAGAAGATAGGCCAGGGGTTCGGGAGGAGGGCGTGTCAGGGCAGACCTGGGGGGGCGTCGTGAGAAGGAAGGGTCCGAAGGGGCGGACGGGGCGCAGGGGTGGCCGGGAGACGGGGGACCCTGGCTGACGCGGCGGTGAGGCGGGCCCCGCTGGCACTGGCCGGGGTGCATCGGTGGCTTCCCCGGGTGTGGGTTTGCTGATGAGGGGCGCCCCAGGCCTCGAGACCCAGCCAGGGCCCGCAGCCTGGCGTCCCAGGTCTGTCCACGTGCACAGCACATGGAACTCTGAGTCGGGAGCTGGAGGCTCCAAGTGCGAGGCCGGGAGGGGACCACGGGGGAGCGCCCTCGTCCCTCCACGACCGCCACGGTCCTCCCAGGAGGATCCCGAGCGGCCCGTGGGCATCACGCTGACGATAATGAAACGTGAAGCGCTCGCTCGGGCTGTCTCCGTGACTTCAGATGGTGAATGGATGTCAGCACGTCTGGAAGCCGCTCGGCGCTATTTGCTCCATTTAACAAATTAGAACATTAGGAGACGGTAAGTGACCAGCTGGGAACCCACGTGGCAGCCCGCTTGCCGGCGGCCTGGCTATCCTGGGTCTCACCCTGTTGCTTGGCCTGCCCCCCCCCACCCCCCGATGGCGCCGCACCCGGTGCGACGGCTCCACCAGGGAGACGACGTGCAACCCAAGCATCGGGCAGGGAAGCTCCCGCCGCCACCATGGCCGTGTGGGCACCTGCCAGCTCCGTCCTCCGACCCGCGCCTACTCGACGGCTCCACGCGGCCGTCTCTCCATGGCCTCAAACCTGTGTCCTCCGCGGAGGTCCCTGTTCCCGCCGCGTCCGCTGCCCCGGCGCCCTCCGGGCCTGTCCTCTGTGCCCCGTGTCCACTCAGTCTTCACGGGATGTTGTTTCCACCTCCTCAGGGCATCTCTTCTCAGCCACTTTCCGGCCGAGCAGCCACCATGCCGGGGAGAGGCCGTCACCGGCCGCCTGACCTCCGAGCCCCCACACTCCAGTCTCCTGCAGAAGCCACACCATGCGGCTAAGGTGACACCCTGACCGTCCCCACCCCCCGCAAACGTTCAGGGCCCCCCTAGGCTCTCACGCGAAGGCCTCAGCCCTCATGAGGCCGGGCCGGAGGGCAGCAGGCCCAGGCTGCCACCTCATCTCCAGGCCCCTTCTGGAGGAGGACAGCACGCCGCACACAGGGTGTCGCCGGGTGAACCCGGCTTCAGTCCTGTGAGCCCCAGCTCAGCCGCCCCCAGAAATGGCAGGAGGATCAGCCCGCGTTGCTTCCAGCTGCTCAGGGTGTTGTGACCGGTGTGCCGCAGCGGAGACGTCGTGCACGGACATGCCTGGGGGCTCCCTTTGGAATCCTGATTTCCAGTCTTTCCAGGGTTGGAGGGAGCAGTGCTGGGGGGATTCGGGGAGCCGGGAGGGGGAGGCCCTGCCGGCGTCTTACCCAGAGTCCACTCGTCACGGACACACAGCGAGGAGTGGTTGCTGAGCCGTTTCGAGGCATCAGGCATTCTGCCAGGTCGTGGGCCCAGGCTCCCGGGGTTCACGGAGTCATGGAGGGACACAGATGACCCTTATAAACACAGGGGAAAGATTAAGTTAGGTAACAAGGCAGCAGCTTCTCGGTTCGAGGACAACAAAGGGCAGCCGGAGAGCATGGGTTGAATAACTGGAAGCAGTTTTAGGTCGTGCAGCAAGAGTGGGGTGTCCCGAAGGGTAGCATCTGCGTGACCCCCTGAGAGCTGCGGGCGGCTAGGGCAGCGTGTGGCTCAGCAGCGACGGCGCGTCCCAAGCAGAGAGAACAGCTTGTGTGCTTCTGCTGTGTCCACCAGGAGGCCAGCGTGGCTGGCGTGAGGTTAGCCGGGTTACGGGCTGTGCGGCCGTGTGCGCGGGGTGGGGGGGAGCGGCTCCTGTCGCATCCTTCAGGTGGTTTTCTGGAGTTGGCCTCTCGCTGCGAGTGAAATGCAGTCATTTCAAGATTTTAAGAAGAGGACTGACACCGCTTAACTTACATTTTATGAGGATGACTACTGTTCCTCCTGCAGACGTGACCCCCGTCCTCCAGACCGAGGCTCGCTGGTTGTGAGGTGGGGCGTTGTCCGTAATTGTGAGGACGGCAGGCACACACCTGCACCATCCCGGGCGAACCGGGACAATGGTCACCAGGTATCGTCTGCTCCCATTCTTGCTGCCATTTTGTGGTTATGCCTTTACGTAAATGTACCATAAACGTCCTTTGCGGTTATTTTAGTGGTATTTACGACAGAAGAAAAAAAATGACACAAAATGCACGTATGTGGTTTGCTTGCTTTCACTCTCCTAAGAGGATTCTGTTGTTGGTTTTACTTTCACCAAAGATGAATAGATTGTAAGTTTTACCAAATAAATTTTCTTTATTTATGGAGACGGTCATGTGGCTTTCTAAATTTAAATGATTATATTGGTTGATCATTTTACTTGTTTTTTTAAAAAATGCTTAAATGAGATTATACTCCTAGGAAAAATACAGCTCAGTTTTGGTTTCTGATGCATAAATGTATGTGGTGTGTGTGTTACTAGATTTGTGGCTGATATTTTTTTTATTTTCGTATCTACTTTTCATAGGAAGATACGATCTTTTCATACTGTCTTTGCTGTATTTTTTTTTTTAATCAAGCCTATGCTAACTTTGCAAAGTAATTTGAGAGAATTCCCTCTTTTATATACTCTGGACTATTTGGCATATGTGTAAAGTGATTTGCTACTTGTTGGGTGTGACTCACCTGTAGATTATTTGATTCTGGAGTCGTGTTGTGGGAGGAGAGTCAGTGATTCAGTTCTGGGATGGCTATGGCACTACTCTGGTTTTCTGTTTCTACCTGGGTCAGTTTTAGGAATTATACTTCTCTGGGAATCCAGCCATTTCACAGAAGTCTTACGACTTGTTGGCGTACAGCTGCTCACATCCTCACCTTCTAACTGGCTGAGATTTTGCATTCCCGGCATCAGCTGGGCCTCATCTCTGTGGTCTCTACCAATGGCGCAGAATGTATTGGAAAACTGAATTTAACTTTAAAAAAAGTAAAAAGCAAATAAACAAACAAAAAAACGTGTTCCAGGGTTTTACCCTTTTTATCTTCTTAGTGATCTTAGTGATCTTTATTATGGATATTTTTGATTTTGTTAATATTTAAGTTTCTTTGTGTTTTTCCCATTATTTTACTGTAATTAATTTAAAGCTTAGCTTATCAGCCTGAAGCCTCCCTCCTTCTCCAGCATCTGAAGCTCTGCCTTTCTGAGGAAGCGCCGCATGGCCGCAGCCCCAGACACCACCTGGGTTTGCATACTGTTCTCTGAGCCTCCAGAAGCCAAGAAAGGTCTCTGGGTTCGGCAAATAAGGAGAAGCCCCGTTTCAGAGTCATAGGTTCCTGTGTTCCCCTCATTTTTGGTTTTGGAAGATATCTTACTCCCTTTCCAACTCCATGATGCAAAAGAGGTATTTAAAAACGGTTCTCGTCTGTTTGGCAGTCTCAGTGAGAGCTGAGTCAGTCGTTGTGAGCCTGATGGGAGTTGTCTCACCCGTGCTCTGGCTGGTCAGCGCCCTGAGGGCCACTTGGCTTCCTGCCCCACAGGAACAGGGCGATGGCTTTTTCCTGCTTCTTAGGCTCTTCTAAGGAGACCTCATGGCCCAAGGTTGTTGGAATCCGTGATGCTACCTCATTCATTCGAAACGTGGTGTCTAAGTGTTTGGTCCATTGTCCCTGGCCCAGTTACCAGCCTTTGGGTCTCAAAACCTGTTGTCAAATCAAAATTCAGGGGCTCCTGGGTGGCTCAGTTGGTTAAGCGTCTGCCTTCAGCTCAGATCAGGTTCCTGGGATCAAGTCCCAAGTCTCAGATGAAGTCTGCTCCTCCCTCTGCTGTGCCTGTTGCTCCACCTGCTAGTGTTCTCTGTCTCTCTCTCGAATAAATAAATCTCTAAAAAAATTCAACTATAACTTGGCCAACAAGCCATAAAGGCCACAGGCTTCTCTAACTCTGCTACATGCGTCCAGCTGGATATAACTTCATACGAGAAAGACACTAAAGTAGGCGAGGCTTGGATGCTCTGCGTCAGAGGACTCCTTCACCCCACGTGGATCTGTGGACGTGAACGGGTGCAGGCAAGGCAGAAACAAGGACAGGACTCCAGGTGCTGCCTCTGCCTTCCTTCATTCCTAATGTTTAGGAAGCTCCGATGTCATCCGGCCAAGACGATGTCACAAAGCAACAGCAAAGTCCACGAAAACAGCAACGATTTCGCTGAGCGCCACATCCGACGGAGCCCAGGGTGAGGTGTCCGCGCACATCGCAGCTACTTTTTACAACAGAAGGGAGAAGACCCCCTTTGCCTTTTGCAGGGGAACCCAGAGAGCCCTTGAAGCACTTTACCATTTTTAATGTGCTTCCTTACGTCTTGCTTCATCTTTAGAGCAGCTCCATGGGGCAAGTAAGGGTGAATGCTACTGACTGTCTATAAAATGGGAAAACTGAGGCTCGGAGCCATGAAACGACAAGTTCAAGGTCACACAGCTACCACATGGCAAAGGTGACTCTCCAAGATCCTGCATCTTGTTCACTTTGCTGTGTAACAGGTCACCCGAGACCTTTCCGTATCAAGGTCTGGCATTTGTGGTTTCTATTTGTCTGTGGTCACAACCGTAGACATCCAGTCTCACTACTAAGTTTATGTTTTTGGTAATGGGCTATCTGGTTACAGCATCCGCCCCTGCATTACGACGGAGCGGCTCTGCACTCTGTGGGCACCGGGAAGGCAGCCAGGTTCTGATGCCTTGCAGATCTTGTCACGATTTAGTCTTCACCCGAGAGCAAGGAGAGGCCAGCAAAGGCTTTGGGGTTGGGTTGTGTGTTTGTTTGTTAAATATCATTCCATTTTCTGTGTGCCAAATGGCTCAGAGGAGATGGGCAGGAGGTGTTTGCAGCAGCCAGCCCCGGGGAAAAACTGGCCGGGGCGTGGCAGTGGAGATGAGAAGAGAAGATTTGAGAAATATTTTGTCGGAAAAACAGGGATGATGTGATGATGACTGAGCAGGTGTAGAAGCTGAGGAAGAGGAGAGTCAGGAGACGCTCCTGGTTTTCCGCTTCATGTGGCACCGACACGATTCCACCCACGGAGTCGAAGAGCACGCAGGTGGGGAGGCCACAAGAGCCCCAGGAGGGCTCCCAACCCCGGGCTGTCTCTCAGCCCAGCCCTGAGATGTATTCTGTGGGTGCGGCCCCGGAATTCGAATTCCTAACCGGCTTCCAGGTGATACTGACCTGCTGCGCTGCCAACCAGGCTTCAGCCGAAGATCAGATCTGAGGAGAAATAGCTTGAATTCAATTCGAATTACACGAGTGTGACATAAACTCCTTTCCCTCTCACTTTAAAATCAGAGGGACCCTGAACCCCTTCTTTTCCTTTTAGGAAAAGCATCGTGGTGTCGTGAAGAGTGCCTGGGTTAGCGCTCGGAAGTCCCGAGTTCAAGTTCAACCACTTCTACTTCCTCTGAAGGTGACTTCACGATAATTACACAACTTTCGTAATTACCGATTTTCCCGTCTACGAAACGGGCATGCCCACAGCATGCACCTGCAAGTGTTTCAACTGTAACGTGCTCTGTGAGATATCTCACCACGCACGCCCAGGAAACCGCCTCGAATTCCTAGTGTGCCTTTGGGTTACTCTCACCATCTAAGGTAGAAGCTTCAGGGGGCCGTTTGCTCCTGTCTGTCCCCAGGAAGAGCTGCATCAGGCTTAGCCCATTTTAGGAGCTTGGTCGACTAATACTAATTTAATTGTCTTAAACATTTAATACACTAGTATTGTTTTCCTGTCTCATTTATAACCCTTCCTTAGGGCGGTGAAGAACACAGTGCCCGCCCTTGGGCACCTTTTCTGGAAAGATCTTTGTCTGAAGAGCAACCAGTTTCCTGTCATCGACCCCACCCACTTTCACAGCTCTGGAATTTACCTTTGAAAAGCTAACATTTTACCTTAATGGCTATCATTTCAGTGTGAAATACAGATACACATATGTGCATGCTTCTGCAAGGGGCACATAAAATGGGCTTTGGCTTTAATAGCCTCATCAACGTTGATATTTCTCTTTACCTTTCGATATTTTGTCTGGGTCTGTGGTGCATGTGACACACAGATTACAATATTGGGTCTTTCCTGTGAATCATTTTTTATTTTTTTTTAAAGATTTCATTTATTTATTTGTCTGGGAGAGAGCGCGCGCAAGCAGGGGGGCAGTGGGCAGAGGCAGAGGGAAAACAGGCTCCCCGTTGAGGAGGGAGCCTAAGGTGAGACTCGATCCCAGGACCTTTGGATCATGACCTGAGCCCAAGGCAGAGGCTTCACCGACTTACCCACCCAGGCGCCCCTCATCTTTGACTTCTCAGTTTGCACACAGTCCCTTCCCTGGACTGCAGTCCTGATACAGCAACGTGCGTTCAAATGTCAGAAGGGCCCGGAGAGGCCAAGTCTCTCATCTGGATTTTGCCACATTTGGAAATTCAGGAGGCTTGGTGCTGTCTCCCCAGGAAGCAGGGGACTGTTCTGGAACACAGGGCTTACATCACCCTTCAGGTGAAGGTGCACAGCCTTGTTACTTGCCAAGGGCTTTCCCTAAACGAAAAGGAAAAGTGAAATCAAGACAGAACAGAGCGTCTGTTCGGAGGGTAACTTCCGATAACCGATGGGCATCTGCGCACGTAAGATGACTGCAGACCTACCCAGTGACATTGAGCTGTCAAGCGAATGCAAGGACACGGTTTTGCTTTTGCTTTACGCCTTAAAATTACCGAGAAGAAGTATTTAAACAATGTGCCAATCAGTCTGGATCATGTACACCCTAGAAACATGAACATTGACTTCCGGCAGTAATGAGGATGTCGGCCCACGAGTATCCCGTGCAAAGTCAGCGAACACGCAGTTGGGTGTGAGTGTGTGTTTTCCTTTGTCTGACTTTCCTTTGCATGTATGATTAGCCCGATGTCTTTCCTCATGAGAAATTCAGTAATTTAAGATGTTTGCCAGACCACATCCCCTGGCCACCTGCTCTATCCCTGTAACCTACAGGTCTGCGGCATACTTCCCATTCTTCCCTGATTTTTCCTTCTCATGTTGCCCTTTGGGTTTTCCAGATGGCACGTCTAGCACTTCTTTCAGTATTTTAAGAGGACCCTTGCTTGCGACATTGCTTCTCAGTGCACTGTATTTTATAACCGAGTTAAAAATAGTTTAAAAGCTGAGTGGAAGTCACGGTATCGGGCCAAAGCCAAGTTTAATACAAGCCTCCAAACTCACGGGAGCTCAGTGGTTGCTTTAAATGTTCGCGTGTGTGTGTGTGTGCACGCGTGCAGGACGGGGCCTCTGTGAAATGACGAGTCTCAACACCGAGCTCTCCGCATCATGAACACAGAGACATCTCGGTGTGTAAACATGGTAACATGTCCACTCTCCAGCCTAGAATTTGAAAGGTCAGTCGCAGCCCAGATAGTCTGTCTATGACTTACTGTTTGCAATTACTTGAAAATGTTTTCTTTTGTTTTCCTCTCCTCTATGGAAATTGGTCTTCTGATCATCATGTCAGCAGACACTTAAATATTCTGATGTGGAAAATTCTAACTCCATTCATGGAGTCAGTTTTGCTGCCCTTCTCTGCCCCCCCCCCCACCTGCCCCGCCAAGAATTAATCTGCATTTGAAACAGCAAAGAACTTTCTGGTCCAAAAGCTCTGTTTTGTTTGTTTTTGCTTGTTTCTCATTTGTCTTTACCACTTTGCTCTACTAGCAATAGCTTCTAGAACAAACCACGGTAACTCTAGAACATGCCCAGGTAACCCGAACACCTAATAATTCACACAATTACGCTTTCTTTGAACATCCTTATTAGTAGACTGGCCATCAGGTTATTTTCCTTTTGTTATAGTTCCATTAATTTTGGTGGATAATCATGAATATTCTTAAACATACTTTATTCTTCAGAGGCAGTAGTTGCTAAGTTACCCTAGGTTTACTTCTTGTATAAATTGGTACAGCTAAAGAATTTATTTAGTTGAATTTACATTTTATGACTCTCCAAAATAAATGAACTCACTTGCCTTTCTTAGGATGGCTTTAATTATTACCTTTTGGATGATCGTACTCATGGGACCAGTCCGCAAACAGTTGCCTGGGATTTCGCTGACTTGCCCCCTCCCTTCCTCTGGACGTGCTGTGCAAAGTAAGATGACAATCCCACATATTAGTTTAGGCTTCTTTTCTTTTTTCTCCTCCTCCTCCTCCTTTTTTTTTTCTTCTTTTTTTTTTTTTTTTTTGTTAAGTGCCTTCCACATACATAGCAGCAATAAAAATATGGATCGACAATCTGTCATCTGCAATTCAGAAGTCCAAAACACACTGAAAAACTATTTTTGTGTGTTTGTTTAGTTGCCCATTTGTAGGCAAACCTGCCCTGCTCCAAAGTTGTGAGACAGCCACACCTGCCCTGGGCAGATGGGAGCCCTCGCTGTAACTCCGCCTCCTCAGTGTGGGCATCGCCAGCTTGCACTGGTGGGCTGGCCTGCCCGGAGCCCCACAGCCCCCAGGACGTCATGCCACGCGGGGGTACGCGCACCCTGCGTCTTTTCTAATATCTGAAAAAGAAATTTCGGTGTGATACACATCTGATTCCGAGGTTTGAGGTAAGGCTGTATATAGATCCGTATGGGGAAGTAAAATTGAATTTGGACTTTTCTAGACTCTAATTGTGTTAGATTCACTGGTTTCAGTATAAAGGCCAAGTTATATAAAAAAAAATTAAACGAGCAAAATTGTTTCTTGGGCTATGAATATAAAATGCTGACTTTGCTTTTCCCCCACTTCAGAAGGGGTTAAATAATTTCAGGAATTTATAAATTCTAACATAATGAAGCATTTGCTAAAGGATGCATCCCCCAGGATTTAGGACTTTGTCTTTAACCAACGGTCTTTCCTCCTTTCCAATTAGGCAGTGGTAGGCACCAGAGTGACCTGGATTTCACTGGAGTCCCCAGGTGAAGTCAGTCATCATTCCAGAAACCACTGAATGTTCAGATTGGGAAAAGAAAGAGGAAAACAAAATTACCCAAATGGCTAATGCTGAATTTGGTTGTTTCCTCAGGGTGACAGATGTGGGACTAGCCCGGAGTAAAGTCGTGAAGGGAAGTATTTCCCTCTGACCCCCTCCCAGGGCTTCTGTCAGCCAACCTCAGGGCCACGTCTTACCGCCCGAGGAATGTAATATTTCTCTGCAAGTGACTGATTCTTCCTAAGGTATATCTCATGACCATGTCGTGAGCGTCACGTGAGACTCCAGCTAGGGACATTTCCAGGGTGAAAGGTGGCTCTTGGAGATGTAAAGACGGAGTCCTCACAGATGGGGGGACGGCTGGAATTCGGCCAAGTAACCCCAGGAGGAACCCGTGCTCCATGCCCCGCGAGGGATTCTTTCGGGAGCACCCTCTGCACTTGTTCATGGGACTACAGCTCTGTCTTCTCGGGATACACTCAGCGGCACATTCTGCGTTGCTTTCCCTCCTCTACGCGCCTTTAAAAAATGCATATGATGCCTACGTAGCTTTGCCTTAATGGACAAGCACGTGACAAGGTGATGGCAGTGGTAGACGGGGCTCAAGTACAGCGCGCAGGAGGTGGGACGTGCGCGTCTTCCCAAGGTGGGAGCGGGCCCAGAGTCCGCCTTCCCGATGGGGCGGCTCCTGAGGTCCACGGTTAGAGGAAGAGGAGGCGGGTAAGAGTAGCCCAGGTGAATATTTGATTTCTATCACTTCTGATCTTCCTTTTCATCCGTCTTCCACGTGCCAACAGTTTGCCATCTGTAGAGTAATAGCTGCCGTCCAGGATGACGCCAGGGTTCGCTGACGAACTCTGGTACCTCTGCAGATCCTGGGGCTGACAATGACTCCAGACGGACAAAGGGCAAAACGCACGTACATGCAACATAGAGCATTGGAGGAATCAGTGTGGAAATAATATCTTTAAACTCGTTTGAGTGTATTCGAGGAGTTCTTTTCTCTTGGTATAATTATTTAGAAGTACGATATCCAATAATTGGGGAACAACAACAAAAAATCCTTCATGTCAGTGTGCTTCAGTGATAACTTTAAACAGCCATGAAAGCGTCTGATCCTTCTAAATTGTTTTCGTCCACATAGTGGATTCTCATCATATGCGTGTTTAACTCTCAGGCATTCCTGTAATAACCGTTATTTAATAAGAGAGAGAGACAAAATAATTTAAATAATGTAAGCAACAAAGTAATCATTTGTGTCAGTGAGTGCAAGGCCCAAATAAAACATTAGGAGGGCAGCCACATGTAAAGCACGAGAAGAAATATGGGCGGCTTCCAGGAATGCAGACCGGTCCCAGCTGATGAGCAGCAGAGAAGCAGGGTTCTCAGTGCACCGAGGGCAAGGAGCCGGGCCCAGCCAAGCCCGCGGATGGGCTCGGAAATGCACTGACCCCACAGCCTCTGCAGGTGGATGCGTCTGCACACACCTAGACTTCGATCTCCCAGGAGACCCAGGATTAATACAACTTGTGAATAAGGAGACATTTGGGTGGGGTGGTGGGTGGAGGGAATGGAGGCCCTTTTGCAATGTTTTGTGTTAGGAACAGTATTCATGAATTTCGGTGTGTGGGTGCATCTACAAATGGACAAACTATCCTGTGGTCATTTTTCGTAAAGGTATAAATTGCGCATATTCACAATGCTCTAAAAGTAGATGAGATTTTAGTTTGCAAACGTTGCACTTTGAAATCTGACGTTATCTTTTATTCATTCTTTTTAGTTCCTTTTGACTGTTTATCACTAGACTGGAAATATTCTAAAATGAAAGGGACGGAGAATTAGAGATCGAGCTAGATCATGAGGAGGAAAACAAACCTCTCCACATTTTAGGTATAAAAATGAAGAAATGAATAAACCTAACCTTTAGCACCTCCAGAATACATTTAATTTGTTTTGCTTTACCAAGATGATATCATCACTTGGATGTTATTTTTTTTATTCTTTAAAAGATTTTATTTATTTATTTTAGAGGGAGAGCTTGAGAGTATGAGGGGGGTGGGGCAGAGGGAGAAGGAGAATCTCCAGCAGACTTCGCGTGAGCACAGAGCCCGAGGTTGAGCTCAATCCCATAACCCTGAGATCACGACCTGAGCCGAGGTCAAGAGTTGGATGCTTACCTGACTAGGCCACCCGTGAGCCCCTCACTTAGGTCTTAAAAGTCAAGCAGTTCTACGGGTTTTGAGGGAAATCACGGTTATCCATCATTTTTCCAGCTTCGGAAGTAGCCACCTTCAATTTTTAGCGATTCTGATATTTATCGGTCAATCTGATGTTTGCCTCTGTATTCCCGAATTCTATTCCTATAAGCTATATTTTTTTGTTTCCAATTGAGATAATATCTATTGACAGTCTGGTTTTGAAGATGAGGATTTAGATTTCTCATCTCCGCTCCATAAGTACCAACACTTCCTCCCCCAACCTCCAAAGGCAGTTATATTATAACTTAGAAAATACCCAGCGTCTCCATTACGATGACCACATTAATATTATCTGCGACTAAGGCTCAAGGTACGATGCCCACCTGCCCTTCCTGTTGAATGTTTTTGTTTGCTTACCCCGGAAATAGCAATGATCTTATTTGCTTATTTGTCTTATTTACGCACTTACTCTGCCAGGAGGAGCAACTCTCCGTCAGAGGCCTGGCATTCTTGAACACCCCACCTAGAGCCCTGGGTCCTCCAGGTGCGTCGCAGGTGCGTCTCCCGCAGGCTTGCAGCAGTGAGGCCATCCAGGGAGCTGTATCCGTCATTGTGTCGGAAAATCCCTTACATGTTCCCTGAGCTGAGTCCCACACCTTTTTGCTCTTCTGGTCTAGCGCCTGAATTGAGGGGCAGCGCATCCTTTAGCATCTTCATGAGAAGGAACGCACGAGAGGCTAATTATTGACATATATGTATCTGTGTCGCACCTGGCTGCGTGTAGCAGAACACAAGACTCTTATGGCAGAGTTTAGGGTTTCTTCTCATTGGTCCCGTGACAGGGAGTGTGAAGGACATCCAGGTCTGATGTGGCCTCTGCTATGTCATCAACTGTTGCATCCATCCCATGATTTCATTATATCATCCGGGGCTTTGCTTCCATCCGACCTCACGTCCGTGTTCCAGAAAGAAGGAACTGAGGCTTTTTTTCCTTTGCACGTCTCTGTCCTTCTCTTTGGAAGGGAACAAAGACTCTGCCGCAGAATTCTGCACGCCTCTGACGGGCAGATTCGTGTGCTGTGAGCGCCCCTAGATGCCAAGGTTGCTTTCGGTGCTCTTTCCTGTCCCGAGCAAATCAGTGATTCTGCTGATGAAGAAATGGGGGGGGATGGGACGTGGTTAATGGGCTCCCCCACACCTCGTCTATACAACTTTCTTCTTCTTCCTCTCATGCTTTATTATTAGCCTACTGGATGGAACTCCAGGTTGGAAGCCACTTTCCCTCAGAATCTTGCAAGTACCTCGTCTTGCCTACTCACACGCATTAAAGCTCCTTGGACTTTTGGATCCTCAGGCTTTTTATTGGTCTCGCCCCACCTTTCTCATGAGCTTCAGAATTCAGGATTATGTGTCTTGACGTGGGCTCCTTTCTGGCCATAATTTGGGCCTTGAGTGCAGCTCCTTGATCTGCAAACTGGTGTCCTTCGGCTGTGGGTCTATTTCCAGTTTGCTTCTTCAATGATTTCTTCATTCTCTTTTCTTCTTTCTGTTAATCCGACGCTGGCCTTCAGGTATGGATCCTCTTAACAGTCTTATCTCTTTTTCTTCTGCTTTTTATCTTTTGTTTTCGTTGTTCTACTTCCTAGGAATTCTCACAAGACTTTCTGCCAATCCTTCCGTTGGACTTGCCGTGCAGGCCATCAGGTTTCAATATGCAAAGGATCTTTCCGGTTCTCTGAATTTCCTTCCTTTTCAAATAAATTTTCATTCTTATTTTCGGTATGCTTTATCTTCTACTACCGTCCCCAAAATGTCATTTTCTTTTAATACTTTTCATTGCTAACTTTTGTTTCCCACAAGTTTCTGAGATTTTCTTTTCTGTTATTTGGTTTCATGTCTGTTTATCTTCTTTGAGGCTGTTTTCAGACATCTGGAAATCCTTCCCCTCAAAAGCTGGTTTGAGGCTCTGTGTAAATGCATGTGCTTGTCAATGCCAAAGCTTCCCTGGGAGGTGGTCTGACTGAGCTACTTCACCAGGGAAGCTCCAGATGTAGCTCTAGTACATTTTTGTCTAGAGAGTCTCATTCTTGGAAGAAACAGCTTCAGAATTCTCCCTGTGGTGTTCAAACCCATTTGCCATGAGTCTAGGGAGGAAGGCAGGGGATCCACGCTTGGTGTGTGGCCTCCTCCTCAACATCTCCCACACACGGCAGCTGTGCACCTGGTCCTCCCACTCCGTGATTCCGTCTCTCCAAGGCACAGGTCCCGGGCTCTGACCTGCTGTGAGACCGTCAGCTGCCGTCCACCTTATAAGGTGAGGAAATGGGTCTGCAAGGAACATGGCTGCTTCTGGAACAGACCTTCAAACGGTACTTCTGATATCTCCACCCACCTCCGCCCTGGCTTTTGAGGGCACACAACCCCTTAACTCCCCAGCACTCCTGGGACTCTGTGGCCCAAATCTGCCTGCCTCCAGGCTTCCTACACAGGCAGTGGTGTGGGGACAGTTGTCATCCATCCACAGGCTTTCTGCTTCCGAGATTTTGTTGCTGTCACCTTTCCTTCTGTTTTGCTGGGCTTATTTCATTGGGTTCATGCTTCCCCGTAATCTCATTTCCATCACCCTTGTGGGCTTGGAGAGGAAGCAATGATCTGTCATGTTCAGTGGGAGTCCAGTGTTATTTACCAAGTATAGAATACACATTCTCACACCCTTTCCTCCTGCCCTTGCCCTCAGCTCCTCCTGCCTACTCAGTACACAAAGGAGCAAACATTGAGCACTTGCTGAAGAAGAGAACAACTCCCACGTAAATCTGTGAGGCTTGTATATGAGGTTAGAGAGCAGCATTCATATGGCGGTGCAACCAGGACAGTTGCCAGATGAGTATGCAGAGAAAGGGGCCGAATGTTTAAAATATGACTCACCTGAAAAACATCATCATCTATAATAGTCTGACAAATGGTATTTTGTCCTCGGGAAAGGAGCCCTCTTCTAGGCTGTACCCAAAGTCCTTGGACTCTGGCCACCCCTTAGCCCCAGGACCCACTGCTCTCTGCCTCCTCCATCAGACTGTCTGCCACTTCCTGTGGTCCTAGAATCTGCTGGCTTCAGGTGAGCTCTTACTATGTTTCCCTGAGGTGTTCTCCACCTCACACGGATCTAGAAACTCTTCATATACTTTTGAGATGCTTTAGGGGATCATCTATAAGTAATAAAGACCATGTGGGAAAAAATAAAAATAAAAGACCATGTAAAGATTTAGACAAAAGATCTTTATGGTCTTTATGTTGGTCATAATATAAATAATAAACCAATCATAACAGGCTGACCACATATTCATTCATGTCTGTAAATTCTCAGGAAATGATCCTAAGGAGTACTGAAGAACGATAATCTCATACTTCAATAAGAAACGTGGGAAACAGAAGAGAGGCTCTGATAGTAAAAACTCACTATTACTTACAGGGAAACTCACACATAGCAATGTAGACAGCCTAACCGCACCAAGCCTTCCACCCCCTTCACTTGTTTAGAACCAAGCTGAGGACAGATGGCAGGCATCAAAGTCTCCTCTTAATGGCCCCACGAGACAGTAAAACATCTTACCTGGAAGCTTTAAGCATGGAGGGCCTTTAAAACTCTCACTTGGAGTAAGCTTCTTTTATTTGGCCCACAATTCAAACAAAACTTGTCATATTATTCGAAAGCTACATAGATGGTAAGAGGTGAAGTGAACTGCTTTGGGAAGTCTTCTAAGAGGGGAGACCTACGTTGCTCATAAGACACAGGACAGAAGACACATCCTGTGATGGAAAGGAAGACGGGCTGGAATGAGCTGCATGGTGCTGACTTAGATTTGGGGACAGCAGTGTGACCTCGGGTTTAGCTTAATGTAGAAACAGACAGATAGATGGAGAAATAACTGGATATGTGTGTGTGTGTGTGGCAGGTGAGGTACCTACATATGCTTCCTAGCTCCGTCTTCTGAGGGGCCGGGAAGCAGTGATGCCCGGGAGCAACAAGCTCACTCAGAGGGCAGATCTTGGTTTTTGATACTCTTCTCCTGTAAAAGGAACAAGGGTTGCTTGGGAGAAATGACTGATTCTAGAAATAGGTAGGAAATGTATAAGATGAACCTGGAACATCTTATAGTTCCAGAAAGAAAGGAAGTGCTCAAGAGTCACAGTTATGAGGACGTGTCAGAGGGACACAGGAGCCACCCTGGAAAAGCCCTAATGGCCAAAGAGGAAAAAATGTGAGCAACAAAATAAATAACATAGTATTAGATTAAAGCCCTAGATGCAAAGTAATTACCAATGAGTTCGCATTTGTATAAATAAGAGATTAAATAAGTGAATGGAAGAGAAGGAACAGGTCTCCTCCCATGCAGAAGATTTCAAATACATTATGTAGACAGTCGACTCTCAAGTTAGGTGGAGCAGAGGCCTCCAGCCTTACGTGTGGCCTGTGTGTGACAACTTCCTTCCAAGGAGGACGGGATGGAAAGAGCTGGAAGTACCTTTCCTTGGAGAGCTCCATTAGCCTGATCTCAGCTGGTGATCAAGGTCAACACTGATAGCTATAAATCACGTAGACAGCAGGGGCGCTTGACATAGGTTGGTGACGATGGGGCCTCCCTCCTAGGGACACGTTATCCAGTCTGCCCAGGAGAGAAGCACCACACTGGTTCAGATGGAGGAGCACTCTACACAGTATATGACCAGTACTCCTCAAAACCATCAAGGTCATCAAAAACAAAGTCTGAGAAATTGTCACTGCAGGAGCATCCTCGGAAGACATGGCAGCAAAGGTGTCAGGGGACCCTGGATGGGATCAGAAAAAGCAGTTGGGGGAAAACTAAGGACAGAGGAAGAAAGTATGGCCTTCAGTCAATAGTGAAATATCAACATTGGTTCGTTATTTGTGACAAATCTACCACAGGAAGAGAAACGCTAACAGCAGAAGAATCTGGGAGGGGGTAGGTAGGAACTCTCTGTACTAAAGAGTTTATTATTTTAAAAAAAAAAGGCAACAGAACTCCACATAATATCCAGCCTGGAGGAACTTAGCATACCTGCAGCTAATTTTATATACTATGGTGGAGCCTGAAGTCATGCCAGCCCGTTGCTAGAGATCGGTAGATCTAAGTTCAATTTCCGGGTAGTGCTCACCAGTTGTAGGCTTTTTGGCAAACAGCATTCCACCTAAGCTTCAGTTTCTTTGTATGCAAAACTGGATAATAGTAGTATCTATGATTTCCTAAGGTTTTCAGAGCAATACATTATCTCATTAGTATGAGGTACTTAGTTCAGTTCCTGGCAGATAATGAGCAATCGATAGTGTTTGCTATCATTATACAATATTAAAGCACGATGCAACCCTGTCTTGATGGTCTAAGGCACTGATAAAAGGTGAAATTACTTGTAAAATAACGTAATCAGAAAGGAGTAGAGTGCAACATTGTGGAAACTTATATCTAAACTGTTGAGATACGAAATCCGCCCACTTGAGCACAATGGGGCGATGGGAGACGTGGGAGTGGGAGGAGGCTGAGTAAATGCGGGTGTCCAAGTATGGGGGTTCTCACAGGGCCCGGGGCTTTGGTTTGTGTTATTTTCCGTTAAGTTTGTCACGGTGTATGGGCTGGAAGCCTAGAAGGGAGCATCCGAGCTTGGTGGTAGCGGCCGAGGTTGAAGGTTGGCAGTGCCGGAGCCGCGGAGCCACGGGCCGAGGCGTCTGCTCTCAGGAGGGATCGCCTCTAACGGGGAGAACCAACTGCCTTGGGAGGCCCTTCCCCGAGGATTCGAGATGACTGCGGTACTCCTTCAGGTGACTCACCTCTTTAACCAGGACTCTCCAACCGGAGGTGGTAATGCCCACGGCCCATGTCTCGGATGCTCTGGTCCAGGGTCTCCGCCGAGTGCATCGCTGGCTCCCGCCCTTGCTGTTGGGGGGCCGAGGGTGCACACAGGCCGCGGTCCCGGGGTCACCGAGCTCTCCCTCTCCTACGGGGGAGGAGGTCACCAAACCCCTTCCTGGAGTGGGGGCGCGGGCTGGCCTGGGCCTCGGGACAGCCCAGGTGGTGTAGACAGGGCCGTGCGGCCACAAGCCAGGCCTCTCTGGGGCAGCCATGTGAGAGCCACCCCCAGCCCTACTCAGGCTGCACAGGGCTCGACGGGGGGGCATCGGGCTGACTGCTGTCGCCTCCTCTCCTCCCGTCCCCAGGCTGTGCAGCGGAGAACAGACCCCGGCGTCCGTGCCTGACCAGGGCCCGGCCCACGAGCCCGGCCCACGAGCCCGTCCCACGAGCCGAGAGCGAAGGCACTGACGAGGCTAAGCCCGAAAGAGCAGCCGGTGAGCACTTTGATGCCTCCGACTCCCTTGAACAATCCCTCTGTTCCTTGGTTTTCCTTTTCATCCGCAGCAAACAGGAAAAGGGCGGACGCAGGTCCCCTCAGCCTGGCCTGTGCCCACCGTGCGGGAGCCTTGGAAGGAGGAGGCCTGTGGGCCTGGCACTGCCCGCCTAGGGCCTGGCCCTTGCCAAGCCTGGAAGGACCCGTGCACCCCGGACTGCCCTGGCTAAGCTCCACCTGCACCCCTGTGCTCCACCCGCTGGGTGGTCTCCTCTCGGGAGGTGGTGCTTGCACCCTGCATTCACAGACACCGCAGGGACTGGGGAGACACCCACCTTGTAGCTTGGGCTTCCACCTGCCTCCCCAGGCAGTGTCCACACACGCAGCGCACAGAGTTCTCGTGTTCACACAGGGTTACACCTGAAAGCTGACCTGCTATAACCCACTTCTCTGTGGTCCACCCTTTCTAAGGATGAGAGAAAGAAGCGCTCCTCTCAGGCTCAGCAGGGCCTTGGATAAAACAAAGACTCCCAGACAGGGAGGGTGGGGTCAGCTGACCCCGCGGTGCAGGCAGTGGCTGGAGATGTCTTCATGCTGTGGGCCCCTGGAGGCCCTGCAGACTGCTGTGGAAGTTGTGTGGAGTCTCCGTACACGTGCCCCAGCTTCTTTAACGTGAACAATTTGTACAACTGCTAATGGACGTTGGAACCAGGACCTCACAGCTGAGGCAAATCTATCAGCCACTCTGCTAGCCTCCCCAGGTCTGCCCGTGGGTCCTGAGCCTCTTCGGGTCTGCCCATTGGTTCAGAGGCCTCTTTCTTTCCACCCTTCCAGCCCGCACTGCATACACCTGTGTCCCCTGGCCCCCTGCACCTGAGACACCCTTGTCTCCACATCGTGGTGGAAATGAAGGCTGCCTACGGTGGTGACTCACACATGCAATTGCAGAAGACACCTTCTCACAGGACCAAGGGAGGCAGGACATTTCCTTTACACCCTATAAAGCGTCCTTATAAATCAGCCCTAGTCTGGAGTCCAAGTCCCTATGTGCAGCGTGCAGGAAGTGTGATGCCCACTGCCACTGCGCTGGATCCCAGGCTGAAGGCAAACGTGGCCAACAGCTAAAGGAGCCAGTTCTAGTTCCTGCCTTCGGTGCTGCAGATAAAGAACTGGGCTAAATCCGAGAATCAGCTGCCTTTTTTTGAATCAGAAAGTGAGAGATCTGGCATGACTGGAGACTCTGGGCAAGTGGTGAAGAAGTTTAACATTGGGCATAAACTGTTGCAACAAAGTAAGGCACTTTTGAGGGACCCCAGCAACATGGAAGTAGAACTTGTACTAAATTAGAAACCTATGGAAGGGAGATGCATCTGGAATTGGTTGTGGCGTGTACACATGTAATTCATATATCTGTCCAAACACATGATGATATTGCACAGCAGAAACAGAAAAAGTTTGCAAATACACACACACATATGGACACTTGCACACACACACACCTGTGTGCAAACACACGCAGAGTAAGTGAGCTGAAAACTTTCTGCAACAATAATGATGTTGACTACCAAAGGGAAATTTCAACATGATGATACACAAAAACATTTTTTTTAATTCTTTAAAGAATTGCTTTGTAAATAAGCATGGCCATTTTCTGGAATGAATAATTTAATAGAGCTCTGGTTTTTAATTGGGTAAATGGACATTTACTGATATATTCAGAAATATCCTGAATACTAAAAGTTTAGTCTGTCAATCGCATCTTGGAACAATATGGACCAAAGCAATGGAGTCTGTGTGGAGCTGGTTTCAGACCAAGTTATCAGTCTGTGACCTCGTTCACATCTTATGTTGCCTCGTTTCTGCGCGCTCATCTGGCCGACAATATGGCTCTACCTGGAGGCTTTGTGAGAGGAGGAGGAGGTCGTAAGCGTATGTAAAGCACCCCCTAGAGTGTGCAGTACTGAAATTCGTTCTATAAATGGTTGCTGCTATTGTTTGCCCCGATCTTATCTAAATATATAGCACATTAGCTGGATCGATCAATTGATACTGTCAGTTACATTTGGTAGAAGCCTTGGCTGGGAAAGGACAACTTTGCCAGATTGCTTTTATACCCACCTACAAATTTATACAAATTGGGAAGTGCTTTCTTCTCTTTAGCATGGCCCTGATCCCATCTCCTGGCGTTTTTCTGGTAATAGCCGCTCAGTGGAACTCTCACTGATGGTGTTGAAACTGTCCCCTCATTGAGATCAAACAACGATCCTTCAGACACGAGGATGGATCACGGGAAAACAAGAGGGCAGAGGACCGCCTTGGGCATGTAATATTATTACTGCTATTATTATTATTAAAAACATACAGGTGCAAATATTTAATGAGCAACAACCTGGAAAATAAAATGGAGCAGAAGCGATGGAAATAAAGACAGTTTCAGAATTCCTTTCTTAGTTGCTTAGACACAGAGAGAGACTATTTGTGCCCAGTGCATCTGACCCCAAATCATCAAGACCACAGAAGCAGTCCACGGCTCCCTCTCTGACAGCACCCATCCCCTAGTACCTAGCTGCATGGGCAAGTACAGTGCTCTACGCTGGCCGTTACAGACAGGCAGCACCGGTGACCAACATCCTGAGCCTTCCAGGACAGGCTCTGTCCTCTACCGGGGCCACCTGTCACAGTGGAGACAGGAACAGAGATGGGAATTTGGGCATCCGTTGGTTAGCAGAGACCAAATTATATGTAGGGAAGAAAGGAAACATACCTGTTGTATTTTCTTTCCTATTATTCTTTACAGAAAGTGATGTACGCCTTGGGGTTAGGCTTTCTTTGAAGGAGCAAACATGTAGAAAGCACACAGTGTAGTCATAAAAATCAAAGACAGGAGGCACGGTGTAAACTGTCTGGTAGAGAAAGAACCTAAAGAAGTATAATAAGTGCCAGGAAAGACTAGGGATGAGCAGGGAAGGAGCCCTCGGGAGAGGCTGGTGAGCATGACAAGGAGCAGATGCAGGCTGGGCAGTGAAGCCCTGAAGCCACAGGAGGAAACACCAGGGCTTTAGAAAGCACAAAAGGTAATTTATTAACAGCAAGAATATTGTGACGAAAAGAAAAATTCATTTTGCTCCGGTCGGAAAGGAGGAGACAAGCAAGGAGACACAGACCCAGGGGAGCACACTCTGCTTAGTAGTCAAGAAATGCTGTCCAGCTCCGATGTGGGGCAGGCTCCAGCCCAGATCCTGAGGAATAAGGGCAAGATTAACATATGATTGTAAAATCACTAGGCATGAAATATTTAGGAGAGTCTCTCCATGTTAGGCAGGAGGCTACATCAATGTGAGCTGAAGTCTCCATGATTTTAAGACTTTGGTGCAGTAACTGTGGGCATAACACAAAAACCAGTGTTAATATTCATATTTGGTGATTCCAGATTTTATAGAAAAAGTTATATAAGACGAAAACCCATCAATATGGGGCTCCTGGGTGACTCGGTCGGTTGAGTGTCGGACTCTTGATTTCAGCTCAGGTCATGATCTCAGGGTCCTGGGATTGAGTCTAACATCAGACTCAGGTTCTCTGCTCAAAGGGGAGTCTGCTTCTCCCTTTCCCTCTTCTCCACCCCCTGTTCATGCTCACGTTCTCTCTCACCCTCTCAAATAAATAAATGAATAAAACCTGTAAAAAAAAAAGAAAGAAAGAAAACCCATCAATATGATTTAGAAATTTACTGAACATAGTGGAAATTATTGAAAAAAATAAGGAAACCTGCAAAACCAAGTTTATATTTATTGATCTACATCATAAAATTCAAGAATCAGAGAAAAATAATTATTAATATGCCTGAAACAGTATCAGTTTATGCTTTAGCTACAATATATAAAGCCTAAATATCAACAGAAGTTGCTAAGAATAAGACAAATCTACCTTAAAAAAAAGATATAGCATGGTTAATGGTGAATTCCATCCCTCTTCCCAACCCCCTTCAGCAAAATTTATCAAACCTACTGAAGAGAATTACGGAAAAGGGAATAGGGCCTGTGTATGGCGACACAGAGACTGTAAGGAGGCATCTCTGTATGTGAATATACCGAATATATATGAATCACAATCTTTTATTCCGAAGACTTTTCTTCAATTAATTTTTGATGTGCTGTAAGTTTTTATTTATTCACTACACCCCTAATTGATCAAATACCCATCAAAATAATAATTTATGAGAGATGAACATCAGCAAAATAATATTATCCAAGATTAATAATAAACTGGTTAAGATTAAAAAAAAACCCGTTTCCCTTTATTTTCTTCACAATTCCTTTGGTGCTCTCAACTGCTTTGGTTTTATTTTTATAAAATGTTTAGATCTCCTTTTCAGGCAAGTGAATCCTCAGGAGATAATTATATAACTGTGTCCCAGTGGAGGGTAGAGGACTGGTATGTTACTTCTGTTTTCAAAAGAGTAATGTGTTTCCCCCCAAAATCTGTGTTACATCTCCTAATCCTGACGAAATATTCCCTCTTGTTTCTGAGTTGTTGAGTATCTAAAGAGGATCTCTATGTATTCTTACACAGTTTTTAAAATGTGCCTATATATTTATGAAGTCAGAATTCCAAATCTTCCCACCAGTGCCTACACTTCTTCTAATATATTTCATTTTCTAATGATAACGTGAACAATTATTTGGATGAAAATGTTCTTCAATTCGATATATCCTTAGTATTTATTTTATGTAATGGACTATTTTTGGATTTATAAAGGATTCAAGGATAAAGCACTCCCACCCTGTGGGAAACCAGGCACCTGTGAAATCATGCTAGTACAGAGTGGTCTTTGGAAAGTGTTAAACCAAGATATGTCCCCAAAAGATAGCAAGAGAAGGAGAAGGTCATGGAGACCTTCATGAAATTTGTCCAGGTCCTTGAAGGATGGATAAGCCTGTGTTTACAAAGATTTCACTTTCTTCCTTGTTTTTTTCAAAGACTTATAACCCAGAGGTGAAAAAAAGGTGAATTAATTAAGATGAAGTGGAATTAAAATTAGGATTCTAAAATATACTGGTAAAAAACAAACACTTTTTTTGGATTCCTCTTTTTCCAAGGATGACCTTGCATCAGGATGTGGCACAATGTGATCACTCATAAACCAAGTCCCAGTTATTAATGTCAGGGACTGTTCTTTCTCTGAAAATTATTTCTCCTCACCCTCTTTTTGTTTTATTTATTTTAGTTTCTCTAAACACTTAGATTTTGCTTGCCACAGGTACTCATTGCTCATTTATTAAATGAACACATGCTCATCAGTCCTTACCTATTTCTGTGCATGGGGGTAAGCACACGGGGTACCTCAGTGGACACCTCATTGGTGCTGGTTGCTGAGACATGTCCACTTGAGAGGATGGGAGAAGAAAGACTCTCCATAGTGAGGGCCAGCTTTTAGTCAAGGCAAAGAGCAATGGGAAGTTCAAAGGAAACATGAGGAATTGGGGAAATTGTTTCATCCAGATGCACCTGGGAAGATGGGTAGGCGGGTAGACCATGGAAATGGGGGAAATGTGGAGATGGGGATAATGCTGTCAGGTTTACTTAAGGTCAATATGTACCTAAAAATGGAGTGAAATTTTTAACACACTTGAGGAAATATGAACCAAGAATTTTTGTATCCAGCAAAAAAGACTCTTGAGAACTTAGGGGTGGTGTTCTCTGGAATTGTTCTTCAGGAGTCTATGAGAAAACAAGTATTGATAAACCAGAACGACTGGACACATTTAAGCAGGACTGTAGTGATCACGTCATGTGTGGTTCCTTGAAGAAATAACCCCGAAGAAGAATTAATAGGGAGTGAGTATAATTGTTAATGGCTATATCCTTCGAGAATGTATTTGTAGTTCAACCATAAAAAAAATTGAGAGGAGATGAGACAACTAGCTGTAAACATAATTGTTACACTTTCAGTAATTGGTGGTAATATTGATATTAATATTTTGAAACTAATATGTTTTGGGGTAGAAAGCAAAAAGGAAATAATTATGATATATTTTAATTCAATCATTGGCTCAGTTCTTGATGCATATTTGATGTAGAAGAAAGAAGCTAGAGATGTGAGATGTGACATATAAAGGACAAAATAAAGAACCTATAGTCATGAATTTGAATTGTATCAGTATAAACTCATGAGTTCTTTGCTCTCCTAGCTATGTATTCACTGATGTAGCCTAGAAAAAATATCCGTCCAAGAGTAAAGGTCATCCCTAGTATCCAGATGCTGGTCTAGAAATAACACCAGTCCAAGGACAAAGATCATCTCTAGCATCCAGATGCTGGTCTAAACATATTTCCTGGTAAAAGAACCCAGAGCTTCTCAGAAAAATGGACAAAGAAAGGTACAAAATGAATCTGGAACATCTTGACATACCAGACAGAAAGAAAACTATGAAAGACTCTAAGATTCTTATTGAAAAGACTCAAGGTTCAATTTGAAGAGGCTCCCACTGGCAAAAGATGAGTAACAAGCTTTAAGCTTATAGTCTGAGCTTCAAGAAGGATAGCAATTATAATGCATAAAAACCTACTGAGTATATTTAAATTTGCGTGTTAAGAGGAAATTTAAACAAACCTAATTGGTCCCCTTTAAAAGATGATAGGGAAGAAATAGTTATCTTGACAAAGTAAAAAAAAAAAATTAAGGTCAAATCACTTATGCTCCTTTTCCTATATGAAGTTTATCAAGAGACCAAAGAGTAGGTGAAGGGAATCTTCTCCTTACAAAAATATTTCATCTCATCTAGGAAACGATAAATTACATAATCAGAATATCATCATGTTGCAACCTACACTGTATCTAGTCTTTGAGCATCATTGACTAATAACATCACAAAAATATGGTCAGAAATTATGTACTTCCTTGTGGAAACCCATAACCCCACTAAAGGCTTGCCATAGGCACAGAGCCTGATTCTGTTCAAGCCTCGTAATCCAGAGGCAACTTGCAGGAAGTGAATAGGACAGATGAACACAGTAACCTGAAGCATGTGTATGAGGTCAGGAAAATCGTGGGAAGCTCTATGTGACAGTGGTTAGCTTGAGGGTGGTGATTGGCAAGGGGGTAGGCAATGCTAGAAAAGTCCTACTTTCTGAAATGGATGGAGATCTGACATGGATGGAGATCAATAGACTTTTTGCTTTGTAATCATTCAATATGCTCTACATCTGTTTCGTATCATGTTCTTATACTTGTATTTTACTTCATAATTTAAAATACAAAGTCAAAAAACACCTATTGTCAATGTTGTTATGTATGGAGGGAATAAAGATTGAAAGAAAATGGTATTAGACTATGCTGGCAAAAATTAGACATATTTTAAAATGTGAGCTAATTCAGATATACAGGAAAGCAAAGGAATAGCTTATGACACTGAGCGTACATTAACGAAGATTGCCTAATGTTAATGTATTGTTATTTTGGATTTTAATTTTTTTTAAATTTCTGCATTCATCATTTTTTTATTTGAGTATAGTTGACATCCAATGTTACATTAGTTTCAGGAGTACCCCATTGTGATTCAATTTCCCTGTACCTTATGCTGTGCTTATCACAAGTGTAGCCACCACCTGTCCCCACACAACACTGTTTTGGGACCATATATTGTTTTCCCTGTGCTGTGTCTTCCATCCCTGTGATTTATTCACTTCCCCACTGGAGTCCTGGCCCTTCCACTGCCCTTCCTCATTTTGACCTTCCCCCTCCCCCTCATCCCCCATGGCAACTGTCAGTTTGTTCTCTATATTTATAGGTCTGATTCTGCTTTTTCTTTATTTATTCATTTGCTTTGTGTTTTAGATTCCTCATGTGAGTTAAATCATATAGTACTTTCTTTCTCCATCTGATCTATTTCACTTAGCATAATGCCCTCTAGGTCCACCCATGTTGTCACAAATGGTGAAAGAAAGAAAAAGAGAGAGAGAGAGAGAGAGAGAGAGAGAGAGAGAGAGAGAGAGAGAGAGAGAGAGAGAAAGAAAGAAAGAAAGAAAGAAAGAAAGAAAGAAAGAAAGAAAGAAAGAAAGAAAGAAAGAAAGAAAGAAGAAAAAAGAAAGCATTCTTTTTCATGGCTGAATAATATTTCATGGTTTGCATACCACATTTTAAAAAAAAATAAATATCATATTGAACATAAATATTCTTTGGTTTCCTACAAATTCTCATTCCCTTCCCCCTTTGCATTCATCCCTGGAGGAAATAATTATTGTCGTTTATAGCAACTATACAGTAATATCCTCCAGTAGTGATGGAACAAGTACTGTGTGCCAGTAAATTGTGCCCAAAAGTTTTCCACATTTCAAATGAATAAATTCTCTGAATCCTCAGAACAATCCTATGAATCAGATACAACTATTTTGCTCATTCTGTAGATGAAAACAGAGGCATGGGATGGATAAGTAACTTGCCTGGAGTCTCAGTGCTAAGAAGCCAATGCTCAGACTCAGACTGTGTGGCTGAGGAACACAGACTATGTCCAGTGGCAGCAGGGGCCAGAGGGACCAAGTAGAGAGAGGCGACAGGGAGTGATAATCCAGTCTTCAGAAATTGTGCTTCACTTCCTTATGGTTCAAAAGTTGTAGATTGCCTAGGGTTTTCTATATATGCTATTACACGTCTATATTAAATAATATCTATACATAGTGAAATTCCCTCTTTTCTTCTTTTGTCCAGCCCACAAAACAGTTAGGATCTCTAGCACAAAGTCGAATGTAAAAATATAAAATCTTGGTCAAAATGGTAGACATTCTTAAGACTATCTTATCTCTCTTGTGATTTTTGGACTGCATATAAATAATTAACTCGTCTAATGTCTGGGCTGCCACCCAAGCTACTGACGAGGTCTTAGTAGGCCTTAGTTACCTTAGTAGGTAACACTTAGCTTCCTGGGACCTCTGTCTCCTCAGCTGTAAAGATAAATAAGCCTGCCCTACAGGATCTTCCAGGATCCTCTTACCTCAAAAGCCCTACAAATCTTCCATCACCAACTTTTTCAGTGATTGTTGAGGGACTACATGAGGTGCAGCTCTCCTCATCTTTGATAACCAAGGACAGCAGGTTGGAGAATACCACCATAGGGATTCTTAAAGTGTAAAGACAGTGCCTTACTTTTTTTTTTTTTAAAGAACATAAGCTGCTAGATGAATGGATTTTATTGTTTTACAACCAGTCTTTTGGGTTAACTGATAGAACACAATGTTCAGAAGATGTCTCAGTCCATGCAGCATAACATGAATTGCATTAAAGCTGGTTCGCGGAACTTCACGTGATATTTCTTTACTCTTATTGCTTATCTGTGTTTTCTAATTGATAACAGTAAATGCGTAACTAGAAAAGTAAAATAAGAAATTGATTTAAGATCTCTTAGGAATACACACCAAATTTTATATATAAAGTGTATATTTTATCTCTCCAAACTGCCTCCCTTATGAAACCAGGTGGTGACTCTCCTGTTCTTCCCTCAGGCCCTCTCCTGCTCATTTGTTCTGCAGGCCCTTCATCTTAGCTCTCCGGTGTCTGTTGTCCCCTCCTGCCCCTGACTGGAGTCCCTTCCCTGCTGGGTAGCAGTTCCCAATCATGCTGGGCCCCAGAGCAGGGCTGGTAGAGGGGTCAGGCCCCAGGAGAACCTGCTAAAGAAGGAAGATCTGCTTGTACTCCATGGAGATCTTGTGGCACAGGACTGTCCTGGTGGCTTCTCACCTCTGTCCATTCATTGTTGGCTGCAGGCAGGGCACCAGCTGATGCTTGATCATGTCTGGACACTGAGGCCTGAACACTTGTCCCAGCATGTGTATGTCTCTCTCTGTCTGCACGTGGGCTCTGCTTGAAGCTTCTCACCTCGGACTCCTTTGACACTCTCAGACTGGCTCGAGCTGCTCTGGCATTCCATACACCTGAGGGCCAAAAGGAAGTCTGGAGACCTCAGTGAGTGGGTTCAGATGGACTCTGGTGTTTACTATGCCCATATTTTTCATGGCTATGTGCGTTCATGTGGCTTTGGTCAACAGTGTAAACTTTTCTCTGAGACCAGTGTAGACACTACCCCTTTAAAAAGTACCCTATTACCTTCTAACCACATTGGGTTTTCATATCAAAAGTGTTGACAACACAGCATTTACTTTATTTATTGGTTTACTAGCTTTTCGAGTGATTTTGGCTCTGCCTACAAATTCATCTTCTAAGAATGAAGATTTCCTGCTCTGGAGAAATTATATAAGATATACCAGAAAACCTGAAAGTATCCCAAATATATCTCAAATGATTTAAGCCTTGTCTTAGGCAGGATAAAAATCTGGGATGATTGTGGTTCTGATAAAAGGGAGAAGAGCTTTTTGAACATGTTAAGTTTGGGTATTCATTAAGTCACTCATATTACTTCACAAATATATTTTCTAACTTTCAAATTAAATGAAATAATGTATGGAAAATATTTCATGAAGTCCTGGGATGGCAGTGCCCTCTCTCCTGCTGTATTGGACCCAGTCAAAGGGACACTGTGAGATGTTTCAAACCTAGCTTGAAATCCTTGGTATAGACAAATTTATTCAGGTTTGAGTTCATGTCTCAATTTGAGCTCTATAGGCCCATGAATAGATACATCTTTAATTTCCTGCTAAGCAAATATTCTTAGATGTCTTTAAGATAGTATGACTTTAGTGAAGGGACGAACAGGTTCATTCATGCAGCCCATCCCCACCCACAGTGAGCGAGGCTTGGTTTGCCCTGTGAATGTCTCTCTGCCCCCTTCCTTCTCCTCCTCCCTCTTTCTGTGCCTTTCCCTCTCTCTCCCTCTGTCTGTGTCTCTCTCTCTCTCAACATTGATTATGAATCAGTCACTACCTCTATAGATTTCAGTGTCTTAAACTGTAACATTGATAATCTCTAACATGGCCTTTTTACTTCTAATTTCCTATAATTCTAATATCTGTTTATGCTTTTATTTCTAGTTGGAAAGTAATTGCATTCAGAAAATGAGATTCCAATCGTGTAAGTTAGTCTGTTGCTTAAAATAGACCACCATATAACGTAAATCCTCCACTCGTCATGGCTTCCATAAAACACGGTGGCATTCATCCCCGGTCTTTGAAATTCTCTTCTGGGGAGACGGAAAGCAGGTTCAAGGAAAAAAAAAAAAAACAGCTCTGCTCATGAATGCATATGTTCAGAAATAGTGCTGAAGAAGCACATCTGAGCCACCCTACTGTAAACCTCATCATCAATCACAACAATGTTGTAGGGAGAGGTCTTGGAAATTTACATTGGTAAAAGAGATAGAAGAAAACATAATATATGTCGCTGTCCACACTGGACTTGTGTAAGGCTGGTGAGGGGATGGCGGGGACAGTTCAATAGAAACTCAGGACCTGATGTGCAGGACATGGAAGGCAGCCTGGGACAGCCATGTGGCAGGTACTGGACAGCAGGTCACTCAAGGATCCGGAAATGCAAGGACGGGCCAGAATAAATGGAAGGGACTGAGTTTTGGAAACCCCTGAACTGCCGAATATCCCACACCCATCTGTTACTTACAACTGATGGCATCCAAATAAAACACAAGCCATAGTGTTACATAACAACAACAATACACCCACATGGAAGCCAACAGAAGAGAAGGGGGGACCAAGGAGGTTCTATGGGACCAGTGGTGAGGGACAGCCTATCCCAGGACTAAGCAAATATCCAGTCATCGTTAATCAGTGAATATTTACTAATATTTGTATTCCTATGCGAATATGGAGTCTTTGGTTATTAACATTATCTTGCAGGCCTTCATCCAGGCATTGCTCAGTTACTCTTCACTGGGTGATTTCTGGCAGACCTAGCCTCGCCCAAAGATGGACGAGGGAATGGGTGCATTCTATCTGGGAACTCTACGGGTGGTCACCTGCCACATAGGGTAAGTGAGCACTTGGAAATTAGCTGTTTTCAAATGCGATGCACTGTAATGACAGGACACATACCAGCTAAAAAATATGTAAGGGTTTTGTAATTATAGCGATAGATGTTAATCAGACTTGTTGTGTTGATCATCTCATAATACATACAAATATCGAATTGTTACGTTGTATACCTGAAATTAATGTAATGTGCCAACTACATCTCAAAAAATAGAATTATACACAAAGTATTAAGATATCTGAATGTATTTTATGTTGATTATATTTTGAAATAATATTCTAGATATTGGATTAAATAAAATCTATTATTAAAGTTAATTTCACCTGTTTCTGTTTTCTCTTTGTATGTAGCTACTAGAAGTTTTTTATATTTGGGTTTTTTTTTTTTTTAGATTTTATTTATTTATTTATTTATTTATTTATTTATTTATTTATTTAATAAATTTATTTTTTATTGGTGTTCAATTTGCCAACATACAGAATAACACCCAGTGCTCATCCCATCAAGTGCCCCCCTCAGTGCCCGTCACCCATTCACCCCCAGCCCCCGCCCTCCTCCCCTTCCACCACCCCTAGTTCATTTCCCAGAGTTAGGAGTCTTCATGTTCTGTCTCCCTTTCTGATATTTCCTACCATTTCTTCTCCCTTCCCTTCTATTCCCTTTCACTATTATTTATATTCCCCAAATGAATTAGAACATATAATGTTTGTTCTTCTCCTTTTGACTTATTCATGCTGAGTGATTTTATTTATTTATTCATGAGAGACACAGAGAAGGAGGCAGAGCCATAGGCAGAGGGAGAAGGAGCCTCCCTGTAGGGAGCCCTGTGTGCGACTCAATCCCAGGATCCCAAGATCATGCCCTGAGTCAACCACAGAGCCACCCAGGTATCCTTTTACTAGAAGCTTTTAATTGTACGTCAGGCTCACACTGTATTTCTGTTGGAAAGCCATAGTCTTGTCCACTGTTCCTCAAACTTTCCTGAACATACAGATCTCCTGGGAACTATGTTAAAGGGCACATTCGATCTGGGAGCCCAGGCCCCGTGCTGCTTGGATGGCGTCTGTGTATATTTCAGGAGTAGAATGAGGTGGAAGACAGAGGCATTTTACTCTGTAATTGGGAAACAGAACTCCTGCTGTGTCGAGTATTAGTAGATAAAGTAGAAATTGTCCATTATCACAAATTTAGAAGACCACACGTCAAAGATATTGTTGTTCAGATGTGTTTCCTCATAAAGTCTCCTCCAGCTTGATGTCATAAAAGGCCTGGGAGCTGCCCGAGCCAAGAAGAGCTGGTTTTTTATGAGCTTACTTACTTGGTTCATTCCCGATATGGTTTAGATTCTGGACCACTCTATCCCCTGTCCTAAGCCTGGTGGACGTGACATATGCAGCTGAGAGAGGAACAGTTTTCAGAGCTAAAATGTCATGGGATTTGGAGTGGAGAAGGGCCACCCCACGTGGACGGTAAGTGGTGTCTTAGTAAGTGAGAGGGGTAGTGCCCAGGGAGCAAATAAGCCAGGATTTGGGGTGGTGGTTGTGGAGCAATGATAATAAGGCCGTGTGGATAGGTAAAACCCTGGCCAGCCTCTGAACCCGAGCATGGCTCCTGCCTTACAGGAGTGCCTTGGAGTGTTTGTGTGTGTGCACGTGTCTTTGTGTTTTGTGTTTGTGTGCTGTGCCAGTCAGAGTTCTCTGGTTCTAGAAAAGGAAACCAACTGGCTCACTGAAACAGAAAAGGGGATTTATTGACAAGATTTTGGGATTTCTCTGAATGCCCAAGAGGGGGGAACAAGGAGAGAAGGCTCAGCAGATGGCACAGCTGAGCAGTTCACCCAGCACATCCCTACTGCCTTCTCCATGCTCTACGCCTGCCTTCTCACCTGGGAAGCTAAGTCCACGGCCATCATCATCCCACCCTTGGGCAAGACTCATAGAGAAGGAAATTTCTCGAGGAAAAATAGAAATGGAACAAACATCCACTATTTCTATCTTTTGCTGCCCAGTGTCATCACATATCCCTGTAAAGCACGTGTGCTTTCTGGTGGAATTATCTCATGATCAAGAATATTCTGCTTCCTAAGGAAGCAATGGCCCTGACTTTTATGTCAGTTCCTGGCCCAAGTGCTCTAAGTGGGTGTACACTCCTGCTGTCTTCTGCCCCAATTCAGCATCAATATTTTGTGCACTCTAGACCACCAATATCATAAAATCATGTGACAAAGAGAGAAAAGAGAAAATTAATGACATTTTATAAAATGTGTGTGACAAAGCAAGGAAGAGAAGTACAGATAAATGGTCTGCTCCCCTTGCTTGCACTGATATTCGTGGTGTCCCTCCTGCCCTGTGGCCCAGACGAGCCAGACCCAGGAGAGTCAATTATGCACCTTGGAGGATGGCCCCAGATCTGTTTACTGAGACAGGTGGGTCCTGAGTATCTGTTGAATGTGGTGGCTCTGGTCTTCCTTTACTGACACCGGTGAACCTGGCATGATTGAAAGGTGCCCAGAAATCCCCTTCTCCCTTTAACTTTTCTTTCTCACTTCCTTGCTATACTCCTTAATAATCAGGATTGATCCCCTCAGCCAACCCCATACACCTTGCTTGGCCTGTTGCCCCAGTAACAGAAGAACCAAAAAAGAGAAAGCAGTGAGTACAGAGTAAAGCATCGAGCCCTCTGTTGCTAGACAAAACCTAGAAGGTCCCAGACAATTAGACCCTATGTAACTTTGGAAGGCACGGGCCCCTGTATCTTTCTCTACATTTGTCTGCTGGTCTTGGGTGAAACTCCGTCTTGCCAAGAAATCTAGAATGAGTACTTCCCGTACTTTTAGGTCCTTCGAGCATGTTGCCATTGCTGCAGTGGTCAGCCTCATGTCCTGCAGGGCGGCAAGATGATTCTGTTTCCTGTAAAAAATGAAAAATTAATTTAGCCTGAGACAAGATGGTGAAGATATATTGTGATTCCCAGTATAGGAAGGGAAACTATCATGGTCTTCTCTTTTATTGGGTTAAAAATCCAATTCCCTGTGCTTGGAGCTGTGTTGAGTTGCTTGAATAGAACACTGTGCCCCTGGCTTAAGCTTACTGTGTCATCACTATTCTCCAAGCGCCCTGTCTTGCCTACTTGTCACACCAGTGAATGAAAGGGGACAGGATGAGAATCCCATCACTGCAAATTTTGAGACTTTGTTGATGACACTATCATGTGTGATTTCTCCAGTAATACCACATGTTTTTGGTTGACTGTGGGGACAATCCATTTATGGATCTAAGATGCAGATCCTGCCAATTATTGAATATGTATTTTTCACCTCTACCCTTAGGAATTTGGGGGATACATAGGGAGATTTTAAGGCCTCTTTGACCTAGTGTGTTACAAACACCCCGCCCCATAAGATCACACTTTATCCAGTAGGCCAAATGATATTCTGGATTCTCAGGAACTAGGGGAAGCCAGTGTCCAAAGATGCCTATAGTTTCTCTGAAAAATGGCTGCTGGTCCGTCTGAGAAAGGATCGTTTATTTTCGTGATGTTACTGAAAGGTCTTTCTTCAAAGACACCCTTCATTTTCGATGCCTTGGGTCTGAGAATCTTCTCATTTCCAGGACCAGGGGAAGAATGTGGAATCTTCCTGGTGACACTCACATCAGACCCCTGTTCACAGAGCGCAGTTCTGCAAAGCGGGTAGGACCTTCGTATGCCATCCTCCTTAGTCCAGCAAATCATCCCATATGATCTAGCAGATAATTTAATTGTCTTGACACTAAGTACCTTGCGTAGAAAATTCTCACCTTGCTGAGTGTTCTCTACAAGTGAAGTAATGAATCTTGATTTCTCCCATTTATCCTATTTTGACTTGCCTGCTATATTCTAAGTACCAATATGTGTATCACATAGTATGTTTTTTATAAGTGAATATGATGCTGACTTGGGTAGAAAGATAGAACTGCCAGGACAGTTGAAATGTCAGACTTGGAGGCTAGCTTATTGACAGCAATGCCTAAAAATATGCAGTAGCGCTGGTCCAGTTAGGACACTGATGTCACCACACAGCACAAGACTGTTCTAGATATGCATGTTATTTATTACTGTTCTCAGTACAGTGAAGAATAATTCTATTCCAAATACAGTAAATGGTCTAAAATGTGTCTCTCTGTTTCTTAATTTAGTGATGAGGCCCCTACGTGAACTGGAGAATCTATCACAGTGCAAGAAGCACCTGTCTTGTACAGCACAATCACAATGTACTCATAAGCTCAGAAGCATATGTTCCTTTCCTCAAGTATTTGGATAGTTGCGGATGTATTAAACATATGATTACGGGTGAGAAAATGTGATATAAAGACTCCAGATGTGAGAGAATTCAGAGACTGGGGGTCAAGAAAGTGCTTGTTTTATAAAATTGTAGCTCATGTTCTTAAAATTATGAACTTGGGGAAGAAATAAATATATTTTTATAGGTTATCTTGGTTTGTTGGCTGTAATAACCTAAACCTTAAATTCTCGACACTCTCTTCAATCCCAGAACTATATTTGGTACAGTTTTAATCTATATATTTTGCCCAAAAATGACCAGCTCTATAAAATCAAGCCAAGAGGTCTGAATATGAATGCTTCAGAATCCTATTTCTTCCAATCCCCCAGTATCTGTTAACATGCAATAGGATAGTCAACCCAAGGCAGATTCCAAAGTACACCCATGAGTCTCACCAAGTTCACAGCCTGTCCTTTCTGATCCATTCAGTGCACTGAGATTACACAACCGACTTCCATCTGCCTGCAACTATACTTGATGTGCCAACTCTTCATGTTATGACCTCCAGATTTCTTTTTTTAAAAAGATTTTATTTATTTATTCATGAGAGACATAGGGAAAGAAGCAGAGACACGGGCAGAAGGAGAAGCAGGCTCCCTGCGGGGAGCCCGACGTGGGACTCGATCCCAGGACCCCGGGATCATGACTTGGGCCAAAGGCAGACACTCAGCCACTGAGCCACCCAGGTGCCCCTGACCCCCAGATTTCTTTCTCACCCATCTTTAGAGTAAAGCACCAACAGCTTATTCCTCTTTAGCATTTGCTGTTGAGCATTCCACAGGCATACTGATTGATTAAAGCTAATTCCCTGCAGTGAAGATGGGTTTCCCATCTTGATCATTGTTTGGTGTGTTACTAAGGTAGCTCTTATCTCATATAAGTCTAATTTGGAAAGTCCAACCCTTAACGGGCTTGGGGTGGGGCTGTGTCGCACCTGCCACACATGGCATACACTTTGTAGTCAGGGTGTCTGGGCTCCAGATTTTAACTGTTTACTACTCAGCTGTGTTGATTTCTCCTATTTGCTACTCTCCTAAGTTAGTCCAAGACTCCCTTTCCTATCACACGATGCCATCATTGGATGTAGATGTAATTCTGAAGAAAAATTAAAAAATGAAAAAAAAAAAGGTATTTTGGGACAATGTCATCAGCTTCCCGTATCAAAACTCGGAAAGGTCATCCTCACACTTTACGTGGAAATCTGGTCCCCATTCCTTTGCCTTGGTGTGAAATAAGGCATATGAAGAAAGGTAAAGGTCCCGTAGATAGGTATCATGTGGAGACGAGAGTCTGGCCACAAGTCCAGAGATCCCTTCACTGTTGGTGGGAAAGACCAGGCTGTGCAGCTGAGGGCTCGAACAAGCCTAGTGTTTAGTCTCTGTGTTTATAGTTCAAGACACAAAGCACCTGGGGTTTATTTTCTTTGTATTAAACTGGAGGACATACATGCCAATTAAAAGGGGCTGTGAATGTATTTCCTCTTACAAAGTAGTTAATTGATAAGCTGTTAATTAATTAATAGGATACGCTACAAGCTGCATTTCCTAATACAGAAAGGCAATGAACATCTAAGGGCAACATGCTATACTAGAAATAATTTAAGGAAGCGTATGCTGGATATTTGGAAGCAAAATGGTGCATCGTACGGTTTAATTGCAAGCTACAGCAAGATCTTTAATCTAAATAGCCTTTGGGGTACTCCCTGGTCCTGATGGGTCCTAAGGGTTTTATTTGCTTTACCAATGGCAGAGTACCAGATTTCATTTTTTAAGAAATCTTAATTTATTAAGTGTACCCACAATGTAACTGCAAAATGCAGACTGAAACACTGCTCTCCTGCTGCGCTCTGCGGCTTTGTGACCCCTTTATGTTTTCCCTTCTCTTCAGTCATCCGGATCCTGGCATCTCAGGCTCTGAAGTCCTGCAAAGGTTGGGTGGAAAGAGCACAGCTGCTTCTCTGGAGCCAGACTCAGGCTGGGCAGTTGTTGTGAGTAAAATGAGGAACAACAGACACTGGTAGCGTGTGAGGGAGAGGCACTCCCCCGCGCTGCAGAGCCCAGAATGCCTTTCCTTCACGGCCAACCGTAGCTGCCTGGCTCATCCACCCAGCAGCCTGTCCTTTCAGGGACATGCACCTCCAGCCTCAGGTAACAAAAGTGGCTGAAGCCATGTCGTGCCTGCGCTCGCATGCGTGTGTGTGCACACACGCTCATGCACACATGCTTACATACATGCAGTGCCCTGTCCCCGACAGACAGTGCACTTCCACTGACATGTACGTATGTCTAAGGAACATATCCACATATATAAGCCTGTGGTTTCAAATATCATGCCTTAGTACCTTTTAGAAATTCATGCATTTATTACTATAAGATATTTGGGGATAAATTTTAACTAAGAAAATTGCATTTATTGCTAACACAGCTGAGCTAAGGCAGAGGAACACATAAGCATGTATCCGTGTGTATGTACACACATACAGTCATTTGTACCTTATTTTAAAACGTGTGTCTGGAAGTATTTTAAAATAGTATTATATTGCATACTCGAACCCTTAAAAATAGTGCAGTGGGGTTCACTAATTGACCTAACATACAAATTTTCTGTACATTTTTTTCTGCTTGCATTTTTAGAGAAAAGCTTTGTCCTTTATAAAATGGAAACAGTCTCATTGTGCTGTTCCTTCCATGACCATTTTGGAGCTCTTCTTTACTCCATAGTGACCACACAACCTGAACAACTGTCCCTTATTGGTGACTGGTTGTCTGGGGAGCTCAGGATCAGTGTCTGAGACACAGGAGAATACATGCTCCCATTTTTTTTCCACCGACTGTAAATGATTCCTATTCTTTGCTCCACAGAACATCCGATGTGCTGCCCAATCAGCTGAAAAAGCTGCACAGACGTCATTAGTTCTCTGTGTGTGTGTGTGTGTGTGTGAGAGAGAGAGAGAGAGATGGAGAGAGAGAGAGGGAGAGAGAGAGAGAGAGAGGAGCCTGCAGCTGCTTCGCCGCGTGCCGAGTGGAGTCTCCATTAGGGCAGCTCTATTGATTTCTGATTCACACTGCAGCAACAGGGCTGGAGTGCAGGAGGAAAAAAGATCACATCTCAGAGATAAGAATTACTAACGGCAAAAATAAGCACACACACGCACACACACACACACACACACACACACACACGCATCTGTTACCAAAAAGAATCAAGAAGGGAAATTAAGACAGCAAAATTGCAAGATTGTTAGCATCTTAGAAAAAAACATAGGAAAAATAAAGTATGATGAATTCAGGAAAACCCTTGGTTCTAATCTTTAAGCCATTTTTTATGAAAAATGATAATGTTCTAATTTCCAGAATGCTTTAAAAAAAAACCTGAAAAATTTGTCAGAGGTACTTATTTGAGGGTAATCTTAAAAGCCATGCCTGAGAATTTTGAGAAAAATTCAGAGATTTATTTTTATTAGATTTGTTAAATTATTGCATCAGTTAGCTCTCATTTTCCTATTTTGGATGCTTTGTGTTGCATAATATCTGGGATACAGTAGCAGGTTGGTTGCAAATGTTTGAAACAGAAATAGGTTGCATTTCAGAGTCCAACTGTGAGCCTGTGAAGCAGCTAGCGTTCTCTCAAGGTCTGTTGCCTCGGAATCGGTTAGAAATTATTGTATTTAGGTGTAAAATGGTGACTTGGTCTTTCAGGCGGCTTGAGTTTATAACTGGCCCTTTTACCCTGAGACTTATCAGCCACCTCCTTCCCCAAAAGAATGACAGAGGTAAGTTCGGTTTCACAATAACGGTGCTGTCAGGCAGGCAGTCTGCATGTGAGCAGCAGAAAATGAGAAGAATCGAACAATCCCTTCCCATCCCCCCACGCCGGCCACGCGCACACACACTCGCACACACGCGCGCACACACGCACACACATGCACACCCACCCACCCACATGCACACACATACTCCAACACCAGTCGGTTAAGGGGAAAAAGGGCGATACCTTTTTAAAAAACGAAAGGCAGTAAGCCATTATTAGCAAGAGCTATATTGAGCATGCTTGCCAGACAGGCAGCAAAGCCGAGCTCCAGTTCCGCCCAGACATGTGCCTTGCCATTTTCATTTTAATCAGCCTGCTCAGGATGGCTGCTGATTCATTTTGCAGGATGTCCCCCTGGGAGTCAAGGTGGAAGCCTGAGGCGAGCTGCTACTGCATCAGGGCAGCACAGAACATCAGACAGGGAGAGTGGGGGCGAGGAGGAGACAGGAGATCCCACACTCCACATTCCAGATTTCAAGATGGCTATTTAAAAATCCTTCCCGAGACCAAGTGCACTACAGAAAATATAATGAAACAAAAATAAAGAAAAAATATGTCACATTGTCATTTCATTATCAAACCACCCCCCTCCGATGAAACACACACACACACACACACACACACACACACACACATACACATGCGCATTTCCACAGAATGCCTTGAAATTCTAGTTTTCTTCATGGTCACTGTAAACTGCTATATATATATATATATATATATATATATATATATATATATATATTCATATTTACCTGGTAACTAGCTGGGGTGGTGTACCTGATTTAGCTGGAGACTTTGATTTGTGGGATTGACAACCTTATTATGCACTGAGCTTATTATTGATATTATTCTGCTCTCGGTTGCCATGGCCACCTTGTGAGAGACATTCAATTTTCTCTCTTCCATCATCATTATCTATGAGGCCATCTGTTGTGGAAAATGAATTCAGCCTCATTTGCATGACTGATAAGCAATTTTTTTTTTATCTATTTAACAGAAGGTCATATGCCGGGGATTTGGAGCTCGTGAAAAAAAATGTGGAGAAAAAAAAAGCATATCGAGAGCATGAGTGGGAGTGTGTGCATCAGGGGACGCATGTGGAAGTGAAACAGATCCCTCAGGCCCGCGAGCCGATCGCGCTGCGTTTGTCAGTCCTGCCCGGGCGACATTTTTTCCCTAAGCTACTGCACACTAAAGCAGAGAGAGAGCTTTCCTCGCAGCCTTCTTGAAGCCCCCTGATTTTTTTATTCATTGTTGGTGGGTGTATTTTATTTTACGTTTTATTCCCTGGACTATGGGTTATGGTGTCAATATTCACTGAAGACAAAAAGCAACCTTTTCTGCATCTCGGTGGTAGGCATATTCCTCATCCTCCTTTCAAACTTGTGGTGGAAAAGGGTTTTCTTTTCTTCTGGTGTCTATTGAGCCAGCACAGTTGACAGCATTGAGTTGGTCTTTAACTTGTGAGCGGTTGTGGTCATGTTGTGAGGTATGTGATCTTCGTTAGGTTAATTCTGTGGACTTGGTGGACAGCGTATGTTTTACCGTAGTCCAGGGGCTGGTGCTGCAGTGCCTATTGTTTGCTCCTTTTTAAAGTTATTTTTACAGCATGGCTGGGAGCTGAAATGTTCCTGGGCTAGAGAGTTTGTGAGCCACAGAAGTCTGTCTTTACAGCAAAATGGGTATTAAGATGCATGCCTTAACTGTGATGTTGTTTATTTAAAAAAAAAAAAAAACTTGCTGCATGGACAATACTTGGATGATTTGCGGGCACTGAAACAAAAACTTCCCAGAGACTTTACTGGGTTACTTTCCATTACAAATGAAGCAGAGCATTGTTACAAAGGCCGTTAAAACATTCGATATTCTTGCTGTGATGTTACATTTTGCCTAATGGGGAGAAAGTTGACTTACATGGTCTAAACTGAGAAACTCAAAGATTTTTAACTATTACCTAAATGTCTGAAGTTCATAGTGATGAAACATTATTTCAGTTGTAACAGAAATATGTCTTCTCATGCAACTTACATTAATAAACTGGAAGTCCAGACTGCAAACTTTAGTTTCAAGATAGGTCATAATAAGGAAATAAATAGATATGCAAATATTCATATGATAGTTATTCAAAATATAGAGCATTGATTTTGACTTTAGTATTAAATTAGCCATGACAATTTCTTGTACCACTAAAACTCTACTATATAATACTGTAGAATTTTCAAGTTATTTCTTTACTTTGAGTAAAAATATTTTTCCTAAGAGCTTTTGTGTTTGAGTGTATTTTACTGAACAAAATTAACTTCACAGACAAAAGCACCCTACCACCACCCTTATAGGCATGAGGGAGTCTTTCTAATTGTTCAACTTCATAAAAGTTATGCAGCTTTCTAAACGATAAATAGAGCATGTCTGCCATGCAGATAAAAATGTGATTACTTTTTTAAAAAAAGTGTTTTGCACAATATTCCCTTTTGAAAAACAGCTCCATTGCATTCCCGTAAGTTTTCACCTCTTCAGAACTTTGAATGCAAAGTGTTGATTGTATATCATACACACGACTAAGTGACACGTTCTAGGAAAAAGGAAGTTTATTTTTTTTTCCAATTGACCTGAAGGAAAGTGTATGATTCTATGCTCTCAAGTACAATAGGTTAATTGGTTGAAATTCTCCTCAAGGTTGTACTGTAGTGACATATTTTCTTTATTAAAGACAATAGATGGTTGCTGATATGCTTGTATAATGATTTTTTACTTGATGGCACTTTTAAAAAAACTCTTGCCACAGTATCACGGACGACTTATAAGCAAAGCAGCTGTTATGTAATCCTTCCTTTTAAAATCAGCCATTTTTTTTTTTATATTTTAGCTTGAGTATTACAGAAATGATTTCACTCTAGTAATTTCACACTTAGTAAGTTCAAAACAATAAAAGCCCGATAGTTTGTGAAGATTATTTAAAGTGACATCACTTTTCTCAGAGGACTGTAGTTGAATCACGGTAACGTGATACCTGGATCTATATTATAATAGGAAGGATTATGCTGGTGCCTTTTGATCAGTACATGTCGTCTTCAGATTTGGAAAGCAGAATTGTCAACTTCTGAGCAAACTAGGAGGTAGCAGAGTTGGTTTTTCCCTCTCCCCCACCCCCCCAAAAAAGTTAATTACCAATCTTGGTTGGGTTCTTCCTTGCCTCCCTGACATTTGACTGCTGCTAATTCACTGATTAATCTCATTAATGTGATTATAGTGGGATTTGGAGCTGGCTGCCATTGTTCTGTAGACAGTGCCATTCAGCCCGAGCACTTGCCACCTCATTCAGTTTTGCTGTGATTTTTCAAAGGCTGGTTGAGTGAGCCATTGTGAGCAGGGCTTCTCTCCCCTTCCCTTTCAGCACCGGGAGCTGTCCGCTGCTGATAGCAATTACCTTCAGCCCGGACTGACTTTCCACTAGTTTACTGGCAACGTAAAAATGGCTCACTTTCATCACCTTGATGATTGTGCTCCTTGAGGTAGGAGCAAGAGCAGCCTTTATGGTCACAATTGGGTGTTTTGAAGATGGTGGCAGAAAAGATATGCAATCTCTGTGTTTTACTCTGCACGTAAGAATTTCACCCCACTTTCCAAATTGCCAAACATTAGGATTTCATTAAAGTCACTTGCCTGGGTATACAGTGGTGCATTGGAAAACTGTAAACACTAGGTAGACATGTTTTTCAGATGGAAAAGCCTTTTGTAATGGAAAGGTATGTAATTACTGATAGACATTTATTTTGGAGACGATGAGCCAGGACCATCAAGATGAACCAGCAAGACAGGAAGTATACATGAAGCATAAATGTCAACTTCTCATGAGTTAAACTTGCATCCTGCAGTGAAACTTGGGCTGATTTTGTGTATGTGTGTTAGAAGCTGAGATCAAAGTTAAAGGCCCAATGATCTGTAGACCATGTATGTGTGCTGTAACAAAATTCCTAAAGGAATATGAGCACAGAATTTCCTTTCAGACTATAAATATAGAACAAGCATGATTTTAGCAAAATGTGGGCACTTTCAGAAAAGGGGGCCCTTCAGTCTATGCCTTCCATTGTTCCTGTTCTGTTTTTCACCTAGCTTATTTTTTTTACTGTCTTGAAAATATTTATATTCCATACTTTACTACTGAATATGCCTGATGTTTTATGCCTGCTTTCCACGCCAGTTTTCAGTAGACTAAGAAAAGGGAATAAGTTATTTTGTAACTTCAAGGCTTTTTAAAGTTTTTCTATTTGTTAAAACTATACTTAAAATTTAGACTTAACAATCTATTTGTTGATTTGCTTTTAGAAATACTTCCCATGTGTGATTAAAAAATCCAAACCAGTTTTCTGTGAAAAAAATTATTTTGTTGCCTAAATAATATTTTCAAAGTCACATGGGTAACCAGATTTCCAACTCTACCTGTAGGATAATCTGAGGGAGAGGTATTGTCATAAGAAACATGGTATAATCACCCAAAATACTTTGTTTGCTTATTATATATTTTGATGGCTTACATTTTTAACTTCAAACAACTTAACATTTTAGTCACCCTTGAATATTTTATATTAAGAAGCCCACTCAGTGAGATAAGAGGGACTAGCAAGACACTTTTTGGTGAAGGCAGCCCTGCCCTGACACTGAAGGGGTAGCTCATTGGGTTGTCCTTTTGAGTTCAGGGCTACAATTCCAATCAATAACTAGATTTTCAAATGCATCTACTACTTAGCCTTAAAGTCTGCCTTGATGCAAAGTCTCACCAGCAGTCTGTACAGGAAGCGAATGAATGGTAGATTCAGAAAGAAAGATCTTTAGTTTTGGCAAATTCTTATAATCTAATTACTTATTATAACTTGATTACAATAGTATTATGCACTTTCTCATGTTCAAGTTTTTTTAAAAAGCCCTTTATACAAATGTCTTCTTCTTCTTCTTCTTTTTTTTTTTTTTTGAAAATATGTGTAGCATTCCCCATGAAGGAGTAATGGAGGCTAAACTTGAACAAAACTTGCAAATGATTAACATAATTTTCAGCAGGCTAAGTTTCACCATAGTATATTCTTTACCACAACACTGTACCTGGCATTGGTCTACATTTATTCCAAACCGAACTATAGAGAAAAGATATCACAAACTTAAAATTGTGTGTGTGTGTGTATAAAATTATTTTTTTAATTTTATTTTGAAGTGGTGGGCATAAGTCACATCCAAATATCATGTGTGGTTGATGTAAAAAAAAAAGATATTTTACATTGGCGTACACCACAAATTAGAAATAATGCCTATAATGGCCATAACTTATACAAGAAATCGCACTAAATACTAAATACTCTACTTTTGTAGTGATTTGTTGTACGATTTTCCTGATACCAGATTTTTTAAGGCAGCAGCTATACATTTCCCATCAGTAGGCTGTATTTCAATGCAACATGGTTTCAGTTTGGAGTATGCTTTGTGTCCTGTCTTCTCTGTCTCTCTCTCTGTCTCTCTTTCTGTCTCTCTCTCCCTCTCTCTCTCTCTCCCTGCCTCTCCCTCTCCCCCTCCCTCTCCCCTCCTCTCCCTCTCTCTTTAACTCTGTTCCTGTTTGTCTGTTTTTGCCTCCCTCTCTTCTGTCTGTGTCTCTTTCACACCTGCATTGTTCAAGCATACACAATGATTTTTTCTATGCCTGTTTTCACAATGAAACTGTTTTAAGCTTTGACATCATAATGAGTCCTCAGGGTATCTGTAGAAGTAATCAGAGATGGCAGAGAAAATGTAAGCCAGGTGTTATAAAACTAGAAAGAACGCACAAATGCTTATTTATTATATGAAGAAATACTGATAAGCATTGCTGTATTGGGCTGTTCTGTTAGCAGATTTTTCCTAAAATGTATCTCTTTAAAAAAAAATCCCTACTCCCCACGTGGTGATTATTGGAAAAGTTGGGAGGGGGAGGAAAATATTTTAGTCTAAGTGTAAGGGGTGTTGTGCTGCGAGAACACAGAATGGTACAGGGCATTCTCCTAAAGCGATCCTCGCTCTCAGACTGCAGTGATTTCCAGCAGGGCTGGATGGGAAGGGAACGGTGGGCTCTGTAGTAACCAGCATGTCTGGTCTCAACACGTCAGGCAAGAGGCTCGGGATGTAGAGGAATCACGTCTGAAAGGCAGACTGAGGTGCTCTCGGTAACTTCAGACTTCGGAGCCGTCCCCCCCTCGGAAACCACGGTCAGCATCGTGCTCTGTGGAAAAGCCTGCAGTGGTTTATCACCGGTGGTGGTTCTGCCCTAGACTCTCCGTCTACACAGTGAGCTGACGGTGACGGCGCTGGAGGGCAGGGGCGGATGGAGTGGGGATGTATAGGGAGAGGCGATCAACACGTGCCATGGGCTCTCCACAGCAGAAATAGCCCTGCATGTGTGGAGAAATAGACTGCGGAACAGCGTTTTGCTTCATGGCCACCAACTCTTCTGCAAAAAGGTATCTCTTTCTTTCTCTTCCAAGCTTGTGTATGATTTATCTGGTTGTTGTAACTTCCAGCTCTTTGGAATGATTTCACTTGATCTCTTAAGCACTTGGGCACATAGTTGTTTCCCTGCCTACCTGACTCTCTGCAGCTTGCGTGATGACAAATTCTAACACTTCCTAAAATCGCATGGTCTGGTGTGCAGAGGAGCCAACAATGGACTCTTTCTCCAACAGAGCTGGTCCTTCAGGATCATATCGTTGTGGGCAGGCGCCCGATATACCCGCATGCAGCTGGAGTTGTCATTAAACAGAAGTCTGTGTCTGCAAGGCTAGTGTCCAGGGGGAGGAGTGGGAGGTGCTAAGTAGCCTTTGTGATTTAATGTGGACTTTCATAGTGGTGAGTGTTATAACAGAGGTTTGCAGGGAGTGCAGTGGCACAGTCACTGCTGGACGAAAGCTTTTATTGCTCGGCCCAAGGAGCTATCTATAAAATCAGCACTTTCTTTCTTTCTTTTTTTTTACGGGAAAAATGCTAATGAAAGTCATATATCTATGTTCCTTTCTGTATTTTTGAAATCTCATTTGGTCTCGCCTTTTCTGATTAGAACTTTTTCTGGTATTTTTTCCCCTTCAGACAAGACCCCAAGACTGATGATGTTTTAACTTTCTTGGAGAAAGAGTTTTATGTCTTTTGTTTTAAGCGAAAGTGATAAAAGAAGCTCCTACCGAAGCAGAGCATAGTGTGGTTGGCAACCCCGGAGAGGTTTAGGAGTCAGTTCCAGTTAACTCTTGTGTAACTGTTCTCTCCTTTGAAATGCCAGGGCAGGCTTCCGAACCTCTTTTTTGTTTTGTTTTTAATGCTAAGCGGTGGCACCGTGCACAATACCGTAGGTGCAGCCGACCTGATGAGGCTTCTGTAGCCACAGGGTGGATTTGCCATGGCATCGATGATGGTGGTGGGGGGGGTGTTTTTAGATCTACTGCCTCTCCGGCAACTGCTCCCGGCCTGACTGTGGTATTTACAGTTCTCATCTATTACATTGAATACGGCACTGCACATGATACACATTCTGCTCTAGAGATTTAGGGGCCTGTGGGTACAATGTAAGAAGCATACAGCATGCATCCCCAATCTTGTCTGACTGTGTTGCAGGCTTAATAAACAGGAAGGTTAGAAATTACTGGTCTAATCCACAGCTATCACTTGAAAAATATCTAGCTCAGCGCTGAAGTTCCCTCCCGTACTAGGATTTGGGGAAATGGATATGTTTGGTAGTGCTTAGAGGATGCAGCCTGCCACAGGGTAAGTGAGCGGCGAGCTGGTGCTGCTCTGCGGGCCCGGCCTCCCCGGGAGCGGCTGCCTGATGCCCAGCTCGGCCGCCGAGGCGCGGCCCCCTCTGCCAGGCAGCAAGGCACGCATGACAGCCTGGCCGGCGTTTAGTGGTGTCAACTTATTAATTTCCATCTTCGACTTCAGGCCTGTTAGTTTCCTGTCTGAAAGCATTATTACTTTTGTCCATGTGGCAAAATAATTAGCATACAGATGAGCGGTGGCCCGGCGTCTGAGCGCCGGTAGAGAGAAGATGTGCAGTGCAAAGTTGATTGGATGAATGCAGAACAAATGGTGGGCGTTCGGGAGCATTAGAGGAGTTCTGGAGTCCTGGAGCGGGGTGCGGGATTTTCTGGGTGAGTCCCCAAGATGGAAGGCAGGGTGGCTGCCACGGGGACGGCTGCTTGTCAGACGCCGGCCTAGCCGGAGCAGCCGGGCAGGGGTGGGGGGTGCCCTGCAGCCGCAGACCATGCATCTGGGCATCTGGACCACTTTGTTTCGCGGCGCTGCAGGTCTCCCTCTGATGCTCCCCGCAGGTAAATATGTCCTGTCCTCCTTGTTGTTTCCAGAGCGGTGGCGGCGGCTCCGCTCCCCAAAGTGGAGCAAAGTTCAACTCCTCCTGGTCAGTAACAAAAGAACAGTCGTTGGCTGCTGCTCTGGGCTAGTCGCTTCATCCATCTTCCCTCCCGAGTCCCGAGCGCACCCTCCCCGCGCAGGGGGCCCTGCTTCCAGAGCTCACAGCAGCCGCGAGTCAAGGTGTTTAATTAATATTTGCTGCAACAGTGTCTCCAGACCAGTCAGACGAGCTGCCGCCGTTTCAGGTTGAGCCCAGACATAATTAGTTTTGCCCGGTATATATTTTTCCTTGCTGGAAGAGGGGTTTAGCTCATTTAACCAGCAACTCACCGGAGCTTGTGAGAATCGAACTCAAGTTTGTACCGATTCTGCAGGATCCACAGACAGGAGATATAAACACTGGCACAGCCTCTGATACTTTCGGTTCTTTTCGGAAGAAAATGGAAACTGGTTTCACAAACCGGCGTCCTGAGTTGGGGAATAAGGCTCAGCTTGCTGGAATCCCAGTGCTCTGTGGTCACCAGTGACACACATTTCTTATATAATTCTCTGACTGTAATACTGCAATATGGGTGGTTTAGTATCTACTTAAATATACTTACTTCTCCGGGAATTCTCCGATACATAGTTCTCTCTTATTTTCATAATTTTTACTCTCCTTGAAAGGTAAGCTTTTCATTTTAACTGACCTAATTATTTCGTGTGTTTCTGAGGTGGAACTCAAGTAGGAATTACTATCCTTGAACTGCCTATTGACAGTTTTTTAAATATAGCAGATCACTTAAGGATTTTATTTTGCTTCTATTTTTACACTGGCTTGCTTTCATTTCCTTTCCTTTCCTTTTTCCTTTCCTTTTTCCTTTCCTTTTTCCTTTCCTTTCCTTTTTCCTTTCCTTTCCTTTCCTTTCCTTTCCTTTCCTTTCCTTTCCTTTCCTTTCCTTTCCTTTCCTTTCCTTTCCTTTCCTTTCCTTTCCTTTCCCTTCCTTTCCTTTCCTTTCCTTTTTTTAAAGAGTTGCTTTCCTTCAGCTGTTTGCCTTAGACAATGACAGCAATCATTTGACAGAAAATGCAACTTTTTGGAGGGTCATTTCTTCTGTTTAAAGAAACTATGCCTTTCTCAAAAAGAAAAAAAAAAAACAACTCTCTTACGGAGAAACTAAACCTCAAACACAAGGTGTTGGGGAAACATATTAACCCTTTGTGGGCAGCTCCTGACACTTGGTTTTGATCATTCCCCCCATCCTCCCACCCCCACCCCCACCCGTGCTGTAAGTTTCTCAATACTCACACGGAGCTCTTTGTTTTTTTGCATAATAGATGAATTCTCTACTTTTATATGTATCTATCAAAAACCTTTTTTTCTTAAATTTTGTTTTTCAATTTGCTAGTAGCAGTTTAGGTTTTTATTGAACCCAACAGTATTAAATACCAAATTGTTCTCAGATTCGTGAACTCTTATCTACAGAAAATAAATATTTCTGTTATTTCTCCATGCTGTATTTCGTTTTAGCACAGAGCCAAGCTTTCCCTGATTAAAATAACTCCTTTTAGTTTGGTGATGGGTTATAACTTTCTTGGGGCAAAATATGAGCATTAGTTTTTACTCTCAATGTGTCCATTTACAAACAAACAGAAGGGAGCACTGGCGTGTCACCTACCAGTCTTCCTTTGTGCCTGGCTGCCCCTCAGAGGTGTAGTCCAGCTTCTTTCAAGGGCCAAAATTATGTCACATGAGTTTCCACTTGACAGACTCACTTTATGCCATTATCTGTCACATTAGCTCTCAGGCACTGTGGAGTTGGGAAGGGCTTGCCTTCAAAGACAATGAAAGAATGAAGTCCCCCAGCTAGAAATATGGTGATGTTCACCTGCCTGGGAGTGTGATTTCTAAGGGAATCTCCCTTCCTCCCTCCTTCTTTTCTTTCTCTCTTTCTTTCTTTCTTTCGTATTTTTTTTTGCTGGTGTTGTTTACATCTAAGGTTGAAGATCAACTTCGGAAAGGCAAGCAGATTTCCATAGCAAATTTTTAAAGCAATCCGTGAGATGCCAAAATATTAGTCGGAAATCAGGCCCTCTTGGCCTCACTGGGGAAGAGTGGCTGGCAGAGGGGCCGGCTTCCGCCCTGTGGGGTCTGTTCTGTGCCATGGATGCCCCAAGGGCTAGTCTGCGCCAGGGCTCCCGTGGATTGTGAATGAAGATGGGTGTAAATATTTTCTTCCAAGAGGTTATTTGGCCTTATTTCTTTAAAATTGTGTACTGTGATGTATTCTTGCACTCCCAGGAGTACTTAATCTTTTCAAAGGTTTTGCAAGTGAGGGTGTATATGTGTTTTTAAAACGCCAGTGTGAAAGTGTTGCATGTAAGATGATAATATTTGAGCCATTGGGTTAATATGTGTACCATGTAAACCTGCTTCGGATATATTTGTGTACTCGTTAATAGAGCTGGAAGGAACTTTATGGCTCAGTATTACATACTGACTGCTTTTTTTTTTTTACTAAACTCTGTTCTAGTCTCAAATTGCTCTAGAGAAATGTCTTTAAGATTATCGGACACTTGCTTGAGATATTTTCAGGTTTGGAATGTCAGGTTGAGGTCTCTAAATCAAACAACTCATGAATTAATAATGTATGGGGTGGGGGCTCTTTTTGGTACGTTGACAAAGATTTCCGTCCTCGGATTTCTAGTTGCAAACACTGTTCTGGGTAGACCTTCATGCCATTACCTCAACCTAGACTCATAGTGTATTTTAATGGCACTCAACAAAATGGTTTTTTAAAAGTCAGCATTACCTCTCGACTCCAGGGCCTACTGCATCACTCAATCCTGAAAGGGATGGATAGTTCTTAGAGACTGAGTTTAAATTTGGCCCAGTCCCCTCCCACCCGGGTACATGTATGCCACTAGCCTGTGCCATCTGAACAGAAGCTGAGAGCACAGAGCATTGTCGCCATGAAACAATGCTAGCCAGACTGGTTGTGGAAATAATCGAGTCTGCAGGGCACCCCATAGAGAGCCATCAAATCAAGTCTGCTCTGGAGCTGTCTGCTAGATTGTGAACATTCAGAAATCAATGCTGCATCTGCTAGTGGACCCTCTGGTTCACTGAAACTCCCACCTGCCTAATGCATCTGGGCAAGAGCTTTTCAGAAACCAGTTTCCTTCAGGATAAATTTAATACGTCTTGAGGGCCAGGCACAAGCAAATTGATTCTATCTCTGCACCAGGAAAACTCATAAACATCTGTAAGAACACAGATTTTCAACAACCCCCGGATTAGGGGATGCGATTTTGTGAAATATCCCAAGCCTACTCCCTTCATACCTCATGCCAGCATGGCATTTTTTAATTAGGAAGTTGATTAAAAAGGGCACGATAGACCACGGATGTATGGTCCTTTGGCATCTATCCAGCTGTTTGTTGTCTGGGTCATGGAAAGTACTGCTCATCACCAGTTGCAGGAAAGAGGGGGGAATCATTATGAGCCTGAGGGATGGGAAGGTGAAATTGTCCTGATGTATGTGCTAATGGCAGTTGGTTGTAGCTTTAACCATAGAAGCCTCTTCTGCAGACAGACTTGCTGGCTTCCTTTATGAAACAGTGATCATTTGTACTTTGGACACACACGGCAACCGGATGTATTACGCTGAGGAATTCAGTGGTTCTGATGGCATGATAGGTCATAATTATTTGTGTTTTTTAAATTTACATTTATGTTTGACCTCATCTCCTGTAGTTTGGAGTGAACGGTGAGAGTTGCCAGAGAGGGCTGTGCTGTTTATCTCCAAGAGTAGCTGCTTTTTTTTTTTTTTCTTTTTCTCTTCTCTTTTCTTTTCTCTAAGGGAAATTCCTTTCTTCACTGGTTTCTTTTCTTTTCTTTTTTTTTTTTTAAGAGCTTGGAGTATATTATCAGAAAAATAAAATTGTATGCCTAGCTGTCGTGCTCCTGTGGCCAGTGTGGAATGAATAAGTTGCATGGTGTGGATTTAACCCCGTCCACCCCTCGTGTGGTATGGGCACTTTCCCAAGCCCACGCATACCAAAGAAGTGGGAAGAGACACCCACCAGTGAGCTGACACCAAGACCACTCGTGTCTAGGGCAGACGTTAACTCGGGGTTCAAGATCAGGGGACGACGTCCTCCCCCAGGGGGATTTCGGCTGCTGGGGTAGTGATTCTTTCTTTTGTTCTTTTTCCCAGGGACCCTCCTTGCACATGGATTAATTATGTTTATAGTCTGCATTTTATAAGAGTTTAGTTAACAGCCTAGCTGGAGGCAGTAACAGTGATGGGCAGCCCAGGGGCTCCCCTCACCATCTTCTCCTGGAAGAAAAAGCATCAAAGTCAGGGTTGAAAATTCGGCAGCCCCTTCCTTCTTAGCACACTGACTGAGCACTTCACACAACGTGCGTGCACTGAGCACCTATTATGTCAAAGGAGCCAAAAGACATGCAACTGACAGTTCAATTTCTGACCCACAGTGATTCAGGGTGTGTGTATGTGTGTGTGTGTGTGTGTGTGTGTGTAAATTTTAGTAAGTGTATGTTCATCTACAATCTATAAAATAAAATATATAATACAGCTAATATTTGTGTATTATAATATACGTGTACAACATATGATATATGTTATATAATGTACATTATATGACATACATCATGTGTTTTGTGTTATATTTATAGATTACATACAAATAGGTACTTATTTGAAATATAAATATAAATTTCTGATAAAGGATAATTTCAAAACCTTCCAGATCTACTTTTTCTTGAATACATTTTGAAATAGATGAAACCACTTTTCTGACTTAATAATAAGAGTAGGGTAAACATTGATCTTGCCTTCTTAGATGATTAATACTTCAGGGATCTGGGTGAGCATTCTGAAAATTAGCTCTCAATTACACAGCATTGTATAATCATATTTCCCTACTTAATTAAATATATGATTTGAGTTTATCACCTTCTTATAAAATTTGAGCTGAAATTTCCAACTTTGTGAGGGCTCTGCATCTCACTCCCGACCCACCAGTTTCTGTATTTACATGAGCCATCCCATCATGGTACGCAGTTGCAGTTGAAACAAGTCTTTGCTTACCTGGGAATGCATGAAACAGTAAACAAAATGCTATTTTGAGGAAGGAGTGTTGGCAAATGTCAGGTGTCTGTTTTGCAATTTTGGAACATCTCAAAGCTGTTGATCCCAGAGATCAACAACAGAACGTTTGCGTACGGCGTGCTTAAGCCCTGGATTGAGGACTGAGGACCAACCTCCCAAACAAACGGGGAGAGCCCTGGGTCCTGCTCGCTGCCCTCTGGCTTCCTCTGACATCAGCAGTTGGCCTCACGCCGGCAGCGAACCAGGCAGTGGCTTGGTCATCCACGGGCTCATCACTGGCTGAAGAGGCATCAGAAGGAGGAGGGGACAGTTCAAATTGGAAACTGCTCATGCATTTCCGAGCATTCAGATGACTCCCTGCCACATTTCCACTGAGTCAGACCTGACTGAACACACCTATCTACACAGAATTAGGAATTTTGTGATTCAGTCCTGGCTAAGAAAAAGTAAGATTAGAATGAGTGTTTTATATTCTCTTGGAGTCTGGAAATGTAAGTGGCTCAGTCATCAAAAAGCTGCATGTCTTTGCCTAAAAACAAAGTCTGAGATGACATGAAGTGGGGGGTGCCAGTGATGCTGGACACTTGTACTTAACAGGACAGAAAATCTTAATAGTTTGCTCAGATACATTTCAGACTACTTTATTACTTGTTCTTTGGTTAACGATGCACATTTGGTCCTGAATTAATACTTGGAACTTCCGTGGGATTTGTGTTATAAATCTATCAGTATCTCTTGCAATTCTTTTCATAGTCCCCAAGAATAAGAATAGAGGTAGTTTCACTGTCCAATTTTTTTTCTTTTTAGCTAATATGCTGTTACTGGGGTTTTGTTAGCTCAAAAACAATCCTTTTCCCTAAGAGACCCACACCCGTAGTGCAAGCCAAGAAATGTTGTGTCTGTTCTCCAGGGACGAGCTAACACACCTGTTTACAAATGGGCTGCGCCACCTGTTCATCTACTTTTAAAGTTAATGATCAAAACAGTACCCGATCAAGGGGTCAGTGTGACAGGGAAGGCGGTCACATTTGTGAGACGACTGGCGACTCCTCGTTTCTAGCACATAACATTTCTTAGGAGTTGAATTTGGACAAGTTAGAAAGTATGCTCAGCCCGTGACAATTAACTCCATGCCATGGGTATCCATGATCCAAGGGGTAGGTGCAGCATGTGATTAAGGGCTAGTAAATTTTCTAAATCCAACATACACAGATTAAATCATTTGTTTTGGGTCGAACATATTCCTGAGATTTGATGCTGGACAGTCAACATTAGAAAAATGGGTCTGTCTCTATATATCAAAAAACGTTCAGTACGGTACCTCCAGTCCCTCATCCTTCCTCCGACATGACCCTATGTCCGTGCCCTCCTTCCCACCCAGACTCTATCTGACCAGGGAGTGTGCCCACCTCCCTGACGTCGGTGCAACGCTGTCCCTGCTGGCTCCTGTCCCTGGATCTTCTGTGTTCTCAGGGCTGGGTCAGGAAGAGCATCCGTGAGTTCCTTCACCGATCTTGGAGGCTCTTCCAGAGCCCTGCTAGTTTGGTGATAGCACTCATAGTGCACACCTTGCACACACTTCTGAGGATTTCCTCACTACATTGAAAATGACCAATGACACCAGGAAACTTCTCTTCCCAAGTAGCTTTTTTGGAGGGGGTTTTCACCTAATATACATTTTAGTCATCTTTTTATTCATTTTTTGTCCTTTTCTATTTACTCAGTGAGATTTTTCATCCCTAACCGACCTAGACAGTGACAGAATGAGCATGTGAAAGAGTCTTGGGCGGAAGGGCCTTCATCTTCGTTCACTTTCCTTGTAAGTTGGGGGTGACTTGGGATAAGCCATTCCAACTCACCGTGTCTCAGCATCCTTGCTTCATATGAGGGAGCTGAACTCTGTGCTTTCTCAGCTCCTCCCCCTTCTGGCACGACATGGCTGTGTCTGCTGTGCTCACGCAGGGCCTGCTTTGCATCACTGTGTCACTGCACAGTGATGGGGCTCCATGCTGGTGGCAGTGCCCCTGCCAGAGGGCAGCACCTTCTGCTCCTTGTCTGCAGTGCTGTTGCAGGGAAGAGCAGGAAGCAAGCCTAACACCCACAGCCTGGAAAATCTAGAGGAGGTGTTATTTTTGATTGATGGGTCTCATCCAGGATCACCAAGGTCAGCTGAACTGACATGGAATTCACCCAGGCAAAGGCTTCGGGGTCATCTTGAAAAAAATCACCGGATCACGTGCAAAACTCAAATATGCAGCTGAAAACTAACTTTCCTTGAAGTCATTTTCTCTCTTGATTTTTATCTCTTTTGTGACTGTGATTTTATTTTACCTTGCAAGTATCATGGAGATTATAGTGGGTGAGGTGTCCTGAGAGAATTCACAAAAATACATGTGCTGTCATGGCTCTGTTACTTCTGCTTCGTTTCTCTTGACTCAGTCAGATTGCGGAGGATCTTCCTCACCTGTCATGATGGAGGAAGGGCTGTGTCTGTACTTAGCATCGCTGGGCTTGATGCTTAAAGACATGGACCCGCTGGTTTTTTTGTCTCACCTTTCCCTTCAGGAAGCGGTGTTTACATAGTAGTAACAGCCAGGGAATGGCAGCTTAATTGGCACGCGTTGGTAGCAGTGAAAATGTATTACACAATCCATGGCCTACTGCTGGCACCCTAAAGCACCCCAAATTGCACACAAGATCTCACAGATCCAGGCAAAGTTTACCACAGTAGCCAATGATACGTCTCCCAGGTCAGAGGAGGGAGCTGAATATGGTCCTCACGATATCCCGGTGAAGTAGAGACTGTTAAACCCTCCCGGGAAGGGAATTCCGCAGGGAAATGAAGCCCGCGGGCAGGTTAGACCCCCGTGCCCTGCGCGCATCTGAAACGGACTTCTCACCCGAGTCACAGAAGCCTTTCCAGGTCTCTCTTATCAAAGAGATTCCTTTGGGAAAATTTAAATGAAGATGCGTTTCCCTTAATAAAACAATCCACTCTTTCGAGAGCTCAGAATGCCAAATGTGGGCCTTGTCTGTATTGGGAAGGCTCCTCGCACCGGAAGCCACGAGCAGTGCACGAGGCAAAAGTGAGTGGGACATCGTGAAGGTAAACCAAGCCACACTTTCAGAAGATCAGAGGTTCAGGAGTGTTAAGTGACAAGTACCCTCACCCTCTTTATGCAAACCCCAAACTGCGTGTACAGTGTATTGAAACTCTGATGAAAACGCCCTGTCGGGAAAACACCACGATGACAATTCGGACCACACCGGGCCCTTGGCGAACAGACGCACCGCCCCGAAGGCTGTACTCACGCGCTACGTCGTGTGGCTCCTACACGGATCTATGGAGTTGCAAGCACTGTTATTATCTCTGTAATCACACAGAGGAAGATAGCATACTCATTAAAGGGCTCAGATTATTAAAGATACATACTATTGAAGAAAACAAACGCCCAAGTGCAAAGCTTTTTATTCCAGGCGACGGGAGTCGATGGCTCCTGAGTGTGCGCCTTGCCACTCGCTCGGCCGACGACCGGGGCACCATGTAGACCTGTGCTGCTCCCCGGGCGCGGGGGCAAGCGCCGAGCTTGGTCAGGTGTGGCCCCGGCCATTCGCGCGTGAGATCTAATGGAAGAGGCAAAGTGCAAACGGAGGAAACGTGAACTGGCAACAGTTCTCACCGACTACCAAGAGTCTCACCGAGAAACTTTGCGTGGTCTGTGGCGGGTTCCACTGAGGCAGGGCAGCGACCTTCAGTGAGGATACGGGGGGGGGGACAGGCCCCGTGGGGCGGGGGGCCACTGCGAGCCCATAAATGGGTCAGATTTGGGCCAATTCTTGCCAACAAATGTGACTTGGACATGTGGGGAACAGCAAGAAGGCTTCCTATGTTGACACAGACGTATTAAGAGTAGTAAGGAACCGCGACGCTCTGCGTTCTTACCAGCGACGTTTGTCAGGGCGTGGTGGCTCATTGTGTCGTGTCACCCCCCCTCCCTGTCCGTATGTGATTTCTAGTGGATCTGGGGACTTACACACACGATAGGCAGGTAGCAGTTCCATTTTGAAAACTATTCATAGTTTGCTTTTTAAAAAGTTTTCATAAATACGTCTCATTTTATTCTATGATCTAAATACATGACAATTTAGAGGCTTTATTACTTTTACTGAATGATTAGCAAAGAGATTAATGACATTCAACCTTGTGGCATTTATTAACAGTTCTGTGAGATTGATCATAATACAGTTAGAAAACGTTGAAGGGAGTAATGGGAATAATTTTTTCTTGTTTGCTCTGGAAATCTCCATGTGCAAGTAGGAATTTCCCTTTTGTTTTCAGAGAAAGGGGTGTGTTATAGAGACAAATATACAGTGGGCTCTGTTACAAAGTAAAGTTTGAACTCCCAAAATGTTCTTAAATTATGAGTGAAGATAAATAAGCCATTCGATTCCGGCTCTGATACGGATTGCAAATCGGTAATAATTTAACGTTTTCTGTGCTGAGATCAAATGTAAACACGACTCGCAGAATGTATAACGTCTCTAAAAGTGAAAGTGTGAATGATGTTTCTCGCTGCCTTTGTTTCAGGACAGAGCCAAAGCAATGTCATGGTTTGGCTCCTTGATGTGGCTTTGGTGTTTTCTGTAGTGCTGAGCGAGCCGTCCCCCATCCGGAAGGCTTCGCTAAGGTCCATGGTGACATCCGGTGGGATCTCTTCAAGCCTTTGTCCTTCTTACACAGTCCCCAACTTTTCTGAAAAATAGTTATTTCGAAGTAATTTATAGAGCTAAATCATACTTAATTAAATTCTTACTGGGAATGTCAGATTTACTGTCCGCTTTCGGATCTGCTGAACTTCAGTGCATCTCATGAGCCTTGGGCCCCTGCAAAGGGCTCAGCCACAGCACCCGCTCCGGCCGCCTCCCCAGGAGGGACAGCTGGCCTTGGAGCGAGCGTGTGGAAGGAGCCTGAGAATCGCAGATTACACTTGATTTCCAGTTGCGTTTTTTTCAACTGAGATTTTCAGAAAGTAACACGCCGATTTTTATCAGCTTTGTTTTTTAATAAAAATGCCGTTGCTTTGCAAAGGACACTGAAACACAACAATACAAACTTGCTACTTCCTTCACCCTCTCTTCCTTGATGTGTTGGAGGTTGCGCCTGTAGACCACGAAGCCTTCATTTATACACGTTCTGAAAGGGATGTGAAAATATAAGTAGCTGCTAAAGTTCTCAGTTCACCCCATTCTGTTCTTTCCATTTCTTCTCAACCCCCGTTGAGAAGTCCGTTCTTTTCAGACCGTCGCCCCCTTGACCATTAACTAAGTGGCCAAGTAGCCAAGAAAAGTCCTCAGTTTGCCTCTGCAATTCTTCCTGCCTTCCCCTCAGCCTGCTTCCGACCCAAATGCCTCATCCCCATCCTTGGGGTCCTCCATGTCCTAGCAGCTCCTCCCACAGAGTTTGGATGAAACGCCCTTGATGCAATGAGTATGTCCCGTCCTGTCCTCAGGTAACCCAGTAGGGCCTTCGTTCTATCTCTGCAGGACCTAGAAATGGGGAAGAATGGATACTGGGACCCAACTATGAAACAGGCCACTAGTAGTGAAAACCCTTAATAAACCTCAGAAGTGCTATATTCTGGGAGGGAGGTTGGAGGGGAGAGAATACATTGCAGGTCTACTTCTCAGCTGTCAAGAAGGGGAAACAACCAGTTGGGCACCAAAGGGAGAAAGTGTAACACACGTAAGTGGGAACAGAGAGGGGAACGGAGGCTCCGGCAAGCGTGTATGGCTACTGGGTGACTTCTCAGACACAGGATCCTAGCTCTTGTCTTGTGCGTGTATCTTCCCCTAGATTCTATCTTTTCTGTAAACTCCTTTTCCAAACTCCCACTGGGTAAGGCAGTGCCCCCACCAGTGGTCTGGAATTTGCCATCTCCGCATCCATAAATCTGAGCTTGTTTTCACCCGAATGGCACCGTCACACACACAATTAGATCCTGCAGTACTTGTAATTGAGCATTATGATTCATATGCATTACAGGCTAAGACATGAGCTCGCCCGAGGACCTAACTAATGCAAGGAGATGCAGTTGGAGTCCCAAACTATTTGTGTGCATGCCATTAATACATGGAAGCTGCCGCACGCTGTGTCACTGGTGCTCAGAAAGTTTTTGCTGGGCTGATGAGGTTGAGTAATCCCGAGCAAAGACTCAAGCTTTTCTGGTGCAGTACGTCTGCTCCCGAACCCTTCACAACATGGCGCCTTGACGTAAATCTCAATGCCTGGACTAAAGCAGGCACGCCATATGTGTTTCAGTGGACTCTGTTTACCATGGGTGGGGACAGAGGGCTTATTACGCTTCCTCATTTTGTTCCTCACCCCTGTCCACGCCAGACCCAGCAGGAGGGGCAAGAGCCCTGGGGGCTCTGGGATGTCCAATCACACTGACTGGGGCCCCCCAAGTTGTGTGACACAGCTGCCTTCCTCTCGTTCTCTAGATGATATTGTCTGGTGTTTCATTTAACTAAAGGAAGGCCATTGTAGGGCCCTCACGAATACCCACTCAAGATCACCGTTATTGTGCATCTCACACCTGGGGATCCCTTACAATGTTACATAAGGGGAACTGAGAATGTTTATTAGAGGAGGCAGAGCGATCACCTGATCCGGGCTATGCGGCCACATCCCTGTCTAGATACATCAGCAGGTTAGACACGAATGTGTGTGTGATGTGGTCTGGAGGAAACTGCAATGTGGTAAATGTCTTCGTGCTCACGCTCCATCGGCTAGGATTTACCGCAGCCTCCTTTCCTACTTCCTGTAGGATCTTGGTTATCAAGAGCTCACGTTCCTCACTTGGCACGCGTCGTCTTGAAGTCAGCTCCCGCTGGCCGTGTTGAGATCCGGGGTCCGAGGGACCAAAGCCCCCGGCTGAGGCGGGGAAGTGTTGGTAGGTTGTGTGCAGCTGAGATGAGACACCAGCACTTGAGGGGCCAACCCCATGAGTGGGCGTGTCCACAGATCTGATGCAGTAGGAAATCTTTTCTTTTTTCTATGGTTCTACTTGTTTGTGGGCAGAGGAATTTCCTGTGAGCCCCCTTCCAGCTGAAAGTTGCTCATATAGGTATTCTTTTATCCATTCCTTTAACCAAATCTTTATCATATCAGATGCTGGGAGTTATAAGAAAGAGTCAGAACTACTCTCTTCCCTCAGAAATTGTATATGCCAATAGGGAAGAAAAGACAAATTTATGAAAGTCTATAATATGGCTTGGGATCCGATCAAAGTGACAAGGAACTATAAATTGTGATGGTTTTCCCAAAGGAGGGAGAGACTGCTGCAAGGCAGGGGTGGGGCAGGGCAGAATGGGGGTGAGGGTCAGGGTGGGGGATTACATGAAGAAGCTAGTATTTGAGACAATCCTTGAAGAAAAAGTAGGATTTTAGCAGATAATTATAGAAGAGGGGGAAAATGCAGGCAGAGAAAATAAGGTGAGAAAGCTCCTGAGGAAGAATGCCCGCGGGTTTTTAGAGGGAGGTTTGGAGACCCCCTTTTGAAGAGAGAATAGGGCATTTGCAGAGGTGTAGTAAAGAGCAGCCTCGAAGCACAGGTAGGGGCAGGTCACACTGGGTCGTGAGTGTCACACGTACAAGAGTCTACAGAAGACGAGATTAGGACTTTGTTCTCCAGATAATGGGAAATTACTGAGGGTTTTTGTGTAGTTGAGTGACAAGGCCAGAGCTATTCTTTGGGATAATTAATCTGGCAGCCAATCAGTGGCTACTTCCTGCCAATTCCGTCTCTAAAATAGCTCTCCCAACTGTTCCATCCCTTGCATCCCTTCTCCCACTCCTTTCGAGTAGCCTGCCATTATCTTCCTCCTGGACTGTTGGAGTAACCTCGAACGCCACCCCCTCCGCACGCACACACTCACACGCACATTCTGTGTTCTGCCTTCGGATTAATTGTTCCGAAGTGCAGCTCTGGCATTGTCATGCTCAGACAACTCCAAGGGCTTCTTATGGCCTACAGAATCAAACCCGAACACCTCTGCTCCCAACTGAGGCAATCCCCCACCTGTTCTGACGCGTGCCTCTCATCACTGCCTTGTCCAACCAGTTGCAGATTGTCAGGACCCTTAGGGGCTCGGCCGGCCTATTCCCTGTGCTCTGGGTGCTCGCTTGCACTGCCCCTTCCGGCCACAGTGTCCCTCCCGGCTGTCTGTGCAAACACATCCTGTCCACCCTTGGAAGGCTGGTTCAGATGCCACCTTTCCACAGAACCCTTCCTGCTCTGTCCCAAAGGAAACAGCGATCCCCCTCTGAATCTTTACAGGGCGTCCTGGATTTTCCAGGCCACCTTGATTCAACGTCCAGTTATTCATCCCAAGTGGTGATCACTTCATGGTTGTCCATGTTAGGTCCCGTACCTTGATATTTGGAAAGAGGCGTGTTGTTGCATGGAGCACTTGAACGAATCGTGCCCCGTTTCCCTGAGTCACTGGAGTGAGGGGCGGGGGGGTCCTATAAAAATGATTCTTCCCCTAAACTGTGTGGAGATGTCATGAGTCAGATGTCCAGACTCCTATTTGAAAACCTAGCCTTCCACACACTTTATTTCCCTTCATCTACTTATGCGATAAGTGTGTTCTATCTCATTCGGACCATTTGATACCACTTTAAAAATAAATAGTTGTGTACCTGCCACTTGAGTTCAAGCTACTGAGAAGGACCCTTGAACACTCAAATTCCTGGTGCTTATTCACAGCAATCGATGTTAGTGCTGAAAGGGGAGGTTGAATTGAACTTTTGGAAAGGGACGATTTCCCTCTCCCTCAGTGTTTCCTCCCACCATGGCAGGAGCAAGGGTGGAGCAAAGATGGGTTGGGGCACAGAGTTCCAGGAAGTAGGCACCCCCAGAGGGGGACTCACATGACACAGACGCCTCTGACCTCCTCTTGTCCAGGCTCCAAAAGGCCACCATTCTGATTCTCGAAAGAAGGGGGTGTTCAGCTTAAATGGGGCAGGTGAACACTGGACCCCAAGGAGGCCTTGTCCAGAAACAGGCAGCCCTTTGACATCCTCACTGGCTCTGCTACAACAGTGACCTGCTCCTGGAGCAAGGAGGGATCCTCTACATTTTTTGATAATTTCAGAAACTAAAAAGTATTTTAGCAATTGAAGTAGTATGGCTAAGCTGGATTCAACTTATTCAGGGAAAATAGATAGCTGGATATTGTACTTCAGGTCTGTGCATTTTAAACCAAAAGTTGGGTTGAGAGATCCATCCTAGCCATTGGACATGGGGTTGGATAGAATCCGCTCTGTCCCCTAAGGTAAAGTGTGCAGGGCGACGCGTTCTTTACATACCCTGCCCATAATGTTTAACTGGAGTTGGCGATAAGCTTTCTATTTATCGTCTGGGCGCTGCTCAAATGGTGACGCTTCTGTAGATTGTGCAGGGGTTTGTGATGGAGATCTGCAGCCTTCATAACCAACGTCGCCTCATCTCCAAAGCAAGGTGAATTCCACGCGTCACAAAAGAAAGTCTGCGGAGTCATTTAGGCTCCTGGTGATACAGGTACAAAGAACTACCTTGTTCCGTGAAACTTCTTCACCGGGAGTGAGCCGGAAGGATGAAAAGATTAAAAAGAAAAGAAAAATGAAAGTAATCTATTATTATGAAGTACAAGTGAAGAGGATGAGGAAGATCCTTAGTACAGAGCACAGAGAAGACAGTGGGTGTGGCCTGCGGAGGGTGGCCCTCCTCTTCCCAGCTCCGAGCGAGGTCCTTCCCCAGCAAGGCTCCCCCCCACTCCCTGCTGGAGGCTCCTGCTCCCCTCCACCCCTCACCTGTGTTCCAGCCGCCTAACTTCTCAGGCCACCCCAAACTAGACTGTATCTCTTTGAGGACCCGTGTTATGCCTTAACTGAATTAATTCCCACCACGTGGATTTTCCAGTGCCCTACACCTAAGAGGTGTTCAGTAGATAACTTGCTTGATTCTTAGACTGATCGGGGATAAATAACACCTAATGTTAATATTTTGTTAAATCCAGTGTTGCCAGGACACCTTAGCTTACTTTTTGGTATCTTTGTTTCCTGCTTCTGCATAAACTCAAGTCAAATTATTGTTCTTGGACAAAAGAGTCTTTAAGAGACACAGCAAATGAGAAATACGAAAAAAAAAAAAAAAGGAAATCTGGATTTTTCATGACTACCTGTAGCTGTAGCCAGGCAACCGTGTATGAGTTGGGATGCTTTGGTGTGGTTCGCTGTGACGTGTCCTCTGTGGGCAACAGGACTCAGGGAGGATTCTTGAGGGGGTTATTGTGTTTCATACCTTGTTCTCCTGAGAAGTCAAGTGACAAATATTATTTTCATTGGCAATGAAACTTTATTATATACATAGCCTGGCACTGTGGTCATTTTCAAACGAGCTGGCTTTTTTGTGTGTATCTTTTAAAAGATTTTATTTATTTATTTTATTTTAGAGAGAGAAAGACACAGCATGAGAGGGAGGGGCAGAGAGAGAGAGAAAGAATCTCAGTCGACTCCGCAATGAGCACGGAGCCCAATATGTGGCTTGATCCCAGGACCCCGACGTGATGATCTGAGCTGAGACCAAGAGTCAGACGCTTAACCAACTGACTGTGCCACCCAGGCGCCCCTTGTGTTTGTTTTTTAAAGTCTGCTTTTGGAATCTGGGGGTAGATGAAAAGCTCTCAAGGTGGAATCCTGTAGGATGCACCTGCCTCTCCAACGTGTGCTGTCGAGAACTCTCCTAACATGGTCTACACACCACCCAAGTGCATTCCTTCCGCTGAAATAAATCCACAGGTGTAGTGACCTATCGCTCAGGGATGGGATGCTTCATCCCAAGCCACTCTAGCTAAAGGGTCGTGACAGTCCTTAAGAAACAATGACTTTTGATTTTTAAATTTTGTCGATAGTGCTCTTCAAGGCAATTTTTGTGAACACGTGCCAGTTGATAGCAATTCACTGAGCTCCTGGTCTGTACTGAGGATGGTGGCAGGTGCTTCCGCCGTGGGGCCTCTAAAGGAAGGGTGCTCCGGTGGAAGAACTTTACCCAAAGGTGCAAACCCAGCCGTCACATCATTGCTATTCTAGTTATAGCTTGTCCACTTTCCTGACAAATCGCCTCATACCCAGTATTAAATCTCTGCTTCTAAAAAGCAGCAGGATATACAGGTGTTATGTTTATCAAGGATCTTGGAAGGATAAAATAAGATGATTGTGAGATATGGACGAGGTCCCACAAACTATGACTACGATGGGGACTATTCTTTTCTCTTCCCTTTTTAAAAATCATTTTCAACCTAGAATTAAGTGTGGAGTTCCCTCTCTGGCAATAGTAGGTGCTGCGTAAATATAAGTCAAATAATATACTGAACAATAAATCAAAGATACGTCCTTGCCCAAAAGGGGCCCGGTACCACTGCTGGGGACATTTGTGAATAGCCCCAGAGTCGGGACTGCTTTCGCATTAGAACAAAAATCCTATTCTCCAAAACCGTCAACTGGCCTGTCTCTCAAGGATTTTATTCACACATCAAATGATTATAGCATATTAGCATATCCGTAATCTAATTGACAATTTTGGTTTCAGCAAGGTTTTAGATGCAACAAAAGAGCCCATTTAAATTCTTTAAGAGTTACAAGCATGTGATTGGGTTTCGACTTCTTGTTCAGTCCCGGCCGTTTGAGCCCGCAGAGCTGTCTGTCCTCCCAGGGGCGCGAGGCCGTCCGTGGGCACGGGGAGCATCATCGGCTGCAGGAGCGCGCACATCAGCGGGTTGGGTGGTGGGCGCCGTCTCTGGGGTTTGACGCCCCGTCAGGTGTGCCCTCAATGCTGGCAGGAATAGGAGCACGGCCGCCCCCTCCTCACCATTTCAGAGGAGAAGTGCCCTCATTTCCAAGCTCACCTGTGCAGGTGAGCAGACTCACATGAAGGAGCAAACCAAGACCATGTCTGTACATTTATCATTCTGTACGAAATTATGAAAATTCAGCCAACACCTACTGACTGGGACATTCATTAGGCCGCCATCGAGAGAGCCCACTCACATTCCAACCCCGAGTCTGGCTGGGCAGCTGTTTGCAGAATCCGTCTCTGTCGGTGTCTGGCTGTGCTTTATATTTGTGAGAACAATGGTCTAGCCATTTATTTTTCCCTAACTGTGAATGTGCATTTTCTGTAGCAGTTGTGACCTGTGCCTATGTTACTATACTTTAAAGGTAGTTGACAGAAGTAGTATTAACCTGACATAAATTTTGGAGTGGACAGGGGCCCATTTCTGAGTCTGGCCCCCTTTATAACATGTCAAACCATTTTTCCCTTTATTTTTATATTAACAGGATGTAGCTCAGTGCCTGGCACATAATGTCATGTTTAAAATTTCTTATTTGGTTACATTCACATGAACTATTTGGGCACAGTGGGGAATCTCCATGCTATGTCCACATTAAACTTTTTAATTAAAGAAAAAATTAAGGGATCCCTGGGTGGCTCAGCGCTTTAGAGCCTGCCTTTGGCCCGGGGCATGGTCCTGGAGTCCCGGGATCAAGTCCCACATCAGGCTCCCTGCATGGGGCCTGCTTCTCCCTCTGCCTGTGTCTCTGTCTCTCTCTCTGTGTCTCTCATGAATAAATAAATAAAAAGTCTTTTTTTTAAAAAAAAGAAAGAATTAAAATGGCCATTCTCAGCAACCCTTTCACGTTTGTTCTCTGAGTCTCTGCTGTACCCAGGTGCTGAGAGCAGTGCCTAGCACAGGGTAGGGGCTCAAATATGCAAGTTGGATATTTGCTGCATAAAGCAATGAAATCATACATGTGTCCACCCACGTGGGGCGGATGGGACCTACTGGAGTTCAAAAGGAATATTGTGCAAGTCTGTTCCGAGTGCCGTGTCCTTCTGTGGAGAAAGAGGAGACTGAGGGAGGGCGGAGGAGAGGCACGGGTGGGCAGAGAGGGAACAGGAGGGAGAGGCAGGTGGGATGAGCGGGAGCGCAGGGGCAGCGGGCGGGGGCTAGCGAGGAGTGACTGCGCCGGGTCACGGAAGAGCCAGATACCTGGAGAGTCTGGCTGCTGCCACCAGGCACCGTCCCAGGAGAGGGGGGCAGAGGCGGCGTGGTGGGGCTGGGGTCGGGGAGCCTGGTGGGCAGCAGGGGCTGGGCTGCTCCGCGGGACTTGCTCCGGCTCCCTTCGCGGTCAGGGATGGGTGCCCACTCCGGGCTGCCCTGTGTGCAGGCTGGAACCCGGGGACGTCAGCTCTCGGGGAGCCTTCTCCCCACAGCACCCTGGCAGTGTCCCGCCGCCCCAGCCTGGATGGCTCAGAAAGGACAGTCGACAGAGTTCTTTCAAGTTAAACCTTGACTCAGAAAAAAATTTAAAAATGCTCTGTGCCCCCTTGGAGAGATGCTCATCCCTCCTGGTGCCGTGTTCACGGGGGAAGAAGGAGGCCGTGGAGCCTGGGATGTGCGCACCCCTCGCTGAGGGCTCCACCCCAGGCAGGTTTGTGGACCGCCCGCATCTCCTGGAGAGATGTCACCGGCCCCCCAGGTGCCACGGCCCTGTCCCTATAGTGACTCCTCAGGAAACAGAATCAGGGGTCCTCCGACTGCAGGGTCAGGTCGGACGTCCTATAACAAATCATAGGAATCCCGGAGGCAGAAGTTGAATATCGACAGTCACGTGAAAACCGATAATTGTGTGTATTTTACATTCATTCGGCTATTTGGAGCGTACTGTCGTAATTTGACTCGCCGCCACTTGCACACGGTTGTGACACACAAGGAAGGAACGTTCCCACAGAGGACTGCGAGCCTCTCACATTTAGGTTTGGGTCATGTTGTGCCCCGGCCTGAGACCACAGCGGCTGTCCTAGCGTTTCAGCGTAATAGACGGACTTCAGGCCGGGTGAAGCGGCTGGGGAATCGCTGCAAAGTCACTGACATACCAACACTATTGATTTTTTTTTCCCTTTGCTTTAAAGTTAATTAAAAGGATATAATACATTAGCAAGCTGGTGGAAAATCATCTAGAGCCAGAATATGATTCAGGAATCCGACAAGTGGAAGACTGAGGTGGTGTGGACGAGGGTGAGGCGGGGGCCGGGGGTGTGGACGCATCCTGAGACAATCCACCCTTCCGAGGGTGTACGTGGGACTCTCCCCGGCAGCGTCCGAGGGGAAGGTGCGTCAGCATTAAGCAGAGCTACAGAGAGACACGCGATTGCCTATCTGGGTGTTTGGAGCCCCCAGTTCCATGGATAATTACACTTTCCTTTAGGGAAAGCAATCTAGCTGTAGACCGTTAGCCTAGCGGGCGCTGAAGGGTGTGGTGGGCGCGGGGGTTCCCGGAGCTGTGTCTGGGACTGGGGCAGCCCCCTGTCCCCCGCCGACACCTCTGTCCCTTGAGGTCTTGGGCTGGTTCGTGGGCACCTGCTTCCAGGCCACAGGCAGGGCCTCCCTCCCCACAACCAGCTCACACGGGATCCTGGCTGGCAGCCCACGGACCGAGGTCTCCTCTCACCCGGCCAGGGGCCCCTCGGTGTGACACGAGGGCAGAGATGCTCTGTGAGGAGACTGGATGCACCTGCCACCTGCCGAGGCCAGGATTTCCGGGGGCCCGTGGCTCCTAGGCCCCGGCTGCACGCGCCGCGCCCCGTCCTTGAAGAGGAACCCAGGGCTTCCTGCTCCTTGAGCAGGTCGCGGCAAGCAGAGCTCCCTGGGCAGAGCGAGAAGCCGGCGGGGGGCGGGGGGACGGGGACGCCCGTGGAAGGTGGGGCTCTCACGAGGCCACGTGGGCCGGCTGGGCGTCCCGGGCCAGGCTCCTGGTCACAGGATTCCCTGCACGCACGGAATGGCCTTATTTCATGGCCATCTGCATGGCCTTATTTCACCCGCCCAGAACCAAGAGCTTTAACATCCGTGACAGGTATTTATTTTTAAAACACAGAGGAATATTTACCACATGAACAGTTCAGGCTTTTCTTTTTTTTTTTTTGGAAGAAAAGCCTTTATTGAATGAAAGTTTCCAGGGGCTCATGGGGGGCTCAGTCAATCGAGCACCCGACTCTTGGTTTCAGCTCAGGTCATGATCTCAGGGTCGTGGGATCGAGCCCCACGTTGGGCTCCATGCTGAGTGTGGAGCCTGCCTAAGACTCTCTGACTGCCCCCCTCTAAAACTAAATTAAAAAAAAATCTTTAAAAAAGACACACACAGAGAGAGAAAGGTCACAAAACTTTATACTGTCAATGTCAGTTCCTCAGTCGTGGCTAGCAAATTATTACTGCAGAGGCCTTCTTTAAGTTAAAATATATCTTCTTCAGGAAGATTTCCCTGGCAAGACCCATCCCAGAAGGAACGGTTGCACATCTATTTATTGCTTAAATTCTGCTATGCTTGGACTTCCATCTTGTCTCTTTAGAAAGAGAGAGATCTCTGAGCCAAGGATTGACGTTGGGCTAGCCCGTCCCACCGCACTTGGTCATCAGTAGGCACATGATAAATGATAAACAGTCACCAAAAATGTGTGTAGGCCTGTTGGTTTGGACGTTGAGTGTGTCCATTTATTTATATTTCAGCGCAGAATTAGCAGCCGGGCTTCATCGGAGACCAACGTGGTCCTACAGCCCAGATTACTAGTCGCTAGGACACTAGGGAGCCCACACATGCTAAGGATATCGTCTTATGGATGTTTTCTGCCCTTGGTGTCCCTCCAGTGTTGATCAGAACTACCCACGCTTTCTTCTCAGATCCTCACCTCGGAAGGTGGTGCGGACGTTGACCCCAAAGCGAAGAGAACGTGATAAAGGAAGGAAATGCATGGAAATGCTTGGTGTCTATTTCTGGTGGGGGGAAGGGGGCTAGAACAGGTTTCTCCATTTGTTTGGTCTTTGTGTGCGGTAGGAACACCTACCATGAGACTATCCTCTCGGCAAGTTTTGAAGCGCACACCCAGCGTTGTTAGCTGGCAGAGCTGGAGATCTACTCATCCTGAATAACGGAGACTTCACGCTCATCGACCGCAGCTCTGGTTCCTCCCTCCCCACCCCTGGCAACCACCACTCTACTGTGTTTCTAAGACTTGGGCTATTTTAGATGTCTCCCATGAGTGGAACCATGCAGTGTTTGTCTTTCTGTGTCTGGCTTATTGCACCGAGGATAGCGTCCTCCAGATCCATCCATGTTGTCTCCAATGGGCAGGATTATATATATATATTATATTATATATAATATATATATTATATATAATTATATATATAATTATATATATAATTTTTTAAGGCCAAATGATACTCTATAGCATGTCTAGCAGAGAGATCATAGCTTCATCATCCACGTGTCCATCCATAGACATCTACCTCGTTTCCATACCTCGGCGACTGTGAATAATGCCACAGCACACGTGGCGATGCCAGTACCTCTTTAAGATTCCGATTTTGTTTCTTTTGGATAAATGCCCAGAGGTGGGATTGCTGGATCACATAGTAATTGTAGTTTTTTCAGTTTCTTGAGGACTGTCCACACTGTTTTCCTCAGCGGCCATATCAGTTCCCGTGAGGGTTCCTTTTCTCCCCAGCTTTACCAGCAGTTTCTTGTGTTGTTGTTTCTTGTGTTGTTTCTTGTGTTGTTCTTGTATTGCTGATTTTAGCCATCCAGACAGGTGTGAGGTCATGTCTCGCTGTGGTTTTGATTTGTTTTTCCCTGATGACGAGTGATGTTGAGCATCTTCTCAGGTGTCTATTGGGCCTCTGTATGTCTTTTTTAGAGAAATGTCTGTTCACGTCCCTTGCCCATTTCTAACTGAGTTATTCTGCTTTGTTTTGTTTACTACTGGTCATACGAGTTCTTTCTATATTTTGGTGATCAGTCCCTCTCAGATGTGTCATCTGCACACATTCTCTCCTGACCTATATGTTGTCTTTTCATTGACTATTGTATTTGATGCACAAAATTCTTAAGTTGGATGCAACCCTTCTCATTTGCTTTTGTTCCTGTTGCTAAATATTGTTAAAATGTCCATACCATGCAAAGTGATCTGAGGATTCAATAAAATCTCTATCAAAGTCTCAATGGCATTTTTAACAGAACTTGGAAAAAAAAAAAACAATCCTAAAATTCATATGGAACCACAAGAACTGCAGATAGCCGAAGCAATCTTGAGCAAGAAGAACAGCATGGGAGGCATCACAGTTCCTCCTTTAGAAATATTATTACATGTGACAAAAGTTACAAATAACTAATTCAGGATGGTGCTGGCATAGAGACAGGCATGTAGACTGGGGGCACAGAACAGAGAGCCCAGGGAAAACACACGCACACACGATCAGCAAATCTTCCACGAGGGTCACAGACGCACACAAAGGGGACAGGGAAGTCTCTTCGATAACCTGTGTTGGGAAACACGGATATCCATAAGAGAATGAAGCCAGATCCTTAATTTTGCACGGCACACAAAGTCAACCCAAATGGATTAAAGCCTTAAATCTAAGACCTGAAACTAAAACTCCTCGAGGAAAAATTGGGAAAAGGCTTTATGACAGTGGTCTTGGCAATGGCATATCAGAATAGATTTGCTTCGCTAAAATGTAGGGCCCATGTTTCTTACCTTAGATGGCTCCTAAATGCATTTACTTTATTTTTCTGGCCTTCCTCCCTCACTGGGAAAGTGCTCAGATGGTAATAGGGAGGAGGAGGAGGACAATATTTCATTCTGTATAAAAGGATACATTTGTTCTTCCTTGAGAAATTCCTGAAACCTCCCTGGAGTTAATGCCTTTGAGCATACTGAGTAGTGCATACGGCTGCTGGAGTGGTGGGAGGGGAAGTGGAGAGATGTGAAGGTGTCTGAACGTTATGAATTTTAAAACCCGTCTCTGGGGGAAAATTAATAGGAATGCCCTGACCCATCTGCAGAAGAGCGTGCACTTGGTGAGAATCTTCTGCACTGACAATGGACAGGTGAATGCTGCCCCGAGCCACACACGATGCCAAGGGGCCGCGCGCCTCGGCGTGCCCGGGACGGTCCCGGTTTACACCTGTTGTCCAGGTGTCCCACCCACTTTAACTTCTGTCCTGAACAGGGTGCCCTGGTTGTGTCGCCCTATTGTTAGTGCTGCTCAAATACAAATTTCGGGATGCTTCTGACTTGAGCCCAGCAGGAAAAAATGACTCAGAAGGCATTTCTAGGACACCGAGGCTTTTGCTATTTCACCCAGGTGTCTTCAGAAGCAGAGAAAGAAACCCACAGGCAGCATTAATGTGCCTTGAACAAGGGTGGTGCAGACTGCGCCTTGCCAAAATTGCAGGGAATCTGATGCTCGCACAGTTACTGGCCCGCCCTAAAAGCGTCCATACTGCAGGTAGCTCCATGTGGCCCTGAAATGCCCTCCAGATGGGTGGGAGCAAGCTTGAGAGGGGGGCTGTGTGTCTCCCGGTGCTGGTCCCAGCCCTACCTAAGCTCGGGCATTGTTTTCCTTGGCGTCAAGACCGGTCGTTAGGGTCTGGAGAGCTTCCAGTGAGGCTGTGAGCCCCTCAGGACGATGCTCAAGCCTCTTAATGGGCTGCCCATGCAGAGGTGAGGGTTGCTCCCGATGCCCCTGAATCGTGGTTCCTGGAGCCTGAGGCAGCCCAGTGTTTCCTTCCGTCCCAGAGAAGCACCCAGCCGCGCCCTTGGGCATGAGCTGAGTGCCCTGCTGCAGCGTGGGGCATCTGCCTCCGCGCTCTGTCCCCGCGCATCCCCGCGCCTTCACAATGATGGGCCCCGCTTTCCCCTTCCCTGTCTCCTGGAGTTAATGACATTAGTGAGCCAGCATTTCTAGAAAAAAAGAAAATGTCTGTATCGCTGCTGAAATATCAGCATAAAAAAAGAAATTATACACCATCCATACTCAAAAGAGCATCCCGATATTAATCACAAAGCTTTTAAAATTTTTAATTTCTTAAATAAAAGGGATAAAAACCCTTCAAATGGAAATATTTTTCATGAATCACATCCTTTCTCTAATATTAAAAAATTTTTTTCATCTAAATGGGAATAGGCACAGCTTTATCAAATAGGACAAGCATTCTATCTCGGAGAATTGGTCTGTTCTCCTAAAAGCTGCTTTCCTCTTATTTGTTTTAAAAGGCGCTGCTAACTCTTACCTCGTAAATAGCTTTTGTTTCAGGAGCAGTGACAGCAAGTTTCCTTGCATTTTTGGCGACTTTTGTTTTTTTAAAGATTTTATTTATTTATTTGAGAAGAGAGGGAGAGAGCACTCAGAGGGAGGGGCAAAGGGAGGGCGCCTCCGGCAGGCTCCCCGAGGAGCACAGACGACCCCGAGACCAGGACCCGAGCCTAAACCAAGAGTCGGACGCCCACCGACTGAGCCACCCCGGTGCTCCTCTCATAACTTTCATATCAAACCTCCTTACTCTTTTCTCGAGGTTCCTTTCTGGCTTGGTTGTAGACGCGTCCTAGAAAAACAACGTTTTCTGTATTTTCTATATTTGCCCACTGGGGGCAATACTTATTTTTTTTATTATTATTTTTAAAATTCCACTTAGTTTTGGGGGCACCTGGATGACTCAGTAGGTTAAGTGATTGACTCTTGATTTCAGCTCAGGCCTTGAGCTCAGGGTGGTGAGATGGGGCTCCACGTTGGGCCCTTCCCTGGGCGTGGAGCCTACCTTAAAAAAAAAAATCCCATTTAGTTTTTATTTAAATTCCAGTTAGCATACAGTGTTATATCAGTTTCAGGTGTAGAAGACAGTGATTCCACATCTCCGCACATCCCTCCCCCCCACAACAGGTGCTCCTGCATCCCCCCAACCCCCCGCCCTGTCACCCCAACTCCCCACCCGGGGACCAGCCGTGTATGGTCTGTAGTTAACAGTCTCTTTCTCCGTTTGTCTCTGATTCTCCCCCATGATCAGTTTTTAAATGTAACTCTGTTCTCGAATTCCTTGAGTATCTGTATTGGGTTGCCCCCCCCATTTCGAGATCGGTGGTTTTGGGGTCAGAAGCTCCATCTCCCTCGCCCTGGCGACATCCCTGTCTGGCTGATTGCCCCCGTCGCAGAAGGTGAGGCCTCTCTGTTCTGGGTCAGCCTCCCCCCATGTGACGTTGGCCGTCTTGCTGCCCATAATTTACCAAACCGACGCTGCCCAGCAGACACCAGGGTTCTCTGGGTGCTTGGCGTGCGGGTGCATCGCCATCGCACTGGCCTCCGGTGCACCGCGGCTCCCGCCCCTTTGGTCTAGAACGGCCTCCTCTTATCTTTTCCCCCGAATCATACTCAGGCTTCAGAGCCCTGCTCCTGACCCTAGTCCAGCCTCTGATTTCCCTTTTCTGAGTTCTACGCACCTGCTCAGAGACCTCACAGCGTCTCACGTCACAGTCCCCCTGGCGGGCAGAGCTGAATCAGAGGCCACGTAGACTAGCGTGTCTCGGGAGCTCTGCTGAAAGCCAACCCGGCCCGCGCTCATCTGCTCACCCGGAGCCTGGATACCCACCGTGGCCGGGACACTCTGCCGAAGAGAAACACGTCATTGCCACTAGCACTGATCGGATGTGTCTTTCGGAGTGCGGCGGTCCCTGGAGCGCCACCTGCCCGGGGCCTGGGACTGTCCTCACAGGCAGAGATGTCGATGCAGGGGTGGGGAGAGGCGCAGCGCTCATGGTGCCCAGCAGAGTGTGCGGCACACGCCACCGTCCTCAACAAACTCAATAATGGCCTCATTGCGTAATGAATGAGTGAAATGGTAAAATGAGCACCTGAGTGCCCTTGGGCAGCAGTGGGTTGCATGCACACTCATATCTCGTGTGCTCAGCACCCTCGCCGCCCTAACAGGACGTGCCACGTGGACCTACTTCGAGCAGTCGGTCTGGTTCGTGCTGGCGACGGTTCCTGCTTCCTTTCTCTCATCTCCTCTCCCCGCTGCAGAGTCAATGGAAACACAGTCTCCTTGGCTCGTCCGGTGTCTTCCTGTGGGGTGGGTCCCCGCGGCACTACACGAGACCCCGGGCCCAGGGTGTTGCGCTGCCCCAGCACATGTGACTCGCCTCCCAACACGAAACCATCCCAAACGTGCAGCCGGACAACTGGGCTTCACCGTGTCGGGGCCTCACCGAGCATCCGGGGGCCTGTGACTTCAGGGTGGGCAGGTAACCTGGGAACTGTCGCCATCACCTGTGACCACACTTGTCTGTCTCGTCCCCTCCTGGCCTGAGACTTCCTACTAATTTAACGTTTGACAACAGCAAGTGCAGAGCGCGGATCGCCTGCCGGAGCTTTGGGATCTTTTTCACACGTGCGCCATTTCAGTGCTTCCTTAGGCCCTCCCGACGCCCATGGGGCGGGGCGGCCCCCCGGGATGGACCACGGCCTCCCCCTCGAGCCCTCGGACGCCCGCCAGGCGAGGGGAGGCTTGAAGTCTTGCAGCCCAGCGTGAAGGAGCCTGACGTCCTTCCACCGTCCTTGCTCTTGCGCCTGCATGTCTGAAGCATCTGGCGGGAGAGGAGCCAGAAGGAGGCCTGGTGTCCACGCCCTGACCCCCAGGCCGGCGCACCCCCGGGGGCCCAGAGCCGCTCTCCGGCTCTCCTGGTCCTGATGAACACACTCCCTCGCTCTCAGCGCGTCCGGGGGGGATGCCCGCAACTCCTGGGCTCTGGGGACAGCGTCTGAAACCTTCGGCTCCCCACTTCCCCCGGGGCACTTGGCAGGAGCCCCCCACATATACTGGCACTTTCTCCACGCCTGGGTGGTGTCCTTGCTCCTACTCGTCCCCAGCCCTTGGATCGGCCCCCGCTGTCCCGGCTGAACTGTGCGGCGTCTAGGCGTCCCCTCCCCGCGGCCAGGCCCGGGCTCCTCGGCTCCCCCGCCACCCGGGACCCCAGCAGGCTGAGCACCCGAGCCTCCACCTCCCTGGTCCCGCATCCATCCGGGCGACTTGGTGTTTCTCCCATGGGGTTTGCAAATGAAAGGGGCGTCTTCTTCGAGACAGAGGAAGCGTGTGCTGCAGCGAGCAGCGCCCCGCGCCTTCTCTCACTGGTTTTCACACCTTGTCCCTCATCCTCTCTCCGGCTCTCCTGCCCCCAGATTTCTTCTTGATTGTTTTACGTACACGCTGGAGGTTAAAGTGAGAAAAATTAATTGGAGAGAATGGTTGGTCAGATATTATTCAGGACAACCCAACTCCGGGAAAGCAGACCATCATGCGAGACAGGGACGCTGACCCACCTCGTCACCCTTTCCAATTAGATATAAACTCCGTGCTTCCTGTGACCTGTGCACAGGGCTGGCGTGTCACCCGAGGCTGGGGCCCCGCCCGGCTGTCTGGCCACTGTCTCCGAGGCCTGGGGGTGCCCCCGCCTGCCCACGCCAGACCTGGCCACCTCTGGGTCTCCACACCCCGTCCAGAAGCCGGGTCAGTGTGCTGAGGGTCGGGGGAGGTCCAGACGTACACAAGTTAGGAATGGCGAAGAAAACTTAACCGGGGGCAGGGGATCCCCAGAAATCCCTTAGAAAGCCGAGACTTAGGCTTGTGTGCTCTTTGTGACCTTTTCTCTACGTGCGGATTCCTGTTTACATAAGCCAGTGGGGACTGGGATTGCCTTGCCCACCCGAGGAGGGCCACGCACCCAGACGACGTGATAGTGTCCTGCGTGGGGACAGCCCGGGGCGCGCTCCCTCCCCCACCCGCCCCCAGCCTGAGGCCTGGCGGCTCACACGCCCCAGACACGCTGGTGCTCCGATGCTCGGCACCGAGCCGTCTCCTCCAGGCTGCCCGTCAGCGGGGGTGGGCGGGACCCTCAGCACAGCCCAGGGGCCCTGCAGTCCTGCACGCTCGGGGCTCTGGGATGACCCTGGTGCGCAGGCCTCCGCTCTCTGCGATTCCCTCCTGCACTTTCAGAATCAGGCTCTTTTAAGTTTCAAGAGCTACAGCCGTCGACCCTGGAAAACCACGTTTAGAAATATCGACAATGATGAAATGCACCTGCCATAATGTTAGGGTCCTTCCCAGCCCTGGGCATGCAGAGCCATCCAGTCCGAGGGTGACCCCTGGGTCAGAGCAGGGCGCACCTGCCCGCTGTCACATCCCAGTGAGCTCTCGGGGACCCGCGGGCCTCACGGAGAGCATGCACCGTGTCGCCGCGTGGGGACTCGGGCTCCGAGCCTCCCCCTGCCTCTGTCTGCACGGAGTGGCTTGGTTCTTGTCCCGTTACGTGTCCTCTCCTGTTGCTTTCCCGGCCGCGAGGCCTGCTTGTTCAGGACAAGGACCTGGTGCCGTCCGCCTGGCTCGGCGTCCTGCCTCTCCCGCCCGGAGTCACCTGTTCCAACTCTCTTCAGGCAGTAAAATGCCCGCTGGATTAAATCTTCTAAATCACAGGCTTAGGGGACTTCTGGTTTCAGCTCCAACATGTAAAATCATGGGCTTATGCATCTCCTCATCCCGTGTCCGGGACACTCTCATCTCACATCATAAAGGGATTTAGGCTCAAATCACAAATCACTGGCTTCATAGTCAAGAGGTAGGTAAGCTACGCCGCAGCCTCGTGGCTGAGACCTGCGAACATGGCCCTTTCCCTCTGGTGTTTGGTGGTTCTCACTTCTGCTGCTGCTTCTGTGCCTTTTCCGTGGTTTTGAGTTTTACTTCTCTGAGTCTTCCTTAAAAATAGAAATTTTATAGAGCTGTTTTTTTTTGTTTTTTTGTTTTTTTTGTTTGTTTGTTTTGTTGTTGTTACTGGCTTTCCCGTATATCTCCAGATTGAGTTCCATGGCAGCCCTACCAGGTTGAGCGGGGCAGCCGTGATTGTTTTACCTTCTCCTCGTTCTTGGGCGGAGTTGCTGGCTGGATTGGGAGGTTCCGGCTGTGGGGCCTCTTTAGGTAGATGTGAAACCTTTCCTTTGAGCCGGTTGTTCTCAACCCTGGCTTCCCATGAGGATCACCTGGGGAGCTTTTTAAAAATACTGATGCTTGGGCTTCACCTCAGACCAATTAAATCACAGTCTCTGCAGGTGGATGTCAGCGTGTTTAAAAAGCTCCCCAGGTGGTTCTAATATGCATCCTGGGCCGAGGACGATGCTGTTCTCTTCCTTCGCTGTCAGAGGATGAGCGTGGGGGCCGCGGAGGCGTCGTGTGGGGGGCGCACGGACACCGAGCAGAGTTTTGACGTTCCAGTCTGGGTTCCTTAAATAGCCTCCCGATTGGCATGTACATATTGTAAGTAATTAGGCTTGAATGATTCCCTTCCTTCATTGCTATCTTCATGCCCACATCAGGGCCGCATTTCCTGGAAATGTAGGTTCCTAACCACACGGGCCAAAGGCACACCCTAGTCTCTGTCACCCCCCGCTGTGATAAGGCCCATGACAGCGCCCTCGCCTTCCAGCCCCAGGGGCCCTGGCAGGTCAGCTAGTCCAACAGCTTTTAAACGTTCATGAACGCAAACCCCCTTTGTAAAGAATGAAAGGAGATGAGGCCCGAGTGGGGCCTCCTGACCTCCCAGCTCCCCTCGGCCCTGCCGTGTCCCCCGGGGCCGCGTGGGCCACGTGGGCGCCATCAGCATGGGGCGTGACCTGGGGCACTCAGTGGAGAGGCCACGGCTGGGAGACAGGTTCTGGGGGGTCCTGGGGCCTGCGGGGGGAGCAGGTGCTATGCGTCAGCCCGGCCCCCCGCTCCGCGGCTGCCTCTTCGCCTGTGAGCCGGGGCTGCACCCGCGTGGCTGACGGCATGTGCTCGTGCGTGATGTTGTGATGGTGGGTTGCCAAGCCAGTGTCAGAACATAAATACCCTGCCTCCCGCCGGGATCCCAAACCTGACTCGGAGAGGTCTTCCCCAGGGAGCAAATTTCCCTGTGCTGCACCAGTCCTCCTCCTTCCCTGCGCCTCCCGGATCCACCTCCGGGGACCCTGTGGGCGGTGGGTTAGGGCGGCTCTGTCTACGCCGTGACGCAGGTGAGGTTGGGGTTTGGGGATTGCTGACTCTGTGGGCGATTAATTGGATCTACATCTAAATCTCATTTTTTTTCATCTCCTCAGACGATATTAAGAAAGTCACATAATGTCTCAGATATCAGGTGCTTTAAAATACCCGTCGTGCGCTCACCCCAGTTCGAGGGGAGTTTCAGTTCCGTGGCATCCAGGCCGCCTCCCTTCCCCGCCAGCGCCGCTGAGAGTGGTGTTTCCCCCCGCAGACCACCGAGCACTGTCACGAGAGACCTTAGCCCAGCCTCACGAGCAGATGGCTGTCGGAGTAGACTCAGCGGCGAGCTGGTGGTCAGGATCCTTTTGATTATCGTTGCTATAGGCTGTCGCCGTACGTTCATATACTTGAAGCTGTTCCGGATTTACTTTCTGCAGCCCAGCCTTTCCGGAAGGGATGGGTGGAGGTTAGCTCACTGAATCTAGCTAGCCTGGCCTGAAAATATAATAATGAGCCAAGAGCACATCTTTTAGAGTTAAGAGCGTGGACCACTTCCACACTCGAAGTGTGAGGGGACATACTATGAGCTGGAGAGAGAGGCAAATAAATAGACGTTTACATGCCACACAGTCATTTAGGCTTGTAACACACACACAGAGCAGCAAACTCTCAGGCTCCTCTGCAGAAACGCTGCAGCCTGTCTGCCGGCATGAAGCAGAATTTCCTAATCCCATTAGCCGGGCCCTGGTACCTATCGGTGTGTTATTAACTAACCTTAACTTAAGAAGCTGTAAATTTTGAGAAGATTATACATCGAACACTCCTGAGACTGACTCGAGTGCATTACACTGGCCTCTGGCAAGAATGTGTCCACCCTGAGCATTTGTATTTGGCTCTATTCTGATAAAAACTCAAAATGTAGCTCCTTATAAAATGAACCTGATAAGTGAGACTCTAGATCAGCGTGGTCCCATAGGAATAGAATGCAGGTCGCCGAACTACGTGTGTAATATTACCTTTTCCAACGACTATTAAACTAAATAAAAATAAACAGATGAAGTCAGTTTTAAAGACATATTTATCTAACCTATGATATTATCGTATCAATAGGTAACCAGTATACATTTATTAATGGAGTATTTTACGTTTTTCCATAGTGCCGTCTGGTATTTTGCAACAATAGCACATCTCAGCTCAAACCAGCCCCCCCTCAAGTGCTCAGTAGCTCACGTGGCCAGTGCAGGGGTAGACGGGCCAGGTAATGAGAAGCCTCTTAGGAAAGTCTTCCCAAGATTCTGCTTGGCCTAGGTATGCGATGATTTGATTTTATTTTTTAAGTGAATTCTAATTTTATTGAGGATTTAGTGATGTGTTTAGGAGCACACGAGGAATTAGGCGGTCCAGGTTCACAGCTGGTTCTACTGTTTGCAGACTCAGTGACCTTAAGCCAGGTGTTGCTGTCGTCTGCAGAACCAGTGTTGGAAGCCCCCTCGCTCGCTGCGAGGATTGCACAGGACGAGACACATTCACAACTTAGCATATACCACCGCTGTGCTCTTAGGTCTTTGTGACTATATCTTCCCTTCACCCCAAAATGAACCATCTCATAGGTCTCAGAAAATGAGATCAGATGACATATGTCATGATGAGTGTGACGTCTGTCTTGGGGACGGCCACAGAAAGGGACAAGTAAGTATCTGAGCTCTTTTCCATCCACCTCCAGTATGTTAGGTGCGGAGGTTGAAACCGACTTGGGGAGTCAGCCTGGTTTGTTAAAGCTGTCGTTGGATCCCTCTTCAATCTTCCATGGAGAGCGTATTTCTTCTTCTCTGTGGAAAAGTGGTAAATTGATGCAGAAATAACTATAATTTTGTGGTTAGGAGATAATTATTAATTAGCCAGAATATTCGTATAGATTTAAAGGCCAAGTTCCCTAATGTACGGATAACTAAAGCTTTGTCGTAGAAATCGTCAAGTGTCGAATCCGTTATTTCCACTTTACAAATGAGAAACTCTGCCAAAGCTTTTGAAGTTTTGTCATTTCCCATCCCCAGGAATTAGATTATTCATATTTTTAGATAGACTTAAAAAAAGAGAGAGACTGAGACAGGCCCATGCTCATTCCTGCTTCTTTAAATCACGTAGTTTTGAGCATCTGCACCCAGCATTAACCCAGCATTTTGCATCAGAGCCGGGATGCTGGTTATAAGCACCTTAAAAAAAAGGGGGGGAATACAATGGACCACATGAGTTAGAGTCTAGTTAGTTCTTTCCAACATTTCAAAATCCAATACCATGTTTCAATAAATTTACATTCATGCAAATGTCTATGCACCTAGTGAGTTTTTTTTTTTTTTAAAAGATAACCAACTCAACACAAATTAAAGAAGTGGTAATTCCAGGTGCAGAGTGCTGGTGCGCGCGCGCGCACACACACACACACACACACACACCTGTGTCTATCTTTGTCCCCACCTGGCCATGTGAGCATTAACCCTATTCATTTGCCATGAACTTCTCTAAGTCAGTAGGAGAAGAACTCAGCAACTTGTTTTTGACAGCAAGCCTGCTCCCTGGTGAGCCCCCTTCCCTCCTGCCCTCGGGATTTCACGCCGCCCTCCTCCCACCCTACACATAACCATTCAGGTGAGGGAGAGAAAGCAAGGCCAACCACTATGGAGGTGCCCACGCGTGTCCTGGTTCTATCCCCATGTGTGTCCTGGGCACCTCAGTCCGCTGGATCAGTGTCCTGCTGAGCACAGGTGGCCTTGTCTGCTCTGCACCAGGACAGGGGGCCATTTGGGGCCACTTGGAGCCATCAAAACATTTGCTTCTGACTCAATAGACAAGCATGCTCCGACCCCAGTAGAAACAAGAGTTAAAGTCATTTTTGGTTACAAAGTAAGATCACGAGGCCTGAAATTCTCATAAGTAGCTTCTAATGGCTTCTTTGTTTTCTTTCTCCCATTTATTAGAAATTGCCAGAAACTTGATATCTGCGTGACTCCTTTTAAAAGTGTGCGCATGTTTCATTTGATTTGGGGGATGATCTAAAATGGTCTCCACATTTACTAGCAATGATGTTGTTCTGGAAGACACAAGGGAATGTCTCTGCGTGTGAGCAGGGCAGAGTCACAAGGACTAAACGTCTCCTCCTACACGAGTGAAAAGCTGAGGATTGGTGTCGTAGTGGGTCTGGGACAGTGGAGGGCAGCCTGGGGACACCAAAGGAGCTGGTCTTGAGTCCTGGCTGTGTGTCTCCACATCACAGAACATCTTGAACCAGTGCAACGTGGGAATCCTATCTCCGGTCTTGAGAGTGAGATGAGATGTGGGCTCACAGCCTCTTAACGCAGAGCCTGGCTTCTCGTGCTCGGTCAGTAATGCAGCTTCGGTCCATGCTGCTCTTAGCACGCTCTGCATCTCCTCACTTCATCCGTGGAAAGCGCCTCTGGGCGGGCTGGAAAGACCCGGGGGGAGGGCATCCCAGGTAGAGGCGCAGAATAGAAGCAAAGTTGAGAGCGTAGAATTTCATGTTTCATATTTCCTCCCACAGAACTGCTAAAATTGGAATGAACATGGTTGGTGGTTAGAAAAAGTTGAATTAATGTTCCAAAGGAATGCTTTTCCCTTCTTTCCCTTCCATGCCCCCACTTCTCTGAGTAAACCTAGAAAATAGGAAATATCAGACTCCTTACTTCCTCTCCCCATCTTTCTTTCTTCTATGTGTTGAGAGCTTGCACTGCCACTGTAGAATTAGTTCTCATGTGGCCTTCGGCAAGCAACCCGATTCTGAGATTCTTATTTGATCTCGCCTGCTGCCATATTTAAAGCTGGCGTGCTCACCCTGTGGTCCAGAACCTTCTGTGGATGACTATGGTGACTCCCCGACGAGCCGGCGGTGTCCCGGGCACCTGAGCTCTTCTCTGACTCATCTCCCTTTGTTGGTGGTCTTTGTACAGAGGCCAGAGACCTAGGACTGACTCAAGTTTCACACACCTGACCTTGTACTTTAATTTTTATTAAAGAGCAGACTTCTTATTCAAAGGCACTACAGCTTTGAAGGCTACAGTGGGGGCGTGTCGCTCCAGGCCTGTGCCCGAGTGAGCGGCAGCACATGTGATGCATGTGTGCACAGCCTTCACTGGTTCCAGGAAAGCGGTGCACGGATAGGGGACCTTGCATTCCCATCAAGCTGAGCAGACCATCTCCGTTCCATTAACCACGTCTCCTGTCCTCTCTTGTGTGCAGAGAAGCTCACGCGGAGGTGGAGGCCAAGGTGTGTGCGGCTGCCGTCCGGACATCTGTGCGATCGACGCCGACGTTGGAAGAGTCGTAGAGTGTGGTATGTTGACACAAACGGGGCCTTGTACTTTTGTTAGGAATGCAGGGAATGTTACCTGAAAACAAGAGTTTGGGATGCCTTCGTGCCAGGTGTCGAACTCGGCCAGTTGAGAAAGAGTTCCTCTCCTCCAGTACTGCTCACTGTTTTTGACACTGAGGGGCTCCCATTTTACCTTATTGTTTCGTTGGTTAAATATGCACCGGTTATCGTGGTACATGAGCTATCCCTCTTTCTTGTATCTTCACCCTAATGAAAGCTTTGCGTGTTAAGTATTTCAGAAACAAACTAAATCAAACCAAGGGCATTAACCAAAAGCATATTTATATTTCAACATGGTGTTTTTAATTTCTTTGTGTTTCATCCTTTCACTGGGGCCTCATAGAAACTATAGATGGTTGATGGAGAGGAGTGCGCCAAATGAGCCCAGGGGTGGCCTGTGCTGGAGGTCCCTTTCCTCGGGGGCGGCATGTGACACACCCAGAGTGTATACGGCAAAAGTGATGCCTTTTGAAATGTGTTATTCTTTTCAGAAAGTCCCCTTTATGCTTGATTTACACGTGGAGAGGCATATTGTTGCAATGATGGTTTGTCCATATCACACACTTACTTCACGTCGGCCACGCATGTCACTTGTGACTCGTCCTCTTTTTCAGCCCTCCTGCACCCTTAACAAGGACATGTTCCGCCCCTTGCAGACATGATGACAGCAGGGCTGAGGCAGGGGGACAGCCAGTCCCAGGGATGCTGGTTTCAAATGATTCACCCAGGATCGCAGCCACGTTTTGGCCACGTGGTGCCTTTTTTCCCACAGCAGCACATCCTAGGGGGTCAGTCTTAACTCCCAGAAGATATATCTTGAGATATAATTTCATTACTTTTCAACTGTCTTAATGAGTAGTGTAACCTTGACTAGGGCACGTTGGAGAGCTGTCCCCCTCCTGTGACCTTGAGCACATGCTCAACTTTGCTGGGCCTCTTTCTCTTTCAGGGATGAACGGGTGGGATTGAGAAAAGATACTCTTATGAATAAGACCAATCGAATCGCCATCAAGGCTGTCAGAAATGAGCCAATCATTTGGACCTGACATTCTCTATTTACTAAAGAATTAATTTTTGATTGTGAATTACACATTTTTAAGGCCCCCTCTCTAGTGTCCCTTGAGTTTTGGCGGCAACATGATGAGGAACTGATGTTCTGAATGTTGTCATTCTCGTCAGCATCCAAATGCCAGAGAGCTAGAGAGATCTTTTATTTTATTTTTTTTATTTTTATTTTTTAGAGAGATCTTTTAATATCAGTTTTCATTACATAATTAGTATTTGCCCATTGTAGAGAATTAGGATGTTTGAATGAGTGTGTGTGTGTGTGTGTGTATACATCATAAAAGAGTTAAAACACTGAAAATACCAGAAATCAGTGATAATTACCATTAATATCTTGGTTCAAAAATTTTGCAACTGTTTTCCTTGCACATATGATTTTGAATTAAGATGAACTATCCTGTAATTTTGTTCTTTACTCCTTTTTTACTTTATTCATATACATACCTTTCTATACCAGTAAATACATTTTTGTAACATAATTTTCCATGGTATATAGTATTCTATTTTATGGCTGTGCTAAATACATCAAATGAATCTTCTCTTATCATTTTTATCAGTTGACTTTTTAAATATTGCTTTATAAAAAAAAATGCTTCAATGACTCATCTTTTACCTAAAACTTTTCACATGGTTCCTTATCCCCTTAACATAAATTTATAGTACAATAGCTGGCTCAACGGATATGTACATTTTAAGGCTTTTAAGAAGGATAATGCTTTAAAGATGCTCTTCATTCTCATGTCTTGTCCTGGGACTGCACGTCCTCCGTGACTTTAAACATAGCTCACCACCCGTGTTGGATTGGTCGGCCATTCCATATGCAATTTTTGTGAATCTGACCTTAAGAAAAAGTAATCTAATAGAATGGGATTTTATTTCGATATCTATTCTGAATCCCAAGAACTCAGTTGCAAACCTTACGCTTTTGTTCTTTTTGTTCATCAATTAATGTGACGTGCGAAGTACCTACTGTACACGTCACACGACACTAGAGTAGTGTGTAAGGCATGAAGCTAGACACTGCTGGTGTGTGAATGACAGGATGCAGCCTGTACTTTTGAGGAGTTCAGCTTTTGGTAATGGAATGCACGCTTTCACTGAGCGCCAGATATAGTATGAAAAACACTATAACAAATATAGAATCTCAGGGCGCCCAGCTGGCTCAGTCAATTAGGCATCTGACTCTATCTCAGCTCAGGTCTTGATCTCTGGGTGGTGAGTTCAAGCCTGGTGTTGGGCTCCATGCTGGGCACGGAGCCTACTTAAAATATATATAGTCTCAAATATATTATATACATATAATTTCATTTTTAACCATTTAACATAGTGACTATGATTATTCTTACTGTGTAACCCCATTTCCAAGATCCACAAACATCAGGGAAAGATTACATCATGTTGCTCTACCGTAGTGCAGAGGGTACCGTACCAACACTTCTATTGCCTTCTTGAATATTACTGGGAATGGACAGCCTACCACTGAGCAAGGTGGTCCATCCCATAGTTGAACTGTGTTACTGTCTGGAATGTTGTTCATAATATTCTTGAGGTGAAATTACTGTTTGATATTAGGTACCTATTGTTCTTAACTTTTGAAGACATATACAATAAGTTCAACTCAACGCAATTCAGGGGATATAGTTTAAGAGTCTGCTATGGCCGGGAACTGTTTAGCTGCTAAGCACTTATTTCTATCTCATACGACAGTATTTCAAATATTTGATGGTAGTTATATTTTCCTAAACATGCGAGTTAAAGAACTTACCATTTCCAAGGGATTGGGACTGTTATTCCACTAAGCCTACTAAGTTTCTATAAAGAACCCTTGACCACATAGACTAGTTGGGGAGATTTCCCCCAACTGACCATGAAGACAAAGATGCCCCCACCTCTGTACGGGTTGCCAAAGATTTTGTTAGAAAGGAAAGAAAAGTCAGTTGCCTCAAACTATGAGTGATAGAGACAGGAGAAGCCTGCCTTGCCAAAGTGTGGGAACCTAGTATGAGGTAAGCCTGATAGAAACAGGGCAGCTTAGGTGTATGTCCCACATCTGCCACTTTCGGCGAGCCACGTAGCTTCCTTCGGCCTTGCTTACTTCATCTGTAAAATGAAGGACACGGTGGCCTCTGAAGAGACTCTAACCCCAAAATCGTAGGTCAGAAACCCATGCTGGGGAGGCTGGGCTTTGGATTACACTACTCTGATACCTCCGAGAGTGTGGGCTTGTTTTCTGAGTCTTCACACACATGCCACACATGTGTGGTCACAACTGGGGACACTTCTGTGGTATGACTGGGGCCCATGCAGCTGATGTGCATTAACTACCTTAATCCTCAGATGGCTCTTCAAGGCAGGAAGTGTCTTTAAAGAGGAGAAAGTGGAGGCAGAGGGTTACGTGACACACAGCAGGTCAAATCCAGGAGGCAGAGCCTAGGCTGAAGGCACCCAAGTCTAAGCCGTACATCCCAAATTGTTTCTCCATCATCTGATTGTCTTGCAGATAAATACCTACTACTACTCACTGTACGGATAAGCGAAAATATGCAAACAACAACAAATCACATCAGTCCATACACATGTGAACTACATGATGCAGACAGTAAATGAGGTTTAGCCAGTGATTTTATGGTTGTTTCACTAAGATGACCAAATTTGATTTTACATGAGCACGGATATTAAACGCTTAAAATTCTCCTTCTATGAAGAAAACCATTCTTAGAAAATTTAATGCTTCTATTTTAGTCCGTGAATGTGTTCAGGTGTCCATGAATATGGTCTTACTTTACATTCACAAGTTTTCTTGGCGGGTTGTATTTTCTATTTCTTCATTTTCTCCTTTTCTGATACTTATCTTCACTAATTTCTATATCCACCTTATATTTACATAAATTTACCACATGGAGGTTTTTATCTCATTTATGTCTTACCCCATCCCTGACTCGTGCTACATGCCTGTCTCTGCTTCTCTGATGGGCAGATCATGCCTGTGAGGTTCACAGACACCCACTTCTCTAAGGGGCAGATCCCACGTGTCCAACCCAGGGACACCTTCTGAGGGGCAGATCCCATGCATGTGGCCGCGGACAATGCCTGCTGCCCACAGTCCGTGTCCTCTGATTAGAAGGAGTGAAAGAAAATGTCATCATCCAGTGTACAATGTTGGACGATTTGGGGATGGAAATAAAACCCTTGTAAACATCGGTTGGCAGAAGGGAAAAAGGGAAGACCTGTACTTGGTTGGAAAGGAACTGGCTGGTGCGGGGACCAGGCCGTTGGTGGGAAGGTGAGCGTCCCCACACAGGACGGCTGGGAGTCTGCACGAGTCTCATTCCTTCCGTCCTTCCTCCCTGTCCCTGCTCCTTGCCCTCCTGTTCTTGTATGTCCAGGGCAGAAGCACGAGGGTGATAGAGGTGTAGGCCGGGGGAGGAGACACCGGCCGGGGTCCCACTCAGGAGAAGCTCTGAAACAAGGACGAGTGAGCACATGAAGCCTTCTAACCCTCGAGCCTTAGAACACAGGGAGTCCTGTCATCTGCACCGACCAGAAGCCCGTGGCGTCCCCTGCAGTGTCCCCACTGTCAGGACACTAAACTTAGCCTTTGACCAGAGAGGCCTGAGCACAGAGATGCACTCGGGAGGTCACTGCTTGGACCATAAGGGTCATTGGTAAAGTGCGGTGAGGTGCCCAGGGCCACGGCCTCCTGTGATGCCCATGTCACAGTGATGCAGGGGCAGAGGGGTCGGGGTGCAGAGGTGGCCTCGGGTGGCCTGTGCCCTGAGAAGCCAGCTAGGGAGTCACGGGTGCCGGAGCAGGCAGGAGGCCGTGTGCCAAAGGAAGGGTCGGGGCCTGAGGAGTGTCCTCTGGCATCGGTCAAGTCCCAGGTGGTGGGCCTCTCCCGTGTACACGACCTGGCTCTCTGGGTCTCAGCGACACTCTTCATGAATGTCCTCCATCGTCTTTATGTCCCCATTGATGGGAAACCCCAAGTATTAAAATACATTCAGAAAGAGCATGTTCCCTCTGCCTGCAGACTGGGACCTCACACATCAGAATTCAAAACATCCACTATTTCCACCGCGTAGAACGTCAACTGTGCGATATTAAGGAATTAGCGTCGGGGGCACATGACCAGCATCACGACGTTGCTTTCAAAGTCTTTGCATCTTAGAAATGCATCCCGAGACATTTCTAGATCCGATTACTTCCTGGAATCCCCTTCAGAATAATGTAGCAATAGTGGCTGGACGGCAATCCAGTTGAAATGACGCTGCTGTGACTGGCTGGCATTGGGGGGGGTGGTTAGGCTGCTCTTCCTCCGACTCCTGGACTTGCTGGGGCTTTTCCACGGTAACCGTCCCGGTGCGAGAGCAGCAGCAGGCTCGCCAGCCACAGAGGCGTCCTCTCTCCGACGGGCGGGGAACAAACCCAGCTTCTGCTCTGTCCCCCGGGGGGTGAATTTCCTCCGCGTGCCTGTTTTCTCATCAGGAAAACACGGGTGACGAGAGTCCAGACCTCGTGGGATTGTTGGGGAGCACGTGCAGCCTGCGAGGGGTCACCGTCGGCTCCCGTACGACGCCCAACTTCTCCCCCTGGGATTTGTCACGTTGGCAGTTGCTATGAGAGAAAGCCCTTAATTTCACATACAGAAACACTTTGGGATTGATAGTTAGCTTTTGTATTTAAAATCGAAGAATTGATTTGATAATGACTTTTCTGTGACTTGTAACTCTGAATGTATTTCACGATATAAAAATGGGCTTTTAAACTTGTTAGGAATATATCTTTTTTTTTTTCCTTCCAAGGATAACTTAATCGATTAGACAGTTTAGCCACAACACTGACTCTATCTGGAGCATTTTCTTAAGTGTTTTGTTTTTTTCCCCCTTTTCTGCACTGCTCCAGTATTTAAGCCCTGGCTCATAGCTGCTCTAAGAAGGGAATCTGTATTGGTTTTTTTTTTTGTTGTTGTTGTTGTTGTTTTTTAATTAATTTACTTATTTTTTGTATTGGGGGTTTTGGACAAGTGTCTTGGAGAGAGCCCACTTCCACTGAAAACAAAGGTTTCAGAAACATGAAAGTGCACCTAACAGGGGAGCTCTGTGGTTTTCTCCTCTCAGGATGTGGTCTGTGTTTCCTTTCCCTCCAAGTTGGGGTCTCCTGTGGGGGTCTCCTTATCATCTCAGTCGTGTCACTAGTTGAACCAAAAGTGGCTTCCACAAGGGTTCACGTTTGAGCATCGGCTTTGTACAAATCACTGTGCCAGGTGAGGAGGGATGACAACAGGCACGAAGATGAAGCGTTCTGGCAAGATGGGACGTAGCAGGTGAGACAGGAAAGCAGACGCGGCGAGTGCTTGATGCCACAGGCAGGTGCTGTGAGAGCTGGCGGGACGATGCGCACTTTGAAGCACAGAGCCCGGGAGGGCTTCTTGGAAGGCACGGATTAAATAGGCTGTGACATAATAGCGAGGAAAGACACAGTCGTGCAGAGGCAAAAACAAGGGGAAAATATGAAACGTAAATAGCATAGTTTGCACGCACCCGTGGAGAGTCCTGTTCCGCCTCCCCCCACTTTCCTGTGGCTCGGGGCTCACGGCGGGCAGGAGGCCGCAGAACAGGGAGCACACAGGACAGGAAGAGGTCATGGTGACCACAGGGAGTGGACAGCAGCAGCAGGAAGACCACTGGCATCTTCTTGTTCCCTTGTGGCCTCGGATTGCCCGACCTTAGGTCGGTGATATCCTCCCCCTGGGTTTGCAAAAGGACTTTTCACCTCAATGGACACATTTGTAAAATCCAAAAACAACATGCCTGTGCCATATCCTAGTAAGTTGTGTAGTTCTGGTAAGAGAATAGAGAACCCTCAGGCAGGCCCCAATGATCTACATCTTTACGGAGCAAGGGTGGTCCGGGCTTAGTCAGCCCTCAGGTCCACCACAGTGGATGTGAGTAGCAGGTGTCCGTGGGGGGGTCTGGGCTCCATCCCACTGGAAGGTGCCCTGAGCGCTTGGCACGGTGTGTGCCCTGCTTAAGATCACGGTCCGTGTGGCTTACCAGCACGTTGGTCGAATTTTTCTGACTTCAATTATACACAAACCCTGATGAAGGGAAATGCTCGTTATCTTTAAATGAAGCCTGAGCTAGACCCTGAGCAGCACAGCAGAGATATGTTGTGTCGGGCCCTGCTGTGTATGCAACCCCAGGCACGGATCTCCGGGTGCAAACACGCACACGGGCTAAGCCACGGTGGGGACGCGAGGTGCTGGGTGGAGGGGAGATCGGAGGAGGAGGACGGAACAGGTGTCACTCGAGAATGGCACTGAGGAACGAGTAGGGGTGCGCCAAGCAGGGGAGGGGTGAGAGCTTCCTCTCTACTAGGGAACCAGGGGAGCAGGCACGATGGTGTAAACATGTGGAGCAGTGGGCTGACCTGTGCGTAGGAAGGACGTTACCCTGTGCCAAAGCTTCTGGCATTTATGTGGTGGGCTACCGGGAAGGGCATTGCGTGTACACGCAGAGGAGTCCAGGTACGCTGGGAGTAAGACCAGAGTGTCTGCATCGCAGTGAAGGTAGAGAAGACCTCCCAGAGCAGTGGGTGCCTCTGTGACGCCAGCTTGGTATCGCAGGCAGCGTGGGGGGCAGTGTCCGAGCCATGCCTGGTGGCTCTGTGGCCTCGGAGAAACCAGTCGCTGCTGCGGGGTGGTTGTTCTCATCCACGTAGCTGGAGCTCGGAGCGGCACGCAGTGTCCCCGATGCTCGGAGCAGCACACGAGTGGGAGAGCAGCACCCCAGGGCCAGAGGGAGCCGCGGCGCTGAAGCACAGAATGCAGAGCGGAGTTGGAAGGCATCGGCTGCTTCTCTAGGTTCGGCCGACATTTGGAGACGGGATGACCGTACGATACGGCTCCGGCGGCTTGATGCTCCCAACACAGGGCTACCTTCACGTCTCCGCTATCTACTGAACACGCATGCACACACGTGCACACATGCACACATGCACACACGTGCACACATAGGCACAGACACGTGTACACACATGCATGTGCACATACACATGCACATGTGAACACATACACATGCATACACACATGCATCTGCACTAACACATGCATACACGCATATACATGTGCACACATAGACACAAACACATGCACACAAACACATGCATACACATATGCACACAAACATGTATACACACGTACACATGTACACATATGTATACAGTACACATGTACACAAATACGCATAAACACATGCACGCACATGTGCACACAGAGACAAACACATGCACACATGTATACACATATACACAAACATGCACACACATACACATGTGCACACACACATATGGTCACACATGCACAAATATGCATCCACACATACACCTACACAATGTACATTCCCATGTGTGTTGTGTGCATGCATATACACATATGCACATGCACACACTGTGTACGTATGTGCATGCTTGTGTGTGCACATGTATACATACATGAACGCACACGTGCATGCACATGTGTACATGCATACACACCAGATATCACACACACATACGTCTTGATTCCCTTTGCAAACATAGTTCCTAATGGAACCCTGGTCGCCAGTCCAGGCTCAGCTCACAGGTACACTCACAGCTTTGCTCGCCCTCCAGAGTGCACAGACACCATTGCCCCCGTGCCAGAGCACCCCGCCTGCTGCTCTCTCGCAGTGCCCGCTCCCACTCCGGCCAGCACACTAACCTTGGTCTTGCATGACAATCAGCTGTCCTCGTTTGGCCCCTCCCAGCACAGAGCACAGTCACAGCTCTCCACGTGCAGTCCCCAGGGCTCTGACGGGATGACCCCAGACCCAGCCTAGGGCTCCAGTGTGAACCTGCCCACAGACATATGCCATGGGGCTCTCACACCTGAAGATGTGCCGTTCTTCCTCTGAGTCACAGGTGGTGGCCTTAGGGGTGCAGTGTGACCATGACTAAGGAGACACTTACATACGCAAAGTGGTGCCCTCAGGTGTCACATACTGAGAGTTTGCACCCATGTTCATATCTGCCATTGACTTTGAAGTACGCTTTCATCACACTAGACCTTTCTCAGATGCAGAGATTACTTTAGAATAAGGCCCAAATCTCCTAGAAAATGAATAATACAATTTAGGATTACTGAAAATAGAAGCTAACAGTTTTCATATTCTAAGAGTGATTAAGAATGTCCCTTTCTCTGATTCTCCTAAAATTTTTGGAAGAAATTTTAATTTTTGTTATAAATAAGTTACATTTGAACACGTTGAATACATGAGTTTTCCTTCCTCCCTCCCTCCTTCCTTGGTCTTTTTTTTTATAATAAATTTATTTTTTATTAGTGTTCAATTTGCCAACATACAGAATAACACCGAGTGCTCATCCCATCAAGTGCCCCCCTCAGTGCCCGTCACCCAGTCACCCCCACCCCCTGCCCTCCTCCCCTTCCATCACCCCTAGTTCGTTTTTCAGAGTTAGGAGTCTTCATGTTCTGTCTCCCTTTCTGATATTTCCCACCCATTTCTTCTCCCTTCCCTTCTATTCCCTTTCACTGTTATTTATATTCCCCAAATGAATGAGAACATGTAATGTTTGTCCTTCTCTGATTGACTCATTTCACTCAGCATCATACCCTCCAGGTCCATGCACGTCAAAGCACATGGGGGTATCCATCGTTTCTAATGGCTGAGGAATATCCCACTGTATCCATAGACCACAGCTTCTCTATCCATCATCTGTCAATGGACACCGAGGCTCCTTCCACAGTCTGGCTGCTGTGGACATTGCTGCTGTGAACATCAGGGTGCAGGTGTCCCGGCGTTTCCCTGCATCTGTATCTTTGGGGTAAATCCCCAACAATGTAATTGCTGGGTCATAGGGCAGGTCTTTAACAAACGTATAATACGTTCATTACTCCTCTATACCCATTTCATAATTATTCATAATCACAGTGTTCTGGGAGGTCTTCCTATCACATTTTGTATTTTCCTAAGAAAGGAAAAGGTTTAAATTTCCAAAAAAAATATGTCTACTAACTCTCACCTCCAGGAATACTCTGTGGGTGGATGGAAAGCAACATGTGTACGAAAATCCGTCACCTTCTGACGTTCACAGAGCAAATAACAGAAACTTTCTTTCCTGGTATTGTTTTTTTTTTTTTAATTTATTTATTCATGAGAGAGAGGCAGAGACACAGGCAGAGGGAGAAGCAGGCTCCTTGCAGGGAGCCCGATGTGGGACTCGATCCCGGGACCCCGGGTCACGCCCTGGGCTGAAGGCGGCGCTACACTGCTGAGCCCCCCAGGAGTCCCGGTATTGTTTCTTATAACCCACGTCCTCCATTAACCCAAACCCGAGTTGATAGCTTTGCTCCGAGCACCACCTGTCTCCCGCCAGAAACCGCTCTGGGTCTGATGCGCCGGGAAGAAGCCCGAATCCTCGAAGGATTCCTTTCTGGGGAGCTGGAAATGCTTACAGATTCAGCATGAAGGCTTCCTGACAAGATAGATTCAAAAAGCCAAAAAAAAAAAAAAGTGATCCCCGCCAATCCTGCAGGAATACGATGCGCTTGGAAAAGTGTCCCCCGCTCCACGCCCAGTTCCCTCTGGCCCCAGACGCTTGTTGCTCGGTAGTCCCCCTCACAGGGCTTTCGAGCTCGCCTCTTGGTCTCTCCCTTCTCTTAGGGCTGAGCTTCTGAGCGACTGAACGGTGCTAACTTCGTGTTGGCGGAGAAGGCCACGCAGCCAGGAGGGGAGGAGGGCGGGCCTGGCGACCCCGGGAGGAGCGCCTAGAGATTTGGGGACAGGGAAAGACAGGGGTGGTGGCGGGGCAGGGGCTGCCAGAAGCCCAGGGGCCCTGGCGAGGGCACAGCCGGTGGCACCGGGGACCTAACGCGAGGCCGAGGAAGGGGAAGGGCGCGTGTGGAGGGAGAGGTCTGCCCAGCGGGAGGCGGCGGGTGAGCAGCTCCGAAGGGGAACAGGAGCCCCCAGGCCGAGGCACCCGAGGAAGAGGAGCCTGGAGGTGGTGCGGCCCAGGGCATGCGGGTCCGTGGGCAGTGAGGACTCCCACCCTGCGGGGCAGGCCGTGTCCTCCGCGTGGAGCCTCGGGTCAGGCAGGAAGGGGAGGATGGGGCTGTGCTGGAGGGAGCCCCTGGCCTGGGGCGTGAGGGGCTCCTGGCCGCCCGTGTGTGCTGGGTGCGAGGGCGCCGCCAGGCCCACGTGAGGGCCGCAGGGCTCAGGGTGCACCGTGTGTGAGCACAAGCACAGGGAGTGGTCGCTGTGAAGAGGCGCTTGTGTCCACACTCGGGACGTCCTCAAGGTCTGTATCTCCCCTTGACGACAGCTCCGGGTCTCCTACCCCGTCACTAGGGAACTGCTGTGTGTCCCAAGTGGGAGTGTGTTAGGAGGTGACCCTCGAGGAGCTCGTGAAGGCTCAGTGAGGTCAGAGGGCAGCACGAGCCCGCAGGCCTGGTCGCCCCGCGCGTGGGCTCTGTGCACATGGAGGAAGGACCAGGGGGGCCCGGGAAGGTGCACCTGCAGGCCAGGTGGACACGTCTCCCCAGAGACCAGCGGGGCCGGCCCCTCGCCCTCCTGCCGGCCTGCAGGTCTGTGGGGACAGCAATCTGTTGTTTCAGGGCACAGTGTGCAGGGTCCTGTCCAGTCACACGACACAACTACCTCACGTGTCTCGGCCCCGGAGGGCGCGTGGTCGCAGGCCTCTGCTGGTTTCTCCAGAGCAAATCGAGACAATCCCTCCTCTGAAGATCTGCTGTGACCAGGAGCGTGATTCCTGAATATTCCCATAATATCATGTGACGTTAGGGTGCTGACTTTTAAAAAACAAGTGGGCTGGGGAGCATTTTGACTCAGCAAGTTCTCGTGTCCCATCGTTGCTAACGGGCACCAGCCGTGCTCAGGGGCACAGCACGCCGTCTCCCGACAGCCAGGATAAGTAAGTCGAGAGTGCCCACGGTCTGTCCTGCTGACAGCGTGCAGACACACGGACACACAGGTGTGTGCACAGATCCACACGGGCACTCACATAAGCACACACAGGTGGATACACACAGGCACACACACACGTGCGCACACAAGTGGATATATTCAGCTGCACACCCATACACAGGCACACATAGGTGCACACACAAGCACATACATAAGTGCACACACAAGCAGATACACACAGGTGCACACCTGTACACTGAGGTGCACACACAGGTATGTGCACACAGGCACATATAAGTGCACACACACACAAAGGAGCACACACAGGTAGATGCACACAGGTGCGCACACAGGTAGACTCACACAAGCACATATAGGTGCATACACACACAGGAGCACACACACAAGCAATATATACAGGCATGCACACAAGCACACATGGGTAGATACAGGCACACACAGGTAGATGTGCACACATGGACACAGGCACACAGGTGCACACATGCTCATATAGGTGCACACACAGGTGGATACACACAGGCACACACAGGTGGATGTGCACATATGCACACAGGCACAGGTGCACACATGCTCATATAGGTGCACACATAGGTGGATACACACAGGCACGCACAAGTGCACACACAGGTGGATACACACAGGCATATACAGGTTGATGTGCACATATGCACGCAGGCATACAGAGGTGCACACATGCTCATACAGGTGCACACATAGGTGGATACACACAGGAACACACAGGTGCACACATGCTCATACAGGTGCACACACAAGCACACATAGGTGGATACACACACGCATGCACAGGTGCACACATAGGTGGATGTGCACACGTAGGTGGATACACACAGGCACACACAGGTGGATGTGCACACATGCACACTGGCACACAGAGATGCACACATGCTCATACAGGTGCACATACAAGCACACACAGGTAGATACACAGCCACTCAGAGGTGTGCACATACTCATACAAGTGCACACACAAGTGCACACAGGTGGATGTGCACACAGGCACACAGAGGTGCACACGTGCTCATACAGGTGCACACACAGGCGCACACACGGGGGAAGGCCTTCTCACCAGGCCCCCAGATATCCTGCCATGTCTGCGGCGCTCTCACAGGACACAAGAAGGCAGCGATCGCCACAGAATCCATGGCATTGGTGAGCGACCTGCACATTGTGACGGAATAAAGTCAGCTGAACGACCAGGAGGAGAGAAAAATGAAACCGGGGTAAGCTTCAGCTCATTTTAAAACGAGGACGGTCGTCGTTAGCCCAGTTCCTGGGTGCTGTCTCCGCAGCCTCTGAGCTGGCCCAGCCGGAACACGGGGTGCGTCGTGACCGAGCTCAGGCCAGGTTTCAGGGCATCCGGAGACCAGGCTGTATTTTCTTTATTAGCTGCTTTTGCTTGATTGCATATTGTCCGTAATGTCCTTTGATCCCTACCCCTGAGGGATGTCTGGGGGCCATGAGTGCAAGTAAGGGACAGTGGACATAATTTTTTCTTTGCTTGTTTGTCACTTTTTTGGGCCAACCTCAAGTGTGACAGAGCTGTGACTTACGGGCCAGGCCTTTCCCTTTCTCTTTATTCCAGCCCTGTATCTGGCACGGGGTGGGGACTCGAAAATATATTCCAAAGGGAATAAATAATTTTATGTGAGTACACAAGGCCTCAGGCTAGTAACCGAAGAACTTGATGGGGCACATACAGAAGCTCTTGGTCTATTGTCTGTACATGTAGATTTCCAACATGTATACGGGTGTGTGCACAGACGTGAGAGCTGATATTAGTCTGTGTGCACAGACGTGATTCCTGACGTTAGACTGAATGCACAGGTGTGATTCTCAGCTTTAAACCAAATGTGTGCACACACGATTCCCAACTTTATATCGAATGTGTGCACACGTGTGATTCCCACCTTTAGACCAAATGTGTGCACGCGTGTGACTCCTGACTTTATATCAAATGAGTGCTCATATGTGATTCCCACCTTTAGACCGAATGTGTGCACACGCGTGATCCCACCTTCAGGCTGAATGTGTGCACAGGCCAGATTCCCAGTTTAGGCCGGAAGCCCTGAGTGCCTCTGGAGGAAGTGATAAAGGACTGCGGCCTTGCAGGGAGCAAGAGGCCATCCCCGCTGGGAGGACAAATTCACGGAACTGGTGCAGCCGAGACTCTTACTTGGCGGGAGGAAGGGCCCTCGGGCAGCGGGGCGGAGGCCGTGAGAGGCCCAGGCCGAGCCAGAAGCCGCGTCTGGTTGCGTCTGCGGGGCGCAGGCGGGGCAGGAAGAGCAAGCTGACGGCGGTGCAGGCGGGAAGCTGGGAGCCGTGGCGGCCGCAGGGCTGTGGGCTCGGGCGCCGGTGACCCGCACCCCGGGCTTACCGAGCGGGGCGCCTCGTGCCAAGGCCCGCCTGCCGGGTCTCTGCCGCAGCTCGCGGGCAACGGCGCCCGGAGGTCATCTAACAGGGAAGGACAGAAGGACAGAAGGACAGGCGGCCGCAGCAGGGCTGCCGGGATACGAAGCGTTGACATCCGTCCGTTGCCGCTCGGCGCTGATGTGCTGGTCGCTTTCCAGAAGTTCTTTTCCACTGTATTTTACCAAAGAATAGCTCGAACATAACCGGTTTGGATATTTTTCTTTAAAAATAAAATCTTTGTCCACTTACGGATGGTTTGGGGAACCCTGCGCGACGATGCTGGGGGCGGTCACGACGCTGGACGCCGCAGAGCCGGGGCTGGCCTCCAGGCCGTGGATCCTCAGGCCGAGGAGCGGCCACGCAGGGAGAGGAGGCCGCCGTCCTGGCACCCGTGGGGCGTGGGCGCGGGGCTGCCCTGGGCGGGCCGAGAGGGCTCGTCGGCTGTCGCCGCTCTTCGCCTCGTGAATGCTTTGTTTGTTTTCGTCTTCCCTACAGATTTATCGTCATGATTATATTTTACTTAGGCTGATAATTGAGTGAGTGTGAATTCCCTAGACGTGCAACGCCTGATTTTGTGGCAGAGGTGTGCCGAGACCGCGGTGGAGGGGAGCCAGGCCGGGATCACCCGTCGCCCCGGGGTCCTTCCGAGGCTGACGCACGTCAGGAGGAGATGGTTGTGCGGTGGAAATTAGTGAAAAAGGGAACTCCTCTGTGGATCCTCTGCTGCGGTTTCCCTACTGACCCTGATCACCACCGGTTTCCATCCCACTTTATTATTCACCCTGATGGTTTCCGAACACGTTTTCTCATTGTCTGGTGTCCGTATTAATGACTGATTTTTGTTATACACCCGGCTATTCTTCAAGATGAGAAAATCTCGGACAATTTTCACAGGCGGCGGCTTGCTCTCAACGTAGAAAATCGGACCTTAAAATAGCATTTTGTGTCTTGGTGGGAGGTGTTTCCCGCCCGCTTTCCCTGCTCCCCGTCCCTGTCTGCTGCCACCTGCATGCGGTCCCGGGACACCGCTACCTGCCGGTCTGCGGAGCATCCTTCCGCTCACCCCAGTGACTCTTTACACTAGAGCGTATGGGCGTTAAATATCTGTATTTGGGAGCTGCGCTTTTTTTATTCTATGCTTCGATCATTACCTTTCCTCCCTAGTTAGAAATGACAGAGAAATTGATTATTCGGAGTTCAGAAAATAAAATGCTTCCATCCAAAGTAGGCATATACATGAATCAGATGTATAAGGCTTTTGGGAAATTGAAAAATGACCTCATTTAACTATATTTTATAAATCTATTTCTAACCGTTTGGAATTCCCAGCGTGATCCCCCGCCCCCCAAAATCTCACTCTTTATTAATATTAACTACAAGGACTACATCTTAAATGAACCCTGAAGTCAGGCATTCAGAGCACGTGCTGGATTTGTGGGCTTCACGGGGAGGAGGTGGCGTGGCGGCCCAGGGGCTCCCCTGAAGCCTCTGGCCTCGTCCTCCCCTCGTCTGGGACTCATCCCGGTGAGGCAGGGCCCGCCCCCCAGTCGCCTCCCATCTTTGCAGCCGAATTGCTATCCCTTAGCGTAGCTTCTGGAACGGCAGGTGCCCCCGCTCCACCCTTTGCAGGATGCTCCCGTGGAAAGCGCCCCCCGCACACCCGAGCCCAGCGTGTCTGCTGACATTTTCTTCCTCGAACCCACCCTGGCAGGGCTGCATCTCCTCCAGCCTGTCAGGTGAGGGCCACAGGGTTGCCTTGGTCTCCACGTGTCCCTCCTGAAGATGCGCTTGTAAAACCCTGGTGCTCCCCTCTGGGTGCTTCCCTCTGGGTGCCCCCCTCTGGGTGCCCCCCTCTGGGCACGTTCTCTATCCTTCCCCCCCCATCCGACTCCTTCCACAAGATGGTCCTTGTACACCTGCCTCCGACTCGGCTTCCCGTGTTCTTTGTCAAGCACAATGTAAAGCAGGCGCTTTGAGTCATTCACGTGGGTTCAAACCCCCCTGCTCTCGGCTGCTCCGAGACCTTGGGGGCTCACTTAACCTCTCTGAGTCTGAGCTCCCCATCTGGAATGATGGAAGACACCTTGTAGGCAGGCTGCCTGGGAAGACACCTGACACCGCAGACAAAGCACCCAACAAGGGCGTCTGCCCCCCGAGAGGGTGGCCGTGCGCGTGAGCAGCTGACAGAGCTACCTCTGTGGTGTTGCCCTCAAGTTTATCTTTCATAAAACTCCCCCCTCCCCACAGGCAGCACCTGTACCTGGGCAGCCGGCGTCCCCCCAGCATCACCTTCCCACCTGTCCTCTGTCGCCTTCACAGTGTCGCCCACGGGCTCCTCTCCGTCGTGGGGAGGATGGAGTCTTTCCTGTCCCTAAGGCACTCCTCCTGTATGCCTCCCCACCCCTCCTTCCTGAGACCCCAGTCTGTCCCTGCTCTCCCTCCTGCCTGACCTTGATGTCGCAGAGGTCCCAGCCATGGGAACGTGTAGGAGCAGAGCCATAGTCCAGTGTCCAACCCCTTGCCCGCCTTACCCCACGGCCCCTCTGGGGCTTCCAGATGTCGCTCAGCAAAGCCCCTTGGGGTCCTCACTGCATAGTTGGCATGAATCTTGAGGTCTTACCATGCAGATTCCATGGCTTTCTGTTGTCCACGGGGTGGGTTATTCCCACGGACGGGGTGTCACATTGTAGAAAAGGTGCAGACATCGAAATCAAGTAGATCCGGGTGTCAAGCTTTGCTCGACCACGTGTTAACCCTGTGGGCTATCAGGTCATGTGACTTCACTGAGCCCTCCCCCTTTCTTAATCTAGAAAATGGGTACAATACTAGTGCCTCTCTCGTGGGGCTGTTGTGGAGATTATAGACGCCGCTTGGACGTGCCTGCAGTGACCCCAAAACAGGAAGACTGTTGAGGGCTGTGCGGAGCTCCTGGCACGCCATGTGTGACGCTCCCGTCAAACCCCAGCAAACCCGTGCTGGGAGCTGTGCCTGGGCCTCTAATGCCCCTAGGAGCTGGACCCCTTGCCCAAACCCACCCAAAACTGCTTGCGAACCACCCCCCAGGCATCAACATAAGACCTCGTGTCCCTTGACCTTTCACCCCCCTCCACCACGGCCTCACCATTGGGGTGAAGAGCTGAGCGTGTTGCGTTGCTCCCCATGCACCATGAGCTGCTGCTCTAGTTGCACACGACAGTCACTGCTTACCAGGCCCCGGGAGGCACGTGGCCCTACGATCCACGCTGCGCAGACAGGGAAAGCTTGCTGACAGCTTAGATAATTGGCTCCTGGCCCCGCAGATGCAGAGCGTGTGCTCTGAACGATGGACTTCCTTGGACGCCGCACCCAGGGTGGAGTCACCCAGAGCCCCGACCGGGCTCCAGGAGGCAAACCCATCACATCCCCACGGATCACCCTCTGCACCTCTGATCACCTGGCACCGTGTTCCGCTGTGAACGCCACCAGGTGTGCCGCTTGAGGCCAAGCACTGCCTAGTGTACCCGGATGACAAAAGCTCCCACACGCTGAATTTTCTCTCTACCAGACAATGCACTTAGGGCCCCCTCTCCATAATCTCATTTCCCTCTAATGACAACTTCAAGGGTTAGGAGCCATTAATCTCATTTTTAAATAAAAAAAAAATTAGTTGAGAGCAGGAATTTGAACCCACATCTGCCTGCCTCCAAATTTCATGCTTTTATTTATTTTCTCTTCTTCCCGTCTTTGCATCTCCTTTAGTATTGTCACGTATCCTGCACATCAGAAATGGCTAAAAACAAACAAAAAACCTGGCAAATTGATCTCGGTCCGCTGGGCTTTGCTGCGTGTCATTCTCTGTGGTTTCGCCAAGGGGGGCCAAGTTCCTCCAGACGCTGAGGATTCCTGCCACCCGACTCCGCTTCAGCACCGACCCCTTGGCGGCATGTGGGGCTTGACTTCCCACTCCATCCACGTGCTGCCTCTGCACATCCGCAGGAGGCACAGGCCTCAGCCCACACGTGACACAGCCGTGCAGAAAAGTGAGGGCCATCCCCTTACGGTCTCTGGTCAGGGTGGCAGGAATCTGCAGTAAGGCCGTCGGCACCAGCTGCGGCGGAGGCAGTGCCCTGGTGGCTCCTTGGGTGATGGACATGGCCGGGCACGTGAGCCCCGGGCTGTGGCCCCACGTTCCCAGCATCTCTCTATGAAGCAACATACAAAGGCTTGTGGACTCGAGGTCCCTGTGGGTTTGGGAGGAAGGTGGAGGGCTGTGCCCAGTGCTCCTACGTCGTGGGATGCTGTGCGGGTGTGAATAAAGGAAGAAGCATCACCCCCGGGGACGTGCAGGAGCCGGCCCTGGTGGAGGTGGTGGGTGGCACAGACTCTGGGTCTCTCCCCACTGCCGAGATTACCAGGAGGCAAGGCACGGTCCATGCCAGTCAGGCCGGCCTGGGTCCTAGATCCAGAGCACGGAGCCAGCGCACAGGGCTGGAGGGCAGGGGATTAAATCCTGGTTCTGCATGGGAATAAGTGTGAGCTTCTGAGTCCGTTGGGTCTGGGCTCAGATTCCAGCCCTACTTGCTTGCCAGTGAGGGGTGCCTGGCCAACAAGTGCACCCTCCTGACCCCCCCCCCCCCGTTTTTCAAGCAAGAAGTGAGGATAAAAGAGTCATGTCATTAAGTCATTTGCCAGGATCAAATCGCACAGGGTGCGTGAGGTGGCGAGGGATGCTGGTAGCGAGCCCGCAAGGCGCGCTTCCTACCAGTCAGGGGCACCGAGGCCTCTGGCAGAGCTGGGCGTGAACAAAGGCTGATTGGCATCGGGATCAAAGCAGAGGGTGGAAGGGTGTCTGCAGCACTGCCTGCCGGGCTCCGGGCTCCGGGCTTCAGGGTCGGGGTGCGAGGACCAGAGCAGCGAGAGGGTGTGGGCGCACGTCCCGGGTCTGACCCTGTTGAACTGACCCAGCAAGTCTGTGCACAGAGACGGTGCAGAAACATCGTTCGTGCCGCGTGCAAACGTGCACCTGCACCCGCGGGTGGGCGCTGCCCTTCCTCCCCACGCGGCGGGCAGGCCCCGGGGTCTGGGCTGGGCCGGGCGCCTCCAGGCCGCGCTCAAGCCGCCCACACTCTGCTGTCCCTTCCGTTTTTCAAACTGCATGATTTTCTTAAATAGTGAAAGAGGGACTCTTCACTCTTCATGGGAGCAGCAATCTGTTAATTAGCCCAAAAAAGGCGTTATATTCAGTCATTTAGGGAAATACCTTCTCCACAGGCAGTGATCGTTCTCATTTAAAATTATTAATCTCAGTGCATTTTATATTTGAAAAATTCACTTGTGCTTTTCATCCTGCTTGTGAGAAAAAAAAAATTTATTTATTTACTCTGTGCTCCCTTTTCCTTGGTTGAAGACCCAGATTATTCCCTGGGACGTGTGCATAGGGGCTGCTGCCCACGGGGGCACCTGGGTCCTTCTACTTCGGGGACGATGGGGACGTGTCTGCGCGTAGGGCGTCCACGGAAAGACAAAGTGCCGTGCGGGTTCTTGTAAAGTGTCTTAGTTGGATTTGAGCGGAAATGATTTGGTCATTTGGTGGCGAGAAAAATTCAAATGGGCAGCAGAGACCATGAGATCAGGTTTATAGTTGCAGCTGTCGGGGTGCTTGTGGGAAGGTTCTATAGGGTGGAATATGAAGCCAAATTGGGGAATTTATAGAGACCTTCAGGAAGCTAGAGGGGGTGGGAAATACATGACCTGCAGTCACTCATTCAGGATGATGCCCGAAGGCCCTCCCCCGGCCCTCCCTCCCCCTCCTTCCCTCTCCCTTCCTCCCTCCCTTCCCCTCCTTCCCTCTCCCTTCCTCCCTCCCTTCCCCTCCTTCCCTCTCCCTTCCCCCCTCCCCTTCCGCTCTCCCCCTCCTTCCCTTCCCCCTCCTTCCCTTTCCTCTCCCCCTCCTCTCCCTCCTTCCCCTCCCCCTCCCTCTCCCACCCTCTCCCATCCCCCTCCTCATCCCTCCCCCTGCCCTTCCCCATCCCTCCCTTCCCCACCATCACTCTCCCTCCTTCCCTCTCCCTCCCTCCCTCCCTCCCTTCTTCCTTTCCCCTCCTCCCTCTCATCTCCTCCCTCCCCCTCACTCCCTCCTCCCTTCCCTTCCTCCCTCTCCCTATCCCTTTCCCACCTCCCTCCTCATCCCTCCCCCTGCCCCTCCCCATCCCTCCCTTCCCCTCCCTCCCCCTCCTTCCTTCCCTCTCCCTCCCTCCCTCCTTTCCCCTCCCTCCTTCCTTCCCCTCCTCCTCTCCCCCTTCCCATCCCCCTCCTTCCCCCTCCCTCCCTCCTTCCCCTCCCTCCCTCCTTCCCCCTCCCTCCCTCCCTCCTTCCCCCTCCCTCCTTCCCCCTCCCTCCCCCTTCCCCTCCTCCCTCCCACAACGTCTTACTCCATGCATACATGTGCCCCACACCCTTCCAGGCAGTGGAATATGATAGTGGAGCGGAACAGAACAGATCAGGGAGGGCCTGGCCTCCCACCCCGTGGCGAGGGCCGCCCAGTCCCACCCCAGGTTACAGAATTACCCCTGCTCCACTTTGTCATGTCACCTGGCCACTCAGACCCACACTTGAAGGAAGCGGGCAGTGGCTGGGACCTTTTAAAAAGGCCGTCAGTCAGTGCGCCCCAATGTTATGTCATTCCAATTTATTTCCATGTGAATTTTTTGAAATTATTTTATTCCTTTGAGGAATGAGGGCTGTTTCCAGTGCATGTGTCCCTCTCTGACTGGCTGCCGGGGAGGTCACGGTAACGTCCAGCATACGTTTCCGCAGCAGGCTTCCGTGGGGGCCATTCTGCCAGGAGCACCCCGTGGTCCTGCCACTTCTGACGCTGCGGAGGCTTCGGGGTCCCCGCGACCCTGTTATGTTACCTGTACCAGCCTGGCTGCCACCCGAGCGTGCAAGGTGCCTGTCGGCCGCCGGCTCAAGAGACCCCACTGCCCCGTGGGTCCCCGAGGGCACGGCCCGGTCCCAGGCTCTCTGGTGGCGAGGACGCCATGTGGGCCCCCAGGGGCCTGTTCATCTGCACCTGAGGCCTGGTCGGGTGACCGCTGTGCCCGCTGTTGGGAGACACAGACTCGCGTCACTGGCTCACCGTATCCCTTGTCATCTCCCATTGCTCTACAGGGCGACCGCCAGATTGATAAGGGAAGTGAAACACCTAAGGAAACGTGGGTGAGCACCTTAGAAGTGGGGCTTTCTGTCCTGACTTGCCATTTCCGAGCACGGCGATACGGGAGGACGCTGCGCGGAGCCGTGTTCTAGAAACAGGAGCAAAACAATACTTGGCGACCCTAGGGGAGGCATGTTTTGGAAAAAGAAAGAAAAATGAATAAACACGTGGGGGGAAGGGCAGCGGCAGGAGCGGGCGGGCGGGCCGTGTGGGGTGGCTTTGCCGAGGGACAGGGCTGGGACATGGTGGCTGGCGTGCCGGGTGGGGAGGGGGCAGCCAGGAGGCGACGGGTCGCACAATAACAGGCGGAAACTCCCGGCAGGTTGTGACACGGAGTCGAGGGCCTCCAGGGAGCCCAGCGCCCCATCCCCAGGGCCAGGGCAGGAGCGGCACGGCCCCCGGAGGTTAGACGACACCGCCAAACAGAAGGGACGTGGCTCCAGTGGGCGATCGGCCGCCCTCTCTGGTCCCGCGCGGGCAGGTGCCGTGCACCCTGGAGCCCCATGTTCGCTGTAAACATCCAGCTGTGACAAGGGAGGAGACCTCGTGGCATTTCCTTTAGGAGATTTGGTAGACGACAGTTTGGGTGTGACGTAAGAACACGATGACGCTACAGGGAAGATCACAGCCCAGGAAGGGAGGAGGGAGGCAGGCAGGGAGGGAGCAGGGAAGGACGGAAGTACTTCCCCCTGCACGCCGAGGACTTAGGTCAGAGTGTACGATGACGCTGGCACCGTCCTTCACAATTGGGAGCATGGATGGTTCTGGAAGCTGTAAGGTAGAAGTCAGGATGCCAGCGCTCCTCTGGCTGGGAGCCTGGCCTGTCTGTGCAGCCCACCTGGCTCCTGAGCCAGGGCAATGCTCCCTGCCGGGGTGAGAGGGAGGGATGTGCCTCAGGGACAGGCAGCCTGCGAGGGGAGGCCCCGCCCCCCGTGTGGCACCTGTCAGAGGTCCCTGGATGGCGCCGACTCTTTCCAGATGGTTTCCTCATAGACTAGGTTATTTTTCTTCATAAGATCCCTAGACGATCTTATCAGCTTTTTTTTTTTTTTTTTTTATGAGAACCTGGAGGTCAGAAGTGTTAGTGAACAAGCACGCTAGACACGCAACCCAAACCCAGCCTCAGGACCCCGCGCCTGGCCGCCTGGGCTCACTCAGACCTGACGGTGAGGTCCCCCCTGGTGTTTGGCACTCTCCAGGACTCCCTCTTCCTTCCTCTCTGCCATGTTCTTTCCCCATCTCTCATGACCTTGCCCATAGACAGGCTGGGGACGGCCGTGCCTTCTGGACCCAAGAGCCCCACAGATGTCTGAGGGCTCGGGAGGTGACCCTGTTTGCAAATCCTAGTGCAAAACAAACTGAAGGAAGACAGGCCAGTGCAGGAGAGGACGTTCCCGCTGGTTGGTTGTTTCTTGATCCAAAGCTCGTTTGTGATCACTTGTTTTTTCCTTAGGAAGGCTGGGCCTGCGTGCACGGAGGGAAGGCCTCTTGGAGAACTTCTGGGATGTGTCGTTGGGCTCTTGAGTCTAAAGAAGGGGTTGGATGTGGTTCTTAAAATCATATATCATTTCAGTTATTGTGAAGCCTTCCTGATCGAGCTTTTTGTAAGGATGTGTAGTTTTCTTATTAACTCAAACCAGTTGGTTTTCCAACTATTTCTTCACCATCTTTGCGGCCTGCAAACCAAGAGTCCATCAGCAAATAGGACTTCAGATCTGACCAGTGTTCCAGCATTACTTGGGGTGGGAAAGGGTCAAAAAAGTTAAAAGTGAAGGATGTGGCGTCTTCCCAACGGGAGCAGAGAGTCCAAAAGGGTGTTATTTGTCCTCATTGGGTGAATCAGTGACACTTTCATCGACACCAATCTCAGAAAGTTTGATCTTTATGGAACATAGTTTGGAAATGCGTACACACACAGCAGTTAGTTTCCTTAAACAAAATTACATCACAGCAATTTAATATATTATGAGTAGAAGGTGGGAAGAAATTTTGGTTTATGGGTTTATAAATGCTTTTAATCATGAAGAGAAACAGGCCCAGAGAGAGGCCCATGTCTGGCCTGGGCTCCCCATCTCTAGGTCTCCCGATTCCTCAATCACCTGGAGAGGAGCCGAGAACTCTGACCAGGGTTGGTCTCCGTGTCATGACCGCTCCTAACTCCAAAGCCCCGCTGGTTGACCAAGGACCTATCAGATCCCCACGTACCGAGCACCCATGGCTGTAGACCTCTGCAGTGTCCCGAGGCTGGGGAGAATGTACTAGATCCGGGTATTTTTAGTCTAAGTAACAGCTAGGATTTTTAATCTACATTTTTCTTCTCTCTATTAAGATTTTAGAAACCAAGAAAGCAAAAAAAAAAAAAAGTTGTATATTTTTTCCTTAAACAGTCCTCCTGACATCTTCATTAATCATGTGGTGCTTAAATGGCAGCTTTTATGAAGAATTCCAACAGTGCGTTTCAAGAGAAACTTCCTAACGCCCCTCAGCTTAAGGCCAGGCCAGCTACATGGTCTCACTTGTTTCTCAGACACTTTATTTGATACACTTGATTTTTTCCTCTGATTACACGGTACAGGAGGAGCTAGAATGTCTGTCACCAAACTGCTGTAGGAGTTTGCAATGGCCTGACTGGAAATATAGGCAGCTTCTTGCAGACACATCAACTTTAGGGACCCCGGGGGCCGCCGCAGACACAGCCCCGGAGCCGCAGCGGGACAGATGGGCAGGGGCCGTGTGCCCCCCACCCCCACGCCGCCTGGGAGAGTCAGGGCCTGGGAATGAAGCCGCCCTGGATTCCAGATGAACCAAATTCCCAGTCATAACCACAGATCGCCGAGGCCTTTTCAGCTGAATTGATTCCCACTGTGTAGGGAGTATCAGGAGGGATTTATTAATTCCGAAACGGTGATGATTCTCTTAAGCAACGTTCTCAGCGGGGTCTCCCGATCCTCATCAAAGGCATCTCCTGGGAACTTGCTAGAACTGCCGATTCTGGGCCTCACCCCCAAGCTCTGGGGGTGGGGTCTGGTAATCTGGGTTTCAATCATCTCTCCAGGAGGAGCAGGTGACATTTGAAAACACTGCTCTTCGGTAACGCTGGGAGGAGGCAGCGTGCATGTGCGTGACTGCATGCGTGTGTGTGAATGTGCCCATAGGTGTGTGGATACATGCGCCGCATCTGCACACACGTGTACATGTACACATGTACCTACACACGTGTTCGTGCATGGACACGTGTACCCACACGTGCACACACATGCACAGCAGGTGTCTGCTTGTCCCCTTTGTTCTTTCTCCACGTTGGGTCCTTAGCTCATTGGTCACTGCTGACCTAGAGAATGCTATGCCTCTGCTTCTTTTACAGCCTTGGCTGTTCATGTCGGCATTACCGGGTCTGACCTGTGGCCCTAGTTTGCAAGACCCTGACCTAAACCACCCTTCTCATTTTTCCAAGAAACCCCAATCTGCCTCTGGGGTCAACAGTTTCACCTTTCACATATGATCTTTCAAGGCTCTCACGGTGGCCTGGGGCCTGCAGGCCCATGTGGCCCCCATCTCTATGGAGGTCAGACCTCCCCTCAGGCAGCCCCTCAGCGTTCAGGATGCTCCCCGTAGAACCACTTTCAAAAGGTTTCCTGTCCACCCCTGTGTTTTCTCTTTAGCTGGAGGTGGATACAGACAAGGAAGTGGGTCGCAGCGGTCATCATGTGTGTGGACTCTATCTTTCAAAAACAATCTGACCTTTTACTTTGATATGTCTCCCTATTTTATGAGTCTTCATACTACAGAAAAGTATAGGGACCAAAGGTTGGCTTTTCCCATGCATCATGCCCTCTCAGTAAAGGAAAGGATGCTCACGCCTCCTCACACTTGGGCTGGCTCTCCAACATGCACATGCTGTTACAACCGCAGCCCAAATAACTTCCGCGATGGGCAAGCACACAACACAATGACCGTCTTGGGCTCCTTTAGTTGACAGTGGACAGTGCAGTGTGATAGCAGCTATTATTAGGCTAAACCACTTTGTGTAGATATCGCAGTAAGAATCTACACATGTGGGCTGTAAGTCGCGAAAAACTGGAAATCGGACCCAGCCTTAGTTCTGCAAATCTTTTATGCTCTAAAGATTCATATTTCTGGAAAACAAAAGTCTCAACTAAAGTCTTTTGAATATCTAGAAGCAAACAGGGACTGATTTCATTATTGTTTCCAAAGTGACTCGAAGTTTCAGTGGAAATTGTAGAGTTCTCTTTATCAACCGGCGCCTACATGGGTGCACACTGCTGTTTTCTGGAACGAGAAGCCATGTGTGCAAGACCTCCAGCTAAAAAGAAGATGGCATTTGTGCTTAATAATCATTAATCCCAAGGATCCTCTAGATAGACTGCATCCTATGGGCTCAGTAGTGATGGACCAGGGCTAGGACCCTGCAGGGGGGCAGGAACCCCAGGTCAGGTCCCGGGGGCGGGGGGAGAAGACGGGGAAGGGAGGCAAAGAGGATGGACCAGGGCTGGGACCCTGCAGGGGGGCAGGAACCCCAGGTCCCGGGGCAGCAGGCAGGTCCCAGGGGGAGGAGACGGGGAAGGGAGGCAGAGAGGAGGGGACAGCCTTAGTTTGAGAGAATAAATCCTCTCAACCCTATAACCATTGTTTCTCTGTAACATCATCTGTCTCCCAAAAAGTTTCCCTGTGATCTTTTATTATTGATGAACTGTCCACATGAATTTTATTTTGGCCTCAAATCATCATGCATTTAAAAAATAACTTGGAAATGTAGGAGTGGGACAGGGTGTGCTGTGTGGGGGGCAAAGGGTGGAAAGGAGAGGATGCATGATGATTTCTCCAACGGCTCGAGGACGGGGGTCTGGGGGTGCTTGGAGGGCTTTTGGGGTGTGGGGGGCATGGGCCACTTCCTCGCAGAGGGTGAAGCTCTGTTTCTGTAACGATGGCTGGACTTACTAAGTAAAATTGAGACCGGAGCAGCCGGAGAGCATTTCCACCAGAACAAAGCAAAGATTTCTTGCCCTGCGGTATGACTCTGGGATTCTGGGCCAGAACCAGCTCTGAGGAAGTGGGTGACGACATAAGGCAGGAACACGCGCGGCAGGAGCTAGAGCTGTCCCATCTCGTGGGGGAGCTGCCCGGATGCAGGAGCGCACCTGCGTTCGTGAGCCCCACGACCTGGGAGCAACCTGAGCACCGCATCACAGGCGAGGGATCGGAGGTGTGGGGGCCCACCCTGCAGCCAGGGTGCCCTCCCCGCCGCACAGCAGGCAAACACAGCGGCTCGGGAGCGTCGGTCCACGCCACAGCCACCGTGGAGCACCTTCCCACAGACCCATGACGAGTCCAGTACGAAACCACAGTACCTGTGCGGTGCACGTGTGCAATATGCACGAAACCCAAGTGTGGGCGTGAACGCTGGCAGAGGGCAGCGCGGAGCCCGGAGTCACTCGGCGCCGGCCTGCACCCGCTCCTGCCAGTCCTCACTGTGCGCAGCCTTCCCGTTGGGTTACTTTTACCCATAGTGAGGTGTGTGTGTCCCAGGACTGTGCAATCTTTGAACCTGGAAGAGACCTCGAGAACAAGACCTAGATGAGTTAATCTCCAGCCTGGGGTGAAGGCCAACCTCACCGCCAGGCGCAGGGCAGCATCTTCAAGCACCGGCTGCAGGGTTCCGACCCTCCCCGGGGTGTAGACGGCTCTCTTCCGGCTTCGGCCTCTGACTCCCTTCTCCCCGGCTGCCCTGCATGTCCCTCCGTAGATGCTTTTTGGCACTATTTCTTACAAACGTGCTCCCAACCCTTCCTTTTAATTGCCCGTGTCCCCCCGCAGAGCACTCGGTGCGGCCGCGCGCTCGGTGCCAGTACGGCAGATCCCCCGCCGCGGAGAGCTCGGTGTTGACTGCCATCCACAGGTCTCCCGTGCTGACTCCATCAAAAGTCGGGCGTTAGGAAAGCACCTCGGCACTTGGCTCAGCACCTTCTCGGCAAAGTCCTCAGGTGCGAGGCCTGCACACCTACCGACAGCAGGTGCAAGCAGCGGTGCGCTGGGGCTCACATCCCCGGACCCGGCGGGGGTGGGGGGGGCGCGTCCTCACTGGCACCTCGCTGGCTTTTTGTCTCTCTTTCCTTCCTTCAGAGGCACCATGACAGCACAAGCTGGGTTATTTTTATATATTTTTTTCTCTTTGATTGACTCCAAAATTTTGCAGAAAAAGTCACCGTCTAAAGGAAGACATGAGGATTCAGGTATTTTGGTTTAAATGTCTTTCTTTCTTAAGACTCTTTAAGACAGCTCTCTGTAGAGATAAACAAGGGTTTAGGGGATGAGCCCTAGGAATTCTGACCTGGAGAGAAGATCCGGCATCTGTTCATCTCTCCACAACACACACACATACACGGGCAGCAGGGTGTTCTGGAAAGATTGAGATAGAGGAGGGGAAAAGAGAGAGAAGGAGTTTTGGAAGAGATGGGGCCCTGCCCAGAGCGCCCCCAGGAGTCCCCTTGGAAGGTGAGGGGGTGAGGAGGAGGAAGAGGGCCCTGCCTCTTGCCGGAAGGACACCAGGACTGGTGCGTGAGGGATAGAGACAAGGCCGCATCTCGTCCTCGCTCCCATCTCGGCCATCGGCATCCACAAAATGCCTCCCTGTACGCTTGCTCTTATGTGTTAGATGTTAGGAATCAGGTCTAAGATTTAGATAAGAATCGCTTAGTTTGGGCAGCCCGGGTGGCCCAGCGGTTTAGCACCACCTTGGGCCCGGGGTGTGATCCTGGAGACCCCAGGATTGAGTCCCACGTCGGGCTCCCTGCACGGAGCCTGCTTCTCCCTCTGCCTGTGTCTCTGCCTCTCTCTCTCTCTCTCTCTCTCTCTCTCTCTCTCTCTGTGTCTCTCATGAATAAGTAAATAAAATCTTAAATAAAAAAAAAAGAATCGCTTAGTTTGCAAGGGCAGTTTCTGCCTTGGGGGCGCCTGGGTGGCCAGTCAGTTGGGCATCATCAACTCTTGATTTCGGCTCAGTGTTGTGAGACTGAGCCCCGGGTTGGGCTCCGTGCTGGGCGTGGAGCTGCTGGAGTTTCTCTCCATCTGGCCTTCCCTACTCTCTCTCTCTCTCTAGTAAGGTTTGTTGTTGTTGTTGTTGTTGTTGTTGTTGTTGTTTTTTAAAGAGCAGTTTCTTGACCCTCATGTGGAGTTGTGTCACTGACCCCCAGGACTGCAGAATCCAGGACGCACAAGGTGTGCATAAACGGGGAGGTAGAGGACCGGACCAGCTCTTCCAGGGCAGGAGGGCCTAATTAGCAGGAGCTGTGGGGGTTAATGACGGAGAGATTACTTGGGTCCAGAAAGAGGCCGCGGAAAGGGTGAATCTTTACCTGGAATCTAGACCATGGGCTGGAGGAGGAAGGACAGAGCCATTTGGACAAAGAGAGAGGTGATCAGAGGGGGGAGGCCAAGGCCCCTTCACACCGTATGCGAGGGAGAAAGCCAGAAAGGTAAATTGAGGCCTTAGGGTCCCGGGGGCCCTGCCTTCCTTCGAGCCATTTGAACACTTGACACAGGAATAAAGTGATGACAGGAAAGGTTGGATTTTAGTTTGAATTTTACCCTTGACTAAAATTGGGACAACGTGAGGCCAATCTCTCCCCATGTTTTGTTTTCACTGAGCGCTGTTGTGATCACATTACATTCCCCGGACTCCTTCCTCACGCACTTAACCCGCCCCTTCGTGGATGCTCCAGAGGAGCCCTTGAATGAGTCAGGGGTAAATTTTCCGTGAGAATACGACATTCTCAGCAATGGGTACGTGAGTGCTCTCAGAGCCTCATAGATGGGTCGATCACTCCTTTACCAGCGGCTTGGGATGATCTAGTGGTCGGAGCGTCCGGCCGGCCGCAAACGAAACCCCACGCACTCTGCTTGGCTGACTCACACGCTCCGTTCAATGTCCAAGTTCCTCCTGACTGTGCTCCTTGCGACGGCGAGCGTCCCAGGCCGGATGCCAGGATGCTTGTGAGGCGGGCTGAGGGCGGAGGACTGGGGGCACGGCCGATGGCAGGTTCCTCCGAGGGCGGGGGCACGGGGCGGGGGCCCACGTGGGCATAGGGACGCCGTAGCACCAAGGGGACCCGGGACCTACCAGACGTGCGTGTTCTCCTGGTGCACTGAGATTAATTCGCATCGGGATTTCTGTGATGACAAGAGGAATAGTAAGCGCATTGTACGCAAAGTCTGGAAAATAGAGAAATCTGTGAGGAAGGTAAAAGTCACCCCTCGTCTCACGACTAGAGGGACCAGCTGAACATTTCACGGGCTCCTATGCGTCACCTTCTATTAGGTTTCTTTGTCATGGCCTTAAAGACCTGGGTAAACATTGGCTTAAGAGGCTGCAAAATATTTTCCTTAGTGCAGTTGTCACAGCTTTACCTAACTATTTTCTCATTTGAAACATCAGGGTTTTGGGTTTTTTTTTTTTTTCAGTGTTCTTCAATTATAAATAATGCTATGATTCATATTTCTCTTTGTATTTTTTGTACGGTGTGGCTTAGAGTAGAATCTTGCAAGGAGATTGACAGGGAGAGAAGCTCAGGATAAGCTACTCAGGTCGGTCTGTGAAGGTGGCCCCGTGAGAAGCTTCTGGAATGGGCTGAGTGACGTCACATCCTCGGGTGGGTCTGGAACTCGTCCACAGTCACCTCACCTGAGGCTGGGCTTACCTGGCCAAAGTTTAGCTCCTTTGGCCCCTAATAAGGACATTATGGATGAAGGTAAGCAGCATTCACCTGCAGAAGTAGACGGAGGTTCATGGTTTTTAGCGATCTGTCGCGTCCTCACCCGACGTAGAGCCCGGGCGTCTTACCACGGACGTCCACGAGGCACTGTGGGCTCCTTCACACGAAGACATAACATGAGGAATCATCCGTCCCAGACGTAAGCCAAAGGGCAGGGTGACCAGGAGGGAGCAGCGGGTGCTGGGTAGGCGGCGCCGGGCCTGGGAGGACCTGCCCGCACCCGGGAGGCTCCCGCAGGGACTCCTCTCCTGCCAGGCCGCGCTGCAAGGGCCCGCGTGGGCATCTCGGGCCCCGGTGCCGCCCATGTCAGCCTTGGGCACGGTGACAGCAAGTCAGGCATCGTCGTGCTGGGGGGAGGGTGGCAGCCGTCATCTCCTTCCTGGCACCTGACGTTTCTGCCCCTGTGGGATGTGCGCGTGTTTCCCGGAACCTGCTGAGTTAATTATCGTTGTCAGCTCTCTTCCTCGCTCTGCTCCAAGTCACACAGAAATAAACCGGTGCCCTCAGGTGGGTGAAGCTACACTGGGCGCGTGAGACGCCGAGGACGCCGTCTGTGTGCCTGTATCTGCGGCGCCAGATTATCACAAACAGGGCGATTAAATCAGCGCCGACGTATCATCTTTCTGTCCCATGGGTTGTACGGCCAAGACGGGTCCCGCCCGGCTAAACTCAGCATCTGCAGGGCTGCTTGTTCTAGAAGGATCCAGGGACGACCGTCTCTACCTGCATGTGTGCTGCTGGTCTCACGGGCCCCCTCCGTCCGGCAGCCCAGCCTCTCCTCCCTCTGTGACTTCCCTGCCCCCGTCTTTCTCTTGTAAAGACCCTGTGACTACACGGAGCCCAGCTGGGTCAGCCAGAAAAACGGTCCCCATCTCAAGACCCTTAATTTAATCACGTGCTGAGTACAGTAACCTCGTCACAGGTGGGGGGTTAGGGCGTGGCATCTTCGGGGCTGTGCATCTGTCATCCACAGGTCCTTTACAGTCCCCAAACTGTAGCGCACAGGCCACGCTCGGTCACGTGTCTGGTGGCTTCGGTGGCGTGTCCACCACAGCTCCCCGCTCCTACTGAGTGCATTGGACGGCTTGGAATGTTTAGTGGAACGCAGCATTGTGCACAGCGCTGACGGGCGAGTCGGTTTTTTCTCTACATCTTGGTCCTACCGAAGACCGCAAACTAACGATGTGGGCATCTCACCTCCCCTGGATGACCCACTTGGGTAGACATCAGGGCAGGCAGGTCACGGGCTCAGGTCACAGGGCCGCGTCCACTCGGCCAACAGCTGGGAGCACCGGTTCTTGCCAAGGACCATTTCTTCCACAGGTCCCTTCTGCACACTCTGGGTCTTAATCAGATATTTTCATCACCTTAGAAGCGGACGTTAAGTTTCAAAGTTAAATTCTTCTTATTCTTGTAAACAGGCTTTTCCTACGGATCTTAATTGAATCTACGTCTCCACTCAGTGTTTCGGGATTCCTATTTATGGTGTAATGTCTGAGTCTATTTACATAAAGAAAGTGATGATCCTCAATGGTCCTTCTGTGAACTGATAAATTGATTGAGTAAATTAATATCGGTTAGAATACCTCTTTCTGAGCTTCACCCTGATCATCGCAAACCTTCGGGCATCCAACCTTACGAGAATGAGTCGCTGCCGAGTCCATGTTTACTATGTTTCTAGATCTTCAGCTGGTTTCTGCGCCGTAGGTGGGAAACCTCCTGAAGACAACTTGGGATCTCGTGGAAACCTGATTAATATGTTTATGGTTTGCTTGACAGTTTTCTTCTTGACGTTACTAGAATCGTCACGATGCTAGGACTTGTAGCAGATCTTCCGGACTCTCAGTGAAGCACGTCCAGCCATTAGTTTATAGGAGACTCACGAAGGTCGGCGCCATGGAAACGGCGGAGGGGAAGCGCTGGGCCGCGCCCGCGGCTGGGGGCCTCTGTGCGCCCCGGGGGAGGACATGGGTGAGGTCATTCTGCCCAGGGACACTTGGAAGCCCAGCCTGAAAGCCTACTCGACATCCTTCCTCCTGAAGAGAGGCCCCCAGCAGCTGGAGCAGCACTCCGGGTGGGTGGTGACATCAGATGGCCAGGGGCGGGGTGGAGGGAGCAGGTCCAGGGCTCAGGCTGCCCTATTCTTCTCCGGGACCCAGCAGAGGCTCAGGAGAGGGCGGCTGCAGGGGCCACGTGGGTGCTTCCCAGGGCAAGGCGCACAGACTCCCGGGGTGAGCACGGTTCACCTTCCCCCGTGGCCCCCCTCTCTGCTCCGGTCCTTTCCTCTGTTCTTCAAGGCCTGGCCACTGGTTGCGCCTACACTTTAAAACTCACTTTGGAAAAAAAATAAAAAAAAATAAAAAATTTTAAAAATTAAAAAAAAATAAAACTCACTTTGGGTGCAACGGCTTGCCTTGCTGGCGGCATTCCTATTTTGCAGACCCCGTCCCAAACTAATGCACGGGCCATGCTCAGTCACATGTCTGGTGGCTTCGGTGACGTGTCACCACAGCTCCCCGGTCCTACTGAGTGCATTGGACGGCTTGGAATGTTTAGTGGAACGCAGCATTGTGCACAGCGCTGACGGGCGAGTCGGTTTTTTTCTCTACATCTAGAGACCGATCCTCTTCTACACCAAAGACCTCAAACTAATGATGTGGGCACCTTACCTCCCCTGGATGACCCACTTGGGTAGACATCAGGGCAGGCAAGTCATGGGCTTAGGTCACAGGGCCACGTCCACTCGGCCAACGGCTGGGAGCACTGGTTCTTGCCAAGGACCATTTCTTATGCAGCCACTCTGTGTTTCCGTCCCTGTGTTTCCACGCTGCCCACCTGCCCCCTGGGCTGACCCTGCTGCTGGGGCCTGCCCTCTGAGAGGCAACAAGAGCCCCCACACCTGCCATGGTCGTGCAGACCTTGGGCTGAGCACACGGCTCTTACCAATTACCAATCATTACCAATGAGTGAGCCTCAAGATGCTCAACCTTGAGGTTCAGCTCCCTTGTGCACAATACGGGCAAGGGGGCTGTCCGGCCCTCGGTACAGGATGTCCTAAGAGCATAGTGTGATGGCGGAGGAGGAGCATTTACGTCCCGTAAAGCATCGTGGAAGGTGGGTCTCTATCCTTTCTTGTTGACGAGGGCACCCTTTACTCCTCCATAGGTGCCCATCAACCGAGAGTTTTTGCAAACGTTTCCTGTTTAATTTTGCAAACGGAAACAGCCCAAAACCTGAAGGGCACACTGACAGGTCTTCGGGATCACTGCCCCTCCCCAGCAGAGAGGACAGCACACAGGGCGGCGTTTCTGAGACTTTCCATAGAAGTATCATGTGTAGTTTGATAAGTAAACATCCCTGGATAAGCATGAATATTTTTCTATGGACCAAACACACATCGTCATAAATAGAAACATATTTGAAATTATAATCTCTAAGATTCTGTGAGTATTTTATTATGGAGACTGTATTTAATTGCTTTTGGGGTGTCTCTAAAATTTAGTCATTCAAAAAATTGAGTCTGTCAGTATAGCGATCTTGCATGTAGCCTTCTGCTGAAACAGCTGCTAACAAGGTTGCCAATTAGGGTGAGTATTTTTCTGTGATGTGGGCATTTTTTCACTAGAAACTAATTTGAGAGTCATAGTTGTTTGATATACTGAAATGTGTAGCGTAGCGTTCAGATGCCAAAGTGACTCTACTGTGTCGCTGGCAGCTCCGGCTAGAATCCAAAAAGCCCGACTTAATTCCACACGGTCCTGTTACAAAGACTAGAGAGAGAGTAGTTAATAGGACGAGAAAGGTGTGCGTGTGGGTTCCTGCACATTCTACGGCGACCGTCTGATGCGTTCCTTCGAAAACAAGCTTGAACGCCGCGGGCGGCACCCCAGCGACTTTGCTGCACTGGCCCCGGCATCGGCTTGAAGTCAGGGGTGTCAGACACCAGGTCCAACGTTTATGCCCTTCTAGATGCACGTGACTGGTTACCGAGGAAGCACGTGAGGTCCCATGTGCGTCGACAGCTACCTTTATTTTTTTTTTAATATTTTTTTTTAAGATTTTATTTACTTATTCATGAGAGACACAGAGAGAGAGAGAGAGACAGAGAGAGGCAGAGGGAGAAGCAGGCTCCATGCAGGGAGGACTTGATCCCAGGACTCCAGGATCACGCCCTGGGCTGAAGGTGATGCTAAACCGCTAAGCCACTGGGGCTGCCCTTTTTTTTTTTTTTAAAGATTTTTTTAATTTATTCATAAGACACACAGAGAGAGAGAAAGAGAGAAGATTTTTTTGTATTATTATCCATGAGAGACACAGATGATTGAGAGGGAGAGACACAGGCAGAAGAAAAAGGAGGCTCCCTGCAGGGAGCCCGACGCAGGCCTGGCTCCCAGGACCCTGGGGTCACGCCCTGAGCCGGAGGCAGACGCCCAACCGCGGAGCCCCCCGGGCGCCCCTATAGCTAGCTTTAAGAGAAGTCACAAAGTCTGTGTTAGTGTCTCTCTCTGTCTCTGTCTCTTAGCGGGGGCTAAATCCAGCTGCCCCAATTAAGGAATAGGCCACGTGAGGCTATGGGTCTGATTTAAGCAAATTTCACAAAGATAAGTTTGTGTAGCAGATTATTTATTTTACGAAAGCATTGTTCTATTTGCAAAAGAATTCGCCAAGAATGTCTTAGAATAGTAAACTCTCCCAGGGCTTTTAAAATAGGATTAGCTTGCACAAAGCTTGATTACGGCAGGCTTGCTCAGGAAAGCGTGATAAGGGCCTTCTTACCCAACACGGCGCCAGTTCCCGGACCTCCGCCTCCGTGTCCTCCGCTCACTTCCGAGGTCCCGGGCGGCCGGTGCACCCGCTGCGGGCGCCTCTCACTCTGCTCCTGGCCCGTCCCCAGCCGTCTCCTGCCATTCTGGGCCACCTCGCAGCCCGCAGGCACATCCTTGCGTCTCCTCGCGCACAAGCGCCTTGCCCAAGCGCTGTCTTCGCCGGGGCGCTGACCTCTTCCGTCCACCCCCACCCTCCACTGTGAAAGCCACCCCCCGGCCTGTGCGTCCGTCCCCAGAATGTGCCCCAGCAACCCCCAAGCACACCGCCTTTGCCCACTGCCTCAGCCCACGTCCACCCACAGGACGAACTCTCTGAGGCCCTGGTGCCTCCTGACGTAGGCGCTCCCCCCTGCATGTCCGATTGTCGCGGCCGATCTGCACGTGGCATCTCTGGGGAGCAGGGTGCACCCCACTTCCTCCCTGGGGCGCCCACACATCCCCCAGGGTGGCGAGTGCCCGGAGAACCGAGGCCATGTGGGGAGCAGGTGAGTGCATCGTCCGCACGACCCGGCCTGCGGAGCCCCTACGACGTGTCAGCCACTGTCCTAGACGGCATCTCCATAAAACCAAATAAAGCAATGGACACAGGAGGAAGCCTTGGGGTCGGATGTTCCTTCCGGCAAAGGCGTCCAGTTTTTTGCATCAGTGAAGTGAGACCGTGTGGTTTGTCTTGCGTACGGGCGGGGAGGCTCTTGGAAGGGCTTTACCCATGACTGGGCGACATTCGCGGCTGTATTAACGACACTGGGCCACCAAATACTGGTCCCTTTCATAGGTATTTACCGGCCTCCCCGCCTTGAGGCCCAGCTTTAGGGAGGCAGGAAGGAGGATCTGTTCCCTGCGCTCACGCGACTCTTCTTGGAGAGCTGGGCCCACTTTACCATTTCCTAATGATTGACTCTGGTTTTCCGCTTCCTTAAGTGATGAGAGCTTACGCTCCTGAATTGTCTCATACTACGCTTCCTGCCCTCTTTCCTCAATCAATGCACACTGGGCACTCCACTAACGCGGTGAGGGGCGGATTTAAATCTGAGGTTTGTTCCTGGCCTCCTAGGGGCGCGTGCGGGCCATCCTGGGCGTAGCAGGAGCCCCGACGCCAGCCCCGCGTCCCCCCACAGGGCTCCGTGACCCTTGCCTCTTCCTCCGGCTTCTCTCATCATCTGCATGTGGCTCAAAGAGGCATGTTTTACAAGAAGCCAAAATGTATTTAAAAGTCCCTTTTAAGATCGCATTTCCCATCCGATGGATACGGCAGGACAGAAAAGGGATGAGTTCAGATGAGGCTTGCGGAGAAGTGTGCCCTCGTGGCACCGAGGAGCCTGGAGCTTTGTGGTGCGTCCACTGATGTGCAAAATTCAGGAAACCAAAAAATTTCTTGGCAGCGTTCCAGCAACACGCATTAAGAAGAAGTCAAAACCATCACACGCTCATTTACAAGGCGCTGTGCCCCCGCCCCACGTCTCCCCGACTCGTGGGCATCCCCGCGGTGAGGACCAGGGGGCTGGCAAGTGGAAAGCTGAAACCGAAGTTGGGGGCAAACCCATGAAGGGAAAATTAGGCTGTTGCTCTGGTCCCGGTCCTGGACAGCGCCGCTTGGGCCTAGAGGCCTCCGTTGTTGAGGCGGGAACGTCCTCTACACATCGGTGATGAGGTGCGCAAGCAAACAGGCTCAGGAGCCCGCGGTGGAGACGGGCCGTGGCGGACGGTGCCCCCCCGACCGCCCTGACCGGGACACCCTCTGCGGGAGCAAAGCCTCGAGCGGCTCAGGGAAGGTGCTCCGGCCTCCGGCCGAGGCCCGACCTCAGGCTCGAAGGAGGCAGCCCCGGGTCTAAGGGAGGAAGGGCTCGGCCGTTTTCCCTGTGTTGTCTGGAGACACATGCAGGGAGGTGGATATGGATACGGAATTGTTATTGCTATGAAAACAGTACAGTTAATCATGCAAGATTACAAAGAAATAAGTGAAGGGTGAAAAGGGGGATCACCCCAGATCTCTCCACCTGGAAACAACCTCTGTCGCCATTTGGGGCTTTAGCGCCTCGTCCCTCCCTGCACATACACGCAGAAAAACCGGTGTGTGCGTCACAAGCAGGTTTCAGGGCACGGGATAAAGCACTGCCCGCAGGAAATACGTCAGGAGCTAGATTTACACCGTCATGTAACGGAGTGAGAGCCGAGGAAGATCGCAGAGAAAGCGGGCAAGGGTGGAGGAAGGAATGATGATGAAACAGGAAAAGGCAGAAGCAAAGTCCTCCCCCCAGTGTCAGGACCTGGGGGGAGGGGAGAGCAGGGACCAGGGGGAGGGGACAGCAGAGACCAGGGGGGAGGGGACAGCAAGGCCCAGGAGGGGACCCCAGGAACCCCCAGAGCCGGGACCCCGGGGGGCGGCCTCCGCTCTCCTGGGAGGAGCCTGATCTCAGTTCCATCCCTGAAACAGCCACCAGCTGATGGCCCAGCCTCTCCCTGAGGCTCCTGATCCTGTACACCTGCAGTGGCTGCAGGGGGGCGGCCGAGCACCCCGGGGGGCAGGGGGGCTGTTCTCCGGCCAGCAGAGCAGGAGCAGAGTGCTGCAGCAGCAGGCAGGAGCTGACCAGCCGCCGCGTGGGGGCCTCTCTGTGCGGCCCTCGGAGGGGCACGGCCCACTTCGCTTCAGGGCGCCAGGTGCTTCCCACGCGAACCCACAGACACCCCGTCTGGAGGCCTTACAGCCACGTTTCTGTCTCCCGTTCGTTCTTTATCTGAATTTTGTTGCACGGACTTCTCTGTGTGAAGCTGGAGAGCTCTCATCCGCCGTCACCGTTGATTGCAGTAGCCGCGGATGATCCGTCTCGAGAACGTTCTCCAGGCAAGTCACGGCGGCCTCATCCTCTGCTATTCCAGAGACCCTTACCTCCCTCTGCCCGCAGCTGCCGGCATCCACACGCGCCCCGATTCCACACGTCTACGTCGTGTGTCCTGGGCTCCCCTACCCGCGTGCACGGCTGCACGGAGGGCTGGGTGCTGGCGCTAAGCGAGACACAATGGCTATCCGTGTCCTGCTGTTGAATTAACGCTGCTTTTTTATGCATCGTCAGGGAAAAGAGCATCTAAGTGGAGACAACCAATCCTGCCATTGTGTGAGCTCGGAGGACGGCTCCGTCCACGCTGTGCATGGCTCGCACAGCGGATCAGGTCCTCAGGGGGAGGATGGAGAGCGCTGGTCCCAAAGCCACCCTCCTACTCTCAGGCAGGGTCCTTGCAGTGCCCCCGCCGCCCCTGCCTCTGCTTTTCCAAATCACACAAGACCAGGATAAAGGCCTGCGCCAGCTACCAAGACATTGGGGTGCTTGTAGGCTCTGGGGACTCCTAGGGAAAGTATCTAGGGCAAGATCAGACGGGGCTTTGGGGAATTATGCAGACTGCTCCGGCCTTTCGGTCAGGAGCTGGGCCCCAGGGCGCCTACATGTGCTCTGACCAGTGCTCGCCACGCCCAGCGCCTCAGACACACTGTGGTCAGCCTCCCTCCAGGCGGCCGTTCTGCTGAGGATGCTCAGGCCCGGGTGCCCCTGCGTGACAGGGGATCCCCACCCCCGTGTACGACCCAGCACCTAGACTGTCCACGGTTGGTCAACGGTCATCTTCAGGCACGTCCAAGCAGGACGTCGCTCCTCAAGCACGTGATCACCAAAGCCTTACCTGCGCTCCAGGTGAACCTGGAATGATGCCCACGCAGTGAGCCGCACTGCACCGCCTCCCGGCCACGGCAGAGAAGCTATGGTGTGGGCTGACACCCCGCTCTGTGGGTCGGGGTGGAGGCCCCGAGGAGCGGGCACATGGCCCCAGGCCCCAGAGGGGGAGCGCTTGGTCAAGGGCCATCTGCAGCAGCCGCAGCTCGCCGCCTCCATTTAAACCTTGTTCACTAAGTGCTGCAAGTCACACGTTCCCCGTGTTTCAGGGTCCTGAGAAAGGCCCGGGGCTCCACATCTGAGGACTCATCTGCAGGCTCATAAAACCTGTGTCTTGCTTGCGGAGGAGTTAGGCCACGGCTCTTTGCCAGAGGAGCTTACGCATGAAAACAAAAGGCGGCAGGTGTTTGCCTCCACACCCAGGTCTTTTTTTTTTTTTTTTTTTGTTATTCAAAAATTTATTTTTTTTTCTTCACTGGCTTTTATTTTATTTATTTATTTATTTTTTAATAATGAATTTATTTGAACCCCCCGACTTCACCTGACCTCCCTGCAGCTAGCCGAGTGCAGGGACTAGTTGGAAGTTTGTCTCAAGTGTGGGGTTCCCCAGGACACCCCGACTGCACAAGCAAGGCAGGAACCGGCCCCAGAAGTCGTCTCTCCCTTCACGGACTCCCACCCATGAGACTCTGTAGAGCACCTTCCTTTGGAGGAAGGACTTCGTCCCCCAGGTGGTGGGTGGGGGGCTGGCCTGCAGGGGTCCTCGCCCCTGAACACTGCACATCACGGGCAGGTCCGGCCTTCTGAAGGGACGCCTGCTCCCCCGACCTCCTGCGGGCATTTAGAATAAGGGGGCATCACGGGAACGGTATTAGAGTGAGGCCTGCGTGGTGGCGACGCAAGCTTTGTGTTTGAGAACCCTATTCCTGGCTTCCTATTCTCTATCCAGGCCACCAAAACTGTGACACGAGGAGAGTTTTAGTTACTTTTTAAAAAACGAGCGAGAACAGACGTGTAACACTGTGGTAGGCTCCCGGGTACAATGTGTTGCTTCAATACGTCTCTATCCGGCAGTGGGATGACCCCCTAGGTCGCCAGCTTCCCTATCACGCCCCACAGTCATTACTCCTTTTGTGGGGGGAACATTTAAGTTCCAGTCTCTTAGGAGGTTTGGACCGAATCACACACCGTCGTGAAAGGCGGGCCTGTTGCGGGGCTCTGGTCCCACATGGCTTAGTGTGACGAAGCCACTTGGCACAGGTGCATCCGGCATGGCAGGTTCTGTGCCGACCCCCATGTGTGGTGCTAACAGCCCCGGTTAGCAGTTAGTCTTGAATATTCCAAAGCGTCAGCCGGAGCTGGCCGGGGCGTGGGAACCAGCGAGGGCTGGGAGGAGAGGCACAGGAAGGGGTCCAGGCAGGGCAGAGGACGAGGTACGCAGCGTCCGGGGAAGGGGAGGTACGGTGATAATATTCAAGGGCCTCTTTCCGAGAGGTCGGTCGCTGAAAGGAAAGCCACTGAGTCCTTGGCAGTGTTCGCACAGATGAAGACAAGGCGGGCTCCGAACCTGCAGCTGCAGAGCAGCGGGCTGAATTGGACATGCGAAATCCCGGGCTCCCGGGGCAGGCAGGCGGGGGGGGCGGGGCGGAGGGAGGCCAGGGTGCCTCTCTGTGCACCTCACAGCTCCTCTCCACGCAGAGTGAGGAGTCCTTGCTCCGGGTGCACCTGCCCCTCGGCGCGCACCTGGCTCCTCTGCATGCACCCGGCCCTCCGTGCCCTCGCCCCTCTATGGGCACTTGGCCCTCCTTGTGCACCTGCTCCTCCGCGCACACCCACCCTCCATGCGCACCTGGCCCTCCGTGCGCACCCGGCCCTCCACGCCCTCGCCCCTCCACGGGCACCCTTCCCTCCGCGCCCACCCGGCCCTCTGCATGCACCCGCCCTCCACGCGCACCTGCTCCTCCACCTGCTGGTGGCAGGACAGGTCACAGGTGCACTCGCCTGGCACCACGGAAATCCCCTGCGTCAACTGGGGCGAAGGGTGATGGGGGCGTGAGCGGTAGCACTTGTAAAATGTACAGAAGTAAGTTCAACAACACGAGTTGCAATCCCCCGGGAACTAGACCGAGGCTCTGGCTCCCCCGCTGGGGGGCATTGGGGAGATTGGGGCCAAGCTCTCCTGAGGGACCAGCCCCCTGGCCAACGAGAATGCAGGCACGGGTGGAAAAGAATCACGTGTGCAGTGCAGAGGGCGGGCCAGCGGGGCCGGGAGCGCAGCAGGCACCAAGTGCTGGCCGGGGGTCAGTGTCGAGGGACTGGGAGCTGACAGTGCTGGGGACAAGGGTGACATCAGCCAACTAAGAAGTGCGCCTCTAAGGGGGCACCACAGCAGCCACAGCGATGGCAGGCCGGAAGGCAGGTGCTCCGGTGGGCAGTCGGGACACAGGGGAGGAGGCTGCCCTGAGGGCACCAGTGGCAGGGGTGCACACAGGGGCCGGAGACTGGGAGCAGGGAGAGGAAGGGAGACGGGAGGATGGGAGGCAGTGGGAGGAGGCCTGAACATCCCGCTCTGCTCCAAACAAAACAGCCTGCTTTCAGGAACAGCCTGGATTGCTTCTCCTGAGTCCTCCAGGCTCGGGGCTCACCCGTCCGAGTGGGTGTAGCTTCGCATTCCCTGGGTGAGAGGCAAGCCTGGAAGAAACTCCGTGACTCAAGTGAGGACGTTCTTGCCCCCTTCTGCGGGCGTTGCTTCTTAAAAACACCAGCCCATCAGTGCTGGGGTTCTGGGTGAAGTAGACCCTGCAGGACGTCACCTGAGCGAGGCCGGCCGCGTGCTAAGGAGGCTTCCTCCTCACTTCCCATCCTTCCCCTCAAGCACTGGTGACGGCAAACTCGTTTACTGTGTATCCAAAAGCGAATGTGAGCCTTCCCCCGATTTGCCCCGTGGTAACTGTGTTGTCTGCGGCATCCACACCCAGCGCGGAGCACGACTCCGGCCCTTCCTTGTCTGTGATCTCCAGAGCAAGGAAGCCAAGACAAGTCTGAAATTATAAGCTCATCCAGTGCTATTATTCTTAATTGAAATGCTCTGAAAACAGCAGTGTGTGTGAATTGTGTTCTCATTCCTTACTCTGCTTAATTCCAATCCGTAATGAGTAGGATGTGCGCACATTAAGGAGACGAATATCCCCTTGCACTTCACAAGTCTAGCTTCTTGACCTGATAACTATAAGCAAGTTGCCATTTAAAATGTACGGAATAGGTTTTCTCGGTAGATTGATTTCACATTTCATTGTACAAAATGGGCACGGACTTACCCTGGAGCTGCAAGCCTGCTAAGAAGGCTGGTGCCTGTGTGCCTCTGCTCCCATCACTGCCTCTTGCAAGGGAAAAAACATTCCCCATAACAAAAAAATATTTCTGAGCAGTGGAAGTTACTCCTATTTTTCTATTATTTAGTACAACAAAATGCCAAGTCATTTATGTGCCGAAATAATATGAGAATCTGGACACGTCTCTACAGTCCACTATGGGATTTATTTTTGTTCAACAATGCACCTGCCAATATTGGTTCCTAACTACGCAAAGCAGTTGTCCCATGATCCTTGTGGGCTCGTGTTCTGACTATGCGTCTAGTGGTGTTTGGTTCTACTTTCCCCCAAAAATCTCTTTGTGAGGCAAATGGGAGGCCTTACTTTGTGGTGTTCATTCTAGTGTGTGTGCCTAAGGCTGCCACTTTTTCTCCCTCCGTCCATGCAGTGAACTCAGCAGTGGTCTCAGGCCCGAGGCCAGTCTGCACTAGGTGTGGGGATATAGCCGGGGACGGAGCGCACAGCCTCAGAGATGGGGGCTGGGTGGGGGGAGGCCCACGGTGGCAGCGTGGTGCAATGGCGCATCATGGTAGGTCTGCACTCAAGGGGTCTCCTGTGTCCTCCCAGTCCCCCGGGACATTCTTTCTGCATCGCAGTCATATTATCTGGGATCCTGGTCGGTGGAAGTTTGCCTCCTCCGGGGATCCCCCCACTTGTTTTCACCTGGTTAGAAGTCAGTGGTGGAAGGGACAGTGCTCTTATGCTCAACAGGACTCCTACCCAGGTAGCTTTCAATTCTCAGGTGACTCAAGGAAAGACAATCTGTGCCTTTGCACATTAATATCAGATTGCTTGTCCTATTATTTTTTTTTATTTTTTTTAACATTCACTTCAATTCAGTTCAACAAATACAAAGATAAGGTATTCCAGAGGGGAGGAAAGCCCCTGAAGAAGGAGATAGAATTCGAGTGTCGTCCTGGTCCTGCGTCTAGCTCACCGGACGACCTTGACAAGGCTCCGCTCTATAAAAGAGACTTTCTCTGGGATTCCTCAGAGATGAAACACGAGAGCTTTCTAAATATTATTATTAATCACTCATTTGTTCGAAAAATACATATTGAGTGCCTACGACATTCAGGGGAGGAGCGAGTGCTGAATGTGTGCCAGGCACTAAGTCCAATGCCTTATAGTGTCCCACCCAATAGTCAGCCTCGGGGCAGACCCTGCAGCCAGAATCTAGTCTGATTCCCTGCTTCACGGAGGCACTTGGCTGGGCCAGAGGCATAAGAAATGCCATTTAGGTGGAGGTGCAGGGCCAGGGCCAGTACACACGGGGAAAAGGAGAAGAGGAGGAGCAGAACCTCCAGGAAGTTAACAGCCTGTCTCTGTGCTGTCTTTCCTAGGGATAATTGCAAGATACACCTTTGCCATAGCTGTAGAATGAACATTTCCTCCATTGCTAAGTGGATTTGTGGCATCAATTTGTGGGTATTTCCGATTCAGACAAAACCTATGTGTACCTCCGAAAAGAACCACCATAGCCGGTTGCTTATTCTGATTGCTTATTCTGATTGCTTTTGCTTTTTTTAAGATCAAGCAAAACCAGAATCTAAATCAAACAAACCAAAGAAAGACTAAATGTGGGATTAGAAGGACGTGCAGGAGGTAAAGAGAAATCCCGTTGCGTGGCTCGTCAGATCGGTTGTCGCTGGTTTCATTTCTGTATTTACTGTTTATCCCCAACGCGCCTTGAACTCCCTGCGTAAAGTCCCAGCCAACCTATACGTGTTTATAGAGTTAGCCAGTGGTAGGGATCGAGATTCACAGAGGATAGATCGATGATAGGTAGACACAGAGAAATCGAGGAGAGCTAGAGAGAGGAAAGAGAGAGAGAGACAGAGAAACAGAGATAATAAAAAGTTCCAGAACGAGAGAGATGCAGAGAGGACAAGTGCACAACACATGTGGCACATGGGGGGGGGGTGTGAATGCCTGGAGGAGAGAACATCCCCCTCCCTCTTGAACCCGGGACATGGTTCTCTCCTGCTCCTCGCAGAGCTCCCCCGTCTGACTCATCAGTCTGCGAACCCCTGAAGTCAGGAGATGGAGGCAGTGCCCCCAGTTGGGAAGGGCTGGATAGCCTCACTCCCTATGTGGATGTGTTTGAGAAGCTCCTCTGCTGAGCTTTGCTCCGCACCCAGCATCAGGCGAGACTGGATTTCCCCCACAGACCCATGGGGGGCCTGACCCTTGGACCTGATCTGCATGAAAAGGCCTCCTGGAAGTGGTGCTGCGGGAGCCGTGGCCGGCATCCGGGCCCAGGCATCTGATTTTCCAGGAGGGGGAAGCCCTGCGGAGAGCTCTCCAGAGGTATTCACGCAGGTGCTTTTCTCTGCCCCTGAGCTCATAACAATATGCAAATAGCTGAGGATCAAAGGTAAGTCAGAGAAAAATGGCTTCACGTGGAATCCTTGAACGCAGCGAGCAGCCTCGCTACATGACAGAGCCACAGGCGACGTCAGGGCTGTCAGCTTTGCTGCCTGTGGAGCCCACGACGCCCCAGCTGCTACTGGGGGGATTTTCCACAGCTCGGCATCTGGGTCGGAGCTGGCATCCACTGTCACGTGTCACCTCGCGGGCATGAGGCTTGCTGGCGGAGATGGACTGGGGTGCAGAGAGTTTTCCAGTGTCACCAGCACAAGACGGCAAGACTCGCAAACGATCCCATCCCAGGAGCTCAAGCTCCACACGCGCTAGAGACGCCGAGTGCTGAAGCCAGCCGGCCAGGGAAGTCACAGGGAAGGGAAGCCCGTACTAGTTAGCACACACGCTAATGAATCATGTTCAGAAATCAGAGCTTGAAGTTAAATCCCTGCCAGCAAGACCAAACCTTCAAAGCCCTAAGAAACAGGCAAACCACGCTGCTGGGTTGGGTCCATTTAGCACTCGGGTTGTTTTTCCCTTTATCACAGACCTAACTCAAGCAGCTGTCTGATTTTCCTTATCATTTCTATAAATATGGTGTTCAATTATAAAACAAAGTCAATCTCCTGATTTTTCATGTTGAGAAGTCACTATTCACCATATAAAAGGGTTGTCAGATGAATCGTACGGCTCCATCTACTGACAGGTCACTGTAGAATTCAAGATGTAATTCAAAACGGGGAGAAAAGAGGAATTATTTTGAACTCGAAGCTACCAGCCAGGCAAATAAACAGTTAAAAGTGAAACTAAAGGGACTGCCAGGCACAATGCCCCGCTTAACAATGGCAAGGACTCTAAAACAAATTGCTTCTCTCCAAAGGAATTTGTAAATCTTCAGTTTGTAAGCCTGGTTTTCCTGTTTTCACTTAGAGGAGTCTCACATTGCTGACAAAGCCAGGGAAACAGGTAAACCGGACCCCTCCGCTCACCTGGCAACCTGAGTATCCCAGCCCCTAGGTGAGCTGAAAATGGGTATTAGCAGAGACTCAGGGCGGGATTGGTCCAAGACTTAAGGGTGGCTCAGTCTGTAGAGCAAGCGACTCTTGATCTTGGAGTTGTGTGTTCAAGCTTCATGTTGGGTGTAGAGATTACTTAAAAAAATAAAATCTTGAAAAAAAATTGTAGCTTGGGGTGTCTGGGTGGCTCAGTCAGTTGGTTAAGCATCCAATTCTTGGTTTCAGGTCAGGTCATGATCTCAGGATCCTGTGATCGAGCCCCCCGTCGGGTTCCAGGCCCATCACCTACCTGTAGGCCACAGAGCATTTAGGTATCAAAGCCACTTGTTCTGTTCGGGGCTCCGCAAGCTGCCCCAAACTTTCCAGCGATACATTTGGTAAGGTTCACCAAACGTTACATGTGGACGCCCTTGGACCTGGCAGTTGTACCTACAGAAACTCATCCTACAAAACAGGTGCATCGCGTACAAGGCTGTGCAGCTAAGGTCGTTCACCGTGCTACCCGTGTCACAGTAAAACCACAGGAAACCCCGCAGTGCTCACGTATCGGGGAAAGGATGAATGAACACGCATCTCCAAAATAAAGGGATGCCGCATGGTTTTAAAACAGAACGAAGCCCATCAAGAAATGCCAACCAGGGGGGATACATATAAAGAACTCACCTTAAGCTTATTGAGTCCTAGGAGACTATTTGTCTAAAAGGTCACGTTAAAGATGTGTCTATGCTTAGATATAGGAACCCTCGCTCATACAGACCCCCCTATGTGTATATTTATGTTTTTATACCTGTATGTGCGATAGTTTGTAAAGACACAGAATATACCAGCTGAGTCCCCAACAAGCTATTTACGGCAGGGTGTGGGGATGAAGAGCCGCGCGGGTGTTTGGAAGATCTCTACCTTTCATTTCATACCCTTCTCCATCGCTTACAGGCCTTGTTATGAGCTTGCAGAGGTCCTGTGATCTTAAAAAATATATAGTGAATATGCTCACGCCCCAGCACAGCTCCCTTGTATCGGTGAATACTCAGTCCTTACCTGTTACCCTTAAAAGAAGCAGTGAAAATGACACCTGGTTTTAAGGTTTCGGAGGAAGATGCGATGACATCTTTATAACTCACCTCCGTAACATTACGACTGATAACTTTTTTTGTGTGCCAGAGTAAATTATATAAATGGGAGCTCTTTTAATGTTTTCTAGAGCGAATGTGTTTCTAGGCTGTAATGCATAACGTTAGCTTAAAAAGATCTTTAATTTTTTTTCTTAAATCAAGAAATGGTTACATAAAGATAAATAACCTTATCTGTAAAATAAAATTGTTTGGCAAAATAAATACATACTTAGATATGCACACGCTTCTAAGCTCCCTTTCAATTCTAAGATGCTCTCCACTGTGATGTGGGCAAGAAATCTCATTCTAATGAGTAACAGTATTCAAAAATGGGTGTCATTTAGACAGGACACCCATTCACTGGATGGTACAGTTTATTTTCTATTTGGCTGTGTTTAAAAATCTAACATGGTGGTGATTGAACTGTGTCCCCAGTGAAATCACTATGATAAGCCCACTGCACAAATTTTAAATACATTGTGGTCGACGATTTGGAAGTCTTATGAAGGGTTTTTCCATGGTTGTACTCCTAACCTAATTCTATGAAGCTAAAATACTTAATTAGATACCAGGCCTGAGACAGAGTATATGACGGACCTGCACCTTGCCCTGCCTTTGATACTTACTGATGATTGCATCGTCTCTAATCCTCGCATGGGGCTGTACCAGGGGCGGGCGTCAGCAACTCTGCGTTCAATTCTGGGCATTTCCAAGTCGTGACGACTTGTGTGACATTGGGCAATATAATTAATGTCTGTGAGCGCCTGTTTTCTCAACTACAAGATGGAGTCAGTAGGACGCCTTCAGAATATCTGAAGGATGAAATGGGCAAATATGTGGATCAGCACCATGTCTGGCGGACAGTGGGCGGTCAACAAATGTGAATTCCTTTTCCAATTTTTTCCTCCTGAATGGTGTAAATTAGTCAAAGTATTAAAGTTAATTTTATAATCTAGTGAGAATGTCCTTTCAGAAAGTATATTTTGCCTGAACTTGAACATCATAGACATCATGTTTTCAGATCATTTCAACTCGTTTTAAATCAGGAGTGATATGCAGTATATTTGAAATCCTATTCCCAAAGAGAAACTATCCTCTTTCTCTTAGCTCAAGGGACAGCAGCTCGGGAGCCCCCTTAGCAGACAGCACTGGCTGCCTTTCCTCATGCCCTGGGGCCCACATGGTGTGCCGGCTGGTGGACTCGGATGAGACGAGGCCCCATGTAGGCGCCGACTGCAAGCCCCGGCTCGTTGGAACCATTCTGTGAGCCCCGTCTTCCTGGCCTGGCGGCTGGTCCAGGAGGCATGGGTGGGTGGGAAACATGAGCAGTCCCAGGGGGCCACGTGGAGTTTGAGATGCTCGGTAGATAGCTAAGTGGAGATGTCAAGCAGTTGGTCCTAAAGAGGAGGCAGGTTCCAGACCAGAATTATGCTTCCAGGACTCCTTGGTGTGCAGACGGTGTTTAATGCCATGAACCCAGATGAGATCGGCCAGAGAAGAAACACAGAAGAGCAGAGCGTTGCATCCTGAGATCTGCAACAGTCCACAGTCAGGGACGAGAGGGACCCAGAGCAGAGCCTGGGGAAGAGCATCCCTCCGGGTGGAAGGACAGCCAGAGAGGGGCGCCCGCAAGTCCAGAGAGGAAAGTGTGTCAGGGAGGGGTGAGCTTTCTGCCGAGTCAGACACGGAGTTGGGTGGAGCAAGGGTGGGGGGATTGAGCACTGCCCATCGTTTAGGAAAATTCTAAGACAAAGCAGGTTCTAAGCAATAGACTCATGCATACCTGCCACCCCGTAAACATGGGGAGATGGTAGGGTAACCAAGATGTCCCTTAGCGCGGGACCTGAGAGTTCACTTCCACCTGCAGAGATGTCAGGGATCCCGCCCCAGAAAGGACAGACGTGCTGGGAGAGGAGGAACCCTGCCCAGGGCAGGCCCAGCGAGGCTCCGGGCTGATCCTGAGCTTGTCGGGCATGGAGCGGGCTGTGCCCCTGCACGCTAGACGGGTGTCACATGGAGGAAGGCTCGAGGGGCCCATGGTGTAGCCATGCATGGCCCCGTCTGCAGGAAGGGTCACGGGCAGGGTGACCCTGGGCCCGCGGCCTCCTGGGCTCGTTTTCCTAAGGTCCCATCACCTTCTCCAAGGTCTGAGAGAAAGGGTGGCGTGGAATGACACGACCGTTTTAACACCACCTCTGAATTGTGGACAGAGAACTGTGAACGTAAAGCTGAGGTCAGGAGACCGGGCCTAGGCTCTCAGGCCGCCCCCAGCCTCCCAACCAGGGCGGCCGCGGGGTTAGGCCCTCGGGGAGCCATCGAGGGCGGCTCGGGCGGGCTCTGCGGTCCCCATGCCCGCCCCCGCCCGTGACTCGGACACACACAGGGCGGGCGGGCGGCTATTACGAACGCGTCCCAGGTTGACAACCACCTATTTCACAGGGACAGATTTCTCCGTGTCGGGGGCCGCGAGCTGAGAGCCGCTCCGCCACAGGCCAGGAGCCTGAGAAAAGCTCCTTGAACGTCATCCGAGAAAGGCAGCGTCGCTCAGGATAGATGCCCACACGACACCGGCCACGTGATCTGCGGGGCCCAGCGCCAAGCAGGGACGCAGGGCCTCTCGTGCAAACACCACTAGGAATTTCAGGGTGGCGACAGCAGATCGCTCACCCAGGGGTGGGCCCCGCCAGGCTTGGGCCTCGTGGGAATGTCCGGGCCGTGCACTCGCGAGGCCGGCCCTGGGCCCAGACCTTCCGCAGGCTTTCCAGACGCATCCTCATTCTTTCCCTAGTGGGAACCGGGGTGCGGCATGGAGGGGGTGAGGCTGTGGCCGCTCTGCCCCTGTCCCGGGCACCTGCCCACATCTGAAACGAGGACGGAGTGGTCCTGCAGCCATGCACGGTCTCCCCCTCTCAGGGATGTGGACTTTGCGCAGTGGACACAGAGCCGTCAGCCTCGGCTGTGTTAGGAGATCTCAGCTGGACTCCTTTTCCCGACTGCCACGTGTTGCTGTGGGTCTTCTATTTTTAAGTGAGGGAGGACACCACAGGTTCTCAGGCAAAGGGGGAGAAACTCTTCCTCGAGTGTTTCCTTACAACCAAGGCAAAGGGTGCGGTCCATGTGCACATTGAAAGAAGGTTCGCTGGATGATAGTCTAGGAGCTTAAACGGGTTTCTTCTCCTTAAGTGACTCGTTTCCTTTCATTAGTTCTTCTTCGGCTGAGCCACTTCCAGAGAGTCATCCTAAAACACCATCACACCACACACATGTCTCACCTATGAACGCAGTCGGAGCCTCCGAAGCACTACGGGGCCGTCCTGTCCTTGACCTACGGGTGCTGGGATTGTGTGCCATGTGCCCTCCGTCGCTGGTCCACGTGGAGGAGGTGGACGGGGGCAGTTTCAATTGTGAGTTTATTTACACGTGGGGCTCACCTGTGTTTCTGTGTTTCCAAAGCTTTTGCTTAAAACTTTATTTTTTAACTTTTAGAAGGGAAAATTGAAAACCTTCCAAAATTAAAATGAAGAAATAGAATGTGCCGGGTGGATATCTCTCCAATTTGAAGGCTAATTGCAAAATAGACGTTTGGACTTTGAGCTCCTAGTTATCTGCTCGCATCCCATCTTATAAAGATAAAAACCGGTCTGTGAAATCTTTGTAAAAATATATGAAACAAATGGTGGAACATGTGGAGGAAATAATTTAAAAAATGAAAATTTCCCTGCAATCCAACGAATCAGCTATTTTTAGAAACGCCTAATGCTCCGTGTCACTACGGAGCCAATCAAAACCAGGTTTTTAGTTTTTGAAACAATAAAACGTTGCACGCTGTTTACAAGAAAGGAATGTGAGGTTGATAAATCTGACTTCGATTCTGTGACTGACTCACTATGAAATAAGGAAGTGCGCGTAAATTATTATTTTTTTTCCGAATTATCTTTAGGAGAGACACTTACCCTGTGAACAACCTACTGAAGACCTTTATGAGCGTGAAAACGTAGGGAGGGACCGGACTGTTAGCCTTTTCAACTTTATTCTAATTCCTCCATCAATTCTTGTTTTTGCTTATCTTGATCCAGAAAAGAAGTGACTGGGCTCTGATTTCCAGAGACGATTCACCGGTGGACAGCTCAGCGCCATCCCCTGCCAGCGGGCTGGGTGTCCACCCTGCAGGGAGGGAGGGGGCCCTGGCCTAGCTCCTTGAGCGGCACAGGGGGGGCGGCACGGCGGGACGGGGCCGAGGTCTCTCCCTCCAGGGATAGGAAGAAGGCTGACACTTTTGTATTTAGCAGAAGATAACTTCTGCTACGTTTTGAATCTCATATGTTAGTGTTTTCGATTTTCTTTTAATCTGCATGTCTTATAACTTCCCAAGGCATTTTAAGGAGCCAACACTAAGAGTTATTTTTGGGGAAAAAAAATCCGATATTTTACATTTTCTGGCCATGACATCAGATTAGGGCTTTGTCATGACAACGCAAATCCCAGAGTTTGAGATTCCTTCCTCTCCTGGAGGTGAGAGGGTGGCAACAGATGTGGAGTCTACGTGGAGTCTAGTCTAGAGTCTCCTTCCCTCTCCCTGGAGCCTTCTTGATGAAGCCCAAACGAGATCCACACGTACTCTTCCGTTTACAAACATCTGCTTATAAATACTTAACTCCTATAGATGTTCATAAATCCATAATTTAGGAAGATATAGGAAAAAGAAACGTTTCTGAAAAAGATAGTGAACTCTTTTCTACCGTCTCGATTCTCTAAGATATATGACGTATAATTTCATCAATATGATACAAATTGTGACATACTATGTAAATATTTAACATAAAATATGTTAAGATGCTACCTAAGATATACAATTTTAAGTTCTCTATCAATTACATAGAGTGTGTGATGTAAATTGTGTATTATGCATATGTGTGCTAGTGTATTTCTTATTCTCCTTGTCTGGTAGCTCTTGAAGCATAATAGGAAAAAAAAACTTTGGCCCTGATCTGTGAAACTGTAAGAAAAGTCACTTGCTAATTAAATAACACAGGGTGCTCAACCGGCCGGCCCTGGCGAGGTCGGAAGGCTGCCAAGCTGCCCTCACGTACCCGGGGACTCCCCGTGGGCGGCCCCCACGCCCGCGGCAGCCCCCACAGCAGGGGCTGCAGAACTTCACACGAGGATTCTGACGCTCTGACCCAGGACTCTTGTCTTGAGATTTCCACCCCTTTGGAAATGGAAGGCCTTTCCATATAAAATTTCTCTTCTAAAATGCAAATACCGGAAGGTTGTTCAAGGTTGGTGTGTTTGCATCGGACACGACTTACGAAACCGTGACTGACAAAGGAGAACTGGTTATGGGTTGTCAGCTGGGGCCTTAGACTTGCAGGCGTCCAGCTCCCGCCTGACGGGGCCCGGGGCTGGGGAGCCCGGCCGCTGCCTCTGTGGGGCGGATCGTGGCTGTGGCCCGTGCCCGCTCTGTGCGTGCTCTTTCTCTATTATTCAGCAACCCCGTTTTGTTTTCTCTCCTATTACTTTCTTTCTGAGTGGCTGTGGCCATCCACGGTGGCCGTGGGATGGGGCAGTCCCCAGCCAGGGACCTCAGATGCATTCTATGCCTCTCACTAGTTCTGAACAGGCCTTTCCTCTACCCGAATCAGCTTTCTGGGGCCACTCCTTGATGACAATCTTGAACCTAAATGTGGTTCAGCTAGAAAATGTCAGCAGGCGCCGACTCCTAATTCACCATCAAGGAAGTCCAAGAGGTCCCCAAGCCCCCTCTGCGTCTGCCGATCCACTCTCCTGCAGCGATGTGACTCTGCCCCCAGTGCTCGGGACACCTCTGAAGTGATGCTCTTAACCTATGAAGGTAACCTCAAGGCCTGCATGAAGATTTCTCTGGAAAGAAACAGTTTAGCAGAAGAAAAGTGGGTGTGGGGAGCCCATGTTACCGAAACCAGACATTCCAAGGTGCACAACTCTGCCAACAGTGCTTATGCGGCCTCTTCTGGTTTCGCCGTGGCTACCCTCCTCTCCGGGTTCACTTCCTGCTCTCCCTCACCCCCCTCTGCAGTCACTGCTAGGGCTGCTATCCTCGATCCTCGTCAGCAGTGGGCTTGCCCTGCACCGGGGCCCAGGGACTCCGGGCACGGCCGTGCCGCTCCTCCGCCCTCCCCTCTATCTCACCCACCCTCACGCTCGCTCTCGCCGCCCTGCACCCTTGCTGCCCGGGGTGGGCCCGTTAGCTCTAATTCCGCCAGACAGGGAAGGCTGGGGACAGAGCATTTTTCATAACATTAAAAAAATAAGCCAATTTTAATCCCTTCCCATTTGCCATTGCAAGTCCTTTCCCAGTGCCCATTCCCGGGGTCTGCCCTGGGCCGCCCGCGTGTGGATAGAGAACACCTCCCCGGGACGGGGACCGGGGACAGGACACCGGCTCAGAGCTGCCCTCCGGGACTCTGGGGAGGGGAAAGCCCACGGCAGCTCGCCTTCCCGAGCGCAGCGCAGCCCTGGCTTCCACGGCCCTAACCCGCCCTGCACCAGGCTCTCTCAGCAACGGCCAGCGCCCTCCAGACTCAGACCGCCTTCCTCCGACGAGTCAAATATCATTTCCGTTGCAGCCAAATCGATCCATATACCAAAGTGCAGATATTCATGGCTTCTATTTCACATAAAGAAATGAACGACCCCCGCCTCTAGGTCTCGAAATTTGCATGACCTTAGAGACCAGAACCGGGGGCAGTGGAGGCGGGAGGGTGCGCTCCCCGGGCTCCCCGTGGCTCCTGCACAGACTGGCTCGTCCACTGGGAGGCAGGATACAGCCCACAGGGGGGCTGAGTGGGGCTCTTCCCCCACCCCCCGCCTTGCCAACCCCTCTTGTTTTCATAGGTCAGTGGAATTATAATCACACCCAAACTCCACTGATTTAAAGTGTATGGTTCTGGAAGTTCTGACGAACGCCTACAGCCACCTCTCAGCACAGCCAAGGTAGTTCCCACACGCTTTGGCTGAACCCCAGTCTCCTGTTCTTCACCCCCCTCCCCGCCCCCCTGGAGCAACCCCAGGGGTTGCTTTTTGTCTCTAGAGATGAGTCGGCATTTTCTAGGGTTTTGTGTAAACCGCAGTCTCCAGCATGCACTCTTTGTTCGCTCTTCCTGTGAACCTGAGTGTTTCGAGACGCATCCACGCGGATCTACGCATCGGCAGTGCACTCATTTGTAGCGCTGAGTCGTGTCCCATTGCGTGGGTCTTGCACGATTTAGCAGCGACCTGGAGTGATGGGCTTTTGGGTCATTCGAATTCCGACTATTTCAAATTACAATTCTGGAGAAAGCATTCATGTGGAATTCTTGGTGTGGACGCACGCTCTCATCTCTCTTGGGGAAATACCAGGCATGACTGGGTCATGTGGTAGGTGTCAGTTTAATTTTTTCGCAAACTATTTTCCAAAGTATATCAGTTGCGTCCCTGCCAGCGATATGTGAGGCCTGTACCTGCTCCACGCCTTCCCCAAGACTTTATAGGATCGGCTCTTTATTGCTATCTTCTAACCGGCGTGGAGGGCCGTCACGCTGGGGTTTTAATCTGAATTTCCCCCATGTCTGCCGATGCTGAGCATCTTTTCACGTGCTTCTTTTGCCTTATATGTCGTCTTCCATAAAGACTCTGCCCAGATCATCTGCCCGTGTTTTCCCCTTAAATCGGGGTGGCTGCTTGTCATTCCTGCACTGTCAGAGTCCCTTGTGTGTTCTAGACACAAGTCTTCCACACGATCTGCAGATATCTCCTCCCAGACTATGGCTTGCTCTTTCCAACCTCTCACTGTACCTTCTGAAGAACAGACCTTTTTAGTCTTAATGACGTCCAAACTAATAATGTCTTTTTATGGATTGTATGTTTGATAGTATATCTAAAAAAAATACTTGTGTAACCCAAAGTCGTAAAGATCGTCTATGTTCCATTTTAGAAATTTTCGTGTTTCCTCTTTTCCAGTTGGGTTTACGAGCCATTTTGAGTTCATTCATATATGGTGCAAGGTATGGATCCGGGGCTCCTCGTTTGAGTTTTTATTATGGCTATCCGATCGTTCCAACTGTGTTTGTTGAAAAGGGCACCCTTTTTCTATTCATTGCATTTTCGTCTGTGTCAAGAATCGGTTATGTCCGCACGTGGGCCTGCTTCTGGACTCCGAGCTCTGTGCCCCTGGCCCTGCTGTCCGTGTTTGCGCCAGCACCGCGCACCGTGCCGATTACTGTCCTGCTGTGATAAATCCTGAAATCAGGTAGTCTTGGTTCTCCCACTCTGTCCTTTTTGCAGAGCTGCTTCGGCTAATCTAGGTCCTTTTCATTTCTATGTGAATTTCAGGATCAATCTGTCAAATTCTTTAGGAAATGAGCGCCAGGATTTTGACTGGGATTGCGGTGGAACTGTCCGTGTGGGGCAAGTGCCGTTTTAAACACCGTGTCGTCTGCAGCCCAGGCACGATGTGGCTCTCCACGGACGAGGGTCTCGTTTAATTTCTAGCAAAGTTTCTTTTGGTTTTTAGGTCCTGCTCGTTGTCAATTTTCTACCCAGATATTTAACATTTTGGGTGTCATTGTAAGTTATATTTTTAATTTCAATGTCTGAATGTTCATTACTGGCATAGAGAAATTAGCCTAATTTTAAACTTTGTACTCATGTCTTACAATCTCGCTCAACTCATTGATTCTAGTAGCTTTTTTGGTGGCCTTTATCAGATTTTCTACACAACCATCACATCATCTACAAATGCAGACAGTTTTACTTTTTCTTCATCAATCTCCCATTTTATTCCTTTTATGACTTCGTCCTATGCTGGCTACAATGTCCAGCATGTTGATTAACCGTAGTAATGCAGGACATTATGTCTCAACCCGGATCATGGATGTAAATTAAGCCGTGAATTCCGTGCAGGTGCCCTTTACCCGCTTGGGGAAGGTTCCTTTTATTCCTAGTTCGCTAAGTGTTTTACTTAGAAATACATGATGGATAGGGTCACATTTTCTGCATCTAGAAATGATAATGTGGATTTTCGTTTCTAGTTTATGCATAATGAATCACTTTAATTTTCAAATATTAAACGAGCACTGATTAAACCCCGCTCGGTGATGACATACTATACCTTACGATGTGGATTTACTTCGTTAAATTTTTATTTAGAATTTTCCTCTCTGTCTTCGTGATGGATATAGTTCTCTATTCCTTTTATCTCGTAAACCTTCCTCTGGCTTTGAATTCGAAAAATGAGTTGAGAGTTCTCCCCTCCTTTCAAATGTCCTGAAGTATTTCTGTATAATTGGTGGTGTTTCTTTCATAAATGTTTGGTACAATTCGCCAGCGAAGGAATTTGGATCTGGAGTTTTCATGGGCGAAAAGTTCTTGATTTTATTGAGCTTTTTAATAGATACAGGCCATCTAAGGTACCCATTTCTTATTGAATGAGCTTGGTGGTTTGTGTCTTTCAAGGAAGTTTTTTCTATTTCACCTAAGTTGTTACAATGTATTGGTTAAAGTTGTTCATAATGTTTCTTTATTGTGTTTCATTATATTTTAATAAGGGACATTCTGTACTGACTTTCCTTCTTACTCCTGATACTGATAGTCTACTTCTCCCCCTTCCCCTCCTCCCCTCCCCTCCCCTCTCCCCTCTCCTCCTCCCCTTCCCTTCCTCCTCCCTCCCTCTCCCCCTCTGTCACCCCACCTCCTCCCATCCCCTTGCTACCTCCCATATCCCCCCTCCTCCCCCTCCTTTCCCCTCCCCTCTCTCTGTCTCTCTCTGTCTGTCTCTCTCTCACCCAGACACACCGTTATTTTTCTGTCCCTCTCCATGTCTCCCCCTTTTAGGATCAGCCTTATCAGAGATTCACCAATTTTATCAATCTTCTCAAAGAATAAGGTCTTAGTTTATTTATTTTTCTCTACTTTTTTTCCTCCGTTTTCTGGTCCACTGATTTCTTCTCTGATCTTTATACTTTCTTTTCTTCCACTTATTCTGATTCTCATCGGCTGTTTCTTTTCCAGCTGCTGGGGAAGGAGGTTGAGGTCAGGGATCCTGACTGTGCGCTCGGCGCTCTCAGGCCCCGTCTACGGCTGCCCTCAAACTGGCACGTGCTGGGCTATTTCTCATGTCCCCCCACCTCCGCTCAAAATACTTTCACACGTCCCTCCTTTTTATTTTTCCTTTGACCCATTGGTTATTGAGAAGTAGATCACGTCATTTCCACACATTTGGAGATTTCTCAAAGGACTTCTATCGCCGCCCTCTCCCTCAATGACGCTGGGCACAGAACACACTCCACGTGACGTGACTGCATTCGGGGACCTGTTTGGGGCCCCAGCACCTCACGCTCCAGGCCGGCTGCCCAGGTGCCTGGAAGGGAACACGCATCCTGCATCCGGGAACGGGAGGGACACTCGGTGAACATCCCTTGGGTCCAGCTGCTTGACGGTGGGTGTGGCTCAGGTCTAGGTCTTCACTGGTTTTCCGTCTCCTCGTTCTACTGATTCCCGGGGTAGGGCGGGTGGAAGAGAAATTAGAAATTAGGTCCCTATCGCCCTGCGCTTCCGCCCCTTGTGCTCCATGTATGTGACCGGCCAGTTATTAGCTGCCGAAGTCCTCAGGACTCTTGTCTCTTCCTCAGTCACCGTCTCTAGTTACATTATTTAACCTCTTCTGTCTTGATGTACAAGCTGCGTTTCCTTAGGCAGCATCGGTAGGTCCCGCTCTAGCTGAGTCAACGACTTCCGCCTTTACCTCGGGATGTTTAGGAAATTCATTCAACGGGATTATTAACACAGTAGGATGGAGGTGGACCGTCTCGCTGCCTGTCTTCTCTTTACCCCATCTGTTCCTTGTCTCTTTTGTGCTCATTTTCACCTTATTTTGCATTGAGAGCTTCCACGTAGTTTTTTTTTCTGTCCTCCGTTGGCTTATTAGCTGTAACCCTTGTAGTTGTTGCTGTGTTAGTGGTGGCTTTGGTTTTATAAAATAAATTGCACTTCTTTTTGCAGTTTGCCATCCAATGGCCTTGCATCCCCTCACACAGGATTTCCACTTCTTCCCCCTTGACCTTGGTGCTATTACCATAGATCTTAGTTTGGCGTATGTTATGGGGGACACCCCGCACTATTATTATTGTTTAAGCTGTTGTTTATTTTTAGAGACTTAAATAATGAGGAAATTATACTACGTCTTTATCCGAATAGTCACCATGTCTGAGGCTCTATTAGTTGGTGGCAATCCGTATCTGGTATTCCATTCCTTCTGCTCAAAGACTTCCTTTAATTTTTCTAGTGGGATCAGTGTGCTGGTGATACCTGCTATTTCAGCTTGTTGTGCCTTAAAAAGTCTTTATTTTACTGTCAGTTTCCAAAAGAACTTTCTCTGAGTAATGAATTCTAGGTTAACAGGATGTTTTTCCTCTAAGAACCGAGTTGCACCACCTCCCTGCTTGCATTTCTCTCATGATAAATGTTGCATTCCTTATCTTTGTTTCCTTACACATACCAGTCTTTTTCCCCCTGTCTGCTTTTAAGAGTCCCTGTTTATCACTGGGTTTGAGCAATTTGACTATTTGCTGTTTATTATTCTCTTCATGTTTCTTGTACTTTGATTTTGTTGATTTATTCTGAATCTGTAGGCTTAAAGTTTTCATTACATTTATACATTTTATGTCATTAGCTTCAATTATTTTGTTTTATTTTATTTTATTTTACTTTATTTTACTTGGTCCCCTGTGTCTCTCCTTCCCTTCATTTACTCTGATTACATGTGTATCAGGCCACAAGAAGCTGTCTCAACATAATTGGTGTTTCGTTCAGTTTTAAATTATTTTTTTCTCTTTGTGTTTCATCTTGGATACTTTCTATTACTGCCTCTTGCAATTCACTAATCTTTAATCCTCTGCGGCCTAGTCTGTCATTTATCCCATCCACTGTATCTTTCATCTCAGACGTCATAGATTCCATTTGTAAAAGTAGAATTTAGGTGTTATTTTTTTTTAATCTTCCATCTCCACTTAACTTTTTGAATATATGGACTACAATTCTAATTGTTGTTTTATTGTCCTTGTCTGATGATTCTAACATCTGCGTTAGTTCTACAACTAAGTTTTGATTGATGGAGTTTTCTCTTCACTGTGAATTTTATTTTCCTGGTTCTTTCCATGTCTGGTAATTCTTCTTCTTTTTTTTTTAAGGGCAAGAGCAAGAGAGAAAGCAAACAAGTGGTGATGGGGGTGGGGGGGCGCAGTGCAGAGAGAGACAAGCAGGTCCTATGCCCAGTGCGGAGCCCAATGCAGGGCTCATCCCACGACCTGACCAGCTCATGACCTGAGCTGAAACCAAGAGTCAGATGATCAACCGAATGAGCCACCCAGGCGGCCCCATACCCAGTCATTCTTAACAGAGTCCTAGATATTGTGAATTTTGCCTTTTTGAGTGCTGGATCTATCTTCATTCCTAATGATACCTTTTACCTTTGCTCTTGGAAGTTGTTAAGTTACAGGGCACCTGGGTGGCTCAGCAATTGAGCATCTGCCTTCAGCTCAGGTCGTTTTGCTGGGGTCCTGGGATCGAGTCCCGCCTCAGTTTCCCTGCATGGAGCCTGCTTCTCCCTCTGACTGTGTCTCTGTCTCTCTCTCTGTGTCTCTCATGAATAAATAAAATAATCTTAAAAAAAAAAAGGTAGTTAAGTTACTTGGAAACAGATCCATTGTGGTCTAGCTTTTAAAATGTATTGGGCAGCATCTAAGCAATATCCAGTCTCTAACTGATTACTCCTTGCTATGGAACTGAGGTCTTCTTCGTACTGGACCCCATGCCTGTGAATTACAAGGTCCAGCAGCCCGCTGATGGGGACAAGTATTAACCCCTCCCCTGCGTGGGTGCTACACGCCTTCCTGTGGGGATTTGAGCTGGTTCTTCTTAGCCTCAGTCATTTTGCTTAGACTTGTCAGGTTCTCTTGGGGGCTGTCTTCTCGTATGTGCCCTGTCCTGAAAACCTGCCCTTCCTGATCTGCCTGGACTTGACTCAGGGAGTCTGCTGAGCTCTCCCTGGGCCCCCACTCCTGCAGCCTCTCCTGGGAGTTCTCAGGCCTCACAGAGCCTGTCTCTGCCCATCTCTTAGAGTTCACTGCCCCTCACTCTTCAACATCTAGTATCTTCATGTCACTGTTCAGTTGGTCATTTCTGGTAAGAAAGTTAAGTTCAGTCGCTCTGAACCGATGTTACTCCCTCCTGGTTGGAAGCAGAAGTCCCACAGTCTTAATTCACCTGTTTCATTCTTCTATCCCAGCCTCCAGTTGATGGGACTATAAAGCCAACCCTACTTCCTTCCCTTATTCTCCGCTGCCATCTGTAGTTCCCTTTATTCCCGTCACAAAGGATGGAGAGATGGGTGCATCTGGGTGGCTAAGTCAGTTGGGCATCTGACTCTTGATTTCAGCTCAGGTCATGACCTCAGGGCCCTGAGATCAAGCCCCACTTCAGGCTCTGTGCTCAGCGGGGAGTCTGCCTAAGATTCTCTCCTCCCTCTCTCTCTGCCCCTCTCCCTGCTTTCACTCTCTATCTCCAAAAAAGCACCCCCCCCAAAAAAAGATGGAAAGATGATCAACCTACAAGGCCGGCCCCTCAGAGTAGATAGGCAATGACATCTACCCAAGGGTCTCTGCTTGCTGGGGCCACTTGGTACCCAGGCTGTAGCAGGGAGTACACGATCACTTCACCAAGGTCAAGAATAAAGTGTGGTGCAACTGAGAGCTTTAGGGGAAGAAAAGCATAACACGACCTTCGTGTCTTAATATTTGTTGACCTGTGTATGACCCTGACTATAGCCATGACAACACAGGATATGATCCTAGGGACATTTTAACTGTGAAGACTAATTATAGATGATGGGGAAGTTAGAGTGAGAAGGGGAAGATAAAGATCTGATTTAGCCAGGAAGCAATATTGCTAATTAATACTAGTTCCATCTACATGACTTACATACCAGTTATATACCATCCAGCAGAGCATTTGTTGGAACTCAAAGGGTGTGTGTGCTAAATTAGATTAGATAGATCAGCACAATGCATGCATGTTAATGTTATGTGTATATAACTTATTATAATATTGTTATCATAGATATATAATTTGTTACTATATAATATTATATAGCCATATAATTTGTTAACTTATTCATCTTGCTTTTTACTCATAATAAACACTGGCAGTCATAAGCTATGTTTGGGTCTCAGATAGGCACCCACCAATCTTTCTGGTTTATAAACTGATTCTTTGTGATGGGGTAACTCATCTTGGGAGAATTTGAACACTTATTTGGGGATTTAGGGCATTGACGTCCAACGTAGAATGCTCTGTGCTTCCGAAGTTCACAAGGTTTGGGGATATAAAAAATATCAAACTTCTTTGTTTTAAAGTCAATAACTATATTAAGTTTGCCTGGTATAAAACATGCAGATGGGTATAGACACCCTGAGCTTTTCCAGATGTCATGCCCATGACATCAGCAGATGTCAGCGTGTCATGAGTGATACTCTGCAGATGAATGAGCAGTCTGCAATGCAGGGGCTTAACTTAGGAACCTCATGCTTCTGTTGGCTTTTGGCATTTTGCTCCATAATGCAGTTTATGGGGGCCTCCGTAAACGGATTTATAATTTATATTGCAATATTTTGTAATACTTTGTGATGAAGTAGGACACTACTGTGAAAATCATTTGTTCCACAAAGATATCTTTATAGGAAATTTCTAAGCAGAGTGTCAACCGTAAAGGGGAGATAGATTGTTCTTTTACAAAAGCATCTTCTCCAAATCTGTTGTTTATGGTGAGGACAATGGCCAGAGAGGTATGGTGCCAGCAGATATCCCTCAAAAAATTAATACATTTAGTCGTGCTTGAGAGTAAAGATAATGATAATAATTAGTGGGAATCTCTTTAAAAAGAAACTTTGGACTATGGAGAGGACACTTTGAAAATGGATGATTAGAAACTGTCATTGTGATAGAAGTTTTAAAATTTTGCTATAAGTACTATTTGAAACATAATAAAAACTCTCAGATTCCAAACTCTCAGAATTTGGAAATAAAAATTCCTAAACAATTTTAAAGACTGTAAAAAAAAATTCAGTATGTTTTGAATCCGTTTGTTTAAATATATATATTTAACACCTTCTGGTGGTTTGTAAGAACGACTTGTGGCATTTGGGATCAACAGAAACTGATTAGTTGAATTTCAGTACAAATCTTGGCATAACCTATAGTCATAATGGGAAAATAAGTAACATGCTTTAGTTAGAGTAGGCAATATAGGAGTTACTCTTCTTTCATTTGAGATGAATGTTTCTTTGTGAGGTATCTTTTCAACTCTGACAGGTCTTAAAAGCAAGTATCAATATAAATGGAAGTAAGAAATAGAGCTTGAAACTGCTCTCTCATGAAGTGACAGACAAGATTTCAAAAAATAATAAGTCATATTTAAAGATACTTCTCTCACTTTAAAAAAATTCTTAATACATCTCAGAAAAGATTTGTATCGTTTATAAATATAATAAGTAATTTTAGATGTTTTATTAGTATGTGTGTTCCCCAATTATTATAATTTGTCGGCACACAATAATGTGTATATAAATATACATACTGATATGTAAATAGAGGATCATTTACTGTTTTTAAGTTTTATTTATTTATTTATTTTTGCTGAAAAGATGCCCAATCAAGAAAGTTTAGACAATCTGCTCTAGACACACCATAAGGGCATAGCACCCACCTGTCTGTGAGGGCTGAACACCGACACACAAGAGCCCTGCTGTGTGCCTGGACTGTGATAGGCATGTTGCACGCACGTTACCTCCTGTGATCCTCACCACAGGTCTGCACACCAAGTGTCATCAGCACCAAATTTCAGTGGGGACTTGGATTATTTAAAATATATGTCACAGATCTGGGCTTACCTGTGCAGGTGCAGAGCCTGAATTCAGTCTGACCCAAGATTGTTTGGCTGTAGGGTGCATGTCCTCGAGCTCCTCACCCTTCCTCCAGAACGAATGGTGGGTTCAACAAGAGAGAGGTGGAGACAGACTTGATTGGATTGGCGATATTTCTATTACCCGGCTCCTCGAAGTGCAGAGCCTGCAGTCTGTGTAGTGTGCATGGACATTGAAGCTGGTTCAGCCCTACTGGGTGGGAGGCTGGTCAAGTGAGTAGGTACAGGGTGGGATTCAGTCCCACCCAGCAGTGGGAGTGGACATGGGACTGTGAAGGTGGAACGACCGCAAAGGACAGGATTCAAGGTGGCCGGGGCCAGAATGCCACGTCCATGGCATGGAGGGTTACAGGCTTCAACTTCACCCTCAGCCTCAGTGGTTTTCCGTCCAGGAGTGAGGCATTTTCGGGGGGTTGTACAGATGTGTGCTTCACACAATTTATGATCTTCCATAAAATGTGTGCAAACTTGTGTGGGTCTCTGCACATTTTAGAAGAGGAAGGCTATAGTCTTTATCAGATCCTGAGAGAATCCGTGACCAAGAAATAGTCTTATTGTGTTGTGTCCACAATAATTGTCAACAACTCTTCACAGAGTTGACTTTTTGCTGCTCTAGGCTCCTTGCTGAACAAAAAATAATGACAAAGCCCTGCTCTATCTTACCTTGGAGAAGAATGGCATTCAGTGCATTTCACTGGCTAGTTGGCACTATACGTAAGAGCGATGTCAGCGCGTTATCCTACACTGTACCTTGAACAAAACAAGACAAACAAAGCCTAAGACTGGCCTGGGCTGAGGCTGCCAACAAAGTAAAACATTTCAAGACATTTTTCTCCTTGACAAAGGATGAAGAGGGGCAAAAAGAAATATAAATGTTCCTCCTCATCAATGGGTTGAGTTCTAAGCAGGAAAGGACATCGTTGTGTTTGTGTTATATTTGTGAGGTACACACACAAGCACACAGGCGCCAGCTGCGTGTTCATCATAGGGGCTTTGTGGGGGGAGGATCTGGGAGGGGCAACACTTCAGTTCTTCTGTATTGAAGAATAAATTAAGTAATTTTCTGCTCTTTCTCTCTTACTGTGTTGTCATGTTTTAATTTGACTTTTGAGACCCTGTAATGTTCCAGATACTGCGTCTGGTAATGAGGCTGGAAAAATACTGCCCTTTGGCCGGTGATAGCCCAGGTGGTGAGCAGACAGGTAAACAAATACACGGTCCTGCGTGCATTTTTTTCCATATTTTCTCTCCAATATCCTATAAGCCTTATCAAAGTAGCTTCCAAATGGGCTGGATTTTGTACGATGACTAAGATGATTCCATTAGGTGAACAACAAGGAAAGAATGAGGTAGACCGTGAAAACAGATGTTCACGGACATGAGGATGTGGCACAGTCTAGTGTATTGGGGAAATTATATGGACTCTGCTGTTGTCATTACGTCAGATGGTAGGTGGCACAAAGGGCTTCTTTTGGGAAGCTGGTGAGAACCCGATCAAGGGCCTTCGTTGAGCGTGGAAGGATCCCGGACTTTGACCTACAAGTGCAGGGGAGGGGTGTGGAGGTACATCAGGTGTCCGTGTTAGAGGAGACCCCAGCAGCGCGGGGGAGAGTCCATGGCTGTGTGCACGTGGTGCTAGCGGTCTGGACTCCAGAAACGCTGTTCCCGCTGTTGTTCCCGCTGCTGTTCCTGACTTGAGGGGCAGTGGACAGAGAGAGAGCGATTTCTGGCGTAGATCATGCCTACAGCAAATAGTCTGCCAACCTGAGGACCTGTATCCTCCAGTTTGGATTCTCCGTTGCACGTGTCACGTGCGTGGTTACACACGTCATTCAGCACTTTTCCCTCCTTTTCAAAGAAAAACAGACATGACACACGTTAATAATCTATATCTTACTTGAATCAATGAACAGGCAGGTTAATATTTGTTAAATTTCACACAGTGAGGAGGAATAAAATACAATTGAAAAACAAACAATTACGGTGTACAGTAAGCGAGTTCTGCGCTGCGTTGATAAGAATGTTTACGTTTAGCTCTTAGCTTCCAATGAAGAAGCTCCATTTCTTGTGTCTGTAGTGATGACTAAATGCCCTTAAATGCAGGGCTTCAAGAGATGGCTTTGGAAGGCTTTAGTATATCAAAACCTAAGAAAAGTTAATTTGTCATTAGCGGTAAACTACACAATAAGGACTTTAGCTTAAAATACCACTAAAAATGGTTCAACTCTAAAATGCATAAATTAAAAAAACAACCACGAATGGCAAAAATAGAAGATTGTTAAACAGTAAAAGTTAAATCTCATTTAAGTTGGGAAAATGAGCGCAGACCACGAGGAGTACAGATCTAATCTAAGTGTGTCCAGAGCAGGTGCCCGAGTCGGGTCAGCGGGTCCCGGAAAGCAGCCTCCGGGAACGGTCTGTGGGCAGCACTGTCGATGTGGGTCTGATACCACCATGTAGTTCACCCACCCACGTCTTTGTCTGCTTCGAAGTTGGGGGCTTCCAGAATTTTGATTTATTTCTTTCTGCTCCGGTCGCTGGAGTGACAACGAAACAGGTATTATATGAAACGCTTGGTCTCGGCCACTCATAGGAGCCGGGGTGTCCATGCATACTACTCAGCCTGTCGTAGCTTACTGATTACATATGAATGTGCTCAGTGCACTTCTCGAAAACCCAGTGTTTTGAGTAGATCACAGGCATGGGATTCTACTCTGCGTGGCCCATGGTCCCGCGTCACGCTCAGAACCCTTTAATGCCTGCCCTGGAGGCTTCTCCTACACGGCTCTGGAGCCGGAACACTTTGGTTAACTAACCCACCAGGATTTGAATAGATGCGTGCTGAGGACACCGCACTTTTCCCAGTGGTTCCTGGTATCTGAGGACTTGCCTTCTCAAAAGAGGTGTCATTATGGAGCAGAAAGACTGGAGGCTTGGAGGCTCGGAGGCTCGGGCTTTCCTCCACCACTTCCTCCACTTGGACATGGTAGGACGAGCAGCGACCCCGAAGATGCCCACGTCCTCATCCCCAGCACCAGTGAATACATCATCTCACGTGACAAAAGGGACTTTGCAGATGTGATTAAGCCAAGGGTCTTGAGACAGGCGCCTTCTCCTGATCACTGGGTGGCTCTTGTGACCAGAAGGCAGACAGGGAGGACAGAAGCAGAGGCCAGAGTGGCCCGAGAAAGGGTCCGGGAGCCCAGGAACGTGGGCACTACTGGCAGCTGGACAAGCCAAGGAGATGGATTCTCCCCTGGAGCCTACAAGGAGTGCCACCCTGACTTTTTGGACTGTTGACCTCCAGAGATGTGAGACAATACGTTCACGTTGTGCGTCATCTCTAAGTCCGTGCCGGTTTGTTGACCGCAGCCGTAGCAAACGAGTGCAGCAGCAGGTGACCAGCTTGCTCGCGCCAGGAGCCCCCCGTCCACAAACTGGTGACCACAGGTGCCTCTCCTCCTTCACACACCGCTGGGGGATCTGAGGACACATCTCATAGGATGCCTTTTACCAGCTGTGAAGCTTGACATAACCGTTGCCAAAATGAAGGTGAGCACCTGAGGCCGTAGCAGCACCTCCGCTGCGCTCACGCAGTCCAGCCAGAGGGCTGCGTGCTGAAGTTGTGCGCGGGATGCAGGAACGGTGCTGAGCTCTTCATTCTCCCAAGTTCCTCCTGGTTGTGCCCCCTCTCTGGCGGGTCGTTTTTGTAGCAGAAAGCACGTGTGCACCTCTGGACCACTGTGCGTCCTTCCCCCCCCCCCCCCGTGAGGCCCTGGAGGGGGAAGGAGGCCTGTCCTGTGCAGGAGTTCTGGGCCCTGCCTTCCCTCCACCTGTGATCTCCCCATCTCTCCACGGGCCTGGCGGGGGGTCAGGTGGCCGTGGAGGGAGCACTGGAGACAGCGCGAGCGAGCCTGGCTGTGCCGCTGTCACTCCTGCTGCCACCACCCAGCCGGGGGCCAGGACCACAGCTGCCGCAGGTGAAGTGTGCACACGGGGAGCGTTGTGGCTGGTGGGAGGAGGAGGGCCAGTCCCTGCCACAGGATCTGCTGCTTGCACACACGGGTTTTCCAAAGATTCTGTTACCTTGAGAAATGAACATTGCAAAAGACCTCAAACCAAGAAGAGTATCTGCTCTTCAAAGCGAAGGATGAACGTTTTCTGAGAAGGAGACCCACGCGGGTGCTGGCTTACTGAGGACACGGTTTGCAGAGATCTCCTTGCGGGGTCCTTCCCCGCTTCTCCCACTTTCTCGAGCCTGCTCAGTTTTTAATCACCCAGATAAGAACTCTACGTCAGTGAAGACTACACCTGAGCCTCTCCCATAGCCAACTGTTCGCTTCTTTAATCAATGGCCTCTATCTGGTCCCTTTTGGAAGGGCTTCTCTTCTGTGTCATTTCGTAGCTGTTTCTACGCTACGTACGGCTGGTAAAGCCCTCTGAAGGAAGGAGACATACCGGCTCGCCACGCAGCGCACAGTACTTGCGCACCACGTGGGTGCCGGCCGGCCCGTCACGGTCCTTGGGCCCCAGCGCCGTCCCAGTAAGATCAACAATCCAGATGCATCGTTGACGTTTCTCAGCGTAGCTGCCCGCCTGCTGGACCACGCGTGACGTCAGTGGGCCGCGTGTGCCCTGGCCGCGGGTGACAGTCCTGGTGTCTAGCGCCCGGCCTCGGCGGGGACTGTGTCTACGGGCCCTTAGGCGCCTGCGGCCCCCACCATCCACTTCCTCGCTCCCCTGCCCTTGTATTGAGGGTGAAACTGGAAATGCTTCTGGTCCAGTCTGATCATCTTTGACACTTTTTACATCTCATCGTGACTGTTAGTGGGTCACATCCTCCAATTGCTATTTTCTTCTGTTTTTACCATCTCGTCTATGACTTCCTTAAATTTATTTGGATTTAGTATTTTACGTTATTCCTTTTTACCACGATTAACTTGTTAGTTATACTTTCTTTTACTGCTTTTTATTGGTTACTTTGAAATTACAGTGTTTGTTCTTACTAGAATTTATTATTAATTGTAGTTTTAACACTTTCCAAATATTCAGTGACTGTAGGAATGTTTTAACTCAATCTATACCTTCCTAGTCTATGTGCTATTGTTAACGGAAGTAACACATACATCATACAAATATTTATTAAATACAGTTATTTCCTTATAAATATATCAGATTCTACAAGGGATTATTATTGTCCTTTAATATGGTTAGTGATCATTTAGATTTACCCATTATTTATAGTTTTGGCTAATTTTTACCTCTTTATGAATCTCTGAGATAAAATCTGATCATTTTCCCTCTGGCTGAACAATCTGTTAGAATTTTACTTAACATGGATCTACTGATGACAAATTCTTTCATTTCTTTTGTCTGAAAATGTCCTTTCTATACCTTCCTATCTGAAAAGTTATTCTTCACAAGATTGGCATTTACTTTCACTAAGCGTTTTTAATACATAATTCCAATGTCTTCTGAATTCTCTTGTTTCTGTTAAGAAGTTAGCTATAATTAATTGCTGCCCATTTATAATTTTTTTCTTTGGTTTTTTGGTTCTTGTAGTTTTACTAGGAGGTATGCAGGTGTGGTTTTCTTTGTATTTATCCCCCTTGGGCTTCATAGTGTTTCTTGAATTTGTGAATCAATATTTTTCATCACTTTCAAAAATTCTTAGCCTTAACTTTTCAGATATTGTTTTTATTCCTTTTCCAATGTAATTTTATTTCTCTTATATTAATTGTGATATTTTCTTCTGACCTATCTTCCAGTTTACTAATTGTGTCTTTAGCCAGGCATATTCTGTTAATGCCATGGATTGAGTTCCTAGTTTCCATTCTTAATTCTTTCCATTATAAGTTTTCAATTATAAAATTTCCACATGGTCTCTAAAATAAGTTTATTTATCTCCTGAAATTCAGCATTGTGTTCAATTCCTTTGGCAATCTCAACACAATTAATTTAAATTCTCGTCAGATAATTCCAATGTGTCTGTTTCTATTGGCTGGTATTCTTCTTTCCTGGATTTTGGTCAAATCTACTTGTTAGTATGCCTTGTTTTGTTTTGTTTGAATTACAGACATGATAGATAAAAAAATTACAGCTATATATTGCAGTTCTCTGTATTGTAGAAAGTATTTAGTTTCTACAGTAAAATAGAAAGTATTTACTTTTGCTTTGGACATCTAGATTAAGGAACATGGCTTCAATTACAACAGGAATTGAGATGGTTCAAAGCCGGGTTTCATTACTCCGGAGGACGGAGCTGTTTCATCAACATTTATTCCTGGGATTAAACCTTAAGAGATCCCAGCTGGAAGTCGGTGGTGTTTCCAGGGAACTTCCTTCCCATTGGCCATGAGCTCCAATCTCATGCCCCTAGCAATGTTCAGAGATGAACAGAGAGCTTTAGATTCTGAGACTTTGATGAGTCACTTTGGAATCAATGAATGTCTCAAGCCATAAAGTTGTGCTTAATAAAGGGCCCATCTCTGTGGGTTTCTTTCTGCCTGGCCTCTTGGCTCTACAAATCATGATTGCTCTCCAATGCCTTCAGATTATATAAACAGAGTCTAACCGGTCTGGTTGTTATCAGCAGGAAGATTATGCAGAGAGAGTGTAATGCCTTTGCCAAAACCAGAACCACCCACTTCTTCATCCACCATTAGTGATTACATTAGATGGTTAGCTCTGAAGGCTAGTCACATGGTAGATGATTTCCAGGATCCCTTCCAGCATTGCTAGGGGAGCATTCCACAAGTAAATATCCCCGTGTAAGGGGGCAGTAATAACATTTCATGTTATAGCGTATGTTTACCCCATTTTAAACCAACAACGTGGTTCTCAGAGTTGTTGTCACAGAGAAAGAGAGAGTCTGATGAGGCTGGAAGACCTCCTCACAGCCAGCAAAGACACATCACAAGCAACCAGACAAGTGTCGATTTCCTAAGGCAGAGAGGCACTGCTGCTTCCCCATTCCTGACAAGGACAGCAGGACAAGCAGCTACTGCAAGGAGACATGATAGTGACAGCCAGATGCTCCCAAACAAATGTGCAGGTATTGTCAGCAGGGATCACTGGTTGTGGCTTGTTCATCTTTCCCCCCACCCCTAGGTGTACCATCCTGAAGAAATATACCTGTAAATTTCCATTTCAATATGATGCAAAAGCTCTTGGCATCAAAGAGTTTCTGGAATGTTCTAAAGGAAGATAAAACCAGATTAATAACTATAAAATGCCAATTATTAGATGATTAATCTTATAGGTCTTTGGGGAAACATTATTAATAAATAAAATAATAAAAAACCCCAACTAAATTGGTATATTGGCCCAGAGAACCAACATAAATTTTTTTTATTACAAGTCATTTTATACATAGATAACATTCAAGTTTTTTTAAGTCATAACTATAAAATGTAACTTTAGGCTGCTTCATATTCTGAGAAATCCCTCTAGCTCAAATATAATCCAGAAGGAGCAGGGCTGCCTATAATCCCTAAAATCGCCTCCCTCAAGCTGGTGTTCGCTGTTTTCTGATCCACCTGATGATCTAGGCAACCGTGCTTCACTTTCCAGATCTGAGACAATCGCAGAATTGTATGATGGGGCGCCAGACTGACAATTAGTTGGGTTTAATTTTTACTCTTTTATCTTTTCTCAGAACTTGCTAGATGTAAGTAGCACACCAAAGATTAGCTTATAGATTATATGGGTGAAGTCGAAAACCCCAAATGGAGTGGTACACATATTCCAAAGTTTCAGAGATAGGAAAATGGAGAGCAATCCTTATGGATCTGCCTCATTTAGTGAAGTTAAGAGGAGAAACTATTAGAGCTACCATGGCCCACATGCAGAGGTCAGCATTCTGACAGCAGCGCATATTATTTCACTGGATTTTCAAACATTTTACCGTTTTCATGATTCTTAATTAGCAAACATGTTTGGCAAAGGTGTTGCTTTCATCTCAAAGTCCACGGAGATAAAATGATTTTCCAGGCCAGACACTGACTTTAGTACCTGAAGACAGTGGGAGTCCCTGTCTCTCATTGTGGAACTGGCAGTTCCAATTTTAAAAAAGCAGGATTCCCATGCATCTATGTTAACAGACAGGTCTTGCAGACTTGTCGGTTCTCAAGCCAACTGCACTCAGCTTCCCAAGGCAGGGGCCTCACTGCAGGCCGACGGCCAACCCCGCTCTCACTGCTATTGGACTGCAGCAAAGGTCACCCCACACCAGACCTTAGGGCTCCCGCCACAGAAAAGAGTCTCCTTTCACAGGGGAGAGTGGTGGAGATGCCCGGGCGGGGCTTTGTGCTCTGCTAGGATCGGTTTGAACTGAAATGAGACAGAATTGAGATGAACAATGAGATATTGGAGAAGGATGCCTGAAGACACCGCCAGCTGCCAAATCAAAATTTGAAGTATGTGATGGTTGCCACCCCACAGCCAGCACCAGCAGGTGCCTCTCAGGACTGCGTGTACCAGCAGGCTCAAGACTAACAAGTAACCTGGCAAAAAGGGTGAAGGGAAAAGAAGCAAAGGCCATAAGTGAGATTCTGAATTATTCTTCCAGAAGCCTTCCATGTGTCACCTCGCTGTTCTTTACAGCTGCTATTGGAGCTAGAGCGGAGGGTTGAGTTTAGACTGTGTGTTCTCCCACGAGAGCCCAAGGCCCAAGTGTGCCTGCGCTGAATTAGTCTCCTCTGACATATAGTCAGAGTAGGATGTAAGCTCATTCAGGGCAGCCCTTCCATTTCAGGAATTCGAAATGCACAGAAAAATCATGGCAGAGTGCTCAGCAGCACTGGATTTACAGACCAGGATGCCCCCATCCGACGGGTCTCTCCAGAGGGCGTCAGATGTCGGGACAGGGGGAGGCTTCCCTCCAGGCAGAGGCACCATCTGTGTCTGTCTGTGGTTATGTCTGCAGGAACAAGCAGTGTCCGGTAAGAGAAAGACTGATAAATTAAGGAGATGAGTTAACAGGGTTAGCGGGGCTCCACGGAGGCTGTGCTGTCTTTGGTAGGAGGCTGAATAACCCACTTGGTAAAACTTGGGCTAATCCACATCCAGCGGCTCTTCTCTCATGTCCTCTTCTGCTTGAAAGGGTAAGAGACGGGGACTGAGAAGTCGGGAGACGCTAGCAGACACCCCTGGAAGGCTGCGTGCTTGTCCGTCCACCTAACGGGAGGGTCCTGAGCTTCTGTTTATTTGTAGGTGTGTGGCTCACAGGTATTTCGTGAGGCGGGGCAATGGCTCCGTCCTCCTCAAACTGCAGGAGGAGGCCCCACCTGTGTTGGCCTCGGGGCCACAGCAGCAGCACCTCCTCTTGGTTCTTGTTTCTCCCTCCAGGGACACGAATGTCTTCGACCATCTGCAGAATGCTCAGGAACCTGATGTATAAGCATAAGCAGGGGTGGCTTTGCGCTGGCACTTCGTTTGTTGAGTTAGACTAACCTGCGCATCGGGGAAGGAGCCACATAATCTTCCTGAGTGATCCGGCTCTGACATTTCCTAGGGTCTCAGATCCCGATGGAGAGCAAAGGGTACTTCCTTGAAAAGCTCAGATCTGACCTGTTGGTTTTATCCTCTCCTGTCCTGACTCTTCATGGCCTGCCACCTAAAAGGGCCCTAAATGCTCTAGGTTCTTGGGTCAGAGATGCACTAGGTTCTCGAGTCAGACACCTGCTAGGTTCTTGGGTCGGAGATGCACTAGGTTCTCAGGTCAGAGATGTATCAGGTTCTCAGGTAGGAGACCTGCTAGGTTCTTGGGTCAGAGATGCACTAGGTTTTTGGGTCAGAAACCTGCTAGGTTCTCGGGTTGGAGACCTGCTAGGTTCTCATGTCAGAGATGCACTAGGTTCTGGGGTCAGAGATGTATCAGGTTCTCAGGTCAGACACCTGCTAGGTGCTTGGGTCGGAGATGCACTAGGTTCTTAGGTCAGACACCTGCTAGGTTCTTGGGTCAGAGATGTATCAGGTTCTCAGGTTGGAGACCTGCTAGGTTCTTGGGTCAGAGATGCACTAGGTTTTTGGGACAGAAACCTGCTAGGTTCTCGGGTCGGTGACTCGGTTTTGGGCTCTCTCATGTGCATGCTCCCTCCATCTTCACCACTGAGGGGAATATTCCCCCAATTCCCAGGGTCTCCAAAGGCCTCCCACAAAATGCTGTAACCCCGGTCACTGTCCAGCTTCCAGAGAAGATCTCACCTAAAACATTTTTAACAGAGAAGAATCTGCCGTATACGTGAATGTGTACAAAGAAACTTCCAAGCATTTACTGTAGTGACCTGTTCTCAGATGGGACAATCTGGTGTCTCATTCACTTACCAGCCCACTGATTTTTCAGGTCTTTACTGTGCAGTGGGCACCGTGAAGACACCAGGGAACAGGGAGATGAGTCCTGTACTTGAGTGAGGGAAGGGAAGGGGAGGGGAGGGGAGGGGAGGGAGGAGGGGAGGGGAGGGGAGGGAAGGGAAGGGAAGGGGAGGGAAATAATATAGAAGTAAAACATCAAGGTCCCAAAGAAGGGAAATTGCAGGACTGATACAGAAGATGAGGCATAAGGGGGATCCCTGGGTGGCTCAGTGGTTTAGCGTCTGCCTTTGGCTCAGGGCATGATCCTAGAGACCCGGGATCGAGTCCCACATCAGGCTCCCTGCATGGAGCCTGCTTCTCCCTCTGCCTGTGTCTCTGCCTCTCTTTCTCTGTGTCTGTCATGAATAAATAAATAAAATCTTTTAAATAAAAAAAAAAAAAGAAGATGAGTCACAAGACCTTGCCATAGAAAGGGTTAACATTTAGGCTTGGGTTGGGTGATCCTAGCAGAACAAACAGCATGTGCAAAGGCCCTGCGGCAAAATAACCGTGTTCCTTGAGCCCCACTTTGAGAACTGCCATGGGAGAGCATTAGGAGCACTCTAAGAGCTGAGACGTACAAAGGGCCAGTTCCTGTGAGGCCCTGGAGGCATGGTGGGGAGTCTGGAGCGGGAAGCCCTGAATGCAGTCAGAAAGGCTCCTGAGTGGGAGGATGGCCTCATCTGACCTAATTGTCAATATGATCCTCTTGCTTGGGCAGAGAACGGATTGGAGGAAGAAGAAGGAGATTTAGAGAAACCGAGGGAGGGAGGCAGTAAATTTATTTTCTCTCGTCGTGGTTTCAGATAGGACCCGTGTTCACTTCTGGGCGTGTGGCGTCTGCGAAGAGATGGTGCTTCCCGGGTCCCGATGTCCAGGGCTGCTGGGGAGGCTGGACAGCCAGAGGCACAGGACAGAGCCCCAGAGCGGTCATTAGGCCTCCGAGGTGGACCTGCCCGCATCTGGCTGTCTCACCCGCAGGTGGCAGCTTCTCGGGCAGTGAGCCAGGAGCAGGCGAGCCCGCGCCCCCCACAGGGCCCCGGAGAAAGGGACTCGCGGGGATGGCGAACTCCAGGCTCCCGTCGCCCCTGTGCCTCGTCCAGGCGCACAGAGGGATGATTTCCTGGGCCACTGAAAATAGATCAGGAACCGTGGGCTCCCCTGGATGGATCACTGGGCATGAAGCACCATAAGGGCTTGTGCGCCACTGATCGGTTCGCGCTCCATCTGGGGGGCCCGGGGTCACCGCGTGGTCCCCTCCACCTGCAGGTGACCGCGCCGCCGAGCACAGGCTGGCTTCCGGCTCTAAACCAGCGGCTCGCGGTCCTGATCTGCTGTGCAGCTGTCGGCGCCACAACGGGGTTGTCGTCACACCGGGGGGAATGCAGTGTTGTGTTTAGTTCGCACGTAAATATAGGTGTTTTGATACAGGAGGTGTGTGTGGTTCTTACCACTAAATACTACATTTATTTTTTCACGCACAGGCTTTATTCAAAGACAATTAGGCTTACAATTAAATGCTAACATACGGGCCTCTAGAGGATACTTTGAACTGAACTTTTGATGTTTTAATGTAGACACGAGTAAACAGATGTGTGTTCAATATAAACATAAAGACATACATGGGATACATAGAGGAGTATTTGGGAACTTGTTTTCTATGAATGCTCTTCAGCTGGTTATAAAAAAAATTGTGAATAAAGAGTGTCCTCGGTATGTTCCAGTGTGGGGGTGTTTGGGGTGCTGTTCGGGAAGAACTCTGGGGGGACAGGGCGTGCCTGGACCCAATGCTTCTGGCGGAGCCGGGGCTGGGGACCGACTGCAGCGGGCTCCGGGGGCTTGGGCCCTGTCCCTTCCGAACGTATCTCTGTTCCCCCGGGGCTCGTCTCTCCCCACCCCGCACTCAGGGCCCCTGTGCGCTGACTCAGGGCGAGCCGGGTGCTAGGTGCCTCCCCCGCCCCCCGCCCCCAGTATCACAGCGTCTCCTCTGACATTTGCTTTCACATCAAGGACCACCGCCTGCGGCCCGTCCACCTTCCGCCTCATCCGAAAGAGGCTGGTTTCCTGAGGAGGACTGGCCCTTTGCGTCCACAAAGGCCCGGTTGTCCAATGCCTTTTTTTTTTTTTCCCAACTCTTTATTTTCTGCTTCTCAAAAGAGGAGATCAGAAACAAAAAATAAATAAAAGGGACTTCTCTTTGGTCAGGAGATGATACAGTTACTTGATTTTGTCTCTAAAGCGCGTTGTGTGAAATCTGTGTTCGACTCTAAATAGTCACAGTCCAAATACATTGGATTATTCGAATCCATATTTGAACTCGCCATTTAAAGCAACATTTTGGGGGCTCCTGGTGGCTCAGCTGGTTCAGCATCCACCTCTTGATTGGGGCTCAGGTCTTGACCTCAGGGTCCTGAGTTCAAGCCCTGTGTTGGGCTCTGCACTGGGCAAGGAACCCACGGGGGCTCCAGGGCAGCGGTGGGTGGATGGTCGCCCTGGCCAGGGGCGGGTTAGCTCACCTTCCCTGAAGAAGTGAGGTCTCAACGGGTGTGCTGTACACGTTTACCTACTAATCCAGTAAATTTACTCCTTTGGACGTCTCTGCCCTTTTCTTTCATTTAAGAATCATGGAGGTTGGTTCCTTGCCCAAAGTTGGGCTTTTTGGTTTTTTTTCTTCTTCTTGTTGGATTTGCCTATGAGTTGATGGACAAAGGAGCCAGATCACCATGAGCCCCACCACCCCCTCCCCCCAGAGTGGTCCCCAAGGATTTTAACTCAACAGCCTGAAGGTCCACGAGTGGGCTGTCCATGGGCGGACAGGCCGGCGCTGCTAAGCTGTCTCGGCAGGACGGCCATGGCCACCCGTTGGCCTTGCTTAACCTACGTGTCTTTTTGACCAGCAAATAATGGAACAGGTGGGGCTGGTTTGCACCCAGGGGCGGACCGGCTCAGGACGTGGCTCCTACGATCTCCCGGGCTGGACGCATGATGCTAGGTCTTCACTGGAGAATTTCCCAATGGTCTGTGACGTGTAAGCAGGTATGGCCTGATGTGTTCAGTGCAGAACCCACAAGGGACCTAAGAATCCCCGCTTCCAGGGTACAGCATGGGGCCGGGGGACAGCAGGCTCGTTTCCCTGGCAGGGTCATGGCATCTGCCCCCCATCATCTGTCCGTCCGGATCTGTATTCTTCAGCACTGTACGTACATCCTGGCTCTCAGGGATGAGGAAAAACACCTTTCCAGTGAGGACTGTGGGCTGCAGGAAAGCCTGGGGTTCATTCCTCCCACACGTGGGCACCAAGCGGTTGCATATATTTGTTTGCACACAGTACAATTTATTGTGAGTCATTCATCTTTGTATAGAGCTTTTAAAGTACAAGGAAGTAAGAGAAAGTATTAAACATGGAGTGACTTGTTAATTTTAAATAATACGTGGATGTTATGTAAACTGTGTGTGTTAACAATGCCTGAGTCCCCACTTACCTTCAGTCCCCTGCTATTGCTTCTCCTAAAGATTAGACTTTTATAAGGACTCAGAGAGAAAAGGAGTGACGTGCTTGTCAGGGGCCGTTCTGGACTAGTGTGTGCGTCCCCCAGATGTCATCCCCTGAAACCCCAACTCCCTGCCAGCAGGTGCTGGGAGCTTGCAGTGGGGCCCGAGGAAGGTGATGGGGTGGTGGGCGTGGGCCCCGTGATGGGAGTCCTGCTGTAGGAAGAGCCGGGCCTTGCTTCCTCTGGCTCTGCCCACCAGGTAGCACAGTGCGGAAGCCTGCCCGTGTCCGGTGTGTTTGTTACGCAGCCTGAGCGCACGGAGACCAGAGCAGGACAGAAAGGGGTTCTGGATGCCGAGGAGCCGGTTGCTCACTGATGAGGAGAGCGTGCAGGGGGGGCGGTAATTCCTGCAGCTGCAGCTGTGTGCTCTCCATCCTCCGACAGTCGTTCCGGGGCAGAGGCACCTGCTAACCCCGTTCCCACTCCACAGGTGACAAAACCCAAGCCCAGAGAGGCGGCAAAGCATCCTCAAAGTCACCGGGCGGGTGGGGGGGACCAGGTGGGCTGTGCTCCATCTGTTTGCAGAGCCTCACAGCAAGGCACGGGGCTGGGGGTCTCTACTACGGTCCCTCTGGGCCACCGCAAAGCTTGGAAAGAGAGTGGGGCTTTCCTCCCCACGCCCTGCTCGGGGCGCTGCCTGGCCTGGGGGGCACCTCTGCCCGGGGCGCTGCGGGCCTGCAGGCAGGACTCCAGGTCTCTCCAGCTCAGAACGGTGCAGGCCTGAGGGTCCCAGCGCGGGTTTGGGCAAATGGCAGGGCCTGATATTTTTGCCAGGAGATCTTTTATTGAGAAAATTGTCCCATGAAGCAATCTCATTTTTTAAAATCTATAAACACCCTACTTTGCCACCTACACGTGTCATTTCATAGTTGACACATGTAGGACGTGCCTTCACGTGAGAACGGACGCCAGTGGGGAGGAGGCTGTGCTCCGGCCACTCTCTCTCCTCGCCTCCCCCTTGTGCCACAGGCTGTCCTCACCCCTGTCCCGCTTCCCTCCCACCATCTCTTCCAGCACTTGCATCATCAACCCTGAAGACACAGCCATCGCTCTGTCCACCATTATTAGCGATTACATATTTTTTTTTAGCAATTACATATTTGATAATATGACATCATTGCGATTCACTTGCGATTCTCCTGTAGGTAGGTGTTAGCAATGTTTTCTAAATTTTCAAAATGTGGATCACCTTAGCTCGTGCCATGTTGTTCGTTCAGATTACTCCCTCCCTTCCCTTCCCCTCCCCCTCTCCCCTCCCTCCCCCTCCGCCTCTCCCTTCCCCTCCTCCCTCCCCCTCCCCCTCCTACCTCTCCCTCCCCTTCTTCCCTATTTCCTGAGTCCTTCCTCTCTCTTTCCTTCCTCCCACCCCAAGAAGATACTGTTAGCCGAAGGCATAACACCCATAGACATTTTTAAATTAAAATTTACGAAAAAGGAATTTTATCTTTGCCCATTTCTACAGATTTTAGCTGTGCATCCAAGCAGTTTTTCCCTAGAAGTGTTGGTTTTTACCTTATCTCGCTGAGAACCTCCTGACCTAGTCGTCACCTTGCAGGGCCGTCGGGTGGAGTGTAATTTCAGAAATCCAAATGATGACTCTGAGCTTCGTGGACAAAGAGCATTTTCTGTTTACGTGGCTGAGAGATCCACAAAGACACAGCAAGTCAGGGAGCGCGAGATGGGAGACTGCGCCGTGCAGCCTCCTGGGGTAGGTGCGCAGCGCCCCGAGGCTGCGGGTGCTCTGGGGGCGGCAGGTGGCCTCTCCGAGAGCCTCGCTCTGTGGCGCCCTGCGTGCTTCCCTCTGCTCCCACGGCAATTTTTCTAAAACTGTCGTTCCCTGTGCGAAGCCTCTGGAGGTTCCCCGTGTCCCAGGATGAGATAGAGACCGCTGGGGACCTAGTGTCCGAGCCTGTGTTCCCTGCCGTGGCCCCGCACTTCTGTGTCGCCTGTTTGCCCCCAGGCCACGTCCCCTGTCCCTCATCTCATGGTGCTCCTCGCCCCTCCCAGCTCCGCCCAGCCGGCTCCCGAACTTCCCCAGCTCCAGTGGCAGAGCCCATTCCCCTGCTTCAGACCCGGAGGCCGTGCACACCTTTGTTGGGGCACTTCGGATGGGCACCAATGACCCGGGAGCGCGCCTGTGTCCCAAGGGCCCCACTGTTGGCGCTGGCTCCCCAGCTCTCATCTCCAGGCCCGTCACCCTCCCTGCCGCCGGGGGCTGAGCCGGATCGGGCTGCTCTTCTGAGCTGCTGGGGTTAGTGGCCAGGGGACCCCGAGCCCCCCCTGCCCCCCCCCACCATCCGTGTGATCCAAGGGAGATTTCCACGAGACAGTCGCCAAATGGTGAGGGAACCGGCCTCTCTGATTAGGTACCGAAGATGCCACCTGCTGCACTTTGGTGAGTCCCCGATGCTCCCTGGGGGTCCTGTCCCCAGGTCCCTGTAATAATCACCACCTCCCGGCACTCCCTTCTGTAGGACGGAGACCCCATGAGGGTGAGAGTGAATGGGTGTGTGACACAGAGATGGGGAGAGAAGACGGATGATGGACCCACACTAACCCAGCCGCCCTCCTTGCTGCGTGAACAGTCCACCAGTGACAAACTATTAGTTCTTTCAGGACCATTTGCACTTTATAAGCACAAAGTCTTAAAAATAAAGACAAATCAATGCTCCGAGGGATGGACGTCCAGTGTAGGGGCCGGGTCCTGGTCCAACCACGTGGAGTTAAGGTCCTTCCGCCTCCTCATCGCCCTCCCCGGGCAGGTGTGTCCAGCGTGTCCAGGTCCTCTCCTCGTACGGAGGCTCCTGTCCTCTTCTCCCTGGTCATAGTTCCCAAGGCACGGGCGGTCAGACGCGGGGCTGCTGCCAACCCCACTCCAGACGGTGTGACACGCGCGGCCGTGCGGCGGCCGAGACAGTGGAGTTCTGCAAATGTCCAGTCAGGAAACCAGAGTTCAGACCCAGTTCTGTGATTTTGGGGCAAGTTATCTTTCTGAAAACCAGTTTTTCTCTGAAAACCGAGCGAGTATTATCTCCTTTGCCCTGTTCTCAAGATTGTTTTGAGGAGCAAATGAGTAGCATGAAGATGATGCGTTTTTCTTTTTAAAAACTTATATTATTGATGTTTTTAATTGAAGTATAATTAACGCGCAGTGTTTATTGTTTCAGGTGTGCAACATAATGATTCTGCATTTCTGTACATTTCTCAGTGTTCGTCACGGTAACGGCTGTCACCACCTGTCACCAGACGTCCTTGTAACCTTCTTGACTATATTCCTCGTGCTGTACTTTTCATCTGCACGACTTATTTATTTTGTATCTGGAAGCTTGTACCTCTTAATCCCTTTTATCTATCTCCCCCGTCTCCCCCACCCGTTTCCCTCTAGCAACCACTACTTTATTCCCCGTATCCAAGAGTTGATCTTCTTTTATTCATTGTCTCTATTTTTTCTTTGTTTCTTAAATTCCACATCTGAGTGAATTCATATGGTTTTTGTCTTTCTCAGACTTATCTCACTTCGCATTAAACCCTCTAGGTCGACCCGTGTGGTTACGAATGGCAAGATCTCATTCTTCTTTAAGGCTGAGTAATACTCCATTGGGTGCACACCCCACATCTTCTTTACCCGTTCCTCTGTCGATGGACACTTGGGCTGCTTCCCTATCTTGGCCCTCGCAGATAATGCTGCTATAAACGTAGGGGTGTATGTATCTTTTAAAATTAGTGTTTTCATTTTCTTTGGGTAAATACCCGGTTGTACAATTACTGGATCATAGGGTAGCTGCATTTTTATCTTCCTGAGGACCCTCCACACCAGCCTGCATTCTCTCCAACAGTGCACGAGGGCTCCCCTTTCTCCGCATCCTCCCCAACACCTGTAGTTTCCTGTGTTTTTGATTGTAGCCATTCTGACAGGTGTGAGGTGACATCTCATTGTGGTTTTGATTTGCATTTCCCTGATGATGAGGGATGTTGAGCATCTTTTCACGTGTCTGTTGGCCATCTGCGTATCCTCTAAAAGTGTATATTGAGGTCCTCTGCCGATTGTTAATTCAATTATTTGTTTTTTGGTGCGGAGTTGCAGAAGTTCTTTATGTATTTGGGATTTTAACCCCTTTTCAGATGTATCATTTGCAAATATCCTCTCCCATTCAGTAGGTGGCCTGTTCATTTTGTTGTTGGTTTCCTTTGCTGTGCAGAACCCTTTATTTTGGTGTGGCCCCGCTAATTTGGGGGAAGGTCTTTTGCATCAGGTAGGAAGCAGTTGGGGGCTGTATGTAGGCCGGGAAATCCCACTTGTGGGCTCGTGCTTTCCTGTGAGCTCCATGTCCATGACATGGCTATGAGCTTCAGAGAGCCTCGAGTCTTAACACATCCTTGGCATTTTGTCTTGGGAAGACAAAGCACTTCTACTCAGCAGTCTGTCAAAAACGAAGGTTGCTAAAGGTGCCCACACCCCTTAATGTTAGAATTTTCTGGTTGGAACATAAGGCCTTGGTTTACATTGAACTAATAACATATTTAAGTCACAATCTGCAATCACGACCTTGACAGACAGTGATTATAGATATTCTAAGAGGGGGCTTGCCGCGGCAATTCTGACTTTCTACCCAAGGGTCCCCTGCAAATTTTGTGGAGTTCACTGAGCAATTAATAGCATGATTCACTGTCTGGTGTTGCTGTGTCTTGGGAACAACAGGAGTGAGAAATATTCTCCTGACCGGGCACATACGTGTACATGATGTCACCTCCTTGCCACATGTGCTCACGTCAGACAGATGACCAATTCCAACAGATCTGTACTTGAGCCTTGTCTTTCCTGAACAACCTACTCTACGTCCTCTGAAGGATCATGTGATGATCTGAATGCCTGTGTCCCCCTGAAATTCATAGGCTGAGACCTAACTCCAAGGGGATGCTGTGTGGAGGCCATCAGGTCATGAGGGTGGAGCCTCCACGAGTGGGACCGGTGCCCTTGTTGGAGACCCTGGAGAGCTGTTTCAGCCCTTCTCCCATATTTTTTTAAAATATTTTATTTATTTATTCATAGAGACACAGAGAGAGAGTGAGGCAGAGACACAGGCAGAGGGAGAAGCAGGCTCCACGCAGGGAGCCCGACGTGGGGCTCAATACCAGGTCTCCAGGATCATACCCTGGGCTGAAGGTGGCACCAAATCACTGGGCCATTGGGGCTGCCCACCCCTTCTCCCATATGAGGACAAGCAAGAAGTCTGTGACCCAGACCAGGCCCCTAATCCAACCCCACTAGGATCCTGATCTCAGACAACCAGCCTCCAGAACTAAGCAACAAATTTCCGTTGTTTATGAGGCACCCAGTCAGTGGTGCCCGAACAGACTGGGACAGATGGCTTATATGTTTCCAGTTGATGAGTCCCTAATAATGTGGGTACAGTGCTGGGTACCATGAGGAATCCACAGACCAGTAAGCATCTTCCATAAACATGTTATTAAAATCCATTCCCTCAAGGAATCCCCTCTCTCCTGGCCTCTCCTGGCCTCTCCTGGTGATAACAAAGACAAGTAGATACCAACCCTGCCTTCGAGACACTTACCACTTTTTATAACAGCAACAACAGCAGCAGCAGCAAAGGGAAGGGAAGTGAGATGTGCGCACCAGGGATGCTCATGGCCTGTGACCCACGAGGCTGCAGGGTGGCCCTGCTCTGATTCAGAGGGGGTGGCCCAACGGGAACTGGAGAGATCTGGGAAGTCTCTGAATAGATAAATGGCAGGATTTGATAAGAGGGTTGGGACAGCTTTGATACTTAAATAGGAGGAAAGGTAGTATGAACACAAGTGAGAAAGTAGCCTCTGTATTCTGGGGACACTGAGAAAATGTCTTAGATGGAAGGTCCCGGGGGTGGTAGTGAGACTCAAGACTCAACAGTTATAACCAGCCTCACAGACCCAGAGGCCGGGGCAAGGCGAGGGTTTGCATTTCCAGCTCTGCCTCTTACGCGCTGACCCAGTGCCTCTGAAGCTCAGTTTTCTCACCTGTAATGGGCATAATTTACAAGTTAGTATGTGAAACTCTTTTAACTTTACATCGTGGTACATGCATAATGTTATACTAATAGTAACTTGTTATTATTGAATTGACTTATTATTGAGCAGAGGTGTGGCATTATAGAAGCAAGAGTCTGAAGATTCCACTCACCGGGTGGGGAGGGGGGAACAGGGTTAGAGAAGCAGGTGGGGAAGTGGACTCAGCCAAGGGGTCATTAGGACCTCTGAGCCAAGGAGGATGGCAGGGGATGTCTCTGCTCCTCTGATTGGGGTTTATTTGGGTGTAGCCTCTTGGAAAGCTTTGATTTCTGTAAGAGTCACTTGTTTCATGGGGTGGGCGTGGGAGGGCAAATAAAATAAGCCTGAAAGCCCCAGTAGATGGAGGTCAGCACTTCTGGTGCCAAATCCTATAGCTGCCCACGTCCCAAATCCACGAACCTACGGGATGTGAATTGCAGAACCCAACATACTGCTCCATGGCTGAGGCTGATCTTCACCCTTCGACGCCGCATTTAAGGTTATCCATCCATGTGCTCGGACAAGCCAGGCTTGGGATCATTCATAAAAGGAGCCAAAATTAAGTCTTGGATGTCTCTAGAACATCTCCTGCCGTTGGGGAAGAGAGCTGAGAGCAGTCCACCTGAGACCTTGCTCTGGATCTGCTCTTACTTTGCACGAAAACTGGGCAGGTCATTGAGCTTTTCCAGATGTCAGTACCCGACTCTAAAAGGGGAGGGTTTGGACTCAGCTGAACAGTCATTAAGTTACTTCCGGTTCTAATGTCCGCTGACTCCAAAAGCTGTTGGAGCTCGCTGCTGTGTTGCTGGGGCTGTGTCCTCAGTGACACGTTTTCATTCTGCACCGGTGGCCGCAGGCTCAGCTGACCGGCCCAGGTAGAGAGCTGCTGGCGGATGGCCCTGGGGGGCGGCTGGGGGCGCAGGGGGGGCGGCTGGTGTCAGAAGCAGCCCCCTCCTCCCTGATGTAGCACTGACTGGCCTTTGTTTTAATTGCCTCCATCTTTAATTGCTTTTCTATATCATTTTGCTTAATTTGGAAGAATTTTTTTAATGAGCTTGAATGATCTAATTGGGCCTAAATGTGATTTCCTTGTAGCATTGTTTGTTGGTGTGTAAACAGTCAGCAGATCCCAGAACCAGTTACAAATACAGTGGGAAACAGCGAATGGTTTGTTCTGGGGGGGAGTTCAAGTTGCGTGTAATGATTATGTGACCTTGGAAGTATAGTTTTCTAACTTGAATTTATTAATCATTCTTTATAGTAATTGATACGTAACTTGTGAAAATAGTAATAGATATAAGAAATTGTATTTTTAGGCTTTTTTTTTTTTGGTTACATGAACGTTGCATGAGTTTGCTTTGCAATAAACTATTAAACAACTAGAAGCATGTTAGAGAAAAAGTGAAAATCTTTCTTAGTCCTCAAAAATTCCACTTCTTTCCCAGGATGATCCCTGTCAGCCAGGGCTACGTACCCATTCCAAATGTTCTTCAGCACATTGATATGTGTGCACCTGTCAATGTGAAGCATAGCATCAGGTCACTGGTTGGCACAGGTGTGCACAGGTGGGGTCACTGCACATGCTGCCCTGTACCGTCCTGTTCCCACTCTGCTCTGCATCTCGCTGGCCCTGTCAACCACACAGACCAACCCTAGATCGTTTATGTATCGTACTCTAACCAGACCACCACAGAGAGTTTTCTGTTTTTAATTATACGCAATACTGCATTGAACGGTTATACACGTGTCTGTGTACAGATGTGACTGAGCCGTGTTTGGCGGCTACTGGGAGCCGTACTTGTCAGGCAAGGGTACTCACGTCTTAGACTGTCACACACACTGCAAATTCCACAGGGCAAGGTGTTCCCGTCACTGCCGCACAAGCCTGTGTGAGTCCTGCTCTCTGCCTGTCACCACAGCCGCAGACAGGTGTACCCGCCAATAACCTGTCCTCGGTGCCAGGGCCCCACAGCTCTCGCTAAAAGCCCACAGTGGGAAAGCAGTTTCCCTTGCAGTGTTAGTTTTGAGAACCAGTGAGGCGGTGGCTTCAGATATGGGGGTAAGCACGGGAAGGGCTGGTAATCAGGAGACGGCTGGAGACAGACCATGCACGCGATGTCTTGCATCTAAATTACAAACGGCATTTAGTGAAATCCTTCTGTGTCGCTTGTTCATGTGCTGGAATCAGTGGTCCTGCGCCAAGAGGGTTCCATGGGGGCCATATTCCGTGGGGTGCATTGCACGGAGGATCAACAGGAGATACTAAGGTTGTGCACGAGGTAGAGCGGGACCTTCTTACTTCTCAACACTCAACACTGGCAACACTCAAAGTGTTGGAGGTTTGGGGTAAATACGCAATGGTTTAGATGAAGAAGTGCGTCAGTATTTAAAAATGAAGAGGAGGAGGATTTCTTCTGATGTCCTATCATTTCACCCGGAGAGACCCTCGTCCACGCACTGACTCGGCCATGTGCTCTTGCCTTACCTTCCTCACCATCTTTGTCTTCTGACTGTGACCTCTTGTTTTTCTCGGAAAAGCTGAAGAGTGGACATGTTCTAAATTGCATAGCCAGCTAGAAGCTGAGCATATTCTAAGACCAAGGATGCAAGCAAGGGAGTGGATTTACTAAAATATCTTGGATTTGGCACAGAGGCAAACAGTCCTCTGTCCAAGCAAGGAAGGATCGATGGAGAGCCTACTAGGTCCAGGCAGTGTGTTCATGTCAAGGCCGCCCCTGGGTGGTGGGATCTCAGTCTGTGAACAGGTGCCGATGAGGCAGCCCCCGAGCAGGAGGGCGCCAGGTCCCCGGGCAGCTGCAGGGAGGGTCCACCGGGCCAGGCCCACGCTCGCCTCCGGCCGCTACAGCGCGCTGCTCTCCTCACGCTCAAGTACACGGAAGACCTTTCGGGGAGAGGTTTACGCGTTCAGAGGGTGTTGAGCACGAATCCAGGAGAACAAACAAAACCAGGTCGCGGGCCTTTAGATTCATTTCTGGAGACTCACCTGAGCCTCTGCGTCTGCTTACGCGAAGATCTACCTCTGACTGCCTTATGAGGCATTGTCTGGTTCCTATTGTTCAGTGTTGTAAGTCTGAGCCCGAGCACTGTCAAAACATGTCCCTCATTTTTTAACCAATCTCATATAGAACTTTTAGGGAGGAAAAAAAGGCAAGAGACATTTCCTCTGGTAGAGAATCCCGTAACAGTGACTCAGATTGCCAAAGAGACACCTGCCTGTATCAGTTACACACAGTTGAGTTAATCGGAAGGTCTCTGTGACATTAAGAAGCCTCAGGAAAGCGGTGACGCAGGGACAGGACACCCAAACCCGAGGGATGGCCCCTGCTGGGGAGGTCGTGGGGGAGGGCAGGTGCACCTGGGCAAGAGGTCGGAGCCCACGGGGCCCCTGTGGTTGGGGCCTCCTGCAGCAGAAGCACTTATGGGCAGAGGGGCATTTGTAGGGCGATTCCTGCTGCCACTTAGCTGACATTCAAAGGCGTAGACCGTGTGCCCCTCTACGAAGAAACTTAGGGAATACGCAAAACGGGAATAGCGTGCGTCTTGTGCAAAAGGTTCACCGGCCAGGAATTTATATCGAGTGCCATAGCAAGGCAGGGGGGCACCTGGTGTCTGGGTTTTGGAGAGTTAAAGGAAATACTTTTCATTTTTATCCCAGTTCCTATCATCGTCTGAGCGAGAACCTGAATTCAGAGAGGTTCAACCCCCAAATCCTCACACCAATATTAGCTGAGATGGCTCTTGCTCATCCAGAAATAGTACACAAGCATGACAGTCCACATGCTCACTAATATTTCATGGAAATAATATTAAATTTTTAAACCATTATATTATGATTTCAAAACCAATAATATCAAGCTTCTAGGTAGCATCTGGTGGGAAGAGCAGGCGTGGGTTTCAGAACATAGCGGAGGCTGAGTCGCGACGTCCACTGAGCACGCGGTTGTCTCCATCAGGGTCCCGCTGCTGAGGCCCGCGCGCACGCCGTCGCCCTGCGAGGCCGGGGGTCCGAACGCTGAGCGCTAGTGACCAGAGCGCGGGGCGGAGGACACAGGGGGCACGCGCGTTGGTGCCAGACGGTCTGAAGGTGTTGTGTCTGGTGCGAGGAGGTTTGGGGACACGTGCTCAGTCCTAGTAACAGTTAACTTTGCAAACCATACTGCACGTGAGAGAACAGTTTGTGTCGAGAAGAATTTTCTGCATTTGCATTATGTGCACATGCGGGAGCATGCATGTGGGCATGTGTGTGAGCGTGCATGTCTGTGTGTGTGTGTGCGTGCGCGCGCTGAGGATTGGCAGTCAGGAGACCATAAAACACACTGTTCTCCTCCAAGATTTTCCAGTAGAGATGGCCACGAGCTGCTATGAGTGAAAACCACAAGCCATAATTTGTATTAAAAGCTTAAAACATTCTAAAATGTTACAAAAGAACTCCGAACTAATAATTCTTGAGTTCGATACACCGAAAAATACACTAACTCTCATTTTTTAATTTTTATTTTTCAACCTTGATTTTTTTTTTTCTGGGTAACTTTAAAACCTTTCTAGCTCCGTGTGCCTATTCTTCAAGTTATTCTTTATGTGTTTGTTTTGGTAAATTCTTATTAGGGAAAATGATAACCTGCGTTATAGCTGCATTTTACAGGCTGCCCGTGCATTTCCTAGGAAATCGCGTGTTTCCTTATTTCAAATCCCACTTGCCGAGCATGCTGAATTCCTCCTTCATTGTGAGGTAACCCGCAGGAATGGAGTACAGTATCTTTTAGAGGATTTATGGTAATGCTGCAGAATGTAGCTGATGGTAAACAGCGCGGAGCCCTCGGGGTCTCTTCATTTGCCTGACACACTTCACTGCTGCCCATTAACACTTCTCTGTTATTGCCATAGACTCGATTTAATGAGCTTCTCTGAATTTGGAGGTTTGCACCAGAAACAATAGCTTTAAAACTGAGACACCTAGGTCTCTCCACTTTCTGATATTCTGTGTCCTTCTTTTTTTAAAATAAATAAATAAAAATAAATAAATAAATAAATAAATAAATAGATTCTCTCTTTGGCAGTACAGTTTGAAACGATCTGGATAGTTTCTTTTCCAATTAGAAGAGTCAATAATTCCTAATCCTGAGACAACATTGCAGAAAACACGGATGGGGAGTTAATAAATTCAAAATTTGCATTAATGAAGATAATGTCTTTTGTTATTCTTCCCCTGAAATAAAACTGAGTTGACATCTAGAAAAACCCTCGTCATCAACAGGGCTGTGTTCTGTTAGGAGTGAAATCAACATTATTTCCAAGAAATAGTTACACTCCTAAAATATTTCTCACTTATTAAGTTGTTTCCTAATTGCGTCCGAGTGTTAAAAAGGCAATACTCTTAGAAACTGGCGGGTAAGCGGTCAATCTAAGTATGAAGCGCGCTCAGTTTTACCTTCAAACCTAGACACGTGTTTAAAACGTTGACAATCTTGGGTTTCGAAGCAACTTAACTAAATGTTTAAAAGCACCTCCTGCTTGCCCGCCGTGCCCTTGCCTATCAGAGCTTCCCGGTCGCATCCTTCACACACGTCCTCGCCAGCAGTTGTGCACTTTAACGGGAGCTCCCTCACGTGTGCAGCCGCACAAAGGAGCGAGCGCCCGTCGGCCCCTCCTCTCCAGTTAGTGATCCAGCCCTGTTGTTGTTCTGTCCTCAGAAAATGAACCCAAGGGAGAATTGGTGAAGTCGTGTTGAACGGCCGTCTCCAACTCTGACCTACTGAGGGAGCAGATCGGATTCAAGGAGCACCCCGGGCGACCTAGTGCAGGTACCACCGCGACCGCTCTGGGGACGTGGATGGGGCCCTGTGCCCTGGGTCCTCTCCATTGGCTGCTCCAGATCACTACTCTCCCCAGCTTCCCGGTGTTTCCCGGCGTCTGGGGTCAGGGGCGGGTGGGGGGCAGTTAAAAGTTTTGTGGTGCATCACCCCCCAGCAGACAATTCATGCTGAAAACAGCCACTTGCAGTTAGATGATGCATGTGCTGATCCTGCCACTACAACTGTATCGAGTGGGACCAGCTGTGCCTCCTTCTGGGCATCGTGAGGTGTCCTGGGGGTTGCTGGCGGGGAGGAGGTGACACTGGGACCCTCGAATGGGAGCGCTTCATGTTGAATCATTGCCAGAAAATCCACACTTGCTGCAGAAGTAAGTGTGCTGTGAAGATGATGGATTATGGTTTGGAAAGTTGGGGGTCGGGGTCGGTGCAGAGGCAGCGATTGCTGCCCGGGCCGCACATGGTTTTTTAGGGAATCTCATAAGCTGGAGGTTGACAGGATAGTCATGGGAGGGACATCTCACGTCTGTGAAGTCCCGGCTTCCGAATGCGTACAAGGAACTGACGTCAAAAGTTCTGGTGTTATCGTCTCCGTGCCCACGCTCGGGAGTCCATCTCACACACATTACTTTGGTGCAGAAACGTAAGAAGACTCTGGTGGGACGGCAATCTCCTAGGGCGCCCTATGAGGGAAGCCCTGGGGTACCTTTTAAGGTTCGCTCTGCGATAGTAATTCGTCGTCTACTGACCACCCATCTGCCCATCTGATGGCAGAATACTTACCCCGATGTGGAAATTGGGGCTGGTGTTGCTCCCACGTGCTGCAGCCCTGCGGGGGCTGCCGTCTTTATGGGCTTTATGACCTGGCCTAACAGGTCACAGTTGTTCCAATTGTCTTCTAAGCTCCACCCTGTTCCCCGTCCCTGAGGAACCCATTGCACCCATCAGTTTGGTTTGGGAAAGACACTATGTCTAATCATCGTTTCCCTGGAGTTGTTAAAAACCAATTCGCCTTGAGTGTTAAAGTCCCACTTGACTTTCAAGTCAGTTCAAGTTTCTGGGTTGTAGATGCATCTCCGATACAGACTATTTTGTTTGGTCAAATCCCATGGAGTTTTAGTCATAAGTTAAGGAATGTTTAATGGAATATTTTATGTGGGTCTAATTTCTAGATGTGGATTCACTGAAAACTGGCATTTCTGGCTTGGAGTTAAATGTTCACGTTTCAATGATGGTTATCAACGCGATGTCCTCCGAAGCGTTCAAATACAAATCTCACCATGAATTAGCGAAAGGAAACAAAAATGAATTCGTTTTCGAAGAGAGACCTGTGTTCACACCCAACAGACCAGGCCTTGAATATGCTTCTCAGTGGAAGGGTAGCAGCTGATGTTGACAAGGAGGGTAGTTGAGCTCCTTCAGGGAAGATAGGGAGGCCCCAAAGTCCCGCCACCCTAATCTCCCATTCTGACTCTCGCTCACCAGCCCATCTGCCCTCTTCTCATGTCTGTCACCAGCACCCACACAGGCCCTGGGGTTGCCTGGTCCCCAGGTGTCAGGGGAGTCAGTCAGGTCCCCAGGTGTCAGGGGAGTGAGTCAGGCCCCTGACGATCCCACGGACCACCAGACCAGTCAGGTGGCAGTAATAACACCTAGAGCACAGCCAGTACTTGTGTGATTCATCGCGGAGCATTGCACGTAGGTAATTTCGTTCAGTCTTCACGAAATATGAACATCTCTCGCCTGCAGAGCTTTGGTGATAACACCCATGACGTCAACACCGAATAGCTCTGCAAGGCTCAGTGATGTGTACATGCATCCTCTGCGATTCCTGGATATTTCTTATCTGTCCTCTTGTCCTTTAAAGATTCACGTTTGGTCCCGAGGGGATGATCAGTATATGTTTGCTGGGTGCATGTCATAAATACTTTAGACCCTGGGTGAGGAAGTAAAGCGGTGGATTGAAATAAGCAGTGTAGCCTTCCAAAATGGGAATGCTAATGTGTTTGAACAGTTGCTTCCAGGAACAAAGTTTACACCTTCACATGGCCATCCATAAAATGAAAGTGTATAAGTGATCCATATTGCATGGATCGAAGTCACAAACGTTTTCTGTAAAGGTCCAGATAGTAAATATATTAGGTGTCGCGGGCCTGGTGGTGCCTGAAGCCCGTACAACCCTCCTTCCACTGTGGGACAGCAGCTGTGGACCGTAGGTGGACAGATGGGCGTCCCAACAAACTTTATTGACAAAAGCATCAGCAAGTGGATTCAGCCCTCGAACAAACAGTAGTTTCCCAATTCATAGTAAATATCTAAGTTCAGATGTCCTAAATAACCACGGTAAATTTTGCAAAATAGAAAATAGAATATAACCCTTGGTCTCTTTTCAAATTGTATTACTTGCAAACTCACACAACAGCGTCTAAAGCTACTGCCTGCCGGCACGTGGCTCCCCAGACGGGCCCGCCGCTGCTGCGCCGGCCGAGCAGTCAGGACGGAGCTGGGGCAGGAGCTGCAGGAAGGCCAAAGCCCGCAGGTGTTCCCCCCGTAGAAGTCAGGGAGGAACACAAGCAGCCCGCCAGGTTTGGGGAGGAGAAAGAGCTTCTAGTACTTTCAGACCTACATCAACCTGCCGGCCAGAAAATATCTCTAAATCATCCCGGAAACCGTATGGATGTAAAGTCAAAATAAAACCAATTCCCGCAGGTATTGCCGCACGTGGACACACGGGGAAATTACAAGTCAAAGCCCAACAGCAGAAGCGCGATAAGCCACCAGGTGCTCAGTGATGCTGATGTTGTGTGCGTCACGCGCAGGCAACGCCGCCGCGCAGGCCCCGGCTATGGGGCCGGCCGACAGCACGCAGCTTGGTAAAATGAGATCCAGCCAGTCTGTTTTCCCAAGCACGCTGTAACCCCACAACAAAAATGCAGAGAACACGGGAAGTAAAATACCGAAACGAAAGAGAATTATTTTAAATCGCAATAGATTTTGCATCAGAAGCTCGATAAAGGGATTAATCTTGAGGAAGACTTTAATGATGCCATAGATTATTTTTTTAAAGGGCTATTTTATGTGTGTCTCAAACTTATCTTATTTGGGATGTTGAATTAGTGGCATAAATCACTCAACTAAAATGCAGAACATTAACTGGTATTTTCCAGTGAAAGGATTTGCTAGAATGCGTGTTGCTCTAAAGCAGCACTGTGACCATTAATAGATTATTTCAGAATAGACCAGAACAGGAGAGAACGCGTGGTAGGAATTGGTAGAAACACAAGTCACGGACGTGGTACAGCCGGGTTGCCCTAAGTAGTTGAGAAAGGAGAGGTCTGTAGTCCCGCGTGTCGTCCATGTGGGGCAGAAATGTGGGTTAAAAGGTTGGAGATGAGCAGACCGGGGAACAAATCCTAATTCTACCACACGAGCTCTGCAACTTTGGAGAAGGCACTTAGCTCCTGGAATCTGAGCCTCAGTCTTCCCATCAGTAAAATGGGCATAATACAGTTTCTTCTTCATGGGGCCATTATCAGGGTTGAATGAGGTGTGAAGTATATAAAGCGCTGAACTTAGTCCTTGTCACAGAAGCCAGGCTAGTATGTCAAGGATCTGTGCTGCTTTTGAAATGGGCAGTGGCTACCTTTAAATTTTAGACGGAGGTGCCCGATTCCCTTCCAGATTGTGAGTCCCCTGGTTCTGGGGCCTGGGGGTCAGCACTAGAAAGGGTTGAGTTGGACCCAGGCTCCCTGATTTCTTGGGAAAAGCTCTTGGGAACGGGAGCGCAGCTGGCAGGCGGCCGATCCATGGACAGTCCAGCAACATCACCCCTGAATGTGAGGTACAGCACGCTCAGGGATGTCCCCCTCCACCTGGGCATTGTGCATCCATAGTTTTTGGTGACAGCTTGGCGTTCTGAGGGCGTGGGTGTCCTCATATGGAGAAGTGTCTTGTGCTTATTCCCAGATCTTAGGATCTGCCAGCTGTGAGCTTTGGGCTCCTGACATTGGTCCCCACCAGCGAATGCGTGGGTCACCGTGCTGTGTAAGGGCTTGTTAGCATGTTTGTGACACAGAGAGAGCTGATGTGGAATGGCTGCTCGTCCGTGGTGTTAGGCGTGGTGTAGGCTATGGACTCTCTGTATTGTGTCCCGACATTTGTGTAAGAGAGGTATAAAATATATACAAACACACATTTACATATACACACATATAGGTACACATATGCATGTGTATACATGTACACCCGTGCATACACACATGCATATATGCACACAACATATGCACATATACCCACATGCATGTGTACGTGCATGTACACACATGCATACACACCAACATATCTATACATGACACATGTACACATACATACGGACATGCATATACACATACACGTACGCGTGCATCTTTACACACATGCATATACACATACACATGCACGTATATATACACATGCAAACATATATACAAATATGCACATAGGCATATACATATGTACACACATTAAAATGCATAGGCATAGGCATAGACATATGCTTACACATATACACACATAGATGTGCACACATAGACACAGACACACATGCATGTGTACACTGGCATTCATATACACACACATGCATGCATACTTTTTTTACTGGGGGGGTCAAAGCTGGCAGGACAACTTCCTTGTTGCCCTGGGTCATTATTTCCCACCTCCCTTCCTGGCATGTGCCTGTAGTCCTACTTTATTTTATTTTATTTTTATTTTTTTAAAGATTTTATTTATTCATTTATGAGAGATGAGAGAGAGAGAGAGAGAGAGAGAGAGAGGCAGAGACATAGACAGAAGGAGAAGCAGGCTCCTCGCAGGGAGCCCGACGTGGGACTCGATCCCAGAACCCCGGGGTCACACCCTGAGCTGAAGGCAGATGCTCAACCGCTGAGCCACCCAGGCGTCCCTGTAGTCCTACTTTAAATGAAACACAGTGTGCCCTCCCAGGCCCCACCTTTGGCCTTTGCCACTGAACCCCCAGTCAGGTGGGGATCCTCACCAGGGGTCAGTCTCCACCTTTCTTCACCTGGCCCCACACTGCCCTGCAAAGTGCCCACTCTTAAATCTGCAGACACTGGTGCACTAAGCTGAGGCCACCTGCTGTCTTGGGCACTTCTGGTGCTGTGTTTCTTACAGGGACGAGTGGAGGGAGGAGGTATTTAACTGGTATTTAAAGGAAATAGATGCCTGGGTTGTTGTTGTTTTTTTTTTTTTAATAAAATGTTCAATTGCTGGATATAAATTCAGTCACATAAACGTGTGATTTTGTGTATTTATGCAACACATTTTTGAGGCAACTACATGCCAGGCATTATAGACACAAGAAACGGAATTATAGAACTCTGCCAGCAAGTTGTTTATGTTTAACCATTTAATGGGCAGGGGTGTACATAAACCAAATAAAGAAAAATTAACTGCACGCTGTGAGAAGAGCTATGAAAGTGGTATGTGTAAAATAATAAAATGGAAGACATCTATACACACATAACACAGGCTCCAAAGTGGGTGAATCTAGATATTCCTAGAGAAGGTGGGTCGGGTGCTGCAGGACTAAGCCCTGGGCCATGCTCAGAGCGCTTTCCCACCTGTCCAAGATGCATGGATACTTTAGACTTGGCACCAGCCTCCGGAGACCCAGAGTCTGGGCCTGGGAGCAGGGAAGGGTGTGGGCTCTGTGAGTTCGGGCTAAGTGCTGCGGACGGTGGGGATTGCAGGTGAGTTTAAGGGAGGGGAGACGTGAGCTGACCTGCCCCTGGTGATGACGTATGCAGGGTGCAGGGCAGGTTCAGGAGCCGGGTAGAAGGAGACTGGTGAGAGTCCGGGGCCGTGGAGGGTCTCAGCCGGGGCAGGACCGGTTGGGATGAAGGCGCAGGAGTGTGTGCAAGCCAAGGAGACAAGTGTATGTGGTGTGCCACCGCTGGGAGGTGTGACTGCACACACGTAACACGGCCCTGACAGCACGGAGAGGTCATCCACTCCGACTCCCAGAACCTCAGCGATTTCACCTGTGAAATAGGTGGACCATCTCCCGCTTCACCAGGTCGTCGCTGATGCGGTAGAACAATGCACGTAGCATGCAGAGCCCAGGCCAGCGCACGGCTCAAGCCCTTTAAATTATAGTTACTGCTCTTATTATTCATAAAGAACCAAGACACACTTGCTTCGTCATAAAGATTAAGGCAGAAGTAATCTGATTTACATCTGTGCTGTGCTTTCTGCTTTTCAAATCAAAGTGCCTTCACTCTCCATGCAGCTGTGTAGAGATGAAGAAGCGCTCCATGAACTGATGGAGGAAGATTTCAAGGATACTTTGTTAGAGAAAAAAGCAAGATGCAGAAAAGAAGCAGAAATATGAACACACATACATATATTTGCTTGTATTTGCATAAAATTCTAGAAGGGTAGACCAGAAGCTAATAGAAATGTTTATGGGAGTAGTCACTAGACAGAAACAGGCAGGTCTGGGGGCGCCCTCTTTTTTTTAAATTTACTCGTTTGTTCCTTTTGCGTGTATGTTTGAAGCAGGCAAGTGGAAGGAAGGAGACACAGGCAGGGGAAGGATGGAGGCGGGGGCGGCGGGGACCCGCGGCGGGAAGCAGGAGGGCGGGAGCGGCCCGGGGAGGAGCAGAGCCAGGCCCCAGGGGCCCCCGGGCCCGTCCGCACAGACTCACCTGCTCCCCCAAGCTCTTCCCCTAAAATCCTCTCGGCCAAAACGTGTCTTACAAAATCTAAAAATCAGACTCCGTATCATTGCTTGTGCACTTACGCAGGAATATGGTTATCATTTAAAGTCTAAAGTTTTAAAATTATTAAAGTATCTTCTAAAATCGCATTCAGGAAATAACCCTGGATGAGAACAAACGGGAGGCAGAGCGGCGGCTGTGGGAGAAACTCTAGGTGACCGAGGGCCGGCGACTTGACCTCTCGGTTGCGTTTTAGACGGTGGAGGATCCACAGGGAGCTGGTTATGGGCAGTCGGAGGAGATGAGAATAGGAACTGGGTATTTTATGATGTGATTGAAACAATGTTAACTTTCTTTTTTGTTAAGATTACACTTAGGTTATGGAGGAAAATGTGGGTTTTTTTTCTTTTTCCCTAATGGATGAATGCTGAGGATTTAGGTGTGAGTGGTCCTGATGTCTGCAGCCCACTTTCAAATGGTTCAGAAAAATATGTGCACGTGTCTGTGGTGTGTGCACATGGGGTGTGCGTATGTGTGGTGTGTATCTGTGCACACGTGTGTCTGTGTGTGTATCCCTGTGTGTGGTGTATCTGCGTGTACATGTGAGGTGTGTGTGTGTTGTGTGTGTGTGGTGTATCTGTGCATCCCTGTGTATGTGGTGTGTGAATCCATGTGTGCACATGGGATGTGTATGTGTGTGTGTGGTGTGCGTGTGTGGTGTTATCTGTGCATATGTGTGTCACTGTGTATCCCTGTGTGTGGTGTGTGTATCTCCGTGTGGACGTGGGGTATGTGTGTGTGTGTGCGTAGTGTGCCTATGCACATGTGTGTTTGTGTGTGTATCTCTGTGTGTGGAGTGTGTATCTGCGTGTGTATGTGGGGTGTGTATGCATGTGTGGTGTTATCTGTGCACATGTGTGTCTCTGTGTATCCCTGTGTGGTGTGTGTATCTGTGTGTGCACGTGGGGTGTGCGTGTGTGGTGTATCTGTGCACACGTGTGTCTGTGTATCCCTGTGTGTGTGGTGTGTATATCCGTGTATGCACATGGGATGTGTATATCTGTCTGTGTATGTGTAGTGTGTGTATCTGTGTGTGCACATGGGGTGTACATGTGTGTGTGGTGTGTGTGTGGTATGCGTGTGTGTGGTATTATCCGTGCACATGTGTGTCTGTGTATCCCTGTGTATGTGGTGTATCTGCGTGTGCACATGGGGTGTGTATGTGTGTGTGGTGTGTGCGTGTGTGGTGTTATCTGTGCACATGTGTGTCTGTGTATCCCTGTGGGTGGTGTGTGTATCTGCGTGTGCACGTGGGGTGTGCATGTGTGTGTATAGTGTATCTGTGCGTGTACCTGAGTGTGTATGCCTGTGTGTGGTGTGTAAGTGTGCTCTGTATATCTCTGTGTGTGCGTGTGGGAGAGTGAGCACGCGTGTGTGATTCCGGTCCCCCGTACGAGGCGGCGTGTGTCACATGGTCGGTGAAGGCACAAGGTAACCTTGCTGCCCCCAGAACCTTGAACGTGCATTTACGACGTTACAGGCAGAGGGGGCCTGCGGGCGCAGTCGGCTGAGCCACACGTCGTGACCTCGGGGTCCTGGGATCGAGCCCCGGGTCGGGGTCCACGCTCGGGGAGAGTCTGCTTGGGATTCCCCCTCCCCGGCTCCCCTCGCCCCCCTCGCCCCCCTTGTGCGCCCGCTCTCTCGCTCTCGCTCTCGCTCTCTCATAAGTAAATCCTTAAAGGCTGGCGCGACGTTACAGGCGGGGAGTAGGGCTCAACCCCTTCCCCACTTAGCTGAGGGTCGTGCCCTGGGGGTGAAGCCGCCTGCGCCCTGCTCCCCGCACCCCAGGCCAGGCTCAGCCTCCAGGAGCCACGGGGCAGGGCCCCGACCAGCACGACGCCCCCGATTCACGGGGGCCGGGAAGCCCGTGCACACGGGGACCTTCCGAAGCCCAGGCGCGCGCTCACGCCGAGCCGCACGGGAGCCCTGGTTCCCAGGCGCTGCACCCCGTCAGTCACCGGCCCTCACCTGAGCCGCTGAGACAAACTCCATGAGAGCAGGTGCCCGGTAGGGGCCGCGCACGAGGCCAGGCCAGGGGTGCGGCCAGGAAACGGGGAGCCCCTCCCGCCCGGAAGCAGCGCAGGCCCTGCTGGGGAGTCCGCCTCTCCTCTGGGCGGCCCACCTTTCTTCACGTCCTCGGAAATCCAAAGTGAAACTCAAAATTTGTCACCACCCTAGTGCCTGTAACTCAGCGGCATGCACGGGACAGAAGGGACTGTCAGTCAGTCGGGGTTTCTGGGGGTGGGGGCCGGGAGACAGCGCCCCGAGGCTCCAGGCCAGTTAGCAGGGAGAGAAAACACCCACCTCGCCGACCCTCGGCTGGGGGGCGGGGCGGGCCCCCTGCTCTTGCTCCGTGCCCTGCAAGCCCCCCTCACCCAGACAGCACCCCGGAAACCGGGCACGAGATCAGAAGAGACGGGACACCCAGGGCACCAGGCACTCGTAGCCTCGGAGCTTCTTCAAAAGACCCGGAAAAGCAAAAGGGAAGGGAGGGAGGGAGGGAGGGAGGGAGGGAGGATGGATGAGAGGAGAGAATGAAGGGAAGGAGGAAAGGAGAGAAGGAGGGAGGGAGGGAGGGAGGGACAGAGGAGGGAGGGAGGGAGGGAGGGACAGAGGAGGGAGGGCGGGGGCGACACAGGTGAAGCCTGGGCCTCATTCTGGGAGGAAACAGAACCTGCTTCCCTGCTCAGCCTCAAATGCTCAGAAGCATCCTCATATCATTATAATCACGTAAAACAAAATAGATAAAATAAGGTAAAGTCAAGTCATTCCCCGAGTGGCCTCAGTCCCCAAGAGGGTCTAGGGGTGCCCACTCATCTCCCCGGAGCCACGGAAAACTACGCGTAAAACACACGCGCGCCTCCTCACGTCAGAGAAGCGTGGCGCTTCCGTGGGGATGGCGCCGAGGTCACGGCCGCCCCCGCAGCAGCCTGCACGTGGGGTTCCGCGGCGGGGAAGCACCGTGTCCCCCCGTGAACGAGAGGAGCAGCGCGCCGGCCTTCCGCTCGTGCGCACCCCGCGAGGTACCCGGTCGCCACCTCCTGACAGCCCGAGCCGAAGGGCGACAGCGCGGATGTCACAGTCATTTTGTGTGTCTGCCTTGTTTTGTTTTTGTGCTTTTCACCGCGACAAGCAGGGACTATAAATCCTATTTCGGTTAGAAATCTTTCAAATACTCTGTCAGGAGCTCACAGCTAACGATTTGCTCTCACGGAAAATACGAGAACTTGTAACCTGAGCTGCTGGTCCCGGCCACCGTCCCCACACGTGCGAGGTGATATTGAGGCCCCGGCCTGGGAGCTCAGAAAGGGGGGGAAGCAGAGACCGCGCGCCCACCCGAGGGGCGGACGCAGGGCCCCGAGGGTGCTATTGGCAAGGCCGCCGTCGCGCAAGGTTGCCTGGACCGACAAGGCCACCGAGCGGCTGAGCCCAGAAGCGCAGTGACAGCAGAAGCCAGGAGGAGCGCGCTTGGCGCTCACCACACGGCCTGGTGCAGGGTGGGCAGCCCCGTCACCCTGTGGCGCTCACAGCTGGAATTTGGGGCCTCCCGGGGAGGGGTGGGCCCTTGGCGGGTGTCCGGCTCACGTGGGGCTGGGCAACCCGTTCCGTTGGTGGAAAACCAGACGCGGGATCCGCATCCTACCTGGAGGGAAGGCGGGAGGTGGAGCCCCGCCAGCTGGAGGGCCCAGCCTGTACCTGCCACCTCCCGGGGCCGCTCGGCAAGGCCACCGCCATGAGGACCACCTGCCAACGTGGATGCCTCGTCCCTTGTCATGGCTCTGCCCACACGCGTGCCCTGCACACCATCTGGTGTCGCCACGTGCCTGCCTGCCGGGGAGGGACCCCGAGTCATCGGGTCCAGAGGTCGTGTCTCCCTCAGACACGTGCAGACGGACTCTCCCCCCGGACGTCAGTCTGTGAGCCTGGAACCCGAGAGCGTGAGTCCGCCCCAGGTAGACCGTCCCGCCTCTGCAACGACACGTGGCGCCCGCTGCCCAACAGTGTCTCAGGAGTGGTTCCGGGACCACCTTCGGGAGAGTCACCCTGGGTAATGTTTCTCACGCAGGTTTGTGATCGCCACTCAAGACCCTCACCTCAGAATCTCTAGGAATGGGGCCTGGACGAGAGATCTTTAACCAACACCCCACATAGTCTTACGCACGTTAATGACTAGCTGCTCCCCCCGCCCCCGGGCCCCCGGAGCCTGTTCCCGAGCGGGTGAGCTCCCATCTGCCGGGCTCACAGGAGGGATGCGGGCTTCCCACCTCCTGGTGGTCCTGCTCCATCACCAGAGGCCCCGTGACCCTATCCACACACACGCTTCTAACCCCGTCACCTGCACCCCGACCGATGTACTTATTCATCCTTCACTTTTTTGAGAGATTATTTTTTGCATTTTGTGTTGGTGGCGATGGAAGCCTCACCAGGTGCACAGTGGCTCATGGGCCCTGAGTGTTATCCCCAAGCTTCGAGGATGGCCCGGCCTCTGTCTGCTGGGCCCCCACGCCTCCTGTGTCCCCAACACGATCGCTCCGAAGCCAATTCAAGTGAGTGTGTGACTTTACCTGGAAACACTTCAGCATGAATTTCTTAAACATAAGGCTCTTTTGTGAAAACGCGACCCCCCCTTTGGCCCTTTCAATAAGTCTGAAATGTCACTGAATATCCCCTGAGGATCTGAAGTTCCCAGATTGCCTCAGATTTACTTTCATGGTCTGGTTGTTTGAATCAGAATCCAAAAAAATCCACAGCGCGTCTTGGCGATGTGAGACCCGGCCCGTTCCTCCTCCCTGCGGCCCCTGCCTCTGAGGCCCGGTGGTGGTGACACCGGCCGCTTGTCTGGTAGAGGGTCCCATGGCCTCGCCCCTGCCGGCTTCATCCCTGCAGTGTCCCTTTGATCCCGCGTCTCCGAGAGGTGGGTTTGTGGGGGGCCCCTGGCTACACCGCACACCTCAGCCTGGATCCCCCTGTGCAATGCCACGTGGGGGGTGGCACCCGTGCTGTGCAGGCTCCCAGCCTTACCCTCCATTAGAAAGTCACCCGTCAACCTCATCACCTGGGGGTTGGAACCGATGCTCGGGCTGTGGCACGTGTTGCCTCGAACCACCGTGTCGCTGGGTTGACCACATGTACTCTGTTGTGTCTTCTTCATTTATTAGGTATAGTATTCCTCAAGTCTTGACTCCTTTTGTACACGAAACTAAATCCTTCCTTGACTTTACCTCTTTCCCCGCAATGATAGCCTTCTCTTCCGGGGAGGATTATAAATTCTAAGAGGTGGAAAGACCTTTATTACGGCAAAAATCTGGTACCTCGTGAGGTTTTGCTTCTGTTTGCAGAGCTTGCGGAGTCCCTCTCATGTACACACTGACGCTGATGGCGGGGAAAATAGGAGCTAGCATCTTCGGGATGGGTCCGCGCGTGCTGTGTTGTGGGCACATGCGTTACCGTCGAGGAATCCTGGGTTGCCTCTCACCCATGGTCACCCAGCTGGGAAGTGCAGCCCTGGCCCCAGCCCGGAGCCCGAGCCCTGCATCTGAGCTCCTCAGCTGCACCCACTAAGCACTTCCTGCATGTTCCCGAGAGTGAGGACGGAAGGGAAAGAGGAGCACAGAGAAGAGCACCCCGAAAGACATGCAGGTTATTAGCCAATGTCATACAAAGGGTGTAAGCCTACCTGTCCAGGTACAGCTTCAGGGGCTTGAAGGGTCATCCGATTGGTAACGGGGCTGGAGATTGCCGGGCTTTAACATCTAGAGGCGGCTGCTGGCTTTTCCACCCCTGTTAGAGGAGGTCTTGAGCCCCCAGCAATGGGTGGGGTGACCAGTGCCCCCTGGCCAAAGCGGGTCCCACACTGGCATCAGGGACCAGCTGCACTGGCCTCCTGCACACGTGTGCAGGTCCGTGGGTGCCGGGCCAGGCACCGTGCGTGCCCCAGCGGTGACCCCCGTGCTCCCAGAGCACCTGCGGTCTGTGGGGGGAAACCAGGCCGGAACCCCCGGCCACACCTGCCGTGCAGGGACTAAAGGCAGTGTCCACGCCTTCACCACCACCCAGGGCACACCTGAGCACCCCATGAGAGTGCCCTTGCCGTGGGGACACGGGCCAGTCAGTGGCCAGCGGTGGAGCCGCATGGAGCCGTCACAGCCGACCATGAAGCGTGTCCAGAAGAGCGTCTGCACCGGATTCTAGCAGCCCACGCATGCGTTTGGTTCAGGTGGACAAACGGGTCCTGACCACCACACGGACAGCCCCGGGCGTCCCCGAGCACTTCCCCGGGCAGACGTCCCGGCCTTGCCCGACGTGGGGGCAGGAGCTCGCCGCCGTCCCAGCGCCGGCCACTGGGTAAAGCCTTCTGTCCCGGGGAAAGAGGCAGGAGCGAGCGAGCTCCCGTTTGCGGCCCAAGAAGCCGTCTCCGGTGTTAGGTCACACTGTCACCAAGGCTGGTTGTGTTTGCCGCCTGCGGCGCAGGACACTCCCCAGTCCCGGGAGTCTGGCCCCACGGCTGCCCTCCGCCCCCCGCGCTCCCATGGAGCAGAGGCCCGGCAACCTGGTCTCTGTCACCTGCCAGGGAAGAGCAGGTGACTCTGAGCCGCCACCCGCCTCCGCCTGGCCCTCCTGTCGACGGCAACGCCTTCCTGTAGGCTTCCAAGCACGTGTGTGTGCGTGGGGTGCGTGTGCACACGTGCTTGCGTGTCTGTGGTGTCTGTGCATGTGCACGGTGTGCGTGGCACAGGGAGGAGAGGGGCCAGCGGGGCCGTGAATGAGGAAAGAGCCGGTGCACGTGACATAAACCACAGCTGGAGCCGGGACGGTAGCCGGCCGAGCACAGGCTCCGGCTCTGAGCCCGCGCGTGTCCAGAGGGCAGACGCAGGGCTCAGCGGGACGCGCCCCCGCCGGCTTCGTGAGCGGCGGCCCAGGGACGCCAGCCTGGAACACGCAGCTTGCTGGTGAGCTGCCTGCGTGCCAAGCGTGCTGGTTCACACCTCCTTGTGAATCTGCCAAACCTTCCCTTACAGATTTTTCTCCAAGAAACAACGCAGGGAATAAGAAGGTTGTTTTTTAATTCTTTTTTAATCTGACTGGCGAGAGCCAAGGCGTATTTAAGATTCATCCTGTTGGCAACACTCCAATCCTGCTGGCCACAGGCACGGCGCTCCCGTCCGGCTCGAGGGACAGGTGTGACGGAGGGGAGTGGTCCTCGGAGCCCCGAATTGCCCGAATGCAACCGTTAGGGCTGGCCCCCCCAGAACGCACACGGAGTCCCCATCGGGAGACCATCGGGGAGCCCACGGGGGCCGGGGCCAGGGCCCTAGGAGCCGGGTGAGGCTGCGGGGCCGCGTCCCCTTCGCAGCTCCACGTGAGCCTCCGTCCACAGCCCCGGATGCTCGTCCTCCGGGGAGTCTGCACCGCGGCCGCACTGTCTGCCGTCGTTGGAACGACAGGGAAATAAAACCCAGTTTGTTGGCACGAGAGGCACCGGCTGCTGCACGCAGAGTCCCAGGGACCGGCCCGGGTGACGAGGATCTCAGCAGGAGCAAACCAGTTCTACGGCAGCTGATATTTTCTGAGTTTGGTGAAGGCAAAGCCTCCATAGCCTCTAAGAAACACAGACAAGGGAACGAGAAGGGAGGCCGCGGCATTTCTGCTTCTGCGCAGGCCTGCGTCGCGCGGGCTTCTCGGGGGCCTCTGACCTTGTCCATAAGCAAAGCCATTAAGGGCGTCTGGCGAAAATCGGAGCGAAATCGAAAGTCACCTGCAAACCAGTGCAAACCGGTGTCTGAGCCCCTAAGACACAGTGACGGAGCAGTGCTGGTACTGCCCGGCGTCCAGCAGGACACCAGCGCCCTCCAGGTGCCGCCGTGCCTGGACGGGACGGCCAGAAACCCTCGGATTCCCTCCCAGATTGAAAGAAACAAAAGGCAAGAGAGAAAAAGCCGTTGTGCTTTGTTCGAGACCTTGGCAACGTCCAGCTAGAACCCGCCTGCTTTCCCCTTCTCGGGAGACGGTCTTGCTGCCCTGAGTCGCGGTCCTCCTGGAAGTACTTCCTGGGATGTCAGCCCCCGGCGGGGCCTGCGAGGGGGACAGCTGGTGTGACGTCAGCCCCTTCCGTCGACGGCACCTGCTGGGGGTTCCCTGTGTGACCTAAGCATCCTGGCGGCACCAACTGGGGGGTACCTCCTGGGACGTCAGCCCCCTGGTGGCACCTGCTGTGGGATGTCAGCCCCCCAGTAGGGCCTGTAGGGGGACCCTTGGTATGATGTCAACACCTTCCCCCAGTGGCACCTGCTGGGGGTACCTCCCTCCTGGGACGTCAGCCCCACCTCCCTCCCACAGCACCTGCTGGGGGTGCCCTGTATGACATTAGCCCCCTAGCAGGACCTGCTAGGGGGACACCTGGTGTGACCTCAGTCCTTTCCCCTGGTGGCACCTGCTGGGGGTGCCTTGTGTGACGTCAGCCCCCCAGCAGGGCCTGCGAGGGGGACACCTGGTGTGACCTCAACCCTTTCCCCTGGTGGCACCTGCTGACGTTAGCCTCCCCACCACAGCCCTGCCCCCCGCCGCGGCGAACTGAAGGACAGACAGGCCCTGAGCACCGCGCTCCTTTGGGGAGGCTGGAAACACCTGAATGGCCCCAATGAATTGAGTGCAATAAACTTCTAATCCACATTTAATTTTTAGATTAGGCCTGTTCTCCGACTTGCTCATGAGAGTTGAATAGGCTGTTTCACTGAAGGTATTTTACATAAAAACACGTAATTCTCGGTTTATTCACGTGGCCTTAGGTAAACTCCGAGAGGACACTCGTCCTTTCCCAGCCTCCCTTCCAGGGCAGGACTCCGCTCTTGAGCAGGTGTCACGGAGGGCGGCGGGAGGTGCCGTTTTTCTGGGAACCGGGTCGGCCTTTGCGCTCTCTGGCCCTCGGAGGGTCGAGGTGTGGCGGCGCCGACTCCAGGATCTGACCGGTTTCCACCGGGCCGCTGGGTGCGGACACGGGCATCGTTCCTCCTACGGCCCCAGCGCAGCGCGAGGCTGGCCCGCCCTCAGGTTGGAGCTGGGAAGGCACGAGATCCCCAAGATGCACGCAGGTTCCCGGTCCGTGAGCTAAAATTCAGGGATATCCTCCTGGGAGAGTTTTCCAGCCACTTCTTCCATTTGTTTCTTTTTCATCACATTAACAGGTTTTATCATGCGGTTTAGGAATTCACTTTGTACAGAGAAGCAACACATTTAGGGCAATAATGACATTTTAAAATGCACTTACCTACCTATCTTTTCCGCACCAGACACCTGCCGTGTGATCTGAGGGATATTCTTATGTGACCACTTTTAAGGGTCTCAGATTAGTATCATTTCTTTTTTTTTTTTTTTTTTTTTTTTTTTTTTTTTTTTTTATGAGCACGGAAAGTCAGGCTTGGGGTGGGGGCAGACAGGGAGGAAGCCATGGGACAGGTTTTGAAATGCCGGGTGCCTGAGACCAACACTCACTGGCGGAAGGAGGACACGATAGAGACAGAAAAATAAGTTGCAAAACGCTGAGATGGGAATCGAAAGAGGGAGGACGTGGGTGGCTCAGGACTGCTCCGGGGTGCTCACGGCCTCGCCCGGGAGCACGGCCGACCGCTCTGCGGGGCTCGGTGCACCCCACATGCTGGGAATCACGGCGTGGAAATCTAGGGCAGCGGATCGCCGTGGGAAGATCGAGGCTTGAGAGGCAGGCAGGCCCGGGCCCACACCCCGACCCAGAGCGGGGGCATGGGGGCGGGGGATGGGCGGTGACGTAGGACCCACGGCGCGTCCTGCACCCCTGCCGGGGGGTCCGGCTCAGGGACCATCAGGACGTGCTAGGAATTCACGGAGGGAAACATACTCCTGTCTTTCACCGTCTGCGTGAGGAAAGTAGGACTTCAGAAGGACGCTGGGTCATGCTAAGGGCTCTGAGGGTCACAGACTTTACTCCCGGGGCCAAAGTCCCATTCTGGGACCTTAGGTGACCATCCCGCGGTGACATTAGCACCGGGAGAGAGGGGCGCCTCCCTGGGTATGTCAGGCACTCGGTGATGACGACACGAGTGAATTTTATTTTTTAGGTTTACCAATTAGAAAAATCCAAACCACCACGTTTTGGAGGGACTTGGCCTAGAGTCACGGATTCGACTATACTATTCACTTTATTCTTTAGGTCGGTAATCAATAAATGCCTCATTAATTTCAAGTGCCAACAGGGTTATTTTTAATTTTCCTAGCTATCGAGTTAATAAATCTTAATTAATCTAAGTATTATTTAGGCAGAGTGGCTCACCCAACAGGTGGTGAATGGGTCTCCAACCCCGAGGCTGAGAAACCTACGTGTTGGGAGGGGTTTCCCCCTTCTCCGCCGTCTGATGCAGCATCAGCAGCAGCACCCCCGCCCCGGCCCTAATGGGCAGAGTGGGGTCCTCACCGTGGGGTGTTGATGAGTCTCTGACGGCTGCGCTAAGCCCCTTACAGCAGTGGAACCCGGCGTGCCCCGACCCTTGCACACAGCGCCCCACCATCTGGGGGCCCCTGAACCCCGTCTTCTCTGGCCAGCAGCCCCTGCACCTCGCGTCTCACCATCTCCCGGCCTCCACGCACCGCCCCCCGGGGCCATGGGGTGTTCTCGCAGGCTGGGGGGCCACCGGGAGCAGCTCCGCGTGAGCGAACGCAGCAGGCTTGCCCATCGAGGCCGGGTCTGCGGGTGCCCACCGTGTGCTCAGCCTTCCCCACGGGCCCCCCCCCCCGCCGACCGCACCCGCCGAGTCCTGATTTCCAAACCCAAGGGACGTTTGTGAGTCTAACTTCATGAGCCTCCGAACTGCGTCTGACGTTACGGATCACATTTACACAGACCCCCCCGCCCGCCCTCCTTCCCCACTGCACCTGCTCTGTCCCCCTCTTGCTCCGTTGGCCCCCCGGGGCCTGGGCACCCCTGTCTCAGCCGGCTGTCTCCTCACCCTCCGGTCCGCGGGGCACCTGCGTGCTGAGGACCCTTCGGTCTGTGCCCCCGCTCTGCTGTCCTCACTGACCTCCGGACCATGTGCCTAGGAGCATCTTGACTTGATCCTGCTCGATGCCCCAAACCCAAAGCCTGGTCCTGGGGAGCCCTGGCCTTGGGCTGAGGCTCCTCCTCCTGGTGGCTGCCAATCAGTGACCTCAGCATCCTCCAATCAGACGTGCCGAGATCACAAGCCTGTCCCCTCCTCACCTGGCAGACGGCCCCCCCTCGTGCTGTCGGGTCCAACTCCTGCTCTGTCGCGCCCTCTGCACCCGGCCTCCCAGACCCCGCTCAGGGTTTTATCATCTCCGGCCTTGGCCGCCCAAGGCCTCCTGACCCAGAGCCCTGGGTTCACCCGCGTCCGGCAGAGCCTCCTCCGTTCACAGTAATCCACACGGACGAATTAATCCACGCCGCTCCCCTGCCTCAGGCCGTTCGAGGCTCCTTATCGGCTCTGAGCTTGGTGACGACCTGGGCCCCGCGGCCTCCCCAGCTGCCACTTCACAGCGTGCGGCCGACACATCGGGGTTCAGCCACCTGGGGGTGTCCCCACGACACCTGCCGTCCCTGGTCCACGCCTCTGCATCTGCTGACTTCCGCCCGCAGGGACACTCTCTCCCCATCTGTCCCGCTTGCCCTTCGTGGGCCATCAGCACCCCTGGCCCTGCCGTCCCCGCATCCGCCCCCGGCCCACACCCGGGTTTTGGAAACAATCCTAAGTTCCCCGGCGCTGATCTCCAGTACTCTGCGGTTTCCCACGGCGTCCACGCGTGTTAGGGCCTGCCACGGCGCCGGTCGCGGGCGCGGGGGGCTGACTCGGCATCGGCAGGACTGCGAGGACCCGAGACTGAGCGCGAGGCGCCGGGAGCACGCGGAGCTGAGGGGGGCGGGCGGCCTGTCGGGGCAGGAGGCGCGGCTGCGGGACTGAGTGGCGCACGGTGGCCGGTCCGCGGTAGGTCACGGCCCTGCAGAACCGGCTCTCTTGCCCCCCACCCGCTTTAGGCCTTGGGTTCAACGCGACACGTTAAAGTCGTTAAAGTCGGTCAAGTCACAGATTCTTCTTCGAACGTCATCACCGGGCGATTTCTGCTAAGTTGTCTCAGACGGAGGGCAGAGGGCACATTCTTATTTTTAAATTTCTTACATTATGAGTGGAAACAAGGGCTTAATATTGTTTTCTTAACTCGTAAACTTTTACCATCCTGCCCAACGTCAGCCCTCCAGTCGGTCTTTCCCAAATTGTCTCCTTCCCTCCCTCCCTCCCTCCCTCCTCCCCTTTCATCCCTCCTTCCCCTTCCTCTCTTCATCATTCTTTTCCCCCTCCCTGCTCCATCACTCACTCTCCCGCTTCTATCACTCCTTTCCCCTCCCCCCTCCATCACTCCCTTCCCCTTCTCCCCTCCATCCCTCCTTATCATCCCCCTCTTCCCCCTTCATTCCTCCTCCCCTCCTCCTCTTTCATCCCTCCTTCCCCCTCCCCTCTCCATCCCTCCTTCCCCCTCCCCCCTCCATCACTCCCTCCCTCCCCCTTTCCTTCCTGGAGGGCACTTCTTTCACATCAGAAACCTGGTTGTGTTTTTTTTGCATCTTTGAACAAATACAAGATTGAAAGTGTTGAGCCATTAGCATGATGTTGGGAAATCAGGTGTTAGAAGGAATAGATACTTTGATGTGATTAGGTTCATACTCAAAACAAATTAATGTCATCATGACCTACCATGTGATTTCTCAGAAAAAATTTCGATTGTTCAGAGGGGAGCCAGGCGAGGCTCTGCGGGACCAGGGCCCTGCGGTGGACGGAGGGAGCACACACTTGCTTGGCCTGGGCCTGGGCTAGCTTGGCTGCTCTCCTGGCGTGCTCCCTCATCCCGGCGTGCTCCCTCATCCCGCTGTGCTCCCTCGTCCCAGTTCCCTCGTCCCGGCGTGCTCCCTCATTCTGCTATGCTTCCTCATCCGGGCGTGCTCCCTCATCCCAGCTCCCTCATCCTGCTGGCTCCCTCATCCAGCTGTGCTCCCTCGTCCCGCTGTGCTCCCTCATCCCGCTGTGCTCCCTCGCCCCACCTGCTCCCCTGTCCCTTCGTGCTCCCTCAGCCTGCTGTGCTCCCTCGCCCCACCTGCTCCCTCATCCTGCTGTGCTCCCTCGTCCCGCTGTGCTCCCTCGCCCCACCTGCTCCCTCATCCTGTGCTCCCTCGTCCGGCTGTGCTCCCTCGCCCCACCTGCTCCCCTGTCCCTTCGTGCTCCCTCGTCCCGCTGTGCTCCCTCGCCCCACCTGCTCCCTCATCCTGCTGTGCTCCCTCGTCCCGCTGTGCTCCCTCGCCCCACCTGCTCCCCTGTCCCTGCGTGCTCCCTCATCCTGTGCTCCCTCGTCCGGCTGTGCTCCCTCGCCCCACCTGCTCCCTCATCCTGCTGTGCTCCGTCATCATGCTGTGCTCCCTCGCTGCGCCCCGCCGACAGCTAAAACCTGGCCCGGATTTTCTACTGATGTGAGGAATGAGTGTCTTCACCTAGTTTTTAAAAACGTCAAAAAGTTAAGAGGAAACCTAAACTGCCAGCACATGTGAAGGGCCGGGGCCCCTGTTTCCGGAATGTTCTTCCCACGTCCTGGAGGCGCGGGGTCCTCAGGCCCGGAGAGTCCTTGCCGGGTCGGCCTCTGCCAGCCGGGTTCTCAAGGCCGCGACTTCAGGATCACTCGGGGCCTTTGCCGTCGCCCCTCGCCCCGCCGTCGCCCCCAGACCCCGGTGGCGTGAGGCCCCTTCCCCCGCTCACCCAGAGCGAGGCCCAAGCCCCAGCCCAGGGAGCAAGGGGGGAGGCGGGGCGGGGCAGGGGCGGGGCACGGCGGGCAGGGGCCGGCGCTCCCGCATCCTCCACCCAGACGGCTCAGCACCTGCGTCAGTGGCGGTGGGAGGGAAGCGGGGACCGTCGGGGTCAGGGTCAGGGTGCGAGGTGCTCTCGCTGGGGACCCAGGCCCGGAGTCGGACTCGGATCAGCGCGGGTGGAGCGTCGGGTGGGCCGACACGAGGTCTCGGCAGGGCCCATGTGCCACGTCCGGGTCCCCGCGCCTGCCTCCGACCCGCCGTGCGTAGTGGGGCCGCAGCACCGAGCCGCCGGGCCCTGCAGGGGCTGAGCCGCTCCCCGAGAGCCCCTGGGACGGGCACATGAGCCCCCCTCCCCGGTCCACCCGGGCCGCACACAGTCCAGTACAGGAGATGGCGTCAGTGGAGCAAACCAGGTGCGCGGCTCAGCGGAGCCACTGCGTGCGCTCGGGGCTCCACCGCTTAGGCTCGGGGCTCCACGGTGTGCTCTCGGGGCTCCACGGCGTGCTCTAGGGGCTCCACCACGTGCGCTCGGGGCTCCACCGCGTGCGCTCGGGGCTCCACCATGTAGGCTCGGGGCTCCACGGCCTGCTCTCGGGGCTCCATCGTGTAGGCTCGGGGCTCCACGGCGTGCTCTCGGGGCTCCACCGCTTAGGCTCGGGGCTCCACGGTGTGCTCTCGGGGCTCCACGGCGTGCTCTCGGGGCTCCACCACGTAGGCTCGGGGCTCCACCGCAGAGGCTCGGGGCTCCACAGCGTGCGCTCAGGGCTCCACTGTGTAGGCCCAGGGCTCCACCGCTTAGGCTCGGGGCTCCACCGCAGAGGCTCGGGGCTCCACGGCGTGCACTCGGGGCTCCACCACGTGCGCTCGGGGCTCCACCGCGTGCGCTCGGGGCTCCACTGCGTAGGCTTGGGGCTCCACGGCATGCGCTCGGGGCTCCACTGCTTAGGCTCGGGGCTCCACCACATGCTCTCGGGGCTCCAACGCGTAGGCTTGGGGCTCCACAGCGTGCGCTCGGGGCTCCACTGTGTAGGCCCAGGGCTCCACCGCGTGCTCTCGGGGCTCCACCGCTTAGGCTCGGGGCTCCACCACGTGCGCTCGGGGCTCCACCGCGTGCTCTCGGGGCTCCACCGCGTAGGCTTGGGGCTCCACGGCGTGCGCTCGGGGCTCCACCGCGTGCTCTCGGGGCTCCACCGTGTAGGCTTGGGGCTCCACGGCGTGCGCTCGGGGCTCCACCGTGTGTTCTCGGGGCTCCACCGCGTGCGCTCAGGGCTCCACCGTGTAGGCTCGGGGCTCCACGGCGTGCGCTTGGGGCTCCACTGCGTAGGCTCGGGGCTCCACTGTGTAGGCTCAGGGCTCCACCGCGTGCGCTCGGGGCTCCACCGTGTAGGCTCGGGGCTCCACGGCGTGCTCTAGGGGCTCCACCGCGTGCGCTCGGGGCTCTGACAGCAGCGCTCGGGGAAGGCGGTTCTCTCCGTGGTCCTCCGGAGCCTCCCTGAGCACAGTCTACAGACCACGACCGCGACCCCCTTCCGTGACCTGTGTCCCATGGACACGTCGCTCCATCCTCCGTGTTTGTGAGGCCGCTCTCTCCTGACTTCCCCTTGGGCCTTACTGGCATCTCAATGGGTAACTTTATGTGATTTTCATATTTTCCCACCTTTGCTCCACTCAAGAATTGAATTGGGAAATGAAGGGGGAAAAAAGAGCCAGAAAGGGCACCTGCAGAGCTCAGCAGGTGAAGCGCCTGCCTTCAGCTCAGGTCATGATCCCCGGGGTCCTCAGTTCGAGTCCCGCATTAAGCTCCCTGCTCAGCACGGAGTCTGCTTCTCCCATTGCTCCTCCCCCTGTTCATGGTCTGTCAAATAAATACAAAAAAAAATAAAATAAAATCTCAAAAACAAAACAAAAAAAAAAGAGCAAGTAAATGAAGAAAAGGAGGGATGGAGGGAAGACTACGCATGCCTGGAGCAAAACCCAGGCCGATATTCCGCGTTACCCTGGCCTCTAGGGCACACGAGACCATGCAGGGGAGTGCGCATGCCCTCGGCAGGAACTGGCTGCCAGAGGGGGGCTCCCGTGGGGTCCGTGACCTGTAGCGAGGACACGAGGCGCAGCACCCACCTTCTGGAGAGTCACGCGCGCTGACTTATGACAGGTTTTAAGAAATCGTCAGGTGGGAAGACCTGTTCGCCGCACTTCGCAGGTGTCTTCAGGTGCGTTTGACTCGGGGTGCTGCGGCCTGGCTGGTGCCCGCTGCTCCACAAGACCCAGAAAGGCAGGCAGTGACCCCGGACCCCTGCGTACCCCCTGCGCCGGCACCCGGGAGCTGAGAGATGCACCCCCTGCATGCACTCCAGCCTTTCCTGAAGAAACCACTATTAGACATTCCTGCCACGGCCCTGGAGCTTGCAGATAATTTATTCAGGCAGCAGGCACCGTGGGATCCGAGAGCCCCTGGAGGATGCGAGAGGTGTGATCCTGCATCCTCTTAAATTAGAGGTGAGCTCCCCACCCAGGTGGCCTCTCACTAATTGCTTCTAACAGAATTCTCTCTCTGGCTCCTAAAATGACGATTCAGCTGCAGTTGAAAGTTTGCAGCCCATGTCTGTGCTGCTTTCTTGAGGGGGAGAGTGAAAGGCAACGTGTGTTAAAATTAAAAATTGGAAGTCCCTCTGGCAGCCAGGAGACACGGCACCAGATGGACCCGTGTCTTTAAGCGGCAGCGCACTGCTGTCTGGTGGCCGCAGCGCCCCGCCATGTCCCCGGCTGTCCTTGTCTGGGACGCGGGCCTCCCGCCCGCACCTGCCGTGGCTGCCGTCTCAGCCCTCGCACGAGGTGGGCAGCCTGTCGGCCCCCTGTCAGCCCCTGAGCCACAGGCCCCCTGGTCCTCCCACATGTAAAGAGCTCAGACTCCTTTGGCGGCCGGTTAAGGCCACCAGCTGAGAGGCCTCAGCCGGCCGGGTGGCTTCTGCCGGAGAAGGCTTATCTCTGAGCAGAGAGGCAGCTGCAGGTTCTCGTGACTCGCTCACCCCACACACTCCGCAAGGACAAAGCCTGCCCCGGTGCACCGTGGGAAGGCTCCTGACTGGGCCTGCGGCCTCCCCGACGCCCACGGAGCTGCACGGCGTACCTGCCCGGGGGCCCAGATCGCGCATCGCCAGAGACGCAGGTGTCCCTGTGAGCCGTTGAGCGCGACCCTGAGTCCTCCCAGCGTCTGGGGGGACAGGGGCCCTGGCGCCGACTTGAAAGCATCCAGGCTGCAATGGCTGTCTGATTGTGTTATTCATTATCACCAGAAGGAGAGTTTACTCTGGGAACGTGATTTGGTCATGGAATGCTCGTCTCCAAAACGCCTCTGTCTGAGAGATTTGCAAGGCCCTGGATCTTTTCAAGCCTGCTAACAGCTGGAGTTCAGCTGCAGCCTCGGATGGTTTCTGAATGCTAATAACTGCAGTTCCCGGTTGTCACCGAGTCTCGTCGCTGAGAAGTGCCGTCTCGGGGCCGTCACCAGGCTGAGATGTTTCAGATGGGAAGGAACAAACCCTCCGGATCCTGTCCTTTCTTCTCCATGAAGCAGATTGACTCAAGAGCCTTGTATTCAGTGCCAGTGGCTTGGAGGACGTTCAAGGTCGCCCTGGGCCCTGCCCCCCGAGAGTTGTGCCTGGAGCACCAAGGGAAACCATCGTGAAATGTTTGCGTGGCTGACGGGGTCCACGTGGGTGTCAGCTCATGGGTTAATGTGGGACGAATGCAGGGGGTGGGGTAAGGGAAAGCACAGAATCCGTGCGGAATGGTGAGGATTGAGGCGCACCTTGTGGACGCTGGTGCACCCTCTTCCTGAGTCCCAGCGACGGCACTAGGAGGGGGACAGAGCACCACCTGCAGCGCTTACAGGTGTGTCCCCATGGTCATCTGCGCCTCCGAGGGTGGGCTGAACAGCAGGGGCGCCCCGGGCATGGCGGGCCACGTGACCCCAAGCCAGCACACGTTCACACGAGGGTGGTCACCTCATTCCCAGGCTGGCAAATCCATCACATCTGTTTCCTTGATGCTTAAAGGGAGAAAATGCACTAATCTCTCAGCCAAATTGCATTATATTTTGTAAGAATCATTAGAAGAAATATAAAACATCCCCTCACGTGCGAACCCACCCGGTCGTACAGCGCTCTGCGCTGCTGTGGCGTCCGCGGGGGCCGTGGCAGGCATCGACAAGCCCTGAGACCAGGGGGCTCCAGCTTCCCACGTTCACGGAAGGAAGCACCTCCCAGGTAGGACAGGCTGCCACCGATGTGATGCGCTTGCACGTAACGTTTATGCCTTATTTTCCAAACAGAGAGGCCAGACGTCATCCGGACAGTGCTTCAGTTTTTGAAATGCCGTTTTATGAATTCCTTGCATGGGCATTCTCAGCCTCGTGTTAGGGCTTCTAAATTGCATTTGGTTTTAAGCCAAACTTATTTATCTAATTAATTTCCTATTTATCAAAATCTTATATAGTATCTACATATAATAGTATCTGTGTTGTAAATATGTAGAATTCATTATATACACACATAAAGATATATGGGCTCTTGTGTTACATTTATAACATAATAAATAATATCTATGTATTTTCCTGAGTATTTTTTAAAGTCAGTCCAAAACCCCTATTCCAAGTCTGACTTTCTGGCGCTCACACTCTCTCTGTCTCTCTCTCTCCCCCTGTCACACACACACACACACACACACACATTTTTAATTGGGAGACAAAGACCTCCTCCTTTCTTCTCTCTAACATCTTCTGCACTTTCCATTTTAAAAACGGTGCTTCTTCTATTTAAATCCGGCCCCACCAAGACCCTCTTTATCGCACCAGGACGCCACAGTGCAGCAAGTTCAGAAACAACAGGAAGGAAGCCACGAAGACGGGACTATTTTTACGACGTGTCTTTCATCCACAGAGCTATTTAGGTCCATGCTTCGTGCACCGAGGGCTGCAGAGCTGGGAAGGGCAGCCCAGGAACCTCCGAGGACACGCACCGCTGACTCCGTGTCACGTCCTCAGAGCCGCTTCCGTGGCCCGCGTGGTCATTTGGGTCTTTAGTTTTATTTTTAGATACTAATCTCCCCAAAGGCCATTTGTTCAGATCACACACTGGCTATGAGTCCAATGAGCCCTCATCCCTGGGTGAGACACGTGTATAGATGCATAGTTTTTAAGAAAGCAAATATTAAGGTAACTAGTCTTCATGATCACAGATATTTGGAAGAATAATTATATTTAACTTATATCTTAATCCTATACATCTTCTTATTTTTTCCTGGAGAAGATTTACAGGAATGATTATACAATTAAAGGTGTAATTCATTACGATATTCAGCAGAGTCTGGGGGCAAGAGGATCAGTGCATCAGTGCATTGGGAGTCTCTATCCTGAACCTACTTAGCTGCAGCAGGGAGACACTGGCCAACCAGGAAAAGTCAACTAAAAATGAAAATTGTTAAAGCACATTATAACTTTCCTCACTCCTTTGGTCCTTGAGAAATGATTCCATTGAACGTGAGTATATGGACATAGGGCACTTCCGACTTCCAAGCGGGCTGTGCCCCACACGCCCACCAGAGGCGGGCGTTCCAAGGTCGCTGAGAGCATCCTTTGCAGACAGTTCATGGACGTCTTCAGATGCCTGGAGCACCAGGCCGAGCCCCGTCTCCCGCTGTCCTCCCACTGTCTGCAAACGGCAAACGGATCAGAGATTCCGTGGGAGGCTCCTCCTCTCGATCTCACACTCCACGGCCGCTTCTCCAAACAATCATGTCCACAGATTGGATCACATGCGCACAACGAGTGGAGGGGAGACCACTTGCCTTATCTAGGGTGGCGCAGTGTGCAGTGTCCCCGCGTGGGGTACCACCTGCGCAGGATGGACCAGCTGGTGGGCACAAGGCTGTAGGATGGCCAGTCCGTGGGTGCTCCTGGCAGGTGCTCCAGCAGGTGCTCCCCGCAGGTGTTCCCCAAGTCTGTGGTCCTCGAGCTGGGGAGCTGCGGAGCTGGAGAGGAGGATGTCACCCCTCACGTAGGGAGCAGAGTCAGCCCTGGAGCTCATGGAGGGAGGAGGGGGCAAAACAGGCTGGTCCCTGCCTCGAGGGACCCCAGCCACACCCCAGCCCCCCCCACACACACGCTTCCACAGTCCGGGGCCAACCTCTTCTGGCTGTGCCCATCCCCACACACGTGCTGACCCTCAGGCCCTCCCAGCCAACCCCACACGGGCAAGATGCCTGACTTCTGACCCTCACATGCAGCCACCCAGCATCGCAGGCGCTGGGGAAACATCTCCCAACCTGCGGCATCCTGTCACCTGCATGAGTGACACCCCAGGCCCCAGGGGAGCACCTGAGATTCTCAGGGAGAAATTTTGGCCTCCAGGAAATTCAGAGGCGGTGAAACAGAACAATAACCACGTGACACGGGTGTGGACTGAGCAAAGGACCCTTGCTGAGCAGGGGCCGCCCTGGTGGGTGCTTCTTAAGGGTGTCTGTCCCGAAGACCGTCCCTCCCCATTTCCCCAGCACTTCGGGGTCTTCGACCTCAGAATCCACAACTTTTCTGAGAGCTTTCGGTTTGCTCCTTCACACACATCAGCCTGCAAAGCAGCGGAAATTGAGTCTCCGGCTCTCCAGCGCTTGTAGGGCTTCGTGTTGAGGCCCCTGTCCTGCACCGGGCGTGTAGGTGAGCATGACCCCACGCTCATCCCCACAGAGCGAGCTCCCAAAGTGGGACATCCCTCCTCCTGTTGGGCAGGTGGGTCTCATACGGCCTGAGGCTGGCGTTTCCTGCGTGTTAGTGCAATGGCCATTGTTCAAGCAAAAATGTTTGATTAAAATATCCGTGGAGTGAGAGCTCTGCAGACTGTTGGTGGTACATCAGCATTATGGGGAAAGAGCAGTATGGAGAGATGGGCGGAGGAGGGCTGGCACGCTAAGGCGCGGTAAGCACCGCGCGGCTCGAGGAAGTCAGTGACTTGGGTCCTTAGAACAGGTGATTGCAAGGACCGACGTGTGACGAGTGGGAGTCTAGGCAGAGGGTCCCATCATTCTGAAATAAGGCTTAAATAGGCAAGAAAGACAGACAACAATCATAGTTTGTGTTGTGCAAATGAAGCATAAACAATAATAATTCAGAACTTCCAAAAAATAGGCAGAAATAATCCTTTTTTTTTTTGAGAAAAAGAGACGATATTTTTCTGTATCGACAGAAAATTAGACTTTCTATTGGAGAAAAGAACCCAGAGTATCAAAATAACAGAGGAAAACACATTTACAGTTTTTATTATAGTTTTTTAAATCCTCAAATTCAGCCCCTCAGTCTCTGTGTGCGGGGCTTTACGGTGTGTCGTGACCTTATGGGGGCAGACGCCTTCGGGGTGTGCCTCCCCCCAGGACGGAGAGCCGCCCTGCTCCGTCCTGGCTCTGGCTTTACTCAGCTGGCATGGCCTGCGTGACTTGAGGCTGTTTGCAAAAATCAAACACGATGTAAAAACCCTCAAAGAATGAGAGTTTGTCATGCCTTGATGGACTTTTTTTTTCCACCTGAAGGATGTTTTTTAAAGATTTTAAATAGCTGACTCTTCTGATTTTTAGGGGTGTAGGCGGTGCCCCTCTTCTGCGGGCTGGTTTGTGGTATCTAGTGACCTGGGGGGGAAAGACGTTCCCAAGGAACATGACCCAGAAACATGCCTTCTGACCTGCGCCCGGCGGGGGATGTGGAACACCCACGTCAATAAGGAAAACGGGGGTGTGCGCTCCTTATTGGTTTAAGCAGTGGGGGGTGGGGGGGCTATTTAACTTAGCAGACTGTGACCACGGTGGCTACAAAGAGGATATTAAACATAAAAATCCGTTTACCTTTATTGGCATGAAAATACGTGCAGGCTGTGTTCCTGAACTTTGTAAAGTCGTGGACGGCATCTAGGTGTGAGCCCGTCTAGGGGCGGCTGCGCGTCCTCATGCCCGGGCGTCCCTGCGGGTGTGGGCGCGGACGGCGGGCAGCGAGGGCGCCTGTAGACCGAGGACCGTCATCGTCCCGTGGAGACCGAGATTTCCCTGGTTTCTGTGCCCTGCCCTACACTTCCCCCACAGAAAACATGCGTCACAGTACAAAGCAGACTGGTAGTGTTGACATCAACATACAGTGTTTTGAGATTTTTTTTTTATTTTTTTGAAGAAACCAGAAGTTCTACAAATAGATACATTTTCGTTAAATTTTTAACCCAATTTTTTATTAAAATCTACTCCAATATGCAGTCGTCTCCTTCTCAGCATTCAAAATGGTGTCGGGACCCATCGGGCTCACTCATTGTCTTGGCTGGAGCCAAACAAAAGGAGCAAATGTCCACAAAAGACAGAACAAATGCAGAACAGTTAAGCAGCTTTTTTGCAATGGAATTAAATGGCCTTTTACCAACGCCTTATCAGTTGCTGACTCTTAATCTGGATTAAATTCTAAAATGTCTGAAGGCATGTATTTCGAGCATTTTACTTAATCCAAGTTAGAGGTGATTTTACATTTAACGAGGATGTCCGTGAACGTACGTCAACACCTCCTGGTTCTGAAAGACCCTTATGGGATTGTCTCTCATTAGGAATTTCCACCTGCAGACGCACGTGTGATGTACACGCTTCCGCCCTGGAAGAAAGGGACAGATACTCTACTTCTGCTGTGAGAGAGCCCTTCCTAATTTAGTTTCTATGATGCTTTACGTCATACGTTAAGATTCGTACTTCATGGGGATCCCTGGGTGGCGCAGCGGTTTGGCGCCTGCCTTTGGCCCAGGGAGCGATCCTGGAGACCCGGGATCGAGTCCCACCTCGGGCTCCCGGTGCATGGAGCCTGCTTCTCCCCCTGCCTGTGTCTCTGCCTCTCTCTCTCTCTCTCTCTCTCTGTGACTATCATGAATAAATAAATAAAATCTTTAAAAGAAAAAAAAAAAAAGATTCGTACTTCATGATACAAAAGTTTTGACTGATCCTGACTCCGGGCTCTAAAATGTCATACTTAAAAACAGAACAAATAAAAGCAAAACCAAACCAACAAACTTGGGTTATTCGAGCACATTTTCTTTCCCCTTGAGAACATGAGTGACTTTCATCGGGAAAGCGTTTCTTTCATCAAAATGCTGACACCGTTTGCCGTGACGATGGGATGAGCAGTGTTTGCTAATCGCTCTGTTCTACCCGGGCTGCAGCCGGAGCATTAAAACTGTGTATTTCTCTTCAAGGGGCACGTGGACTGCCCCAGGTGCCCGGGTCTGCGCAGACACACTGTGACTCCTCTGTGCTCTCCCTGGCTCGTTTGAGTAACAAAGGTGAAATTTTGGGGTGGTAGGTACCTCCCCAGAACGCAGGTGGGGGCACTCTGGCGTCCACAAGGCACGTCGGGGAAGAGCAGAGATTCCATAGCTGACCTGCCACAGGAGCAGGACGTGTGCCCCGGCCCCAGGCCTCCCAGGGCAGTGGGGGGCTCACCCCCGGGTCCCCACCCGCCGCGTGCAGCTGTGATGATCCCTCGAGCCTAAGCCCCAGGCTGAGTGGGAACCTGGCTGTCCCGCACCCGCAGCCCGCTCCCCGCAGCCAGGCCGAGAGTGGCCCACGGGGTGCACTGGGGCGCCCCGCTGCTGCCTGGCAGGAGGACTGCGGGGCTCGGAGGGGCGAGCAGGCCTTGTTGCTCGCCGAGAGCTCCGTCAGACGCGTGACCACCAGTGGTCTCTCTGGCTACTGAAGAGAGCCTGGGCGGTCAAAATTACAGAGATTGACTAAGATTGCAGCCTTCATGACCAAAAATGAATAGAGAAAGAGCATGTATTGATTTTCAAACCAACAAAGAAATGGGCTCTGCTGACAGCCGGGCTCCTCCGTGATTGACTTGCAGGGGCCTCTAGAGGGAGCGGGAGGGAGGGCAATCATCTCCCGTATCTACATCTCTCAGCAACTGTTACTTAGAGCTGCAAATGCATCTGCCTGTCAAGGAGATTCTCAGCCTGGGTTTGAAGAATTTAGCAGTTTCCTGGATATCGGACCCGATCTTGCTGCTGAGAAGCGGAAGAATTTAGATTCTCCACTCTGGGGGAGCACGTTAGCTCCTCGGAGCACCGGGGACCGCAGCCTCTGAGTGAGGCTGGGGGGGGGAGGGGGCGTCTGCAGCGAAGGGCTCTGGGTCCAGCGCGATGGAGCATCCCAGGTGGGGGAGCACCCAGCGCAGAGCTGTGGGTCCACAAGGCCGTGGTGCCACCGGCGCGTGAGGAGGCCCGCTCCACCCCTCTGGCCACCTCCTCACATTCCTTCTGGGCCTTCCAGAACTTGCTGATGACCACAGGCCCTCACGGCCACATTACATAACGAAGGCTTTCTGCATAGAGAACACCCTAGTCTACATATCCTTCTGTCCATCGTCCTTCACTGTGTACCACCCACCCACCCACCCATCCGCCCATCCACCCATTCCTCCATCCACTCACGTATCCTGTGATCAATCAACACATGCATTTCAGGGTGTATGTCATGTTCTACTAAACAAGACAGGAGAGTTGCTTGCCCCCCCCCCCCAGGATTACAAATTTGTTGATTGCACAGATAATTCAATAAGTAACTAGAATAAATGCACAAATGCCACATCAGAGGGGACCAGGGTGCTGTGGGGGCACGAGTGGAGGAAACCCAGCCTCGTCGGATGGTCAGACTTCAGAGGGACAGTCCGGGAGCAGAGGCCGTCAAGAATCGGATGTGTGGAGGCTCAAAGACAACAGCCGAGCTGATGGCACCTTTGAGGAAGTGCGTCCGTCCTGGCCTGGCCGGGGCTGTGGTGGGAAACGGCGAGCCGTGAGGTGGGAGACACAGTCCTTCGAAATCCACGTCAAGGAGGTTGGACTTTGAGCCAGAGATGACGGAAGACGTGGATGATTCTACACTAGGGACCGATGCGGTCACCCTTGGCTACTAATAACACCCCAGCTTCCAACTGGAACGTGGATTTGAGGCTGTGGACGGTGGTGGTGGGGTCTCTGGGAGACGTGCAGCAGTTTGGCCAAGCGTGCGGGTGGCGGTGACTGAGCAGTAGCCGTGAGGACGCAGACCCGGGCCAGAGGTGTTTAAGGGACCGCCAACACTCGCATGTGGAAGCAGGAACAGAGACCCGATTCCCAGGATGGAGCGAGAGCACAGCGAGGCTCTGGCGTCGGGCACTCAGAGGCCAGACGCGTTCTCGGGGAAGCTTTCATTTTGGAGATGCCGAAGTCATGGTTCATCATCTCGCGGGTAACAAGAGCTTTCAGCCATTTGCACGCAGACTTCCATGAGGAGCACGGCCTTGAGGGGGCAACTAGCAGTTTCCAGAGAAAACTGAGATTCGTATTCTGCTACAAAAAGAGGAGTGTCACGATGGAAGACATTAAAAATATATATTTTTTTAAATGTTTAATTCTTAAAGCATTTTAGGGTTGCATAAGGGGGAGTCAGGACAGGAAGCTGGAGGGATGGGGGCTGACCTCACAGCAAACAGCATTTGCAGAGGGGGCCTCCCTCACACCCAGGCCTTCCCCTGGTGCCACCACCTGATCAGATGAGCACGAAGTCAGAACACAGAAAACTCGGGGCCGGGTGGAGGGGGGAATTTTTTGCAGATTAACTGAACAAAATGAATCAGCTGTCTGTGAGCTTTGAGAAGTAAACATATTAGATATTGAGACATGAGGGCAAGAACTTTGCTTTTATTACACATTCCCAGGAAAAGATTGTGAGCCACAGTGTGTCAGTGGGCGTTGAGTGTACATCAGGCCAGTTCTAGGAAATTGATTTCTTTGGGATTTAACCAAGAGAAAGGACTTAAAATCAACAACACAATGGATAAGCACATTTGAAAATTATGACTGGATCAACTTTGATTGTTTTGAATGAATTCTTTTCCCTTTTTTTTTTTTGCTAAATTCTCTACTTTGTTGTGTGCCTCATTCTACATTTTTTTTCCATAATTTGTGAACATTGAGTGAAGCTGGGCCTGATTAACAGTAATTGTATGTAGGGAGACCATGTTACGAGTTTTAATGAGCCCACCTAGGACACCACTTTACATGACTTGCTGTGATCTTCTGAAACTTATAGAGATATCTTTGGAGATGAGCACAATCCGGGTACTGTTAGCGTGCTAGCTGTCATCGCAAGCATTCAAACAGCCCTGTCTCCTAATGTGTTCATTCTGTCCCCAAAAGAGGCAATAGTCACAGAAGGAATTCAAGGAGAAAAGGGTGCGTCCCTTCTTGTTATGACATTTCCTACAAACGGGCAATTGTCGGCAAAATACGAAGACGGGGGACCGAGGCTAGGAAGAGAGGCAGGACGTACTAAGCTGACCTACTGAGAAGCCCGCAGAGTATCCCACGGGCCCGGTCAGCGTTTCTGACCACAGTGCAACCAAAAGGATTTGCTTTCTTCCCCATGAGCTCTCTGCAGACTAGTTGTCTGATGTCACAGAGACTGGCTCCTCAGGGACCCTTGGGCCCTGCCAAAGAGTGACCACATCTCCTCCTCGAGTCATCGTCCAGAGTCAGAGGCCCTGGACACGCTGCAGGGGAGGTGGTCTCTAAAACAACAGTCCGGCAGCCCGGGTGGCTCAGTGGTTTAACACCACCTTCAGCCCGGGGCGTGATCCTGGGGACCTGGGATTGAGTCCCATGTCGGGCTCCCTGCATGGAGCCTGCTTCTCCCTCTGCTTGTGTCTCTCTCTTTCTCTTTCTCTCTCTCTCTCATGAATAAATAAATAAAATCCTTAAAAAAAATTAAAAAAAATAAAACAACAGTCCTCATCCAGGACACGCAAAGCCAGGGTGGGGGCTGGACGTGACGGGGTGTTAGGAGCCGTGATTTCACAGTTGGTTCTGACATCCACTAATTTTGAAGGCCAATTGTCGCCAGGGCCAGCTCGTCACCCGCAGAGCCGGTCTGTTCTCCGCCCCACCCCACTCGGCAGCCGTGGGAGAGGCTGGGGTCACGTATCAGCCATGCTGCCTCCTCTCATTGAGTTACTGGTGTGCTTTGTCACCTCTGTATCCACATGCCTGAAGGCGAATGGCGGGCGTCACATTTCCAAATCTAATCAGCAAGAAAATAAACTCTCGGTGTAGATCCTTCACCAATAAAATGTCATCTTTCATAAAAAAGCAATACTTACATACTTATTAACAACCTAAAGTGACATCTGCTCTGAAAATTATGAAGAAACTTGAGTGTGGTTTTTGTGAGCCAGTGGCTACAAGCCCAGCCTTGCCCCGCGCTGTCCAGGGCTGTTGACTTATGTGCTTCTGTGTGCGAGCAAGTCTGCGGAGCGGCATGCACCCTCCCAAGGATGAACTGACCTCTTCATGGCACGTCTCCTGGCCACTGGGTCAGGAGCTGCTGGGTCTGGGTGGGCGACCGTTCCCACTCCTAGTGGTTGTGCTCCCTTTGGCTCATCAAAGTTGTCTGCAATTAGGATAAGGAGGACCCACCTGGCTTCGCCCCAGAAATGGGTTGTTCTTGTTGGAGACGCCCTTTCTCCACGCATATAAGGCCGTTGCAAGACAGGCTGCACTCTTGTAGGCTTCAACTTCACAAACTGGAGGTGATACATTTTTCCCTTTAAATATTGACTTTTTAGCATGTTCACTGTTGGCATTTCTGACTAGAATTCATAAACATATTTATGAAAACTGCTTTAGAGATTTTGTGTTACTTGCCTTGATTTCTTTTTGAATTTCTGAAAATAAGATTATAATAAATCAAGCAAACAGGGGCGTTTAAAGAAAACGCCAACACTACTCTCCTCATTCTGTCCACAAGTTCAGATTTGCTTGGATCCGCCACCAAACACGTCTATGTCAACACAACACAGGTTTTTCTTGTTAAAAAAAAAAAAATGTGATTATACTTAGAAAGTTGTGCTCGGCAGCCTCCTTTTCTCATTCAATCATGTATCCTGGACATCATTCCTGATCAAAATATCATAGTCTAGCTCATTATTTTAAATTAGCGCAGTATTCCATGATTTCCACTCCTGTGTCTGTAGATATTTTGGTTGGCTCCAGTGCACTGTCACTCCAGACGACACCGCCGTGGACACCTCTGCGCCTGGACGCCCAGGGCCCCGTGCCTTTGTCTATGTGGGAGGCACTCCCATGTGTTGGACTGCTGGCCCATGGGAATGTCACTCCGAATTTTAATTAGCAATGTCAGATCTCTGCAAACAATGCGATGATAATCTATTTTTTCATCAGGACCTGCGGATATTATCAATCCCATCGATGAAGATGTTCTATTATTTTAATACGCACTTGTCTGACCGCTAATCAGCATGCTCAGTTATATACCCTGGGCTATCTGCTTCTGCTCTGACTTGCTATCTCTGCTCTTGACCCTTTTCCTGCAAGGTTGTCATTTTCTTGTCAAATTTCAGAATCCTTTGTATGTGGGGATACCGACTCTTTTTCCGTCCTGTGTTGCCAATCTTTCCTCTCAGTCTGTCATTTGACTGCTCACTGCGTCCGTGGCGCCTTTTACCACATATAGAAATCTTACATTTTTATGTAGCCGCAGCTGTTAAATTTGTGACCTGTGTAGTTCCTATGATATTTAAGATATTCTCACATCTTAAAATCATAGTCACACGAAGTCTTCTCCTTCAAAGACGTGTATTGTTACTCAGTATGCAGCTTACATTCGTGTGTGTGGCTGTGGCGGGCCGTCTTTGTTTCCCCGTGCGGACGGCCAACTTGGCAGGCTTCCCGGACCGTGTGGCCTTCACGCACTGGGGCGATGTCGTCTTTATAACGTAGCATTTGCCGTGTCGATTTGGAGATATTTATAAGCTCCTTATTCCTTTTGGGTAATCTGGGTTTTCCCCCCATTTCTGTGCTAATGCCATACTGATTTGATGACCTTAGCTTTACAGTGAGCTTTAAATTTTCCTATGGCGTGACATTATCTGATTGACAATTCCCACATATTTAGTTTTCCAAGTGAACTTTAAAATAAATACATCAGGTGCTCCACCTCCCCAAACGAACCTGTGTGGAGACTGAACGGAAGCACATCAAACCATAGACGAACGTGTCTCCCATCACTGTTCTCCGGGAGCAGGCCGCGTCGCTCCCTAGACTCCAGACATGCCTGTCTGTCTTGTAGTTTCTTATCAATGTGGTGGCTGCTAATTAAAGACAGGAGCTGTTGATTCTGGTGTATTTTCTTGACTCCAACTACTTTGTTGAGTTCTCTACTAATTTTTATATTCCTTAGAAGAATTTATCCTGTTTCCTTGGTATGAAGTCACTTCCCCTGTAAATAAGACATCCTTTCTTTTCATAGTTATACACCTAATATTTGGCACCTAACTCCTTCCTTTAACCAGAACCTCCAAGATAATGTTGACTAGAAGTGGTGGTAAATGCACATCTCTTTTACTTGATCTTAATGTCATGCTATTCATATTTTACCATTTAATTTGACCTCTGCCTTCTAATTTTGGTAGGCATTTATGTCCGTTCTATGTTGAAAATTGGTATAGAATCTCATCTATTGCTTTGTTATCTATTACTTTAATTTCTTAGTAAAATAAGTGATGTTGATCATTTTATTTAAATGATTTTAGTGGGCGTAAACAGTTGAGATAAGTTAGACCAACTTTTTTAAGCAGAATAATCCTCACTGCTACTAATTATGCCCTTAACAAGTGCTTCTATGGATTGTGCCAATATTGATTCTTGCAACAACTTGTAAAGCTAGCTGCCGGGGGTAATAACTATTCCCAATTTGAAGTTAAAGGTATAGAAGCAAAGAGATTTACCAACATGTTACACTTAGTGATCTGGGATCAAATCCCAGCTCTGGTCGTTTTTCTGATTTCCATTACTGCCTCCTAAACAGCCAGACAGGATAGTTGGTTATTTTTTTAATAGCTAGCACTTATGCTACTTTCAATTTAAAAACAATTTTATATAGATTATTTCATCCAATTATTGCAGGAAATCTGTTAGGTTGCTTTACTAATACAATTATTTTGGAGAGATTCAGACAGGATTAGTGGTGTGCTAAATTTCATGAAACTGGTAAGTGGAAAGTCGAATTTAAATCCTGTTCTCTGACTCAGAAGCCCAAAGTCTCCCCCTCATACTACTAACGAGTATGGGCAGTCATGTGGATGCAGGAAAATGTGATGATGGCTTTAACCTCCTGGATGGAGGACAGACGTGGGCCTGTCTCTGTGCCTGTTTTGCTCTATTCTTTGCACGGTGGAATTCACTCTGGAACGCTGCACAAAGACACAAGGGAACAAACTACCCGTATGTGAGCAGCACAACTCAGCCTCACAGAGACTCTGGTGAAAGGTAGAAACCAAGCACGGAAATGCGTGTCTATCTGGCTAAATCTTCTCTAGGTTGAGATAGTGATGCGACGGGCGTATACATACGTAGAACTTCCCAGAGTTGTAAACGTGATGTTAAATCACTTTATGCACTTTACTACCTGGATGTTAGGCAAAAGAGTTTTAAGAAATTCTTAGATTTGTGTTTACTTGAAAAGCGGGGTCTTCAGCTAGTGTGAAAGAGACTTTCCTGTGGTGTGTGTGGGCATGTGCCCACACACGGATGTGACCAAAGCCTAATGCTAATACAGAATTTAAAGCAGAATCAACTCATTCGGTTCATGTTAAACAGCAATTTAGCTCTTTAGAACTGCATAAGCCCGGAGAATGAGATAGGGTAGAGAAGTGCTAGAGGATTTCATTACAAAGAAATGTTGCGGGTCTAAAATATATGGAAATATTTCTGATGGCATGCATGTTGGTTATGAATTCTGTGAAATTCGCAGAAAGAAAATTTCGGTGGTCATGAAGAAATACTTCCGGAGGTGGTCTAAGCTCTAAGAAAACGCAGCACACAAACGTGAATTTCTAAAATTGAACTAAGACCCATCACTGAGGACTTCACCCCAGTCTTCGCCTCTCAGATGATGACGTTTCGTAGAAGGGAAGGACATTTCTGGAAAGAAGCTCATCAGAGTGAGAAAGCCTGCAGCAAACTTCCCTCTCTTTAGTCATTGGCTCAGATTAGGTTACAGACCCATCTCTGAATCAATCCCTCTGATCAGGTTAACTCCTGTGCTGACTTTCTGAGGCTCCTCCATCCCGACCAGTTCCGTGCCAAGGGGACGAGGTGGCCCTGACGAACGCCGGCAGTTGGAGCCTGCTCTTCCCTCTGGGACCCAGACCCCATGGCTGCTAAAGTGTAGGGTAGGTAATAGTTATTTGGGAAGATCCAATGTCTGCAAAGGGCAGCTCTTCCAGTCAACAAAACTCTCTTCACAGGGGCAGCTGTAAGCTCCTTTCATTCAGAGTAAGTCTAGTAGAAACATAAAAATGAATTTTGTGTGATAACGGGCATCGTTGTGCATTGAGCTCCAACCTGCTGTCCCTGGGTCTCAAGATAACTTGCAGAAATAGGTGCTGGTCCCCCAGGAAGCCAAAGAAGGGACTTGGCCCTTGGGTGAGCACAGGGCATATGGACATGGGCGGACTCTGTGAGACCAGGAATAAGGACAGAGCATGGGCCCCTGAGCTTCCTCCTTGGATGAGTCTCCCTTTCTGATATTTCCTACCCATTTCTTCTCCCTTCCCTTCTATTCCCTTTCACTATTATTTATATTCCCCAAATGAATGAGACCATATAATGTTTGTCCTCCGATGGACTTATTTCACTCAGCATCATACCCTCCAGTTCCATCCACGTCGAAGCACATGGTGGGTATTTGTCGTTTCTAATGGCTGAGGAATATCCCACTGTATACATAGACCACAGCTTCTCTATCCATCATCTTTCGATGGACACGGAGGCTCCTTCCACAGTTTGGCTATTGTGGACATTGCTGCTAGAAACATCGGGGTGTGGGTGTCCCGGCGTTTCACTGCATCTGAATCTTTGGGGTAAATCCCCAACATAAAGACTCCTAACTCTGGGAAACGAACTAGTGGTGGTGGAAGGGGAGGAGGGCGGGCGGTGGGGGTGACTGGGTGACGGGCACTGAGGGGGGTACTTGACAGGATGAGCACTGGGTGTTATTCTGTATGTTGGCAAATTGAACACCAATAAAAAATAAATTTGTAATTAAAAAAAAAACAAGGGGAAATACGATGTTTCCCCATGGCCGAGAGTCTTAATAACAATTAAACAATACTCCACTTATGAAAATATTTTGTAGGTGCGCACAGCCCCGTACTGGTGATTCCTGACTGGTGCCATTGTTGCTGGAATGACTGCACCTCTTTGTATGTTTGGAAAGTCGATGGAACCACAGTCAGATTCTGTTGTGCAATTGCCTCGTAGCCCAGGAGGTTGGCGAGGTGGCTGTGTGCTGGCGATGGGCGGCCTTGGGCACGTCAGCGCTCCGCCCGCCTCCTGATCCTCTCCCCGCCTCAGCTGCAGCACCAGAATGTGCTAGAAGGGCATGCTGTGCCGGGGCACAGTTCTTTCCTTCGAAGACTGAAATATTTTATAGCATTTCTAATTAGCTCCCTGTTAAGCCTTAGTGTTCACGTGATGTGTCCTCCTATTATGTAGGAGGAACATAGCGCTTCACGTCTCATTATTAGTAAACTCAAGGAGTACGTACGGAGTGTGTTTTGCGTGCTGGGCACAACTCCTGACCCCGGGGTTAGCAGGTGAGCGAGCTGCACACATCACCTGCTCCGGGGAGCTCACATTTACTAGGGGATGTAGATACCTTTACACCAAGTAATCACATATGTGTAGATATATGTCGATATATATTCATACTTATTTTTTTAGTAAAAGGAACCAGAAGAAGTCATTAGTTTATTTTCTCCGAGAGGAGAACTCGGGGAGGGCAAAGGCTTCGGTTTCTCATTCTCTACATCTAAGGACTCTCTAAAATTCCTAATCATTTACACGGATTGCTTCTATTTAAAAATCATCAGGGAGATTATAGGTAATTTCAAATTTCCGTATCGCAGTGTAAGTTGTAAATGCTACATAATGCAGTTGTTTGGCGGCCAAAGGCGGTGGTGACGCGGCGCGGAACCAGCACCTGCTCGGAGCCTGAGGCTGCGGGAGAGCACCGCCCGCCTTGCCAGGCCAGCCCACGCCGTGCAAGGGTGTTGGCCACAGTCCCTGGTGCGGGCGGGCGGCTGCGCCCGGGCGGGCACCTGCTGCTAGGGGCACGGCGGGCGGTGGGGGCACAGGAGCCGCGCCCCTCTGTCCTTTCTACGCCAGCCGTGGAATTTGTGGTGGTTGTTTCCATCTTAAGGACAGGACAGCGTCGTTGAAGGCTTTGCAGGGGGTAGGGGGGGGTCCCCACGGGCACACGGAGAGGAGGCACCGCATCAGGCCAGCAGGAGCTCGGGCTGGGAAGGCCACGCCCCGTGAAGGGCTGTCCCCCGGGTTGGTCCACAGCCAGGTGGCCCCAAGAGGGCTGGGGAAGGTGGCCGTGCTGCGCTGGGCGTCCTTGGGCGCATCCTGGGTGCTGCAGCTAGATTCGCCCGCCCACAGACCCTCGGCTGACCATAGGGAAAGTTGGCCCCTCGGAGTCTTCATTCTACAGAAACTCAGTCACGGGAGAGCCAGCCCATGTCTACGCTGGCTGAGCGCGGGGCTGGAGGCCCTGACGGCCAGAGCCCGCGAGGAGCATCTAAACAGCCTGACGGGCGCGTCAGAGGGACAGCAGGACCCACGGGGAGGCCTGACCCCACCTCAGGAGACTTCACCGTAGGCCCGAGGCATCACCGGTCTTCAGAAGTCCGCCCGTCGAGGGCCGTACCCGCCTTTACACACGGGCTAACAGCCTCACCTTCCTGCCCGGGACGGTTTGCACGAGGGATCCGTGAGATTCGGTCCATCCTCAAAGTGATAAAATCCTGAAACATTATTCAGCTCTAAAGAACAACTGGTGTTTTCCTTGTGACACTCCCCTAACCCCGCTAACGGGCTTGTGTGTTTGCACGTCCACCTTGTGGGAGCGCGGGGCGCCCCGTCAGGCCGGGCGTCCCAGGTGCAAAGGGAAGTCTGGGCGCCTGGAGCCCTCCCGGAGCTCCCGACAGAACCTGATGGCAGGTCTCCGTGTGGGTCCCCGACTGCTGCCCTAACGTGACTGCACGCCCAAGAGCGTGGACATCACAAGCATAGGACCGCACAGCCCTGGAGGCCAGGCCTCGGGCTCGGATCAGCCCGGCTGCGCCCCCCTCCCCGCCAGACGGTCCTCGCACCTGCGCCTTCCGGCTCGGGGCCACCTCGCTCTGCCTCCAACGTCACATCTCCTTGTCCGACCCTCCTGTCTACCCTGTGACTGCCGTGGGCCTGCCCGGGACCTTGAGGTCCTTGGTGGGTGTCACACATGCCCTTTGGCGAGCCCCCCACTTCCAGGGCCTGGAGACTGGGGCTTAGTCTCTTTCCCGGGGGAGGAGGTTACTGGGCTTACCCAGCACCCAAACACAGGACGCAACCCTGAACAGTAAAATCCGTGAGATGCTACGAGAAAATAAAGACAGGGTAACGCAGGGCAAGCCCGAACCTCCCTGGCCCCAGCTCTGCAGCCAAGGACATGGGGGTCCACCCTGGGCTTTGCTGCGGTGTCTTGAGGGACGCACAGGGTGAGCTTGGGAGACTCCTCGGTGTCCATCGCTCACCCTGCGTGGGGACCCCGGGCCCTCACTCTCTGCTCCTCCCCGGGCTGCCGGCTGCTGTCACGCGGCCCTGAGCCCTCTGCCCTCGGCTCCGTCTCTCCCATCTCAGACGCGCTCCCCGCGCTTCTGCACGGAGGTCCAGGAGCCCACCGGGCATGACGGAGCCGCTCAGAACGGGGGCAGGACGACGATGCGTGCACAGACCCAGAATCCTCTCCCCGAGCGAGAACGGAGGAGGAGCACCTTGGACTCACCCGCTGATACCTCTCGACCGTGTCCCGGGAACGCACAGCAGCGGGCGTGCCAGCCGTTTCCATTTTGCTTTAAATACTCCATTTAGCTTAGAGGGTCGGGGCCTCCTGGACTCAGACCCTGTGGTGGATCACGTTGTAAAGCACAGTGTGTCACACAAACGTCCTGTGTTTACGCCAACCGCTCCGGAGGAGGGGACGCAGGGTTCTTGTTCCGCCCTTCATTTAGCGAAATGCCCGGCAGGTGCAGACAGCCCGCGGTGACCTTGGCACCGACGCCCGGAGCGCGTGTGTCCCGGGCAGCGTCCTGCGCACTGCGTGAGGGTGGCTGCCTTGGACCTCCGGAGCCCCCGTGGAGGAAGTAATGTTACCAGTTTCACAGTATGGATGAGTAAACTGAGGCTCAGAAAATTCAAATAAATGGTCTAAGACGACAAACGGAGGAGGGAGTAGTGTCCTGATTCCAAGCTAGACAGTCGAGGCCGGTGCCCACCCCGGCAGCGCCCACCCCGGGGGGCTCCGACCTGCAGGTGCCCACAGCCAGTGCTCAGTGATGTCAGCGCACCTCCCGGCCAGGGAGGCCAACTGCAGGTTGGAGGGAACCAGGTCCCTCAGCATCGCCGGATGTCCCCGGTCCCCGAAGGACGGCAGATGTTGTCGAAGGAGGGAAACATGAAAACAATAATGTAAGACCTTGGTCCCCCCGTGGACGGCCTGGGAGCCTCGGGGCGGCGGCGTGCTGACGGCCGCTCCTCCCAAACCGGGCATCTGCACAAGGACGTTGGGAGGCCGCGCTGTCGCTCCCCGTCCCGGCTCCAGCGGTGGCGAGGCGGTGATGAGGACGGGCCTGGCAGCCCAGCGAAGACCGCACAGCGGCACCTGGCTCCTGTGTCACCTTTAAGTAATTTACGGGGAGAGCAGGTGAGTGACCGGGAGCATGATTACCTCTAATGTGAAGCAGTGTTTAAGGAGTTAAATTGCACAGTGAGGGAGATGGGGCCGCGGGGATCCAGGCAGCACCTTGACCCCGAGGACGGACGGAGGACACGAGCGGGCGCTTGGCTGCGGCGGTGACCGCCACCTGGTGGCTGAGCGCCTCCATCTCAGCGGCGGCGCCGGCCGGTCCTCGGGGAGCCCCAGGGACGCTGACTGCGCGGCAGTGCTCCACCCGTGGGAGGAGGACGCTGCTCACTCTCGTGTGTCTGGACGTGTCCACGCGCTCCCACGTGCACATTCTTCTCCACCAGACGGGAAGGAGTCGCTCCATCTGAACACGTGACACGGTCCACACGTCCCAGATCCTGGATTCGCAGCTCCTTCTGCTTAGATTCCGCCCGTGGATCGTCCCCTTCACGCCCGTTCCTCACCAGCGCCGGCAGCCTGTCCTCCGGGCGCCGTGACTTTAGGTTTAAGAGAACAAGAGGGAGAGCAAGAGCGGTATCGACTTTACAGTTATTCGATAAAACACAAATAGGTCACAGAGCCCTTCATGGAACGTGCGATGTCGTGGAAAGAGGAAGGAGACGCAGGAAGAGGAGCGCTTGGTTTGGCGAGGCGCTGCGGGGCGTCAGGCCGTCGGGCGGCTTGCGAGCAGGATGCGACTCGGTCCCCGCCTGGCCACGCGACGTGGGGGTACACGGGGTCCACGCGATCGAAGCCGCGTCCTGCTAGAAGGGGCTGCCTGCTGTCTGCCCCCGGCTGGCTTTGCGGGTGCACGGACCGCGCACGGGGCCGGGGCCACGGGGAAGGCGGGAGGGGGCACGGCGGTCACCATCCATTCCTCACGGGACAGAAGGCTCGTTGACCTGAACTTGGTTGTTAGTAAAATCATATTTTGCTGAGGATCCCGGGCTTCCTGGAGCAGGAGCCTCCGGCCACACCGCGTGAGGACGCGCGTCCTAATCTGGACACGTGAGGAGCAGGACAACTCTTCGGGTCCATCCTTATTTTCCTCAGACGCTTCTGACCATCTCAGTTCCCGTTATGCTCTTCACACTCACTCGCGCACGCTCACATCCCATCTGTAGGCACGTCAGCAAACTCCATTTCCCTCGAAAGTCACCCGAAATGGCCAAACTGTATAAAAATCAACGTCTTTTTGGTTTTGGACGTTGGAAATAATAATGGACTGGTAATTAGATCAAAGGAAGTGCACACAGAAGAACGTATACACTCACGTTTTAGTCCCACCAAGATAAAAACCGGTGTTAGGCCAACCTGCGCTCACGCTCACTGACGGCAGGGCTGACCGTGGTCGCCAGCAAGGGGCAGGTCAGTGACGAAGCGGTTTCAGACCCGGGTGGCCTCGACTCCGGGGACCTACCCTGAAGGGTACGCCGTCGCGCTCCTCCCGGAGCCCTTAAGACAGACGTTTTCCTACGGCGTGGGGGACGACAGTCGTCTAATCCTTGAAACGTGTTTCGGAATTCAAAGGCGTAATTCAGCGTCCCGCGTGGAGATAAATGTTTAATATGTTCATTACACAGAACCCGGATTTTTAATGCCCCTTAATTGCCTAGGGGTTAATGACTCCCCAATAAAATGAGATATTTATGAGTTAACCCACATCTTTCGCAGACTGCGATCGATGTGGGTAAACACGAACCCCCGAGCGGGTGTCCGTAGAGGTAGGAAGCACTGCGCTCCCGCGCTTACCGCCTCGCCTGCTCCTGCTCGCTGTGGGTCACTGTCCCCGCTCGCCCCCCGGACGCGGCAAACGTCCTTTCCCCACCTCGTGGACGGCTCCTGGTTGGGACCGTCTGCTAACAGGAGGCCGCGCTTGGGGATCGGCGTGGGACTTCAGGGTCGCGGGCACCCAGTCCGTGGGAGGCGCGCCCTCGCCGTCAGGTTTGGATCCAGCCCCACGGTTGAACCCCTGACCTGACGCACGGCCTGCGTGTGACTCGGGCGGCCCCCACGCAGACGCCTCCGTCCCAGTGAGCCGGCCCCTCGTCCCGCTTCCCTTCTCTCACTTTACCGCAGACGCGCCAGGACTCCGAACCCAACCCGGGAGGCCCGCCGAGCTCGCTTATCTTTGCTGGGCACGGGCGTGTGCTAAATCCAGACGCTTCCCCTCCTTTGGCCACACCAATCCCAATATCATTTGGTAAAAAAAAAAAAAAACAAAAAAAAAACAAACAAACAAAAACAAAAAAAACAACAAAACAAAAAACAAAACAAAACAAAACAATAAAAATGGCTGAAATTATTTTATATTGACTGGGGCTCTCGTGGACGGAATTTGCTGTTATTTCGGTGAATACTTAAAAATTTACAGGCTTTTCGGTTGTGTCCAATGGCAGCCCGCCGTGAAAGCCAGATTCGTGACTCTTCTTTTTTTTTTTTTCGTGACTCTTCTTTATCTAAATCGGGGCCTCCCTCTCATTGATTTTGCGGGGACTCGATACCTGCGTAGGATTTCTTCGGGAATTTCTGGAATCACTGATTTTGAAGCCTTACTCATACCTTCACGCTACCATTGAAGAGATAGCTAGCCTCCGTTTTTAATCAATTCCTTTGGTTTTTACCTTTAATTGGTCTATTCAGTTACGATGCAATTATCTAGTCATTTTATTGATATGTTTGAACTGAAGCTGGAACATGTTTGAGCAATTCTCCACTGTAGCATGTTGAAGGAATCTGGCACGTGCCGCCGCCGGGTCCCACCCGCCTCCCCGCCCCGTGTCCCCTCCCCACGCTGCTTTGCCCATCGTCTCACCACGTGGCCGCGGTGGAGACGGGAGCTCCGAGATCACCGTGACCGAGTGTAGACACAGAGCGACAACCCGAGGACTGGCAGCTAGGCTGCGCGTACCGAGTGAGCCCGCCCGAGCACGTGTGCCCACGCGTGATGTTTCGGCCTGTGTCCAGCTCATATCCCGACACGAGCAGAGCCGTGACGAGACGCCCAGACCATGAGAAGCTGCCGTTGGCTTCCCGGCCTCCCACTTCCCCCGATGCTGCTTCTGTCATCCTGGGACCGTGGCCACTCCTTGGTGTCAAGTGTCCTCGACTTCGTGCCCCAGCCCTTGTCCCCGTGCCGGGGGTATTCACTCACTTTTTATCCCGATGAGCCTCGTCGTCCAGTCCAGGAGCGAAGCTGACTAAGTAACTCAGGGTCCAGGGCCGTTGCCTCCAGAGGGAGCAGCCACTCGCCGACTCGGACGCCCGTCTCCGCACCGGCCCCCCGCACGTCCTGCCGCTCACAGCCTCCGACCCTGCGGCCCCGTATGCTCGAGCGCGTGTGCAGACGTCGGGGGGGTGGCCCTGGGGCGGCGGGAGCAGGGGAGACACAGGGGCAGGCTCTGGGGTGGGGGGGCTCTTCTCCCGCCGGCTTCATCTGCTTCTTTCCTCGTGACTCTTCGGCACTGCCTTCCGCCAAACATTTCTTATTGTAAAGAAACACGATGACCCCATTTTGTGTTGTGAACATAACCGCTCTCGGTCTCGGGGACGGAGGGTCTGGGCGACCGTTGCCTGGTTGGGGTGGGAGGCTGCGGGCGGAGATCGGGGGCCGCGTGAAAGTCCGCCCGGACTCAGCGGCCTTGAACAACCGTGGATCTCCCTGGTGGGGACTCACGTGGCAGCTGACGGACGGCTGGCATGGCCGGGGTCTCCGGGAGGTGCCTGGCCTGGGGGCCTGGGGGCCCCGAGGCCGTCCCCTCCACGACCCTGTACGTCACACCCAGGACCGTGAGCTCGGAAGGCCCCCAGCCTCCTCCCACTGCTGTGTCCCTGCGACCCCGGCCCTGCTCCTGGCAGGTGCTCGACAAACATGCAGCACGTGCAGTCGCACTGGACGTTTTCCTGTGAGTTTAAGCATTTGGCGGAGTCGTGTCCCACGTATGCTCACTTGTTTGCTAACTGAGTCCCGGGAACACCTCCCCCAGCTATTGACAAGGACACCAGGAGACAGTCCTGCCCTCAAGTCATACAAACCCCGTTATTAAGAACAAACGTATTCACACCTACTATGTGCTGCTCCAGGCCCTGGGCTCTGTGGGGACCCCAGATAGGAGCATGGCCCCGTGGGGCTCCATCCCATGGGTGCCCCCGGCAGCCGTGGCACAGGGTCCCCTGGGCTGTACTCGGGTTAGCCCTCAGTGCTCTGCGGGGAAGGAAAGCCGGGTGAGCACGACGGGGAGCACGGGCGGAGGGGTGCTTAGAACACCGGGGGGCCGCTGGGGGGCAGCGGTGACGGTGACGCTAGCAGGGAGCTACGGAGAGGGGCCAGGCGCGCGGGGGCAAGAGGATGCGAGGCCCTGGGTGTGCGTGAAGGGTTGGCGCGGGCCTGCGAAGCCCTGGGGATGGGCTGGAGTGGGCGTGGACCTTCTGAAGGCCTCAGGCAGGCCCGGCAGGACGCGAGGGAGCGAGCCCCGCGGAGACTGTGAGCGAGGCCCACGTCCGGGCGGGACACAGGACACAACAGTCCTTCCTGCCTGTCACCGTCCGTGGGGGCCCTGGACCGGCACAGGTGCTGCTGGCTCACTCCCTATGTCCGCACCCCTCCACTCATGCGTTCATTCCCCCCACGACTGCTTATCAAGGGCATATTATACCCCAGAGCGCGTCTCTGAGAGTGACCTGGGTGCGTGGCTCCTGCCCTAAGATCATTTACCACCTCCCGAGACAAACATGCCTGGGCACCTAACAAGTCAACGGAGGCCTGATCCTGCGTGTGACGGGTGCCGGGGGAAGCAGGGTGCGCCGGCGGACATGCGGAGCCCACCGTGGTGGGGCGGCCGTCGGGACGGGGAGGGAGGACCGTCCCCGTCTGCTGTTTCCAGCACCTCACAGACTCGGGGAGAGTGCCCCAGGCCTCGCAGGGACCCTGGACTTCTCTCCGCTCAGGCGTAGGTGCCGGGATGGAGAAGCAGCCGGTGAGGTGAGATCGCAGGGTGTCTGGGTGCCGTCCAGACGGGGGCAGCCTCGGGGTTTGGGGCCTGATGTCGGAGCAGGACGCCTGGGGGCCCAGCCCTCTCCTGCGGGTTTGGCTCGTGACATCTCTGCATCTGTATAGCGAGGGTGACACAGCGTCATGACTGTTACCAAGAGTGAATGTGACGGTCCTGTGACACGAGCAGCCCGTGGCCCACAGGTAAACTGAGCAAGTTGTCCAGTTAAAAGGAGCCAGGAGCTGCCGGCGCCCACAGCACAGAGTGGGACGCGGCATGGGGGCAGCGGCGGGAGCATCCGCACTCTGTGCTCCCCAAGGCATCTCTGCAGGAACCTCCCCCCCGGGCGGCCCCCACCTCGCTGCCCGCCCTCCACGGAGCCTCGCTGCCCACTTCCTTGGCTGTCCTCAGCACACCTCGCCCCTGCGGGTGGACGACTTGCTGGCAGGTGTGGCCCTGCAGGGAGAGGCTCGTGCCTGTGGGGTGAGCGTGGGGCCCGTGTGGAGGACGCCCCGGGCAGCCTCCGATGCTGGTTGGCAGGAATAGAGCAGCGCGTGCGCTTCCTCCCTCCGCATCCCCTTTATTCCTCACTCCGTCCCAAGCTCAGGGGGAGAGGGGCCGTCACCTACTGGCTTCCTCGGCCCCGAGGACGCGGTGTGAGCAGCGCCACCGCCTGCCCCCTCGTGGGCATCGTGACGACGGGGACGGCCGGGCAGCCGCAGCACATGCTCACGGGGCACGAGCGACGCCCCAGCACCGCGCCGGTGGTTTCCCTCGGTCGTCTCATGACTGACCACAGATGGAGCGTTTCACACCCGGGAACTTTCATGCAAGCAAGTGGTGCAGGCTTGGGCCCGAGGTCACAGAGCTCAGAGCCAATGTTTGAACTCAGGGTCTTACGACTCATAACGAAGGCCTTGCCTTGAGCAGCCACGGAGGAGGAAGGGTCTCGGGGAAGGAAGGGCAGGGCTGCCGAGTGGCTCGTGATGGCCAACACTGACCAAAGCCTTCCGGGCGACGGGCTTGTGCAGGTGGCATCCGTACTGGGCCCCTGAGCCGTGGAAACGCAGAAATCGGGTCCCTTCCACGGGCTGCACAACGTTAACACGACCCCAGGGGATCCGAGAACACGACCCTGATGCCCACCCGGGAGCGAGTCACCAGGAGGCCCGGCCTAGGAGCCCTCGGAGCTTCCGACCACGTAGGGAGCTCTTCCCAGAGGCAAGTCCGTCAGCAACACATCGGGTTTATGTGAAAATGTCTTAATGCTTCTCGTTGGCAACTTAGTTTTAGATGGACGCTTGTAAACGAGCAGAATTTTCCGCTGAGAAGTCGGTTTTGGGGAGGCAGGTTTAAACGCCGGTTACTTTTAAACCCTTGCAACTATTCCTTGGTTTCGAGAATAAGTAAATGGGCATCCTTTTGTTTAGTTTGGAGTTGTGGACATGGGAGCCTGCTCGGGGCATCGAGGGACAGGTCTTCGTCTTAACAAGGGAATGGAGGATTGTGGTCCCAGGAAGAGAGGACCACGCACCACCCGCTGGCCGCGTCCACCAGCCCGAGGAACAGGAGGACGCGGGACGCAGGTGCTCACTGCTCCCTCCCTCTCACGCCAGCCTCGTGAGAGGAGGCCCCTCTGGGGTTTCTCATTCCTGTGCAGAGGGATGAGTGGGACCAGAGTCCCACTCAGACACAGGGGCAGGCTCAGAGTCTGTGCAGAGGGATGAGTGGGTCAGAGTGGGACCTGCCGCTTTGTTTTCTGATGAACATGTCTGAGCGGGACAATCCCCGGAGCAGATGCTGTGCCGCCCGAGCCCGGCGGGTGGGCGAGGTGTGCGCAGTCCGCCAGCCGCGTCCCCGGCCCCCCACGTGCCAGCCAGGCTTCCCGAAGTCCTCCGCAGACTTCCCTTCTTCCATCTCTCTGGCTTATTTGTCCGATTCTCTTTGATCGTGACACTCGCTTCTCAGGAAGGTGGCCAAGAAATAACGGTTCCAAGTCTCCACATGCTTCAGAGAACGATCCAGAACAGGCTTTTTTACTTGGACATGGGGTTGTCTCTCCTGTGCTGTTTCACGTGAGTGACGAGAGAGGCTGAGGGCGATGCGCGGCCCAAAGGGAGAGCATCCGACATGGGGGCCACACCCGGGGTGCTGGGTGCTCGGGCTGATTGATGCAGCGGGTCCCCTGACCTGCCTGTGCTCGTTCTGGGGTATTTGTAGGTACATGTGTGATGAGGGAAAATAGTCACATGAGACCCAGATGCTCTTGTTCGTCTCCGGAGGCTTTGTTCTAGCAGATTGCCAGCCCACCACGTGGGGATGTGACCCGTGGCACCCCCACAACCATCGGGGCTCACGGTATGGCCTGGGGACCCGCGCTGCCTCTCCTTGCCAGAGAGGTCTCCAGGTTTGCTTTTATTTCACAGTCCCCTGCTTGTTCCTCAGGTTCTCGAAACTGAGACATGGAGATGGCTCCCCCTCCCTGAACACCTCCGGATGCTCATCACAGGCGCTGTGTCTGGTTTGCTAAAAATCTCTTTCTCCTTCTGCATCTGCGTCTGGGAGAGGAGCACATGAGGAGGGCAGGGAGGGCACAGCTGGCGCCCTCTGCTCAGCTGGAGGTGCTTCTAGGATGCCAGGGGGACAGCCGGGTGGTGGCAGCCCTCGTGTGTGGGGAGCTCCGTGAGAACAGCAGGGCTCAGATGTGCATTTTAGAGTCGTCTTCCTGTTGGTGGCTGTCAAGGCCACAGTCCTAAGGCAGATGCCCCCCAGGGAGGGCAGACGAGCCCAGGTGCTTTGGTGTTGACGCCCTCACCTCCTAGGCACAGGGGGCCTGGGCAGCCCACGGGGCACAGCCTTTAGCCACAGAAGTGCCCGCATGGTTGTGCGTCCTCCATGGGGGGCCAAGGCCTGACCCAACTGAGGCAGCGGCACCGTCAGGATGGGCCCTCGCCACCCAGCGTGCACCCCTCTGCAGGCCGACGGCACCTGTGTCCTGTCCGTGGACGTCTTCAGTAGACGCCCGAAGTCAGCGCTCACATGGCCACACCTAACGGGCACGCACAGCAAGTGATCTCTAATTAGGACTCTGCCATCACGGCTCCCACACCTCTGCACGGTCCTCATAATCATCTCCGAGGGACAGTTTTGACATCAGTGAAGTAGAATCCACAGACTTTCAGCAATTAAGAATTGACAGATTTGAGTGGTCCCCCTTTGTCCTTGTGTTGATGACTCCGGGCGTACAGACAGGACAGACGGTGACACGCTGTCGGACGAGGAGGAAGAAACACGTGCAGCAGGGGAGAATGGGTGCCGTCCCCAACCGGAGCTCAGACGCCGCAGCTCATCCTGAACTGTACGGCGTCAACGGAACTGTACTAGATACACAAATACATTCCACAATCTAAATAATAAAATACATATTCAACACCTAAAATGGGGGGGAAGCAATTGATACAAAGATTATAAAATCAGATGGCATATATTTTTGGAGGAACCAAAATAAAAATAATAATGATAATGTACGTGAGTAAGAAATCACAAAAAAAAAAAAAAAGGCTATGTGGAAGTGGTGTAGCAGTCTTGGCAGGAATTCAGACCCCCCGACGCCTGGCGTTCACCACTTTTCAAGCAATCCTGCTTTCTAGCGCTTCTGCCAAGGAATGGCTTCCACTGGCTTTGGCATCAATTAGCACGTGGGAGAAAGCGGGGACGTCCGAAGGCCTCTGTACTGTCCCCAGGAACTCTCAGGAAGCCTGGAGTCCGAGGAGGGAGGACCACCGTACCGAGCGAGGCCGGCAGGAGCGGTGAGGGTGAAGCGAGAGGAAACCATGACTAGAATAGAGCGTGTTTTGTTCAATGTCACTGGGCATGGGGGTGCTCGCCGAACTGGGAGCCTGGCTTCTGGGTCCATTCTTAAAAAGCCGGATTTAATATCTGGCGCTGCTGAACCAAGCTCTGAAAGCACAGCCTCGGCCCCTCCATCCTTCCTTCCCCGCGTCCCTGGAGTGTTGGCAGCATCGGTGCTGGGAGACGGGCTTCCAGGGACCCCGGCAGCGGTTCAGTTCGGAGGGCCACACACATGCAAGGCGTTCGTAACACGGAGACGTTCCGAATGCATGGCCTTGTGCCCCCTGAACTATTGTGAAACTGTTTTTTTCCGCATCCTGGGCCCCCCAGAATGACCAGCCAGGTCGGTGAGACTCAATCTCGGCGGTCAGCTGGTGCAGCTTGCCCAGTGTCCGACACGGACTGGACGTGGGGTTCACTGGACGTTCTTCCCGAAGCATCTCAATCCCGCCGCTCAGAGAGCTGGGCCCCAGGTGGCGTGGGCCACTGTGGGGTCAGGGGCTGACCACCTCGGGCAAACCCAGAGCCCGGGCCCCCCGGCACCACCAGCCCCGCTGTGACACTCATGGTGTTGAGCTGTTCTTGCACGTGCCGGGGACACAGCTCCCTTCACCATGGACACCGCAGTCTGGAGTCTGCCCAGACAACCCCTCTTCCCTCCAAACTAGCGATACGTCACATACGGGCCTCTGCCCTCTGAAAACTAGCGCGTGATCCTGTTCCATTATCCATTGTTTTGCCGTCGTCGCTTCGGCCAGTTACAGCGGGGCAGGAAACAGGGACTGTGGCGAAGACGCCACGGGCTCGAGGTGTCTTTAGAGCTAGTGCGTGGGTCCAGCACTTAGGCTGGCTCCCGCCCGTCCTGGCTGGCGGCTCGGGGGAGCAGTCTCGGGTGTCCAGGTGCCTAGCTCTTCCCCAGAGGCAGGCGGCTCTTTGCATCATACGTCAGATGGTAAAATTCTTAAGCTGTGCCAGCTGGACGGGCTCTGATGCAGCCACTGTGCCACAGAAGGAGCCACAAGCAAACTACCAACCAAGGGCACGGTATGTGCCAATAAAACTTTATTCACAAAGTAGGCTGCGGGCCGGAGTGGCCCCTAGGCCGTCATTTGCAGCACCCTGCCTGCGTGTACGCAAGGTGCACTGTGTTCGACGTCGTGCTGGGGCCTGATAGTGACTGGAGCCCCTGCCACAACCTGCGCCGCCGTCTTAGGATGCCTGTGTTCTGTTTACGAGGTATTCCCTTCGTGGCCGCCTCCATTCTTCGCACGTTATGTGCCAGGTCCTGGGCTCGGGCTCCGAAAGCACTCTCCAATGTGATGTCGCTCTTGCCACGGGTGTGGGAGGGAGATGGGAGGCTCTGTGCTCTGCGGGAGGGCGTCTCAGCCTGTCCTGGGCCTGCTAACCCAGCAAAGACCACACCTCATCTGCCCCCTCTGCCCCCGGCCACACCCTTGGCCCCACAGCTCGCCACCGGGCAGTCCAAGGGCCATCCCAACAACAGACGACAGGGGCAGGGGCATCGGCTGGTTCCATCACTCGGTTTTTCGAGAAGCCAAGAGGTCATCTCCTGAATGCTCAGCTTGGAGGTATGAGCATGTGAGCTTTCACTCATTGCAATGGGTTTCATCTTAATCAGTGTCTTATTAATAGGAACTATGCTGACTGCACAGCCCAGGTTCAAGGAAAAGAGGAATCAGTGACAATAAACATATTTTATCTGACTCTCTCTGGCATATTCTCCCCATTAAAAAAAAAAATGAAGAAAGGAAAACCGTGAAAGGTCTCCAAGGGAGGCATGCTGTCCTTGCTCAGGACTTGGGACCGGCACCTGCAGTGTCCCCACTACGTCGTCACGCTGTGCCGGCCACGTGGAGCTCTGCCCGGGGACCCTGTGCCTCTCCGGGCTGCTCAAACGCTACCCAAGTCAGAGGGCTGGCTCTCCGTTTCAGCCGAGGGTTGCTCTAAGAAATGCAGCGTCCCTAGTTATCTTAATAAATCATCCTGTCCCTGATACAAAAACGCAGCGCAACACATTTCGCCTAATCTTTTTATTGAAATTCATTCAGCTGTGTCTTCCCCGAGATGAACCACGGTCGGCATGTGCGAGTCTCCCTCTGTCCCGCGTTGTTGCGCCAGGTGACTTGGTGGGGCCCCCAGATGTGGCGAGAGGCTCTGAACAATTTACCTCTCCAAACGGCTATTCATTTCACAGATATGCCGAAGTACAAAAGCAATTCCTCAGAAATTCTTGAGAGCATAACACGCCACCTTCTTAAAAGGATCTGGAAACTTTATAAGGAAAACGGTGTCTAATCACTATTAACCCAGTCCCCGCAGATAGTCTTGCTTTAAAAAAAAAAAGAAAAAAAAATAGCATCATGGCATAAGAAAAAAAAATCCAAAAATAAGAGCATAGTGAACACAAAAAGAAAGCAGTTGCTCATCTGCTGTGGGCAGAAATGAGAGAGCAGGGTGTTAGCAAAGTCTTATTATGTCTCCCAGGTTCAGGGTGACGAGACAGGGGAGCGGGCGTCCTCTGCTCCAGGGCCGAATGAGGTTCTTTTTTTTTTTTCTTAAATTTTTATTTATTTATGATAGTCACATACAGAGAGAGAGAGAGGCAGAGACACAGGCAGAGGGAGAAGCAGGCTCCATGCAGGGAGCCCGGCGTGGGATTCGATCCTGGGTCTCCAGGATCGCGCCCTGGGCCAAAGGCAGGTGCTAAACCGCTGCACCACCCAGGGATCCCCAGAATGAGGTTCTTTATGACTGTTCTCCTGCCCTCCCGGAGTAACCGCGGGTCCTGGGGCGGGAATCACATCCCCCTCCTAAGTCTCGGATGCCCCGTCTGCGGCCCCCGCGAGCGCATCATGAGCGGACCCGTCACGTTCCACATCGACATACTTACCGCACGGGAGCTTCTGCAAAACGGCACCATGAAATTATATTTTCTCAAGATTCATCGAGTCATTCTTCTCTTAGGTGTAATACATAATCATCAATAAATGAAAGTAGGTGACATTACAGAGTATGGGAAAATAAGTGGCTAGTTTTCCGATGACACAAAGTGCTACCGCGTTCCCTGCAACGTGTTCTTTTCATTAACCATCCCCACGGCCCCGACGGAGGGATGTTCGTGAGCGGGCTGGACGACCCGAGGCTCCGCTCGCGGGTGGTTTCCTCCTGTTGCTAAGCCGGGGGTGGGTGTGAGGAGCCGTATGGATTTCTCCAGGGTGGGCCTCAGTCTCTTGTGCCCGGCCCGCCCACCCCGCCGCGGAAGACCCGGGCGTCCCCGGCTCCCCTCCCCTGCGACCTCCTCCGGTGGTGCCCGAGGGAACGCTGTCCTCCTCGGCTTTGCTGTCAGGGCTCCGGGGGCTGAGTGAAAACCAGACAAAGGCCATGAAAGGCAGCAGGTGTCACGCAGGTCACCAAGGACCGGCGCCGGATGCGTGTAGAGCGCATGCTTGGCCCCGGCAGCCCACGCTGGTGCTGGTGCCACCGTCCCCAGGAATCCATCCCGGCGGCCTCGTCGTCCGCGACGCCCTGCATGCCAACCCGCACGCGGTGTCCACTCTCTTATTAAGATGCCACTGTTTGCACTTTCCCCTCGAATAGTCCCCCAATTAAGTAATCAGCTACTATTTAATTCTGATTGGAAATTGGAGCTTTCCGCTTCCATCCCTCATACGGTACCTGGGCCCCGTAGCTTCCTCGTCCTCAGAACGGACGTCTTTCCGTCTTCAAGGAGTCTTGCAGCTGCTGGTTGAGGACCGCGCGCCGTGCGAGGCGTCGCCGTGCGGTCGGGCCGGATGTGCCCGTGCGGCCGCTCCCTGCTCTCCTGTCTCACTGTGTCGCACGCGTGTGGAGCCCACCCAGTCCCCGGCCCGGGGGGCACAGCATCAAGTGGCCACCACGTACCTCGAAGAGCACATTGTTTTCATTTCTATGACTTGATGAAAAGCCTTGGCGCACAGTGAGTGTTTAGGTTGCATTAGTCTCAACAATTCTCAGCCTGTTTCAACCTATTCCCCGCGTGCCGTGAGGAGCGCGTAACTGGAGGCTCAGCGGAGGCGACCCCGTCGTGGGCGGTTGGGGCGGCTCCAGCGAGAAGCAGGTGCAGCCGGCCCCTGGCCGAGGAGCACGGAGGGCGCCCCCGCATTCCCAGCACCCGCCTTCTCCCTGCGGGGCCCCTCACTTCCCCCATCCCAGAGGGCCCAACACCGCACCACCCGCCAAACCATGGGACATTTTGCTTTCGCTCCTCCCCACGGAGGAGACACGGCGTCTGCCCAACAGAGACGGTGGCCGGGAGGCAGGGGCACGTTCCGGCCTTGACCCTGACCGGCTCCTTGAGTCGCTGGGCGGGGTGGGTCCAGCTGGGACGCGGGGCTGCCTGTTGTAGGCTCCCTCTGGCCTAATGTCATGGCATTTGGTGGGGCAGTGACGCCCTGGTCCTCTCCCTGGCTGGTGGCCAGGCTGTCCCTCGGGGGGCATCCCCCACAACCCGCAGCCACGCCGTTGGCTACGTCCCCCCCTGGGGAAGAGGAGGCGGTGCTGGAGGCTGCACACGCTCCTGGGGAGGTCGGGGCCAGTAGCGTGGCGCGGAGGCCACAAGGACGCGGCACTGCACAGGGGCCCCGGCACAGGGCTGGCCGAGCGGCGACATTCAGCTCAGGTCAGCGTCAAGGCCGTCGTGACGGCGTTTGTGCGCCAGCCGCATTGCCGCTATGGTGGGTGAGATTTTCTCCCTCGCCCCAAACATCTAAACCCTCACATGTAAGTCACCACACGCAGAGATTTTCCTTGAGAATTAACGGGGAAATATGCAGACTTTCCCTGGCACATGTGAACGTGTGCAGAAATTTTCTAGACCTCCTCTTGGGGACGGTGTCCATAGCAACAGCAGGCTCTGCTGCGAAGGAATTCTCAATTAGCACGGAACACACGGCGCCGGGAATCACGTTCCCCTGCACACACTGTTCATTTTCACACGGGCTCCAAGGTATTTTTTACTTGATGACATTATGCGATATTAGTATAATTTATTTTTAAGCTGCTTATATTTATCACGCGCAGGACGTTGGTCCTGACTCGTACTCACCCGGCAAGCTAACTGAGGCGTCAGGGCAGGTGTGGGCTGCAGGCAGGTGCGGCGCAGGGACAGGCCGGAGACGGTCAGCGCCGTCGTCGTGACCCTGCCCGTGACCCCGCCCGACCCAGGCCTCCGTGCTATAGGGTTGAATTAACCAAATCTCTAAAGTGTGTTTATATGGAAAAATATATATGCATACGCACACACTTCAGCGTATATTGTCGACGAAGCGTGCCAACAGCGGGACGGCGGAGCAGGGACCTCCTCTGCTCTGGGCGAAGCCAGAGCCACGGGCCGGGGCCTGGGTCGGGTCGGCCGAGAGCACACGCTCCCCCGCGGATCCCCGGATGCCTGGCTCTGAGCCCCGTGGACAACTCACCTACAGAAATTTAACTTCCCCGACATACACGTGGGTCCCCGGGGGCTCTCAAGCCCGGGAGCAAACGCCGCTTCTCACCACTGCTCCGAGGTGTTGCTCAAGCCCTCTCGCTCACCGGCCAGGCCCGCGTCTTGCACAAACGAGCAGGATTCCTTAAACGGGAGGCCTGGGGGCTCGGGCCAGTCCCCCCAGTGGAGGTGTGGGCGCGGGACGGCCGCGACTCAGGCGACACGAGGACGCCTCCCCCGTATGTGACTTCAGAGAGGCCACGGCCGCCCGCGGGCGAATGTGAGCCTCGTCGGTCTGGCAACCACGAAGCACGGAGGGGTTTGGAAACCAGAAAGGTTCAGGGAGCGACCCTCCCCCCTGAGGTCAGGGGCTGCGGCGCCTCCAAGCTCCCCCCGTGAACTGCCCCCACCCCCAAGCGTGATCTTCTCTGACGCTCCAACAGCCCCGCGGCGGAGGGGGCGCTCCGTGCCCGGGGCAGCTCACAGCTAAGGCGTAATGAAAAGTCTGCGCTACCTATATTAAAACTGGGCTCAGAGGCGCTAAGCACCCGGCACGTGGGTCCCTGACACAGAAGCGCTCACACCCGGGCACGCTGCTCACTCACCTGCCCGCGGGCGACGGAGAGGCTGCTACGTTGGCGTGTTTTTCACGAACCTTGGATGGGGAGCTCGCTTTCTTTCAAGGCCGCTGTAGAGACGCACTCAGGATGCATAAAATATCAATCAGATTTAGTCGGGAATTATTTTAAGAGCATAAGGAGTCTGTGTCCCGCACGCTGGGGGCAGGGCAGGCGTGCGAAGGGCGGAGCGGACCCCTCGCCCCCGGCTGACCCGCCTCAGTAGCTCTGTGTTAGTCTGTGTCCCGTCGCCCTACTTGTCTCTTCTTTGTTATCAAGAGTGTGGCCTGTGTCTTATCACATCAGGTCAACAACTCATCTTAGGTTCTTGTGCAAATATGAGACTTTTTTAAAAAAGATTTATTTACTTATTTGAAAGAGAGAGTGAGTGAGGAGGGAGCGGAGGGGCAGAGAGAGAAGCAGACTCTCCACGGGGCAGGGACCCCCCCCGCACCCCGACACGGGGCTCGATCCCGAGACCCTGAGATCAGGACCTGAGCTGAGATCAGGACCTGAGCCAAACTCAGGAGTTGGAGGCTCCAGCGACTGAGCCCCCAGGCGCCCCTCGAGGCAACATGTTTTTTACTTCCCTGGTGTGAGTTTGAGCAGGACGGACACGGGGAGACCAGTGGGTGCGGGCTGGTTGAGAAGCAAGAGTGAATGTCAAGGCCAGACACGGGGCGGGTGAAGGAGAGAGGACCAGGGGCACTCGCGTCTGGCCCTAGAGAGCCGGGCCAGGCCTGGAATCCCATCGTCTCGTTTGCGCACCTGCAAGTCTTTTAACATTTTTTTCTCAAACTTGTCTTTCCTTTGAAGCTCCCGTCTTGCTGGGCCTCTCCTTCTTCTCAAGATTTTTTTATCTAAGTTCTCAGGGGCTCACGTCTCCCTGCCATGCGCGTGGGCACAGGGTGTCACGGGAGCAGAGACCCCTCTGGCCCTTGCGGTCACGGATCCTGGCAGCCGGAGACCCCGAGCCACCTTCATCTGTGGACGGTGTGCACCGTTCACTGTTCCGGGCCCAGCAGGCCTCGGGGGACAGTCCTTGTTCTGGGGTGATTTCTCCCAGACTGGCTGCTGCAGCCAACCCTCCCCGGTTTCCTGAACCACTTCGAGTCAAAGGCTGGACGAGATTTCCACCCCCTTGATCCCGTTTTTCCTCTCTTCCTTGAGACACAACGTGGAAAAGCCACACGTCCCGGTCGTGGCCGGCCCCCCGGTGATGCCGAGCCCTGCGGCAGCCGGCAGGTCGGCCCCGTGTGACGGGTGGTGCCGCCCCTTGTTGCTCTCAGCTCTGTGCAATCCCCTTAGGCTCCAGTATTTCCCGTCTGTGCTAATGGGCAAACCTGCCCACTCAGTTCCCGGAAAAAAATAAAGTGCTATAATTTAAACACATAAACCAACAGTGCGGGTCTCCCTGAGAGCCGTGCAGGCACCTCGCCTCCCAGCCCGGGTGCTCGGCGCTGCGCCGTCCACCTGCAGGGCCACGTCCTCTGACCCCGGGGTGAGCGGCAAGTGACGGCTCTCCTCTTCCCACCCTTTGTTAGCGTATTTTAATCAGTGCTCTCCGCGGAGCAAAACGGAGGAGTGAGCGAGTGTCTGCGCTCCATCTAGGCGACAGTGAGCTGGGAGCCGGGGAGCCGGGAGGTGCGAGAACAGCGTTTCGTGCAGAAGGGTCTGCGCACAGACGTGTGGGACGTGAATGTGAGAAGCCTGTTTCCCTTTGCACCGATTCTCTCAAGGTTATTGTTTGGGGATCTGTTTCCCACGATCCTTTCGGGGGCTTTTTTGTGCAGGCTGTTGGTTTCCTAATTTCTTATCGCGGCTACTTAGGACACATGCACAAGAGAAAGCAGATAGGACCAAAATCGGAGCATCCAATCCTCCGGCAGACCCGAAAGCTGAATGTTCCACGGTCCTGGGGCACTCGGCGGATTCCCTGACAAACAGCTCAGGAAGGTCCTGAGGGTCTGAGAGGATGAAGCTCACACGTGTGCCCGTCGTGTAGCAATGGCCACGTCGGCCAAAGCGTCACGTCGGTGAAACAGAAGGACACGCGGGAAGCAGGCGTTGGACCTCTGGGAAGGCGAGGAGGCATCCGCCTTTGTTTCTGATCGTTAGTGCTTGCGATGGGCCGCCTTGGGGTGCTGGGCCACAGCCCGTGGTCCCCACGGTCCCCGGCAGCTGCGTGTGCTCCCTGCGCATCCATGACCTGTTTTACTCGGTCCCCTCGTGGGAGGTGCCGTGAGGCCTGCGGCAGGTGCCCGGCTCTGGGTGTGGTCCCCGCACGCCCACCGTGGACCTTCCCGAGGGCCGGTGCCACTTACCGTCGGCGCAGCGTGGAGGCGCAGACGGAGGCCTTGTAGAGCCCCCCGCCCCGTGCTCCCCGCATGACTGCGCGCCTGACCTGCGCCAAACCCAACTGTCGCACCGCAGCCGTTTGTTTTCACAAAGGTGAGCGATCGTACCTTAACCGGGGAGGTTGCTGGGCCACGTAATTGTTTGTTGCAGGAGCTGCCCTGGCTTGGTAGGACTTGAGCAGGACTGATGGCTTCACCCTCTGGATCCCATGAGTAGGGCCGCCTCCCCTGGTTGTCCACCGCGAATGTCTCTAGTTGTCGACCAGTCTAGAACACGGCCAGGCGCCTGGTTCAGGACAGTCCAGCGTAACCGTGTGCTTGACCCCTGCCTTGATGGCGGACACACAACGTCAGCCTCCTCCGCTGTGTGACTTGGGACGGGTCAGCGTGGTTGAAGGTCGAAGTCCCGTTCCTTCACGTTCAGACGGTTTAACACATTGTTGCAATGGCAGCGTCGATCTCGTGGCACTAGGCCGTGAGAAGAGGAAGCGGAAGCAGCACGTTTATTTTATTTTTTTTTTAAGATTTTATTTATTTATTCATGAGAGACACACAGAGAGAGGCAGAGACACAGGCAGAGGGAGAAGCAGGCTCCATGCAGGGAGCCCGACGCAGGACTCGATCCTGGGACCCCAGGATCATGCCCTGGGCCAAATGTAGGCGCCAAACCACTGAGCCACCCAGGGATCCCAAGCACGTTTATTTATTACAATATTATCTGCCCCCCTAAGTGGTAGGGAGACTGTGCTGCCTTCCTGTCTTGCTTCCCCATGACTGTAGGTAAGTCACATGAGGAGGGAACGCCGCCACCCCAACACGGCTCTCCCCACCTCCTTGAGTTGGTATGAAGAAGGCGCTCAGTTGTGTACACCTGCTGTGAGCGCAGGGTGTGTCCTCAGGAGGCCTGCGGGGTGGCCAAGTAGGACAACACCGTCACCTCAAGGAAAAGCAGTAGGAGCTGAACGATCTCAGGCAGTGACGGGAAAGATCCGGCCAGGCAGCAGGGAGCCGGGCAGGGGCCCAGGAGCTGCCGAGGTCGTCCTGGTGCTCAGACTCCCGGGAGGCCTTGAGGTTTCACCAGCTTGTCCACAGGGTTTGAGTTCCTGTCCCCAGAGGGCTGTGCTCTGACCCCTGCTCCAGGGCACAGCAGGTGCATTCCCGGAGGGTCACAGGACCCCGTTCTGGGGGCGGGCTGCCTCCTTCCTCGGGGCCTCCGTGTGGATCCCACCAGGCAGCCCAACCTTATGGGCACCAGGGAAGGCCGTGAAGCCCCACAAAGCGGGAATCTAGGGCAACACTGTGGACCGGCTCTTCCCCACGGGGAAATACCCAACGCCAGCAGGCTTTGAGAATGACAGCAACACGGGGAAGGGCGAGAGGGGGCGGGAGACAAGACTTGGGCAGGTAAGTGATGGCTGTAGGATGAGTTAGGAAGAGGCAAATCCCGGTGCACCCCACTCTGTGTGTCACAGAAACAATCCAGAGGGGGAAGCGGGCTGGCGGCACCGCAGAGCAGAGCAGGAGTGCAGAGGGCAGGAGGTGCTCCCGCAGGTGCAGGGCCGTGAGGTTTGCAGGGGGATGAGCATGGGGAGCCCCGAGTAGACAAGACAGGCCTGGGCAAGATGCAAGGGTGGATCTGCAGGCCTGCCTGCCTCTGGGGGTGCCACCTGCAGACCCAGCCCTGCATCCCGTGCTCCTGCATCCACCCTCATGGCCCCGCAGCCCCATGCAGCCGGCAGCTCCAGAGGGAGACGGTCCCCCCGAAAACTGACAGTAAGGGTCTATGTCCAAGAGGCCGATCCAGGGTGTCTGCTGAGGATGCTGGTCCCTCCTGGGGGTCCCTGCCGGGCATGCAGCCGGGGGACAAAGCCATTTCCAGCCACGTGCACATCTGCAATTCGGGCCCATCATCGTCTGTAGAAAGGAATGAACACTGATGTCACAGGAGCTGCATCCAGCTTGCTGACACGGCACATCGCGGCGGTTAAAAGCCAAGGCCAATCAGCGAGCATCATATTTTATTTAGGATCAAGCACTCATTTTAGATTCTCAAAATATGTTGAAAAGCCAACCTTGCCTATGTCGTAGGAGATCTTCACTGTAATTAAGGGAGACCTTGAGCTCACTCAAAAGCGATCACAACGCGCCCCCCCCCCTGCCCCCGCGGCACCACAGACAAACCTGCGGTGTGAACCGCAGGAGGCCGAGTGGAGGCGCCCACCTTGGGGCCCGGCCTCACCCGCTCACGTGCGGCCCCCACCCCCTCCAGTAGTGAGGTTGCCCACAGACAGAAGAAGGGGGGAAGAGCGGGGCAGATAAGAGCCTTCAGTCACGTGTGTGCCACACGTTAGCCTCACTCGATGTTGCAAATCCTTTCTTTGGAAAAAAAGGAAAGAAAAGAAAAACCTAGGAGGGCCTGCACTCTAACCCCTGCAAATAGGATGATCCAAGTAATGCAGTGGCTGCCACCAGAGAAGGAGCCCGGGGTGTAAGCCCGCGGGAGGCCGTGGAGCTGCAGCCGAGGGCGCCGTGGGAACTTACAGAGCCCCGGGTGCTCCGGTCCTAGGGGTGGGGGTCCTGGGGGTGATGGAAGGCAGCCCACAGCCAGGGCCGGGGGGCGTTGCAGCTTGTGAAGTCAAGGATAGTTTGTCCTACGAGGCACTGTTTGCCTTCTTCTAAAGCACGATACACTGATTTATTTTAAGAACTTCGTGACCTGCGTGTGATAAACAGGAGCATCGCACAAGGCAGCCCCGGAGCCGGGGGCACGAGTAGGCATACATATTCATGGGCACTTGCTGAATAAAAGCATCGAGAGGGAGAGGGAAACCACGGATGTATGACAAATACTAATAAAAGAAAATCTTTATAAGTAAAAGGTCAAACAAAGCACCTGAGGCCTTTGTCTGAGACTCCACGGGCAGCGAGTAGTTGAGAAAGCGCATCCCGCGAGCCTGGCGCCTCCCGCGTGGGAGGCAGGGAGACGGGTGGGCTTCTCCAAGCCGGTCGTGATTGTTCCGCCGCCGCACGTATGAGACTTTTTGTGCTTTACGACTTATGAAATGCCAGGTGAACGGACGCGGAAATGATAAGACGGAGACAGAGTGGGGTAAGCAGGTGACGCGGAGCGGTGACCTGGGGTTTGGGCTTCTTTCTGGGGTCGGATCTGCTTTGCGTGTTTTTTGGCCACGCGCTACTCGTCCACCCATGTCCTTAAGTGACTACTATGCACAGATACAAAATTTGTATTATTGGGAATATTAATGCTTAAAATAATATAATCCTACGTATTAATTTGCGGTCCGAATCCGTATCCCTTACTACGCAGATTGGTTTAACATCCCCATCATTTCAGTGCACGCTCTGTTGCCACAACATGAAGGGTCTCTCACACTCTCTTATTCACACGTCTGTGGTGCGTGTGTCACCCCGGGAGCCCTGTGGCTTCCTACAGTCTCTGGTGATCCTGGCCCACAGGCACTTCAATGGCTCTTAATCTCAGGATTTCCTCATTAACACAGAGAAGTCTTGGGCACCCGAGGGGTCTCAGTCAGTGAAGGATCTGTCTTGGGCTCAGGTCGCGATCCAGGGGTCCTGGGATCGGGTCCTGCGTCGGGCTCCCTGTTCACGGTGCGGCCTGATCCTCCCTCTGCTGCTCTCCGGCCATCCGCTGATGCTCTCACTCAGTCTCTCCATCAAATAAATAAATAAATAAAATCCTTAAAAAGAGAGAGAGAGAGAGAGCAGGCTTCTAAGCACAGGACCCTAAGAAATAGGATCATGCTGACCAGTTCCTTCTTTATTCTTAGAAACCTGAATGAGGGGGATCCCTGGGGGGCTCAGCAGTTTGGCACCTGCCTTCAGCCCAGGGCATGAACCTGGAGACCCGAGATCGAGTCCCACGTCAGGCTCCCTGCATGGAGCCTGCTTCTCTGTCCGCCTGTGTCTCTGCCTCCCTCTCTCTCTTTGTGTCTCTCATGAGTAAATTAAAAAAAAAAAATCTTTAAAAAAAAAAAAAAAAGAAACCCGAATGAGGATCAAATGTAAACAAAAAAAAAAAAAAAAAAAAAGAAACCCGAATGAGGGTCAAATGTAAACAGGAACTGTAACGAGTGCAATCTCTATGTCAAGAAATACTAGACGGGGGCTTAGATCGCATCCCCTTCTCTCTGGGACAAGCCCACCTGCACGGGGGCAAGGGAAAAAAGGAAACGAAAAAGAGAGAAATCCTGAGTCTGGAAACAGACCCGCGGGAACGGGGCAAGGTGTTTGTGGCGGGGCGAGTCAGAGGGAGGTGTCCGCGGGCTCATTGCCACCCCTGGGCTGGACGCGGAGCTACTTCAACGCCTCGCTGTTTGGGCTCCAGTGGGGACGCTAAATAGTAGGACTTTGTGAATCAAATTCAACCCCGCTAACGTTCCTGAGCGCTCATTATGCTCTGAGCACTGAGTGAGGCGCTAGGGGTACCATTATGAGTAAGATTTATTCTGTTTGGGGCTTTGAGAAATGCACAGGGCTAAAAATAAGAACATAAATAACCATGATAACAGATAGACCGCGCCGAGCGGGTGAGGAGCGTGCGCAGCGACGGTTACAGCAGTCCACGGCGACGGGGAGCCCTCGCGAGCGCCAGGGGAGGGTCCACGCCGACTCGCTGCGGCAGGCAGTGACCGCGTACGGCCGGCCCTCAGGATGGGCCCAAGCTCAAGCGCTCGAGAAGCACAGGGGGGCGTTTCAAGTCCCTGGACCAGCTCGAACAAGCACGAGCAAGATGGAACGGTCGGTGCCGGAGGCCGGGCCGAGCACCAGGAGGCTGAGCCTGATGGTGGCGTGGGGGGTGCTCGAGCGGGAGGGTGGAGGCAAGCAGACGGCTCCGCAGCTGTAGCTCAGGAGTGTGGGCTCCAGGGTAATGGGGACAGTTGATGAGGAAAAGAATCCATGCAGATGAGAGGCACCGCCTGGGACAGGGCGCAACTTGGTCGAAGGGCCTGCCGAGCCCAAGGAGGCCTGGTGAGCGCCGCTCCGGGAGCCGCTGGGAGAGGTGGGAGGGCCACAGCGGCCACCCTGCGCTCGGTGGGCCTCTCCTGACACGCGTACCCACCTGGTAACAGCCAGCGTCTGCTCCTCTGGCCCTCGTCTGCGTTATGACGGAGACGGTTATTTTGCTCATCGTTTTCTTTCACAGCGAAATCTTGTCCTCGCTGTCTACTGCTGGGTAACAAGTTCCACCCATGTTTAGTGACTTGAGAAACACGCTTGTCCATTATTATCTTACCACGTCTGGGGGGGCGGGGATGGTCAAGAGTTCAGGCACCATTTTGGTGGACCCTCTGGCTCGGGATCTCTTAGGGCAGCGCCGTCACAAGGTCCCGGCTCACTCCCCAGGCGCTGCCAGAGTTCAGTCCCCCCCACCCCGCCCCGCGCCGTTGGACAGAGGCTCCCCTCCCTCCTCCCTGGCTGTTGGCTGAGGCCAGACTCTGCTCCTTGCTGAGCGGCCCCACCTGCAAGCGTGCAAGGAGAGCCAGGGCAGTGACCAGCGGGCAGGACTCTCCGGGCAGATGTCACATCCCCATCAGCCTTACCCTTATTTCCTGAGCAGACCACTGGGCCAGGCTGCCCGAGGGCAGGGCATTCCACACGGTGAACACCGGAGCTGAGGGGCAGCAGGAACCGTGGTGAATGCCCACCACTTCCTTTGAGGGCGGAAATGGAATTTTCTGTTACCTTCCCTCTCCATCTCTAGCAAAGTGCCTTGCGTGTCAGATAGTAGGCCGTCAATACGTTACCTTCTTTGTTCACTGATTTGCCTCCGCCTGGACTCTTGTCTCCCCAACTTCCCACACCCCTGGCACCGACGCTGACTTTTCCCTTTTCTGAACAATCCTGACCTCCTCTGAAGTATCCAAATGCCCGCCCCTTTTTCTTACTGCCGAATGCTGCAAATTTTAGGATCCCAGACTCTAGTGAAACCAGTTTTCTATGCAGAGTGACTACCTCAAGGAAAAGTGGTTGGCAGTTGCAGGTGAGGAGCAGAATTGCAGCCAGTTTCACGTAGCTAATTCCACAACTTCAGACGTAGGCCTGTGTCTGTCCCCCCACCCCCCACCCCCAGAAAAAGGTGATGACAGAGGTGTCGGATCGCTGCTGATGGGTGCCGCTCCCTCGTGCGGGCAGGGCGTCCTGCTGCCAACCAGATTGCCTATCAGCAAATCTAACTGGCTGGCAACCCTCATCAATCAACTGATTGCTACTCAGGGCAAAGAGAAGTGAGGATTGGCATCCATGAGCATCACAGCCTTAAAGGTTTGAGAAAAGCATCGGCAGTTGGGGATGGTGGATGTTTCTTCAAAGCAGAAGTATTCCAGCTGGCTTGGAGTGTGTGAAAACTCGGAGGACACCTACCTGCATTGCTCCCAACAGCAGCGACGGGGTTGGGCTAGGAGCAAGCTCACCGCTCACGCGTACTGCTCGGGACTCTGGATTCTCACGGTGACTTTGCAGGGGCCAGGCTGAGGCATCCCGTGGTCTCGGAGGTAGCTCACTATCAGACCACCCGGGCTGCATCTTGATCAGGAGGATGGACAGGACCGGCTCGCATGGTGCCAGCTGCAGCTTCCCCTGGATGCTCTTCCGCCCCAGGCAGGCCTGGCCCAGGCAGAGAGGAGATGGCTTCGGGCGGCGGGCCATGGAGGCTGCGTGGCACAGCGTGTCTGAAAGCCACTGATTTTATTCTCAACCATAAAATGCTCTTCCCTTTCCATCTGGGGAAACCCAGTGAGGTTGCCTGGCTTTCTGAAAGGTTCAAAAAAATAAATAAATAAGTAAAAGCCTGACCCCTGTGTGAACCTGGGCTATGTGAATGGCATTACGACAAAATCGCAGTGCGGTATTTCTGGAACTCTATGACCCCAGGAGCCTAAGTATTGATTTTTAAGTTCCAACAAAGCATTTTCACATAATAATCCTATTAATATAAATGCTATAATGTTTATATGCTAGACATTGGGGTGGGGTGGATATTGTTCTTCATTTTCTGGGATTAATTCTAAAAAAGAAAAAAAAATCCTAACTATTCCCAAAACAAACAAACAAAAAAACATTCTTGGCTAATTACGGGGGAGCACCGGTCAGAATTTCTGGCATGTGGTCCTGCTTTAAGGACCAGGACAAGAAATGTGATGACTGAGCTCATTTTCCACAGCATCAGTTGCTTATGTAAAACTTGAAAAAGAGACAGAGAGAGAGAGAGAGAGAGAGAGAGAGAGAGAGAGAGAATGCTCTTTAAATGACTCTTGGAAAGATTAACAAATAACTTTATCTTACCTCTCATGTCATTGGCCTTCCCCACAAGATCAAACCATGCTTGCTTTAGCCCGTTGCTGGTACTTCCTCTGGGACCAGGGCCAAGTGAAGCAACTCCATGGGTCTCAGTTTCCCTGCTGGTAAACTGGTCCCTGGTGCTACTGAGCATTTCATGGGATGCTCTATTATATTTCCCATGCGTGAGTGTGTGTGTGTGTGTGTGTGTGTGTCTGTGATATGGTGTTGACAGTATTTGATCCTCGCAACATGCCAATTAATAGGTGCTATCATCCCTTTTGATCATCACCTCCATTTTACATTTGAGAAAAATAAGATACGAAGAGATTGAGAAACATACCCAACCCTCTGAGACTAGACTTTTGATTGCCTGAATCTTTTCCAGAAATTTTTGCAAATGAAGCAGCTCAATAAATATCTAGAAGCAATGGAATGCCCAGGTGCATGAATGGGCCGATGTACAAACAAATGGCCAGCGGAAAACGATGGAACCATACGTGTTAACTTAATTCAAACCATGGAAGAGCTGCTGGGCCCAGTGGGGCCAACAAGCTGAGTCCATTGGTAGTGATATCAACACCATTGAGGAAGCCATCTGGTCAGGCCACCTTGGAGCATTGCAGAGATTCCTCTAACGGGGCAGCCTGCAGAGTGGAAAGTAGGAGTCGAGACCCATTCCCCATTCCTGGAGCATTTTAATGACCACTAACAAATCTTAGAAACAAAAGATGAAGATGCCCCTGGCAAGAGAAAGAGCACCCTTTATCCTTTGCTCTTTCTACAGTGAAAACCGGTACTGGAATGCCTTTACCGAGAATCATTCTACATATTGTAAAATTCCTCCTTGAAGAGTATATAATCTGATGATTTAATGTATCCCCAGGGTCGTGCCACTCCCACCATAACCTAATGCTAGAAAGGCTCAGTACTCCAGAAAGAGGCCCCATGTCCATGAGCTGTCATTACCCTATCCTCCTCCCACAGCCTTGGTAACCACTAACCCACTCTCTGTCTCTGTGGGTTTGCCAATCATGGACAATTCCCATACTTGGGATCAAATGGTATGAATTTCTGTGACCAGCTTTTTCTCATTTTGCATAGTTTTTGAGGTTCATCAGTGGCCTAACATGTATCAGGTCTTCATTCCTCTTTAGGATGAATAGTATCTATTGTATGCATATTCCACAGTTGATTTATGCCTTCATCAGTTAACAGCATTTTAAGTTTTTGTCACGCTTTGGCTATTATGAATAATGCTTCTGTAGACATATATGTAGAGGCTTTTTAGTGGATATGTTTTCATTTTCTTGGGTAAAAGCAAAATTGGTCTGTCACATGTTAATCCTATGTTAACCATTTTTAGGAACTGCCATGGTCTTAATCAAAGTAGCTACACTATTTTACATTCTGGCTTGCCATGTGTGAGGGCTCTGATTTCTCCCATCCTTGCCATCATTTGCTGTTTTGCTACTTTTTCCCTTCATAATAGCTACCCTAATGGATGTGAAGTGCCGTCTCACTGTGGTTTTGATTTACTCATCTCTGACGACAAATGATGTCCAGCATCTTCCCATGCGATTATTGGCCACTTGTCTATCTTATTTGGAGAAATGTCAATTCAAATGCTTTGCTCATTTTCAAAGGAGATTGTCTTTTTATTTGTCATCAAAGAATTATTTTCATATCCTGGCTACAGCCCCTCATCTGGTGGATGATTTGCAAATATTTTTCCATTCTGTGTGTTGCCTTTTTATTTTCTTGATGGTGTCCTTCATCACACAAAAGTTTTTGATTTTGATAAGGTTCAATGGATACATTTTTTTTTGCTTGTGCTGTCTTGTATTTAAGACACTTTTGTCAAACCCAAGGTCACAGATATTTACTTATTTCTTCTAGAAGTTTCATAGTTTTAAATTTTCCATTTAGGTCTATGATCCATTTTGAGTTCACTTTTGCATATAGTGTGAGGTGAGGGTCTAGCTTCATTCTTTCGCATGTGGATGTCCAATTGTTCCAGCACCATTTGATGAAAAGACTGTCCTGTCCCCATTAAATAGTTTTGACCTCCTTGTCAAAAATAAATTAACCATAAGTACGATGATTCAAAAAAAAAAAGTACAATGATTCATTTCTGGATTCTCAGTTGTAGTCTATTGATCTATGTCTCTGTCCTTAAACCAGTGCCACACTGTCTGGGTTACTGCTTTTAGCTCTTTTGTGGTAGGTTTTGAAATCAGTGAATTTGGTTTTTCCATTTCTGCTCTTTTTCTCCAAGACTATTTTGCTTATTCGGTATCCATGCATTTCCACATGAATTTTAGGATCAACTTAATGATTTCAGAAAAAAAAATATACAAACAAGTTTAAAAAAAAAAAGCAAACAGCTGGGCTTTTGATAGAGTCTGCACTGAATCTGTAGATCAATCTGATCCATGAACATGGTATGTCTTTCCATTTAGTTAGATCTTTTATTTCTTGAAACAGTATTTCTTAGTTTTTAGTGTATATTTTACACTCCTTTTGTTAAATTCTACACATTTTGTATAGCCCTGCATGGTATGGCCACTGAGTTCTTTGGTATCTTTTCTTTTTAAATCATTAGGGTTTGTTTGTTCATTTTTTTAAATTAATTTTTTATTGGTGTTCAATTTACCAACATACAGAATAACACCCAGTGCTCATCCCATCAAGTGTCCCCCTCAGTGCCCGTCACCCACTCACCCCCACCCCCTGCCCTCCTCCGCTTCCACCACCCCTATTCGTTTCCCAGAGTTAGGAGTCTTTATGTTCTGTCTCCCTCTCTGATATTTCCCACTCATTTTCTCTCCTTTCCCCTTTATTCCCTTTCACTATTTTTTATATTCCCCAAATGAATGAGAACATACACTGTCCTTCTCCAATTGACTTACTTCACTCAGCATAATACCCTCCAGTTTCATCCACGTTGAAGCAAATGGTGGGTATTTGTCATTTCTAATGGCTGAGTAATATTCCATATATTTATATCTGGCTTCCTAGGTGTTGCACCCAGTCAGCATAGCAGTCAGCTAGAGATGGCTTGGGTTTTCCTAAATGCATTTTGTGAATGTCTTCCACCCTTTATCAGGGGGATCTATGTAAGAAGGTATGCCTTCTAACTTCAGGCTTTTTATGACAGGCTGACACCTCACGCTCTGCTTGAATAGGGTCTCAAGATCCCCCAGAGATGAGTTACTAGAGCCTTTCCTTCTGTACCTCTTTCCTGGATATGCACACAGCCTCGTGCATGCAAATAGCCTTTTAGATCTCCAGGATGTGCCAGGGCTTTCCAAAGCTTGCTAGTATTGTCTAGTTCTTGGGGTTTCTCCAGGATTTCCATTTCAACCCCCAGTCAGCCTTCCTTCTGTCTCATCTGAAGTCACTGCTTTAGGCAGCTGAGATGTTGCCAGCATTGGCTATTTTTTGGTATACCCTGAAGTTAGTCCTCTTCCCACCATGCTCTAAGAATAGAGATTTCCTAGGAAACTACACTCAGACAAAATACTGACTGTGCCCTGAAGGTGGTGCTTTTCATGGAACTCCTAAACCCATCAAATCTCAACAACTCACTGTTGCCAGCTTCTGGCTGCCACACCATGGAACCCGGAGGAGGAGTGGTGAGGATAGCCTCAAGTCAATGCATCACAGATATTCACTACCTGGTGGAAATTTAGTGTTTCTCTTGATTGGATGATTTTCAGTTTATGTCATGGCTTTGGCTAATTGCTGTGGTTCTGAAATGGTTAATTTTATTGTTTTGCCATAATTTTTTATTTTTCAGCTTTCAATATTTTTAATGATGTAACTCAGAGTGTAGTTCCAGCTGCTTCTGAATCGTATGTGACTGAATGACATAATGAATACAAGCAGCAAAGCTGGGTTCCTCCATTCTTCCACCTGTAGCTCTCACAGCTTGAACCCCATAGTTTAGTACTTGGGATCACACTTGATCTTATACTGCATATTCCTCCACAACCTGATCCCCTCACTCCCATAGCCCCCATTAGAGATTCCCAACCTAGAAGACCAGTGGTCCCAGGTGATCATGCACACCGAGTGTGTGGCACGTGAATGCCATATCCTCACCCATCAAGAGAGACCATGGTATCATCAAATTCTCAGAAGGCTGACTGACTCAAAAAAGATTAAAATCCTCTGATAGATCTTCTGCCTTAGAAAAATATTCTTTTCCTTTCTTTACATCTTCTCTGCCCCAAGTGCTCAAAAACTTTATTATCAAACTTGTCTCCCACTCCTAGTCTCTATTACTTCCATTTCTTCCTGTACGCAGATACAGGCTCCTGCCCCCAAAATATTCTCTCCACAGGATAGTGATTAAGAGTGTTGGGTCCAGGGTCTAGGAGGCTTGAAACCCAGTTCAGCCACTTATCACCTCTGAGATCATGGAAATGTTTTTTAAACCCCTGGTTTACTCATGGTTAGAGATGGGGTGGTGATCATGGCTACCTCAGTGGTATTGTAAGATTGTGTCTGTCACAGAATAAACTCTCAATAAATGTTAGTTCTTTTTAAAAAAAAATTCTTTATTTAAATTTAATTTAGTTAGCATAGTATTAGTATTATTAGTTTCAGGGATAGAATTTAGTGATTCATCAGTTGCATATAACACCCAGTGCTCATTCCATCAAGTGCCCTCCTTCATGCCCATCCCCAAGTACCCCATCCCCCATCCCCTCCTTGCAAGCCCCACCCCCTCCCTTCCAGCAACTCTGTTTATTTCCTAGAGTTCAATGTCTCTTGTGGTTTGTCTCCCTCTCTATTTTCATCTTATTTTATTTTTCCCTCCCTTCCCCCATGTTCATCTGTTTTATTTCTTAAATTCCACATAGAGTGAAATCATATGGCATTTGTCTTTTCTGACTGACTTATTTCGCTTAGCATTATACCCTCTAGTTCCATCCAAATCATTGCAAATGGCACGATTTCATTCTTTTTGATGGCTGAGTAATATTCCATTCCATATATAAGTATTACTCCTTTTTTTAATAAGTATTACTCCTTATTACCACATCATTCCAGCACTCAGATGTCCACATAGCCTCTACGTGAGATCAGATTTTATCAGACTGACTTCTAATGCTCTTCCTTAACTCAATATATCTTTCGCATAGAAACGATCTCTTTTGTTCTCCTGGACTCCACCCGTTTAATCTCCCAGTCCTTCACACTCCTATCCACCTCTCCACATTCACTTAACATGTTCCTTCTGCGTGGATTGACACCATATGTTTCTCACTTCAAGCACACTCTATCCACCCCCATGGGTTTCTCCGAGCCTTAGCTGGAATTTAATCTACAAATTGATATCTCTTTCTATGAATGCATTTATAATATTAGGCTTTGTCAATCATTCTGTGACATCCTTTAATGAAAATGTGGGCACAAAGTTGCAATAAGCTGGAGCTCACAGTAGCAGTGACTTGTCCAGGCAGCTAGTCAGTCTTGGATAAAAAAGTTCAGTGAGAGTATTCATCATTTCTACTGTTAAGGATTAAATAGGTGCAATTCAAATGAAATATTATTACTTTTGTGTGAAGTTAAAATTAAAGCAATTGGCATTTTTTTAGTTGGTTGAGGGCAAAGTTTGTTGACTTACCTAGGTTATAAATGTAGGAGAGATTTCTATCATGAGTCACAGAAAAGTTTTCCTCTCACTCACAGAACCAATGAAATTATTTTAAAAATTGATTTATTCCATTCTCATTGTTACTTAAAGCCTTTCCAGAGGGCATAGTTTAATAAACATTCACTGAATGACTACATTCACCAGTCCTGTGACTTGCTTGCAGGTTATAAAGTTACCATGGTGACAGGACATCAGGTGTCTTGTAGGTAATTCCAATGGCAGGTGTTCAACTGACACAGCCTATGTACAGAACCAGGGGAACACAGAACAGGACTGCTCTCAGTCTACTGGGTACAGGGAGAGAGTCAAAGGAAAAGCCACTTCAATGGAGTGGCTTATACTAAGCATTGAAGGATGAGTTAGAGAGAAAGAAGGGACGTTCTAGGAGGAAGAAGGACATGAGTATGGGAGCAAAGACACTTAATAGCTTGGAATGCACAGGGCCTACACACAGGCTAGAATCACTAGCGAGACAGGGAGAGGCTGCAAAAGAGGCTACAGTCATATGTGGGGAAGTTTGGAGGATGAACCAAGGTATGTAGGGTAAGTGATTGACCTATTGATTTCTGTCACCAGTTGGGGCTCAGAGAAGGAGTTTGTGAAGAAAGAGCTTGCCTACAGTTGTGGTGACTTTGCAGAGGAGACACAGGGGGTGGGTGAGCAGTCAGATGGCCTTTGCTCATCTAGTGGAGAGAAAATGAACCTGGCCTGAGGCAGGAGGTGGAAAAGAGACAGCAGGCTGGTTTAGAGCAAGAGAATAAAGGAGAAGAAAGACCCTGCAATGCTTCATTGATTCATTCTTTGCAGAATTGAGGACAGGATGAGGGCCCTCACTGGAAAGAGCAAAAGGGCAGCAGCTCAGGCCTGAACATGGTGAATTTGAAGAACCTGGGAGACATTCAAATAGATCATTTTAGACATTTGGATTCACAAATATGAAATCAATGAAGTGCTCAGGACACACTTGGGGATTTCAGCACATAGGTGACAGGAATCACCTTGAGAAGTGGCACTATTGCCTGCAGAAAATGAGAAGAAGCAGTAAAAAGGCAACAAAGCCTCTGAGAACAACAGTTTCAAGGGGCAGACAGAAGAAGCCACGTAAAAGGAGAAATCGCCAAGTGCTACCGTGGGGCCAGCATAGTGCAGATTTCAAAGAATGTGTCATTTGGATAATTGTGCTAATTTTCCAAGGGAAGGCAAACTTCTTTTGTGTCAAGGAACACAGCAACTAAAGATCTGACATGAAACCCAGCATTAAATCTATATTTGCAATTCTTTATATCCATCTTCCTGCTGAAAGTCTCCCCCTGAATGCTCCAAATTTATTTCAAAATAAAACTCTATGAAACCAAAATCCTTTCTCCATTCAACCTGTGAATCCCCAGTGTTCCTCATCTTTGTAAATCTGCATCCTTGCTGCCTGTGCCCAAAGTGAGGTCACATCCTAATTAGACCCACATCCTCCAGATTCGTACCTCCCTATCAATTCTTCCCATTCCAGCCAAGGGGCAAATTCTATTATCTAGGATGCATACTTTAAAATATCTCATGGTCTGACTTTCATTAAGGCAAAGTTCAAATGCCTTCCTCTGTCGCCTTTTATAACTTATTCCAATTTACCTCGTAGGTCTCAATATAGGTGCCACTTTCTACGGGAAGTCTACCCTCACTCCCCAGACTAAGGAATCTTTCCTCCTAAGGGAGCCCAGAGCATCCTAAGCCTGCATACATTGTAATAAATCTTGTGATACCCTACAGTGATGACCCTTGAGGTCATCAGCGCCACCCCTTAGACAGAGAACCTGTTGAGTACAGGGTCAATACCTCCTTTCTCTGTTTATCCTCCATGCATGGCCAGCAATACAACCCTCAAATATTTGGTAGATATTTGACTGAATTAATGAATTGATGATGATTAAACATTATCCTAATCTAATTATTAATGGAGATCTGCACAGCAGTTTTATTAACCAGTAGTTCCTATTACTATATGCATTTAAAGTAATAGAGCTACATTTCTTTTAAAACCTTTCAGAAATTCAAATTGGCTTTACCCCAATTAGTCAGGATTTGTGAGGTTTTACTACATATTAACATTTTTATTTCCATGGCATAAATCAGAAAGCCACAGGAGGATCAGGATTTATCTGTACATTGCTTTCCAAAGTACCACTCTTTTTTATTTTTGCCTTCTTCTCCCACTGGCGCTATTATTAACATCACTACTAGCATTAATCATTCCTACATTGTATTAGTATCACCTTATACTTTCTAAAGTGTTTTCATCATTTTTTGTCTCATTTGATCTTCAAAATAATTCATTAGGAATTAGGAATGCAAATAAAGTATAATTACAGACATTAACCACACATGGATATTCATAGGTGTTAAATGACTTTTCCAAGGACACCCAAGTAATCAACTAAATGAAACTAATGTATCCAGGACTCATTCTATTCGTGGTGATTTCGTCTTTTTCTTAAAATGTATATATCATTGATTCCTTACTTTCAAGTTAATGAATTATTGTAACTGGTGTCTGCCTGTCTTCATACTTCAGATGTGAGAGAAGTATTTCAGAATGTGCATAGTACGGTTGAAATAACAGATGTGCAGATGTGTCCAGCTCCCAGTTATTTATCTTGCTCTCGAGGGTTAAGTGAATTGGTTGCTATCGCACTCTGAAAAAAGACTGCAAGTAAAAGAAAACATTTTGAAATCTAGCAGATTTCTCTTGGAATTTTTTCTATCCTTTCATCACTTCAGGTACTTATTCCCAGTAATACTGTGAGCAAATTGAGGAGCAAGACTGGGCTTATCAGTTCTGAGTGCTCTTAATCAGCACAGTGGTTCCACACATGGAGTGAGGCCCAAAACAAAAAGGTTAGACAGAAAGGTGGATGGAAGCATAGATGGATGGATGGATTATGGATGGATAGATTATGGATAGATGGATGATTGAATAGATGGATAGATGGATGGATGGATGAATGAGTAGATGGATGAATGAATGAGTGGATAGCTGGATGGATGAATGGATGATGGATGAGTGATGGGCAGATGGGTGGGTGGATGAATGAATGGATAGATGGATGCATGGAGAGATGGATGGATAATGGATGGATGGATAGGTGGATGAGTGGATAAGTGGATGGATGGATGAGTGGATGAGTGGATGGATGGACAGACTGATGGGGAATAAAAAGATGCGTGGATTACCTTGAAAGGGAATATGAACTTCCCTTCTGAGAATAGCTGGTAAGAATAATGAATTTACTGTTAAGGTCAAATCTCTCTTAGTCAGAATAAGCTTTTCTCTACTGCTCTTGAAAGATAGTAAAGATGGAGGAGCAGCAAGGAAGTATAAGATGGGTTTTAAATTCAGAGAGGGAAATCTTTTCTTCCTAATTATCAAGGACAGGTGGAAATAGTTAAGTTACTGTTACTCCCTTTCATTCTCTATCTCTGTCTGTCTGTTTTACACGCACACATACACAGATAGGCAAATCATAAAATAGGCAGAAAGGCACAGGTATTTGTCTCCAAAACAAAAACCAATTTTAGTGTTGGACCATAAAAGGCAAATCATAATCTTTAGGAGGTGATATATATGGTGAGTTTAGTAATATTTTAGGAACATCTTTCCACATGAAAATAACATTAGGAATGGAGTCAAGAAGCTTTCAAAGGCCAACATCAAGCCAAGAGTTGTTTCCTGAAATCCATCTACCTGATTTTCAACATCAGCTGGAACATAAGCCTAGACTTGTCCCAGGTCCATGAGCCTTGCAGAGGGTCCCAAGTACCCTTGCAATATGTTGCAGGTTTTCCTCTGTTCACATAAGGCGATGGATTCCATAGAACCCTGTGAATTTCACCTACACAATGTCTAGAGCATTCTCATTTTTAAATTAAAGACTTTTACTGAGGTTTTTCTTAAAAACTGGATTTTGTTTGGGAGGTAAAATATTAGAGCTCTGGCTTTGTATAGAAACTATACAGACATATCCTTATGTAAGATTTATAGACTAGGGCAATGACTTGAAGTCACCACCTAAAACTTGTTTCCAAATTAGAAACTTCCTCTAGCTGAGCCACTTTTCTTGATAAATGCAGTTTCTCAGCCAATTCACTACTGCTGACTCTTCACATTCTCTCCTTGCCCAGGCCCCAGATGAAGAAGACCTTCCTTCCATGAAGCACACAGGTTTTGTGGAGGCAGAGGAAAGGAAGGAGTGGGCAGGCAAAGGTCTAAGTAGCCAAAAACAAAGTTGCCTACTTTTGAATTGCAGTGTGTCAGGAAAGGCAAAAATTGAAGTGGCTCATTGACTTCTAAGTCCACTATATTCCACTCAGGAATTATAATATTGTGTGCTCTGCTTTATTGTTTGGTCTAGTATTTTATTAGTTGTTATTTATCTTTTTTTTCCCAAAAATGTGTGTTCTTCTTAACCAAGTAATTTTAGAAATGAAAGGAACTCATTTTAAAATTACTTGCATTTGACTTTGTGGTATTACAGGTGATAGGAAATACTCCTATCTTTCAGATACTTACCTTAAGGAAAATTGCTCAGGAATATATTTATTTACAAAGTGAATAATACATTAAATTTATATTTACTGAAGATGCAAATGCTCACACTTCAGAATTTTGGTTAATGTGAAAATATCCAGGAAAGGTTGGTTATTCGCTTTTAGTGAATTCTTTCCTGGAACCAAGGAGGGGACCAGATTGTAGTGGCTTCTCAAATATCTCTATCTCTACACCATTGGGACATCGGAGACCACACCATACACTTCAATGCACCAGGTGATTTCTAAGACCCTCTCACATTTGTGCTTTCTCTGGTACCTCTCTCTTTATATAAAACTAAAACCCCTAGGAATTTGTCATTTCTCTCAAACACTTGAAGTGTCAGACTAAAAACAGAAAATAAAACAAACAAAACATTTGCAACCAAATGGTGGAATAGTAACTCTTCATAACTTATTTTGCATTTCTCTGATGATTAATTGTGAACAATCCCTTCACATATTTATGATGCACGTGTTTCCTCCTGTAAAATCCTTGTTGATGTTTTCTTCCCAATCTTTCATTGTATTGAGTATGCTTTTCTTACTGATTTTTAGCTCTTTATACGTTCCTTAAGCAGATCAAGAATATATGTTCCAGTTTATAGCTTGACTTCCCATTTTCATTGTGTTTTTTTTATTGAAGTCACTTAGCCAACATAAAGTACATACTTAGTTTCAGATGTAGCGTTCAATGATTTATTAGTTGTGTGTAATATGCAATGCTCATCACGTCTTGTGCCCTCCTTAATGCCCATCACCAAATTACGATTATTTTGATAAGAAAAGTTCCTCATTTACTATGGTCCAATTCAGCCATCTTTTCTGTTATTGTCAAAGCATTTTGGGTCTTAAATTTTTCTCTTACTCTAAGAATCTATTCATCTATATTTTCTAGAAAAAAGTCTTAAGGTTTTGTTTTTAATGTTTAGCTCTTTCCTCCATCTTGAGTTTACATAGCTGTAAGAATCCAACTTCATCTTTTGTCATGAGATAATTATTTTCCCAGCTCTATGTATTGAAGAATGTCTCTTTTCCCCCCTTTTAGGCCCTTTCTGTTATAAGGTTCCATCATGCAATGGCCTGTTTATAGGTTAATTTGCTATCCCCTGTCTATACCACACAGGCTTAATTACCACAGCTTCAGAGTAAGTCCTGAAGTCTGGCTACCAATTTTCCCCTCTCTCATGTTCTTCTTCACAAGTGTCTTAGGTCCTCTTGGCCCTTGACTGTTTCTATAAATATCAGATTTCTTACAAAATCCTTTTGGTATTTTGGGTAAAATTGCATTGTCCATTAATTTGGGGGAGAATTGATATCATCGCACAATATTAAATCTTCCTAATTGTGATGTGATTTATCTCCCAGTTGACTTAGATCATCTTTCGTGTCTCTTAATAAAGCTTTATTATTTTCCCTGTGGAGGTATTACACATCTTTTGTTAAATTTATTATATACTTTGTGTTCTCATATACTGATGTGAATTCTTTCCCAAAGATACTCTTCCTACGTGATACTGTGCCTGTGGACACCTTACTAAACTCTTATCATGTGTTTGCCATTGTTTTCGAGGGTAGTGGTGGGATTGGGGACAAGAGCAGGACTCCAACAGTGACTTTTCCCCTTTATCCTACAACATCTGGGAAGGCTGCCCCCACCTCAGACAACCCACCCCATACCACACAAGCCACTTCTAAATTCCCCCTCCATGCCCCACCCAATTGTCTTCATTTCTTGATCTTATGCTTGTAGTTCCTCTTGGAATGGGTCTTGCCATAGAGTCAGTGTCTTTCTGGTCAGCATTTTGGCAAGAATAGAAACAAACTTCATTTAAACTTACAGTAAATACAGAGAATGTTTATGTATAATACCATTTAACAGGGAAGAAATCAAGGTCTGGGAGGTCAAGTAATGTGTCCCTGAGCACACAGCTGGTAAGTAGCAGAGCCTTCTTCAGAGTCTGTCCCATGAGGCAGCAACTCCAACAGTCTCTGCCTCTGGGGTTGCGAGGCTCCTGTGGACCAATATTTGTGAAGCGTGTAGATCATACCTTGGACAGTCGGTGCTCTGTGAGTGTTCCCATTACCATTATCATCGCTATCATGCTTTGCTAATTTTGACCACAAACACTCAGCTTATGAGGTAAATAGGGTGTGGATCTAGTACAAGGTATAATGTTGGTGCCACATGAAAAGTTTTAAAGGTGTTTTGGTAGTTAAAAACTATAGATCACTTTTTTTTGGAAATTAAAAGAAGGTCTTTTGGAAAAAGTGGCAATTGAGGTGGGCTTAATTAAATGGGTAGAATTTTAACTTAATTTTAGTGGAAAGTAGAAGATGTACATGGAAGAACAGGTATGAAAAATGATATGACACAAGGAAACGGGAAGAAACACAAGTCTTATAAAGGGATAAATCATTTCTGCAAAACATAAGAATTTGAGTTTTCTTGCTCTTCTTGTATGCCTGCTATCTTCTTTTGGTTGTAACTTCCAACTAGAGTTCTAGATTTCGTGTGTGTGTGTGTGTGTGTGTGTGTGTGTGTGTAAAAGAGAGGGTTTGAAAGACCTTGCAAATGACTAAGTTCCAAAAAAAGCAGCATTTTTAGAAGTTCATTAAGAAGAAACCAGTGCCACAAGCTCCAAGTAGATAAATAAGCACATGGTCACATTAGCGTAGAATCCAGCAGAGAGGCACTTGCCGTTCAGAAGGGCAAGATGCCCGCTGATCAGCCTGGGAGGGACTGTCCTCTCCTGTTGGGGAGTGGTGCAGGAGACGGAGCCGGGCGATGGAGGCCAGCAAGCCCAGGCTGGGGAAGAGCTGCAAGTGGCTACCCCACATGAATCATCGAATGTCCAGACGGTTGAAGGCAGGTGATGAGCTAAGTCAGGGCGGCCGCTAGGAAGGGCCTCCTCCTCCGTGGAAGGATGGTGCGCACAGCCAGGTGGGGGCAGCTCACTGTTCGGGGTCATAATGCCATGCGTTTCGATTTTGATCGGATTTGTGACTTTGTGTGTAGCCCAGAATTTTGAGCTTCATAAATAAGAAATTTTTGTTGGTCTTTTATTTGCATATTATCATCATTTGATGAGATTTTAGAAGAACATTTCTTCCTTAATTTTGATTTTATTACATCCAACCACCCAGTATTTTAATCTAGAATGATCTTATATTTTTTAATGAAGGGTAATAGAGAAAATTTATTCAACTGGAAAAAAAATACATTCCCATAAGCTTCTCTTCTGAGATGTATTTATTTTACTAAAAAGGAAATAACTGCAACTCTGTCCGCATGGATCCCATGAGATATTTTGTGTGTCAAAGATTTTGCCTAAAACGTTCAAAGGTTATCAGAAATCGAGGTTGCATCTGTTACTCTGGATTTTATGGGTTATCACATAGAAAAGAGACAAAGAACCGCCCGCATGATGTGTTAACACGTTAAATTCCCCTGCGATAGTGGTTGTCTCTTGACACCTCCATTGTGCTTTTTTGTAATAATACATGTGTGTTATTAAAATGCAGAGAAATATTTTATGTGCTCTACCTCAAAGTGAAAGCCCATTTTGCACAGTTGCTCTCAACCCAAACCTTCTGCTTTGAGCTTGTGTGTGGACGTTGTCTCCAAATGGCCTGCAGTCGGTGGAAGGAAGATGATCGTGTGGTAATAAGCACACACATGGAGTCTGTGCCCCGCAGCATAAGCTACACGGGGACCAGAGGCCAGAGGTGGCTGGGTAAAGCCAAATGGATTTCGCATCAGCAAAAGTGGAGGGAATCATCCTTACGTCTTATTTCCAGAGAGTGAAGCAGCCAAGAATAGACAGTGCAGGGGTGTCGGGGGGTGGGCATGGGTAGTTCCCTTCTCATTTGCTTCATTCTCTTTCTGGAAGGCCTGCCAGGCCAGCATCCCCTCCAGCTTTCTGTGAGTGCCCTACGCAAAGTCCCAGCCTCCAGGGTGACCAGAGCCAAGACCTCGGGCGTGACGGGTGAGGGGAGAGACAGAGCACCCCAACGGAGCCGCATGGAGTCCTGCCCCCCCCAGAGACCCTCCAGTGGCCTGAATCTTTCTCAGGGACGTGCGTCCATACTTATCCAAACCCTCAATTTGCAAACAAGCCGGCAGTGGCCTACTGAGTTCATGGAAGCAAGTCTCCTGAAAAGATCCTGTTTCTGGAAGTTTTGCTAAAACCCGAAATGCTTTCTCTTCCTTATAAACTCAAATCCAAACTCCTATGCTAGAATTCATGTCATACATGTTACTCTGCATGCCCCTGCCATCCTCCTATCCCAAATCCTCACTCAGAAGTCCCATCCCTCAGTGAGGAGCACCTGCTCAGTCCAGACACTGTGCGAAGCACGTGTGATTTGCTCTCAGTTAAGCGCCTTGGAACCTCCAGGACATGAAGACATGGCTCGAGGGCGCTGGTGCACCCAGGCTCCCGGTGCTAGCAGAGGGTCCTGGTCAGACCCCCGGGTGGGCTCCCTGAGCAGAAGGCCAACGTCTGTCTTTCACACAGGATGTGCTTCTCCACCCAGGCTGTGGGAGACGCCCGGTGTGATGGCCAGACACAGACGGGGGGCCCACCTCGACCACAGAGTTCAGTGCCACCCAGGCCACGGCTCTCTGACGCCACCCATGACAACCCCTGCCAAGTGTGTCCTACAACAGAGCAGAGGTGGACAAGGGGATTGCGCGGAGCTCCTGGGCTCAGAACCCGGGAAGGGCCTGGGTGTCTCAGCACAGCTTCCGGGATACCACAGGAGAGGAAGCTGAGAAAGGAGGACAGGCCAGATGGGCGTAGGTCAGGGTTTCTGTTTATTTCCCAGATGTTCATTTTGCAACGGCTTAATTTTTGCCAAACTATCTTTTGTTGCACAAAGTTTTAAGGACACAAATATGAATGAGCCATGGAGGAAAACTTATCCAAGAGGAAACCCAAAGTTTATTCATGTTCGATGAATAATAGCTCCACAGGGAGGATTACGGGAGAATAAGAAGGGGGTATAAACCCAAAGAGGCAGGATCTGGTCTGGAAAACAGGATGTTGGACTGAATTTGAATGGTTTAGGAAGACAGACAGAGAAGGAAAAACTGGTATATGATTTTTAAAAAACAATAGGGTTGGAACAGATGAGGGATAATCATCCAGGAAGCAGACAATAGAGCTAAAAATAAGAAAATTCATTTCATTAATTGTTTCCAGGCACAAATGTTAGTATTTAATACGTAAATCTTATTTAGAGTCAAGTCAAAACAAAGATAGGATTTTGGATGACTATTTTGTTGAAGGAAAAAGGGAAAACCTCCTTAGATGTGTCTCCTCCTCTGTGGATGGAGATTAATAGGTGGCAAAGCTTTGTTTAAGAGAGATTAATAGGTGGCAAAGCTTTGGGTGTTCAGTTAGAGGTAGGAGATTTAAGCATGTGAGCTTCTGCTGCCCCCTAAGACCCCACGAAAATGGCAGGAGAGTGATGTTGACCCGAAAGCACAGAGACAGGACAGAGACAATGCTGTTCTGGAAGCTGGAATGCAGAAACAGAGAATAACCAACTTTTCAGACCGAGGAAAAGAGATGCCAACCAGCGAAGAGAGCGTGCCGTGGGGCATGGAGACCCTTCCCGGAGCCCTCGGGGGCCTAGAGAGGGCAGACGGTGAGGTGCCATTGCTCCAAACTCTGGAAAGCTGGTTGGACACCCCGACGTCTGTCCTTTGCAGTAGAAAACCCAGTGTTTGCTCTGTGGGAGGGCAAAGAGGGGCTCTTCAGGGTTGGGAGGAGGGCGGGGGCTGTGCTGAGAGTAGGATTGAAGGAAATCGAGCTACAGAATACAGAGACCCAGCAGCCTCCCTCCCTTGACCTTCCAGCAGATTCGCTTCAGGAGAGACACAACGGCCTTCATGGTGGTTGTTTATGCACTGACTTACTCTCAGGACGCTCCTACAGCACAATCCTGAAGACATTGTAACTCTATTGAGGTTCATAAAGTCCCCAGCGGTCCCCACTTCACCAGTGAGGACACTCGGTAAGTCACCAGGGTGCACAGCTCTCCGTGGGAAAGGTAGGATTAAAGGCCGGCAGTCCGGCCCCGGAGGCCGCCTCTCACCTGCCGCGCCAGGGCACAGAGCCCACGGAGTGCCCCCCACCAGAGCCCTCGGTCAAGAAGCGTCCCCTACATGAACACGGCTTTCAAGACACTTTCTCGGGAGACCCAAAGTCCTCTTGACGGCCAAGGAGCTCCAGGTGCCTGAGCAAATCCTCTCATAGGAAGGCACCCAAACAAGCCAAACAGCAAAAAAAGGAGAAAGAGTAAAAGTCAGTTGGAGGAGATAGAAACTATAAGAAGGAAAGAGGGCTGCATGAACGTCCCCAGTTATGGGCAAGAACTCACACGTTGACAAAACAAGAACAGAATACAGTTTTTAAAGAAGGAGGAGCGGATTCAAATACCCAGGAGATCACCTTGAAAAAGTAGGTGGTGAAATGTAAGTGTTAAAGCTCACAGGAAGAAAGAGGAGGGAACCCCAGGACCCTGGCTGCAAGGAGAGGTGGAACGATGAAGGATGGGAAGCGAGGGGACAGTGGGGCCGCCATCTGAAAACCCAAGGGCCACAAAGAGAGAGCAGAGAAAATGAGGAGAAGGAGCGCCTGAGGAAGGAAAGGAAGAGGACAACCCAGAAAGGTCTACGGAGCGCCCAACGTGAGGGAAGAAAGTGGACCCACACACCTACCCTTGCTGGGAAATCGGAAAACACTGGGGACAAAGAGAGGCTCGTAGCAATTGGCACATGAGCATCCAGCGTAGGATTCCCACGGGGAAGCCTGAAGGCGGGAGACTCTGCAGCCCAGCCGTGGGACATCCGACGGGACTTACTTCTGCCCTAGGTTGTTTCCTCATATAAACGTCCTGCAAATAGTAAGACTGTTCCCGGGAAGCCATGGGATGCTGTCTCCATCCAACCAGGAGGAAGACACAATGCAGGGGGCGGTGACGGGGGCGGTGACGGGGGGCGGGTGGCAGCAGGCTGGGGGAGCGGGAGTGGTCTCGAGCTCCCCGGGGACCCAGAGTGGGCCTTGCCAGTGGGAGCACACTGGCGGCTCTGCTGAGCCCCAACCCGGCACCGATTGACACCCAGAGTGTGCGCTTGTCCAGGAGCCCACTGGCCTGGGAGGGTCTGGCCACAGCCCCATGAGCCCCTGGGCAGGCAGGCACGCCCACACACGCCCACACACGCCCACACACGCCCACACGGGCACCGATCGCTGAGGGACACAGCGCTGCCAATGGCTCGCCTCTCAACGGTGTGTCCGCAGTCGTGACAACAAAATAATGAGTAACGATCTCATGCGACACCTGATACAACTATGCGGGGGGGGGGGGGGGGCAGGAAGCAGAGGCCCAGATGTGTCCTGGCATCGTCGCGCTCTTGGTGACGGGCAGGTAACAGATTTTCATGGGAAGTCGTGCACGAGGACAGGCGCTGTCGTTTGTTCAGGGATCTAGAGGTAGACGCCAGAGGAAAGGCTACGAGCCCTGGAAATGGTTCCCTCTGGGGAGCTGGGGATACAACGGGTGGTGTCTGGGGCGCCCCGTTTCACAGCAAGCCATCCACAGCTCCGACCGCCCTCCCGCGGCCGCCGCGGCTGACTTTGAGAAGAGCGCTGGTCAATCTTTAAAACCTCGATGTGCCCGTTGAGCGTGGTGACTGACCGCCGTCGCCTGCTGGACCAGGAGCGGCCCGCAGTCGGCGGGGAGCACGGCCCGGGCGTGAGCAGGGGGCCGGCCAGAGCGCTCGGAGGTCTGGGTGCCCCTTCTCTGCCGGCCTCTGCCCTCCCGCGGGCACCGTCCTGAGTGACGAACCCTCGTTCCCTGACAACAGCCTTTTTCTCTGCAGCTGACAAATTCCCTGGGGCTCTCAAGGGGGCAGCGGGGGTCGGTGCTGACAAAGGGGCTAAGCACGGCTGGGTCAGCGTCTATGTTGAAAACCAATAAAATAAAGATATTTTTTGGGATCCCTGGGTGGCGCAGTGGTTTGGCACCTGCCTTTGGCCCAGGGCGCGATCCTGGAGACCCGGGATCGAGTCCCATGTCGGGCTCCCGGTGCATGGAGCCTGCTTCTCCCTCTGCCTATGTCTCTGCCTCTCTCTCTCTCTCTCTCTCTCTCTGTGACTATCATAATAAATAAAAATTTATTAAATAAATAAATAAATAAATATATTTTTTGTTACACACAGAGCCCCTTGATGGGCTGCAAATGGGGTTCTAGTTCGCAGGTGCTCCCTGGAGGGCGCCGGAGGCCACGCGGGTGCTCAGGGCCCGGCACACAGCTGCTCCCCCTGCAGCTGGGTGGCTCGCGTGGCCGGCGTGCCCCACCGAGCGTTCTTTAATGCACAGCCATATACTCCTTAAGCCGTATTTTCATAACGAGCCATTAGCAACAACAAGACGCATGAGGAACACTTGATAGTAAAATCCAAATTAGCAAGGAGCAAATTTGCCTCGGAATTGCCTGCACCGGCTCTAAGTCACATTCGTGTGATCAGACTCCTTGTATTGCAGAACGTTATTTATGACTTTTAAAATGTTAAAAAGAAGAGCAATGCAGAGTGTGGATTATATGCAGAGTAGCTTTTTAATGTAATGAGAATAAAGATAAACTGGGGTATAATATGTCACGTGCACAGAGACACTGACACATCAGCCTGGAATATGCTGCTGCTTCTACATCAGCAATTGGAAGCAAACTGTTAAGGAGCAAAACAAAAAAAAAAAAAAAAAAGAAAAAGAAAAAAAAGGAAGGAAGGAAAATAGACAGGTCTGGTCTTCTTTAGCCCAAAATGCAGGATTTTCACACAGAAAGTTATTTATGTCTATTTTTCACGATGAGCTATGTTGTTAGATTTCAATCCATCTCTTAACCTATAGTATTATAATATAGTAATTATGTTACATAATAACTACATAATCCTACATGAATATGTGTAAATAAGTATATGATGCAATCATGAAATAGTACATAAGATATTAATAGCATATAATACATAATCATATAAAATATGAATGTAATAGGATAATCACCTGAAAGCCTAAACATGAAACAACCAATCATTCTTGAATTTGGGGGCAGTTAGTACTTTTTATTTACATGACCGATTTCCAGCACATTAGCAGTACGTACCCCTGTTAGATGGGGAAGTCAGATGGTTTTCTTCCTTCTATTGTGAACAGCAGTAAGAAAGTTATAACTAATTCTGTAATACGGCCGTTACTAACGCGGTGATCTAACACACTCAGTCTCTACTTAAAATCACTGATTCACCATAGACTGGGTTGAAATGAGGAACGGGTTTGTGTCCCTGAGGAAGGGAAGCCATGGGCCCCAGCGGGAGCCCAGCCTGGGCGCTGCGCCCACCCCTGCGCCCGCCACGGCCCGCGAGCCCGCCCTCAGCTTTCCTCATCCACCGTCGCAGTATCTGCTCCTCCGGAACCCGGGCCGGGGCTCAGCTCACACCCTGAGCTCCGTGCGCATCGAGAGAAACTCCCAATCGGAGATGGACCACAGCCTCCAAAACTCTCTGGAAGATTCTTTCTGCATAATTCACCCTCTTTCCAGTGGGAGTCATGAGCTTCTTAATCTTCACCTAAAGAACAGTATTACATTCTGGGCACCTTGGCTTTTCCTTTTCTTTCTTTTTCTTTTGCTATAGCGATTCTGAAGGGTTAGGAGCCTAAGAACAAAGAAGATTAAGAATTCTGATAAAGAGACTTTCTTCTTTTTTTTTTTGTATTTTTTTTATTGGAGATCAATTTGCCAACATCTAGTACAACCCCCAGTGCTCATGCCATCAAGTGCCCCCCTCAATGCCCGTCACCCAGTCACCCCCTGCCCACCTCCCCTTCCACCACCCCTAGTTCATTTCCCAGAGTTAGGAGTCTCTCATGTTCTGTCTCCCTTTCTGATATTTTCTCTCATTTTCTCTCCTTTCCCTTTATTCCCTTTCACTATTTTTTATATTCCCCAAATGAATGAGACCATATAATGTTTTCCTTCTCCGATTGACTTCACTCAGCATCATACCCTCCAGGTCCATGCACGTCAAAGCACATGGGGGTATCCATCGTTTCTAATGGCTGAGGAATATCCCACTGTCCACATAGACCACAGCTTCTTTATCCATCATCTTTCGATGGACACCGAGGCTCCTCCCACAGTGTGGCTATTGTGGACATTGCTGCTGTGAACATCGGGGTGCAGGTGTCCCGGCGTTTTACTGCATCTATTGGAGAGGATGTGGAGAAAGGGGAGCCCCCCTGCACTGTTGGTGGGAATGTGACCTGGTGCAGCCACTCTGGAAAACTGTGTGGAGGTTCCTCAAAGAGTTAAAAATAGACCTGCCCTACAACCCAGCAATTGCCCTGCTGGGGATTCACCCCAAATATACAGAAACAGGCTTTCCAGGAGAAGTGCCATGAGCCCGGGAAGTACCCCGATGAGCAGCAGACCGAGTTTCTCTCTGGCGTGGGGCATCCCCCAGCAGGACCCAAGTGCCTCCAGCACTGAGCAGAAAGCAGGTGGCTCCAGAAGGCTCCACCCATTACACTACCTGGGAAGGAAGGCCATTCGGGGCGATGCGTGGTGGGTGCCCATGACATGCATCTTCTTTGCTGCAGGGGACGCGATGCAGGTGCACTTATGAAATGTCCAGTGGGAGTGACAACACAATTACCCAAAAGGCCATTTCGTCCCCCCTCGGTCCTGGTGCGCCCTGGGAAGCCAGGGTTCTGCACGTGGAGCTTCCGACCTGCTGAGCTGGGAAGCCCTTGCATCTGAGCAGCGGGGCCTCCAGGGCTTGGGGCCGGCTCCCCCCTTCCATCTCCCACCTCCGAGGCACAGCCAGGGGGCCCACTGGAAGCTTGTGTGGGTTTGTAATTCATAGTTCAGTTAGAGGTTGGAATTCCTATAGCTCTGTTACTTCTCTACAAATTAGTGTGTCCTCCTCTTCATCTTTGGTCGCGTCGACATTACGGGAACCCTGGAGAGCCACTTCCTGCAGGAAACAAACTCGGGTTTTGTCGACCATGTGCCTCAAATGTTCTCTGAGGTCATTGAAACAGCAGAACGACACCTGAGCTGTCTTCTCCCCAGGAGCTTGTGAACATCCCATGATGATGATGTGTTTGACGGCATCTTGCAGAGAATAAATGTGATATCATTGACTATTCTTCCTAGTGATAGAAAAAGAACGAAGATGATTTTTACCTAGTTTTCATCTGTATTTTAAGCTCATTCTGCATATGTTTGTGGGCCAGGCACAGTTCTAGACTTCCGAGACCCAGCAGTAAGTTGGATAGCGAGGAGTCTGCCCTGTGGAGCGTCGTCTTGCAGAGGAAGAAGGCAGACAATAAATGTGTGAATAAATGAATGTATGATCCCTTAAGGGGAACTGATTGATTGGACTTCATGAACATTGGCACTTTTGCTGTACGACATAGCCTGTCAGGACGCTGAAGTGACAAGCAGCAGGTTGGGGGCAGCATTTGAAAGCATGTATTCAACAGAGAACTTGTATCTAAAATGTTCAATGATCTCCCAAAATTCAACATTAAGAAACCCAGTTAGAAAGTGGATGAAAGACATGGACGGACAGGACCCAGAAGACACGCAGACAGCAAATACGCCTGCGAGAGGACCATGAGCGTCGGGAGGCGTCAGGGAAATGCAGGTGGCGGCCACAGCCGTCAGGATGACTGGACGAGGACGCAGCGACAGCGGCAGAGCTGCTGAGGAGGCAGGGAGGCCGGGCCTTGCACCACCAGCGCGGAAACGTAGGTGTGGAGCCGACACGGAAAACACGTGGGCAGATTCTTTAAAAAATAAAACTAAACGTGCCCCTACTGAGGGACCCGGTGATACCCTGAGGCCCCCACCCCAGGAAGTGGGAATCTGTCTCCCCACAAACTCTGTCCACAGGTGTCCCCGCAGTGGGTTCACAGCAGCCCAGGGTGGCGCACGGCCCAGGTCCTTCAGCCGGTGAACAGCGGGACTTGGCCCGTCCTTGCCCTGAGCCCTGTTGATACAGCAACGCCCTGGAGGAGTTTCCAGGGAAGGAGGCCGGGTGAAAAAAAGCCAGTCCCTAAAGGTCAGGGACATTCTGGAGATGACAGGATGACAGGACTGGAGGACCCATGAGTGGTTGCCAGTGGAACTGGGTGTCGTTCTACAGGGCGGCAGGAGGGACCCGAGGGGAGGGAGGTTGGGTCTTGGGCATGGTGGTGGGTATGTGCACACACACAGGGATAGGGTCACGGGGGATGGACCACGTGCATGCACATGGGGACAGGGGCATGAGAGACAGACCACGTGCATGCACACAGAGACAGGGTCATGGGGAACAGACCACGTGCACACATGCAGGGACAGGGTCACGGGGGATGGACCATGTGCACACACACGGATACAGGGTCATGGGGAATGGACCACATACACGCACACAGGGATGGGGTCACTGGGGACAGACCCTGTGCATGCACACGGGGATGGGGTCATGGAGAACAGATCCCATGCACACACACTGGTGAGCACAGGCACACCTGGGCCATCGGGCCAAGGTCTGAAGGATGATCTGGCGTCAATGTGGTGCTTGGGGTCCAATCCACATGTTACAGTTCTGCAGGGTCCCATCATTGGAGGGTGTGGGTTCCGGGTGGGGGGATCTGCATTTGTCTCAAAACTCCTTACAGCAGGACGCCTGGAGAGCGCAGGGGTGGTTCAGTGGGTTAAGTGTCTGCCTTCGGCTCAGGTCATGATCTCAGGGTCCTGGGACTGAGCCCCGCATCGGCTCCCTCCCTGGTCAGCTCAGCAGGGAGTCTGCTTCTCCCTCTGCCCTTCTCCCACTCATTCTCTCCCTTTCTCTCAAATGAATAAACAAAATCTTAAAAAAAAAAAACACTTTAAAACAAAAGCATATAATGACGTCACATCATGACAGATGGCATCCAGCAAACCCCATAGGTCCCCCCGTGAGTGACAGCGGGTGGGGAATCACCGGGAAAGCTCTGGGTGAGGGCGGAGTGGGGCCGAGGGTCTGGAGGCCCACCTGGCCTGTGCCGCTTGGGTTTTGCAGCTCAGCTCCCTGCTAAACGCTGCACTCACGAGCTCATCCTGGGAATTCCATTATCAATTATCACAGGCAGCATATGTGACAGAAAACTGTGAGCAGCAGGAACCGTTGTGCATAATCCTTCCTCCTGCCCCTGCATAATTGGGAAAAGGTGACGCCCTCTGAGATCGCGTCCCTAAGGGAAGCCACTCGGGATCGTGCTGGGAGTTCTCGCATAGTGAGAGGTCTGTAGTTCAAAGAAGAGGCATCTCAGCTCGCTCCGTTCTATTTTTTAAATTATCTTTTTAAGAAGGAATTTCTGTTTTCCGTACCGACTTTTCGGCCCACACCTCGTAAGGACTCAGCTGAAAACACCAACGGCCGGGGCCTCCCCCACTTCGGAGCGGGGCGGGTGTCCGGTGCTGTGTGGCCCGCGGCCCGTGAGCCCAGGGGACTGGGACAGGCGCCGGCCGCCCCCTCCAGCGGGCTGGGGGACGGATGGTGACACCTACAGGAAGCCTCCGAGGAAGGCTGCGGCCGGCTGGGTGGAGGTGTGAGAAGCCACAGGATTCCCAGTCGTGTCCGTGGAGAGTACAGCGTGTGCCAAAAGAATCCCCTTCATTTGGTCCCCATGGCTCTACTTTGTAGATGCCTCTCACTTTGAGGGAAACCTATTCTTTTTCCCAACCATTTTCGGATGGACGCGCTGTCAGACTTCCGTAGCCGGGACGCTCTCCAGGGCTCTCCCCCCGTGACCGGCTGTGAACCCGAGGGCTCCCCAAATGATGGGAGAACAGGAGATGCTTAGGGTGATACAGGCTTCATTTCTGGGATTCCCCAGAAGAGTAGGACATTGTGTGTAAATTACTTTAACATAATACTTTATGAAGATGCGATTTTTTTTTAACAAGGTGCTGGCCTCGGATGGAGTGACTTTGATCGTTAATATCCTATCATATTCACGCGTTTGCAACCACCTAATTGTTTCGCTTTATGTCGGTTCATTTATGAGATGTATTTAAATTTATGTATTTGACTTTCTGCATTTGGTGAGAAAAAAACATGCATTTTCGTAAAACCACCGTGCCGAGTACCATCCAACCCATTCTTAGCCAGCTTAGTAAGCAGCATCCCAGAGCGTATTCCGAGTGATTATAAATCCCGACCATAGAAGATTAGGCATAAAGTCCATTATGGACAGTATATTTGGGTGTAGCTTTATAGATACAGCAAATACAAAATGTAAATTATTACTTTAGATTGTATTTTATTTTTTAGTTCGCAACTAACGTGCTCTTGTGAGATCTTTGACATGGGAAGGATGGCAGCCCATGTGTGCCTGTCGGGGGAGGGCAAACATAAGGGCGCGGGTGGCACCGGGGGTGACCTGAGCTGGGCGCCCGTGCGGACACAGCACCCGTGCTTCTGTAATCAGCCCCCGCAGCATCCACGCTGCCCCCGTACGTTTTAGACACAAACACAAAACAGCTCTCACGCTTAATTTTATAAGAATTTGTCTATGGTTTTGTGTCATTTTCACATCACAGAGTATGATTTGGTTTCTAAGGGACTTCTCTGTGATGAGTCATTTATCGAGAACTCGCCGCTGGTGACCGCCGAGGGTCACGTCCACCGTCCCCGCCCGCGGCCTGTCCTGCATCCACACGCTTGGCCCGGCCGTTCTCGGCCCGGCCGTTCTCACCCCGGCTGCGTGTACCTCGCAAGCCAGCAAACCTCCCCGATAACTACATCCCTCGCGTAGAACTTTCTTTCGTTTTGTGTGTCAACCTCATTTCTTCTCTGCCTTTTTATTCTCCCCTAGACTGACGACATCTGGAAGGGGGGAAAAATGTAGTTATCGAACCCAATCAACTGTTTGTGTCTCTGAAATTATCAACAACATCCAGTCGAGGAAGGTTCTGGTCGGTCCCACAGACGTATGGCTGTCCAAGGAGCCACATAAAGGTACGATTCTCTGCCATACTTTTGGCTTTACAAGGAGACAAATGTTTTATGTATCCGCTTTGAAATATCTCGCTTTGAAAAAGCATAAAGATAGGCCTGTAAATACAGGTTTTTTAAAAAATGTTCTTTAGGGATCCCTGGGTGGCGCCGCGGTTTAGCGCCTGCCTTTGGCCCAGGGCACGATCCTGGAGACCCGGGATTGAGTCCCACGTCGGGCTCCCGGTGCATGGAGCCTGCTTCTCTCTCTGCCTGGGTCTCTGCCTCTCTCTATCTCTCTGTGACTATCATAAATAAATAATAAAAATATATATATATCCTTAAAAAAATGTTCTTTAATTTTAATAAGCTCAATATAAAGTCAGAATTTATAGTCTATTGCTAAAGATAGACTCAAATAGTCTTCTGTTATTCAACTGCATCATCCCCAGAATAATTTCATAGCCACACTAATAGGTCTGTTCACCCTTTGGCAGTTCTACAGAAACTCCTTGGTGTGAAGCTCTTTAAAATCCGATCCGTATTTCCACTATTAGTTCTGTTTGGGGACATTTTATCTTTAAGTAAATTAAGCGGGTCTTTAATTAGGGCCTGGCCTGCGTAGCCCACGGCCTTTACAGGTTGCTGTCAATCCCCGTTATTAAACCTCTCTCGGTGCCGCTGTGGACCTTGAGAGCCACGCTCCCTGCAAAACTTTAGGTGATGGCTAAGCTTCCTTTTTAAGAGATGTTTTAAATTGTGGAAAAATACAGACCACATAAAAGTCACCAACTCCTCCATTTTTAAGTATATGGTTCAGTGGCATTGACCACGTTTACACCGCTGCGCAGACGTCAGCGCACGCATTTCCAGGACACTCACATCCCCCGGACTGGAGCTCTGTGTCCGTGGAGCACCGCTCCCCAGCACCAACCCCCGCCCCCCCCCCACCCCGGCCGCCACCCCTGGCGCCCACCAGCCACTTCATGTCTCTGTGAATCTGATGATTGCAGGCAATCACTTTGTACAAGTGCAACTGTACAGGATGTGCCTTCTGTGTCTGGCGTGTTCCACAGGGCACGTGTGGTGGAAGGTCCTCAAGGCCCATCCATGTGGCAGCAGGTGTCAGAACCTTCTTCTTTTTTAGGGCTTCATATTGAGGACTCCCTGTTCTCCATGTCCTCACCAACTCCTCTTGTTTTCCGTTTTCTGAGTTTTTGGGTTCTTTAATAGTTGACATCCCAATGGATGTGAACTGGTACCTCCTTGAGGTTTTTATTTGCATTTCCCTGGTGATGAGAGATGCTGAGCACCTTTTCCTGTGCTCAGTGGCCATTCAAATGTCCCTCTGCCACCTGTGCTCCTGTGTCATTTCTAAGAAATCAGCACAGAATCCAATGTCATAAGGGTTCTTCCCTCTATGTTCTCCTAAGGATCTTGTGGTTTCAGCTCTTCTGTTTAGGCCTGTGTTCCATTTTGAGTTCATTTTTGCATGTGCTGTAAGTGAAAGGTCCAACCTCACTCTTTTGCATGTGGACAGCCAGTTGTCCCCGCACCACTTGTTGAAAAGACCGTCCTCTCCCCATCGAGTGGTCTTGGCTCCCCTGTCAACTCATCTGGCCGTGTACAGGAGGAGTTATTTCTAAGCTCTCTATTCTATTCTATTTCTACGTGTCTGTCTTTTTGCCAGCATCTGACTTGGTTACATAGTTCTGTATTAAGTTTTGGAATCAAAAAGCACAAAAACTTGGATTTGTTCCTTTTCAAGATTGTTTGGTTGTTTGGGAGTCCCTTGAGATTCCATGTGAGTTTTAGGATGGATCTTGCTATTTCTGAAAAAGAAAAATAAAAAATAAAAAAAGAAAAAGAAAAAATAAAAACTACATTGGGATTCTGATAGGGATTGAACTGAATCTGTAGATCACATGCCTAAGTTTCTTAATCAGATGGAAATAGGAGTTTTCATACTTTATAGTAATGAATTTCCATAGCCCATTTAGGCTGGTTCCATTGCCTTAAAAAAATTTTTTTTTCCAGTTTGAAAAACAATTCAGATTGTATTATTAGGTTTTTTGGAGGCTGGTCAGGTGAACAGTGAGCAATCATATAAGAATGTTGAGTACAAAGTTTTCTAAAATTTTCACTGAGGATGAAGATAGAGTTCTGTTTATTAAAACACAACGTAGTGAAAAAAAAAAAAGACACAACGTAGTGAAGGCTTTTGTTCTTTAGCAGTTATTTCATAGTAGAAAGCCACCAATGGCATGGAATGTTCCACATAGTCTGACCCCGAAGGTAAGCTTGTCTGGCATCCAGGAGTTCTTTGTTCATAATAAGACCCTAAAAGACACAGAAACAGATACTGTGTGGCATCATCTGAGACCACAGGCCATATTAATGATGGGAGAGGCGCTGTATGAATTGGTGTCATTTTCACCCCTTATGTCAATTTTGATAAAATGACACCTATGAAGGATTGAGCCCCAGCTGAGCACCAGCACTGGGCAAGTCCTGAATTCCTCCCAAACCCCACAGGTCTAAGTGATTATTTTTCCCCTTTTAAAGGCCAGTAAGGGGAAGATTAGAAACCGTAGGTGACCATCCTTGGGTGGCATGAGTAAGTGGCCAAGACAGTACCTGGCCTACAAGAGAATTTTGGTAAGAAATCCAGATTTAGCACGAATCACTAATTCCAAGTAGCCTTGCACTTCAGTGTTTAATCCAAGCCTGTTTCCAAGCTGGATGAAAATACTGAGACATTAGCATTAGAATAGGATATGACAAAAAATTACTCAAAGTCTCCTTTCCTGTCACAGGGACCAAGGAACTCATGTGTGTTCATCAGTTTTTTCATCCGTAGCCTGTTTGTCACACTGTTGAATGCTCTTTGTGCCAGAATTGCCGCAGTCTCTGGAGGTATAAAAATGAATGGGACACAGTCATTGTCCTCCCAGAATTCAGAAATCGAACAAACGTAAGGCGCAGTAAGGTCAGTGAGACCAGCCCGCACGGTCCTCCCTCAGAACCAAACGTGTGCCTTGTTTCCTTCTCTGCTCCAGAGCCGAGCCCACACCCCGGCCCCAACGAGGCACTGGGTCCCTTCCCATAGAGTCCACAGTGGTCTGGGTGAGATGATTTAGGAGGCGCAGAAGAGATGTGAACTCTGACGCAAGACGCCAAGGATGTCTGTGTAGGGGAGGTGACCCCAGGCCTGGGTCTTCAAAGTCAAGTTCAACAAATGGATAAATATAGGAGTGGCTTTACTGTGTAGGGGAAAATACGAAACTCAGAGCTGGACGCAAGGCACAGATGTGGATACTTGGCATGTACAGCAACACAATAGGATGAAGGGCTTCGCTCCTGGTGACTTGGACTTGGGCTTCATGAAATGAGTCTATGTGCTGTATGATATCTGGGGTCCACAGGAGAGAGAATGTTTCCCCTTCAGATGAAGGGTATAGAGTGGCCCACCCTAAGGATTTGTCTACCTGCCTTCAACCCTAGAGATTGGTCACTGCTGTCTCTCACCTGTTCACCTCTCTCCCGACCTCCAGCACCTAACATTACCATATTCAACTGTCCTGATTCTAGTGGAGCTGCTGCTGTGCAGCTGTTCGAACGGTAGATTCTCAGGATTGTTCTTTCGTTGATGCTACTCATTAGATTACAAGTCAAATTGGGAAACATTCAGGTGGAAGGCCCTGGTCCCGACCACCCTTGCTACGCAGAGACTCTTCTCCCTCCCTTGTGATTCCACCACTGTCCTCCATGCACCACATTTCCCATCCAGGCAGCTAGCTTCCTTTCACATCCCCAGTGACAGAAGGACTTTGGGGCTTGCTCTTATGGGAAAAATAAAAGTGCCATAGAACAAGATTTAGATTTAGGGCAATTTTTTTGTCCTAGTGTGTCCCAATTAGCCACTGTGATTGCTGAGCCATGAACACCTGTGGCGTCTCTGCAGCTGGCGCTCTAGGAAATCCAATTTCCTCTGAACTAGAGCCCAAAGAGAAAATCACACTCTGCATCCAATTTCCATGCTAAAGACTTTACTTAAAATAAAATCAATATCTGTTTCCCAAAAAATGTCGTGAATTGTGTTCTGAATGGCGACTATTTTAAAGAAAAGCGTATTATGCGTCCAAGAGGAGGAATCTGCTGAAATAGTTCAAACTTTATAGTTCAAATCTGTGTTCTTTGACCCGTTGAAATGAATTTCTTTAGGGCAATTGACGAATACCAGTAGGTTTCATCCTAGCACCACCAATAACCGTTTGTATGCATTGGGGCAAATCACGTCAAATCATGATTTTTTTTTTCTGTAGACTAAGGGTAAGGGGTTAAATCAAATAGACTAAGGGTTTACAGGAAAGCGTGTGAACTGCCCACAGTGACAATGGTGGCTGAATATTCACCAAGTATCCCCCACGTGCAGGCTGGGGTCCCAGAGTGCCCTCAACATCGCCCTCGTCCTCAGGACAGGTTGGGAGGTTGTTGTCAATCTTTTCTATCACTTATATTAGAAGAAACTGATGTGCAGGGGGGTTACCCAGCCTGGTGCAGTTAGTGAGCGACACAGACGGGATTCACCCTGCGTAGGTATTTTCGCTTTTCCAGCCAGCCTTCTTTCCTGGGAACTGCCTCCGTCCTGTCCCCAAGCCTAGGCAGATACTACAGGTTTCCATCCTTGTGTCTATTCCACAAGTGGTTGCAAAACATCATCTGCGCGCATACGCAACGCACTGTGTGCACATCCACGCACGCTCACCGAGAATCTGCGGAACTGCTGGGTTGCCACTCAATCTCCCTGCTTTGCCTCCCGGCACGACATTGTTCATATAACTCACAATTCACCACCGTTGACACGCTTCCCCAGAAAACAACCACAAAATCTGAGTCACGCTTGGTCAGGATCATCTCTAACTCATGACATAATGCCTTCTGATTGTTTCCCTAGCGATCCATTCATCTTGCTTAGATAATTCTCGCAACTCCTGTTACCCTCCGTTTTAATAATATTTGTTACATGTGAGGTCATGAAATCTCCTGGAGGGTGAAAAAAATACATGAAGTTGCTTGAGCTTTGATTCTTCTGGAATTTAGGTTAGAGAACAGTAGGAATTTGCATTTCTCGTGGCTTGTATCAAGGTCATGGACCGCCGCTCTCTTGGAAAGTAGGATACAAACTGCTAATGCCTGCTCCCCTGCCCCGCAGTGTGACAGAAACCGCAAATCATGAAGTTTCTTTCTTCCCAACAGAGAACAATCACCTGCAGCCAGTGGGCGTTTTGATTGAAGGGAAGTTGGGAAGTAGGCAAGGTCACGCGGGACCGTAGATCACGGAGGGGATGCCGGTCGCGGGGCGGCCGTGGATCACAGAGGGCTTCCGAAGGCCCGGGTCCCCCCGCGGAGACCGCCGGTCGCCAGGCTGGAGCTTCTCTGCGCTGGAGGGCCCGGCGCCCTGAGGGGAGGTCGGTGTGTGTGTCGCCCTCCGTGTGGACGCGGTCCTCACCCATCGTGTGTGACGAGCCCGGGAGGCGCCAACGAGGCCTTCATGCCCCTCAGGCCTTGGGGAGACTTGGTTTTCCCACACGAGAGCTTCAGGGTTTGAAAGCCCTTTCCTGCTTTTTACCCCAGGGGTTGATGGGGAGGCTTTCAAACCCAAGGATGCCAGGAGGGCACAGCGTTCCCATCAGGGGACCCTCAGGCTGCTACACTGGTTCCTGACCTCGCGAAACGGTTGTATGAGTTTGGGGGAGCGATAGCGGGGTGCTCTAGCATCGTCCTTGCGCTCACTAGTACCATCTGTTCTGAACATCAGACTGGTTACACAAGTTTCTAAAAAAAAAAAAAAAAATCCCCCAAAAGCAGAAACACCGATGGGGCAGGTGCTGTGTGTGTGGGACTTGGCTTTGCGCGCGGCTTGTGCCCTACGGAGCTTGCAGTCGGGGCTTCGACATGCTCCATGGTGTACACGAGAGAACCACAGTGCTTGGCGGGGACCTTTGCACATCCCTGTGGAGAATAAAACTATAATAACCCCCAAAACCCTGCGTCTGGTCCACAATGTGTGTCCTGGAGCCTTGGTGGGAGATTTCGTGGTGCTGGTTTAAGTTTAATACCAGCTTTGTTTACTAATTTTTATATCTCTTCCTTAACGATACTTTACGTCCTTTCCTCAATCGTAATCTTTGTTTGACAAAAACATTGTGCGCCCTCTTATTTATAAAGATCTTAACGTTAGTGTGTTTGGAGAAGCACATTCTGCTTAAATAACGAGTAACCTCTCCCGTTTAAGCTTTTTGTAATTAAATCTCTCACCAGCTAATGTCAATAGTTCCTTCTGTGTGTAACCCAAATTTTTGTCATCACAAAGAAGTGGTGTGTTGAGCTTTTTTTTAAAAAAGATTTTATTTATTTATTCATGAGAGACACCCGGGGGTGGGGGTGGGGGCAGAGACACAGGCAGAGGGAGAAGCAGGCTCCCTGCAGGGAGCCCGATGCGGGACTCGATCTCAGGACCCTGGGGTCACGCCCTGGGCCGAAGGCAGATGCTCAACCGCTGAGCCATCCAGGCATCCCTGGTGTGTTGAGCTTTTAAATTTCCCTCCAGACGATGGAAACTTGTAAGGATTCACTATCCTAATTCTTGTACAGCCAACGCCCCAAAGAATGCCAGTACGTAGTGACGTGGAGTCAGCTGCTCAGTCCCAGGGGATTGCCACGTGGCCACATGTCGTAGGAGGTCCTAGAGTAGCCATTCATCCATAGGAGGGACTTTTTTTTTTCCTTTCCTTTTTTTTTCTTCCAAGGCATCTTCATTAGCCTTGTAGACATGTTCTGATTTGACCAGGATAAGAATCACGCCAGCCCTCATCTCATTGGCAGGTTTCACGAGCAATTTAAATCCAATGTAAAATTCATGGTTGGAAATTAGAAGATATTTGCCGAAGCATAATGAATGACATATTACAGTCGTGAAAGGGGTGTTGCGCAAAAAATATAGAAGTGAAATGAATAAGCCTTCCCCCATCAAACGTACTTTTAAAATATGGAAATATTCGTGTACGCATTATGTTAGTGTTGCCTTAATAGTCAAATAAACAGGAAGCAACCCATTAGAATACAGCAGAAACAGGTAGACAGTGACTTGACGGCACGTTAGAGTCAACAAAAAAATACTAAGTGACAAAGGGCCGCCGATATGGGGAGAGATTCCAGAGGAGACACAAGCAGCCTTCATACTAGAAACGATGCTCAGCCTCATTAACGTCATAAATCGACATTAGAGGTGGGATGTCACAGCACCGCTTCCCTCTCCGCCAGCAGCAATCACCCAGGTTGGCAGTGGCGGCTTTGGGGAGCATGGCTCACGATGACTTGGAATATCACTGTGTCGCTGGAGCTCAGAAGGGATGTGCCCTTCATACCAGCGACTTGTCTTCCAGGGAGTCAGTGCAGGGACAGTCACACGCGTGAGCGGCGTTGCAGTCAGAAAGCTGCGGCAAGTGAGCGAGGCCTCTGCACGGGCCTCCCCGACCCGCTCCCGGACCTGGACGAGCCCTGTGAGCTCTGCAGGCCTCGGCTCCCCTCTCTGGTGCATGTCAGGATATGTCAGGAACCGGATGTTTGCCTCGGAGGGTCGTAGGGAGGACTGAATTCATTAAACGGCGTGTGTCACATCGTGAGCATTTTAGGAGAGTTGGAGATTTTCATGACGCGCATTGTGGACTTATTTGTAAGAGCAGGATTTTAGGGGCAAGTTAGCTGTGCGTGCTCAGACGTCTGATAAATTATGCTGTATTTGTGCAAGAAAATAGTATGAATTCATTTTTTATTTTTATTTTTTTTTAAAGATTTTATTTATTCATTCATGAAAGACAGAGACAGAGAGGCAGAGACAGGCAGAGGGAGAAGCAGGGTCCTCACAGGGACCCGGTTGCGAAAGTCGATCCCGGATCCTGGGATCATGACCTGAGCTAAAGGTGGACGCTCAACCGCGGAGCCACCCAGGCGTCCCGAATTCATGTTTTTAAATGGAGGCGCTTGTAGGAACCTAGGCCAACGTACAACGTGAGACGAAAAGTTGCAGAGTGCAAACCCAAGCGCGCAGTGCCGCCGCGAGTGTGTTCACAAGCATGTTTATCCACAGACGCTTGTCAGTGTGTCAGACGCCCAGGGAAGGAGACACCAGGTCCCACGGAGGGAAAGCACTAGCCCCCGTGGGGAGGTCCATGTGGATTCCTCTTTAAGGTCATTTACATTTATGTTCACAAGTGTCTGTGGAGAGACCGCATGTGACCCACGGCACAGAACCTGCAGAGGGTCCCGAAGAGAGGCCGGACGGCCCCGGGGCCGCACATGCTGCCAGCCCCACAGCAGGCGGGGGTGCGGGGGTGGGCACGGAGCGCTGGGTAACATCGTGCTGGATGCAAGGACGGGCTGGGAGCCTGGGAGGAGAAGGCGTCCTGGAGATCCTGACGCTGAGCAAATTTGGGAGTAGTAGAGACGCGTTGTCTGGCAGCCGTCACTGCGGCACGAGGACCGCTCTTACCTGGAGAAGGGGCCACTTGTGTGACTGACGTGCACGTTGTGTGACCATAGGAGCAGGGACGGGGAGAGGAGGACAGTGGAACTGATCTACGACACACACTCGTCGTCCTAGGAACAAAGGCGACTGCGAGAGTGGGGTGGGGAGAGGACCGTGCACGTGGCCTGGGGCCCTGAGCCGCATGGCCAGTAGCCGGGTGGCCGGGAGGAGGTCGGGGCGATGTTCGACGCCCTTGCCACGGTGCACCTGCCCCCTGCGCTGCCCGGCGGGGACCTCCCCGGCCCCTGAGCCCCCTGAGCCCACCACCAGAGCCCTGTCGGCCCAACGCGTCGCCGCCAGGCGGCCTGCCTGCGAGGAGCCTGCCCCGGAATCGGGAACACGCGCGCGGTGATGGATGAGGCTAATCTGCCGTCATTTCACGGGAGATTTACGTGCGTAGCTCTCATTAGCGCTGATGGGAGCTGCTGGCATAGATCTCGCGCGCGAAGGTAAGGGGAACGCCCGGGCTTCTCTTACTCTGGGTCGGCTCTCCCGCTCGGCCTCCTTCCCTCCCGCGTGCGGGGCTGGCCCCGTACCCCGCGGCCGCTGGTGCTGCTGGCGCCCCTGGCGCCCCTCATTTACATGGAAATGGCCCGTAAACAGGGCTCTGAACCCACATGTTTAAACACCTCCTACTTGTGCCATCATCTTGCAAGTACAGATACCCAATTAGTGCAGCCGATCCGACAAATTTCCATGTGTCACTTGTACCTGCTGCGAGTGTCATTCTGCTCAGTGCTAGCAGGGCTCGCATCCCAAAATAGAGGCAGGGGCAGAGAGACGGGAACGCCGAGCCCTTGTTGTGAACTGAATCATTTTTAAAGTGACTACAGATACCGGTGCTTTCGGACGCGCCGGCCTGGCTACGAGGGCGGGGCTGGGTCGGGGAGGAAGGCTGGACTCGGCCGGCCGCCCCAGGGCCCTCCCCTCCGCAGGTGCGTCACCTCAAGGCCTCGCTCCCGCGGAGAGCTGGAGGTGCCTGGGGAGGACGTCGGGCGTCCCGAGCACGGGCTGCACCCCACCTTACGTCTGCACACCAGCAGCTCCCAAGCCTGCCCCGCACGTCCTTCGTTACGTATTTCCAGTCGGTGCCCCTCACCCCGTACCAGGCCCAGAGCTCCGGGAGCCCGCGGCGGGAGAGAGCTCCTCTCGCTGTGGCTTCGCCCGTGAAGCGACATATAGACGGGTTCGCCCGTGTGCATGGGCAGGACGCCGTGACGCGTGAGGAGGACCCGCGTCTGAGCGAGACAGGTGCACGTGTGTTAGCAGAGAGGCGACCGTGGGACCGTGACCGGAGCAGTGGGACCCCAGGGGCCAGCCTCCGTTAGCCCAGCTGACAAGGGAAGGGTACTCCGTGTTGTTTTTAAAGACCAATTTGGTGGAATCAGTTTCTGTTCACCAAAATCCTGAAGGCTGGGTCTTCCTCTGTAATCAGATTCCCCTGTGTGGCTCAATTCTTATATTCTTTTGAACAAAGATGGTTTTTTAAACTGGTTTTGGTTCCTGTGTGGGTAGTTGGAGAGCTCCGTGTGCCTGCGCACCTGTGAAGAGGTGTGGGCCGCGGGGCCAAGGCCCTGCCCTCGCCTGTCAGGCTCACCTTGCAGGGCGGAGGGACAGGGAGGCGGAGGAGGAGGATGCAGAGGAGTGAGGGACGGGTGCCAGCAGGATGACCCTGAGGAGAGAGGGGCACCCTGACGTCCCACAGGAACCGGGACCGTCCCTCAGTTATCCGGCGACAAGGACAGGGCGGAGGTGTCATCGGAGCTCGGGTGGCATCTTCTAATCGTGTCTGTCTTCTCGGTGAAATAGGAAGTGACGTCCTCCCGGCCACGAGGAGAGGAGGGACGGGGACGTGGCCAGGGGAAGGGAGGAGGGCCCACGTCACCAGAGACCCCGGGGGGCGCATCCCCTGTGCCCTTCCAGCCGCTCGCCACTGGGGATGTGGAGGGACCCCACCGGGGTTAGGTGCTGCCGGGGCTGCGTTGAAAGGAGAGTCGGTCCAGGCAGCCTGTGGAGCAGGGAGGGCGTGCCGGGCGTCCGACCCTCGATGTGTCTCATGTCGCATGTCCTCGGCGTCCAGGCACAAGGGGAGGCAGGACTGGGAGTGTGTGGAGGCCACGGGCCTGAGGTCAGTGGAGCGTGTGCCCCCAGCGGGTGTTCAGAAGACGGCGGATGGGAGCCCAGTGACCGGAGAGGGGGAGAGGGTCAGGAAAACCCGAGCTGGGGCCAGAGCGGGCGCGGGAGCCCGGGCAGGAGGGGCAGCTGGAGCTGGACCAGACGCCGGGCCTGGGGGACCCGGGACATGGTGCAGAAGTCACTGGGGATGGTGCCGGCCCGGAGACAGTCCTCGGGGGTACGCAAGGCCCCCGGGCTGCAGGGCCCTGGGGTGTCCCTGCCCTGGATGAGCTGAGACCCACGGCTGTAGGGCCTGGGGGAGACGCAGGGGGCACAGAGCAGGAGCACCGAGGTGCCGCGCCGAGGAACCTGTTGCCGCAGACGGGCGCCGGGCAGGACACCTGCAAGGAACACCCTGCGACAGCCGCTGGCCCGCTGCCAGAGGGCGCCTCAGGGATGGTGTCCAAAGGGGAGCGAGACGTGGGGCAGGACGGGGACAGGGCGGGTGGGCGGCGGCCCCAGAGCCGGGCTCCACGGGCACAGACGCTCCGGGGAGGCTCATGTCGGGATCCGGGCCGAGCCGCGTGCAGCCCGCAGACCCTGCTCCTCTGCCGGGGGTGACGACGCACAAGACAACCACAAGCGGTTTCGCGGACCCACTGCCACGTAGCCCTGACCGTGCACGATCCATCAGAGCAGCGTTCCCGAGACATTGCTTGGGTGGCCGTCACCGGCACCGCACGGGGTGGGTTACGCCGCCCGCCCCGTCGGTGCCCTTCAGGGCCGGTGCAGCACCACGGGTGGGAGGACAGAGTCTGACGTGAGGCTGACGTCATGGGAGCTGCCTGGGGACAGACGGGAGCCCGCGAAGCCGCCCAAGACGCGCTTCCTTCAGAGCATGCGGCTGTGTTCATGGAGCCATCACAGAAGACGTCAGAATGTTCTAGGGCTGAGGTCCTGCAGGTGAGGACCAGAAACAGGTTGTCGGCGGGACCTGCTGCAGGCGACTCGGGAAAACAGTCCGAGCTGCCTGGTGCAGGCCCCGGGAGCCCTGGCCTTCCACCAGGGAGGACCCCAGGGGATGACAGCGGGGCCCCGGCCGCTGTCCCCCCGCCACCACCCTGCAGGCTCCTGCCCGGCACCACGCGGGCGCCGCCTCGGGTCTGGGCACCAAAACATTTGGTAAAAGACCACAAGTTTCTGTGAAACGGAGTAGCTGTAGCTCGATCCGGTTCACTGTGAACTCCCAGAGCCCAGACCCGTCCTGCGGTGGCTCCGGCCTGGCCTCTCGGCCCCCACCCAGGGGCGTTGCTCCCAGCGGGCCGTGGGGCACTCCAGGCCGGCACCCACTCCCGTTCCTGGCAAATTCATGCCACATAATTTGCCTTAATTTCTAGCTTTCTTCAAAGCTTTCATTTAAGTAAAAAGACCAGCAACACGGTGTGGAATTTTTATGGCGTAAAGACCTCAGGTAGTTTGCATTTTCAGACACTCCTATTCTGACGAGCAAACGTGTCTTTCCAGAGAAGGCAGGGCAATCAGGACCGTGTTCCTCATCATGACTGAGTCCCTTCCTCCTGTGGTCTCATTCCACTGTCCCTGTTTTCCCTGCTCCAAAAGCCTTGGCCATGTGCTCAGCATCAGTGATGTCCCCAACGCCGCAGAAATCAGCCCGTCACTGAGAGCTTTTTGACCCAAAATTGATAAAATTAAGGCGAGAGAAGGGATAGCCATACCTCAGAGGAAACGCTTTTACTTCACAGCCACAAATACCTGCCCCCCAATAACCAGTCCCCCCACAAGGATTCACTCATTAGCAACTGACAGAAAATAAAATAATATCGGTATTTCCCCCAAGTAAGCATCACACCTCTTCTAATTCTCCCTGGAAAGAGGCCAAGGGACTCTGCAGGAACGTGTGTCAAGCCCCTTCCAGAACCTGAAAATGTAAATAACAAGTTCACTTTTAATTAATTCTCCTGCCTGCCTGCACACAGCTTCGCGTTATAAACGCACAGCTCAGCTCTGCGGCAGAGGGACACCCAGTGTCCAGCGGAAGCCAGCGCCTGCCCGGGGCACGCGGACCCAAGGGAGGGTGGGCTGCACACGGGACCCGCAGAGCTGAGGAGGCCTCCGACGGGCTTCACCTCTGCTTTTCCTCCGTCCAGCCCTCCCATCCCACAGTCCAGCGAGCATTTGTCCCTGAGACGTGCTGGGTGGACGAGCTGCTCCGCAAGGATCCAGAGCACGGTGTTTAGGTGTAGATAGTTAGCCGCTGCGTGGATCCCGGTCCCTGAACAGACAGGGCAACGCAGCCGATGAAACCCAGGAACCAGGATAAAGGAAATGGGACAGAAGTAGTAACACCACCATGTGTCGCTGGTGTCATCCGTGCACACCACAGGCCGCTCCTCCACGCAGAGGGGCTGCACAAACTCGTCCGCGGCTTTGTTCCTCTCGCTCTCCCTCACACGTGCACACCTTGGTCTGTTCTCTCTGTCGCCGTCCTGCCTGCTTCCCAGTCCTGTGTCCTCACCGCGTCTCTCTCGTCAGCACCAGACCTAATAATGGCGGCCCTGGTGAGTGCTTCTCATGCTCCCACCGACAATCTCCCACCAAGAAAGCTTTCCTGGCCTTTCCTCACATCCTGGGAGACCAGACAATCAATCCATGGAGTGATTTCTAGACTCAGGAAGAGCAAGCAGGTCCCTTGGGCCTGAGGAAGCTGGGCTCCGGGCCCAGATGCATCACAGCTCTCATTAGAGCCCATCAGGATCCTGCCCAGCAGTCTCAGTCTGTGATGTTTCCGTGGGCGGAGAACCTCACTGAGGTCCAAAGTCCTATATCTGTTCTTATCACTCGTCATGCTCTTCCTTAACAACTCACATTTTCCCCCCATTTGTAAACTCAATTTCAAACCTTCCTTCAGATGGTAAACTCCCCACTCTGTAAGTCAGGGGATGGGGATTCTGATAATTGATGATGCATTTACTGAGAGTTTGCAGGACATCTGAAGGTCATATGCAGGATTATCACCGAGTAGCTGTGATGCTGTCCGGACAGAACGCCACCATACCTGTGCGAGAGAGTCGTGCACCGCGCAGTGCTCCACAACTACCACGTATCAACATTAGGAAAGGTGCACCCAGCGAACTTCCCACATTTGGAAGTCCTTATTGGCGACCTTCTGTGTGCCAGTTGCTGTTCTTGGCGCTGGGATATGAAGAAGAGGAAGGCGTATAATGCAAGGAGCTTGCACATTGCAGTCCAATGTTGGTGGCAGACGACCTACGTCACAATACTTGTGGTCGTAAAAAAGCACTTCTGACACAGATGAGAATGGATCCGGTGAGAGGTAGAAATGGTGACACCGGAGTCTCAGCTCCAAAATGAGGACAGGGGAGCTAAGAGAGGGTAGAGGGGGCGCTAGGGCCAGAGAGGGCACAAGATTAGCAGCATCCAGGGAGCTGCAATTCAGCAGGCTGGTGTGTCCTGGGAACGAGCCAGCTGGGCCTCACCACCAACCACCCTGCGGGACGTGTCGGGAGCTTGGGTTTTGCTGTGAAGGCTGTGGGAGCCAACTGGAAAACATGGAGGTGGACCAGTAGCACGATCATGCCCATGACTGAGGACCAGAGCATGGAAAATTGACCAGAAGGAGATGCGGCTGGTGGCGAGAGCAATGAGGACACGTCACAGGGACACAGATAAGTATGGTGCCCGGACAGAAACGGGCGAACGGACAGACACAGAGAGTCGCGTTGATGACCAGAGGAACCCGAGAAGCAGGCGGGTGATGGAGAGGAAGCAGGAGCCGGGAAGAGTGCAAGGGCCTGGCTGCAGCCTTAGGTTGATGGGGATCCCGTTCAACAGGGCGGGAAGGGTACCGGCCACTCCTGAGTGTGGGATCTGTTCTACCAAGGACATGCTGCAAGTTCCAATAGTGTAAGCTTAGGTTTAAAAGGCATCTCGAAACTCTGCCCATTGAATTCAGTGGTCAGGGGTGATAGGTCATAAAAAGGGGCTTGCTTCCTAACAAGTGAGTCTTAGTGCAGGCAGCTATCAGGTTTCCCCAAGGGGTGCAAGTGCCGTGAAATCACGCCATGCGGTCAGCAAACATGCTCTAGTCACGTTGCCCTGTAACGTTTCGTGTCTGGATGATTACACTAACCCCACGTGCGGTGCCGAGTTCACTAAGGCATGGCCCTACTCTCAGGACTTTCCGATCTAACAAGGAAGGCAACACAATCACACAAAATAATTGCTATGTGAGGCTGTGTGGACTCAGTGCTGGGGGTAGGAGAGGTACAGAGTGACCTGGGGCCCAACCAATAACTGGTATCACCCGAACCCAGTTACTGCTTATTCCGGGCAAGTGGGTCAGAACTGTCATGGGAGAAAGAGGTACCCTCGACCTCACAGAGCACCTCTGGCCACACTCTGCACCAGGTGGTGGAGCACACAGGGCGGGGGCAGAATGTGGCCAGGCAGCCACGGAGCACACGGCTCGGGGATGCTGCCAACAGAAAAATGAACACACAACACCGGAGCAGGTTGCAATAAGTATGTTGTTCAGGGAGCAAATTGTGGGCTGGGAATGATGCCGATGGCGCGTATATTCTCGGTGTGGTAATTTGGAAATCCCTTTCCCAGGATAATGGCAGTTAAGCCAAGGCCTAAGGTGAGGGAGTTGGTGCCAAGAAAACAAAGTGTGGGGAGGGTGTTTCAGGTGGAAGGACTAGCAGAGAGCCTGCAACAGAACTGAGGTAGGCTTGCTGAACTGAACCGGGACACCTTCGCTGGAGCTTAGGGGATGCAGGGCAACACGGAACAAAGAGGTGTCAAAAGAAGGGGCCGCGTCATTGGAGAGCCTCGCGATCGTCCCAAGGAGTCTACCATTTAAGGACAGAGGGAAATAAACGGGACAGCTCCAGGAACCTGTTTACATCCTAAGCTTGGTTCCTAAGCAGAGAGTAGGTTTGACCGTCGGGGGCGACCATAGCGAAGGGGCAACCAGTGCTGCCCTCGGGAGGGGAGGCATGCAGCTTGGACTGATGGCAGTGACGAAGGCTCAACGACTTGAGCTGTGCCCGGGAGAGGGAGCCATGAAGGCCTGCTGACACGGGCCACCCAGGGCCAGGACATAACCAAGGGTGGCTCCCACGTTTCTGACGTGGGCAACGCCGTGGACAGGCTCCCCTACCCATGTGAAGAAGACTTTGGGGATGGAGGCTGTGGGTAGAAGTTAACAGGGTGTATCCGAACGTCTGAATTGTGTTGATGCCAGCAATCTCTTCTGAGCTGGTCTCCCCTTATGGCTCATAGGACTTTGGAAATCCCTGTGCGGGAACTTAAGAATCACTTAATCCTTCTGTTGTTGCATTTTTAAAATAAGAAGATTTTAATGACTTATCTCCAGTCGCAAAGGTACTTCAGTGAGAGAGCCGAGACCGGACCCAGACCCCCATCCTGTGCGTGTTCACTGCTTAGGTTCTGGAAATGCAAGTGTGTTCATCGCCAGAGCAAACCCCTTCCTTACCACTGCCATGTGACTAATCTGAAATGCAAATGGGACACCATGTGGTACCACGGCTTCCTCGGGGGAAACTTCTAAAAAGGGAACATCCAGGGCACAAAGTCACACCACCTGGGACTGTTTGATCACCTTCCAACCATTCTGAATGGAGACGAAAAGCAGGGACAGTGAATCATCCCCTGGGAGGGTCTGTGTAGTGGGTTCCCCCAGCTATGTCTCATCTCTATTAGGGTATAATGACAAACACAGTTCCTTCAGCAGGGTGCAACCCTAGAATTTTTTTAAATGTGAATCCCTGATGTACTCTTCGATATTGAAACCTGAGGTTCTTTCCCTCTTGATGTCAAAGTGCCTGTGAGGCAGGGGCACGGCGCACAGATGGGTCTGGAGTCCTGGAGTCCCGGGCCTGAGTTTGAGCTGCCGCAGAGGGGCCCTTGGAGGGTCCTCCTGCCCCCGCCTCCTCTGGCCGCCGTGCCATGGGACCCAGGAAGTGCACTTATCTCCAGAGGGCTCAGGTTTTCCTAGCGGTTCTGAAATAGCTGATTCACCAGGTCCCGTTTGACTCTGGTCTTGAGGGCCTCTCCCAGGCACATTGCTTCCTGACGTTTGCTTGCTGCTCCACTTCAGTATCATAGCGCCTGTGAAGTCATGAGGACATTGGCCCTCACAAAAGTCCAAGGTGTCCTAGCGCTCACTCAGGCGACACACTAAGTCTTCAAAGTTTTTGGAAAGATATACTTGAATTTCTAAAACTAAAGAGTCACTTTGTTGGAAGTTAGTGGACATGCTGTTTATTAGAGCTGGTGATGAAAGGTACCCAACTTAAGCACCGAAGTCCTACAAATATTTAATACATATCCAAAATATTTAAGAAATAACTATGTCCTCATGATGTGCGATACTGGAAACCAAAGCTCTTATCAGCGTGTAACGTGAACTTAACCTGATTTAATTTTGAAAAGTGAAAAACGATTAAACCAAGCACACATAAGGCACCAAATTGAGCAGTCATCCCAATGAGAGGTCGAAACAGAGGCAGGTCTTAAAAATCTGTCAAATAACTAAAACAAAGCAGAAAACATGCTACATACTTCCAGGGAGATCTTTCCAAATTAACAAAACTTTCCCCTCAATATACTCCAGAAAAAGCCTGTATTTGTCAGGCCTGCAGAGTTTCTAAGGGCATACGTTCAGCTTTCAAAGACATTCCTAATGAAACTGAAACTAAAATATCTTCAAGACCTGTCCTTTTTAAAATTGCAGTTAGGTCAACAGCTTTCACTTGCTCGTTTTGTGGATCTTTAACATCAATAACAGCAGCTGGCAAAATAGCAGACTTTTGTCTTGTGTTTGTGGAATAGAACAACCCATGAGTGAGTGAGCGAAGGGGCTATAGGCAGGAGTTGCATGCTTCTACACGACATACACGTCTGTATAGTCTAAAGCATGCTCAGTCGTACGTTAGCCAATCGTCCTTGTGCCCGGCCTCCACCAGCTCATAATTTGCTGCGGTGAGCCATGGTCTTCCAAGGAAAGCAGTGGTGAACTCAAATTATGAAATATGCAAATAAACACGCTGAAATGTTAGCTGGCGTGCTTCGGTCACGGTGAGGGTGCATGTGTTTATTTTCACATCATCTTAGACATAAAAATACGTGTCTGGTCAATATATATCGACACACCAGCAATTGACAAGTAACTGTTTTCTAAATTACATGCATACTCTTCAGTTAGCAATTTTGAAGATAGTGTTAGATTTCTCTTTGATGACATAGGACCTGGATTCTTTTAGGCATACACACGAAAGTCCAATTCAGATCAAACCAAGCATGGAGAGCTATTTCAGTGAAGCTGTCACATGTGAGTGCATGCACATGGGCGTGTGTGTGGACACAGACATGTACATGGAACAGGCACGTGTGTGGACATGGACATGTATGTAGACGTGGACATCTGTGTAGACACTGGCATTCATGTGGACACAGGTATGTATATGGACACAGGTGTGTGTAGACATGGGATGTGTGTGTGAGCATGCATGTAGACAGGCGTGCAGGTGGACATGGACATGTGTATAGACACTGACATGTGTGGAGACAGGGCATGTGTGTGGACATGGACATGTATGTAGACACTAGTGTGTATGTGAACACAGGTGTATGTGTGGACATGAGGCATGTATGTGGACATATATGTAGATTCGGGTGTGTGTAGATAAGGACATGTGAGTGGACACGGACATGTGTGTGGACATGGGACATGCATGTGGACATATATGTAGATACAGGTGTGTGTAGATAAGGACATGTGAGTGGACACGAGCATGTGTGTGGACCGGGCAGGTGTGTGGACATATATGTAGGTACAGGTGTGTATGTAGATATGGACATGTGAGTGGACACGAGCATGTATGTGGACACGGGACATGCATGTGGACATATATGTAGATACAGGCGTGTGTGTAGATATGGACATGTGAGTGGACATGGATATGTGTGTGGGCATGGACATGTGTGTGCCCATCAGTAATCTCAGTTACTAGTCACGTGAGCGTGAAGCAGGATAGGAGCGACGGCCCGTATAATCATGTCCATGCGACTTACTTTCGCTTTGGGGCATACTCAGAACAGCGTCCTTTCCTCTGAGTTATCCAACGCCTAGAAGCTTGGTCTTGAACTCGACAATACTGGTTGGAAAGCACTTCAGGGAGTGTCCATCTGGTGTTCCATTTTACAGATGAGGAAACCGAGGCTCCCAGAGGCTTGTTCAAAAACCCGCTAATCACCCTCCTGTGAGCTTCCCTGACACCCGCCCTCCACTGTCCTGGCTCGGGGGCCCCTCCTCCATGCCCCTCGGATTCATGTTTGGTTCTGGCCTCGCCCATGTGACCGGGGGATCCTGGAAGGTTTAGGGCTTGGTCCTGTGTCCTCGTAGCTGTCCTGGGCTTGCCCCTCCCCGGGGATTCCCAGTAAAGGGCAGGAAACCAAGGAAAGAAGGTTTCCTTAACCAACCCCAGGTTAGTAGCCACGTCTCCCTACAAGCCTGACCTTCATGTGACAGGAGCGATGTTTGCAGCCGTGATACTCACTTTTTTCACTGGATACCAAGCATGTCTTCTTAAAAAGCAGATCTCTCAGGTGTAGGACAGGATGGAACCTGCCGCTCCAGGGCTGCTGCTGGACCCTCCTTTGCCCCAGCTCCTCACAACTGCACACATTCACAGCCTCCCTTTATATCTGCCAGTTCCCGCCCTTCAGAATGACCTGACCTGCGGGGCCAGTCCAGTCCCTTCCATCCTGCCCCGTGACTTTCCATCCTCCCGCCGAGCCAGGAGACCCACCCTCGTCCTGGCTCCCTGCTCCACTCAGCCCAGAGCCTCAGGGACCCTCGGGCTCACTCGCCCGATGGAGCCAACCAGTGCACCAGCTCAGCGCTGGGCAGACCTAGGTGCTCACTCTTACTCTCACAGAGTAAGCTCTGTGTTTACCTGACGAGCACGGCAAGACACAGACAAGTCAGAAGCTCTTTGGCCGGCATCGCAATATTATTAGGAAAGTACATAACCCAGTATGATGACCCTAAATATGATAGAAATCCAATTCTACAAAATGATGTCATTGGCTAAGAGGAATCATCCGAGCAAAACCAATAATACCACTATTCTGTTCTTTGATTTTTCACATTTGCTCTTTGGAACTAAAAGCGGTTCTAAATTAATCATCGTGGCTGCTGAGTATCCAGACTCTACTCTTTAGGGCCCTTCTGGGCATCGACACCATTTCTAATCCTGAGCATGGTGTGCAAGGTGGGTCTTACCATCCGCAAGCACCAGCTCAGGCAGGAAGACTCCGAGGCATCACCGACATGGGGCCCCACTGCTCTGCTCACAGAGAGAAGCTCTGGGTTGGCGAGTTCGAACCGTTTGTTGGTTTTGCCACCTTGAGCCAGCCTCCAGGAGTGCTGGCTGGTTATTACTTGGCATCTGTCCTGCATATTACATTATTTCTTAAGTTGTACTTCTATATATTAATATAATCAACTCAAATTGTGGAGCCACTTTTTGTTATATGGTCCTAACACGCTATCTTACGAGTTGGCTTATTTCACAGACGCCAGTTAGTACGTCCTCCATACAGATATAGGAACGTGCTGTTCGTAGTCATGTGCCGTCTTGCCTTTCACCCGCCAAATTTCCCTTCCAATGACCTTTTGGTAGTTGACTCAGCACAATATAGGACCGTCCCAAAGGATGCATGAGTCCAGGGCAAGTTTAAACGTCTTTAGGCTGCAACAAGGACATCCTGTTATGTACACCCAGCATTGCTGGGCTGAACCGAGTGATGCCACGCCAGTTTCCATTCCAGCTGTGGGCCCCCATGGCACAGCTCCGCCCACCTCCCGAGTCGCCAGGGGCACGTGGACACCTGCCTGCCCCGCTCGGGCGCCTTGTCCGGTGCTGAGGTGCACGCCCACGGGACATCTCAGACATGGTTGGAGATTTAACTCCCATGCACTCCCCTCCCAGCCCCCGTTGCAGTGTCATCCCTTGTCCTGCGGACAGAGCGGGAGTTGGCGTACATGATGGTGGAGATGCTCTGTGCTTCTCCGTCTCTCCTGGCCCTTTGCTCTCTCTGCCCTGCTGCTCAGGACTTGACCACTCACACGTGGCAAATTCCTCTTCCTGAGCTCAGCATCGCCCCACAGAGGCTGACTCTGCCTCTCCTATGATGATAGGGGAGCCGGTACCCCAAAACCCACCGCTGCTGGTCTTGGGGGTCGTCCAGGGCACCGTTCAAGAACATCCTACCGGAAAGCATCCTGAGGGTGGCTGTGCGCAGGGGCTGTCAACACCACATCCTCCCCAGAGCAGAGGGGCGCGGAGGGCCACCAGCGAGGCCCCCCTGTACCCTTGGGAGCCCGGCGACGGCGGGCACAGTTGATCAGAGGCGCCCCGGTGGCCCGGGGACGGGGAGAGAAAACTGACCTGCAGAACCGGCCCCAGGAAGCCACGAGCCCTGAGCAGCCGCTTTCTCACCAGGGCGCAGTGCTTTCCGGTGGGTGCTGGGGGCGCGCCGCTCAAGACCCCGCAGGCCTAAGGGGCCCTCAGCACGTCCCCTCCGTCTGCTGCCCAGGCACCAGCCCTGTGCGGCTTCTCGAGCCTCCTCCCCACGCCTCAGTGCAGGCAGGCAGCACCCACGACTAGCAGGCCCTCCAGACCCTCCTCAGACCCTGGCCGGGACCTCGGTGGACACAGGCGTGACCTAACCTCACACCAGCGGACCTCTGCGAACCTTCACCCAAACTGACAGGGGACGTGTCCGGTGGGACAGTGAGACCCAGGCCACAATTTCGCTGCAGCGATGAGGCTGGAAATCAAACGGTAAGAGCACCCAACACGGGGCACAGCCCGTCACGCTGCCGGGAAGTGTTTCCTAAAACCAACGAGGGATGAACCAGGACGCAGGATGCGAGCCGGTGCATCCTCGAAGACGCGGGCTCTGTCTGGCTTTCTGTTTGTCGCCGAGGCGCTGCCTGTCTTTACCCTAATCAGGCATGTAATTGATTGTTTTAGGGTTTTGTTTTGCTTCGTGTATCTTGTTCTGAATATTGGGCTTGAATATAATTGCCACAGGTCACACTACCTTTCTAAAAAATGTATCTGGTATGCAGGTTTGGGAGCCGAGGGGGGGACAGGAACCCTATATGTAAATGTATGTAAATACATGCTAATGTATGTAAATGTATGCTAATGTCCCGCTGCTGCAGCCCCAGGTGAGCCTGTGCCTGTCACATCCTCCCAGGTTAGGGCGCCCGGAGCGGCGCAGGACGGCTGGAGCATCGTCTTTCCCTGTTGAAAACAACCTCACAGCGTGTCTCAGAAGAGCTCAAAACTCCCCCGGACTCTTCCAGCTGATGAGGAAAATCACATTGGTGATCTTCCAAGTTATCCGGGTCTTTTTTATATAAAAGCCCGTCTAGATGTTTCTTCCATGTGCTGGCTTTTACGTAAACACTGCTGCACACTTCCCCGTGTGAAGCGCTGCGCCCGGTAAACAGAAGGCGGCCTCTGGCCCCGGACCTTGCGGTTTGGGAAGCAGAGCACGTGCAGGTGGATCCTCCCGTGGGCAGGGCGATGCGTGAGTCCGTCCCACCGGAGGATCCATGCCAGGACGTTGAGCATCCGTGACCTGTGCTCGGCTGTGCTCCGCCAAGCCCAGGGTTTCCAGAAGCATCGTGGCCCACGACAAGTGACAGCCACCCCGTGGGGACCCCGCGCCCATCACCCCGTTTCACCCAGGCTGGGTGACGAGCGGAAGCTCGTCTACGGAAAGTGTTCAGTTTCCATGCAAGATTTTAAAAGTGACAAATGTCCCTAGTGGAAAACCGCCAAGCTCTCAGGACGGCTGCCGTGCTGGGGGCCGCAGAGGCAGCGGGCGCAGTCATAGGCTCCCTCGTGCAGGGTCGTGGGTGCAGGAAGGTGGGGGCCACGTGGGAGCCGGGAAGGAAGAGCTCCAGACCTTGCACCCACGGAGATCTCGCGGGGAACAGAGAGCTACGGGAGGTTCTCTGCGAGGCGGATGGGGGCCGCGGGTGGTCGCTGGCGGGAAGAGCCCGAGTCCGGGCATCACTGGGGGTCGGGGTGGGGGAATGGGGCAGACGCCCGACATTCGGGAGAAGAGCCAATAGAGTAACAGGCTTGGAGGTGAAGCTCTACGAGTTGTTTGGTTAGAAAACTTCGTCTGTGCGGTGGGGAATCGTGGAGCGCCTGGATCTGGGGCAGGGGGGCCCTCGAAAACCAGAAAGAGGTGCGGGCAGCCCCAGGGGAAGCGCCCCGCGAGCCGGCCCGCAGGGGAGCGCTCCGGGGCAGGGCGCAGGCGCGGTGCGCCAGTGTCTAGGCGGTACCAGGACGGAAACCCTCAAAGGCATTTGAAATTGGCGTTTGCTTTGAGGACAGTGTTTCGAAATCAACGTAAAATATCTCCCAGAAGAGAGTGCAAGGTTCCCAGATAGAGGGAAGGCAAGCCGGCGTGGCATCTTCACCCCGAGATCCCGTTTTCACGGAGAGACTTTAAAACCAGGCGCTTCCCGGGTAGGGGGAGCCGCGAACCCCGTCTGGTCTCATCACTGCTTTCCACGCCCTGCAAAGGAAGCGCTGCCGCGGGAAATGCACCCCATGTTGATTTTAACGTTGGGGCTGGAAGAGGGCCTGACCTGGGTCCGGACGCTTCTCTAGATCACAGACCCGATGGTCAGAGCCTCGGAGAAGGGGGCAGGTCCCCACAGGGCGGATCCCACAGGGCGGATCCCACCCCGCCAGCCCCTCGGTGCTGGTACTCGGTCCTCCCTACGGCCTGAGACAGACAACAGGGCGCCACTCCGCGTCCTCACCAGGCAGGCAGGTGCAAAGGCTGGGCTGGCGCGCTGGACCCTCCCTCCCACACCCCCAGGGGGGCGAGCGGCCCCCTCCCCTTGCTGGACAGGCCATCGTACAAGGGCCTGAGCTGGTGAGACACGGGCCAGATCGTCCACACGGGTTCTAGACGGAGTGCAGCCGAGCCCCGCAGCCCTGGGCGGGATCCCTCCTCTCTGGCCAGGGTCCGAGGTGTGCACACCCGCGTGAAGGCCCGACCTGGCCGGGATGCGGGCTGAGCTTCCCTCCGAGGGTGCACAGGCCTGCAGCCCCCAGGGCACCCCGCCAGGCCACAGAAATGCCTGGTGCCCGCCTCGGGCGAGGTGTGAGCCCGTCGGGCCCACAGTCTGTTCTCCTCACCCGGGACCCTGCCTCGAATCCCGGGCTTGATCCCCGCGTCCTCCCTTCAGATTCCCAAGGACTTACCGCGACGTCGCCACACCTAAACGCTGCCTGGTCCCTCCGACCTGTGGCTTCTGACGGCGGCAACCCTGATTGTCTGGCGGGGCGTGAGGACGGCGAAGGCTGGCGAGCGAGGAAGCGTGAGAGAGAAGAGCGAGAGCGATGCTCTTCCGAACACCCGCCTCTCGCACATCCCACCCCGTGTTTCCACAGACAAACGGACAGTTTGACATTTGCCTAAAATGCCGCTGGGCCCGGGGGGCAGGACCAGGGTGGCGGGCCTCCCCTGCCGCGTGGCCATGACCTGTGGCCTCCAGTGCCGTCCAGACGGAGAGCCCCCCAAAGAGGCTGTCACTGGCGTTGAAATGAGGCCCAGCGAGCAGGATGCCCGAGGGCGGCTGGTGATACATGCCCTCAGCCCCACTGGGTCGGGGTCCCCGAGAGGGACAGACAGGGGAGGTGTGTGCGTTCGCTGGGGCTGTGGGGGCAGCACCGTGGACGGGCGGGGGGCACGGGGGGGGTCCTGCTGCGCAGACTCCTAGGCCGGGTCTGCAGGATGGAAGCGTCGCCCACGTCAGGCTGTCGGCCGGGCCGATTCCCTCTGAGGCCGAGACGGGGACTCTGCTCCAGCCTCCCGCCGGCTTCTGGGGCTTTGCTGCTGACCTTGGGGTCCTGGGCTTATGGATGCATCGCTGATCTCTGCAGAAGGGTCACAGAGCATCCTCCCCGCCTGTGAATCTGGGTCCAAATTCCTCCTTTTGGTAAGAACAGCAGTCACGTGGGATGCATGCCCACCGCGTTCCGTGACGGCCTCATCGGAGCTTATCCGATCTGCAGATAAAGGCCACGTTCTCAAGTCCCGCGTGTTAGGGCCTCGGCATGTGAGTGTTTGAGAGACACAGTTCAACCCGTAACAATGAGGCTCGTGGAACACAACCTTTACAGGAATGTTGGTAACACTCCTCTGGCGGCGCAGGACGCTAATCCAACAACCGTCATGGTCGGGGAAGCTGTTTCTTTTCTAAACGGCGGAGAAAATTGCCCCGTCCTGAGTCGTATCAGCAAACCCTGGATGGGCATGACTTCGGATGCGCTAACCCCTGTGTTCCCTGCGGTAGTAATCCTTTAAGATGAAATGTCCCTGTCACTTCGGTCACACGTGGGTGGATGATCATCTTCTATCACATTTAACCAATTTGGCCATGTCGAGCTTGCGGGCTGAAAAATGATATTTTTGGGTGGATAAATAAGGACGACGGTTGACCTTATACATCAACATATTATACATCATTCTGACCCCAGAGAAGTTCTAACAGATTCAGGAGAGGAAAAGAAAGATTGAAGTATCTCTCATGTTCCATCACCTTATACCTGGTCAAATTTGTGATTCTTAAAAAAAAAAAAAAAAAAAAAAAAATTCAAACTTACTGCTACAGAACTCTGAATCTGACAAAGAAAAACTGTTATCCCATAAAATAAAGGGCATTTAAATTTATATGAGACATTCTTCTTCATAACTGAGAGCTTACACTGTTGGTCCAACCACGCGGACGCGGGACAGGGGCTCTTACCCGTGTGGCGGTAGGAGGATCCCGGGCAGTCCCTGCAAACAGCCTCCCTGGACTTGGAGGGGACGTGCGTGTTATCAGCAGACATGTGCCGGGGGCTCGTGTCACAGTGACGTCCCACGTAACGTGTTCTGATGTCGTCCACGTGCATGCAGCCATCAGGGCTGAAGTGGGCTGGTGAAGCGAGGGGTCTGCAGGGAGGGCTCGGGGGCACAGGCTTGGCCCCGGGGCGGGGAGCCGGGCCGGGCGTCGGGGGGCAGTTGGAGCCGCTGGTCCCTGAGCGTCTCTGCGTCCCTAGCGTCCACCCGCAGCGCCCGTCTCTCTGCACACACGCGGGGGCTTGGTCCTAGTGGGGCTCCACGTACCTATGCTGCAGCACCTGCCCCTTGTCCCCTCCAAGTGCTCAGTCTCTGCAGGTCCCGGGTGAGGGGTGACCCAAGAGACTGCCGCGGTGCCCTTGCTCCCTGCTCGCTGGTTTCCAGAGGACACTTAAGACCGGGCTTGGGGGACCTGTTTAAAAAGTATTTGGTTTGGGCAGCCCCGGTGGCTCAGCGGTTTAGCGCCGCCTTCAGCCCAGGGCATGATCCTGGAGACCCAGGATCGAGTCCCACGTCGGGCTCCCTGCGTGGAGTCTGCTTCTCCCTCTGCCTGTGTCTCTGCCTCTCTCTCTCTCTCTCTCTCTCTCTGTCATGAATAAATAAATAAATTTAAAAAAAATTTTAAAAAGTATCTGGATGCTGCTCAAAGCCCTTGGAAGACCTGGCCCTCTCAGAACAAAACAGAGAGCTCGTCTGTGGCAGTGGATCCCAGGAGCCTCTGCCCTCCACCCGCCTTGTCCCTTTACCCCAACCTGTCCCTCGGGGCGCCTGCACACCTGCCGCCTCCCCGGCCTGGGAACGTCCTCACCGCTTGTCACTCAGCCTCTGTGTCTCCCCTCCGGCGGGAACCAAGCCTCCCCTCATGGAAACAGCCAGAGGCCAGGGGCCTGCAGAGGTCCCTCCCGTGCTGCCCAGGCCCCACGGCTGCCGGCTCCGTCAGGGCACCTGCTTGTCCTTCTTCCTTCCCGTCTGTCCTGGTCCCCGCGTGGGTCCAGCACGGGCAGGGCTCTCCAGACAAGGACGCTCGTGTGGAAGGGCCGCTGCTCCGGGGCAGCTGTGCTCCCTGGGACTGCACGACCATCCCAACTAAGCGTGAGTGGCTGCGGAGCCAGGAGGACCTGGGAGGAAATCCCGGAGATTTCCTTTTCCTCAGGCTGGGAAAGGCCCTTCAAGACACGGCACAAAACATCGAAGCTTTCAAGACCAGACCTGGGGAGAGCTGCTTCGGGTCTGCCCTCGGCTGGGAGCAAAGACGGAAGACCCAAGGCCCACTGGGGCGGAGGGTTTGCAGCGTGTACAGCAGGAAGGGGACGGCGCCCACATGCAGCCCGCGTGACCCGGAGGGTAAAGGGCACCATCGGTAGAGCCAGAGGAGGAGAGAGGGCAGGCCGCAGGGGCAGCGCGCTCCGACGCAGGGAGCCCCGAGGCTCGGCTGTCCCACGGAAGGAAGGCTGCTGAGGCAGGCCTGGCTCCAGTGCTGGGCGAACACGCACGTTCACATATTTACTGACCGTAAACCCATCCGGTCACTTCAAAGGGCAACTGGGTGGCACCTGCTGAAACTGTAAATGCTGAGACACAGGCACGTGCGCAGGAGGAGGAGACAGGCCCAGGTGCCCGCGGGAGCACGTGTGCGTGGTGAGCACGGACAGCCGTCTGGACTCACCGAGGCACCGGGGAGTTGCCTAAGCGGGGGTGGCCACGCTGGGAAATGATAACCAATTACAAAACCTGAGGTTTAGCTCGTTACCCGCACGTGGGAATGTCTCCAACTGTAACGGAAAACAAAAACGGTTTGTAGAAGAATAAGCATTTGTGCTTGAAGCCGCAGTGGTTCTGTCCTTACGCATATGGCGGAGCTAACGGTATAGCTGACGGGAGCATCAGCGGAGCATCACAGCCGCGGCGGACGAACCAGCCTGGGAGGCGCGCTCGCCCCGGGAAGGGAGGGCGGCCAGGGCTCCCGCCCACAGGTGCTTGGAGGGGACCCAGGGCACCCGGATCTACACGCTGGGCGTGTATTCCTATCTCGCTGTCCAGCAGTGGACGGAGCCAGGACCCCTGGGCTCAGAGACCGAACCTGTCCTCTTGCCCGGGGGGCCTTGGCCTCGGTCGAAGTTCCTCAAATTAATTCCGTTGTGTGAGAAACGTAGATAATGAAGTCGGCATCTGACATCGCATTAAAGTTAGTTGTGATTTCTTTTTTTTTTTAGTTTTTTTTTTTTTTTAGTTGTGATTCCTAACCCAGGTCAACACCCATCCTCTGCGCCCGTCTAATCTACAAAGCAGCTGCTCAGCTCGGGGCCAGCCACTACCCCCAAGCCAGTGTAGACGTGTTGAAAGCAGGCCCACCCAGGAGGCGTCCCCTATCTGGAGCTCAGATTCCTCCTTTGTAACACAGCGTGGAGGCAGCCTGGGGAAATGCACACGTCCTCCCACCTGTGCTCAAACCTCAGGCCCGCCACGGGTGTGGGGGTGGCCTCCGAGCCCAGGGCTAGGTGGACGGGACAGTCCACTTACCAAGGCCAGCTGGGCTCCAGGAGATTCCCCCTCTGGCCTCAGTCTTCCTAATTCAGGGGTCGAAGGACAAATCATTGTTCATTAACTCTGCAGTTTTACAACACGCACATTTTAATAAAAAGCGGAAGGCGGAAGAGTGCAGATGAGGCGAGCTGCTCCGTAGACCTACGGCGACGGAGGCGTTAGGGCTCTTCTTGTACATAAAACCCAAGCTGAGTACCTACCCCGTCCCGAGGCTTCCTGCCCTATATCGAGGTGTGACTGTCCCCCACCCCAGCCCAGCGGTTACTACGTGACTGGGGACGTGGTTCAGTCTACTGCGTGTCTCCAGCCAATGCTCATTCCTCATCAGCGGGGAACGGAGGAGAACACAACACCGATCTCCACAATCATCATTGAATTAGTATTTTTTAAGGGAGTCGGCCTGGTTAATGGGAAGTCTGCTTTTGCCCGCAGAATTTCATGTTTTGGGGCCACGTTGAGAGTCATGGCATCGTCCTCACCGCTTTAGGTCAGGAAAGCAGGGCGATGGTAGAGGCGTCGCTACAACATGCACATCACAGGCCTCTCCACATCGGGGCTTATTCCTTTCTCCTATTGGCCCGTGTCCATCGTTGGCTCATTATACTTACAATTTCATGACCCAGTGTGTGTTTCAAAAGTGCGTTATAAGGACTTGAGACCCTGCCACCAAGCGTCCATAGCTCCCTGAGCACCCGGCCCCCGTGTGACACCCAATAACCAACGACCAAGACCGGGGGTCGGGAAGCGCAGTCCCCACAGCACAGAGGGCGCAGGACCGAGCTCAGGGCCATTGGGCCACCCAACCAAGGGACTGGCCAGCAGCTCATGAGCCGGGACTCAACTCTGTTGGCAGAAATCAATGGTCTTCCCGTTCATACCAGGGAAGGGACCGGCTGTCCCGCTGCACGTCCCATCCAGTAAGGGTCTCAGCTCTGCCCCAGGTTAGAGCAGGAAACCAGAGTGCACATCCTGGACAGTGGGCCCGCGTGCCTGCTGCGCGGCTTCCCCTGATGGCAGAGGGGCATGGTCTCCCCCAGAGATACCTGCCACCTTCCCCCCTTCCTTCCCCCCTCCTCCTCCTCTTCCCCCTAGCTCCCTCCTCCCTCCCCTTTCTTCCCCCTCCCTCCCCCTCCCTCATCCCTCCTTCCCTGGCCCTGTCTTTCCCTCTCTCCTCTCCTTGTTCCCTTCACCTATCCCACCTTCAGTCAAACGTGAACACAGTGCTCCTTATACACCACAGTGTCTGAGATATTAGTGACTCAGTGTGAGACAGTCTCTAACTTCTTGCAAAGACAAACAATCACCCAAATACATGCAAATGCATAGCTGTGATAAAAGCTAATTTGGGCATATAAAATCGTATTCTTGAAATCTTAAAATGCAATCTAAGAACCCAGAGACACATTTGTAGAAATCTCCCAAAAGACACAGAAAGCAGAAAAAAAGAGGTGGAGAAAAATAGAGAAGCGAGGATAGATGGAGTGCGAATGCAGACGAGACAGACGCACCCCCCCCACCCACGCGCAGCAAAGGAATATATGCAGAGGGAGACGTTCACAAGGAGGGAGAAAGTTCTCAGGGTCAGTGGGCTCGGGCCCTGTGGGCACCGGACGCTCCGCGGGCCTCCGCGGTCTTGGGGACACGACCTGTCGCAGGAGGACATGCGCATCAGTGAGGGGCACCCCCCAAGGGAGCCTCTGTAGGCCCCGGCCCTGGGCTGGGCGTCAACAGACACGGGGAGCAGTCCAGGCGGGCGCGGGGGGTGGGGGGGACCTGCCCTCAAGCCTCCAGGCCCAGGGGCCGAGCAGCGGGAGCGGAGGCGGGTGGCGCCCTGTGGCCCGCGGTGAGCACGGGCTCCCGGCTCCGTCCATCTCTGTCCTCCTGGCCCTCCGTGTGCGCCATGTGAGCGCACGTCCTTCTAAAGCAAATAAACAGAAATAAAGTAGGTCTGAGACCTTGGTTTCCTGAAGTAAATTTCCCAGAGGGAATTTCTGCCACGAACTCTGAATGTTAAAAAAAAAAAAAAAAAAAAAAAAAAAAAAAAAAAGAAGAGCCAGGTTCTAAGAAAACGGAGGGCTCTGGTGCCAAATCCTGGCTGCTGGCCATCCCTGGGCCGCCCTGCTCCGCGGGTGCAGAGGGCAGGGGGGCGACCTGACCCCGTCCCTGGCTCACCTGCCGGGAGCAGTGAACAGCGTCCTGAGCACAGGAGCCACCTCCCGAGCGGATCCCGAGAACACCAGCCCATCCCCATCCTTATTTTCCCATTTCTTCTTCTTTTAAAGGGCATTGTCTAACGCGGTTTCATTGTTAATAAGACACAAAACCCGCAGACGAAGATGTTTCGGGTTTATGTGACAACGGCACTGAACGGGAATCTCGGGTTCAGTTTAATTCATGCTCAGAACGGGTTGAACCATAATTAATAGTTTGCTTGTCATTCATTAACATATAATTTAATTGTTGAATTTTTAAATATTATGAGCTATTTATATGTATATTTCTTGATAATATTCCCAACGTTCAGTTGAGTGTTAGCTGTTTGCAAAATGCTTCTTTTATAAGCATAATTTAATAAAAGAATTTATTTTTAATAGGCAGACATCTGCCTATGTCACAGTATTAAAATCGAACGTGTTAATGCATTGTTTTAACTTTCGCTTTAGATTGTGTTGTGTTTTTCTCAATTATTAGGGTCTCTCTTTTTATTTATTTATTGTAGTACATTTAATGATGGCCATGGGGTTTCTATTTTACCCAAACATACTGATTTTTCTTTTTCTCTGCCTTCTGTTCTTTCACATTTTTTATTTTTCTTTATACTCCCACCAAAAAAATTGTTTTTTTGCATATTTAAGATGGGACTGTGTTGATCCTAACTTCCCCCTATCATTTCTTTCATTTTTCGTTGAACTCATGTAGGCCCATCTTTCCCATCTTGCTTTATACGGACTCACTCGAGTCCAGGAGAACGCCGAGGGCAAGCCCTCGGTAAATACCGGTTGAAGTCATCAAAGGCATTCACACGGGGGCAGCCAGGGCCCCTGCATCCAGCTCTGTTCACAACATCACGGTCATAAACGAGCAATTGAAAGTCAGGGGTAGTGCGCAGGGAGAGCGTGATGATGAGTGTCGGGGTCGCAGTACAGGAACCGTCCACCGAGCGCTGGCGGGACGCTAGGGCCCCCTGTATGTTACCTGACGTAGACACGGAGAAATCCCGGGAAAAGTGAATCTTGTAAAACGGCCAGCTCAGGGCATGAGGTGATAACTGGAAATGATTTAGCGAGTCAGCCCGGTTTCAGATCTTTTCACCGTTGAACATTTTACTGGGGTCACTCGTGTAACCTCACGCAGACTCTTAGAATTGCCCCCTGCACACGCCAGACGGCGCGCGGGCCTTCTTGTTTCTAGGTTTCCTTCCTTCTTTCTCTTTCCCTCCCTCCCTCCCTCCTTACTTCTGCAGCTAAGATACAGAAGCAGGTGGAACGGTCCCCGCTCCGCAGTCTGGGGCCTGCACCCTAAGACGATGGCGAGCTCCTAGAAAGGTTCAGGGAAATGATGAACCCCCCAGGGGAGGCGGGGAGACGTTCTCTTGTTTTAAGTGGCAAAGTTGAAAAGAAAAAGACGACTTTGTCTTCCTAGGAATGTATGATCTTAAGTCTTGTGTGGTCTGTGCCCTTGTGTTCTCGGCACGACACCCGTGTGGGTGAAGGCCCTCCTGGGAAAGATGTGCTCTGCCCCGAAAGGATTTCCAGGTCGGTCCCAGGGGTCCCCGGAGGAGGCCGCGGTGGCCGGTGTCCAGGCCCCAGGACGGACTGTGCAGTTCCGAGGGAAAGGGCCCGACTGCACCTGTGACTTCCTTACCTCAACTACCCAGTTGCCAAAAAGATAAATAAATAAATAAATAAATAAATAAATAAATAAATAAGTAAGTAAGTAAATAAATAAATAAATAAATAAAAAATAAAAAATAAAAAATAAAAAATAAAAAAACTACCCAATTGCCTGCTGTTCGCACCGAGCAAGCTGATAGAATGGTTTACGGCTAGAGGGGTGACGGGCTGCCAGTGTCGGGCTGCTTAACCCACCTGTCACCTGTACCTTGTGCTCCTGCAGGCTGCCTGCGGGGCTTTTGCACCCCAGAACAGGAGTTCTACAACCTTCTCAGGTCCTCGGAAGGTCTCAGACTGCAGAGCCCACTCTGCTCACAGGGAAGAGTCTACGCAGACAGGGCTGGTCCCTCTGCACCCCCTGAGCCTATCGGGGACAGGCCCCACGTCCGCGAGAACCCTTGTCCACGGATAGGACAGACGATCCTCGGTCCCAGGGCAGCCCAAGGGTCGTGCCCGCCACTGCCTCTCCTCACGAGCTAGTGAAATCCCGGCGCTTGACACTGTGGTTCCTATTTTGCAGATGGAGAAATGGAGGCACAGGGAAATTAAGTGACTTCGCCTCAGTCCAAGCTGGGGAGGACCAGGAGGAGAACGTAGAGGGACCCCGACTCCGGGCCTGTGTCCTGCCCACGGAGCCACGCTGCCTCCCTTCCTAGGAGAGAAGACGCCCCGCAAGGTACAGCGTGGCCTCTTCCCCCGGGGGGGGCGTGCAGTCCCCAGGGGGCGGGGCGGCCCATCCACACTGTATGAACCCGCCCTGGGTGGTGTGAGGTCCCCACTGGGTGGGTTGGCCCAGGTCCACACTGCGTGGACCCACCCGGAGTGGCACATGGTCAGTGTGAAGAGCTGACCTGGGTCAGGGGGTTAGACGTGGCCTAGACCCGCGGTTAGTACAACGTCCGCCTTCCAGGACCGCAGCTCTCACCCTGCTCCGCGCCCTCTTCCCTCTGTCCATCCAGTTGTGGAGGGTGTGTGTCTGCCCCTGCCCCTGCCCGGCCCCTCCCCTCCTCGCCCCTCCTCCCACTCCCCCAACCCCGCCGCACCTTCCCCCTGCCAGCACAGCCCCACCCGCTCCTGGGACTGGAAACAAGACACTGTCTTCAAGCCCCAGAAGCTCTTCCCTAGGCCCATCGCCGTCTTTGGGGCCACCCTGGGACCGTCCGCCCGTCCCTTGCCGCAGTCCCCTGTGCGGTCCGCAGGCTGCCGGCCCACATCCCCCAAAGTCCTGAGATGCCACGCTGACCTCAGGGGCGCCCCTCAGACAGCGTGGGGGTGGCAGGGGCCTCCAGCACCAAGCAGGCCCACCCACAGCCAGGCGGGGTCGCCCACGCTCCACCACTTCCCCTCGGGGTCGGGGTTGAGGTCGGGACTCGGGGCTCCTCCTCCAAACCCTGTGGTCACAGTGAACGCACCTTCCAACCCCACACGCCCTTCTAGAACTTTCTCCTCTTGCTTTCTGCCACATGCTGTTTCTGTGGGTCCCCTTCCCATCCCCGGATGGTCCTGCCATCTTCCTCTGTCGCCACGTGGGACCCCACACCTGCCCTCTGAGGGCCCCTGGACGTGCATGTAGGTCTCCCCTTGACGAGGGACCCTGATGTGCACAGGTGTCCCCGGTGACCTCCTCGTGAGGGCAGCCAGCAGGGCAGCAGCCGCGCCGCCCAAGGCCTCGGGACCCACGTGCAGAGTGCGCGCCCCACACTCCCGTTCTCCCGGCCTCCAGCAGCAGTGCACCCGCCCGCTGGCCCGTGAAGGGCGTGAGGACACTGTCCCCTGTGAGTCCTCCCTAGGAAACTGAGGCTCACAGCCGGACAGACACAGTGAGAGGGAAAGGCGACACCTCATTTTCAAGATCCCACGCCCCCCCCTCCCTGAAATTCGTGAGCATCTCCCGTTGAGTAATTTCTGAACGTTTTCTGGGGACTGTGTGGCTCATCCTCCAGGGACACCTTGCACGCACACATAAGCTTCTCTAACTCTCCTGTTCTTTATTCTTGTAGTTTATTGTTCTCAACTTAAAAAAACAAGTAAAAAAAAATTAAGAAAACTGGATTTTAAAAGCAGAAATTTCCAGCTATACAAGAAACAAGTCACAGGGATGAGAGGCACAGTGTAGGGGGTCCCGGGGAAAGGACCGTAGCGTCGCGCGGCGACAGGCGGGGCCGCGTGCGGGTCGAGCCTCGTAACGGGCGCAAGCGTCGGGTGGCTGCGCGCACCTGACGCTCGCAAGCCTTGCATGTCAAGTATACTTCAATCTAGGAAGAAAAACTGGATTACGAAGTTCTAAACTAGAAAACCGCTAGGATAATCTGAAATACTTACACAAACGGGCAGTTCTATTAATGTTTCTCTAGGTCAAAACATATTTGGATCTTCGAATCTTATTTTTTGTACCACTTCATCGAAATTTAGGTCAGGGAGACGTGAAGGTGGGAAATGCTGAATATATACGTCAAACATAGTCTCAGGGCAGATGCGGATCTGCCTAGATGAGTACAGCGCCTTATTTGCTACTTATTCAAAGCTGTTCTTTGGTCACTTTTGTGGGGTTTTTAGAACTACTCAAAGGACAGGTGCGGCCTCTCGTTGCACGGCCACCGGAGGGGTGGAGGTAGCTGGGCAGGTGTTCGCTAGCGCGGCGGCTGGGCTCGTTGGCGGGCTCACCAACCCCGGGCACGAGGGCTGGCACAGACCCCCGCGTGAGGCCGTCCACGCCGCTGAGGCTGGGACCCAGCTGCACCCGGAGAGGACCCAGGAGGACGGGGCCCCTGGTGTGAGGGCGGGGAACCACCAGGAAACCACAACCAAGCGCCAGAGCCCTGCAGCTCTTCCCAGTGACTGGCTGGGTCACCTACCTTGCACGTACGAGGGAAACACCACCAGCAAAGGGGAAGAAAGGTGGAGAAAATACTCCCGACAGGTAAGACGGGCAGAGATTCGTACCTTCGATGTGCAAGGAGCTATTGCCAAACCTGTGGACGTTTCCAAAATAGGCAAACGGTGAACGTGAGGATTTCCCAAGAGAGAATGCAGGAGGCCCCGGTGAGAAGGCGCGGACCTCACCCGTGGTCGGGGAGAGGGCGTGAGCGACAGCGAGGCACCGAGTGATTCACTCGGCGGAAACGAGGCTCCCGCGATCCATTGTTGATCAGCGCGTAGACAAATAGGGACGATCATGTGTCGCTGAAAAGTGCATGGACTTGTGCATCTTCCAGAAGTCCTGAAAATATCTGCTCAGAAAACCGTCTTATGGAAATACGCACAACGATGTGTGTGATATTTATTGCACTTCTTTTTATAGCGGAATAAAACGATCAAGTGAAATAAAACAACCTCCGTACCCGTTAGTGGGGGAACACACAGGGACGGCTGGATAAATTATAGGACACACATTCTGGGAAACACCGCGCATCCATCCAAAAAACTGAGTTGAACCCACGGGCCTTGGCCTGCGGAGACAGCGGTGACTTTTCGTAAGGGACAGTAGCAACCTACAGAGAGGCTTGCGTGGGGTCATTTCCGTAAACAGTCGGCGCGCAGAGGGGCAGCGCCCTGGGTGTTCACGATGCTTTAGGAGCACGAGCGCTGCTCGGGATGCACAGTTGGCTGCAGGAAGAAAGCAGGCGCCCCTCTGCCGCCCACCGCACAGCTGACGCGTCGCTGCATTTCTTCCCCCATTTCCCGATCCAGTCACGCAGGAGGAACGGGGAAGAGGCAGGCACCGCTGCTCAGACGTGAGGGGGCATCAGCATCGTGGGTTCTCGAGCCGGCGACTCCGCGGTGGAAATGGGGTGATGACATCATAGGCGACAATGTGACGAGAGGGCCCGGCATCTACGGAGTCATCCCTGCAACTGGGTGAGGGTGTGGCCTCGAGCCGCACCAGGCGGCGGGAACCCATGGCAGGGAAACCGGAACGTGATGACCGACTTGACCGAAGATCGGAGATGTGACTTCAGGGCTGGAGACTGAAGGGGCGATCACGTCATTTATTCAGTAAATCGCAGGGAGGCCCAACAGTGGGACGAGGTCGCTCCTCACCAGACCGCGCCACCCAACGGAGGAGGACCTCGTACCCCCAGACCTGCCAACGACTGGGGGAGAACTGCACGCGAGGCTGAGGAGGAGAGCGGCGAGGGGGACGGACACGGGGACAGGAGGAGGGACGTGGCGTGGGAGCCCCCATGCTGGGAGGGACACTGGACGTGGCTCTCGGCCGGATCTGCTGTGAGCCGCGGTGCTCTGGAGGCAGCTGGACGCACACCCGGGCTTACCTGAGGCTGAGACCAGACACCGCCTGTAGCTGGCCACGTCCTCAGGGCTGTGGCCCCGGGACAGAGCCCTCAGAGCCAGGGAGGCCGGGGGTCTGTGGTCCGGGGGAGGCAAGCAGCGGCATCAAGTGAAGGAGGAGAGGCCGTGAGGCTTCGGGGATCCAGGACATGGTCACTGGTGACCACGGAGGCATCACCCGACGGGATGCACATGGCCTGAGAGGTCTCCGTTAGACCTGATTGGTGGCAAAGAAGGAGAGACGCTGCGATTGCTAAAGATCCTCAGACTCAACGGGCAGAGGAGACTGGACCTCATGGAAAGCAGAAGGGCCAACGAGAGGGGCAGATGGAACATGCTAGAAGGAAGGGTGCAGCTGGGGACAGACTCACCTCCTGGGGAACTGATGATCCCCAAGACCAGGGGTGGCGAGGGCAGTAGAGTGGACCGTGCGGCCTGGGTCTGGGAACGGGTGTGGAGCCCACACCAGGGTCCACCCTGTAAGGCCCGGATTTGCCAGTCACCAACCCCCCGGGCTGCCTTCTGGTGGGAGCCAGCGAAGCAGGGGGCGCGGGTGGCACAGCGCCTGGCCCGCGGTCAGGGTGTGGGCACAGCCGAAGAGTCCAGGAGGAGACTTGGTTCCGGGAGGCCGTTTGCAGGGGGTCAGCTCAGAGGCAGACGCCAGGCAGGTGTGGGGGACCCCGCCTTTAAGGGACGAGCAGGGACGTGGCTCAAGGGCCGTGCGGGCTGTGTGGCCGTCGTGACGGGAGCGTGGGGCGGCCAGGTGTGCAGTCCGCGCTCGTCCACAGAGCGGCTGTTCTTCCCTGTCCTGGGCCCAGCCGCCCGTGGGAGGGACATGGTGGCTGCAGATGGAAGGGACACAGGGCGCCCGGGGTTCTGGGCTCCGTCTGAACCGCACACAGCAGCTCCGCGGACCTGGCGAGACCTGGCCCTGGACGCTACCGCTCTTGCTTACGTGGGGTTAGTTTCCAGAACACTTGCAAAGCCAGTCTCCTTCGCTCTCCCAGCTTCCCCAGGACACACGTGGGTGCTGTGACCACGCGTATAATTAAGAGATGGGGGATGCGCCCGGGTGAGCTCCTGTGCAGGGTCACGCAGCTGCAGGAGGCGACAGGAGATACGGGCCGGGGTCCAGCGCCCAGCACCCAGCCATCACCGCCGCCCCTGGAGCACCACACGGGTGTGTTTGCACTTTGGCACTTGGCCTTGTGTGATGAGTTCTTGTTTGTGCGTCTGCCTTCTTGGTGATTTGCCAATTATTTAAGGGTCTTTAACTTGCCAGAAACTGCATGTATACAGAGAGGCAGCCGGGAACAAAGAGCTGGCGCTCAAAAACCACTCGCTGGTCTGTAAGTCGATCGTGAGTCTGTAAACAGCCGCCGCGCAGAGGAGTGGGGGCGCCACCTGTGTGTCCCAGGAGCGCCGGGGGCTGGCCTTCCCCGTGCCCGGCTGCGGCGGCAGAGGGACACGGGGCCCTAAGCTAGACCCCCTTGACCCGGCCGCCACCCGGCAGGAAATGGACATTACAGGTGCCCCACGGGTGGGGATGGATGGTTTTCACCACAGATCACACTTGCCTGAACAGGCTCCAGCTAAAGCCACTAAAGGGACCCTCCGCCCATCTTTGTGAATAGTCGCTCCCTCCTGAACATTTGTGAGCAGCCCCTCCCTTCATTGGAATATTTTGCTCTAGCGAGTGGTTTGCTGCCTTTTCTTTTTTTACCCCTTTTCTTCGCTCTGCAGAATTTCTTTCCACATTTCCAAGGAAGTTTGCCCAATAGCTGGGTGACTTTTGAGGGACCCGTGACACCTTCACTTGGCACAGTGTGGCTGGTATTTACCAAGCAACCATCCTGGGCCAGGTGCCAGGCCATGGACAAGAGACCAGGAGGACGGAGAACCCCATCCACAGGGCTGGGTGTCCCCTGCCGGCCTCCTGGAGCCCTGGGAGCCCCCTGGAGCCGGACCACCCGTCTCCCCGGCCTCCAGGATGGCCGCGTCCTGGAAGACACTGCCCACTGCTGCCCTGCCACATCTGGGGACGTAGAGGAGACTCGAGCCCTGCTGACCATCGGAGTCACACCCACAGCCACATCCACACCCTTCTTAGGTTCTGTGATATGTGCCTGGACGTGTGGCCCATCTGCAGAGCACACCCAAAGCTGCGCACCGCTGCACAGGTTGCCGTACTCAGAGGCCCATCAAGAGTTGGCGCGGGGAAAGGCGGTGATGCGGCACCTGTCACTTGTGATGCAGCACCCCCACCCCCACGCATCACAAGTCACAGGTGTGCACAGAACCTGGAAACCAAGAGCATCTCTGCTTCCTGGCCCTTCGGGGAAACAGAGGCGGAAGTCTGCTCAGGCACGGGCACGTGCCAGGCTCTCCCTGGAATCATCTCCTTTGCGCCCCCGGCAGCCCTGGGAGGCAGCGGGCACCTCACAGATGACAGAACCGTGATGCACAGGCTGACCCACCAGTGGCCGGCTTTGTCCTCGAGCCGCCAGCCACCACCCCACGAGCCACCTCCCCTGAGGCAAGTGTCCCCGGAATGAGCGCAGGACCACGGAGGCACTGCCCTGGCCAGCCACCCGTCTGTGCAGCCAGCAGGTGTCAGGGATGGCCTCCCAGCCCACCTGCCCCGACTGGCCCACCTGCCTGACTGGCCCACCTGCCCCGGCCCGGGGAGGCCCTGGCTGTGCCACGTCTGGAGGGGGGATGGACGCCCACTCGAGCGGCTAACAGGTGGTGAGGACTTGAAGGCCACCACACGCTTGTTGGCAGGAACCTGCGGCAGGGAAAACAAGGAGGAATGGAAGAAAAGTTACTCCAAGAAGAATGGAGAGAAAATTGAATTATTACACGTGGAGCGAACGTCCCTGATCTGGAGACGCACCTGGATGCTGGAGACCGGGCGCAGGTGGAGGCTCGGTGTCCACTGGCAGCGCAGGCCCCGCCCACAGATATGCAGGCCCCGCCCATGGCACACAGGCCCCGCCCATGGACGTGCAGGCCCCGCCCATGACACACAGACCCCGCCCCACATAGGCCCCGCCCATAGGACGCGCAGGCCCCGCCCCATGGAGGCCCCGCCCACAGCACACACAGGCTCCGCCTACGGACATGCAGGCCCCGCCCATATGACGCGCAGGCCCCGCCCACAACCCACGGAGGCCCCGCCCACAGCACACAGGCTCCGCCTATGGACGCGCAGGCCCCGCCCACAGCCCACGGAGGCCCCGCCCCACGGCCCGGCCTCGAGAGCCAGGACCCGAAGCCCAGTCGGGGATCCCTCGGGTTCCTGCCGCGGCTCCGACCCGTCCGGCCCCGGGGCAGAAGCTGCGCGTTGCCTTCCTCAGACTTGGGGCCCCCCGGGGCAGCGAGCGCCAGGCAGGAGCAGGGGCCGGGGGCACACGCGCGGGGCACGCAGCCCACCCAGCCCACGGAGAACTGGCACCGAGGCCGGTGGTGGGCCGTGTCACAGCAGGGGACGGGGTGGGGCGGGCGGGGCTGCCACGTGGGACCGCTGCCCTCGCACCCGCCGTGCAGTGTTTGCAGATCCTCCTATTTGTCCAGGAAAATCAGAAGTCCAGGTTCGGGTGTAGACTTGCACATTCCCAGGTGTGGGCTCCACCGTCCGGCCCTGGGAGCCGAGCAGCTCTGGGGCCAGACGCGGGCCCTCCGGTGTCCCCGCTTCCCCGTCCGGGGCTTGCCCGCGGGGTCGCCCGAGGCCGCAATAACCAGAGACGCTCAAATTCCGAAACTGCCATCCTCGGGCAGCTGGGGTCCCCTTTCCTACTGTTTCATTTTGGTAAAAGAGCTCTTGCTGTTTCACCCAAAGAGGGGCATTTAGTCTTCGAAGGGCCCTGATCCGGGCTTCACCTGCAGCTCTGCGCTCGGGCACCCGGTAACCCCGCGTGGGGCTCGCGGCGTGGAAGCAGAGACCCCGCCGCCGGCCCTGGAACCCGGAACACGCGCGGGCTCTGGCCGGGAGCCGAGCTCAGGGGCAGGGCGCCGGCCTCGTGCTCCCCGGGGTCCCCAGCAACGCCCTCTCCCCGGGGTCCCCATTGGACCCCCACACTCTGAGGTCCCACTGGCCTCCCCACACTCCCCGGGGTCCCCAGCGGGTCCCCCCATGCTCCCCGGGGTCCCCAGCAACGCCCTCTCCCCGGGGTCCCCATTGGACCCCCACACTCTCTGAGGTCCCACTGGCTCCCCCACACTCCCCGGGGTCCCCAGCACCCCCCCACACTCCCCGGGGTCCCCAGCGCCCCCCCCCCACACTCCCCGGGGTCCCCAGCGCCCCCCCACACTCCCCGGGGTCCCCAGCAGGTCCCCCCATGCTCCCCGGGGTACCCAGCGGCCCCCCCACACTCCCCGGGGTCCCCAGCAGGTCCCCCCATGCTCCCCAGGGTACCCAGCAGCCCCCCCACACTCCCCGGGGTCCCCAGCAGGTCCCCCCATGCTCCCCGGGGTACCCAGCGGCCCCCCCACACTCCCCAGGGTCCCCAGCAGGTCCCCCCACACTCCCCGGGGTCCCCAGCAGGTCCCCCCACACTCCCCGGAGTCCCCAGCAGGTCCCCCCATGCTCCCCAGGGTCCCCAGCGCCCCCCCAGGTTCCCCGGGGTACCCAGCGGCCCCCCACGCTCCCAGGGTCCCCTATGGGTCTCCCCATGCTCCCCAGGGTCCCCAGTGGGCCACTCCATGCGCCCCAGGGTCCCCATTGGCCCCCACACACTCCCTGGGGTCCCCATTGCCTCCCCCACGCTCCCTGGGGTTCCTAGCACCCCCCCACACGCTCCCCAGGGTCTCCAGCGGGACCCCCCCACCCTCCCCAGGGTCCCCAGCGGACCCCTCCATGTGCCCCAGGGTCCACAGTGGGCCACTCCATGCTCCCCAGGGTCCGCATTGGCCCCCACACACTCCCCGGGGTCCCCAGCTGGCTCCCCCATGCTCCCCGGGGTCCCCATTGACCCCCACACTCCTCAGGGTCCCCACTGACCCCCCACACTCCCCAGGGTCCCCAGCATCCCCTACATGCTCCCCCGGGTCCCCAGAGGCCCCCAACCCTCCCCAGGATCCCTAGTGCCCCCCAACACACACTCCCCCGGGTCCCCAGCTCTCCCTCTGCACTCACCAGGGTCCCCAGTAGGGGGGCCCCCACGCTCCCCAGGGTCTCCATTGCCCCCCACGCTCCCCAGGGTCCCCAGTACCCCCCTCCACGCTCTCTGGGGTCCCCAGTGCTCCGCACAGCAGCCTCCAGGTGACCTGGGGGGGCGCGCCCCCTGCCAGCCCTGTGGCTCGGCTCCCAGACCCCCCTTGGGTGACCATGAAAAAAACTGGGAAGCAGAATCTGTGGATATAACGTCTGCCAGAGCAGGAGCGAAATCAAACAAGTTATTCTGAGAAAAGGCTCCGCCTTTACCTCCCTGGAGTCACCTTGAAGCCTTTGAAATTCGGATTTGGTTTCAAACGTTCCAGCGGGAACCTGCCACCTGTGGTTGTGGGGGAGCGTCCTCCTCCTCAGGGCCAAGGCCACCCAGGGCTCCTGACATCCGGCCCCCACCCCTGAAAGCCTGGGTGGCCTTCCCGGAGCGGGCAGCTTCCTGCCCCCAAGGAGTCGGGGGAGCTCAGAGCCCCGTGGCCGATTCCACCCCTCCCTGCAGCCTGGTGACCCCATGGACCAGGCCCCACCACCAGGGCCCCCGCCTGCTCGCTCGCCTCCTGCCTGCGTGGGGTGGGGGTGGGGGGCAGGTATTTCTCTGCAGCTCTTTATTTGCATCCCGGAAGTTTTAAAACTGTGATCAGATTATTAACGGACAGTCGTTAAAGGACGGAGCTGACCGGGCGCAGCTCGAGCTCCCCGAGATGCCAGCCTTCGTCCGTTACTTCGCCCCTTTTACCAAAACGCACGGGTGCCCGCTGGAAACGTGCGGCAGCCTCCGCCCCAGGTCTGCGTGGCTCCAGGAGATCTCCTCTTCCTCGTCAATCTCACCTGCGTTCTGGGGGTGGGACGTCATTGGGCCGTCGTGTCCCCCCGACGCGTGGGCAGGCCGCGGGGCGAGGGCGGCGGTCGGTCCACCCGGGGTGCTCAGCGGTCAGCCCAGGGCCTCCTGTGCAGGTGCCTTCGTTGGCGGCAGGCCCCGCACCTGCTCTCAGAATCACTGTGTCAGGATGACCCGTTTCCCCTCCAGGGCTCCTGGGTCGGGACTGTCCCCGGCCGTCACGGCGATGATTGCTAGTTGCTTAGGATCTTGCTTAGGATTTGTTACTTTGGTTTTTTTATTGTTTTTAAAGCTCTCTTTCTTTACCTTAGAGAGAGAGGAGAGCGAGCAAGCTGGGGAGGGGCAGAGGGAGAGGGAGAGACTACGGGAAGCAGACTCCACGCTGAGCACGGTCGCGACCCTGAGGTCAGGCTGAGCCAAAATCCACAGACGCTCCACCGACGGAGCCACCCAGCCGCCCACCCCCCACCCCCACACGGCATCACCTTTAAAGTGTTAAGTCCTGAGGATTCCTTGGGGGGCTCGCTGACCACACAGGCAGGTGGGTCCCCTGCAGTGCCACTGTTGGGCTCCGAGGGCAAGTGCGCATCCCCCGTCTCCAGGCGGCTCTGGCGTCCACTGTCCTGGCAGGCGAGCCAGGAGACGTCCTGGAGGAACCAGAAGCTTCTGGGAGACGGCCCGGATGTGATGTGCAGACCACAGACCCGCAGCTTTCCTCCCGACCCGCGGCCACTCCCCCACGCCCTCTGGTGGCGTGCCCCACCGTGGCCCGGGCGTGCCCAGAGCTCTGTCGATGCCGCAGCCGAGCACACGGCCTCACCGGCTCACCCACGTTCCCTCCTTCGCAGCTGAACGCCTGTGCCCACCTGCGGCCCGTCCGAGCGCCCGTGGGGGCGCAGCCAGCAGAGGCCGCCGGTGGTGCCAGGCGTCCCGAGACAGCATGACGCTCTACGGCCCAAGCTTCACTCGACGTTGTGCACAAACTGTCTGCCGTTGGGGCGCGGCGGCGGGTGGGCGCACAGCAAGGCTGCGGCTTCCCGGCTCTGCTCCTGCGTCGGGCCGTACAAACTTTCTCATTGAAACGAACTTGAAATACGCTCGTTTCTGGAACATCCTGCATTCCCTCCGTGAGTGAGACACGTCTGATGCGGGTACAGGGCCGGGGGCTCCCCCCTGGGTCACCGTGTCACACTCTGCGCCGGGGCCCGGGCGCAGGGGCCTCGTTCTCTCCTTGGGCCGCCTCCTGTCCTCTGTCCTGATGATTCCTGTCTGTCGTTCCCTCTCTCTTGCCGCTGTCGGCCGAGCTTCGGGTAAGGCGACGGGGGAAGAGGCCGCGGGGCCGGCGCGCAGGCCTCCTTCCGCGGAGAATGGGCTCCCTGGCTGCCTTCCTCCCGGAGAAAGGTCAGGAAGGAAAAGGAGACGTGGGAGCCGACGAGCCAAGGCTCTCGCACGCGTTCTTGCCTGACGGCTGCTCGCCTCCGTCCTGTGAGGTTCCCCGCCCGCGGCCGAAACCGCCGCCAACCGTGGCGCCAGCTACTAGACCCGGCCCGGCCCTGTCGCACGACTTTGCAACTTCTGAACGTGCCATCCTGTCACTCACTGTAACATTGGACGGAAACCCTGAAACTTCGTGTATTTGCACTACATTAAGTTCACTAAAAATCAGGACATTTTGTCGTGTTGGGGGAAACGCTTTTCTAACGCGGTCAAGGCTGACGGCGACCATCCGGCCCCCACCCCTGATTCTTGCTGATGTTTGCAGACCTCCCTGAGCCTCGGGGGGCACCTGGAGGCAGCAGCGTCCACCGTGAGAGCGTGGCCACGCGGGCCCGGGCCTCGGTGACGCAGGACACCACGGTTCACGGGGCTAAGAGTGCAGGCGAAACACGGGCGCGCAGGTGCATCTGCGCACTGGATGCGGCCGGACGCTGCGGTGTCTCTTCATTGTTCCCTGCCCCGCCTGTCCCCCGAGTCACACCACTTAGGAAACGACCTCCAGCTCCTGCTTGTGCACAGCCCACGCGTCCCAACGACGCTAACAAGCAGTGAAAGGACCCGATGCCGAGCAGCGGGAGGTGAAAGAGGGTCTGGCTAATTGACAAAATGGGTAATTGCTTCCTGAATCATTGAGGGGCGGCTCTGGGAGAGAGCTCGGGGCTCGGCGGGCGTCCCGTCTAGCCCTGGCCCAGGCCGCCTGCAGCCCGCGGCCCTCCCACCCTGGTGCCGCCGGACGCCGCGGGTTGCTGGTGTGCAGGGTGCGGGGTGGCCGTCTGTGGGCCCCCGGAGAACAGCCCCACGGCAGACCCAGTTCACGCAGCGAGGGGAACGTCGCGTGCCGGGAAGAGTGTTGTTCGTTCAATGAATGATGAGTGCAGAATTAACTCTCTGGAAGGAAATAAGACTGTCCTTCCATATGTAAAAAAAATGGATTAAATATTTAAACATAAAATATAAAATAATTGTTATGCAAGCACATGAGCCATTAGCTAATGAGGCCAAGTTTTTTTTTATTTAACATCTAGAGGAACGCCAGCCTTACGCCCTCTTGGTGACAAGTTCTTTTTTTTTTAAGATTTTATTTATTTATTCATGAGAGACACAGAGAGAAGCAGAGACTTAGAGGGAGAAGCAGGCTCCATGCAGGGAGCCTGATGCAGGACTCGATCCCGGGACCCCAGGGTCACGCCCTGAGCTGGAGGTGGATGCTCTACTGCTGAGCCCCCCAGATGTCCCTTGGTGATAAGTTCTGTCCTGAGTCACAGCCGGGGCGGTTCTCAAGCAGGTTTGCCTGTCAGAGGCTGTGGCAGCAGCAGCAACAGGACACGCAGGACCATGGGGCTCCTGCGAGGGATGGAGGGAGCCCTGTGCCTCTGTCCTCCAGGCCCCGGGATACACTCCGAGCCTGCAAACCCCAGGGCCTTTGCACATCCTTTTCCCTCAGCCTGGAACATGTGCCCCTCCCCCTACTTTTAACCTCAAACTGCAATTAATCTCTACAACTCAGCTCACACTTCACCGCCGCCCCCCCACCCCCAGGAAGCCCCTCATTCCCTCCCAGAGTGGGGCGGACACAGCGCACCCACGCTCACCTGCCCCGGGAGGGCGGTTCTCAGTGATCTCCGCCAGCCCCGGGTTAGCCCTTGGTTTTGAACTCCTGGAAGAGCAGGATTTCGCCCCATCACCTCTGCATCCCCGGCCCGTGACAGGTGTGCGGTGGGGCGGGAGGTATAGACTATTCCCACAGAACGTGATGTGGTCCGTTGACGTCACCCTCCTGAACGTTGACACGCTTCTGCTGCCTGTCCCGTGGGCCGAGCTGCTTCGCTGAAGATTCACGGTGTTTGCAAAGCGTTTCCACGTGCAGTAGGGATTTGGGAGCATCGCTGTGTTACCCGGAGGGGCCGCTGGCCTGTGCTGCAGAGCCGCCGACTGTGCCCGCGCCCAGGGGTGGCACGCGCGGCGCCCGGGTGCGCTCACGCAGCAGAGAAGGGGCGGGTGCCAGACGGGGTCCAGCCAGGTCCTTGCTCCTTCCTCCTCCAGCCCCCCTGCACTCCCGGGGTGAGCTCCCACCCCGTGGAGGCCGGCACTGCGCCCCTTCTCAGCCTCCCCTCCCGACCTGGTCCTGCTCCTTCCTCCCACATGCTCTCAAACTGCCGCCCAAGTGTTTTCTAAAACACACGTGTGACGAGCGCCTGGTGGCCCAGTCGGTTGAGCGTCTGCCTCCGGCTCGGGTCATGATCCCGGGGTCCTGGGATCGAGGCCCGTGTTGGGCTCCCTGCTCAGCGGGGCGTCTGCTTCTCCTTCCCCATCTGCCGCTCCCCCTGCTTGCGCGCTCTCTCTCTCTCTCTCTGTCAAATAAAGAATAAAATCTAAAACTCAAATAAATACAGTCCACCTGTGAGGCACGTCCGCAGCCCCCGTGCTCGGGAATCTCCGCCGCCGGTCGGGGCTGCCCGGCCCTCAAAGCGCCCGCTCCCCGCTCTCCCCGGGGCCTCGGCCCCCGGCCCCCCGCCCATGCATCGGGCCTGCGTCTCCCCAACACTCCGCCCCTTGGCATGCTGGTGTCCCACTACACACCCCTCAGCGCCGACCCCGTGCGCAGGGTCCCCCCCGCGGGCTGAAGCACCGTCCTCTCCTTCGGCAGACGTCCTGCAACCCCACAGCTTCCCCCGTGAAGTCTTTTCTCGGTGGCCCACCTCACACGGGCCCCTCTGTTCCTCGAATTCCGACTGTAACCACCCGGTCCGATCCTGCGTCTGCACATGCATCTTCCGCTGGAAGACACCAAGCTCCTCCAATGAGCTATGACTTCGACTGTATGTATTTTCTTTCCCCTTTGCTGCTGCCGAGCTCAGTACACGGTGTGAATGGATAATAACGTGGTGGCCGGTTGTCGGGAGCCCCCGGTGGGGGGGCTGCTGGCTCAGGGTCAGGGTCCCCCGGCGTTGCGTCTATGGAGCTCAGGCCTCGCGCGGGGTTGGCTGTCAGAGCCCACCTGCCCTGTGCCCCACCTCGTGTGCGTCTGACAGAACCACGTGCGCCTCACGCCCCCCTGCACCCCGTTATGACCTCCTCGTCCTGACGTGCAGGGGACGTGAACTGTGCGTGGAGGGCGTCCTGTAGTGCCCGGGCCTTCTGCTGCGGGGCCCTTGGACCGGCAAGGATGTCACAGACGGGGGTGAGACGTCCTGTCCTGGTGACGGGAGGAGCTCTGTCCTCACTGCTCTTCTCCCCTCGGCCCCTCCGATACGTTGAGCAGAATTCCCTCCCCTACGATGCAGCTTTGCCACGTGTGCCGGTCACCACGTGGAACACCCGGTGCACCATATGCGCCACGATCACCCACCCAGCAGTGGCCCCTGGGCTTAGAGATGCGTCGTCAGCCAGGTGGCCGGGTCTCAGAGCCGTGAAACCAGAGCCCCTACGCGGATGAGCTCGGGCAAGTCACAGCTACAGGGTAGATGTACTACAGATAGCTTTCTTACACACGCGTCGTGCGAGCCAGACGAGGTGATACACGGAAATGCTTTGTGATCTGCCAAGTGCAAGGTGTGCCGGTCACTGTGGGCAGAGGGTCTATGTCCCCAGGAAGCATCGTAATGACTTAGACCAGGGGGACGGCGATTGCATCTGAGACTAAATGACGCAGAGCCGGCCCCGGGCTAAGCAGGTCCTTCTGCTACATCTCCCTCCCCTTCTCTCGGTGCCGTGATCGCATTAGACTTTCGGTTCCAGGCGACGCGTATGCACCTTCTTGCAGACTTCATGTCCGTCTCTTATGTTCTTGGTACAAAGCGCAGCTCGGAATTAACCCAGGCGTCTCCTGATCGGTCTTTGAAAAGGGTAAACGGTCTGCACCCGAAGCTTCACCAAAGTCTTCGCGTTATGAGGGTGGGGCCCCCGATGAAGTGTTCCCCGCAAGGTCAAGGTCTGCTTTGGTTGTTTTAGGCGGCTCGGTTAGATTGCCCCACGCGCCTGCCATAGAGGGCTGCCCCGTAGCCACGACGATGCCGGTGCTCGGCGGCATGCACCGCTGGCCCTCGCGGGCGGGAGCCACGCACTGACCTCCTGCTCATCTATCCACAGATGGAGGTGGACGCCGAGGAGAAGCGTCATCGTACACGGTCCAAAGGGGTGCGAGGTATGTCCATCCACACGTCCCCAAGCCCCCGGAAGCCCCGCTCAGGGCCCCCTTCGTCCCACGGAGCCGTGTGCGCCGTTCACGCGGACCCCGGGGCTGACACCAGCCTTTCGATAGCTTTCTGTGGGACAGGGGATGTGTGATAGATGATAAACCTCTATCTGTTTCCTATCTCTCTACAGTTCCCGTGGAACCAGCCATACAAGAGCTCTTCAGGTTAGTGCTCTGCAGGCAAAATGTATCCCAGTTAGCGATTTAGGAAATCTGTGCCTTTTCACGGGCCGGATGCGCTCTCGGCTTCACTGGCAGCTTGCCCCTACTTGTTCCCCTCCTTCTAGATTTTGCCTTCTCTCCATCCGTGTCCCCGATTCCCAAAGCCCTAGGCCTCACCCGCCTGCAGTGTGGCCCCCGTGTAATGAGCTCTTTCCCGTTGCAGCTGTCCCACGCCTGGCTGTGATGGCAGCGGTCACGTCAGTGGCAAATATGCAAGACACAGAAGGTAATGATCACCTTTTTTACAATGTATTGCATACGGTGGCTTGTCTAGGTCCCAGACCAGAGGATGACAACGGGTGGTGGGTGTTCTTGGGAAAGAGTGAGCGTTGTCTGTTCCTCCCCTCTCCGATGTGAACTCGGTCTTTGGTTTCATGTGCAGGGTCTCCAAGTGTGGGCAGAACTCATGATAACACATACGACAACACAAATTAAGACCAGCCATAAAGTCATTTTCCCACATACACACAGCAGTGTGCTGAGGAGCCCCCTCTGCTTCACTGAGATGGCCTGTTTGTCCTCGCCCATTTGCTCATTGTGGTCGCCGCCGGGTGGGAAGTCACGCTTGGGAAATGAGAGCGTGACCTTCCCGGTCTTCCTGCAGGAATTCACCTTCCCTAGTTTAACCATTTGTCCCGGGAAAGGAAGCCCAAGCTGGCACCTGGGCAGCTGCAAGGGGAGGTTCTGGCAGGAGATTAAATCCGGGACGGAGCTCAGTAATGAGGCTTTGGGGTTTCAATGATGATATCATTCCTGTGACTACGGGGTGGAGGTCCGTAGCAGAGGTGAGTGTGGAGAACATCTACGAGATCAGGTGGCTAGGGCATTATTGCTAAAAATGCATCATGGCAGGATTACATCATGCACACCTCAGGCTGAGAGTCATAAAGAGATCGATCTTAGATTGACTTTTTCCCATAAGGAATTTCTTCCCTGTGATATTAATGCAGCTGTACGGTATTTCAGTGGAAGATATTGGTTATGAGGAGTTAGAGATGTTTACAGGCTCTATAATACATTTTTAGCTAATTTTTTCACAAATTAGGCTGCTAGGACTAAGGTCATTCATCCTAACAAGCCATCAAGAACCGAGCCCACATAATGAAAGCTCAGATGCTCAAGCAGGTGTGCCTGCTGCACCTCGGGATGACCTTCCTTCACTGCCTTACATTTTATTTCCTTTTCAGCTGAACATTAATTTATGGGTGAAATCAAGCAATTATTTTGATTGTCCTTCAGTAAAATCAAGGGAAAAATTACAAATTACTCCCCAAATCCCCATGCTAGCTTTTAAGGAGACAGGGAAGTTTTAATGAGCATCCATGATGAAATGGTTATCAGACTTCTGTTATATACCAAGGAATGATGGGTCATTTTTAAAGGGAATTTTGTGTTTTAAAAGACTGAATTGAATTTATCATATCATTGTTGCTGTTGTATACTATAGTAAATTACTGAACATGTAATTTAAATAATTAAAGTATTTGTGTTATTTTATATTAATATATACACACACATATGCAAGTTCTTCATTTAAAAGTTTTTAAAACTTTGTTGCTTACATTTTTTTAAAATTCTTTTGTTGTTGTTGCTTACATTTTCAATGAAAAAAAAGTTAGCAAACCAAAAATGAAGTCAACGTTTTCCCTTAATCATCTTTTGATTAGTCAGAACTTAAAATTTATCACGCTGTTATGAAAAGAAGTGATTCCATTTGGCTAAAAAGTTTGGATGAGACGTCAGCGAGACATAATCTCATAATCACAGTTTCTCAGGAAAAAGCACGAAGTTTCCAACAAAGAATCACTTGAAGCACATTCTTACCCAGGGTTCATTGTGTCAGGCTGTGGGAGCGCGTGTCCCCGAGACATCTCCGTGTGTAAACAGTAGGACTGGGGCTTAGCCTGGGGATGACTTGATGGCCAGGCTTCATTTACCTTTGAGGTGGTGTGAGCCCAGAACACCCCAAATCTTACACGAAGAAAGGAGGGGACATTTTAGAGAAGATTCACAGAAAAAGCCAATTTGGACAATTTTTCAACACGTGTTTTTAAACAAATGTTTTAATTGAATTTAAAATAACGTCGTGATTTTTTACCATGCATCACATTCTACGTAATTACTAGTAGAAAAGTTCGTGTGTTGGCAGTGGATGAAGAACAGTCTTCCAGTACAGAACATGGGTTCTAGCTTCCCCTGCGCCGCAAGCCAACCGAGGGGTGTTGGACAAATTATTTAACATTTACGGACTTTGGTTCCCTCCGTTTTATTTATTTTTTATTATTTTATTTATTTATTCATGAGAGGCACCGAGAGAGAGAGAGAGAGAGAGAGAGAGAGAGAGAGAGAGAGAGGGAGGCAGAGACACAGGCAGAGGGAGAAGCAGGCTCCATGCCGGGAACCCGACGTGGGACTCGATCCTGGGTCTCCAGGATCACGCCCTGGGCCGAAGGCGGCGCTAAACCTCTGAGCCACCCGGGCTGCCCGGTTCCCTCCATTTTAGAATGAGATACTGTAGACTTGTCACGTAAAGCCAATGAGCACCCAAAATGTACGTGGCCGATGTGCCAGTTCTCAAGAGGAACGTCAGTGAGGTATCAAGAGAAGCTTTCTGGGTTTTATTTTTGATGTCTGTGTCCCTCGATATTATCAGTGACTTTCCATAGTTGATGCACTATGTCAGGTTAGTTTCAGGGGTACAACACGATGATGTGACACGTCTAGGTGTGGTGCTGTGCTCATCACAAGTGTAGCCGCCACCTGTTAAACTACCGTCTATGGTTTCCCCTATGCTGTGACTTCTTCACTCTCTCCCTGGAGCCTGGACCTCCCTCTGCCCTTCCCCACTGTGACCCTCCCCCACCCCCTTTCCCCTCTGGCGAATGTCAGTTTGTTCTCTGTCTTTAGGGATCAGTTGCTGGGTTTTTCGTTTGTTTCCTTGGCTTTTTGTTGTAGTTGTTGTTCCGCATATGATATTTGCCTTTGACTTATTTTACTTAACATAATACCTTCTAGGTCCACCTACATTGTTGCAGATGGTAAGATTTTCTTCTTTTTGTGGCTGAATAATATTCTATTCTTCTTTATCCATTCATCAGTCAATGGACACTTGGGCTGCTTCCATAGCCGGGCTATCATATAATGCTGCCATAAACATAGGAGTACGTGTATCCCTTTGAATTAGTGTTTTTGTATTTGAGGTAAATACCAACAGTACGATTACTGGATCATAGTCTAGCTCTATTTTCTAACTTTTTGAGGAACCTCCACACTGTTTCCCAGAGTGGCGGCACCAGTCTGCATTCCCACCGACAATGCAGAGGGTTCCCCTTTCTCCACATCCCCGCCAACACCTGTTGTTTCTTGTTTTTGATCCTAGCCGTTCTGACAGGTGTGAGGTGTTATCTCATCTCATTGTGGTTTTTGATTTGCATTTCCCTGATGATTATATATTACCAGTAATTCTTAACTAAGGAATGACATTTGAATTTCTTAAACTGAAAAGGTGCTTCTTGTAGTAGATAAGACTCATGCATACATTAACATCTTATGACTGGTGCTATTTCAAATCTGTAAGATTTCAATTATTCCTGGCTTGAAAAGATTCCCTGCTACCAAAGTTTCTCCCCTCTGACAGCTACTTATGCACATAAATACCTGCACGCACCCCACAACAAGTGTGATGTTGACCTCTGCTGTTCTGTCCCTGTTGAGACCCATGCTCTTCCCATATGACAAGAGTGGCAGCCCGAGCCTTGGTTTTGATGAAATTACACATCCTTTTGGTCTTTTAGCAATAAAATTTTCAGTGAATACCTTCCTCTTAGGGATATAATTTCATTTCATTCATATATCATGTCAGTTCATAGCCAAGTAAAAAGGTGTTTTAGTCTGTGGATAGATCTATTTCTTTGGACATACAAAATGTAATTTGACACAGGTGGGGGGAATTTAGAATGTAAATTTTTTAAAAAATATTTAGGACATTTGATACCAAGTGATAAAACGATGCCTACCAGTTCATCTTTATTTTTAGCATGAGAGCATAAGGAAGTCAAAATTGAGCACAATCCCTGTTCTGGATTGCAGCTGTGTGGGGCACGCGCTGTGCTGACCACAGTGACTGGCCACGCTGCCTTGGTGCTGCACGGGCTTCCCATGGTAGCCGCTGAACTTGACAGCTTCGTTAAGGATATTGTCTCAGTTCAGTAGAGGTAGGGCTGTGGGTTTTTTAAGAAATTGGGAATAGAGCTTAGAGGAGAATCTGACCTCTGGATATTATCTGTGAAAGGGAACAATGATTTTTAAAAAGGAATTTGCAACTAAAGATACTGGTAAAAAATGTTGGGGGTAGAGCCAACATTATAATACTCATTTTATTGAATGATCCACCTTAGTTCAAAAATCATATGCTTCCACAAAAGATCATCCGTTCATGGGTGTTTGTGTTCACAACTTGCGAACAACTTGAGGTCGCTGATAAACACATCTACAAATGCACAATTAAAAGTTGAATCAAACAGTAAAATTAGGGAAAACATAAGGGAAATAGAAACATAATCTTACCAGAAATCCAGGATCTACCAGGGGTCTGGATATAGCACTACGTTTTGTTCTGAGTCGCCTGGCAGCCAAGGAACAGCGAGAAAAATGACCGACGGGCTTCCATTATCTGATACGAGGGTTCCATCGGTTCCTCAGCACCAAACATAAGTACATTTGCATTCCATATACTGACCCACTGGGATCCAGGCTCAGTCACCATTCTGTGCCCTGGAAGGACCAGACCTCTCATGCGGCTAATCAATCTTCGGAAACCTCATTGGGATCTAGACACATGCATCTGACTTCTGGTTTTCCCACGTGAGGTTTTATGTTATTGGCTCGTAAGTATGAAAAAAGCACCGCAGACTTTGCCAGAGATAATTCTCCTGTAAGGAACCAAAGTACTAACCCAGTCTCCTCTGTATGCGGTAAATCTGAGCTCCTCCTTTGGACCCACGGCCACGGTCTACACACGGCCCGGGGTGTCCTGCTCCCCTGGGCACGTGCGACTTCTCTAAGCCACACGTACAGGTAGCTAGAGACATTCGTGTACCTCGAACGTGGGCCCAAGTACAGGCCGCCTTTGCAGTTGGGAACCTCACCCTTGGTCGTCCTACGTGGGATTTCCGAAGTCTTAGACGCCCAGGTTGAGGGACGGGAGCTTCCTGAGCTCCCTCAGCTCTCGTCCCCACCACCTCCCTCCCGGAGCGCAAGCACTGTGACCTGTAACCATTGAAGACACCCGTGGGTGGAAAACAAGTGGTCTCCACTTGCCCACAGCTGTTTCTACAGAGAGGAAGAATAATGGAGGAGAAAATAAAATACCTGGAAACCACACATTGGAATTCAGGAAGTTGCTGGCCTGCAGGTTTGTTGGCAGGGAAGGGTCCACGCCAGGTGGAGGCCTGTGGTGTGGTGTGAGCGACACGGCGGTGCAGGGCATCCCCGGATGTGGGGCCAGAGCCCTGAGCTGCGGGGAGCACCACAGGTTAGGACGGGAGGACTCAGCATTTTCCGGCGACATCCCCCACCCAAGCACGGAGAGATCCAGGAAGGGTGGACACACGGCAGCAAGAAGCCCACGTCTCCCTCTTCATCTGCAATCACTGTAGTGGTTCAACTACCCAATAAAGACAGGTGGCTACTAACCCTGAGTGTTGCATGAACCGATGTGAAGATAGGAGCAAAATGCCAAAAGTCAAAGCGTGGTTGTGTTAAAGACAAAGGAAAACAATGTGTAGAAAGGGGTGCATCTCTATGAACTAAATTTACCATCAATCTAGTGGCTAATTTACTGTTATTAAAGTCGTAAAAATTTTTATTTCGTAAATATCAGTTAGAAATAGGAATAATAAAAATTTACTGATATCTAGTTCAGATGACTACCAAACAGGTTAAAGGAATTTGAATTGCAGCCTTTTTTTGTAATAGTCATACACTTACTGGAACGTTTGAAATCATTGGATTTGCTTACTTCTTTCTGAATAGTGATTTTTGTATAAGCCTCTGATGAGAGAGAGAGAGAGAGAGAGAGAGAGAGAGAGATGAAGGAAGCCCCTACCACGGATGCGTTCTTCACGTACCTGTTTTGTCACCCCTCCCGATTTATTTCTGAAATTTAATGGATTTCATTTGTATTTACCCTTCACTTCAATTTTTAAAATTACATGTTTGTGGAGCACAGGGTTCCGATGGAATATTTGACCTGAAATTTAGCTTCGGAGTCTTGCCCGCTCAACAAGCGCCCAAGTATTCTATTTAAATCCTTCCCAATTTAGAAAATTCAGAGTCAAATCAATTGATCTTGAAACTTTAAAATTAAAAGCTGCAAACGGTAGCTCCTCTTTTTTTTTTTATTAGCAAATTATTGGATTCTCTCTGGCTTGTTGTGCACATTCCTTATTCAGACTTCTCCCCATTTCCTATACCTTTGCACCACCAGTGTGATTGTCATGGCGGCAGCCGGGGTGAATAATTGCCTGTCTTCACGGGCGCTTGTTCTGGAGCTGAAGTCGAGGGCTTGCTTCCTGATGTATGCATGCCTCATTTGGATTCTGCCGACAGCCTCGGGGCTGTATTATTCATGCCTTGACAGAGAGCACTCACTAAAAGCCTTGGAACAGAGCCAGGTACTGGCGAGAGATAGTGGAGCATTGCAACGTGCAACCAAGAGGAGCATCCATAATCCAAAAAAAAAAAAAAAAGGGTGGGTGGGGGGAGAAGAAGAAACAGGGAGGAAGGCAGAGAGAGAAACAGGGATCCCTAATGCCTCCCTTTTACCGGTTTTATACTGATAGAAATTTCATTTGCACTAAAATAAAATACCCTAAAATAATTGCCTTTTTTTTCCTCACTACGCTTGAAAGTTTAACACAATTTTCCACATTTAATTGCAAAGCTGATTTTAATTAGTAAGGCCCTGCATGTGAAAAATGAGGATTCACTTGGGTGCATGGAACACAGTGCAGTGTTTGCTGGATGCTCTAATTAATGTATGGCCGCTGTACAACAGGGTGCCCTGTGGGGTGTTTATGAAAAATTCTGTGCACGAAGCCACCCAGCCAGTCTATCTGTGTCTCACTTCATGAACCCACAAGAATAAATAACTCCCCCCTTGTTCTTTACGAGACAGCATTGTGCATGCCATCACCCCATCCGTGAACTTTATGGCATGCCTCTCCTTTTTACTATTTGTCGCTGGCATTATAAATCAGAAGTTAGGGCTTATATATTTTAACATCAATTTGATGGCTTGCACAGTTGCACATGGAGCAAAAATTCTGAGGTCTAGGGACTTATGTGTATGAAGGAGAATCAGAGCAAGTGGGTTCCCAGACTCGTCATTTGCAGCTGATTATTAGTCGTACATGTGCAAATACACAAAACTCAGACTATGAGGTGGTAACCTTTATTGTCACAGTACATCCTTTATTTGGAAAAAAGAAAAAAGAAAAAGCTCCTTGGCCATTTTATAGGAAAAGCAATTTGCCTGCTGCTTGTCTGCCCAGATGGACGGGTCCCTGGCCTTGGCCTGGGTCATCACATCCTCTAGAGCACGGTGTGATGGACCCCGTGGGTTTAAGGCTGAAAAAACAAAACATGTCATGCATTTCAGGGCGTACTTCCGATGTTGACAAAACCAAATGTGTTTCAGATCATTCCACAGTCAAAGAGAAGGAAGGTGGGCGTTTTCAGGGAGTGTCAGGAAGGCTGAGCCACGGGCACACCCACGGCGTCTCCGTAACATTCACCATCCGTATTGGTCAGGTCCAGATTTAGCCATTATAATCTTGGTCCCATTTCTTGGCTCACGATTAAAATACAAAAACGTGGCTTTGCGACATCAACAGAATACCCGTCAGAAGCTGGTGCTACCCACCGAAACACCCCCAGTTCAGTTCTGACCACCACCGCCCGCGCTGGGATTATGGCGAATGCAAGGCCGCCGCTCTCGAGAGGGGACGCTGGGCGGCGGATTCCGCGCGGTGGCGAGGAAGGGGGTCGGAGGGGCTGAGCCGCTGGGGCACCACCAGGGCACACCTGCAGGTGGCGACTCTTCCTCCCGGGACAGGAGGGGCCGACGCCGAGCTCCCTGTGCTGCAGGGGTGCGTGTCCCCCCAGTCGGGGGGCGAGGGTGGTGGCAGGGGGTGGGGGCTCGCCAGGTTGCAGGGCGCTCAGGCGAGGGTTCCAGGAGGAGCTGCGAGCGCCCGCGGGCGGGATCACACCCACTGACTTTGGAGGGACCCCCTGGTGAGCAGCATCGGGATCCGTGTTCCAGGACATTCCTCTTGCCGCCCACGGCCGCACATCGAGGACCCTTGCGAGGGCTGACTCTGGAAGCACGCGCTTCTCCCGCTTCTCTGCTTGTCCTGACGAGAAAACGGTGCGTCAGACATCAGACCCCGGAATCAGATCAAGACCCCAAACTCCAGCGGACTCTTCCTGCCCAAGTTAGTAGGAGATGGAGGAGGGACGCGCTCCCTTGGCTATCACGTTGCTCTGATTCAACAGGATTTTAGTGCTTTCGTCTGAAAAGTTTGTGCGTGACTAAGAAAGCTGCAGCTACAGTGAATGAAAATCCACCTCCAAAGGGCTTAAAAAGGCAGAATTGACCGTCTCACGTCAACTGGAAACCAAGAGCCTGACGCGGGGGCTTCCGCTCCATCGTCTGGCGCGTCTGCTGCAGAGCACTCGGCTCCCGTGTTCTTCTGCATCGTGGGTCGGAAGAGGCTGGAGGGGTCGTTTCTAGAAACTAATGCCCCTCTCGTGCCCCTCCTGAGTCCCCGGTGGTCCCTGAGCCCTCCCAGCAAACGGGACTGTCCTTGCGATGGTCAAGCACATCCCTGGGGCCGGAGGCTGGGTCCTCCCGAGGCAGGGGTTCTGTGACCTGGATTGTCAGTGTCACCTGGGAGCTTTCTAGAAAGGCAAATGCTTGGGTCCCGCCCCAGACCTGCTGAACTGGACGCTGGTGGGGGAGGCAGCTCTCCCCGGGGGATCCTCATGCTCCCTGAGTCTGAGAACCTCTGCCTCCAGGAACAGGTGTGTGGATGCAAAAGACGGAGTTTGTGGGTGATGGGCAGGCGGAGATTTCTTCTGGGGCAGCGTCTAGCAAGAGCGTGTGTGGATCCGAAAGCCAAACCGAACGAGCTTGGAACGATAAGAAAATCATGGCTCCAAAGACCACAAGAGCCAGAAGCTCCCGTAGCGGACCCGTTCTGGTCTCCGCTCCCCCGTGGAGGGCGGCCCAGGAGCTTCTAGTCCCGGCCGCCCAGATGTGGGCAGACTCCTCGCCACGGGCCTCAGCCCTGTGACCGTGATGTGTGTCCAGCCCTTCCCAGGAGCAGAAGGAAGCGAGCTGTCCCCCAGCCACCCCCAGCGTCCCAGCCGGGGCCCTCCTGGGGCCGAGGACCATGATTCTAGGCGAGGACAGCAGCCTCCATTTGCTCTGTCCCGCTGAGGAGCACGGCCTGACCGTCCAGGACACGCTGAAGGCTCTGGGGCCTGGCTGGGATGGGGTCAGGGCACAGCGGGCTCCCCCCCAGGCTCGGCCCCGTGCCGGATTGGGACCCCCCGGAGCCATTGCCGGGCCTCCTGCCAGGCACACGGGTGGGGTCCCGAGGCTCTGGGCTGCCCGGAGCCCCCGGCCAGGCCCTGCCTTGTGCACCTGCCGGGGCCCGGGGCACCGTCCGCAAGCCACCCCGGGGCTGGGCCACCCGGGGCAGGGCCTGGGAGGAGCACGTGGCCGGAGCACGGGGTAGCACAGGCCCAGGCGGGAGGGCTGGGAGGACCGTGGACGTGCCCTGGAGACGCATGGGGCCTGAGGCCGGGCTCGTGTCCCTCACCCAGAGAGGTCCGCCTGGGCCCGCTGCGTCCGCGCGCCCGGGGCCTCGGCAGGGATCCTCGAGGTGAATGTACCTTCCCTTCCCGAGAGCGGAAGGCGCGGCACCGCACTGTGGAATTCAACAGATTTTCCAAGATCCACTCCCTGTAACGCCGTAGCCGCTCTGCAGGCTGTGAATACCGTCTCCTGCTATATTCGACACCGCCAGAGACGCGCTTCACAGACAAGTGGATGCATTTCCAAAACTCCAGGGAGAGAGAGCGGGGGAAGTGAGCATCTTGGAAGAGATTCCATTCGTAAATAATGCATAATGATTCAGGGATGCGCTCCGACGGCTTCGTGAGCCCCTCAGCCAGGCCTGTGGCGGCGTGGGAGCGGCGTCCCCGAGCTCCCCCGAGAGCAGGTGGGCAGGACAGGGCGGAGGCGAGCGGGCTGCGGCGGTGCCGGCTACACCTCCCCCTCCCGAAAGCAGCTGAGCTGGGAGGACAGGCGGGCAGAGGCCGCCATCTGGGGAAGGTCGACCAGATGGCAGTCCTGGAGCCGAGGTCTCAGCGGTGGGCCGAGCTTCGCCCCGTGTGATGGATGCTTCCAGGCCCTGCTCACACGCACGCCCGGCCCGGCGTGTAGACAGCAGCTACTTGGCACGGGACCTAGGAACAGAGATTCCGTCCTGGTGGGGACGCATGTCGGCACAGGCCCCTCCCCTCGTCTGCTGGCTTCACCCCCTCCTGGTGGGGGCACAGGGAGGGGGCCGAGAGGAGGGTGCAGATGCAGGTGGGGGCACAAGGAGGGGACTGAGGGGAGGGTGCAGATGCAGGCGGGGGGCATTGGGAGGGGGCCGAGGGGCGGATGCAGATGCAGGGGGGCAGAGGGAGGGGGCCAAGGGGAGGGTGCAGATGCAGGGGGGGCACAAGGAACAGGTTGAGGGGAGGGTGCAGATGCAGGCAGGGGGGCACAGGGAGGGGGCTGAGGGGAGGGTGCAGATGCAGGCGGGGGGGCACGGGGAGGGGGCCGAGGGGCAGGTGCAGACAGAGGGGGCCAAGGGGAGGGTGCAGATGCAGGGGGGGCAAAAGGAACAGGTTGAGGGGCGGGTGCAGACGCAGGGGGGGCACAGGGAGAGGCCTGACCGCCAGGGTGGGTGCAGACGTGGCTCACTCGAGTTCACGTGACCATGATGGGACACAGGGTGGTGGTCAGGTGCCTGCTGTGAGGGTCACGGCCACCAGTTGTCAGGGGCGCTGCTGTCGTGGCTTCTCCTTGCCTCTGGGAGCTGCTCTGTGGGCCTCGTCCTCCCTAAAGGTGACCCGACATGGCCAGCAGGACCATGTGAAGCACCTTAGGGTTCCAAATCCTGGGCCCCTGGGGCCTCCGCCTCCGAGGCCGGTCCCCCCGGGCTGCTGTCCACCTCTGGACAGAGTCCTCACCCCAGGCTTCCCTCCACACAGGGACAGAGGCCTCCCCCGGGGCTCCAGCCCCTCCTCGGCCACACAGAAAGCCCCCCCGGTTCTGCAAGGGCTGCCCGCGCTCCGAGCCACTTATGAAGCGAACGTTCCCCAAGGCGAGCGTGGTTTGCGTCAGGGACGGGGACGGGGACGGGGACACTTGTTAAATTAACCCAGACTGACTTCTAATAAATGAAAAGAAGGGGGTGCGGTGCAGGCAGAGGGGAGGAGGACGGGGGTGGGCGTCCCCCAGCATCCGCCGGCCCAGGATCCGCGGCAGGTGGCAGGTGGCGCCGCCCGGGTCCATCCACGGGGTCGGGGACGGGCGACACAGGCACGTGGCGGCCGAGGGCTAGGACAGCCCACACGGGGTGGGAGTGGGGGGCTCAGCAATCTTTGAAAGATAAGAGGGGTTCGCTTATCAGAGGCTCTAGATCGACCCTCCCGGGCTTGAACCCACCAGGGGGCCCCGGAAACCCCGACTTACAGGGACAGTGGGAAAGCTCATTTTCTTACACTGGGACGAAGAAGGAAACGGTGACACACGGGCCCGGGGCGTGCGGGGCGGCCCCCTGACTGCACCGGGGGCTCCGGGGCGCGCTTGCCCAGGACATCGGCAACCTCGCCTGCCGGGTTATCTCCTTGATTTTCATGCACTTTGGTTATTTTTCCAAATCAGTCTCAGGGTTTACATTTGTTATTTCCTTTTTTATTTTTACTTAGCATCGTTACATGAGCCTTTTCAAACGAGGTCATTAAAGATTTTTATTTTGATGTTCGCGGCTGCCTTCCGGCCGGTGGTCATCTCGTAACGGATGCAGCTCTACTCTAAATGCTGGGAATTGGTTTTTTGAGACTTTTCTGTGTTATAAATAATGTGTGATAAGTATCTTTGCACGTGGCTTCTTACGACTCCGGTTCCTTCTCTGCTGTGCGTTGTCATCACGAGACACATAGTTGACGGCCAGGAAAAGGGGACTTTAAGTTTCTTTCCAGCAACAGGAATCTGCGGACGCTCCCGCCAAATAGAAGGACGCCCTTGTCATCCCCTCGCGGATACTGGGGGATGTGATTGTTTCTAAAATGCTTCCTTCTTGTTGGAGAAAGAATTTTATCATCTGTAAAAGGATCAATGCTCTGCGTTTTCATTTAAAATTTAAATTTTCGGGATGCCAGGGTGGCTCAGCGGTTTAGTGCCTGCCCAGGGCGTGACCCCCGGGGTCCCAGGATCGAGTCCCACGTCGGGCTCCTGCATGGAGCCTGTTTCTCCCTCTGCCTGTGTCTCTGCCTCTCTCTGTGTCTCTTGTGAACAGATAAAATCTTTAAAAAAATAAAATTTAAATTTTCAACAATGCCTATTCCATAAAATTCTGGAAGATGGCGTGGTTAGCAATGCAAGCCTCGCCTTGCTCTCCCCAGACAATGGTCTTCCTCAGCATTTGGACGAGCTGCCCCCCCGCCCCCCCGCCGCAGCCCGCCACCTGCCCAGCCTTGGATTGCAAGTATGGGGAGCAGGCGAGGAGCCAAGCGGCCAGGCGGCAGGGCCGCAAGCACAAGGGTGTCTGTGCAGGGACAGAGCACACGGGAGGGTGCAAAGTCACCTTGCGCTCCCTCCACCTCGACGCAGGTCCCCCGGGCACACCTGCCGGCAGCCTGGGTTCCCCACAGCCCGACCTCCACGTCCTTGTCTGCCCCCCTGGGAAACAGCACGGCGGCCCGCTCGCCCCGGTGTTCCCCCAGCCGCCGGGAGCTCCAGGCCTGCATCGGTGCTGCTTCGCTTTAATTTTGAACCGGTGAGGACGCCCAGGTGCGCGCCCCTTGCACCTTGACCTGTCGCGCTCCTTCATGACTTAACTTCAGGAGAACAGGGTCCTCTGTCAGCGGCTGGAGGGCACGAGACGGCCAGGCAAGCCTCCTGGGTCGTCCTCCCAGCGTCTTCCTACGGGGAGGGGACGAGCAGGGCGGGGGCCCGGGCCGCCTGCTGCCCGCGTCTCCGCGAGTCGTCCTGCCAGCGATCTACCCGCCGAGCCCTCCGAGCTGCCGGGCAACCCCGTTCACAGCGACCCTGTTACTCCCCGCATTCGGGTAAATTCTGGTCAAACCTAACCCGTCAAAATCTTAAGAGCTGATCGTCTGCACGCGAGGCAGATCCTGGGGCTGCTCCTCCCTCCTGCTGCTCACTACCAGCTTTGGGATGCCCCCCCCCACATCTGCGCAGATAGGGCTCCCGGGGACGCCCCCCGCGTCTGCATAGACAGGGCTCCCCGGGATGCCCCCCATGTCTGCATAGACAGGGCTCCCGGGGACACCCCCCTGTGTCTGCATAGACAGGGCTCCTTGGGACGCCTCCACCTCTGCATAGACAGGGCTCCCCGGGATGCCCCCCATGTCTGCATAGACAGGGCTCCCGGGGACACCCCCCCATGTCTGCATAGACAGGGCTCCCTGGGACAACCCCCTGTGTCTATGCTCCCTGGGATACCCCCGTGTCTGCATAGACAGGGCTCCCAGGAACACCCCCCACATCTGCATAGACAGGGCTCCTTGGGACGCCCCCCTATGTCTGCATAGACAGAGCTCCTTGGTACACCCCCCGTGTCTGCATAGACAGGGCTCCCGGGGACAATTCCCATGTCTGCATAGACAGGGCTCCTGGGGATGCCCCCCGCATCTGCTTAGGCAGGGCTCCTTGGGACGCCCCCACCTCTGCACAGACAGGGCTCCCCGGGATGCCCCCCATGTCTGCATAGACAGGGCTCCCGGGGATGCCCCCCACATCTGCATAGACAGGGCTCCCAGGGACGCCCCCCGAGTCTGCATAGACAGGGATCCCGAGCCCAGCAGGCTGGTTACTTCATTCTCCCGGAAGTTCCCACGTCGTTCCCATCGCGGTTACTGGGAGGGCCGTAAGCTGGCAGCGTTCCATGCACGACGGCCGTCTGAGGGCGACCCTGCATGCCCCAGTCCGGCCGCCTCCACGGCCTCAGGCCCCTGAGCACAGGGACCTGCTCAGGCACCTGCGCCCAGCCTCACTGAGCATTTCACGCGGCGCGGCACCTGCTCCCGGGATACTGAGGGCTGAGTGGGCCTCGCAGGCTGTAGCCCCAGGACCCCGGGGACCCCGCGGCTCAGTCCCCATCCCTGATGCCCTGAGACTTACCATCAGTGCAGATTCCTTAACACTGGCTGTTTTTTTAAATCTTTATGTCGCTTAAAAATGTGTCACAAAACAGAATAGAGCTAGTTAATTCCGTTTCTTAAATTATAAAAATTATATCTTTTTTTTTTCCCTGAAAACAAGAAATAATGGAGAGTGCTTCGAGAACATCTTCGTAGCTTACCTTTTTCCAATGCTAGAGTTCTGGCTTTGAACATCATCTAACACTGTCTTCTTTAGGTTTTAAAATGATCAGAATTCTGGGGGCAATAGGCTTAGGCTCCATGCCCCGCCCCCCCCCCCCCGCCGCCCTCTGCCTCAGGGCCTTTGCAGGCTCATGGGACGCCTCCCGCGGCTCCGTGGCCCCGAGAACCCAGCCGGGCAGCGACGGGGGGGAGACGGCAGGCGGTGGTTCCGCGAGTCCTGCTAGGGCAGCTGCCCTTGGCGATGGCCGGAGACGCCCAGGCAAGACCAAGGCAGCAAACGCCACCCTGGAGCGGGGGCCCCGCAGGAGCGATCGGACGGAGGGCGGATCTGCAGGCCGCGAGGAGACCCCCCCCAGGTACTCGTTTCCGTGGTCACAGGGCTTGTGGGCGCCGTCGAGAGGCAGGTGGATGGTGCGCAGCTAACCGAGTGCTCGCGGGCGCACCGCTGCCTGCGGACGGGTGCTCGGGGGCGAGAAGACGTCCATCCTGAGCCACCTGTGCCGCGAGGTGAGGTGGGTCCTCAGAGATGCTCACGCGGCGACGTGCAGGAGCGCAGGGCTGGAGGCGGAGCGTGGGTGCCCACGGGGACCCGACGCACGCAGCCTGGCTGTGCCCGCGGCCTCTGCTGTGTGCCCGACGAGGCCCCGGGCGGCCACGTCCTCCGAAACCCGGCATGTCTCTTGTCAGCGCCCGTGGACCTTACTCTAATGACGCCTTGGACACAGATTTCCAGATCTGACGTTGCATTGGAAAATGCAAGTTGGGAGAAGTGTTTTTGGTTTTCTTGTTTGTTTGTTTTCCGGTCCCAGCGTTGGCTCCAACTACCGGAAGGGCCCGGAACACTTCGTTGCACCTCCAGGAGGTGTGAGACACGGACGGACAGCGGACTCCCGGCTGCGCCACCCTGCATCGCCTGCGGCTGAGGTCACCGTCCCTCGGAAGAGCGGGGCCGTCTCTGCATGGGACACACGGCGTTTCGCGTGCACCGTCCTCTGGAGGCACTTGCTCACGGGCTCCCGTCCGCTCCTGCAGCTCCTGCCCGTGCACGCAATCTCCTTCCTGCGAGGCCTGCCCTCTGCGCCCCAAAGTGGACGCAGCCTCGCCCTGTCCGCCTCCTGTGCTGCCCCTCACGGCGCTGGCTCACGGGGGCCCTCATGAAACACCTGCCCGACGGCAAGGCTGCCTACCAAGCGGAAGGGCTCAGAATGGGGAAATGATTGGGAAATAGAACACTCCGTGAACAGACGGAGTTCTGCCTCAGTTTCCCATCCACGGTGAGAGGCTGCCCTTCTCCCTGGAGGAGGCTCCTGGGCCGCCGTCCTGGTACTTGTTGGCTCGGCATCGTGTGTCAGGAACCCCAAGGGACCAGCAGCCTCTCTGCAGAAACACGTGTGACACGGCGTCCCAAGTGCCGTCGAGGAGCGAGGCTGATGGATGGGAGGGCAGAGGAGGAACAAGGCCACAGCCCTGGGTTATGTCCTCGCAAGGGGAGCCTCCTGCCAGCCATGGAGGGATGCAGGGTGGGATGCGGGACAGGCCTGGCACCTGGGAAGCCTCTGGCGCATTCCTCAGCCAGCCGGGGGCTGTGGAGCCCCTGCAAGCAGACGGCCGTGTGCTAAGCGCTGAGGCGCCCGTGGTGACCGACTGGTCCCTGGCCGCCGGGATGCCGGGTCCTTCTAGCGCCCAAGTGCAGACTCGGACCACAGGAGAAGCAGCAACCGCGTGGGTGGGGGTCGCCTGCAAGGGGGGCAGTGGGGCAGGTGGGCAGGGAGCCGGGACAGACAGGACAGCAAGCTCGCCGTCGGGATGATCGGCAGCCCCTGGGGCCGGACCCGGGTGCAGGGGGGCAGCCGGTGAGGGTGAGGCCGCACCCAGAGGCTCTCAGATGCGCGGCCCAGGAGCAGCTTGGGATGCGGACGAGGCGCCAGGCCAGGGCGTGAGTCTGCGCCTCACCTGGCATCTCAAACTGCCCGTGGAACCGGGTGACTCTGGATGTGCCTGCAGCCGTGTCACCCTCCTCCACCCTAGAAGGTCCTCTGGCGCTCCCGTGACTACAGACACCGGGGCTCAGGGAGGTCGCAGGCCTTGCTCAGGCCCTAGGGAGGGAATCCGAGCACCAGCCCTCGGCCCCCTCACCCCGCGTCCTTCTGCTGTGGTCTGTGCCTCCGGTTCGACGTCACCCGACGGCCTCCTAGCTCTTCCACTCCACGGTGCACACGGAACCCGGACGCGGCCCAGGATGGCGAGATGCTTATGAGCGTCCCTCCTGCGTGAGCAGAAGCGGAGATGCCACGGCGGCCTCGGGCCTGTGCAGGCCCCCACCGCGGGAGCAGAGCTGGTGCCCCGCAGCCCGTCACTGGCCCTGCTGCCCCTGCAAGCTCAGCAGCTCTGACCTACGGTTAGATACGGGAGGTCACAGCCTCCGCTTGGGGCCCTCTTTCCCGTTTCTAACACTGAATGGCTTCCGTGGCCCTTGGGGACCCTCCAGGAGAAGGAAGCGAGTGGATCGCTGGCGGGGATCCTCCTCCCCCCGGGGCCCCTCAGCTCCCCCACGCGCAGCCGCCGCCCTCCTTGCTGGCTGCCCCGGCCCCTGCCCCCGGGTCGCCCCGCCGGGTAGCGCCGCGCAGACCCGCGTGGGACCAGCCAGAGAATTCCCGCCAGCCCACACGGCACATGGTGCACCTGCTTATCTGTTGGCGGCTTGCGTTTCCTTATCACGTTGTTGCCACCGGACAACGAGGAACAGTAAAGCCCTCGTTGTTCCCAGCCCTGCAGTGAGAAGTCATTTTTGTAGCAGGGTCGTCTTAGGAGAAACAGAATTACTCTGGGCGCCCGTCTGCACGGTGACCGCCCTGCTCCAGACCATGCGCCGGGCAGCCAGGACCGGGGGCGCCGGCCCCCTCCTCTCCGTCCAGAGCCAGCCTCCACATGGCCTGGCCTTGACCTGGGGGGGGGCGAGACGTGGGCTGCGGCTGGTCCCAGCCACGTCGTCTGCGTGTGGCCCCAGGAAGCCCACGTGCACAGGATGTTGAAGCAGCTGCTCTGAGCGGCCGATGGGATCCAGCCTCCTTGTTTGGGGTTCTGGTTGTTGGTTTTTCTGGCAACGAGATGAAATGACTCTCCTGACCTGCCATCTCCCAAATGCCGAGGAATTAGCCTTCCACACACAGGCCCGTGCTAGGCACCCTGGCCCCTGGCCCTTCCCCACTTCTTTTTCAATTTCTGAGGCTGTTATTTCAGTAGAACCCACGAGGAACCCCGTTGCACTGGGATCCGTTCCAGGAAACACAGTAGGATCCCAGCGCGAGGGGGCCTGAGCAGGGGGCAGGTCCACCAAGCCTCCTCGCTGGCCCCCACTCCGTGGACATCTCGCCAGGGACAGGAAGTCCCTGATGCCGCCCCTCGGTGCTGCCAGGGGCACGAGACATGGGCCTGTGGTCCATCCGTATGGCAGATGACGCCTCTGAGGGCGCCAAGGGTCTGACTCGCGCCGTCCTTCTGTGGACCAGACCCCCGAGACCCTGAGTTCTGGAGCGCCCCACACATGGGCCTACGGCACGCCAAGAGGCTCCCCGAGCTCCCCGTCGCACAGCCGCGGTCACTCCCGAGCGCATGTCTGAGACCCTTGGTGTTGGCACGACTGGCCTTTTTCTGCTCCCGTGGGGAAGGGGGTGAGGAGTTTGGGGGAAGGTTGACAGGGACACATTCCCGTGTACTGAGTACACAGATCCGGAGACAGACGCGGGTGCCTGGTGGCGGCCCCACTGACGGGGTGAGTCCCGTGGCCGTGCCCGCGTCGTCGTTCCGTGCGCCGTGGCTCCTCTTCCCCGGGGCCCCCTGCAGGTTTTCCGCGCGGTGGGAAAGAAGCGCCACTGCATTTCGTTAAAAAAGACAGAAGCTCTACATCTCAGATGCTAGCCCAGCGCGGTGAACTCAGCGGGTGTGCTGGCTGTTTGAAGACGGTTCCGGAAGCCTGTCCCCTTTCCCCGGGCGGAGTGCTGGCGGCCACCAAGAAGCCTCGGTGCTGCGTTGCCGTTGCGTGGGGGACCCGTGGGGGACCCGTGGGGAGGGTCAGAGCCTTTGCACCAACATCCCGTCTCCGGCTGCAAAAGGGCCACACGCTCATTAAGACAAACCGAAGTAGATGAAGCGCACCGAGGGCCTCCCGCGTGCCAGGTGCGCCCTGGGCGACAGTCCTGGAGCAGCTGCCCAGCAGCACGGGGAGCGCTGAGGACCTGCGTCCAGGAGGCTAGTGAGGGACGGGGCCGGTCACACGTGCACACGCAGCCGCCTGCCCCCCTTCCCCCGCCACGTGTGCCACGTCCCTTCTGACTGGGAATTCTACGAGGCCACAGCCACCACCACGGCCACAGTGGGCACGCGCACGTCCCTGAGGGTCCTGCTGGAGACCGGGGGGCCGAGACGCACCTCACCAGATCCAGGAGAGATCCTGCTAGGAGGAGCGCAGAGGATCTCCCAATTTGTCCCCAAAGCCCCTTCCCTGCGAGATCCCACTCCACCTCGTTCTAAACAAACAGGGCGACCTCCGCGGCTTTCCACCGCACTGCGCGAAGGCCAGGCCCCCGTTGAGCGCCCGCGGAGCCTGACACGTCTCGTGGTCTGGGCGTAGGGACAGGAGCGGGCCGTGCCAGGGACGCCCGAGGCCCGAGCCCCGAGGCCGGGACGCACACCCTGGCCACGGCTGCGCGTACAGGGAAGCGCGAGCAGGGCGGTGGGCACCACGAAGCCTGCCGTGTGCTTCCTTAGGACCCGTGTCTCTGACGGACGGTCGAAAGTAAGCAACGAGGAAACAGCCGGTCCAGCTGAGATATTCCCCGAACACGGGGAGGGAAGCCCCAGAGGGAGATGGATTCGGTCCTGAGGTCCCGGTTCCACAGAATAACTCGGGCACCACGGCGTGTAGCTCACCATCGCCACAGAGATTAGTCAGGCCTTCGTTACGAAGAAAACATCTTTAATCCTCTTCATAATGACCAGATTTTAAGGCTCATTATTTGTAGCCTGACGCCCATTAAGCCGTGGCGCAGCTTTGAAAATCTACGCGGAGCGGGAGCTTATATATTTCACTTGCAGCAGCTTATTAGAAAATGCATATTTAAGAAGCTTCACGATTTCCACCCAAGGCATATTTTGCCTGGAGTGCGTGTGTGCCTGTGCGCGTGTCTGTACGACGCGGCGTATCCATCATCCGTACGAGCTTCGGGTGTGCTAACCCGTCAGCTCCATCCCCACCCTAAACCGATAAACATCTCCATCCTTTCACCACCGGAATTTTAAATACGGCGCCATCGAGTCATTTCCCACCAGCCGTACACAGACGAGGAACCGCGTCCTCGAGAACCGGCTGGAAAATAACCCAGCACGTATTTGAGGAAGAGTGGGGAATCTGTAGCTTCGTGTTTGTTCGTTTGTTTTCCAGTTTTATTTTTTCACATTTTTTATTTTTATTTATTTATTTATTTATTTATTTATTTATTTATTTCTAGTGCAGTTCGATTTAAGCGCCCCCGCCCCCGCCCCCGGGCCCGTCACCCCGTCACCCCGTCCGCCCGCCCACCTCCCCTTCCACTACCTTGTTCCTTTCCCAGAGCTAGGAGCTTTGTGTTTTTCGTGTTTTCGTGTATGTCCGCCCCCGGCACAAACACGTGTCCCGCTTCTCTGCCCTGACTGCCCGTCCTTGTCACTACACGTCAGGGAAGCTGTGCCGGCGTCGCTCCAGCGGGAAGCAGGGCCGAGGCGCTGAGTGTGCGCGCGGCACCGAGTACCTGCGGTGGTATCCGCTGGGCGCCACTGGCCGGCCGTGGTGTCGCGGTCGCTGCCTCGGACACCACGTTCCTTCGTCTGGACTGAGCACAGCCCAGGTGGTCGCTGTCGCTGGTGCGAAACGTGGCCGAGAGCGCTGGTGCCAACGCGTCAATGTTCAGAAAGGCAAGGTCGTGAGCGCGTGGCCAGCGGTGGCGTTGGCTTCCGCGGCTCTCTGGCGGCGCCCGGTCCTCGGGCTAAGGTGGACGGAGGCGCGGGCGGCCCGGCGGGCATGCAGGGTGGCAGGGCGTGGGCGGGCTCCCGGCACAGGTGCTCTCTGGCTGCCGTTCGCCTCCACCTGCCCTGTGCCTGACGCAAGAGGCGCTTGCTTAGCAGACAGGACGTCTGGCCTGATGCTGACCGATGTGCCGAGCCTGCGCACGCCGCTGAGTCTCTCTGGCACCAGTGTCTTCGTTTTCTGGGTGAAAAGACAGATTCAGTGATTCCTAAGGCTCCTACCTCCCCCAGCTTCGCTGCTCCGAGGGGGTTGTCATAGTCACCGGCGTCTCCTGGCACGCGGGACACGGGCTCGTGATGGACCGGCCTCCTCGGGGAACCTTCTTAACCACTTCAGACTTCTCACTAAAATAGGAAGAGTCTCTGTGTTTTTTATATAGCAGTTTCATTTTTCGATCTTACGGCCAAGAGGTAGCTTGGTTCCCGGGATAATTTTATCCTGACGTTCTCAACATCCTGGCAAGGATGGTAAGTGTTGTTTTGTGCGGGGAGAGGAGACAGCACACGATCCGTTGAAGGCCGGGCGCTGGGAGGACCGAGTCTAAAGCCTGGAGGGCGCGCGCCAGGTGTGTCAAGGATACGCATCGCGAGCACAGAGGTATCGACGGCCCACTCCGCCACCCCGCGCGGGGAGGGCTTCGGACCGTCGGCTCGGAGGCGCAGTCCCTAAGCCCAGGAATTGAGATGAGAATCCTCAAGTCGAATCGAGATGAGAAGAGAAACGCGTGAGCGGAAGTCAAGAACACGGTGAGGTGGTTCACCGCGTTGGGCTGAGTAACGGTGCGGAGTTCTTACGGGGAGAGGATCCTGATTCCGGGCCGGTCGGGAGTGACGTTCTAGAGAAGGTGGAACTTGCGACGGATCCTGCCGCGGGTCGGCGGAGAGGAGGGCGTGGGAGGGCGTGGGGCAGTAGGAGGAGGCGGGGGGCCGGCTGCGGGGGATGCCCGGGCTCTGAGATCCTGCGCGCAGGATGGAGCCGCATTTTTCAAATTCCTTAAGATGACGTAGACCGTAGACCGGGTCCAGGCTCCAGGAGGAGTTGAACCTACTTAGCAGCTCGTGCTGCCTTGAGGAACTCACCAAAGTGGTGGCCGAGGGCAAAGGGCTCCCAAAGGCAAAGGCTCCCAAAGGCAAAGGGACTCGGGGAAGGATAAAGGGGGAGGAGGGACAGCAGGGGAATTTTGGATGCAGCGGAGTCGAGCATCGAGTACCGTGCGCCCCAACCAAGTCGCATCGTGGGCGGCCCCGGAGAGACCTGAGCTCTAGAGCCCCGGGAGCTTGAGAATTGGTGGCATCCTGTGCCTCCGACGGTGGATCTGACAGCCAGGAAAGTGGCTCCACGTGCGCGTCGGGGCGGACCCCAGGGCCCGATGAGCCAACCTCTGTCCCCCAGGGTGACTTGTTCTCTGGAGAGAATGAAGCTCAGGGTTCTCGCTGGGCCCTGGAGGTGGAGGGCAGACGGGAGGGCTGGGTGGGCATCCAGGCCCTGAATGCCCAGACCCCAGATTCCAGGGGGATACCAGCGCTTACTGCTGGACGAGCTGGCTGGGTGGAGCAGCTGGATCAGGCCGTGCCTGAGGCCCACAGTCACCGCAGCCCGGCCCTGTGTGCGCGGCGGGGCGGGGGGGGGTGGGCGCTCAGAGATGGGGCGCGGGGAAGGGCCTCCAAACAGCTGCAGAGAACAGCGTGGAGAAGGCAGGACTATGTAAAAAGAAGGAAACCCTCCCCCCCAAAATGTAATAGTCTCAAAGAAATAGGAGGACGGTTACTTAGAAAACCATGAGGACTTCAAAGAAATTTAGAAAAACAAAAAATAGCAAGAAATAAAAACTCAAGAGAAGGCTTGGAGGTAACATCAAAGGAGCCTCACAGTAAGGGGACAAAGCTCTGGGGGGAAACAGCAAAGGGAAGACCTGACAAGGCGCAGCTCCAGGAACGCAGCGTCCCAAGCCCGACACGTCCAGGGCCAGGGCAACGTAAGCAGAAAACTGCGCTAGAAGCAAATACTGAGTTTCCCTGCACGGCTCCAGATGGGTGCAGCCCCCCAGCACCCGGCCAGGAGGCGAAAACCGGGCCGCAGCCAGAGGGACCCGGCTCCTGACAAACCATGGACTTGGGGGCCCATCGCCAGGAACGAGAACACGAGGAAGGAGGCGGCACAGGGACCGGCCAGTGCGGTCCTCCGGGCAGCCCTCCGTGACGGGCAGGGCACGCGGGGACGCCCTCACACACGCGGGTCCCCATGCCCGTGCCCTCCCCCCGTGAGCCGCTGGTGGAGGCGCCGCCCGCACAGGAGAGGCCGGGGGACAGCGGGCTGGAGCCGAGACGTGGGCCTGGCTCCTGGGCAGGGCCAGCGGGGTCCCCCGGGGGGGACGGGGGCCTCGGGGACGGGCACATGGAGCAGCGAGGCGAGGCCAGCGGAGGCCCCTTCAGGGACCCTCGGGGGCGCTAGTGGGGTCCCGATGGAGGAGCCTGTCTGGGGCCGCGTGGCCCGACCTCCCCACGGCAGCCCGTCCATCCGCCCGTCCTGCCCCCCGCCCCCATCGGGCTGCTCTGCGCTCGTGTCCCGGGAGCCTAAGCACAGCGTGCGCTGCGCCTCGTGAAACATGTTCTTAGCCAGCGGGCGCAGGGCCACCCGGTCCACTCATTCAGAAGTATTTAATCTCCGCTTACCCAGGATAGACGCCGAAGAAACGGGCGTGTTACCGTCTTAGCGGGTCCTGACAGTGGCCTGATGAGGAAGAGGGACCGGGAAGGCAAGACACGGGGACACGGGAGGTTCAAGCGCTCTGTTCCACGTGACTCAGTCGTGTGGCTTTCGGCGAGAACTCGGGCCCCGTCCTTAGGAGGGGAACTATCATCGTTTCTACGCCAGAGAGTGGCTGTGAGGGCGTGGGACTGACGCCGGGGACGACGGCAGACACAGCAGCAGGGTGCTCGGTGAGTCCTGCTGTCCTCGTCCAGAATCACATCCAAATGCTACCTTTTTTCTTTTTTTCTTAAAGATTTTATTTATTTATTCATGAGAGATGCAGAGAGAGAGGCAGAGACACAGGCAGAGGGGGAAGCAGGCTCCATGCAGGGAGCCCGACGCGGGACTCGATCCCAGGACCCCGGGGTCACGCCCTGGGCCAAAGGCAGACGCTCAACCCCTGAGCCACCCGGGGCCCCAAAATCATTCTTTTAAGCCCGGCACAGCGGAGGCTCTTCGGGCGACACAGAATAAGTATCACCCGTGCAAGGAGGGTTATACCCAGAGCGTCCGGGAGCCCAGCTGGCCGCCCTCCCTTGGCGAGCGTCGCCCAGTCCTTCTCCCGTCGGAGCAGGAACATGCCAGCAAATCTGATTTCGGTTACTGAGGTCTCGTCCTCTGTTTACATTAAAGTTAGTTAAATAAGGAGCCCCCGGGGGGCTCAGCAGTTGAGCGTCTGCCTTCAGCTGAGGTCATGACCCCAGGGTCCCGGGATCGAGTCCCGCGTCGGGCTCCCTGCAGGGAGCCTGCTTCTCCCTCTGCCTGTGGCTCTGCCTCTCTCTCTCTGTATCTCTCATGAATAAATAAATAAAATCTTAAAGAAAAAAAAGAAATTAGATACACGAAAACCTCAAGTAAGAGACCATTAAAAATCAAACAGCAAGCAGCCTGGAGAGCGTGAGAGACATGACATTTTCTCAGAGCAAGTTACCAGTTTTCTAAAATGATAAAAAAAACGATGTGAGAGGAAAGACTCAAGATTGTTTAAGTCCCGTGAACACCGGCAGGACCGTAAAAGCTGCAACAACCGAGAGGAGTTTCGGGGCATCCGGACGGCACAGTGACGCTCAGGGAACGCGGGGGGCGTGCGGGAGATTCGACGCGGTTCTGCATTTGCCGCTTCGAGAAGCTCCCGCCAGGCCCCACGCGAGCTCCCGAACCCGACAGTAACCGTATCGCAGGTGCTCTGAGGTTTCAACTGCGTGAAACAAGCAGAACACCCATTTGTCATCGTCACCTTCAAGTGTCACGTCCATAAAGAGTTGGGGGTGGGCGTGGACGCGTGAGGCATGGAGCCTGTCGAGACCCCGCCAATGAGGACCTGGCCTTTGGGGTCGCCTCCACGCCCGGGAGGCACCTGCGGGCACGCGGGGGAGGGGGGCTGAGCTCCACGCCGGTACCCGCTCGTCCCTGGGGACGGACCAGTCCCACTGTGCTCCAGGTTCACAGAACACGCTCCCGTGAGGGACTGGAGGAGGAGACCGAGCTGCCTTGAAGCCCGAGTCCTGGGACCCGAGCGACCTCCCCGAGCTCCTGTCCCCGCAGCACCAACGTCCCATCCCGCAGGGGCTCACCCCGCACGTGCCTGCTGCGCACCTGCGAGTCCTGGCCGGTGGCACACACCTGCCCGCTGAACGATGGTGCCGATGGACGTCACCAGACACTTAAAATGTGACCAGCGCGACTGAGGAGTTTATTTTTTAAATTGTCTTTACTCTCAATTAAATAGCCAGCCATGCCTCGCAGCTACCGGACAGGATACGACGGCCCTAAAACCTCACAAGGAAACGCGGGCTGCTTTCTCCAGCCTGGGAAACCCGTAGTCACGCCAGGATGGGGTAAGTGCTGTCATTTTTAACAAAAGGGGACAACTATGGTTTGTTCATTCAGCAAACAGTCCTTGACCGCCGGCCGTCCGCAAGGCCCCGCGGGCCACCGTGGGAAGCACGCAGCTGGCGGGAAGGACGACGTGGACCCCACACCGTCCGCTGAGCTCGGGCGTTCCCGCCACGTCCGTGTCCCCGCTTCCCGCTTCCCAGTTAGCCCTGGTCTTGCTGGAAGGACCGGCGTGTGCTGGTCGGCGTGAGCCCCGACGGCTCTGAGTGTGACGCAGTCGGAAGCCCGCTCACTTTTACGGCACCCGCGTGGGCAACAGGCGCCAGGTGAGGGGGGCGGCAGCCTTCCCTCCCCCCGGGGGGTGGCCACCTCGGCCGCACACGCGAGACGCGCAGAATGTGGGTTCACGGGATCCACGCCCCCCAAGCTCACGTGGCAGGGTTGCCCCCAAGGCCGCGCTCCGACCTGCCCCGAACCCCGGGTCTCACGGACCGGGAGGCGCCTGCGGGCCTGAGCCGCCGCTGGAGCAGCTGCTGCCTGACGCGCGGTGAAAGCTCCGTCGCCGTCACGTTCACAGGAGGCTCCAGGAGCTGGCGCCCGTGGACTGGAGCCCGCGGGGAGGGGCCCCCGGGTCGTGTCTGCGGCAAGCGTGTCAGACGGTCGGCAGGCATTAGCGGACACAGGAAACGACGGAGCACGCAGCGAGCGGTTAGCAGCAGGCGCCAGGAGCCCGAGGCCGGCAGGTGCCAACGGCTGGGAGTTTCATCGAAACAGTTTCCAAAATCATAAATAGAAGCAGCGGAGAGATGCTAGGAGCCCGCACTCCGCTGGGAACAGCGAGGACCCCATTCAGGGATTTCTGATGCTTCTCAAAGTAGCCCAGCAAAGGGACTGGCAACCCATTCATCACACAGACGGGTAAACTGAGGCCCGCCAGCATGCGGGAGCCCATCCGGGTGTTTGCAAAGCGGAGCCAGGAATGCAGGGCTCTGGACGTGCCGGTCCCTCCACGTGGTCCACCCCCGCTCCCGAGCTGCCTCCTCCCGCCTTCCCGCTCTGCCCACGCTCCTCCCAGCGATGCTTCCACTCCTCCCCCTGTAAGTCTCCCCCCACACGGGGCTCTGGAGGACGGGGCGGGAGGGCAGTCGCTGCAACCAGAGGAGCAGGTGGGCAGTATCGAGGGCAGCCGCCCGCGCCTCGGAGGTCAGGCCCACCCTCACCTGCCAGATCCTGGGTGCAGACCCCGCGCGCACAGGTGTCCCCTCAGCAGGCACCTGCCCTCCAAGTCCCCATTGGCCTGTCACTAACGGCAGCCTCTGTTCTAAGGAGCGTCTCCGCGCTCCTGCTCCGAGGCTTGCGCCCGTCCCAGGTCTGAGCGACCAGGGGGCCGTCGGGAGACCTCAGGCAGCCAAGTGTGTGCAGGCGGGTGGGGGGGACGGGGATGAAGCCCGGAGCCCGGCCGTGGTGACGCGGAGCACTCTGAGCAGCATCACTGAAGAGCAGCACCCTGTCGGCCACTTTGACATCAGGTCCTCGCGACCTGGGTGACCCTGATGGTCCAAGGGAGGCCGGGTGCTCTGTTCCGGTGACCAGGTGACCTCGGCGCGGAGCAGGAGTCCTCGCTGGGCAGGTGGCCGCCATCGTGACCTGGAACACGGTGGGCCGACCCTGCAAGGACAAGCAACCTCACTGCAGCGAGTCCTCCGTTGGGACAAACACAGACGGGACGCATAGGCCGTCTCCTGACCAGGGCCGTCCCCTGAGAAGCCTGGCTGGTGGGCAGCCAGTCCTCCAGCGTCCGAGGCCCCTGACTCAGTCTCCCCGGCGTGTGCAAGGAATCGCACGTAAGAAAGCTCAGTGGTTAAGGATCGAGCTTCAAAAAGCAGATGACCTGCCACCCGGGGTTTCGGAGTTGGTGGAGCCTCAGCAGTCAGCCAGCGCCCCTCGCTTTACAGACGAAGAAAGGGATCCGTGCACACGGAAGAGGGGACCGAGCAGGGTCGCACGCTGGGATGGGAACGAGGTCCCTCGACCCCGGGCCCCGGCGCATGCCAGCGTCCTCCGGGCCCTGGGTGAGTCGTGTCAGCGCTACGACAGCACGAGAGGCACCCAAGCAACCAGAGCAAATCATTTTCTATGAGACATAAAGTCACTGCCACTGCCTTTCATTCCCGGCGGGAACTGTCTGGGAAGCGTTGATCCAAGTGGCAAACTGCGCGGTAGTGAGTGTCCAGAACCACGCGGGGGGACAGGCCTGCTGGGTCGCCGGATTCCTGAGCGAGAACAAACCTGCGACGAGGATCGAAGCGCAGGCACCACGTCCCCCCGAGGACCGAGTACGCGCCGGGCACGGCACCAACCTCCGTGCAGACCCCTTGCCTCCATCCCTAAAGCAGGTGTGAGACTCTCGCTCATGGGGAGGGGGGGGGGGCTGAAGTTCAAAGTCCAGTATCTGTCCCAGCCCCACCGCGTGGCGCTGCCACAAGCACTTGGGACGCGTCACCTTCCAGACAGCCCATCCCTCGGCCACGGGTCTATCCGCGCCTCTTCCCACTGCTGTGGGGATGCGCCTGAGGCCAGCAGGGGCTTGAGCGTCTGGCAGAGGCTCTGAGGACCCTCATCGGGCACCAGGGCGCCACGGTGACCGCCTCGCCCACCCTTTCCACCCACACCCCTCCTGGGAGTGAGACGTGTCCCCGAGTCCCCAGGCTGTCGTGCCCCTCCTGACCTGGGCCGGTGCCTGCCACCTCCCTGCCAGCCCCACCGTCCCACACTCCAAACCCCCCGTGTTTGGTTTTTATGACTGTTTTCTGCACTGATCACGCTCTTTCTTGTGTTCACATCTTTGCAGAAATGTGTTTGAATAGCTCCACACATCCCCCTCGAAGTGCCCCCCAGCCTCAGCCTTGGCTCCCCGGGCCCGCTACCCCTCCCTCCTTTGCCTAATGTAGCACCGTCGGCATGACTTCATCCTAGCATCGATCCCACATCACCCATTTGTGAGGCGACACTTTCCCCTGTGCCCAGGACGTGCCCGGTATTTGGTGCACACGTCAACGGTACTGATGGGGTCCAACGCGGTCTCACTCGCCGGCTACGTCTGTGTCGTTCCCCTCCGAGTCTGGCAGGGCCTGGGCTCCAGCAAAATACACACGCGCTGGACGTGTCCATGTGAAACTGGAAAAACACATCACATTTCAGGTCCAACACTAAGCTCATCAGAGTCCTACCGACGGCTCACTCGGTCACGGAGATCACACATCTCATGTTAGGACAAAGGGAGCCGTTGCCTCTGTGCCCCGGGTCTTTCCCCCTTGTTCCTCGTGGCACATCCACAGGCTTTCCCGGAGGATGAGTCATTAGCAACGTCGCTTTGGAAAATGGTCCCCTCTGGGAGAATAAGGGGTGGGGTCCTGCTGTGACGGCCGTACCCACCCGTGGGTCGATTTCAGCAGGTTTGAGGAACGACCGCCGAGCACACTGACTTTGTTTTCTGTGGCGTTGAGCTGGGCTTGACGATATTCCTCGTAAGGGCCAATTGTGCTCCGTCTCTCTACACGGCAACGGGCATTTGCGGTTCATCTTCTTCGCATAGTTCTTTGCGTTGACAGGTGCCGTTTTGTCCGTGGAATGTAGAAATCCAAGTGCGTCCAAAGCTTTCTCACAGCACACGCACGTTAGGTTTCACGTAAACGGGTGCACGTTCCGCGCGTGGACTAGGGCTTCTTGTACGACGTCCGTCTCCCATCATGCGTGTTTGGCGAGGTGTTTAAGAACGTGAATTTGTAAAAAAAAAAAAAGAATGTGAATTTGTGTCGTCAGCTGCGTGGCTCGGAGGCAGTGCCTCCCAACCGTCCCCCTGAACTCCGTGGGACCCTCCGCGTGATTATCTGGTGGCCGTAACGGGGAGCTGGGAGGGGAGGCGAGGGTGGGGGTGCCCGGGTGGACGCGGGTGAACCCGTGTGGGTGACGCTCCTGCTAAGCTTTAGCTCGCGTGACCAGGGCCCCTGGTGCTCTAACCTCCAAAGATAGTGACCCCGATCTTCTCTCTGTCTCTCTACACAGCGTCTATGGCTGCCCCTTGGCTAAAAAAAGAAAAACACAGGATAAGCAGCCCCAAGAACCTGCTCCCAAGCGGAAACCGTTTGCCGTGAAAGCCGACAGCTCCTCGGTGGATGAGTGCTACGAGAGCGAGGGGTCGGAGGACGTGGACGAGAAGGAGGAGGACGAGGAGGAGGAGTTCTCGGAGGACGAGGACGAGCACAGGGAGGAGGACGAGGAGGATGAGGAGGGGGACCGGGAGGAAGAGGAGGAGCTCGAGGAGGAGGAGGACGATGATGACGAGGATGGGGAGGACGTGGAGGACGAGGAGGAGGACGAGGAGGAGGAGGACGACGACGACGAGGAGGAGGAAGACAATGGTAATCTTTAAAATAGTAGTACGCGATACGTGGTGACGGGGCCCAAGGTCCCCGCGGAGGTCCCGGTGGGGCGATTCAGGGCACAGCCACGACCGCGTGCTCACAGCGTGAGTGTACCTGGTCGGGGCTGGAACCAGTGTCCGTCCAGGTGTCCTTCACACCGGTCTGGAAACCATTCCTCTCCGTGTGCCGCCAGTCGGCAGATGCTGTGCGTCACTCGGGTCCGAGTGCTCGTCACCGACGTGGGTGCGGTGTTCGCCGTGTGCACTTTGATCCAGAACCTCACGGCAGCGCACCTACGAGGCTTTAGCATCCTGTGTTCCCGGAGGCTCTGCCCCTCACATACTGGTATCCGCCCAGGTGCTGGCGTGGGGATGGCTCGGCCTGCTGCCCTCCCAGGGCGGGAGCTCGACGAGACCCCGGGGGCGCCGACGGGGGAGGCCGCGCCAAGTTATTCTTTTTGTCCCAGATTGGGGTGGAAGGAATATTGCTGAAACGAAACCGCTCCTCGACCCGTCATTGGCTTCGTGCCGGAGGACCGTGTTTCTGACCTGGGGTGTCCAGCGTTGCGAGGGAGCCAGGCGTGCCAGGGCATGGCGCGCGCGGTGGTGACCGTGCTTTGGGCGGATTTGGGATGGCTTTGCTTTTATATGGTTTCCTGTTAGCGTCAGCCTCATCACCATAAGTTGAAAGATAATCCTTTCCTAAAAGTCATCTCTGCTCTAGAAGAAGGTGGGAGTTTTCTGAAGAATCTAGATTTAGTCTTTATTGGCTTCGAGTTTGCCTCAGAGAAATGCCAAATGTGTCTGAAAGCAAAAGGAGTGTCTTCTCTCAGGCTTCCTCCTTGGGCTCAGAGCTCTTGGAAGCCTGAACTCCGGGAGAGCTAATCTCTCGGAACCGGGGACGGCTGCTGCGGCCCGTGCGGAGAGCTGTTTCAGATGGGGTGGGCGTGGGCTGGCTGTGGCTCACGCCGCGCGGCGGACGCGAATTGCTGTTCCTCCTCCAGAGGCCATTCTCGTTTGTTCCTGGAAGCCTGAGTTTTATGACTGTTACAGCAGGTGCAGGTCCTCCTGGGGACAATTCACCATCCCGTTCACGCAGGTAGACGAGCATGTCCGCGTATGTGGGCACGCCCCCGAGGGTGCACACACACGGATTTCACGCATTAAAGTGCGGGCTCCCACGATGGTGCTTCCTGCCGTGACATCGGGGAGTGTGGTGTGGACCCAGTCTGATGACGTGCATCGGCCACACACACGTGGGCACCGCCAGCCCCGCTGTGTGGACGGTGGCCCACACCCCAGCGTCCCCGACGAGACGGCGCCGCACGCTGAGCATTACAGGCAGTACCTCCGTGTTCCATTGGGAACATCGGGAAACAGGCCAACCTGGCAAGTGACTTGTGAGCACCTTTCCTAAACGTGTGCTGTTTGGGGCAAAATCACTAAGTGCTGAAGCTGCTTAACGGTGTGTGACTGGACCGTGGCTTCTTGTAAGGACGGGGCGCAGCAGCATTGCCCTTCCGCGTGCCCGTTCCGTGCTCGGGCAGCAGCGCGGATCCAGGTGCGGGTGTTTTGTGCGTGCCGCGTCCCGGGAGGAGAGCTTCGTAAACACGCATCACTGAAACCGACGGTCTCCACCACATTTTAGGTCCTGCTCTTCATTTGCTAGAATTAAACTTTCAAGTGTAGTTTCCTGAGGCTCACATTTTTAAATCTATTTTTCAAGTGCCGAGTGACATGTTTTGAAGAAGTGGAGCCTTACCGAAATAGCTTCAGGATGTAACTAGATCGGGGTTTGCTTTAATTATTATTCTAACTCGAGTGCTTAGAATGTAGTTTTTTGGGTTTTTTTTTTTTTTTTTTAGGACATAGTTTTTAAAAGCAAGATAGCGGATCAAAACTAGTGAGAGATTCTAGAAAAATCCAAGAAAAGTTTCTGGGAAAATTCGAGTAAGTGGGCATGATAAGTGGATGTATGACGGAACCGTGAGATGCATGGTGGCATGAGTATAAAGCAGGCCCCCAAGTGTCTAATGGCACGACCCACCTAGCACGGTGACTAGCACTCAGGTGTTTAGCAAACACTGGGTGAGAATCCGAAGCATGCGAGGACATAGTTTCTGGAAAGCAAATGCCCATTAAGAGGATAAATAATCAATTGTCACATTCCCGGTTTCAGAATGCATATGCAGCATCCAGCTCCCCAGCTAAGCTCCTTCTAGAATCATCTATCATGTAAGACTTTAAAGACGTGTTGGGCCATGGCGAAGTGTCACTCGATCATCAGGCCATCTGCTCATCATAAGACTAATACCTCCAATTAACGGAGTATCCTTGGCAGCAAGGTGTAGTGATCTACCCCCTTTCAGATGGTCCCGAGGAGTCACTCGGGTCGAACAGTGATGGTCCGTGTGGACGACCTCCCACCGTGGTTCTGATTGCTGCTGGTTCTCTCAGGGAAGCACCAAAGGCTTGCTCGATTTCTGAGACAAACACAAGTATCTTTCCTTTTTTTTATTTATTTATTCACGACAGACACAGAGAGAGAGAGAGAGAGAGAGAGAGAGAGAGGCAGAGACACAGGCAAAGGGAGAAGCAGGATCCCTGCAGGGACCCCGATGTGGGACTCGATCCCGGGATCCAGGGTCGCAACCTGAGCCAAAGGGAGATGTTCAACCACTGAGCCACCCAGGCGTCCCTACGAGCATCTTTCCTAAGAAGAAATCACTGTCGGTGCCTGATATCTAGAGACTGCTTCACCAAGATTTCCTATAACACAGATTTCCTATAACGTTGGAGGCCGCCCATGATCACGTGTCCTAAGACCCCAGTCAGCCAAGTGTTTCATCAAGCACTCGTTTCGCACAAACTCCAAACTATGTTTAATGCAGTAAAATAGGGCTTTGAAAGGCATATAGATCTATCAGTGCCCCGTTTTCATGCCCTCACTTACCAGGTACAGTCTGTGGGACCTTACTGGCAAATGGAGCGCCCACATCGCTGCCAACAGTGTGAGCTCCTCCGTGATAACAGCGTCTTTGCCGTGAGAGACGCGGCACGAGTACAGGGCATCCCACTCTGTGTGCCCTCGTCCCCTCCTTGAACGGTTCCGGCTGAACTCGGACCTTGGTGGAAAGCAGGGGGTGTACCTTTCGGTCGGGTGGCCAGAGTTCCGGGTTGCCGTCTGGAAGTCAATCTTCCACGCTCCTTGGATGCTGCTCTTGGTGGCCGTTAATCCCCGAGCTGTCGGCAGACTCCCTCCAAGGCGGGTTGTGCCTTTGTCTTAGCAAACGGAAGCAAGACACTGAGTTAGGTTAACAGAGAAGCGGGGCCATCGTAGCACAGAGAGAGGAGAACATTCCAGACAAGGACGGCGAGAGGCTGGCTCACACGCATGCACGTCCACACGCAGCCGACCGCCATCCAGCAGGAGGGATCAGGGCATCGTGACGGGGCCACACGATACCAGCCTTACGAGGAGGTGCAGAGTCCGCCCACGTCTGCTCCTGGGATGCGGTCACTGCTTCATCTGCCACAGCGTAGGCAGCGTGTCCCATCTCTGTTATAAACTGGATCGCGCGGTCCCAGGCGTCTTGTTTTAGAAAAAACAACAAACGTATTTAAACCCCTGGGCTATCACAACAGGGGCCCATAGACTCTAGAAGGTCCATTATTTATAACCTGGGGGTTAGATAGTGATTCTAATCCCGAGGATCCCCCAGCCTTGCAGTTGCGTATCAGCTGACTATCGCCAATAACGCACACGTCCAGCAGGTGTATTAAGTTTCGGGATTATGTTGGGTCTTCAGTGATTGTGTGAGATGGGTAGAGACCGGTTCACTGTCGTGCTCACTAGAGAGTGAGGCCCAGAAAGATTCGATGATTATCAGTAGGTGGTGGTCGTGTGTCAGACTGTGCGGATGGCTCTTCCTACCGGGGCCTCATGTTCTTTTCATCACTTTCTGCCTGTCCGGGCAGCAGGGAACAGGATCTGAGTGATTCTTTTCGGATTACATTAAATTCAGGTAGAATTAATCAAAGTCATATTTTGTCCGGTTGGCCTGGTCTTTTGCACGGAGGATTTTATTTTCAGAATGCGTTGCAATGGCCTAGGCTGTGTTTATTTTTAATTTTTTTTTTATTGGTGTTCAATTTGCCAACATATAGGATAACACCCAGTGCTCATCCCTCCAAGTGCCTCCACTCAGTGCCCGTCACCCAGGCACCCCCACCCCCCTCCCACCTCCCTTTCCACCACCCCTTGTTCTTTTCCTGGATTTAGGCTGCGTTTATTAAATGAAAGTCCCCCTGTTATACTAAAGGTAAGAAAGTCATGGTTCAGGGGATCATAGATTTTTTTTTTTCTAATAGCAGATTTTGTCTGTCCTGTGATAAATATCTTTTTGGATTCTTAACAATTTGAGAAATCTAGGTAAAGTGGTCACTTAATGCCTCACAAATGGTCTAATTTCCTAGTTCACCCCCACTAAAAATACTACTTTAAATAGTACGCGCACACGTACGTGTGTCTATACCATCGGTATGTCTATGTGTGTCCCTGGGAGGACGTGCGGACCTGCCCACTGACCAGAAAGACGATTTCATGGGCCAAGAACACAGCAATTTGCTCTCCAGACAAGAGAATACGTCCATGTTCACGGCCGTCTTCAACACGTAACCGCTGCTTCCCATGTGCCGTTTCTGAAGCACCCCTGTAAGTAGGTGGAGTCCTCTCTGCGCTGCTCTCCGTTGAGTCTTGGGGCCGCCTTGGACACGGCGGCCCTGGGGGACCCAGCTGACATTCAGCGGTCAAGGCCCTCCTGCCCTCCTGCCCTCCTGCCCCGAGGGCGGTCCGGTCCTCGCGGCCGCTCTCCGCTCACGGGTGAGCCGCACACGGGCAGTGGCCACCGGGGAGCTCACAGCTGGGGAGCCGCGGGCTGGTGTGGGGGAAAGTGAGTGGCGGTGAGAACCTCCCGCATGTACGAGCCGAGCGCGGCAGGCCGGCGAAGCCAGGGAGCCGAGGCGGACGAGCGCTGCGGGGTGCACAGCTGGCCACGGTGCGTTCACCCGGCGCTCCTCCGGCCTCTCTCGAGCCGGCTCTGCGCTGTTCTCACCCTCGCGCGAAGCCGCCCTGTACGCGGTGGAGCTGCTAACAGGCCATTCTCTGCAGGAACTCCACTTCCTGGGAAGGGAATTCAAGGCAAAACCCACCCCGTATAAATTCCTCCTCAAAGAAACATTTTTTTTTAATTGCCGAGTATCCAGGGTGCTCTTTCTTTCAAGCAGGATGATGCAGTAGGCCCCACGTTGTTCAGGCATCGTGACAATTTGCACTAGGTGGGCCTGAATTTCTCTAAGACGAAGGCGGAAGGCAGGTGGCGAGGGGTCTGTCCTGCGGCCTCTGAGGCCCCGAGACTCCCCTCAGGAGGCTGTCCTCATAGTGATCAGCCAATTACCCTCTTACCTCGCGCTCAGGGAGCTGTCCCTGATGAGGGGAGCGCGCTGAAATGCAGACTCGGAAAATCACCATTAGCGAACCAGTTTTCCCTGCAGTCAGCAGAAACGGCAATGAGTTCTGAGACCAACATAGAAACAAAGATGACGTGCTTGGTTTGCAAGGTTTCAACTTGAGAACGGCTGTGGACACAGTTGGGAGAAAGAATATGATGATTTTTTATCATCTTAAAAATTAATCTTCCCCTACATCCATGAACGCGTTATTTCGGGCGGCTCGGCGTGCAGACGAGTGGAGGGTACGGCTCTATCGCTTGGAAATGAGTGAACAGGGTTAGGCGCTTCTAGGTGTAAGTCGGCGATAAAAATGAGACTTCCTTCACGCAAACTAATTTTGCATGAGTATAAAATATAATTATAGCTTGTATTTCATGAATTTTCAGACAACTTAAACCCAAACCAGAAAACCTGCCGAGGATGTAACGTCACGTAGGTTTGAGATGCGAGCAACATGCATGAAGGGCTGGGGAAGAGCCTTTCTGTACGTGATCATGAGGAGAGAAAGATGTAAGGGAATAGATTGAGTGTGTTTTTATTCAATCTGTTTTAAGGTCCACTTGCAGGAATTTCCAGCTTATTTGTTTTCGCTTATTAACCTAACCTGTGTCCCAAACGCCAGCTCCTCGTGTGCAGAATGAGGCCCAGGGGCCTGGCTTCGCCCCCACAGCTCAGGAGGCTAGTGCGGCCTCCGAGCGGCTTGCTGTCCTGTCTGGACGCCACGGGGGGTGCCGCGCGGAGGGAGGGACGCGTGCAGAGCGACAAGCAGCAGCTGGCCAGGGGCGCTCTCCGCGGGCTCCCACGCGCATGCTCAGGCTCTTCCACGATTCGGGGCCCGAGGTACGGCCGTGCGTATCCAGGCCGCTCTAGCGCAGGGGACCCGGAGCACGGTGACAGCCCGTTCCGAGAAATGACCGGTGCCCTCCCTACACCCAGACGTGCGTGGGGTCCCACGAGGACACGGACACGAAGCAGACAGCGCCTCCTGCCAAAGGAAATGCGTCAGATAGTTTGAAACAGCAGTGAGCCCGTGAAAAATACGAACCGCTGGTCCTTACGAAAGGCAGGATTAGAAGTCACGCCAAGGGACAGCCTTCGGGGTTTGGGCTCAGGGAACAAAATTTCCAGACACGGAAGACGGTGGAGCTCGGGTCCCTCGAAAGTCGTGCTGCTGTCGATGTTGAAGGGCCTTTGGAAACGGATCAGATTCTTTCCACCTGACGGGCCTTAACCGCGGTCCAGTGGGAAGGAAGAGCAGGGCTGAGTCCGCCCGAGTCCCTCCCAGCCAAACACGCCCACTGTTCCCACGCCCACTGCGAGATGTGGAGGCTCTGGGAGCTGCGTGTGTGTGGGTGTGCACGAGAGACAGAGACACAGAGACAGAGACAGAGAGGGAGAGACAGAGGGGAGAATCACAGAGAGACAGAGAGAGACAGAGAGGGAGAGACAGGGGAGAGAGACAGAGACAGAGAGGGGAGAGACACAGAGAGAGAGACAGAGAGAGAGAGACAGAGGGGAGAGAGAGAGGGAGAGAGACACAGAGAGAGAGAGACAGAGAGAGAGGGAGAGGGAGAGCGGGGGGAGGGGGGAAGAGAGAGATGGGGAGAGAGACAGAGAGAGAGGCACAGAGAGACAGAGGGGGAGAGAGAGGGAGAGAGAGACACAGAGAGAGGGAGGGGGAGAGAGACACAGAGAAACACAGAGAGAGGGAGAGACAGAAATGGGGAGAGACAGAGAGAGAGGGAGAGACAGAGAAGGGGAGAGAGACACACAGAGAGAAAAAAAGAGAGGGAGAGACAGAGAGGGGGAGAGACAGAGAGCAAGAGGCAGGGAGAAAGGGAGGCAGAGACAGAGAGACAGGGGGAGAGAGGGAGAGAGAAATGCAGGGGGACAGAGAGAGGGAGAGAGACAGAGAGAGAGATAGAGGGAAAGAGAGATGGAAACAGAGAGAAAAGAGAGACAGAAACAGAGATGGAGAGATAGAGAGATGGAGAGACAGGGAAAGACAGAGACAGAGAGACAGGGAGAGGGCAGAGGGACGGGGTGCTAATGGGCGTCAGTCTGGCTCAGTCTGGGGACTAGGGACCTCACACAGCTCCTTCTCTGGGTGGGCGGGTACAACTGTCCTATCTTTAAGTCGAAATTTAGAGCAGGCGGCGGCCTGAGGCGGCCTCGAGGGGAAGGTCCGCGGAGCTCCCTTCAGGCACACGGGGCGGCGCAGGGCCTCCAGGGCCTCGTGAACCAGCAGAGTCAGGAGGGAGCACGACCCAGTGTCTGCGGGGTACGGTGTGATTCGGGGCCCTTGTGAAAACGCCTCGATTTTTCCTTCAACGAGATCATCCGCCTCCTGGGAACCCCTCCCGGGTGGGCAGCGCGGAAGGTGCGGGACAGAGCGCGACCTCGGACAGTCCGTGAAGACCTTCACCGGGAGCCTCGGCCCTGCCCCCGCCCGTGGGGCAGCCTCACCGCCCGACTTCGGAGATCCCGCGCGGGGCCCAGGCCAGAGCCACGCCGCGGACGGGTCGGCCTCCCGGGGACCCTGGTGTCCACGCATGATCGGGACGTGACTGCGCGCCCGCTCCGCCTTCCCTCGCTGGGTCCAGTCACCGGGCCGGCGAACGTCCCTGCAGCCCCGTCTGCGTACCAGGCCCCGCTCCACATACTGGAGATTTGCTCGTGAAAAAAACAAGCCTAGGCCCGGCCCCCACGAGTCGGTGGGACAAACGCCGCTGGCTTCTCAGGCTTCGTGCTCGGGACACGCGTGCGGATCACACTCCAAAACCAGGGCTCGGGGCCTCGAAAGCGCCACAGGACGTGAGGCCATCAGGAGAGCTGGTCCACGCCCGCGCGGGGTCCGCTGCTGGTTGGCTGATGGAAGATCCGTGTTACAAAAACATACGTGTACGTCACACGCGTGTGTATCCACAGGCACACCTCCGAGATGCTGTGGCTCCGTTCCGGATCCAGACACTGAACCAAAGCGAGTCCCAAGACTCGTTTGGTTTCCCAGTCCACGGAGTCGTGTTTACACCGCACCGCGCTCTGGTGATGTGCGCCAGCATCACATCTAAACGAACAAAGCAAAAAAAAAAAAATTAAAAAAAATTAAAAATTAAAATAAATAAATAAACGAACAACATGCCCGCCTTCGTGAGGAGATGCTTTACACGCCAACCGTCATCTGTGCTTTCGGCGACTTGTCATCGCTGATCACAAATCATCATCACAAATAGAATCATCATGAAAAAGGTTGAAAATGCCGAGAATCACCAAGACGTGACGAGGGACGAGACGTGAGCGGATGCTGCGGGAGCAGCGGTGTGGAGAGGCAGCTGGCGCAGGGCGGCCCGACCTCCGCGGTGAAGTGAGGTGTGCGGGTGCACGTGCTGCAAGAACCAGGGTCGGGGTCCCCGTGGACACCCTTGCGTGACCCCCTGTGGCCAATGGCTGGCAACTGGCCAAACGTGCTTGCTTACATGGAGGTAATCAGGTTTAACAAGCACGAAGTCATCACGGAGCATGAACGACACACGTCTGGGTCTCCACGACCCACCTGTCTGCTTCCCGGCGCGGCCCCAATGCGCCCCCGCCCGGCCCTGCTGGTCCCGCCCATGACGCTCCGTGTCCTGCCGCCGTCTGTCTGTCTGCTGAGGCCTCCTTGCCAGGGCACCACACCTCACACTTACCTTCCGTGTGCGTGCGTGTCTTCCGGCAATGCCACCTCCGTGGCCGCGGGGACGCATGCGTGGCTGATGCTTCTGCCCAAAGAGGTGCTCGATAGCTGGCAGCCAAATGGCCCGCCGAGCAGTGTCGCCTCGGTGCCCCCGGGCCTGAGGACGGTGACAGTCGTGCCAGTCCGTGACCTGAGAGGTCGCCTCCCGCACCGACCTCCCCGAAGCTGCACAGTTCGCAGTTTGAGGACGACGTCCAGAGATGCCGATGTTTGACCCAAGCAAGTAAACGGCTGCTGGAGTCTGACATGCCTCCTGGTCAGGGGCGTCGGCCCATGCCTCAGTTTACCCTGGGACACGTGTCCCTAATCCTGACCAGGGTTGGCGCCGCCGGGTCGCCATCGGGTGGCTCAGCGCACAGCGGAGGGGGCGCAGGAAATGCTTGTCGTTCGGGCGCTAGGAGAGCTGGGGGCGATGACAGGAGCCGAGATGAAGAGCGCCTCCGCGAACCCCTACCTCGTCGGGGAGCCTGCTCGCGTCCCCGGGGCAGGTGGCCACAGCGAGACAGCAGGTGGGACCCAGCCGGGTGCGGGGAAGGCCCTGCTCCTGCTGCGTCCCGCCCACAGCTCCCGGGGTGGACACGGGGGCCGAGCCGCTCAGCGCAGCTCCCAGGCCTGGGGCCCAAGCCCACGGGCCGCCACCAAAGGGCAGCGCCCGGTTCAGGGAAGGGGGCTGGGAACACGCGTCCGGGGTGGTTGTGCGGGAGCCTCCACGATCATCTCCCCGGGGGTTCGTGCTGGTGGGAACGGAGAATCCCGGGTGAGGGGGACGGGGCCCCGGGAGGCTCCGACTGCCGCCCAGCCTGGCAGGACCACCCAGTCCCCGCGTGTCACCCTCCTTCGGCCCCTGCAGTGCACGGGTGAGGAGGGGCGAGGCCAGCAAGGGCGGAGGCCGTCTCCGCCTCTCCCCGCGGGGAGGCCGGCTAAGCAGGACCCGGTGCCCCACGGCGCCTTCCTGCCCGCGTGGAGCTCTGCACGCAGAGACCACGCCGGCGCGCAGCCTTCCTGCCGGGGGGACGACGGTGCCCACTGATGCCGTGTCGGCCTGGGGGCCGCCCCGCTGCCTCACAGGGTGCAGGGAGATCACTTGGGGCGGGCGGTCTCTACTGTCCTTACGTAAAAGCAAAACCAATTAATTCCGAATATTTTTTCAGCATCAATTTGGAAATCACATGTCAGATTCCATTCAGTCAATTTATTTTTAATCTTTTTATTTTTGGAGAGAGAGTGTGTGCATGGGGGAGGAGCGGAGGGACGCAGAACCCCAAGCAGACTCCCTGCTTGCCGTGCAGCCCGACCCGGGGCTCGATCCCACGACCCTGAGGTCATGACCGGAGCCGAAATCAAGAGCTGGAGGCTCCACGGGCTGAGCCGCCCAGGCGCCCCGCAACCTCTCATTGCAAACATTTAATTGCAAGAGATTTTGAGTATTTGTGAGTCTGTGTGAGCAGAGTTCCTCCGCCCCTGGCACCAGCACCGAGTTTGTGGGCGTGCCCCGTGCCTCGTGTGCCTGCAGCGCGTGCGTCTGTTGAGCAAAAGGAGGGACACATTCAATGTGAAGAGCAGAGGGCCCTTCCCGGGCACTGGGGCCCCACGCAGCCCTACACCCGCGCTCTACCCGTGCTGGGTCGGGGTGGGGGGGACCCGCCGGAGCAGAGCTTCCCGCCGGGCGGGAATCCAGGGAGGCCGCGGCCGCTCAGTGAACGCAGCGCCCCCAGCGAGGTGCGTGCTCCTCTGAGCACTCGTTCCCGGCGGGGGCGGGGCTCCCTGTGAGCCGGGGTCCCCGCGAGCTTCACCAGCCGGCTCACCTACCCACACGGAAGCGGGGAGCACGAGTCGCGTCTCCGACAGGCCTTCCTCACCTGGATCCTCTGAGGTCCCGGGTGACTGATGGGTGAGATTGGCCCATTTCTGAACCCCCGGATATCGGCAAGTTCTGGAGAGCGGGGCAGCATCGCGAGGGCCCGGGGGGCCCGGGGTGGCCACGGAGGCAGGGCTCGCCCCCCAAGGGCACCGGGACACACACAGGCTGCTTCGACCTGACGGACCCACGTGTCTTCTAGTGTGAAAGTCCCGATGGGGGCCTATCAGCAGCTCTTTCCCGCACTGACATGCAAGGATCCTAAGAAAACGTCGCTGGGGACGGGCTCTGGGCTCTGGGCTCTGCAGCGGCGGGCGTCCTTCGCCTACGCGAGCTGACAAGGGTCGTGAGGGCACATCTCTGCTCGGATCATTGTAGCCACTGCTTCGACGGGGAACGTGGGCAGACCTCATCGGGAAGCTCCCCTAAGACTGAAACTAAGACGACCAACATCGTTGGGAGGACCACGACCAGGAAATGCGACAGTCGAGGCTAGAGGGGGACTGGCTGGGGTCCTCCGCCGGACGTGCATGGGCAGCCCTCCCTCCAGCTCTCAGTTCAGACTCCCCACCCCTTCCTGCTCATGGGGACTTCCGTGGCGACAGGCCTCGGGTGCAGCCCCCTCGGTCAGGACGGGGGCGAGGCCTCGGGGAGGGTGTGGGGGCCCCGGGGCTCATCGCGGGAGAAGAGGCTGCAGGAATGACCAGCACCTGGGCACGGGACACGCTTCTCTGCTCCCTCGGAGGGAAGCACTCACACCTGCCCCAGAGCACACCTGGGGTATTGAGGAGGATGAGGGCAGACGGGGAGCTCCCGTCACTCTACCTGGGCTCAGGGAGGGGGCTGGGGGCAGGGGTCTTGTGCAGGAGAGGGCCGTCGTGAGCACAGTGGTGGGGGGTCTCTGTCCTCCCTGCAGTCCTCCCAGCCCCCTGTGCAGCCTCCTCACCCAGGTGGTCTCTGTCCTCCTTGCAGTCCTCCCAGCCCCCTGCACAGCCTCCTCACCCAGGTGGTCTCCGTCCTCCCCGCGGCCCTCCCAGCCCCCTGTGCAGCCTCCTCACCCAGGTGGTCTCTGTCCTCCCTGCAGTCCTCCCAGCCCCCTGCACAGCCTCCTCACCCAGGTGGTCTCCGTCCTCCCTGTGGTCCTCCCAGCCCCCTGCACAGCCTCCTCACCCAGGTGGTCTCCGTCCTCCCCGCGGCCCTCCCAGCCCCCTGTGCAGCCTCCTCACCCAGGTGGTCTCCGTCCTCCCTGTGGTCCTCCCAGCCCCCTGCACAGCCTCCTCACCCAGGTGGTCTCCGTCCTCCCTGTGGTCCTCCCAGCCCCCTGCGCAGCCTCCTCACCCAGGTGGTCTCCGTCCTCCCTGCGGCCCTCCCAGCCCCCTGCGCAGCCTCCTCACCCAGGTGGTCTCCATCCTCCCCGCGGCCCTCCCAGCCCCCTGTGCAGCCTCCTCACCCAGGTGGTCTCTGTCCTCCCTGCAGTCCTCCCAGCCCCCTGTGCAGCCTCCTCACCCAGGTGGTCTCTGTCCTCCCTGCAGTCCTCCCAGCCCCCTGTGCAGCCTCCTCACCCAGGTGGTCTCTGTCCTCCCTGTCATCCTCTCCAGCCCCCCACACGGCCTCACCTAGGTGGTCTCCGTCCTCCCTGCAGTCCTCCCAGCCCCCTATGCAGCCTCCTCACCCGGGGAGTCCGCCCCCTGCCCCCCTTCCGCCCCCTGGATTCCCTCATGTTTCTGTCCACACGGCGTTATGCACCTGCTGGTCCCTGAAACCCGTCTGGACTCTCCCTGGTTCCTGGCCTCCCCTGCACACCTGATCGGACCCCAGGGTCGGGCCCCAGGCGTTGACAGGCTAAGCAAGCTGACAAGCCACGGCTGGTGTCATAACCAAGTCCTCAAGTCACCCGGAAGCAGTCTGGGGATGAGACATGAGAACCGTATGTCACAAAGAGTGGAAGGTCCGTCTGGAAGAGAAGAGTCTGGACAGAGCGTCCGGGTCCGGGCGTGAGAGCCGCGCCATCCAGCTGCTCCGAAGTGGACACAGTGCCGCCCCCAGCATCCCGTGGCCCCCGCTCCGGTGGGCAGCAGCAGTGGGACTGTCTGGGCTCCGTCCGTCGTCTGTGGGGTCAGGGGTGCTCCCACGGCTGCTCAGGACACACACGGGCCTTGGGGCCGCGGAGCGCAGCCGTCTCTGCCGGGCAACCCCGCCTGCGGGAGCACCTGACCCCACCTTCCCTGTCGAGCGACGGCTGCCCCGCTCCCGCTTTCCTGTACTTGCAGCGGCTGTTAAAACACCAGCATAGTCACTGGAATCCAAGGTTCTACCACCCTTGCCTACTTATAAGTCAAAAATAAGTTGTGATGTTCAGTTTATTTCTGTAACGAGAGACCTCGACCCACGCGCTGCCATCCTGAGGAACAACGGGCTTCGTTGCTTGGAGCCCCTTGCGGGGTCGCTCCCAGACCCCAGCCCCTGTGCCCTGGAAAGTCTAGAGCATCTCCCGCTTTGATGCGGGCTCTCTCCTTTCTGTTTTGTTCTTCTGGGTTTTTTTTTTCCTTGTCTTTTTTTTTTTTTTTTTTTTTTTTTTAAATCTGTTGTGTGTTTGCTTGCCCAGGGCTTATTTGAAAGGCTAGAAAGAGCAACACAATCAGGACTGGATATTGGAAGAGTCCAGAGCTGGGTCTCGAATGTATTTTTTTGAGACAACGCCCCGGACAGCCAGTGCTTGTCATTATAACGTCGAAATCCGCAGAGCTTCCCCCATCAAATCGCGGTCGTGAAAATGCCGAAGAAACCCTACGTGATTTTCCTTTCAGATCTTTCTGGTTCCCTAATGGTCACTGTTAAGTATAAATTGTTCATAACAGTCCGACTCCAGGGAGGTAAGATTCACACCCACGGCATTTCAGAAACGCTCCTGGAGATGTCACGAGGGCGCGTGGGCCCGGGCGCTGAGCGGCCTGTGCCTCTGGGCCCGGACCCCTCACTCCGCCGCCGCGTGACGTCCGTGGCTCCGCCTCGTGTCTGTGACCTCGCGGCTTTGCGGGGCGCACACTTACCACAGAAAACCACAAAAAGAAAACTGAGGTTCTTTGGGCTCCTCCCCAAACTCCAGTGTAGAAAGTTAGGGTCTTTTATGCAGCTGGTGACCCACAGGTTTTTCACAGCGACACGTTGTCCGTCTGTGATGGGCCGCTGGCCCCCTGAGCCCCGGGGTTCGTGCGGCCGCAGGTCCAGGCTGTGGACCGTCGGAGCCACGTCGCTGAGCCCCGGCCAACACGTGGGTCGTGCCCCCTTCCGCGTGGACCACGTCATTTTAGCCTCGGCACAAGCGAAGCAGAGGGGCAAATTGCCTGAAATCCCAAAACCAGAGATGGAATCATCCCCGCTGACTGTAAGCGCTTCGAACCCTGGCGGAGGCCGGTGCCAGTGGGCGCGTGGAGCCTGCTTGCTGCCCGCCGGCCGCGCCCACCGCCCACGTCAGAACAGCTGACTGTGTCACGGTCGTTTCCAGGTGGCCGGATGCCAGGAACTGAGAAACCCCAATAACCTGCAAGCAGTCCTGGCGGCTGGCACCATCTACTGCCACCCCCACCCGCACGGATGTCGGTCACGCAGCCGCACACGACGCCGAACGGGGAGGAAGAGCCACGCCGTGCCGCCAGCCGCATAGCCCCACGCGAACACGGTGCCCCGGCCTGTTCCCAGAGAGGCCCGCTTCCCCCGGTCCCTGCTCTGGGGGCGCTGCGTCCACGGGAAGCCCGGCCACCGCGTGCAGACCGCCTTCGCCGTGCAGGGTCTTTCCACGGAGCTTCCTCGCGCTTCCCGTAGAAGCTCCCCAGAGGGGTCAGGCCTGCGGTGCCCCCAGCTCCACACGCTATGGAGCAGTGGACGAGTCACCTGACCGGCTCGTGTTCTCACATACCCCGTTGATCTTTGCTCTGACATGTCTGTGACCGCGGTGCGGTGCATCTGCTCCTGTGAAGCCCACCATCACGACCCAGAGTTGGAGGGCACCTTGGAGGCGGTGGCGCTTGCTGTAGGCCCTTGTGCCATGGTCGTCTCATTCCCCCCACACACCCCCGTGTGTGCTGCGTGGGACAAGGCTGCAGGCTCGTGCACCATGGTCATCCCATCTTCCCTGTGCATGGGGCGAGGCTGCAGGCTCCTGTGCCGTGGTCGTCCCATTCCCCACCCCCACCACCCCATGTGTGGTGTGTGGGACGAGGCTGCAGGCTCATGTACCATGCCCATCCCATCCTCCCCATGCATGGGGCAAGGCTGCAGGCCCTTGCACTGTGGCCGTCCCGTTCTCCCCCACCCCCCACCCCCATGTGTGGTGTGTGGGACAAGGCTGCAGCCTCGTGTACCATGCCCGTCCCATCCTCCCTGTGCATGGGGCAAGGCTGCAGGTTTGTACAAAGCTGCAGTCTCTTGCACCGTGGCCATCTTGTCTCCCCCGTGCATAGGGAGAGGCTGCAGTCTCCTGCACCATGGCCGTCCCCCCACCCTGGTGCGTGGTGCATGGGATGGGGCTGCAGGCTTGTGCACCATGGCCATCCCATCCTCCCCATGCATGGGGCAAGGCTGCAGGCTCGTGCAAAGCTGCAGGCTCTTGCACTGTGGCGTCCTGCCCCCCCGTACCCCCGGTGCGTGGTGCGTGGGACAAGGCTGCAGGCTCATTCACCATGGCCGTCCCTGCACCGCATGCATGGGGCAAGGCTGCAGGCTTGTGTACCATGGCCGTCCCGTCCCCCCCGCCCCATGCGTGGGGTGAGGTTGCAGGCTCCTGCACAATGGCTGTCTCGCGTCTGTGGGGGTACATAGCTCAGGGATCGAGTGAGAGAGGAACAGGTGCCCGGTTACCAGGAGGGCGAGGCGTAGGGGGCACAGGGGCTATACCAGCAAAGACCTTTCCTACTTGGGACCAAGGAACTAAAGGCAACCCTAGGATTCAGAGGGTGGAGAATTAACAGAAGTCAACTAAACCTAAACGTGGCGGGGAGGTGTTCACCTCCATGAGGTGCGGGTCACGGCCACGGTCCCCGAGCAGCCTCCCACGGTTTGAGGAGCCAGGGGGTGACACAGGCCTCTGTTTCCCGTTCGCGCCTCCATCCGTCTCCTCCTTCCTACGTCCTTCAGGATGCTAAGGCGCGTCTCACAACAGGAAGTTAAGAGAAAATCATAAAAATAATACACGTTGCCTGACGTGTTTTCTTCTTTGACTCATCTTGGAAAATGCCCCAAGATGGTGCTCGTGCTTCCGTGGTTTCAAGCATATGTATTGATTCGCATCACGGCTGGGTCTTGGCGGGCACAGCGGGGTGGCTGCAGAGCCCCCACTCGGTGCGGCGGGGGCCTGGCTGGCTGCCCGGGGGCCGCGCCGCCGCTCACAGCCCGTGGACACAGAAGCCACAGTGTGTAAGTGGAGAGGGGAATGTGACTTTTACATGTGCACGCATCCACCAGGACGGGATTACCGTCGGCGTCCAGGACCTGGAGCCCTGCACCAAGGGGGCGGCGGGCATGCCAGTCAGACGCGTCCAGCCGGTCCCTGGTTGTGCTCCCGGGGTCGGGTGTCTCTCCCCTTGCCGCTCCTCGGGAACACGTGTATCCTTTATGCTAAAGAAAGGGACTGATAGGGACTATCCAGAAAACAGACCCGATGTGCAGTAGACAAAGGGCAACGCTCTATGACTAACATACGGGGAACTTGACTTGCCGATGCTTAGAAAGATGCGTTAGATGTTTAAAAGCTGTTGATTTGCTCTGTGGGCCAGCAGAACATCGTCACTGATGTGTCGGTGCCCGGCCGAAGTCTCCTCGGAGGGATCAGCGTGACGTCATAACGGAGGCCCCGGGGACACCCCGGCTCAGCCGTGAGGGAACAGGTACTTAGTGCTAATCGGTGCACCTCCTTCCTCCAGCACGTTGATGAACTGGAGCGATTCTCCTTTGTTTTGTTTTGTGTTTTTTTTTTTTTAAATCACAGAGACAGAAGGCGGGCGTGACAGCGGCGTGGGGTTCCCTGCAGCCAGTCTGAGGGCTGGGGGAGGGGAGCTCCTGGAGCCCGCCTGTCAGTCCTGCATTGGAAGCACCCGCGCTCGCGACCCTGCAGCACGGGGGACAGACATGCACATCCCAGATATTCCATGAGTGTTAGAATACATTTTGGGTGAAAAACAGGAGTTTTATGTAATTTTTTTAACCCGGTGTTGTTTTAGCAAGTTCTCCGACACGTTTTTGGAGACTGGACGTAGTGCGCGTCCGGACGCGGGGAGGCGGGCAAACCCGGGGCACCACGGTCACGGTAAAGGCCGCAGCGTCCGGGCCCCAGGAGCACCGCTGAGCGCAGGCGCCCCAGAGCTTTCCGGGCTCCCCCGGGGCAAGCGCACCCCCCCTCCCTCCTGCCCTCTCAAACCTGAGATACGAATGCGGGAACCACCGTTAATTAGATGTAGTTTCTAAACTTTGGCCGCACGTTCCCGTTGCCTCTCCGTGGACCGTGACACACTGTCTATAAGATAGAACATTCGAAATAGCGTCATTCAGTCCACACGTGCGCTCCTGACACCCAACGCCCAGCGTAGGTGGCGGCGCCGCTGCCGGAGCCCGAGGCCTTCCACTGTGGTTCCTGAGCATCACTGTGAAAACAAACCATTTAAAAGCAATTGCCGCGAACATCTGTCTAAGAGTCGGTAACGAGTCAAGTTCATGAACTCTTAGAAAGCCTGGTAATACGATGAGTGTAATTATCACGCATCTGCTTGGGCTGCAAATAAATAAAGCCAATAAAAGATAAAAGTCACTTGTAAAATTTAGAATGAAAAATTCATATTTTAGAATTGCACATACCACATAGACTGGCTCATTTTAAGAATAATTAAGGAAATGGAAAGTTCCTAGCAAGGGCTTCCCGCGGGCCCCCGGCTGTAGCGCAAATCCGTGCCCTCGGTGGCACAGCGCCAGCCCCGCCGCACGCGGGGCTTCGTCTCCAGTACGCAGTGAGCAGGGTTTTGACGTGCCATTGACTTGCTTTCCATGCTGTTGCCACTAAACTTCAAGTTCTAGCCACTTTTTCCTTTTCTTTTCTTTTTTGTCCCTTTTTTTTTATCTTCTTTGCAGAAGACCATCAAATGAGCTGTCACAATTCTCGAATAATGCAAGACGCGGAGAAGGACGACAACAACAACGAGGAGTACGATAATTACGATGAGCTGGTGGCCAAGTCCTTGCTGAACCTCGGCAAGATCGCCGAGGACGCGGCCTACCGGGCCAGAACGGAGTCGGAGATGAACAGCAACACCTCCACGAGCCTGGAGGACGGCAGCGACCGGAACGAGGCGCTGGGCCGCAAGAGCGAGCTGAGCCTGGACCTGGACAGCGACGTGGTGAGAGAGACGGTGGACTCCCTGAAGCTGCTGGCCCAGGGACACGGGGTGGTGCTCGCGGAAAACCTCAACGACAGAGCGTACGCAGACTCCCTGTCGCAGCAGGACAGCAGGAACATGAACTACGTGATGCTGGGCAAGCCCATGAACAACGGGCTCATGGACAAAATGGTGGAGGAGAGCGACGAGGAGGTGTGTCTGAGCAGCCTGGAGTGCCTGCGGAACCAGTGCTTCGACCTGGCTCGGAAACTGAGCGAGACCAACCCGCAGGACAGGAGCCAGCAGCAGAACATGAACATCCGCCAGCACGTCCGGCAAGAGGACGACTTCGCGGGGAGGACGCCGGACAGGAATTACTCCGACATGATGAACCTGATGCGGCTCGAGGAGCAGCTGAGCCCCAGGTCTAGAACTTTCTCCAGCTGTGCAAAGGAGGACGGGTATCACGAACGAGACGACGACACCACCTCCGTGAACTCGGACAGGTCTGAGGAGGTGTTTGACATGACCAAGGGAAACCTGACCCTCTTGGAGAAAGCCATTGCTTTGGAAACAGAGAGAGCGAAGGCCATGAGGGACAAGATGGCGATGGAGGCCGGAAGGCGGGACAATGTGCGGTCGTACGAGGAGCAGTCGCCAAGACAGCTTCCCGGGGAGGAGAGGAAGCCTAAGTCCAGTGACAGCCATGTCAAAAAGCCATACTATGGTAAAGGTAATATTTCTACCTAACGTAAGTTGCCTCATGAAAACAGGAGCTAGGGTGAAAGATGCCAATGATGCTCCACAAAGGAAGTGTGCATCCCGCTAAGTCTTATCACTGATGCCCATCTCTTTAGAGCTGGTTACAGAATTACATTTTGTGGTTGTGTTTCTGAAGAGCGAATAAAATATTTGTCTGGGAGATGCACAAAGCAGCCCAGTGTCCCATCAGAGCAGATGAGTGACACGTTTCAGCGGGAGAGGCTTGCCTTGGAAAGACAGGGCTAGCGCGCAAACACAGCGCGTGATAGGAAACGATAGCGTGAGCCTGTGTTCTTACACACGAAGCAGAGTCTATGTGGGGTGGCGAGGGCTCACGCAACGAGTAGCCAATCAGGGATGAGACACGTATTTTATGTATCGGAACGGGTAGGTGGCATCATGATTTATAAAATTATCAACCAAGTGACACTTATTGATGAAACACCTCCCCCCCCCATAGAAAACATGCCCTCATAGAAATTGAACAGAAACAGAATGACCTATAACGTAAGAGAAGGGCAGTGACTGCACATTAATTATCTTAAGATTGTGAGTAATGGGAGCCGTTTGCTATGCAAGGCGTGGTGTGTCCTGAGCGGAGATCGATAGTCATTCCTTCAGGATGTTCACTCCCGCTCACCGGTTCCATTCCATTCTGTGGAAACGGTTATGGCGCCTGCTTTATGGCGAAATACTCAAAAACCACCCAACACGATAGTTTCAGCAGATTTTCATTTATGAGCTCTACAGGCCCATATTTTCACGCATCTTCCCACGTGAAGCAAACACAGAGTCAGTGCGTCTACGGAGCGTTTAGACCTTCACTGAACGGATGACTGGCCCTGTGTTTGCAATGAGAACCGTGTCCACTTGTGATACGAGCTGGTTATGACGTAACCCCACGAGGAGCCTCGAGACCGTGGGCATCTCGGTTACAAGACCTAAAGTCAGAAGCCATTTCAAAAACGAAGCTGGTAATTCCTTAAACCCTTCCACGTTAGTACCAAAGCACATCCTCTGTCTTACCTGTGTTCTATTCCTTACAAAGACTGGGTTTCCTCACTGTGGATCTGATGCTGAGGTTCAGGAATTTGGCTTGAAAATCAGTTGCTATGGAAACCTCAAACGATCAGAGGACCAGTTTCTCCCGTTGTGACCTAGGTGTGTAGTCTCCTCTCAATGTACATGTGCATCGCTCCTGTGGCATCGCTCTAACCGAAGCCCAGCTGGAGACAAACCTTAGCCAGAGGCCCGTCGGGTTCTCGACGCGGCGGGTGCTTGAGCGCTGACCGCCGTTTCGGTACGGGAGGCGAAGGGGGACCTTCCGGGGGGCGCGGCATCTGAGGAAAGGGGACAGGCGCTAGCCCAGCCGAGCGTCAGCTTGCTCTGGGTGCAGTAAGACCGTGAAGCAGCATGTGTGCGCACGACCATAGTGCAACCCACCAGGACGTTTGAGCTGGATGTTTGAGACTCGTAGGAACCAGACACTTGTAGGAAGAAAGTAGTGTCCTTTCTCTCGGGGCGGCTCAGTCGGACTGAGGCCTCTCGTGTCAGGAGTCGGTAGAGCGGGTTTCATGGTGGAGCTGGCAGCAAGGGATGCGGCAACGAACCTCGGGAACGTGTGGGCTCACGGGGCATCGCAGATTCCATGTCGCCCTGGCTTCTTTGGCTTCTGTGGTTCCCTTAAACCCAGCAGCTTTCTGTAGACCCTTACTCATTTTGCTTTGTCATTGTTATTTTATTTTTATTTTATTTTATTATTATTTTATTTTTTTTTTGCAAGAAATGCAATTCAAACTGCTTGCTTCCCTTCAACAGATGGGGCTGAGTCGGGAACAAACAGTAAAACCTGAGATGTGCTTTTCCCTGAAACGGGGGAAGGGTTGGGGCATGGATCTTCCCGACGAGTCAGAAGCATTGACCCCTGACTCTACCTGTTTCTGTAGATTCCTTCCTCTGAGCCAAGCTCCCCCATTCCGTACGTGTGTTCCACTCCGTTCCCAGGTCTTTTCTCAGGACATCCGTAGGACCGTTCAGAACCGATTAAATAAAACCAAGCAGGGACACCAGAGTGGGCCAAGGAAATTAATGCCCTCCTGACTAAAAATATACATGATATGACATTTTACCAACACGGCCAACGGACAATTCCTACGACCGCGTAGCTTGCCAACAGTCTTTATTTCTAGCTTCGTTGTTGCCTTATTGTACCAGTTCTCGTTTATACACGATCTCCTTGAAATGATTTAAATCATAAATGAGCAACCTTTTCCAAAATCTTGAGCTAAAACAAAGGAAATTCATCATGAAACTCCTCTGTCTTTCTTCTCCTCAAGCATCCACTTGAAAGGGAGGAAAGGGAGCAAGCTAAATCCAGCGCACGATTTTTTTTTTTTTCCTAGACGTTCTCGCAGGGTTTTCAGTTGAATTACGGGTCTGTTTGCTTGCTTGGTTGTTTTGTGTTTGCTTGAATGTTTACCTTCAACTGGGATTCCCGGAAATCAGCATGCGAGGGGAGGGGACACGGCGGAGGCGAGCGGCATCGAGAGGAGATTATACCCTTGTGTCCTCCAAAAACTGAAATTGTTTGAGCACTTAATTCTATACAGATCTGCACTGAACTTCAGAACACTTTGGAAATCTGAGACCTAATGAAATTCGTTAGGAGATTGTAAGTGTGCTAATGAAAAAGAGTCGCTTAAGGATGAATAATGGTCACAATGTAGGCTTTTACCTTTACATGCTATTTACATTTAGCTTATGATCTTTAATAATGAGTATTTTCCTCTGAAACCGTTACTGTGCACTTACTGTTTCATATTTACATTAATTAAGTCATACTAACATTATTATGAAACTACGCAAAAGGCAATAAAATGCTAGGTTTTTTGATCGCATGTGTAAGGGAAGCTCCAGTAAGATATTTAGAAACCGAAGCCACGACACGGTATCAGGTCGTCTTTGGAGACTCTGACCTTCCGTGAGGGCAGCGAGTCGCTGACGGCCGTGTCCAGGGCTCGCCCCTCCAGCACCGCACTGGTTTACAGACCCACGACCTGAAAGATGTATTCATTACCCAGAATAAAATGCTAGCTAAAAACAGAAAGGAGGGTGAGGTTTTTTTACATAAACATAAAATTGTTCATTTCTTCCCGTGAGCCCTTTGTCTCCTTCAAGGTCGCATGCATGACTTAGGAAGAAAGTCCATACGAGGTCATAAAACTTGAACCAAACCTACATTTCCTCGCTGTCTCCATTGGCCTGGTTAATGAGACATTGATAGGAAAGTGTTCCGCCCCTAAGGAAACTGTTAACCGCACTCTCCCTGCACCAAACCACCACAGTCACCATCTGTGGACGATCTGTGCCGCTGGTTTTCAAAAACTGGCTCAAAAACGAGGTTTTGCAGCCTTAGATGACAACCTGGTCTGAGCCTTCCCTTAGAAATATCTTCTGGAGCTGTTTTCTGCACATTGACGAAGCGTGGTCAATTCTGGGTTAGAGAAATAACTTTCCTAGCAATAGCATTGCATCTCTGGCATCTGGCATTCACGTTCGACCCGTGGTCCGCTCTGCTCCTCCCTCGACCGGTGGTGCAGAGCGCCAGCGGGGCTGTATAAAACCATCACCTCCTGATTTTGTTTATGCATGCACAGCATCCTAAGATCCTTCCTCTGGTTCCGAGTACAGATGAAGAAATCAAGACAAATGGTTGCTCCAGCAGCTTCTGAAACACTTTTGTTTTATTGCCCGTCTCCCCTGTCGGGTGGGATCCCACCATTCTGGTTCATTTGCTTACAGTGCCTTCTAAGAGTTCAGCTTGTTGCAGAGAATCTCCGAGTCGGTGTCGCAAGATGCCAAACTCCAGCAGCGCTAAAGCTTTGCACCTAATGCCGTAAACGGCCAGACGCGGCCCCGCAGAGCGCACGGGGGACGCTGTGCTCCCGGTGGGATGTCACAGAGCGGCGGGCGCGGGTGGGGGGATCACCGAGAGGCTTGTTCTCTTAGAAGGTCACTGTGTCATCATTCTTTATGTTGATTTCTTTGAGCAACACAGCTTGTCATGTAACACACGGGAAAATGATCAGGAACGAAGGTAGGGATAGTCTCTCTTTTTTATTTTTATTTTTTTTTTCATTTTTTTTCCACCAGCAAAGAACGTAAAATATTTTATGATTCGCGATGACACCGTGTAAGGTCAAAAAAAAAAAAAAAACCTACCCCAAAACCCAAGAGGTACCTACGCAAGTCGATGTCACAGCCTGTCACCCCTGACACCTGCTGATTTTCTTTATTTATCAAGGTCTCTTCAGGTTGTTAATGAATCACATTTGTCTACGATGGGTAAAAAAGAAAAAAGAAAAAGAAAAAAAAATTCATTCTCTTGACACCTGTTGTCGCTTTTAGATCCCTCGAGAGCAGAAAAGAAAGAGAGCAAGTGTCCCACCCCGGGGTGTGATGGAACTGGCCACGTAACCGGGCTTTACCCACATCACCGCAGTCTATCTGGATGCCCGCACAAAGATAGGGTCCCTCCGGAAAGTAAGTCCGTGTTCCGCCAATGCCCGTGGGGGCGCGCACGCCCACGGCCCTGTCTGTGTCACCCACGTGCCTGTCATCCCATGTCAGTGCAGCTCCACCTCGAACCCCGTCTCCCCCCCTCCTGTCCTGACGGGCACCTCAGCCAGGACGAGCTGTCCCTATCGCTAGATGGCCCGGGACGGCGGTCCACCCCGCCCCTGGCGCTGTCCCTCGCGGACGGGCCGGGGGAGCCCCGGGCACGTCGCCAGCCCCCTCGCCTCTCACAAGTCACCCAAGAGAATTCAGATAGTCTCGGGACGGCCCGTGCAGAGCTGAGCTCCCATGACCCCCCGAGGGACAGGAGCTTGAGCCTCCTCTTGCCCGGTTATGGAGACTTCTGTACGGACGAGCCAGTACGGAGAGTTGCATTTTATTGCATTTTGCTTGTGAGGTCTGTTCCGTGTCACGGCTGTCCCCACATTTCCACGCAACGAGACCTTAGGTGAGGACGTTGAACTCGGGCGGGTCTTTTTAATCGGCCAACGTTCTGAGGCCATCCAGCCGATTCTGAGCACAGCTGAACTCACTCTGGGACCGGAATGATGCATCATTTCTGAAACCTCCTTTGTTTGCCCTCCTCTCGGCACAGGAAGTGAGCCGGCTACTCAAAAACCGTTAGTATTGATTGCTCAGGGGAAAAGGCACCTTTCAGAAATGACGAGATGAGTCTAGGGTCCTATGTTGAGCCTCAGGTATGTCCAGGGTTTCCCCCATGAGCTGAGACACCGTTTCCAGCAGGCAAAGTGCAACAGCTTGGCCGGGCCGCGTCAGGGGGGCCCGGTGACCCTTTGGAGGAGTCTTTGAGGGGGGTCCCGCCAAAATGGCTCACTTCGGAATTCTCGAGGTGCAAATCTGTCCGAACAAAGAGAGGTTCCTCGCGGCCCCTGAGGCTCAGAAACAGCTTCAGCCGAACATTTCCAGGGGCGATAGAAGCTTTGTGCCTCCAGGTTTCCGAGCGGCTCCTGAGCACGAGAAGCCCGCATTTCTGATAAGTGCCCGGCGAACAAACGTGCAGAGCCGGGAAGGAAGCCACTCGAGTGCAAGGCCGTGCCCGTGTGTTACATGAGCAGGGAGCCAGCATGGTCTGAACGCAGCAGCTTCCGTGGCTGAGCGCCAGCGCGCGGCCTCCCTCACTCCCCAGCGAGCCCGCCCTCGCCCCCCTTCCCGGTGAGCTCGGTGCCGGCCAGCTGACGGCCCTCGGCGGCGTCTTCAGAGCTACGATACGAGCCGGCCCCGACCTGCCCAGCGGGGAGCGGGCTGAGGCCTGAGGCCCCGGCTGCGGGGATCCCCTCCCGCCTGCACGCAGCGGGTCTGGCTCTGCGCCCCGGCCCCAGGCCTGTCGGGCTGGGCCCCGGCCCCCTCGGCCCTCCCGGCCCCCCGAGGGCCCGCCTCTGACCTCTGAGGGCGCCGCCTCGGCGGTCCTTCTCCAAGGCGCACATTTCCGCCTCCCGAGTACACACCCAGCTCCTTCCCCGGGCTGGGAAATGCCCCCGACTCCTTATTTTCACAGGGAAAGCCTGAACGTGGCAGGAACGGGGCTGTGCTCCGCGCAGCTGCGTGGGGCCCCTGGGCCCGGGGTCGGACCCGGGCTCTCCTTGGCCCCGGGGGGGGGGCGAGCGCTCCACACCCAGCCGGGGAGCCCCGTGCCGAGCTCCAGCAGAAAGCTGCTTCCAAATACTCACCATACAGCTCTTCAGAGACCCAGGAATTTAAAAGGACAAAAACAATTAGACTCCTCAGATGCAGGTCTTCTTTTTAGGCTTAGATTTTTTCCCATTTTTTTCTGGGCCAGCCTCCCCCAGTCACCGTTTCTGGCCCGTCCAAGGCAGTCTGTAGCACGCTGAGCTAGAAGCAGAGGGCTCGCCGCCCGGTGGTTCTGGCCCTCGGCAGCCGAGAACGGGCCGGGCGCTCAACACAGCAGGTGACCACGGGGCTAGGGGCACCCCAGCGGGTCCGGCTCCCCGAGGGACGCGCGGGCTCCCCAGGGTGGCACCTGAGCAGGTCCTGAGGGACAGGGAGGGGCCCGGGCTGGTCGGACGGCTGGACGCCAGGCGTGATGGAGGCCGGGGCCAGGGATGGACAGTCTGGGACGAGGTCAGGACATAGTGCAGACACGGGCAGGCGGAAGGATGGACGATGGAGGGCTTGGAGGTGACCCCAGGACGCCTGCCAGGCCGACATAAGGACACTCTCCACCAACAGACGTAGTGACGGAGAAATGGGCCCCACCTTAGAAGACACGGCGGCTCGGGCTCTCCGGGTGGCTGGAAGTGCAGTGTGGTGCTCCCGCGGGCTGGGGGGAGGCTCCGGGGTCTGGGTGGGGTCGGGGACGGGGCAGCTCTCGGGACCTGCTTTCCAGCCAGGGCTCACAGGATCCAAGGATGAGGTTGTCCAGACAGGAGGCACGAAGCGAGAATGAACAGGAGCCAAAAATGAGAGTTTGGGGCACGAGCATATAGAACATGAGGCCGAGGAAGAGGGAGCAGAGGGACACAGGAGAGCACGGTGGTTCTGGAAAGGTCCGGCCCATACGGGGAGGCCTGAGAAGGTGGTCGGAGGGGACGGGCGGCCGAGGTCACTGCCACTGAGGCTCAGGCGCAGAGGAGGGAGGGTGGGAAGGATGAGCGGCAGGTGCAGCGGCGGCCTGAGGACCGCGGGGCCGAGGCAGACACTGAGCGCAGGTGCGGCCCCCGGACGGCAGGAGAGAGTCCGCGTCTCCACGCGGCGGGGCGGGCGGCCGAGCGTGCAAGGCTCCGCTCTCTCTACGGGGAAGACTGGGTTTTGGAAAGTGTAGCGTCCCCGGGAAGGAAAGATGCGCTGATTTGAGAGGAAGCTGTGTCGCGGGGAGGGTTTCCGCGAGGCCCCAGTGGGAGGATGGATGACGGAGGTGAAGCAGGAGCCCGGAGGGAGGAGTGCAGGCCCCGGGGCGGGGGGGCGAGGCCTCGGGGGCGACGGGCAGCAAGCAGGCAGGGCCCAGGGCGGGGGCCCGGGAAGGCGGCCTCCTGACGCCCCCCAGCCGGCCCCCGACACACGGAGCCAAGGCCGCTCACCCTCGTCCATCGGTGCTGACCGAGCGACGGACACACGTCAGGACGACACGGGAGCACGAAACTGTAAAGGTGAAGCCAGAAGCACTCGCTCCGTAAGGACCTGGTCAGGAGGGAGCACGGCGCCCGAGGGGACAGCGTGCAGCCTCCAGGGAAGAGGGAGATGGTTCTAGAGGAGCAGAGCCATAGGGATACACCCCCAGCGGGCGGACTTCGCTTTTCCCGGTCCTCCTGTGGGGTTAACCCTGGGTGCTGCTACGGTGCGCACAGTCGTGCGGGGCCAGTGCTGGGCTTGGTCCTCCTGGCTTCCCACCGGCACCTGTTCCCCAGAGCAGCGGCCGCTGACGGACACACGAACTGTCCAGGCCTGCGACCGCCACGGGTGACAGGCCGCCCACCCCTCTGGCTGCGGCGCCCGGCCCTGGGGCATCCCCCTGCCGACCTCACGGGGTGAAGACCGCGCAACAGTCGCTGTTCTAGCTCGTCCCATTGGCAGGATAGTAAGATACCCAATTCCCGGATGAAAAGTCATCATTTAATTCGTTTTATTTAAAAACCAGGTTGGGGGGTTCTCCATTCCCCAGGACCCCGTGGCTTCACCGCACCAGGCACGCCCAGAGCACAGGCAGGTGTCCCCAGGACCGATGTCCGTGCTGGTACACGGCCGCCCGCTAGCCGGTGCCAACCTGCGGGAGATGTAGGGAGGCCCCGCTCCCCTGCCCGAGTGGAGCCCCACTCCGCGGCCCCCGCCCGGCACGCCCCGCTTTGCATGCCAACTACACCGAGGTGGACGCGACCTTCTTCCTACGTGTGTTTTCCCGACCATGCCCATCACAGACGTGTGTAGGCCTGTCCGTCGTAAACTAACCCTCCTTCGTTAGAGTGATTGATATTCTTGTACTCGGACCATTTCTGTGTTTTAATGCTGGGCTGTCTTCTCTGCCTCTCCTTGTCAAGTTCTTGCCATGCATGAGAATGTCCTCAAGTGTCCCACTCCGGGCTGCACAGGGCGAGGGCATGTAAATAGCAACAGGAACTCTCACAGAAGGTAAGCAACGCGCTCCTGTGCCCCCAGACGCTGCGGGGACGGTCCCCGACAGCCACACCCCTGCACACATCCCCTCCCTGCCCCAGGGGACAGGGCGCTCATGGGGAGCTCGTGGGGAATGGTCCCCGACAGCCACACCCCTGCACACATCCCCTCCCTGCCCCAGGGGACAGGGTGCTCATGGGGAGCTCGTGGGGGACAGTCCCCGACAGCCACACCCCTGCACACATCCCCTCCCTGCCCCGGGGGACAGGGTGCTCATGGGGAGCTCGTGGGGGACGGTCCCCGACAGCCACACCCCTGCACACATCCCCTCCCTGCCCCGGGGGACAGGGTGCTCATGGGGAGCTCGTGGGGGACGGTCCCCGACAGCCACACCCCTGCACACCTCCCCTCCCTGCCCCAGGGGACAGGGCGCTCGTGGGGAGGGAGCTCGTGGGGAAGGCAGCACGTGGGGAAGGCAAATCCCAGGCCCCCTTCCTGCAGAGCGGACTCTTCCCTGGTCCCACTCCCGGTGCCCAGTGCCCTCCAAGGCGCCCCCGGGACATGATCCCCAAGGCGGAGCGGCAGCCACCCGCAGGGCGCACTCAGTTCCCCGGGGTGGGGAGGAGCTGTGCTGTGTGCACCGTGCACGGAGGGCTCACAAGCACGAGCCCTCGATGGTGTGTGACCGGCTAGGGGGCCCCTGAATCCCTGCCGAGGCCCCAGCCAGCAGCGTGGACACCAGCCAAGTGGGAGCAGATGCCGGGAGTGCGAGTGCGCGGCCGTGAGCCGGGTCGATAGGCGCGCTCGGGACCACACTCTTGCTCTGGACAAATTCCAGCCCTTTCCTTTCCTAGTCTGACCTCTACCTAGTTGCTCCTCATGCTCAGATCTTTATCGAATTCCTCTTTATCAACCCCAGAGAGATTCTGTTCCAACGTGCCCGCGCTTTCAGCCTCGCGAGCTCACGCGGAACTTTAAGGGAAGGAAACGGTTATGAGTTCCACCTTGGTTTTTGCCCGCCTGCCGGGTAAAGTGGGGGCCCAGTGTTAAACTCACAAGGAGACGCACCACAACCCTGTGCCCCCGCCCCCCCCCCCGAGGCTTTCCTGGGCTCAGGCTGCCCAAGAAAGGAAGGATCCGTAGGTGGGTGAGGTCCACGCCGAGCGCCGTTCAAAGGGGCGCGCCCGGCGTCAGCTCCCTCATCACACCTCGGCGCGCCGCGTGTTTCTGAGACACGACGCGCACGTGGGGTGAGCATCTGGACTCGCGCGCAGACCCACGCACGCGAGACGCCACGACTTCACGGAGAGTAAGCGCAGACGCAGGAGAGGCCATCCGCTGTCTCTCCCGTGAACGTCTAGTTCCAAAAAGCACATCAGAGCGGCCCTAGAGACGACTCTGCTCTCTTCCCAGTCCCACCCCACGCCCACCCGCACCCCGGGGAGGACGTGAACCGGCGGGCGGGTGACCGGCCAAAGCGCTACGGTCAGTGGCCCTCACAGGGTCAGCGGAGAGCTCCCGGCGCCCCCCGGCGAGCTGCTGTTCTTGGGCTTTGGGGGATCTCGGCCTGCCCGGGCGGCTGTCCTCCTCTCCAGAGACAGCCTGGAATGGAGCCCGTGTCCTCTTGAGCGACACCGAGTCCGGCTTGCGACCCCCGGACGGGGCTGAGTGTGCGCTATGCACAGCGTGGCCGTGAGCGTTGACAGCTGGAGGCCAAGAGGAAACCCGCACGGTGCACCCATGCTCACCCCCCGCCCCGTCCACCCCCCAGGAAAGCCCTCGGCAGGCGTGGGGAGCTGCGGCGGGGTCTTCTCGAGCCGCCCGAGGGAGAGCCCGGAGGGGCGATGGGGGCGCGGAGCCCTCGCGGGAGGCCACTAACCCCCTTTCTGTGCCCGCAGCCTCTCTGGATGCCCTATCGCTGCCGCAGAGAAACTGGCAAAGGCCCAAGAGAAGCACCAGAGCTGCGACGTGTCCAAGTCCAACCAGGCCTCAGACCGCGTGCTAAGGTACCAAACGCGAGCCTGTCGTCTGGGGACACCCGAGTGTAGGCGGCCCCGGGGCCCTGGGCGAGGCGGGCGGTCTGGCCGGGCGGCGGGGCCGCGGGTGGTCGCCGAGCGGCTAAGGGGGCCCCCCGGGGGCCAGTGCGGGCGCCGGCCACCTCCCCAGTCCCGCACTGTGTCCGCCCCCTGTAAGGTGTTAAATGAGACACGCGGACGATGTGTTTCTGGTTTTTCTCTCTGGCCTGGAAAATGTTTCGTGATTCTCTGAACACTCGAGGGCGGGGAGCTCTGCGCCGCAATACGCTGCCCGGGGGGACCCTTCCTCGAGTGGAGGACAGGGCGTGGCGCCGGCTGCACCCGGGGGCCTAGGCGCTTCTCCCCCTCCGGGGCCCCAGACACCACGAGGGGCGTGGGCGCGGCATCACCGCCCCCACCCGACCCGCGGGAGCCGCACGCAGGGCAGCGGCTCGGGGACTTCCCCTGAACAGAAGGACCTCGCAGGTCACCTGGCCCAACCCACTGTCTCAGGTTCAGAAAGGGAGATTCTCGGGAGGGGCGGAGGGAGAAGCCCCCCTCCCGGATCCCGCCGGCAGCTCTCCTTTCCACTGGCTCCCTTCAAACCCCGGGGCCGCGCGGCCCTCGGTCCAGACTCGTCAGTGGAGACCGCGGCACAGGCGCGCCCCGCGTCCCGCATGGTCTCCCTCCGGCCGCAGCGGGGAGCAGGTGCCCGGGCGCGGGAGGCAGGCTCCCACCCAGAGGCGTTGGGTGGGTTCCACGCTTCGGGTTACGGCGGGAGCGCTCAGGGCACGCACGCACGCAAGTTTGCTTTCCTTACATTATGCCTTTAGGATAAATCACTTGGGAAAAAGCACTGTTTAAGTGTCACGAGCACCTGCGTGGTTCTGTTGTGCATTATTTAAAGCTTTCTGAAAGGATTTTACCCCAGTCAATACAGACCCTCTTGTCCTCTTGTCCTCTTGTCCCTCAATAGAAAAGTTAATTGGATCTTGGGCAGCCCGGGTGGCTCAGCGGTTTAGCACCACCTTCAGCCCAGGGCGTGACCCCGGGGTCCTGGGATCGAGTCCCGTGTTGGGCTCCCTGCATGGAGCCTGCTTCTCCCACTGCCTGTAGCTCTGCCTCTCTCTCTCTCTCTCTCTCTCTCTCTCTCTCTCTGTCTCTCATGAATAAATAAATAAAATCTTTAAAAAAAAAAAGTTAAAATCTCTCTTTTTAAAAAATTTTAGTTAATTTATCTGAGAGAAAGAGATAGAGTGTGCATGAGCAGGAGCAGGGACAGAGGGAGGAGCAGGTCCTCGCTGAGCAGGGAGCCCGATGCAGGACTCCACCCAGGACCCTGAGATCGTGACCTGAGCGGAAGGCAGATGCTCAACCCCCTGAGCTGCCCCACCCCTCCCCTGCCCCAGGGGCTCTGAAAACTAAAAATCTTCATGGAAAATGAGAAATACTTAAGTAGGCCAAAATAAGAAAATAAAATAAAAACCATTTATAACTCCTATTTAGAGATAAAGCCTCACCAAATGCCGGTGGGTGCTCTTCTGGGTGTCTCCGTGTGGGAGCTGGCCGCATAACACGCCCCCCACGGCCCGCGGCCCCCACCCCACTTAGTTACGGGGCGAGAAGCCTCCCCTGGGGCTCCGTCCTCCCCGCAGGCATGGGGCTGACCCCAGATCCGAGGGGAGCTAGGGAGCCGCCGGGGCTCGGCGCAGCCGTCCCCTCCGCAGATGCCACCCGGGGCCAGAGAGGAGCCTGGCCTGCGTCTCCTGGGGCCCCTCCCAGCAGGCTGAGCACGACACATCCCCGCGGCAGACCCCACCTCGCCCAGACACAGGCCGCCCTCTGATGCGGAGCCTGAAGCAACGGCCTTTGTTTTTTTTACCTTATTTCTGTGGCTTTGTGGCCACGGGGCCCATTCCATGGGCCGAAGTCCCAGAAAACCACAGCAAAGGACAGACGGACGACGAGTGTGCGCCGAAGCGGTGCATCTGCCAGCACCGTGCCTCTGGCGGGGCGGGCGGGGCGGGCGGGAGGGACCTGCAGCAACCGCAGCCTGGCCTCTGGGGCTGTCCCATGCTTCCGAGCACCCATGTCCCGGGATGGGAGGACCTGGTCTCCGTGGGGCACGGAGGGAGGCCGGAGGGAGGAAGAGAGAACTGCCTTAGAGCCGCGCTCGTTGAACGAAGAGCTGAAACACCTTCCAGCCGAGTGCCCAACAGGGAGGCCTCAGGCCTTCCAATCCCATTCCAGTTCTCCCGCCCCTGGCCGCAGGAGGTGGACCCCCATCACAGCCTCAGTTGGACGCCGGGGACCCCTGTCACCCCTGCCTCTGCTCCAGCCCTGCTCCTTCAGAGCTGGTCCTGATCTCCAACGGCTCGGGGACCGTGCCTCCCGCAGCCTTGCCCGCCATGCAGAGTCGCCCCCCCACCTGGTCCCAGGCTGCCAGGTCCCCCAGGCCCCGGGATGCTGTTGGCACCCCTGCTCCTCACCTTTGACCTCTGTGGCTCCTTTCCCCGGATCTTAACCTGTACAGCTCACCCTACACCTGGACCCTTAAAACAGCATCACACTCTGCATGCTGCCCGGAAACCCAAGGCAAGGATTCGGTTCCCTTATGCGCCCCCACATTACCCACGACGCCTAAGGGGCGTCCACCCGGTCACCACAGTATTTCATTGATTTGACAAGAATAGGCTGCGTTAATGAAATCAAAATAAAGGTGTCGGTGATCCGATAAAGGTGTTAGCACGAGGGGAAGCTGGGTGAAGAGCAGAGGTAGCCCCTCCTCTCGGCGTGTCTGTAAGTCTACGGTCATTTCCCAAAACAGTTTCACACTCTCTCCCACGTTACGCACAACCGGGTGGACACACACACGCACACAAAACAAGGTAGACTATTGACGACTGAGCAATAACCGAGCGCTCCTCCATTTCAAGACTTTATTCCCAAGTCTGGACAGCTGGGTGACTACCCGGTAAACATCTCACGCGTTCCATTGTCACGTCCAGCCATGAACCATTCTATCTCGTTTTGGATCAGCCCATGTCCCTAAGAGGTTTTCTACATTTCTTCCTTTTTTAAAAAATTTTTTAAATTAAATTTATGTATTTATTCATGAGAGACACAGAGAGAGGCAGAGACAGAGGCTGAGGGAGAAGCAGGCTCCGTGCAGGGAGCCCAATGCGGGACTCGATCCCAGGACCCTGAGATCATGCTCTGAGCTGAAGGCAGACGCTCAACCGCTGAGCCACCCAGGCGTCCCTTTTTTAAATTTATTTTTTTTTTAATTTTCTTTTTTTTTAAGGCAAATGTCTTATTGGCTCACGTCCTGTGTTGTAACTCTTACTCTCTGAAACTGGTGTGAAAAGAACGTGTGGATGCAAGGTCCTTCCTGTCCTCACACCGCCCGAGTCCCACCCAGCCAGCCAGGGCTTCAAACAGAAAAAGAAATAAGGGAAAAAGCAAAATATCTTATTTTCTTCTTCACTGTGCCTGTCGGCCGTCAGGCTCAGGCAGACAGCCTGTTTGGTGCTGCGTCACCCCAGCACGCACGGTCGTTCTGGGGCGGGTGGATTTGAGCCGCAAGCCCTCATCTCCGCGCGCACCGCGTCTTAGCTGCAGCCACGAGAGAGCAAGCTGCCGATTGTTTCTTGTTTGTTCACAGGCCAATGTGCTTTGTAAAGCAGCTCGAGATCCCTCACTACGGCTACAGAAACAACGTCCCCACGACCACGCCTCGCTCCAACCTGGCCAAAGAGCTGGAGAAGTATTCCAAGACCTCGTTTGAGTACAACACTTACGACAGCCATACTTATGGCAAGCGGGCCATAGCTCCCAAGGTGCAAACCAGGGATATATCCCCCAAAGGATATGATGGTAGGAGGTGCACACTCTTCTACGTGAGAGTCACGCTTGCCGTTAATAATGTTGTTGTTGTGTGTATCCGTTTCCTACAAACCGGTCGAGCAGGTGGTCACTTGACAGGTGCCCCGGAAAGCCGACCCCAGGCGGGGGCGCGCCCGTGTGCTCGCGGGCCTGGGTGAGCCCCGCCTGCAGGAGGGAGGAAGATGCCCGCCCCTCAGGGTTTCCAAAGCAGCACGTTCTGGCCGCTTTCAGAATGTGCAGAGAGCTGTCGGCTCAGCTGCTTCCTTCCCCCTGTTGCCTCGGAGGTGTCCTTGCACTTCCCGTAGACGAGGGCCCAGCACCCATCAACCTGGGACCGCCAGAGGGAGCACCCGGAGTTCTTGGCCCTTTTGGGAAGCCCTGCATTCCCTCGGAGTTCTCAATCTTGGATGCACATTAGATTCATCTGGGGAGACGTTAAGCATCCTCATGCCCAGGCTGCACCCTGGACCAGTTAAATTGAAATCCCTGGGGGAGGGTGGGGGGCGGGGGGGCTGCCTCTATGGCGACATTATCTAAGCGACTGGTGATTCCAAGGTGCACCCAAGAGCAGAAACTTCTGCTGGTGTCACCAGGCCTTCTCCTGGCAGATGCCGGCCCTGGCCTGTTCCCCGTGGGGAGTGGGGCCGGGCAGGGCCTCCTTTTATGACCTAGCTACCGTGCATCCACCAAAAACAAAAAGCAGGTAGAACCAATAAAAACCACCTGCTTCTCAGGGGGTAGCTTATTTCCCCTCGTGGGTCCCGGGTCCTCTGCCAATGATTCGAGCTAGCCCCCACGGCTTCCCTGCGCTGACATGGTAAGTCGTTGAACGCGGAAGGGATGACTGCATTTCTCTGATGTCACGTGTTTATCTAACCACATTTCTGCTTCAAATTCTAGGATATATGGGCTGAGTGGGCAAATTTTCCTGACTGGGATGTGGGTTGGACAAGTTTTGATGATTTTTAGGTCTTATCTTGGTGTTCTGTAACAGAGGCAAGGAGATGGGCCTTTAAAGATCTTTTAGCTCCTCTCTGAAAAAGACATGTAATTAAAATCACGGCAAACAAAAAATATTTGTTTAAATCGAATGCTTGGGGAGCTCCAAAACCTCTTTACGATTCAATGTGAGTTGTGGCACATGTTTCTGAGTTATGTGAGTTATTCTTTCCCTTAATGACAATTAATATGTATAGTGGGTGAAATTTAGTATATCTTCGATGTATCGTATATTGATTATCCTCGTGTGTGTCAATTCTTAATATAGAGGAACAAAAATGTAAGTGGGAAAAAAAGAGAGTGGCTTAGGGTATAACAGAAAATAATTATTTTGGTTTTATTTTGTCATATTGATTTTCCGATTTCCAGTTTGCTGTAACTTTATCCATTTGATTGCAAACGAAAGATCAGAAAAATTGAATTCGCATAATTAAGAATTCTGCTTCTACCATTTCCAATTCAGCAATATTTCACAGTGATCTGGGGAGGAGTTCCACTAGATGTTGGTCTTCCCACACCTGTTTGCTGCTCTTGTTCTGTGGCCTGATTTCCTTGGCCTCGTCATATGGTTGGATTTTAGGTGAGGTCATGACCAGTAGGGCACATTTTCCTGCTTACAACACCCTTTGGTGGATAAGAAGTCAAACCTACCAGGGTCTATTCTCAGCTCTGCCATTTAGGAGCTGTGTGATATTTGGCAGATTAATCTTTCCGTGTGTTCGTTTCCCCAAGAACAGAGTGGTAGTAACAATTCCCATCCTTTGGACCCCATGGAGCTGTTGTGAGATCAGCTGACAGCTCTAAAGAGCTGGACAAACTTTTAATTACTGACATTCATTCTTACCCACCCAGAAAATACTTGTTGTCGGAAACCTTACCTGAGCCAAGCTCTTCAGCTGGCCCCCAAGGAACCCAGAATATGGAACAATATTAGGCCTTTAAGAAACCAGAAAAAGGGAGACGGGGCAGGGAAAGAAAGGCAGCTTTTTACCATAATCTACTGAGAGGAGCATCAATGACTCCATTTCTTTCACACTAGATTCATCTGACAGACTTTTTAAACATTAAAGAAAGTTCCCATTAAGGATGAGAGCGGCCAGGTCAGTTTCCTTGGTAGGATGTAAACTGAGAGCCGTCTCTGAAGCAGGAAACAGGCAGGAGGCACCACAGAGTAATTGCGGTCTGGGGTCACCCTACAGGAATGTCCTCCTCATGGCTTGTTGCAGATGCAGAGAGCTGGGTCATTGCTCCTAAAGAGTAAGGGTGGAGTGAGCCTATTGTAGGGGGAAGCATTATGCTTGGGAGCAAGGGGAAGGGCCATGGAGATGCCCAACAGGATAGAAAAATAGGACCTTTCTCCCCAGTCTTTGGATATCACACCTTAGATCCCACCACCTGTGCTGAAAAAAGCACTCGACACACATTGATTTACCTGCGTGCATCCTTCCAGACACTGGCTAGTTGCTATCTTTCTGTCTGTCTGTCTATCCAGAAATCCATCCAATGACCCATCTATCCATTCATCCATCTATGTATCCCTCCATCTGTGCATCCATCCATCCACTCATCCACCCATCTACCCATCCGCCCATCCACCCATCCACCCATTCATCCATCCACCCACCCATCCATTTGCCCATCCACCCATCCACCCATCCACGCATCCATCATCCATCCATCCACCCATCCATCTGCCCATCCGCCCATCCACCCATCCACCCATTCACCCATCCATCTGCCCATCCACCCATCCACCTATTCATCCATCCATCCATCCATCTATCCATCCATCATCCATCCATCCACTCATCCACCCATCTACCCATCCGCCCATCCACCCATCCACCCATTCATCCATCCACCCACCCATCCATTTGCCCATCCACCCATTCACCCATCCACACATCCATCATCCATCCATCCACCCATCCATCTGCCCATCCACCCATCCACCCATTCACCCATCCATCTGCCCATCCACCCATCCACCTATTCATCCATCCATCCATCCATCTATCTATCCATCATCCATCCATCCACTCATCCACCCATCTACCCATCTGCCCATCCACCCATCCACCCATTCATCCATCCACCCACCCATCCATTTGCCCATCCACCCATTCATCCATCCATCTACCCATCCATCTGCCCATCCATCCATCTACCCATCCACCCATCCACCCATCCACCCATTCATCCATTCATCCATCCACCCATCCATCCATCCGTCCATCCGTCTATCCATCCTTCCATCCATCCATCCACTCATCCATCCATCTAACCATCCACCCATCCACCCATTCATCCATCCATCCATCCCTCCACCCATCCACCCATACACCCATACACCTATTCATCCATCCATCCATCCATCCATCCATCCATCCATCCATCTATCTGTTCATCCATGCATCCACCCAACCAACCACTCGGCTGTTTATCTATCATGTATCATCTATCTCTTCTTTCCCTCTGGAGGACAAGCTTTCAGGCAGAGTTGGAGAACAAACGGAAGACAGTGAGACATGCTCTCATGCAGACAGTGAAGCAAGGAATTCATTCTGGAGGCATTAGCAGGAGCTTTATAAAAATGGCTTGATCGTGAGCTTGAGTAGAAATTATGCAAAGGTAGAAGATCCATGTGTTGGTAGGAAAGACCTGTGGCCTGGAGAGGTGCCTGAGAGCAGGGACGGGCACCTGTGGGACAGGTGAGGAGATGGCTGTGCGTCACCCACCATGCTGAGGAGCTTGAGGTGCTCTCCTGTAAGATATAGAAGTCCACGCACCAGGGCAGTGAATGAGGGAAGGTGGGAAAGGACAGAGGTTCCCAAACATGTATGTCGGCCTTGCCGTCTCCCTGAGCACCAGCATCTCCCCCAGCCTGTTGGTTACAGTGACCTAAGAACGGCTCTGATGTGTTGAAGTTGTTGGATAAAAAAGAAGAGTTTGTGACATGTAAAAATTATGTGAAGTTCAGATTTCAGTGTCCATCGGTAAAGCCACATGGGCCCCAGCCGCCTGCCTCCATATGGTCAGTGACTGGTTTCACACAATGGCAGAGCCGAGCGGTTGTGCCAGAGACCATGGGGCCCATAAAACCTAGGCTATTGTCCACTGTAAGGACACATTATCTACCCCGTATGTTAATAGATAAGAAGGCGGACATTCCCAGGCAGAAACAGCTGCCAGACCCAGTGTAAGACATCTCCACGCATGTCTCCAGGCGATACATCGCTACCCCGAGCTTTGTCTAGACTCGCAAGTTCCCAGAGGCCCCAAGGGCTCCCCACATGAGCCTCCCTTTCTGTCATTCCAACCTCCAAACTCTCCAAGCTAAACACTTCATGATGGGCTTGGAACTTCCTCTCTGCTCCCCAAACTCAGGGCCACCCTGAGGAGCTCAACCTCCCATCTGTCACCCCGGCCCCCATCCAGGCCCCCGCCAGCAACGGCTCCCGGAATTGCTCAGGTGGCCGCCCAGTTCCCTCCTCACCCCTGCCCCCAGCCGGCGCTCCCCAGAACGCCCGCCCTCCTCCCCACCCCTGCTGGTGGGCTGCCCCGCAGTCCAGCTGCCCCACAACGTCTCGGCACTCGGTCCTCGCTGACGCAGCCCGGCCCGCACTCAGCAGCCCTCCTCCTGACTTCACGACGGCGCCCGTGCAGAACCGGGCAGCTGTTCTCGCCCGCATGCAGCTCTGGGTCTCGCCCCTGCAGTTTCACGGGTAAACGGCCTATCTTCCCACTGGATTGTAAACCCCTGTCCTCAGGTTAAACCCCACAGTGGCAATGCTGGCTGTGTAGACACTACTTACTGTCCTAGTGGGAGAGTGGACGTGAAGAGTCCGTGCTGGGACTTGATGCGTTAGGTCACGTGAGCAGAGTGTGTGCAGACCCCGTCTAACTGTATCCTCATGGGAAAGCTCCTCCTCCCACCTAGCACTGCATCCGCCTCGGTGCACTGATGACCGCGCAAACCTGCGTGGGCACCGTGAGAGTCAGTGCTGTGCCCAAAGGCGCACGGCCTTCGGAGTCCAACCAGGTCCGCCCACGGGGTAAACCGCCAGGGGGTGCCTCTAGACCATCCTCTTTCCATGTGGTCCTCGTGGAAGTCTGGACTGTAAGGACACATTATCTATCCCTTATGTTAATAGATAAGAAGGCGGACGTTCCCAGGAGAAGGAGACGCGCACATTTGGTAAAACTTTCCTGAGCAGAGCGGGGTCGTAAGAAGGCTCTGGCTGGAACGTGGTCGTTTTACTTTTTTAATTTGTCATCTTTAGTCAATAGAAATCCCATGGAGTCGTTCTTTGTCCTGCAAGAGAGGGATAGGATGCTCTAAGAGGGGGTGTCTCTAGGCGGTGCAAGGCCTGGCGGGCTGTCCCTGCAGCTGCATGCGGGGGTGGCACGACCGGGGACAGGCCGGCTCCCGGAAGGACAGTGGCAGGGCCTGGCTGCCGGGTGATTGGAAAGGGAAATGCGTTTTGTCGTGGTCAGTGATGCTGGCTTTGGGAGCAGTTCACGAACAGGTGACAGTTACAAGGCCCGAGGACCCCCCCCACCTGACATGTGGAAGCGTCCGCGCCTCCTTCCACTTGAACGAAACAAAGGCGTGCCTGCGCCCAGGGAAGGCCATACGCCCCTCCGGGTCAGGCCCGCCAGCCGATCGGCCCCAGGCCCTCCCCGCTGGCCTTCTGCCCCGACCCACCGACGCGGCGCCAGCCGGGGACTCGACAGCCGGGGAAGGAGGCGCACTCTGCCCAGGGGTGGCTGCCGTTTGCTGTACAGACGATGCCCTGCTTCGTTCTTTTAGAAACTGCAATTTGCTCATTTCAAACTGAAATGGCCGTTTTTCTTATTTACGTGCATTACGTCTCTTTCCCGCACCAGTGGCTAGCCCTCGCCAGGGAAAGGACCCCTCCGAGGGGTCCCCTGTGTCACCCCTCCCACAATCTTTACACTCCTATTTTTATATCAAGACTGTAAACGGTGTAAAACCCCAGACTTCAGTCCCCGCGCAGAGAACCACGAGCCGCTGCCCCCTGCGCGGGTCCCCAGGGGCGGCCTCTCCAGGGAGGGTCTCTGGGGCCCCACGGGACGCTCCGTGCCCACACCCCAGACCATGCCCCCCACCATGCCGCGCCATCCGCTGCGTAGGCAAGGTGCGTTCACGGAGGGATGAGGAAGGGAGGTCATGTCGCAGACACAGCAGCAGGGGTGCTGGTTAGTCCTCGCAGAGCGGGACCCGGCCCGCATGTGCTCCTCGTGCTGGGGGTCTCAGTGGTGCAGACCACCCTCTGGTCCACGCGAGGGGACCCGCCTGTGCGGTGGCTCTGTGACGTTTGGTGGGGGCCTGGGGCCAGCGGCGCCCCCAAGGCTGCGTGTGCTGTGCCTGCATCTCTGTGCAACCCGGGGGCACAATGAAAGCACCGTCTTTGGTCCAAAGTGGAAAGGCACCAACGATGAAAACTTAGGTACTTTTTCACTTGTAGCCGAATAAGGGGCTTTGGGCAATTCCTTGGCGTAGCTCGTGATGACCGACCGTGTGTGAGGCCAGCTGTCGAGCTCCGCTCTGCTGGCGCCTGCCCTTTGGGAGGAAGGCATTGTGCGTGTCCTCCAAAGGGGCTACTCGGGTTACAGAGGGCGGGTGACAGCGCTGGACACTCAGGGCGAGCCGGCGAAGCTCACTCTGGAAGGGACGTCCAGAGGTGCACCTGGGGTCGTGCAAGAGTGGCTCGCAGGTGGAGATGTCTTGGGGGGGTTCCTGCGCCCCCCGGGTTCACCCGCTAATTCCTCCCTGTGCAGGACTCCAGGGTGGGGACCTGACTGCCCTGCAGGTGGGCACCCTGTGACCCTGCTGCCCTCGGCATTGGCCACGGAGCCCTAACAGATCACCCGCAAATGTTGTCCCCACCTGTGGGCCGGAGGACACTTCCAGGGGGAGAAACACTGGCTGCCCCAGGCCTGTGCACCGTGGGTGACACAGGTTGCTCACAGGGTGCCCTGGCAGCCAGGCTCCATCCCTGCAGGGAGGCGGGACGACGTGTGGCATGCCCGTGGCCACCCCGCCCCGCTTACCTGGGCTGGGCCCTCTCCCTGGGCAGGCCGGTTCCTCCATGGGGCTCTTTACTAGACACACAGAGGAAGATTTTTCTTGAGGAAAGGAGTGTTTCCGTCACGCGTGCCCAGCTGGCGGGCCTCCCCCAAAAGCACAGGAGCGTGTGAGGCTACGCCACCTGCACACGAGACAGGGAGCCCCCGCTGGCCGCTGAGGCCCCTCCTGGCCGGGAGGAGCGGCCGGCCTCTTGAGGGATGAGGTCTGTGGGGTCCCCCTCGCCCACTGAGCCGATGGGCAGTCGTGATGGGGAGACCCCCCAACGGGCCTCGGCCAGGCCGGGGTTCCAGCCACTCCCCGACATCAGGCGGCCGAGTCCTACTCGGGTGTGGCCACCGCAGCCACGTGTGGCCTGGCACAGAGGCGCCTGCGCCCCCGCTCACCCAGCTGTGCCGGGAAAGGCCAGACGGGCTCTTCCCCCGACAGCTTGGGCACCGCGCGTCCCCAGGGCCGGCGGGAGGGATGCGCGGCGGGTGGCGGGGCGCCGTGCCCTGCTCTGCTGTGGCCCCGGCGGCGGGGACCCAAGTCATCCGTGTCCCCGTGTCTCCCCAGCGAAGCGGTACTGCAAGAACGCCAGCCCCAGCAGCAGCACCACCAGCAGCTACGCGCCCAGCAGCAGCAGCAACATGAGCTGTGGCGGAGGCAGCAGCGCCAGCAGCACGTGCAGCAAGAGCAGCTTCGACTACGCGCACGACATGGAGGCGGCCCACATGGCGGCCACGGCCATCCTCAACCTGTCCACGCGCTGCCGCGAGATGCCGCAGAACCTGTCCACCAAGCCGCAGGACCTGTGCGCCGCGCGGGTAGGCCCACCGGGGGGCACCCTCCTGCCGGGGCCTGGGGGGGGCGCGTCCCCGAGCTCTCGGCCCCTGGAGCCCGGCTGCTGCACGCGCTGACACCCTCGCTGCTGGGGGGGGGAGGGCAGCGTGGCTTCGCGGGGAGTGGGGCGCCTGGTTTGTGAACCAGGGGAGGTTGTCAGGCCTGTTGGATGAGACCAGTGCGTGGACCCTCCTCGTCAGGGTCCAGAGGACACCCAGGGCCCGCACGCCGTTTCACACGGCTGCACAGAGAATAGGAAGCTAATGGGGCCTACGCACGAGGAGGGTGGGGGCCCTGCTGTCAAAGAAGGGGCAGGACTGTCCCGTGGCTCCCAGGGGGTCGCTCAGGACTAGGAAACAAAGAGTACGAGGACGGGTGGGCGGGTGGACCATGCTGTCCCCTCCTCTGCAGAAAACAAAGGGACCCCCTGCATTCCTAGGGCGGCCTGGCCATGCAGCGGGAGTGCCCGACCCTGACGGCGGGTGTCGGAAGGGATGGTAGTTTGTAAGAATGGAGAAAGGTCAGTCATTTCGTGCTTTGCAAGTGCTTTCTCTTCTATTAGTATTTTATTCCTAGAGTTTGGGGCAGTGTCAGGGGCGTGTGCGGTCTCTGTGTGATCAGAGCCGCCGAAAGCCAAGGCTAGCGTGGAAGAGGCAAGGAGAGAAAGGAAGAAAAGCAAGCAGGCAAGCAACTTCTGATTTTGTCTCCGGCTTATCAAAGCCGAGACTGAGGGGACGGAGGCCGTGAGCGCCTGGCAGCAGGAGCGCGCCCCCGGGGAGGAGCACGGCAGGACCACGATGCCCGGGTGTCTCGAGGCAACGGCCTGCGTGGGGCTCCGGCTCCCAGCAGCCTCCCTCCTCTGCTGCATCCAGAGGAAGGAGCCACGAGACACCCGGAGACGCCAGCCCTGGAGCCAGATCCTTGCTCGAGAGAGTGGAACTCTCCGGGAACGGGGTGGGGGGCGTTGGCACCGTGTCTCGCTCCGTCCTCTTCCTCGTGTCCCTCCTCCTGAGAGGCGAGCTCTTGAGACTTCTTCATCCGTTTGAAAGCATCATTTAAAAAAAAAGACAAAAGAAAAAAGAAAACTCACCCCGTACCTCTTCACTTTTTTGAGCCGGTGGGCTAAATTGCGGGTTTGCGGAGATGCGGATCGGGTCAGGCCGTGGAAGTACTTAGAACAGTGACTGCGTGTCTCCCTCCCCCAGGACAGGAAATACTCTTCATCATGGGATTCCGTGTTGGGAAGCAAATTCGGCTGCCCCTCCCTACCCCCCCACCCCTGCTTCCTCCGTGTCTCCCCCCTCCCCGTCCCCGAGTACTCGCATAAGGGACACGGAAGGACGATGGTTAAGCGTAAACACGCGTCTGTCTCTGATCTCTTAAACGTTATTTGAGCTGGAATAGAATCGAGATTAGGCGCTCGTTTGATTTTCCTCCGGCAAGGCTTATTTCTAAAAGCAGATCTGTATTGCAGAAAACAGAAGATAAAGATGGATGGTAAATACGCGGTAGGTCTGTGATAGGTAAATAGGTAAGGACAGAGGGAGACGCAGATGACAGGTCGTCGGTGGGTGACCAGACGCGTGCACCTGCCAGCCGCCGCTGGGGCTGAGCGCGGGCCCCCGCTACGTCCCCAAAGCACCCCTCCTGCCCCACTCGGGAGCCCGTGCGGGGGGCCGGCGGGAGGAATCCGCATCTGGAGCCCGCTCGGGCTGAAGGCAGGGCTGCGGGGCGGCGGGTGGAGCCGCCTGGCTACCGTGTCTCTCTGTCCAGCAGAACCCTGACATGGAGGTGGACGAGAACGGGACTCTGGACCTCAGCATGAACAAGCCACGGCCGCGGGAGAGCTGCTGCCCGGTCCTGACGCCCCTGGAGCCCATGTCCCCCCAGCAGCAGGCGGTGATGGGCAGCCGGTGCTTCCAGCTCGGGGAGGATGACTGCTGGGAGCTGCCCGTGGACTACACCAAGATGAAGCCCCGCAGGGCGGACGGGGGCGACGCCAGCGAGGTCCCCGTACGTGCCCCTCACCCGCCGGCCGGCTCGGGGCGTGGGATGGGGCGTCGGTGGGCACGCTTAGTGTGGCCTCCGCGGCCTGGGGCGACAGCACACTCCGCCGACCGTTCACCGACGGGGCGAAACAAACCACATGCTCTTTTCAACGATGAATCTTATTTTCTAACAAGCGTGCTCTGTTGCAAACGATTTCTCTAGGGAAATAGGTAAACAGCAGGCCGGTCCGTTTTCCTGGGTGACATATTGCTGTGAGGGCTGATTCCCGTGGCAGGGAGAGAATTAGAACGTGTTCGGTTCTTGCACGTGCACGAGCTGGCCCTCGGACGCTAAGGACAGCGTCTGTCCTCCAAGAACCTAAAATACTCAGAGGAGTGTATACCCCAGCCCTGAAAAAAAAATCATTTTAGTGCCTAAAATCACCTAAATCGTTGTCGAGCACAGTATCACCAAACACCTATGTCACGAACATATTTTTGAAGTGGAGATCTGTGATCCGAAAACAGAGCTTTCCTGGGGAACCTTTCCTAAGCCAAATGGCACGAGGTAAAGGAAAGACCAACCCCTCATTTATGTAGAAAATATTTTGAGCATTCCCAGACCCCAAAACTCAGCTCTCCGGCTTTTCTGAACCTTGGGACTCCCCTTGCTAACAGATGCACCCACGACCTGAGATGACGCCCAGAGGCGCCCAGACGCAGCCCAGAGCTCCAGAGCCGGGCGCCAAGGCGGAGCGTGGTCTCGGGGCAGGTGCCCGGCGGCAGCTCACTGCAAAACCAGCACTGGACGCTCGTCGCCCTCCTTGCCTTTTTTCTGTAAAAGCAAAACTCCTCTTTGGGTGTCTGTCCGTTAGCAAAAGCAGGTTCCAAAGGGGTCTTTCCTCAGAGCCAAGTAGTGTGCGTGGTAAGTTCTGGAACGGTGGGGGACACCTGGAGTTGTTACAATGTTCACGTTCGAGTTGCTAAAATAGTTAAAATACCCTTTAGCCTAAGAAAAGAAATGAAGAAAAGCTTGTTCTTTATTGTACTGGCTTTTTCTCCAGTGTTCCACTCTGGAAATTATGACATCTTCTTTATTCACTGAAAAATGAAAATCCTCCTTGAATACAATAGGGAGACCACCATCAAAGCACTAGCTCCTCACAGAAACAAGGAAGCGCAGAAAAGGGGAACATTGGCTCTTTGTGGGAATTGGCAGGAAAGGCACCTGGTTATAAGGCCGTTACATCTTAAAGCCTATTATCTTTATTCTTCAAATTGATTTAAGTATCCGGGCACTGCGGAAGAATAGAGTCTGAGCGGCAAGGTAAATTCCAAAGTATTCTTTTCTCTCCCACCGTGTTAAGTCACTGCCACCAAACAAGGCGTGGCGGTTGAGTCTCTGAATTTATTTTAATTAAAATTAAGGCCTCCTAAATCGACAGTACTGCCGTCATACAGACTGTCCCGGAAGCAGGCGCTGCGCCCGGGTAGTCACGAGGCACGTCTGCCGAGTCCCGCCACCTGTAGGAGCCTCGTAGTTACTTCTACCAGAAGTAGACACTTGTTCTGAGAAAGAAAATACTGCGTAAGAATAATCGGGAACCACAGCATTAATCCCAGGTGGTCTTGCCTTCCGTGGGGCCCAACACACGCGTGCCGAAAGCTCCCCGGGGGTTGGGAGAAGCTCTGAGTGCCTTTAGGGTTCGCGTGAAGCTGTGCAGGGCAGTGCTGTAGGGGAGCGTCGTACGCCGGCAGGTGCTTACTGGACAGTGAAGCAGAAACACCAGCTACCCAGTGGGGTGTCTGGTTCCAAACCCGCCATCTGCCCCGTATACGTGCCCCGCCCCCCGACAGGTGTGAATCTAGACGCTTAGAGCAGTTGGTGAGCAATTGAGGTCCGCTCTGGAGAAGATGCTCTTTTTTTTTTTTTTTTTTAGAAGATGCTCTTTAAACAGAGTCCAGCTTTGTCCTTTCAGAAGGGGCCTCGCCGGGACACGGGTGTGGAACGGTCTAACGGGCACGGTCGGTTGGAAGAGGAGGAAAGTGCGGGGCGGCCGGCGCCGCTGGGGGGACGCGGCTGCGGCCTGCGGGTCGCGCGGTCACCTGCGCGGCCCTGAAGCTGTGTTTTGCCTGCAGCCGGAAGACTTGGACCCGTTCCAGGAGGCTCTGGAGGAGAGAAGGTACCCGGGAGAGGTGACCATCCCCAGCCCCAAGCCCAAGTACCCCCAGTGCAAGGAGAGCAAGAAGGACTTAATAACGTAAGCATAACTGCAGGTGACATGGCTGCTCTTAACTGTCCCTTTCTTTGGCTTATTCTTAAAAACCGATCTGTACATGCCTTGCCGTTGGAGCATGCGACGTTCGCAGCACATAAATGTCTCGAGCTGCCGGTTCAGTGGAGCGGGAGGCCGTGTGGCTCGCTTGCTCCCGGGACGCTCTGTGTGATGGAGACGCCTTTGCCATGTGGTCGTGCGTTTTTGCAGCTTCCCCTCAGGGCGCCTAAACCCCCTTGCAGACATTGCAGCTAAACTGGAAACAATGAAACGTTCTTAAAGTCTTTTTTTTTTTTTTTAAACATACTTACTATTTTGGCTGTTCTTGTTTTTGTTTGGTGGCAGATGTCCAACACCAAGGTGTGATGGGAGTGGTCATGTGACTGGTAATTACGCCTCACATAGAAGGTGTGACTTCATTTTTCTCATGGTGGATTTTGTCTTTTCAATTTATTGTTTTCAGCTTACCTCAACAATGCTGTCAAAGTGCAAACGTCGAATTACGTGTCAACCCTCTAAGTGCTATATGTTGACCCACGAAAGCACGCTCCCTGGCGTGTCGTACGGTGTCCTTTAGATGCAGGCAGACTGCCTCGATTCGGAACACTTTTCACAAACATTTAAGCCGAGGAGCGCAAATTCTTTTATATTATCCTCCAAAAACTGTTTATTAACAGACACATTTTCTTCCAAGAAGAAAATCATACAAAAAAAAAAAAACAAAATAAAACAAAACAAAACAAAACAAAAAAAATTCAATATACAGCACTTGCCCCATCGCTTTTCTGCATTAAACTTTTTAGTTTCAATTTTATGTTGTGTTTGTCCGGGAGCGTCAGCTGGCGGGAGCGGCTACTCACCTGACTCTTCTGGCCTGTCTTACAGTCTATCGGGCTGCCCCCTCGCCGACAAAAGCATTCGAAGCATGCTGGCCACCAGCTCACAAGAACTCAAGTAAGATTTCATGAAAATCGTTCTTTTAAGACTCTGTTCACCCAGTAGTCACAAAACGGATGTGTCATATGAAAACAAAAGTGTCTTTAAAAACAAAACAAAACAAAACAAAACAAAAAACAAAGCACCTGTGCACGCAGCGCCTCCACAGCACACACGACCGGGTCCTCGGGACGTTGGTCACCTTTCCGGACAGTCTCTCCGCCTCTCCCCTCTCATTTGTCTCTAGTGCTTTCCTGCCATAGCTTCTCTATCCTGGATTTTCTAAAGCATAAGTAGTTTCCGTCCTGATACGCACGCACACGGGAGGGGAGTTGGACAAAGGTCCTCAGACTTAGGAAGCGACTGTAACCTAAACAGCAAAAAATTTATTTTTTTTTAGAAGTCAGTAATTAACATAACTATTTAAAATATGGGCATTTAAATAGTACTAGTAATAAAATAAAAGAAAAACCTCACCATGATAATAGCTACCTCCCTACGTACGCTGTGGTCGTAGTTGCAAAGACTAGGTCACGATTACTGCCGCACTCATGGGCGCACCAGGCACTGCCCGGCACTCAGACACACCTCCCTCCAGCCACTGGCTCCCCTCCTCCCCATGCCTATAACTTTGTATTTTAAGCATAAATCTGATCACTCACATTCATAGCACCAGACTAAGGTTTCTCTTCTTTGTACATAAAGAACCACATGCAGCTCCCATGTAGGTTTTGGAAGGAGTCAGTACCAGCCCTAGAAAGCGCCTGAAAGCCTTCGGTGCTCTAGTCCGAGGAGGTGTAGGGCGCATGTCAGGGAAGAAGGGCAACACCTGAAAGACGTTTCATGACATAATGAGAACCAAGAGCCCCAAATAATGATTTTTTTAAAATTCCTGACATGCTATAAATATCATCATGTCCAACTTGCTTGGCTTCCGATTTTGTTTGGAAACTGCTTTGTTACCAATGTAGGAAAAATGCTCCTTCGAGACCCTGTTTGATTCCCTTCCCAAGGATTCCACCCCACATCCCATCCCGCTGCGATAGACCAGGGCGGTCTCGGAGTCTAGGGCTCTGTTTCACATCATGTCATTTTTTACAGGATCCCTGTCCAAGGCCCTAGCGCCATAGATCACCTGCTCATGTTCAGTGACCTCCTGAACTAGCCCTTCCATCACAAGACTCTTGGCGTTTTCTTCATGGCGTGTAAACACCCGGAGGGCATCCTCTTACTTAAAGTCTGTAGTGTCATCCTCGCAGTGCCTAATGGACAAGTAGCTTTTAGAACCTCAAAGCGGACAGACTTAGCAAGAACAACTCAACCCACTTTGTTAAGACATCTTTTTTCATGGCTTAAACCCATACTTCCCTCACGATCAAATGTGATTAACTGCACTTGGGACGTGGCCAACACATCAGACCATGGCAACTTTCCTTTGAATTTCTTGATGAGGAACACTTTGCAAAAGTTTGGCATATATCCAGTTCCAGCAGGCCAGCCGTAACCAAGACGTAGCCTTTGTGCAACTGGTATCTAGGACGGCTTCTAACTGGTTAGCATCTCAACACCCCCAGAGACCAGAGTAGTTTTCTGAGGGGTCTAGCTGTTGCTGGTGTCCATCCCTTGACTTTGGGCTTAGAAGTTGGTGTTGACTCGAAGTTCCAAGCAGAGCTGCCACTTCTCCGGTTCCAGCACTTTCTTCTTCTCTTCTTTCATCATCTTGGAAGATGGTGTGATGGTCCTCACCATCCACATCTTCAGCGGGAGGTGGTTGGCCTTCGTGTCCTCCCGGGCAGTGCTGGAGTGGTCCATTCTCTCCATCCTGCCTCTTCCTGGATGGGAGAACTTGTCTTCGGAGAGGGGTGGCCTTTTCCTAATCGTGGTTGATCTAAAAGCCATACTCATTTGTAAACTTGTCTTTGCAACAAGTAAATCCCGTTTTGATTGATCCTTTCTGAGAAATCTAAACTTGACCAATTTTCCGAAATGGTCCCTTTTTATTGGTGAAGCTACAGGTTCCAATTAAACGTCTGCTATTAAAAAGTCTAATATTTAAATGACTGCTTTTTACTTGATGATGAGTCTTTCTGAACGGAGGAAACCATAGATTACAACATTTGTTTTCCTTTAACCTCTTAATTGACGAGAACTCTCTATTTGTTGTTACCTTTAATCAGAGTCACGAAGGCCTTTTAGGTGGTTTTTCCTGCATGGGAGCATAGGTTGATCCCATAAAGATCTACAGCTGCTTTCTCTAGAATAGTCCCACGTGTGCCCTTCTCAGTAGATGCTTCTCGAGGTTTGGGCAATCCCTGCTGCAGCAGCCGCTCATGTGACAGAGTGAAATCACACTATTCATTGTAGGTGAACAATTTCGACTTCTTCATAAGGACATATTAGACAGGGGGGTCCCGGTAACCTCCAAAAAAGTTCTCTATTGTGGAATTTCCTGGAAATATTCCTCTTGTCACATTTAACACTGGATTTTTATAGTGGGCCATTAACAGGACGTTCTTGATCACGGATAGATGAGTTGTGCCGGATAAAGTCTTGGTCTTGGATCCTCAAATCTCTTAAACTTCCTGAGATAACATTTTACTCTGATCTTACCCAGGGCAACACAATTGGGATGTTCTTAAAAAGAAGTGGATAATTTTGTGCCTAACTATGTACAATATGAAAGCTGAAAATGTATTACAATTCAGTGTGTACGTGAATACCATTCAAACTCCGGAGCTACCGCGTTCCTTGGTCCCTGGCCCATGTGGTGTAGACTACACAGTTCAGGGGCTCGGAGGGAAGCAGCAGGCAGGCCAGGAAAGCTGGCGCGGCGAGCAGACCGTTTCGGGTTGATGTGCTGTGTGTCACACGCATGTCCTGTGAACCTTCCTCCCCCGCGCCCTGCGGGTCCGAGCGTGACACCCACTGAGGCCCCGGGGCCAGAGCCCTGCGGGTTGGGGGGGGCGGAGAGCGCCGCTCAGTTTAAAATGGTCTTTTGGGAAGACACTGTCTGCCCAACAAGAGCTGATTCTGAAGGGGGGTTTCTTCTCTAAAAATTTCGTTTGCTAAGACGACCTGAAAGGAGCAACGGGAAAGAGCTTGCAAGTCACCTCACAGGGTTGCCATCCTCTTTTTTTTTTTTTTTTTAGAAACCGCGTCCTCCTGCCAGGAGCGCTCCTGCCTCCAGACATCGCTGTAGACACGGGCATGATGTAGGTGCTTTAGCCATCTGAGGCTCCAATTTAAGCCAAATCAAAACCGATTTCAATCAGAGGCAATTAGCTCTAAAAACGGGCCCCCAAATTGGCTTCCATTTATACTTTGGTTGGCCAAATTTAGATACCTCTTTATTATTCGGATCTTTATCTCGCGCAGCCCGGTTCCTGCCGCCAGTGAGCTCCGTGTGGAGAAGTAGAGGATGGCTCCACCTTTACTCCTTGGCGTTTGAACCTGGGTGTCCTTACCACGGGCGGGGTCCCTACGTGCTGGCTCTCTGCCCCTTGGAGGGCTCTCCTACGGACCCTGGAGCCTCGGGCATCTGTCCTGGGCACTTTCACCAGAGACACAGACGGCCTTTAGCGACATGTGCCCCAACACTCTTTTTTTCAACTTGGCTACATTTATTTAAATCAAAGAATTAAAAATTTTGACCTTGGGCCTCAATATGACTTTGCTCTAAAAGCTCCTTGTTTCTGGAATTTGCTAGGGCTTATTTTTGTAGGCAGTAGGAGGATTATTTACCAGGATCTCCCGGAGCCGGCTCATCCGGCAGCTCCCATTGTTCACCAAGCAGGAAGTTCACCCACTTTCACTGCACACCAGCTCTGAGACATAATCCTCATTTCTCTAATCTTTCGCCTTCACGCTTTACAATAGTAAATCCACAGGACTTGGTGAATTAGCGCTGCCCTCGACTCGGGCCCGGCTCCTTTAGCGGGGGGCCCGCGTCCTTATCTGGAGGGGCGGCCACCGCTGAGTGAGCCCCGCTTCTGGGTGTCGGGAGGGGTGGCAGGGCTGTGGCCCTCCGCACTGGGGGCAGGCACGTCGCACGCCGTCTTCCCCTTCAAAGAATGCTCCCAGGACCCCTCGTTTCGGTTCTCAAATTCATTTTGTTGTGCACAGTCCCGGCGGCTGGGAACGCAGAGTGGGAGCTGGGATGCGTGTGGCCGGCGGGGGCAGGGGCGGGGGGCAGGAGCCCCCTACACCCAGCGGGGAGCCCTGAGGAGCTGGGGTGTCCCACTCGAAGGGCGAGTGACAGTTTACAAGGGGCCTCTGCACGCGCCGGCTCCTCGGGGAGAAGCGCAGGCGGGGTCAGGCTGTTTTCTGGGTGTGGACGCCGCGGGGTGGGTGGTTAGGCGGCTCAGCGTGGACCCACAGGCTGTGAGGGGCAGTGACACTCTCGGACGGACGCCTTCTCCCCTCGCCACAGCACCTGCCCAGATGGTGGCCGAGGGCTGAGCCTCGGTGATGGAGGCTGGAAGGCGCTGGGCCGCCACAGCCAGACACACGGCCGCTCTCCCCTCCCGGTGCCCCCCGACGCGGCGTCTACACAGAACACCTGGGGCTGCTTGGCCACCCCCCGGGCACCGCTACCCAGGGGCACGTCGTGTGTCCCCCAGGTCCCCTGGGGAGCCTACCTCAGCACGTAGGCTGCAACAACCATAGAAGGTTCATGAGGCCCGCTCCGTAGCATGCTTTTAAAATATCCTAAGAAATACGTCCTGTTGCACATGGATTTTTTATTTTATTGTAATAAGTAGGACTGATTTAAAATAAGTGAAATATAAGAAACATAGGTAAGCACAGTAAAGCAAGACTTCTAAAATGAGTGTTTGAGGATGACTCCAGTCACATACAAGCACACAACACACACGGATGAACACACGGATGAACACACCCACGGATGGACACATGGATAAACACACATAGGGATGGATACCCACATGGATGTGCACACAGATGAACACACATGGTGAGCACACATGGATGGACATGCACACAGTTGGACATGCACACAGATGGACATGCACACGGATGAACACACAGATTGAACATGCACATGGGTGAACACACATGGGTATACACACAGAGGGATGAACACACACAGATGAACGGACATGGATGAACATGCACACGGATAAACACACAAGTGAACACACATTTGGATGAACATGCACACAGATGAACACATGCATGGATGAACACACGGATGAACACACCCACGGATGGACACATGGATAAACACACATAGGGATGGATACCCACATGGATGTGCACACAGATAACACACATGGTGAGCACACATTTGGATGAACATGCACACGGATGAACACATACATGGATGAACACCTGGATGAACACACCCATGGATGGACATATGGATAAACACACATAGGGATGGATACCCACATAGATGTGCACACAGATGAATGCACATGGATGAACACACATGGTGAGCACACACATGGATGAACAAACACACGGGTGGACATGCACACGGATGAACACATGCATGGATGAACACACACATGGGTGAACACAAAGACGACCACACACATAAATGACAGGTCCAGGAAGCTGTGCTCCTCAGGTCCCGGCTCATGGAGACTCCCGTCCGGGGAAGGGTCACCAGACCAGAAAGGCCTTTGCTTCCCTCTGTCTCTGGAGCCCTGACGCCCCCATCATCAGCACCGCAGGGTGGGCCTCGCTGGCCGCGTCCTCGGCTGCGGCCGCTCTAGCTCAGCCCCTGCCGTGAGCCCGTCCTCCTGGTGGTCAGCATTACACCCACATGATTAAGCGGGCGTCTCCGGTGTTCAGACTTGGGGTCACAAGTTAGCAACTTCACCTCACTGTGTCCACACGCAAACCAACCGGGAACAAAAGCAAAAGAAACCTTCAGCGTCCCACCCACTTACTAACGTGATCCGTGCGTTCCAGAAGCACACGTGGGGCTCCCCAGTGCCAGGTGACCCGCAGGGCGGGTGGTCTGCGCTTGGTCCGTTTACGTCTCAGCGTCTTTCGGGTTTGGTGCACGTTACAGAAAAATTCAGAGTAAAAAATCAGGCTGAGGGCATCCCAGGGAGGTGTGGGGTGAGGTTTAACAACCTAGACACCCTGTTTTTCTAAGTTCCTTGTGCAAAATACACTAAAGAGCCGAGTCTGTCCCGTCAGGGGGGAGCACGGTAAAGCCCTCTGGGCCTCGGGGTCCCGGTCCCTGAAATGGGACGGTCCCGGGAGCAGACACAGAGTAGACGTTCAGTAACATCCACACACAAGAACCCCGTGGCCCTGTCTATCATGTCGGAGTTTATGGAAATATTAACCAGAGCTCAGAGGAGGACGTACCCGTGAATCGGACGCTTCCTCAATGACTTTGTATCCGTGACTTTTTATGATGTCCTAGAAATAAGGACTTTCATTCACCCCAACTCAGCCAGCCTCTAGCTTTGGAGGACTTCACGCGCCCTTGAACTCAAACAGGAAACGGCGCCGCGGCCACGCTGGTCAGGAGGTCTGGGGAGCCCCTCGGACCCCGCATGTGCGCGCCCCTTCCTCGCTGGCCGAGCTGTGTGTGTATTCTGCAGCCGTCGCCCCACGCCGGTCTGTGCCCACACTCGGTGCTCACCCGCGGCCGCGGACGGGGCCACCCAGACACCCCCTAGGACTCTGGATGGAAGCTCGAACTGTGACATCTCCGGGGAACCACAAGCCCCGCTAGTTCGTCCAGTCGCTTGTTGCTTGTCCTCTCCGTCTGTCCTCAAGGAACTCACGGTATCTTTTAACACAGACCAAAAAGAACAGAGAAAGCGTTCCATCCAGAGCATCGGGGGGTGGGGGTGAAGGGGAGGCACAGGTGGTCGGGGCGGGGGCAGCAGGGAGGGCGCGGGGCCAGCAGGTGGGGTCTCGGGGTCTCGGGGCCACGGGCTCGCTCGGAGGCCCGGCTTGGGCAACAGGCGTAACTGTGGGCAGCAAAGCCTGCTCCCCGCCAGCGACCGGGGGGCTTGCTGTGTGGCTCACCGGCCACCGGCCTGGTCTGCGGTCCTCCCGGCTACGCTCGCTGTGTTGTGGCTTCGCGGCTGTGCTGTGCTTGACCAGAGTCGGGACCCCCACATCCTTCCCGGGGTGGGGACCCTAATGTGCGAGGTCATCACAACTGACTTTGAGGGTTTTATGCCTTTTATTGTCACAAACCCGGGGTGGGGGCGGGGAGGGTGGGTATCTTTAAATCCAGAATGAGGCCCTAGGAAGAGGTTCCCTATGAAATTTTTCTTAGCATTCATTCCCCCATCTTGAAATGATGAAACATTTAATCAGACCTCAGAAAGCATGAGCGATACTGCTTATTTCTGAACAAAGAGTAATTTGTCATCTAATCAATGATAAAATACGAATTATTCAAAAATTATCCTTTGAAAAAATTTATGCTTTTTACCTCCGGATTAGAATTACTTCTCTTTATAAAATACGCAGCGTATTTGGTGCATATGAGCAGAGAAAAACAATATTCTCCTTGCAATTCTTAACATTGCAGTTTTAAAGGTATTTAAAATATATTTGCAAATATATGTGTGTGTAATATATGTTACGATGTGCTCACACGCATATGTTGTGTCTGTGTCTGTTGTCGTCTGCGTGGCGAGGCCGGGGTTCAGACACTGAACCATCTGGGTCTTCATCGTATGTTATATCTGGTTAAATTTGGCCTCTTATAATTATTGGGAATTTGGCTCCATTTTCTTCTCATCCCTGGCTCCCTGGGGAGATTCAGAGTGAGGACACCCCCAGCATCACGGGAGCCCCACATCGGCACCGACCCCCAGACCCTGAGCTGTGCGAGAAGCCAGCTTCTTTGGGGAAAACCCCTGGCTGGGAAAGACTGGGTTACATCAGCCTTTAATTGTAAATTTGAGGTTTTATTTCAGCAAACACTTCACTAATTTATAGTTCCCTGGAGCAAAATGAACAAAATTGGAAATAAAGTAGATGTTCCCTTCGGGAAATTATTGACAGGGATTTGGGAGGGCGTTTTTTTTTCTTTTTTTTCCCCGGCAATTTCAGGAGACAGAACCACTCTCTGTGGTTTCCCTCCCGCTTGGGAAGACAGGCTCTGAAGGGCTGGCGGGGCCTCGAGGTGGACCAGGGAGCGGAGCCGCTCGCAGCCTCACCTGTCCGAGCCTTTATTCCAAAATGTGGCCTGTGATCTTCCAGGAGCGACAGTTCGTGGGAAATCACATCTCGTCCCTCGTGTTCTTCTCTTGTGGTTTCACAGGAGGAGCCAAGTGCCTGGTGCGAGTGAAATCCGTGTCGTGGTCTGTGTGTCGTCTCCAGGCTCTACAGGCGCTTCTCTACCGCAGTTAGGGAACAGAGACACGCCGTCTGGCTTCAAAGAGGGTCCGTGAATACGGGAACCGTGTCAAGACAGGAGAAATCCCAGGCTTATCTGATTCTTTTAGGGGAGAGAAAAAAAAAAAAAACATTCAGTGCAAATAGTTTCTAATAATCAAAATGGAAGTGTAATTTGGCCTCACGGAATGAGCGTCACGGGGCCGTGCAGCAGAACTCGCTGGGGCAGCAGAAACGCGCGAGACCCGCGCCGTCCAGCTCGGCAGCCGCAGCCCCCCGCGCCCCTGTGGCCGGGAAATGGGCTCGCGGGGCGCTCCCTGTGCTCGTTCTAACTGGAACGGTCGCGGGGGCCAAGTGGACGTCCCTCTCGGACAGCGCCGCGTACAACCCCCGGCTCCGTTTATATTGTCCTTTATATATTTTTTTTTTACTTTATCCTAATAAACACTCAGGAATATCTTATTCCTACAACTAAAAAGCTTTTTTTTTTTTTTTTTTTTTTTTAGCATCTGGTTACTCAACATTCTTGTTTCATTTTTAAGCCATAGACAAGTGGGGCGATCATTTTATATTTACATACTGACCTCTGTTTTTGGAATCTAATGCCATGTGTAGATCGATTAAGGCTAAATACGACATAAACTTCGCAGGGTACCTATTTCCAGAACGGAGTAGGACCTGCAAGCTGCACGGACCCCACTGCTGGGGATCATTAGAGTAACATTCATTCTCAGTCAGGAGAAGGTCTGTCATGGTTATTTTAAAAATATATTCAACTTTATTGCTTTCAAACTTGTACAGAAACTCAAATTTGATTAAGCAGGTGTTACCAAAGAGAGGTCCTTAGGCCACCTTCTTTAGGGACTAAATAAACCTGGCTTATAATTAGCACATGCATTATTAATACTTGGGGCTTTAAAGTTGTTAGAAGCCTGTTTGCCATTAGTATCTTAAATATTTCTCTTTCAAGTTTGCTTATGCCGTTAATGAGCCTGCCTGTAGAGCAGAGCTCGCCACGCGGAGGTGAGCCGCGGCCCTTCCCTGGCTCCAATTATCGTCAGCGTCTGCTTTCTGAAGACGTCGTTGTAATGCACTTGCCGCGATCCAGGACACAAATAGGCGACTTGTTCCAGCCGATCTTCACTGTCCAGGCCGACAGAGAGCCCCCACCTCTGCTTTCACGCCCGGGTGCCTGGGGCCACGGGCCCTGGACACGCACCCTTCCTGCCGGGTCCCCGCGTGAGTGTGGGGATGCGTGTCTCCCACTCCCACGGTGTGTACTCCCCATCGTCTCCCTCTGTGGTCACGTACTGGGGGTATTTATGACATACTTTTTTTTTTTAAAGATTTTATTTTATTTATTCATGAGAGACACAGAGCGAGAGAGGCAGAGACACAGGCAGAGGGAGAAGCAGGCTCCACGCAGGGAGCCCGACGTGGGACTCGATCCCGGGTCTCCAGGATCAAGCCCCGGGCTGCAGGCAGTGCTAAACCGCCGCACCACCGGGGCTGCCCGATGACATACTTTCATTCCATTAAGATAAAAATACAGGGGACGCATGAAATCACCCTCCTACTGGAATGTGGGTGCCCTTTTGTCTAAGAGGGGAGAAGTGTGCTCTTAACAAGACAGAGAATTTCCTAACTATGAGCCCCCAAACCTGAAAGAGGAAAGAAAAGAAATAGGACTTGTCCTCCTGGTCTCCACTGCCCGTATGAACCACAGTCTACCTGGGATCTTGAAGCCTGATGTCTGCTTGACATGTGGGTTGGATACTCTTATTTTAACAGCTGCACGGCGCTGCTGGGGTGGGAGGCCTTTGTGCAGCTTCCGTCCCACAAGCAAAACGGAACCACAATGACCCTGGCCCCGGGAACCCAGGCCTCAGAAGCATGCAGGCCCCACCAGGGTGCCGTCCCCCTGGGGCTGGGACCTGGGCAGACCCCTCACAGAGCCACCACCGCCGTAGGTGGATCGCAGAGGGAAAGTGCTTGCAGAGCCTGACGACACAGGCCACGTGCATGCAGGCTATTTTGTAGATGGTAACGCAGGGACTCTTCTCTAAGCTTTAAAAAATGGCAACAGGCAAAGGTGCTCTGCTGTTCGCCGTGATTTGCATGTAAGCCCCTGCTGCGTGGACCACAGCTCTGGTCTCCCGCACGTGGCCCCAGACCAAGTCCCGGTGCCCCTCCATGGCTGGCCCCCTGGGCAACAGGGGGAGCACGGCCCCCGCACACTTAGAGGGACGCTGGGGGGGTGGCCAGGGCACGAGCAGAGGAGGAAGCTGAGCAGCTGCAGGGGTCACACCCTACGAGGGCGCAAGGGACCCCGCAGGACTCTGGGGTCCCTCCTGGCGGGGTCTGACACATGCTTCCAGTCACTGCAGCTGGCATGTGGGGACCGCTTGCAGCATGGCCCCAGCAGCAGGGGGCAGGCGGGAGGTCCCGATGGCGGCCTGGGCTGGAGATAATGCAACAGTCCCGGTCAAGAGCACGGAGGGGACGAGAACAGCCAGATCCTGGGTGTCTCGGCAGCAGGGGAGCCGGCTTCACGGGAGGAACAGGACGTGGGCCGAGGGCGTGAGCCTGGGCAAGAGACCCGCCCAAAGGCGCCCGGGGGCTGCCCTCTCCTAAAACGGGGGACGAGTCTCAGGGGACAGTCGGGCGTGCCCGGTGGGAAGCGTGTCTGAGCCGCCCACCCGGCGTCCATGCGGGGTGTGCAGAGTCACGTGTCCGTGGGGCGAGGGGGAGGCAGGGCCGGAGCGCCTCCGCGGAGGGACGGCGTGGAAGCCTCAAGGCCGCGTCAGCCTCCAGGAGCGAGTGCGGACAAAGAAAAAGGACAGCGCTGCTCAGCCCGCCTGCAACGGGGCCGCAGCCCAGCGTCCGGGCGTGCACCTGCTCCAACGGTCGGCACGACGGGCCCCGATGCCCTGGTTGCCTCCCGGACGTGAACGCCACTGCGAGACGTGGCCCCGACGCTGGCCCAGAGCATCCCTGCCCTTGGGGAAAGCCTGCGAGGCATCCGCAGCGGCAGCCCCTGCAACCCTCACCCACAGGTACTTGCCCTGAACCTCAAAAATCACAACCGTACCCCTGACGTGCGAAGACAGCGTAAGGCCGTGGGGACCGAGACAGGATCCCAGCGATGTGTGCTCTGTAGGGCGTCACCACAGAGGCGGGACACCGCGGTCGGGCCCGCGTCCCTTTCCTGGACGGAATCCTCGGACGCGTCAGGCCGGGCTCGGGACGCATTGCTAGAAGGTCAGGAAACAGTTAAAAGGAGCGTCTCTCCGTAAGGAGTCCCGGGCGGGAGGCGTCCTCCGGCTGCTGCGAGGAGGCGCGCCCGGCTCCCCGCGAGTGCTGCCAGCTGCCTGGCCCCCGGGAGGGGCACTCGGAGCCGTGTCTCCACGGGGAGGCGCCCTGGTCTTACCTCTACGGGAAGCAAAGGCCACCGTCATGGATCTGCAGACTCTTGCCCCCGGGGCTTCAGGGATGGAAATTGCATATTTCATAATTCCGAAAATAACCATTTAAAAATACACCCACACGTCATGGTACAAAAACCAGGTGACCCTGTGGCACAGGCACAGTCCCTGGGGAGGACCTTCCTGCCCTCCGCTGGGGCCCGTGGCGGCCGAGGTCAGCACGGTCCTCCCACAGCGACCTCCCCCACCGCCTGCTGTGCGTCTCTGGTCGCCGCCGTCGTGATGATGAGACCGGATGCTCCTCGAGCACGTGACCCGGGTCCCCAGCCTGTGACATCTGCGTACATGATTCCATGGATGAGTCAGACTCATTTGCTTGCACGACACGACCCTGTCGGGAGCCCCCGAGTCTGAAGGAGGCTGTTGGGGGGTCAGCATTGACCTGTGGGGTCCAGTCCCCCCCTTGGAAAGGGAGGCAGTGGGTGAGCTGGCCTGGAAGGAGCAGTTTGGACAGTCCCCAGCCCCAGGTGGGAAGGAGGCGGCACCAACCTATCGTGGGGACGGAGAAGCGGCCCAGGCGCAGCGTCAGTGGGCGACACCGCCGTCCGGGTACCCGCCCGCGACGTGGTTGTGTGGCACAGAGGCGCAAACACGGCGGCAGGTGCAGGCGGCCCAGCGCGGGCCTCGCTCCACCCGACACACGCCGCGTCCCCCACTCAGGACCGTCTGACGCACGAGCGCAGGGCAGAGGGAGCACATGGCTCCGCGGCCGCACCTGACGGCCGAGCCTCGGGAGCAACACCGGCCCGCTGTCCTGCTACATCCACTTACATCCACTTAAGCACATTTTAAACTCTTCTTGGAGCAAAACCTGGATTTTACGTGTTTTCAAGACCCCGGGGCCGTTCGTGGAAGGAGAGGAGGCACGTGTGGTCATGCAGGGCCCGGGTCTCTCTCCGGGGACCCCTGAGAGGCCGGCCCACCCTCCCCCTCTGCCGGGCAGCTGGTCGCTTCTCCGTGTCCCCGGAGCACATGCGGTGTCCCCGACACCCTCCTCGTCACAGGCCATCCCGCCCCCGCGCCCCAGACCGAGCGAGACTGCAGAGGGTGGACGGCTTCAGGCTGTTCGGTCAGGACTTCCTGCGGCCACGCGGCCCCCAGGACTCGCTCTTCTCCACACGGTCTCAGCGCCCGAGGAAGTAGGTATTTCTATGTGTTGGATTTTCTGCCTTTGCTTGTTTAAAATGCAATGTGTGATATCCTCAGCTTAGTTTTCCCGACTGAGCAAGGCCCCCGTGTGTGCAGTCCGGGCGCCCAAGACCCGCTGGGCAGGGGTCAGGTCGCTCCCTGCCCCATGCCTGCCCCCCCGGGACCGCGCCGGACTCGCCCTCCCCCCGGGCGCCTCTGAGGGCTCCTCATCCAACGCTTCATCCCTGTGATTCATCCTGGCCTCGCCGAGGGAGAGGGCCTTGGCTCCATCGCACCTTCCCTACATCAGAACAGACCTGCAGCAGCAGGAAGCTTTGCCCTCTCCCCGGAGTTAGCTCTGTTTCTCCCCCTTTCGTGTCACGACGGTTCCTGCCGTGGAAGGATGCCTGTCTCTGGCTTTTAATTCCCCAGGGACATCAAACGGCATGAGTCACGTAGGCTAGTAGAAATCCCTGAATTTGGGGGTTAATGTTTGATTGCAGGTATTTGGAATCTATTCGTATTCTTTGGAAAAAAATTTTTTAATGCAGTCGGGATGTTTCAGATACGTTAACAGAGCCCCCTCAAAGACCTAGAGGTGGTTAATCTCTCTAAAAAAATAACCTGCACAGGTGAGGAAGCCTCAGGACTTGGCCTCCTCCAACGTCTGGAGGGTGGGGAGGCTTCCGTGGCTCACTCCTGCCGCAGGAGCAGAGAGCAGGTGCAGCAGCGCTGACCGCCGGGCTTCCCGGCCCCGGACCCCAGCCGGGCCACCCAACGCCGAGTCCCCTTGTGCGGGCGCTCCCCTCTCTGGGTCCATCTGCAAAGTGGGGCGATGCCGCATCCCCTTGCAGGTTCATTATGAGGATTAATGAGCTTGTGTTTGCCAAGTGCTCAGAATAGCACCTGGTGGCCAGAAAAATCGATATGAGAATTTGTTAATGAGGAACAAGGTCTGAGGCCAGAGGGTGGCAGGCACCGGGGCGAGCCTGGCGGGTCACCCGGGGCTCCCGCCAGAAGGAGGCCGGCCTAACGGGAGGGGGAGGCGTGAAGCAGACAGACAAACCCAATCAGCAGCGCAACTCTGACCCAATTCCAACACTGAATGAATGAAAGACAACTTCTCATGTGGGAAACTCCAACAACCAAGATCAAAATATTTCAAAGATAAAAGGATTCCATTTTCCTAATATGTCTCTCTCTCTCTCCCCTCTCGTCTAATATGGTACAATTTTAAAATACTTATATCAGACTTGCAAATCAGCCTTGCAATCACCCACTGAAAGTGTCCGTCAGCCCATCACGCGCGGCGCCCGGTCCCCGGCGACGGCTCCCACCCTCGCCTCCCCACCTTCCAGCACGAAACCATTTCCCAACTGGCATATTTTGATCGTCCTATTCTCTGTCGTTTCTTTCCTTTTCAAACTATCTTGAATTCCTGCTTCAGTTCTCTTGCCTTTTTTGGATGACATGTGTTTTAAGATGAGAACATAATAGAAACAGAAGCATCTTTTATTCAGTGCGCACCGTGTGGGTCAGAGCAGTGCTGGCGGTGTTGAGCAACGCGCCCCGCTCTTTCCCGTGTCCCTAGAGCCAAGCCACCCCGGGCCCCCGGCTTCTCAGGCCCCTGCTACACCAGCTCATATCTTGATGTTCGGGCCCCCCGAGAGTTCGGGCGGCGCGCGGCGGTGCCCACGTCACCCTGCCTGGCCACCTGTCCCACGCGCCGTGTGCAGGGCTGTCGTTTCCACGAACACCACATCTCACACAAAAGCCATTTCGATTCCTCCCATTTCTATGTGTCGGGCGTGACCTTTAAGTTGGCTTCAGGGAGGTCCAGACGTTAGCTTCCTGCTGGCAGGAATGACGGTCTCGGCGTGAACAGAAGCCTTCGGATGCAGAAGGGGAATGTCCTATGCTGGCCCTTCGCCCACACCCGGTTCTCTGGACACATAGTGTGCGTTCCTGCAGACGCTTCCTATATCCAGCACCAGGTCACCAAGGCAGGTGCACCCTCGGGCCAGGCGGTGGGGTGGCCGAGCCGAGAGACGCGCGGAAAGGGACGCAGGACTCGGGTCAGGGGTTAGCATTTCAGACCCTTCCCCCTTCCTGGCTGCGTGGCTTCTAGCAAGTCGACCAGACTGCTGAATTCCAACATCCTTATTTTAAAAGCAACAGCAGGATGTGCTGGCCTCACGGGACTTCTGTGGGGGTGGGGCAGAGCTGGGCGTCAGGACCCTCCTTCCACAAGCCTGGAAACGGGGGTCAGGCGCTGAGCAACTCTCCTGAACCTGCGGAGCAACTTCAGGAGCAACTTCACCGTAGGCTGAGCCTAGAAGCCGATCTGCCGGGCCTGGCCTCGGCCCCTCCCGTCGCTCCCACGCACACGCACACCCGGATTTCCAAATAGCTTCCCCCGGACAGCCTTCAGGTTGGAGAGTAAGCACCAAGGAGGACTCAGTCTAGACCCCAAAGCCATCGGATTCTTGGTTCGTCAGAATTATGGCTTTCTGGTGATGCTTCCTCCGCCCCTGGGGAGGAATGGCCGCTTCTGGGAGCCGGGCCAGGAGCCGGGAGAGACCGTCCTGTCCGCAGTGACCCTGCTCTGCTGGCTTCTCTGGTACCCACGTCCTGCCCTGCAGAGACTTTGCCATGCGGGCAAAACGCACGGAGCGTCCCGTCAGCCGCAAACAGCCGCAGCAGGGGCAGGGCAGAGGGTGCGGTGCGGCCAGTGGAGAAGCGCTGACCGTCGGAAACCCCGGAAACAGGTTTCCACGGGCCCGAAACCGTTCACTTGTGAACGTGAGGACTCAGCCTCCCAGCCGCTGTGCACACAGGCAGGCCTCCAACCCGCCTTCCAACGAGAGGAGCGATCCCGTCTACGCTGCTGGTGAGCAGAGGCGCTGACGAGCCCCTCGATGAGGACCCGCCTTCCGGACCACCCAGACGGGCTGAGCTGGAGCTCGTGGGGGACAGGACCCGCTGGCCTCGGCTAGCATCTCAAGTTTAGGCCGGTGCCTGGGGCCAGGGGAAAAGAACGTGGCTTCATTGTCCTCCGAAACGTGTGCTTTGGCCCTGAGACAACTGAAAACTGAGGAAGGTTTGGGGCCGTCCCACGGGTCAGGCAAAGTGTCTCTGCCCCCCCCCCGGGGCACAGCAGCTGGCTCTTGGGGGCCCCGGGGGTCCACAGACCCTGTGGGGCTGGTCCCTCTGGGGACCCTCGGGTGGCAGGGCTGCCGTGACCCCTCTGTGCCCACGGAGAGCAGGCAGGAGAGGAGGGAGCAGCAGGAGAGGCCAGTCCCCTGGGTGGGGATGAGAGGTCAGAGGTGCCCCTGCCGCTGGCAGGAAGGGACGGAGAGCTGACGACCCTGGGATTCACTGCAGCTTTCTGGACGACTCGCTGGTCGGCTGTGGACCAGACCAGCTCAGTGAATGACCTTGGGCGTGGAGAACAAGACCCCCGCGTCTGACGTCCTGGCCTGAGAAAACGCGACACGGGGGCTCGTCGGCCCTTCCAGCAGCCGATGTTACAATCGAAGGATGAAGGTTATTTATTTCCAATGCTCTTTACATGTAAAGCGCTGATTGGGTCAACGGCTCTATTCCTGATACAATAAGTGAAACTCCTTGTGTTGGGATGAGGAGAACAGGCTCCACGGTCACACAGATTGATCCCCATCCTGGTTCGGCCACTTACAAACCGGGTAGTCTGGACTAGTTAGCGTGGACTAATTAGTGAGGACTAGTTTTAGTGTAGACTAGTTAGGCTGGACTAGGTAGCCTGGACTAGTTAGCCTAGATCAGTTTTAGTCTGGACTAGTTAACCTGGACTAGTTTTAGTCTAAACTAGTTGGCTTGTACTAGTTTTAGTGTGGACTAGTTAGCCCAGACTACATAGCCTGGACCAATTTTAGTCTGAACTAGTTGGCCTGGACTAGTTTTAGTGTGGACTAGTTGGTCTGGACTGGTTAGCCTGGACTAGTTTTTGTTGAAACTAGTTAGTCTGAACTAGGTAGTCTGAACTTGTTTTAGTCTGGACTAGTTTTAGTCTGGACTAGTTAATCTGAACTAGGTAGTCTGAACTTGTTTTAGTCTGGACTAGTTTTAGTCTGGAATAGTTAGTCTGAACTAGGTAGCCTGGACTAGTTGGGTCTGGACCGGTTGGCCTGACCTAGTTTTAGTCTGGACTAGTTAGTCTGAACTAGGTAGTCTGCACTAGTTTTAGTTTGGACTAGTTGGCTTGGACTAGTTTTAGTCTGGACTAGTTGGTCTGAACTAGGTAGCCTGGACTAGTTGCTTGGCTTTTTATGAAACCTGACCTTTTTGTCTCTACAACTGGGACAATCCGGTGCATCTTCTCTGTCTCAGGGGAGGACGACACCAGAGCAGTCAGCGTGGAGGAGCTGGCGCTGGGCCCAGGGACTCGCACTGGTGTGACCACACCAGAGAGAAGGGACGGCGCCAAGTGCTGGCGGCCACCCACCGCCCCCTGCCTGTGGGAGCTGAGCGCTGTCCCCTCGTCCCCGAGAGTCGGGCTCCTGTTGAAGCCTGTGGGTGCTGGGCACATCATCCTGCCCATCACACAGGCTGCAACACCCCCACGCTCCTACAGGTGCACACACGTAGGCCCACATGCACCCCCATGTGCACACACGTATGCACACGCGGCCCCGCGTGCAGAATGTGCTAAGGCAGCACAGCTAGGGAGAGGGCTGGACGCAGAGCCAGCGCTCGTGACGCCCAGCAAGGCGCCCCGTCTTCCCTGGACCCTGAGTTTGGGAGGACACGAGCAAGGCCGTCCCACCGGGCCCACGCCCAGCAGCAGGGTTCGTGCTGCGTCTGGGGTGGCGGGGCCCAGTAGCCGCCCATGATTCTGACCCACGCGCTCGGACACTGAAAGGCCAGCTGGCTGTGAATCCGCCACTCAGACCCTCCCGAGTGGACCCAGGGCGCATCACCTCGGGGCCTCAGGAGCCCTGGTTCATAAAGCTCGGAGGCTGGTGGGTGCGTGGGGCCAGCTCCGGGCCTGGTTGGGCACTGTCATCCGGGGGTGGGGGGCATTAACGGGGCCTCGCTGCCCTGCCGGAAGGCCTGCCCTGCCCTCTCCCGCCCTCCGCCCGGCGGCTCAGAATTTTCCTGCGCACTATGGAACCTGCAGCACCGGGGAGACATGGGTTGCCATGGCAACTCTCTCCTCCTCCCGAGCCCCTGCCGGAGACAGCGCTGCCTGCTGGGGGGAGGGCGGTGTGAACTCCTCCCCGCCCTGCGGGAGCCTCTGCACAGCCCCCCCACCCTCCCACCCTGAGCGGTGATGCTCGCCCCGTCCTCTGGGCCCCGGATGGGCCCCCGGAGACCTTCCCGCAGGACGGCCAAGGAGACGGGAAGACCGAAACGATGCCAGTCTTTGATCCCTCTGAGATTCCCCAGTTATAAAAGTCTTCCTGTTCTTTCTTCCTCTTTTCCTTTCCTTGCTTTCCCAGAAAGCACCTCCCATTCCTGTTTACAGCTACAGAACAAAAATCCCTTTCAAATGTGATCCTTTGCCCGAGAAGCACGTTTCTGGTGTTGGGCAAATGGAGCTTCCATGAAGTTCACTCTGGAACAATCACATTTTAGAACGATTCCCTTAAAAACCAGATCGGAGGTGCTTCCGGTTACATAGAGGTCGATAGGGAATCAGCGGCCCCGCAGCGTGATTTGACAGGGAGCGGTTGGCGCCGGCGCGCGTGTCCGTGGGAGAGAGCTCGAGTCGCGAGGGACCTGCGTGGGCAGGGACCTGCTCCGGTTCTGGCGGCCAGCGGGCGCACCTGCACGGGGTCTCCAGGCGGCGACGGCCCGCCGCCTCCACGGGGTCCAGGGGTGCAGCACACAGGCCAAGGCCCGCCTCACGACAGCAGTGACCCCACGCAGGACCACGGCTGTCCCCCGTCGTGGCCTGACTTCCGTGTCCGACGGTCCTTCCGTGTGACTGTACCGCTTCCCCTCCGCAGGCAGATGGTGACACGCTTGAGCTCAGGACACTTGTCCCCACGTGGTGGCCGGGAGTCACTCGGACCAACCTCCTTCCTGGGTTGGAGGAAACCACGCGGCGTCTGGTTCGGAGCCCACCACCGGCGGCGCACAGCTGCACCTGCAGGATGACGGGAGTGGCCAGCCAGGGTCGTGCAGGGCGTCCCTTCCTACGAGAGACCCTCCCCGACCAGGGATCGTGGGGGGGGTGCGTGATGCTCCTTCCTCTGCTCTCGCCGGGGTCCCGCCCCTCCTGCCCCCGGACCCACCGACCCCCAGCTCACGCCACAGGACGCAGTTCCACCCTGGTGTCCAGGAGGCTGAGGCCGCGAATCCAGCCCCACTTCTGCTCTGGCCACAGCGGAGCGTCTCTGAGCCTGTTTTGCCTGTGACCCGGGGCTGGTGGGGCAGCACCCAGCACCCAGGGTGGTGGGGAAGAGGAGGTGGCCTGTCAGAGGCGGATGGCGGCCTCAGAGGTCGCAGGGGGTCGCAGGCTCTTACTCTGGGATTGCGGGGGGCCCAGGGCCTCGGGGTCACCAGTCGGGAGGAGGCTCCTCCTCACCCCCCTCGCGGAGCCCCAGGGCCCGCCCTCTGCTCTCTGGGCTTTAGGTGGGCCCAGGGCGGTCAGGGAGAAGGTCAGGAACCTCCTGTGTGGCCTCCCCCGTCTTAAGGCTCACGTTGTATGGCTTAGCTCTTACTCCCAACAGGGAGCTGAGCATGGGGGGCAAGACCAGTCGATCCTGGGGGTTTGGAGCTGTAGAGGTAAGGCCCGTGCCCCGGGCAAGCGCAGGCCGGCCCACCGGGCCCTGAGCCTGCGTCACCGCTGCCCTGGCCTCTCTGCCTCCACGTCAGTCTTCCTGCAGGGGCACAGCTGTGCGCACCTCACCTGCTGGGCAGGGTCCCCTCGGCCCCAGCTCCTGCACCCGGGCACACGGCAGCCCCGCTGCTCAGCCCACCGATGCCCACACGGGGTCCTCGGTCTGGCCTTCCTTGGGGGCAGCACCCCGGGGCCCATAGAGTCCCGGCGACCTGGGACGGGCCGCACTGGGAGCCTCGCTGCTGCTGTCCTGCGGAGAGGGGAGGACACGGAGGCCAGGCCCCGCTGGGAGCCACACGCCGAGCTCTAAAGCATCTACACCCCTCCATGGACCTCAGGGTGTGCTAGCCAGGAAACCAGACGGCACAGCCACCACGGCCGGCAGCACAGGCGGAACCGTCTGTGCCACGGGATGATGCGGAGCCTGCCATAGGGAGCATCCCGGGGCTGGGGGTCCCCGCTCAGGCCTCGCCTGCCCTCCCGGAGCCTGTGTTCAGAGGAGCGAGTGACGCATCACCCGGGAAGGCGGGCAGAGCCGGAGGTCAGGCTGGGGCACAGCAGGCGGGAGAGAAGGTTCTGGGGGGAGGTCAGAGGGGGCAGCCTGGCCAGTGCTCAGCCAAGCAGGTGCGGGGAAGGCTGGCCACGCCAGAGGACCAGGGGCCTGCAGGGGGGCAGGGGGGAGGCTGTGTGAGAATTGGGGAGCCTGAGGCAGGGCTTCCAGGCGGCCCGGGCCTGTCGGTCCTGCTGGGATCGTGTCTATGCACCTGCGGAGACCTAGGGCCACAGAGAGGAAGCGATGAGGACAGAGCCGTGCACAGAGCCAGGCCCTCAGTCCTGGGAGGCCTCGCGGTCACTCGGGGTGCCAGTCCAGCCTGCCCTGGTGACCCCCACGCCCTCAGGGGTCTCCCAGCTTGTTCGTGAGCGCCCGGGGGTCAGGGCAGGGCCCCAAGGGGTCGCGGCACGGTGAGAAAGCCCCTCCTGGAAGTGGTCCCAGGCCCGTAGGGACGCTTGGGGCAGGTGTCCCCCTTCCCTGCCCCATCTTGGGGGCAGCAACTTTCGTTGGTGCGGTCTTCTCTTTTCCGAACTAAAACCTCCAAACACTTTATTGACTTTTCAACTCAAGTGACGCGGTTCCTGTCCTCTTGCCCCTGGTCACTGCGGAATGCACCGGAGATCTGCCTGCGGGGCTCAGGGCACGGGCTCTGCTGCAGCCCACGCGGGTCCCGTCGCGAGGTTTGCCCCACGAGCGCCCGCATCTCGGCGCGGCCCCGTCACTTCCGTCTTCCACGTCCGCGTGGCTTATCGGTTTGCTTGCCATCTTGCTCCCGCAGCGTGTCCTTCTCTCTTAGTTCGTCTCTAACTTGCTGCTCCAGCGAAGCGCGGAGGGGAGACCCTCCCTCCCCCGAACTTGCCGGCAGGGCCGCTGGGGGCGACCAGGCATCCTTTGCTCGCAGACTCCACGGCCAGGGAGGAGTGGGAGCCGCCACCGCCGCGTCCCTTCCGCAGACCCATCCTCACTTCTCCTGAGTCCCTGATCTTCCGTTGAGGCTTCCAGCAAGGAGTGGGGGGCTCTGGGTTTCTCTCCGGGAGGTTGAGGGGTTGGGCCGCGGGCAGGCTCCGTCATCGTGGCGTCCCCACGGCAGGACACGCCTGGTGGGGCTGCCGTCCACCCCGGCCTCGGGCCCCCGGCAGCTCCGGGGACGACACAGCGTGTCCAGGAGCCGCAGGGTTTCCGGTGGGCGCCTGGCCGTTCCTCGGCCCCGTCCCGCCGTCTGCCCCTCCCGCCCGCTTTGCTCGCTCCTGGACTTCGTGTCCCCGTCTTGAGCACTTGCTGGTTCTCGTCTTGTCCTCAGCGGAACGCACAGGCTCTGCAGATTCCGGAGCCAGCACCCGGGGTCAACTCTTGCGGCCCCGGGGTGCGGGTCCCCAGCCCCTCTGCTCTCTGGTCGGCCCCTCGCGGTCGGAGGGGAGCCGCACGGTCAGTGGACAGTCCGCCTCTTGGGAGCCGCTCTGGCTGCGTCCTTGGCATGGAAGCCTGGAGGAATCCCACTCCGTTTCCCGCGACCCCCTTCACTCTGCCCGTTTGATGAGACCCGAGGGGTCCTTGCAAACAGCGAGGTCTGTCTTCAAGCGCCAAGAGCCCGGGTGAGGGGCTCCCCGCGCGGCAGCTTCCCAGGGCAGGGGCAGCTGCTAACGGGCCTTCCCGGTGCAGGAGCGCGGCGGCGCCAGGAGACAAGACAGGTCCCTTCTCATCTCGGCCCGGCGGCTCTTGGCACAGATTTAAACAGTAGGCTTCACCTGTTTGGATCTGCCTCTTTGCCTGTAAAAAAATATATATATATACATATATATATTTGATCAGCTTATTTCTACAAACTTTTGCTAAACTAAGAGTTTCTGAAATCACTTATAAATGTGACAACAACAACAACAAAAAAAAAAAAAAACAAGGAAGAAAGGCAAAGTCCGAGGAGAAAGGCTAGAATTCCATTGTTTTTAGTGAGCAATGACACAGCAGAAAGTAAACGAAGGCATAGCTTAAAACCAGGCAGGTGCACAGGAGAGGATGGGGCAGGAGGCGGGGTGAGGGGGGCGAGGGGGAGGGACGCAGGGTGGCCCCGATGTCACAGGACAGGACCCCGGGATCACTCGGGACGTGTCGGGGCGCAGGAGCCGCTCGCCTCTCCCGGGTAGAACTGAGAACACTTTCTCCGAGACGACAGAGGGATGCAAACAATAAAAGATCCACAAACACCACAAACTAGGAAAAACAGGGGGAACAAATTCAGGGAGAACAGTAGCGGGAGGAGCAGGGCCTCAGCCGCCAGGGGAGCCGTGTGGCCGCCCCGGCCCGTGGCCCCGGGCCTCCCCCGTGCCCGCCACGTCCATGAGCCCAGGACACAGCTGCTTTTCATTCACCCAAACCCCCCCCCCCTTCACTTAAAAGCAGCCTCCAACCGTCTGTGGACGGAGAAATGGAACGGCCGCCCCCCGGCCCCGTGGGCCCCGCGGCTCGCTCCCCTCAAGTGTGTGTCTGGCCCAGCGGGCGACTGTGACGGGAAGGGGCCGCGTGGGGCTGGCTCGGTGTTGCGGCCGCCCCTGACTCGGCCCGGCCGCCCCGCGGGGCAGGGGCAGGGGTGCGCTGGGCGTGCAGCGGCAGGAAGCCCAGCCTCCGGGCGTGCTGCTGGCGGGTCCTGCTGCCTCAAGCGCAGTCCACCCGGTTCACGATGCTGAGCCAGCAGCCGCTGCAGGGATCCCCTCCCCAACCCTGTGCCACCCCCGTCAGTGACCCTCAACGGTGGGCGAGACCCGTGGGACTCGGGCAGCCATGCCTTCCCGTCCTTAGAGGCCACGCACGTTTGAGTGAAGCATGCCAAGTAGGGTAGAGACGCCCGTCCTTGCGCATCTCCACCGCACCCCCCTGCGCCCGTGGTCAGAAACCATTCCCCGCAGCCGCACGCACACGGGTCCTCACCAACCACTCCTCACTACACACCACTGACACTGACAGCCCGAGGGCTCAGTGCGATCGGCAAAGGTGAGTGCTCCTGGTAGGCCCCGCGCGAGGTCTCTGCATGCCCGGTCGCAGCCCGCCCGCATCCCCAGGGCGGTGCGCGTGCACCGCGTAGGACAGGACGTTAGAATGCTGGATTCTGTTGCCTTCGCTCAGCCACACCAGTCACCTCTTGTGTGTTTTTTTTTGCATGGGTCCTCCGAGTCCAATTCCAATTCTGACTCCGGCTGCCCCAGTCTCTTGTTTAGCCGCTCTACTGCTGCTGGACGTGCATGTGCTCTGGCAGCAGGTTCCCATGGACACATCCCGTTAAGTGAATGGGACGTCAGGATGTGCTAGGTACGTTCGGCCGCACTGGACAGGAGCCTACTCCTGGATGTACCTGGGACCACTCACGGGCAGCAGTGCGGTGTGGCGGCGAGGGCCCCAGTTAGGCTCCCATCCGCGGACAAGGAGGCAGCATGACCGATGACTTAGAGCTTAAGATCCGTAGGCTGCATGTTTGGAAAAGATGGAAAAGTGCATGTAGCATGACCAGCAGAGCTGCTGTGGCAGCCCAGGCCTGCAGCTCCGCGTTCCCTGAAGATGCCCCGGGAGCAGTCCGGACCCCACCTCGGCTCTGCTTGGGGCCCTACGGTCCAGCACTGCCAGCCCAGGCCGGGCAGCACACGCGCTCCCAGGGACCCCGGGGCCTGAGTCGGGGAAGGGCAGGGGGGGTCACACGGCACATGTTAGGGGGAGGTGACCCGAGGCTGACGGCAGGGGCGTGAGCCACCCGCTAGAGACGTCCTCCCAGTGGGTTGTGCACACGTGAACCACCCCCCAGGCCTCACGGCATGCCGCGTGGGCTCTGGCCTGCACGGCTACCGGGCATCACGGCGCTGACGCGGCTCCTAAACCACCACCTCCGTCCACCTGCCGCTCCTACACCACACAGCTCCGTGGGCTTTCCGTCCACCCCGGGCTCCGGGAACCGCAGCTTGAGTGTTAGCCGCGTGACCACACGCTCTGCTTCCTTAATACCCCGAGGCCTGACCCAGCCAGAAATGTTATCTGAATCATCAAAGTGAATTTTTAAAAATCATGTTAAGAGTACCTTTAAAATTCTATGTCATTTATTGGTTTGTTTTTTCGGTATAATTTAAAAAGTTCTGGGGACCAAAAAAAAAAAAAAGGCTGTTTTTGCTTACACGTTACACACAGCAGAGAGCAGGTCTTCCACCTAAATTCTTCTAATAACGTGTCAAATGTGCACTTTGAAATGCGTAGGTGTGCATAAAGTTGGAGGGTCCCGCACATAAGCACGCAAAAGCCCCTCACCCGACACTCACGGGGAAAGGGAGAAGAGGGCAAAGCCCAGGCGTTGGGATGAAAGCAAGAAGCAAATCCAGTAACACTTCCCGCAGAAGTGCCTCCTGGAGGGGCGGGCGCTCAGGGCTCGGGCGGGTGGCACCTCAGCCAGCCCGCGGTGGGGGAGCGGCCCTGCAGGTGGCACAGCGCGGGGGCGGGGCGGGACCCCCCAACCTACAGCAGACGCGGGGCTTCGTTCCATGGCTCAGAGCGGCCGCGGCGCTGCGGGGGCCCCAGCGATTTCGGGCGGGAGGCCGGGGCGGGGGACGCTTGGACGATGCCGCAAGCCAGCGCGGGGACCTCTGTGTCCAGCCGCAGAAAGCTCAGAATATGAACACGGCACTTCAAAAAAAAAAAAAAGAGAAAATTATTGAATGTCTAACAGGTTAAAAAGTGATTTGCAAGATTTTGTCCTTCCTGGAGCTTCAGGTAATATATCTCAGAAATTGGGCAGAAGTAATGTATATTGCTTTTAAGTGACCTGGTTTCTTTCCATCTGGGGAGAAGATTGCAGAGGTGCAGCGTAAAAATCAGTATATGTCATTTTTCCATTAGAAATTATTTTGCACGCCTCTGAATTTCTTTGTTTCCCTTTTATATGACAAAAAAAATCAAAATAAATATGTTTTTAGAACCATATCTCTTTAAGCCAAAAAAAAGGTGTTTTTTGAATTGAACTTTTCTACATAAATGAAGCAAAGACCTATCTATGTGGCCTGAATCATTCCAATTTACAAATACGTTTTACTACTAGAGACGATGCCTCGTTTTACATTTTCGTGATTTCTTTTAAAATTGAGGGAGATAAAAAGTTTTTTTTATATATTTATATATGCTTTTATATATATTTATATATATACTTTTATATATATATACTTTTATATACATATAAACTTTTACTAAGTTCCCTTGGTAGAGCTGCCACGGGAGAAACGGGCGAGAAAAGCTGTAAAGGGCCTTCCCGTGAATTGCCCCAAGATCTCGAGCGCGTCGCTCTGACATTTGGTGCGACCCTTTCAGAGCTTCAGCGAGTCCTCTCCCGCGCAGTTTGAGCTTCTAGACTCGAATCCAGTAGCAAGCCGGCCTTCTGGGCAGTTTGACGAGGTGGGTCAGCCGCACAGTCAGGCTGCCCTTCAAACACGCCCACCGTGCTTTCAGCCCCTAAGATTTTAAAAAATGAGTAATTGACTCTTATCAAGATAAGAGATCACGAGACCCCGGGCAGGCCCGACAGCTCCGACGGAGCGGACGTGAACAGGGAGTCCTAGGCTGGTGCACGCAGGCCGGGTGGCCTCCCGGTCCGCAGGGCAAGGGTAAGATTCCCCAGGAGGCAGATGCTGCGAGGCCGGCCCGAGGAGTCCGGCCTCAGCCACCTGGCACCCAGCAAGGACTCCTCGGCAGCGCCTCTGGGTCCCCGAGAACAAGGGCTTGTGTGCGTGGAGTCAGCCTTGGACCTTTTTCCGAGGTGCTCGTGACAGTATCGCCAAGGGGACCGATGCACCACGGGTCGACCGGTCTCAGCTCCCGATGTGTAGCAGCAGGCACTCAGTGTGGACATCCGTCCAACTAGGAGAAACCGTCCCATTTCAGGTGTCTCTCTCCATACGACATTCGATCGGATCCTCGTCTCTGTTTTCAAGAGAGGGGAGCGCGACCGCACATGGAGGAGGCACCTGGACATAGTCTTATCAATCCTTAGTCGATGATACAAGGTCAGTCAGCGGGTTTAACATTCCCGTTGCTCCCGCCCTGCCTCAGGACAGGGGTTTGGTAAACGGGAGGTCGTGTGTCTTGCTGAGGGACCCACCAGGGGCAGGCGAGAGGCAAGGGGGTCCGTTGTCACGTTCTTGTGATGGGCGCCAGCGCAGGATCAGAGCTCGTTTTCGGGACTGTGTGTTTCAGTGCATAGACACGGAGTGATGCTTTGCTACTGGGGGGTCTATGTCCTGACCTCCACGTGGGTGTGCCAGTGAAGCTCCTGCAGAGGTCCCAGCCGGATGCTTCCTTCGGTGGGAAGTGGTTCAGAGGAGCCCTGAGCACACAGGGCATTGCGGGAGGTTTGGGCTCAAAGGGCTCTTCGATGTCTTAGATCTGCCGAAGCAACACAGACCCAGTTCGCTCCTACCTGAGAAGGGCTGGTTCCATGAATTCGGAAATCCAGAACTTGGTGAATGGTCCTGATTTTTTTTTTTCTTCAGCTTTTGCTTGGATGCTGCAAAACTTAAACACTGCTTAAAGCATTTTGTCGTGATTTTCCCATTGCCATTCTTAAATGTCTTTTTAGGCCCGATTTTTCCAGCCAGGTGGTGACATTCCCAAATTATTTCCCCTTGGTGTTACTTAAACCCCAAGGCAAATGCAAGGTCACGGATCGGGCACAAATGTTTTTTTGTTTTTTTGTTTTTGTTTTTTTTTTGTCTCAGCAAGCTTAGCTCTAAGACCGTTTGTTGCCCATGTGCGTTCTCAGAGTATTTTCACCAAAAGCACCTTTGGAGGGGAAGCGAAGCGATATTCGATATTCAGGCGAGTGTTTTATGTCACAGAACTTTGCATCTCTAAGCATAGGAACTTAAAATAGACTTGGTGCTATTGTCCTGGTAACTGCCAGGAAGCCAGGAGGGCGGTGAGGGTCTGGTGTGCTTCCCCGCGGCTGCCGAGCACTTCAGCGCGGAGGACCTGTGCCTGCCTTCTGGGGAGTTTCCATGGAAACCCAGTCAATCTCTTCTGCCATTTCAAAACCCAAGCTGTGCGGCACATGCTACTGTCTGATTTTATCCACGGGGGATTTTGATTATCCCACATGGGCCTCCCTTCATGGAAGAGATGTGCTCTTAGATGGGTAGATGGAAATCGAATTTTTGTAAATCGATTTTACACCGCCCCATTATCAAGGGTCCTGGAGCTGGCTCCATCTGAGAAGCAAAGACCCCTTTTGTTAGGTGAATAATCACTCCCTCATTCACCGACTTCAGAAAATTGTATTTTTGAGTATTGAGATTTCTTAAAGCTAGGAAATCTGTATGTAAATCTGAGAGTTTAAAAAAGCCTGAAAGTCTTGAGCAGCAACAGAAAAATGAATACACGGAGCGGAGAGAAGAAAGAAACCCTTCCAGGCTGCCTTATGTGGTCCGGAAGCACCACCTAAAGATAAAAGAGCCGAATTACCACCCCGGACAAAACCCCGAGCTGCGGGTGTCAGGGGAAGGAGACAAAGAGAGGCAGTGGGCTCCTCGGAGCCGCCCCCCCCCCAGTGGCCCTGGGCTGCCCCGCTGTGCTGTGCCGGAGCCCACGGGGCTGAAGGCAGGGGAGGCTCCCTGGAGGAGGCGTGCGGGGGCGCAGGAGCCAGGGCAGGCCCGCGGTGCAGGTGCAGGTGCAGCTGCGCAGGTGAGGCGGGCGAGGGGCCCACTCAGGTCAGGCAGCCGCGGGGCGGGAGGCGGGCCCGGAACTCCGCCCCGACTGCCTGACTCGGAGCTTGGAGAGGAGCAGACCTCTTAAGAAAGCAAGAACTCTTTCTGGAAATGTTTTTTTTTTTTTTTCTTTCCCGGCACAGTGGAAGCTCTGAAAATGAGCCAAATCAATATTTTGTTTGTTGTTTTCATGGTGATAGAGGCCATTTTAAACACTTTTTTTTTTTTAATCAGATGATGCCTTTGTAAATGGCTTGAATGCACAAAATCTACTCTGGAAAATCTTACTCTCTCTCTCTCTCTCTCTCTTTTTATATAATTAGTCAAATCTGATTTTCATTTGCATTAGTTTGGTTATAATGCCTCACTTTAAATCTGAACAGAATATGTCAACCTCCTACAGCCCTCACCAAAAAAAGGCATATTGAAAAATTTCTACTCATGTTAAAATGAATAAATTTTAAATAAATTTGCACTGAGTGGTTAAATTAGGAAGAGTTTAAGGATTTTTTTTTTTTTAAGCAAAAAGCAAGGCCAAGTGTGTATTATTGGCTAGTAGGAAACATTTCTGTTTCTTGATACATTTTCCAAACAGAAACTTGCATGAAGATTAGCGTCTCTTAGAATGATTTTTACTGCTCGCAAGTCATCCTCCTCCGAGCTCTCGGGGCCCTGGGGGGGAGGTGGGGCCTGAGGGAAATCAGCCCGGGAGGCCTGAGGCCGGGTCACTTCACCTGTTATTTAGAAAACAATCACTGAGTGATCTCAGCACAAGAGTCTTGTGATGCAAGTTTAATTGTACCTAAGCTGCTGTTGCTTTAGCAGAAATCAGGTCAACCACCCGATTCCGGGTTGTCCCTGTTCTTGATACACAGATTCCATCTAAACGCCCCGTTGTTCCACCCAAACGCGTATTTTAAAACTCCCGGGCTCCCCCGGTGCAGGCCAGTGACCTCCCCTTCCCGCCCTCCCGGCCTGGGCCTCCAGGGAACTTGAGCCTGCACCCCGACCCAGAGATACCGCGTCCCGAACCTTGAGAGCTGGTGCCCTGGGCCCTTTTTGAGACTAAAGGAAACGTGGGCAGCTTCTGACTCCTAGGAACTGTCCGCACGTGTGCGTGTCAGCACGGGCCACCCCAGGCCCGCCTCTGTCCAGTGCCGCAGGGCGCAGGGGCTGCGCGGGGTCCCGCTCCTGACCGTGAGGAAGTCCCGTCTGGCCCGGCTCAGCATCCGGCCCCCACGGTGGCTCTGAGAGGAAAGCCCCAAAACGCCTCAGACGCAGTCCACGTTCAGTAAACCCTTGAAATGTGTGATGTCCGCCCTTGCGGGGAAGGCAGGTGCTCCCCGAGCAGGGAGGAGGGCACAGGGCGTGGCCCGGGCTGCTCCTAGGTGTCAGGTGGCTCACAAGGTGCCTTCATCCTTGGGGTTAGGTTGGGTGTTTGGGGGGGTAGCTTTTTTTTTCTTTGAGATCTACACTCTTGGTGGAGAAAAAGAACTTTTCTTAATTTTTGTCCTCGATTTCTACATTCCTGGTGGGTACGAGGCAAACTAAAGTAGCGCGGACTGAAGTGTCTCTGCAGCGCCCCTGGGACGGTCTTGGGAAGGCTCGTGTAGGAAGTTGTAGGAAGGGGCAGTAATCATTTGTAAGGCACATTCCGTCCCCCCCGGGCAGTGGCAGTGGGGTAGTTAAGAAGCCAGGCAGTGTAGGCGTCGAGGACTCCCAGGACCTGGTTGACCAAGACGCCTGGGCTCCACTCAGGCCAGTGAAACAGGGTTCTAAGGCCCTCAACCCCCCGCCGCGCCCAGTGCCCGTCCGCAGGACGGCCCGGCGAGTCCCCAGCACTCCGCTCGGGGCCACTGCCCTCCTGGGGTCGCGGGGTGGCCAGTCAGCCCCGCTGACCAAGAGTCCATCTAATGGGAGCCCACCATAAGGCTGGCGTGGGCCGTGTAGACGAGGATCTTGCACATCCTTTCCCCTGCGAGTCTTGCTGTGCACACGGCGGCTGCAGCCGAGTCCCACGGGGACCACAGTGACAAGGGGAGGTGGCAGGAGGTATTTGGAGGGATAGACTCTGGAGTAATAGCGTCGGGCCCAGGATGCTCCCGGGACTGTTGCAGCCCAGGCAGGTACTGAAATCCGTGATCCTTCTGGGAAGCGCCGTTGTGCGCAGAAGGAAGAAGGGAGCCAAGGTTGGTATCCGGTGGTCGGTCGGGGGCACGCGCCCCGCGCCCAGCAGGGAGCCCGCGGCTCCGAGGCTTTCACTAGGGAGGCGAAGCCTCAGAGCGATTGCTTTCTGGATAAGTGAGGGACTTAGTTGTTCCGGGGATCGTATTTCCTTCCAGTAAATCGCCCATTCTGCATTTTTCATTGCAGGTGCCCCACCCCTGGCTGCGACGGCTCCGGGCACATCACCGGGAACTACGCGTCTCACCGAAGGTAAGCGAGGCGCCTGCCCACTCGCGCTCGTGCCCCCTTCCCGCCCGCACAGCGGGACCCGCGGCTACGAGGGTCTAGATGCCGGGACCACCAGGCAGCACCGTCGTCACAGCGTCCGTCTCGGGACGCCAAGGGCCCTCACCTGCCGGGCAGCCTGCCCACCGGTGAGAAGGTGCTCAGGTCGCCCAGAGGCAGCCGTGCCCCCTTGACGATCGGGGAAAAGCAGCCGACAGGTGTGTTGTGAGGCCCGGGGCGTCCCGGGGAGCGGCACCCCGACACCCTGGGAGCGGGCCTCTTAACACCGAGATCCGAGCCCCGGGCTGCCCAGCCCCTGGGATCAAGGAGCTGAGCTGAAGGTGCGGGGACGCTCGTCGGAGCTCAGCGCCGGCCCCAGGCTCCAGGACAACACGGTCCGCGGCGCAGCCACAGATCCTGCCACCTCCCCCCCTCCTCCCCCCGTGCCTGCCACATTCAGAAGGGAACTGAGAGAAACTTTGGGGACGTCGTCTCCACGGAAGTGGATCGGGACCTGTGGCCAGGGGCACACACTTCCCGTCCTATCGGGTTCGCAGCGACAAGCCAGCGCCGAGGCAGGGACAGGGCGTGCGTGAGGACCCGTCCGACGGCGGAGCGGCACCAGGTCGGCACAGGTGGCAACTGGGTTAGGGGAGCCGCCCGCCCGGCCAGTCTCGGAATCTCTGATTGTGAAGCGACAGTCCCGAAGCACACGAGCACCTGGGCTTTAAGTGCGTCTCCCACACGAAGGAAAAAGAAGAAGCAGAGGGAGAGGGAGGGAAGGGGAAAGAGGGGAGGGGAGGGGAGGGGAGGGGAAGGGAGGGGAGGGGAGGGGAGCGGAGGCCCCTCAGAGACAGCCTCTGCCCCGGGCCGCCCACTAGAGGGAGGGTGTTTGCCCGAGGACCCCGATGAGGGGAGCAGGGGATGGGGTGGACGCGGGACCACCTGCGGGGGAGCAGGGATGCCCCCGGCCGCTTGACGGGTTAGAGGAGGGTCGGACACCGCGCCCACGCTGTGCGGCTCCGTCACTGAGATCCGCGTGCTTCTGTCTGCTGTCCATCACCCGACGCACCTGTGGGCAGCGCAGGCCGTGGGGCCCAGGCTAGCAGTGCCCACAGGAGGACTTGGGGCGATGGGAGGGTCTCTGCTCACCCTCCCGGCCAGGGCTGTCCACCCGGGCTTCCTGGCTCTACCACCATCTTGGTCACTCGCGACAACCAAAGAAGTCTCTGGGCGTCCCCAGGTGCTTGCAGGGCCAGCAGCGCGGGGCCGGGCCGTGATGTCACATGCAGCGGGCTGACCCCGCAGGTCAACCCTGCAGGTCAGAGCCTGCCGCCCTGTGCTGGATGCGCAGCAAGGGCGAGCAGACCAGACCAGAGCAAAATCACCCCACGAGATCGCAAAGACCCAGACACGCCACGAGCCCCCGCACCCGTGACGGCGGACGGTGGGACATCTGTGTAGGAAACGTCGTCGTGTAGCGTTCCATCACAAGTGTCACCCGGGACTCCCGGGCGAGAGGATCCGAAAGCGCCATTCGGAGGTGACACTTGCAGGGGGAGGCCGGAGCCGTGAACGGAAGCAGCGGCGGCACCGCAGCAGCGGGCAGTGGGGCTCCCGACCGGGCCAGGGAGGGCCGAGGGCGCACATGGTGACCCGCTGCACCAACGGGCGGCCGGGCTGCACGAAGGCAAACGAGCGTGTGGCTCAGCGGCACCTGCCAGGTGCGTGCACGGCTTCCAGCACAGCACAAGTGACCCAGGAACAGGGCTCTGCGGGCTCCCTGGGTGGCTGTCAGCACGGGGCCCGCGCTCAGGGAGACGCCCTGAACCCCAGACAGCCGGAGCGGGGCCGCGGGGGCAGCCAGGTGGCACAGCAGGTGGCGGGGGTGGTGGGCAGGTGGGGGCCCAGGAGAAGAGGACGCCGGCGCTGCTGGCAGGCCGGGCACCCGGGGTCTCGTGTGCGTGCTGAGGAGCCACTGCAGGGGTGACACGGACTGTGCTCGGGCGGCTCCGAGGTCACCCGGCCTCCCGGCTGCCGGGTCTCAGACGGGGAAGCAGATGGGTCAGGAAGATGCTTAGGATGCACCGTGCGAGTAGCCGCAGCGAGGAGAGGAGGCGAGGGGCCCAGGGACGGTGTGGGCGCAGGACACGGACCTGCACAGGCCAAGGCCGCTCGCAGGCCCTGGAGGAGCGTAGGGGTTGCAGATCCGCCAGCCGCTCGAGGGTCACGGCGACCCGGGCAACAGCGCGTTTGCCAGCAGAGAGAAGAGCCAGACCGCGGGGCGAGGGGGCAGCCGCTGAGCAGTCGGGGGGGGAGAGGACCCCCCTTTCCTACATCTTACCTCAAAATGGACAGAGGGATAAAGGCCGCAGGAGGGAGAGATTCGGGTGCTGTTGCCACGTTCCTGCCAAAGGGGATGGGCTGCGCGCCAGGGAGACCACGCGCCAGGGAGACCGCCCGCAGCCCAGCCCGGCCCCGAGCCGCCCCCAGTCTGCGGGGTGCCGCTTCTCGGCGGACGGGAGCCAGGCTCCTTACCAAGAAGGTGCAAAGCTGAGGACGCGGGGTGCAGGGCCGGGGATGGGCCTCCCATCGGGCAGCCCGCCTCCACCTGGGAATCCGCGTGGCCGGGGGGCCAGGGCTGACCAGGGAAGGGCGCACCACAAGTCCAGGAGCAGCAGGGGCACGGTCTGGGCCCCCTCCCGGTCACACCGTGTGCCCACATGGGAGTCCATGTCCATGCTGAGTCTGCATCCATGCTGGAGCCCTGTCCACCTGGAGCCCCGTCCACCTGGAGCCCCGTCCTCACTGGAGGCCCGTCCACCTGGAGCCCTGTCCATGCTGGAGCCTCGTCCACCTGGAGCCCCGTCCACACTGGAGCCCCATCCACACTGGAGCCCCATCCTCTCTGGAGCCCCATCCTCTCTGGAGCCCTGTCCACACTGGAGCCCCATCCACACTGGAGCCCCGTCCACCTGGAGCCCCGTCCACCTGGAGCCCCGTCCACCTGGAGCCCCGTCCACCTGGAGTCCACGTCCACACTGGAGCCCCGTCCACCTGGAGCCCCGTCCACCTGGAGCCCCGTCCACACTGGAGCCCCATCCACACTGGAGCCCCGTCCTCTCTGGAGCCCCGTCCACACTGGAGCCCCGTCCACCTGGAGCCCCGTCCTCTCTGGAGCCCTGTCCACACTGGAGTCCCATTCCCATCCACCTGGAGCCCCGTTCACCTGGAGCCCCGTCCACCTGGAGCCCCGTTCACCTGGAGCCCCGTCCACCTGGAGCCCTGTCCACACTGGAGCCCCGTCCACCTGGAGTCCCATCCACCTGGAGCCCTGTCCACAGTGGAGCCCTGTCCACAGTGGAGTCCCATCCACCTGGAGCCCTGTCCACACTGGAGCCCTGTCCACCTGGAGTCCCATCCACCTGGAGCCCTGTCCACACTGGAGCCCTGTCCACGCTGGAGCCCCGTCCTCTCTGGAGTCCCGTCCACAGTGGAGTTCACGTCCACACTGGAGCCCCATCCACCTGGAGCCCTGTCCACAGTGGAGCCCCGTCCACCTGGAGCCCCGTCCACCTGGAGCCCCGTCCACACTGGAGCCCCGTCCACACTGGAGCCCCGTCCTCTCTGGAGCCCTGTCCACACTGGAGTCCCGTCCACCTGGAGCCCCGTTCACCTGGAGCCCCGTCCTCTCTGGAGTCCCGTCCACAGTGGAGTTCACGTCTACACTGGAGCCCCGTCCACCTGGAGCCCCGCCCACACTGGAGCCCCGTCCACCTGGAGCCCTGTCCACACTGCAGTCTGTGTCCATGTGTCCTGGGCGTGTCAGTAAATGGCCCAGTTTCTGGTCCTTCTGCAGAGTCCCGTTCCCTCTGTCCCGTGTGACCTCGTAGGACAGCGCGCTGGCCGGTGCTACGCCCGTACCTCTACCAGCACTTTCTGCCCCGGCTGCACGTTTTCCCACGCAGAAGTGTGAGCTTCTATTCCCAAGATTTTGAGGAAGGGAAGCGTGGCGTTGGGCACCCTCTGTAGGCCCCGCAGACGCCGAGGCCGCTACTTCGAGGTCGAGGTCGGGGTCAGGGTCGGGGAGGGCTGTAGAAGGCGGGTCCCCGAGAGGGCCCGGGAGGCGTGGCTGCTCCCCGGGGCTGCCCTTCCTGCACCCACCGGCCCGCCCGTCCTCACCGGCCCGGCTCCCCGGCCTCGTCCCCCGGCCGCCGCAGCCGGGCCTCCAGGTCGTGGTCATGGCGCCCCGGTCGGGGCCTCTGGGCTCTCAGGCCTCCGCGAGCACATGGCGTTGGGGGGTGCCCAGGAGGACCCCGCGCCGGGCTCCGTGTTCGTGGGGAGCAGCCCGGCTCCTGGAGAGCGGGGTGTCGAGCGGCGGCCGCGGGCGGGCGGATGCGTCCTGAAGCCCTGTCCCTCCGTAGTCTTTCAGGCTGCCCGAGGGCGAAGAAGAGCGGCATCAGGATAGCGCAGAGCAAGGAAGACAAGGAAGACCAGGAGCCCATCAGGTACGGGGCGCGGGGGGCAGCGGGCGGCGGGAGGGTGCGGGCCCGCAGGCCGGGGAGCCAGGGAGCACGGCCTGGGACACCTGCCGCCCGCGGACGCACCGTCTACACAGCGGGCCGTGTGCCCAGCGGCTGCCACGGGCCACACTCCCCGTCCGGGTGCAGAGAGCGGCTCACGGACTGGGGGGCGGGGGCGGGTCCACGAAGGCCCCTGATGCGTCACCGCAACACTGAGACCAGCGGTGGCCGCGTCCCGGCCTCTCAGGGGACTCCCGCACCCCCGCCGTCCGCCCAGGCGGTCGCCCGGGGCCCAGAGTCGGCGAGATGCCCCCGGCGTCGCCCGCCTGCAATGTTCGCCTCCGACTCTGGAGAACAGTTTTCCATGAGAACAAACTAAAAATTCATTCAGGTGAAAATTATCAAAATACCTGCGACTTAACAGAGTCCGGGGGTGACGTGAACGGCGCAGGAGCGCGTGTTTCCCACAGGCCCGGGCGCCCCCCCCCACGAGCGTCCTCGGCCGCCGCCCACTGCCAGCGCCTTTCCCTCTCCTTCCCTCCGGCCGCCCGAGGGCTGTTCTGGCCTCGCCCAGAGGCCGCCCAGCGAGCGACGCCCCGACACAGCGTGTGGCTTTGCTCCCCAGGTGTCCCGTTCCCGGGTGTGACGGCCAGGGCCACATAACCGGGAAGTACGCCTCCCATCGCAGCGCGTCCGGGTGCCCCCTGGCCGCCAAGAGACAGAAGGACGGGTACCTCAATGGCTCGCAGTTCTCCTGGAAGTCCGTCAAGACGGAGGGCATGTCGTGCCCCACGCCGGGCTGCGACGGCTCGGGCCACGTCAGCGGCAGCTTCCTCACGCACCGCAGGTGAGTGGCTCCCAACCCAACAGCCCTGCTCGGAGAGAGCCGCGGCGACGCTGCCCGCAAAGCCATGACCTGCCCCGGCGCAGGCGGGAGACCCTAGGGCGGGTCGAGAAGCAAGTCCCAGTCCCGCCCCTGGATCGGCAGAGAACCTGCTGGAATTGTGCGCGGGCACCCGCAGGGTCATCCCCAGGCGGCACCTGGCCCGGGGGTCTCCCGCCGCAGCCTGGACGCGCCCGGGAAGGCCAGTCATGCCGTGAATCGCGTTACCCAACCACGCTTCCGTGTCTGCAAGCCCCTCGAGCGCCGCAGCGCAGGAGGCCCGCCTGTGGCTCCCCGTGGAAGGGTCGGGGGGTGCGGACAAATCAGGGGCCAACGGAGCGGGTGGGACGTGGGGTCCCCGGCTTCTTGGAAACCAGGCCGGCAGGAGAAATGGGGGAAAGGCACGTCCAGCGCGGGATGAACAAAGTCGCCGCAACCCCGCGTCCTAGGTGTTCGGGGACGGGGACACTGAGCCTTCCAAGGTTCCTTGAAAGGAAGGTGGCTTTTTAATTGTCAAAGAAATTCCTCGGAGGTAGGAAAGTCCGACGGGGCCAGTGGGGCCCCCGGCCAGCGGCCCGGCCCAGGGGAGCCTGCAGCCCCCCAGAGGTTCCCAGCGTCCGGGCGCAGGGACAGATCACGCTGCTAGTGCTGGACGGCCAGGCCCGGGGGACACAGGCCGATCCCCCGCCCGGGCTTGGCCACCTCCCCGGGGCCAGGAAGCCTCCCTGCTTGGCCCCGGAGGTCCCCGGACGTGACCCGCCTCCTGGCCAGCGGGAGGGCCCCTAGCTGTGCCCGACGAGCCCGAGGCTCGGGGGTGGGCGCCGCGCTCCTGCCTGCGCAGGCCTGGGGGTGACGTGTCGGGGCCCTCGGAGGGCGTGGGGGTCAGGGGCCTCCGGGCAGAGGACAGCCGTCGGGGGCTTCACTTGCCCGCAGGAGCGGCGAACGGCCTCCTTTCACCAGCCGGGCCGGAGCAGGGCCACGGAGGCGGCCACGGAGGCGCCCACGGGCAGCCGTCCTGAGCGCACGGGGCTCGGTGTGGCCCCGCTGCCGGGGGGTGGGCTGCGCAGGAGGGACACAGGCGGGCGCGGGCGGAGGGCGTGGAGGGCGCTGTGCATGGAGCCCCTGCACTCCCGCCATCTGTCCTGTGCAGGGGCCCCGCTCAGTGACCTTGGGCAGCGCCCACCCTCCATCCCAGAACTTCGCCGTCTGCCCAGGCTGACGCGGTGTTTCCGGGAACCCTCGCTCCCCACGCCTTCCCCCTGCCTGGTGCCCACCACCCTCTCTCTCTTCCACGAGTCCCCTCCCGCAGGGACCCCGACGAGCGGACTCGCTCCCCTGAGCCTGGGGTCCTCCAGGGGCCCCGTGTGGTGGGTGTCAGACGTGCCCCCTGCAAGGCTGAACCACATCCTCCTGTTCTCATTTATGCTGCTGGGCGGGCAAAACTGATTCCCTGAAGGCGTGAGAGCAGACACCGGGCGGCGAGCACCTGGCCGAGCCCCCGGCCAAGCACCCAGCAAGCACCCAGACAAGCACCCAGCAAGCACCCGGCCAAGCCCCTGGCCAAGCACCCAATGAGCACCCAGCCAAGCCCCCAGCCAAGCACCCAATGAGCACCCAGACAAGCACCCAGCGAGCACCCAGCCAAGCCCCCAGCTAAGCCCCCAGCCAAGCACCTGGCCAAGCCCCCAGCCAAGCACCCACCAAGCCCCTGGCCAAGCCCCCAGCCAAGCACCCACCAAGCCCCTGGCCAAGTCCCCGGCCAGGCACCCAGTCAAGCACCCAGTGAGCACCCGACCAAGCCCCCCCAAAGCCCCCAGCCAAGCCCCCGGCCAAGCCCCCTCCAAGCCCCCGGCCAAGCACCCAACCAAGCATCCACCAAGCACCCAGCCAAGCACCCACCAAGCACCCAGCCAAGCACCCAGCAAGTACCCAGCCAAGCACCCAGCCAAGCACCCACCAAGCACCCAGCAAGCCCCCAGCCAAGCACCCAGCAAGCTCACCCACACCCGCTCCTGGGGGTGGTGGCCCCACCGTGAGGAGCGACTGGCCGCCCCGCAGCCAAAGGCCTCGGTCAGGAGGGGCCCACAGACAGCCCCCGCTGTGGCCCGGCCCCCTGTGCTGAGAACGCAAAGCGGGTTTAGAATCAAAGGGAAGCCTCCGCTGACACAGGAAGTTCCTGTTATTCGTCTTTTCCCCCCAAAGTGTGAGAGCCTTGCAAGGTGGGAAAGGACCGAGGGTCATGGCACCAGGTCGTAAACGGTAGATGAAACCACTTCGTCTGTTTTGTTCCGGGGGGGGGGGGGGTCAGCGAGGCTCCAGTCGGGGTCCTGAGCGGAGCCGCCGAAAAGGACGTGGAAAAGGTCCTATTGCGTCTCTAGGGCGGGCTGGCTCTCCCTAAAGACAATGGTGAAAATGAAAACCAAGTCATTCAAAACCAATTTTTTTTTCCAATATAAATCCGGCAAATTCCCTCTGGGATACGCTGCTAACACCCCAGACAGGAGGAAAGTACGACCCCTCGCTTTCTGACGATGCGGCACGTTTTTAAGACTCACAGCCTCCACCATTCGGGAACACGTCCCAAGAATTCGGGAGCGAGCGGCTGTCCCCACCGCTGCCCCCCCTTCGAGGCCGGCCCCCAGCAGGATGAATGTTGTCCCCGAAGCAACAGCAGTGAGGCCCGTGGAGGGCCCCGCCCCAGGGCTGTGCGGAGGGTTCCAGAAGGTCCAGTTGGGGAAACAAAGCAAGGGGACCGGGACCGAAAGTGGCCTGAGATAGGGCAGAGGGCAGAGGGCAGGTGTCGCAGGGGCGAGCGACGCGGTGGCTGCAGGAGGAGGAGACGCGGGCGCAGCCAGTACCTCCCAAGGGCTCGGGCGGGCGGCGCAGCCTCAGGGACGCAGAGCCCACGTGCTGCCAGGGAGGAAAGAGCAGGGACAGAGGGGACAGAGCCGGGCGGCCCGGCAGGCGGAGCTCAGGCAAGGGCAGGGCCCGGCGGGGGCCCGGGGGGCAGGCGGGCGGCTGGGGAAGCTGCTGCAGAGAGGGGCTGAGCGGGCAGGACAGGCCCGGGGTACCCAGGGCCCCAGGACCGACCCCGCCGCCCGGGGAGCACGCAGTGGGCTCCCCCCTCGCGCCAGGGGGTGCAGGAGGGCCACGCAGACCGCAGCCAGCACAGCCCTGGGGAGACGCCGGGCGCAGGGGTCACTAGAGGGGGTGCGGGCGGCCGGCTGGCAGTTGTGCCCCGAGGCCCCGACCTGGCTGTGGGGGGGCAGGACCATCCCTCCCCTCCCGGCCCTCCTCACCCGCACTCCTCGCCCCTGCGCCTTCCTGTTCCCTGGAACATGCCTCCCTCCACGTGCCCCTCAACTGGGAGAGGCCTCCTCGTCCTTCAACAGGCCGCCCCCCGGGGCGAGCACCCCCACCTGTGCCGACCCTGAGTCGCGCTCAGGTCCCGGGACACGGGTACCACAGTACGTCTGGCCCAGTCCCTGTCCCGGCCGCCCCCTCTTGCCCCACTGCAGTCCGGGCGGCGTCTGGCCCGGGACCGTTGGCCACAGACCCAGCGCCTCACTGCGCCTGGCACCAGCACCTAGAAGATGCCTCCTGCACCGTGCGGGGTGCGGGGTGCAGGGTGCGGGGTGCAGGGCGCCAGGAAAGCCCGGGGTCTGCTGCAGACAGGCGGGCGCAGGCCCGGGATGCGCCGGGGGATGTCGTCTGCGCTCGCCCCGCTGCTCCGAGTGCGCGGGTGCTCCCACCGCCTCCATCTCCTCCACCCAGGACGCGAGGAACAGGCCCCAAAGCAGAGCCACTAGGTCTGACCCTGCAAGGTCACCAAATAATCTTAGAACGAAGCCTTCGCCTTCACTGGGCTGGACCAAAGAGACTTTTTTTTTTCTTTTTTTTTCCACAAAGATCACGTCCTTGTCCCTCTAAAACGTTCGCACCCGGACCCTAGGACCCGGTTTACTTTATTCCCAGCTTCCTCGCAGTTCATCACAAACGGGAGAGAGCCTGACCTCGAATGTTTATTTTGCTTGACACTTGCCAAGAGAATCACGTTAAAAATAAGGCACCAGCCTGAGCGCTTACTCCGCGGGTTACTTTTATGATCCACCTTCTCCCGCAAGGCTCTGCAGGAGCACCTTCCCTCCCCCGCACCCCCAGGGGACCCAGGGCGGCATCGCCAGATGCAAGGGACGCTGGGAGATGTAGTCTCCCCAAGGGATGCTGGGAGGTGTAGTCCCTCAAGGGGCACTGGGAGATGGAGTCCACCTTGGGGATGTTGGAGAGACGGGGTCTTTGTGAGCCCAAGCAGAGGAAGGCTCTGTGCTACCCCGTTTCCGCTGGATGTTAAGAAGCCACTGGTTGGTTATTTTTACAAACATACGTCACTGAACCACAGCGCCCTGAGATCCGCATGGTCCCGATTTTAGAGATCAGAAAACCAACAGCAAGAAGGTGAGACTCTGGGCACTCGGCCTTAAGGAGAGAAGTCTGTCCGGTGGGTGTGACCCGTGGACCTCTGCATGCACCTGCGAGACCTGGCCCGGGATCCTCACAGCACGGGCGTCACCTGTGGACCACTGCGTGCACCTGCAGGAACTGGCCCGGGATGCTCACAGCACAGGCGTAACCCGTGGACCTCTGCGTGCACCTGCGGGACCTGGCCCGGGATGCTCACAGCACAGGCGTCACCCATGGACCTCTGCGTGCACCTGCGGGACCTAGGCCGGGATGCTCACAGCACAGGTGTCACCGTGGACCGCCGCGTGCACCTGCGTGACCTGGCCCGGGATCCTCACAGCACAGGGACTCGGGGAGGCCTCGGGAAGAACACTGTGGCCCACTCGTCTACGAGGCTTCCTCTGGGCCTCTTGGGTGGTGGAGGCGGGGGAGGTCCCCTGCTCTTGTCCAGGCAGAGGAGAAGCAGCGGGGGGCAGACCTCTCCTGCCCAGCTGGAACAGCCCTGCCCTCGGCCCCCCATGGAGACGTCCGCCTCTGCAGGGGGTCCTCTCACAGCTGGGACCGCGCCCCTCCCTCCGAGGCCACGTGCACACCCAGAGGACCCGCCCAGAGGACCCTCAGGGAGCTCCCAGGTACTCTCTCAAGACCTGTGATGACAAATCAAATTCCACAGCTTCGGGGAATTGGTGACCTGCCAAGCCAACTGTGCTCCAAGCTGTGGATGAACCGGGGGCCTTGTCACCTCGGGAGCACTCCCCCTGCACTCTGTGCGGCCCCCTGGTCCCTCACCCTTCCCTGCGGACACTTGTCCCCTTTCCCAGCCGCCCTGGGTTGTCTCCTCTGGCTTCTGCTGCTGGCTGCAAGAGGCAGGACGAGACTGGAGGTCATGGCCGGAGCTCCCCAGACCACGTGGTGGTTTTCTGTGTCAGGAAAGTGCGTGGAACGCATCCTGCTTCCCTTCACCACACAAGGAGAGCGGTCTTCTCAGTTCCAGATCTCTTTCCCAGAGGAGGAGGGGGAGTGGGCTCGGGTGGCCCGTCTCCAGGAGGAGCTGAGCTGCCAGGGGGATGGAGATGTTCATCCAGGGCCAGACAGGGATTTGCTGGATGGGGATTTGCTGGAGCCCCGCTTCTGGGAAGGTAGCCAGGCCCCCACTCCCCTCGGGCCACTCTGGTCATCTTACCAGGTGGCCTCGTCTGCAGGGAGAGGTCTCCGTGCTTTGTCCGTGGCCCACTTGCTGGCCCGAGATTTGTGTTGTTGCCGGAGGAGCCTGGAGGCAGGGTCCACCCCGCAGAGGCACTGTCCTTTGTGCGGGACGGGAACTCCTCAAGAAGAGGGGATACAGGGAGGTCTCGCTGAGGAAATAGCTCTGCTCCTTGGGGACGCACGTGGGGCTGCAGAGCCCGGGCCCCCGACAAGAGCCTCCCGCACACCCTCCTGCACAGACCCCCAGAGGGAGAGAGTGAGCCTCACCAGGGCCCACGGTGAAACTCGACTCCGGCTCCTGGACACTCACTGCCTCCCAGGTCCACGCTGGTCCTCGGAGCTGTTTTCACGGACGGTTGTCCTCACCGATTCCCCGGCGGCATGAGAAAGCCTTCGGGAGATTTGAATCCATGACCCTTTGCAGCCGGCTGTCTGGACGTGCCCCGTGGGGCTGGTCCCCTCTGCATGGCCGCGTGCTGACCGCCGCCTCCGAAGGCCCCTCGGTATGAGACTCCTGCATTGTAATCTCCACGTTCCAGTATTTGACAGGAAGCATCTGGGAGGGAGAAATGCGCCATCAGCCCCAAACTGCGACCCCCCCCAAGACCCCCCCAAGGCTCAAAAGTGAAGGTCGCATCCGCTGATCCTCCATGGCCTCAGGCAGCAGGTGGCCGCGGTGCCGGGTTTGCGAGTGGCCTGGTCTCGTGGTCACAGGAACTTTCGTCCTGGACCCAAGTCACACCTGCACCTCACGCGTCTGTCCCCGGGCGGCCAATACGCATCCGGTGGCTGCTGGAGGCCCACTTACCCTTCGGGGTCCTGGGCAGCAGCCAGTGGGCTCCCGGCTCTGCGAAGTGACCGCAAGCCCACGGCTTAAACCTCGCCCAGCTTCCACCTCTGCTCGTGCGTGTCGGACGCCTGCCCGGCCCCGGGCCCCTGCTGGGGTCTCACCAGGCTGAAAGCAAGGTGTGAACAGTGCGTCCTCACCTGGAGCCCACCGCCCGCCTCAAACGCCTTCAGGTCCTCGGGGCTCCCGAGCCACCTCCCACGAGCGGGTTCTTTTGTGCTCAGGCCTTAAATTAAATAAGTCATCACACCGTGTCCGCCTCGGGAAACGCAGCCTGTGCTTGTACAGGGAAGAGCGTCCAATGAACAAGCAACAAAATCATTAATTCAAACAAGCTCATCTTTATCTCCGGTAAACAGATGAAGAAACTGAGCACAAGGCGCCCACGGGCACCCACGGGAGCACGGGCACCAGGACCTCGACGCCGCGGCCGGTGGGCGCCCTCAGACTGCACCGCGGACCCCGCGTCCCCCTCGGTCCCCATCACCACGACGCCACCCTCAACTCGTGAACAGATCCTAGGTTTTCAGGGAAACAGCAGTTTTTAAAATGTGACGGTGTCACGCGAATGCCACACGTCTGTGTTTTCTGTGCCAATTTCTGTCCTTCCTCTGCATGAGGCAAGAACGTAGCTTGGCTCCAGCCTGTGCTGCCCGCGGTCGCCGAGGGGGCACCCCAGAGGCATCTCGCCCCTCGGGCCCTGCGCCCTGCCGTCCACTGGGCTCCGTCCTGGGCACAGGCACCGGGACCACAAGACTGGGAGCGGCGGGCTGGCGGCCACTGGCGCTCACCGAGGTCTCTCCTCTGCACCCTCGCTAGCTGGACGGGAGCGTGTCCAGGGGTCTCCGCCTCCCCCTCCTGGCCCGGCCCTCTCCATCCTCCCTCTAGCCCTGCCGTCTTGGTCCAGGCCCACAGAGGTGCACGGTCCTGCAGACGCTGCATCGGCAGCTCCAAACGCCTCGCCCGTGACACACGGATCTGATGTTGGCCGCAGAGCCCGCGGAGACGGCAGGTGCCGCGTGGTGTGACGACGCGGCCTCCGGGACACGGGAAGATCACGGGCGCAGGCGGCTGCACGGCTCCGGCTCTCAGGGCCCACAGGCCGCGGGCGCCCCCGGAGCCCCGGGGAGGAGTCGGCGTCGTCTCTCCGGAGTCACTGACACCCCCTGCAGCCGGGCTCCCTGCCGCCCTGACCCACACGAAGGGGAGAGAAACACCTCGGACAGACGGACGATGCAGGCGCCCGGATGGATGCACGGAGGTTGGAAGTCAGGAGCGAGGCCGCGGCGCACGGGCCCCGGGGACCCTACAGCGGGATGCAGGGCGAGCTCCGAGACAGAGCCGGAGGGGGACGCCTCTGGAAGAAGAGCGGGGCTCCGGACGCCCGGCCTCGTGCCCCCCGCCCTGGGGTCCCCGGCACGCGGGAAGCGGGAATGCCCGGTGCGGGCCGAGGCCTTTAGCCTCTTGCTCCGGGGCTGCTGTGGCCCCAGCCCCAGCCCGGGTGCGTCCCCTGTGACCTCCAGGCGGGAGGGGACCCCCCACATCTGCAGGCCCCCGGGACAGGCCTCGGCAGGCGCCACTCAGAGACGGGAATGAACAGCCAAAGAGGACCAGCCACCTGAGGAAAGCACTAAGTAACGGGCTGAAAGCAAAACAGACCTTCAAAAGGAAAGGAAAGGTCAGAGAAAACGGACATTTCTGGAAAGAAAAAGATTTTCTTGATTTGTCATGAGATAGAAAAGGAGACTAAATAGAATAGTGTGACTTACTCTCTTCTTAAGCCAAGAGAAATCAAGGGAACAAGAAAGATCTTTTTAAAACAAAGACAAGGGGAATAAGAAGTTGAGTGAGAAGGTCAGCGTGGGAAGTTGAGGAAATCTCTCTTGACTTATAAAAATGAGAAAAGAAGACAGTCTTTAAAAACCAGGGAAAGAATTCCTGGGGCTACCAACCAGCTCGCTGGAGACTCCAGAAGGCGGGAGCGGGGAGGAGCCGAAGAAAAATGCTCACCAAGGAGAGCCGGGGAGCCTGGGGAGCCCGGGGAGCCCGGGCGCCAGAGAAACCGCGACGCGGCCCCGTGATGGACACGGTCCCCGAGCAGCCCAGGCAGCGCCAGGGCCCGCTCGGGCGCCTCCCGGGTGCTGGAGGTCAGGGCACGGGACACGGTCCCCAGACTGTCCTGCGGGGTGAGCCTCCTGCCAGGTGACACTCCCGCCGGGTGACACTCCCGCCGGGTGACCCTCCCATCAAGTAACCCTCCTGCTGGGTGATGCCCCTGCCGGGTGACACCCCCGCCGGGTGACACTCCTGCCAGGTGACCCTCCCGCTGGGTGAACCTCCTGCTGGGTGATGCTCCTGCCGAGTCACCCTCCCTCCAGGTGATCTTCCCACCAGGTGACCCTCCCACCAGATGATGCTCCTGCCAGGTGACCCTCCCTCCAAGTGACCCTGCTGCCAGGTGACGCTCCTGCTGGGTAATGCTCCCACCAGGTGACCCTCCCACCATGTGAGCCTCCCGCCAGGTGACCCTCCCTCCAGGTGACCCTCATACTGGGTGACGCTCCTGTCAGGTGACCCTCCCACCGGGTGAACCCCTACTGGGTGACGCTCCCACCAGGTGATGCTCCCACCAGGTGACCCTCCCACCAGATGACCCTCCCTCCAGGTGACCCTCCTGCTGGGTGACCTCCCACCAGGTGACCCTCCCGCCCGGTGACCCTCCTGCTGGGTGACCTCCCGCCAGGTGACCCTCCCACGAGGTGACCCTCCCATCGGGTGACCCTCCCTCCGGGTGACGCTCCCTCCAGGACGGCCAGCCTTCCCCACGGGCAGCACAGCAGCGCCCTGCCCTCTCCCCACACGTGCGGGGCTGGGCGTCTTGCAGCCCTAGAGCGCCGGCCTCAGCGTCTGGCCTCAGCGTCTGGCCTGTCCTCCGCGTCGCCTGGCAGACAGGGTGGGGCTGTAACGGCGTCAGCAGGTGTCTCTGCTGCAGGCCCAGCTGCACGGCAGCCGGATCTCGTCTCTTGCAAGTGGCAGCTCCGCAGGAAGAGGCTGCTAGAGCCAGGTGCGGCAGTGAAGTGTAGGATGAAGTGTCGGGGAGTGATACTTGGCTTGCGAGACGCTGCTTGCACCCGGGTGGAGTACTGAGCCCCAACACTGCCTGCTGGCCCGTCCGAGTCCTCCGTCCCTAAGCTCTGTGCCCAGTCGCTCCGCAGGCGGCAAACGGCCAGGGGGACAGCACATGCCACCCTGCTCCCAGCCCCTTGCTTCCTCCCGGGAACACGCCTCCCCCTGCCTGCCGGCCTGCCAGCCCTCCTGAAGGAGGTCCCTTGGGGTCAATGACCTGTCAGCCGTCTGCCTCCCCGCTCCCTCCGGAGCCTGCACCTGGAAGCCGCTGGACTTGCCGCCGCCACTGACCTCGGGCCTGGGCGACTGCAAGCTGCAGGGGCCACAGGTTAAGTGTCCGGTGCCCGGAGTGACCACAGCTAAGACTGTGACTTCCCAAATCCCCGCCCAGAGCAGTGCAGTTTTAGTTAGAGGACTTTGCATGGTGGCCCGCTGGGTCCTCGAGGGAACCACACTGAGCACCCCGGGTCCCTGCCTCGACGGGGACAGGCCGCGCACATCCCCCGCGTCCTCCAGCCGGGTCGGTGCCGGGGATCCTCTGGACCCGACCCAGGTCCCCCACGCTTCCCTGCGCGCTGGGCGAGGGGGCTCGTGCTGGAACAACCACGGCTCCGTGGGCCTGTCTCTGCCCCGACTCGGTTTCCCAGCTTCGGGGGTGACTCCTGGCGTGGGCCGTCGTCTGCACCCTCGCTGCCCCTCCACACTCTGAAAACTGAGAAAAGCAAGGGGCGGACGATGGAATCGGGCTCCGCGCGTCCGTGCACCCTGGGAGCCCGTGTTTAAGCGGTTCCGGGCTTCTGCAGGCTCAGGCCCGCGGCCAGCGTTCTCGGTGGCCACGAAGGACCCGCGCGCGCCCCCTCTGCAGGCTTTGCTTCACGGGTCCCTCCCCTTCGCTGCTTTGCGCCCGCGCGCTGGGGCATCGCTCGATTCTGATCACTTCTTCTCGGGGCAGGAGGACTCGGCCAGGGAGGTTCCCCGGGAGCAGCTGGACGGGGTGGCCAGGACAGCCCTCTGGGGACCGGCCCCGGTGAGCGCAGACCGGGAGCGACGGTGGCCGGGACCCAGGCTGCCCGGGTCAACCGGGCGCCCCCCCCAGAGCCGGGGCCTGGAGACAGGCTGGACCTGCAACAGCGACAGCGGGCGGGGGGCCGACGCGGAGGAGGAGCGGGCCCTGCGTCACAGGCCACTGGGACTGTGCTCTCGAGAAGCCGGTGACCCTTCCCCGGGGAGGCGGGGGAGGCGGTGGTCCGTCCTCCGTGGGCTGAGCAGGCCGGAGCCCGGCTGGGGGACCATCCCCGGTCACTCTGGAGAGAAAACCTGGGAAGGAGCATCCACGAGGCCGGGCGGCAGCATCGGGCGACCCAGGAGGTGCCCAAGCCCCCGGGACGGCTCGGTGCCCCCCTCCGCCGCCCACCGTCCACCGGGCACAGAGGCCCTGCGTGCCCGCGTTTACCCTGGGGACTCACGCCTGTTAGTCTAGAAGCACCATCAGCAAACGCGGTTCACGGCGGGGTCCCAGGAAGGGCGACAGGGCAGAGACGAGTCGGCCCCTCCCAGACCCTTGGCAGCAGCCGCCCAAGACCGACCGACCGCTCACCGCCGGCTCCTCGAGGACGACGTGGACGTCGCGTGGACTGTGCGAGGCTATTGAGCAGCCTCCTCACGCGCACGTACAGGTGCTGCTCATAACCAGCTAAGCCACGCCGTCGTCGGGGGTTGGACCGGCAGAGGTGCGCATGAGCCCCTGAGAGCGTCCCCGTGCCGTGGACACGGTCCCTGAGGCCCTGAATTACGACGGAGTATGCACCCGTGCGTGTGTGATGCATACATGGGACATGGGACACGCAGCTGTATTCGTGCGTACGTTTCTGTGTCATGGGTACACCGAGTGCCCCGTGAACCTGCTCGGGGGTGCCAGGGCCCCCGGTGGGTCCCTCTGGGTGGCGGCCGGGTGGCGGGGAGGGGCTGAGCCCCAGGGGCAGGTGTGATGGGGCCCAGGATGCGACTCGTCCTCTGTGCACACGGAGAGCGTCAGGGAAAGAGGCGGAGGCGCCGTCCTGGGAGCACGGTGGTCAGACGGGGACCCCGGTCCAGGTGCAGAGCGCGGACCCGCAGGGACGAGCCTGGGCAGCCGCGGGAGGTCTGCAAAGAGGCTGCACGTGGATGTCAGTGGCAAAGGGGTTTGACACATTTGAGCGAGATCATGCCCTGGGGGCTCTGTTTTCACACATGCGGCCGCCCCCACCCCCCGTGATCAACTGGAGGGAGGACAGGGTAGGGGACGGTGGGGGACACCCAGATGTGCCCCGAGATGGAACAGGGGGGTGGGGCCGAGCTCGGTGTTCGATCCTCCTGCATTTGTGTGTTTAAAATCAACTCGACTCAGGCCTCGTGTAAGTTGGACACTTTCCACCGCAAGGAAGTCCCCCCAGCCAGGTGGTCACTCCCCAAACCCGCCAGCAGCCCCGGGAGGCAGCGGGGGAGGGGGCGCAGGCTCCTGCCCCAGAGCCCGCCGCCCTGCCGTCACCTGAGGTCCCGCCCGCCTGCCCACCCGCGTGTCAGCCCAAGCTGTCCCCAGGCCCCAGCAGACGGGGCCACCCTCGTGTGCAGGGGGTGCCCCCCCCCGCCCGCCCCCTCGGGCTCGCTTCCCGTTTGCCAAAAGCCCTTTGCACGCGCCCCGGCTGATAAAAAGACGCGGCGGCGTGCGTCGCCCCGAAGGTCTGTGCGGGCTGGGGGCCTTGCCGCGTCCCGTAACTAACGCCACCTTGCGTCCTGTCCCCAGCTTGTCGGGATGCCCGCGGGCCACGTCGGCCATGAAGAAGGCGAAGCTGTCGGGAGAGCAGATGCTGACCATCCGGCAGCGAGCCAGCAATGGTGAGCACCCCCCGGCCGCCGCGCGGGCCCCGGCACCCCGGCTCCGGCTCCTCCGACGCCGCCCGAGCCCCAGGCCCCGGACCGAGGCAGCGCGTCTGCTTGGACAGCCCGGGCGGGGTGATCCCGGCGCACCTCAGAGGCCGGTCACCCGGGCTGGGGCGGGCGGCCATCCCCAAACGCGTGGCTCCCCAGAACCCACCACCGCCCCCTCTGCTCTGCCCCAGGCCCTCTGCCTCCCACGCCCATCCCCTCCCTCCGAGCCACCTCCCAGCTGGCCTCCCGGCCCGACCACCCGCGAGCACCGTGTGCCCCCGAGACGAGAGCGGGGACCACGGGGGCGGTAGCGGGGGCCCAGCCTCTCCGTCCTTCTCGGCTCCATCCTCGTGAACCCACCGGCTTGCACGGGTCACCTGCGGCCCCGAAGCCCGTAGTGGTGGAGGTTCCGTGGCCACTGGGGCCGTGGCAGAGAGGGAGACGGGTGGCTGTGCTGCCGAGGGGACGACCGGGCCACGCTCGCCCTGGAAACAAGGCCCTTTCCATAGGTTTTTAAAAGGGACGTGCTCCAAATTTTTGTGACTTCCGTTGGTGATTTCTGTTTGAAAGGCCTCCTCGCACCAGGGCGGAGACGCGCCCACGGCAGAGGGAGGGAGGCGAGCCCGGTCCACGCCGCGCTGCCTGCTGCGGGCCGTGAGCTCACTTCGAGACTCGACCCCGAGTGCTAAGTCTGGTGTCTTTAAGCAGAAACACGCAGGCTTGGGCCTCGACGGGGCGGCGGACGTGGGAGCCGGGGCTCGGAGGTGGGGAGACCTCGCAGGACGCCCCCTCCCCGGGACCGCCGGACCGAGGGCTCTGCAACGGCTCAGCAAGCTGTGGCCTTGGAGGGCGGGGTCTGGGCCCCTCCGCAGCGCCCGGGTGCCGTGGGCGCAGGGCCGACCGCGAGGCTGGGGCAGCAGACGCCCCGGGCAGGACGCAGACCTGGACCCCTGGCCTCTGGACCCCTCCTAGGACCTGGTGCCGCGGCTCAGGCCCACGGACCCCTCGCAGGAAGGCCAGCCGGGCCGGGGCCCCCACGGCCCCTGTGGTCACCTGACGGCCCCTGCCAGGGCCTGACAGCAGCTCGGGACCTCTCTGCGCGGCCTGCACTGAGCAGCCCTTAAGGCGAGGCCGCCGCGGAGCAGAGGGCGGCCAGGGTCCCCACGTTGTTGTCATGAAGGCTCGGGCTCCGGCCTCCCCACTTCCACTGCACACGCTCCACGCTGCAGGCGAGAAACCGCCACGGACGCCGCTTCCAGAGCCCCACAAACAGCCGTGTGTTCCGGCAAAGTCCTTGGGCCCGCGGGTCCGCGGATGACTGAGACGTGAAGGCGGCCTCCGCGGGCCGGGGTCAGCGCCGAGCAGGAGAGGGAAGAAGCCGGGCCGCGGATCCGCAGGCCCCGAGGACGGGCCGTTGCGGGCGGCGGGGAGTCGGGGGCACGTCTCCGGGCACCCCCGGCCCCGTCTCTCCCGAGGGGCAGTGGAATCCAGAGCCTTCTGTCGGGCAGCGCTGCTCTCAGGAAGACCCAGTGCTCTCCCGGAGGTGCCAGATGGCTTCGTCCCGCGAGGAGCCGCCCGTGCCGTGGGGGTCCGCGGGGCCGCCGTGCGCCCGCCTGTCTGCGCCCCGTTCCAGGGTCTGTTGCGGGTTCCGTTGGGCTCGGGTGCGCGGGGAGGAAGCCACGGAAGCTGGTCCCACTGGGCTTCCCGAGCCCCCCGCCACCACCTGTCATTTCTGGTCGGTGCCGAGGTCAGAGCCATCCCGTCCTCGGGAGCACACTCCTTACAGCGCCCAGGCCGCGGCGTCACAGGGCCCGTGGGGCCCACTCGCGGGCAGGGTGGCGGTCCCGGGCGCAGGGACTGGGTGAACGCCGCGCCCCCCTCAGCAGGGTGCCCACCTCCAGGACCTAAGCCTCTGGCTTCGGAGCTGCCCTAGCTCCCTCCCCGCACCCCGAGTAGCGTCAGTGTGAGCGCTCACCTGACGCGGCCCTTACACACGCGTGACCGCTGTGCCCGAAGCCCCCCGCGCCCACTCCCTGGCCCACCGTGAGCGCCCAGCCCCGGGCAGCCCGCCGTCGTCTGGGCGGAGCCGACCACCCGGCCGCTCTCCGGGCTCCTCGGTGCCAGGTCCCCGCTCCGCGCAGCCTAAGTCCCCGGAGCTCCCGCCCGGCCCATGTCCCTGCGTCCCTCAGCCTCCCCCTCGGCCCTGCTCCCACGGGTCGGCTCATCTGATGCCGCACGAGGTCACTGCGCTGTCTCTCTCCCACGGGATCGTCTCCCGAAGCCGCCGGAGCGAGGAGGGGACGGTCGTCACGGGGACCTTGAGGGACCTTTACTTTCGTGATGCCGACTCGCGCCAGGGAGCTGACGTGCCCTGCAGACTCGCCGGGTGGCGACGCTCGACCTGTGGGTGGGTTTGCAGCGTGGACGCCCCTCCCAGATCTTACCAAGTGGCCCTTTCGGCCCAGGTTTTGATGGACGGACATCTCAGGCGCCCGCCTGCACGCATGTTCAACGTGTATTGTGCACTTATACGTCTGAGGCCATTTAATTTAGAATAAAAACCTAGAGGACAGCCTTAAGACCGGCACAAAGGAAACGTGGATTTTAATTCTTTACTATGAGGCCCACGGCGCTGGACCACGTACAATGGTTTTGCTCTTTCTTTCCTTTTAATGACGTGTCGGCTCACCGCGCGGAGCCACCTGGACAAAGCCCGTCCACGCCACGTTTCAGGGAGACCCTGGGGGAGGACGGGGCCCACGGACGCCCGGGGGTCGCTAGCCGCTCGGGCAACAGCTGACCCAGCAGGCTTCCTCAGCGGCCACTCGGCGAGCCTCAGGAGAGGCCGCTGTCCCCGCGGGCCGAGCTGGGTCAGAGACGGACCACCGCGCAAGGGGCAGCTCGAGGCCCAGGCGACCAAGGAAGTCACTCGTCACAAAAGTCATGCATGGGAAGACAAGGGGGCAGGGGCCCGGGTCTGTCGTGTGTCAGACCCCGGGCTGTGGCCCCCGCCGTCCCAGACGCCTGCAGGACGGCTCAGACATGCGTCCGCCTTCAGGAACCGTCCAGCCCGGGCCGCGTGCCCTCTGCCGCTGCTCACGTCACGTAGAAGGTCGTCAGGGCCGGACGCTCTTTTGCAAACATCCGAATCCGCAGGACGGCCCTCGGGGAATCCTCGGGGATCCCAGCCAGAGGCCGGGGAGACCACGTTGGCCTGGCCAAACCTCTTCCCGAGCTCGCGTTTGCCAGAATCTGGGCCCCGGATGAAGGTGCTGACCTTCCGGGGTGTTCTAGATGCTTCACCGTCTATCTGCCGCCGAGGGTGTGCCCCCGACAAGCCAATTAGGATGACTTCACTGCGATGCGTAGGTCCCCCACGGACCCCCGGGCTTTGTGGTCCCTAAACCGCCTGTCCCGAAACGAGGTGTTTCCTTCACAATCCCACTCGCACGCTCTCAATGGAAACGCGCCACCTTGACGCTGGGAACGGGCAGGTGCACGGAGCGTATTTCACGCTTCCTATCAGGAAGCCTCCAGAATCCATGTGTGGATCCGACGGCGGCCTGGGGCCGCACTGAGCTCAGGAGGCGAACACAGGACGGGCTGCCTGTGGCCCTAGAAGCGGCGACGGCCCCTGGCGCTGACGCGGGCCTCGTGTTCCGCGGAAACCACCCCACACGCAGCAAAAAGGGAAGATTTAAGACTGTTCAAGCCTCTAGGACACTGAAGAAATAGGACACGAGGAACTTGCTCGGAAGCCTGAGCGGACGCTCAGCGGGAACATCCAGCAGCACAGCCACGGCGCGGAGGGACCGCCGCGGCCTCGCTCACGCAGGAGGTGTCGTCCGTGTGCTTGGCCTGCTTGCAACTCACGGAGCACGCGGCAAACCCTCGCCAGGTGACAGATGGCTTACAAGCCGCGTTCTCAGGCGTGGGTGCCACGCGCGACATGCAGGAGCTCGCTCCGCCCGAGGCCTCCCTGGACGTTGCCGCAGAGGTCTGGTCCCGTATGGCAGCGGGGACACAGCCGGCCCCGAGGGAGGGCCCAGCGCAGCGCACTGTCCTGTGAGACGGGACTGCTTTCCGAGATGCATCGATGGCGCCGGAGGAGTTGTACTGAGCCCCGCGACACGCTGCCCGGGGACGCGCACCTGGGGCCTCCGAACCGGGCCAGGGACGTGAGACCCAGGCTAGCGGTCAGCGGGCCTCGGCCGGTCCCTCTGGGCGGGAGGGTGGGGGACGTGGGCAGGCTCAGGCTCCGCCTGCGGGAGGAGATTCAGGAGGAGGGACCCGCTCCCCCCCTCCCCCCGCCTCTGCAGTGTCCGTGGCTCGGCCCTTCCCTCCAGGTGGCCGCAGCCCTTCTGTCTGCAGACCCGGAGAAGGGCGCTGCCCTGGGCCCCCGAGGTCTGGGCCCTGTGCCTTTCCCGGGGGTTCCCGTAAGCATCCCCTGCTGTGCCTGGTGACTGTGTCCCTGGCGTCAAGGGTGACAGCAGCTGCAGGCATCCCGCTCTTCTTCTTGAGGACACGCAGCCGCGTGGCACCCAATCGTCAGAAGGACAAAGGGCCTGGATCTGTCCCGCCCTGGTGCACCCCACTGCCAGCAACCAGCGCCCTGAGCCGGCGGAGGGAGACCTGGTCCAGGTGCCCAGCGAGGCCCAAGAGGCACAGCCTTCAGGGCACACACAGGGGCGCACAGCCCCCAGGGCACACCCGAGGGCACACAGCCCCCAGGGCAGAGCCCGCAGGGCAGAGCCTCCAGGGCACACTCAAGGATGCACAGCCCCCAGGGCACACCCGAGGGCACATCTGAAGGCACGTTTTCCGCATCTGAAGAGAAGGGCTGTTTGCCTCCGTTGTCCATCCGGGTCGGGGGCTTGCTCACCTGTGGGCAGCGGTGCGGGGCCTCATTTCCAGGTGACAGACACGGATGGACAGAGAACAGTCCAGGGCGGCAGGACATGGGCTGGAGCAGGTCACCACCTGTAGGAGCGGCCGGCCGGGGCGGGTGGGCTGTCCGGGAGACGGCACCCTGGGGCGTGGGGGAGGAGGGCGGCGGGAGGCGTGAGGGACACGCAGACTGTCCCTACAGTTCCCTTAAATCCAAGAGGTATTTTTCCAGCAAATTCAGTCCCAAATGCAAAAGGAACCGAGAGGAGCGCGCCTCCGCCTCCGCCCGCGGTCTCGCGCCCGAGGCCCTAACACCTGCTGTCGCCCCCACAGGCATAGAGAACGATGAGGAAATCAAGCAGTTGGACGAAGAGATCAAGGAGCTCAACGAGTCCAACTCCCAGATGGAGGCCGACATGATTAAACTGAGAACTCAGGTAACAGTTTTTGAAGCCCGCGACGTTAGCCGCCGGCCCCGGGGGCGCCCCCGACGGCCTTTCCTTGGGCTCCTGGCCCCTCCCCCGGCCCCCTCCGTCTCCCGTCCCGTGTGCTGACGCCAGCAGCTCGGCAGCGGGACGCCCTGGCGCACCGTGGCCGTGGGGCCGCCTGCTTCCCGCCCGCACCCAGGGACACAGCAGGCCCTAACGCCCTGTGGCCACTGCGTCCCGGAGACACCACAACCCCCCGAGGAGGGCAGGGCCCCGGGGTCACGAGGCCGCCCGTGCACGGAGGGCCCAGGCCCAGATGCCCAAGGACAGGAGGGGGGGATGGAGGGAGCAGCCCTTAGCGAGCACCTACTGGGTGCCCGTTTGCAGGGCTGAGGTCCCACCGTGCGCCCACGATGGCTCACCGCAAGTACCCTCACTCTCACGTTACCCACTCCTTGGGCTCAGCCAGGGCGCGTGCAGGCTTCTCGCCCCCCAACCCCCGTCCCTGCAGACCCCTGCTGGCAGCCGACGCTGTGGCTGGAGGGTGAGCGGACGGGCAGCGGGCACCCCCACGAGCACTCGGACCTGGTGTCAGCTCAGCAGAGCACTGGTGCTCGTTCTCGGGGCTCCGGGCCCCAGGCCGTGCTCAGGGACAGATGAGGCCGCGGCCACAGGAGCCCCGCTCCCCGCAGCCCTGGGAGAGCTTTTGCCTTCTGACCTTTGGCCAGTGCACACATAGCCTCCCTGCTCATCTCAGAAAGTGCTGGAAGGTTGGTGGTCCTGCAGCTGGGCCTCGTACAGTCTCTGGTGCCCTCACTCCCTGTCGGGGACACCAGGATGGGGTGACCCGCGGCACTCTGGGTGTGTGTCCCCTCTGACCAGACGTGCCGGCAAGCGCTCCCGGGGCCACCTGGCCACACAGGGACAGCCCAGGATGTGCACGCTGTGCACAGAGCTCAGCCCCGAAGTGGAACAGCCACTGCTGGAGGGTGGTGGGGGGCGTAGGCTCCCCTGCTGTGCTCCCAGGCCATGGCCCCGCCCAGAAAATAGTCAGAACAAGGGCACTTTCTGGGGCTGCGATGGCGGGGCGGCTGCCCTCGGCTCAGGTCATGGTCCCGGGGCCTCGGGACGGGTGGAACCTGTGCTCTCGGCTCGGGTCGTGGTCCCGGGGTCGGTGGAACGTGTGCCCTCGCTCAGGTTGGGGTCCCGGGGTCGGTGGAGCGTGTGCCCTCGGCTCAGGTCGTGGTCCCGGGTCAGTGGAGCATGTGCCCTCGGCTCAGGTTGGGGTCCCGGGGTCAGTGGAGCGTGTGCCCTCGGCTCAGGTCGTGGTCCCGGGTCAGTGGAGCATGTGCCCTCGGCTCGGGTCGTGGTCCCGGGGTCGGTGGAACGTGTGCCCTCGGCTCAGGTTGGGGTCCCGGGGTCAGTGGAGCGTGTGCCCTCGGCTCAGGTCGTGGTGGTCCCGGGATCGGTGGAACATGTGCCCTTGCTCAGGTTGGGGTCCCGGGGTCGGTGGAGCATGTGCCCTCGGCTCAGGTCGTGGTCCTGGGTCAGTGGAGCGTGTGCCCTCGGCTCAGGTCGTGGTCCCGGGGTCGGTGGAACGTGTGCCCTCGGCTCAGGTTGGGGTCCCGGGGTCGGTGGAGCGTGTGCCCTTGGCTCAAATAGGGGTCCCGGGGTCAGTGGAGCGTGCGCCCTCGGCTCAGGTCGTGGTCCCAGGGTCGGTGGAACGTGTGCCCTCGGCTCAGGTTGGGGTCCCAGGGTTGGTGGAGCGTGTGCCCTCGGCTCAAATAGGGGACCCGGGGTCAGTGGAGCGTGTGCCCTCAGCTCAGGTTGGGGTCCCAGGGTCGGTGGAACGTGTGCCCTCGGCTCAGGTTGGGGTCCCGGGGTCAGTGGAGCGTGTGCCCTCGGCTCAGGTCCTGGTCCCGGGGTCGGTGGAACGTGTGCCCTCGGCTCAGGTTGGGGTCCCGGGGTCGGTGGAGCGTGTGCCCTCGGCTCAGGTCGTGGTCCCGGGGTCAGTGGAGCGTGTGCCCTCGGCTCAGGTTGGGGTCCCGGGGTCAGTGGAGCGTGTGCCCTCGGCTCAGGTTGTGGTCCCGGGGTCGGTGGAACGTGTGCCCTCGCTCAGGTTGGGGTCCCGGGGTCGGTGGAGTGTGTGCCCTCGGCTCAGGTCCTGGTCCCGGGTCAGTGGAGCATGTGCCCTCGGCTCAGGTTGGGGTCCCGGGGTCAGTGGAGCGTGTGCCCTCGGCTCAGGTCGTGGTGGTCCCGGGATCGGTGGAACATGTGCCCTTGCTCAGGTTGGGGTCCCGGGGTCGGTGGAGCATGTGCCCTCGGCTCAGGTCGTGGTCCTGGGTCAGTGGAGCGTGTGCCCTCGGCTCAGGTCGTGGTCCCGGGGTCGGTGGAACGTGTGCCCTCGGCTCAGGTCGTGGTCCCGGGTCAGTGGAGCGTGTGCCCTCGGCTCAGGTTGGGGTCCCGGGGTCAGTGGAGCGTGTGCCCTCGGCTCAGGTCGTGGTGGTCCCGGGATCGGTGGAACATGTGCCCTTGCTCAGGTTGGGGTCCCGGGGTCGGTGGAGCATGTGCCCTCGGCTCAGGTCGTGGTCCTGGGTCAGTGGAGCGTGTGCCCTCGGCTCAGGTCGTGGTCCCGGGGTTGGTGGAGCGTGTGCCCTCGGCTCAGGTCGTGGTCCCGGGTCAGTGGAGCATGTGCCCTCGGCTCAGGTTGGGGTCCCGGGGTCAGTGGAGCGTGTGCCCTCGGCTCAGGTCGTGGTGGTCCCGGGGTCGGTGGAACATGTGCCCTCGCTCAGGTTGGGGTCCCGGGGTCAGTGGAGCGTGTGCCCTCGGCTCAGGTCGTGGTCCTGGGTCAGTGGAGCATGTGCCCTCGGCTCAGGTCGTGGTCCCGGGTCAGTGGAGCATGTGCCCTCGGCTCAGGTTGGGGTCCCGGGGTCAGTGGAGCGTGTGCCCTCGGCTCAGGTCGTGGTGGTCCCGGGGTCGGTGGAACATGTGCCCTCGCTCAGGTTGGGGTCCCGGGGTCAGTGGAGTGTGTGCCCTCGGCTCAGGTCGTGGTCCCGGGGTCGGTGGAACGTGTGCCCTCGCTCAGGTTGGGGTCCCGGGGTTGGTGGAGCGTGTGCCCTCGGCTCAGGTCGTGGTCCCGGGTCAGTGGAGCGTGTGCCCTCGGCTCAGGTTGGGGTCCCGGGGTCGGTGGAGCGTGTGCCCTCGGCTCAGGTCGTGGTCCCGGGGTCGGTGGAGCATGTGCCCTCGGCTCAGGTCGTGGTCCCGGGTCAGTGGAGCGTGTGCCCTCGGCTCAGGTCGTGGTCCCGGGTCAGTGGAGCGTGTGCCCTCGGCTCAGGTTGGGGTCCCGGGGTCGGTGGAGCGTGTGCCCTCGGCTCAGGTCGTGGTCCCGGGGTTGGTGGAGCGTGTGCCCTCGGCTCAGGTCGTGGTCCCGGGTCAGTGGAGCGTGTGCCCTCGGCTCAGGTTGGGGTCCCGGGGTCGGTGGAGCGTGTGCCCTCGGCTCAGGTCGTGGTCCCGGGGTCGGTGGAGCGTGTGCCCTCGGCTCAGGTCGTGGTGGTCCCGGGGTCGGTGGAACATGTGCCCTTGCTCAGGTCGTGGTCCCGGGGCCCTGGGGCCAGGCCCCACCTCCGACTCCTGCTCCACAGGGAGTCTGCTTCTCTCTCCCTCTCCTCCCCCTGCTCGTGCACGCTCTCTCTCAAAGAAATAAATAAAATCTCTTAAAAATACAGTCAGAACAGTATGAAGAATTACCTATATCACACAATCACACGAGTAATTCTTAGCTCTATTTTGTTCTGGGTCTTACGTTTCCCCTGCGCCTCCGCAGCCGGGCAGGCTCACCCACAGCTGCTCAGGGCCTCAGCCAGGGTCACCTGTCTCAGTTGGGCCACCTGTGTCCTCTCCGCGGGCTCAAGGACCTTTCCAGCGGAGCTCCCTTGGCCTTCCTCAGCGGGCGTTGCTGCAGCCCCAGGACCCGGGTCGCTCTAGGATTCAGGAGGGCGGCGTCTGTCTCCTCCCCTTCCACCCGCCTCCCCGAGCAGGGGCGAGCCCCACCCTCCCGCCCTGGGGGGAGGCGGCGCCTGATGGCAGGGAGGTGTAGCCCCGGGGTAGGGAGGCGGGGCCTGAGGGTAAGGAGGCGGGGCCAGAGGTAGGGAGGCGGGGCCCTGGGGCAGGGAGGTGGGGCCTGATGGCAGGGAGGCGAGGCCAGGAGCAGGGAGGCAGGGCCTTGGGAAGGCGGGATCCTCGGGGTAGGGAGGCAGGGCCTGAGGGCAAGGAGTCAGGGAGGCAGATCAGGGAAGCAGCACCTTGAGAGGGAGGCAGAGCCCGGGGTCACGGAGGCAGGTGCCTGAGTAGGGGAGGCGGGGCCAGGAACAGGGAGGCGGGGCCCTGGGGCAGGGAGGCGGGGCCTGAGGGCAAGGAGGCAGGGCCCTGGGGCAGGGAGGCGGGGTCAGGAACAGGGAGGCGTGGCCCTGGGGCATGGAGGCGGGGCCCTGGGGCAGGGAGGCGGGGCCAGGAACAGGGAGGCGTGGCCCTGGGGCAGGGAGGCGGGGCCAGGAACAGGGAGGCGTGGCCCTGGGGCAGGGAGGCGGGGCCAGGAACAGGGAGGCGTGGCCCTGGGGCAGGGAGGCGGGGCCAGGAACAGGGAGACGTGGCCCTGGGGCAGGGAGGCGGGGCCAGGAACAGGGAGGCGGGGCCCTGGGGCAGGGAGGTGGGGCCAGGAACAGGGAGGCGTGGCCCTGGTAGGGAGGCGGGGTCTGAGGCAGCGGGAAGGCTGCTGGACTCAGGGAGGGGAGCCCTGGGGTCAGGGAAGCAGCACCTTGGAAGGGGGGCAGAGCCTGGGGTCAGGGAGGCAGGTGCCTGAGTAGGGGAGACAGGGCCAGGAACAGGAGGCGTGGCCCTGGTAGGGAGGCGGGCCCGATGGCAGGGGCGGGGCCAGGGGCAGGGAGGTGGGGCCTGATAGCAGGGAGGCGGGGCCAGGAACAGGGAGGCGTGGCCCTGGGGTAGGGAGGCGGGGCCTGAGGGCAAGGAGTCAGGGAGGCAGATCAGGGAAGCAGCACCTTGAGAGGGAGGCAGAGCCCGGGGTCACGGAGGCAGGTGCCTGAGTAGGGGAGGCGGGGCCAGGAACAGGGAGGCGTGGCCCTGGGGCAGGGAGGCGGGGCCTGAGGGCAAGGAGGCGGGGCCCTGGGGCAGGGAGGCGGGGCCTGAGGGCAAGGAGGCAGGGCCCTGGGGCAGGGAGGCGGGGTCAGGAACAGGGAGGCGTGGCCCTGGGGCATGGAGGCGGGGCCAGGAACAGGGAGGCGGGGTCCTGGGGTAGGGAGGCGGGGCCCTGGGGCCGGGAGGTTGGGCCAGGAACAGGGAGGCGTGGCCCTGGGGCAGGGAGGCGGGGCCAGGAACAGGGAGGCGTGGCCCTGGGGCAGGGAGGCGGGGCCAGGAACAGGGAGGCGTGGCCCTGGGGCAGGGAGGCGGGGCCAGGAACAGGGAGGCGTGGCCCTGGGGCAGGGAGGCGGGGCCAGGAACAGGGAGGCGGGGCCCTGGGGCAGGGAGGTGGGGCCAGGAACAGGGAGGCGTGGCCCTGGGGTAGGGAGGCGGGGCCAGGGCAGGGAGGTGTGGCTGTAGGAGCAGGGAGGTGGAGGCCCCGGGCAGGGAGAAGGGGGCTGGAGTCAGGGAGGCAGGTCAGGGAAGCAGCACCTTGAGAGGGAGGCAGAGCCCGGGGTCAGGGAGGCAGGTGCCTGAGGGGGGAGGCGGGGCCTGGGCGCTGGGCGCTGGGCGCTGGGCCAGCACCAGGACATTTCCCGGGTGTGTCACGTTTCTGGCTTTGCTGCCAGCAGGTGCTGGTCGTCTGGCTGGAGGCGGGGCGCGAAGGCAGGAACACCCCTGACGGTGCACAGTTGACTCCCTGCATCAAGTGGGAGGACGCGGGGTGGGCCCCAGTGGAGCCGGCTGCGCGGGACCCCAGGGCCCCTGCAGATGAGGGGGCGGCCCGCCTGCCCCGGAGCAGCCGCAGGAGGGGGTGACAGGAGAGCAGAGGCCGGCGCTGCCCATGCACCGAGGGCGCTGGCAGCCGTGGCCAAGTGGGTGACCCGTGTCACGAGGACGTTCACAGTGTAGGACTTCCTGGGGCAGAGTCAGACGCCGCTGAGCTGGCCCGGGGAGATGCCAGCCTGTCATCCCCGCTCCGGGACAGCAGAGCTTTTAAAATGTCAAATCAAAGTGCACACCGCCCCTGAGCCGCTCCCCAGAAACAGCCTCCCCAGACTCCCGTTACCCAACTTTCACGTGTGATGACTCAAATGCGTGAGCGCCGAAGCCCTGCAATGCCGGGCTGTCCCCACAGAGGCCTTTTTGGTCAAGCAGAGAGGTTTCCCCTGGGACGCCCGGGGGCTCAGCGGTTGAGCGTCCCCCTCAGGCCCAGGGCGTGACCCCAGGGACCGGGATCCAGTGCCCCATCGGGCTCCCCGCGGCGAGCCTGCTTCTCCCTCTGCCTGGGTCTCTCTCTGTGTGTCTCTCATGATCATAAATAAAATTTTGAAAGGAAGAAAGAAAGCAAGGTCTCGCCGGCACGGGGCGACGGCGGCCTGCCTTGTGTTACATGTCGCTCGAATTTGTGCGTTCCAGATCACCACGATGGAGAGCAGCCTGAAGACCATCGAGGAGGAGAACAAGGTGATCGAGCAGCAGAACGAGTCTCTCCTGCACGAGCTGGCCAACCTGAGCCAGTCCTTGATCCATAGTCTAGCCAATATCCAGCTGCCGCACATGGTAAGTGACTAGGGCGCCGCCGGCGGGGCGGTCCTCCGCAAAGCACAGCGTGCGCTCGAGGCCTGTCTCTATGGCTGTGATCGTGGCTCTCCACGCTGTGGATGCTGGCGGCCACCGCCCCCAAGCCGCACGGCTAAGGGCCAGAAGCCTCGGTGGGGCAGATCCCGTGCACCCCGTAAGCTGGAGTAAGCTCTGAGTGGGCCGCTCGAGTCGCGTAAAGACAGTGGCGCTGAGCTGTGATAGATGCTATTTTATGCTGATGTGAATATCCTATTCAGAAAATAAAAGTTGTGTATGAACCACTATTTAATATCTCGTAGGATCCAATCAATGAACAAAATTTTGATGCATACGTGACTACTTTGACGGACATGTATACAAATCAAGACCGTTATCAGAGCCCAGAAAATAAAGCCCTACTGGAAAATATAAAGCACGCTGTGAGAGGAATCCAGGTCTGAGCAGCTGCTGTAGTGGCGGGATCTTGTTTGAAAGGGAGCCACCCGCTCCTCTTGCTGCTGTGACTCACCAGAGAGTGTCATATACTTATTTCTGTTTGAAACAGTGTTATGCTTACAAGACTTCATAATGATTTTATGTCTTGCTTTAAAGATAGTTACCTGCAGAATAGTTTTTGAATACATTCACATTTTGTACGGTTTCATATGAGCTGACATAGTGTGACATGCCATGTAACGTTTATAGCTGCTACTGTATGCACATTTGGGGGTATCTATATTTCTGAAGAGGTAAGCTGATCAAAATAAATAGAGTGTAAATTCTTTTTAATGCTTTAGTGATTAAATGTTTTAGTATTTTGAACTGAAATGGACAAAACAAAACAAAAAAAAAAACCCACAGCTTTGAATGATCATGTGGTGGCCCTGCAGCCACTTTTTAGACATTATCATTTTGCCTCATGTTGGAGGATTTTATGGAATTAAGAACTACATTTTGTGTGCATATTGTTTCATAGCAAGAATTGGTTGCAAAAAAATGCTTTATTTTTGAACAATGCTTGGAAATATTATGTGATTTTTTTGTTTGTTTGTTTTAGGAGGATGGTGTATGGTGGGGGCAGTAAATGAGGTTTTTTGCATTCCAAGGAAATGGCATATGGATTAACTGTAAGAGATGAGATAAGTAATTTATTGTAAGACAACATCAAGCCATGGAAATTTGGCAGAAGATTCAAAGCAGCTTAAACAGCACTTTTAAGTTAACTCCTGAGCATTGCATGGTGTGACTCTGGGAACTCCTATTCAGACAGGGGCTTGTTAGAGACGGACCGCGCGAAGATTGCCCTTTGCAGTGTCCGTAGACTCTGGAGCAGCCTACCCCATGTCCCGAGAGCGCGGTGCCCCTCTGAACCGTCTGTCACTGCAATGGCGTGTGTCTCACAGAACCTGTGTGCTCTCCTTTTAGTTCAGAGCTAATTTAAGAGTATTTATTTCCCCTCTCTCCACTCTTAAAAGCGATCACTGTCGTTGTTGCTGTGACTTTTCCTCCTCGGCCGGGGCATAAGGCAAATGGTGTGCGAGTCCGCGAGCTACTGCACGCGCTTTCTGCGGGGCAGGACGCCCGCCGCCGGCTCCGAGCGGCCGCCCCGTCCGTCCGTCCGTCCCCGTGTCCCCGGCAGAGTTGCTCGCAAATGACCTTCCTGTTCCAACTCCCCTTGGAGACCAGGTGACCACGTGGCATTTGCATAGCCTTGCTGTTTGATTTGTCACGACCTATTCTAAGAATGAATGCAATCAGATTTTAAGAGTAATTATCTATACTTGAGCACTTTTTTTGCTTTACACTAGATCATCTTAGACTTGCTTACACTTGGAGATGGGATTGTTTTCTTCCAGTGACTGCACTATATGTATGCATACGACCACTTTTGATTGCCACGTCCCCCTTCTGAGTAGTCCCTAGGACGGCGTGTTGTGTTTTCTGGTGTTGACTTGAGTTACATGTGACAGCATCTCTTCCTTCCATGTCTTGATGTTATGCAGGAAGTACGGAAGTACTTTAAAATTTTGTTATGAAAAAAAAAAAAAAGATGGGTTTTGTAAAAATAAAAAAAAAATATTTTTAGCAGAACAGGACTTACAGGGTCATTGTCCCCACAACGTGCCAGTCGACTATTTGCACTTACCTTGTCCTATATATCCGTACGGAGGTGTGCAATTGCTGGGGTCAGCGGCCTCGCGAGGCTGACCCCGGGAGGATGAGGGGAGCCCTCACGGCTGACCCGACGATGTTGCTACGGGAGATTACAGGGATCTCACAGCAAATATTCTGATACAATACTCAACCTCGGTGTATATATATGTATAAATATATGTACATCCCAGCGGCACTTTATACTGCTCACTGTACAAACGCTTACAGTTTTCCACGAGGACTTGAATAACTAGCTGGGACAGATGATGTAATTCCCCGGGGCTCTGCAGCGCCTTCCCTGGAGAGCGCCCTCTTTCTGTTGTGCGATTAGTTGTAGCTGCCATGCTCAGAATTGCCTTTCGAGAGCCGAAGCAAGGTGCTTCTTGTCACCTGATGCCATATACCCCGAGGGGGCCCCCTCCCTGCAGGGCCCCCGTTGTTCATATGGGCATATGCATTTCCCCGCCGCGTCGTGTCTGCAGCTTCTTTGCCAATATAGTAATGCTTTTAGTAGAGTGATAGGTAGTATCAGTTTTGGATTCTTCTTGTTATCACCTATGTACAATGGAAAGGGGTTTTAAGCACAAATCTGCTGCTCATCTAACGTTGGTACATAATATCAAATCAAAAGTTATCTGTGACTATTATATAGGGATCACAAAGTGTCACATATTAGAATGCTGACCTTTCATATGGAATTATTGTGAGTCATCAGAGTCTATTTATTATAACTTATTGTTCATTATCATTTCTAAGTTAACTTAAGTAATCATTTATTAAGACAGAATTTTGTATGAATATTTACTGTGCTGTCTGTGGAACCGAAGTTTCATTTATTTTTGTACTACACGGCATGGGTTTGTTGACACTTTAATTTTGCTATAAATGTGTGGAATCACAAGTTGCAGTGATACTTCATTTTTAAATTGTGAACTTTGTACAAATTTTGTCATGCTGGATGTTAACACATCTTACTCTAAATAAAAAAGGTGTTGCCACATTTGTAGCACGATGGATCTCTACCCCGGGTCCGCGTCTTCACTCGAGTCTGGGCGCCCGAGGAGCGCCTCGCCCCGGAGCCGGCGGCCTCTTCGACGACCCCCCTCCCCACCCGCAGCCTCTGCCACATTTGCTGTCCGCCCCGGCCCCACTCACGTGAGGACACGTCACGTCTAAAAGCAGGTGTCTCCGCAGAGCACGGTCATCCTCCGACACAACCACAGTACGATTCCCACACGTGATGCGACGTCCTCCTGGCAACCCGCGTGCGTGTCCAAGGCCCCAGCGGAACAGTGATGTCCTTTACAGGTCCCCCGGTCTGATGTCCCGAGGGGCGGGAGCCCGCTCCCAGCAATCATGGCCCTCGTCCCTCGTCCCTCTCTCCTGAGCAGTCCCTGGGCCTTGCTCAGTCCCCCGGGGCAGGGACGTGTGTCAGGTGTCCAGGGTGGGTGGTGTGCAGACTCCGCCTTGATTGATCGAGTCTGACGGCCGCGGCTCGGGAGCTCAGGTGCCGCGCACGATGCCCTGTCGCTTCCTGCAGCTCAATTCCGAGGGCCCACGTGGTCACTCGCACCCATGACCCAGGGTCACTCGCGCTCCATCACCCGTGGTCACTTCCAAGCCACCGGCCAGGACCACCCATAAAACGTGAATTGCCCTTCAAATGTGATCTATCAATGAATTACCCACTTTCCCTTCATCTAGGCTAGTGAACATCACCCTTTAACATTCCAGAAACACCCGCCTGTAGTAGCCACAGTCCCTAAAAGACAACATTTGAGGAAAGGCCCGGTCATCTTTGTTAAATCCAAAGTGTGTCCCCAGAGGGGTCCTCTACCTTCCCAAGACTGGAGGCCACCCGCCGGCTGGGCCTTCTGAGACCTTACAGCCTCATCACGGGGTCGGCCGCGGGTGGCAGGTGCCAGCTCTGTGGAAGGCCCTGGCCCGAGGACCGCACGGAGTTACCGCAGAAGGTGGCACGTCCGTCAGCCGCCGTCGGTGACTCAAGTCTGTCCTCCGAGATAACCGAAAAGCTGTTTCGTCTGAGGAGCCATGTGGCTCGAATTGGTATAAACAGGGCAGCCCCGGGGGCTCAGCGGTTTAGCGCCGCCTTCAGCCCAGGGCGTGACCCCAGGGTCCCGGGATCGAGTACTGCGTCGGGCTCCCTGCATGGAGCCTCCTTCTCCCCCTTCCTGTGTCTCTGCCTCTCTCTCTGTGTCTCTCATGAATAAATAAATAAAATCTCTTCTTTAAAAAAATGAATTGGTAAAACATTCTGGAAAGCGATTTAGCTTTCCATCATGTCAAAGACCCTATAAAATTCAAAGTTTTGACCCAATAATTATAGAAGCCTACCCTAAATACCAAAGCAGTTGAAAATGCACTGAAATTAATAAAAACCCCAAAAGTCTTATTTTAGAGGAACGATTAAATGATTGATGAGAAATGCACTTTCTAGGGTCCCCCAGAGTCATTAAACTTTGGTTAAGAGGCTCCTAAGATGTTTGTGACCCCATCAGTGAGTCACACAGAGGGCAGAAGTATAAACCACTAGGGAGCAGCCAGGTGAGATCTGCTTGCCGCACACCTGCCCAGCCCCTGGGCCAGGAGTGTGCCATGGTGGGGGGGGTGCCACAGTGGGGGGTTCCACGCGGCCCAGGGGAGGAGCACCCCTGGGCTGGAGATGCGTTGGCCTCCACCAGTGAGGGGCAGGGTAGGGCGAGGGAGGGGGGAGTGGGATGGGGGGCAGGTCAAGGAGGGGAGGAGCGGAGGGAAGGAGGGGAGGGGGTGGGGCAGGTCAAGGAGAGGAGGGGGGAGGGGAGGGTAGAGTGGGGCAGCCACTGGGAGCAAGTGCTCTGCAGGCGGGAAGGACAGGAGAGGCCCAGGGAGTGGCGAGCTGTCCCGGGGACCCTTGGTTCTCTGGTCCCTTTGCCTACAACTGGCCTACTGAACGCGGTCACCATAGAAATACCTAGAAAAGGTCTAAATAAATTTTTTAAAAGCCCGCATCTAGTGAGGATTCTAGAAGGTTCTGGAGACCTTGAAGTTACCCCTTGGGGGTTCAAAGCAGAGAGGATGGAGGAGAGCCCGCACAGGGGTAGCATGGAGACGGGTGGGAGGGGCTCCCCGGAGACTCCCAGAGCCCAGACACCAGCCGGGAAGGGGAGGGGACGTGCCCGTCGCCTGACAGAGCCGCCCCCCCCAACCCCCGCCCCCAGCCCCGGGGACTGGGCTTTCCTGCCCCCCACAGGCCCCTTGCCCTGCACGCTCCGCCCTCCGCTCCCCCTCCTACTCCCCCGGAAGAGGACCCGCGCAGTGCGGGTGCCCCCAGCCACCGTCCAGCAGCGGGCAATGGCCTGCGGCAGAGCCAGGCTCTCAGCAGTCACGGTTCACATACGTGTCAGGAAGAGTCAAACCACTACTTCGGCTTTATATTTCAATCACCATGACAACCAACCAAAGTCATTGCTCCCTGGACAGACCCCAGGGTGGGAGGACGGCATACACGGGACACGAAGCCCACGGTAAATCTCTGCAAAATGACAGAGCAGACGCGTCCCCGCTCCGGGCTCAGCTGTCCCGCATCCGCCCCCCCACCTGAGCTGTGCCCTGAGGGAGTCAGGGGGCTGGCTGGGACCCCGCCCGGCACACCCGCGTCCTCTGCTCCGAGTCCCTCCCCTGCACGCGCTGTTCTGTCCCTTGTCACCTCTGTCGTGTTGCCTCAAGGTCAGTTTTCGAGCGAGACCAGTAAGGAAATCAAGGAAGGGGACGGGCATCTCGGGGGCTACACAGCTGCCCCCTCCGCTCCTGGGTCCCCGCTCTGCGAGCTGCCTGGGCAAGAAAAGGCGGATTTATTCAGTGGAAGTCTCACAACACCTGAGGGCCCCACTGATGGCAGGAAGACCAAGGAGGCGGTGAGGCCCGGGTGTCCTTGCACCGCCCGTGCTGACGCGCCCGGCCTCGGGAAAGCCTGCCCTTGGGGACGGCCAGCCAGGGCTGCTGGCCGGGGCTGCCCTGGGGCCCCCGCTGGGGTGCACGCGCTCCTCTCCCTGCCGCCGAGGCCTGCTGCAGGGGAGGTCGGAGGCCCCCCTGCAGCCAGTGTCCCAGAGTTCTCCAGCTGAAAGTGCTCACGGTGCCCCAGTGCCCCGTCATAGGGTGGCATGTCCCGAACCCCATCACTATGCACAGACATGGGTGGGGGGTGTGCATGTCGGTGTGTAGGTGTGTGCAGGTGTGTATGTGGGTGTGTAGGTGTGTGTACATGTGTATGTGTGTGGGTGTGGGTGTGCATGTGTGTGAGTGTGTACATGTGTGCAAGTGGGTGTGTATGTGTGTACCAGCGTGTATGTGGGTGTGTAGGTGTGTGTACATGCATATGTGTGTGTGGGGTGTGGGTGTGCACGTGTGCGTGTGGGTGTGTATGTGAGTACCAGCATGTATGTGGGTGTGTAAGTGTGCGTACATGTGTATATGTGTGGGTGTGAAGGTGTGTGGGTGCATGTGGGTGTACGTGTGTGTGTACATGTGCACAAGTGGGTGTGTATGTGTGTACCAGCGTGTATGTGGGTGTGTAGATGTGTGTACATGTGTATGTGTGTGTGGGGGTGTGGGTGTGCATGTGGGTGTGTATGTACCAGCATGTATGTGGGTGTGTAAGTGTGCGGGTGTGTGGGTGCATGTGGGTGTACGTGTGTGAGTGTGTACATGTGTGCATGTGGGTGTGTATGTGAGTACCGGCATGTATGTGGGTGTGTAGGTGTGCATACGTGTGTACGTGTGTGGGTGTGGGGGTGTGTACGTGGGTATGTATTGTGCATGGGGATGTGGGGCTGCGTGGCGTGGGTGTGTACGTGTGCGCGTGTGGGTGTGGAGCACAATAAGGCCAGAAGATGGAGATGCCAGTGAAAGGAGGGAGAGGCTGCCGCTGACTCGCAGAGCACGCGTGGAGCACCATCGGGGGCCGGCCGCCTCCGGCCAGGTGTGCGCGAGCGGCTCGGCCTGACGCGGCAGGACGTCCCCGAGCTCCGGCCCCTCGCCCGAGCCAGGCGGACCTCACGCCTGGACCCCCAGACGGGAAGCCCCGGGCCGCGGGGGGCGGGCGGGGGCAGCGCAGCCTGCGGAGCCCACGAGGGGTGCGGGCCGAGCCGGCCGCTCCGGCTCCAGCAGGCCGCCCTCCGAGCCCCGCGCCCCGCGCGCCCGGCCGCGCTGCTTCTCCCCTGAAACGGCTCTAAGTGGGCAGACGCCACCTTGTTTTCAAGATTTGAATTTAAAAAGAACTTTTGGGGGATCTGCCTGAAGCACTGTAACCTCCTGACCTAAACCTCAAGACAGACCGGGCGCGGGGTCACACGTAACACAGGCGGGCGGGGGAGGGGGTTGCTATTTGTCCAAAGCAGGGGCTTTAACTTGGGAAAAACCAATCTTTGACCCATTTGTCCGTGGAGTTGTCTTCCGGTTTGCGTCAATGAAAGGACCCCATGTCTTTACACCTGGGGTGGGGGGCGGGCGCCCCTTCAAAGGGGAATGGGGTGCGCCTGGGGGGCGCAGTCGGTTGGGCATCTGACTCTTGGTTTTGGCTCAGGTCGTGATCTCAGGGCCCTGGGACTGAGCCCCGGGGCAGGGGCGGGGCAGGGGGTGTCCGTGCTCAGCGGGGAGTCTGCTTCTCCCTCTGCCCCCCCATGCGCTCTCTCCCTCTCTCTCTCCCCCCTGAAATAAGTAAATAAATCTTAAAAATAACAACAATAAAAGAGGAAGGGGGACCACGCACTCATCCAGAGACAAACAACACGACGGTGGGTTTGTCCCTCGGCGCAGGAGCACGGTGCCCTCAGCACGTGACCAAAGCCCGGTGGCGGAGCCGAGGTCACGCTCCCCAGGGATGGTTCCTGCAGGGCACAGGTCACGACGGGGGTGGGGGGTGGGGGGGGGTGACTACTTTTCCGCGGCTGTCGTTCGCTGGATGGCTTTTAACAGCAGGAATTGACTCTCTCCCGTCCCGGGGACTGGAATTGGAGATGCAGGCGGGCAGGGCTGCGCCCCCAGTGCCCCCAGGGGAGGACCTTCCTGCCTCTCCCAGCCTCCGGGGGCTGCGGTCACGTCTCTCGTCCCTCCAGGTCCATCTTCACGTGCTGTTCCATGTGTCGCCTCCCACCAGGATGCCAGACATCAGGTGTCGGGACCACCCCAGCGGCCTCGTCTCACCCTGACCACCTGCAAAGACCCTGCTTCCCTTGAGGTCACGTTCCTGGGTCCCAGGGATCGGGTCTCCGCCCATCTTCTGGGGGGACGTCATACACCCCGGTGCAGTAGCGCGTCCCTGCCGGTGTGGACGGTCTCCCAGGCCGTGAGCCTGCAGGTATCCGTCCTGCAGCTCATTAAACTCCACGTTGGCGGATGGTTTCAAAGGGATGTCTGATAATTAAAAGGGTCCAGAAACAGTGTGAACAGAGATTGGCCTGTTACGAGAGGCACTGGACTCTGGCTGCGCCCTGACGCGCCCAGGCCGTCGGTGGGGTGGCGGTGAGGACCGGCTGGCTTGTCCTCTGAAGCCACGTGGATCAGGCCTGGGACGGTGGGTGGTCTGTGCTCATGGACCCTCTTGGCAGGTTATGCCCCGTCGGCGTCCGTCCACCTGGGCCCCGAAGCCCCCTGCCCTCTCTCGATGCGCCTCCACGGAGAAAGGGCCACCGATCAAGGAACGGGCGGCCCCGTGTTCCCAGAGTCCTGGAGTCCCCTTCCCGCAGGAAGGGCCGTGCCCGCACCCGGAGCTCAGCGGGGCCGTGACGGGGGCGGTGGGATGAGGCCTGGGTGATGGGCCGGGAGGTGCCGTCCCTGGAGCTGGGCCCCCTGGACTGTCCCCTAAGTGGAGGCTCTGGGCCATCAAGCGCGGGGTGGGACCCCTCAGGCGGCTCTCAGGCGGCGCGTTCGCAAGGACGGATGCCCCGGAATGTTGTCACATCACAGTCACGGGTTGTCACCAGGAAAGGACACGTTAAGTCAGCCGGGGGGTGGGGGCAGAGGCAGGGCCCGCGAAAGGCCAGACACAGCTGCCTGCGAGTCCCTCCGTGTGGCCAGACCCCCAGCGGCCCTGGACCAGCTCCACACACGCTTACTCCTGCGCTAGCAGCTCACTGACCGGTACCGCATGTTCCCAGGCCCGTGTCCCCTCTGGGCCGCGTGTGCGTCCCCATGGCGGCTGCATGACCAAGGACCCTGAGCTGGAGGACAGAAGTTCCAGCACGAGGTGTGGGCGTGGTGTGGGCAGGGGCGTGGCCCCTCGGGAGGCTCTGGACGTGGCCCCGCGGGCTTCCTGCAGCCACGGGGGCCTAGGCGGGGGTCTCTGTGCCGAGGCTGCCTCCGTGTGCTGTTGCCGGGTCCTCGGGGACCCGGTTCCCACCGCGGGCAGAGCTTCTGTTCCCCAGTGGGGGCGGTAGGGGTGGGGGCAGGTAGGACTGCAACATGTCCTTTTGGGGGGCCCAGTGCTCGGTGTCTCCACGGGTGCAGGAAGTGTGCTCACCATGAGTACGTTTCTCCGGGCCTGGCTCTGCGTGGAGCGCGCCTTGGGTATGAAATCATGACGTTTCCACGTCGGGACAACCACGGTGACCAGAGACGGCCACCGGCTCGGGAGCGCGGGTGGGCCTTTCCTGCCGCCGCGGCTACGCGCTGACTCTCGGGCTGGAAGCTCGGGCGGAGAACCCGTGGGGCACACAGCAGGCCTGGAGCCCCCCTGCAGACGGGGCAGGTGCGCCCTCCCCTCGGCTGGGAAGGAAGGTTTAATTCCTCTGGGAAGTCGGGGAGGCAGAGAGGAGCGCGAGCTCCCCCACCCCCGGGTGCACAGCCCACATCCCACGGACCGGGATCCGCGCTTCGGAAGGCTCTATGGGTCCGAAGTCGGGCAGCAGGTGGACCTGGGCCGGCCCACGGGGGCGGGGGGGGGGCAGTTCCACAGGAAGCAGACAGCATGGGGCGGCCGGGCCTCCCTCCCCCACACCCTGCACACGCCCCGCGCCGACCTGCGGACCTGCGGGGCCGCCCTGGGCACTGTCAGCCTCCCAGGGACCGGCCCCCCGCCGCCACTCTGGGTCCCTCGGGCAGGGACAGGGCAGTTCTGGCTCCAGATGGGAGCTGAGCCCCAAAGTTGGACAGAGGGACTCTGGAAGTCATCCTCGTTTCCGGGGCAGGGTCCTGGGATTTCCCGGGAAGGAGGCCTGCGCCCCTTGGCGAGTGGAGCCCACGGGAGCCCACTCCGAGGCTCCCGGCTGCGGGGTAGGGTGGGCTTGTCCGCGGCGACTGCGCACAGACTGCGGGAGATTAGGAAGCATTAGTCACCCGCTGCGGCCGCGCTGGCCGGCAGGCCCACGCTATTGTTCCTGAGTGGTTAATTTGTTATCGAGGATTACGGGGCATTTTTGGCAAAAGCTCACGATGATTTCACCTCTGCCGCCCGACGCAAGCTCAGCCTGGCACCGCGCTCCTCTGTGGGGGCGGAGGGTGCTCGCGGGGCGGGGGGGGGTCCCGGGTGAGGGCGGCCGCCCACTCGTGGGGACAGAGGCTGCCACTCTCCCATGCTTTTCACGGCCTCGCTTCCCCACGTTGTCCCCTCGGCCCCGAGGGGTCGCCCTCCACCCGGGGCGACGTCAGGCTCGGCTGTTGGAGCAAGCCCAGGACACGGGCCGAGGCAGGGGGCGCGGGAAGGGCTCTGAGCTCCACGGAGCGGCCCTTTATCCCTTTGAAAAGACTGCGCGGTGAGGGGCGAGAACTAGACACCTGGGGAGGGTCTGCACCCGAGTTTATTAATCCCAAACACACAAAGTAAGCGCGAAAATCTCTGCTTGAAGGAAACCCCCGGCGGTGACCTCGGCTCTCCACCCGGGAGCCCCCGTGGTGACGCAGACACTGCCCAGAGGCCTCCGAGGGGCCACCACTGCTGCCCGGCGGTCCCACCCCTGCGCGGCTCTGCTGCTGCACTCTCCCGCCCGGACTTCCTGCCATACTGTCCCCTCCACAGTGTTCCGTCCCGCTGTCCCCCCCACTGTCCGCCCGCTGCCCCCCTGCACTGTCCCCCCTGCACTGTCCCACTTCACTGTCCCCCCAGCACTGTCCGGCTTCACTGTCCTCCCATATTGTCCCACCCTGCTGTCCCCCTGCACTGTCCCCCCACACTGTCCCGCCCCGCTGTCCCCCCCGTACTGTCCCCCCGCACTGTCCCCCCACACTGTCCCACCCGGCTGTCCCCCCGCACTGTCCCCCCACACTGTCCCGCCCGGCTGTCCCCCCGCACTGTCCCCCCACACTGTCCCGCCCCGCTGTCCCCCCCGTACTGTCCCCCCGCACTGTCCCCCCACACTGTCCCACCCGGCTGTCCCCCCGCACTGTCCCCCCACACTGTCCCGCCCCGCTGTCCCCCTGCACTGTCCCCCCACACTGTCCCGCCCCGCTGTCCCCCCCCCGTACTATCCCCCCACACTGTCCCGCCCCGCTTTCCCCTGGCTGGCACATGTGCATGTGGTCCCTCCCCTGCCTGGCATCCCTTCACCTGCTGAGCTTTCTGTGTGCGCACATGCACGGACACCTTGGCTGATGACCCTGCTGGTGTCCAGGAGGCAGGGGCACCTCTTGCCCCACCGGCCTCGCTCCTCGTGGATGTGGAGGTGAAGCCCTGCCGCGGAGACGGGAAGCAGCACCGAGCGGCACGCGCGGGGAGGAGGGCGAGCCGTACCTGCTGGCGTGTGATGTGGGGCGGCAGGGGCAGGGGCTGGGCTGCGGACTGCGTAGGGAAGCAAGGAGAGTCCGCGGGCCCCCGTCTGGGACCCCCCTTCAGGCGGGGGCAGACCCGGCATCTGGGGAACCTCCGCAGCAGAGACACACAGTTAGGACTCTGCCCCCCAAACCAACCTGGTGTGTGTTCACCTGGCAGGCTGGCAAGACGGGCCTCGGGTGCCACAGAACGGCGGGGGGCGCTGGGGGCCCCCAAGGAGGGCCTCGGGCCCCAGGAGGGTGACGCCGGACGTCCCGAGAGAAGGTGTTACCGTGATGTTGCCTTATTCGTGATCCCTGCCGGCCGGGGTCGGGTCACGGAAGCTCGCTCCCCCTCCATCCAGGTGGCTCAGGAAGCCTGTGGTTTCCCCAAACTGTGGGATTTTCAGGGTGGGGGCCCCTCGGGAGCTTCAGTCACTCCCCGTGTGACCTTGGTGCTCACCAGCCTCGAGTTCCAGAGAGTCACAGGGACCCCGAGCACCTGCTCCTGCTGGGGTGACAGGTCTTGCCCGTGGGTTACTCCCCTCTCCCCCGCCTTCTGAGGCCTGCGGGGGTGGCTGTGCACAACAGGTGCATCCTCACGCCCCTGGGTTCCTCCAGGTTCCCCCACTGGGCCCAGCTCAGAAAGGTGGGCTCAGTTCGGCCCCCCAGGCTCACCTGTGTGCGTGTGCGTGTGCACCCCTGGAGCCCGACTGACACGGGGTACCAGGCAGACACGCCGTGTGTGCCTGGGGCTGGGCAGTGCCCGCTGTCTGCGCCCGGCACCCAAGGTCATGGTTGGGAAGAGTGTCGCTCAGTGGGGACCCCTCTCCGGGACTCGACTCTGCCGCCAGACCCTGTCCTGGGGGCGCAGAGGGAGCCCCCGTGATCCGAGGAAACTGCTGGAATCGACCTAACGAAGACAGCAGAGCCATGGACGGAATCGACACGAGCGTTCCTGGGGGAGAAGCACCAGGACCTGCCAAAGGAAAAGGCTTTTAAGATTTGTCTCTTCTTCCCCACCCTGGCAGGGTACGTGTGGGGTGTTGGGGGCAGCGCAGGGATGGAGGGACGGATGGACGGGGGGGTGGCATTACAGCCACGTCCGTGTGGCTACACTGTGGACAGCGGTCCTGGGAGCCTCCCCTGGCCTCGGGGAGCCCAGCCCCGGGCCGCCCGCCTTTATTCTGGAAGCTACTCCCGCAGGAGCTGCTGCCCCCCAGGCTCCTTGCCGGCACCTTCCCCGGCCCTTCCACACGCACAGAATCCCCCTATCTCCCTCCCCCTAGGCCCTGTTGCCTCTGCCCTGACCCCTGCCCTCGCTGGGAGTGGGCAGGGCTGTAGTGGGGGGGGGCGGTGGGCGGTCAGAGGAGAGAAAGGGCCCCGAGTGGGGAGCACCTGGCGAGGACCAGGGCAGAGGGAGGGGTGGGCGGGTCGGTCCTGGAGCCCCCGCGAGGACCTCCGGCTGCTGAGCGTCACTGGCGGGCTCCTGAACCGGGACTGCGAGACAGACCGGGCGGCCGGGGACGCGGCCAGGCAGGGGCTGGGCGGGGGGCACCTGCCGCGCACACGCACACGCACACACACGGGGAGGAATTCGCAGGAGGGGTGTGAAGGCTGCCCAGGGAGGCCCGCGCCTCAGCACAGCCAGGTTCTGCGAGGGGCTGACTCATCGTCTGGGAACGGCCCCACGGCGGCCTTCCGGCCTCCCAGACGCGCGGCCCACCCAGAACCCGGGGAGCCTCCCGGGCGGGAAGGGTGCTGGGCCGCCGCGTTCCTGCAGAGCACTGTGCGCAGGCGTCTCCTGCACCTCCGGTCCTCGCGGCCACCGGGTCTCCTGTCACAGTCAGGGAAACAGACCCAGAGAGGGGGAGACGGCGCCCAGGGCGGTGAGGCTGCCTCCTGGCTCAGCCCCAAGCCCACGCTCCTTCCTGGATACGTCCTTGCATCCACCCAGGGTGGCTGGAGCGCGCAGGTGACAGGTGACACGGTTACCCCGTGAAGAGGTGGCAGGAAGCACAACTGCCAATGTCGGGGGGACCCGGCCTGATGGACGAGGGGGGCTCTCGGGAGGGGGGCAGTGGCGGGGCAGGGGAGAAGCTGGCCCCGGGTCCCCGGAGCTCTGCAGCCCGACGGCGAGGGCCGGCCCTGGCTCAGCGGGGCCGTGGGCCCCACGCCACTCTCCGGAGACTGAGTAGGGGTGGGGTGGGTACAGCACCCCACGGAGGTCTCAGGTGTCCCCACCACTGTCCAGGCAACAGGCACAAGTGAGCGCAGAGCAGTACTGTGTCCTTGGTCCTGGTCCCCCACCCCCATCAGCTGCAGGTCCTCCCACAGGGATTGTCTTGGGCCTGCAGGGCCACCGCAGGCTCTAGAAAGATAGTAGTCACCCCAAATAGACGGTTGACGTCAAGACGGAGTTTCTTCACCCCTTATCTCTGCTTCTTTGTGAGGCCATCAGAGCCACTAAAGGCTGGGAGTTAGCGCCGAGACGGCAGGATTTGGGCCCGAAAATCGGGTGTGCAGAGTGGCTGTCAGGGAGCAGGGGTGGCTCGGCGGGGCCCAGGGCCGCGGCCTCCAGGTTCTGGGGTGGGTCAGCCTGGAGCTGTGGGGCCTCCCTGGGCCTCTAGGGGGCAGGAGCGGGAAATCAGAGCAGGACGCTGCGACCCGAGAAGGAGAAGGAGCCAGTCGGATGCTTTCAGGCCTGCCCCCCACACCCCCTCAGCCAGTGCTCCGCAAACCACCGGGTGCCGGTCAGGGGTCTCCGGAGACCCCGCTCAGTGGTCTGACAGCAGTTAGGAAGGACGAGGGATGGAAGGAAGGACGAGGGATGGATTTGAAGGAAGTGGCCCATGTCGTGGTGGGGGGATCCAGGACTGGCCACCCCTGGATCTGCAGGGCAGGGCTGCGGCGTAGGCATCAGGTGGGGGCCGTGCTGCAGGATGGAGGCGGAATGTCTTCTCTGGGAACCCCCAGTTTTTACTCGGAAGACCTTAACCCGATTGGGTGAGGCCCACGCACGCTGTGGAGGGACACCCTCTTTATTTCACGTCAACGTGTGCTGGACGCCCACCAAGGCCAGTCTCCCGTGCAAAGGCCCCGCAGCACAGCCCCCCCCCGCTGGCACCGTGTGCAGTAGCCCAGCCAGACGGACACGCGCAGTAACAGCACAGCTGGGTGGACGTGGTTGCTGCGCTGAGAAGGGCAGCTGACACCGTGTGCGGGGCGCCCCCGCCTCCTGGGGTGGCCGTGGGCTGAGGGTGTTTTGTGAACTATGGCCTTCGTCCACCCAAGCCCCATGCTTGGACCGGGAAGGCGGCTCGAAGCTGTGCCACGGTCCGTGATCACTGCAGGAGGATGGACCAGCGGGTCCAGGAGTCAGGGGCTCCTGGAGGGAGTCTTGGGGTGACCCGGGGGTGGTGCGGAGGGACGGGCCCCTCTGTGGCTTTGGAAAGCAAGGGTTGAGAGGAGAGGATTTCCATGGCCGTGATGAGCAGCTGGAATTGGAATCCGCAGCTCCATGACATTGTGGGGGGAGGTTAGGGCAAGCAGTTTGGGGGATCAGGTGGGTGATTCAGAAGGAAAAATACATATTCAGGGACCTTCACGTTTCACGTTTCTGCCATGAGAAGCTTAAAGGTCTCGTGGGGGCATTCAGGTGGGGGGACATGCGGGTGGCGTGTGGAGGACACGCAGCAGGAGTGCCCGGTGGGGGACGTTTATGCCTGGTCAGCACACAGGACCCCGGGGTGGCTTGTGCTGGGTGCCCGGGTGGCCAGGAAGGTGGTTCCAAGCGCTGGTGGGGACAGTGGCCTCAGGGACAGGCACGCACCCCTGCAGAAGGGCCCCGAGCCAGACCCCAGCTCTGCTCCCCCGAGATGGGGACCCTTGAAAGTGTGTGTCATGAGGCACGAGCTAACCCACCGCCCGCAAAGTGCCCAGTCACTCGCCCCGGTGGTGCCCCACGTGCCCTGAGGCACACCCTGAGGCTCAGGCTGCCACCAGGCCTGGGCCGCACTCTGACGCTGTCCTCCCCGGTGAGATGCAGCGATGGGGTTTTGGGAGGGTCACTGGATGGTAAAGCGTCAGAGCAAAGTTGCACGGGTGTGTGGGCCTCAGTGTCCCCTCCTTCCCACAGCTCCTCCTGTGTCTGCTGGCGGTTCCTCCCAAGTCCCCCTTTAGTGGGGGCGGCGGTGGGGGTGGCTCCGAGGGTTTCCTCTGGGTGCGTCCTTAAGGGAGGGGACGACGGCCCGGCCCGGCGCGGAGGCTGGACTGGACCCGGATGACCCCCGTGTCCTGGGGCCCGCGGGGGGCCGAAAGCGGGTGTCAGGGTCCCAGGCCGGGCCTGAGCGGCTCCAACCCTGCAGCGGCCCGGGTGCATGTGGGGAGAGCGGAGAGCACGGGCGGGGGATGGAGAGAGGAGGGGGCGCCTCGGTCCCCGCGCGCGACGGCGCTGTGCGCGCGGTGGGGGCGGGAGGGCGCGAGGCCGGGTCCCCCGGGTCCCCCCGCCCCCGCCCGCCCCGCGCGGCGCCCGCCCGCCCCAGGTCCCGCCCCGCCCGGCCTCCGGGAGGGCGCGGGGGAGGAGCCGCGCGCATGTGCACAGCTGGCGCCCCCCGCCCCCCGCGCGCAGCTGGGCCGGGCGCAGTCGGCAGCCCCAGGGTCGCGCCGGGCCGCGGTCCTCTCGCGTCCGAGCGTCGCGCGCCCCGGCCATGGCGCCGCGCCCCGCGGGCCCCCCGCGCCGCTGCCTGCTGGCGCTCGTGCTGTGCTGCGGCTGGGGCGCGCTGGCCACGGTCCCCCCGAAGCCGGGCGCCGGCTGCCCGAGCCGCTGCCTGTGCTTCCGCACCACCGTGCGCTGCATGCATCTGCTGCTGGAGGCCGTGCCCGCCGTGGCGCCGCAGACCTCCATCCTGTGAGTGCGCGGGCCGGGCCGGGCCGGGCGGGGCGGGGCGCGGCGGCCGCCTTTGTCCGCCGGGGCCGGGCGCGGAGGGCGGACTGGGCGCGGGGCGCGCGGCCTCCGGGGCTTCTTCCTTTGTTAGCGGCCGGGAGTCCCGGCTGGACGGCGCCGCCGCGGGGAGGCCCGGGAGCCGCGCTCGCCGCCCCCGCCCCTCCTCCCCGGGCCTCCCGCTCCCCGCCTCCCTCCCTCCCTCCCTCCCTCCCTCTGCGGCCGGCTTCCCCCTGCGCGCCCCCCTCTGCGCTCCGCGGCCTCTCCGGGGCCCCCTCCTGCCCGGGAGCCGCGCGCCCCCGCGCCTGCGCCCCAGGACCCCAGGACCCCAGGGCCCCAGGGCCCCAGCGCCCCGTCCCCTCGCGGACCCTCGGACACCCTGGCGGCGCCCGGCCCCCGTCCCCGTCCCCGTCCCCGTCCCCGTCCCCTCCGGGCGCCTGCAGCCTGCAGCCTCCCGCCCGGGCACCGGCTCGCCCGGACCCCCCTGAGCGCCGAGCGCGTCCGCGAGTTCCGCGGCGGCTCGAGTGTAGACGGAGGAGTCGGGGCGCGTTTCCGCCCGGGCGCGCCTCTCGCGGGGGTGCCGTGCCGCGCTCGCCGCCACTCGGCGCTCCAGTGGGTACAGAGTGTCGCGCACTTGGCCTGTGCGCGGCGCAGACGCCCGTGCCGGCCTCGCCCCTCCCCGGAATGCAGCCCCCTCCCCTGCGGAGCCCACCCGGCCCCGACCCCGACCCCGACCCCGGCCGCGGCCCGCGCCCCCCGCGCGCCCCGCGCGCCCCGTGCGCCCCGGCTCGGCTGCAGGCCTGGAGGTTTCCGGGTGCGCCCCGGGTTAGAAACTCTCCGAATCTGTGCAGGCAGGCATGCGTTTTAGGCGCCGACCGCGTCCGCGTCCTACAGCTGCCCTTCTGGATGCCAAAAATAGTTTCCACTTTTCTTGGCCGAGCCCCACTCATTTTGGCGCCGCCCAAGAGCCTGCAAAAGTTGTAAAATCTTGAGTGAACTATAGGAAGCGGGCGGTCAGCGTTGGAACTTTTCACCCGAGCCCCGGCGGGGTGGGGTGGGGGGGGTCCCCTCCCCGGAGCCGGCCGCCTGGGGGCTTGGCGGGAGTCGCTGGGGCCAAGCTGTTCCTTCCGGAGAGAGAAATGGGTTTTCCTTCCAGAGGGTCTGTGCAGCCAACCGAGGCGGGCATCCGGGAGGGCATCGCGCTCTCAAGTAACCGACTCCAGGGCGGGCACAGAGGTCTCTCTGGATACGGTGATTTCTTCACCGAATCCGTGTCAGAAACTTGGACTCCGGAGCCGCTTTCACATCTGGCCAGTACTGTGCTTTGCCTCCCAATCTTAATTGCTTTTTAGAAGGAACAGTATTTTCAAATAGGGGTGTTGTGGGACGAAAGCGGGGCCTTCCTTCCGGCTTACGGTGCGGGGCGAAATCCCCCCCAAAACTTCAGAGCGTTGCTGACGGAGCCCCAGGTAGGCCTGGGAAGTGACATCATAGTGAACACTTGCGAGATTTCCGGAGAGCTTTGCTTTGCGTAAGCTTTGCCTTATATTTTCACGGTTTTTGCAGTGTCAAAAATGTTTTGGAATGACCTTGCTCGGCTGGTGGGTTCTGTGAGGCGGGCAGGACGGACGCTCCGCTGACCACCTCCCCTAGGGAGGAAGCCCCGTTGCACAGATTCTGGGGGAAGCGGACACAAATCTGTCCTGCAGACTGGGGTCCGGAAGAGGGAGCCTGCCCCTGGAGACCTTGGGGCCAGGGTTGGGCTGACTCTGGCTGTGATAGTTGGGGGGTGGGGGTGAGCAGGTCACTGGGCCCTGGCCTGAGGTCACAGGAGCAAGGCAGTCGTGAGGGAGCAGCTTTGGGAAGCAGAGGGGGTGGGCCGGACGGCATGCACCCTGGGGACATGGAGCTGGGGCGCCACCCTGCTCTGTCCCCGGGGCCTGCCTGCTAGGTTAGGTCTTGTGTGGGTGCTTGGTAGGTGCGGTCACATGACAGACTGCTCATGCAGAAATATTTAATTTTCCCTCGTGGCTTGTGTCCCAGCTCTCTGCTTTCTCTTACACCATGATTTTTTTCCCTCTATTTTGAAAGAATTATTTGGGAGCAATTAGGGACTTAAAAATATGAAGATTAAGGTGGAAACTGGCTCCCAAATGAGCTGGACCATGTGACCCTGCATCATCCTTTTGCTTTCAAGACCCCTCTCTCCTCCCCCCAAAAGACTCCGAACCCCTGGATCTCTGACACTTCTCACAGTGCTCGGGGAGTGTGTTCAAGCGGGGCAGGTACTGGGTGTAGATTCGTGGTTGGGGCTTCAGAAATCACGGTCTGTGACCACGCGGTGATTGAGGTTTGGTTTGACCCCAGCGCACACCCGCGGGACGCATCTGGTGGTGTTCTAGAAGGAGCGGCCCTGGCCCTGGCCCCCCCTTGAGGTCTGCAGCCCGGGCCTGCGGGGCACAGGGCTGGTCTGCGGAAGGCTCCTCCGTGGGGCGCACGGCAGCCCGGAGGTTCTGTAGACGCGCTTGTTCCATGTCTGAATGTTCTCGTCTGTTCAGCACCAGAGTGGAAGCCTGTCCCCGCGACCATTCACAAGCGAGCACTAAAACAGCGTGACATTTCTGCCCCTTGCTCCCTCCTCTCCACCGGGCCCCTTTGTCCTCCCGCCGGGGTTCTGGCCTGGGGCGTGGGGGCCCCCCGCCCTCCCCACCCTCGTTCCTGTAGCCTCCGTTGTGAGGTCATGGGAATCTACTCCAAAACTGACAGCCATCAGGCAGCCGAGCCAGGCCAGACCACTGTCCATGTGACAGGAAGCCCTGGCGCTGGAGGCAGCCTGGGGACGGAGCCGAGCCCGAAGGCGGGGGGCTCTCCATCACCGGCTGTGTTTGGGGTCACAGCACACGTGTCTGTGGGGCGCTGGAGGTGGGGGCCTGCGGGCAGGGTGAGGAAGAGCAGCCAGGGGCAGGCCTGCAGGCTGCGTGGCTCCATGGGAGGTCGGTGCACCTGGGGGCGCCTGTTCCCGCTTCGTGGGTGGGGACTCCGGCCCTCTGCAGGCCCTTCTGGGGATGGGGACGCCCAGGGGCCCTCTGGCTGCCTCCCTTGGCCCCCTGGAGACGAGCCCCCAGGGTCACCTGGCTCCCTCGCAGCTCCCCAGGGCTGCCCCTGCACAGGCTCAAGTCCGCTCAAGGGGCTCCGCGCCCAGGTCCGAGGACTGGGAGGGACGTGGGGTGGGCGGCGCGGACCCAGCTGCTCTGCCCGGGCCCTGGTGTGCAGCCCCTCTGGTCACAGGAACCTCCCAGCCCCTGACGCGCTCCTGGGGAGGCTGCCTGCCTGCGGTTACGGGGCCACCCACGCGGCTCCGGGGGCTCAGCCCGGCTGTGCGCCCGCCCCGCGGCGTGTTTAGGCTGGAGCCTCTGCCTTGCTGAAAACAACTGATTTTCCTTCCAGGCTCGTTGTTACGATGAAGTCCGAGTCTTTGTTATCACAGCTCGAATGTATTCGAAAAGTACGGGAGGAATATGTCAGAAGTGTCCGGGTCCAGCGCGTCCTCGCAGGCTGGTGACGGGCCCGTCCCTCCCACTGCTAACTGCTCTTCGCAGCCACCTGCAGCCGTCGCATCACAGGAGTGGCCGGGGTGCTGCGGTCAGGGAGGAAGCGCTTGGGCCCCGTGGTGAGCCGGGAGCGCCGTGGGGTTCAGGCGCTGGGGAGCGAGCCTCCTCCGTGTGGTCACCCCATCCACACCCAGTTGGGGGAACAGACGCAGGAGGAGCACCCTGCAGCCCTGCAAGCCCACCTCCCCACCTCCCCACCTCCCCACCGCCCCGAGGCTGCTTCATTGGGCTGCTTTGTCTACCCTGTCCCGTGACTCAGTTTTCCTCCGTAGAGATGACTGGCAGGCGTGGGCTTCCCTTGGGACGGCCTGGGCGCAGCGGGAGTGACCCGGTGGCCCGGCACAAGCTCAGGTCGTCCTGGAGCCCGAGGGAGTCCGCTCTGCCCGGCGGGCGGGCTGGAGGCCGGTGAGGCCCAAGGCCTGGCAGAGACACAGTGGGTGCTGAGCACCCGGTGCCCCCCTGCACGAGCGCTGAGGGCGGGCTCCGCGGTACAGGCGTCGGCACCAACGGGGAGAGAACCCCAGGCTGCACAACTCACCTCATGTGTGTGAGAGCCCGGTGGAAGGCTGCCGTGTGCCCGGCTGGTGCCCTGGCTGAGCGGGGGTTCCGTCTTTCCCACTGCAGGTGCCAGGCGACCTCAGGTCCACAGCAGGAGACGGGAATAGGTGCCTGAGGCTGCGGGGGGGGGGGAGGCCTCTCCATTCTGCGTCATGTACCCCGAACGGCAGCCCGAGTGAGGTGTCCTGCACCTGTGCGTCCCCTCCAGCCAGGTGCACCCAGCCCTTCAACCCGGACATTCCCACACGCATTCGGGGCACGCAGAGAAATACCAGGGGATGCAGTTTACTTAAGAACACGTTTTTTGGTGAATTCAATTTCGAAGCGGTGGCACGTTCCTGAATTTGAGGCGCCCACAGCCCGCTGGACGTGGCCTGTGCTCCTCCTGCTGTCCCCGCGGGGGCTGTGCACGCCGCTCAGGGTGCTGCTGGCTGCACGGAGCAGCCTCCGCGTGCGCCCCGGCGTGCTGCCCCGGCGTGCTGTGGAGGAGCAGCTCGCCAACGGCTTGCAGTTGTCTAAGTCCATCATTCCAAGGCTTTGTGTTTTGTCTTACAGTTAGTTTAGAAAAATAGAAGTTGCGGTTATTCCTTCCCCGGTCCCCGGGCTTCTGTCCAGATGCCACATGTCCACCACCAGCCTCACGGGCAAATCCTGAGACCTTCCCCGAAACGATTACGATTGCTCGGGTTCAATGAAAAAAAAAAAAAACCCAGGTTCCTGGTGTGATGCAGATGGAAACTGGGGACAGAGTTAGGGAAGGGCATCGGGTGTCCCCGGGGGAACCCGTCTGGCTTGCGCACCTCACTCCTCTCTTGATCGGTTTCTGTGCTCTGGGAACTGTTACTTCCCCTATTTCTCTCAGTTCTGGGGGGTACAGAGCTTCGTTCGCCCCAAGATCTCCTTGTGTCCCAGGCGCTCTGTCCTTCCGTAGGCTTGATTCGGGCCCCGTTTTTCAGTGGTTTTCCCAGATCTGGGTGCCCAGTGGGTGATCAGCCCCTGAAGCTGGGGATCCGGCCCCTTCCCGACCGGAAGCTGAGCCTTGGGCGCGGGGGAGGAGGGTCCCGGGAGCAGGGGCTTCTGCTCTCAGCCCCATCAGCCTGGCTTTTGTTCTGTGGGCCGCTCTTAGCCAGAGATTCCTTTTCTTGACCTTACCATTTAAGAAGAAAAGCCTAATTGAGACACAATTAACATTTTAAAAGGTGCACCTCTTCAGAGTGGTGAGATTTGAGGGTCCTTCCTGTGTCCTCCCTGCCCCCTGCCTGCCCCCCAGGTTCCCGGGTCTGCCTTCCCGGGGTGGGGGTGGGGGATGCTGCTGCTCTTTGTTCTGCCTGGAATGTCTGCTGGTTTGGGCAAGGCATGGCCACTCTTGCCTCCTAGGAGTTCTGGAACATTCCTTCCCTTTCCCGGTTTAGGGGGAGTGTGGGTAGAACGGGTTTCTGTTGTTTCTTAAACGAGCATGCCCCAGGCTTGGGCTTGTCTTCCCAGGAGGGTTTCGACCCCACGGGGATCGCTGGGCGTGTGTGGGCCGCTGGGCAGCGTGCGCTCCTGGCGAGCTCTGGTGGACTGTCGTCCACGGAGCTGGGCCTCGCCGCGGGCGCTGTTGCACGTGTCCCCCTTGGTCGGGTTGTTCGTCGTCGTCCCCTTAGTATCCGGGGAACCTCTGGGGACGCCGCTTGTCTTGCTGGGGTGACCAAAGCCCGTGTCTTCTGTTTCCTGCCCAGCCTGCCTGGAGCTTTATCCGTCGTGCTGATCTCTGCAGAATCCTCACTTTTGGATTCATCGGTGCTTCTCTTTTGTTCTCTTTTATGTTTCTTTTTAGTTTCTGCGCTGACCTTTGTTATTTCCTTTCTTCCACTTTGGACTCCGCTTGCCCTGGTCGTGTGCCTGCGCGTGTGGCCTGGTCAGCGCCGGCCGGGCCCTCCGGATTCTGCTCTGTTCCGGGCGCATTCAGGAGTCCTACCTCTGGCACGCGGTCCTGCCGGCCCGCTGCCTCGGTCTCCCCCCCCCCCCCCCCCGGGTGCAGCGTTGTGCCCGTCCTGAGGCAGTGACCTGGGTGGTCAGAGGTCTCAGGGACCTGGGGGGCCCGGACAGTCTCGGGGACCTGGGGCCGCTGGGCAGTCTCGGGGACCTGGGGAGCCCGGATGGTCTTGAGGTCCTGGGGGGCCTGAGCACTCTCAGGGACCTGGGGGGTCAGAGGTCTCGGGGACCTGGGGGGCCCGGATGGTCTCGAGGTCCTGGGGGGCCTGAGCAGTCTCGGGGACCTGAGGGGCCTGGGCAACCTTGGGGACCTGGGGGGCTTGGTGGTCTTGGGGACCTAGGGGGGCCTGGACAATCTCGGGGACCTGGGGAGCCTCGGCAGTCTTGGGGACTTGGGGGGCCCGGGTAGTCTCGAGGACCTGGGCTCGGCGGTCTCGGGGATCCTGTCCTTAGTCGACTGATCTGTACTGTCCTCACAACACATGGTTCATGTATTTTTTTGCGAGTGTTTCGGTTGCTTCAGACCAGAAAGCACATGCAGCCCCTGTTACTCCATCTTGTTCCAACATCTGAGTCCTCATTCACTTTTGTCTCTAAAACAAACAAAACTTTAAATTCATTGGCAACAAGGTGTGTTAAAAAGTAACAATGAGAAGGAAAGAACTGGCTTCACTCGCCTGCCCCTGCCCCAGTGGAGATGTAAAGAAAATTAGAAATTAAAAACCGCACCACCCTCTTTCCCTTTGGCCTTTGGAACGCTCTTGCCCCTTTCCAGACCGAGGGCTGCTGGATGGGGGGGGGGGGGGCACACGGTTCTTTGCGCCGCGACCTTCGGGGCCATCCTGGCTTCGCTTGGCTCCGGCTCTGGGCCATGGCAAAGACCCCCACGGGGAGATGGAGGTTAACAGCTCGCTCCCTCCTCTCACAAAAGAATTTTGTTATTTGGGATTAAGGGCAGTTGATCTCTCCCCCCCTGGAGAGTCAGTTGTCCAGTGTGATTATCCTGGGGGGGGGTAGGGTAGTGCAGTGATGAGGACTCCTACGTCCGAGCCACATTTGTTGTCAGCCGGTTGCTCTACTCCAGACTTCTCCGGAGGACGAGGACCTGGGCTTGGGACCGCCCAGAGATAAGGCGGGAGGTGAAGGGGCGGGAGGAGGAAAGCAGGAGGCACCTTGGTGCGCAGCCCGGGTCCTTGGGTCCTGCTGTGTTTCTGAGGTTCCCGCTCAGGCCGTAGGCCGTGCCGCCCCTGCTGCCCGCGGACCCGGGGCTTCCTGTTTACTTCCCGTGATTGTCTAGTTGTGGACGAATGTGCAGGATCTTTGGCCGTTTGCCGCGCGGCCTTCCGTCTCCGGCCCCTCACTTGTTCATCGCTGTCCCCCTCGGAGCCGGTCGGATGCAGGGTGTGCGGCAGAGCCCTTCCTGCTTGGAGGGACGCGGAGCCGCGTTCTCGCCGGGAGCCCTGGCCCAGCAGGCTGTGCAGGCTGCCCTCTCGCCCACTGACAGCGCCGTCCAGTTCACTTACAACATTTTAAAAGTGTTTTATGCAAGTTGTACGTGTTCATAACAGAAAAATGTGGAAATACAGCTGAGCGCGACACAAAAAGCTACTTGTATTCTTATCAGTAGGGGAAACCGTTAACAGGTTGGCCTTGCCCATCAGTTGCACGTGTACCCAAACCTTCCTGTGGGCAGATGTACGGAAATAGGGTATGTCTGTGTGTCTTTCTGTGTCCACATCCCTGTCTTCATATTTACCCTTTGTCCATCCACGTTAGTCCACTGCTGTCTTCTATCAGTCATCTGTGTACCTGTCATCCCATCTATTACCCATCCATCTATCCATCTGTCCATATATGTATTATCTACCCATCCATCTATTTATCCATTTGTTATCTATTCATGCATCTATGTGCTTGTCTGTATCATCTGTCCATCCATCCATCCATCCCTCCATCCCCCATCCATCCATCCCTTCATCCATCCCTCCATCCCCCATCCATCCATCCGTCTCCCCATCTATCTCCCCATCCATCCATCTGTCCATCCATCCCTCCATCCCCCATCCATCTGTCCATCCATCCATCCCTCCATTCCCCATCCATCCATCCATCCATCTCCCCATCCATCCATCTGTCCGTCCATCCCTCCATCCCCCATCTATCTGTCCATCCATCCATCCATCCTTCATCCCCCATCCATCTGTCCATTCATCCATCATCCATTCATCCATCCATCTTCCATCCATCCTTCCATCCATCTATCCATCCCTCCATCCATCCCATCCATCTCCCCATCCATCCATCCATCCCTCCATCCCCCATCCATCCCTCCATCCCCCCCATCCTCCCATCCATCCATCCCCCATCCATCATCCATCCATCCATCACTCCATCCATCCCTCCATCCCCTCATCCATCCATCCATCCATCCCTCCATCCATCCCTCCATCCCTCCATCCCTCCATCCCCCCCATCCATCCATCCATCCATCCATCCATCCATCTCCCCATCCGTCCATCCATCCATCCTCTACAATAATTGGGACACAATTATGTCTTTCTCTGTAATGCATGTTGCGTGTTTGAAGTCTTGCGGCACATCGTGGCCCTATGCCTATGCAGTAATGAAACGTCTGCACCATCATTGTTAATGGCCATGTATTTATTTGCTTGAAATCACCAGTTTTATTGAGCCACATTTTTTTTAATTTATTTTTATTTATTTATGATAGACAGAGAGAGAGAGAGAGAGAGAGGCAGAGGAGAGGGAGAAGCAGGCTCCAGGCCGGGAGCCCGACGCGGGACTCGATCCCGGGACTCCAGGATCACGCACTGCGCCAAAGGCAGGCGCAAAACCGCTGAGCCACCCAGGGATCCCCTTGAGCCACATTTTTATGAGTCATTTCTTCATTTCCATATTTCTGCTACTCTAAACAATACCTCCCAAATGCCTTTGTCTATACATTTTGGTTACTTTAGGGCACATGTCTGTAATCTGTGAAGGCTTGGTCTACACCAAGGACTCTGGTCAGCACGTTGTGGGCTTTCCTGGGTCTGTTTCCTTCCTGGACACAATCAGTGTTTTCCTGAGGACAGGCGTCCTCCATCAGCTGAGCATTGATCCCTTACCTGCTATAGAGCTAATCAAATCACATCGAGGTGAGTCTAACGGAGAGAGTGAGGTGCCTGTTGCCATTGTTTGTGGGAAACTCAGTACACAGGGCACGTCTCTGACGGCTGGACCATGGAAATGTGATGCATGCACCTGTCATTCCTTGCCCAGTAAGGACACTTCAGTCATTACGATCAGTCTTCTCTGACGACTTTGATCTCAGTTTGTCCTGAAGGCCAAACCAGTCATCCGGTTTCTGTTCATCACGGGGCGTGTGTGGACCGGGTCTGTTTAATTCTGGATCTTGAACAGATTCTGGTTCGGTCTCTGCCCATGGCTGGCTGTTTCTCCTGGACTGACCATCGCATTGCTGCACTGAGAACCTGCCCTGGGAGGAGCTCCAAGATCCTGAAGCTCAGCACCTGGCCTTCTGCACCCAGAGGTGCTATTTATGGTTGGTCCTCCTTGTTCGTGGTGGTAAAGTCACTGCAGACACCGGGTTGGTGACCACTGGAGCGTTGGTCCATCCAGGGACATACAGGGCAAGGTTCCTGGGAGCCCCTTGTCCCAACACCTTCATTAGCTGATCAGTAGATGACCTTATCTTGTGTGTATTGCTGCTTAAAGACACCTTATTTAACACAGACTTCTTAGTGATAAACACTCGAGCCTGAGTACTGCTCATCTCACGCATGTTTCCTGCTGAGGCACGTGAGAGCCTCTTGCACTCGGGCACTAGACCCCAGCACCAGACTTGGAGACCATGTGAAGCTTCAAAGTCACCAAAAGAAAGCACAAAATGCGCCCGGCCTAGCACTCGGTAGCCGGTGAGAAGGACTCTGTTTACAGCCAGAGCAGGAACAGGCAGGGTCACTTTGCTCCCTCACCGGCGGGAACGAGAGCGTCGGGCAGCTCGGGCTCTGCACGGTTTCCCGCTTGTCCTTGAGTGACCGCCAGAGCTCCATGAGTATTGACTTTAGGGTCACAAGTAGACGTTAGCAAGTGTGAAAATGTGCAAATACGGAGTCTCTGAATCAGGAGGGTCGAGTGTGTCCTCCGGTATTCTGGGTAGAGCTGTTGAGAGCTGAGGCACGAGGGAGGTGCCCCCGGTGTAGACACCGCAGCCCCACGCGCCCCTGGGCGGCCTTCTCAGTCTGGGCCACGGTTTCTAGGAGGTAAGGGCCAGGCAGGTCCCTGCAGAACCCCAGCACACGGAGAGCCGGCCCGTGAGCGTGCCTTCAAAGTCATTACACTCGGTTATTATTTAGAGATGTCCTCAGGATTGCACCGTGGGGGGCACTCCGGGGGAGGTGCGGGCACTGAAAAGAACCGGGCTGCCCCGTGCTCTCCCCCGTGCCCTGGTCCAGGGCAGGACGGCGACTGCACCCAGGCCAGGGCATGAGACGCTGGAGGCTGACCTGGGGACCGCGATGAGGGACGAGCCTCTACCTGGGGGGGAGGGAAAGTGGACCGAGGGGGAGCCTGCAGCAGGCAGGGGGTGTGCTCACCCGGACCTGAGGTCCTGGCGCCGTGCTTCTGGGTGAGCTCATTCACCCCGCGGAGCCTCGGTCTCTCCCTCGGAAGAGGGAAGGTAGAGGCCTTCCGAGGAATAAGGAAGGGGATGCATGTGAATCCGCTCACACAGCCTGGCTCCGTAGATGCTTTTCCTGTGGAAACATGTTTTATCACAATTTGAGTGTGCTAAATATAACGGTGGGGCTGGGCAGGCGGAGTCTGGGGAGGGAGCACCGGTGTGGGTGTGTGGGCCGTGAGGGAGGGGCGTGGGCCGCTGGGGCTGGCTTGGTGCTCCTCCTGGGGGCTCGGTGCTCCTCCCTGGGGCTCGGGGCTCCTCCCTGGGGCTCGGGGCTCCTCCCGGGGGATCAGTGCTCCTTCCATGGGCTCGGGGCTCCTCACGGTGGGCGCGCGCCTCGGGCTCCCAGCCCCACTGTTGTATCCCCTTGTGCGTTTACTCTGATTGAAGCGGATACTTGTGATTCAGGCAGGAAATGCCACTGGACATAATTTTCAGCGCGCTTTAGAAATGCAATTTTCTCTGACAAACCAAACCCAGAAGTCTAAAAAGCATGAAATTGGCCGCATGCCGCCGGCACCTGCGGGGCCCCGGGCAGCGGGCGGTGGTGGCCGGCTCCTGCGGAAGCGCCCCGGCTCGGCCCTGACGCTAATTACCGCCTAAGGACCAAGGACAGTAACCGCAGAATTCGGAGCTGCCCTCGGGAAACAGGAGGTTGGCATCCGTACATTTTGCCTTTGCAGTGATTGGAGCTCGGGGATCGTTATTTTCTCCTGTGGGGGGAGCAAGGCTTTTGGAGCCGTTGGGCGGGGAGAGTTCTTGACTCACGAGTGTGTGGAAAGGAGCCCGCGTCGCAGACCCGAGAGAGTCCCCGGGGACACGCTGCAGCTCCTCTGGAGAGCGCGGTCAGCCCATGCTTCACTTCCCCTCGCAGCTTCCGCTGGGGACGGAGAAGCTAGATGAGGCTCCTCGCTTCCTGGAGTGGAACAATAATTTAGAAATTCTACAGCCAGCTGAGCAGCACTTTAACTTTCAAAAATAGCAATCAAAGTGGATACAGTTAGTCATCGTTGTTATTTATTCAGACATGTGGGATGTTTGTGTTGGCATGGCAACAGGTGGCTAAATATTAATCTCCAGCATTTGTTTTCTTGTGGGTTCCTTGTTGTGTAATTTTCTTACGTCAGTATCTGTGTCACCTCCTCCATCCAGTCATGCATCCTCTCTTCTCGCCACACTCATCCATCTACCCATCCACCCACCCATCCATCTGCCTACGTGTCCGTCCATCCATCTATCCATCCATCCATCCATCGGCCCATCCATCCATCCATCCCTCCGCCCATCTGTCCATCCATCTGCCCACCTGTCCATCCATCCATCCACCCACCTGTCCATCCATCCATCCATCCACCCACCTGTCCATCCATCCATCCACCCACCTGTCCATCCATCCATCCATCCACCCACCTGTCCATCCATCCATCCACCCACCTGTCCATCCATCCATCTGCCCACCCACCTGTCCATCCATCCATCCACCCACCTGTCCATCCATCCATCTGCCCACCCACCTGTCCATCCATCTATCCATCTGCCCACTTGTCCATCCATCCATCCATCCACCCACCTGTCCGTCAATTCATCCATCCACCCACCTGTCCATCCATCTGCCCACCTGTCCATCCATCCATCCACCCACCTGTCCATCCATCCATCCATCCATCCATCTGCCCACCTGTCCATCCATCCATCCACCCACCTGTACATCCATCCATCCATCTGCCTACTTGTCCATCTGCCCACTTGTCCATCCATCCATCCATCCATCCATCCATCCATCCATCCATCCACCTGTCCATCCATTCATCCATCCACCCACCTGTCCATCCATCTGCCCACCTGTCCATCCATTCATCCACCCACCTGTCCATCCATCCATCCATCCGCCCACCTGTCCATCCATCCACCCATCATCCTTCCACTCACCCATCCAGAGTCATCACCTCTCAACCCCCTCACACACTAACCTGCCCCTCCATCCATCTGCCCTCCTGTCCATCCCTCCCTCCCTTCTTACTGGCATCCGCCAAACATGGGTGCTGAGTCATGTGCACCCTGCTGCAGGGGGCTCCCTGTATAGGGGGCAGGGCCCCCCATATGTGGTGGCCCCATGCCTCTGTCCCAACACAGCCCAGGGCCTGCTCCTTCCTTCATTACCTGGATCAGGAGTGGGATTGGAAGCCTAGCTAGAGGGACACAGGAAAGGAAGTGGTCATGGGAGGAACTGCTTCCATAGACCCCAGACTCTTGTCTCCTAAGCTCAGGACACACCAGCTGTAAAATCCCACTTCCCAGGGGTGCCTGGGGAGCTCAGCTGCTGAAACATCTGACTCTTGGTTTCGGCTCAGGTCAGGTCAAGATCTCAGGGTTGTGGGATGGGGATCTGTGTCGGGCTCTGGGCTCAGCATGGAGTGGGCTTGGGATTCTCTCCCTCTTAAAAAAAAAAAAAATCCCAGTTCCTTATCATTTTTTAGCCACGGAGAAGCCTTCTAATTCCTCCGAGCTTTCTTGGAGTTGTGTGTGTAAACAGCTTTCTTCTCGACTGCTCCCCGAGAATGACGTCCGGCAGAGAACTATGTGGTCGTTGTCGGCTCCTTCCAGGCTCCTACGCAGCAGCTGGAGGCTGGACGGGACCCAGCTCTGCACCGTGGGCGCCGCCTTGGGGCTTCACACTGTCTCAGTGGGGACGGACTCCCAGGCCACAGGGACTCTGAGGATCAGGACGGGGAGGGAGGCCGCCCCCCCGCGGAGCTGCGGGCGGGGCAGGGAGGGCTGGTCACCTGCGGTAACCCAGGTGAGGACGAAGGTCCCTGCAGAAGACCTCCCAGAGGGATGTCCTCGGCTGGGCTGGGCTTGGCGTCCCTTCTCTGTGCCAGGCCCGTGTGCGTCCCCTGCCCTCAGGGGGCGTCCCCAGGAAGCCTTTCCTGACCGCTCACCCCGACCCCATCTGTCGTGAGCGCCTGCTGGGGTCCGTAACCCCGTCTGCCTCTGTGCTGTTGTTTGATGGATGAAACTGTCTTTCCAGCTCTCTACAACATTTTCTTGTTCAGTAATTAATGGGGTTGCAGCTCTTGTCTTCCTAAAACTTTGTGTGTAGGAAGCGCCTTTGGTGAGATGAGCCCCTCGGGTGGAGGGGAGCTGTTCGCTGTCCATGTTGGTGGATTCCATTTTATGATCCGTTTCCTCAGTGTGGGTTATTAAAACCCGGCCTGCTTGGAGGCTTGAGGAAAAGCAGCGACAGGGAGTCTGTTTGGTGGAGCCTGCTTACTTCTTGGGCTTGGTGTCTGCTGACTGCGGCTCTGCTCACCAGTCGGCGAAGATTGGGGGAGTGCCCAGTGGGATCATGTGTTTATCCATTTATTTTGCTGAACTCAGAGAGCAGGCTCTGTCTCTCCCTCTCCGCGGGAATGATCTCAATTAACCCGTTCAGCTGTGTAAATGGTGCGGTTTGTTGCCTTAAGTAGGCTGCACCTCAGCCTGCCTGGGTGCCTCTGATGGTTTGGGGTGTCCGCCTGGCTGGGCCACACTGTCCATCTTATGGGCGAGACATTCTAGACTTTACGAAGTCAGGAGCCTTTGAGCAAAGCAGATTATCCTCCACCGTGTGGATGGGCCTCACCAAAGCAGTTGAAGGGCTTGGGAGGAAAAGCCCAGGGAGCCCCGAGCGGAAAGGAATTCTTCCAGCAGAAGGGCCTGGGACTCCCGCAGCACCTCCCTCCCGGGTCTCCAGCCTGCTGGCCCATCCCGCACACTTCGGACTTGCCGACCTTCCATAATAAACTTCTCCTTAAAGTCGGTACCGCCTCACAGGTATGCTGGTGTGGACATACCCAGGCCCTGGTGAGTCTGTTTCTCGGACAGGCCTGACCATGCAGGGGCCTTGTGGGCTCCCGTGACCCGGGTTGTCCTGGCCACACTGGGTGGATCTGGTGGGCGCCTGCCCAAGGACAGTGAGTCCATGTGCTGGCCCGATGCCTATGGTCAGGCCTGGCCTTGACCAAGAACAGACGGCTCTCTGGGGAACTGGAACCAGAAAATATTAAGGGAATAAACAGCCCGTGGTGGGAGCCAACACCGGCTGGCTGTGGCTGCAGACACGGCTCAGAGTGGCCGGAAACGCCCGGTCGTCGGCACAGAGCCTGGAGGACACGGACAGGTGGCCGGAGCGGAGCGTGCACCCCCCATCCCATCCCCCGCACTGGGCGTGCACCCACCACGCGCACACCCCTGCACGACTGGTGGAAGGAGAGAGGAGCCCGTGTCTGCAGCCCTGATTATCTTGGTTTGAAAACATTTTTGGGGAAAGGAAAGAAGCTCCCGTCCTTTAGTTATGTTATTACCACGTAAGCAAGGCCCTTCCTTTAGGAAGACTTTTTAGGCACATTAAGGAGAAAACTTGTACTTTGCCGCCCATGCGCTTGGACCGAGAAAGGGGTCTCGTCCTCCACCTGTGTTCCGGCGCGGTCGGCTCGCTTGTTTTTCACAAGGAGATGTCCACCCCGCCCCGCCCCTGCACCCGCACCCACCGCTTCCGTCTGCGCCGGCCTCCCGTGTGCTGAGCAGATGGGGGCCCGAAGACGCCTCGTCCCCGGCACGAGCTGGCCCCTCTTGGCTCTCCCCTGCTGCCCCCAGCGCGGTCGTTTTGTGTGCCCCGAGCATCACCATGACCCTCCGAGCACCTGCTGGTGGCCCCGCTTCTCAGGTAAGGAAACCAGCCGTGGCCGTAGGGGTGAGGAGAGTGCCCGGCCTGTGCCTGGAGCGCGTGCATCCGTGTGCGTCGCCGTCTCTCCGGCCAGCCCCGGAGCTGGGAAGGGTCTGGGTGAGAACAGGTGCCGGGGACTGGCCTGGGCGCGAGCGGCCTGAGGTCTGACGAGGGAACCCTGACGGGCACAGAGCCCGTCCCGATGGGCCCTTTCTCTGGGGTCTTGTCACACGGGGGTGCGGGGGCCACAGCGCCGGGCCCGTCCCATCCTGCCCGGGGGCCCCGCGGGCCCTGCTCTTCCCGCCATCCCGAGTCCCCTTGGCCCTCGGCTCTGGTGGGCGCCGTTCCCGGGGTTGGCAGGTGTCCACCCTGGGTTGGTGCCATCTGCTGGCCTGCCCGCTCCCCTCCCCTCCCCTCTCCAGGGCCGCCTCTCCCTTCCCGCCGGCTTGTCAGGGTTACGGACAAAGGGACAGTGACTCAGACAGGGAGCCGGCCCAGGGCCGCCTGTGAGGTCGGCGTGGGAGCTCGGGGGCAGCCAGTTAGAGGGCGGTGGGGCCGGGGGTCCGCGGGCTCGGGTAGGGGGCGGGTGGGGGAGGGAGGTCAGCGCTGCGGCGGAGCGAGGTCTAGTCGAGCAGGTAGGAGTGGTAGGTCAGCGCGGTGGACGGGTGGCCTCTGCTTGTCACGGAGTAGGTCCGTGACTGGCGGGGCGTGTGGGCAGCTGGAACGGCGACTGCTGCGCTGTGCGGCGGTGTGGACTCGTAGAGCCGAGTGGAGATGGTCTGCTGCCCATCAGTGGGGCCGGCCCAGGGTTCCAGGGCCCCGGATCGCCCCGGATCGCCCGTTTCAAGCCCAGGGGCCCAGGGTGCACCCCTCCCGCGTCCGGCCTTTGCTTCCTGAGGTGTGCGGGGCGGGAGGGCTCGGGTCCCGGTGCCGGTGCCCCACGTCCCTGGCTCTCACGTGTCCACCATCCGGCTCCCGTCAGTGCCGGGCTCCGAGAGCCCTGGGCTGCTTCCCGTGGCTCGGGGGAGGGGCAGCTGCTGACACCTGCCCTGGCCGTGCAGCTCCTCCCCGGCTCCTCTCCCGGCTCGCAGCTCCGTCTCGCCCTTGGGTGTCTTACAGCAGCGGCGTCTGTGTGCCCACAGCGCCGTGGTGCTCGCTGCGGGCGGACAGGGAGGCTGCCCTGGGGCCTCGGGGCACCTGCCGTGGACGCAGCGTCTGGGTCTAATGTCTCTCACACATGCAAACATCAGGAATCCGAGACCCCGGCTGCTCGGGTGGCGGTCTCCTGCGCAAGGAGGGTGGTCTCTGTCTCATCAGGTGGTGGTTCTGGAAGAGCCACTGGAGTCCCCAGAGCAGGACTGTCGGCCAGGGCAGGCACAGGGCGGGCACGGGGCAGCGAGGGGTCCCCAAGGCCTCCCGACAGTGTTGACCCCCTGGCGCACTGCTTGCACCACAGCAACAGAACGGGCGCGGAGCTGATCCGCGTAGTTCAAGGCCTCTTCCCAGTTCTGTCCTGTTGGAAGGACATGGACACGGAGGGTCTCGGGGAGAACCGTCGCCCACCGTGCTCACCGCTGTTTGATTCAGCACGTGCTCCCCGGTGCCCGTCAGCGAGGCCTGGATCTGCCTCCCGGGGTCACGGGGCGTCCACAGATGGGCAGGGCCCTGGGGAGCATCGCCTCCAGTCGGACTGGGGAGTCGCCGCAGGTGACGGCTGCGCGCGGAGTAGCGGGGGTGACGCCGGTGCGGGAAGTTCTCTCTTCAGGGCCGTCGGACCAGTGCGCAGGGACGGGAGTGTGCGGATTGTTCCATTTGCACTTTGAGCGACGGGCGGACTTGCACGTGTCGAGTGTGAGAGAGCCTCGTGCCGGCGGCGGGCGCCCTGGGCGCAGTCCTAGAGCCGGGGAAGCAAGGGGCCGTGTGGGGTCGTCGCCGGCTGCAGCGCGATCCGGGGCGGGATGGGGGCGCCCCTGGCACGCGTGGGCGGATGCCGGGCTCTGCGGTGCGACCCTGCCCACCCTGGGGAGAGGCCCGGTGGGCACAGGGCAGTGGGGCACACGCGGTCGTTGCTGATGCGGGAGCCCCGTGAAGGTTTCCGCGGGATTGACCGTCCAGGACGAGGTGCTGTGACAGGTGCCGCGGGGAGGGGCGCCTGGGGGGCTCCGTCGGTGCAGCGTCCTCCTTTGGCTCAAGGCGTATTCTCAGAGTCCTGGGATCGAGTCCTGCGGGGGGCTCCCTGGGTCAGCGGAGAGCCTGCTTCTCCCTCTGCCCTTACCCCCTGTGCGCGCCCTCTGTCTCTCTCTTTGCCAAATAAATAAATAAATAAATAGATCTAAATCTAATCTAAAAAAAGAAGATGTGACCCCTGGGTGTGCATCTGGGGATCCTGCTGGCCGCAAGGTGGGAGAGGAGTTTCTGTTGCAGGAAGTCCTGTGATTTCCATCCTGGGCATTTACAGTAAATTCCCGGGTGAGCACGTGCATAACCACAGTCCTGATCTTTAGCCCCGATGGTGCACGTCAAGTTGGTATCTTAGGTTTTTCATAAAATATATTACTTTCAATGGAACGTATTTTTCCACTTCTTAGTGTCATTTTTATTTCGTCTGTATGTACTTGAGTGTTTCTCTAAAAGATAAAAACAACCTAAAAAATAAGTAAGGCATCAAACATTAGCGATGATTTCTTAATATTGTCCAATATCCTGCCGGCGTTTGCCCTTCCCACCCAACCTGTGTGTGCACGTGTGTGTGCGAGCCTGTGCGTTGCCTGCGTGCACGTGTTGCAGACCCGTGTGCACGTCTGTGTGCATTGTACGCGTGTGTGCACGGTGTAAGCGTGTGTGTGTGTGTGTGTGTGTGTGTGTGCATGCACGGGGCCTGTGAATCGTTGGTTCGCAGCCGGGATCCCGAGGGCAGCTCCGTGCACGCGGCGTAGGGCTGGCTGGTGCTTGAGGTTTCCGGCCTGCCCGCCTCGCCGTCTCCTACCCCGAGTCTTACAGAGCTCACGGATCCCGTGTCCGGCCGGGGTTCCACGCGCTTGACTTCGGGGATGTCTTCCGTGCGTGTCGCGCGTCTAACCCTGTCGTCCCGCGGCCGGTCGCCGGGGCTCGAGCATCGGCCGGGCTTCTACGGCGGGTCGGCTCGGAGATGGCGCCGGGGCCGCTCAGGGCTTCGGTGCTCGTCTTCTCTCGTGACGTCTGGACGGACGCATCTCGGTTTCCTGCGAGTCAGCCTGACTCATCCCCGAGATTCCCCTTCAGCGGACACTCTGCCATCGCGGCCGGTTGCGCACCGGCCGGTTTCCCACTCGGTGGCTTCTTCTCGGGAGGACTCAGCTGTAGATGACCTGCTGCCCGTCCGCAGTCCGGCTGCCCTGGCGCCTCATCCAGGGGCAGGTGAGCGTCTGCGGAGGCGGGATCCTCCCTGCGAGCCTCCGAGCCGAGGCGTCGCGCTGCAGGGGAGTGTGCGCGTCCGTGCAGGCTTCATTGTCCCCGTACCCTGGTTACCAGTCAGGAAAAGCTGCTGAGCCCGCGATGCGATCGCCCGGGGCTGAAAGCTTTGCACGGGTCCACAGGCGCCCGGACGGAGAACAAAGAGGCCGTGGACGCGGCCGCCGCTGTGGAATCTGCGCCCTCAGACTCCCCGCGGCCCCTGGGATTAGCTGTCGGTGGCGGAGGGTGTGAGCTCCCGGGCTCCCCGCTCTGTCCCCGCTCGCCGCGGCTCGGGATGCGTGAAGGCCTGGCCCGTGGCCCCGTGTCCTGGACGTGCGGGCAGACGGGCTCGGGCACGGCTTCCGCATCACGGCCGTCCTTCCCTGAAGCACGCACCGTACCAGGCCCAGGTCGGGAAGCCGTGCGCCCCGCTCTGACCCTTGTCGGATTGTGCCCGGGAAGGGGCTGTCAGGAGCGCACCCCGGGAACCCAAGGGTCTTGGGGCCGTGCCAGCCGGCTCACCCCCCTGCACCCTGTGCGCTGCGGGCTGCAGGTGGCCTCTTCGGGGCCTCCCGGGGGTCGCAGGCCACCACTCACTCCAGCGGATGACCCGGGCCCCCGCACTCACCTCTCACCAGTGGTTTCCTGCTCTGCTCGCCTCCTTCCCCGGTCCTCGCCGGATGGGCAGGTAACGTCGTTGCTTTGTCGTGCAGGGGAGATCCAGGACCAGAGAGGTCAAGGCGCTTGTCCGGGGCCGCGCAGCCCGGGCAACGTGGTGGAGGGACTCAGGCCTCTGCTGTTTCTTCTGAGCAGCACACGGCCTCCCTGCTGCCAAACGAGAAAACACCTGCTCAGAGCAGTGGCCTGGAGAGCATGCGTGCACGTGCACACATGTGTGTGTACACATACATGCGTGCATGTGCACAGGGCGTGGTGTAGGTGTGCACGTGTACGCGTGTGCACAATGTGTGGCATAGGTGTGCACGTGTGTGCATGTACATGTGCGTGCGTGCATGTGTGTGCACATGTGCACACACTCTTTTTGCTTCCCATGGACAAGTCCTCAGACGCAGGGTGGCATTGGCTTGCAGGGAGGGCCCTTTGAGGGCCGTGCAGCCTGCTGTGGGGACACCCAGGTCAGAGGCTGGCACCCGGGCATCTGTCCCCGCAGGGTCCCCACAGGGTCCCCGCGCCCTGGCAGGTGCGTCAGCCATTTCCCGCTGTGTGCACCGCCGCCTGCTTGGCTCCCCCAGGGCCCCAGCCCCAGAGCTGGTGGACCCGACCTCGAGCCCCGTGACATCGCAGAGGTCACCCCGCCACGCACCCAGGCGCTCCCCGCCGGAGGAGACACTCACTCATCCGCACCCGCGTCCTGTTTTCATAACAGGAAGGCCGCACGACCACGTTCTCAGGAAAAGCAGGAGCTCCTGCCCCCCGTGGCCCGGGATTGTGCTGGCAGGTCCTGCTGGGATCCTGCCCCATTTATTTGCTGTTTTCCTGGCTGTTTCTAATTAGAACGACGTCCGCTGCTCTGTTTTCCCTGACACACTGAGCCGCAGAGAACGGATTTCATGCTCGCCCATGCGGTGTTTGTGTGTCTCCTTGTTTGCTTAGAAGACGGGAGCGGGGCCCCTTTCCCTCTAATTACACGGCTGTCCTCGGTTTAACCCCTGCGTGCTGGGCTCTCTGGGACGGGACACGATGGCCCTGGGAACAGCCCGTGGCACTTCTGTGTCTGGAAAGTAGGAAAAATACCGATTTCATTTTTTGAACACCCGTGGAAGAAGTTTGGGGTATATTTTTTCTCCAGAGGGAACAAATGCATAAACTAGAAGATTTATTTTCTGCATTTTGTAGGGCAGAGGGAAGGCTTTGCACAAATTGGTTGCCTTCACGTGTGGCCTGGAAAACCGCATTCCTGAAACTGTAAAGCCTGGAAATAAATAAATGGGACGGGGCGGGTGGACACGGTGCCGGGGCCGACCGAGCCGGTGCAGACCTGGGCCGAGGGCCGGGAGTCGCCCTTGCCTGCTTTTATCTGGCCTGTGAGCAGAGCTTGAGAAAACGCAGAACGAGAGGAGAGCTTCCCGAAGCCCCAGCTGAGGCCCAAAGCCCCGTGCGGAGCCTCCACCCCGAGTCTGTGGCTGTGAGCTGCAGGCCCCGGACGCCTTCCGGGGGCCTGTGAGGGGGCAGGAGGGACGCGTCTGGGCACTGGGGCCTGGGCAGGGGCAGCTCGCAGGGTCCCCGCGCCGCAGGGAGGGGACACGCTTCCTCCCAGCACATGGGGCTGGGCGCCTGGGTAGTGGCGAGGTGAGTGCCCACAGGGGCCTTCCCAGGGCTCTGGGGAGGTGGGCTCTGGGGTGTGGGCTCCGGGGAGGTGGGCTCCAGGGCGTGGGCTCCAGGGCATGGGCTCTGGGACGTGGGCTCCAGGGGGCCATCAGAGGTGGCAGGTGAATGAGGATCCCAGGCCGTGTGCGGCTGTCGGGTGCCCCTGCAGGTGGTCACGCCGCCCTCCGCGCCAGGCCAGGTCCCGGGAAGTGTGAGTGGTGCGGGGCCCACGGGCTGGGGGCACAGCCGGCCCCGGAGTCGCCGAGGTGGGCACAGCCCGGCCGCTGCCCACCATGTGCCAGAAGCCTCCTCCTCCTCCTCTCCAGGCTGCAGGGAAGCGGGAGGTTCAGGCTCAGGGCAGCAGCCCCCTGCTCCGTCGCGCTGGGATCCGGGACGCCTGGGAGCAGCGGCCTGGGCCGTCGTCCTTGGGGAGCGGGCTGTGTCTCGCTGTCCCCTCGCCGTCTGTGCACAACAGAAAGGGAAAGGAAGAAGTCTTCCCTGCCAGCGCTCCCTCCTTCCGGCCACTTTCTCGTCTGGGTTGGTTCCGCCCCTTGTCCTGTGGGCAGCAGGTCCCCTCAGAGCTGGATCCCTGCACCTGACACCCTGGAGGAGAGGGGCAGCCTTGGACTCCGCCCCGTCCCCCTCCATCCCTCCCTGCGTCCCGAGTGTCACGAGGCTCCTCACGCCCTGGCTCGATCCCGGCGGCACGTGTCTCCCGTGCTTTATCTGTAAGCTTCTCTGGAGAAATTTAAACTCCGTAAAACAAGGTCGACAATGTCCTGATTATTTAAACTTCTTGTGGCACAAATCCCAGCGGGAGCGTCGCCGTTCCTGCGCCGGGAAGGACATCACGAGTCCCAGAGAACCTGATACTAAACTGTCATCATCGTGACCTTTGTACGTTTTCTAATAAAAGAAAACCTCCCCACACCTGAAACCAAGATAGAAACCGCTGTGCGTGTTTTCCTTTGAATGGGTCAATACCTCGATTTATTCCCAAAAGTCAGTTTCGTTTTGACGTTTTCTGTCTCTTGCTTTGAATGACTTTCAGTTATTTTTGCTCTGAAGTGTGCATTGGAGAAACACTTGCCTTCCTCTCTGTTCTTTGTTCTACTCTATCCTCTTTCACCCCCCGAGACGCGGAAGGCATCGGCCAGGTACCCAAGGTCGGGCTGCTGGGGCGCCCCGGCCCGGGGTCCTGAGGGCGGCCGAGCAGGCTCCCGGCGGGCTGGGCCCGGGCTCGAGGATACCCCGACACGTGGACGCCGCGAGCCCGGAGCTGTGTCCTAGTTAGGGCCCCACCCGGCCTGTGCGCGCGTGCGGGCTGGGAGGCTCCTTGCAGGCACCCCCCTCCCGCCCTGGGGCAGGAGCCTTCCGGGTTCCCCTGAGACCGTCCACCTCGTTGACAGAGCCCCTGCCCCTCTCTGCTCCCCGTCCAGGCCTTCCTGGTCGCCTGGCGCCCAAACCCGGAGGCGGAGCCGTGGCGAGCTGAGCCACGTGGCCCCCGGCACCCGGAGCGCACGCTGGACGGGCGGCCGAGCGCACACCCTGGTCCAGGGGGACGGGGCCCTCGGGGCTGGGGGGTGCCGGGCTCTGGCACCTTGCCGATTGGCCCCTGGTCCTCGAGGTCCTGGGGGAGGGGACCCAGGCCATGCTGCGCATGGACCCTGTTCCCTGGCCCTGGGACTGCCCCCCTGACATGCCCTCCGGGCGCCTGTGCCCGAGCAGTTACCCCCGTGTTTGCCGGTTCCCGTGGGTGCCACCTGGGACGAGCGCCGGGTGCAGGCCACGTGGCCACTGCTCGGTCGCAGGTCGAGTGGCGCCTGCCCCGTGACTGGACCTGTGGGCACCTTGGGGACTGTACTTCATGAAACCATCAGTCAGGGCGGCGTGGGAAGCAAAGCAGGTGGGCGGCCCGGCCTCTCGCGGCCTCTGGTGCTGGCGCCGACCTCGCCCTGGCTGCGGGCCACCCGGCCAGGTGGGGGAGGAGGCTCAGGCCCGGGCCAGGGGCACAGGTCCGGGGGCCACCCTGGCGTTCCGGGGGGTGGACTCGCGTTGGTCCAGCCTTGGTGCGTGCGCACGAGCTCCCCGGGAGCGGGGTGTCATGTCCGGACCTGGGGGCAGCTGGTCCTGCCTGTCAGGTGCAGGCACAGGTTCCCCGAGTTGTCCCTTGTGCACAAACACCTGGTCCCGTGCGGTGCCCTGCCTGCGGCCAGGCCTCTGACACAGGCTCGTTCGCCTCTCGTCATCACCCTGCACTGGGTTTTCCTTTGCTAACCTGCAATTAAAAAAAAAAAAAAAAAAGATTTTAGTAACTTGGAGAAAGGGGAGGACACGCCTGCTCCCCGTGCAGACAACACGAGCCCCGCGGGCTCGGCGAAGCCTTGAATGCGGGGTCAGAAGGCGCTCTGGAGGCGGCGAGCACGGGCCAAGATAAACAGGATGACATCTGTGTAACTGCTGGCTTCCAGTCGTGCTGGTGGCTCCCGGTGAGGCGCGGGACCGGCACGCGGAATCCAACAGCCAGCTCCCTCCGGGAGGTCGCTTACCTGCACTTAGGTGCCGGACGTTGCAGAGCATCTGTTGGCCCGAGGGACGTGCTGGGGCTAAGGAGTCTTGTGACACATCAGGCCTTGTCTTGGTTGCAGGGATGCTCCGAGCCACGCCCGCCTCCTGCCTGTGCCCTCTGCTCTTCATCTGCTCCTTCTCCACCTTGTCTTCCCCTTTTCCTGAGTCCTTAAGCTCTTTTACCACTTGTGTTTTGTGTACGGGATTGAATTAAATTGTGCTTTTAAAAGATTTTATTTGAGGGGCAGCCCTGGTGGCACAGCGGTTTAGCACCACCTGCAGCCCGGGGTGTGATCCTGGAGACCCGGGATCGAGTCCCACGTCGGGCGTCCTGCGTGGAGCCTGCTTCTCCCTCTGCCTGTGTCTCTGCCTCTCTCTTGCTCTCTCTGAATGAATAAATAAATAAATCTTAAAAAATAAATAAATAAAAGATTTTATTTGAGAAGGAGAGACAGCTGGGGAAAGGCAGAGTGGGAGGGAGAGAGAATCCCAAACAGACTTCACACTGAGGATGGAGTCGACGTGGGGCTCGACCTCAGGACCCCAAGATCACCACCTGAGCCAAGACCAAGGGTCGGACATTCTACCCACTGAGCCCCCCAGGTGCCCTTAAATTATATTTTTAAAGGTCAGCTGCATAAGGACAGGTTGTAGGGGGAGACGTGAGTTAAGTCCGTCCTCTGGTCCAGCTGCAGGAGCAGTGAGCACAGGCCAGAAGCCCCCGACCGGTTGCCGGTTTGCTGAGGGTTTAGGGCTCAGGCGCAGGTGATGCCGAGCACTGGTTGTCTGTCCTGGTCAGAAACAGACGGTCGGTCTTACTGCTTCCCCTGGGCAAGTGGCCTGTGCTTCCTGTTCACATGGGTCCATAGGGGTGATGCGGGGACCCTGCTCCGTGGACAGGAGCGCTGAGCCTGGGGACGTCGCCTTCAGGGTGAGTGGCGGGCAGGCTGGCGTTGGACTGGCCAGGACGGGGCCTCATCCTGCAGGGCTGCGAGCTGCGCACACCGCCGGGGTGGAGGGGTCTGGGCCGTGTGTCCCCAGCGTGGCTGCGGAAACGGGCTGTCGTGCTGGCCAGACTGTTCCTGGGAGGCCCCTGGGCGGGGGGAGCTGTGTGTGGAGGCAGGAGAACCGCCGTCAGCCTTAGAGAGGTGACCGCGTGCCCTCTGCCTGCTTGCTCAGCAGACGCTGGCGTGCACCCTTGCCTCTGGCTCGGTGGCCTCCGGACAGGACATGCCTGCCGTGGTCCCACCGCTCGCCCAGGACCTGCAGGGTCCCGGAGGCCCGCCGAACTGCTGGCTCCCCGCTGGCACTGGCGGCGGTGCTGGTGGCTTGCCCTCTCTCCTGTGTGCTGCCCCGGCCCTCTCTGCTCGGGGCAGGCGCCTCTGTCCAGAGGATGCAAGTGCCCGGAGGCTGTTTGGCCCCCAGGCTCATGCGTTCATCCGTCCCCACATTATCCATCTGACCACGCACTTTCTACTCAAAACCTCTGTCGCTGTCCATTTCAGGAGACGGTGGAGCCCCGTCCCCGGCCTCCTTGACCCCAGCCGCATCGTGGTGGGGACACCCTCGGGGTCTGGGTCCCCGCGGGGTCGCCTGCTAGCCGCGAAGTTAGGAAGTCTTTGCAGAAGTGAGCAGGCCGCAGCAGGTGCGCAGCAGGTGTCAGCTATTATTACCTGTGACCATCCCCCGCCAGCAGCGCGGAGCTCAGGCATCTGCTCCAGGAAGGCCTCCGCGGAAGTCCCAAGGGATACCTGCAGAGCACAGGGCGCCACCTGCACTGGGTAACTGCGCCCACTGAAGGGGAGTCTGTGACCCCTTGAGGACCCCAGCGGGTGACGGGCCCCTGCGAGGCTGTGGAAGGAGCAAGCTCACAACCAGGGAGGAAAGCAAAGGAGAGGCTCAGGTGCTGCACCTGTTGACTGTTCTGTAGGAAACGAGGGACCAGAGCAGGGGGCGGCGAGGGGCGGGGCTGCGGTGAGAGGAGGCGGGGCCGAGTGTGAGGGGCGGGGCCGCGGCCAGAGGAGGGAGAGGAGGGTCTACCTTGGAGGGGAAGCGGGGACCACAGTGCGGAGGCCGAAGGAGGCAGTGGGCCGCGGGCCCTCCGCATGCACAGCCCTCAACAGGTGCAGGTGGGTGCCCCGAAGGACCCACACCGGGGTCACCGGCAGCTGGTGCGCGGGCCTGGGCCCCGGGGGCTGCTGGCTGCCTGTGGTGGAGATTTTAAACCAGTTTCCGCACATTCATTAAGACTTTGATTAATCAGGGTGCTTCGGAGTTCTCCGTTGTAGTTTCACAGCATAAGCGTCTCAGGACACGGGTCCTGGCTGTGTGAGTGGCCCAGAGCCTGTGGAAGGTCTTGGTCCTCGGTCAGCCCGCACGCGGTTCCCCATCGGGGTGGTCACAGCTGCAGGGGTTCACCTACGATGACGTGAGCTCCCAATGGTGCCGTTTGGCCTGGTCTGGGAGGCCGGGCAGGTTTCCTGAGCGACCGTGCTGCCCACGCAGGACAGCGCCCAGCTCTGCCCTGGGTTCTGCAGGAGGGCCGAGGGCAGGGGTCCTGCTCTGGGGCAGGGGTGCTGCCTTGGTGCCGGGAGCAGGGGACAGTAGGGGCTGCGTTCCATACCAGAGTGCGGGCCGGTTGCGGATGGGGCCAGGCCTGCTGGCCTGCTGAGCGTCCGTGGGCAGGAAGGGGAGCGAGTGGTGGGAAACGTGCACCAGACGGCCTGGCGGTGCCTCGGAGGCAGGAGTGCATGAGACAGGGTGAGCTGGCTCACCTGTCCAGGTGGCTGGTGCCAGTCGCCTGCTGCAGTTGGAGAAGCAGATGGGGTTTGTGGGGGAAGAATGAGCTTCGGCTGGAGCCCGAGGTGCCTTGGGGCACCCCGGGGAGGCCCGCAGCCCCCTGCGCCGGGCCAGGCTGGACCAGAAGCGTGGCAGGCCTCTTCTCGCCGCCGTTGGCAAACGCCTTATTTTAGAGCAGCCACAGCGAGACAGAGTGGAATGTGAGGTGCTTATACATTTTTAAGGTAAAATGCTAGATTTCAGAAAGTAGTGGCTGTGTTGAGTTGATTAGGGTCATGTCGCTCAGGTCGCCCAGATGCGGGCCACCCCTGCCCTCCCTCTGGACGGAGCAGGATGCCATGGGCGGGTCACAGGGCCCCTTGCACAGCTCAGCCGGCTCCCTCGGCTCCCTCGGGCCTACTGCCCAGCTCGGGGCATAATCCAGCATTTATAGTTCCTTGTAGAAGCAGGGCTGTGGCTACTGACACTGCGCACAGTCCCCGACTCACGACGGCTCGACTCAGTTTCGAACTTTATGATGGTGTGAAGCTCTATGCGCTCAGAAGCCGTACTTGGGATTTGGATTTTGGTCTTTTTTGGAACTAGCATGACCAGTAGGGTCCTCTGTGATGCGGGACAGGTGTCAACTACTGATACCCGTCACCCGTGTGTCGCCCGCAGCACTGTGCTCAGTAAATCACAGGGATCAAAACGGGCTCTGTGTGAGGAGGTTCTGCAAGCGTCCGAGTGCAGTAGGTAGTCCTGGCCAGGCACGGAGCCAGTTGGTTAGGTGGATCCCATGCCTTTCAACAGGGACGTAACCCCTTTGCACGTCAAGATCTTTATGTTTACGTTTTTCTCCATATTAGGATTATTTGTGGAAATAGTTACTATAATTGTAAAAATAAGAATTCTGCTTCTAAATTAACTGAGCAGTGCAGGCAAGGAGTGACCCTCCATGGTCTTATATTCCATAGGGTTAGACATTTTGTTTCCCCAGGCATGTGTAGACCTTATTTCAATAACTTAAAAAATGAGGGAGGTACTTACAGTCTAACTTGGTTTTAACCACTTTTTAATTGGTTTGCATTTAAATTTAACATAAGCTCTACATCAGTGATGACAGGTGGCCTAAGGATCCGACGTAGAGGAAGACCGAGGGGACAAGCAGACACCTGCTGTGTATGTGTAGGCATATGTGTGCACGTGTGTAGGTATGTGCTCATGCTTGTGCACATGTGCAGGCACATATATACACACGTGTGGATGCATGCACACCTGTGTGTACATGTGAACATACATGGGCACGTGTATGTACATGTGTGCATGTACATCTGCATGCACGTGCATGTATAGGCACATGCATATGTGTGCGTGTGTACTTCTGCATGTGCACATGTATACATGTATGTATGTGTGTGCAGGTACGCATATGTGCACATTAGTGGGTACGTGTGTATGTGCATGTGCGTGCATGAAGTGCAGGTGCATAGTGTATGTGTGCACATGATTGTGCATGTGTATAGGTGTGGGTGCCTATGTGTAGGTACACTTGTGTATGTATGCACGGGTGTGCAGTTACATGCGTGTATGCCTGCATGCATGTGCATATACACATGTATGCATGCACGTGTGTGGAGATACATGTGTGCATGTGTGTACTAGCTGTAGCACTCATATCTGCACACAGATGGGCACACTTGCACACACTCATGCAGTCACGCACATGCACGCTGCCCCCTCCCAGCGTTACCGAAGAGCAGTGTTTTCAAATGTCACCTGCTCCTCCTGGAGAGATGATTGAAACCCAGATTACCAGACCCCACCCCCAGAGCTTGGGGGTGAGGCCCAGAATCGGCAGTTCTAGCAAGTTCCCAGGAGATGCCGCTGATGAGGATCGGGAGACCCCGCTGAGAACGTTGCTTAAGAGAATCATCACCGTTACGGAATTAATAAATCCCTCCTGATACTCCCTACACAGTGGGAATCAATTCAGCTGAAAAGGCCTCGGCGATCTGTGGTTATGACTGGGAATTTGGTTCATCCTGGGATCCAGGGCGGCTTCATTCCCAGGCCCTGACTCTCCCAGGCGGCGTGGGGGTGGGGGGCACGCGGCCCCTGCCCGTCTGTCCCGCTGCGGCTCCGGGGCCGTGTCTGCGGCGGCCCGCGTGTGTGCAGGTTGGGGTGGGAGTACAGGCGCGGTCCCCCCTGCATCACCCCGTGCACCTTCTCGCACCCTGCCCTCACGTTCACCCCGGTTCCTGCCGTGGTCAGGGCGGCCTTAAGTCCGTGCACGTTCTCTCCATCTCAGCTGTTCGGTGTTTCAGTTCCAGAATCTCAGGTCTTTTACGTTGTTTACATTTCTCTGCGCCTGTTGGGAAGGGGGCCCGTGCGTACCCTCCGCCTGGCTGGGAGGGCGTGTGGTCCTCTGGTTGCTGCGAGAGCAGGGGGCTGGCCTGGCTGCCTGGAAACAGGCCGCACCATGAGATGTGGCCACATACGGACATTTAGGTGTCCTAGCGGTTTCATTCAAAACTAGAAAGGGGATCCCTGGGTGGCGCAGCGGTTTAGCACCTGCCTTTGGCCCAGGGCGCGATCCTGGAGACCCGGGATCGAATCCCACGTCGGGCTCCTGGTGCATGGAGCCGGCTTCTCCCTCTGCCATCTCCCCGGCGGAACCACCTGCCGCGTTCTCCTAGGGATGGAGGTTAACTTCTGCTGTATTTAAAAGCCACAGTCAGTGAGGGGAGCCACGTTGCCCCGGGGGGACATGGTGGTGGCTCTCCGGGACCAGCGAGAGCACACGGGTGAGGGCAGGTTAGCCGCCCAGGGCAGGTGGGGACCGACGCCCAAGACCTCCCCTTCCCGAGGACCCCACCCAGAGCCAGGAAGCAGATGCCCCACCAGGCTCACTCCGGAGCCAACACGGTTCATCTCAGCCACGTACTTTCTGAGGAGCCTTTCGCCGCCCCGTCAACTCGAACCGGTTCTGTAAATCTACGATGACTCTTACATCAGCTCAATGTAGTCAAATTCCTGAGAAGTTCACGAACGTTAGGAAATGCCAGTGCGTGTCACAAGAGGAGCGCCATCCCCGATTTGGACCGGGTGTCGCTCCAGGACCCGGGTTGGGGCCGCCCCAGGGCACCCGCGCATGCCCCCCCCCCCATGGAGCTCCCGTCTGTAAAGTCTCCGTAGGGAATCTCCAAACCCCAGCTGGGGTGCTGGACCCGGACTTCCTGTGAGTGGGGGGCCCCCAGTTGATCCCGATAATCCTGCCTCACTGTCCTGGGGCTTGGGCCTGCGAGCAAGGAATCTTAATTAGTCCAAGATTTTGATAAAGGAAGTGGCCTTGGGTCCCTGGGTGGCGCAGCGGTTTGGCGCCTGCCTTTGGCCCAGGGCGCGATCCTGGAGACCCGGGATCGAATCCCACGTCGGGCTCCCGGTGCATGGAGCCTGCTTCTCCCTCTGCCTGTGTCTCTGTCTCTCTCTCTCTGTCTCACTGTGTGACTATCATATATTAAAAAAAAAAAAAAAAAAGAAGTGGCCTCTGACGTACTTTTCGGTGATGTTCACAGACGTTAAATTTATAGGTTTAAATTAAAGTCACAGACTTTAGTTTCACATAACTGATGGATTTCAATTCAGAGGGTAAAAGTGGGCCTCTCTGGCCACCCTCTGCCGCTGAGCTCGTGGCTCCGGGCCGCCCCGCCAGCTGCCCAGTGCTTGCCCGAGGCCCCACCCGCCGTGGGTGCATCTCGCCCTCTGGTCTGCCCTGGGCTGCTCGGGTCGTCCCTCTGCCCCCGAAGCGTCAGTAACTGTTCTCCCAGCGCACGTGTAACTCTGTTTAAAACACGCGTGTTCAAATCCCGAGTCTCCATCCACGTGCTGGACGGATGGACCTTCCCGGGTCACATTGAGCTTCGCGGTTTTAAGATGTTGGGTCTAAACTCACCGAGAAAACGTGGTGGGCGGTTCACGGATAAACCCCGAAATCCAGCTCGGGGAGGTGTTGGGGTGGGTGCTGACATGTTGACGGCCCCGGTGCTGCGCGTGCGGGTGGGCCTGAGTGTCTGGGGACGGCTTGGCGACCTTGGCCGGTGCCCGCCTGCCGTAGGTTTTTATCCCCCAGAAGCGTGGTCGCAGCGGAGCTGCGTGAGGCCGTCGGTCGGGGCCCTGCCGTTCAGATCGCCACGCGCTTACTCGCCCCCGTGAGATCATGGGCCCAGGGCACGCGCGACGGTTAGCTCCGCACCCGTCCTGTCACCGTGTTGAAACTCCGCGAGATGATGCGGCACCAGTCACGATGGCGTATTTCTCTGTCTTAACGCATTTCTTTTTTTTTTTTTTTTCTTTTCAGGGATCTTCGCTTTAACAGAATCCGAGAGATCCAGCCCGGGGCGTTCAGGAAGCTGAGAAACTTGAATACGTTGTAAGTCCAGACATTCTGCTGGGCCCGAGTAGGACACGGGCATAGACGTCCCCACGGCTTTCGCTGTGGGTAGACCTCAGTGCCGCGCGGCCCGGTGATCCGCAGTCGGGCGGGCGTCGGGAGCGTGGATGGGGGGACCCGAGAATAGAGCACGCACAGGGAGATGCCAGGCCCGTGGGTCGGTGCCCGGCTGCCGTCCCGTCCTGGTCCCACACCCGTGGACCCCTGGGTCCTTCAGGAGCGCGTGTGACCCAGACCACGTGCTGCCCTCCTCTCCCTGTGGGGGCTCAGCCCCTGCCCGTTCACCTGCCCCGGCGCGTCTCCGGCTAGCCAGGCCCATGCGGGCTCGGGGCGCCGTCCACCTGTGCCCCCGCGTGGGCAGCGCAAGGCGACGGGCCTGACTGGCATCCAGCGGTTCTGCGGCTGAGCCGGGCTGGAGCCTGGCTGCCCTCGCTGCCCCGGGGCCCAGGGGGCGGTCGGACCCCGGTGGGACCACCCCGCAGGTGCACGCTGACCTCGCAGTCAGCCGAGGTGGACCGTGACAGACAGCAGGACAGACAGATACTCGCTGCAGAGGGAGGGAGGGGGACCGTGGGCGGCCCGGGGCCCCGGGCCCCGAGGAAACGCGTCTTCGGAGGGTGAGCGCCCAACACCCCGTCGGGAACACAGGGCCCGGCCAGCGCTGGTGCCCGGCTCCGTGCCCCAGTCGTTCGGCGGCTTTTCCGGGCGGTGGGAACGTGTTCGCAGGACGCGAGCCAGACGTGCGGGTGTCGTCCTTCTAACTCGGACTTTGTCCCGTAGGCTTCTCAACAATAACCAGATCAAGAGCATACCGAGCGGGTCGTTCGAAGACCTGGAGAACTTAAAATATCTGTAAGTGATCCATCGCTCCCTGACCCCAAAAGCCTGTGTCGTCTGTACACCGACTGTTGCGTCCTGGGCCTGAATTTTATGCCGTTTACCAATCAATATACGTGCTTCCACCCGTTAGGGTTTATTTCCAAAAGGCCGGTGAATTTGCGGCTGGGATTTTTGAAGTGGGCTCTCACCGGTGTGAAGCGCTTCCCTGCGTCCCGGTTAGCGCGCGTCTCCGCCGTCAGCGGGGCAGGTGGAAGGAGGTCGGACCACAGCCGCTTCTTGGGGACGCGTGGCCCCTCGCCGTGTGCGCGGCCGGCGCGTGAGCCCTGAGACGAGGCCTCTCCCGCTGCGGCTCTGGTGTGGGACTGTCACTCGTCTCTGCTCGTTTCCCCATCTTCCTCCGGGTGACCTCACACCTCTGTTTTTAGGTAGTAACGTTGTAGTTTGCTTTTTAAAACTGGTTTTAGTTCATTTATTTTTGAGCATTTAAAACGTCAGTTTGGTAGGTTAGGAGATGACCTCGCGGGCGAGTGCTGGCTTGATACCTCTGTAGGCGCTGATTTTAAGGCTGGAAGCCTTTGGGGTCCCTAGGTCCCCGCGGTTGAGCATCTGCCTTGGGCTCAGGTTGTGACCCCGAGGTCCTGGGATCGAGCCCCACGTCAGGTTCCCTGCCCAGAGCCTGCTTCTCCCTCTGCCTGTGTCTCTGCCTCTCTCTCCGTGTCTCTCATGAATAAATAAATAAAATCTTTAAAAAAAAAAAAAAAAAGACTAGAAGCCATTAAGACTCACATTCCAATATTCCTGATTGTAGATAAAATACGTGTCCTGTGCTTTCAGCAACTTATTCTTACTTTTAAGACTTCGATGACCTTTCCGAATCATTTTTTAAATTTTTATTTATTTATTTATTTATTTTTGAGAGAATCCTTTTAATGAGGGATTTAGAGCAGTGGCTTTTTTTTGGAAACTATGTCATAAGTGAACGTGAACATCTGTAAATCCCGTTGATCTTTAATTTTTTTTATTTTTTTAAATTAAAAATTTTTTTTTTTCGCGTTGATTTTTTTTTAAAAATAAAGTCACATTGTCAGTGTATATTTTGAAACCCGTTTGATTTTTAGATAACGTCATTGGTTCCTAACTAGTGATGACTTTACCTGTGTTTATAGAAATACGCATTCCTCGGTGAAAATCATCCAAAGTGTCCGGTGTACATATTTTTCCACCATGTTTGGTATATTTTGTTAATTTTTAGAATGGAATAACGTATGAACATTTTGTTTTGAGCATTTTATTTCTTTGAGAGGAAGAGAACGTGAGTGGGGGGCGGGGAGAAGGAGAAGCAGGGTCCCAGCTGAGCAGGGAGCCCGATGTGGGGCTCGATCCCAGGACCCCGGGACCATGACCCGAGCTGAGGGCTGATGCTCAACCCGCTGGGCCACCCGGGCGCCCCACCTGTGAGCATTATTAAGCTCTGTTGCTCATGTTAAAAATGAGGGAAAGGCCTTCTTCTATTTATTCTTGAAGTTTTACTGATTTATGGTGTTTTGTTTTGGAATTTTAAGTGCTGTACAAGTTCCAGAAGAAAGGTTTTGCTTTCTGAGAAAGCAGGCCCAGTGAGCTCACAGCCAGCATCCGCTCTGTGTGTGCGTGTGTATTACTTTTATTTTTTATTTTATATTTTGCCTTTGGTTTGGATGAATTAAGAGCAACGTATTCTTTAATCTGCAAACAGATTCAGTGTGACATAGTTTGGGATACCTTGTTTCTCACTCAAAAGGACTTTTTTAAAGTGATGCTTTGTAAGCCTCGTCTCCCGGGACCTCCCCGTGCAGGCACCTGCCCCCGCCTCGGGGCGCCCAGCCCCTGGAGGAAGGCACCTGGGCCCTGGGGAGGGCGGGCGGGGGTCAGCAGGACAGGGCAGGGGCCGTGGTGAGACGCGGCCCCAGGGGCAGGGCGAGAAGGGGTCCCCCTTCCCCATCTGACCCCGTCCTTGGCCGGAGGGTGCCCCCGCAGCACCTGGACGCTGCGCGGTTTGAGGGCTCTTCTGAGATGGGTGGTTTCTGCCTTTGTGCTCAGTCAGCGCCTTCGGGAGCGGAGTGCTGGGTGTGCACTGGGCCCCAGCGACGTGTGGGAAGGCGTCAGTCGGGGACGGGCCTCCTGGGCCGGGTGGACGCTGCGGGGTGGTCTGGGGCCGAGGGTGCTCCCTGTCCCGGCAGCGCACTGTGTCCACGCGGGCCTCGGTGGTCTCGCGCGCTCCCGCTGCGTGTGCCGTGTGGGCCAGGAGGTGTTGGCCCTCGGGCGCTGGCCCTCTGGCTCCCCCCAGGGCCTCCTTGCGTCCACTCCCTGTGTCCTCACTCATTCCCGTGACCCGGAACCACCGCTCCCTCCACTTTACACAGGAGAGCGGTCGGCACTGTACCCAAGGCCACGAGCTAGCGGGTGGCTGGGCTCCAACCCCCCAGCGGGCACAGCCTCTGTGGCGGGCCCGGAGCCTGGGGGGTCACGCGGCGAGTTTGTGCCGACCGAGAAGTGGCAGCCGCCTCACGGGTGGCAGCAGTTAGAGGCCGCGTGGCCGGTCCTGTGCAACAAGCCTGCACCGATTCTGAGCTAGAGTCACGCCGAGCACAGGTCCCGGGGGCGAGGCCCCTGTCGACGGAGCAGGCGATCGGCTCCGCGGGTGGAGGCCCAGCTGGGGTCAGGGCGCGGGGAAGCGCCTGTGGACACGCGGTGGGACACTGGGGGTTGGATCCATCGGCAGGGGAGAAGCGCCAAGGGCGCAGGTCTCTGTGTGTACACACGTCACCTCGACGTCACCACGTTTGTGGGGCCCAGGACACCTGCTGCCGCAGAGGCGTGTTGCTTCTGAGGACGGTACCCACCCGGGTCGTGTCCCCGGAGCCGTGGGGCTGGCAGGGCCTCGCCCGGGAGCCGACACACTGCACAGGACCAGGCAGGGCGTCTGGGGGCCTCGCGGCCACTGGGGAGGCATCGGCGGCTGGACCGCACCACGCAGCCCCGGACGAGCCACACCGGGCCGTGTCCCGGTCGGCTCTGGACTCTGAACGTCAGGTTTCAGATGACTGTCCTGGGTCACGCACCACCCGTCTTCTTTTGGAATTTCCAACCAATGAAAAACGTAAAAACCTTTAGCTTTTGCAGACGGGATGAAACGGGCAGCGGGCCACGTCCGTGATCCCTCTGACGTTGCTTCTGTTTCGTAAGACTAGGACCCGGTGGGTGAGCTGTTCAGGACACGCTTAGGCTTCGTGTCGTCGGCTCCCCACCTGGGTTCCGGGCATCTTAGAGCACCCGGATGCAGGACCTTGTGACTGTGCCCGTCACACACGCGTGTGGGGGAAGCGGTTCCGTTCCCTTCCAGCTTTGAAGCAGGGGCGTGGTCACAGGTCACGAGCCGCACCCCAAGAACCTGCGGGTTTTGGGAGGACGCGGCGGTGGTCGGGCGACCTCTGGTTTGGAGACTTCTTCCTTCGGGGGGCGGGGGGGCCTCCGCCTGGGGCACCGCACTGCCGCCCGGACGTGGTGCTCGTCCCCTCACACAGCCCTTAATTTAAAGTCTCTGCACGTGTCCGCGTGATTCCTCTGTCCGTGTGACGTCCCGGCCTGTCGCGTGTGTGCTAATTCGCCTCCGTTTCTTGTTTCAGCTATCTGTACAAGAATGAGATCCAGGCAATTGACAGGCAAGCATTTAAGGGACTTGCCTCTCTAGAACAACTGTAAGTGTCCCTCTGTGTGTTGACTGTCTGGGGTGTCACCTGCCCTTTGCCTCCTGCAGGGAAGGTGCACTAAGTGTGCTGTTTGCACGATGCATGTCTGTACTAACGGGGACGTAGGGACGCGTGCATGCCGGGGGGAGCCGGTCCGACCGAGCCCTCCACCCGCGGTGGGCGGAGGCCCCGGGTCCTCACTCGGGGCAGCGACAGTGAGACCGAGGGGCCCCGGTGGCCACGCTGCGCCCGCTGGCAGCAGGGACGGTCTCTGGGCGCAGAGGGGCCTCGGGGCGGGCCCAGTGGGGCCGTTTCCTGTCCGTGACTCTGCACCTGTTCCAGTTGACTCTGCCTTTATGTCCTTATTCTGGAGAAAAAAAGGCTCTTTCTCCCACGTGTTCCTAGTTAGCGCGTCAGGTGCTGTTTCTCTGGCCGCCTACGGGGTCCAGTGTTGCTGCGCAGCCCGCGAGTTCCTTTTTAAGTAGGATTCCCGGTAGAAGGGGTTTGTCCTGCTCGGTTGGGCCCGTTACTTCCCACTGAGCTGAAGTGGTTCTGGGGAGTCGGGGTGGCCACTCGGCTGTTGTCACGGGCCCGGCAGGGCTTGTGGCTGTGACGCGGCCCCGTGGCCTTGGGCGGCAGCTGTCCGTGGGTCTGAGCATCTCCCCGCGGGTGGGCGGGCGGGCGCGGGGGCCTCTCCGGACACCCGGCAGCGGAGCTGGGGGCAGAGGCTCACCCCAAAACCGGGCGCTGCAGGGGCTCACCCGAGGCTCCTGCATCGAGAGCGTGTTTACTCGGGTGTGACCCGCGCTGCCCACCTCGTGGTGTGTGGGGCACAGTGAGCAGTGTGTCGGGTTCGTGTGATCTTCGCCCCAGAGAGGAGGAGGCGCAGAGCACAGGGAGTGCAGGAACCCAGGGAAGTGTCTGGAAGACATCCAGGCGGACGGAGAGCTCGTGAGGACCACGTGCCCCCATGGGACACGCTCCTCCGGGGGCGGGGCCGTGGGTTGCCGTCGCCAACATCTGGGAAGCCAGGTCCCATTTGCACGTGCCGAAAACCCTAGAAGCAGGTGGTGCCCCCCGACGGGGGGAGAGTCAACTCATTTTTAAGGAAGAAGGAGGCAGAGTCTGGGGGAAGCGCTGCTTCCGAGCGACCGTCCCGGAGACGGTGGATCTGGTCAGGACATCTTTGGAACCCCGGGTTGGGTGCTTAGTTAGGGGGTCCCTGCACGAGACGTGGCTCCCCTTCCGTGGATGTCGCAAGGGTCCGATGGGACACGGAGACACTTAGGACGGGCCCCTGCCTGCAGGGAGGGCGCCGCGCGCGGAGATGAGGCTGTTTCTGGGGGTGTGCACGGTGCTGTGGTGGGGGCGGCCCCTGCGGGGCTCCCGTTGCCTGAGGGCCCCTCCTCCCCGTCGAGAGGCAGGCCACGAGGAGCACGCGTGACACCAGCGTCGGATGTGGATTGGAGCTGGGGCCCGGGAGGGTGCAGGGCACCCAGGCGGCCGGGGGCTGCAAGGTCTCTGGGCCTGGCGGCGGGCTCCACCTGAGTCCGGGCAGCGGATGAGGATGAGGACAGGCAGGTCGTCGGCCACCCTCCCTCCTCCCCGGGCGCCTCCCCAGGCTCACCTGCCCACTAACAGGGCCTCCCCAGCCACCCCTGTGCAGCTCCCCATTGGACACTCCCGCTGTTCCCTGGTCGCCCTACTTGTGGGCTTCCCGCCCCAGAGGAGAGGGGAGGGGAGGGGAAAGTCGGGGGCCTGACCATGGGGGGCTCTGACCTGAGCTGTGCGACCTCCCAACTCGGGGTCACCGTGGCGCCCTCCTGGGGAGCTGGGCCGGGGGACGGGAGGGGAGCAGGGGGCAGGGAAGGACAACGGAATGTGATGACCTTGGTCACGGTGCTGCCACCGTCAGGGAAGGTCTCCAAGGGCCTCAGGCTGTGTCTCGAGACCACCTTCTGGCGTCTGGGTCTGAGGACCCGGGATCTGTGGGTGCCCTGTCCTTGTGGCCCTGCAGGGCCCGGGGGCACCTCCTAGCGAGCAGCGGCGTCTCCTCTCCGTGGGTGGGGGCCCGCTGCAGAGCACCCGGCCACCACACGTGGCCAAGCCCGCAGCCGGCGATTCGCTGTAGGGGAAAAAAAAACGCCAATTTTTTCAAAGTGAGAGGAGCAGTAGTATTCAGGAAAATGAGAAGAAATTAGTTGTGCCAAAAAAATGTGCAAATTGTGGAAAAGCAAGGAGACAGCAGAAGAAGAGTGGATGCGGGACGTTCCGTGGAATGGGCGCACATTTGAGGAGACTCGTGGTCCTCGCTGTTTAACTGTCTGCACAGCCTCAGGTCCCAGGGGGAGTCCAGCCTCCCCTGAGGTCACAGAGAGGTCGGAGGATTAGTACGGAGGTTCACCTTCTCTCGTCTGTGCTGTCAGGAGGGTTGCGTGGACTTGGCCCCTCCCGGGCACCACACAGAGGCAGGGACACGCGGCGAGGCCTGGGCGTGCAGGGTGAGCAGGGCGAGCAGGGTGTGCAGGGCGTGCAGGGTTTGCAGGGCGTGCAGGGTGTGCAGGGCGAGCAGGGCGTGCAGGGTGTGCAGGGCAAGCAGGGCAAGCGGTGTACAGGGTGAGCAGGGTGTGCAGGGTGTGCAGGGTGAGCAGGGCGTGCAGGGTGTGCAGGGCAAGCAGGGCGTGCAGGGCGAGCAGGGTGTACAGGGCGAGCAGGGCGTGCAGGGTGTGCAGGGCGAGCAGGGTGTGCAGGGTGTGCAGGGTGAGCAGGGCGTGCAGGGTGTGCAGGGTGAGCAGGGCGTGCAGGGCGAGCAGGGAAAGCAGGGTGTGCAGGGCGAGCAGGGCGTGCAGGGCGAGCAGGGAAAGCAGGGTGTGCAGGGCGAGCAGGGCGTGCAGGGACTGGGTCAGCGTCGCGACGTCCCGCCCACCACTCCCCCGTTGTATTTTTAATCTTGGTGTTTGGTGATTTCACTGGTTTCCCCCGAATGTAGGGCATCTAGAGAGTTCCGGACGTTCGCATTTGGAATGACTTAGGAAGCATTTTTTTTGAGCAAAACATCTAGACCTGCGCAGAGTGAAAGTGTTTAAAACCTGGTTCTTTGTTTTCTCTCTCTTTTTCCTTGTACGCTCGTCTAGGTACCTGCACTTTAATCAGATAGAAACTCTCGACCCAGAGTCGTTCCAACACTTGCCGAAGCTGGAGAGGCTGTAAGTTGGGTTTCCCGCCGCCCTCCCAGGTTGTGCGGGCGAGAGGAGGCCTGTCAGTCCAGACACCGACGTCGCGCGGTGCGCGGTCTCCGCTCGGCGTCTCACGGTCCAGAGGCGGGGCTGGCCGCCGCCGCTTGGGGAATAGGGACAAAGTAGAAAAGAAGCCCAAGTCCTTTCCTGAGTGACGGTCTCAGATTCACTGAGATCAGACCGTGCAGCGCCGAGCTGCCTGCTAACGGCTGGTTTACCTGACTGGGGACGGTCTCTTCTACGCACGCGAGACGCGGCTCATAAACTCGGTTTGTCGTGTTGTCTCTTTCGACAGATTCTTACATAACAACCGAATCTCACATTTGGTTCCGGGAACATTCGATCACTTGGAATCCATGAAAAGACTGTGAGTCTGTGCTCGGCGCAGCCCGATCACCGCCGCGGGTCCCCGGGTCCCCGGCTGGGCTGCGGGTGCGGGTCGCTCCCCCGGGGGGGGGGGGGGGCAGGGGCTCCGAGCCGTCCGCGCACACGCCGGGAGCCCCGCTGACCCGCGTCGACCCTGTTAGAGGCGACCGGGACTTTTCCCAAAGTCTAAGTTCTTCCAATCAATTTCTAATCCCGCGTCGCGTCTCTCTGGGCTGGGAGTGACATGCAGGGAGGACTCTGCTGTCCCCGGTGTTCAGCGTTCACGCAGCGAGACGTTAAGCAAACCGGGCTCGGATTTCCCGAGGCCTCTACACATCTTGCTTCTCTTACCGCGAGGACTTTGTTCTAAGGGTAGAGGCCGTCCGGGCCGGTGGCGGCAGGTGCCCGCCGTCTGCCCGTGGGCTGCTCCGCGGCCCGGGCTGGCGATCGTCCCGTGTGCCAGGGACGGGAGAGTGGGGCTGGGAAGCCCAGGTCCCGGGCAAACTCGGGTGAAGTCAGCGGCTCGCGTCGCCGCTCGGGGGCCTTCGGGTAACGCCGTCAGCGGCCAGACCAAGCTGCGCGGTGGGAAGGTCGCTCGGGGGAGCGCTCCCGTGGTGGGGGCGCGGGGGCCGGAGAGGCCGGGCTGCGGCGGCAGGTGGGGTCGCCCGGCCCCCTCCCCCGCCGCCTGCCGACTCACGGCGCCCTCCCGCCCGGACGCGGCCTTCCGTCCTGCGCGGCGGGCGTGCGGGGTCCCACCCGCCGGTGCCCGCGCCTCACCGTCTTCCGTCCGTCAGGCGGCTGGACTCCAACGCGCTTCACTGCGACTGTGAGATCCTGTGGCTGGCGGATCTGCTCAAAACCTACGCCAAGTCGGGGAATGCGCAGGCAGCGGCCACCTGCGAATATCCGCGCCGCATCCAGGGGCGCTCGGTGGCCACCATCACCCCCGAAGAGCTGGACTGTGGTGAGTGAGCGCCGCCGCGTCCCCTGGACCAGTGTGGCCACCGCAGGGCGCGGCACGTACGTGGCCCTTCCTGTCCTCGGGGTCGCTGGCCCCAGACCCCGCCTCGGGGGGACCGGACGAGGACGCTCCTCGTCGAGCAGCTCTCGGGTTCCTGGGCCTTTGTCGCCAGGTTTCCCTGCAAAATTAGCCAAGTGGACGACACCCTGCGCCTCCCGCCCGTCCAGGCCCCCGTGCCTGTGGCCGCCGCTGGGCAGGGCTCTGGTGGCGCGGGGCGGGGCTGGTGGGGCCCGGTGCCCGCCGCCCATGCCCACGGGGAACATGGGGAATCGCTCGCAGCAAAGGGGCCGAGTCCGACGGCCGGACAGACGCCTGCTGACCGCACCCAGGGTCCCGCTCGGCGTCCTGGCGGCAGCGCTGTGGGGGCCGCCAGCGGAGTTTCTCTAAAGCGTCGGTTGTTAGCGTTAGAGATGGAGTCGCGGGTGCCGGGAGCCCGACCCGAGGAGGCACCTGGTGTGGCCGCGGGGCCTGGGAGGGGACGCGCCCCCCGAGGACCCAGCACGGGCGGCTCTGCTGCCCTGTCCTGCCCTGCACGGACAGCTTGCGGCCCTCGGGGTGGCCGTCGCTGAAAAGCGTTGTTTTCCGCTCTTCGGCTCCGTGGAGACGACTAACGGTGTAGGTGCCGGTGCAGGTGCCGTGTGCACGGGGCCTCGCCCTCTGGAGGGTGGGCGGACGGCGGGGCCTGGCCGGGTGCTTGTCGCCACCCCGGCTCCCAGCGGCGGAGGTCTGTGTCCGCGGAGAAGCCCGTGCGTCCTCGTGGGAACCTTTGGGGTGGGGTTTATGTCTGCTTGGGAGGTTCTCTTGAACGGGAGGGCTTTGGTTTGGGTGCCCCTGCGCTTTGCCGGGTCGGTTTAAGACTCAGGTCTGCGTTTCCTCCTCGGCGCAGAAAGGCCTCGCATCACGTCAGAGCCCCAGGACGCGGACGTCACCTCGGGGAACACCGTGTTCTTCACGTGCAGAGCGGAAGGCAACCCCAAGCCCGAGATCATCTGGCTGCGAAACAAGTAAGTGGGCACGGGGCGGGCTGCCACGGATGCTCGCCGTCCACCCGGGTGCCCGCTGGCTCCACCGTGCACGCACCCCCGACACCTGCGGACCCCTGACGCCTGTGACCCCTCGACACCTGTGACTCTCCCGACACCTGTGGACCCGCCTGACATCTAAGAACCCCCTGACACCTACGCACCTCCCCAACACCTGTACACAACTCCCTCACGTGCAGACTCCCCCAACACCTGCACACCTTGCCAACACCTGTACACCCCCCCCACACCTTTGGACCCCCGACACCTCTGGACCCCTGACACCTGTGCACCCCCCGACATTTGCAGACACCCCTCCAACACCTGTGATCCCCCTGACACCTATGACTCTCCCGACACCTGTACACCCCCCCAACACTTGCAGACACCCCTCCAACATCTGCAGACCCCTCCAACACCTGTGCACCCCCTTAACACCTGTGGACCCCTCTGACACCGAGGACCCTCCAACACCTGTGCACCCCCCTGACACCTGTGGACACCCCTCCAACACTTGTGGAACCCCCAACACCTGTGGCCCCCCCACCTGCAGACCCCTCTGACCCCTTCAGACCCCCCACACCCGTGAACCCCCTCCACAGTTCTTTCTCTGCTGTGGAGGGAGAGGTCCAAGGGAGAGCATGTTCTGCATCTTCTGGACCCTGAGGGGTCCGCGCTGCCCCCCCGCCGGGGGTGAGGACGGGAGGGAGTCTGGGCTCCTCGCCCGCCCGCATCTGTTGCGGGAACCAGGCAGGGCTGGTCACTGGGGCTTGCTGCTGGGACGCTGGGAGCGGCCCCTGGGTGAGGAGGGTCCTCCCTGGGGAACAGCGTCCAGGGACGCCCGTCGGGCAAACGCGGCGTCCTTAGCTCCTGCGCGTCTCCTTTGCACAGGGCTCTCCCCGCCCATCCACAAGCATTTTGGGTGTGGGGGGGTCAGAGGGGTGGGAGCAGGGCGCTCTGGGGTCAGTCCCCCCGAGGCCCCGTGTGGACGAGGACACTTGGAGGTGTATGGGGAGAACCGACTCCTTGGAAAGAAACGGTGTGAAAGCCCCTTGTCCTCGCTCCTGTGCACGTTCTCACGGGGACAGCACGGGCACCCGCCGCTCTGCGGTCTCGGGCCTCCCTTCTGAGCTCAGGGCCGAGTTTGGTCACGACGACGGCAAGGAGGACAGGAGCCAGGAGCCCAGACGCCCCCCGAGCCCTCGTCCCTCCCAGCGTGGGGCACCCAGCCCAGCAGCGTTCGCCCAGCAGGGTGCTTGGCATCGGGCGCCGTCCGGGCAGGAGGGAAGACGCGTTCCTGCCTCGGTTTGTCCCCATGACCCTGCTCGGCGCTGTGGGGTCGTGACACAAGCTGTCCCAGCCTTCGGATAACGCGTTCCGGGTGACTCTGGGGTTATCCAGATTTAATACCCAGCGTTAACACGGGAGGAATAAGCATGTATTTAAAAGACAGAAAAGCTTAGATGCGGCTGAGTCCTTCACGTTTGCTTTCATAAATAAACACGTTAATAGTTAATACCGGGAATTAAAATGTCACGGCCAAACGGGGCGCAGTGAAAGCCCGAAAGCCCCGGGCCTCAGGTCTGGTGCCAGCTCGCCCTCCCTGTCAGCTACCTCCTGGTTGGCCTCCCCTGAGGGTCGGCTTCACCTGCTGGGTTGGCCTCACCTGCTGGGTCGGCCTCCCCTGAGGGTCAGCCTCCCCTGAGAATCAGCCTCACCTGCTGGGTTGGCCTCCCCTGAGAATCAGCTTCACCTGCTGGGTTGGCCTCACCTGAGAGTCAGCCTTACCTGTTGGGTCGGCCTCCCCTGAGAATCAGCCTCACCTGCTGGGTTGGCCTCACCTGAGAGTCAGCCTTATCTGCTGGGTCGGCCTCCCCTGAGGGTCAGCCTCCCCTGAGAATCAGCTTCACCTGCTGGGTTGGCCTCACCTGAGAGTCAGCCTTACCTGCTGGGTCGGCCTCTCCTGAGGGTCAGCCTCACCTGCTGGGTCGGCCTCCCCTGAGGGTCAGCCTCCCCTCTAGATCTGCCTCCCCTCTGGGCCTGCCTCATTATCTTGAATGAACTTGCCAGAAACCAAGGAAAACGTCTCCTTTGAATTTTCCCCGCTATGTTCCTTTATCCCCTTTGGGAAGAGAACTGCTTTAAAGCTTAAAGATCTCACAGATTGCACATGTGAGTAACAAACGGACGAATTAGAGACGCAGCGGGTCAGCGCCCTTCCTAGAGATGCTGAGCCGGCCGGAGCCTGGAGGCAGGACAGGTTCCTGGCAAGGCCGGGTGTGGGTGTGGGTGCCCTCCCGCGGGGTCAGGCGTGTCCTCGTGCCTTACGACCCCGAGCCGCCTGCCTTGTGCCTTTGTAGTAACGAGCTGAGCATGAAGACGGATTCCCGCCTCAACTTGCTGGACGACGGGACCTTGATGATCCAGAACACGCAGGAGACCGACCAGGGCATCTACCAGTGCATGGCCAAGAACGTGGCCGGGCAGGTGAAAACCCAGGAAGTCACCCTCAGGTACTTTGGGTCTCCAGGTACGTGCAGAGGACGCGCGCGAAGGCTCCTCCAGAACCGCCGTCCCCCGCGCCCGGCCGGGTAGGGACGCGGGTGGGACGCACGTGTGCCAGGCCGCCACGCGCCCTCGGCCCGCGCTCTGCAGCTGTGGCCCTAGGTGACCCTTGACCTTTGCTGTGTGAAAACCCTCAGACTGACGTCTCCTTAGAGGGGGCCCGTTTGTGTTCGCTGCCGCGAGCGTTCGCCTTAGATTTATTTGCAAGTTGATCCAGCCCGTTCGGAGCTTTGCAATAGTTACCGTCCACCGGCCAGGGGACGTCCCCGGGCACCTTGCACGCGTTCTTAGGTTTCCGGAGCCCAAGTCACCCGTGTCTGCACAGCAGGCTGAGGTCGGCTGCTTCCGCGGGTGAGACACCGACTTGGGGCCGCAGCGTCCGTCCCGCTGCCGAATCGCCCTCTCCCTGCGCATCTGCCCCTCCGCCGAAGCCGCGTCCTTAGCGCCACGCGGGGCCCAGCAAGCCTGAGGGCTTGGGTCTCCCTCTCTGCGGCTTTAGCTGTGTCACTGGGGGCGGCTCGGGGCGGCCCACCCGGCCTGCGTGTGACGGTCGTGCAGGCCGGCCTCGCCTCTGCATGTGCCCCTGAAGCGCTTGGCGCGTGGCGGCGGCGGCAGGAGCACGTGGCCGCCCCGTGCGTTTGAATCTGGGGCTCGCGTCCGCGCAGTGGCCTCATCTGCAGCCTGCGCTGCTCCGGAATCGCTAACATTAGGCTCGTTTCTGCGTTTCCGTCACCTGCTGCTCCTTAGGCACGTGGGGTGGAGCGCGAACGTTGACCCACGTGACCGACGCGCAAGTGTGTCTTCCTGCTTCTGTCCCCACCCGCCGGCTTCCTCCTGCATCCCCGCGCCCCAGTGACCGCCAGCGTCCCCGGGCACCTGCCTGCCTGACCGCTCCTCATGTCGGCTTCTCTCGCTCTTCCCCTTCCAGAGCTGGACACGTCACCCATCCGGTGGTCCCGGCTCTTTAGCGGGAACGCCTGAGGCTGTCCCCACGTCCTTTGCTATTATAGGTCCATGTCCCTTCCTCCGGACCTCTCGGGCCTGATACCATTTGGCAATTGGAAACTTGGGGAATTCCAGCAGGGTCCCCGGGTGCGGAACCTGTTCCGCTGGCCCGTGCGGTGCGGGGTCCTGGGTTCCACCCTGCGGTGGGCGCCCGCCGCGAACCGCGTGGACGTTGGCAGGACGTGACATACGCACACACCATAAACACCCCGTGCCGGATACGCCCAGGTTTACAAATAAGTTATGAAAAGAGGTTTTATTTTTGGAGCATTTTTGGATTCTGGAATCGGGGAGAAGCGTGTTCTGGCCTGAATAAAAACATCACAGGAATGCAAAAAAAAAAAAAAAAAAAAAACAAAGAAAAACAAAACCCCACCCTATGTGGGTCCGTACGTTGCTCCCCGGGCTCGTACAGTCCTGGGAGTGCCGTCGGGCCCGGGGGTGCGTGCCCGTGTGCCGCGGGCGGCCCGTAGCCGTGCACTTGGTGCCACCGGCCCGTGAGTTCCGTTGTGCACAGAATCCCTCACAAAACACGCTGCTCCGGGCGTGGATTTCTCTTCTGGATTCAAATGGTGCAGCTTAAAGTTGCATTTTTGTTTCCGTGGGGCAGATGGGTCGTTTTCCTAGGTTCTAAGTACAGTTTGAACACGGTGACTTCTGCAAGTAAGGACGTCCAGTGAGGTTTGGCTGGACTGACCGAGGCCCTTCGGATAAAGAAGGCAGGGCCGCCTCCGGGGGCTCAGTCCACGCTGCAAGAGGACGTGGCCTGGCCGCCTTTCGGGCGCTGACCGGCCGGACCCGGGCATGTGCGTCCTCGCTGCCCGCACGTTGCTTTTTTAAACGAGAAGGACGACGCAGAGAGCGTGCTGATTAAATTGTGTTTGCTTTACTCCTTTGAAGGGCGATAGATGGAAAGAAGATGGAAAAACCCAAGCAAAACGCGGCTGCTAACCTGGAGGAAATTAACCCAGAACTTGTGTTTCGTTGTGACAGCTCGACCCGCTTTTGTAATCCAGCCACAGAACACGGAGGTGCTGGTCGGGGAGAGTGTCACCCTGGAGTGCAGCGCCACGGGCCACCCTCCGCCGCGGATCACCTGGACCAAAGGGGACCGCACGCCGCTGCCCGAGGACCCTCGCGTGAGCATCACCCCCTCGGGCGGCCTTTTCATACAGAACGTCCTGCAGGACGACAGCGGCGAGTACACGTGCTTCGCCTCCAACAGCGTGGAGAGCATCCACGCCACGGCTCTGATCATCGTCCAGGGTGGGTCAGGGCGCCCTCCGCGCCCACGCGCCAGCCCCGCCCCGCCCCGCCCCGCCCCGCGGCTTCATTTCCCTGCGCCCTTCCCCCGGCTGACGTCTCCTCTGCGGTTGGGGGGGTCTCTTCTGAGTGGAAGGACTTGCGTCTCGGGCCTGGCGTGGGCACCCTTAGGCTGACCCGCGGGCGCGTGAGGTCGGGGAGTCTGGCCTTCATCTCACAGCTCCCCGAGGACAGCTGTGGACGCAGGACGCTGAGAGAGCCCGTCGCTGTGAGGCCTCAGCCGTGAATCTCCGAATGTCCCAGCCGCCCCGTTAGTGGCTTTAGTAGTTTAGAAATTGCCAAGTGGGGCGTTTGCGTGGAGGCTCCACGACAACATAGGGCAAAACGCAGGGAAACCGGCGCTTCCGTCCTTGTGCCTCCGCCGGCCCCGTCTGCCTGCAGGGACGCCGCCTCGTGAGCACTCTGCCCGCAGTCCCCCTGCGGCTCTTTCTCTGCACACGTGACACGCACTCCTGTCACCCAGTCAGGACATCTGTACGGGTGGACTCGGGGTGCACCTGGGCCGTGTGGCGTCAGCCAGCAGTTAACGGGCCCCTCCGGTCCCCTGCAGCTGTGCTTTGTGACTCTTAGCCACCTGCCCTGGGTTCCCCTCACCGCCTCGGGCGGCTGGGGTGCCCTCTGTGCCCACTGTGCCCCTCTGCCCCCTCTGCAAGCTCTACTTCTGTGCCCCCCACACCCTCTGCACCCTCTGTGCCCTCTGCACCCTCTGCGCCCTCTGTGCCCTATACACCCTCTGCGCCCTCTGCGCCCTCTGTGCCCTCTGCATGCTCTACAGCCTCTATGCCCTCTGCACCCTCTGCGCCCTCTGTACGCTCTACAACCTCTGTGCCTCCTGCGTCCACTGTGCCCTCTACACCCTCTGCACCTTTTATGCCCTCTGCACCCTCTGCATCCTCTGTGCCCTCTGCATGCTCTACAACTTTTGTGCCCCCTGCACCCTCTGCGCCCTCTGCACCCTCTGCACCCTCTATGCCCTCTGCACCCTCTGCGCCCTCTGCGCCCTCTGCACGCTCTACAGCCTCTATGCCCTCTGCACCCTCTGTGCCCTCTGTACGCTCTACAACCTCTGTGCCTCCTGCGTCCACTGTGCCCTCTACACCCTCTGCACCCTCTGCATCCTCTGTGCCCTCTGCATGCTCTACAACTTTTGTGCCCCCTGCACCCTCTGCGCCCTCTGCACCCTCTGCGCCCTCTGTGCCCTCGGCATGCTCTATAACCTCTGTGTCTCCTGCACCCTCTGTGCCCTCTACACCCTCTGCGCCCTCTATGCCCTCTGCATGCTCTACAACCTCTGTGCCCCCTGCACCCTCTGTGCCCTCTGCATGCTCTATAACCTCTGTGCTCTCTACTCCCTCTGTGCGCCCTGCACCCCCTGTGCCCTCTGTACCCTCTGCATGCTCTGTGCCCCCTGCGCCCTTGTGCAGGGTGGCCCGCAGCTGCCTGGTTAGCAGAGACCCCGACAGGATGATGCTCTTGATGTTTTCATGCCCTTCCCTATTGTCCCCCTGCTCGCAGACCCTCCCCCTGCAGCGTGGCTGGTGGCCAATCTTGGTGCCCTGGCCTCTACAGGGAGCACAGACAGGGACGCTACCTTACAGCATTTCTACCCCAAACCGTCTCTGAAATGTTGTTTCTGTGTTTCCTTGCGAAGCTCTCCCCCAGTTCACCGTGACCCCTGAGGACAGAGCGGTCATCGAGGGTCAGACGGTGGATTTCCAGTGTGAGGCCAAGGGCTACCCACAGCCGGTCATCGCCTGGACCAAAGGAGGTGAGCGCTGGCCGGCGCCCGGGGGATGCGCTGCACACGCAGGAGGCAGGTCCGTCTGCCCTTCCCCTGCCCTGGCCCGGGGGACCCGGGTGTGGGGCCACGGCTACCGTGCTGCACACGCGCACTGTCCCGCCTTCTGCTGCGCTCTGCTCCAGAGTCCCTGTCATGCCTCGAATCACTTAAGGAGCATCTTGATGAAATCTAATAGCAGGTAGTGTAGAACTTTCCGGAAACCCTCAAAGCATGGGTTTCTAGAAGCTCGCTGTCGCTTCATTCTCTGGGGCTGTGATGCCGTCTCTCCATCCGAGGTTAGACGGCCGATCCCCCTGATTCCTTGCCCCGCCCCCCCCACTTCAGCTGCGGGACTGCTGGCCAATGACTTGACGATGCAGACGTGCCCCGGGCACCAGTGGCCTGGCTGGGAGGTGGGGGGGGGGGGCGCGGCTGGAGGTGGCCTCAGGGCTCGGTCTGGGGTTGACCTCGAGGACCTGCCGCGAAGCCCAGCCTTGCCCTGGAGGGCAGCTCCCTGCCTTCGTGCCGGAGGAGCAAGCACCTGAGGTCCCACCACCCTGTGCCCGGGCAGGAGGGGCTCATCCAGGGGCAGGTGCCTGCACCTTCCCCGGGTGTTGCGGGTGTTAGGAACCTGTGGCCCCTGACCCCTCCCCAGCAGGCTGTCCTTGGGCCGACGCCCCCGAGCCCCCTGTACCCCTCCCCACGTCTCATCTCTTCCTTGCTTCTGGGGAGTTCGTCAGAGGCGGGGGCGCCCTGTCCCCGAGCCGGCCACACACCGCTCGTGCTGGAATGTGGCTCGGTTGGCGCCAGTCTGTCCTGTCACTCTGCTCGCTCCAAGATCATTCTGCTCCACCGGCTTTCCCGGGTGCCGCCCACGCCCCATCGCACCGGTGCCCCGTGCCTTTCAGGGAGCCAGCTGTCCGTGGACAGGAGGCACCTCGTCCTCTCGTCGGGAACGCTCAGGATCTCGGGCGTCGCGCTGCACGACCAGGGCCAGTACGAGTGCCAGGCCGTCAACATCATCGGCTCCCAGAGGGCCGTGGCCCACCTGACCGTGCAGCCCAGGGGTACGTGCTTCCGGGCGTGCAGATCCGCTGCGGGGAAGGGCAGGCCCCCTGCCGCCGGCGCCACCTCCCTGCCCGTGACCAGCGCCGCTCTCCTCTGAACACCTGTCCCTGGCACCTGGGCCCTGGGTGCGCGTCCTGCGTGGAATCCCTCCATCTCAGCCCATGACCACGCTCGTGCTGAGCTCTGACAAGGCCGACTCGTCCGTGTTCCCCGGGGCCGACTGATGCCCCTTCAGGCGGGATGGCTCTGCGGTCCTCTCTGGGACGCTCAGTGCCAGGCGCCGGGTCTGGTGGCCGCTGGCCTGTGGACAGACCCTGACCGTGTCCCAGAGATCCCATCTTGCCCGGCTGTCCTATGAGCCTGCACCCCCGTCTTCCCTGTGTCATTTCTGGGAGCCCCCAATGGTCATCTCCACACGGGGCACCTGAGGCAGGGAGAGCTGAGCCTCGTGGGGCCTCCCCCGGTGCTTGGGGAGGGTCCTCCCCTGACGGCTGGGGCCTGGCTGGGTGTCCTGTTCCCTAGGCTGCTGCACTGGCTCTGGGTGCTCGGCCCATCTTTCTCGCTCCCTGCTGGGCAGGGCTGGGGGTGCCTGTTGTGTGGGAATGTGGGGGGTCCCTGAAAGGCCAGGCCCCTCGATCCCCAGGTGAGACCAGCTTTTCTCCTAAGTGTGCATCTCCCGGCCTCACACCAGCCTCTCCCCACGGCCCGTCCCCTCCACCGCCTTTCTCCGTGTTGACACAGCTGGGAGCAGGGGGGACCTCGTGCCAGCCAAGAGTGCCCTGGGCCTGCCCTGGCTGAGGACGAGGGGCCGTGCCCTTCTGAAGCTTTGCGGCTCGGGTGACGAGGGTCCAGGTCCTCCCCCCAGTCAGCTGGCCCTCCTTGCCTTGCAGTCACGCCGGTGTTTGCCAGCATTCCCAGCGACATGACGGTGGACGTGGGCAGCAACGTGCAGCTGCCCTGCAGCTCCCAGGGCGAGCCCGAGCCCGCCATCACCTGGAACAAGGTACCGGGGCGCAGGCCGGGGCACGGGGTGGGAGCAGCCCCCAGCTCGCCGCTCCCATGCAGGGTCCTCGCGGAGAAAACCACGCACTGTAGCCCCGATGCTGTGCGACCCTTAGTAGCAAAACGGGAAGGAAACGGACCGGAACGCTCTCCTTTTCGCGTTCCTCTCAGTGACAAAAGCAAAGCAAATCCTCTGGTTAGATCCATGGCCCCATCGTCAATAGAGAAGGTTTTCGGTGGTTACCGTAGTTCTCTGCGTTGCTCCTGTGAAGCCCAAGCCTAAATTGCGTTGCAGTTTTTGGCCATTAGGATCGAGGGTGTCAACGGGGTGTGTGTCCGTGGAGGGCAGGGGGCCCACGGCAGGGGGCCCTCCCCGGAGGCCTGCATCTTGGGGGCCGCTTACCCCCCGCCCGCCAGCCCTCAGCTGCCCTATGCCGGGACCCTGTGTGGCCGCCCCGCTGGCCCCGTGGCTGTGCTCCCACCCGTCCTCAGCCGGGCCCGTCGCCTGCCCTCCGCCCCTGTGTCTCGGGTGTCCCGTGTCCCGGGAGACCTTGGCCAGGGCCCTGCTGCATCACCCGGTGCCCACGCTCTGCCTTCCCCGCCGTCATGCAGGTCCCCCAGGGGGTTTCCTTTTCTGGGCCCCCACCCCTGGTCCTGCAGAATCTAAGGACCTCGCTCTCTGTCTTCATCTTTTTGGATCTTTTGCAAGAGTTGAAGACGAGTTTCAGTAAACTGGAGTGAATCCCCCCTTCTCTGCAGTTTTGCACAGACCCGAGCGGAGCGTCTGGGCCCTGCACACCTGTGCAGTGCTCACAGTGGTCCCTCCGCCCCCAAGTAGAACAGCTCCTGCTTCCCGCCTTATTCCTGGCATCCTTTCTGTTCTGCTTCGCTCCAGGATGGGGTTCAGGTGACGGAAAGTGGGAAATTTCACATTAGCCCCGAGGGGTTCCTGACGATCCACGACGTCGGGACCGCGGACGCAGGCCGCTACGAGTGCGTGGCGCGGAACACTATCGGCCAGGCGTCTGTCAGCATGGTGCTCAGCGTGAGCGGTGAGTTCGTGGGCCAGCAGGGATGCTCGCAGCGTGGGCTCAGGTGCAGGGGAGCACGTGGCCCAGGGCACGTCCAGACCCGCCGTCGGATTCTCAGAAGGCGGCGTGTACCTGGTTGCAGGGGGCAGAGGGGGTGCCGGGGCCCCGAGAGGGTTGCTGCCTGGCTGGCATCACACCCTCGGGCAGCCGCCCCCTCTCGCTGCCGCCCCCAGACTGCAGGCCCCATGGGCCCTCCTTGGTCGGGGATTCGGTGGTTGGCACGGCCGTCACCCAGACCCATTCAGATGGGACAGCGTGTGGTCGAGTCACCGTCTGGCGGGCGTGCCGACGTGGCCGTTGCTTTAAGAGCCGGTGCTGCTTTGCCGTGCTCGCTCTCGTTCTGGATGGGGCCATGTGTCTTCCCAGGACCAGTGTCCTCCATCGGGGGCCGTCCCCTGCCCTGGACCCGATCCAGCCACTGCGTCTGCCCCTTGCCAGCCCCGTTCCCCCGTTCTGTCCACACACGGCCACCACCTTCCTCAAACTGCGGGTCCCGTGATGTGTCGCAAATACCTCCTTGTGGGCCGTGGCCCCGAGGTGAAGCCCACAGTCTCAGATTTGACCCAGACTCGCATCTCACACCCATCCCATCCCGTCCAGCTTCCCCTGTGCCATCCTGGGCGGCCCGGCCTGAGCGTCCACATCCTTCACTTGGGCCATGCGGCTGCCTTTCCCACTCTTGAGCGCCCGCAGGTGGGACGGGGTCTGGTTGGCTTGTGTGCCCAGCACTCCCCGGTGCCTGTAGCCCGTGGGTGCACACCAAATGGGAACCACAGTGGAATAGCTGGGAGCCTGGTTTAGGGGAGTTTTTAAGGGAAAATATCATTTTCTCATTATATATGGTGTGTGAAATGGATGTAAAAATAGATTGAGGAGTTCTGTGATTTTAGTTTTTTCAGTTACAATTTTTGATACCAAAAAAATGTTACTTTGATAATTTGACAAATTACTTACGTATGAGCTTTGAAAACAATCTCCTACCCATCATCCTGCTTCCACGAAATAACCACCATTGACGTTTGGGTGAATTTCCTGTATTTTTTGTAAAGGTAGGTAGGTAGGTATATATTTTCAAATTATCTTTGTGATCATCATTTAGAGAAAAACAAATCCAAGTTGTTTGTAATAATGAAATAGCAGTCACAAAAATGTGTAAAATCATCTGATTCATTTGTCTGCCACTTGGCATAAAACTATTAGGTTGCACACCTTAGTAAGTTTGGCTCCGTCGGAGACAAACCAAGTGGGGGTTTCTGTGTGAGGAAATGCCGTTGGGCCACGTGGTGCGCGGGCGGGTGAATGGTTCAGACGCTGGAGCGGCTCACCAGCAGCGGTGAGAGGGTCGGGTTTGCAGAGCACGCAGGGGCGGCTGCACCGGGCTCTGTGCAGGGCGCCCAGTGTTGGGTGCTCCCAGTGTTGGGGTGTGCCTGAGGGTCGCATTAGGCAGCCCTTTCCCACTCAACGTGGAGATGCTGGTGGCACAGGGACGAGGAGCAGCAGAGCCACCAGTAGGTTCCAGCCGGGAGCATGGGGTTGGGGGGAGGCCACCGGAGAGGACCACCCAACCCAGCAAAATATGAGAAGCAGAGCCACGTGCAGCAGCCAGTGCGGAGCCTGAGGTTGGACATGCCGAAAACCAGGAGGCCCGTGGAGTCCCCGGGGAGGCCAGCCAGTCTGGGGCCTTGCTGGCCACGCCTTCCTTTGGTTCTTATTCCACGTACGTGGGAAGTCCGTGGGCGGTCTGCTTTGCTCAGCGGTGGCACCGGCCGTAGGGACAGGTGCGAGGAGGCAATGAGCCCAGTGACTGGCCGCAGATCCCACGGGCCGCTGCCGTGGCTGCCAACCTGGCCGACAGAGCAGGGCAGACCTGGCAGGGAAGGGGCGTCGACTTCTGTGTCCACAGGTCAGGGTTGGTGGGTGACCATGGCACCGATGGGATCACTCAGGGGCAGCCTTGGGCAGGTAGGCGGCTGGCAGCTGGGCCCCGGCCGCTCTGGCAGGAAGAGGAAGTAGCCACACCCCCCTGAGTGGACCAAGGAAGAGTGAGCGTCAGGATGCCAGAGTAGGGACCGGTCAGGTCTGGGGACCTGTGGGTCAGACGAGGACAGAGAATGAGCCTGACCCTGCAAAGGACGGCTTGGAGGTGTGAGGAGTCGGCAGGAGGGACACCCCAGGTGGAGGAAGTATATGTATCCCAGGTGGGAGGAGGGATTTCCCACGCAGGAGGAATGATATCCCACACGGGAGGAAGGATATCCCACACGGGAGGAAGGATATCCCACACGGGAGGAAGGATATCCCACACCGGAGAAAGTGTACCCCAGGTAGGAGGCAGTGTATCCCAGTCCGGAAGAAGTGTATCCTGGGGAGGAAGGAAGTGTATCCTAGGGGCGTGAGGAAGTGTATCCCTGGGGGAGGAAGTATATCCCGGGGGGAGGCAGTGTATTCCGGGGGGTGAGGAAATGTATCCCGGGGGAGGAAGTGTATGGGGGGGGGGAACGCAGTGTATCCCGGGGCTAGGAAGTGTATCCAGGGGGAGGAAGTGTATCCCCAGGCCAAGTGAGAAGCATTGCTCTAGGTCCTTTCAGCAGCATCAAATTCCGTGGAAAGGCGGCGAGCCGAGGGATGGCCGTGCAGCCGCTGGCCGAGTGCGTCCCTGGTGCCGTGGACACCGGCCGCGGCCGATTGGTCGGGTGGGGGTATTTTGTTCGGAAGCCGTGGTATTCGGGGACAGGAAAGACGAGGGGAGTAGGAAGTGAGGAACGGGGGCACCCGGGGGCACAGTGGTGGGGCTGGGGCGCCTGCCGTCAGCTCAGGTCACACTCTCGGGGTCCTGGGATTGAGTCCCGCGTGGGGCTCCCTGCTCAGCGGGCGGCCTGCTTCTCCCTCTCCTCCCACTCGTTCTCTCAAATAAATAGTCTTTTAAAAGAAGATCTGGCCCAGCTTCAGAGGATCGCTGGCTAAGCCGTGTGCACGCGTGCTCCCGCGTGTGTGGGTGGTGGTCCGCCCGGGGTGGTGACGGGGATCCGTATCGGGGAGGGTTTGGCTTTCGGCGGGAAGGACCGAGCTCGAGGGGCGCAGGCCACCGGCCACGCTGCCCAGAGCGCCTGCAGCCCTGCTCTGCCGGGACAACTGCCCTGTCCCCTTCCGTGTCCCCTTTCCCGTCGTCTTAGGGGCATCGCGTGATGTCAGAACTAAGGTCTGTGGTGTGCGTCCTGCTGGGAACCGGCCCCTGGGGTGACTGCAGCTTCGCTGTGCGGGATAGGACGCGGGGACTGCGTGCCTCACGTGTAAACGACGGTGCGTGCAGACGCTACTGCGGGAGGCACGCAGGGGCAGTTTTGTGTGACGAACGGCTTCCTGTTTTCCAGTTCCCGACGTCAGTCGAAACGGCGACCCATTCGTGGCCACCTCGATTGTGGAAGCGATTGCGACTGTGGACAGAGCCATCAACTCGACCCGCACACACCTATTTGACAGGTACGGCGGGGGCAGAGGCATGCGCACACCTCCGCTCGCTCGGCCTCTGGGGGGGCGCGGAGCCGGGAAAACCTTGTAGTTTGAGCATCGACGTAATCGGCGTCGGCATCAGGTGTCGTGGGGGTCAGATCCCAGAGCCGCGTCCTTTCTGAGTAGGAGCCACAGAGCACACGTGCTAGGAGGTCTCGTCCCGAGAGCAGGCCCTCAGGCCGTAGCGTAGTCCTCGTTGGCAGCTCCTAAGCGTTTTATTCTGCATCGTAACTGGAACAGATGACCTGTGTTTTCTCTATTGACTTAATTGTTTGTTTTTAGTGTCTTTGGTTTTGTTGTGTTTGATGCCTTCCACTTGGGATGAGTAAGGTACGCAACATCACGTCTCTAGAAAAGTAGCTACAGAAATACTTAGTGGCAATAATTATATTTTTGGATGTGACTGATTTCTGTCCTCAAACGTTTCTTCTGTCTTCCCCGTGTGCTCCTGACCCCCTGGCAGCCGCCCCCGAACCCCCAACGACCTGCTGGCCTTGTTCCGCTACCCGAGAGACCCCTACACCGTGGAGCAGGCGCGCGCGGGAGAGATATTTGAGCGGACGCTGCAGCTGATTCAGGAGCACGTGCAGCACGGCCTCATGGTCGACCTGAACGGAACAAGTCAGTACCCCCCACCCCCGAGCACCCCGCTGAGTGAGGACACGCCTGCCCAGGTGTGGGCCGTGCTGGGTCCTGCAGCCACTGCCTCCCGGGCAGGGTCTGGTCCCTGGGACCTGGCCACTCGGCTGTGGTGCGGGAACCCCGGACAGGGGTGTCAGGCCGCCCTGGTGCCGCGTGGACCTGCTGCTGGCACAGGTGCTAGCGGCCGGGGTTTCCACCCTGTCGGAGCCTCCCTTCTCCTTTGGCAGCGAGCGTGTGCGCCGAGCTCTGGGGTCTCCTGACTTGTCGTCAGTGGGCCCATCTTGCCCGTCAGGGTGGAAACGTCCTTAAGAATTGAGTGTTCCTGGATACAAATGTGCAATGGCAGCTGTCCGTGGGGTGTCCCGGGGGGACCGGGGTGGCAGGTGTCCATGGGGTGTCCCGGGGAGCCTGGCATGGCAAGTGTCCGTGGGGTGTCCCAGGGGGCCCAGCATGCAGGTGTCCATGGGGTGTCCCAGGGGGGCCGGTGTGGCAAGTGTCTGTGGGGTGTCCATGGGTGTCCAAGGGGTGCCGGTGTGGCAGGTGTCCATGGGTGTCCCAGGGGGCCCGGTGTGCAGGTGTCCATGGGGTGTCCTGGGGGGGCCGGTGTGGCAGGTGTCTGTGGGGTGTCCGTGGGTGTCCAAGGGGTGCCGGTGTGACAGGTATCCATGGCTGTCCCGGGGGGCCTGGTGTGGCAGGTGTCCGTGGGTGTCCCGGGGGGCCCGGTGTGCAGGTGTCCATGGGGTATCCTGGGGGGGCCGGTGTGGCAGGTGTCTGTGGGGTGTCCGTGGGTGTCCAAGGGGTGCCGGTGTGACAGGTATCCATGGCTGTCCCGGGGGGCCTGGTGTGGCAGGTGTCCGTGGGTGTCCCGGGGGCCCGGTGTGGCAGGTGTCCATGGGGTGTCCCAGGAGAGGAACCTGCTGGCAGTGAGGTGCCTGGCATGTGGAGTGCTTCCAGATGTGGCTGGAAGGGGGAGGTGACATCACTTGCTGCCTGAATGTGGGGAGTCAGGTGATAGGGTCTCTGCCCTGGGGGCTGGAAGTCCAGAGGTGACGCTCAGTGACGCAGAGGAGCAGGTGCGGGAGGTGGGGGGCAGGAAGCTGTCTCACCTCCGGAAGCTCCAGGCGTGCACCGCGACCCTGGGCCCCTGGTCCTGCTTCCACAAAGCCAGTGTCATGATCCCGGCGGAAGAGAGAGACCATCGGAGCCGCCTGCCGACAGCCCCCCGGGATCCCTGTGTCCCGGGCTCTCGGGCGCTACCCGTCCTCATGTCTAGTGTCTTTGCGGGTGGCTACCTGTGTGCGTCCAGGGACAGTGCCCGTTTCTAACGCGGAGCACGGGACGATGTGGTTGGAGGCGGTCGGGGCGGTTGGGGGGATTCCTGGTGCGCGGCCATCATCGGGACTGGATCGTGCCCCGCGGTGACCCGCTGCCCGGTTTTGTCGGAGGCGCGGGGCGCAGCTTCGTCAGCTGCTTGCAGCCCCGGCTGTCACACGTCCGCGACATGGGGCGGCCTGTGTGTGCAGCCTAGACAGCCGGGGCCCCTGGGCATGGTGCGGGAGGGGGCCTCCCCCGGGGCCTGTCCGCGACCCCCGCCGGGGCTGCTGGCACTTCCCGAGCTAACTGAATGGAGCCCACACCCTGGCGTCCGAGCCCGTGTCGGGGAGCTGCCTGCTGGCGGAGCGTCCAGGGGTGCCTGAGCCTGAGCGCCTGGGGGCGTGCAGCTGTTGTCCTGGGCCTCCCACAGCCCGCTGGCGCCCGCTTCTGATGGCGACACCTCCCGCCTCCCGCCCCGTGGGGGGTCATTCAGACAGCGCCCCCACAGATCCGGACTGGCCCGGTTCCCTTACCCCAGAGTCCGTGTCGATCGGCTCTGAGCAGACACTGCGGAGAGAGGTCGTGGTGAGGGGCGCCCGGCAGGGTGGGCCGAGGGTGCGTGTGCACACGCGCCCCTGCCTGGGTGCGGGGGTCTGCGGGCAGCCCCCAGAGCAGGCCCCAGTGCACGTGGGGTCCTCCCTGCCGAGTGGACCCCGGGCCGTCCCCTCCCAGCGGGCAGGTCTGGGGAGGACCGGGGGCTGGGGCCGCGTGTCGCGCCGCCGCCCCGGGGAGTAAGGCGCTCCCCTCTGCCGCAGGCTACCACTACAACGACCTGGTGTCGCCCCAGTACCTGAGCCTCATCGCCAACCTGTCGGGCTGTACCGCGCACCGGCGCGTGAACAACTGCTCGGACATGTGCTTCCACCAGAAGTATCGCACCCATGACGGCACCTGCAACAACCTGCAGCACCCCATGTGGGGCGCCTCGCTGACCGCCTTCGAGCGCCTGCTGAAAGCCGTGTACGAGAACGGCTTCAACACGCCGCGGGGCGTCAACCCCGGCCGGCTGTACCACGGGCACGCGCTCCCCATGCCCCGGCTCGTGTCCACCTCGCTCATCGGCACGGAGACCGTCACGCCTGACGAGCAGTTCACCCACATGCTGATGCAGTGGGGCCAGTTTCTGGACCACGACCTGGACTCCACGGTGGTGGCCCTGAGCCAGGCCCGCTTCTCCGACGGGCAGCACTGCAGCTCCGTGTGCAGCAGCGACCCCCCGTGCTTCTCGGTCGCCGTGCCCCCCAACGACCCCCGCGTCAGAAACGGGGCGCGCTGCATGTTCTTCGTGCGCTCCAGCCCCGTGTGCGGCAGCGGCATGACGTCCCTGCTCATGAACTCCGTGTACCCGCGGGAGCAGATCAACCAGCTCACCTCCTACATCGACGCCTCCAACGTGTACGGGAGCACGGAGCACGAGGCGCGCGCCATCCGGGACCTGGCCAGCCACCGCGGGCTGCTGCGGCAGGGCATCGTGCAGCGCTCGGGGAAGCCGCTGCTGCCCTTCGCCACCGGGCCGCCCACGGAGTGCATGCGGGACGAGCACGAGAGCCCCATCCCCTGCTTCCTGGCCGGGGACCACCGCGCCAACGAGCAGCTCGGCCTCACCAGCATGCACACGCTCTGGTTCCGGGAGCACAACCGCGTGGCCACGGAGCTGCTCGGCCTGAACCCGCACTGGGATGGCGACACCGTGTACCACGAGGCCAGGAAGATCGTGGGCGCGCAGATGCAGCACATCACCTACCAGCACTGGCTGCCCAAGGTGCTGGGCGAGGTGGGCATGAAGGTGCTGGGCGAGTACCGCGGCTACGACCCGGGCGTCAACGCCGGCATCTTCAACGCCTTCGCCACGGCCGCCTTCAGGTTCGGCCACACGCTCGTCAACCCCGTGCTGTACCGGCTGGACGAGGACTTCGAGCCCATCGCGCAGGGACACGTCCCCCTGCACAAAGCCTTCTTCTCCCCCTTCCGCATCGTGAACGAGGGCGGCATCGACCCGCTGCTCAGGGGCCTGTTCGGCGTGGCGGGCAAGATGCGCGTGCCCACCCAGCTGCTGAACACGGAGCTCACCGAGCGGCTCTTCTCCATGGCGCACACGGTGGCCCTGGACCTGGCCGCCATCAACATCCAGCGGGGCCGCGACCACGGCATCCCGCCCTACCACGAGTACCGGGTCTACTGCAACCTGTCGGCCGCCCACACCTTCGAGGACCTGAAGAACGAGATCAAGAACCCCGAGATCCGGGAGAAGCTGAGACGGTGAGTCCACAGGGACTGCCGGCGTCTTTGGTTGGTAAAGGCCGCGCCTGGGAGCAGCCCGGCGGGCGCTGGAGGGGACCCTGGACCCCGGAGGGTGGAGCCTGCAGAGGGGCCGCCTGCGATGGGCGGTGGGCGGTGGGCGGTGGGCGGTGGGCGAGCTGGTGCAGGGGGAGGGGACGGGCCGCAGGGAGCACAAGGGCCCCGCCTGGGGGAGCTTGGCTTGGGGGGGGGGGGCGCTCCCGCGCTCCCGTGGCCTCCCCTGAATGCCTGCGGGGCCTGCGGGGTGGAGCTGCGGCTGGAGAAGGGCTGGGGGGGATGTAGGTGGGGAGCTCTGGGGGTGAGCTGCGAGGGGGCTGTGGGGGGGTGGAGCTGCGGAGTGGAGCCAGGAGAGTGGAGCTGTGGGGCATCTGCAGGAGTGGAGCTGCGGGGGTGGGGGGTGCTGCCAGGGAGAGCTGCGGGGGCGGTTAGAGGGGCTGCGGTGGCAAGGCCCAGGGGGTGGAGCCGCAGCATGGGGGGTGGGGAGTTGCAGGGGAGGAGCTGCGGGGGGGGGGACTGTGGGCGGGGTAGAGCTGCGGGGTGGGGAGCTCCGGGGTGGAGCTGTAGGGGAGTCTGGGGGGGGGGTTAGCTGCCAGGGAGCTGCGCAGGGCCCAGGCGGTGGAGCTGTGGCCGAGGGGGGGCAGTTGCAGGGGGGGAGCTGCGGGGGGACTGGGGAGGTAGAGCTGCGGGGTGGGGAGCTCCGGGGTGGAGCTGTGGGGGGGTCTGCGGGGGGATGCTGCGGTGGCGGTGGCAGTGGCGGGGCCCAGGAGGTGGGGCCGCGTCCGAGGGGAGCTGCGGGGGGGGGGCGGGGGGGGAGCCGCGGTGGTGGAGCCGCGCTGCGCGGGGTGGCTGCGGGGTGGAGCTGCGGTTCCCCCCACAGGCGGCGGGGGCTCAGGGCCAGGTCCAGGAGGATGGGCGCTGCCGGGCCCCGGCCCCTCCGTGGGGCTCCGCGTCGTGCCCCCCCCGTGCCCCCCGTGGCCCGCACGCTCGGCCCCCGCCCTCCTGGGGTCCCGGCCGCGCGCCGGGGGCTGCCTCCCTCGTGCCCGCCGTCCTGGCTTCCCGCGGGGAACAACCGGGGACGGTTTCCCGGCGCTGACCCTGCATTTCGTCCGCGGCCGCGTGTCCGGGCTCCCGCCGCCTCCTCCCTTCTGGGGTCAGGTCCCCCCACCGCTCCCCGCCACGCCCTGCGCGTTCGCCGAAGCCCTCGCGGCGCGCCCCCAGCCCTGCGCCCGCGCCCAGGCCCACGCCGGCCTCCGGGTCTGGGCTCCGGGGTCGGGGTCGGGGTCGGGGCGGTCTCGGCGGCGGGGTCCGCGGGGTTCGTTGCGCCGCCTTTAGCCCCGGTGGCCGCGGATTCCGCCCCGCGTTCCCCTCCTTTGCGCCCCTCGCTTCACAGGGCTCAGAGGCGCTAGTGCCCTGCGGAGGGATGGAGGGGCGGAGTAGGGCCGCGGAGGGGTGGGGCGGAGGGGCGGAGTAGGGCCGCGGAGGGGCGGAGTAGGGCCGCGGAGGGGTGGGGCGGAGGGGCGGGGGGGGCAGAAGGGGCAGAGGGCTGTAGTGGGGCCGTGGAGGGGTGGGGTGGAGGGGCGGAGGGGCGGAGTAGGGCCGCGGAGGGGTGGGGCGGAGGGCGCAGAAGGGGCGGAGGGCCGTAGTGGGGCCGCAGGGGTGGGGCGGAGGGGTGGAGGGGGCGGAGGGACCCCCGCGAGCCGGGGACCCCTGAAGACGCCCGGGCTTAGCGGCCTCACAGTGGCTCGCACAGTCGCTCTCCTGTTGCTCCGCGGCGGCCGCGGGGAGGGCGCCCCGAGGTCGGGCCCGCGGGAGGAGGGCGCAGGGCCTGGCCGCAGAGGGGGCGGCCCCGGGCCTCGCGGGAGCGGCTCCCCTCGTGGAGGCTGTGCCAGCGGGGCCGCGGGCTCGTGGAGGGCGAGCGGCGTGGCGGCCCCCGGGCGCCTACCCCTGCCCCCGGGTGCCCACCCCTGCCCCGGGCGCCCACCCGTGCCCCGGGCGCCCACCCCTGCCCCCGGGCGCCCACCCCTGCCCCGGGCGCCCACCCCTGCCCCGGGCGCCCACCCCTGCCCCGGGCGCCCACACCTGCCCCGGGCGCCCACCCCTGCCCCCGGCGCCCACCCCTGCCCCCGGCGCCCACCCCTGCCCCGGGCGCCCACACCTGCCCCCGGCGCCCACACCTGCCCCGGGCGCCCACACCTGCCCCCGGCGCCCACCCCTGCCCCCGGCGCCCACCCCTGCCCCGGGCGCCCACACCTGCCCCCGGCGCCCACACCTGCCCCGGGCGCCCACACCTGCCCCCGGCGCCCACACCTGCCCCGGGCGCCCACCCCTGCCCCGGGCGCCCACCCGTGCCCCGGGCGCCCACCCCTGCCCCGGGCGCCCACACCTGCCCCCGGCGCCCACACCTGCCCCGGGCGCCCACACCTGCCCCCGGCGCCCACCCCTGCCCCCGGCGCCCACACCTGCCCCCGGGTGCCCACCCCTGCCCCGGGCGCCCACACCTGCCCCGGGCGCCCACCCCTGCCCCGGGCGCCCACACCTGCCCCGGGCGCCCACCCCTGCCCCGGGCGCCCACACCTGCCCCCAGCCTGCTCCTCGGGGACCCGCCGCGGCCCACGTGTGCCAGGCGGTGCGTGTGGCCGCCCTTCCCGGACCGTGCTCTGCGGGCGTCCCCCCTGGGCGCCGGGGCCTCTTGCGCTCGGGACCCCGCGGCCGCAGGGTTCGCCCAGCGTGTTTGTCCCGGAGCATTGGGGCCCCGTGGTCGTGGGCTCGCGGGCCGCGCGCTCGTCCAAGAAGTAGGGGACCCCGGTGTTACAATTAGTCCCTTAAAGATCTGCTCTGGGGGCGCCTGGGGGGCTCAGGCCGCGACCTCGGGGTCCTGGGTTCGAGTCCCACGCGGGGCTCCCTGCCCAGCTGGGCTCTGCTGCTCGCCTGCCTGCGCGCTCTCTCTCTCTTACTCTTTCAAATAAACAAGTAAAATCTTTACATAAAAAAGGGGATCCCTGGGTGGCTCGGCGGTTTAGTGCCTGCCTTTAGCCTGGGGTGTGGTCCTGGAGTCCCGGATCGAGCCCCACGTCGGGCTCCCTGCATGGAGCCTGCTTCTCCCTCTGCCTGTGTCTCTGCCTTTCTCTCTCTCTGTCATGAATAAATAAATAAATAAATCATTTTTAAAAAAAAAGAAAAGAAAAGACACTGGAAGGGCAGACGTTACAGCGTCAGGGGTGGTTAGTTCTGAATGGAGAAGTGGGATGTTACTTTTCTTCCTACCAGCTTGGTTTTTGTTAATTTTCTGTCTACCAGCTTGGTTTTCCTAAACTTAAATGTGTGCATGCGTGTGTTTTGTACACATATATATAAACAAAGTATGGAGATTTTTAAAAATATGGATAGATGCTTTAAATGAATAGAAGTGAATTTTCTTTGTTAACAGAAAGTGGGAAAGATGCTAAATAATAATAAAAAATGAGGACTTTTTTCATGTTTGCTTTATTCACTGCCTACAGCTTTCTTCAGCAAATTTAAGGATTCACTTGTTTATTTTTTTATTTTTTATTTTTTTTTTGGTAGGTTATATGGATCCCCACTCAACATTGACTTATTCCCCGCCCTCATGGTGGAAGACTTGGTCCCAGGCAGCCGGCTGGGGCCCACCCTAATGTGTCTGCTGAGCACACAGTTCAAGCGCTTGAGAGATGGGGACAGGTAAACCCAGGTGCCCCAAGGACAGGTGAAGTCAGATGCTATAGGGGACAGGTGAGCGCAGGTGTCTGGGGGACAGGTGAATGCAGGTGATGTAGGCATCAGGTGAATGCAGGTGCCACAGGAACAGGTGAACACCGGTGCTGCAGGGGACGGGTGAATACAGGTGCCACTGGTACAGGTGAAGACAGGTACACTGGGGATAGATGAAGACAGATGCCACAGGGCACAGGTGAAGGCAGTTTACCATGGGGACAGGTGAAGACAGTGGTATATATAGGGCACAGGTGAAGACAAGTACCATGGAGACAGGTGAAGGCAGGACCACGGGACAGGTGAAGGCAGGTGCTACAGGGGACAGGTGAAGACAGGTGCTACAAGGGACAGGTGAAGGCAGGGCCCACGGGGACAGGTGAGCGCAGGTGTCCCGGGGACAGGTGAAGACAGGTGCTGCAGGGCACAGGTGAAGGCGTGCACCTTTCTGGAGACGCAGGGAGGCAGGAGCCGTTGGTGGCGGAGCTGACCGTCTGCCGGCTTCAGCCCAGATTCTCTGTTGTTTCTTGAGAAGGGAACCGGGCCCGTGCGTCGCCCCGTGAGTCCACGTCGACTGGGTGGCGTCGCGCGGGGACAGGCGTCCGGGGAGCGTTGGCATTCACCCGTGTTTGTGCCTCTCTGTTTCCTCTGGCCCCGGGGAAGCACAGGTTGTGGTACGAAAACCCGGGGGTGTTCTCCCCGGCGCAGCTGACGCAGATCAAGCAGACGTCCCTGGCCAGGATTCTGTGCGACAACGCCGACAACATCACGCGTGTGCAGCGGGACGTGTTCCGCGTGGCAGAGTTCCCCCACGGGTACGGCAGCTGTGACGAAGTTCCCAGGGTGGACCTGCGCGTGTGGCAGGACTGCTGTGAAGGTGCGCGTCCGGGGTGCGGGCGGGGTGCGCCGGCCTCGCCGCCTGCTGCCCAAGGCTCGGGGCGGCCACCCACGGGGCAGGGAGGAGGGGGGCCCGGCCGGGTCTGGGTCTGGCGCCTGCGGGGGACACTGACCCGCACTCCCCAGGGAGCGCAGCACACGTCAGACTCACTGTGTAGGCACGTTTGCTGCACGTTCCAAACGCCTGTGCCGACAGGTCCTGGAGCGTGTCGTGAGGGGTCGTGAGCCGGGGTGGCGGGGCCCCACGGCTTCCCCGTGTCCCCAGGTCCCGCTGTGGCTCCATCTCCTAATTCGGATGTAATTGGGGCTTTACTCAAACTGCAGTCTGACCGTGGTCGAGGAGGCCGGGCGTGTCCCGGGCCCTGGGAGCCGCTCTCCTGCCCTCTGCCCCCTCCGCCCCCTCCTTTCTGCGGGTCCTCCTTGGTAGGGGCCCGGGCCGCAGGTTAGCGCTGTTCTTGCTCTGCGCACATCTGCGCGAGGCTGGGTGTCTGACCTGGTGTGGCTCTGCCTCCGTCGGGCTGTCCTGTCTGCGTGAATATACGATGCGTGTGTACGGCGTAGATGCGGCGCCCGGGTGTGTGGCACACGTGGTTTGTAATGGTCTAGGATTCACGTGCAGATTCAGCCGGTTTACCGCCCGCCCCACGTCCCGAAACAGTCACGTTCTGGCTATTACATCCAAGGGAAACTTGTTTTTGTTTTGTTTTAGCTTTTTTTTTTTTTAAGAAATAACCTCGCTGGTGTGTCCAGCTCTGCGTGCGTTTCGGTGGCTATGGCGGCGAGCTGGGTCCTTGCACCCGCAGGAAGCGGCTCTTCGGAAGCCCCTGGGCAAAGCCGATTCTGTACAAAACGCCGTGTCCTGATAGTGTTACCGGGTCCCTCCGCTGCTTGGTGGCGGCTGAGCCGGCTTTTCTGTTGTCTCGCTCAGAAAACCCAGAGCCCCGGGACAGATGGGCACTGGCAGCGGGCTTCGTCATCGGGCCGCTGTCCCTCGTGCACCTGCTGAGACCCCCACGCTGTCCCTCCAGGTCCGGAGCTGCCCTGGGTCAGGGAGGCTTCGTGAGCTTCGTCTACCATCGTAGGTCAAAAGCCACGTTGGAAATACAGCAGAAAGACAAAGAATTGGGGTTTGACGGGCCCAAATGTCAGGTGCTGTTTACTTTGCGATTTAAAAAATCAGAGAGCAGCTCGCTCGAGCTCCGCCAGAGCCGTCAGCGCGTTTGTGGAGCGAGGCGTGGTGCTGGCGCAGGAGAGCCCTGAGAACCTCCGCGTGGGCAGTTTCTGTGTCTTCTTCTGAAGTGAGAAACTGCCCCTTTGCGGGGATTGATGGGGCACACGCATGCACACGCGCACACACGCAAACACAAATGCACACCGCTTTTAAATAATTGCACTGATTTTAAAATAGTATGAATGATTCATATACTTCATCGGATCTGTGTGTTGTTAGAGTCTTATCTCGTATCACTGTTCCCTCGATCCCTGTGATACGTGTGTCTGTATGAGTACACGTGCATACACGTGCATACATCTGTCTGCACACACGTGTAGGTGTGCCTATGTGTGCTCACACGTGTATATGCATGCGCCGTCTGTACAAGCATGTGCACGTGTGGTGTTTGCAAGGGAAGCCGCATTTTTCCCTAAACTAGCGGAGGAGGTCGCAGGCAGCGTGCCGCCCTCCCCGGGAATGACGGGCGTGTGCAGGGCAGCACAGGGCACGACTGTGCCCTTCCCACACGGGGGTCTCACGCCCAGCCCGTTGGCCGCCACAGTCCGCAGCAGGAGCTGGGCAGGCCTTCCCCTGCCCTGCGTAGAGGGCACCTCCCAGGGGTCGGTTCTCAGATTAGGTGCAGGTTGTGCCATGGGCGGGGCTGGGGCCTGTGGGCGGGTTGTGGCCTGTGGACGGGGCTGGGCCCTGTGGGCGGGGCCTGTGGGCGGGGCTGGGGCCTGTGGGCGGGGCTGGGGCCTGTGGGCGGGGCTGGAGACCTGTGGGCGGGGCTGGAGCCCTGTGGGCGGGGCTGGGGCCTGTGGGCGGGGCTGGAGCCCTGTGGGCGGGGCGGGGGCCTGTGGGCGGGGCTGGGGCCTGTGGGCGGGGCTGGAGCCCTGTGGGCGGGGCTGGGGCCTGTGGGCGGGGCTGGGGCCTGTGGGCGGGGCTGGAGCCCTATGGGCGGGGTGGGGCCCTGTGGGCGGGGCTGGGGCCTGTGGGCGGGGCTGGCACTCTGAGCATCTCCAGGAGGCTCCCCTGTGGCTGGTCCTCCCACTAGGCACCTGGACGCGGGTCACCTGGCTGGAGCATGAATTCCGCGTTTCCCAGGTGTGAGAACAGGAAGGTCTCTGGGTTGGGAAGGTGAAGGCCGTCGGTCTCCCTAGTGACCACCTCCTGTCACCCCGAGGCCGCCTGGGCTGCGGGCCACCAACGCTGCTGGTGATGAGCGCTTCCCCCTTGGAGTGTGGCCCGGGGCCTCCCGGGGCCTGTACCCTGTGAACCCGTGTCAGGCTGGGGTCTCGGGAGCTGGGTCAGGTTTGAGTGGGAAGCTGGTTGCTGCTGAGTTAAATCCCAGAATGCGAGGACGGGTTGTCTGCGGGTCTGTCCCGTGCGCGGCGGTGTCCTTGCGTTCCAGCGGCGGTCACGGCCGGCTGGCCTGGGGAGGAGCGTGCCAGCCTTTTCCGCATCCTTTCCTTCTCCCGGGATTTCACTTCAGCATTTGGGAAGGGCCGTTCATAACCTTGACCACAGTCCTGGGCTGTGGAGCCTGAGTTGGAACCGGGTGTTGGTGGGATGGTGTTGTCGGGGCCAAGCAGAGGGCGCCCAGGGAGCAGAGCCTGGGGCCGGAGGAGGGAGCACAAGGTGCCCCAGCCGCGGAGGACGGGGACGCCCTGGCCTAGTGCTCGGCCTCTGCGTGCGGGCAGGAAGCACAGGGTTGGGAGGACAGCAGGTGTGGGGCGTCCCAGCAGGAGGCTGCCCTGGCCGTTGGCCAGGAGACCGGGCGAGGTTGGGGCGTCCAGGGAGCAGGAGGATGAGGTCCAGAGGCTGTCCTTCCATGGAGGGAGGAGGGAGGCTACGCTGGTGTCGGAGACAAGCCGTGACGTCGAGGCGGTGCGTCCCAGGATGGGCACAATTGCTCCTGGAGGATAGCTGGCATCTCACACCCCCCACCTCACTTCAGACTGCAGGACCCGGGGACAGTTCAACGCATTTTCCTACCACTTCCGAGGCAAGCGGTCCCTGGAGTTCAGCTACCAGGAGGACGAGCCCACCGGGGAAGCAGGCCCCGCAGGGACCCCGAGGTACGGCCACTTTGGGGCAGGGGCCTGGGGCGGGGCGCCTGTGGCCGCCGGGACCCACGGCCCGTGTGACGTGCCGAGGTCTGTGAGCGGCTTGTGCTTCTCCCTCGTGCAGCATCGGGAAACGCAGGAACCATCCGGGCAATGCCACGGCCGCCTCGCGCGAGCACCCACAAGCACCGGGCGCCAATGACTTCAAGGACTTCGTTCTGGAAATGCAAAAGACCATCACAGACCTCAGAGAACAGGTACCTGTTGCTGCACGCCCTGCCCCGCGTCACAAACGGCCTTGCCCCTGCGACCCTGCAGGCGTGAGGTGGGCTCCGGCTCCCTCGTCGGGAGCCTCTGGGGCGCATCACTTCTGTCCGGGTGGCTCTTCTCCTGTGGCCTGCATCTGGCCACGTGGGCCTGGCCCTGGGCTTCCTGGTGGCCGGGGGGCTCTCACGGTGGACTGCCGGCAGGTACCGTCCTGGGCGGCCCGGAGCCCCGCAGCGGCCGTGGGTCAGGATTAGGGCCACGGAGAATTCAAACCTCAGGGGTCCTGTTCCAAAGATGCTTCTTCAGGAACGTCGGTTGACTCCTTGTCCCCAGGGAGGGTCAGAGGTATTTTGTGGTCAGGCGCCCCTCGGTGCGGGGAAGGGGACCGGCGCCAAGGGTTTCCGCCCTGGGCTCTTCTCCAAGGACCTTTAGGGTTTTGCAGAAAATGACTTGTTTGCCTGCCCCCCCCGCACCCTGGGGGCTGCCGCCCGTGCCCCCGGGCCCGCCCATCTGTGAACCCCGCTGTGGCCTCAGGGCTCCTTCCACCTGCAGGAGGAAACAGCACCGCTGGGCATCCCCTTCACTCTGTGCGCCCTGCATTTCAGGGCAGGCTGCTCGCTGGGTGGGGGCTGCAGGTTTGGAGAAATGCAGAGGGAACATCTGCTGTGACCGTGGGCTGCTCCCCGGGGGACATGTGGGAGTTCGTGGGCATCTCTCCGTCTGCACGGCCCGGCCTGGTTCGCCCACGTGCAGCTGTGTTCTAATTGTCTCCGAGGGAGACGCTGGCCGAGATTTGTCCTGCTTCTTCTGGATTCGTGCTGAAATTCGGTCAGCGGCCACCGAGGCCCCCTTCCCCGTCCCCAGCAGCCCTGCCCGGCCCGTGGATGCGGCTTCAGGATTCGGGACCCGACTCTGAGGCCTGGGAACTTCAAGATCGATTATGCTGAGGGGCCCGAGTGCCGGAGGCGGCTTCCCTCCAGAGCCCACCTGAGAGCGGGCCGCGCCGGTCCCAGCTGCGGGCGGGGGGATGCAGGCCGCACGGGGCCAGGTGACCCGGGCCACGGAGACCATGGGTCATCCCTGGGAGGCCGTGCTTTGTGCGGCGCTGTCCCACGAAGTGGGTGGAACGTGTTCAGTGTCCGCCGCGGGTGGTGTGCGTGTCCAGTCAGTCCCGGCGCGTGGTCCTTTATCAGAGCAGACGCATAGCCGGGTGTTCGCACCGGGGTGTCTGCTCTCCTCTGGGGGGCCGGGAGACTCAGTTGCCTGGAAAACGCCCCTCGAGGTCGAGTAGATGAGGCGGGGGTTTCGTGGGCCACCGGCCCCTCCATGTGCAGAGAGATAAGCCGTCCAGCCGTGTCGCCGTCGGCCAGTGGCAGTGAGGAGGGCGCCCTGGGAGGCCCGCGGCGGGGCTGGTGGCCGCTTGCAGGTGTCCGTGGCCAGGAGTCTTGGGGCAGGTGACTGTGCCTGGGCGGTTGCCGTTGAGGCCTGTGGGAGCCTCTCCCCTGCTTCCTGTCCTCTTGCCGGCTACTGCCGTGGGGTAGCCTGTGTCCCCTGACTCCCGACGCGGTGGTGTCACGTGGGGCCGTGCCGTGTGACACCGCCAGCTGTGTGACGGGCGAATCTGAAGCATCCCTGTTGAGCAGGAGGCGTCCCTGCAGGCAAAGGGACAGACGCACTTGCCAGGCTGAGCTCGTCGCCGGAAGTGACCGCTGCACCTTTTTGCTTTGCTGCAGATAAAGAGGCTGGAGTCCCGGCTCAGCACCGCGGACTGCACGGATGCCGACGGGGAGCCGCACGCCAACGGCGCCAAGTGGAAGCGAGATGCGTGCACCGCCTGCGAGTGCCGTGTGAGTACGGGGCTGTGCCGTGGGAGCGGGTGCACGGACCTCCCCCAGGACCCCGAGCTCCGTGCCGGGTGGCCCCACTGTCCTGGGGGCTTCGGCCCTCCTCTTAGAAGCCGGGGGCCCTCCCCGGAGCACCGTGCAAGGCCGGCCTGCACACACTGCCCCAGGCGGCCACGGGCTGTTCACGCCAGCGAGGAGCTGGGCCCGCCAGGCGGTTGTCGGTCTGCACAGAAGTGGACGGGGGTGCCCCGGTGGCCGCAGTGGCCGCGGTGTCCAAGCCGGGGCTTCAGGGGAGAGGCTGGGGAGGTGGGTTGGAAGATCGGTGGGCCAGCCTGGTGCCTGAGGTGTCCACAGGGATTTGTTCCATGGTCCGGGAGGGGAGGGGTCCCCAGGGTCCTCGGTGGTTGTGCTGTTTGGGAATCACAGCAGAGCAGGGACGGCACGGGGTCCAGCAGCATCTCCCTCCTTTGACTCCCTGGTGGACATCCCGGACGTGATCCTGGGGTCCCAGGGGCAGGCCCCGTGGTCCTGGGCTCTCTGCAGGGACAGAGGGCCGTCAGGGCGATGGGCGGGACCCCTGGACGCAGCACGGGGTGTCTGTAGCTGCTCCTCAGCGGCCCACCAGCCCTGTTACAGACCCGCACACGGTCGGGAGGGCGGACAGGCGGGGTGATGCCGACGCCGCGCCCCGGGAGCTGACGGTCGGGCCCTCCCTCCTCCAGGACGGGCAGGTCACCTGCTTCGTGGAAGCCTGCCCACCCGCCGAGTGCCCGGCGCCCGTGAGAGCCCGCGGGGCCTGCTGTCCGGTCTGCCCGAGAGACGGCGCGGGGAGGAAGCCCTAGGCGCGGGGAGGCCTCCGGGGTCCTCTGCGCGTCCTCAAGCCCCACGGCCGGCACAGGCGTGCGCACGGGAGGGGCCCCTTCCGTGTCAGTGGAGAATGGGTGCTTCGGCCAGAGCATGCTCGGAGGAGAAACCACGGACACGTGTCCTAACTTCACGTTAGATTCTCAGGTTTTTATTTAATGTTTTTAATGAAATATTGGTGCTACTATTAAATTGCACAGTTAAGTCATCTAGTCTCCTAAATTCACTTCCCCGGATACCACCGTTTCTTCTCGACCAAAAGTGAGTCCCGCTTGGTTCTGACACCTGGAGCTCGCAGAAGAGCCGGCCGCGGTTCGGGCGCGTCGCGGAGCCGCCGGAAGGACACGTGCCGCGGCAGAAAGGGAGGACGGATCGTAGGGGTGACAGTCTGGGCGGGGGTGCGGCCCCACCGAGGCAGCAGCGTGCGGTCCCCGGAGGGATGGCCCCACCGCTCGGTCGCCCGCCTGCCCGCCCGCCCGCCCGCGGCTTCCAGCACCTCGCCCGTGAGACCGACAGGAAGCCGCACACAGAAACGGGTTGGTTTTCGCCACAACTCGCGTGACGCTGCCTGGCGCGGACGCCCGCGAAGCCCTGTTCCTACGGAAGGCCCGCGTCCGTGTTCCGTCCTGCCCCGGCCGGGGCGCGCGGAGGACTCCCCCCGACGGAGGCGTCGGCGTTGGGGACTTCCTGACTTCAGGTCGTGCGAGTGCCTTACAGAAACGCCGTCGACCCCTTTACCTCATCTGTATTTTCAAAATGCATGACGTTGTAGGAAACGTTGCCCGTGTTTAGGCGTCAGGAATGGCAGAAAAATCCCTTCCGCTACGCAAGAGCTGTGTTAGAATCGAGAGAAAAGCAGCTCTCATACCTCATGGTCGCTCTCGTCCTAATCGACGAAAACCTCCTGTTTTGTTCTAAACGGTGAAGTCACCTGTGTCCTGAGAAGCGTGTCCCTGAACGCAGCAGCGCGGCTCTGCAGGCCCGGACCCCAGTGCCCGCTGCGTGCGGGTGCCGAGCGGAGCACACACCGAGGCCCCTGCCCCCCGTGGGGCCCCCCGAGGACGCGGGTGGTCTCAGTACGTGGCGGCCGGCGAGTCCCCGGCGGGGGCGCCCGGGTGGCGGTCACCGCGCTGGCCTGGAGGCGGGGGCTCCTGGCGGGCGGGCACGTGGTGGGCAGCTTCAGAGCCCGGTCCGGCCCGACCCCAGGCAGGAGCCCCCGGCCCCCGACCCGACTGCCACGACCCCGGGGCGGGGCGAGCGCACCCACCGGGGCTTTAGACGCCTCCAGCTCGATTTCTCGTGCTCAGAACGTGAAGTGGGAAATACGAGCAGGTGTCTCGTGGGGCAGGGGCTTCCTGGGAGATACCGAGTCACGTGGAGCAACCAAGTGGAGAACCGATTTGTGTGGGCGAGAGAGTGGACGGCCATGTGTGCGGCGCGGGGTCACGGAGGTGCTCAGGTACGCGATGACCGCGCACCCGCGGCCCGTGAGCGTCTGGAGGCGCCCGCGCCGGCGGGACCGTGTGGCTGGGCCCGCGTGCTCGGGGAGGGGCCGTCCGCGCCTGTAACGTCGCGGGCTCCCCGTGTCCTCACGCCCGAAGGGACCCTCGGCGGCCACGCGAGGCGAGTGTACATATTTATTTACTGCCTGTCGCCAGCAGCCCGGCGCCTTCCTGTGTTCATTGTAATCAGTTCATTACCAAAGACGTTTGCACTATGTACCGATGCCGCCAGCTCAAATAAACGGGCCACGTCTTCAAACGGAGCCTGGCGTGCTTCTTTGGGTCCCGCCCGCGGCGCAGTGGCCGCTCGCGGGCGCCGTGTGTGACAGCAGGGGTGAGGAGGAGCGGGGGCGGATTCGGAGGGGCTATGACGCCAGGCGGCCTGGGCGCTCACGGGGCCGAGGGGCTGGCTCTGGGCCGGGTGGGGGGGCCCGGGAGAGCCTGCGGCGGCCGCCCCCACCCCCGGGCACGTCCCTGTCACAGGGACTGCGTGGCCCTGGGGACCCGGGATGGGAGGGCTCCTCTCCACGGGCTTGTGGGGTCGCAGGGCCGCCCTCCCTCTCTGGGCTCAGGGGCGGGGGCGGGGCCCGGGCAGCTGGGAGGACCCAGGGTGTCCTCGCAGGCCTGGGAACTGGGGCCTTTCTCCTGCTTCAAGCGAACCTAATACAACTGGCGACGGCCGACGACCTGTGTGTTGCTTTCAGAGTCACGGAGAAGGTCCAGAGACCCCTCCACTGCCTTTTGAACACCCCTCACCCCCGTTCCCTGCTGCAGAAGGGGCACCGCTGACCTACGTCATCGCGTTTTGTCTGCTGAGTGATTCAGCAGAGAGATGCTCACGCGTGTCCACAGAACCCAACGAGCGCATCCTTTTTTTTTTTTTTAAAGATTTAATTTATTTATTCATGAGAGACACACAGAGAGAGAGAGAGGCAGAGACACAGGCAGGGGCAGAAGCAGGCTCCACGCAGGGAGCCCGACGCGGGACTCGATCCCAGGACCCCAGGATCACGCCCTGGGCTGCAGGCGGCACTAAACCGCTGCGCCGCCCGGGCTGCCCCCGAACAAGCGCATCTTAAACGTGTTTCATGTTTAGGAAACAGGCCCTGGCTGCCGGGGCAGCGGTTCCGGAAGTCACGTTCCGCTTTGGCTGGATGGACCACGTGACGACCTGGCACCAATGAAGCCGGGAGGCGAGACGGTGCCCGTCGGGTGCTGGGGGTGTCCTGTGGCTGCGGAAGGGGGGTTGTGGTGCCCGCCGCCGGGGACGCTGTACCCGGGCCGTGGGGGGTCCAGACACACGGCCCAATCCCACCACGTCCCCCTCGCACCCGCCCCGCGGCCTCCAGGCCGGCCTCCCAGCCCTCGCTGCCTCTCCCCGGCCAGATGGCGTTCTCGTTCTTCAGCTGTTGGGCCCCCGTTTGATGCTTCAGATCCTGGTTGTGGGTTCGAGGTCACTCGGGTTCAGGGGGACAAGCATCCTGCCAGCGGGGTAGCCGGTTTGACTGGAAGGTTCCAGGTGCCCTTGGCTTCCCGGAGCCCATCCTCATCCTTCCCGCAAGCAGCCGCTGGAGGAAGGCGTGCACGTCTGTGGGGTCTGCGGAGAGGCGCTGGGCTTCCACCTGCGGTCTCCGCGTCGGCCCCCTGTGCAGAGGCCCACGTCCCGCCCACGGCGCGCACGTCCCCCTGCCCTCCTCGCGGTGGCCTCGAGGTCACCTTCTTTCCATTATGATCCTGACAGCTGTGCCGGGAAGCTGCGGTTTCCAGGAATCGCTCCATGGGCTGTGGGGTGGGGACGAGGGGGGAAGGAAGCCCTCCCGGCCGAGTGCTCCCTCCCGGCGGGTCCCCGCTGTGCCTGTTCTCCCGCAGCCTTGGGCAACGGACACGGAACCCGATTTTCATTACTCTTTCTGCCGTTTCCAACCCTGAGCGTCGTCTGAAGCGTCACAGAAAACCTGACTCCCGGCCTGTTTCCCAAAACCGACCCCCGTCCGATGGTTAGCGAGCCTCGTCCCGAGTTCTGCGGCCCCGTGACGTCATTGTCAGATGCTTTCCCAACGATCCACATCCTTCGGGCGCATAGACAGATTTTCTTCGTTTTGTCCTCAGTGAGCAAAACCCATCAGGCGACCAAGGCAGCCGGTGCCGAGGGCCTCGCGTGGGCTCTTCTCAAAGGAGCTTCCTGCAGCGCGTCGCTGTTTGTGCTCTTTAGAGATTTCTGCCCTAAAGTAGAGTGACCGCCGCCCCCCGCCAGGGTCGCGGCCTGGAGGGGCGGGTGCTGGTGCGCGGGGACCACGCTGACCGGCCCCGCACCCCAAGGGCAGCTCGCCCGACCCCGCGGCCAGTGCTTCCCTCGGGGCACCAGATCCGCGGAAAGCCAGCGCCGCCCACAGCTGATTCAGTCGTGATTCCACGCGCTTTGCACGCGGTGCCCGCGGGAGGGCCCGGGAGGGACGGGAGCGACGGAGGCTGCAACTCTGGGAGCCTGAGCGCCTGGCGCCCCACTTCCTGTTTGCACTGAGGGGCCTTGAGCTTTGCCTGTGGGGCTGCTCCCGCCCTTCCCGCCCCCGCACAGGTGACCCGAGCGTGCGTGCTGCGGCCTGCACAGCGCTTGGGCTGCGTCCCCTCCCCACGCCGTGGCGCCCGCGCCCAGCCTCTTCCCAGGCACTGCTGCCCGGGCTCCACAGGAGGCAACGCACGTTCCATACGAACTGGAAAGGGCATAGATGTGGGGCTCGGTCCGTCATTCATTTGCTCCCTGAACTTAGAGGCCGCGAAGTTCAGTTGAGAGGCTCCCCCCGATTGGAACATCTGGGCCCCGAAGGCCGACGGCGGTGGCCCCGTCCCGCAAAGCCCGGAGTGTGTCTGCACATGCGTCCCCGCCTGTGTCTGCCCCGGTCCTCGTCCCTCGTCCTCGAAGCGTCCCCGTGTCCCCTTCAGGCTATAAAATTGTCCAGCGATAAGAGTTTTTTTGAAGTGAACGTGATAAGGTCAGCGGGGAAGGAAAACGTGTGAGCTGCTGGGGGCAGGGTGCACCCCGCGAGCTGGGGTGTCTACACCGCAGGCGGCTCTCCTGCAGAGAGAATGTGGCCCACGTCCCTCGGGCCCGTCGCCGTGCAGCAGGACGCCTGTGAGCTTAGGGGGGAAGCCCTAACCCGTCCCCTCTTGCCCGTGGCCCGGGTGCTGCCCGCCAGGCTCTGGTTGGGCGCTGGTTTGGGCCCCGTGGACATGACACTGACCTCGGGCTGGTGACAGGCTGTCAGCGGGTCTGGGGCTCGGCTGGGCCTTCCTTCCTCTGCTTGTCCAGCTGTGTGGGGCTGCAGGTGGACATGCGTACACGGGGGGTGGGGACAGAGGACCAGGCCAGGTGTGACACCGCGAGGACTGAGTCCACATCCCAGGGAGGGACTTCCTCACGACGCTCACACACACACACACACACACACACACACACACACACACACGCCCTTGGGTCGACCGTGTGACCGAAGTGACCCGCGGGGGTGCACGAGGTGCCTTGGCTTCCCAGAGCCCCGTCCTCCTCCTTCCCACAAGCAGCTGCTGGAGAAAGGCGTGTGTCTCAGGCCCTGGCCGCAGGGAAGCTGTCCTGCGGGTGGACTGCCTGCCGCAGGGGGTTCTGGTCCTGGAGCCCCCACGGCCACGGGGGGCGCGCTGCTGGCGTTCCCTCCTGACGGGGAGGGGGGTGGGCAGGGGAGGGGGTGTCCTGACGGGGAGGGAGCGAGCAGGGGAGGGGGTCCTGATGTCCTGATGGGGAGGGGGCCGGCAGGGGAGGGGGCGGTGCCCCTCGAGAGGTGGCTCAGAGAGCAGAGGAGTGTTAGTGTGCAGGGAGGGGGCGTCCTGGCCCGTCTACGCCCCACCCCACTGCACCCCGTAACCAAACGTCAAAGCCCCACATTTCACACCTTCGGGTCCTACGTGGGGCTGAGGGCTTCTTCCTCAGAGCCGTGGAGGAGGCTGGGGGCCGCCAGCTTCCGGAACACCCCGGGGTGACGTCCCCTGCAGGGGTGTCGCGGGGGGGGAGAGTCTGATGAGCGGCAACTCCCTGAAGGCACGTGACTGGCCGGGAAGGACCTGGCCTGGACCCCGCGGGGCGTCCTTGGCGGCTGTGCCCACCGCCGGTGCCCACTGTCCCCGCGGGGTGCGTGCACAGGCCGCGGTTTACCCCGTGGTCCCCGGGACTTGGAAGGCGGGTGTGCGGGGCTCCCGTCCACTGAGGCCCCGCGGGGGGTGTGGGCGCGTCAAGTGTCCAGCCCGTATGGCGGAGGAGCGCTGACCCCGAGGCCCTGATGACGTGTCCCCACCCTCGGTCTCGTCAGCTCATGAACAAAAGCGCCCGAGAAGTGTCCCCCGGGTCCCGTTAGAGGCGACAGGTCAGGTGTGCGGGAGGTAAGTCCTGTCCTACTGCGTCCCCGGAACCTGTGACGTCTGGGCTGCGGGCTCGGGTTCGGGGGGAAGTGGGCCGCCTGGGTTGTCCTAGAGGAGCGGCTTTGTGTGGCACGAGGCCGTCACCCCCGTTGGGACACCCCATCCAGGGCCCGAGCCTGGCTCCCCCTGAGAGGTCTGGGCACGGGTGGGCCACGTGGGGGCGGCGAGGGGGGGCTGCGGCGTCCCTGGGCATCTCCGCAGCCGCCCGACCCCAGAGCCTCAGAGTCCCGCTCGGTGGCCTTGAGGTCACTACACCTGCTGCCTCCCTTGGTTACTTTGCAATGAGTCGGGTCCTTCCGAGCCGTCTGCACGCAGCTGGGCTCCTCCGCTGGGAGGCCGGGCCGGGACCCCTCTCTGCCCAGAGCCCCCCACCGCCGCCCCAGGAGGACACGGCCCTCGTGGGGACACCGCAGCCACCGGTCCACATGGTGCGGCCTGACACCTGCGGGGCTGCCCATGGCGAGTCCACACAGGCGGGTGCCGGTGGGCCTGACCGCCCACGGGCCCGTGGGATGCTGAGCCCTGAGCGCGTCCGAGGGTCCGAGGGCCCCCAGCCCCTGCGCATGCCGTGGGCTGACCGGGCCTGGCCAGCATCTCCGGGGGAGCGTGGCCCTGGGTGGGGGTGAGGGGCCACACAGCCAGTCGCCCCCATGGCCAGGGCACGCCCCGCCGGCCAACCCCTTCCCTGGGCCCCCGGCCCCCACTTTCTCCAGGGGCTTCCCAGTTCCGTGTCCTGACGAGGTGTTGATGGCCCGGCCCCTCATGTCTCTGCAGCGGGGACAGACCCCCTGGCACAGGACGACCGCTCGGCCGTGTGGCCCGGAGCTAAGTGCTGACTGAGCGGAGGACGGCCCACGAGCACCCTGGGGGGCCTGTGTGCCCCGGTCTGTGGCCCCGGGTCCTCCCCACCGTGGCCGCGTCCACGAAGCAGACACACCAGCATCTGGTCCCTCGTTGAATTTTCAGGATCAAATCCGATAAAAAGTGCACAAAACTCGTACTGTGGTAGCCGGGGTTGTTCCTTGTCGTCGGCAGGAAGCGCGGCCGTGGGGCTGGCCGGGGGGAGCTGAGGAGCCCCAGGGGGTCAGGGTGCGGGTCGCGGCCTCTGGGTCGCAGGCAGGAGCTGCTCACTTGCCGTCGCGCGAGGCCGCTGCTGGGCTACGACCTTCACGGGGAAAGCGCTGCGAGTGTGGCCACGGTCGGCTCTCGCGGAGGCGCTGGGTCTGGGGGACGGCGGGGGCAGGGGGCCCAGGGCCCTGCTGGTTCGTGTCCTAATGGGCAGCTCAGCGCCCGGCACCGCATTCCCCAAATGCACGGTGGCCGTGAAGCCATCCGGTCAGCCCGCCCCATCCCTGCGGAGCCCCCCCCCCGCGCCCCCCTCACAGCCGCCCCCAAATGCTCCCCCCGGGCGGCGGGTGGGACGAAGGTGACCCTTCTGAGGTCGCGAGTGGGTGGGGGGTGCCGGGCTCTGCCCTCAGGTCCTGCCGTCCTCAGGAGCAGGCCGAGGGGGCCAGACGGGGAGCGCCCAGCCGCAGCAGGGGAGGACAGAGTGGCCGGCATGGGGGGCGCCCAGGACCCGGGGGAGGGGCGAGCCCCCGGTTCATGGGCGGGAGTGAGCGCAGCCGCCGGCCTCCTCCTTCCCCTGGGCTGCAGGTCAGCCGCCGCCTGCTTCTCCCGCTGCCCACCTCCGTTCCTGGCGCAGCCTGTGGCTGCGGCGTGAGCACAGGGACGGCGCGGCCCCTCCGCCCCGCAGCGGGGTCCCCTGCTCTGTGGCCCTGCAGCCCGGGATCCCCGAGGGCCCTGCCCTCCGCTGCCCGGCACGGAGCCCCCAGGGCGGGAGGCCTTGCAGGCTGGGGGGCGCCGGGAATCCTGGAGGGGAGCGCGTGTGCGCGTGCGAGACGCAGGTGACCTGAGGTCCACGCTCACGCTCATGCACTGCTCGTCCGCGTGGGCGCCCAGCCCAGCGTCCCGGGGCGGCGCTCTCCTGGACTTGCCCGGGGTGTCCTGCGTGGACGTCTGCTGTCCTGGAATCAGTACCACGTAATCCTAAGCGGTCTGAATGGTCCGAGAAGCAGGACGGGGTGTCTGCGTCCCATCGAGTTCCGGAATCTTCCGGCCGGGGCGCCGTCTCTGTTTGGAAACCTTGCATTTGGGTTCTGGGAAGCGTTGGTGTTTAGTGGCCGCTGCAGCAGATGTGCTCAGAATTAACCCCGGAACCACCCACCTGGGCTTCTAGAGGCTTCTAGGTCTCACCCGGGCGTCTCCCTCCTCCCCCGGGACGGCGCCGCTCAGACGTCTCCCAGCCCTGGGCCCCACCCGCGGGGAGGCCGCTGGGTCCCCGGGGACCAGATGAGAGGCCGCAGCCGTCCTCCCCGACGGCCGGGCGGGTTTCTGGGGCCCACGGGCAGGGTCGTCCTACCAGCCAGACGGGGCCTCCCAGTGGCGCCAGCCAAGCCCAGGTTTCCTGGTGGGGAGTGGAGGAGGCAGCGTCTGGCACGGCCACGCGGGCGGGTCCCCGGGGCATTTCCCCCACCCAGACCGTCCCGAGCTCAGGTCCCGCCGTGCACGGCCATCCAGCAGGAAGTGTCCCTGCCCGGCCCTGCCGCTGCCTCCGTGACCCATTGTCCACCCCGAGTTCAGAGGCGGGGCTCCAGCGTGTGGGTTAACGTGTGATCCGGGACACACGTGACCACCAGCCCAGCACGGGGGGCGCCCTCGCGTCCAGCCAGCCCTGGGTCTCCTGGTTCCCCCAGGGGGTCTCGGGGCCGGGGCTGTGATCCCGACCATCCCCCTGCCCTGGTGGTGTGACCTGAGCCCGCACACCTGCCCAAGGTCCCCCGAGGCGGCCCAGGGTCCCTGTGGGGCTGGCGGGGCCGCGTCCCTTGTCCTGTCCGCGCGACGGAGCACGTCCCTCAGCTGCATCGCCCACGGGACCGCGTCCTGCCCTCCCGCCCCCGCTCCTCGGTGGAGCAGAGCCGCGGTCCTCCTGGCGACACGGGCGTGCCTGCAGCCCCCTGAGCGTGGGCACCCGGCGCCAGTGGGGACGGGGCTGCTGCCGGACGTCCAGCCTGCCCGCGACCGCCCCACGGAGCGTCTGGTCGGGCCGCAGCAGAGCCAGAAGGGTGCCCCGGGGTCGGATCGCCGTGACCCCTCGAAGCCCCGCGGGCACTCAGCCCTGCGCTCCGCCCCGGCCTTCTCGGACTCTGATCGCCTCACCAGCTCCACGTGACACCCCTTCCTTCCCCGGGAGGGGTCCAGGCCGCCACCTGTCCCTCCGCGGGCCGGTGGCTAAGGGGGACTCCAGGTCAGCCGTGGCCCCGGCCTCCCGCGTCTGCCCCGAGCGCGGTCTGTGCACCGGGCACCTCGTCCTCTGCAGCCGCGCCCGTGGGGACGGCCTCCCTGAGCTTCGGGGCCACAGCGCCCCGACCTGCGGCTCGGCTGCCCTCCCGGGTCCCGGCTCTGCACCCCTCCGCACCTACTCTGGGCGGGTCCTTCAGACACACCTGCCCAGACGCCTGCTCTCCCTGTGCCTGTGTCCTCTCCAGGCGTCTCTTGTTCTTCATTTCACCAAGTCCTACTTCTCGATCTTCCCACGTCCGGGCTCCTTCCATCCGGGCTGAGAAATCTTGGGGAACGTTGTACCTTCTCTTACGCGGCCCTCTAGAGCCTTAACTCCCCCTCCCGGAGTTCGTTCTACAGCGTGTTTGGGGAGTAGTTTTTAAACGATTTATCTATGGGACACCTGGGTGGCTCAGGGGTTGAGCGTCTGCCTTCTGCTTGGGGGTGATCCCGCGACCCCGGGGTCCCGGGATCGAGTCCCACGTTGGGCTCCCTGCGTGGAGCCTGCTTCTCCCTCTGCCTGTGTCTCTGCCTCTCTCTGTGTGTCTCTCGTGAATAAATAAATAAAATCTAAAAAAATTAAAAGATTCCTTTATCTTAGAGACAGTGGATGCACGAGCAGGGGGAGGGCAGACGGAGAGGGAGAAGCAGGCTCCCCACAGGGACCCCGACACAGACGCCATCCCAGGGCCCCGGGGTCACAACCTGAGCCCAAGGCGGACCCGGCTGCCCAAGCTGAGCCCCCCAGGGGCCCCCAGGAAGTATTTGTAAGTAGGACACACCCAGGGGACCCAGGCCCGTGTGTGGCGACCCAGCACCCTGGCCCTGGGGGGTCCCGGCGTCTGAGCAGGGGCTGCACATGCGCGGTCTGTCCCTTGGGAGGTTGCTTCGCCGGGTTTCCTGCGTGGAGACCACACGGCTGTGGCTGCTGTAGGTTCACGTCTGGGCGTGGAGCTCCCAGCCGTGTCCCCTTCTTGAAGGTGACCTGGCCGCTCCCCATCCCGTCCCCCGACACGCGTCAGCTTCTCACTGCCCCGCGAAGGAGAAAGGTCTGCAGGGATTTTGCTTTGCTGTTGCTTGGAGTCTATGATTAAATTTGGCCTCGAATTGACGTTTTCAACAACATTCAGTCCTCTCATTCTTAAGTGCGAAATGTTCCTACATTTATTTATGATTTCTTTGTAGTTTGCAGTGATTTTTAGGTCTCCTAAACGTTTTGCACATTTTGGTTAGAGATTTTCCCCGTTACCGCTATTTCATGCGTTGCAAATGCTGTTTCTCTGAACATTTCACTTCCTAGTCATGTGCTGTTTCGATATGGAAACGCAGCTCAATTTTGGGCACTGGCGTCAAGCTTGATAAATTCAATTATTAATCCTAATGGCTTTTAAAAAATATTCCTTTAGATTTTCTGTATTTACAATATTTTTTTGTATGTCAGGACAGTTTTATTTGCTTGCTTGCAGGCCCCCTGGCGGTGGGCGCCCTGCTGGCCGGAGCCTGAGGGGTCTCACCTGGACGGTGGCTTCCAGTTCTCAGCTGCATGCAGTCGGCGCTCAGTCATTATTTGTGGCCTATTTTTGGATCAAACTATTGCGCACCCACATGCCCGCACATGCACACACAGGGTAGGTGCACACATGCACTCACACCCACACTCACACATGCACAGGGTAGGTGCGCACATGCACTCACGCCCACCCCTGCACATACACACATTGCACACGCACATGCACACACACAGGATAGGTGTACACACACGCCCACATGCCCGCACGTGCACACACAGGGTAGGTGCACACATACACTCACGCCCACACCTGCACACGCACAAACATGCACAAGGTAGGTGTGCACGTGCACTCATACCCACACACACGCACACACACACGCACATGCACAGGGTAGGTGCACACACGCGCCCACATGCCCACACACGTACACACAGGGTAGGTGCACACATGCACTCATGCCCACACCCACACATGCACACACACGTACACTCACAGCCCACACGGGTGAACACACACACTTCGGCGTCCTGCGCCCAAGGGAAGGTCAGCGGCGTGGGAAGTGGTGCGAGTATTTCTGTGCCAAGAAGGAGCCGTGGCTTGCAGCTCAGCTCCCCTGTCTTGCCCACCCCTCTCCTCCCTCCCATTTACCTCCTCTCTTGTCCAGTCTCGCCCGGCGGGTGGTTGCGTCCTGTCCTCCTTCTGAGAACCCTCCTGCACGTCTGTTCCTGGCCAAGCCGGTGCCCCGAAGGAGAATGCGGGCGCTTGGTCACCTGCCGATCTGTCCTGCTGACGGGTCCTGTGTGCAGCCGGCGGAGGGCACGGGCGCTGACGCTGCTCCCTAGGCCCCAGGTGGAGAGCGCTGCCTGGGGGCCTGCGGGCCAGCTCACGCCCCACGCGGGACGGGCAGCGCCCCGGTGTCGTGACTCTGGCTTCTTTCCCTCAGCCTGGACACCCGTGCTGCAGCCCGGGCGTTTCGGGGTGCGCCTCCGCCCTGCAGGTTGGTGACCCACGCAGCTGACCCGGCGCTGGGCAGATCCCCGGGGAACCGCCCACGAGCCCGCTGCGTGCAGCAGGCCCTTCCCGGGAGAGACGAAGTAACCGGGCAGCCTGGAGGACCGGGGCTCCAGCTGACGCAACGTCGCCATCACATTGAAAAGCTTGGTGGCTATTTTGGCAATAACCTCGGTAACAGGGATGTCCCGTGCCACCCGGTCCTGTCCTCGCCGCCTAGAGTGACGGCAGGGGGCTCCTGAGGGCTGTCACGGGCAAGCTGGGGACCTGCCACCGCAGCAGGGCCGGGTCCTGAGGAGCCGACCCCACAGCTGGCAGGTGGCCCAGCACGGTCCTCCGGACGCTGGCAACCCTGCCCTCCCTGTGTGCGCCACGCCTGCCTCGGGGACAGGCACCCAGTGGGTGAGAACCGTGACCGTGATGCCGTTCGCTGCGTCACGGGGGACGTGTGGGGTCTCCCCCTCCGTGCTCCGGCCCCTGGGCGCCTCGGCCAGCCTGCCCCCCCCCCGTTCCCTGCTGAGAACCACACTCTCCCCGCTCTAACCGTCGGGGTCCAGAGTTAGTCCCGGGTCCGCCTCCTGCCCGTCTGGGGCCGTGTCTCCGCGGCAGGCTGGCCACGATTATTTTGCTGTCTTTTTCAGAATTTCCAAAAACCTGTGCCAGTTGCTCATTTCTCAGTATTAATTCCATACAACGTTCATAAAATGAAATCAAGCTTTCTCTGGGTCTCGTAAGGAAAGCCTGCACGAGACAGCGGTGCGGAGAGCCCTGAAAGCCTGTTGTGGCTGCGATCGCGTGCCCCTCTCGCGGGGACCGTGACAGCCTCACGCCGCCGCCGAGGTCACCGCCCCAGGCTCCGGCTCGCCCGCGCAGACTGAGCGTGAACCCGGAGATCTCCTTTTCCTTTTGTTTGCTGAGGTCACGATGTCCTGGTCCTTGAGCCGCACCTTCCCGAGCTGCGCCCCGGGGGGTCCATCAAGGCCGCACCCCACAGTGAGCAGCAGGCGAAGCCAGGGTGCTTCCCCCTGAACGGCCCCAACCCCATTTTTTTGCAAGCGGAGCCTCAGCTGAGGGAAGCGACAGTAAGTGAACAGACTCCAGGGCGCGTCACACCCAGCTTCCCGGTGGGCGCTCCAAGTGCCCCGTTCTAGAACGTCCGTGAACGCTGGTTGGGCGCCCAGGGGAGCACAGGCCCCGCGAGCCTCTGGCCGCAGTTTCACCCACAGGTCAGCACACTGCTGCTCGTGTTCCTGATTAAAGGCACCTTGCTCGGTCAGCATGGATCGTTGATTCATTAACGTGCAAGTCACGGCCAACAGCGTGTGAGCCCGAAGGAAGGTGCCTCCCGGGTGGATTTCTCCTGCACCCAGATCCACCAGACGGCACCTCAGCACCGGGTGGGGGCATTTTAGCCAAAGGAATCACCACCAAGAAGCAAAAAATTGAAAAAAAAAAAATAACTGGAGGGCGCCTGGGTGGGCTTGGTTGGTGGAGCGTCTGCCTTCGGCTCACGTCGTGATCTCAGGTCCTGGCATCGAGGCCACGTCGGGCTCCCTGCTCAGCGGGAAGTCTGCTTCTCCCCCTCCTTCCTCCCCCCTGCTCATGGTCTCTCTCAAATAAATAAATAAAATCTTAAAAAAAAACAAAACACAACAACCACTGCAATAAGCAGAGCATGAAAAAGGCCCTTGTTTGCAGGATGAGCTGAAAGAAGAAGGGGGAGTGTGGCCTCGTCCCCCTCAGCCGGCCGGTGCCCACGCTGTCCGCGCTGCCCGCTGCTCTGTGCAGCTCACCGACGGCCTCAAAGTGCTGATTCGGGGGTCACAGACTTTAGCGATGAGCAGGAGGAGGAAGGTCCACGACGATCACGGGAGGCGAGCGAGCTGGACGAGGCAAGGGACGTGTCCTCTCCCAGGCTCAGGGACAGTGCGTGTGTTGCCTTTGAGGGAAAGTGTGGTTTTGCACTGTTTGGGGTCTCGGCCCCAGGGCCTCAGCAAGCTCTGCTCGCACGTGGCAGACTCACGGCGGGCCTGGCGCGTCGGCACGGGTGCATCTCCCACGGCGTGCGGCGGACGTCCGTGGGCCAACAGGATGCAGCTGCGCGGCCCGAGGGGAGCACTGGTCCCGGGCAGCTTCTCAAATGCAGCAGCTGGTTCCCAGTGGAGGGATCCGGCTTTGTCCGCGTTGCTCCAGGGGCGAGGCCTTGCCGCCCGGGCCCGAGCTCAGCAGCTTCCCGCACGCGCCGCCGCCTGCAGCCCAGCTTCTCCAACGCGGAGTCGGGGCTCTGCGTGCACACACTTGGGCTGGAAAAGATGAAAAGTGAAAACGGAGCCCAGCTCCCCGCCGTATGGAGGCCGTGCCCTTCGTAAAACCACAAACCGTAAGAAAGATCGCTCACCAACCGTGGCGTCCAAAGCATTTTCAAAGGAAAATTGTTTTTCCAGTTAGGAGCTGGGGGAAGTGGGTTTAAGTGCTGCCAACAGAAAGCACTTCACACGGCAGTGGAGACGGCCCTACTTTCCCGAGGAGGAGTTTACGGCCCGGAGCCCGTTTGAGGGGCTTTGACCCAGTCTGGAAGCCCCGCCGAGCAAGGAGTCCACGCACGCGCGGCCAAGTGGCTGGAGCCCGCGGCACCGTCGCTGCAGTCAGGGTCTGACCCGCGCTGATCTGCAGCCGTGTCTGCGGCCCCACAGGACGGCCCACGTGGCCCGGGGCCCTGCGGGGGAGGGGGTGCAGCTGCCCCGACTTCCCCGCAGTGACGGCGCAGCTGAGCCACGACCGCCCATGTGTCTGCCTTCCAGAACCTTCCGGGAGCAGGCGGGCTCCACGTGGGCCGCGTCCCGGCTCCAGACCCTCCTGGACACCCTCCTGCTCGCAGTAACAGGAGGCGCCTCTCCAGGCGTCGCTCAGCCTTCGCTGCTTCCTCCTCGAAACTCCCAGAATCTTCTGAACTGTTTGGGATGAAGTGCCCGCTTCTCCCTGTTGAGTTGAACCTCCAGGCCAGGATGGAGACGGAGCGGCTGTCACCCGGGCGCCCGGTCAGTGCTCGGAACCGTGTCCCCGACAGCCGGGTGCTCCCCTGTGCCTCCCGCCCCCCGCCCGTTCTGGGGTTCTCCAGACAGAGACTGTTTGCATCCTGAAGCAAAATAAAGTTTGTCACCGAATTGTCTTCTCCCAGCGGGTTCGACACCCCCAGAGCGCTCCCTGCTGCAGCCGGGCCCACCCACCTCCCCCCAAGACCCAGCAGGGGGGCCTAGCAGCCAGTCTGGGAGGCCGCCCACGGGCGCTCGCCTCCCTGTGCACGTGGGGCTGTTCCATACAGGGTGCAGGCGGGGCAGGTGGCCGGGCGAGGGGCGTCCAGGTGGACGCGGGGTCCCCGCCTGCAGCACGGCCATGAGAGCCGGGAAGCCCGGTCCGGGCAGGCCAGCGACCCGAGGGGAGGCACCGAGACCCGCGTGCTTACAGCCGTAACCCCGGAGCCCCCGCTCGCTGGGAAGGACGTGCCTGCTGTCTCCCCGCAGCTGCAGTTCAGGATCTCCTGTCTCATGTTGGGGAGACCCCAACCCCACGTCCTCTCCGACCACACCGGACACGCGGGGACCCTGCGGGGAACACCAGCACGTGCTCAGCTCTGGCCTGGGCCGGGGGACACGCTCCTCCAGGGGACGGAGCCACCCGGGTCTGGGGCCCCCCTCGCCGCCGGAGGCCAGCGCGGCCACGTTCCCAGAGAGCGGAGCCGGTCCGGGTGCAAGCCGCTGGCTTCTGGCGTGACCCGGAGTGAGCTCCAGAGGCTGGGAGACCGGTTTCCGTCGGTCTGTGGAACATCTCGTGGCGCGATCTCCACCCTCTAAGAAAATAGCTTTTCCAGCTCATGTTTTCATTTTCAGCAGGGCCAAGCCTTGGGGCGGCTTCTGGTTCCCGCAGGCCAGCGAGCGGGGCCTCTGTGGAAGCGGCGGCCGGGCCGCATGTTGGCACGGGCTGGGGGACGTCCTCGAGCCCCCGTTAGTTCTCCAGGCGCAGTGTCCTCGCCCCACAGCAGCCCCGCGGCTCTGCTCCTCGTGGGAACCTGCGGACGCACAAACCACACTCCGGGAAGCAAAGCGTCCTGCCCCCGCCCCGGACTGGGAGGTGGCCGCCCCACGGAGGGGGGGCTGGTTAGTGCTCAAACCTGGCTCCCGGGGGGTGGGTCCGGATTCCTGGAGGCTTCCGATTTCCCTCTGACATCACCCAGCTCACAGACCTGGAGATTCACACGTCGGACGCACCAGCTCCCGCACCCCTGGCCCTGGGACCCTGGGACCCCGGCCCCGAGAGCACAGCCCCTGCAATCCCACGCCTGCCCGGGGGCTCCCCCCCCCTTTTTTTTTAAAGATTTTATTTATTTCAGACAGACCCACAGAGAGCGAGCACGAGCAGAGGAGAAGGGCTTCTGCGGGCTCCGCGCTGAGCAGGGAGGCCGAGGCCGGAGGGGGACCCGAGCCCGGAGGGGGACCCGAGCCCCAGGCAGCCGCTCACCCAACTGGGCCACCCGGGGGGCCTCTCTTCTGGTGATCTTTAAAACCTTTCCACAATTCCAACTTTTTTTTTTTTTTTTATGATAGTCACACAGAGAGAGAGAGAGGCAGAGACACAGGCAGAGGGAGAAGCAGGCTCCATGCGGGGAGCCCGACGTGGGATTCGATCCCGAGTCTCCGGGTTTCCTGCACCCTCTGGCAGCACAGCCACAGGACCCAGGGTGGGAGTCTCGTCACGGGGAGCAGGGCCAGGCCCGGGCCCCCCAATACCTGCCACTCGCCTGAGGCCCCAGGGCAGCGAGTCCCCTATGGCGCGGCTGGAAGCCACGGGGTGTCCTCGTCCCTGGGCCGCTTCCTCCCAGTCCCCCCCGGCTCCCCGAGGGCCAGGAGCCACAAGGCCCCTCGCTCCCGGGCACAGCCCCCGCCTTGGAGCAGACGGAGAAGAGTTTTCAGCTGCGTGGCCAGGTCCGCGTCTGGAGGGGCCTCCCCCGCGCCGGGCGGAAACAAGAAGACGACCCCAACCCTGGCGTCTGGCCCGGGAGGGCGGGGCTCCCGGGAATATGGGGTCCAGGATGTCGAGGATCCGGGGAGGGCGGGGGTCCCGGGCAGCGTGCAGCGGCACAGACCACGTCCTCTGCCCCCGGAGCGCTGAGGCTCTGAGCACGGGCTCTGCACACAGAGGGGCAAGTGCCGCCCTCAAGCGCGTGTGCACCTGTTGGGGTGATGTGTTCACAGAGGGGGGCCCTCCAGGAGCCGTGACCCGGCCTGTCCTGCGGCCCCACCTGCCCCTCCCGCCTCCCCCGTCTTGGCTAGAGGCAACATCGAGGCCGGAGCCCGGGGCCCTGGAGTCACTCACGTCCCTGGCGCCCCCTGGGTGTGCAGTGGGCACGTGTGCTGACAAGCGTCCTCTGTTCTCTGGTTGACCTGCCCTTTCCCACAGCCCCGCCCCCCCACCAAGAGCTCGGAGGGGCAGAGGGGCCGTGACCACTCCTCCGACGGGGTGGCCTGGCCGTCAGGACACGCGGTGCCTCTCACGATCCGCCCAGGTGGGGTCGGGCTGGGCCGCATCCTCCGAGCACAGGGGGGGTCCGCGTGGGGTCCTACAGGTGCGAAGCCGCCCCCAGACCCAGACCCAGACGGGCCGCGGTGGTCAGCGCCCTCGTGTCCTGACGTCCATGCAGGCCCTGCGGGTGACGGGCTGAGTTTTACGAGGGACTCACATGTCGTTGGCGAGGGTTCTGGTCCGCGGGCTGTCCTTCGGGCACGCGGTGCACGGACACGCGGGGAAGACCCCCCAGGACGCGGTCGGGGTGGCGTCCCAAGTGACGGGGCCCGTCTTGGACTCGTGCGTGTGATGCAGTCCTTCCTCACTGCACATCCGGCCTCAGCGGGGCCTCCCGCTCCGATCCGGCTCGGGGAGGACGCCGCTGGCTGCCCGGCGACGGTCGCAGGTGTCAAGGGCAGATCCCGTCCATCCCCGCCATCAGGGGGCCTTCCCTGCAGCCACTGCAGCCTGTGCTGCGTCCCTGGCCTGGTCCCCCCACCTGAAGCCACCTCGCGGGGCGCGTCCCACCTACGGGGGCCCCCGGGCCCTTCAGAGACGGAAAGGAGGCACTGAAGCTCCCACCACTGGAGGAAACACCGCGCGTTCCTTCCCGACGATCAGCCGTGGTGGTGGAGGTCACTTCGTCCCGGCGCGGCCCTCCTGGGCAAGGGGCGATGTGCGGCGCTGGCGGCCTCCGCCTCAGAGCCGGCCTCCCGGGCTCCTTGTGTCGGCCACGGTGAGTGGTCCCCGGCGAGGGAACCTGCGTCCTGAGCTCCGGAGGCGACAAGGAGGCGGGTGTGTGGGTGCCGGGAAGGCTTCCAGGAGGAGGCGCCACCTGGCTCTTTCAGCGCTTCATTTGCTCTCGCAGGATTTCAACGGCTCCTGATGAAAACTCTGATGACGGTGTTCGTGGTAAAGTAAGGACTCGGGCTCCGTGAGGAAACGTCACGGGGTGTCCCTGAAACGTGTGCTCCTGGGACGGCTGCCGACACAGGGTCGCGTGGGTCACAGCCCCGCGGGACACGGGGGTCGGGGCCGGAGGGGAGGACAGCTGCTGGGAAGCAGGTCGGGGGTCGCTCGGGAGGAGGCTGAGGGCCTGGGGGCCGTCAGATGAGCAGGGGACGTGGGAGCAGGGCTGTGAACCTGGCGGCCGGGACCCAGGCAGGGCAGGTGCGCAGGGGAGGGTGGGGGGGCGGGGCCCAGGGGCGCCCTGCCCTGCCCCCCTCTGCCGAGGGTCAGCTCCCCAGGGCTGGCCTCTTCCCTGGGCGGGAGGGGCGGTCACCTGCACACAGGTGTGGCTGTGGACGTGGGCACCCCCGAGGGCCAGGTCGCGGCTCCCCAGCAGAGCCATCCCCCACCCAGAATGGACCAGGGATCCCAGCACCCGCCAGGCCACCACCATGTCCCAGGCCGTGGCCACCAGGCTGGGGCACATGTCAGGGGCTGCCATGTGCCACGGAGCGTCCTTCCTGCCGTCCTGGGATGGCCAAGGGGGCGGCCCGGTGTGTCTGGGCGGCTGCGCTGCTCACCGCCTGCCCCGTGGGAAGCAACCCCACGTCCCTGCCGCGCATCCTTGGTGCCCCAGGAGCGGTGTGGCCTGCGGCCCGCGGATGGCCTGCAGACACGGGGCTCCCTGCGTGTCCCCAGCGGGCAGCCGGCCCCTCCCTGGGCCGGGGTGGACGGGGAAGCACCGCAAAGCCCACTCGGGGACCGTGTCCACACTTGGAGCCGCAGCCTGGGGTGCCACGCGGCTGGCACCTGGGAGCAGCGTCCAGAGCAGGCGCCCCGCGGCCTTGGTCCCGGGCCCCAGCCCCAGCCGCTCCAGCCACGCCGGGCGCGGGGACAGCGTCTCCGTCAACGTCGGCACATGGTCCTGTCCTGCCGGTTGCTCCGACGGGGACACGAGGGGGCTTCCCTCCGCCTGCAGCACCCACAGCGGCGTCTAACCCAGCAGCGTACGCGGCTCAGAACTCCGGTTCCGAGCTTTGCACAGCGGCAGTACCGGAGCCCGTGAGGCGGCCCCAGGCGCGGTTATTGCTGATCCACGACTTTGGTTTATGGTTTACAGCTTCCCTTGGGGGCGTGGGGGGTCCGAGCTTTTGTAAAATTCTCAGAAAGATTTTCTACTTTGTAAAAATTTTTATTTGAGAAAGAGAGAGAGCGAGAGCACGAGCACCGGGAGGGGCAGAGGGAGGAGCAGGCCCCGCGGAGCAGGGAGCCCGACGTGGGGCTCGACCCCAGGACCCCGGCGTCACCCCCTGAGCCCAAGGCAGGCGCTGCACCGACAGAGCCGCCCGGGCACCCCGAGATTTCCTACGTTTAAAACCATGTGTGTGGGCAGCCTGGGGGGCTCAGCGGTTCAGCACCGCCTTCAGCCCAGGGCGCGATCGTGGAGTCCCGGGATCGAGTCCCACGTCGGGCTCCCTGCATGGAGCCTGCTTCTCCCTCTGCCTGTGCCTCAGCCTCTCTCTCTGTCTCTCTCTCTGTCTCCGTCTCAAATAAATAAATAAATAACCTAAAAAAACCCCCATGTGTGGTGTAGAAGTCACTGGCCGAACAGCACCGAGTGGCCGAGCGTGTCCCCCGCGTGTCCCCCACCTCATGTGGGTGCTGCCAGGAGCGAGCTGCAGGGATGCGGGGAGGGGCCGACACTGAGGCCATCGCTCCGTGGACCCGACGGTCCGCCCACGACGTCCTTGTTCCGACCTTCATCTCCACCCCAGCCCTCCGCCCTCGCCCACGTGGTTTCCTCGTCCCGGGCCTGCCAGCCCCTGCCGCTCACGATGACAGCCGTGATGGTGCTGCACGTGGGCTGTGACAGTGCCTCCCCCTGCCCGCCCCGGGCCGGCTGGGGGGTCAGGCTTGGGGGTCGGGCTGTCTCTGCCCTGTCCTGCCTCCTTGGGAATGTCCCTTCCCGAGGGCTTTTCAGGAAAATGTTTTCCTTTTCCTTCCAGGACGAGGGCTTTGGGCGGAAGAAGGGGATGCCGTGCACCTCGGGGTTCTGGGACGCGGGGGCCCTCGGCCTGTGTGGCTCTGTGACCCACAAACCCATTCCTGCCCTCTGCGCCACATCCCTCGTGACAGCTTGTTCTGAGGCCTGCCCTCAGTCAGTCATTTGTCCGTCAGCGAGGGTTGGGACTCAGACGCCAAGCCACAAGCTCCCAACCCCGTGACAGCAGGGGCCTTGGGACGCGTCTCTGTCATCCTGGGAGGAAGCTGGCGGAGACTTCCCGGCAGCTGCAACCTAAAAATCACCGTAGCGTCCTCAGTGCGATATAAAGAAGGTTCACGTTCCATGCAATTGAGCCTGAAAGTGATGGTCGCCGGCTCCCAGCAGACGACACCGTGCCCAGGGCTGGCTGGCGACAACACGGACGTGGGAACCAGGTCACACCACGGTCGACTGACTGTCGCCGATGCTCTTTTATGTAGATTTCTCATCTCAAAATGAGGCAGGAACAAATACATCATAAAATACACCAAACCCGGCAGATGCCATCACCCCGACGCGGATGTCTGGGACGCAGGGCCCAATGGGCTTGGCGGGCGTCTGAGGGGTCCCGCGCTCCCCAGAAACGAGGAAGGATTCTGAGCCGTCCTGGAGAAAGGGCGCCCTGCTGGGCACGGCGAGCGCCTCCCCCCGAGGCCAGGCCGAGGCCGACTGTGCGCAGGACACGCTGCTGTGTCGGGACCAACCGCGTCCCTGGAGCTGGGGCCCAGGGCGCTGGGCCTGGAGCAGCCGGGACTCGGCGCCACCCCGGCCGGCCCCATGTGCCTGCACCTGTCAGATCCGTGGGGCTGAGCGACGGCGAGGGTGGTGGCCAGCGCAGGGGTGCGGGGCTTCGCCTGAGTCCTGGCCCAAGTGAGGGTGAGCGCCACCCCCGCTCGGCGGCCTGGCTGCTCGTCCCCGATGCAGGCCGTCCCCTGGTCCTTTGTCCTCCCTCACAGGGCAGAGGCTGCTTCACCAGGACAGGGGTGGGGGGCCCAGTGGATTCACCCTCGCGACTCAGGCCTTGAAGCTTGGCTCTGGCCCCAGCCGCCGTCACAAGCTCAAACTCGCCAGCCACTGGCATGGGAGGGGCATGGGCCGCTCTGACGCCCCCCTCCGCTGGGGCCCCGCTGTCTGGTCCCCACCCTGCCTGTCCGCACCCGGAGCACAGGCCCAGATCCTGCACGCGTCCCTGCCAGCAGACGTGCTGTCCCTCCGTTCGTCACCACCGCCTGGACCCGCGGGCAGCCTCTCCTCCCCGTGGGCGCGCTCTGGTTGGCCGCCAAAGCCAGCGGGCAAAACACCAAACCAAACCAAACCAAACTAAAGATCCCACAAAACCAATAAACACAAACCCAAACCCCCAAATTCAACCCTTCTTCTCTGGAACCTGAAACCGCTCTCCATCTAAACCCACAAGGAAATGAGCCCTGCCAACCGCCTCCGATGCCGCCGGCCGGAATCCACCCCGCTCGCCCGCTCGCCCGCTTGCCCCCCGCGGCCTCCTCCAGCCGCCCCCAGGTGAGCCCCCGCGCAGAGGGCAGAGCCTGGTGCTGCACCTCACCCCCTGACCCAGGGACGGGGGCCGATGCTCTGTCGTTCTGCAGTGGGCACCAATTTTTGCACAGCATAGAACACGAACGCCCATTGGGACCAGGAGCTGGAGTCCTGTGACAATGCATGGGGACAGCAGTGCCCTCCTGCCGCGCTTGTCCTGACAGTTAGTGGGTGTGCAGCGGGCACGTGGGGGTCGGGGCGGGTGGAGGTCGGGGTGCGTGGAGGTCAGGGTATAGAGGTCAGGGAGCCTGGAAGATGGGGAGCATGCAGGTCGGGGCATGGGGAGGTCGGGGTGCGTGGAGGTCGGGGTGTATAGGGTTCGGGGAGCCTGGAGGATGGGGAGCATGCAGGTCGGGGCATGGGGAGGTCGGGGTGCGTGGAGGTCGGGGTGTATAGGGGTCGGGGAGCCTGGAGGATGGGGAGCATGCAGGTCGGGGCATGGGGAGGTCGGGGTGCGTGGAGGTCGGGGTGTATAGGGGTCGGGGAGCCTGGAGGATGGGGAGCATGCAGGTCGGGGCATGGGGAGGTCGGGGTGCGTGGAGGTCGGGGTGTATAGGGGTCGGGGAGCCTGGAAGATGGGGAGCATGCAGGTCGGAGCATGGGGAGGTCGGGGTGCGTGGAGGCTGGGGCACCCAGAGGTCGGGAGGGGGTCCGTGTGCGGTGAGCTGCCCCCGTGTCGTTTGCCCACAGAGGCGGAGCGCGGCCCCAGTACGTGCAGCCTGTGGACGCGTCTGACTCACTCATGAGCTTCAGACCTGGGACCTGAGCTGGTCTGGGCCGAGGGCGGGGCTCCGTGCGGGGGCGGGGTTTCGTGCGGGGGCGGGGCACCGTGTCGGGGCGGGGCTCCGTGCGGGGGGCGGGGCTCCGTGCGGGGGCGGGGCACCGTGTCGGGGCGGGGCTCCGTGCAGGGGGCGGGGCTTCGTGGAGGGCGGGGCACCGTGTCGGGGCGGGGCTCCGTGCGGGGGCGTGGCTCCTGTGGGGGCGGGGCACCGTGTCGGGGCGGGGCTCCGTGCGGGGGCGGGGCTCCGTGCGGGTGCGGGGCTCCGTGCAGGGGGCGGGGCTCCTGTGGGGGCGAGGCTCCGTGCGGGGGGCGGGGCTCCGTGCGGGGGCGGGCTCCGTGCGGGGGCGGGGCTTCGTGGAGGGCGGGGCTCCGTGCGGGGGCGGGGCACCGTGTCGGGGCGGGGCTCCGTGCGGGGGCGGGGCTTCGTGGAGGGCGGGGCTTCGTGGAGGGCGGGGCTCCGCGCGAGCCCTGGGAGCAGGGCAGGAAGGCTTCTCGCCACGGAGGACCCTTGTCCCCGCCCTGGGCGACACTGACGCTTCTCGCCGCGGAGGCATCGCCACCGGGAGGGGCCACTCGTGTCTCCCTGGCGCTGCCGCAAGGAAAGCGGATCGAGGCTGTGCTGCAGAGCGGGCGTGCGGGGAACGGCGCGAGCACCTGCCCCGGGCGGGCCTCGAACCCAGGGCCCCGGACCGCTCTTGCAGGCCCGGCCGGTGGGTCGCAGGCGCAGCCGCCGGGGGGCTCGGGGCCAGGCCGCGCGGCGAGCTCGCTCGCTCCGGGGTCCGGGGGCCCGGGGTCGGGGGCGGCGGGGCGGGGAGCGGTGCACCCGGCGGCCCTGTCCTTGGGCTGCAGAGCCCGGGAGCGCCCGCACCTGCACCTGCACCTGCACCTGCACCTGCACCTGCAGCCTGTGCTCCGGGCGCCGCCTTTGCACCCCAGGCAGCCGCGACAGGGCCCCCGGCCGGTCATCCTGGAACAGCCTCCTCCTGCCTGGACTTCGGGAAGCAGCTCCATCACGGGACATGAGTCTTTTGTCCTCTAGATTTTTTTGGAAAGTCTACATCAATGAAAACAGAGCAGCACTCCCCGGAATCGCATTTCCTGAAGAAATCAGTGCGACGTCTAGCCTTGCGTATTTGCCCCCTGGGGGATGGGGGGTGATCTGATCCGCACTGGCAGCGACTCGACATGTGGTCCCGGCCGGGCACTCGGGGCCCGCACGCACCCCCGCCCAGTGCAGCATCCTGGGCCAGAAGTGACCACAAAGTGGGCTTTTTTTTTTTTTTTTAAGATTTTATTTATTTATTCATGAGAGACACAGAGAGGAGAGAGAGAGAGAGAGACAGGCATGGGGAGACGCGCCATGCACCATCGCAGCGCTGGGTACCCGGCAGGAACTAAGCCTCGGGCTCAGGGTGTGTTCCCCCACGGGGCCCAGCAGGTGGTGCTGCCCGCCAAGGAAACGGGGCGTCCTCGGGGACTCTGCTCCCCCTGCCTTTGTCACCAAGGAGAGGCCTGAACGGGGTCCAGGGCGCTCCTGGGTGAGGCTCACGTGCAACATGCCCAGCACCCCCCGTGTGACACGGTCAGGTGCCCCCAAACAGCTCACAACCTTCGAAGCCCAGGTTTTGGGGATATATGGGGGCAGGTGGATCCGCGAGGAGCCCCAGGGACGGCGTTTCCACCGTCCTTGAACTTCAATCGCCCCGTGAGCCAGAGCAGGTCCCTTCTCGCACCCGGGACTCCGCTGCTCCTCTGAGCAATGAGGGAGCTGCACAAAGTGACCTTGGGGTGACGCCCGGGGCTAACGTCCCCTGAGGCTAATTGTCCCAAGGACGCGGCCAGCTTGCAGGGCCATCCTGGGAACAGGGGAGGGGAGCCGGGCCGGGGACACAGGCGGGCTGCTGGAACGCCGCCCACAGGGCCCACGGGCAGCTGGCTCCCGTGCTCAGGTCCCAACAAACTCACAAATCCTGGCTGCGACGGCCCAGAACGGTCGTGCCGGCAAAGCGCCTGACTTCACGGTGTAGGGATCGCGGGCGAGTCAAAGGACGCTGTGACCGTCTTCACGCCCGCTAAGGGTCATCGGGATCGGACCGTCAGTACTTAATTATCCTGGGAGCCCTACGACCCGGGACTGTTCGTTCTGGCCAATGAGTGTCAGCACAAGGAGCCGGGACTCAAAGGACGGAAACAAGATCCCAGGGCAAGGACTTGTCCCCGCAGGCCGCCCGCTGGCCGCGATGCCGGCAGGAGCCCCGGGGGGCACAGGGGTCGCGGAGGGGTGACCCAGCACCTGTGAGGACCAGGACGGTGTTGGCAGGACGAGCAGAAGGGCTGTGGTGCAAGCGCTTCCTCGGCCAGCGCTCCCTCCTGGCATCAGGGCAGCCGCTTGGGGGTGAGCTGGTCCCCACCGGTGACCCGGTCCGTGGCTGGGGCAGGCCCCATGTGCGCGGTTCTGCGGAGGGAAGGCTTCCCAGCTGCTGGCGGCCTGGGTGGGACCGGCCCCCTCGGCGGGGTCGCAGCCTGCCACCGGTCACTTGGTGTGGACCACGGGGGCCATGACGGTGGCTGCTCTGTGGGGACGGCCGGCCCCCGACAGCGGCCAGGCTGGGGGGTACCCGCGTGCGGGGGGAGCTGGGGTGAGCGGCAGGTGCCCAGAGCGGGGCCGGCCCCTGGGGGGGGCGACACAAATCCCAAGAGCCGTCCTCCGTCCACACCACCCACAGGGAGGGCAGCGGGGGGGACGCGGGATTGGGGAAGCGGGTGGGCGGCGGGAATCAGGGCAGAAGGAAGAGGAGAGGGACAGACAGACACGAGGGCAGGAAAGCACGTGTCCCCGTCTGTCGGGCGGGACCAAGAGGCTCGTGAGCGTGCAGGCGCGTGTCCAGGCAGCCCCGGGGAGCGGTGCGCGGTGCACACAGCAGCACGCGGCCGAGGGCCGGCATTCAGTGGCCCGAGCTAGAGCGTAACTAGGGCACAGGCAACACGGGCCCTGGTTTGGAAAGCAGCCTCAGTGGCGATTTTGGGACCATGAACCGCGGTCCTGACCGGGCCTCTGACGACGGGCAGGTGCCCCGGCCCCGTCCCACGGGAGCGAGTGTGAACGACACGTGACTCCGGCTCGGGAAGCGGCACACACTTTATTAGGTGGAAACGTGGGGGTTGGGGTTGTTTCCAGAGGGAACACCGTCCCCCGTCATGCTGGGGACCGACCTCTGCTCCCGGGAGGCAGCCCGCAGCTGCCCCTGCTCACGCCGGGCTTCCCCGCGCCACGTGGCTCCTACTGGATGTGGGGCCCACGGCCCGGGTCCTGCAGGAGAGAAGAGGTGCTGAGCACACGGAAACCCGTGGGACCCCAGGCCTCGGTCGGGCTGCTTGGGGGCCCGGGGACACGCGTCCTCAGGGTGGCCGAGGGGGCTCGCGGGTGCATTCCCATGGGGCCGTTGCGGGGTCCCTGCCTGGGAGCAAACGCAGCCCCTGCTCTGCGGCAGACGCCGCGGGCACAGGCCAGGGACCGTCTACGTCGCCAAAGGCCGGGATGTGCCCGGTGACTGCCGGCGCTGCCTCTCTTGTGGTTGTGCGTACAAAGTTTATTAAAAAAAAAAAAAAGTATAATCAAGTCTAGACCGGTTGTTTTCACACCTCTTACAATGATCCCTTTTTTTTTTTTTAAATGCATTTTCAAAGTCAGCCCTTCCTTTCAGCTTCCGGTTCGTTGGCCGTCAGTCCTCGGCCAAGACTTGGGGCGACGTGGAGGCAAATGCCTGCAATCGGCCCTCGATTTCAAACTGGTTTGTACACATGGAGACGCCTTTGCAGGGCGCTCGCTCTGGCTCGCTCATCCTAACTTGTCTACGCTCTTTGAACAGTCGGTTAACATTTTCTCGCACTGTCCTTCCCGTATAAATACGGTTTGTATGAGGAGTAAACGCAGAGCAGGAAGGTGCGAAGTGGGACCCGACCCGCGGTGGGGAGCAGCCCGGTCGCAGCACCGGGACCTCCTTGATGACCTGGTCTGAATGGGAGGGAACAGGCGATGTGTGGTGACCCTGCCCGCGCCCCGGCGCACACCCACCTGCCCTGCGGCCCGACGGGGGGCACCAGGCTGCCAGAGGCGCCGTCCTGGCCCGCTCCACGGCCCGGCGGGGGGGCTCCTCTTCCACCCGACTCTGCGATGCTCAGTGAGGCTTTGCGGTCCGCGTGTGCCCTGCGGACAAGCGCACACCTGGTTAGGGCTGGCGCCCCTCAGAGGAACCCACTAGTGCCCGTCACGCCCGTGCCCTGTGGCCACTGTGACTGCAGGCGGTGCTGGGCACCTCCCCGACCGGCTGGGGGGACCCCGGGGCTGCTGTTCCACACAACGTGGCCTGCTCGGCTCTCCCGTCGGCCGAGGGGCGCCCGGAGCCCCGGCTGCAGCCCGGAGGAGCAGCCCAGCGAGCACCCCAACCCCAGTGCCGCCGTCCGTATCCCATCGCACGTCTACTTGGTGCAGAAATGCATTCGGCAAATCACAGTCCCCGGGGGGGGAAACGGAGCTGCAGGCAGGCCCCCTGCTGCCGGTCGCCGTGTTAGGTTCCTGGGCTGGCTCAGCCAAACGTCGCGGGGCAGATGGAAACGGACAAGCCGGGACCCGCGGGCGCAGAGGACGCCGCACACGGAGGGGACAGTCCAGTGATGCACGGAGCCACGAACGAGGAGGAGCACCGGCAGGGCCTGGGCTGCAGAGGGACGGCGGGGGGCCCAGGGCGGGGGCCCCGGGCGAGGGCGGGGAGGTGAGAGGGAGCACTGGCCGGGCCGGGCTGCAGAGAGACAGTGGGGAGCCCAGGGCAGGCCTCCTTCCCGACGGCCACGCTCTCGAAGCCCGCGTGGGGTCTCCGCCCCTCCGTCTGGATGCAGGGTGCAGGCACGGGCTCCCTGAGGACCGCCCCCGGCACCCTCCTGCAGCACCCGCCCCAAGGGCCCCCTTGGAGTGGGGTCCCCAGTAGGTCATCCTTTGCTCTTTGCCTATTTGTGATTTGCTGCCATTTGCACTGGAGCCCTGAGTCCTGGGATCCATCCACGGGGCCCCGGGCGCATGGAGAGAGGGACACGGGTGGCTTCAGTGCACAGGTCGTTCCCATCAGAAGCTCCCTGCGGTCGGCTCAGGCGGGAACACGCGTGTGCACGTTGTACAGGACGCTCGAGCCCCCTGACGGCCCCGGTCCACCCGGCGAGGCCCACGCGGCCTCAATGTCTCCCGGGATGGGAGGGGCAGGCAGGGCCTGGCTCCGCGGCTCACACGTCCCCTCGCTCAGAGCCTCGTGAAGGGCCCACGAGCGGGCCTCCGCCCTCCTGCGACGCCTCTGTCCTATCCACTCGAGAGGTTGGAGCCTTAACTTCCTGCACGTACGTTTCCTCTTAGGAGAAGTAAGACGTGGGGACGGGCTCCTGTGAGGATGCGGCGGCTGCGAAGTCCTGGCCCCAGGTTGCTTCAGTGACCGACGTCCCGGGGGAGGCCGCTGCGCTCCCGCAGCCTCAGCCTCGGGGCTGGGCCCTTCCCCGCACTGCCGCAGGGACAGACCCCTTCACGCGGGCGCCCCCTCCTGCCGCTGCGGTGTCGGGGCGCGGGTGCGGGCTGGAGGCTGCCCCCTCGGCCGCCGAACCCGGCGGGTAGGACGACACCGTCTCGCTGTCCCCAGGCCGTCGGTTTTGTAGGTAGATGACCTCGGCCTGAAGGCCCTTAAATTGGAGCCCGCGCAGGTCGGAGCAGACTCAGCAAGGGGGACGTCCGTCTTTTGCAGGACGATTGGCTGTGCCGTGTCCTTAGTTAACGTTTTATCCACTAAAAGCACGAGGACAAGCCACAGCCGGGAGGCAGTTGTGAGTTCAAAGCCGGTGCTCGCTGGGCACCTGCTGCGTGCAGGGCGCACACGGCGCCTCGGTGACGTTGTCGGGTCCTTACAGCGACGTGGGAGGTGGACCTCCGTGCCGGGAAGGTCAAGGCGGGCTCTCGGCCGCTGCCTGCGGCGGGACAGTCTGGGAGGGAGCCGGTCACTCTGCGGTGGGGCGGCCCCTCCGCCGGCACCAGCCCCGTCTCTCCGCGGACAGAGACCCGGCCCGACACTCACGTGCACATCCTGACGAAGAAACAGGCCCGAGAGCCCGGTCGTGCCCCGGGGGCTGGAGGCTTCTCCGCTGCTGGGTACTTGGCGGGATTTGACCCCGGCGTCCGTCACAGCGTGTGCGAGGTCGAGGCCACGGGGCCGCCTGCACTATTACCCTGAGCTGCTGCTGCTTCTTTTTTTTTTTTTTTTAGATTTTATTTATTTATTCACAAGAGACACAGAGAGAGGCAGGGACACAGGCAGAGGGAGAAGCAGGCTCCATGCAGGGAGCCCGATGCGGGACCAGCCTTGCCCTCGGGGGAGGAAGCGGCCTCGCGTGGGCTTCCCGGGAGGACTTACCACCTGCAAACCAGCGTCCAGGTGAGACCCGCCAGGCCGACGACCAGCACGATGCCCAACGCGATGGAGACCAAGGACGCCTTCGGGAGCCTCCCGGAGTCTGGGGGGAAGGAGCGGGTCCCCAGGGGCTCGCCTCTCCCCGCGACGGTGCGCACCCCAGGGGCACAGATCTGCCCAAAGGGCCCTTCCAACAGGCTCTCCGGAGCGCACGGGTGGGGAGAGCAGGTGGAGACCACGGGGTGCCCGCCCCTCTTCAGGCCACAGGCCCTCCCGCGAGGACCGGCCAGGGGGGATGCATGAGCCCGCGTCAGCACAGGCCAAGGACAAACACAGGAGGAGGGAAATCCCCTCGCAAGTTAAAGGTTAGACACCGTCACCTGCGTAAAGCAGGCCCCACGGGGAGGGGCTGCCTCGCTCGGCTGTTTCCCAAACAAGAACAAGCCGCGTTAGACACGTGCACGGGGGTCTGTGCGCCCGGACGGCAGGTGGCAGGTGCGCGCTGTCGGAGAGCTGCCCCGGCCTCCAGGGCGGACAGTGGGAACGGGGAGCCCAAGCCGGCTCAGCGCACCTGGGCCCGCCTGGAAGGCCCCGGGCCCTCCCCACCTGCCGGATGTCCCCCAGCCTCCTCGTGGCTGTACGGAGACGGGTCCGAGAAGCGACCTGGGGTCAGTGGTCACGACGCTGGGCCCCAATCCCGGAGACCGGTGGCCATCAGGACCCCGACAGCACAGGGACGGCGGGTGAGGACACGGCAGGAGATGCTGTCCTCGGGCCTGGGAGAGAGGCCTGGGGGGGGACAGCCCTGCACATGCCTGGGTCTCGGGGCGCACGAGGGGCAGCACGCACCTACACACGTCGTTCCGTCCTCTCCGAGCACCGCAGGGTCTGTGCACTCACACCTGAAGCCACCCTTGGTGTTCCTGCACCGGGCCGACCCGTGACAGGGAGGGTGGCTCGCGTCTTCACACTCGTTGATATCTGCGCAGAGCACATGGGGGGCAGGACCCACGGGGGTCAGCACGCGGGGGTCAGCACGCAGGTCAGAGCTCGCGGGGGTCAGGACAAGGAGGGTCAGGGCACGCGGGGGTCATGGAACAGGAGGGTCAGGGCACGCGGGAGTCAGGGCATGTAGAGGTCAGAGCATAGGAGGGTCAGGGCACGTGGGTTCAGGGCACACAGAGGCCAGGCGATGCCCCCCAGCTCCCACCCTCACCTCGGGGCACCCGCACGCTCCCTGCACCGTGTGGGAGAGACCAGAGCCCCTCGTGCCCTGGCGGCCAGCCCGCCCCTCCCCGAGCACCCGCTTCCTTCTCGCCGGGTGGCCCCCGGCCCCGAGGTCGGCTCCGCAGATGGCCGGCCACTTTGTGCCCGCGCTGCACGGGGTGAGCCTGACGCACGGGAGGCCCGGCCGAGGCCGAGGCTGATCACGCGGGAGCCACGCGCTCGTGCTTAGTGTGAGGCGAGCAGCTGGGGCGCGGCCGGGGTGGGCGGTGGAGTCACGGGTGCTGTGGGCAGCGGCGCCTCGTCAGACGTGGGGCCAGAGCCTCCCTGGGGACGCTGGCGCCTTCCCCTCCGGGAGCACTTGGCCGTGCAGGGCAGGAGCGCGGGCCGGGCCGGGGCTGGGTCTGTGCCTCCGGGTGGACGGATTTCCAGCCCCGCGCTCACCCTCAGCGAGGGAGCAAGGCCTTGGGCCACAGCCCCGACCCTGACCCTGACCCCGACCCCGACCCTGACCCGCGGGGCAGCACTGGCTGCGTCCTCAGCTCCCAGGCCACCGTCGGTGCGGGGGCGGGGGGGGTGCTGCCCTGAGCCCCCTGCTGGGTCCTCGACTGTGCTTCCAGGTCACTCGTCACGTCAGCTTTTCCTCAAATAACGTCTCTTTTCTGGCAAGTTCCAGGGAACACAGCGGTCTTGGTGTCGAGACCACGTGTCATGGGCGACGGAGCGCGTGGTGGTAACCAGGACACGCACTGCCGAGCGCTGGGCCGACCCGTGTTCGGGGAGCGTCGTGACACCAGCTGGGCCCTCGCCCTCGTCCTGGACCCTGTGCCGCCCTCACTCTTGCACGACGTGGGGACGGGGCGGGTGGGGACTCTCCGGGGGAGGTGACCCCTGCAGGGCTGGGGCGTGACCAGAGCGCAGTGGTGGACGGAAGCCCCCGGCGTTGTCTGCGGAGCACGTGTGCGTGGGGTGCAGGGTGGGGGTGAGGCCGTCCCCCCAGCTGGACTTGTCCCACGTGTACTGGCCGTAAGCATACGCCCTCGAGGGGTCGGGGCCGGGGTCGGGACTGCAGCGGCCTTCAGGGGACACCGGGTCAGCGGCCCCATGTTTGTGGTCTCCCGGCCGGGGGAGCCGCAGGGCGGGGGACAGACGTGCACTGGTCTCAGCCCCGCCGAGTCCCCCAGTGCCGACCCCCGGGGCTGCGTCCCCCCGAGCACAGGGTGCTGGCCGGGGCCCCACTGTCACGGACGGAGCCGTGGCTCCTGGTCCTCTGGGCAGCAAGGATAAAGGGCTGTGGCACCCGCCCGCTATCCCCTCCGCGTTCCCTCCGGAGAGTCTCGTCGCTGCTCATCTGCCAGCTCCTCCTTCCCTCAGCCTCTGTGGGGTGGGGGTGGGGGCTGGGCAGGGGTATGGGGTGGGGCCGGGCGGGGGTGTGTAGCGCAGGAGCAGTGGTCCAGGGAAGAGGAGAGCGTGCGTCTCCCTGGGTCTGCGCGTTAAATCCTGCTGTGAGCCCGGCGCTCCGTACTGCGGCCGTGGCCATGCGCGGTGGCTCGGGGCCCCCGGGTGACAGGCGAGCAGGAGGCAGCTCAGGGGCCCCAGGTGACAGGTGTCGGGAGGCAGCTCAGGGGCCCCCGGGTGACAGGCGAGCAGGAGGCAGCTCAGGGGCCCCAGGTGACAGGTGTCGGGAGGCCTCTCGGGGCCCCCGGGTGACAGGTGTCGGGAGGCGGCTCAGGGCCCCCGGGTGACAGGTGTCGGGAGGCCTCTCGGGGCCCCCGGGTGACAGGTGACCGGTGTCAGCTCGGGGCCCCTGGTGGCCCGTGGAGGCTCGTCCACTGGCGCCGGCATCCTGGCTGCACGTCCGCAGCCGCGTGCCCAGTGCCCGGGGAGATGACACGGCAGGTGTCGAGCCTGCTCCGGGCTGTTCTGGGTGGAGCATTTCTTTTCGGTTTCGGTGGAGACACTGTCTCCGGAGGCCCTTCCTGCGGGTCCCTGGCTCGTTGCCTCCCCTGCCTGCGCCACCCTGACAGCCGTGCTGGGACAGGCCCACCGCTCGCCAAGGAGAGGCCAGTGGGGTGCGTGGTGGCCGGGAGGGAGCGCTCCTCGGTGCCCCAGCAGGTCCGCGGCCCAACGTGACGCGCAGAGGCCCCTCCTGGTGAGCGACACGGGCCCTTACCTCCCGTCTGAGGACCGCCGATTTGGGGGTAAAGTGAGTAAGGTGCGTCCTGGCAGCCACTGACCTCTGCACACGGGGGCCCGGACAGCCCCGCCCCCGGGGGAGCAGGCCACCTGCTCGGGGCCCTGCAGCTCGAACCCGTGGTGGCAGGAGAAGACGAGCACGTGCCGCCCGGCCTCGCCGCAGAGCACGACGTCCCCGTTGTCCACGCTGTCGGGGAGGCCGCAGGTGTCGCCTGCACAGAGACGGAAGGCGGAGCCCATCAGGTGTTCGCTGCCCGCCGGCCCCGGGTCCCCTCGCACGGACCCCACGCCCCACCGTGTGGTCCGGGCCGCGCTCGCCTGGGCGCACAGGTGCTTCGGGTCGAGCCACACCCGCCCCGGTCCTCGGGCTGGCTCGCCGCGCCTGGTCCCCGCAGCAGAGCCCCCGCGTCCGGGGGTGGCGGCCACGACCGCGCCACGCCCCTCCCCCCCCCCCCCCCCGACCCTCACCTCCCTGACCCTTCACCTCCCTACCTCCTCTCCTCCTTGACCCCCTGGCCCCCTGCCCCCCTCACCATCTGACCCTTCTCCCTCTCGCTCCATCTCACCACGTCTCTCCCCTCCCCGCCCCTCCTGACCCCCTCCCCTCCCATCTTCCCGCCATGCAGCAGGAGCCGCCTCTGCACCGCCCTGTGGGCCCGCAGCTTGTCGGCACCAGGGCATCCTGCGACGGCGCCATGGAGGCCGGTGCACAGCCCGCGCCCCACGCCCCACGCCCACCCGCCCAGCCCTACTCAGGGTCCCGTGCGTGGCTGACTTGGGGGCTCACCCCCTCCTTGGGTGCGCCTGCGGCACACGACACTCTTGAATAATCCACGTGCTACGACACAATCTAACAAAGGGCTTCAGGTCACCTTGCGGAAGGGCCTCCCTCCACACGTCCAGGTTCAGACCCGGAATGTTCTCGCACGGCTCGAAGTCCTGTGGGAATCTGCTGACCTGGAAGGCGTCCGCGGGCACGCTGGGGAGGCCCGTGTTGTCACAGATGACCCGGGACAGGGAGTGCCTCGCCAGCTCGCGCCGCTGCTCGTCGGTGAACACGCCCCTGCTCTCCCACCAGAACCTGCGGGAGGGGGGCGCCGAGCGCTGCAGGGAGCCGCGACCCGGGGCCTCCCGTCGGGGCCCACGGGGTGTCCTGTCCTGTGCCGCTGCCCGGAGCTGCCAGACGCCTGACGCCTGACCCACGGGCCCGGGGCGAGGGGTGGCTTGGCCGCCTCCCTGGGGGACCCCCGGGGCCTGGGCCGAGCCGACAGGGGGACAACGCGCCCCCCCACGCTTGGGCGCCGTCCCCGGGCCCGGGCCTCACGCCTCGGTCAGCGCGCCCCCGCCCGGTGCAGCAGACGGGCGAGCAAAGAGCCGAGGGTGGGTCTCTGGGCGTCGGAACACGCGCTCCCCCCACGATGGCCGCTCGGGCGTGAGAGCGCGGTTTGCACGCGTCAACAGCAGCTCAGGGCTCCAGCTCTGAGCGCGCTCGGGCTCCCTTTGTGCGATGACCCGGGATCAGGGCCGTGCGAGTGCCCAGGTGACCTGAGCGCCCGCTTGGGGACCCGCGCACCGCGGGCCGCAGAAGTGCCGGGCGGTGACACCCACCGGTCTCCGTCCCTCAGAGCCTTCATCTGCCTCCCGATGAGGCACGCAAACAGCGGGCCCGTGCGCGCCCGGGGCAGGAGGGGCTCGGCCAGGCCGCCCAGCCAGACGTCGATGTTGTCGGGGTGCCCGTACAGGTCCATGATCCGGCCGGCGAGGGTGGCGTTGGCGACGGCGGAGCGCAGCTCGGCCCGCGTGTGCAGCCGGCCCAGGCCGCAGAACTCCCTCCACGCGTTGTAACCTGCGGGCAGGAGCTCCGTTCCCTCCTCCGCGCGAACACCCCGCCGCCTCACCGGAGCTGGGCCCCACGGAGAGCCACCGCCCTGCCTCGTACCTGCCGAGTGGAACGTGCCGGAATAGTCCAGCCCAGAGTCAGGGCCTCCCTGAGGACCCTGCCCCGTAACATGCCGGCAAGGCAGTGAGGATGAACCCCAGACACCGTATTGCACAGTGACCAGAGTGCGGCCGCCGGGGGCTTAGGGGGGAGGCCCCGAGGCAGAGGGACTGGCTCCCCGTGGCCGGTCCACGACCCCCCGCTACACAGCAGAGGGGACCCGTGAGGGCTGCCCCTGGCCCGGAGGAGCCCCCAGGCGCCAGGCAGGTCCATACACACAAACTGGGTGTTGGGGGCAGGGGCCTTGCACGGTGAGCAAGGTCGACCATGCAGCTGAACTACGGGGTCCCCTGGAGGAAAGGCCACGGCTGGCGGGGGTCAGGGAGGGGCGGGGAGGGTTGGGACAGTTGACGGGGCCGGGGATGGAGTGGGGAGCTGGGGGCAGCCCGGGAAGTGGGTCCCGGGTCCACAGAGTGGCCAGGAGATGGCACTGCCAGTGGGTGACAGCCTGGAGGTGGCAGGACGTGTGCTGGCCCCGGGAGCGGTGAGAGGGAGGGACGGCCGGTCAGTGGGCCTGCGACGCCCCGACAAGCACCAGGCCAGACCCCCTCCCTCTGCCTCTTTGGGGGCTGCTCTTCCTAAACGCCAGGCTCCTGCCCCACTGGGAGGCCTGGGCACCTGCCAGCCTCTGAGCAGCGCTGAACGGCCCCCCGTGGACGAACCAGAGCCCTAGAACTCGGCCGGGGATTGGAGGCCCTGTGCTTCTGACCCCACAGGCACTCGTGGTGAGCCCCACAGCCCAGGTTGGAGGCAAGCCCGGGAGGAGTACAGGGAGGAGCCTGGGAGGAGCCTCGGGAGGGGCCTGGGGGTGAGAGGTAAGCCCGGGAGGAGTACGGGGAGGAGCCCGGGAGGAGCCTGGGGAGGAGCCTGGGGAGGAACCTGGGGGTGAGAGGTAAGGCAGGAGAGGAGTATGGGGAGAAACCTGGGGAGGAGCCTGGGAGCGGGAGGTTAGCCCAGGAAGGAGCCCAGGGAGGAGTCTGGGGAGGTGATGAGAGTGGGAGGTGAGCCAGGGGAGGAGCCTGGGGAGGAGCCAGGGGAGATGCCTGAGAGTGGGAGGTGAGCCCCTGGAGGAGCCTGGAGAGGAGTATGGGGAAGAGCCTAGGAGCGAGAGGTGAGCCCATGAAGGAGCCCTGGGGGGACCCCGGGGAGGAGCCTGGGGAGGAGCCCGGGGAGTGGGAGGTAAGCCAGGGGGTGGCCCTCGGGAGGAGTCTGGTGAGGAGCCCTGGGGTGGGAGGTGAGTCGGGGGGGAGCCCGGGGAGGAGCCGGGAGTGGGGAGACCTGGCAGGCCGTGGTCCCGGCCCCGCTGCAGGTTTATGGACGCCAGGTCCAGGCTGCCCGAGCTGCCCAGCACGAACAGCCTCTCGGTCAGCTCCTCGGTCATCAGCTGCTCCTGCACCGGCAGCTTGGCGGGGCTCGCGAGAAGGCCCCTCAGCAGGGGGTCCAGACCGCCTGCAAAACATCAGGGCACAGGCGAGGTGGTCCGAGGGTCCTCGCGTGGACAACCCGGCTTGTGCTTAACAGAAAACCCCCCAAGGCCACGCATTCACGTTGAGCGGTTCTGCGGCTTTCAGGGACCGCGTGGGTCCTGCCTGCGGGGAGCCGGCACCCGGTGGGGCCCCGGACTGACCGGCAGTGCGGGGGCAGGTCTCAGGTCCCAAGGGGACCCAGGGCAGGAGCCCGGGAGCCCCGAGAACGTCAGAGAGCCCACGGAGGTGTCTGGCCCAGCGCCGGAGCCACTTTCCCGTGAGCACAGCTAAGGGACCGCGCTCAGCGCAGTGTGCTGGCGGGGCCGGGAGGTGACAGGGAGCGGCGCAGGGGGGCGGGCGGGGGGGGCCGCACCTTCCTTGAGGAGCCTCCAGGGGCTGAAGAAGGCGTCCTGCAGCCGCAGCGGGGGGAGGCCGGGGTGCTCCTGGAAGCGGGCGTCCAGCCGCCTCACCAGCGGGTGCACCGTGGCGTGGCCGAAGCGGAAGGCGGCCGTGGAAAACACGTTGGACACGGTGGGGTCCACGGTGGGGTCGTAGCCCTCGTAGGGGCCCACGTGCTGCTGGAAGGCCTCGGGGCCCAGGACTTTGGGGACGTAGTCCCGCAAGGTGATGATCTAGGAGGAGGGAGAGCGGGACGGCTTCTGAGCAGGGGCGCCCGGCCGCGGGGGAGGGTGCCGCCCTGGGCGACACGCAGCGACAGGGGAGGACCTCCTGCTGCGCATCCGGGGGCCAGACTGGTCCCGGGAGGGACAGGCCGTCCAGGCGAGGGGACAGGTGAGTGCACGCAACGGGCATCCTCACAGCTCGGACCTTTATGGGGCCGGGGGGCCATGTCAGCGACACCCCCAAACGCCGCTGGGCAAGGCAGCCCCACAAAACTTGGGGTGCACCACACAGATGCCAGGCTGCCCCCTGCACCCCCGACCCCACCCCTCGACCCCTTCACCCCGGGCGCCCCATCGACGCCGCAGCTCAGAAGGGAAGTGAGAGCCCCGGGTGCTCCCGGACCCGAAGCCTCTTTGCCGGGGTTTCTGGGTTAGGCCTACGTGGTGCCCACGGGGCAGGGGCGTCCACTGCCAGGGCGGCTGCGAGCCGCGGGACGCCCCCCGCGGGGAGGAAGTGCCGGGCGCCGAGGGTGGGAGGGTGGCCCACGCTCCGAGCGGCTCTCGCAGACTAGAAGGGCTGCTGGCCCGTGTCCCTCCTCCTTCCCCGGGCTGCGTCTGAGCTCGTGGGCTCTCCTCGCGGGAACGGAAGGAGGCCCCCCCGCAGGGTCTCCTCGGCGGGGGCCCAAACTGCGCGTGGGTTTCGCAGACCAGGCCTCCTCCCACCGTGGACCCGGCCTGGAGGACGCGTCGCGTGGTCTCCGGGGCAGGAGCCGCGGCAGGTGCCCTTGGCGCTCTCGGGGGCAGCGGCGTGCTGGGGGCGGCAGGGGGGAGGGCGTGGTGGGGCTGGTGGCGCCAGAAGACGGGCATCCTGCAGCCACGCGGCCGGCCCTCGGCCTGCGGGTTCACGGGGCGGGGGCCTGGCCTGCAGCGCCTGAGCCCCAGGCTCCGATCCCAGTGCCCCTGCCACCCCGGAGCCCCGGCAGCGGTCCCGAGGCCGCCAGCGCCCGTGGCTTCTGTTTGAAGCCTTCCTCCGGGAGGACCGGGCTCGAGGGCTCCGCTTGCAGCTTCCACAGTCATTCCCTTTGCTGTAAAAATCAGCGTCGGAGTCTTCCGGTGTTTGCAGCGACCTCGGCCACGGGGGGCATCCAGGGCGGGTCAGCCGAGGGGAGCCGTCCCGTCCGGGCACGGGGCTCTCGGGGGTCAGCCTGTCAGGGCCCCCGGTTGCTGGGGGAGCAGCAGCCCCACCCGCGTCCTTATCGGGGTCCCTCCCACACAGGACGTGTTTCCTGAGTGCCTGGCTGTGCTCTGCAGGAGAGCCGCGGGGAGCACCCCGCCTCCGGTGCCGGGGGACGCCGGGTGGACGCTGGATGGACGCCGGGTGGACACTGGCTCAGCGCCGCCAGCCCGATGGCTCATCCCGGGGAGGTTCGGGGAGCAGAGAGTGGCCCCGGGTCACGGGGGGTCATGCAGACCCGTGATGACCTGGTCGTGCAGGACCTGGTCCTCAGCCCAGGCTGGCGTCCCAGGTGCGTCCCAGGGGTCCAGGCAGCCCCTCCCAGGGGCACTGGGTGCCTCGTCCTGAGCACGTCCCCCTGCAGACCCGCACAAGCCCCGTGGGGAGGGAGACCCCAGGGTCGTGCCGCCCGGGGCTGTGTGTCGCGGGGCAGAGGGGAGTCCGGGTGGCGCGCTGCCGAAGACGTCTGGGCAGAGGCCTCCGCGGCGAGCGGTGTTGGTGTGGGGCTGGTGTGGGGCAGGGCGGGTGCAGGAGCCAGAGGGGCGCCTCCGCTCCGGGTGCGTGGGGGGAGCAGCAGCCACAGCCCCCGCCGCGTGTCCCTGCGCCTGGCCGCTCAGAGCTGGGGTGGCGGCCGCGGGGCTGGGCGCTCTCTCTCTCTCTCTCTTCTCCTAATTGGCAGACACTTCTTTTAAGGACATAATGCTTGTCAGGAGGGAGCGATCCAGGCCAGGGAAGCGGGGAAGGGGGACAGTCTTGCGGGCCACCAGGGACCCCTCAGACGCAGCCCACCTCTCAGCAAGGGTTTTATCGACGCTGGACGCAACCTCACGTTATTTTAGGGTTTCCGCCGTATTCGCAAAAAACACCGAAGAGAATCTATTGGCTGAAAAAGCACGCCAGGGAACCTGGAAGTGAACGGTGACGCCAAGAAAGGCTGACGGGTCCTGGGCAGACGCAGGGCGGGACCCCTGGGGTGACGCTGGGGGCCCGGCTTCCCTCGCAGGCTCAGCACACCCCCTGGGCGCCCTCGCCGGGCACGGCTGGTCCAGGGACCGGGACAGCAGAGCTCACGGAGCTCGCGCGTGGGGAAGGGGCACGGACACAGGGAAGCACGCCTGCCGGCGGCGGACACAGCTGGGAGGACTGCCCGGGGCGGAGGCGGGGGTCAGACACCCCCAGGTGGGGCCCGAGAACCGCTCCCCTGAGCCTGGGTGAGACCCCACTTTGTTCACGGTCGGACCCCGTCTGACGAGCTATCGGCTCGTGCTCCCAAAGGGCCGGGCCTCTGCCCGCTCACGGAGCCCGCCCGGCTCCCGCTCACTCCCCCAACGCCGCGAGGTCACCGTTCGCTGCCCAGCTCGGCCGGCTCGGCTGCGTGTGTAACGTGAGCCTCGGGCCGTCGGTGGGCGTGTCGGGGTCCCACGCTCTATCCCGCCCCCACCGAGCACGCGGGGCACCCCAGCGGCTTGCGCACCTGGTGCAGGGCGCCCACCACCTTGCGCGCCTCCTGGTAGGCGGTGTCCGCGCTCCAGTGAGCGTTGAGAGCCTTGAGCGCCGAGGCCAGGCGGTTGTGCTCGCGCAGCCACAGCGTGTGAAGGGCCGCCAGAGTGGGGACCTCGCTGGCACGGCTGTCCCCCGCCAGGAAGCAGGGCGCTCCGGCCGTCCCGCGGGTGCCGGGTTCGGGCGCACAGGCCGTGGGCGCGGGCGGCCGCGTGAAGGGCAGGTGGGCGCGGCCGGCGTCCCAGTGGCGCGCGTTGACGCGGAGCAGCCCCTCGGCGCTGGTCCAGTTGCGCAGCTGCTTCTCCAAGGCCGGGGAGCTGCCGTACACCGTGGACGCGTCCAGGAAGGACGTCAGCCCGTTCATCTGCTGCCGCGGGTTGGCCGAGCTCAGGTTGCCGAAGAAGGCGCCTTGGATCCCGGTGCCGCAGGCGGCAGAGGAGCGGGAGAAGGGCAGGCAGGCGGGCCCCGAGGCGTCGGGGGGCAGCTGCCGGGACAGGGCGGTCAGCGGCTCTGCAGAGACCCCGGCGGCGCTCCGGCCTGTCCCCCTGCACTCCGGCAGGAACCGTGTCCCGCCCTCACTCCAGCGGGCCACCCGGTCCTGCGGGGTCAGTGAGGCGACTGGGGCCCAGGGTCAGCGAGGTGACAGGGGCCCATCCCCACCCGGTCCTAGGGGGTCAGCGAGGTGACAGGAGCCCATCCCCACCTGTTCCCACCGGGGTTAGTGAGGTGAGGGGGCCGTCCCCACCCAGTCCTGTGGGGTCAATGAGGGGACAGGGGCCAAGGGCGAGGCGACAGGGGCCCATCCCCACCCGGTCCTGCCAGGGTCAGCAAGGTGACAGGGGCCCAGGGTCAGCTAGGCCACAGGGGCCCGTCCCCATCCAGTCCTGTGGGGTCAGCGAGTTGAAAAGGGCCCGTCCCCATATGGTCCTGCCAGGGTCAGTGAGGTGACAGGAGCCTGTCCCCACCCTGTCCTGCTGGGGTCAGCGAGGTGAGGGGTCCTGTCCCCACCGAGTCCCGCCGGAAGTCAGCAAGGAGACAGGGGCCTGTCCCCACCCAGTCCACAGTGTCAGCAGGCAACAGGGGCCCGGCCCATCTGTTCCCACCAGGGTCAGCGAGGCGACAGGGGCCCGCCCCACCCGCCCCTGCAGGGAGGTGTTAAAGCCCCTCCATGTGCTGCTCCTCCTTGCGGGAGGAGGGCGATAGGACAGTATTTACAGGGACCACCTGGCTCGTCTGTGGAAACCCTGGTCGTCCCGGCGCCCAGCCCCGGGGCCACCCCCGCAGCCCGCCGACGGGTGCACACGTCCTGACACGCGCCTCGCTTCATCGCGTGTGGCGGCGTGGAAGCAGCAGACTTAGAACGACGTAGATGCTCGTGGACGAGGGGGTTGGTTAAAGAGCCATAAGGCATATTTCAAGACTCTAAGAAGCCCTAAAACAATCAAATTTCCGTCCACTTAATGAAGTGGGAAAAGTGCACTCATTATGGCTAATGACCCCGCGAGGCTCAGAGCTGCACACGGAGAGGACACGTGGGCACACACACGTGTGGACACCTTCTGGCCGGAAGCACAGGATATTCCCGACCACTCACCTCCCCGCGTAGGACACGTGGGGATTCTGACATTGCACTTCCCAGTTCTCCGGTTCCGTAAGTGACGTCTGCCATAATGAATATCTTAGGAAGTTTAAGATTCTACCTGGATGGGAAAACACGGGCTCCGGTTCTCACACGTCAGCTGGCAGTCAGCTCCCGCCCCGAACGCAGCCCCGCTGGCACTCTGCGGTGTGAACGCGACGTCGTGGTCGATGTACTGGCCCCACACCGTCAGGAGATCCGAATACTGGTCGTCCTCTGTGACGGCCTCGTTGGGGACCCGGATAACCTGTCTGGTCACCTCCCGCACCTGGTGAGAGACACCAGCTTGTCACGTGGGACGGCGTCTGCAGAGAAAGAGGTCACTGGGGGAGCCGCGTCGTGGTGCGGTGGCCGCTGGCGGGACGGGGAGCCCTTGGGTCATGGCCACTCGTGGGATGGGGAGCCCTCGGGTCATGACCTCTGGGGGGCGGGGGAGCCCTCGGGTCACGACCTCTGGTGGGACGGGGAGCCCTAGGTCGTGACCTCTGGCGGATGGGGAGCCCTAGGTCATGACCTCTGGTGGGAGAGGGAGCCCTCGGGTCACGACCTCTGGTGGGACGGGGAGCCCTAGGTCGTGACCTCTGGTGGGAGGGGGAGCCCTAGGTTGTGACCTCTGGTGGGATGGGGAGCCCTCGGGTCATGACCTCTGGTGGGACGGGGAGCCCTAGGTTGTGACCTCTGGTGGGAGGGGGAGCCCTAGGTTGTGACCTCTGGTGGGATGGGGAGCCCTAGGTTGTGACCTCTGGTGGGATGGGGAGCCCTAGGTTGTGACCTCTGGGGGGCCGGGGAGCCCTCCGGTCATGACCTCTGGTGGGACGGGGGGGCCCTAGGTCGTGACCTCTGGCGGATGGGGAGCCCTAGGTCATGACCTCCGGTGGGAGAGGGAGCCCTAGGTTGTGACCTCTGGTGGGACAGGGAGCCCTAGGTCGTGACCTCTGGTGGGATGGGGAGCCCTAGGTTGTGACCTCTGGTGGGATGGGGAGCCCTAGGTTGTGACCTCTGGTGGGACCAGGAGTCCTCAGGTTGTGTCCGCTGGTGGGATGGGGAACCGGGACACCGAGGTGTGGCGTCCGCTCACGGATGGCTGGTGCCCGTGAAGATCCAGCGGAGCAGCACAGCACCACCCTGAGCCCGGGGCGTTAGTGGGGAAGGCACGCGTGGGCTGTGTCCAGCTTGATGCACCGGTTTAGGTGATTTGGGGCCTTAGGTAACTGCTCTGAGTCTCAATTTCTTTGTCTGTGAGTGGATGTGAGACGCTGACCTTTGGGGTTGTCGTCGGGATCAGACCAAGAGTCGTTTACTGAACGTCTGGCCATCGGTGAGGTGATGGCTGGGACTCGGGGCAGGGCCGGGGGCCCGGAGGGCTGTTCCCAGGCCGCCACACCTTAGCAGACCTTGAGATGGGGGCGAGCCTGGGTTTCCACGGGGATCCAACACAACCGTGTGGTTCCTAAACTCTGAGAGCCTCTCCCGCCTGTATCAGAGGGGATGCGGCTTCGGGGGCCGGGGAAGAGGATGCTCTGTAGCCCCGTCCACACCAGAGGGTCCCCCTGTGAGCCCCGCGCCTGGATGGTCGCCCCAAGAGCATCACTCCTGGACGGTGGCCCCGTGAGCCCCACGCCTGGACGGTGGTAGCGTTGAGTAGTTTCAGCAGGAGCAGGACATCCCCAGCCCGTGAGCCCCATTGTTCCAAGTAGCCGTGAAATTCTGGCAAATACGGGTTTACAGACCCTAGTCCCTGAGCGCTGAGTCCGGAGGGCGCGAGGCTTGAATAGCCTGGCATCGAGCAGGAAGGGGAAGGTGTTACCCCTCTTTAGGGACGGAGGCTGGGGGACCTCAGACACCCGAGGGCCCGTGCCCTCCCACAGGGCCCCGGCTGCAAGGAGCACCCATCCTCCTGCTCAGTGGCCCCCGGCAAGAACTGCCCGGGGAAGGGGATGGCTTCGCGGGGGACGGCGTCCTGGTCCCCAAGCTGCTGCGGTCAGGTCCCGACCTCTCAGGCGGAACAGAGCGTCGCTGTCATGTTTCTGCAGACGTCCGTCGTCACACACGGCACGAGGCCGCACAGACTGTCACGGAAGCAAGTGGTCGGATTGAGGGTAAAATGCCCACTTTTTAACCAGAGCGATGGGTGGATTGGACATGGCTGCTTAACCAAATAATGTGCTGCTGGGGTAAAGCCACCCACTGGCATCAATGAGTGAAACACTAAACCCTAAAAAGGATCTTTGCTACGCCTCATCCTCTGCCGGCGGGTAAAGGAGTAAAGGAGTTTATTTCAAAATGTCAAAAATGAAGGGCCCCCAGGCGGCTCCGTACATTAAGCAACTGACTGGTGGTTTTCGCTCAGGTCATGACCTCACGGTCTGGGGCCTGAGCTCAGGGCTCAGCAGGGCGCGTGCTGGGGATTCCCTCTCTCCCTCTGCTCTCCCCTCCACCCTTAGAAATAAATCTTAATAAAAAAATTTAAAAAACCAGAAAAGGCAAAATGATGCCGAGTTAGATGAGCCTTGATCTAAATCTGTTTTGTCCTGGTTACTGGCCGGCGACACTAATCCCTCCACACCTCAGCTCCCAAAATGTGGAGCCCTGAGCCAAGCTGCCAGACACAGGTGCTGGGGGGTGGAGGGGACGGGCTCTGAGCCTCCCTGGGGAGCCCTTGTCCTGAGCAGGTGCACAGGTGCTGGGGGATGGAGGGGACCGGCCCTGAGCCCTGCAGGGAGCCCCCGTCCTGAGCAGGTGCACAGGTGCTGGGGGATGGAGGGGACCGGCCCTGAGCCCTGCAGGGAGCCCCCGTCCTGAGCAGGTGCACAGGTGCTGGGGGATGGAGGGGACCGGCCCTGAGCCCTGCAGGGAGCCCCTGTCCTGAGCAGGTGCACAGGTGCTGGGGGATGGAGGGGACCAGCCCTGAGCCTCTGTGGGGAGCCCCCGTCCTGAGCGGGGTCTCAGCAGCAGGCTGGCATAGACGGTGGGCGGTCTGGGGCGTCTCGGGGACCTGGTCCAGTGCAGTGTGCACAGCGGGCCACGGTGCCTACCGGGGGCAGTGGGAAGCCGCTGTACAGGACGTGGGGGTTCCACCCTCTGGGCTCACTGATGCCGTCTTCGTAGGCGGGTGGCAGCCACCTCGCCAGCGCCGTGTTGGAGGCTCCCCACCTGGGGTGGTCTCTGTGGAAACAAACGTGACACGTTCGATTACAAAATGCCCTGTATTTGTAAAAAAACAAAAAAACAAAAAACAAAAAAACTGATAGATGCAATAGAATGGAAATATCAGTGCCACGCATGAAAGAAATGCAAATTTTCTTATTGAGAAAAATTTGATATTTTTTAAAAATGGCTATTTGGGCATAAGATGGCTAAGGTGCTCCCGTTCCCTGGCATTCATCAACCAGACCCCGTGGGCACCCCCGGCAGCGGGCGTCCCTGTGGTGGCTGCAGGGTCTTTGCCGGGAACGGCGTCAGGCGGCTACTTTGGGGCGACGTGCGGCCAAGTGCCCGGCGGGCACGGGAGGTCACGTGGCCCGGGGGCGAGAGCTGGCAGAGATCGGGACCCAGACTCGGTAACTGGCCTGGGCATCGAGGTGCAGGCACTCGGGACACCGATGTAGCCAAGTCAGCAGGATCGTGGCGAGGTGAACGGTTTCTTACAGGTTTTGGAGTTTTCAGAAATATAAATATTCATACGCCCGTTCCTTTGCTCCGACCGAAGTCGGCGTCGCTATTAAGGACAGCGTGTTCGTGGATCCTTCTTACGTACAGGACTGATTTCGCCGTGGTGCCGAGGGCTGAAGGGGACCGGGTGCCCCCGAGGGCGTCGCCGGTCTGGGCCTTGGAGACTCGCCGCGTTTGAAGGGGACACTCGGTCCTGGTGTCGGGGACAGACTGAGCAGTCGGCGCCACGTGGCCCCGGACTGACCGCCGTGTCCCTGGTGGCCGCTGCCCCGACCGGGAGCCTGGGGGGGGGCTCGGCGGCAGGAGCGACGGGCGTGTGCGCGTCCGCAGGGCCCGCGGGGCCTCGTTCTACTATCGATCCACTGTTGACTCCAGGACACCGAAGTGGCTCGATTTGCAGAACAAGGGGCGGGATGGGTCCGCGTGGACGCGGGCGTGCGCTTGAACACAGGGTCGGGCTCCTCACGGGATCACCGTGACCGACAGTCCAGGACGTGCCGCCCGGGGGAGGCGCAGCGTCACCCAATTGAACAAATGAGACGCTCGCTTCACCGCGTGGTGAGTGTTTTGCTGACGGACGTTGATCGTCCAGGAGCTTCCAGGCCGTCGCGAGAGCCCCGGGGCGCCTGCCCGTGTCCGCGGGTCCTCAGCCGGGGCGGGACCCTGCCCGCGGGGCCCCGGGAGGGAGCGCAGCCGTGCTGGGGCGGTGACAGGGCCGGCGGGGTCAGTGGCTGTCACAGGGCCGCCCCAGCACGGCGCGGCCGACGTCGCTCACGCGTCACTGGCCCTGCCCGCCGTGGGATCCCCGGTCCGCTGCGCATCTCGGGTTGTGAGGCTCGGGGGCTTGGCCACGTTGGGGAAATGGTCACGAGCTGACCCGGGTGAGCGGACGGGAGCATCTCTGGCGGAGACGTTACCAGGGCCGCGGCGCCCCCAAATCGCTGTGATGAGCTGGACACGCCAGCGCCCCGTCCGAGGCTCGGGCACCCCGGATGCCCTGACGTCCCGGGTCTGAAGGACAGAGGCAGGTCTCCCTCCCGCCTGTCCGAGCTGGAGGCTGGAGGCTGGGAGGCTGCAGTCGGCGTCCTCCTGGCCACGGCAGCAGGTGCAGGGGGGCAGGGGGCACACGCTCTCGAGGTGTCTTGAGGTGTCACCTGGTGTCACATCCTGGGGGGCCCTCACGGAGCTCTGACCTCTGAGTGACGGCCCTTCCCACGTGGCTCCCACCGTGCCTGACGCCCGTCGTCGGTCTGAGGTGTGAGCTCAGTGCACGGCGCGGGCCTCTGCCTGGAGCTCCTACCGGAGGGGCCGAAGCCCCGAGAGGGCGGGTCCACGCGGGTGGACGCCCGGGCCCCAGGACGTGCTTTCCCATCACGGGTGTGGGGTCCACGCGGGTGGAGGTCCAGGCCCCCCCAGGACGTGCCTTCCCATCACGGGTGTGGGGTTGATACCAACAGCCCTGAAGCCTCACCCGTCTGGCGACGCTTGTTCCCGTGTTGGGCCCCACGTATCCCATCCAAGCAGCAGCAGCAGCGACACTCACGCTTCCTCAGAGGGTCGGGCTCCCCGGGCCGGGGTGGCCGCGGCCCCGTACGGGTCCCGTGTGGTTTCGGCTCTTGTTCCGATTCAAGGTCAGGGTTCGTCCGCCACCATCCCCGACCTCGTGCTCCGGGCAGCCGGCCTGTCCTGTCCAGTGGCCGCCAGTTCAAGCGGTGTCAGCGCAGCCCCGGGGACGCCGCTCTGTGAAGGACGCTCGGCGCGGGAGCCGCAAGCACCTGCGGCTGGGAGCACCCAGGTGCCCGGAGAGAAAGGGGCGGGCGCACGTGCACCCTCACCTGCTCACGCTCGGAAGGCGGAGCCCACGTTTAATTTGGGTTTTGACAATTGTTTCGACGAGTGAACCCCGAGAATTATGTTGTCACGGAATTACGCCCGGACGCCCGGCGTCCCCGGGGCCTGCGCCTCAGGAGCAGACGTCAGACGTTGCCTTCGGGCGGGTCCCTCCGTCTGTGAACTCCGGGTCGGAGGCCAGATTCTCCGGCGAGGGGGCTCCGTGCAGAATCACCGGGTAGTGGGGTCACGTCCCGCAGCTGCGAGGTGTCCCCAGTGTCGGGGAATGGACCCGCTGACGGGCCGCGTCTCCGTCGCCGCGTCAATGCCAACGGCGTCTGGGTCTCCATCCGTGCGGTGGGCGGCGGAGGGCGCGGGCCGGGCTGGCGGGCCATCGTCGACGACCCACGTAAGCCCGGGCTGCGACAATTCTGTGCGATTTGGAGAAGCAGCCGTGGCTGCGCATGGTGGGTCACAGCTGCCGCGCGGCGGGAGCCTCCCCGGGGCCTCAGCGGTCACGCTCCTTCACGGCCTGTGGCGAAGCCTCGGGCCACGAACCAAGAGGTCAGATCCCGTCCGGTCATCCCGCGGCGACGTCCCTTCCCGTGTTGCGGTCGCGGGCTGCAGGCAGGCACTTCAGACCCGGACACACTGTGCCAGGTAAGCGCCGTCGCCTTTTGTGGAGGCAGAAACGGCCCAGACGGCCGACGAGAGCCACCAGGTGGCCACTGCCCCGTCCAGCGGCCCGACCCGACGGCGCCGCTCACCTAACACCCCACCCCGCTCCCCGTATCTGGAGACCGGGTTTGCTCCCAGGGACGACGGCGGCGTGCTGCCCACACGCTCACGCGCGGACGAGGGAAACCGAGGCCCCACCGAGGACCAGGCTCCCGAGTGCAGAGCAGGGCCCCGCGTCCACGGGCGCCGTCCCCGCTCCCACGCCAGCAGCCCTCGCAGCGCCGATCGCGTCACGCAAACAGGACTGCCGGCGGGACAGCCTCCCTGCCGCTGCCGCTAATGCCTCGTGTGGTGTGTCCGGCCGCCGGACAGTCTCGGCGAGCGAAGGCCACGCCGCACCCCACGGGACACCCGGCCCGCGCGTCCCTGCGGGAAAGCTGGTAGAAGTGAGGAGCTTCTAGGTCCAGCCCTCGGGAACTCAGAATTCACGCAGCGGGGCCCTGAGCGCCTGTGGCCTAGAGACGGTCGCGCGGCCGGGAGGCAGGACCCGAGCCCGAGCCGGCGGCACCGCGGCGGATGAGAGGTGCCGGGAGCAGGAAACAGGCCACTGTGCGTCCACCTTCCGTCCAGGAGAGCCAGGGACCCGTGGGCAGGCCCCAGGGAGTAAGGAACCAACGGCGCTGACGCTAGAGTGAAAAACAGGGAGCGCGCGGCGGAACTACCCGCACATCCGAGCCCGGAGCCCGGAAACCGTGTAGGGGAGTCCGGCCGCCGCGGGGCCTGGGACGGATGGACGGACGGACGGACAGATGGACGGACGGCCTGCGTCTGGCCTAGCCCAGACATGCCCTCCAGCCCGAAGTCCGAGCCGGCTGCGCGGGGGCGGCCACAACCATCCGGGGGCGCAGAACACGCGTCAGGAGGACACCAGCCTGCCTGTCGTCCCCCTCCCTGCACAACCGCCGTCGGACGAACCCGCGGAGTGGGCTGGGCCCGGGCGGTGAGAGCACACGCAGGCCGGCGGGCGGCACGGACCCGCCTCCGGGAACTGCCCTGTGCAGGGTGTCCTGTGTGCCCCGGGGACGCCCATGCTGCACAGCCTGTCCCTGGGGCACACCCAGTGCCATCGGGGGGCGGAGGCTGGGGCGACAGGAGAGGTCCTGGATGGGGCACAGGGGCCTGGGGACGCCCACGGGTGGACAGGAGCCCAGGGGATGCCCAGAGATGGGGTGACAGGAGCCTGGGGGGCACCCAGAGGTGGGGGACAGGGGCCTGGATGACAACCCCAGGTTGGGAGACAGGAGCCTGGGGACACTTGTGGATGGGGTGGGGTGGTGTCCAGGATGCGGTGACATCGGTGGATGGGGTGGCTCCAGCGGATGCTCGTGGACGGGGTGGGGTGGCGTCCAGGGGACGCTGGTGGATGGGGTGGTGCCAGGGGACGCCCGTGGACCGGCCGTGTGAGGGGGCCCAGGGTGCTGAGAAGCAGGAGACCCCCCGGGCCCGCAGCCCCTCCAGGTGGCCTCTAACCCCGCTGCCCCCGAAGCGGAGCGAAGCCGGAGCGCACCCACCTGTTGTTGCAGGCGCCCGTGATGAGCCGGTACTTGCGGGCCAGGCAGGTGTCCGGGCACCTGGGGGGCAGCATGTGGGGCCGGCACCCGGACGCGTTGGCAATCGTGTCCAGCACGGCTTCGGGCAGCGTGTCTAGGGGAGCACCGCGCCGTCATCCCCGTTGGCAGCGGCCGGCCTCCCTGCTCCTCCCTCGGCCGACCTCTGCGCTGGGGACGCGCGTGGCCCGGTCGCTCCCCACGGGGGCCCGGCTTCTCCTTCGGGCCGCGGCTCATCAACCCGCGCCTCCCGCTGCAGGGAGACGGGCTGACAGGCGACGGCGGCTCCGCGACCCGCGGCGAAGAAGCCAGAGCTCGGGGCGCGGAGCCTCCGGTGACTGTTGTGCAGCGGGTCCCATCCGCCAGCCCGACGCCGCCGAGCCCCTGCCGACCCCCTGCCGACCCGGCGCCCCACGTCCTCGCCCCCACCCGGCGCCCCAGGTCTTCGCCCCAACGCCCCCACGTCCTCACCCGACCCCCAGCTTCCCTCCATCCTTGCCCCGACCCCCGATGCCCCCGCGTCCTCGCCCCAACCTGGTGCCCCCACATCCTCACCCCGACCCCCAGCTGCCCCCCATTCTCAACCCGACCCGCTGCCCCCACGTGACTGCGCCTCCTGGACGAGCTCCTGCAAACCCCCACCCTCCCTCCGGGCCGGGCCAACTCCCCCGCGCTCTCCGACGTCGGGACAGGGCTGCCCGGGGCTCGCGCCGTTTCCCCACGTCCGGAGGGGGCCACAGGACCTCCCAGGGGAACCCAGACACCTTCCCTTGGCCATGCTGTCCTGGGTCGAGGCCCTGGGGCCTGCCCCTCGGGGCGCTCACCGGTGAGAGGCCGAGATCGCCCCAGCTTCCCGTAGACCCGCGTCCTCACGGCCCGCACGGAGGCTTCCATGATCTCCGCCGCTCGGGAGACGGCTCGGCTGGTCGGCTCGGGGAGTTTGGAAAAAGACAGAAGCTGCGACGGGGAAGGGAGCCCCCTTTTGCTGAGGTCTCTACGGCACAAGGGGGGACGTAAAATGGGTCACTCAGAAGCAACCGCTAAGCTCTCGAGCGGACCGTGGGGGCGGGAGCCGGGGAGCAGCACCAAGCGCCGAGCGGGTTGGAGGGTGGGCGTCCCCGGACCCGAGCACGGGGCCAGCGGGAGATAAACCTCCTCGCCAAAGTCCAGGCGGACGCCCTCGTCGTGCTTCCCCGGGGAGCGGGGCCCTGGGCGCGTGCACCCCGTCGAGGGCCCCGGGCCAGCCAGTGCTCCCAGCCCGGCTCCTCCCCTCCAGCCAGAGCATCACCTCCAAGGGCGAACACGGTGACAAAGCTGCTGTGGGAGAGCCCAGACGGCCCGGGGGGGGGGGGGGGGGGGGGCGGGGCGCCCTGCACGGTCCCCGGGCTCTCACGTATCACCTCAGCCCAGGCCCAGGTCGCTGTCTGCCCCTGACCCGGGACCCAACATGTTCCCACCACTGCCTGCACCCAGACCCCAGGACCCTCCCCACCATCACCACCTGAACCCAGATCCCAGGACCCTCCCACTACTGCCTGCACCCAGATCCCAGGACCCTCCCCACCACCACCTGCACCTGGACCCCAGGACCCTCCCACTACTGCCTGCACCCAGATCCCAGGACCCTCCCCACCACCACCTGCACCCAGATCCCAGGACCCTCCCACTACTGGCTGCATCTGGACCCCAGGACCCTCCCCACCATCACCACCTGCACCTGGACCCCAGGACCCTCCCCACCACCACCTGCACCCGGACCCCAGGACCCTCCCACTACTGCCTGCAGCCAGCACCTTCCTGCCCCTGATGGGTTGGTGACCCTTGTCACTGCCCGGGGTACGAGGGGTCACAGTCCTGAGCATGTGGGTCCTGGCCGTGGGCACGGGGTCCCATGGCCAATTCATGCACCTTCCTCCTTGAGTCTGCAGCTGCTCCCTCCGGGCCCCCCCCCCCATCTTCTCTCCTCCTGCTCCCGTCTGTCGGCCTGCCTGTGTCCGTCTCTCTCTCCGAAGCAGCAGGACCACGGCCGCTCCCTCCTCCAGCAGAGGACCTGTGGAGCCGGGGCGACGCCTGCATCAGGTCACGGGGGTCATGCACTTGGGGAATGAAGACCTTAGAGGCGCTCGATCCTTCCAGTCCCACCAGGCTCCCACCGATGGGACTTTCTCCTGGTTTTAGCAGAATTCACGAGAGCCGCCGGGCACCCGGCGCAGGGACCGCGGCTTCGCCTAGGACGTGCTTTGGAAGCCTTTCAGGGATCAGGATAAAAATACTGAGAAGTGGTCTGGTTTGGAGGACTCGGGTTGCGCGTTTCATTGTTTCTCAGGCCAAGTGAGCGAGCAGGGGAGTGTCGGCGGATCCTCGCTGCCGTGGAATGACTCCCTGGAACACGCTGACGCTTTCCCTGGTTAGTGAGCAAGGAGCCGACGGCCGTTAGCTCGCCGACCGTAGCTGGGAGGCGACGACGGGTCAGGGCTCTTTCTCGGCGTGTCGAGCGGGAAGAGCGGCTGCGGGACGGGGGTCAGGGTGTCGCAGGCCACGAGGGAGGCTGCGGGGGGCGGCCCGGCGGCTCCCGGACATGATGCGCGAGCGCCGAGCGGTGCCAACCGCCCCCCTCTGTCCTGCGAGCTGGCGCCCAGCCCCCGCCGTGCGGACCCCGGACCCTTGGCGCTGACCTGCCTCCCCCCCCCCCCGCCCCCGTCCCCATCCCCGTTCTTCCAACAAGCGCAGAGGCCGCCGGCTTCGCCCGCGCAAACGCTGCCTCCCCTCCGAGCACATTTCTGGTTCCTGCGTGTCCTGGATCCGAATCCCCAAGGACCCCAGGTGGCCCCCAGGTGCAGCCGAAGGGACTTCCCGTTGGACGCTGGTCCTAGAAGACTTTTGAAGAAACATCTAGAAGCCACCTCAGAAGACCTCGCCGATGATGTCCGTGATTGGTTTCGTCGTCGTGGCGTTTCCATGGAGCCTCCCCACAAATCAAGGGGGTAAAAGGAATCCGGGCCCCAGTTCCGGGGCACAGGGAGGAGGGAGACGAAGGGCCTTCCTTCCCCGGGATGTGGTCGGCCTGGACAGCCCCAGGGGCCCGGTCCTTGGACCTCAGAGCACAACAGCCGAACGAGCCTCGGGACGACCCTGAGACGGCGGCTGCCTCCCTGCACACCCGTGACGCCTGGGCCCGGGGCGCAGGTCCCCTCAGGCCCAGGGAGGAGCCGTCGGCCCCGAGGCAGGCCCCACGGCCCGGCTTGCGCATCAGGAGGTCCCCGGAAACAGGCATCTCACCTGCAGCCTGGGCACGGGGCAGCCGCTGACCCCGCCAACGGGCTGTGGGACACGTGGATGTGCCCCTGCCCTGGTGCTCAGACCCACGGGAGCCGTGACCCGGGGACAGGCGCGTGGGAAAGCCCGTGGAGGCCGGGGCGGCGTGCACACGGGGGCAGACGCCGCTGGGGACAATCCCCTGGAGCTCTGGGCTGCTTCTCGACACCTTATGGGGCAAAGGATGCTCCCTCCTTTTTCCCCGTCCACCTTCACAGGGACGCTTAGGAAAGGGGCAGCTTTGGGGGCACCCGGCGGGCTCAGGATCATGACTTCAAGCCCCACGTTGGGCGTGGAGTCTGCTTAAAGGGGGGCAGCGTCGGAAGGCGGAGGTGGTGCCTCCCCCGCAAAACGGTCCAGCGTAGCACAGAGAGCGTCCCACCGTCCTGTCCAGGGCAGGGGCCGGCAGCGGGAGCTTTAGAAGAGCAGGTGACGCTGGGTGGGGGGCCTCATCTTGGTGACGTTAGGGTGCTGCCTCCATCGTACGTCCAGGGACGCAGACTTGGAATTGCCGGCGACGGGGTCAACAGTGAGACTGTGGGAGGGCGCCACCTCCATCCCCAAACTGGGCAAACCCACAGGTACGGCAGCCAGAGCCCCCGAGCCGCCGCCGCCCTGGCGGGGCACACGCGGAAGCCCCGGGGAGTCCGGTGAGCGAAGGACGTGCCCGCTGCACGGACAAAGTGCGGGTCCCCGAGCTCGGGGCGTCTAGGGAGGGAGGGGCCTCGGGCCGCACGGACCCTGCAGGTCCCCCTGAGGTGCCAGCGTGACGCCCCGTCCCCAGCGCCTCTGCCATCAGCACGGGGTGTGGCGGGCTGGCTGCTGGCCTGTCTGCTAACGCGCAGACCCCCCACCGTCCTGACGCGGGCAGGGCCTCGTCTGTTTTCCCACCGGCACAGCGGGCGGGGACAGCTCGTCACGGCGCCTACTCCGCGTATCGTGGTGAGAAAGCCGTTTTCTTCTCCAGCCGCAAAATCATTAGATTTGCTTTGAGGCGTGAAAATATTTCATCATTAACATGTTTTAGGGCCCCTGGGTGGCTCGGGGGTGGAGCATCTGCCTCCGGCTCAGGGCGTGACCCCAGGGTCCCGGGATCGAGTCCCCATCGGGCTCCCTGCACGGAGCCTGCATCTCCCTCGGCCTGGGTCTCTGCCTCTCTCTGGGTCTCTCGTGAATAAATAAATAAAATCTTTAAAATTTTTCCTGCAAGCTGATGCTCACCAGCTGGTCGAGCGCCGTACTGTCTGGTGACCTGCAGCGTGCCCGTCCTCAGGGGCAGGTGCCGCGTGCGTGTGTGCAGAGGGGGCGTGAAGCGCGGGTACCTGCGGGCCCGGCACCCGGCGCACAGCCCGCTGCGTGGACTGCAGACGGCATTGGCTCAAGAAACAGAGTTTGAGTGAGTCAAGCATGATTCGAGGGTCCTCAAAAAGCAGATCTTTCCCATAAAATGCCCCCGCTGAGTCCCACACGCTCCCAGCACACAGTCCATCCTCGGGGACGCGAGCCCGTCCGCGTTCTTCAGGGTAACCTGACGCGGCGCCGCTCCCGCGACGGCACGAGAAACGCGGTGTCTCTCTCTTTCCCCGCGTGGACTCAAGCGCTTAGAAGACAAGTAAAAACTGGCTTGCAGCCAAGATGGACAGCAGGGGATTTTTCGGGCGAAATAATGGCAATTTGGAAAGAATCGACTCCGCCTTGTGACCCGTTGTGAGGGCTTATGTGGTTATGAGTCAACGGCCGACGAGATGAGCTTGAGGCTAAGACCTGCTCCTTGCTGCTTCTACGACGTCTCCTGTGACCTCAGTCCCTTCGTATTGATGTCGTCACGCATTTAAAGCCAAGGTGCTTCTCCAGGACTTGGAGCAGGTGGACTTGGTCCTGCAGCGAACGCCCGCGTGAGGCCGTGTCCAGCCCACCCCGCTCTGGCCTCCCGGCTCCTCCTCTCTGCCCCCAGGAGAGCAGCCTGCCTGCCGCCGGGACCCCCCACCTGCCGCCTGGACCCCCACCTGCTACCTGGAACCCTACCTGCCACCAGCATCCCCCACCTGCTGCCTAGACTCTCCACCTGCCGCCGAGAACCCCTGTAGCTGCTGGGACCCCCTGCCTGCTATCTGGACCCCCGCCTGCTGCCTGCCTAGTCTTACCTGCCACCTGGATCCTCCACCTGCCACCGGGACCCCTGCCTACTGCCTGGACCCCCACTGGGCACTGGGACCCCCCGCCTGCCGCCTGGACCCCCGCCTGCCACTGGGACCGGGGTGCCGAGTCCCGGCGAGATCACCCTGCTTTGCTCTGTGCCTCGTTCTCTGAGGATCTTGCCACGGAGCCAGGGAGGTGAGCTCCTCCTTGGCGGACTGGAGGTGGGGCCTGGCGGTGGACGGCGCGCGGGGCCAGCCCTGCCCCGGCCCGGGGCTCCGCAGCCCGGTGCCCGGCCCACCCGGCCCGCCCGGCCCCGCGGGAAGGCCTACCTCCTCACGGTGTGCTCGATGGCGCCGTCCACCGCGCGCCGGCTCTCCTCCACGATGCCGAGGACACTGGCCTCTCCGCTCCGTCCTGTGGGACAAGGCGCCACCAGGCAGGTGCGAGTGTGTCACCTTCTGCCCTGGCCAGTGTCCCCCATGGGCTCCGGGGCCGTGTGCGGGGTCCTGACCTGGGCGCCCCGTGGGCCCTGTTTCCACGCGTCCCAGGGGCAGGGGCTCCCCCCGCAGAGCCGCCCGCCCGCCCAGACGCCCTCCGGTGACCCCGAGAGCCCTGAGTCCTGTTCCCTGACCCGTGACGCGGTGAATTCATGATATTTCCCTGATTTAAGCTGCGCGTTTCACCAAGATGAATTACCCCACACAGCAGCGGTTGCCAATGACAAGACTTGCGTTTTATTTCACGCTGGAGCCATCTACCAAGTCCTATGCCCCGAGCGCTCAGCCCCCGGAACTTGGTACACCGAGGCCTAAGCCCCAGCGCGCCGTGTGAGCACAGTCCCAGGGTCCCCGCGCTGGCCTCGGGGATGAAAACGCGAGCCGTGGGGGCCGCGGGGGGCTCGGGAAATCCGTGGGAGTCGCAGAGGCAACAGGCGCCCTGCCCACGGACCCTGTGCCCACGGGTCCACGCAGCGGCTCTGGAGCCAGGCCCCCGGGAGCCCCCGAGGCTGCACCGCCGGCCCGTGCTCACGTCGGCTCCGCTGCCCGGGGATGGCTGGGACGGAGGCGGGAGGTGCTCCCGGCGTGAGGGGCGGCTCTGCTCCCCGGTCCCCGCCGCCGGCCCCCCGAGCGCCCCTCCTCAGGCCCGACCCGTGACCCCTCGGCGTGACCCCGTGACCCCGGGCCAGCAAGACCCGGCGAGGACAAGCTCAGCGGCGGCCTTTCCTCCTTCCTTCAGCTTCCGGTGCTGACCTCCCGCAGCCGCTCGGCCCGCGCTCACCTGCTCACCTGCCGCGGGGCTGGAGGGCCTCACCTGCGGCCCGGTAGGCGGCGGTACCTGCGCCAGCCTCGTAGGGCAAACAGCTGCTAGGCCTGTGCCACGCGGGGCGGCCGCCAGGACCCCGGGGGCCGTGGGGACCCTGCCGGGCCTCCCCGGGGCGCCGCGCTCGCCGTGGGCTGGAGCCCGTCCCCTTGGGGACAACTTCTCGGCCCCGCGCACCCTTCACCTCGGGTTCGGGTGATCCCGGCTGCTCCTCCCGACGCCGCGGGGTCCGGCACCGGGAAACGCACTTCAGTCCGTCCTCCCCCCCCGTGTTGCGCCTCCCGCGTGGCCTCCGAAGGGCGGGCTCCAGCTCGTCCGCGTCGGGGTCTCCTCCCGATGGCAGGACCGAGCGCTGGCTCTCGCCGGGCAGTGGCCGGGCCAGTTGGCGGGTCCCGCGCAGGCGACCCCCGACATTGGCGGCCGTTAGTGGGGCTGTGGGGCTCCGCCCATCCTGTTGGGCCTCCTCTCCTCCCCCTCCTCTCTCCTCCCCCTCCTCTCTCCTCCCCCCTCCTCTCTCCTCCCATCCTCTCTCCTCCCCCTCCTCTCTCCTCCTATCCTCTCTCCTCCCCCCTCCTCTCTCCTCCCCCTCCTCTCTCCTCCCCATCCTCTCCTCCCATCCTCTCTCCTCCCCCTCCTCTCTCCTCCTATCCTCTCTCCTCCCCCCTCCTCTCTCCTCCCCCTCCTCTCTCCTCCCCATCCTGTCTCCACCCCCTCTTCTCTCCTCCCCCCTCCTCTCTCCTCCCATCCTCTCTCCTCCCCCTCCTCTCTCCTCCCCATCCTCTCCTCCCATCCTCTCTCCTCCCCCTCCTCCTCTCTCCTCCTATCCTCTCTCCTCCCCCTCCTCTCTCCTCCCCCTCCTCTCTCCTCCCCATCCTGTCTCCTCCCCCTCCTCTCTCCTCCCCCCTCCTCTCTCCTCCCATCCTCTCTCCTCCCCCTCCTCTCTCCTCCCATCCTCTCTCCTCCCCTCCTCTCTCCTCCCCATCCTGTCTCCACCCCCTCTTCTCTCCTCCCCCCTCCTCTCTCCTCCCCTCCTCTCTCCTCCCCCTCCTCTCTCCTCCCCCTCCTCTCTCTCCCCTCCCTCTCCTCCCCTCCTCTCTCCTCCCCCTCCTCTCTCCTCCCCCTCCTCTCTCCTCCCCCTCCCTCTCCTCCCCTCCTCTCTCCTCCCCCTCCTCTCTCCTCCCCCCTCCTCTCTCCTCCCATCCTCTCTCCTCCCCCTCCTCTCTCCTCCCATCCTCTCTCCTCCCCCTCTCTCTCCTCCTATCCTCTCTCCTCCCCCTCCTCTCTCCTCCCCCTCCTCTCTCCTCCCCCTCCTCTCTCCTCCCCCTCCTCTCTCCTCCCCCTCCTCTCTCCTCCCCATCCTCTCTCCTCCCCCTCCTCTCTCCTCCCCCCTCCTCTCTCCTCCCATCCTCTCTCCTCCCCCCTCCTCTCTCCTCCTATCCTCTCTCCTCCCCCCTCCTCTCTCCTCCACCTCCTCTCTCCTCCCACCTCCTCTCTCCTCCCCCCTCCTCTCTCCTCTCTCCTCCCCATCCTCTCTCCTCCCCCTCCTCCACCTCCCCCCTCCTCTCTCCTCCCCCTCCTCTCTCCTCCACCTCCTCTCTCCTCCCCCTCCTCTCTCCTCCCACCTCCTCTCTCCTCCCCCTCCTCTCTCCTCCCCCTCCTCTCTCCTCCCCCCTGCTCTCTCCTCCCCCTGCTCTCTCCTCCCCCCTCCTCTCTCCTCCCACCTCTCTCTCCTCCTCCTCCTCTCTCCTCCCCCCTCCTCTCTCCTCCACCTCCTCTCTCCTCCCCCCCTCCTCTCTCCTCCCCCCTGCTCTCTCCTCCCCCTGCTCTCTCCTCCCCCTCCTCTCTCCTCCCCCTCCTCTCTCCTCCACCTCCTCTCTCCTCCCCCCTGCTCTCTCCTCCCCCCTCCTCTCTCCTCCCCCTCCTCTCTCCTCCCCCTCCTCTCTCCTCCCCCCTCCTCTCTCCTCCCCCTCCTCTCTCCTCCCCCCTCCTCTCTCCTCCAGTGTCTTCCGACCAAGCCTTTGCTGGCATTTTCACACCAGCGGCACAGGCTTGCAGGTTATTCTTCAGAGCGTGTGTATGAAATACGTTCTGGTGCTGACAACCCTCGCCCAGGGAAACCTGATTCTCCGGTGTGACCGTCCCTGGCGGCGTCTGCAGGAGCTGGGCCGGTGGGCTTTCGGGTTCAGGGCCGGCTCCAGCTTGGGAGGGGGTTCCCCACACCCTGCAGCGGCCGTCGCTGGCCGTCCCAGATTTCCGATTTCCACTCAGTCCTGCAGGATCTGCCTGGAGGTGGCGTCACAGCCCAGGGCGTGGGGGCTCAGTCCACGGGACATAGGCCACAAGTCCCAGGCTGGCAGCTGTGCCTGTGGCCCACGGCCACACCCGGGGGGCTCCGAGGACCTGGTCCTTAGCCCCTTGACTCTGCAGAGTGGCCTGTGGAGCTCAGGAAACACTCGATCCACTAGTTTGCTCAAGGATGCAAGTCAGCAGCCGGAGGACAGATGTGTGGGGTGGGGTCCCATGACGCTTGGGGCCAGCTCAGGGGGGCGTTCTGTTCCCCAACGTGGACGTGCTCCAAGCCCCGTGCTTCTGGGATTGTAAAGGCTTCGTTACAGAGTCACGGTGACGAAGGCACTGGCCATTGGTGCCGGGTCCACCCTCCAGCCTGTTCCTTCCCCAGAGGCGGGGTTGGGGCCTCGCATCCCATGGTGGGTCCTGCAGCCACCAGCCCCCACCCCGGGTCACCTGAGAGCTTTCCATGTTCTCCTTATTAATGTCACAAAGGGATCCTATGGCCACTATCAGGGGAGACCCCGAGTCAGGGGCCTGTGAGCAAGAAAGGAAGACGTGACTCCTGAGATCCTCTGTCTTGCCTGGGGCGCGGGTCCCCCTTCCTTCCACGCCCTGCACCCCCCAGCGTCTCAGACCTGGCGACTCTGCACCTGCCCTCTCCCTTCTGGAGAGTTCCAGGGCGGGTCCGACTGGAGGACACCTGCCTTCCGAGGCGGTCCCGGCTCCCCGGGACATAATCGTGTACCTGCGGGCGGCTGGAGCCTGGGAGGCCGGAGGCCAGTAACCCCCGTGCTGCCCAAGGAAGCAAGTGGAGCGTTTCCGGAGTGCTCGTGACCAGCAGGGAAGGGCAGGGGCGCCCGGACCTCCCTTCCGGGAGGCCGCACCCCGCGGGGCCCCCACGTCGCCGCACCCTGACCTGGGACTGGTTTCGCTCCGAGCCCTGCGCCGGGGGCCGTCCTGACGGAGGCCGCTGCAGAGACCCGATGGGCCGGAGGAGGTTGCCAGCTTCCCTGGCGCGGCACGTCCTCGCCGCGGCTGGTTTGCAGCTTCCCGCGGGCCCTGTGGCGCCTCCCGCGGCTCCCGGGCGTCGGTTCTCCGTGGCAGCTGCAGCTTGTGGCGCTTGCCGTGGGGGTGATGGTGCATCGGTCTTGACTCTGCACGGACGACGCGCACCCCCCCACCCTGTGCTGATGAACACAACCTCCGTGGGGACCTCCACCGGTCTGCAGAGGGCACTTGCCCTCTCCTTAGGCTCGCGGGGCCATGCAGGTATTTTCAAGCAAAAACGGAATCTCCCAGGACGCCCGGGAGGCTCAGCGGTTGAGCATCTGCCTTTGGCTCAGGTCATGACCCCCCGGGGGTCCTGGGATCGAGTCCCGCGTCGGGCTCCCTGCATGGAGCCTGCGTCTCCCTCTGCCTGGGTCTCTGCCTCTCTCTCTGTGTCTCATGAACAAATAAATACAATCTTGAAAAAACCCCTAAATCTCCCTCCACGACCAACTCATTCTTGCCCAGAACGTTCAGGCGCCGCCGTTTACTGCCCCCCGAGCTGAGCCCGCCTGGGTCCCACTCTGGAGCTGTACCTTAGTACGAGGGGGCCCCGGCGTCGCTCCTGCCCCCAAACTGCCGCAGGCCACAGCCTGACCCTCAGGTGTGTGTGTCCAGGACCTACATGTGTCCTTGACCGTGTGTCAGCCGGTCTGCGGTCCAGGTGTGGGGCTTCCATGGAAGGACCCAGAAAGACAGTGAGCTGGACACAGCTGCCCCTCTGGCCTCTGGGGCCCCCGGGGGTGGCAGTCCTCTTCCGGCTGCCAGCCCGACGAAGACCCCACCCAGTCCGGTGATAAGAACCCGAACTCACGCAGAAGCACAGCAGCATCACTAGTTAACTCGGCCACAGTGAAATGTGACCAATGAAAATGATCTTTGAAGGTTTACCACGAGCGATCATGTGGTTTCTAAGCTGCTGTTAGCTGGTCGTCAACCGGAAAAAAAATAATCCGTTATATTAATGAATGTAAACTGGGAGCACCAGGAGGGAAAATATATTTTCAAAGTAATTTGTAACGTAAGCAGTTAATAAGCCAGCTTCCAAAATAAGGCAGTTGGCAATAAAATACGCCGGAGCGCAGCGTTCCGGTCAGACGGTGCATTGTGCGTCACTGATACACGTATTCCGGGTTTAAGCAGGAAGGAAATCCGACTCTGGGAGACGGGGCAATAACAGAGCATCGCTCTAGCGACGCTGCAGAGACCACATGTCCCGGTTTTTTAAACTGTGATTCCCGAATCTAAAAATGTGCTGCAGGCCGGCGGCGAGGTCAGATGAAGGGCTCCGATGCATGACCACTTGGTCACGTTTGCCACCCGACTTCTAGCTTTGCCAGTTTGTGGTTTTTATGGAAGGAATGAAGTAAGAGGACCAACTCCTTCACTGGCAACACGTCTGCTGGACAGCCACGGCGGGGCGGCTGGGGTGGGCTCTCAGCCCCGTCTGTCACCCAGGACCCTGCTTCCAGAACATGCATCACTCACAGGAAATGCTTCTACGGCAAAGGCATAAGCAATTTCTCCCAAATAAATGTTTTTTTAAAGATATTCAAGCAGGTAATACGGGGATTCTCAGTGATCAGAGGACGCGTGGGGATGTGCTGGGGTCCCCCGGCCCCCCCGACGGCGACCGTGGACAGTGACCTCGTCGAGGGTCGATGGCCACAGACCTAGTTGTTACTCACCCCACAGGAGGTCCCGGCCCCCGAGGAAGAAGGGGAGGAGGCCGCGCGCGAGGGCCACCAGCAGCGTGACGCCCAGGACGGCGAGTGCTCTCACCCCCCAGGCGGAGCCGGCGGGGACCAGGCCGACCATCGGGGCAGCGTCCTCGGGGCGGCTGTTCCGGGAACCCGGTCGTCAGCTGGACGCTCTCTCCTCGGCTCTTCCCTACTCGTCTCGACACCGGCCCCGACCCCACAGCTTGCGTCTGAAGCCCTGGGAGACTCTGGTCTCCTCCCGGACCGAGGGTGCGGCTGCGCGGGGCCGAGGCTGCCGCCCTATAAACCCTCCGGCGTCCACTCGAGCGTCAGGAGCCGCGGCGGCTCCGGGGCCTTGGGTCTGTGCCAGGCTGTCCGGTGCCGTCACAGGCCGGTGTCGCCCGAGCAGGTCCTCGAGAGGCGGAGCCCCGGCCCCGCGATGTTAGAAGGGGGGAAGGGTGTGCGTGTAGAGGGGGAGAAGCCAGCAGGTCGCCCCTCGGATGCGGCCATTCCCGGTGGGCCGCGAGCCCGGGTGCCTGGGGTCACGGTCCTGGGTCCGCACGGCCAGCGGGCGCCTGTCCCGGGCTGGGCGGGCACGGACGCCGTGTGCCAGAGGCAGGGCTCCCACCGACCTGGGGCCGGTCTGCATCGCGGGCTGGAGACGGGCCCGGGGCCCCTTGGCCGGCGGGGGCAGGGCCTCGGGGTGGGCCTCCTCTCCGGCCGCGGGCTCAGCAGGAACGCGGTCAGCCTAGCTCGCGGCCGCGGGGCCTCCCTCGGGCTAACGATGCGCCGTCGGCGACCTTCCCTCGCCGAGGTCCTCACGGGTCCTCATGGAGACGTAGACCTGCCCTGAGGGGCGAGGGGCGGCAGGGGTCCAGCAACGTCACATCCGAACCCGGAGCCCGGGACTCGGCACACAAGATGGTGCGACGGGCCTCGAGGTGGCGAGGGGCAGTCACAGGCCCCCCGTGGGACGGAGGCCGCAGGCCTGGGGGCGGCGGCAGGGGCCGGAGGGCTGGGACCACGACCACGCAGGTGCCCCGGAGCCGGAAGGAGCGAGGGGTGGACCCTCCCCCGGGGCCCCAGAAGGAACCAGCCCTGCGGCCCGGATCTGCTCCCCTGCGGCGCCCTCAGCTCGGATCTGCAGGACCCCGGGGACTAGGTCTGTGCTGGCCAAGGCTCGGAGCGCGTGCTGGTTTGTGGTGGGGGCACGTGTGTGGATGGGTGGTGGCGGTCGGGGACGCCCGGGGACTGAGGAGGGCGGCGTTCAGAGCCTGAGCTGGACCATCGCTGGCTCATGGGGGCCCCTCCCCTCCGTCTCGGTGACAGCGGGAAGCCCCACGTCGATGGGGCCTGGGGAGGGGGATGCACACAGGTGGGAGGCTCGATCGCCCCAACCCGTCTACACAGCCGTTCTGCAGCATTTCTTAGGCGACGCCCTCACCTCCGGCCCAGCATCAACTGCAGAAATAATCTGTCAGCTAGAAATACGCATATTTAGCTGTTACTTTGTGAGCTTCTTCCAAGATCCACTGAGCCCAATAAGGGTGCGGCCAGAAAGCAAGGAAGACGCGCGGCACGGAGGGGTCGAGGGATGCAAGGGGCAAAGGCCCAGGACGACAGCGCATCCGTTTCTAGAGACTTTGGCAGGAAGGTTCCCTGGGGAAGAGCCTCTGGGGGAAGATGCAAGGACGTAGCTCGCTGGGAGTGGGAGGGCGGGGAGGGCGGGGAGGGCAGGAGGTCCAGGTGGGGCAGGAGGTGCAGGTGGGGAAGGTGGTCCAGGCGGGGCAGGAGGTGCAGGTGGGGAAGGTGGTCCAGGTGGGGAAGGTGGTCCAGGTGGGGTGGGTGGGGCAGGTGGGGCAGGGGGTCCAGGGGGTCAGGAGGTCCAGGTGGGGCAGGTGGTCCAGGTGGGGCAGGAGGTCCAGGTGGGGCAGGGGGTCCGGGGGGGGGCAGGAGGTCCAGGTGGGGTGGGAGGGGCAGTAGGTCCAGGTGCAGGTGGGGCAGCCTGTGCGGAAAAGCCTGGAGTTCTACAAGGAGGTGGCGCCGTAAGCATCCTGCAAGCATCACAGGCTCTGCGGGGAGGCAGCCAGGGCCCGGGGGGGACGGGGGGACGTCGAGCGTGGGAAGGACGCCAGGCAACAGGCTCCCGGAGAAGGACGGACGACAGTAGGAGGAACGTGACGGGAAGGAATAGATTTCTTCTTCCACCAAGACAAAGGTGGACAAGAGGTTCCAGTGGAAACAGGAAACTCAGGGTAGAACCCGAAGCGGCGAAGCGCGGTGGGATGTCCGGGGCGTCGGGGCCTCACAGACGGCAACACGTCCCCACATCCAGGCCGAGCACCGAGCACCGAGCACCCAGGCAGCCGGGGTGGGGGGTGCACAGTGTGCAGGCTGCCGCCCTCAGGCCCCCGTCCCGGCCCCAGGGCTCGTCCTGCCGGGGAGACGCGGGTCTGCTCAGGCTGGTGCTCGTGCGCCCCTCACTCCTGGGATTCGGGGGTCCAGAAGCTTGATTTTCACTCCCATTCCTGCTGCAGCCCAGCGAGCCGCCATCGCCTGGTTCTGGATAATTCCATCCAACCTCCTTTCCAGGCTCCGCGGCGGCTCCCAGTCGGCCCACGGCGATTCCCGGGATGCTGGCTTTGCTCCCAACGCCTCCTCCCTCGGGTGTCCTGTGTGCTCCCCTCCTGACGCGAGGGCTGCTGGGGAGCACACGGTCGTCCACACCCCAGTGGACCCAGTGGGGTTTCTTACCAAAGACTTCTTTTTCTTTTTCTTTCTTTTTTTAAAAACTTATTTATTCATGAGAGACGCAGAGAGAGACAGAGACAGGCAGAGGGAGCAGCAGGCTCCATGCGGGGAGCCCAACGCGGGACTCGATCCCAGGACCCCGGGGTCACGGCCTGAGCCGAAGGCAGATGCTCCACCGCTGAGCCTCCGAGGAGTCCCCGAAGGCTTATTTTTCTACTTAGTTATGATATTTTTTTTAATCAAAGGGATCAAAGCAATCAACATAGAATGCTTGGATGCCACATGGATTCAGGGGCTCCTTCCTGGGGATGCGTGATCATCCGCTCAGGATCCTGCCCCCCCGTTCTGCTTTGCACCTCAGGACGCTGAGCATCACCAAATGCATGTTGTCTGCCGACATACACGGGGCATGCTCCGAAGCTCTGCGTGCTGGACGTTTTGCAGGGAACGGTTATCCAGGCGCCCCGCTTCCTTTCGCGTCCGCGCTGGAGGCTTTCCCATCAGTTTTCCCACGGCTTTTTCATGATCCAACATGAACGTTATTCTGTTAAGAAAGAAAGCGCATTAGCTCATAAAGTGCAGAGCACCGGGCTCTCGGAGCCAATGGTCCCGCGTGAAGGGACGCTCACGCGCTTGTGTGTTGTGTGTGTGCCACGGGGTCACGGAGGTCAGCGACGAGGGCACAGGGCGAGCGGCCTCCGCGAGAGTTTGGGCTGAGAATGAGGGACGTGAGCCCGGGAGGGCGTTGGAGGGAGCGCAGGGGTGCGGGGGGGTGGGGCGCGGCGCTGATGACGCGGGGCGGACCGTGGACCAGGGAGCAGGGACGATGGGGAAGGACGACAGATGAGAGAGAACGAAAGAGAGATTCTTACTCAGGTGACAACCCGCCGCCTCCCGCAGGAATCCCGAGTGTTCCCAGGAAGTTGTTTGCCTTTGCTTTTGCTGCCGGGCGGGGTGTCGTTGTGCGTGACATCGTTCCTATGAGGACAGGCCGCCTCGCCGCCGTCACAAGGCCGCAAAAATGTCACAAACCACGGTGGCTCCGGGCATTTGAGAATACAGAAGTCACCGGTTTGCCGGAAGCCTGCCCGCCCGGGGACCCTGCACCCCCTCGGCCTCGCCGGCGACACCGCACCCGGCACCCAGAAGGTGGAGGCACCCGGGAGTCTCCCGCGGTCTCATCCCCATGGTGGGAAACCGTGTGGCAGTTCCTCCCACAGTCACAAAGCAGAAGGGGTCGGCGTGCGGGGCCCAGTTCCCCGCCTGGGTGGACGACCAGGAGAAATGAGACGCTGGCACCCCCGCGTGCACTGAGGTGCTCTGCACAAGCACCCCGGAGCCTCGGCAAGAGGCCGTCTGTCCACGCGCTGAATAGTCAGCCTGCAAAGACGGACCTCCTGACGCCCGCTGGCCCGGCACGGATGGGCCTCGGGGACACCGTGCTCCCTGGAATGAGGCTGTGGCCGCAACACCAGTGCTGGAAGAGTCCACCCTGACCAGGCCCTAGGTCCACACGGGGTCCCTGCCTGTCCCTCTGGTCCTGGTTCTGCAGAGGCCCCGCCCTGGGAGCTCGCGTGGGGTTAGCCCCGGGCTCCGACACTGCAGACCCTGCAGACGTGTCCTCCTCCTCCTCCTCCTCCTCGTCCTCCTCCAGCTGCAGGTTGGTGCCCTTTATGATTCGTCCTTGATGAGTCACCCACTCGGGACACTGCTCCCCCGGCCCTGGGAGCTGCTCTGGCCAACGGTGTGGCTCTGTAGCCGAGTGGGACGGGGCGTGGGGAGCCTGTGGAGCCCCTGCAGGGCAGCCGGCCATCTATCCGTCCGTCCGTCCATCCGTGGGACACACAGCTGGGGTCAGGGTGCTCTGAGGCCGGAGAGGAGAGCAGAACAGTGGGTCCCGGGCCGGGCCTGGAGCCGCGCGCCCATGCCCGCGGAGGGTGTGGTGCCGGGCGGGGACGGCTCGGTGGGTGCGGCGTCCAGGGAGGGGACAGGGGCGTCCTGGGCGGGACCAGAGGCCGCCAATGGCACGAGCCGCAGGCCTGAAGACGGCCATGGTGCTGCGTTTTCTGTGTCGTGTATTTCGCTACGATCACCCCCCAGTGTCAGCGGCTTCTGTGTCCTCCCCCCGTCCTCACTCACCCGGCCTCAGGGGGTGGCCCCCGCCTGGCGCTGTGTCGTCCCTGCAGCCCCGGGTCAGGCTGTGCTGTCCTCCCCTGCCCCGGGCAGCGCCCGTCCCACGTGCCTCTCACTGGCCCTGCTGGCGGCCTCGAGGTTTCCCAGCTGGTGACAGTCCGTCCGCAGCCCAGGGCGTGACACACACCACGGCCCCTCACGCGGCTCCCCGGGACACCGCCTGCGCACCTGCAGCCCCCGCATGCATGTCCCTCCCGGGCCGCCCCCTCCGGCCTCCATGCTCACCAGGTGTGTCCCCGACGCCTGCCCTCGAATGCCCAGCGGGCGGTGCACATTCGTCCCAGCGCTTCCCGTCACTGTCCCGTCTGCACCACCTGCAGGTGGTGACCCCGCCCTCCCGGGGTCTGCGGGTGCATCCAGGGCACTGGCGCCCCAGGCCACAGCACACATCACACTCCCTGAGGCCTCCTCCCCCTCGCCACGGCCGGCCGTGTGGGTCCCTGGGCACCCGAGGGCCTCAGTCTCTCCCCACGGCAGCCTGGCTGAGCGCTGGAAACCTCTCCTGACTCAGACACCAGCAGGGCCCGTGTTCCCCGGAGCGGCTCTCGGGCCCTCAGACCCGCCCCCCGACCCCAGTCCTCACCGTCCTCGGTTCCCTGCAGCTCCTCCCGGCACAGGTGACTCTCACCTGCCCGGCTGCCCGACCTCACAGCCCAGAGGGCACCTGCGCCCCTCGGATGCCCCAGGTCACTGTTGCTCCATCCCCGTCCCCTAGCACCTCCTGCCACATACGTTCGGGTTCCTGCTCTTCTTTCCTGATTGTTTTCCCGGATTCAAGTGGCCACAGGGTGTTTGCAGCCACGCTCGTGGCGGAGGGGGGCCGGGGGGCTCAGCATCCAGCATCCTCACTTAACCCCCGTCGGGTGCACGCAGCACCTAATAATGAGTAAGAAAGTAAGAGTCAAGGGTGCAGGGACGCCTGGGACTCAGGGGTTGAGCGTCTGCCTTGGGCTCAGGGCGTGACCCTGGGGTCCCGGGATCGAGTTCTGCATCGGGGTCCCCGCAGGGAGCCTGCTACTCCCTCTGCCTGCGTCTCTGCCTCCCTCTGGGTCTCTCATGAATAAATAAATAAAATTGTTTAAAAAGGAGTCAAGGTGTATTTCCTTTTATTCAAATCAATAGAAATGTCCTGAGCTCGTCTCTGTAAACTGCGTGTGAGATAAACCCAGTTTTCGGCGTGTACGGGCGGGGCGTGTCCCCCGGGCTCTGGCACAGAAGCTCGTCTCCCTGGCGTCTCCGTGGCGAGTGCAGCTGAGAAGGCGCGGCTGGCGCGGGCGGAGCCGGGAGCTGGATGTTTGAGGGGCTCTGACGTCAGGGGCTGTAGAGCAGCACACGCGGCAGCCGCGGGCGGCCCTGGGGTCCCGGCCCCGCACGGGTCCAGAGCAGGGTTCCCGCGGGACTACGTGGCTGTTCCGTTTTCCACCAGTGGAGCTTGCACCGCGCGACTCGGCTCCTGGAAGCATCCCCGGCCCTGCGTTAGAGGACGCCCTCCGCCCGGGGTTGGGGTGGTCCCAGGACCACGGCGTCGCTGGCAGGGGCCCAGCCAAGAGCCTCCAGGTGCTGGCTCCCCCCGAATCCTTCCAGAAGCTTCCATCACAAGAGCCACTCACAGGCTCGGTGAGGCCAGGCGCCCTGCCCCAGGGTTGGCTCCCATCCACCTGCGGAGTGGGGCACACACTCTCCTTTCCATGTCGTCACCGTGTTCCAGAACATTCTGTTTCTTCTAAGAAAATCTCTCCGAGGTCATCGACCTTCCTGCAGGCTTGTTGCTGACGTTGAGAGAGTGAAAAGAACCACTTTGGAGGGTTGACCCAAGGAACCGCTTGTAAGAGTTTCTGGAAGCACGTTTCTGGGTCGCGTCCCGCCCCCGAGGACGGGTGGTGGGTGGGTGTGCGGGGAAGGCCCCGGCGAGGAGCGGGGCTGCATCCCAGGGCGCAGTGCAGGGTGCGTGTGCCGGCCGCGGTCTCAGGGCCGTGTGACCTTCCTGGGTGCGAGGTGCCCGCTGTGCCCAGGCTCACGTGCCTCACGCTCGGCGAGTTCCTCCCGGGGCCACATGTCCCCCAAGATTTGCTTCAAGTCAGCCGGCACCTGCCAGGTCTAGCGGGGAGAGGGCCCGCGCCCACGCGGACGGACTGACGCGGTGGGGAGGGCAGGGCTGGGACCGAGCGCGGGCGGCTGGCCGTGGGGCAGACGGGCCTGGCCTGGAAGAGCCGCAGGAACCCGGTCAGGCCTGGTGGGGGCTGACGAGGCTGAGCGCCAGGGCACGACCTCCGGGTTTGGGTTCGGGGTCCCCCGTGGCGCAGGTGTGGGGGGTCTGGGCCTTCGCCCACCGGTGACATTGCAGCCGGGACTCCCATGGGGCGGAGCCCCGCGGGCCCTGCTCTGGCCGAGGTGGCAGTGTCCCGGGATGGAGGCCCCTGCATGGACGGGGCCCCTCCTCCCGCCGTGGGGCCGCGGCTGCTGGGCCGCCAGCCTTGGGGCGACCGGAGCTCAGGCGAGCGAGCCCACCTCTACGGAGCTCCCCGCAGGCTTCCCGGAGTTTCCGCTCACACCAGCCCTGCTGCGTCTGCCTGTCCAGAGCGCCCGCCGCCTGCCTCCCTGACCCACGGCCGCGCCCTGCCGCTGCGGCTCTCGGGGGGCCGAGCCCCCCGGCTCTGCCCACCCGGACAGTTTGCATTTCCCAATGCATGCCGAGCGTCTGAACGGGGCGCTGCCCTGGGGAAGTCCTCCCACCGAGTCCCCGCAGGTCCCCAGCTGGGGCAGGGCCCCGGCAGTCTCCACCTGTCCTCGGCTCCCCCAGACGCTTCCCTCCACCCTGGCGGCCCCCGCAGCTCGCGTCGCAGAAGACGAGTCACATTCTTTCCACCACTTGTGGGGCCCGGGCTTTGTAAGGTCCCTCCCTGGGGGGAAGCAGCGGGCCCTGCTCTGAGCCCTGGGGCACCGTGCCCGGGGCAGTGCGACCGCCCGGTGCTCGCCACGTCCCTGTGTCTGGGGCCCAGTGCCCAGAAGGACGGACTCGGTTACGTGAGTTTTGTGCTCAGAATCTCGTCACTAGAAAGTGGCCTGAGTACGTGCTCAGGGAGCCTGCGGATGAGGAGGGGCCCTGCGGCGGCGGCACCTGCTCGGGACTCCGGGGCCGCCCTGGCTTCCCTGCGGCCACCAAGGTCCCCGTGAATGAACGCGGCCACGTCGCAATGAAGCTGCGTTTACAAAAACCGTCCCTGGACTGGACGTGGCTCACGCCTCGGGTTTTCCTGACCCCTGCTCTCGAGTAACATCAAGACACTCATTAATTAAAAAAAAAAAAAAAAAAGAGCAGAGGCAACCACCCAAATTATTTACATCCTGAGTTTGAAATCAGAGAGTATAAGCCAAGAGCGACTTTATTTTCCAAATAGAATACACGTAAGTGGGCGCCAGCAATTGCCTGAAATGCGGGGCCGCGGGGCCGGCTCCACCGTCCGGGCACCTGTGCGCTGAGCCCCCACTTTCCCTCCAGGGCGGGAGAGGCTCGGGGCTCAGCTGCAGCACCTCCCGCAGGCTCGAGGACGCAGGACCTGAAGCCAATGACGCAGGGCCTGGCCCGACCTCGCCCCGTGTCAGCGTCTCCGGGTCGGGGCTGCGCTCCTACGAAGGCTCACAAAAGCCCTCGCCCGTGAACGAGTGGCCACGTGACAGCCCCCGAGCTCCCGGGGCGGAGGCTTGGCACGCGATCCCGGACCGCGGCGGGGCGATTCCACGGACCGTGACAGGCAGCGGGTCTCACTCGGCGATCCGCCACCAGACCTCCGAGGGTGAGGAAGACTCTGGTCGGTGTGTGAGGGTAAGACGCAGCCAGAGACGTCTGCTGGCGCACGCAGGCCGCCGCCTTCCCCCGACGACACACTGGGTAGTCTGGTTTTGCATTTGCCTTTGGGTCCGCTTTTGTTTATTTTTAGAGGATTTTATTTTATTTATTTATTTGAGACACAGAGAAGCAGAGACGCAGGCAGAGGGAGAAGCAGCCTCCATGCAGGGAGCCCGACGCAGGACTCGATCCCAGGACCCCGGGGTCACGCCCTGAGCCAGAAGCAGATGCTCAACCACTGAGCCACCCGGGCTGACCCCGGGTTCCAGTTTTAAAGGAAAAATTCAATACAAGAGAAAACTTTTGCTCAGGAAAATATATATTATTTAATATTCCCATTGCTGGTATAAATTTACTGTTAGGGACAAATGAGGAAATGCTCCGCATCACTGGCCATCAGGGAAATACAGATCACATCCACCATGAGATCCCACCTCACACCCGTGAGAATGGGGACAATTAACAAGGCAGGAAACCACAAATGTTGGAGAGGATGTGGAGAAAGGGGAACCCTCCTGCACTGTTGGTGGGAATGTGAACTGGTGCAGCCACTCTGGAAAACTGTGTGGAGGTTCCTCAAAGAGTTAAAAATAGACCTGCCCTACGACCCAGCAATTGCACTGCTGGGGATTTACCCCAAAGATACAGATGCAGTGAAACGCCGGGACACCTGCACCTCGACGTTTCTAGCAGCAATGTCCACAATAGCTAAACTGTGGAAGGAGCCTCAGTGTCATCGAAAGATGAATGGATAGAGAAGCTGTGGTCTATGTATACAGTGGGATATTCCTCAGCCATTAGAAACGACAAATACCCACCATGTGCTTCGACGTGGATGGACCTGGAGGGTATGATGCTGAGTGAAGTGAGTCAATCAGAGAAGGACAAACATTATATGGTCTCATTCATTTGGGGAATATAAATAATAGTGAAAGGGAATAAAGGGGAAGGGAGAAGAAATGAGTGGGAAATATCAGAAAGGGAGACAGAACATGAAGACTCCTAACTCTGGGAAACGAACTAGGGGTGGTGGAAAGGGAGGTGGGCGGGGGGTGGGGGTGACTGGGTGACGGGCACTGAGGGGGGCACTTGACGGGATGAGCACTGGGTGTTATTCTGTATGTTGGCAAATTGAACACCAATAAAAAATAAATTTATATATATATAAAAAGAAACAACAAATACCCACTATGTGCTTCAATGTGGAGGGACCTGGAGGGTACGATGCTGAGTGAAGTCAGTTACTGAGACAAAGACAATTATCATAGGATCTCGCTCCCAGAAGGGAGAGCTGCAGAAGATCACTGCAGAAGGGAAGGAAAAATAAAACAAGACAAAATTACAGAGGGAGACAAACCATAAGAGACTCTTTTTTTATATAAATTTATTTTTTATTAGTGTTCAATTTGCCAACACATAGCATAACACCCAGGGCTCATCCTGTCAGTGCCTCTTAATGACAGGAAACAAACTGAGGGTCCCTGGAGGGGGCGGGCGGGGGGACGGGGTCACTGGGGGACAGGCGTGAAGGAGCAAACGTGGTGGGATGACCCACCCCTGACCTCTACCTCTGGCACTAATAATCCACCCCCCGTATGTTAATCAATTGAATTTAATTTTAAAAAGCATACATTTGCTACTATTCAATAAACGAATAAAATAGAAATCCTTGTCCCAACCATATTCTGTGTTGCATTTCGTCATTGCTAATCTCGGCTGCCAAAGCCCTTGGGAGATTCTTTTTTTTTTTTTAGAAAAGTAGATTTGGTTTTCCTTTTGCCAGAAGCCTTTACGTGTGCTCTGCTTTCACAAAAGCGCTGTTTTCACGTGGGGGTGATATGATGTTGTCTGATAAACGTGCTTACTCTTAGGTCATGGGGGGCTGGGCGCGGGATCGGGAGTCAGACGCGGAGGCCTCAGCCCCTTCGGGTCCTATCCCACAGGTGCGGGGTTAGGGGGCTGCGTCCCCACCTGTCCCCACCCGGCTGGGCGGCCACCCCAGGGCCGACTGGCAATGAAAGCCGGGATGGTGGCCCGGATTAAGCCACCGTGCAGGGTCGTGTCCCCACTTTGACCACAGTCCTTGTCACCAGGTTTCCATAGTTCCCGTTGACATGGGATAGAAAACCCCCAAGAATGGGAGGGAAAACAGGCCACGTTTACAAGACAGCGGTTTCCTTCCCGAGAAGGAGCCCCGGGGCCGGGGCGTGAGTTCCGAGGCTCAGCGCGGCTCCGTGGAATCGGGCTCGGCCTGGGGTCCGAGGGCCTGGCTCACCCGGCGCCGCGAGCAGCCCGGCCTCAGCCCTGCGCGGAGCCCACGCCTGCCCTGCCCCGTTCGGCGGGAGCGAGGGTGCCCCCGCGTGTGAGCCCAGAGGGGACGGTGCACAGCCCTCAGCGCGCCTCCCGCACCAGCCAGCTTCCCGCACAGGAGACCCGCGGGGGCCCCGACTGATGAAGGCGCAAAACTGAGATTTTTAGGATTAGCCACATATTGTGAATGAAAATAAAACCATTTCCAACCCAGCACCCAACAGCCTGGCGGAGAGACTGTGCCCTTGGCCAGCTCCGCTTCCACCTGCAGCAATAATTGTCATTTTACCCTCCTCCCCGGTCTGCGTGGGGCCTGACGGGGCCACCTGGGGGCGGGGATGTCACCTGTGCTGGCAGGACCGGCCAGCAGGAACGGAGAGGGAAGGACACGTGGCTGTGGCCACCGCTGGCTTAGGACTTCTGCTGTTTTCTAATTTTAAAAAAAGTTGTGCGTTTTTTCAGAGCCCCGTGTATTTCTACAAGTAAATTTCAGCATCAACACTTCCTGGAAACGTATTATTCTCTTTGTTATGACTCAGGAAAGGGACACTTTAAAAATCTACAGTTTTCATGAAAATAAACAACAAAATCTTCGCCGCGTCTTCACTCTGGTGCAGAAGGGCACCTCCTGTTTTCGAGAGTCTGGGCTCTGCCGCAGGGGGAGGCCGGGACGGCCGCGGAGACGCTGCAGGACGGGGTCCCCAGCTGCGCTCGGGGGAGGCTCTGTCCCCGTGGCCGCGAGTAGTGACGGTGACCGAAGGGCACAACAGACGCTACGGCAGACGGTGCCTGACGCTCTGCGGACACCGTTCCCTTGGAATATTATTTAAAATCCACTTTGAATCCTCTGCCCGTGTTGGTCTTGCCCAGAAGCCGTTACCGTGTGAACGGGAATTGTGTGTGTGACACACGTAGTACACGCTACGCACGGATATGTCCTAAATATGCCTGTTCTGAGTCCGCTGTGTGCCCACAAATACCCGCTACGTGGGGCCGTGGGGCTGGGCCCGTGCACCTGCCTTCCCACACCAGCTGCAGGAAACACCTACCCTTTCCCTACAACTGTTTTCCCAAACTCTACTATCTGATGGTTGACCTGCTTCCTGTCCTGCATCCGGAGACCACAGGGGGTCTCCCTAAGAGAACAAGAGCCTATTAAGTCACTTTTAATGACAAAAGGAGAAAGAGGACCTTCTCAGAAGCAGTAAACAGTCGAAAAGACAAGGAAACTCCAGCACAGGCTCTGCTTCCTGAGTTAGGAAAGTAATTTAAATTAGCATTTCAGTGCGGTGCTATTTAATTATATAATAGATTATAAAAATATAATATTAACATTAAATACTTGAAATTAATTTTCTTTCCGACACGTTTCTCCTACTCATTTTCGAATGAGCGAATGAGCGCCTTGGCTCAGCCCCTCCTTGAGGAAAAGGGGAACTAATGACCGCAAGGCTCACGAAGCCCTCCTCTTCTGGGGGAACCAGGCAGAGGGCTCTCAGCATCTCCCAGCACCTGGTTTATGGGACCGCCGTCGGCTGTTGGCCACGCGGCAGGCGGAGCGCGTGGTGAGAGCCCACCCTGGGGGACTCGGACACAACGCCAGCGGCGCCCGGGCCCGTCGGACCCAACAGGAACGACCCATTTCTGGAAACTAGTGACGTCTTTTATTGGTATCACAACTATAGGCTCGTTATAAAATCACACACGGTCGCAACAGTTGCAGGAAAAGAGTTGTTTCCTAAGAAAATAATTTAACGTTCAGCGCTCAACAGAAGCGCCTTCCTCCGATGCTCTGGCTGTCCACGAAGGCGGGATCCACGGAGGCCACCTTTGCTGCGAGGAAGGCGTGAACGCAGTGCAGGACGGCCGTCAGGTCCTGGAATTCAAGTTCCTGTAAGAAAAAAATGAAATAAAATGCTGGAAACGTGCTCTGCTTGTGAGGATGGCCGCGCACACACGGGAGGGTGCATATGCACACACGTGCACTCGCGTGGTCACGGGGCTACAGCGCGGTCAGGTCTTGGCTTTATTCTGAACACCAGGAGCTGCTGGGCTGAGATCCGTGTCACCGTGTCACCTGGGCACTGACTCGGCGGGCGGGTGTGGCCCCACACTCAGTGGGGTGTGGCCAGGGTCACGTGACCCCCGACCCAGCACAGATGGAGCCTTACATGCGTGAGACACAAGGAAGCACCCAGCCTGTCCGAGTCCGTGCAGGACGGGATCTCGTGTCTGTGGTCGTGTTCGATCACCAGACTCTGCCTTTGACGATAAACCTTCCTCATTTGTGTAGCTGCATTTGAGTGACTTTCTTGGAGCTCAAAAAGCATAGAATCTGTTCAATGCCGTCCCTTGCCCGGAGCCACTGCGGCTCCAGGAGCCCCTTTCTGCAGCCCACGTTCCTCGAAGTTCCTCCGTTGCATGCAAATGAGCCTTAACCTTGACAACTACACTTGATTATTGATGATCGATCACGGTTTAGTTATGCTTTTGCTGAGTAACGAGACGCAAAACGTTCAAGAGGCTGAGGTGCCCTCCGGCGACAGCATCCTAATATTCACGTGGTTACTGGAGAGTCACGGGGACACGCCATCCAGCCCCACGAAGGGAGGAGGAACGGCACCTGCTCCGGCAGGGACCCTCCTGGAGGACGCTGTGCTGGGCGGGGCGGGCCGTCCCCGGAGGTCACGATCCCCGACACCAACTGGTGAGATTCACGGAGACAGGAGCGTGCGCGGAATGGGCGCAGGCCAGGCCCCTGCATGCCGTCCCCCCCACAGCCTCACCTGCCACGCGGCAGGGCCAGCACCCCAGGGGACAGCTTCCACGGCCGTGGCAACCCCGACGCGGCATTTCCATGCGGGCCTCAGCCTGGCTCTTCCCAACGAAGCCAACGGCGGCTCCCGAGCTGGCGATGAAGCCAGGCCCACAGGGATGCTCGCCCAAGCACAGATGCGCACTCGGGACCAATGAGGTGCCCCGTGAGGTCTCGCACACTTGCATGTGGGACTGAATCCGAGGGCGCGGGGAACAACCGGGACCGGACACCCAGGGCCCCGCTTCTGCCTCCCGGGGACCCAGCAGGGGTGGGAGCTGCAGAGGGAGCATGACCTGGGCAGGGGTGGGGGGCAGGGGGTGGGGGGGTTGTAATCTCAGTCCAGCTCCTAGGGAGAAAGATCAGGACCCGCAGTAAGGCCAGGACGGGGTGGGGAAGGGTGACAGACCCCAGAGTTCACAGGGAGCAGTCACGGGGCAGAGGTGGGAAAACCAAGGCCTCAACCCCCCAGAGGGGCAGGAGGTGGCGGGAGTCTCCCTGGGGCGGCAGGGGCGGGGACCCCTCAAACTTCCAGTGTTGCCCTCACGCCTAGAGAACGCACTGGAATAAGAAGTTTGTGGGGTTTCAGCAGGAAACCTGTAGCTGGCTCCCCCTGCCCCACCCCCTAAAAGCCAATCAATCAATGAGAAGAGGAGGACGTGCTGACGCTATGCATGGTCGCTGTATTAACGCAGAAAATGACAAATATACGAGTGACGTTATCTCGTGTCCCCGCTCCCTCTCGGGGCTCCCAGGCTGCTGGTGGCAGGTTCCCCGGACTCCACATACCCTACGTCATGGCTGTGTCACACGGCTCATGACCCAGGTGCCTCGATGGTGCTTACGTTCAGACTGATTTTATCCGTTCCCTAAAGTTCAGAATGTTGACAGATTCCGTACAGTTGCGCTTGGTGCTTAAAAAAATAGACGTGGGACATTATTTCTTTAAGCTCAATAAAGAGGTGTTAAGAACAGACATTCAGAGACCGTGGCGTCGAGGTGACGTGTCCTCTGAAGTCATCGGAACAAGATACAGGCCGAGTGTCGCATCTGTTTCCAAATAGCATGTGCTCACAGGTCTCACATTTTTGTTTTTTCTTTCTTTCTTTTTTTTAATTTATTTTTTATTTTATTTTATTATTATTTTTTTTCAGTTCCCTGGGTTCATCCTTGGACTTGTCTTCAGTTATATTAAAACCGGGTTGTTGACAGCACATGCGTCCATAAAATATGGACAACGCCAATCCCTTGTTGCAGGCAAAGACGACAGCTCAGTGCGGTGAACCTGAACTTCCTTTCGACGCCGGCTTCTCACATCTTTGTTTGGAGAGAGGGGGGAGCGTGTGCACGCACATGTGCAGGGAGGGAGGGGGCAGAGGGAGAAAATCTCAGACCCCGAGTGGAGCGCAGGGCCCAGTGTGGGGCTCGACCTCACGTCCCTGAGATCACGACCTGAGCAGAACCCAAGAGCCGGGCCCCGTCTCACATATTTTTACATACTGACCTCCTGCTAACGTTTAGTAAGGAACCTGTGATTTTCAGCAGAATCTGCTAATGTGTTCCAGTGACCACGGTCTTACGCCGCCAGCGTCTCTACCGAGACGGTCTGGGCTCTTCCACGGGACCCCCGTGCCCATGGTCCGCGTGCAGGGGGCTCGGAGACTCATCCCGTGACCACTGAGGTCGTGCCCGCGTGTGGCCGGGCGGCCGCGTACCCCGGGCTCCCTACCTTCACCTCTATCTGTCGGCTGTCGAGGTGCTGGAAGAGCAGCTTCACTCGGGTGTTTCCATCATCTGAAGATCCCTTGAGCTGGGAAAACTTAAATCTCCAGAGCACATTCTGCAAAAGGAGGGACTTAATGAGTGATTCAGAAACAAGAACTAGTGTCTAGGCACATCGTAAATACGCTGCTTTGAGGAGCGCAGGCAGGTGCTGAGCCTTCTCACCTGGCCCGAGTGTGCACTAACTCCCCGGGGCGCGCCCCGTCTCAGCCAAGGGACCTCCTCCGATCACCGCTTCTCTCCGCCCCCCCGCCCGCCCTGCCTCTCCCCTTCCCGTACGCGGGCTCCCAGCGTCCTGGGATCACCGCTCCTTTTTCTGCTTGTGAGACTAAAACCCACTACGAGGCCCCCTCTGCTGCACTGGGCCCACGGTGCAGACGGTGCAGACGGGGGAAGCCGGTCCCGCCCACGGGCCCCACGGAGCTCCGCGGCCCCGCCGAGAGGGCGGTGAGCACCTCACGCCGCTGCAGACACTACGGGCTGGTTACCAAGGAGCTTCCGAGGCGAGACCTGCTTTAGAGACTCTTACTGTTTAATTATGAAAGGGTCTGCAGCAGGTAAAGACTTAGTGGCTTTTACACAAGTCAGTCCTCGGTGACAGCTCACCGGCAACGGCTTGGTCTCCGGGAGAGCCCGGCAAGGTCGAGCTGTTCCATGACGGCGCCGGTCCTGAAGCAGCGCCCGTCCTTCTCCGAGGGTCTCAGAAGGCAAGTGGGCTTCCGCCCCGGCTGAGCCCGACCCCCACTGCCCTCAGGGTCTTGCACGTCTTTCTTGGGTTTTCGAATCCCGTCTCGTTTCAGGGCAACGTGTCAGAACAGGCTCCTCCAGGTGCTGGAGCTCCGTGGGTCTCCAGGAACAACACCGGGTCTTTGGTTTCACGATGAGGAAGGCAGGTCTACGCCGGCCTCGGGGGGCTGGTGTCCTCATTGCCTCTTTACCTCGGAATGAGGAGGTTCCGCCCAGACTTGCACCACAGGCACCGCTTCCTGGGGAGCGGCCCCCAGGACAGGTGTCCCGCTGCCCCCACCCCGGGGCCACCCCGGGGCCACCCTGACGCAGGCAACCGGACGGCGCAGCGGGGACAGTCAGCAGGATGCTGGGCCACCTGCCTGGGCCCCGGGGCTCTGCGGCCGCCTCCAAGGGTCAGACCAGCCACGCCCTGGCACTCACGCGGGATCCTGCGCAAGGTCATCGGGAAGCGGGGGGCATCGAGGGCACCGTGGTTAGACCCGATTCCTGACAAAATCAGCCAGGCCCAAGCGGCCCTGGGGACCGCGGTGAAACCGTACACGGCTCAGATCGGATCAGGAGACGGCTCAGCGGTGGCCGACTCCCGTCGGGATGACGTTCTAGGAATAACCCCGATAATTAACGTTTCACGTGCCGCCAGGTGTGGAAATACCGCAAAGGGGGATGAAGTGACTGCGGGGAAGGCCCTGCGGGTGACCCTCAGCTGAGTCCTGGGCGACGCTGCCTCACGGTCCAGAACCTTCTCTCCCCGCTTAACCTGTCCTTCCCCCACCCCACCCCTGTCCCTGTCCCCGCCCCACCCCACCCCACCCCTGTCCCTGTCCCCACCCCATCCCCACCCGTGCAGGACAGGACAGGACAGGACCATGGCGGGGCAGGAGCAAGGCGGTGGGTGGGGGCCCCCGAGCAGCAGCACCTCCTGTCCCGGGGGGCAGTTTCCAAGTCACTTCAAACTCCTTCTGAACTTTTCTTCCTTGAACCTAAAACCCAAACTTTTCCTTAAGAAACGAAATGTGCCATTTCCACGGTGGATGCTGTGTCTGCTCGTGTCACCTGACGGAGGTTCTAGGCCATCGTTTAGTGTCGGGACGCTGAGCGCTTCTGAAACCCCAGTGGCCCTTCCAGGTCGGGAGGTGACGTGCGCTGGGAGCCGTGGGGAGCGCTGGTGCTGCCCCGCTCGGCCCCGGGTGCGGGGTCTTCCCACCCGCTGGGGGAGGCCGGCCTTGATGCTGGGAGACGGAGCGCGGGCCTGGGGTTGCGGTGATCCCAGGACCGTCCCGCGTCACGAGCGCGTCGGAGGACCCTTGCCGCCCGTCCTGTGCTAGGAGTCCAGGCTGTGGGTCACCACGCGGTGGCCGTCCCCGCCCACGTCCTTCCTGGCATGTGACTTGTTAACTTGTGACGGTGGAAGTGGGGCCTCCACGGCCCTGCGGGACGACGCTGTGTCAGGGACGCGGTACCCTGCTGCGCGGCCACGAGGAGCGGCTCTTCCCGCCCCGTCTGGCCAGACCCGAACCGCCATCCCCTCCCCCGGGAAAGTCATCCCTCTTCAGGGTTCGCAGATGTCACGTTTCTGCTCCAGGTCAGCCTCGGCCTCACGGGGCTTTTGGGTTCCCGCCCAGAGGGGCTCAGGCCCGAGGGCTTCCAGGAGGACCCCGTGCATCACCCTCTGTGGAGGCGCGTACTCTCCTGCTGTGTGCGGGACCGTCCCGTCGGCGGGAGAAAACCTGGATGGGAAGCTCGTTTGCAGATGAGGCCAGCGTGCAGCTCGTGTCCAGCTAGCGTGCAGCACGCCCCCAGGCAGTGAGCAAAACCGCAGAAGGGTCCCTCTGGTCCCAGACCCCAGACGACGCTCGATCGCTCCTCCGTGCGCCCTCCCGGGTGCAGACTCCGCCCACTGTCCAGTGCCATAGGGAGCCCGTCCCACGGGAGCGGTGCCGCCGTCGGGGAGCCCACGCCCTCTCTGTGGCCTTGGAGCTGGATGAGGCACAGAAACCTTCTTGGTGGTAAATGTTCCCGCAAGTGGACCCGATGTCGTTCTACACGCCAGGCAGCCGGGCCCCTGTGGGGTTGGCACTGGCCGAGTCCCGCCAGCAGCCCCTGCGGTGTGTCTGCAAAATGCTCAGGATTGTACGTCAGGCAGCCCACGCGTGTCTTCCAAGTGTTTACATTACTGGGGGGGAGGGGTCCTTCCCACGAGCAGGACGCAGGACGCCCGGCCCGTGCTGGGGGCAGCGGTGTTGGCCGCACCACGCAGCGGGGGGACACGCGGCCCGGCTCGGCTCCGGGCACACAGACGCCGGCCACGAGGGCGCCGCGGTCACTCGGCCACCCTGGCGGGGCTGGCGGCGGCCGGACGCACGTCTCCTCCTCGGAGACCCGGCTGCGCGTCACGGGGGCCCCGCACGCCTGCTGGCACCTTACCTTTGTCTTGCTGTCGCAGCAGGTGAAGCCCAAGGCGAAATCCACCGTGAAGCACAGGGGGTCCCCTTGCCAGCTGCACGTGTACGTCCTGGACTAGAAAAGAACGTCGGCTTTGAGAAAAGACTCTCCAGCCCGGGTCTGACGGGAACTCGCCGGAGGCAATAATCCCCCCGTGATCACAGCCTCGGTTCTGGCAGGACCCGACGTTTTCCCACAGGCCGTACTCTCCCGCTTTGTGTGCACGGGCACATGTGCCCAACCGCGTGGGCGCCGGACACCAGCGGGTGCCCCGTCACCCCACATGGCCCCGCGGGTCCCCAGCCACAGGGGGTTCTGGAAACCGCAGACCCCTGGATCCCTCTGCTAACGCGTCCAGGAGGAGCGGGGCCGGCTGCGCTCCCTCCACGCGCTCACGGCCCCGCAGGACAGGAGGTCCCGGCCTGCTCCCGGGGAAGCCACACGTGCTTTGGGAAAACACTCTGAGGAGCCGCAACAGCCACGCCCAACCCCGGACCCACGCAGGGGGAGGCTGTGCCTGCGCAGCTTCCCGTGCCCCCCGGGGGCTCGTTTGGGTGGGTCACCTGCTGGGCCGTGGGCACACGGACAAGGCTGGCTTCGTCTCTGGTGCGGGCACCTGTGTACACACCCGCACGTGCACACGCAGCCCCAGGAACAGGTGCACACATGCACACACATTCGCACATACACATGCAGCCCCAGACACACCTGCACATGCACACGCAGCCCCAGGAACAGGTGCACATGCACACATGCCCGCACACGCAGCCCCAGACACACCTGCACATGCACACGCAGCCCCAGGAACAGGTGCACATGCACACATGCCCGCACACGCAGCCCCAGACACACCTGCACATGCACACGCAGCCCCAGGAACAGGTGCACATGCACACACACCCGCACACGCAGCCCCAGACACACCTGCACATGCACACGCAGCCCCAGGAACAGGTGCACACGTGCACACATGCCTGCACTCACAGCCCCAGGCACACTTGCACGTGCACACGCACACATGCAGCCCCAGATGCACTTGTGTGCACCCCCCCCACACACACGCAGCCCTAGGCACACGTCTCCCCACGTCGACCCGCGAGGGACACAAGCACAGAAACGCAGAGGCCTGCAGCACGAGTGTGCACAGCGCTCCCAACACAAGAAGCAAATACGGGAAGAGGAACGCGAGTCTCCTGCAAGGCGTCACCTTGCAACCGGGTGAGCAGCCTGCAGACGGGAGCTGCAGCCCCGCGCTCACGCGGGACAGGGGACCAGTGCCTTCCGTCCGTCCAGTCGGGGGGGCTCCCAGCAGGGGACCCCCTGACTTCCCCCGCCCCCCGGGTTCCACCTCCGCAGGAAGGCCAGCCCCCTCCAGCCCGCGGGGCCGCGCTGCCTAATTCCTGGGCCGTGACCAGCTCCGTCCGCCTCCCGCTCCGACGTCCAGCGCAGTGGCCAGGCCTCCCTGCGGAGGCTTCCCCCGTTTTCCCCTGGTGTCTGTGTGGCGTGGCTGCCGGGACACGGCGTCTCCGTGCTGGCGCCCGCACACCGGTGGAGGCACGCGGAGCCACCAAAGCCCGGCTGTTTCTGCTGTGAGGCCCTCGAGCTCATCCAACTCCTTCCAGCTGCATCTCTGGCTCACCCTCTGGGGCAGGGCTGTCCCGGGGCCGCCAGGGTGGGTGGGAGCCCGGGGCCCCTCTGGTCCTGGTGGCGTCGGACCCTCACTGCCCACGGGACGGGAGTTCCAGCCCCTGCTCCCTGACACTGACGCTGGGAGACGCCGGACACCGCCTGGGGGCTCGTGCCTGACTGGACGGGGACATCCTGCCCCCCCAGCCCCTGGAGGGGGACGTCCTGGCCCCACTCCCCCCTGACCAGCCCCTGGAGGGCGGAGGCCTTTGCTGAGGGTGGGGCGTGAGGCGTCTGTGTGTTGGGCTGCAGTGGATCGGTTCCGTGTAAAAGGCTTCTGGGCACCAGGCTGCCGTCCTGGTCCTGGGCAGCGGGGAGCAGGCCTTGGTGGGTTTTGGGGTCTGCACCTGTCGGCCTTTCTGGGCCAAGTGTGGGACACACGCAGGAAAAACACGCGGGCCCTCAACACCGTGTGGTCAGGGGCGCCCGGGGGCTCAGCGGTTGAGCCTCTGCCTTGGGCTCAGGGGGTGACCCCGGGGTCCCGGGATCGAGTCCCGCGTTGGGCCCCCCGTAAGGAGCCTGCTTCTCCCTCTGCCAGTGTCTCTGCCTCTCTCCGTGTCTCATGAATCAACACGTAGAATGTTTAATAAAACAAAAGCAACAACAGCGTGTGGTCCTCACGCCCTGAGGCCCCTCCCGGACCCTCCTGACTCACCAACTCTTATCACTGAGTTTGTGCCACCGCGTTATTTAACGAAACAAACTGAACACTTAAAAATTAACCGATCACTACTGAGGATGCGCCCAGGGCCCCGAGGGCTGCGGTGCTGTCGAGATCCGGGCTCAGAGCAGATGCGGGGGCCGGGGGGGGCCGGGGGGGGCGGGAGGCTCTCCATCAGGGCCCATGTCCAGGAGCACAGCCATGGGGGGGGTTGCACGGCGGGCGTCACGCACCCCTCACAGGAGGCTGCAGCTCTCGCCTGTCGGGCTGTGCCGGCCACAGGCGCCTGGTCCCCGCCCTCCGGGTGACGATGTGCACAGCCCGGTCGCCGTCTTGTGAGCCTCCCGGGGGACGGGTCCACGTGCACCTGGGCACCCTGGTGGGGCAGGGCACACGGATGTGCTGCTTCAGAAACAATCTGTGGGGGGAAACTGAGGCCAGCGCAGCCGTGCAGAGCACGGCTGAGGGTCTGAGGTCCCCGCAGCATGGAGCCCGGGGCCCCGACGGCGAGCGCGCCTGACACCGCAGGGCCCGGGGGCGCATGGAGGCTCCCGGAGGCTCACACGGCCCGTCCCGCCTTCCCCGGCGCCTGGGAACACCGCGGCTGCAGAAAAGTCCCGAAGGCGCGGCAGAGCAGGTCTCACAGGGCAGCAGGCTGAGCGAGGCTGTGATGGGGACACGGCGCCACCCAGCGCGTTCCAGGTCCTCCTGGGCTGTGCTGGAAGCCGCCCGCCGCTGCCACCAGATGGACGAGCAGGAAGGGGCGTCTGGAGCGTGGGTGTCGGGCCCGACTGGGCGACAGAAGGGATCCTGCCCACGAGCGCGAGGTGCCAGCGCCGTGAGAACCTGAGCGTGCCGCGGGGTCGAAGGGGACGGAAGGGGACGGAAGGGGTCGGGAGGGCGGCGCCTCGGGGACCAGCGGAGAGCTCCCCCCCGGGGCGGCAGGTGACGGCGGGACTCAGGCCCCGACTCTAGAGCCGTGTCCTCGACGTGGCCAATGGCCGATGGACGACCCACCACAGACCCGCCCTGTTGTCCCCTGCGGAGCCCCCACCCCCCCGGCCAGGGGGCACCCGACACCCACGCCGAGGGAGCGGTGACGGCAGACGCCTCCCTGCACCGTGTGCCACGCGTCATCCTCAGCATCACGGATGTCAGCTGCGTACAGACACCGAAGAAGTCTGGGAGATCCGCGCTCTTACACAACAGGGAAACTGAGGCAGGGGCACTGTTAGCAGCTTTCCCAGGGTCCTGTGGCTGCAGGTGGACCGGGCGGGGCCCAGGCTCGCAGCCGCCGGGATGAAGGAGCCGAGTGTGGCGGGCGGCAGGTGGACAGGTCACAACCAGGAAGAAGCTCCCCCCCCGGTCACCACAGAGGCCACGGCCGTGGGGTGGGGGCCGCAGGCTCTGCTCGCCGACCTGGACCCCCGCAGACGAGCCCAGTGCCTGTAAGGACGGCAGGGTCTCCCTCTGCGTGAGTCGTCTCTGCTTAACGGCTACCGGCCCGGCGGCTCTGTCCATCAGCGCGGGGCACGCGCCGTCCTGGAACCCACGGAGGGCGGCACTTCAGGGGCCGAGGCCCGTGTCCAGGGTTTCCGGGCGCCTCTGTGACCGGGAGACGCGGCGACGGCTCTGCGGACGCTCCGTCCGGTCGGCTGCGGGAGGCGCGGGCAGGCGGGAGGGCCCCCTGCTGCTGGCGCCGTGTCCCCCACCCCGGCCCGCTCACATGTGGACACAGCCCCCGCCCCACCCGGCGGCTTCGCTCCGATGGAACAAAAATGTCTAAAGGAAGCGCACAGTTTCAGTCTTTCCAGGGTTTGTCACTGGGGACCATAACTCGGGTGTTTGGCAGGAGCCGAGAGCAGAGGATGGACCTGCAGCCCCTCCACGGGGCGGGCGCGGGGTGAGTGCGGGTTCTCCCCTCGGCCGAGGCGTGCAGGCTGGGCAGGTCCCCAGGGAGGGCCACCGACGGATGGACGCCGTGGGAGGGACGCGGGGGATGGACACCAGGGAGGGACGCCGGGGGGTGGACACTGCAGGATGGACGCTGGCGGATGGATGCTGAGGGATGGACACCAGGGGGATGGACACTCGGGGGATGGACACCGGGGTATGGGCGCCAAGGGATGGATGCCGGGGGAGGGACGCCGAGGGAGGGACGCCAGGGGATGGACACCAGGGGATGGGCGCTGCGGGATCGACACACAGGATGGACGCCGAGGGAGGTGCCGCAGCAGGAGGGTTATGACGGGTGACGGGGTCAGTCTGCAGACACAGAAGCTGGCTTCTCGTCTTGGGCGGGCTTGGGGGGTTACAGTCCAGCGTGCGTGGGGCCCAGCTGGAAGCCTGGCATCCCAGGGACACTCGGTGCATTTCTGGTTCAAAAACGAGCGGCTGCATTAACTCAGAGGGACAACGCTCGCACCGGGAAGAGCGAGGAAGTGGGTGAGTCGTACCTGGGGCGAGCACACACGGCTGCGGTGCCCGGAGGGACGACGCCCCCCGTGCCCACGGCAACCATGCCACCCCACTAGGCAGTGGAAGCGTGTGTGTGCACGTCCTGAGGTTCCTGGAAGCCCCGCGCGCACGTCTGCATCCGGGACAGGCTCGCAGGCACACGTTTGCGTCCCGGGAAGGGAGAGACACACGCTCCTCTCGCGCCCGGAGACAGGGCTCGGGAAGCCCACGTGTGCGGAGCCGCGAAGCGACGGGTGAGCGCGGCTCGCCTGGGAAACGCGTCTACGCTTTGTTACCAGCTAACGCGTTTCGGAGGACTCAGCGACAGGAGGCCCCGACCGGCCGGGGCTCGTAGGTCAGATTCTCAGTCTGGAAACTGTTTTTCCTGAGGGAACAGCAGCGGCAGGCTGAGCCACAGGGGCCACCGTGCCCGACGGGCCCGAGGGAGCCGCGACCGCGCCGCGGGGGGTGGGAGTGCGCCGACCCGGGGTGGCCTCCTGCCGCCCCCTCTCCTCCTGGAGGCCGACCCCGTTCCCGCGGCGTCAGCCAATCCCCAGCTGGGACCCCGGCCGGGGTCCGCGTCCCCAGTGCGCCGTCTGACGTGGGGCCTCGGTCCACACGGACGCCCGGGCCGGGAACGCGTCTCACTCTTCACGCGGCTGCGGAGGGGCTGTTGGTGCACAGCAGGGCAGGTGCACGGGAGCCCACACACGTGTGCGCACGGACGGGGACAGGGGTGCCTGACGGGGCAGGAGCCCACGTGGCCGCCCAGAGGAGAGCACGGGACCGGCAGCCCTTCCGGGTCCGGCAGGCAGGAAGGGGCCCCAGAGATTCTGTGCCGGTTCCCAAGGTCACGGATCGAAGGCTGGGCCCCCCGACTACGCAGACAGGCACCTTCTTCCCAGGAGGACGCGGACGCCACCCGGCGACGGTGCCTTCGGGCTCTTATCCTTCTTACTAACATTGTCTCCCACACACAGGCATCCGGCCCCAAGGGACCTGTGCTCCCTTAAACTATCCATGTTTAGCATCTCCTTACAGAAAAGGTATGAAGCCTTTAAAACTATTTCATGAAAATTTGTAAATTTTAGGAAAAAGACTAAAAAGATTTAAGAAAGAACTTATTTTCGAACAAGGCAGAGAGGAGGCGACTGCAGGCCCAGCCCGTCCTCGTCCACAGGCCTCTGCGGCCGCCGTCCCGTCTCCCCGCTCGGCGTCCTCACCAGGTGCTGGTCACCTGCAGCGCCGGGCACTCGCCGGCTGTCTCGGGCCGTCCCCTGCTGGCGGCCAGGGCCGGGGCCGGGGCCAGCGCATCTACAGGGATGCGTCTCCCTGTCCCCATCATCCCCCGAGACGTGCAGGCAGGTGCCTCCCCCGCATCCCAGCCTCAATGCCCACCCTCGCCAGCTGCGTGAGGTCTCGTGTTTGCCCCACGCGCAGGCTGCCTGCTGCTGACACAGACGCACACGCAGGCCGAGCACGGGGCGACACGGTGTCCTGGGACGGCGCTGCGGCGGGCAGGGCGGAGGCCCCAGGGCCTGTGAACAAGCGTCCTTCGCAGGCGGGATCAAGGAAGGAGCCAGCAGTGAAGGCGACCCGGGCTGGTCCTCGTCCAGTGCCGTGCAGCCCGGAAGGGGACAGCTTCTCCCTGCCTGACTCGGAGGACGGTACTGGGGGGACGGTGGCCCTGAGGACGGAGCTGGGCCCGGGGGGTCGGCGGCCCTGAGGATGGGGGGGCCAGTGGCTCTCAGGACAGGGGTGGGCCCAGGGGGGACGGCCGCCATGAGGACGGGGCTAAGCCTGGGGAGGGATGGTGGCCCTGAGGACAGAGCTGGGCCTGGGGGAGGGGGGATGGTGGCCCCAAGGACGGTGGCTGGCCCAGGGGGGATGATGGCCCCGAGGACAGCGGCGGGCCCAGTGGGGACAGTAGCCTTGAGGACGGAGCTGGGCCTGGGGGGGATGGCGGCCCCGAGGATGGGGGGCCTGGGGGCTGGTGGCTCTGAGGACAGGGTGGGCCCGGGGGGGACGGAGGCCCCGAGGACGGGGGTGGGCCTGGGGGGCCGGTGGCTCTGAGGCACACGCTGGCCCCTGTGCTGGCGGCGGGCACCACAGGCCCTGGGGGAGCAGCTGCGCCCACAGCGGGAGCTTGGCACCGAGGGCCCCCATGGGCTGTGGGGCGGCTCGGTCTCCGCAGCAGCAGGGACGGAGCTGATGCAGACGCTCCAGGTGTTGGGCTGCATCTGGCTGGACGCCTCTGCACCAATTTTCTGTGACTTTCAGCAAATGCCCCCCAAGGTCGGCTGCGATAAACGGTTTTCTCAGGCTCGCCCTTGGACAGACGTCGCGTTCCGCTGCACTTCAGCCCTGCCCTTCCCAGACGGTGTCTCCGAGCTGTGCTCCGGGAAGCCCCGTCTGCCGCCCAAGCCAGGAGCCCCGGCCGCGCTCAGTGTGGACCGACGCTCGCGGGCACCCAGTTACCTGCCCGCCTGGAGTGTGCCGGCGGGACACGCCGTCCCGGGACGCGTCAGCAGCCACCAGGCTCGGGGACGTGACCGTCAGGCAGGGACGAGCGGAGCGGGACAGGCCAGCTCCACCCCCCGTCGGCCACGCGGGCGCCTATGTGTCCGTGGGGCTCGTCTGAAGACACAAAACGATGAGCATCGGCTTGCGACGTGCGGGACACAGCAGCAAGCCTGAGAGACACGGGACGTTCACGTCAATGGCCACCTAGATCTTTCCAGAAAGTGAATATGACCGTATCGAGTAAGCTTAACAATGAGGTTGTTCGTGAGTCGAGCACAGAGACTGTTCCTCCAAACAAATACTGAATTTTAAAGAAAAAAACTCAATTTTAACATGAATTCAGATGGGGCTGGAGAGTGGCCTGGAGACCTGCGTGACCGCCCGGGCGCTCCTTGTCCGAGAGACGCGAGGATGCTGGACGGAGGAAGAGGGCTCCCCCCGCCCCCGAGCTCAGGCCCCTGCAGGTCTTTCGGGGGAATGTTGTGTATTTAAGGGAAGTAAAGCATTTAGAGAGTGATCAGCATCAGCTGCACCATTAGATCGACGGATTGTCCTTAAATCTGGCGGCAAAACCACATCAGCAGAACCAGCAGGTAAACGGGAATTGCGGGAAGCTTCCCGCGCGGAATGGAAACCACCTGAAACTTACATCGTGTAATTAAGCTGGTGCTTCTGGTAATGAACCAATAATTACCTTTTAATGATCCCATAAATCTATTCTAATCCAAGTGCTGCTTAATATTTCACTGGATCGTCTCTCAGGTCTTCCGGGTTCATTTTTCTCGGGAGAAATAACAGAGCGTATTTGTAGAACTCCGCGTGGTGCTCCCAGCCCTCACGGACGGCAGCGTTTTGTGTTTAATGCCTCGAGCTTGGGATTTCTTAAACGTGTGCCTGGAAGATTGATTGATGCACTGAAGGAAATTACGTTGCGCATATTTCAATATCAAGCGCCTTATAAACATCAATTAATTACATTTCGTGGCGTCACTTCAGGAGAAAACGGCCATCACGTTAGGAAGGAGGAAACCAAGGACTAAAGTTACGTGACTTATTTTGAACTCTCACAACTTCAAAAAATACTTACAAAGGCAGCAAATGCCCCCGTCGTGCGCGTGAGCACATGCACCCCGTTCAGGTCGGTGGGAGCGCCGTCGTGATGCTGGGACGTGCCCCGCGGACAGCACCCGCCCCCACGCTCCCTGCAGCCCCCGCCAGGCCCCGCGCTCCCAGCCCACGCCTGGTCCACCTGACGAGCACCGTCCTGGCGCTCGCCCGGCTCGGCCGTCCCGAGCCCCGCTCACCAGGAAGACGCGGCCAAAACGTCGAGCGCTGGACGAGGAGGTGAGCAAGGAGACGCTGCGGGACCGACGCGGGATCTGGGACCGAACACCTGATTTCAGGGCCGCCTCCAGGTGTCGGGACCGCTGACCCCGCGCCAGCCCAGGGCTCTGGGCCTCGCCATCTCGGGGCAGAGTCCGCGGTTGGCCTGCCAGACGGACGGACGGACGGATGGATGGACGGAGGGACGAGGGCTGGTGGGGCCCGCGAGCTCCCGGCATGGCCTCGGGACCCGGTGTTCCTGGGCTCTTCCCGTCCCCTTCGTCCCGTCTGCCGTATCCGAGGCTTCCGGGGATGCAGCTGCAGCAGCTCACGGCATCTTCAAAGACCAAATGTTTGTGATCCTTCAAATGCCTTTTCTCTGCCCAGGGAGGATGATGAAGCACAGGCGTGTCAGGTCGGGGGCAGCAAGTGGGGCTAAAGCGCCCGCGGTCAGCCTCCCGGTGGGTCCCAGGGACACGCAGGCAGAGGCTGACCTTGCTCAGTTGTTTCTCGTCACAAAATCATGACCATGGGGGGCTCCTGAGCTCGGGGCACCCGGGGCTGGGGGCGCCCAGGCTGGGGGACCGCGGGGTAGAAGGCGGGAGAGGTGCCGGAAGCCAGGGCAGGCCAGGGGCCGGCTGCAGCGCCCGCTCAAGGGGCTCCCCCCGCGGGGAGGGGGCGGGTGTGCAGGCAGGTGCCCCGGGGCAGGTCACGCAGGGCAGACCGGGAAGCGATGCTGAGGCGGGCGGGGGCTGCAGGTGTGTCCCCCCAAGATCAGAGGAAAGATGGACAGGCCCTGTCGGGAGGCAGGAGGCGGCCGTGCCCCCCCTTCCTGCCTCCACTTGGGAGCTGCACAGAGGAGCTCTCTGGTGCACAATCGCAGACCCGGCTCCCTCCTCCGCCAGCGCACCCGGTGGGTCCAGACTGGTCCTCGCCTGCCCTGCCCCTGCCCCCTGCACACGCCCGGCTGCCGGCGCCCTAGCAGGCTGCTCCCCCGCTGGAGCTGCTCCAGTCCAGCCAGTGGCTGCGTCCCCGAGAAGCTGGACTCTGTGGATGCCTCCGATGACAGGCCGCTCACTCCTCCATGGACCGGTCCCCCTGGCGGTCAGCAGGTCCTGGCCGCCTCGCACGACGACGGCAGACGAGCCCCAGACCCACACGCTCTCGCACGCCCAGACTTGGGGACGTCCGTCTGCTTTGCGGCCGGGGGCACTGAGGCCCGACTGCCGCGCTGAAGGCAGACGGAGCAGACCGAGCCCTCGCGCAGCCTGGGTTCCCAGCCGCGCGGCTTCCGTCTGGAGGAGCTGCCCCCGAGCCGCCCTCGCCCGGCCCCTGCACCCACCCGCGGGCGGCCGGGCCTCCCTCACTGCTGCGCCTGCAGGGACGGCGTGGACGGGAGCCCTACGGAGGGACACGCCGCCGGGAGCAACGGGGACCCGGGCCCCGTGAGCCTCCAGGGACGGCGGTGACGGCGGGTGTATATAAAGCCTCCAGGTGAAGTGGCCGGGAGGGCGGAGGCGGGTGCGCTGTGGCGGGACCACACTGGCCGCCGTCCCGGTCAGACGCAGGGACCAGGACCCAGGACACTCAGAAGGACGGACGCCGAGCCGAGCTGCGATTCTCTCGCGGAGCCGCGGGTCCAAGCAGCGTAGGGGGCGGACGTCCCTCCCCGACACTCGGTGACAACAAATCAGTATTTATGAGGCAAGGCTTCGTCTGGCGCTGATTTACTGCGTTTTCTGCCCAGAGAAGGTGCGAGAGTCACCCAGCAGCCCCCTGCCCTGGTGCACAGGGACCACCGGGGATCCCACAAAATGCACAGATGCCCGTGCCCAGGGGGTGACGCCCGGGCGCCGAGACCTTTAACAATATTGGCTCGAACGTCCACGCGTCGGCCCCCCGGTGTCCTGCCTGCCTCTCACGGGCCCTGGGTCCGTGTGGCCCCGGCGCTGGCTACGCGTCTGTGTCCTTAGGGAAGCGCTGGCGCTCGCGGGCGGAGAGCAGGGTGTCCGTCCACCATTCCTCCCCGGGCACACAGCTGTGAACATCCTGTCCTTAGTTTCCGAGAAGCACCCACAGAAACGACTCGGGTGCCCGACAGGGCAGGAGCGGGGCCGTGCCCTCCACGGCGCGGGTGGGAGACCCAGGAACCCTTGTGGGCCCGGCGTGCACAGCCGACCCGCGCCTGCCTGGCCCCGTAGCTTTGCCCGGTCGCAAGCTTTCTGACCGTCCACGCCGCTTCCACCGGGGAGGGAGGCCAACCGCACCCCAGGCCCCAGAGCGGACGGTGGCAGCGGACGGTGTTCCCACAAGCAGCTTGACCCACTGGGCTTGTGACCTACCCTGGCGACCTCAGGCCCCAGGGGTGACCCCACGTCTTCCCACCGCCGGGGGAGAAGCGCCCTCCTCCAGGGAAGGTGAGCAGAAGGCCCTGCGGCCTGCGACCAGGACGGAGTTCACGCTCTAGGCCGACAGGTGAACGTCGGAGCTCAGCCGGGTGCAGGCGGGAAGAGCAGGAGCGTCGGCGGGAAGCCCCGGCAGCAGGACGGTAACGGTCCCCGGGCGTCATCGTCGGGCAGGGCCGGCGTCTCTGCCGCTGTGGCCAAAGGCAGCGCCCTGGATGCAGGTACTTTACACGGCAGGTCGGGATGAGGACAGACAGTGTTTTTCTTAAAGTCTAAGAGGATATTGCTGGTGTAAATTAAAAAAAAAATAAATTGACGTGGACAAAATGCACATTTTGCACATTACGAAGCACTCTGTGCGCGTGATGAACGTGTTTTCAGTAAGAAAGAAAAACCGGTGCTGCCGCCCGCGTGAATCCACCTGAAGAACGTACGTGACACCTGCCCTTGCACCTGAGCCTGGAGTCGTACAGCCTGTACAACCAGGGGGCTCGGCATTTACTTCCTTATTTTTAAAGTTATTTATTTACCCATGAGAGACACAGGGGGAGGGAGAAGCAGGCTCCATGCAGGGAGCCCGACGCAGGACTCGATCCCAGGACCCCGGGGTCACGCCCTGGGCTGAAGGCAGACGCTCACCCACTGAGCCCCCGGAGGCCTCAGAGAATGAGAGACCGAGGGCGAGAGAGGGTCCCAAGGCGACTCCTACCGAGCATGGAGCCGGATGTGGGGCTCGATCCCATGACCCTGACATCGTGACCTGAGCTGAAAGCAACAGGCGGACGCCCCCCGACTGCGCCCCCGGCCGCCCCGAGCAGGGAAGCCCCTCATCCGGTCCCGCGTGTGAAGGACGCCTGGACTTCGGGCGTCTGTGCGGGTGTGTAACACACGTATTACTCAAGACATCATTAGTCTGCAAACGTGGCTGAGCCAGCGCCGGGCAGGAGGGGAGCCCCCCGCTTCTCCACCGCCGAGCCTGGGACCAGAGGTGCCCTGAGCCCACGCCCAGAGCTCTCGTTCGGGGATCCTCACGGAGAAGCACCGAGAAGGAGGTTAAGGCCGGACCCGGCCGGCTCGCAGCCCGCCGCACCCGGAGCAGGGAAAACAACCCCGTGCGCGCGGCAGACCTAAACGGTGCCGAGGACTGAAGCCGGGCTCCGGCTGCGGTGAGATCGGGCTCAGGAAACGGGAGCAGCTGCTCCGTGGGGCCGACCCGGGTGCGGGGGGAAGCCTGTGTCCCGGACACAGAGCGCCGGGGCTGCGCCGCCCGAGGCTCCCCTCCGGGTGACCCTGGAGTCTTCTCCCGGCCAAGGGAGAGGGCGGGCTCGCGGCTTAGGCTCCCTCCCCAAGCGCACGCCGCTGGCCCAGGCCGCAGCGGGATCAACGCCGCTTCCTCGATGGCTGCGGCGTCCGTTCCACGATCCTTAATTCGCAGGTTAAACGGGGGAGCCTGCAGGAGTACTTTGCCCACGTTCCTGGAGGGACAAACGGTCAGGCCGGGCCTTGACCCCCCACGGTCCAGACCGGATCGTCCTTCCTTCCCACGTCCGAGTCCCGAGAACCGAGAGTCCAGGACCCAGTCGCCGGTGCTGGACGTCTCCCCCTGGGGTGCAGACACACGCCAGATCGTGTCTCGGAGAGGCCCCCGTGGGCATGAGGATCGCACACCAGGGAGGCCACGGGGGACCCTCCCGTCCTGCTCGAGGACACTCCGCCTCTCCGGGAGCACCTGCTGCACCAGCCGACCCCGTACACACGTCGCTGGACGGTCTCCGCCAGGAACAGTCATCCTGGTCTCCTGCACCCACGAGGCCCTGGTCATCTCGATCCTGGACCACTGAGGACGCTGCCCCAGAGCTCGCCGGGTGCACTCCCCCCGTGTCCCGGCCCAGGGTTTGCACCCCCCTCGTCAGGCGGCTTCGCTGGCCTCCCCCTACATGACCCTAAGACCAAGGATGCTGCAGAGGGAGCAGCACGGCCCCTGGCGGGATTTCTGGCTAAGGAAGCACCGGTGCCCCGACCTGCCCCTGCCCCGGGCACGAGGAGGGGCTCAGGCCCATTCTTTAAGGAGCGAGTGGGTCCCTAGGCTCCTGCCACTGCGGGATGTCAGGGTGAGTCTCCTGGACGGTGACTGAGTCGCTCCATCCTCAGGGTCTCAAACATCCCCTCACGGGCGGCATGGCCGGGGACAGTGTGGACCCAGCCCCTGCACACCAGGCGGATGCACGATGCCGCCTTCTTCCCCCTTGTTGGGAGCCAGAAGTGTGACGCTGGCCTCCGTGCAAGGACATCGAGGTCACCTGGGCCACTGCGCTCCGGTACTTCAGCCGCGCTGAGCTGCCACGTGTCCCCACGAGTCCCTGCCATCAGGAGCGGGAGTCTGGGGGCTCAGGGCCCCCCTCTGCTGCCTGCAGTGCCTCCGGCAAGTGGGTCCTCAGGGGCATCAGAGCCCGACTCCCAGACGCGCTGCCCCAGGGAAGAGGAGGGTCGTGGACGCCAAAGGGTGACGTGTGGACCCCACAGGTGGCAGCAACGCTCAAGCCTTCCCAGGGAGCCCCCACTCCGATCCCCGGCCGCGGCAGCCACCTGGGGACACGAGCAGACGGTGACACAGGATCTTCCCTCTCCAAACATGTGATGGGAGGGATGTGGTGGCCCTTGGGGCCCGGGGAGCCCTGCGCTGTCAGTGCCGACGTCCCCTCCCGGACGCACACAGCACTGCTTTTCTGAACTCTGACTTGTCAGGTGACGTCCCCGAGAAGGGGGCCCCGCGATCCAGGAGGATGAGGATTGTGACGCCTTCTGAGGACGCGCAGACACATAAGTGACGTGTCTGCCATCGAGAGAAGGGGCAGCGCGGCCACACGAGCTGGTCTAGACCCTGCCCAGGATCGCCGGGACCCAGGAAGGGCCACCGAGCGCCTGACCGTGACAGCATCCAGGGACTCGTGCACCGTCCGTGGGGCCGCGCAGCCAGGATCGGGGCAGCCCGCGCCTCCCGGGGCTCGGAGGGAACGCGTGTGGCTCCCTGCAGACGTGACGTGCGCCGCGCGGAGATGCGAAGCACCCGGGCTTGGACCCGTCGCCACCGCGGCCCGCACGCACCCCTGGGAGGACGCCATTGGGCCTGGAGACGCAGGTGAGAAGGCTCCGCCGTGAGAGTCCTGTTGGCCCAGAACGAGCGGCCAAGCGCCGAACGGCGTCGGGCACCGCACACGTCCCCGCGGGGCGGGAGGCACTCACCCCTGCTCGCTGCACTTCCATGAAGGTGGCTCTTTGGAAAGACGTCGCCCACGCGGCCAGCTCACTGCCCAGCTCCACGCTGAAGCGGCGGCTCTGGCCGTGGCCCACCAGGACGCTGAAGCAGTAGGGCTGCGGGTCCTCGAGGCCCTGAGGCTCCAGGCCGGAGTCCGCGTGCAGCCAGCAGTCGTCAGGGAGCCAGAGCTGGAAGAGAGAGCGGGCGCGTGTTGGCGTGGGACGTGGGCCGAGGGCCGAGGACCCACGCTGTGACGCCTCGGAGCCGCCGGGACTGCATCGGGGATGCCAGGACTGGGACGTGGCTGCCAGCCCACAGGGGGACCGCTGGTGACCCCGGCCAAAACGGGAGACATGTGGCTCCTGTGGAAATGGGCCCCAGAGAAACATGATTTTGAGCAAATTATATGCAAAAGCAGCTTCCACTTGAATTCTGGTCCCCATAGCTTCTGCCTCAATGTGTCACTTGATCGGCAAAGGTAACGTCCTGAGACTCCCTGCTCCCGTTCGGCATAAAACCAGCGATCGGTGAAAGCACCACAGGCCCTCACCGGGCTCGTCACCCCGAGCTCACCGGGCACCGCGGGCACTTCCCCTCCGCCACCTAGCTCTGCCCGCGCAAGGGGACCCCCTGCTCACGAAGCCCCCGAGTCTGCAGGCCCTCGGCCCAGGGTCAGGGACGTTACCCCGGCGGCCCCGACCGCGCACAAGGACGCAGAAACACCTTCCAGGGCAAGGCCACAGCGTGTGCCCCGTGGGTGGCGGGGGCTGGGGGCTGTGGCATCTGCACGTCTCTCTGAGGCCTCCAGGGACCCAGCTGAGCAGCGGTGACTGGGCCGTGTCCGCCTCCCACATCAGGCGGGCGGCCGTGGGAGCGCGGGGCACACCTGCCTGGGGGCCGCCCTCCCTCCGCCCCAGCCACGAGCACCGCACACCCGCGCCCTCCTCGCGCACATGCCCGTGCGCACACCCGGCCTGCCACGCTGTTCCTCTGCGTGGACTCTGCCGGCACTGCCGTGTCCGTGAAGGGGACGGAGGGCAGACAGCCTCGCTGAGGACGCGGGCACCTGCGGGCCGTGTTCACCGTCGCTCAGGTGCGGCGGCAGAGGCTGCCCAGGTGCTGGGGCTCCTCACTGTGATTCTGAGGTATCCTGAGGCAGGGGCCAGCCAGTCGAGCCAGACACAGTCACCGACATGCATGTTCAACGTTAATTCTCAAAATCCCCCTGAACATGCTGTTGGCCCCCTGGTTTTATTGCACGTGTCCTTCTGATGCTTCCGGGTGCAGGTGTGCAGGGCAAAGTGACGGCTGATGTGCGTGTGGGAGGCTCGTGGGCTCCCTGACTTCTCCCGCTGACCCTGGGGTCGGCTCTGCAGGACTCCCCCGGCACTGAGCCCACCGCTGCGGCTTTCCAGACGCATTTATCCTTGTGCACGGTCAGACGCTCCTGCCTCACGGGTGTGTGCATACGTGTGTGGTGCGGCGTGTGCATGCACACACGCATGTGATGTGGTGCATACATGTGTGTTCATGTGTGTGATGTGTGTGCGTGTGTGCATGCGTGTGGTGGCACGTGTATGGGTGTGCATTGTGCAGGGTGTGCATGTGTGTGCACATGTGTGGACACACGTGTGTGTGATGTGCGTACACGTGTGTGCATGTGTGTGATGTTTGTGCGTGTGGTGGCATGTGCATGGGCGTGCATGTCTGACGTGGCATATGCACATGAGCGTGTGTGGTGCAGGGTGTGCATGTGTGTCGTCGCATGTGCACGTGTGATATGTGTGCACATGTGGTATGTGTGGACACATGCATGTATGTGGTACGTGTGTGCATGTGTGTGGCATGTGCGCATGCGTGCCATGCCCGTGTTCCTAATTCTAAATGAACCCCGGCAGCAGAGGTCGCACCCTGATTCTGTAGCCCCCCCAGATCCTCCACTTCGGCCTCACCAACGAATACGGTGCGAGTTCTGGGTTGTCTCTGATGGAGCGGGCGACTGGCGAGGCTCAGGGGGCCGCCCCTGGCAAGGAGCGGGGCCCCCAGTCCAACAGCCTCCGGGAACCGAATCCCACTGGTCGCCTTGTGAGCAACAGCATAGATGCTGCCTGCCCCGGGGGCTGAGATAACGTGCGTTGTCCTACACGCCGACGCGTCTGGGTTATTTGTTTCCCAGCAGCAGATCATCAATACAGAGGCAGCTCGCGCGCTCTCTGTCTCTGGGACTTTAATTTTAGCGCATGAGCTAATAAGTGGGCAAGTGAGTTTCAACTACTGCGGAAAAGTAAGTAAGTGAAAAGGCAGCATCTGAAGAAGAAACGCGTGAAGGAGGAATACATTTACGATCACAACCAGCGTTACAGCCAATTACTAGTCTCAGGGTTTTGTTAAGGTTTGCTACAGCAACACCTCTGATCGCTAAGGTTCTATCCAATGACTCGAAGGGATTTGTCAGAGCAAGAAGAGGGTGTTTATTTGCAGGGAGCCGTCCACCAGCTGCACGGCAGCTACGAATGGTTTTGAGATTTGGCTGCATGTGAACATCACCGCGGAAGCCTGAAGAATGAATGCAGACGTCTGGGCCGCGTCTCAGATAAAATGAAGTCTTCAGCTTCGCTTTAAATCTCCCTCCAGGTGACTTCATGTAAGACAAGGTGGACTGCGGTGGAGACCCCCTGCTCCCGGGGTGCGCAGGACGGGAAGGGACCCCGATGATGCCCGGGAGGCCGTGAGGGGTGAGCACTCACCACGGCCAGGGCGACAGCATCACACTGACCAACACAACCCTGCAAAGAGGATCGCCCAGTAGGGACACCCCAACTGGTTATTACGGCCCTTGTTCCGCGGATGACTTCACGGACACAGTAAGAAGCTAAAATGGATGAAAGATCGAAATGTGAGACAAGATTCCATCAAAATCCTAGAGGAGAACACAGGCAACACCCTTTTTGAACTTGGCCACAGCAACTTCCTGCAAGATACACCCACGAAGGCAAGAGAAACAAAAGCAAAAGTGAACTATTGGGACTTCATCAAGATAAAAAGCTTCTGCACAGCAGAAGAAACAGTCAACAAAACTCAAAGACAACCTACAGAATGGGAGAAGATATTTGCAAATGACATATCAGATAAAGGGCTAGTTTCCAAGATCTATAAAGAACTTCTTAAACTCAACACCAAAGAAGCAAACAATCCAATCATGAAATGGGCAAAAGACATGAAGAGAAATCTCACAGAGGAAGACATAGACGTGGCCAACACGCACATGAGAAAATGCTCCGCATCACTGGCCATCAGGGAAATACAAATCAAAACCACAATGAGATCCCACCTCACACCAGTGAGAATGGGGAACATTAACAGGGCAGGAAACCACAAATGTTGGAGAGGATGCGGAGAAAAGGGAACCCTCCTGCACTGTTGGTGGGAATGTGACCTGGTGCAGCCACTCTGGAAAACTGTGTGGAGGTTCCTCAGAGATAAAAATAGACCTGCCCTACGACCCAGCAATTGCACTGTTGGGGATTTACCCCAGAGACTCAGATGCAATGAAACGCCGGGACACCTGCACCCCAATGTTTCTAGCAGCAATGGCCACAATAGCCAAACTGTGGAAGGAGCCTCGGTGTCCATCGACAGATGATGGATAGAGAAGATGTGGTTTATGTACACAATGGAATATTCCTCAGCCATTAGAAATGACAAATACCCACCATGTGCTTCGACGTGGATGGAACTGGAGGGTATTATGCTGAGTGAAATGAGTCAATCGGAGAAGGACAAACATTGTATGGTCTCATTCATTTGGGGAATATAAGAAATAATGAAAAGGAATAAAGGGAAAGGAGAGAAAATGAGTGAAAATATCAGAAAGGGAGACAGAACATGAGAGACTAACTCTGGGAGATGAACTGGGGGGGTGGAAGGGGAGGTGGGCAGGGGTGGGGGTGACTGGGTGATGGGCACTGAGTGGGGCACTTGACGGGATGAGCACTGGGGGTTGTGCTATATGTTGGCAAATTGAACTCAAATAAAAAATATACCAAAAAAAAAAAAAAAGAGAGAGAAACTAACACTTCAGGGCGGGGAGTCAGCCCGTCCGACTCCAGAGCCCGCGCTTCACACAGAACAAACCCTCTGCCGCAGTCACCACCCGCCTGCTGCCCGCACACTGTGGGGCGGCCTGATTTCAGCAGGTCCGGGCACAGCAGGTTGAGGGTCAGGGCAGGAAAGCTCTGCCGCCTGCACCTCTGCCCCATGACGGGGGGTGACATCCCCTGGTCCTCTCCGAGCAGCCCCCGAGCATCCCCACCAGCCTGGGCACCAGCCACAGCTGGGAGCACTCCTAGGCCGCTGGGATGGGGCGGCGGCGGCTCGGGGGTGCCCACCCGCCCTCCCCTGGGCTCGCTCAGGGGCCCGGCTCACTTCCTTCCCTCGTTCTCCATCTCAGGTTCCACTTCCCAACCCCAGTGTATGATTTCGTGGTTTAACGAATCCTCTACAAACCTGAGGTCTGTTAAAAGTCCACCGACGGGATAACCGTGTCTCCTAGGCCTGTGCCACTTGGTGGAATCGCATTCGCACAGCCAGCTGTCCTCCCCTCCGACAGGGCAACACGCGACGGCCCGGGCAAGCAGGAGCCCCGAGTCCTGGCCCTGCCAGGCCCAGCTGAGGTGTCAGCCCGGCAGAAACAGAACTGATTTTGTGGCAATGGATGCGCTACTCTGGAACTGTTCGACTAAGCGGCATGATTCGGAAGGCCCGGCGTGCGTGTAACGGGTGACACTTTGCCCGTCCCTAGCCAATGAGTACTTCCCTCCGTAGGAGTGGACACGGATCCGTCGCTCTGGCCAGCTCAGGCCAGCCTCTCACAAGAAGCACTCTTAGGACCCGGGCTCGTATCTGACTGATTGGAAACAACGGCAAGGACGACAATGAACTGAAGATCCTGGAGGATGTTACTGTAGGGGGTGGTAACGGAGACACCCTCTCCCCAGTGCACACGCACATCGCACTCGTGCACACCATCTACTCGCCCGCCCACCCACACATCTGCCTTCATGAGCAACAGGGTGGCATCACTGAGGATGGGAAACGGGGTGAATACAGAAGATGTTCGGCTTATCTTGCTATTGCAATGCACTCCTTAAACCCAGAGGCACATCCTATTTATAGGAAAGCATCCCCCGTACAGACACCCACCTTGTGGAGTTTAAATAGGACCTCACAGAGGTTGTAGGTTTCTTCTGCTCGTCCCCAGTCTATCGTGCTCACCTGTAAGAAATGTAAAACACGCACATAAACCATAAGCATCCTCCTCCTCGCCCAAGGAACTACGGGAGACGCTGCGTGTGCTTGTTAACTCGGCCGGGGAGGCCGCTCACGGCGTCCGCGTCAAATGGCCACGCTGTGCACTTTAAAGGATTGCGGCTTTTATTATTATTATTATTTATTTATTTATGATAGTCACAGAGAGAGAGACAGGCAGAGACACAGGCAGAGGGAGAAGCAGGCTCCATGCACCGGGAGCCCGATGTGGGATTCGATCTCGGGTCTCCAGGATCGCGCCCTGGGCCAAAGGCAGGTGCTAAACCGCTGCGCCACCCAGGGATCCCCTAAAGATTGCAGCTTTGCCGGGTACGCCTCGGTGAGGCTGGAGGAGGCTGCACGGTGTACGTGAAAACAAACCCGCAACTTTTAGTTGGACAAATGTGAACATTTCCAGCAACGGAGGGAGTCGCCATGTCTTTGCCTTAACTACATTCTAAGCCACGAGCAGGACGGCAGGGACGCCGGACCTCGTACGTGGCGGTGGATGTGAGGAGTAACCAGGCTCGCCCACCACGCCCGTGCAGGTGCGGGCGTACGATTCATTTCGGATTCCCTTTACACTGAACTAAGGACCAATTCTAGGTCAAGTGTAGAGCTAGTGTGTGTGAGCGTGGGTGAGTCCGTGCGTTTGCTGCAGCGTGACCTCCAGCGTGTGTCCAGTCTTGTGCTTTAGGACTAAACTTACTAGTTCCATTCCAGAAATAATACAAATTTATTAGCTTATCAACGTGTTTTTGATCAGCCTGCCGTTGGGTTTTGCAACTCTTATAACAATAATCATGATCAACTCATCCGACTTTTGGACGCAGCTGATGATTCAGTCCGCGGGTATCTACATCAGAGCTGTTCCCGCAGAAGACCTGAAATAGTCAACACCGTGACACATCCTGATGTTTATTGCTCACCCGGCACTTGTTTTCCAGCTGTTACAACTACAGAAAAAAAAAAAAATGAAACTAATCAGAGGTTCACTGTGTCTTTGAAATGTTGAAGGTACTTGACGTGCCAAGTGGTGACCTTCTTGAAATCGTTCCACCAAATAAACACGGGGACGCAACCAGGCATTTCAAACCCATCTCCTCGGAACGTTTCACCGAGCAGTTAATGACACGAAAATCACAGGGACGTGTTGCCACTTAAATATCAACGGACCCAGAGTTAAGTCACTGCTCCTGTGATTTAAAAAAAAACCCAAAAAACAAAAAACAAAACAATGACGCAAAAGGTAAAATATAAAAGCGAGAAGGTCAGTGAGAGTGGTACCTGGAAGGTCACTTTGGGGCGCAGGAGGGCACGGGGCCACAGGATGAACCTGGACACACTGTTCAACTTTCCCAGAAACAACAACGCGGCTGTATTTTGGAGAATCACAGAAACACAAAGAAAACAACCCCAGTGTCCAGAACATTCTCCCTTGAGCTTCCTCGCTGCTGTGAACCTGCACTATGCACACCTGCGTCAGCGCGTGGCTCTGCCGTCCTCAAGCTTCGCGACCGTGAACGCTCCTCCGATCCAGCAAAAGCACAAGCACCAGGCATTCCTAAGGGCCTGCTTGACGCAAATGGCCTCCAAGGGACCCAGGATGCCCCTCGGGGCTCCTTTCACCTTCTGTTTCATTAGTTCTGACTCTGCAAAGTGTCTGGGCCGTGTGCATCCCACAGTAAACCCGGCCACCCCACACGGAGGGACAATGCAGGACACGGCCTTTCCCAGGATGTGACCAGCATCTCCGGAATTAGTAAAGTGACAGATTACACGTGTGTGTGTGTGTGTCCACATATCTGTGTGTAATCAGAGGGTTGACCTAAGTTCTGAATCAGAGGTCGGAGGGCAGTGGTGAGCGATGGGGTGAGATCTCAGCTAAACCCGAGCACAGCCACAAGTTGCCCGCGAAGCCCGTCAGGAGGCAGGGGCCGGCACCATCTGGGTGACTCAGAGCTGGCAAGCGTGGAGTGGGGCTCAGGGGCCTGGACTTATAATTTTTTTAATTTATTTATTCATGAGAGACTCAGAGAGAGAGAGAGAGAGAGAGAGAGAGAGAGAGAGAGAGGCAGAGACACAAGCAGAGAGAGAAGCAGGCTCCGTGCAGGGAGCTTGACGTGGGACTCGATCCCGGGACTCCAGGATCACGCCCTGGGCCGAAGGCAGCGCTAAACCACTGAGCCCCCCGGGCTGCCCTGAACTTTTAATCTTAAGTAAATTTACTTAAAATGTATTAGATGTATTAGAAAGCTCTGCAGGTGTGAGGCCATGTGAACCAGCAGCACCAGCACCGCCTGCGAGCTTGCCTGGAATGCAGGTCCCCAGGTCCCACCCCAGCCCGACCAGACCTGAGCTGTGTCTTAAATATATGCAGCAGTGACTACTCTTTGTGGGGACCGTGAAGAAAACAATCCAGGTGTGACCCTTTCACAAGGCAAGGAAGACGGACAGACGTTGGGGAGGAAGGTGAAGAGTGAGCGAGGAGACCGTCCTTGCGCGGAGATCATCCTCAGTCGGGCCTGCTTGCTTTGCGAACTAGACGCTCCGTGACATCACGTCCCTACACCGAGGCCCTCAGGTGCACGTGGCCAGTCTGCACGACCTGTCGCGGGGGGGAGATCTCACGGCGGGAGAGGACGAGGAGCGGTGCTCCAAGGCGAGCCGACACCTGCCGTCGCGGAGACGGGGATGGGAGGGGAGCCTGGATCGTCTTGCACCTTCCTGGGGACTCAGCGGGGAAAGGAGCCCTGACCCACGGGGCACCTCAACCTTTCCAACCAGCAGGCAATGAAAGGGGAATAACCAGACTTTGCCACAAACGGGAAGGTCTGTAAGCACCTGCCGCTGATACTCTTCCCCGGGCACGGAGTCGGAGTCGGAGTCGGCAGTTTCTACGTTTCGGGACCACATTTGATTTTGAATGTAGCAGAAATTTTAGGCCATGGGAGGTAGTATCTGTCTGTTAATAGTATCGGGACACCTACCGTGCAGCCCCAGGGGCGACACAGTAATTCTGCATTAGACACGCGATCGTCTGGCATCGCTGCAGCCTACGGAGCTTCAATTAAACTATTTCTTTTTGGGAAAAAAAATTCTAGATGATAGAATACATTTGCCTAATTGACATTCTTACAATTGCCTCTGGTGTTTCCTGCATAGGTAACTGCCACGGAATTCATACGTTAATGTGTGAGACGCTGTGAAACTGGCCCTGTAACTGTCATCAACACACTTTACTGATGTTTGCCAATAGGAGGAGCTCACGGTTCCTCAGATCCCAATTTGCGAGTCAGAGAGAACCGGCTGGTGGGAAGGAGGGCAGCTGAGGAGAAGGATCCTGCTTTAACCCACACCTGGGAGCACCTGGGAGCACCTGCGGGCCTGGGAGACGGGCCAGCCCCCCTCCGGGCCCCGCCTCTGCCCCGATGCCTGGACCCGGAGCCAGGAGTGTGCACGCCCCCTGTGCCCCTGGCTCTTCCAGCCCCTTGTCCCTCGTTTCCCTGATTGGCGTCAGTGTTGTCCCTTTGCTTCATCTTGAGGGGCTCAGAAACCATCCCTGACGTACGACTCTCTTCCAGCTCTTCCTGGAGTATCCGGCAGAGAATCTTTGGACCTTTCAGAAATTTACTCAAGTGTTGTGACTTGATGTGTTGAGAGCCAGGCTCCGTGAGTGTGCTCAGGCTTTCTGAGCGAAAGAAAGAGGAGAGGCAGTGGGGACCGGACACCGGACAGCGAGAGCGACATGTCAGGCACACCTGCAGACCTGCCTGCCTGGAGCCACCTGTCTCATCACAGGTGACGGGTCGCAGCCCACGTCTCCACAGAGCCCTGTCTGCATGGTCAGTGGGGCGCAGTCTCCCCCGGGCCGCATCCCCCCTCTGCTCAGACCTCTGTCCGTGTGGAATGCAGTGGCGCCTGGAAACTGGTGCCGAGATGTGTGGGGAGTCACAGCAAGTCTGTCTCAGGTTCAGAACCCTCGTGTTTCGTGTCACCATAGCATAAATACAGACAATAAAAACTTAACATGCGGTTGCTACAGATTTTGGGGCCGAGCGGAATCGTTACTGGCAAATTGCCACCAGCTCCAGGCTACGACGTCCAAGGGCCGACCGAGTACCTGTACATATTTCGGAATAAATTCACTTGCTGTATTTCATGTGGTGCTTTTGCAGTGAGAAGCTGCAGAATGCTAACAGCAAAGTTTATCTGTTAAATTGAAATGTTCTAGAGTTTCAAACACATTTCTGAATGTCCCAGTACTGCTCCGCAATGCTCACCGCGGTCCCGTGGGGCGTGCCGGCTGCCATCCACTGTCCGGCGCCCACGCTGCGGACACTGTCGGTAAAGGTAACAACACTCGTCAAGTCCCGCGCTGGCACATGGGCAGGTTCGGGTCATGGCCCACAGCCAACGAGTAGGAATTTATAGCTTATTGCATGAAGCTCCTCTTTTCCTGGTGTTTTCGCAGTAAAACTCCTTACTGTCTTATACAATCTTTCCAGTCCCCATTTAAAGGTAGACTTTTGTTATTTAGGATAATGCATGAGAACAATTTGTTTAAGCCCGCATAACACCGTGTCTGGTGCACGAGGAGGCTGCAAGTCACTGGCCCTACAGTACAAGCGAAAACCTGGTGCACACGGCCGTAGGGAGGATCCAGGTCAGCTGGGCCCCCAGGGTGGTGCCTCGGAGGGGAGCCCACTGCCCCAACCTGCGCCGGCAGGAGGACATGGACTGTCGGGAGCAAACTGTGGGAGGTCCGGGTGTGCGACCCCAAGAGGTCAAACCAGCAGGGCCCCCAGTCATGGGTTCAGGAAGGCCCCTCAACACTGCAAGGTTTCCCTGCAGGAGCCCAGCCAGGTTCCCACAGAAAATGACAGGGGACGTCCCCCCGGAGCCTTCTGGAACGCCCCAGAGCACAGTTCTTCCCGGGCACCTGGGGGGCCACTGAGCCAGGGCCACTGCTTCTGGGGCCCCAGGGGAAGCACTCAACTCCAGCCCCCAGCCGCCCTGTCCCACCTAAGCGGGGAGACACCCAAGAGCGTCCCCTGAGGGACCAAGATGTTGTCACAGGACCACAGAACGTCGTCTGCCACGGACAAGGGACGACTCACACCTGCTGCTCTACCCAGAGCATCAGTCCAGGGGTCGAGACTTACTGCCGAGACAATGGCGCCCTGGCCTGTTGGCTCCCAGGAAGGACCCCAGAGTTCATCTACTGCCTTCCAAGATGCACATCCGATAGCTGGTTCTCTCCGTCATTCACAGGCAGGAGAGCCGAGGGCGCAGCATGATATCAAAGGACAAACATCGGGAGTCTAACCACTGACCTCTGGGCAGGTGGCCTGAGAGCCCCACAGATCAAGGCAGACGCCCGATCACACAAGCACAGGCACTGGCTGCTGACAGAGGAGGAGGAGACACGGTGGCGCCAAGGCTTGTCGTTCATCAAGTGGAAATAATGAATCTCTGCACAGACCCGCATCCCTCACGGAAAGCTCAGGACGGATCACACACCTTCATGGAAGATGCAAAATATAACGTGCAAAAATAAATTGCTCACAGAACAGCTCGGGGACGGGGAGGCCCCTCAGACGCCACAGGCCGGGGTCCACGATAGGCTGGAGGCCTTCCAGCTGAAGCTCTGCGCCTCGAGGAAGACAGCACAAGCCACAGACCGGGCAGGAACACGTGCCCTGGGACGCGCTGTGATCCGGGGTCGGCAGGTCTTGAAATTCAACGTTAGAAAGCAAACACCCTGAGTAAAAGCAGGCAAATACCTCACCAGACCCCTCGCTGGGAAAGGCGCAAGGACGGCCAAGAAGCACATGCCACCCGGGAAATGCAAGCTGAAGCAACAATGCGATGCCGCTGCACACCTGGGCGACAGGACACCTGTGGGACCCAGGCCACATGGGGGGGCGGGCCGGGCCACAGGAGGGGAGGCAGCTGGTGTGGTCGCGGTGGAGGACGGCTGGTGGCTTCCTGGAGCACGGAACATGCTCCCACGTGCCCCAGCCTCGCAGCCCTCGGGGTCCACCAGGGGGCCCAAGCCTGTGGACACTCGAGACCCGCACACAGAGGCTGGCGGCAGCTGTACCCCTAACTGGCCTGACTGGGAGCTGCAGGACGACCTTCAGGAGGTGACGGGGAAATACCCCGATGTGCACGCACAGCCTGCGGGGTTCATACTCTGTGGTCCACGCACACACCGGGGGGAGAACAAATACTCTGTGGTCCACACACACCCCGGGGGAGAACAAATACTTTGTGGTCCACGCACACACCCGGTGACAGATAAATACACTGTGGTCCAGGCACACCCCGGGGGACGGATAGATACTCAGTGGTCCATGCACACACGGGGATGGATACTCTGTGGCCCACGCACACCCTGAGAGGCGTGATGCCAGGTGTGGTGAAGCAGAGGTGGGTGCAGGTGAGATGCTCCCAGACCCGAGTGCACTTCCAGGATTTGGTCAGTACAGACAACTCCCACGTAAATCTCCTCCGTTTAATACAAGCCTGTCCCGGGAGCATTTACTTCACTCTGATTTTACAGGTGATATTTAGCACCAACAGTTGAGGTCACCAGGGACGTTTAAACTTAATGACGACATTAGGAGGCATGCACATAAGTGAACTCGCGCTATCCTCAGATTGAATATTTATAAATACCTCGGCCTTTGCCTTTTAGTTTTCCACGGGCATTACTAGGACGGGACCCCCCAGGTGAGCCGGGAGGGTTAGGGCGGGTCGTGGGAGCCGCTCCGGGACGGGTGCGGGAGCAATGCCCGGGAGCACGTCCCCCTCCGCCCCCGAGCTGCCTCCCCGATGCAGTGACAGGTGGGTCCACACGGGGCCAGACGCCCGACGTGTCCCGCTCTGTGAGTGGCTGGAGCTCCCTGGCCTGAGAAGGGCTCATGCAGAGCTCAGAGCCGTGGGGCCCCCAGATTCCTCCAGAGATGGCGGGGTGCTCCTGAGCGCCAGGCCAGAACCAACTGTCTACACAACTGAATCTCCCCTCAATTGGGCCTCATTAACACAGATGCACCCCCGAGGCCTGTCCTGTAGAATGAAAACGGCCTCACCTCCCCTGACCCTGCTGCCCCGCAGGTGAGCGGCCCCTCCCCCGGGAACCAGGCGTCCTTACCGGCGGCGTGCTGAACACGTGCAGGGACGAGCCTTTCAGCACTAGGAACTTGGAGCAGCAGGTCTGGCAGGAGCCGGTGTCTTCGAGTCTCTCGATGACCCACCCCATGTGCACAACCTGCAGACGGAAACCTCTGAGATTAGACCCAAGCCCTAGCAGGTGCATCACTATCCCAGGGGCTGGGGGGGGGGGTCATCCCTATAGCAGGTGCGTCCCTGTCCCGGGAGCTGGGAGGCCTCCCTGTTCTGGGAGCTGGGCGGTGGGGGGGTCCCTGTAGCAGGTGCGTCACTGTCCCAGGAACTGGAGGGGCCATTCCCATAGCAGATGGGTCACTGTCCTGGGGGCTCAGGTGGGGGGTGTCATCCTGCCTCTGCGGTTTGCAGGACAGTTCCCACACCTGGTGAAAGATGTCCTGGTCAAGATGCAAATGGAAACTCACAGAAAGAAATTTCATAAAACTGACGATTAATCGTCTGAAATGCCTATAAACTACGTGAACTTAATGAAATTCCATATGTAATTGACTTCGGCCTGGATCAGTCAGCAGAGATAAATTAGAGCTTAGCTGTTATTGGAAACGTTGTCTGCTTTATGAAATACTTTTTAGGTATATGTAGTTCATAAATAATCTTAAGGTTACCTAATTTTATGTTTTACGTTATGAATTTTCTAATGGCTTATTATGTTTCCAAGAAACGTATATATTTTTATGAACACCTACCTGATCACATCACTATGATTCAATTAAGAGAACACGACCATTATAACAAATGAGCATATTTTCATTTATCTCTTCTGATGCCATTTCCATGGGAAAGCCCTTTTCTTCCCACTTGAATGAGTCAAGATAATTAGTTAGGTGTCCATTGAATGACGCTGTACAGCTGGTCCTTTACAGAAAAAGCCCACATTACCTGAGATTCGGGTTCCTTTTGGATTTGGTGAATAAGGCTTTCAAGGTTCTCTTTAACTCAAGTTTCCCAGATGAAATTTCATTTGGAAATGTACAGAGCTATTTGCTATTTTAGAAGGGAACATGTGTTCTGGTTCACCCAGGGAATTTTTTTTCACATTTCAATAATTTTTATTAATATTTTATCAACATTCTGTGACTTTTTTAGTTACAAGTCACAATATGATTTTTATTTATTTTTTCTTTTCTTTTTTTTTTTTTATTGGGAGTTCAATTTGCCAACATATAGCCCAGGGAAATTTTAAATGTATGACTGTCCCTGTTAGGCTGGCCGTCATCCCAGAAGGGTCCGCCTCTGTTTGGATGGCAAAGTATACAGTCATCTTATTCACTAAATATAAGAGTCTAAAAGAAAAAAATGTATATATATATATATACACATATACTCCAGGCCTTTTCTATGATCTTCTAATTCTACTTTAGATTTGTTTTTTGCCAATTTCAGGGGTTCCTAAATACACTTACTTTTTCAAATATTTATTCAAATATTATATATCCTTGCTACGTATCAAAATCAGAAATTAACTGCTTAGAATGAGAAAAGCATTACTTCTTGTTCTTAAAGGGCCCAATATCACTAAATTCCTACCACATAGACAAAATGTTTACTTCCTGGAAAAAAAGGGCGCTAGTCCCCTGCTAAGAGCACAGTGAGACACGGCAGGGGTGGTGCGGCAACAAACCCACGCGGTAACACCCATCTCTGGTATTTCCTTCCCAATAAACTAACTTGAGCCCCTGAGAAGCCATAATATAGAAATTTTAAGGTCAGAGAAAAGTGTTTAGGTTACACATTAAAGCTTTGTGACCTTACGGAAGAGACCGTGGCTCAGATGTTACTCCGGCCAAACCGTCACCAGGAAAGGGCTTACCTGGACCAGGACACAGGTGTTAATGACACGGGGCCACGGAGGAGCCTCGCACAAACGCGGTTTGGTAAGTGATAACACCGCGCCAAGATGAAGCGAGAGCAAGATGATCCCACCGCGCGCTCTCCCGCCCCGCCCACCTCGTGTTCTCGGTTTCGGGGGTTTTGTTCCTCGGAGAGCTTTAAGTTGCTCCGAGCTCTGCTGAGACCCTAACCAGACAAGGCACACGCGATGCCGGCCTGGAGCTGCTCCTCCGCGCGTGGCGCTCGAGCCCCGTGGAAGCTGCGGGCGGTGCACCTGCCCTCCCGTGAGGACCGTGGACCGCGGGGGCCCTCCACGGAGTCCGGGCAGCGTCCTACCCAGCAACGGAAACGCCGCGTTCCTAGGACACCGAGCGTCCCTCTGTCCGGCGGTGTCATGAGAACCACCCCATGGGACACGCTGCCGATCCTGACGTCCAGGATCAAGGTGGGGGGGGGTGAGCGGACGGGCCCGGAGGTGAGCGGACGGGCCCAGTCTGGTGTCCGGCCGACGCCAACCCGCTGGGTGAGGACATGCTCTGCACGTGGGCCGCGGAGCTCCATCCCCCGTGGACGAGTCCACTAGGGCCTCCACCTTGGAGACACAGCGCAGAGCAAGACAATGGCATTTGATGCAAGGACAGAGAGGAACCTCACTAATCTGGGGACGAGCTAGAACTTAGCTGATGAACAGCCAAGCAGCCTCAGCTCCTGAACGCGGATCAGACTTGTCGCGATCGAGAAAAACGTGACAAGAGGTAAAGGCGCGCTCAGCGGGGCGTCCTCCGTGTCCGTGCTGCTCACGGCCGCTGACTGGAGGGCCCAGCTCCGGCAGCCCCGCTCCCGCCCTGCACACGCGGGCTCCCCGGGCCGCAGGCCTCCCGACCTCGGCCGGCTGTGCGAGGGCTGCACCCCACACCCACCCAGGGGTGATGGGAACTCGCTGCCCACACTCACAGCCCCAGCTGCACTTTCTCGGGAGGGACACGACCAACAGGGTGGCTTCGAAGCTTCCTCCTCTGCTGCTCAAACTGCCTGGGCAGAGGGGTCACCCCTGCGAACCCACAGAGTAGTGGGGGGACCCCGGATTGGGGAGGCAGCTCAGCCCTGTGAACCCACAGACTTGGGGGGACCCTGGATCAGGGAGATGGCTCAGCCCTGTGAACCCACAGACTAGTGGGGGGGACCCCAGATCTGGAGGCAGCTCAGCCCTGCGAACCCACAGACCTAGTGGGGACCCCAGATCGGGGAGGCGGCTCAGCCCTGTGAACCCACAGACCTAGTGGGGGGGACCCCGGATCGGGGAGGCGGCTCAGCCCTGTGAACCCACAGACCTAGTGGGGGGGACCCCGGATCGGGGAGGCAGCCCACCGTGGCCGGCTCTGCCCTGAGGACTGAGGGGTGGATCCCGGTCAGCAGGCCTGGGTCACTGCGGGGACACCGCCTGCCCAGGGTGCGGGCTCCTCCGACCCCCCACCATCTGCTGGCCAGAGGCCTCTCCGGGGCAGAGCTCTCTGGATAAGGAGGTGTCTGGAAGTCGCACGAAGCCACATCACGCAGGTGTGTCCACAACAAAGAACACCCCTCTGCTTACCCGGCACCCGCCTGCCCCCCAGACACACAGCCACCCGGAGCCCGTGTCGCCTGGAGGGAGGACCAGGCCATTCCTCCTGCCCCGGGGGAAGGACCCGACTCACCCCCCAAAGTCCCAAATCAAGTTCCAAAACCAAGAGGAGCTGCTTGTGGAGACTCGCGCATGTTCAGCGTGAAAACCGTAGGACCCACCTGGTCATGGGAGGAACAGCACTTGTTCGCCATCCTCACCTGCAGAGAGAGGGAGGCAAGGTGTCAGCGGGACGAGAACTGAAATGCCACGAGTGTCCCACCTGTCGGAGCCACACAGGGCGTCCCTGGGAGCTCGTGCGTTCCACGGGGCATTTCTCACCCAAAAACCAAACCACGACGGCAGCAATCCTCACAACGGAAAGGAGTCCTAAGGTCAAGGAAATCATTCTGTGTCAGGTCAGACGTTGCGTGAGTGAGGCTTTGGGACGGGAAATGCTTACATGTCAACATCTGGAAAAATGGGCAAGACGCCCGCTGCTCTGGGGACCCCAGGGGTTCCCCTTCCACGAGCTCCTTCACTGAAGTGGCCCCAGGATCCTGTGATGCAGCCGCCGGGGCAGGGGGGGGTGGGGGTGGGGGGGGAGGCCCAGAAGTGACGCACGGGGGGGGGGGGGGGGGCGGCTCCGGGGGCGACGGCGGTTCCCTCCTCTGGGCTCGGCCTGTGGAGCACCTAAGACTCCCCCGGCCCAGGGCTGCCGCGGGCACCGGCACACACCCACCCACCTCCCCTGCTTGCTTTTCTCTTTGCTTTTAGTCCACCCAGATTCCTGCGGAATTTGAAATGTCAGGTCTGGACACTCGGGTCCTAGAGACGCACCGGGCTGCGGAACCGAAGTCGAGCACCGTGGTGCTTCCCAGATACGGGAATGCGGGGAATGCGCTGGGTTAGCCCGTCTCAGGGGGTGTGGAAGAGGGGGGACTGCGGGGCGGGGGATGGGGGCAGGTGCTGCTGCAGGGTGGGGACGGGCAGGGGGGTGGGAAGGGGGCAGGTGCTGCTGCAGGGTGGGGACGGGCAGGGGGTGGGGAAGGGGGCAGGTGCTGCTGCAGGGTGGGGACAGGCAGGGGGTGGGGACGGGGGGGCAGGTGATGCTGCAGGGTGGGGACGGGCAGGGGGTGGGAAGGGGGCAGGTGCTGCTGCAGGGTGGGGACGGGCAGGGGGTGGGGAAGGGGGCAGGTGCTGCTGCAGGGTGGGGACAGGCAGGGGGTGGGGAAGGGGGGGCAGGTGCTGCTGCAGGGTGGGGACAGGCAGGGGGTGGGGACGGGGGTGGGGGGGCAGGTGCTGCTGCAGGGTGGGGACAGGCAGGGGGTGGGGAAGGGGGGGGCAGGTGCTGCTGCAGGGTGAGGAGGGGCAGCGGGGGGTTTTCTCGGTGTGTTGAAGACAACTACACGCTTCCCTATTAATCTCCTAACTATTCTAGGGTCCATCATAAATAACGAAAGTATCACACTATTTCGTGGACGAAGCGCGGAGGCCTAAGTCACGGGGCGTCTGCTCACACTCTGCAGCGTCAGGTCCCTGATGTTCGCGGACACGGCTCTCAGCCAGGCGGCGCCCTCCCGGGCCGAGCGGAACTGCAGGATCCCCGTGCTGACCCCGTCCAGAGCCAGCACCTCGAACGCGCTGCACCTGCGGGAAGAGGGAGCCACGGTGTGCACACGGCCCGAGGGGGGCCACGTCCACGGCACCTGCAGCGCGGCCCGAGGCCCACGGGAGCCGCGGCCACACGACCACACGTACGGCCCCAAAATTAGGTTCCCAGCTTTGAAACCCAGCCCTAAAGGCCATCTCCAATTCAATTAAAAAGTACGAGAGCGAAGCGGTGTAGGAAGTAACCGTGAGTCGTGGTCTGGGGGTCCTCGGGGTCCTCGGGAACCGCGGTGCCAGGAGCCCCCACGCAATGACCCGGCAGGTGGGCCTCGGCACACTCGGCGTCCACGGGACTTCACCGCGCACACGGCCTCTGATTTGCGACGGAGCATCCCACGGCCCTGGTTCAGTCCTGACCACGCGCAGCCTTTCTCAAAGGCTCCCCACGCGCACCTGCCATGATTCGCGAGCTCCGGACGCGATGCCCCGCGGGCACGACCCTGGGGACGGGTGACCTGAGTGCGGCCCTGACCCCGCAGGGCTGCTGTCCTCGTGGGAAGACACGCCGGCGCTCCGTCCCCACCCGGGGAGGACACGGCCATGTGCAAGCCGGGACGAGGCCCCGAGCAGCTCCAGCCCCACGGGACCCGCGCGGGGACGTCCGGCCCAGAACTCCGAGCACAGAAGCGTCTGCTGCCTACGCCCCGAGGGGGCCCCGGGCTCTGCAGGCCCCACCAGCCCACGCAGCTGCCACGGAAAGGGCCGCCCGGACGCTTCCCGCATTCTCCATGACAACGCGTGCATCAGTCCATGCCGCCCACCCTCACGTCCTTGCGCAGACGACGGCCGGACATCGGGACGAGGGTCTACGCCGTGTTACGCGTTAACAATCTTTCAGCTGAGTTTATTCACGGTTTTACGAAGCAGGGAGAGGACCCGAGAGAAGCCAGACGCTGGGGCGCTGGGGGGTGACCCCACCCCCGAGCCGCCTCCCAAGCGGACGGTCCTCCCCTCCGGCCCAGGACACACGCCGACCCCGCGTCCTCTGTCCCCCCTCCCTCTCCTTCCCCTCCCAGGCCCGACCTCTGACCACATCCACCCCAGTCCCGACCACACGACCTCTGTCCCTATCCTCTACTCTCCCCAGGCCGGACCCCTGACCACGTCCACATGACCTCTGTCCCCCTCCCCTCCTCCTTTCCCCCTCCCAGGCCCTGTCCACCCCCAGTCCCGGCCCCACCTCCCCTCCCTCCCCCCGTCCCCTCCCACCGCCCCGCGGAGCGCGGCCACACGGCTCTGCAGTCAGAGCATCTGCTCAGCCTTTTCAGGATTCCGTCCCGATGGCCACGGCCGCCGTCGCAGCAAAAACCCACAGACACCGCGGCCCGTGGGCTCGGCGCTCCGGGGCACCCCACCCCGGGTTTCGGGGATCAGCAGTAAGGGCTTCCCCGGGGACAAACCAGGCCACGTGCAGAAACCGTCGTGGACGGGAGGGGAGGACCGGCCACACCAAGGGTTACCGGGGGGCTCGCCGCCGCCTCTTGGGGACCCGGGGTGGGACCTGGCGGGGGAGTACGGCCCACGTGTGCCGCGGCCCCTGCAGAACTGGAGGCCCTCAGGCCGTGAGGCTGACGCACAGGCCGTGGGTTCCTTCTGCTCGTGACAGAGCTTGGAGCGTCCACCCGAGATGTGAAGACGCCATGCGCAGGCCAGTCTGTCGACCCTTCCCAGGGTGCAGCATCGGGACCGCGTCCCCTCCCGGGGGGCAGCATCAGAGCCACGTCCCCTCCCAGGGGGGCAGCTGACAAGCCTGGTGACTGGCTTCGGCCCCAACCCCGTCCCTCCAGATCCCGTGCTCTGGACGATGAGCCACCTGACCGCCTAAAACACAGTCAAGGTCCACGTTCCCGTCCACGAGCAGAAGCAGCCTCAGCGTGGGCTCCGTCCGGCCTCTCGCACACGTATCACCGCTCCACCCTCGCTCTACACACCCCCACGTGGTCCCCGCGGGGACAGGGCCAGGGAGACGGCGCTGATGGGTAACGCACATGCCCGAGGCCACGAGACACTGCAAGGGGCGAGCACGCGGGGGTATGAGGCGCGCACACACGTGCACACACAGGCACACACACAGGCACACGCACACACAGAGCCCCGTCTCGGCTTCTATGAGCTCGCTTCTCACCGCAGCACGCCACCACGTGGATAGTGTCATTTGCACGTTTGAACCGCGCTGGTTGCAGCCCTACAGGCCACACTACATGTGCGTGTCTGCTGCCCGGGTCCCTGAACCTGCCGGGCCCGCCCCAGGTGCCAGGACCCTGAGCCCCACGGGTTCTCCCCCGGGACGCAGACGCCACCTCGGGCCCGGCGCTTGCTGGAGCCGCCACGGAGTGTGAGGCCGGCCAGGGGCTGTGCCGAGGGTCTTGCCTTCCTGCGCAGGATCGGAGACGCAAGTGGGGGGCCGCGTGCTCCCGCCGGCTCCGCCTGCAGACCCTTCTGCGGACCTCTCTGCAGCCTCCCCACAAGCTGCACCAGAAGGCAGCTCGGGAACCTCCAACCTGGTCTCTGGGGGCGGTCGTGCCCTGGAGAGGTGGGGTCTCTGGGGAGCAGTGGGGCAGGCGTCGAGGGGCACACCCAGGCCCGTCCCCTGGGGCGGCGGGAATGGAAACCATGTGACCCAGGTTCAGCGGGTTTCATCTCAGGAGTAGTTAGAGAGCCGGTCAGGTGTGTGACAGGTGGGGTCCCGTGGCCCCGGGCCAGGCCAGGGCCCACGAGGGGGACGAGGACAGGGGCCTGCCCGGCGGAGCGGCCCAGGAGCTCTGGGCGTGCGTGGGGATTCGGCTGTGCACACGCTGACGTTGACCCTGCCAGCCGCCCGTCTGGGCGCCCGGTGCACATGAGACCCCGAGTGCCCCGCGCCCGCCTGTCCCTCGGTTCCAGCCACATCCCACACGGGCCGCTCCCCGCACGGAGACGCCCACGGCCCTCCGCTCGACCGCGCCCGGCCCACAGGCCCCGCAGGCCGCGCCTTCTGGGGTCCCGACCACAGACAACGAGCTACAGATGAGTCCTGTCCCGGCAGGAACGCTCACGGCAGCCCAGCCTTTCCAAAACAGGTCGGAGGGCTCAGCAGGATCGCCGTGGGCGCAGCGTCACTCCTCAAAACGTGCTTCTGTGCAGCATGTCGGCCCCACGCAGGACGCCGGGAAGCCCGTCTGGCTGCTGACGGGCGCTTTCTTTCCTTTTTTTTTTTTTAAAGATTTATTTTTATTTATTTATGATAAACCCAGAAAGAGAGGCAGAGACACAGGCAGAGGGAGAAGCAGGCTCCATGCAGGGAGCCCGACGTGGGACTCGATCCCGGGTCTCTAGGATCGCACCCTGGGCCAAAGGCAGGCGCTAAACCACTGAGCCACCCAGGGATCCCCATGACGGGTGCTTTCTTGTAGGATAAGGTCACCTCCTACGGAGAAGACTGGCATCTTGCTGTACAAGGCAAGACATCGTTTCACGGTTCTTCTCTTTTGCTTTTGAAAGATTTTATGTACTTGTTAGAGCGCGAGTGAGCACGCGGGAAGGAGCACAGGGGGAGGGGATCTCCCGCAGACCCGCCGCGGAGCGTGCGGCTGGGTGTCCCGGGGACTCGATCCCACGACCTGGGCCGAAACCAGGAGTCAGATGCGCAACCGACTGAGCCCCCCGGAGCCCCTCCGCTGTGGCCTTCAAAACACAAGCGGGACAAAGCGCCCAAGGCTCCCTCCTCCTGCTGCGCCTCCTGCGCGCCCACGTCCCGGGAAGCGAGGCCAACAGCTGCCTCTTCCTTGGGCGGCCAGCACCCGCGCACACGCAGGAAGAGGCGGTCCAGCGGGAGCAAGAAGCCGGCCGGCGGCGGGGGCAGGGGGACCTGTCACGGACCGTCCGACGCTGCTCTTGGGGCAGCGTCTGTGATAGTCACTTGGAGTGAGACCGGCCTCCCCGTGAGGCTTCTTGGTCCACAGAACCAGGAACCCACCAGTGTCCGTTGCACTTCAAAGCTTCTTCAGACCCGCACAAAACCCCGGGAAGAGGGAACGCCGACATCTCCGCTGTCCTGCATGGGCCACGAGCACGAGCCCAGAAACAGCCTCGCAGGGCGAAGCCACGGGGCCCTGGAAAGGCGCAAGGCGACGTCACTATCCTGCTTCCCATGGGCCGTGTCCCCGGGGTCAGGCGGCATGTCCCCCCAGGAGCCCTTATCCTGACCCCACACAGGGCTCCTTCCCGTGGGCCGTGTCCCCGGGGTCAGGCGGCGTGTCCAACCCTGGGAGACCCTACCCTGACCCCACACAGGGCTCCTTCCCGTGGGCCGTGTCCCCGGGGTCAGGCGGCGTGCCCACCCCCGGGAGCCCATGCACAACGGCCTCAGGAAGCGTCCTCGCCGTGGGGATGGCCTGGGACGGTCGTGCGGCTCCTCCTGCCTCCACCTTCTCCCCCCGCCCCCGAGCACACACCCCACCCAGGTCCAGGTCCTGGAGTCCCGAACCGGCCTCCTTCCCGGTGCCAGGCGGAAGCATGAGCAAGCGCAGAGCAGGCCCATCGCCACAGGCGGGTCGGGTCTTCCCTTCCCCACGAGGACAGCACGGCGGCCGGCCAGCGGGAGCTCGGGGACGCTGCGGCCCTAGTTTCCCGGGAGCGCCGCGGTCACGGCAGCGGTAGGCGGAGATCCAAAGCCGCCGCCCCGGCCCGTCGGGCTCCGAACAAACCAGCTCCAACCGAGCAGCAGGTCCTAAGAAGACCGCACACGGGCATCTTTTAGGAGGGATCTGTGGCCACGGGAACCTCGACGGCTCGTTACACACGACGTCTGTACTGACCTGCCTGCCTGTCGTCGTCACCTACCTGCAGACCATGTACCTGCGCATCCTTCGTCTGTCGCCGCTCTCTATCCGTCAGTCTCTCCTCTATCGATCCATCCAGCGTCTGTGTCCATCATCCGTCACCTCCGCCTCCACGCTCTATCGCCGTCTTACTCGCCACCTACCTGGGTATCTACCGCGGAGCTCTGGTCTCTGTCCCCGTGCGTCCCCAGCCTCTGTACGTCGTCTCTCACCTCTCACCTGGTACTGACCATCGGTCGTCTCTATCCAGGTTTCCCTCTACCTCTTCCCACCCTCCTAACTTTTCACGGCTGCTGACCTTTTCCAAAGACGGCCACACATTTAACACTCGAACCTACAGTTGGGGTTCATGCTGTGGTGTCACAAGCACCTTCACGGATGTGCACACTCACTTTAAAACGCTGTGTAAGTAACGTCAGTTATTACTGAGAATCGATTAAAACCATCGGAAGCCTTATCAGACACACTTTCCCTTTTCCTGAAGAGAACCCAGGCCTCCCCTCTCCTCCACCTGACACTTGAGCACACACGAAGGCACACACAGCAGGTGCATATGCACACGGGTGTGCACACGGGCACACAGGCAGGCGTGTACACAGATAGGTGCGCACAGGGGCACACGCTCAGGCAGGTGTGCACAGGCACGTGCACACAGGCACACGCTCGGGCAGGCATGTACACACAGAGGAATGGGCACATGGGCACATGCTCAGTTATGCGTGTACACACACAGGTGTGCACATGGGCACATGCTCAATAGGTGTGTACACACACAGGTGCGCACACGGGCACATGCTCAGGCAGGTGTGTACACACACATGGGCACACGCTCAGGCACACATGTACACACACAGGTGCACACGGGCACACAAGCAGGTGTGTACACGCAGGTGTGCATGCGGGCACAACCTCAGGCAGGTGTGTATACACAGGTGCAAACACAGGCACACGCTCAGGCAGGTGTGTAAACAGAGGTGTACACCCAGGCACATGCTCAGGCAGGTGTGTACACACACAGGTGTGCACATGGACACGCTCAGGCAGGCATGTGCACACGTGGGCATGCACGCACATTTTATCAAAGCCAATGCTCCATTTCAAAACAGCGAACTCTTCGGCTGCTGACACGCACGGCCCACGCGGTTCTCTGCACGCCCGTCTTACGACGGGAAGGACGTTCCGCAGGGGCTTCCCTGCCGGCCTTTCCAGGGGCCCCGGCAGCACAGCTACTCATTTGTCACGCTTCCGGGCAAGACAGCAAACGCTCTCCTTCCACAAAACACACCCCTCACACACACAGGTTTGAGACGGATTAATTAACCGCGCTCCAAGTCCCGCGGGCATCACGCGACGCGGATGCTGGCCTAGCCTCTCGCATCACTGGTGTCGACGATGAGGCCCACAGGGTGCAAATGACTTTTCGGGAACCGTCTGCAGCTTGGACTAGAATGCGGTCTTGTTTCCAGTCGAGTCCTGTGGACACTCACAAGTGGACATACGATTCCTTGTAATCGCTACGTTTGAGCAGAGCTAACGAGAGTCCCGTCAGCCCTTGACACAACCACTGCTCCTAGGAAAGCAGCTGCCGCTCGGATCACCGCCTGGCTTCCATTCCATTCATCCATCTGCCCGGACACGGTCGCAGTCGGACGCTCGGGGCCCTCAGGGGCTCCTACGGACCGGCCAGCCGACGGGGTTCGTGAGCTTTCGCCCTTTCGGACCCGGGTCACACACCTTAACGTCTCCGCTCCAGCCTTGTGCCTTGAGATTCGAGCCATAGACAGAGGAACGGACAGCGTGTCTAGCCAGCGCTTCTCGTATTGTGGTTCGTTAGCTACGGGCGAGGAGGGCGACGATGGAGCCTGTGCAGAATAAGGAGAACCAACAGTGACAGAGTCAGTGAGGCGGCACCGGCTGCAGGCCCAACACCGCGCCCCAGAAAACTCAGATCAGGTACATCAACTGTTACGGGATCATGTGATAATTTCCTCAAAGATCTTGGAAGAGACAGGTGCACTTCCATGAGCATTGCAACTGTTTTCTTAAACTGTGGCACAAAAGAGAGAAAGGTCAAAGGGGAACTGATGGGGAGAGACTTCGGCTGGCGAGTGCTGAGTCCAGGGGGCCGGGGGACCCCAACTTCCAGCGTCACAGAAGAGTGACTCTGGGCCTGAGACAGAGACGGTGTCTTCTGGTCCTGGGCACCCCCACAGAGCCCGGGACACGCGGCCACAGTGTCTGTAGGTGACAGGCTGCCCTGTCCAGTGGGTGTGGGCACCGTGCGGGCCGATGGGTCCAGAGAGCCGGGCACTCCTGCGCGGGGCCTGCAGACCCCAGGAGGCGGCCTGGGAAGTGTGGGACCCGTGTAAACAGGCTTGGGAACCGACCCCACGTGGCAGGTGCCCGCCAGCAGCAGAATCACAGGTGGGCTCTAGGCAAGAGGACCCCGAGGTTCCCATCTGGGTTCTGGGGGGGGTGGGGTGACAGGGACTGATCCATCTTCACTGCGGAGCCCACAGCCCGGAAGAAGAAAGCAGCCCTGGGCAGGGGCGAGGGTCACGGCAGTGCCTGACCCAGCGCAGTGGCTCCAAATGCCAACGACAAACCCCGAGTTCCCGAGTTCTCTTTCACATAAGAAGCCAACCCCAGGTCTCCCTGATGCTCCGCTGATAGATCAGGGGCTCTTCCAAGGTGTCCCAACGCCCCTTCCCAGACCAGGGCAGGGGACCCCGCGGAGGAGAAGGAGCCCGCCGGGCGCGTCCCCACGGCGTCTGTGCCCTGCTCCTGCCCCAGGATGTCCAGTGACTCGTCCTCTGCGGTGCCACCCGGAGACCCGAGGAGGGCGTCCCAGGGAAACAGAGTCAAGGGCCCAGCCCCGCAGGAAAGCCTGCACCTGTCTCTCTACGAGAACCACACGCAGACTGAGTCCAGGTGGACCTTCTGGAGCTTCTGACCTCGGGAAGCTCACGGAGCAGGGTGAGCAGGTCCCCCCCAGGGAAGCTCTCCTCCCGCACAAAGCCGACCTCCTCCACTCTGATTTCTGCCCCAGATCTCAGCCTGGTAGCTTCCAGAAGCAATGAGGGTGTTCCCACCCGCGGAACTGAAGCGCCAGGGGCCGCACCGGTCAGCGCTTCACCACTGACACGCCGGGCGCTGCCGCCGACCGCGGGAGACCCCAACCTCGGGAGACCCCGACCTCGGGAGGGGAACGCAAAGCAGGCCCTCCTCCGTTTCCTTTATGCTGGGGCCAAGTTGCCGAAGGGCTAAGGAAGAGCAGGCCGTTGTGGCACACTTGCGTGAGACTGACCATGTCGCAGGGCCTTCCCAAGAGCGGCCTCGGTGACCACGAGGTGGACCCTGAGCCTGGCTGGGGCCGCGGAGCTGTGGTGCGTGGCCCACGGGGCAGCGGCCGGGAAGGGGACACCGTGTCAGGGTGGGCGGGCACATCCCCTCTGCCGGGAGTCCCTGTGGTGACGTGCTCACACACCTTCCCTGTTTCCCCAAAATGCCACACGATGGAGACTCAAGCAAAACCAAGAACTTTTAAGACATGATTTATACAATTTGGGGAAATGAATAAATGCAGATGAGAGAAGAAACCTCCAAATCTGTCACGACAGAGTGAGAGGTGGCACACTGCGCGTCACCTCTTCTCTGCAGGCACACATGTACAGGCACACGCACAGCCACACGCACGCACGGGCACATGCAGGCACGGCCACACACATGCAAGGGCACACGCGAGGCTGACGAGCGCCACTGCAGGCCACATGCTCTGAGCACAGGAGACAGGACCGCACCCTCGAAGTCCAGGAAATACAAAACCCAAACAGAGAAGGACATGGGTCCAAACCTCATCATCCACCCGTGTATTTCCCGTCGCTCCTTCCCCCAGTCTCCAAAACCTAGTTAGGGTCCTACCGCACGTAGCCATCACCAAGGGTGCTACCAAAGGAACCTTTATGGGTCACAGTTGACACAAAGCGGGACTTGAACACTGACCTCTGCGCCCGGAGGCAGAGCACCTTCTGTTTAACAGAAACTCTGCTTCTGGAGCGTGACAGGATGTGTCCCGCTTATTCCCTGCGTGGGGAGAATCTCCTCTTGCTCAGTAACTCCCTTGGAATCGTGTCTATATTTAAATATCAGTTAGCGATTATTAGCATTTGATGGAAGAGAACACAGGTTCACACGCTTTACGGGATTCCCTGACACGACTGAAGCTCCAGCCGGGAAGCAGAGTAAGGGCTGGGCCGAGAGGCTGACGGCCTGTCAGGAACGCGCACCGCCCGAGGACAGGACGGAGAACGCTGCCGAATCGAGCCCCCGCAGAGGCTGCTGCCTGTCAGCCGCAATCCCTAATCTGCCCGAGCACGGGAGCTGAGCACGGGAGGGCGCATCTCCAGGCTCTGCTGCACCACCCCGCCAACGCCAGCCCTCGCCTCCGTGATACGCCTGAACACGTATGTAAGTCATTATTATTATTTTTAAAAGGTTCTATTTATTCAGGAGACACACGCACACACACAGAGGCAGAGACACAGGCAGAGGGAGAAGCAGGCTCCATGCAGGGAGCCTGATGTGGGACTCGATCCCTGGTCTCCAGGATCACGCCCTAGGCCGAAGGCAGCACCACCGCTGAGCCACCGGGGCTGCCCTAAGTCATTATTTTTTAACAAAAGAAAATATTAGTTGCTTTAATACTTTACAGAAGATTTGAAAGCAACTTTTTAGGTATTGCTGTCACATTTCTACATTGGATGGCTCTGGACTCTGCAACTCATCCTTTTACTTTTAACTGACTCCACTGAGGCACATACTTCCCACCACGGCACGTGCTGATGGACTCACGCAGTTTGAGTTCTGACCAGCAGATAGGCCGCAAGCCGCCAGAGTCTGTGGGAGACGGGATAGCTCCACCCCCTCCGTACGACCCCTGCCCTCCGCACCCCCACCCCCAGCAGCAGACGCTCACTGTGCCCGTTTGCAGGCAATCCTGCCCTCCAGCCCAGGCCGTCACCCATCTGATGTCTGTCAAATCAGGTACGGTGGTTTGGACGCTTCTAGAACATCTACAAATAGAGCCCTGCAGGAGGTGTGCACACTCGGCTCCATCCAGCAGGAAGTCTGAGATGCACCCACCGGTCACGCATCGTCATCAGGGAGCGGTACTCTGTTGTTTGCATGCACCTGCTGAGGGAGACCCGGCTGCTCCCCGCAGGAGGACGTTATGAACACATCCCCGTGCTGTCAGGTGGGTCTGGGGTCTGAAAGCTGTGCCAGGCTTGCATGGCTGGGATAAACCTCACTTGCCCAGGACATATTATCCCTCTTTCTCGTATGTCGCATCCACATTCACCAGGGCTGTTGTCTGTGACGTTCATTACTCATCACGTCATTGGAAGCTTCCGGCCTCAGTATTATCCTGGCCTTGCAGAGTGAGTGGGATGCGTGTCATCCTCCTCTCTCCTCTGGATGCCTTTGTGAAGGTCACAGATTATTCCTTTGATGGAATTCACCAATTGCAGAATTGTTGCGTTTATCGTTCTCAACAGCCCACGGGAGCCCCGCATGGGACCTCGGTGAATGCTCCGTGCTCGCCCTACGGGGTTTGGGCGTCATTCCCTCTGAAAGTCAAGTCAGGTTCCGGTTGGTGGCGTCCTTTATTGTCCTGATTGATGTTCTGTCTACGTGTCCTACCAACTTCTGCACAAAAAGTACTAAAATCTCCAAATATGATGATGGGTTTGTCTAATTTTCATTTCTGCCAGTGTTGGGTTCATGTGTCTGGACGCTCAGTTATCAGGTGCACGCCATATTTAGAATTGTAATGTTTTCCTGATGAATTGATACTTTAATCACAATGAAACGTTCCTCTTTTTTTTTGTACACTCCTTGTCTTGGAGACTTTGTCAGTCTATTTCTATTAACAAAGCCACGTTTTATGGTTACTTTTAATAAGATATACATTTTCCATTCTTAATCCCCACCTGTCTGTACCTTTATATCTAAATAATATTTCTTAGTAGTAAGCAGAACTGGGTCTTTCTAATTCAATCTGATAATTTCTGTTTTATTTGGAATATTTGATTCATTTACATTTAATGTAATTCTCATGTCACTCGGTTTAATCACTGTTAGTACTTGTTCCTCTTGGACTTTTTCTACTTTGTTGAGCATATTTGTCTTTGTAGGGATTAATTAGCTTTTTCCATTTTTATTCAATTTTATTTTTTTCAATTTCATTCTTTTTTTTTTAATCTCCCCATTGGCTATAGGGATAGCAATACCCATTCTGAATTTATCAGTGTTGACCCTGAGTCAATACTGCATCACTTCACACCTTGTATCTGATACACCCGCCTTCCCACAGCTCACTTCACACAGGAAAGAACTTTATAACAGAGCAGCTCATGTGCTTGGTCTTTATCTTTGGTGCTATTTTTTTTTTTTTAAGATTTATTTGAGAGAGAGAGCGTGCACATGAGCAGGGGGAAGGGCAGAGGGAGAGGAAGGGAGAGAGTCTTGAGTGTGGAGTGTGGAGCCCAATGCAGGGCTGGCTCATGAGCGGCGATCATGCACCTATTTACCATTTACGGTGCTCCTTACTCCTTCCAGTATATGCACGTCTCCATCTCGCAACCTGTCCTTTCGTCTGGAAGGCCATCTCCTAGGATTTCCTCTAGTGCAGCTCTGCTGGGGACATTTTCTTAAGTTTGCTTTAAAATGTCTGTATCCTGCCATTTTGAAAGAATATTTTCCCCCGCATGTAAAAATCCTTAGTGAATATTCATTTACATCATTGCTCCTGGGTAGGAAATGCCTTGTTAAATCTGGCTGCTGCCTAAACTCCCTCCTCCTCTTTGGTTTTCATCAGTTTGGTGGGGACATACCTGCAGATGGCTTCCTTCGCGTGCATCCAGCTGGTGTTCATTCCCATTCTCCTTCTGGACTCGTCCGCTTGACGTGCCCACGCGTCACTGGTGCTCATTCGTCTGTCAGTCGTTTTCTCTGTTCTGAGGTTGGCAACTTTTCCTTTTGTCTGCCAGTCTCCTGACCAGCTCTCCTGCCATCTTCAATCCGTGGGAAGCCAGCCTAGTGGGTGTTTTGTTCCGGTTGTTGCACTTTCAGTTCTATGATTATGATTTATTATCTGAAATTTCAGTTTCTTCACTGAGAATCTCTATGTGGTCAATCATTAAGACCATGTTTTCCTCTGAGGCCTTAAACATATCTGAAGTGCCGCGTTAGGACCTTTGTCTACCAAACTCGACATCTTAACATGGGGTCTGTTTCTACTGGTTATATTTTTCTTAGTTTCCTATCACTTTTTCTTTGCATCACTAGTGATTTCTGATTGCGTACTGGACATTGTCAATGACAAGGTAGTGACTGTGGATTCTATTTTCTGCCTGTGGGTTTTTGTTCAACAGATGGCTCCCTTAACCATAATCACCTTAAACATAGGGTTGTTTTTTTTTTTTTAACTATCTTGGGGTGGGTTTGTGGACAACGAAGGTGTTTACCAAACCTCTGTAACTTTAAGCCATTCAGCCTCCAATGTGGTCTCACCTGTAGGGGTTTCCAAAGCTTAGTTTTCGGCTTAGTCAGGGCAGTTTTATGGTGATCTTCATGCCCACAGTGTCGCTCTTCTGGATTCTGGGAGTTAACGGTTTCTCCACGCTGGCTGGGGTGGAGTTGCAATGTTACCAGCACTGCTGACCTCGGGTATCTCTGTCAGAGCCTTTCCTGAGGGGCACTGAGAAGTGACTGTTGGCTTCACGGCCCGTCTTCGGTCTTCCTTGTAGGGAAGACCAGGTCATTCAGACTGCATTAGGTTTCTAATAAAATTAGTGCTTTTAGAGGTGAAATGGATTAGAACAAAATGTATAAGACTTTCGTAAACACTTTTTTCTTTTTCTTTTTTTTTTTGTGGAAAACAAGATGAACCTCACCTACACTCCTAAAAAATGGAAAAACAAAATAAAGAAACCGGGAGTAGATTTGCTTTTATTTTTTTCAGAAATAGTGAATAAAAATTACATTCACCCCAAGAACAGTAATTCACCATTTCTACATTTCCAGTAAAAAGGAATTATAATTTTTAGCTAGTGCTCATACAAAACTACAAAAATCAAACAATTATAATATAATCAAATGTAATTTTGGTAGAAATCTATTAGAGGCAGAAAGATTTTGTTGAAACTCTGAGTGTGGGGGGGGAGCGCTGTGGGCACCGTGTCCATGGCAGCTGCTGGCCGTAGGCGCGGGCGAGGATGCCCGCGTCTCCCTCTGTGGTTCTCTCCTGCTTCCCCAGCGGCACAGGGCCGCGCACGGAGGCCTGGCCCCGCCACCACCCCCACCTGTGAGTGGCCGCTGGCGCCCTCGCCCTGACGGCTGCCCCGTCCACCGGGCGCATCCCTCATCCCCTGCCTCCCCGTGACACCAGAGGTCCCTGCCCGGCCTCGAGGCCTGAAACAAGTGGTCACGTGTGCTCTGAGGGTGGTGGTGGTGAGAGTGGCACAAGCTTCCCCATGGCAGGTGCTTCCTCCTGCAACAGCGCAAACACAGCTCACAGCTCTGGTCTCTTATGCTCGTTACCAGGTCCCCGACACGGAAGGATGGGGGACGCCGACCTCAGACGTGGCTGTTTCGTGCACAGTCGTCCCAGGGACAGCACGTGTGAGGTCATCAGATACGGGGCCGGGCGCCGAGCGGGGGGGCCCAGGTAAAGCCAGGCATCCGGTGTCCGAAGACGCAGGTTGTGCCGATGCTGCAGCGGAGCTCAGACCCGCACACGCCCAAGCGCAGCCTGCGAGGAAGCACTCGTCAGTGAGAACTCGCTACTCGATCCTTCAGGGCCTGAATTTAAATCAGTAAATTTAATCAGTAAAAAACCTGAGGTATTTACACACTCGGGGAACCTATGGACAAGATGTATATGGGCCGTCCTCCGTCCGTCCCAATGTCCGTCCACAGTCTCAGGTCCCGGGTGAGCACAGCCGCCGGCGGACAAACCAGAGCAGAGCAACCAGTTAGTGCAGCACCAGGAGGCCCAAATCCAAGGACCTTGCAGGCCTGGGCGCCTGCATCTGGGCATCGCCCCTGCGGCCCCCGACACCTGCCACTGCCGTCGTGTTTCTCTGGAGCAACTCAGCCTGACGATAAACAAGTACGTGCATCGGATAAACACTCAGTATAACGTACTGTAAATAAAGGAGGAACGGATGCTGAGTTTGGGGGCCACTTACACGTAAATGTCTATTCCCCACGAATATATCCTTTAATGAGCCGCTGTTTAACCATCCCAGCCCCGGCTCCGACCCGGCTACGTATTTTTGCTGCTCGCTGCTCTGGGCCGGGAGGTCACCCGCGACGCTCCCTCTCTCAATCTCTAGTAGAGTTACTGTTGCCGCCTCTGGGCCCCCAGGAAGGGTGACGTGTGCGGCAGGTGGTGGCTGCTGCACAGACGCGACGGCCTGTCCCCGAGATCGGCCCCACAGCCGCCCAGCACCCGTGTGCCCTCCACTCCCCGCAGCTCGTCTGTCATGGACGTTGGGCTTGTCGGCCAGGCTTATCTCCGTGACATTACGGATGCCACCTTGGGGGTGCACACATGTCGCTGCTCCGTTTACATTTCTGTTTAGGGTCTGGCAGCGTGGGGAAGGCGCCCACGCGCCGTCCGTGGGAGTGGCCCGGCTCCCGCACACCCCGTGCCTCGCGTGGTCGGGCGTCCGCCGTCACCCCCAGAACGGAGAAGTCTCACAGCCCACGCCCGCTGCCACGGTGACTTCAGACCACGGTATCTTTCAGGGAAGAAAGGCAGCAACACCTACTGAAGACACACCTGGCCTATTTCCTTCACGCCTCTGGCTTCCTGTCATTCAAACACGGATCCACACCCACGAGGCGGTGGAAAGTGGGGAGCACGGGCCTGATGATGCCTCGCAGCTCGGCTGGTGCCTGGTGCCTCCTCTGGGAATAATGCCCGGGTGCTGGGCTGGTGGGCTGTGGAGGGCTGTAGGGGCTGTGGGGGGTTATGGGGGGCAAGTGGAGGGTTGTGGGGGGCTGTAGGGGGCATGTGGGGGCTGTGGGGAGTTGTGGGGAGTTGTGGGGGCTGTGGGGGGCGTGAGGGCATGTAGGGGGCATGTGGGGGCTGTGGGGGGCCGTGGGGGGCATGTGGAGGGTTGTGGGGGGCATGTGAGAGCTGTGGGGCTGTGGGGGGCATGTGGGGGCATGTGGAGGGTTGTGGGGGCATGTGCGGGGCATATAGGGACATGTAGGGGCTGTGGGGGGCATGTGGGGGCTGTGGGAGCATGTGAGGATCTGTGGGGGGTTGGAGGGCTGGGGGGCTGGCAGCAGGTACGTGCCCCCATGGCAGCCACCCCCCCCAGCTCCCAGGAGACTGGGTGATCAGCCCCCCACGACCCAGGCCGCGCCCCTGCCCACAGATGCAGGGAGGGAGCGGGGACAGGCCTCGGGCTCCTCGGGGTGCACGCAGTCCCCCCACCACCTGCGGGCCCTCCTGTCCGGGCATGGCTCAGAGCGCGTGGCAGAGCATCCTGCGGAGACGGGCCGTTCTTTGTTTGCAGATCAACACTTTCCCAGGAAACAGTGTTAAACACGGGACACGCAGGACGTCACGGAGAACTTGCTGGAATCTTGGGACCACCTTGGGGGAGAACAGCTCCCACGTGCACCATCCACGGGGCCCCGGGCACGTCTACTGGCAAAGTGGGGCTTCCTTGAAGCTGCACCTTTGAGCTGCAGCGTCTGGTCCAGGGAGGCGCCAAGGGAGGAACCGCATCGCGCCCCGGGGCACAGACGCTGGGCTGCCGGCCGTGAGCCTGTGTCCACGGTCCTGGGCTCGGCATCCACGGTGGGCTCGCGGGGCGCTGGTCTGTCCTCCAGCTCCCAGGGACCCAGGAGGGGGCTTCGCGGGCACCTGCCACAGCCGGGGCCAGGGCAGGTGCACCTGCTGGGCCTCTGTCCTCGGGAGCGCAGGGCGCGGGCCGTAAGCAGCTTGACAGGAAGGGCCGGGCACGTGGCGGGGGCGCTTCGTGGGCATCCTCAGCTTCATCTCTTCCGGCGCGGCTCTCCCGGCCGTTCCCGTCCTCCTCGAGCACCGCGCGTCCCCGCTGAGCGTCCCCGCAGAGTGTCCCCGCCAGCCCGGGGCACCTGCCGCAGGAGCCGGCGGTGAGCCCACCACGGCTGCGGGGGAACCGGCCGGACGCGAGCCTCCGGGGATCGGTCCCAGCAAACGCAGCAGCTTCTCTCGAGCCGCGTCCGCTGGGTCCACAAAGGGGTGACTGTTTGATCAAGTGTGTTTCCCCCTAAAATAATATTTCTCATGTGTTTTCTCTCCAAGGAGCAACTTTTAAAGGCTCAAGTAGCCATCAAATATTAATTATTATTGAGGAAAAAATGTTCATTGTGATCTTTTTCTGCAGCTAAATTAACACCTACGTCTCGGGGACGAACAGCAAGTGCCGCACAGCACGGTCTTGGCGTTTCGTAGGAGATATGTACAAAATTTTTCTATTTAAATTTGGCATATTTTGAGTGGAAACGTTTAGTCTGATATTCTAAAATATAAATATTAATTTTGTGAAGACAACCAGCCAAATTACTCACACGGTGTAAGTTTTCAAATATCACAGCAACACAATTATTAAAAGCAAATGAACTTTCCTGACAATAGACTGTTGCCATATGCTGCAAACTGAAATCATTATCATCATGACAAGATTAAAAATGTCTTACAAAAAACATAAAAAAAGCGAAAAAAAAAAATGTCTTACAAAACATGAATAATGGAGAGAAAACAGGACCTGACTCTTCCTGGACTCTCCATGGCGTCTGGGAGCCAGCGGGGCTCGGCCGTTACCCAATCTATTTAAGATAAGGATCAATGAGACACTGAAGCACGTGATGAAAAGGACAGGGCGAGGGACAAATGTCATTTTTAGGGAAATACGGCATTCCTGGGTAGGCTCGGGGGCTTCCAAGGGGGCCCAAGCCCCAGCGCAACCCTAACCAACGCAGCGCCGCCCCGAGGTGGCAAAGCCTCGTCCCACAGTAGCGGGTCACCCACAGCCCGGCTTCGCCTGGAGGTGACACGAAGAAAGTGCATGAGACACAGTCGCTCCTGGTGTACAAGAGGACGAGCCGGCATTCTGCGACTTAGTAACAACGAGGAAAACCAAACCCAACTCAAAAAGGGGTCCGTGAGCTGCCCCTCTGTGCGGCTCCACCCCGCGTCCAGCATCCGCCCCCGACAGCCGTGCGAGCCCTAACCCCGGCGGGCTGACGCCGCGCGGTCCCCGCTGACACCGCGGGAGGGCCGGTCCCCCTGGCGAGCCCTGGCTTCCCGAGACCCGGCTTTCTGGCTCCGGAGCGGGGCTGTGGGGTCGGCCCGCGTCCCCAGGCCGTCCCGGCTACCCAAGGCAGAGCCGCGGAGCCAGACGGCGCATCTGGGTTCTGATGCAAGCACGCGGCAGCCGCGTTTCCGCGGTCAACGAATTCACCTCTTGGTGCCAGGTTTTACCCGCTTCTGCACAAGGAGGTGGTGACGTAAACGCACGGCGGACGTGCAGGGGGATGGCTGCCGTGGAGCACCTGCTCGGCCCACTGCGGTCCTTGCCGCCAGCGTCGCCATCCCCGTCGCGTGGGTCCTTGCGTCCAGGGAACCGCATCCCCTGCGCTCTCCCCTCTACAGGTGGCCCCAGAGCACACGGCCCAGGCCCCGTGCACGACTGTGCTCCCACGGCGTACGGTCATTAAAACATCCCGGTAACATTCACCGTAGGGTGCCGACGGCCCTCGTCCCGCGCCGCGTGGGCGCCGCTTCAGCATCGCCCTGGGCCTGAGCGGTCGGCTGCTGTGGGTCCCCCTGAAGCACTCGCCACGCGCGCTCAGCACACGGCCTGCCCTAAGCTCTGGGTGCGGGGGCGCCGGGCCGAGGACGACACCCAGGGCGGCGCTCCAGAAATACCGCACCCGGCGCCCGGCGAGGTCGCCCCGGGAGCCCACGGCCACAGCCGCCCGGCGGCCCGTGTTCCCCGCACCTGCTGCAGGATCCCCCGATGCGAGGACTCGCGAGACCCCCGGCTCGGGCTGCTCCACGAGGGCCCGACGCGCAGCTTCTGGGGCGGCTTCAGTCCAGCTCCGGGGACACCCGTCCCGAGCCACTCGTTTATTTTTATCCAGATTTCCTGGCGCAGGGCAGGCAGCTGTTCACCCTCGGCCAAATTAGCCTCACGTTTTACGGTGATTGAGTCATCGACTTAAAGGTCTGTCGCGTCTTTTCTCCTCCCAGCGGCTGCACCGGAGTTGTCACGTCCTGCCCGACACACACCAACGCCTAATCCTAGGTCCGTGTGTCACACGTCACGTAAGGAGGCAAAGCGACTCAGGGGCATCCCCATGCGGCCAGCAGCCTGCATTTGGCGGCGCGTGCGGCGTCCGTGAGCACGAGGAGCCAACTCTGGGGGCCCCCTCGAAGAAGAACGCAAGGCGGAGGCACCCACGAGGGCAGCCCCCGGGCACCAAAGCCGCTACCGAACCCGCTCCCGACAAACCTCCACGCGCCGCAGCCCAGAGCCACGGTCACGCGCCGCCAGCCCGTGCGGCAGGGAGCCCGACGGAGGGACGCCGCTCGGGCCGCAAAGACATGGCCAGCGCCCTGCCGGCCTCACGGGACCACGGACCCCAAGCCCCCCGTTCCTTGGTCATTCTCTTGCGCCCGCTTACCTCCAATTCTGGTTGTTATGACTTATTTTCAGGGTGTTTGTTTTAAACAGAAAAAGATTTCCTGGGCATCCGGGTGGCTCCGCGGTTTAGCGCCGCCTTCAGCCCAGGGCATGCCCCCGGGGTCCCGGGATCGAATCCCGTGTCCGGCTCCCTGCATGGAGCCTGCTTCTCCCTCTGCCTGTGTCTCTGCCTCTCTGAGTCTCTCTTGAATAAATAAATAAAATCTTTAAAAAAAAAAGATTTCCTTGCTTCTGAGACTGTTTTATCTAAACAGTCTATGCTAGTGGCCAGTGACCCCCGTCTGATTTCACTCCTGCCACCTATTGTTCTCCCGAATTTTACTGAGATGTGATTGACACATGACACTGTGCCGGCGTAAGGTGTACCCAGGACGAGTTTATTTGTGTTTCAGTTCTTCTCTGCCGAGGAGAGCTTTAGAGATCCGCGGTCTCCGCGTCCGGCAGGTACGCAGCAGAGCACTGCTGACCGGGTGACCGTGCAGCGAGCCCGTCCCCAGGACTGAAATATAAACGGGGTCAGACGCTGGGTCAGACGACGGCTCTGACGCCCCAAGTCCCCCCGACTGGCCTCACGGGTCTGCACCCGGACCTGCAGCTCCCGAGCCCCCCTTCTCCGCATCCCCCCGACAGCTGCTGCTCGATTCCAGCCACTGACGGGTGTGAGGTGGCGTCTCCCTGAGGACGCGGCACGTTGAGCATCCCCCCGCGTGTTGTCGGCCACCCGTGTGCCTTCCGTGGAGACGCATCTATTTAGCTCCTCTACCAGATTTTTTATCAAACTAATGTATTTTTCCCCCCTTGAGCTATATGTGTTCTTTGTAAATTCTGACTATTAACCCCTTACAGCTCACATGCTTTCTCCTTCTCGCTGACGGTTTCCTCCGTGTGCAGAAGCCTCCGTGGTGGGGGGGGGGGGCGCAGAGGGGCGATCTCCAGCTGACTCCGTGCTGAGCTCACAGCTTCATGCGGGGACTCGATCTCAAGACCCTGAGACCATGACCTGAGCCGACTCCGCCACCCGGACGTCCCCATGCGGGGTTAGCTCCACTTGTTTATTTTTCCTTTTGTTGTCTTTGCATTTGGGGTCAAACCTCAAAAAATCATCACCAAGAGCAATACCAAGGCGCTTACACCCTACATTTTCTTCTAAGAGGTTTATGGTTTGGGGTCTTAGATTGAAGCCTTTCATCCATTTGAGTTATTTCTGTGCACGCTGTACGAACGTGGTCCCCGGGATCCCTGGGTGGCGCCGCGGTTTGTCGCCTGCCTTTGGCCCAGGGCGCGATCCTGGAGACCCGGGATCGAATCCCGCGTCGGGCTCCCGGTGCATGGAGCCTGCTTCTCCCCCTGCCTGTGTCTCTGCCTCTCTCTCTCTCTCTCTGTGTGTGACTATCATAAATAAATAAAAATTAAAAAAAAAAAAAGAACGTGGTCCCCGTTCACTCTTCTGCAAGTTGCTGACCGGTTTTCCCAGCATCATTATTGAATCTTTTCCACGGTGTATATTCTTGGCTCGTTTGCAATAAACCGACTGACCATATAAGCCAAGGTTTACTTCTGGACTCTCTACATCACCCTACCGATCCGTGTGTCTGTTTTTATGCCAATGCCACACTGTTTTGATTCCTACAACTTTGTAAAGCAGCTTGAAAGCAGAGCGCGCGATGCCTCCAGCGTTGTTCTTCTTTTCTCAAGAGCGCTCTGGCTCTTCTTGGCGTCACGCAAACTTCAGCATCGTTGGTTCTACCTCTGTGGAAAATGCTATTGGGATTCTGAAAGGGATTTCTCTGAATCTGTAGATAGCTTTGGGCAGAATGGACATTTTTAAGGATATCAATTCTTCCAATCCGTGATCATAAATCGGCTTTTCATTTATTTGCGTCTCCTTCAGGTTTTCATTGATGTCTTAGAGTTTTCAGTGTACAGCTCTTTCATCTCCTTGGTTAAATTTATTCCTAGGTATTTTATTCTTTGTGATGCAATTTCATTATTCTTATTTTTTTTAAAGATTTTATTTATTTATGCATGAGAGATGCAGAGAGAGGCAGAGACACAGGCAGAGGGAGAAGCAGGCTCCTTGTGGGGAGCCCGACGCGGGACTCGATCCCGGGACCCGGGGTCATGCCCTGGGCTGAAGGCAGACGCTCGACCCAGTCCCCCAGGTCTGTGTCATTCGCACTACGTTCCGCAGCCCCCGTCTCTGCTCCTTCAGCTGCTGGCACTTCACACAGACGTTTCTGTAGCTCCACATACATATTTCTGTCTTGAACCTCCAGCTGCCCTTCCGAGGTCACGTTAATCTCTCTTCCTGAAATGTGCTCCTTGGAAATTCTGTTGGTGGAAGTCGGCTGGTGACAGTCTCTCAGCTTCTCTTCGTGTCGCCGAGTCTCCATCTCTACCTTGTCCTGGAGAGACGGCCCTGGGAGGAGCAGGACGGATCAACAGTACCTCTGTCCCCATCGCTCTGACAACATTACCGGACGGTTCTCCGTCTTCCTCTGTTACCATCGGGAAACCTACTGTCAATGAAACTGTCAATTTTCGTAACTGATCTGTTTTCTCTCGTTGATTTTAAGATTTTTTTTTTTTTTTTGGGGAACAAAGGTGAGAATATGTGATTCCATCTGAAATTCAAAAAACTCAGGCAAGGTTAACCTATGTTGACCGAGGTCAAGGTAGCGATGACCTTTCCTTGCGGGGCCGGGGGGACTCGGAGTCTGTGATGTGCGACGGGTGTAACGGAATTTCCTGGGCTGCGGCTTCCGAGCTGCATACTTCCCTGTATGCGCCTCCTGCTTTAATCAAACGGTCAAATATTCATTCATTCATTCATTCATTCATTCATTCATTCATTATCTCCGCCTGGGAGCCCCCCTGTTCTCTCATGAAAACACTTGCTTCATTGTCTCTGTATTTATTTACTATTCGTTAAGCAGCTTACTGGTTTAATTATTTTATTATTCTGCTCTTTTTTTTTGGAAATATGGACCAATTTTTACCTGTTCTCTCATAATTTCTATAAAATTTTGTTTTATGTATTCATATATTTTTTCCTGTATGTTTCTTGAATCATTTCGTTCTTTGCAATAACCCCAGTTTTCTAAAGCTTTTTTTTTTTTTTTAAATTTGGAACTTAGAAAATCAGGTATTTGCTATCAGGTTTCTTTTCCTTAATTGCAGCTCCTTATTCATTTTTGGTAAGGTTTCCTCACGAGGGGCAGGACTCAGGCCAGCGTTACTCTGCATCCACCGGTGCAGCCGGAGGCGGGCAAGCATCTGGTTGCTCGGGGTCCGGGGATCAGGTGCGCCCGAGAACCCGAGTGGGAGCACAGGGCGGAAGCACCAGGTCCCGCTCAGGACCTCGGAGACCTTCCTGGGCAGGAAAGCATCAAGGTGCGTGCTGTGGCCTCCCTGACGCCCAGGTGAGCACTGCCCGGTACCAAGGGGCCAGCGGGATCGCAGGGGAGCAGGAGGTCACGGGGAGGTGGAGAAACAAATTCTGCAATTTTCAACCTAAATAGATGAGGGCAACGTGCCCGAGACCTTGTTGTGGTGAATATATTTATCCCGGGAGGAGGATTTCTGATAGAGAGACAGGAAAGACCAAGTCAGAACTGTAAACCGCGTGAGGCACACGCAGCTGCGGGGAGGGAGCACGAGAGCCGCCCTCGGGCTGCGGGGGGCGGGGGGTCACGTCTGGGGGCCGAGGGCACTAAACACACAGAGAAGCTGTCAAGGCCACACAGGGATGCGCCCAGCAACCGCGGACAGGAGCGCGCGTCCCGCGAGGCCGGGCCACCTCCGCCCGAGAGGCTGAGGTCAGTGGGGTCCGTCGTGTGGCCGGAAGCCCAGCCCCGAGGGATCCTGAGGTCACAGCGCTGCTCTGGGCAGACTCTGTCCCCCGCTCGGCCGGCCCCGGGCCCAGGAGAGGGAAAGGGATCCGAGCGATCCTGAAAACGGCGCCGTCGGAAACGCGCCACATCCTGAGTCTGAGGATGATTCCAACTCTTCCTTCCACGAAACACAGCGCAGGGCGGAGTCTGTTCCTTCTGAGACCGCAGATACCGTGATTCCCGCACGATCTCTGCCATTGGACACAGTCCGCTGCTGAGCACGGGGACGATGACAGCGCCCGGCCGCACGTGGACGAGGAGCCCGACGGCTCCGAACGTACAACTAGCCGCCGCCGGATCATTCGTGAGATTATTAATGTTTCCATCCTGAAAACCGGGTGGGCGGTCTTTATAATGTTTACAGCACCTGGAGTCTTGATATCTTTTAAAAAATGACTAGTTTTTGACTCTGAGATTCAGATTCTCTGTAACGTGTTTTGAACAACTCGGACGTTTTGTCTGAAGGTGGACTGTCCGGCGAGTTCGAGAGCATTTATAAGCTCTGCGTCCCTCGTCCCCCTGCCGAGGTAAGGGTGAGGACGACGGCCGAGGACACGCACCCACAGCACCCGCCCGTCACCGGGCCCGCACCGGCGAGCGTTTCGTGTGCTCGGAGCCCAAGAACACGGACGGCCTGAGGCCGTGAGCAGGTGCCGGGGGCTGCGGGAGGGCCTCCCCGCCCCGTGTGCTCCTTTCCCGAGTGTGCCCCCCGCCCCTGCAGGCCGTGTCCCCTTTCCTGAGTGACTCCTGTGTGTCCCACGCCGTGCACATACTCTCTCCTTTAGGAGGAATCACATTATCGCGAGGGTTTTAAAGAAAACAGCCCTCAGCAGACGGTTCAACCAGGACGCTGGACAGAGCTGGACATCCCAGGAACCGGCCTAGGAGACGCTCGGGCAGCAAAGGGAACCGTGGAGAGGCGAGGCTCTGTGACAGGCGCTGGGCAGGCGGTCGGAGCCCCGCGTGGGGCTGGCGGGAGGCCCGCGAGGGTGCACGGAGGACGGAGACCGAGGACGCGCACTCGGGGAGCACGAGGTGCCAAAGACAAGGAATCCGGTCACCAGGCTGGAAGCTGCCCCGGGAGACACCCCTGCACCCGCAGCCACACGGAGAGAGCCTCCCGGCGTCGACGCCAGAAACCGCAGACACGGAAACACGCCCACGTTTAGAGACAGTCGCTCGTTGTCAAACAGCTGGACGCAGACTTGCCGCCCACTGGCCGTGGCTTCCAGCAGAGTCGGTGAGGAGACGGGACGCCGATTCCGTGAGAGCATCAGACACGGCAGGTCGGGGCAGAGGACGGGCGGCCGTAAACCTCCCCACGTAGAGCGACGTCTGCGGGGCGAGGGGCCTCAGCCCGCACAGCGGGGGCAGCGGGGCCGGCAGAGTCACCGGGTCCCGCGTCCTCCTGGAAGGGGCTCGAGTCGCCGTGGGTCTCTAAGCTGTTAACAAAGCAGCCCCAGCGCACAGCCTCAAGGGCAGGCTCTAAAGGAATGGAAAGCAAGTATCCACATTTCAAACGTGCAGAGGACAGTTTTAGAAGAAAGACGCATGAAAAACTTAACCAAAATAATTGAAAATCAAGAAGAAGATGATGTAGCAAAATGGGACCAATAAAACCTCAAAGTCCGCGATCGGGGACAAAAGGCAGAGCACAGGTCAGTCATCCCCACACCCCGACGAGGCGTCAGACTGCGCCGCGAGAAGCAAGAGCGTGCAAGGGTGCAAACGGAGAGAAAGGATTACGGGGTCAGCGTGAGAAGAAACGGCTGGTGTGCGGACCCGTGGAGCCAAGAGGTGGGAGGATGAGCAATCTGTTGTCAGGATTCAAAAAGGATAAACATAAAAAAAAAGGATAAACATAAACCCTATGGAAAAAGATTAAAGAAGCCCTAAGGTTGTTCCAGCAACAGGAAAGAGGACGTGCCCTGTCGGCCTAAACTTCGTGCGGTCACAAGAACGATCCCGAGACTCCTGCGGAACCCGACCAGAGCTTTTAAAAATTCACACGAAAATGGGGGAGATACAAGATGGGAGCCATAGAGGGGAGGACGAATTACAGACCCGTAGGGATTAAGAGCAGAACCAGCTTAGGGACGCGACGGCGCACACTGGGGTCAGCGGTGAACCCGCCGTCAGGACGTGTGGCCGAGGATGCAGGTGGCACCACCGTCCCTGAGGAAACAGGTCACCAGTGGTTCCCAAAAAACTGAATCTGATCCCTCCTTTTCTCACGTTTTACAAAAACGAATCCCCGATTGCTCTGGAGACCCGAAGGGGAAAGCAAACGGGAAGTATTTAGAGGCAAATACAAGCAAATCTCTTTTACGGGCAAAGGCAAGAGAAGCTTCCCTTAGTCCACGAGATGGAGACGCGGGTGCGTTCCGCGACGCCGAGATCAACGGCTATTTACGGAAAAATTGTGCAAGGACGACAAAAACGCTAGCTGTAAACTGAGGATCGGCGACCCGGAGCCCAGGGTATCGGCTCCCAGCATCCGCGCGGAACCCCGACGGGTCAGAGAGGAGGACACGGGCAGCCTCGAGTCTACGCACAAGCGTGTGGCCAGAGCTTCACCGAACAGGCAAAGGCGAACGCGGAGGAGAAAGCACACGGCCCCGCGCTGGCGGCGGGAATGGAAACAATTCCTCGCGACGCACCTGTATTTGCAAACATTAAACCCGAAAGGTCCGTAGCGGCACGAAGCCGCGGGCCAGCGGGGACTCCCGGGTGCACACGCACCTGCTCGCCTCTGCACACGCGGCGCCGCTGCTTCGGGAGCCCGGCCCCGGGGCCTGGCGGGGGGTGGCCGCAGCCGTACTTCAGCACCGAGTGACGGAAAACCCAGAGAACAAGCTGTGTGTTCGCTGCTGATCAATAATCGATAAATAAGCAGCAGCACGTCCACAGAATTAGATGCCGTGTCGCAACCGGCAGACACAGGACCCCCGGCCCCGACACGACACACGTGGGCCCTAAAAACAGGCCGGTAACTAGAGGCGCAAACTGAGCAGCCTCTATCAGAGTGATGTTTTTCAATCCTGAAAATAATACAAAACGGCCTATTTTCAGGGACGTCCACACACCGATGACGCGATCCTTGACCGAGGGGAGGGCAGCTCTGGACTCAGGATGCCGTTCATCTCTGGGAACGCCAGAAAACGGTACGGGGCCTGGCACCCATATTGTTGACTTGAGCTCCTGGGCTGTGGTTTTTGGTATTTTAGTATTTTGCTTCAAAACTCACAAAGACGCTAACGCAATTTTTAAATATCAAGAGCTATGTTAAAAGATTAAAATGAAAAGCGTGCAATTTTGGGAACGTGTCCTCAGGCCCTCCCTGCAGGCCCAGCGGCCGGCGTTTGAAGAGAGCAGCCGCTCTGTTTCCCCCAGACCAGCTTGAGGCCGCTCACGGGATGCGGGATGCAGGTCTGCATGCCCTGGAGGGAGGCTGTGGGGCCCGCAGGCGCCGCGGGGAGCGGGGAGGGGGCTGGGCCTGCGGGAGGCGGCGCCGAGGGGGCCCAGCCGTAGGGGTGGGGAGGAGACGTGGGGCAGGAGGACGCGCTCTGTCTGCACGGGGCGTCCTACTGGCTCGGGGCCCCTGCCGAGGGCAAGTGAAGCCCGTGCTGCGCCCTCTCAAGGGAGCCTGGCTGCACCCTAAGGCCCGGGTCAGCAGCTGGGGGTGCTGAGGCTCGCAGCCCATGGGGCGGGCCTGGGGTTGGCCTCGGAGCACGGCCTCGTGGGGCCCGAGCATCACGCCCGATGTCCACGCGGCGCAGGGGTGGCCTCCACCCCGCCCCGTGCACCCTCCTGGGTCCCCGCGAGCCCCGGGGCGTGTGGGCTGGCCGTGCTCCCGCTCAGAGGGGGTGCGAGGGGCCGCGCTTACTGTGCTGCTGGGGTCGCCGTTGAGGTGCAGGCCACTGTCAAACAGGGGGGAGCAGGCCCCGCTGCCACGGTCGCCGGCCGGCCCCGGGGAACCTGGAAACAAGCAGAGACGGTCACTCAGAGGAGCGCAGGGGCCGACCCCGGCCCGGAGCGCGTGAGGTTCCCGCGGCCCCCGCGCCGACTCCCGGACAGGCGGTGCCGCCAATGCCCGCCCTCCCGGCCCCGGCCCCGCGGCGTCCCCTCCGTCTGGCCTCACGCAGAAAGCGGACGACGGCCACCTCACCGGTCCGCGCGCCGGGGTGCAGAGCCTGCGCCCGCCTGGGCCGGGGGGCCTGTCCACTCCGGGCCCGGGGGCCTCAGCGCCCGTACTTCCCGCCACTAGGGTCGTGTCGGCTAACGTAGACGCTAGTCCTGACTTTCTGTCCTTAATTTTCAAATTACTGATTTGTTTGACGTTTTCTGCCGACCCTGCCACGGCAACTCGCGTTGGCGGAAGACCCACGACGAATCAGGTAGGTCTTCAATGTGCAGAAACCCCGTGACCGGCCGGGAGCAGAGGGCGGGGGCCGGGAACGCCTGCACCTCACCCGCGGTCAGCAGGTAACCGCGGGGACCTACGGGCTCCTCTGCCGCGCGCCCGTCGCCCCCGCTGAACGGAGACCGCGCCGCCGGGGAGCCTGGACACGATGCATCCCATCGGGCGCAGACACCAAGCTGCCTGCGGGGAAGCTCAACGGGCCCTGCAGATTCTGTAGGGACTTATTTTGGGAGGGGGGAGGGGGGAGGGGAGAGGGAGGTGGAGAATGGGGGATGGGGACGGGGTGGGGGAGGAGGGAACCCCAAGCAGGATCCACACCCCGTGCAGAGCCAGCACGGGCTCCACCTCATGACCCCGAGATCGTGACCTGAGCCGAAACCAAGGGTCAGAAGCTTCCCCGACTGAGCCCCCCGACGCCCCAACACGTCCGTTTCTCCTGCCCCTTGCGTCCTGGCCGCGCTGCACCCAAATCTGCCCGCCCGCGGCTTTGGGGTCCCCGCCCTGCAGGGCCGCGGCGTGAGGTGGCCCTGGGCAGGGACAGAAAGGGCACCTGCGCCGGTCACACCATCATCGACGTCCCCGTAACTTCCCGGGAACCAGGCTGGAAGCCCCGCGAGTGTTTTATTTGCTTCCTCAAAATACGAGGCTCTGCCCCAGGCGCTCGACCCAGCGCCGTCGCTCCACAGAGCAAGGAAATCAGCCGAGTTCGTGCCCGTCCCAGTCCACGCGGCTCGGGCGCTCGGGGCTCAGGCTCAGGCTCAGGCTCAGGCTCAGAGCACCCGCTCTGGGAAGGACGCCCCCGGCTCTGAACGGCTCAGCGAGACGAAGATGAAGCCACAGACCTTCACGCAACAGCGAATTTTCCAGGGAAAGGAGAAAGCTTTCCTGCTGTTCCCCACACGCGAGGACGGCTTCAAACAGAAGGCGTGTTCTCCGACGACCCCATCCCGACGTCTTCCGGCCCCACCTGAGCACCTGGGGCCCCATCTTGGTGGTGAGGCCACGTGAGACCCCTGCCACGAGCATGAGCACGAGCACCCAGGTTTGTCCCACGGGGACCTCTGTGCACCCCGCACCGACCCAGGTCCTGGCCTGGGGCCGTCTGGGTGCCTGACGGGGGGCGGGGGGTACCGAGGACGCAGAGCTGCAGGATGTGTCACAGCCGGCCGCCTGTGACCACGCATGTCCCGGGAGCGTCCCCCCGGCAAGGACCTGCAGGAAGGGGAGCGCGAGCCTGAGGCCCCGGAGCCCGATCGGCACCGCCTGGGACACGCAAAGTCGAGACGCCCTCTCGACTTCAGCTTCACCCATTTCCTGGGATCAAAACCAAGGTCCGGTGACGCCACGTGTGCAGCCCCTCCCGGCCACCGGGCTCGCTCCCCGCGGACGGAAGCTGAGCGCTGGGGCACGCGGAGCTGCAGCCACACCGACGGCCCCTAACCCGCCCCTGCCGTGGAGAGAGACGCACCGGCCACCCCCTCCCCCGCCCCTGCGCACCCCACTCCGCGCACGTGGGACGCCGCGTTCCTGCATTTACAGTGACCCACGCAGCCCGAGAGCTGGGGAGACGCGCACGGTCCTCTGCTCCCCCAGGGGTGCTCGCCGGCGTCGGGCGACCCCACTGGTCCAGTCCCTGACTGCACGGCGCTGCCCCGGGACGGCACGGGCGCCCCTCAGCGTCTCCACGTGGGCTCTCATCTGGCTCCCCGGGGGCTGGAGAGGAGTCAACGCCTCCCTAAGTCCTGTATCCTCCACGATGGCCAAGGACGGCGCCGCAGCCGAGGGACGTGGGATCGGGGGGTCCAGGCGTGGTCCCTGCTGCGGCACGGAGCAGCTCCCGCCAGCGATGACCCGGTTGCAGGGCGGGGGGAGCGGCGAGGCAAGGGCAAGCCTGCCCTGGCGCCGCGGCCTGAGTGTGGGAGGTGCCCCGCGTGTCCTCCGCCCTCAGGGCACCAGAGTTTCCTAAGGAACCAAACCACAGCGGGAGGGACGTTTACCGAACGAGCAGAATCAGCGTCCCTGCGGCCGAGGGAGCCTGGGGCAGGTCCGTGTGCCCAGGGGCCCGGCCACGGCTGGCGCCCCTCCTCATGGCAGCCAGAGGCCTTTACAGACATGGGGACCGGGTGTCCGGCCAACATCACCTCGCAGGGCCGGCAGGACGCGGCCGGTGGTGCCGGGGAAGCGACGAGGCCGCTGACGGCCGGTGGTGACGCATCTCTCAACAGCGCAGCCCCCTGCCCTCCGGCCGGCAGCTCAGAGTCCCCTGATGCCCCCAGCAGGGGACACGCCCGTCAGGCCCACGGTGGCTCCGGGTCAGGCCCCTGCCGCCAGCCTCCAGCGCGGGGCATCCCTCCCCACCCGCCCTAGGCACCTGCAGGACAGACGCCTGCGGGACAGACGCCGGTCGGGGGCTGGCGGAGGGGCGGACACACAGGCCACGAGGGCACCGCCGTCCACGTCCACGATGCCGCACACGCGACGTCCCTGTGCACGGCCGATACTCGGGGCCTTTCTGTTCTTCTGGAAAGACCCAGGACGCCCTGGCGCCCTCGTTCACGGAGCCTGAGGCCGGAGCCCGGGCGGCGGGAGGGCCGGAGGCCGTTGTGGGGCGAGCGTCTCAGAGCCACGTCGCTGTACGACATCCCGGGACTCAGAAGGACAAGGACCGACACTTCCCCAGCCGTCGTGCTGTCGGGGGAGGAAGACGTCCCCACGTCACGCGTCCCAGGTTCCGCGGCGCTTTCACCTGCCCACGCGAGTCCCCGTGCTTCACCCAAACGTCACCTCCGTCGTGACCAGACGGGGTGTCCCCGAGGTGCGTAGGTTGAAGCCGAGTCCCCGGACGCGCAGGTGCTGGTGCTGCGGGGGGCAGGGAGGTCACCTTGCAAAAGGCGCCGAGGACATGACGAGCTGGGTCCTCGCCCGACGCCAGCCTGCGGGACCTGCGGCCTCCAGGACGTGACACACTGTGGCACGGTCACCGCAGCCCAGAGGACCAGCCGCCTGCCGCCTCCCCGTGAGCTGCCGGACGTGCCCACGCACCTCTCCTGGTCCCCGGCACCAGCGCAGCTGCCAGGGCAGGGCTCCTGTGGTGCCCACGTGCCTGAGGGTCGTCCCCTCCCGGGGGCTGGCGGGCAGGCGGCTGGGGAGGGACGGCCACCGGGGAGGGCCACGGCGCTCTGACCCTCTGTCCTCTCCCGCCCCCTCCCGCGGCCCTGGGTGCCCCGTCTCAGCCCCGCGGCCTGCACTCCGACCCCAGCGCCCCAGGGGCTCGCGTCCAGCGCCCCAACCGCGACGCGCCGTCCCTCAGGAAGGGGGGACGCGGCCTCTCCCCGGCCCGTCTGCAGCAGCTGGAGGAAGCTCAGCTTCCCAAGAACAGAGGCCGGGGGTGCCGTCGCCCTGTTGGGGTCTGGCGGGGACACGCGGCCTGAAGCTGGTCCTCAGGGAGGGAAGCACAGGGCCTCAGGCCTTCGACCACCGTCAAACGTGGACCCTCCTCCTGCCGCAGATGCCCCGAGCGCAGAGGCTGAGCCCCAGATGGCAGGAGACGGGGTGCAGGGAGGCGGGGCTCCATGGTGAGGGATGGGGTGCAGGGTGGGGGGGCTCCATGGGGGACGGAGTGCGGTATGGGGGGCTCCACGGCGGGGAACAGGGTGTAGGGTGTGGGGGCTGCATGGCGGGGGACAGGGTGTGGGGTAGGGGGCTTCACAGAGGGGTATAGGTGTGGGTGTGGGGGCTGCACGGCAGGGGATGGGGTGTGGGGTGGGGGGACTCCATGGGGGACAGGGTGTGGTATAGAGGGCTCCACGGCAGGGAACAAGGTACAGGGTGGGGGGCTCCCTGGGGGGGGTGGGGTGTGGGGGGGGCTCCACAGAGGGCGATAGGGTACAGGGTATGGGGGCTCCACAGGGGACGGTGTTAGGGGCGGGGTGTGGGGCTCCATGGGAGGAGACGGGGTGTGGGGGCTCCACGGTGAGGGATGGGGTGTGGGGGGGCTCCACGGTGAGGGATGGGGTGCAGGGTGGGGGGCTCCATGGGGGACAGGGTGTGGTATGGGGGGCTCCACAGCAGGGAACAGGGTGCAGGGTGGGGGGGCTCCATGGGGGGGACGGGGTGTGGGGGCTCCACAGTGAGGGATGGGGTGCAGGGTTGGGGGCTCCATGGGGGACAGGGTGTGGTATGGGGGGCTCCACGGCAGGGAACAGGGTGCAGGGTTGGGGGGGCTCCATGGGGGGGACGGGGTGTGGGGTGGGGGGCTCCACAGAGGGGTATGGGTGTGGCTGTGGGGGCTGCACGGCAGGGGATGGGGTGTGGGGTGGGGGGGCTCTGCAGCGGGGGATGGGGGGCTCCATGGGGGGGATGGGGTGCAGGATGGGAGGGCTCCATGGTGGGGATGGGGTTGGGGGCTCCATGGCGGGGGACAGGGTGCGGGGTGGGGGGCTCCACGGTGGGGGATGGGGGTGGGGGGATGGGAGGCTCCACGGCAGGGGAGCTGCAGGAGGGAGAGAAGACCAAACACACGGGGTGGCCCTGGGCGGATCCGCACGCTCACTGGGTGGGAGACTGACCACAAGGGGATGTGACGTGACCGCGAGGGGACGAGCACGGCTATGACCCCGTGAGCACGAAGGTGCCCAGCGCCCGGCCCGGCTGCAAAGACAGGACCCGACCCTGCTCCGCCCCAGGGGGTGACCTTACACCTGCTGTGAGGACACGACGGCCGCGCAGTCGGTAAAGGTCACGGCGACCCCAACATTAACACGTCCTCCTAGACGTGCGACTCACCACCTGCCACCGGGTCAGGGCTCAGGTGCGAGAACGAAACCCCCGCGTGAGCGCAGGGCAGGCTCCGCCCAGTGTAGACTCACCATCATCCCCTGTTCCGTGGTATAAACTCCTCCAGCCGACCCGGATATTTTACCTGCAAACCTGTTTCTCTGCAGGTGCGGGGTGGGGGTGACTATACCCAGCGAGCTGACCTGGCGGGGCCTCACAGGACGCCTGGGGATGCTGAGCACGGGGGGTCTCAGGCCCATGCACAGCGGAGGCGTCCCCACGCGTCCCCCCCACAGAGCACGAGCGTGGCCCCAAGTCACCCCCGTCGGGCAGCGCCGTCCGTGTGGACGTGCGGGGGGAGCAGGAAACCCCCAGGACCCGAAGGTCGCGCGGCCCCTTACCTGACGGGAGGTTCAGAAACGACGGCGCGTCCCTGAGATACTCGACGGTGATGGTCACTTCGTCACCGGCCCCTCGCAGCAGGTGCACCTGTCGGCACAAGAACAGCGACTTGACCGTCACGAAAGGACAGGACACAGCTGAAAAGACAAGATCCCTACGCACCTGGCCTGCCTCCCCCGCTCCACGCGGGCGATGCCCCGGCCCCAGGTACCCCAGGTACTCGACCCGCGCCAGCGGCCCACGCCCCCGGTCAGCGCAGACCAGCCTCCCGCGCCCTCGAGGACGAGCACCCGAAGGTCAGGTCAGGCGGGGGCTCTTTATCGGCTCAAATCGCCAGTTTTCAGGCGTGGGGAGCCGGGAACCGAGACACGGCCACACGCACGAGCTTTGGGGTCTCCATAGGGCTTCACCCCAGAGACACAGGCGGGCGCCCCTTCTGCGCGCCCCGTGCTTCCCTGCTGGACGTCGGGTCACCCTCAGGGTTTGGGGGGGATGGGGTGTCACGGCCCCCGGACCAGGGGGCACAGCGGGGCATCCCTCCTGTCCGCACCGGCCTCTCCACGCAGACAGGACGCAGCAGGACCCGACGGCCGCCGGGACCCCACGGCCCACGGCCCGCAGCAGCCCTCCTCTCTGGACGTGGTGGGACGGCAGACGCTCGCCACCCCGAGGAGGGGACGGCCCCGGAGCATCCGAGACGCGCTGAGCTCACGGAGATTGAAGCCTGGAAAGCGAGCGTCCCCCGACGGCAAGTCAGGTCACCGTGACCCGTCTCTGCGGGCGGACACGCGCTGGCCGGCCTGCTCACGCTCCCGACTCGAGACACGCACGCCCCACGCACTCCGCACCTGAGCCCATCGCACCTTCCATCGCTTGAGCCTTTCTGGGGACGGAACATACTGGGAAGCGCTAACGCCTCCCCCCTTAGTAAAGGCCGACCAGGCCCCCGAGGATGGGGCAGCACAGCGAGTCCTGGGGCCGGTGTGCTGGGCGCCCGGCGACACCACGTCGGGTTTGCTGAGTGACGGTGATGCCCGCGGCGCGGGGCCGGAGCAGCGGGGCGGCTCTTCCGGGGGACCGTCGCCCTCCACGTCCTGCGTGCCCGGGGTGTTCCCGCCCCTCCTGGGGTCACGCAGGCTCCGCTTCGTCCTGCATCGTCTCCATCCTACTGCGACGTCCGTACGCGTGTTCGACAACATCCGGGAGCCCCGACTAAGGGCGTCCACGCTCACCGACGGCTCCAACCCTCTCCCGTCAGCCCAGCCCCTGCAACAACGGGCTCCAGCCTCGACGGCCCGGGACCTGCACCTGCACACGCGGGGCTGCCCCTGCCCCTAAGGAGACTCGTAACCGCGCCCGTCGGCCTGCACCGTGCTCCTGGGGTGCCTGTGTCCTGTCCCCCCGGGGCCGCGGGCGGCTGCCCGGCTCACGCCCAGCCGTGCCCTCAGGTCCTGGGGACTCCAGGCTCATCCTTTGACGCAGCTTCCACGTGACTTTCCCGAGATCTCAACAAAAGCCACTCGAGCACCCAGGGGCTTAGCCAGCCGGGGGGCGGGGCTCCACCGCAGGGTCCTCCCCAGGGTCCTGAGGCCAGAGCCCAGGTCAGGGGCGAGTCGGGGACGCTGGGCCCTGTGTCCGTGAGGCCGCACCCCGAGTTGGGGATGTTGGGCCCCGTGTCCGAGGCCACGCCCCATGTTCTCCTGCATCCTGCCCTCACGGGGCCTCCCCCCTCCCCACACCGCAGCCCTGGGCATGGGGATGGGGGTGGCCTGGAAGGGGCAGGCCATGCAGTGAGGGCGCAGGATGACGACAGCGTCCCCGGGACACGTCCTGCCACGCCAACCTGCTCCAGCCTCGACGGCCCGGGAGCTGCGCCCGCACACGCGCCCCAGGCCTGGCCCCCGACCCGCAGGGCAGCCTCCTCCTCCTGCCCACACGCATGGCTGTCGCACTCGGCTGCTGACCGGGCCCCGATGCGGAGTGAGGTGCGGAGTGTGCCGGAGAGGGGAGGGGTACGTGTCCCACACGTGTCGCTTGGAAATAAGCAGACTTCTGTCCCGGCCGCGGCAAGGAGCTCCTCTGAAGCTTGGGGCAGTGCGGGGGGCGGGGGACGAGTCGTCTTGGGGTGCTCGGCGTTCGGGCAGGGCTGACGTCCTCCCTTTTCTGATGATTTACTCTGACGGGTGCCGGCGTGGACCGCGTGATCCACGAGACCTTCGCAGGTCTCCTGTGTCTTGCAGGCGCTACGACTGCGACAAGGCGCGCACACACCCCACGACCTGACTGAGAAGCTTGTGGGGCCTGAGGATCGGAGCAGGCCTGTTTCCAAGGTGCCGAGCCCTCGCGCGGGCAGGAGTTGGCAGGGGGACGCTGCCTTCCCCGGCCTTCCCCGGGCCGGGGTCCCTCGGGGTCGTGCACCGTCTGTCCCCCGAGAAAGCAAACCTGCGCAGAGGAACCCACCCGGCGCGCGGCTGGACAGTGACAGGTGGGGGTGCCCCAGCCACGGGCACCGACAACCACACCGTGGTCCCTCGAGACCCAGAAACGTTGCTCCCGGCCGCGAGCACCTCCCCCACGCCTGGCGCGGATCGGGGGCCGAGCGTGGCCCCGAGGGAAGAGGAGGGGTGCACGCGAGCTCCTGGCGGGTGGGCAACAGCACGGGCTGCAAGCCGCGGTCACGGAGCTCAGTGGGCCCCACTCGGGCGACCGTCGGGGAGCAGCTGTCACCTGCGCCGGGAGCTGAGGCTGGTTTTATGGAAAGTTGAACCCTGAGGAAGGGACGCCTGCCGCCCCCTCGGGGCTGTCACAGGCTGAAATCACGCCTGTTCCCCGTGAGGGGCAGCGATGCCAGTGCCCCTGGAGCAGGTGTTCTGGGCTCACCCCCCTCTGGGCCACCCCTGCCCTGCCCTGGGCGCCCCCGGAGACCCCTTCACCCGCCCCCGTCACTTGAGACATCCCGCGGTGCCACCTGGCCCGCCCCCGCCCCATGTGCACCAGGGCCCCTCCCGTCCTCCCTGCGTCCTGCAGCCTGAACTGACCCAGAAGGACGGGGCCCCCGTCCTGGGCTGCCCGCAGGCGTGTGCCCCACGAGCCACCCTGCCTGCCCATGGGACGCACAGCGCCCAGAGCACGCCCGCCGCGCCCGCAGTCCCCAGCGTGCAGCCCCCGGGTCGGCGCGGAGCAGCGCCAGCGCCCCGCACGCCTCTGCAGGCCCGTCGCCGGCCAGCACGCACCGCCCGCACGGCCCGCACACGGCGCAGGGTGCAGCCAGGGGCCTCGGTGACGCGCCCGCTAGGCCCTCGGGCTTCTCTCCCCTTCTCAATCTCCGGTCGACGACCCACTCGGTGAAACGTAATTTAGAGAGAAAAACACTGTAACCAAAGGACACGACAAGCAGAACGAAATTTAGAAGACGAGGCACACTTACCACCTCTCCGTGGGTCGCGTTTTCTACGTTAATGCCGTTGACCTGAACAGACGACAAATGGAAAAGGTTGAGGATGACAATCGACCACCGTAGCGTACACAGAGCCGAGGGCTGCGCTTCGGAGCACTGACCTGCAGGATGGCGTCTCCCACGAACAGCTTCCCCGTCCGGTCGGCTGCAGGGTCGCAACAGCGGCACGGGTGTTAGCAGACGTGCAGGGACACCGTGCACTCGCCCGAGCCTGGGGTCGCAGCAACTGGGTGGCTCGTGTGGGGGCACATGCATGTCTCTGAGCGTGCACACACGTGTGCATGGGGACTGCGTGGGCGTGCATGCGAGGGTGGGTGACTGTGTGGGCACGTGTGTGCATGAGAGCACACAGGTGGGTCATGTGCATGCGTGGGTGTGTGCACGTGTACGTATGGCTGTGCGTGTGCGCGCATGTGTGTGGCTGGACATGCATAGGAATGTGTGTGCAGGAGGGGGCACATATGTGGGGTATGGGCAACGTGTGCATGTGAACACGTTTGCGTACCAGTACGCATGTGTGCACACCTGTGTGCACGTGTGTGCATGAGTGTGCATGTGACCACGTGTGTCTGGGTGTGTGCACGCCTGTGGGTGACCACGTGCATGCAAGCTCGTGTGTGTCAGTGTGCGTGGGGCACGGCAATGTGGGTGCACTAGGGCGTGCATGCGCGTGCGGGGGCTGCGTGCGTGCACATGCGCGTGCGGGGGCCCCTGAGGAGGCAAGATGGCAGCAGCGCAGCAGCAGCCCCGCCCGGCGAGCAGACAGACCGAGGGTAGGTAAGCACGTTAAGAGAGTTACGTCCCCCACACGCGCGTGTTCACAACACGGAATGTGAATGTCACCTGCCCACAGACACGCGCGTGCCCGCTCTTCCTCGGGAAGGCCTCCACACACGTGTGTGGTTAAAGACACGGTGCGAGGACACGGACGGGAAGGCGCCCGGGGAGCCCGAGCACAGCCGCCCGACACTGCGGCGCGGCCCCTTCCGCCCCCACGTGAGCTGGCTTCAGTCGTCGGCGTTTGCGCTTCCACCGGCAGCCGGCCCCGGGCCCGCGCACGCCCGACGCTGCCACCGGCGATGCCATCCCTGGTCTCCGACGAGCATCGCACACGACGAGAAGGCCACACGGCCTTTAGTTTGCCAACGCCACGGTCCTGAGTCAGGGAATCGACCAAGTTCTCGTCTACACGGACTCTGCCCAGGAAGCCCCCCCCTGCCCCGTCCGACCTGTGCGGCCCGAGCCGGGGCAGGAGCAGGACAGGCTGGCGTCAGGGGTCACTCTCCGTCAGGTGGCGCCCGCGCCGGGCAACACGGGGTAACGGACGCTGGGCCTACACGGGTTTTGTGGGGTCTCACGTGGTCGAGTCCACATCCGACTCCGGCCTGACCCACGAGAGGTGCGGGCGGCGGGTAGCTGAGGCTCGGCACAGGACGCCTACTCTGTGGGCGCGGCGGGACCTCGGGAAACCCCAGAACACACGCGCCAGGGTCCTGCCCGGAGGCCGGGCGGGAACCAGGTGGGTTCACACGGGGCTCGGTCAGGTGGACGGGCTGACGCAGGACGGGCCAGGGAGGGGGCGCCGGGCCCTAGACGCACATGCACCCGCACTCCTGCACGCACATGCACAGCCATACACACACGTGCTCACACCCACGCATGCACGTTCCCCACCTGTGTGCTCTCATGCACACGCGCGTCATGCATGCACGCAGGACCTGCATCCCACTGGCAGGTGCGTCCTTCGGGGCCTCAGACCCTCCCGCACTCCCAGCCCCGCCCGCCCCAGCTGAGCCCCGAGCTCTCGGCTCGGCCGTGGACCCGCCCCAGGCCTGGCTGAGGGGCAGCCTAGTAACTGGGCCACGTTCTCACGGGGTCACCGACCGACGTCCCCGCTGCCCAGCACCTTGCGGCGCTCCCCCACGAAGCCCTCACCGGCTCGCACGGTCCATCCTGCTGCTGACCGAGGGACGCTGACCGATGGCGGCTCAGCGTGGCGCACCCCTGAAGGGAAGTGGGGACTGCCCGGCCCATTACCCCTGACAGGGGGACGGTCCTGACGTCCCGATGGCCTCTTCCGACCGCATGACCCAGCCAGGCCGGCCTCTCGCTCGTGTCCGATCTCCGAGTGTCGACGAGATCTCCCCGCCCATCGCGTCACGGCGAGGACAGTGAAGCCAACCAGGACCAACGACCTCCTCGATTCCACGTCAAGACTCCAGGGCCGTCTCCTGAACGGGCATCCTACGCGCACCAGCCGCGAGGCCCCGGCGTCGTTTCCATCCTCGGACCGGAGCCGCGAACGAGCTCTCCCCACGCCCTCAGGGGTAGTTGGCCTTCCACCGCGGAGCTTACGTCTCGGTGGCCACGGCGCGTCTGCACACGCTCACACGTAGGTGTGTAGAGGCACGCGGGTCTGTGACGACGCACAGGCCCGGCCCGAGCACGGGCATCCACGTGTGCACGCGTCCAGGTACCGATCCCGCTCGTGCTCCAGGCCGAGGTCCTGCGCAGGCCCCAGGGCCGGGCGTACGCAGCAGGACGGTTGTCAGGGAGGGCGGTGGGCGGGGGTTGCAGAGCTGCACGCGGAGGCGCGGGGCCCCATGCGGCCTGGCTGCGAACCTCACCATCTCCTCTGCCCCTTATATCCTATTCCTTCGTGTCCTCGTTAGAAAAACAAAAGCCCACGAGTATGCAGGCGCTTCCCGTACACATTTTAGACATTTCTGCACAAGGTAAAGGCGGCGCCGCCCCAGATGCACGACTGCGAGGCGCTGAGATCAACCGGAGACTCGAGGAGCAAGTGCTCACCAGCTCGTTCGTCACCGCGAACCAGAGGCCTAATGGGGACGAGGCGCTGGAGTTTCCCGATTTGAGCAGCACAATTTCACTATGTCACGTCTAAGATTTTTTCGCAGTTGGGTAACCGCCGGTGGCTCCTCAACCGGTAACGAGTAAAGAGTCAGGCGGCGACGGCCACACGTTGCCGGAAATTTATGCACAAAATACAGTAAATGAGGCACAATTTCCGTGTGAACCTGGGACCGCGAAGAGTTTTCGTGCTCACTCCGCGACGCGGTCCCACAGCCGCCGCACCTGCCCTCCCGCTCGTCCGCGCGTCCCCGTGCGCCCCTGGCTCCCTGGCAGGACCGAGTGCACGCCCGGCGCCGATGCGAGCGCACGGCCTGGGAAGGCAGCTACGAGCTCCTGCAACAGGAGGACCAGGGAGAAGCAGCGGAGGAGGCGGGGGCAGCCAGAAAGGGCGAGGGCCCAGCAGGGACGTGACCGTCACCACGTGGGGAGCAAGACAAAGGGTGCAGCGCTGTGGCCCCTAAAGACGGAGCAGTCAAGGGCCTGGGTGGCTCAGTCGGCTGAGCTTCTGCCTTCGGCTCAGGACGCTGGAGCTCCGCGTCGGGCTCACTAGTGGCAGCCTGCTTCTCCCTCCCCCTGCCTGCGTGGGCCTGGGGTCCCCTTCAGTTAAGGGGGTGACAGGCTGCTCGAAGGCCTCCTCCTCCTCGGATGAGCAGAGGGCCCTTCCCGGGGGGCCTCCCCGTGTCTCCGTGCCCTACGGGGGCCGTCTTGCAGGTGTAACCGGAGCAGAAGCCCTGGCTGCTCAGGACGGCTCCGCGGAGGGATGGACAAGCAGGACGCGGACGGCTGGACGTGTGCCGCGCTGAGGACAGGCCCCGCTCCTTTGGGCCACCTCACGGCCCCGCGCCTCCCCACCTGGACCTGAATCCACGACCTCCCTGATGCTCATTCTCGGCCCCACCTCACGGGGACTTGGGAGTCGGCCCAGGGGCCGCGGACCATCTCTGTGGTGCACGGGACCCAGCGTCCCCACCGCACGACGAGGGTGCCGCACGTCCCCACTGATAGGCTCCCTCAAGGTCCAGGGTTCACGCCCGGGCGCAGGGGGCGCCGGCTCATCCACGTCTCTCGTCACAGTACCATCGACAACCGACGTTACACCGTGTCCGTGCACGCGCCCTGGCCTCCCCGTGCAACGCACACTCGGGAGGACGCCGTCCGCGGGAGGACAAGCTAGTGCCCGGAGCTCTGCCCATGACTGAGAGTGAACGGGCACGTCCTCACCCGGGGCACAGCCTCACCCGGGGCACAGCCTCACCTGGGACACGGCCTCACCTGGGACACAGCGTGCCAGCGCTGCCTGTGGAGCCTGAGAGCACCAAGCACTTCGGGAACTACATGGAACGTGCAAACCCGGCCGGGCTCCCAGTCTGCACCTCCCTGGGCCCCCAGTTGCACCCCACCTGGCCCCCCAGCTGCACCCTGCCCGCACCTCACCCATGACCTCAGTTGACCCCACCCAGCCCCCAGTCACACCCCATTTGCACCCCACCCAGCCCCCCGGCCGCACCCCATTCACAACCCACCTGCACCCCCCAGCCACACCCTGCCTGCACCCTGCGCAGTCCCACAGCTGAACTCCACCCACACCTTCCCTGGTCCCCCAGCCACACCCCATCTGCACCCCACCTGGCCCCCATCTGCACCCCACCCGGTCCCCCAGTTGCATCCCACCTGACCCCTTGGCCGCACCCCAGGTGCACCCCACCCACGCCCCTGGTTGCACCCCACCCAGCCCCTCATCCGCGCCCCGCCCACGCCCCGCCCGCACCCCAAGCAGCTCCCCTCCGTGGACGTTGCATCCTTGGGAAATCACCCGTTAATTCAAATGCTCTTGCTCCAAGCCCCTCAGCCTCACACAGGTAACTGTGCACCGGAAGGAACGCACCTGCCATGGGCCGTGACCCCCCCCATGTTCCTCTGACCCCCGGAGCCACCATGCATCCAACCCAAGGCCACTGGACGCAGCTGCCGCTACGGACACAGGGACCCGGCGGGGCTGGCCGGTGGCTCAGAACGGCACCCGGGCTCCCTTCAGAGCACACGAGGTTGGCCACTTGCCTCTACCCTCCCCAACGTCCCCCGTGTGCGAGGCCCCGCCCGTGCACGTGCCCGAGCTGCCAGCGCGCCCGCTCCCCACGGCAGCCCCGTGGCCCTTGGATGTACGACGGATGTTACCGCCGTCCGCAAAGTCCTCGCCTGCAGGTCCGCCCAGGCTGTCCACGTGCCCCTTCCTGTGCACGGCCAGCACCCTGCTGACGGCTGCATCCCAGGAGCTCGTTGCACCAACGCCCCTCACGCCCATCCCTGCACGGGCGAGGTCGTGCATGGCGGCTGCCTCCTGCAGGTGGGGGCCTCCCCCCGCTGCCTGGTTTCCAGGTCTCTGACGGCAGGTTCACCGCTGACTCCCCGAACAGGGGCTCTCCCCAAGAGCTTGTCAACGTGGCTGCACGAGCGGCAGCCCGATGGCCCCTCGACCCTACAGCTTAGAGCCGCCCCGCTCCTGACCCCAAACCAGCAGGACGTCAGGTTCCCAGGGTGGGAGGTGGAAGCTGCATCAAGGGCTGGGCCTTCCCTCCAGGGACGGCGACACCTGCCGCCACCAGGGCGGGACTCCACGCCGCGGAGGGTGCCGGCCATCTCCCGGGCCCGACAGGGTCCCACCTCCCACCACCCGCCCACCCGGAGTCTCTAGTCTCCAGGAGCAAATCCCGACTTGCCAAGTCACTGGACTGCGTAGTGGTTTGGATGATGCAAAGTGGTGATTTAAACCTTTTTCTTTTAAGAATTTATTCACGAGAGACAGAAAGAGGCAGAGACCTAGGCAGAGGGAGAAGCAGGCTCCATGCAGGGAGGCCAACACGGGACTTGATCCCAGGACCCCGGGGTCACGCCCTGGGCCGAAGGCAGGTGCTCAACCCCTGAGCCCCCAGGTGCTCCTGAAATCTTTTATTTCTGCACGAATGAGTCACAGTCGGTGTCCCCACGTCCCACGTGCTCGCCTCTGCAGGACGCAGTGGACGCCCCAGGCCTGGACCGGCTCCCGGACGTCCCTGGGCTGCCGGGTGCTCTGACATGGGGCTGCGGACGGGCAGGCGGGTGAACAGTACGAGCGTCTGAGAGAAAGCAGAGTGGGTCCCCCAGCGCTCCCCCTGGCCGGATCCCCAGCGTGGGGCGTCAGTGTTCAGGAGCCCAGTTCACGTGGGTCACCGCATCCCGGCCCCTGATTTCAGGTCCACGGACCCAAGCGGCCCCTTCCCCCTTCCCGTTCACGTCCGGCTCGGGGACAGGAGTCCCTCCCTGCACACGCAGCCCGGGGTCCCGCGCTCCCACGGCAGGCAGGGTGCACGGTCGCAGGGGACCGGGTCAGGGCGCCTGGGTGGTCGGGTCGGGTCTGACCCCTGGTATCAGCTCGGGGCGTGACCTCAGGGTCTGGGATCGAGTCCTGCGTCGGGCTCCCGGCTCAGCCAGCAGCCAGCTCCCCCTCCCCCCGCCTGCACTCACTCGCTCTGTCAAATACATAAACTCTTAATACACGGAAGCAGCTGAGCTCCTACGCACCATCTAACAAAGTGAATTTACTGGAAAGCTCTCCCCGCTGCAGAAACAGCCGCCCAACCCGGGAGTGCGGGCAGGAGCCCCACGTGCACCTTCCACTTCTGCGCACGGTGACCTGAGGCAGCGGCAGGTGCGGTGCGCTCGCCCCCAAGGCCCACGCGGCGGCTGCTCCTGGAGGGCAGGACGCGGCTGTTCCCACAGACGCCCCGTGAGCGCGGCCGACTGCAGCCAGGGGCGCCTGGTCACCTGCCGAGACCGCCCGGCGTCCCAGCCCCTGCGGTCCCCGAGCCCGGAGCGCGGCTCTGACGGCCCCGCGGGGAGTCGGTACCTCCTTAAGGGCTTGGGGTGTCGGCGGAGGTGAATCCGCACGGCCACGTCGGGGGGCGCAGAGGAGACAGACGTAAAGCAGCAGCCAGACCACGAAGCCGACAATCAGCGCAGCCGCCCGCCAGCCTCCAGCGTGTCACCGGATGAGCCGCCCCCGGTGCACAGCGGGTCCGGCCGTGTTACCTGCGTGGCCTCTGAACATCCTCGATATGACGACAGGGACCCTGTGCTCGGCGCCTCCCTGGAACGCAGACGGACGGAGGGTCAGGGCCGCGCCAACCCGCGCACGGGCGAGCCTCACGCGGAAGGACACGTGCCTACCTTGATGCTCAGGCCCAAGCCGCCGCCCGGCTGTCTGCGAAGCGTCACAGTTCTGTGCTTTAAGAGATTTTAGAAAACAGAGCAAGTTTAGGTTAAAACGCAGCATCACAGTGAGTGCAAAATGCAGATAAAAGATTCTTCGTTTAAACTGAAGTCACCGTTTGAAACACGCTTGCGAAGGGACCCCGCTCCCGTTCAGCAGCCTCGCCCCTGCAGGTGGTTCCTGGGCCACAAGGACGCTGATAAACCAGCGGACGGACGACGGACACACGGACAGGCCCTCCCACAACCGCATGCACGATGCTCGGCCAAGCCCTGCAGGGGCCCCGCCTGCGCCGGTCGAGGGTCTCAGGCCCCAGAAAGGGCCACGTGCCCGGGGACGGGCCGGCGAAGCTGCAACCGCTCCCAACGCGCCGTCCCACCCGTTCTTCCCACAGCCCCAGGCTGGCTCCCCCCCACCGCGCCTCTTGCGAGTCCCACCACTTCCAGGCCCGTGTCTCAGGGGCTGGCGTTGAGCCTCACGTGCTAGGAATCCCCGTCCTGGGCTCACGCGGCTGGTGGTGACGAAGCCAGGGGTCCGGGCGCGGCCGCAACCAGCAGCGACCCCGAGGCCCGTACACGGTTAAGTCACCAGCAAGGCTCTGCGTGGTCTACACCCACCATCGACCATCGTCAGCCAGCTGAGGGCGGAGGGGGTGGAGGGTCACACGGCTCCAGCCCCAGAAGGATTTTATGGGAATACCAGGAATGTCACGCTTCCTCCACTTTCCAAGTGACGGTGTAGACGCTGTCGGCCTGTTCGCTCGAGTGTGGGTGCGAGCGTGGCGACCGGGGACAAGGCGGGGCTGCGGGGCCGTGGGACCCGGGGCGAGGGCAGAGCCAGGGTTTACGGGGCGTCTGTCCCACCCCAGGAGGTCACACTTCACCCGGGAAGCTCACCCTGCGCGCCTCCCTGTGGCTGTAACGCTCTCGCCGGGGACCGCGTGGGCGAGGACACCAGCTGCGGGTCAGGGACGCGGCTCCAGGCTGACGGGACGGACCTGGGTGTCTGTTGCCCTGAACGCCGGGAGCACGACCCAGCCACGCAAAGGGCCGCAGAAGGAGACGCGACCCGAGTCCCGGGGCAGGAGGATGCGCGGCCCCTGGGCGTGCGGAGCTTCCCCCACAAAGCCCCGGAGCGCCTTGGGGAGCGGGAGCCGGCGAGCGAGGCCGAGGGCCCCCCGACTCCCTCCCTCGTTCGTTCCTCGAGCACCGAGCGCGACCGTGCGTGGGGGACCCGGGAACGGGCCCTGGACTCTCACCGGAAAGTCTGGGCGGCGGGAGACTCGGGACCTGGGCCACGCGAGGGCGGGGAAGCGACAGGCTCTCCCAGACGGCATCCGCCAAAGCGCCGTCAACATGATGGTCTGATTCCCACCGAGAGCAAGTGGGCGGACGGCAGAGGAAACAGCAGAGCGTTTCCGCTTCAACAGACTCTGCCCCCGACACTTTCAATCTGTCGTTTGATCCGCGTACAGACCTCGGGAGGATCGTGCAGGGACAACATCAGAAAACGGTCGCCTTTTGGCAAAATGGGTCCATGCGCGCGGCGCTCCGGGGCGCCCGTCCCAACGGGTGAGGAAGGGACACAGGTCGCCGACGCTCCACCACGTGGGTAAGGAGCCCGCGGCCCCCGCGGCCCGGCCTTCACGTTACCGTATCCGCTCCCTGCCACCTGTCGACTTGCCTTCAGGGCAAACGAGGCTGCGTGACGGGACGCCTGCGAGGCCGAGATCTCCACCTGCAAGCTGAGGGTCACGTTCCCACGTAGGAAGTGGCCGCGCGCCCAACTGCCTGCCCCCAACCCGTGTCACCGTCCCATCCCCGTGGGACGGTATCTGCAGGGGATCCGGGCTGCAGGGTCACGGGCTGGGCCGCCGTCCGCAGAGGAGCAGGAAGGGGGACCCCTGCGCGGGCCGCGGCGGGCACGGTGGGAGGACGCCGTCGGGGTGGGCAGCCCGGGCCGCGGACACGGAGCAGCCCCGGGAACTCCGGGAAAGCGCCAGGCCTCACAGAAGCGTCAGGATGCGGAGGCTCTCGGGGAAGGGCGTCCTGGTCGTCCAAGCTCCCCCGTGCAGCGCGGAGGCATCGCTGGGTCCACGCGGGGAGGAAGGCTCGGCCGTCGGGCGCTCGTGACGAGGGCGGTGTCCGTACCCGGGCTCCAGCTTGACGGTGGCCTCGTTCGTACGTAAGAATTTTGAGTTTCAGAACAAGACGTGTGAGCATCCGTGGATGGCGATGAAACCGGGCGTCCCCGGCCCAGGCCCCACCGGCGGGTCCCGACCTCCCGTGACCTCACAGCCGCTCCAGACACCGACGGCTGGACTTAAAGTCCTGGAGAAGCTCCCAAAGCCTCCTGCGGGCCGACCCGCGGGCGCACACGGGCGTCATCCCACGGCGTCTCCTAACTCCACCGCCCGGTCGGTCGTCCTTCATCACGGGGTCCACGTCCCCCCCGACGGGACGCACCTGCCCCCCCCCACAGGGTCTCCTCGGGCCGAGCCGCTCCCGCTCGTCGGGGAATAATCACCAAGTCAATCAAGCGTCTGATGAGACGTGCGGAGAATGAAGTCTGGAATCTAAAGTATTCAAAAACCCCGTTCCCAGCCCAATCCGGCCGAGTTCCTCACAAACCTAAGAGACGAGGTCCTCACGGAGATACCGTCTCATCCCTTGGTCCTGAACTGGGCTTTGACGGTTACGTCCGCCTGACGTGGGGAGCAGAGAACGGGCAGCGAAGGGCACCGCGGGGCATGAGCCCGGGGATGAAGCAGCATCAGGCGACGACAGGGCCGCGTCCCCGAGCACCGAGCCGGGCAGCCCGCGGCGACCTGGGGAGACGGCCCGGCACCAGGCTCCCCGGCCCGGAGAGTTAACCCAAGTCTGACTCTTCGCTCCAAACTGAAGCGCCAGCGAGTCCTCCGGGCGCCTGCTACGGAAGAGGTGAACCAGGGCTCGACGACGTCGCGACGCGTGGAGCCCGGGGCACCGGCCGCAGCGGTGCCTGCCGTTCCTCAGCCGACTCCACTGACCCGCCCGCGCCCCTTTTTCTAAAAACACCTGTAGGCTTTTAAGACCTTTAAACCTTGTTTCGAAGCAGCAAAGCGGGGAAGCGGCCAGTGCGACAGCGCGGAAGCCACCGCCCGGCCCTCGGGGTGCGGGACCTGCCGCCCTGCAGGCCCCTCCGCCCAGAACCTGCGGCTCCTAGACCCGAGGCCTGACACCCGTCAGCGGCACCAGGTGACATCGGCCGTCCCGTCGGACGCGGCCGCTGCCTCCGGGGAGCCCACCCTGGGGAGCCCACCCGGGGCCCAGCTCCCGCCGGCGCACGCGAGGCTTCGGGTCCTCTCCCAGACGGCGATCCGCGTCTCCTGCGTTGACGGACTGGGCACAGGGGCGGGCTCCCTGCTCCGTCTTCATCTTGGTGCACAGACACCCCCGTTGGGAGCTCGCTGCGTCACTGTCCACGCCCGTCACGCTCCCACGACCCCCCGTGTCCGCGCAGGAGACGCCCCCGTGATGCAGCCCCGGCCTGCGTGGGAGCCCCAGTGTCCGACACCAACGTCTGCAACGGTCTCCATGTCGGCTCCCCGAGGCCGGGACTTCCTGGGCTCGTGCTGCCGGCAGGGGACAGAGGGGGCGCGACCTGTACCCGCTCGGCCCGGGTCGTGCAGGTGGACGGACGCCGGCTCCCCCGCGCACGCCAGAGGGGCTGATGTCAGAACCGGGCTCGTTCCCTGCCGCGGACACGCCGCCCGTCCTCCTGCGCCCGCGCTCCCTGTGGGGCTCTCTGAGGGCGTCCCCGGGGCCCAGGCCGGCAGACGGGCGGCGGACATTCAGCCGGGGGGCTGAGCTCAGACCCCCGAACCCCCGCGTCCTACACGGGAACGCGAGGACACAGTCCCCTGCGGCACCCCCACCGGGACTGTAGGTGCAGACCTGCACACGCGCCCCGCACCCTCCCCGGGAGCACCCACCCCCTCGTGTGGACTCGAACCAGGAGCATAAACTCAGGACTCAGGAAGACGTGTCACCGTACAGGGATGACCAGAATAATCAATCTAAACAGAAACTCTGAAACATGGGAAAAAGCTACTTCTTACCCTACAAACAGACATTTTCTTTAGGTGATAAGGGGGAGGGGGAGGGGACGGGGAGGAGGAAGGAGGGAGGAGGGAGGAGGGAGGAGGATTTCCTAAACGGTCACCAACGCTTCCCTAACGCCGCTGCCCCAATCCCACCAGGACAGGTGGGCCTGGAGGTGGAAGGAGGGGCTGGTGACCTGCGCCCTCCGACCCTGACCCCGGCCGCAGGGAGGGCAGCGGCAGTGGGGGCAGCACCCGTCCCCCACCCTCTGTCCCCGACCCGCAGGGAGCGTCCAGAACGGCGCCAGCGACCAGGGAGGGCACAGGAGGGGCAGGCGAGGCCCCTGGCGGTGCAGGAGGGCTTCAAGCAGGAGGCACGTGCACCGGCGTCCTCCGCGTGTGTGAGGTGCACACGAGCCCGGCATCGCTTCTGGGGGGAGCACATCGGCCGTCCCAGGACGGACCCCACGCTCTGCCGCCATCTGCGCCCACGGAGGACACGCTGGGTCGGGGCTAGAGATGGGGGCAGGGCCCCGAGCACCGTGTTTCCAAGGAGAAGGCCGTGAGGACCCAGAGAACCATGGAGTAATGGTCCAGGGCCGTGGCGAACGGGACAGGGTCGCGGCGGGGATGTCCCCAAACAGGGAGAACTGCTGTGCAGTCCGTGACTCCCGCGCGGCGTCCGTGTGGCTCCTGCGTGGGCCTGCGCAGCGACACGTGGCGTCCGTGTGGATGTGGACGTGCCAGGAGGCATCCGGTGGACGTGGAGCCGCGCAGGAGGCGGCAGGCGTGTCCCGTCTCGGCCGAGCTCCCCGGAGGGCCCCAAGCTCTTTCCCATCATCTCCAGGCAACATTGTGCGGCGTCGATTCAGCACGTCGCTTCCCCGTCGGAGAAGTTCAGGCCGAGTGACCGAGGCTGGAAGGACGCAGCGTGGGCAGCGAGGCCCCTGGTCGGTCCCGGGACGCCGGGGATGGGGGAGCAGCTCCCAACACTGGACGTCGTGGCTCCGTCGCTGCTCCCGCTTCTGGCGGCAGGTGCTCGGCCACAGGTGACCCTCACTCCGCGTCTTCTCCGTTTCCACAAGGACGTGTCCACTTCACACTGTGGCCCGTGGGGCGGGGGCGGGGGTGGGGGTGAGGGGTGGCGGTGCTCACAGGAGAAACTAGGAAGGCAGGGAGGGCGCCACGCGGGGGACACGAAAACCACGGGGGCGGCTGTTCCTTAAGGAACAGCCCCAGGGACGTAAGTGGTCAACCCGCCCGTGTCCCTCCGTGTCCCCTGCCGCCCGCGTCCCCCCCATGTGCATCCTCCGTGTCCCCCCGCCCATGGTCTCCCTCCACAGGCCCCCCCCACGTCCCCCCACTGCCTGCATCCCGCCTTGTGCATCCCCCATGTCTTCCCCACCTGCATCCCCCCACATGCACCCTCGCTGCCCGCGGGCCCCACCCCCACGTGCCCCCCTGTGCATCCCCCCACATCCCCTCCGGCCCACGTCCCCCCTCACCTCCCACCCGTGCCCTTCCTGCCTGCAGCCCCCCCGCCCCCCAACCCGCGTCCCCCACCCCCGCGGAGCCCGCAGAGCTATGGGAGCCGGCGGCGCAGGGCACTTACGTGTGCGCAGTGGCTGCCGCCCCGGACGCAGACCACGTCCTGCTTCTGGATCGTGAGGACGTCCTTCGTCAGCCTCAGGCGGACGTCACAGGCGCTGCCCGGCCCCTCGCGGTGCAGCCGGGCGAGGCCGGTCCTGGGCTGTGGGCGAAGCAGAGGGCGTGAGCGCGGACGGGGCCACAGCACGTGGGGTCGCAGAGCACCCAGCGGCCTCGTCAGTCTAAGCACAGTCCGGACTCTGACGTCTCTGAACGGTTTTCACGGGATTTAAGTAAGGACCTTCTTAAAAGAAAATCAGGGTTTTCTCTAAAAGCTACAAGTTACCGCTCTTGTTCGAATCTACTTTTCTACCTGTACAAAGGCCGCGGTCGCGCTTTCCCCGGGGCCGGTGGGCGGCGACCAGGGCTCCAGAGGCTCCGCGCGCACCTGTGTGAGGATCTCCTGCAGCAGCGACGGCCGAAAATGAGCCAAACTCGTCTGAGGATCCTGGTCGTTACCGGCACCCCCGTGTCAGCGGTGGCCGCGGGCTGGGCTGGCTTGGGGGCTTCCGGGGGGAGGCGGGGCCGGGGGCTCCCTCACCCGCCCGGGCACGGCAATGGGGGGCGGTCAGGAGGCGGGAGGCCGGCGGCGAGGACGGAGGACGGAGGACGGAGTCAGGCTCACGGACCGGGGTGGCCTCTGCGTGTCAGACACACGGTCAGCGGCGGCTTCGGGCGCCCTGCCAGGCCCAGGACGGCCACGTGCACTGAGCTGCCCCACAGCCTCAGGGTCACCCCGCATGCAGGGGTGGGGGGGGCACAGGGTGGGGAGGGGACACGCAGGGGGAGGAGGGGACATGCAGGGTGGGGAGGGGCATGGGGTCGGGAGGGGGCACGTGTGGGTGTGGAGGGGGCACGCGGGGGTGTGGAGGGGGCACGCGGGGTGGGGAAGGGGCACGTGGGGTGGGGAAGGGGCACGCGGGGTGGGGAGGGGGCACATGGGGGTGTGCAGGGGGCACGCGGGGTGGGGAGGGGACACGCGGGGGTGGGGAGGGAGCATGCGGGGTGGGGAGGGGGCAGGATGCTCGGTGAGAGGGCAGGGGCTGCCCCCTTGGGCCAGGGCCCTGAGGACAGGCCCAGGACACGGATGCCCAGCACCCTGGGGGTGGCGCTGGGGTCCCAGGGCAGCTGGCGAGCAGGGAACGCGTGGGCCCGACCCGCCTGCCCCGGCCGCCCCACCTCGACCCCGTGGGCTGTGCGCTGGGCCTCCCGGCTGGACCGAGCACAAGTCTGGGAAGGAGGAGCTCAGACCAGGGGGCGCCCCCTGCACGTGCCCTGGAACAGGCCCCCGTCCGCGGACCCCACCCCGCACAGCGCCCCTCGCCCGACGCCCCTGCACCCCTGCACACCCCAGTCACGCCCTCCAGATGCCGTTTCCTGCCGGTTTAGGGTGGATACAGGAACAGACCGGCTGACTGCACAGCCACACGCCGCGACCACGCGGGCACACACTGTCACCGGGTTGCCGTCCCTCCCAAACCCCAGCGGGTCAGACGCGACAGCCCACACCCCAGCTGCTGTGAAACTGCGTCTGACTAGACAACATACACAAACGGGACGTCCCACGGCGTCCCCCACGGCTGCAGAGCCTCTATGTGCCCTCGGTGCCCACGACCCCCGTCCGTCAGCCACTGGGGCCGGGAGTGGAGGGGCCCGTGGGGCCCGTGGGGCCCGTGGTCACCACGCCGAGCGCTGAGCCGGGTGCACAGAGCACGCTGCCTCCTGAGGGCCGCGGTCTGCACAGGGCGGGGGACCCGCACCCCGTTCCAGGCACCGGGCTGCCCGACTGCGTCACAGGTGACTCGGGGAGCCCCGGCCAGCTGAGCTGCAGGGCCAGCAGGTGTCCGCCCCGGGGCACGAGCGCCTCCCGCAGCCCCAGTGGTGCAGGGGGAGCCCCCCACGTCTCCCCCTTTGTTGGGCCACACCCCGGCTCCCTGCCCGCAGGCACCTGGCCCCCCTGCCCACGATCTGGGCCCAACGCAGGGTCCGGGCGTCCCCGGTGAGAAGGGGACGCGCCGCATCACCCGGGGAAGAAACCCCCCAGTTCAGAAGAAAGGCTCCCGGCTGCTGCTTGGGGGGGGCGGGGGGGGGACAGACGGGGCTCTCGCCCTCCGGCTTGTTCCGTGAGCCACCGGACGCATCAATCGCCAACGTGCGGAGAAACAAGTTTGTGAAGAAAACACGGGAACGTGTGTATAAACAACGGTGGGTGAGCTGGACTCAAAAGCCAGGAATTCTAGAGGAAAAGACTCATGGAATCGACTGTGAGGAACCCTAAAGCCCCGACGGACGGGCTCCCCGCGTAGAAGAATACGGGCATCGCGCGGACACGGGGCCGCCAGGTGAAGACGCGCACGCGGGCAGCCCGGGGAATGGAAGGGACACCACATCCCCAAAAGAAGGAAGAAAATGAACAAGGCATTTGACAAGATCCCACGGCCGGGCCCGACCCGGCCCCACAGCGGCTGCGACCGGGATTCCCGCTCTCAGGACCACGGGGCCGCTGGGGAAGTGAGGGCGACCCGGGCGAGGCCGCGCAGCAGGTGCCGTGCTGCCCCACCCGCCCCACCTCCGCCGAGCGGGGACCGTCCCTCCGGCGCTCCCACCTCCAGGACGTCGCCCTCGGGGCGCGGTCACGTGCGATGACTCGAGGGAGCCGAGGGCTACGGGGACCCTGTGCTCAGCAGCTCGGCACGCCCCTCACCCTCCGGCGGGCGGTGGCACCTGCTACCTGGAGCACGACGGGGGCGTGCGGACGTGCCAAGGAAAGGCAGGGGGAGCTCCCAGAGGCCGGGTCTCCAGACGCCAGCGCTTCTCTCAAGGGCTGCCCTTCCGTGTTGCCCATCGGACGAGGCCCGCGGACACGCCGCCGTGGACACCCGCCCCACCCAGCGCCCCTGCCCAGCCCACCCCTGCACAGCCCGCAGACCCCTGCCCAGCGCATCCCTGCCCAGCCCACCCCTGCACAGGTCAGCTCCATCTAAGACACCTGCATCCTCCTGCCTCCTCAACGTCCCATCGGTCGCCCCCAGAGCTCTCAGACTGCCCGTGGTCCACCCTGAACTCCTGTATCTTCTCCAAACCGCCTCTGTCCTCGTCTGGCCAAGAGCGACTCCACCCCTCAAGTGTCCAGGCCATGGCTGGGGCCAACCTGACTGCTTTGCTCCCCCAACTGCACAAACCCAGCAGGAAGCCCCACCTGCCCGGCCGGGCAGCCACGGCACCACGGCACCAGCAGGCAGATGCCAGCCTGCAGGATCCCTGCCCGGCCTCCCGCCCTTCCACTCTCAGCAGAGATGCCAGCGACCCTGAGGCACAGCGTCAGATGGTGACACCTCCCGCCCGTCACCGATCTCCAGGAGGAGGAGCCAACTGTTGCGGGGCCCTCCCGCCTGCCTGCTGCAGACCCCTGGCCCCCGGGCCCCCTCACTCCGGGCTGGCTCCTCCATGTCCTCGTAGGCGGCCGTATCCCAGTCCCCTCCCGCAGGAACACCACCGACGACACACACGGACAAGAGGTAGGAGACGGGAGCAGCTGCCCCACGCAGGACCCCGACTTCCGGAGCCCGTGTGCTGGAGCATCATGAGCAGGCCCCGTCCGCGGACACACGACTCCTCGGGCTGGGGGGACACTCCCCTGTGGTCAGGTGCGCATCCCTGAGGGGCTTCTGTGCTGGGAAGTAAAACAACAGGTCGGCGGACTGGGAGCCACACGTCCGTGGGTCGTGGAGCCGCCCTGGGGCCCCGACGGCCAGGACTCTGCGGGGAGGTGAGAGAGCAGAACGGGTCCGAGCAGGCCCGCGATGGTGGCCCTTACAGCGCTGGGAAGAACCAACAGCGAAGGTCTCGTTGCCCATACGATGTGCTACGTGGGACAGGCCGCAGGGACGCCGGGGTGAGGCCGCGGGGAGCTCAGCGCGCTGGACGGGTGCTCGGGCCGGGGGAACCGCCGCAGGCTCCCAGACGCCTGCACTCAACCCCCGCCACCAAGACGACACCAGGGGCCTCAGCCTGGGGACTCCTGGGCTGGGTGCAACGGTCATCCCCGGGGCACGTCCTGCTGAGGCAACTGGAGCTGAAGAAACAGGGAGGCCGGGGGCTCCGCGGTGGAGCGTCTGCCTCGGGCTCAGGACATGACCCCGGGGTCCTGGGATCGAGTCCTGCATCAGGCTCGCTGCACGGAGCCTGCTTCTCCCTCTGCCCGTGTCTCTGCTTCTCTCTGTGTCTCTCATGAATAAATAAAATCTTAAGAGAAAGAAAAAAAAAAAAAAGCTGAGCCACGTACTTTCAAACTGCCACAGACCAAGGGGAAATGCCGCAGTGGAAAGAAGAATAAACTCTGAACGGATAATGGAGTTACAACCCCTCAAAGCCTGTAGGATTCCTTTAAAACAGTGTCTTGAGGAGCATTGGCAGCTTCAAATGCATTTTTTGATTTTTGCACAGCTAGGTTAGAAAATCAAAGATCTGGCCCCAAATGAGCCAACTGCCTGCCGTCATAAGCAAAGTTTTACTGGAACATGTTCACCCTCACCCAGTTACTATGATCCTTGTGGTCTCCAGGCGACAACCTCAGAGTTTAGTACCTGTGACAGACCATATGGCCATAAGATACGACCTGCCCTTAAAATAATAAAAGTTGTTGGGGACGCCTGGGTGGCTCAGGGGTTGAGTGTCCACCTTTGGTCCAGGGCGTGACTCCAGGGTCCCGGGATCGAGTCCCACGTCGGGCTCCCTGCAGGGAGCCTGCTTCTCCCTCTGCCTGGGTCTCTGCCTCTCTCTCTCTCATATGAATAAATAAATAAAATTTAAAAAAAAAAAAGAAAAAAAAGCTTGCAGACCTCAGATCTAAGTTTCCGTACAGCAAAGCGAGAATAAGGTCAAAGGAAGGGAGTAATCGGAGAAGAGGTACATGCAGCGGAGCGTCGACAAAGCCAAATGCCTACCCAAGGACAAAGAGACAGAAGAACCCCACGTAGGGACATCATGAGCGACAGGCGGGAAATCCCACAAATCTAATACTCTGCCAAAGACGATAGGGTGATCCCCACGACGCTATTTCGTCCATACGTTTTATAGTTCGTACGCAGAAGTGAAATTCTTGAAAACACCACACTTCACTAAAACGGACACGACGTGAAGTCGCGAATGTGAACATTATTATACCTACTTAAAAGGCTGAACTCAACCTTAAAAACCTTCCACAGAGTGACCTCTAGGCCCATGGACCTTCGTTAGTGGCTTCGTCTATCCTGGGAAGATGACACGTATTAAGTAAACTCTTGAAGAAAATTCTAAAAAAAATAGACGTCACTTACAAAACCGAGCTTAGCTGGATGCAACCTTGCATGGAGGTTATAATAAAGTAAAGGTGCTCGTCACCCCCCTGAACAGAGAGGCAAAAATCCTACAAGAATCACCAAATCGAATCCAGAAAATGCAAAAAAAAAGGAAACACGCTTTTCAAGCCAGTGAAACAAAGAACACACGATGCTCGAAGTAATAGTTCTCTTCGGGTGCGTCATAAAATACCCACAAACCTGCAGCTGAAAACCAGCACGGCTCCTGGAGTCTGGACTCGGGGGTGGCTCGCTGCGTGTGTGTGGACCAGCCGTCCCACGGCTGCTGGCGGGAGGCTCCAGGTCCTCGCCGTGGGCGCCGCGCTGAGCCCGCCCCCCCCAGGCAGGACCTCGCACCCAAGACGAAGCTGCAGCCGTGTCTATATAACCAAACGCCGTCACGTGTGCCGTACGCGGGGATGCTCCAGAGCAGCCCCCGGGACGACGTGGGCGGGACCCCGCGGGGACCACGGGACCAGAAGCGGCAGCAGCTTCCAGGATCCCTGGTGAAGTTCAAGGGCAGCATCTGATAAATACGCAGGCACCGTCTTAACCTTCTGGAAAACTGCTGAAAAAGCTGAGGGGCATCGTCATTCGCCTCGTGGAGTCACGGAAAGCTTTCCTCCAAAGACAGAGGCTGAGAAGAAGATGCGCGTTCACTCTGCGCTCCCGGCCACGCCAGCCCACGCGTAGCAAACGCCCAGAATACACGACATGAATGCACACGCGTACACACCACAGTCCAGGAGAAATCCACGCACCTGTGGCCACACGCCTGCGACTCGTGCAGCACGATGGTCGGGTCCAGAAAGAATCCCGGCCAAACACAGGAAGGCACGAGCGGACCGCGCGGCTGCAGGGCGCGGAGCCCGTGGACCGAGCGGCCTTCAGAGCCGCACCCGAACAGCAAACCGACACGAGGTTTAAGAGCAAACAGCTGAGAATAGCTCCGAGGACTCGGACTGCGGTGGACCCGAGCCGCACGCCGAACGGTGGCGGCCTAGAGACGGTCCAACCTGGGACTTCTAGCCCAGAAAGGGGCTATTTGCTGAACGCCGAGAAATTCTGTTCAACGAAGGACACAAGGAAGAGACCCGCAAGGTGCCGCCGCGAGGGATCCTGGCATCGCGCGGATCTGATAAGGATGCGGACGCAGGTCACGCGGAGCGCTCCCCACGTCGGCAGGGATCGCAGCAATCCTGACCCCGAGAGACAGGGACCGGTCCAACGGCTGAAAGCCCCACACGGCGCGGCGAGGACCCCGGGATTCCGGGTTTTCCGGCACAACCTCGTCTCCCGGGAGGCAGGAAGAAAGAGCTTAAAAGGCACAGAAACTTGCAGGGGACGCTGAGGTCGGGAATACAAAGGGCCAGTGTACAGGCGTCAGAGTCCCCGCGGGCTGGCGGGCCGCTGCATGAAGACACTCGCTCCCGGGGCACCCGCCGGCTCGGCAGCAAAGTCACAACAGGGCCCAGACACGGGCGTTAAGAATTTCCTCCAAAAACTCCAGGACGGGCCCGGGGAACAGACCCACCAAAACGACGTGAAGACCCCAAGCGAGAGAACTGAATCCTTTCTCAGAAACCCTAAAAAGACAGGACCAAGAGAGGGGTCCCGGGGCAGGCACAACGGAGGACAAGTGTGTGCCCCGTCCCCAAACTCCTCGATCCGTCACCGGATCCGACGCAGCCGCTGCCGCCGGATGGAAGGCCCCGTGATCCCGCAGGCGCGGCCGGAGGACGGGAAGGGCCGGGCAGGGGGCGCCCGGGCCTCAGCGCGCCGCCACAGACGTGCTTCCTCGGTTTCCCCGATGCCGGCCCCGCCGTCTGTCGTGCTGCGCGAGTACTGGCCTGGATCCCCGTGCTGACGGCATCGCGGCGTCGCAGGGCTAAGGGACAGTCCGGCTGCAAGACTCTCACCTGCGGGGGAAGCGGCCAAGAGCGGCCAAGGGTCCCCGGGAGGCCCGCCGCCGCCACCAGGCACAGCGCCCGGCACCCACGGGGCAACACGGGCCACCTCCGAGGCCGGGGCAGCAGGGTGAGAGGGCGTCGCGCCAGGACCCCCGGGGTGACCCCTGCACCCCGGGAGGAGGACCCGCCGGCCAGGAGCCCGCCTCCCCCCTCCCCTGGCCAAGCCGGGCCCCCGTGAGGACCTGCTCCACCCTCGACATCTGACCACGCGTCACCTTCCACCACAACCCACCCCCGCGTCGCCCGATTCCGACCCGACAGGAAAAGCGAAGTGAACGGGGAGCAAACCCAGAGCGAGCAGCTCCCCCGACACTGGCCGAGCCGGCTCCGCGTCCTGAGGCGTCCTCAGCGTCTAGCCCCGGGCAAGCCCCTGAGAAGTGACGCCGCCTCCCATCTCTTGAAATGACTCCTGCCATCAGGTACGAATTTTAAAGAAAAACGTCTAAGTCCCTTGTACCCCGGGACACCAGGAAGGGAAACTCGCAAATCCGGAGACGTTTCCTACCAGCCCCAGAGCAGCAGGATCCGTAGATCGTCGTGGGTTTGGGCGAAGGCAGGTAGAGACCCACCTCTGCACCCTGAGCTTCCGAGGGCGCAGGACCCTGAGGCCAGGAGGGGCGCCTACCCCAGAGCCACGGGGCAGGGAGGGAGCAACAGGTGGAGGTGGGGGCAGGTGCAGAACCAGGAAGAGGAGGTGGAGGCTGGAGGCTGGAGCCCGGAGGCCGAGCAAGGGGCTCTAACCTGGGCTGCCCTGAAGTCACCTGCTGTGCATCCAAAGCCACCGGCGCCCGGGCCCCCTCGGTGACGCTGGCCTCGCCCTCAGGGGTAAGGGGTTTACACACTCCCTGGGCATCCTCCCGGGCGGAAGGGCCGAGAACGGCGGCGCAGAGGCCGGCTCGTAGAACCAAAGGGGAGAAGGGAGCCCAGATCCAGGGAGGACGAGTGTGCGGGGCAGACGGGGGACGGGAATCAGAACCTGGGGATGCAAACGGCCTCGTTTCGCCAAAGGCCAGCACCGGTCATCAGCTGGCCCCGCGCACCCAGGGCGCCGGGAGGAACTGAGGCACAGGGAGGGCCCCCAGCAGCCACGGAAACGTGCCGATGCCAACCTGCGCCCCAACCGTCCGGGACGGCGGCATCGACTGGACGCTCGGGGACAGGGCTGCCCGGTGCCGTGAAGGAGCAGGGCTGTACTTCCCCACAATCCAGGGGAGTGCCGGAGCTGAGGTCTCCGAAATATGGTTTAGACGTCGTTTGCAGTCAACCCTAATCAGTAACCCTGACCGGGCACCTGCCATTCAGGCGTCTGATGCCCAGTGATGGGCCGTCGGCCCGGTGAGTTCAGAGCCATCAGGGAAAACAAGCAAGGTCTGTCAGGGATGACCTACTTAGGATGTATTTTTAGGGGGAAGAAGGTAGGGCTTCATGCTGCTAAATGACTGGGATTTCTGCAAAAATAGATCGCTATAATAACTCAGAAAGATCAGAAGACGCTTAGCAAAACGGCATAACATTTGAATAACTTGGATTTGACACACACACAAAAAAATAGCCTTTCAATGTTATTTAAAATAGACACCTGTTTAAAATGCGTTTTAAAATGCGATCAAGGGGGGGGTCCCCAGGGGGCTCAACGGTTTGGCACCTGCCTTTGGCCCAGGGAGCAATTCTGGGGTCACGGGATCGAGTCCCGCGTCGGGCTCCCTGCATGGAGCCTGCTTCTCCCTCGGCCTGTGTCTCTGCTTCTCTATCATAAATAATAAATACATCTTTTAAATAAATAAATAAAATGCAATCAATTGTGAGGAAAGTGCTGGGGGAAAAGTCTTCCTGTAGACACACTCGACAGTCAAAAAGGACGTTAAAACAATCAACGCAAAATAAATGAATTAGCACTTACTGTTACGAGGATTCCACTGTCACCCAGGCTACTGCTGAAGCGGTCAAAGCAATCCTTTATATGCGTATACGTATTTTCAGATTTACTTACTTGTTTTAGAGAAGACGAGACAGACATAGCACAAGAGGGAGGGGCAGAGAACGCCGACTCCAGGCTGAGCGCAGAGCCCGGGGCGGGACTCGATCCCGCGACCCTGAGATCATGACCTGAGTGGAACCCAGAGTCGGACACTTAGCCGACTGCACCACCCAGGCGCCCCGATATATATTTTTAAAAACAGTTCTTATATATATTTTAATTTATCACTACTTTCAAAAAGCAAAATTTTAAAAAATCCCTTGGGACGCCCCGGGGGACTCAGGGGTTGAGCATCTGCCTGCAGCGCAGGGCGTGACCCCGGGGTCCCGGGATCGAGTCCCACGTCGGGGTCCCTGCGTGGAGCCTGCTTCTCCCTCTGCCTCGGTCTCTCATGAATAAATAAATAAAATCCTTTTAAAAAATATAAGAAAAGCCCCGATTCCTGCATAGGAACTACCACTGCTCTTAAAAGCAGAGCCCGTGTGAGCTTCACGTAAACGTCACACGGAGGCGAGTTCACACAGAGGAGCAGATGGTCGGGGCGCACCTGGGAGTGAAGTGTCCTCCCCCCCCACGACGTGGACTCATCTGGGAAAAGCCAAACCGCAGCTGGAAGGTGGATGAAGAGTCAGCAACACACCTAAGTTCACAGACGAGCTGCACTTTGCACGCGGGGCACACGTCCCATCGGACGCTGGATCTCCAGCAGCCGGAGGCTTCCGACGTTTTCCATGCCCAGGACTTGAGTGACTGAATTCAGCAGGTTCGTTAGCATCACCTGCGACGCTTGCAAACTGTCCCAAACCGAGCGTGCACCTGACCGTGCACATCAGCACAGTCAGCTGATGCGGCTAACGGCACTTTATACGCAGGTTCCTCGGCAGGAAGGTCCGTGTAAACCACACTGAGTTTCTTCAGAGTTTGACTCCTCGTATTAAGAAAGAAAACGGGGATCCCTGGGTGGCGCAGCGGTTTGGCGCCTGCCTTTGGCCCAGGGCGCGATCCTGGAGACCCGGGATCGAATCCCACGTCAGGCTCCCGGTGCATGGAGCCTGCTTCTCCCTCTGCCTGTGTCTCTGCCTCTCTCTCTCTCTGTGACTATCATAAATAAATAAAAATTTTAAAAAAAACTTAAAAAAAAAAAAAGAAAGAAAACGGTGGTTCACGTGGACGCGATGCAAACGAGTGGGAGCATGGCAGGCGACCTCAGGAGGACGCGGTCCCTGGGTCAGGGGCCTGCTCCACGGGAAGCTCCACGGCACCTGCTCACTGTGCACTTCACGTGCAGAACAAGGGACGCACGACTGCATTCTTTTTGCACAATAGTCTATTTTATGTTTTCCAATCTGGTAGCAGAAATGCTCAGATTCCTTCATGCGTGGATCTATGAGGCTGTGGTTAGAGAAGCAGCATCTTGGCTCAAAAGTATTATGGAAATGAAATCCGTGCGCTCACGGGTGCACATTTCACAGCCCGCAGACACACCCGTTAGATGCTCACAAACGTCGACTCTAGAATTCAATGCTTGACCTTAAGGGACCCGCAACAAATCTACTTGAAAAATACGTTATCAGATAAACATGTCACAAAACCATGCACGATAGCAACACGTATAAAGCCACCTACGCGCTCAATGTTGGGGACTAAGGAGACGGAGATGCAGCCCTCGGGAGACGGCACCCCGCGGCCCGTCACTCCATGTCCCAGAAGAACACGAAGCGAGGTTCATGCCGCTTTAGGCTCGAGCCGCAAAGCAGAGAAGAGCGGCGGCCCCCGGGGGAGCATCGTCTGGGAAAGAAGGCGCGAGGACAGGAGAGGCGGGCTGGTTACACCCGAGGTCTGAGGGGCCCCGTCGGTGCCGCGGCGGGTTCGCGTCACCTTCCATCTGTCCACCCGCGTCACTCTGACCACAGCTCGGGGTCCTCGGCCGCTCACAGGCCCCGGGGCGCTGTCATCAGGCTGAGGAACGGAAGGCGTGGGGAGGGCCCCCGGCAGCCACGGAAACGTGCCGATGCCAACCTGCACCCCAACTGTCCGGGACGGCGGCATCGACTGGACGCTCGGGGACAGGGCTGCCCAGTGCCGTGATGGAGCAGGGCTGTACTTCCCCACAATCCAGGGGAGTGCTGGAGCTGAGGTCTCCGAAATATGGTTTAGACGTCGTGCCGGGCACCCCGTCCTCGCACGCCGGTGTCCACGGCAGTGCTCCTCCCACCAGGCCACAACCACCTGGATGTGCGTCAGGTGGCCGTGGGCGCGAACACCGGCCTGCCCGCCAGACGGGTCACAGCAGGTAACAGCAGGGGTGAGGCGCTGACACGCACACCCAGGGGACGAGCCCGAGGCCAGTGTGCGGGTGAAGCAGCCCCAGACGCCCCCAGACACCCTCAGGGGCCCAGGACGGGCAGGTGCTCGGAGCAGCGGTGGGGGGCGGGGTCAGGGTGCAAGCGGGGACCCGGGGAACGCACGGGCACACTTCCAACCAGCAGACCGTGCCCCTTAAATGTACGGCTCGTGGGGCCTGTGGCTCCAAGGCGATGAAGCCAGCGTGTGTGGGATAGATTTTAGGTTTTCAGAGTATGATGGCCAGTCTGATCTCAGCTCAGATCCACTCAATTAATAATAATAAAAAAAACAACTATTGTTGCAATAACCCGGACCATCCTGACAGCAAAAGAGCAGAGGCAGGCACACGCCAGAAACCATGGGCTACGCCTGCACAGCGAGCGTCCCGTGGGACTGGGGCACCCCCGCCACCCGGACTGGGCGCAGACCTGGGGTCCTGGAAGGCAGCAGCTGCACGCGCGTGTTCTTGTGCGTCCACGTGCACGGGGAGCATGGGCACGCAGCACAACCAGGGCAGCGTCCCACGTTGGGGTCCCAGGAGTGGGCTCTGCGGGCACACCGGGCAGGACTAAGCTGGGCTGGCTCGGGCTCAGGACGTCCTGGGCCGCGGCCTCGAGGCACGTGGGCTCCCTGACTCCGGGAGAAGCAGAGGGCCGCGCTGTGCAGAACCTCGGGGAGGGACGGGGTTCCACCAGCCCCCGACCCAACCGGGTCTCCCCCGCCTCGGCTCCTCGGACCTGAACGTCAGACTGACCCGGCAGGCGGTGGGCGACACGGGGCAGCGGCTCCTCCTCAAGGCAAGCGCAGCCCCTGGGAGGGGACACAGCAAACCTGGCCTCGAGGATCCATGGGGGGGGGGACGGGGGGGGGGAGGAGAGCGGAGGGGAAGGGGGAGGGGAGGGGGAGCGGGAACCCATCCGGCGAGTTCCGACAACACACAGTGGTCACGACACAGGGATTGGCTGGAGCCTCAGGGGAACATGACACCAAATAAAATCATTGCAGAAACAAGAAACAATTTATTAAATTCTGAATTCAATGTTGGCAACGCCCCTGGAGGAAATCCAACGTCTACAGGCCAAAGTAGAAAAGCTCGGGATGAAACGGCCGATTAGGAATCGAGCGGAGGTAAAGCAGGGGCGGGGGGGAGGTGCCCTCCCAGGTTCACGGCGGCCACAAGCTTCCTGAAAATTAAACTATCACGACTACCGTAGGTTTCCAGACAATTAACAAACTCAGTGTTATCAGCACCTTCTTGTTATTTTTTTTTTTAAAGATTTTATTTATTTATTCATGAGGGACACAGAGAGAGGCAGAGACCCAGGGAGAAGCAGGATCCACGCAGGGAGCCCGACGCGGGACTCGATCCCGGGACCCCGGGGTCATGTCCTGGGCCCAAGGCAGACGCTCCACCGCTGAGCCCCCCCGGGGGCCCCTCGGCGCCTTCTCTATAAACAACTCCGAGCTCACCCCGGGAACAGGGACAGAGTTTTCAACGCTCAAGGGAAGAGATCCTATGCTGCGTAAAGGATTTCAAACTAGGAGAAAAAGAAATCACTCTCAAAACAGTGGGAAAAGTCACTGAGGGAGACAAACCACGAGCGACCCCTAACTCTGGGAAACAAAGAAGGAGGAAGGGGAGGTGGGCGGGGGACGGGGTGGCTGGGTGACGGGCACCGAGGGGGGCACCTGACCGGATGAGCACTGGGGGTTGTACCAGATGTTGGCAAATCGAACTCCAATAAAAAATATGCATATATTTAAAAAGAGGAATCACTCTCAGCACATAGGACAGAAAAATTAACAGCCTGACAAACAGAGAAAGAAGAGAAATAAATGCGGAACGAATGTCACTGCTGGACGTAAACAGGCTGTCGTCGGGTCCCCGGCAAGGGCGCTCGGGGCAGAGTAACAGGGTGATGTGCCGACGACGAGGACACAGCCCCAGGTCGGCGAAGGGCTACCCCACACGTCACAGATCACCCACGGAACCCAGGAGGAGAAGTCTCGCGATCTTGCTGACACGATGCCAGACAGCTACGGCTCACCACCCCACCGGCCGTCATCCCAGCGACCTGCTACCCGCCTTACGCGCCCGGCTACGTCCTCGTATGTGACAAAATCCTGCATTTAAGAGAAGGATGGAAGCCTTTCCTGCTGCCATCCAGAACAAGTCTCCGCGCCGCCTCCCCGCACATTCTGACTGCAGAGCTGCTTTAGGAACAGCTCCCACCGCCGGGCCCAAACAAGCCGACTGAAGGTCCAACCCAATTCTATGGGCACTAAGCTCTCGCCGCACAGGGGGAGAAGGACGCCCTAGGAGCTACACACACCTGCTCCCGCCAAGAGAAGCCGCCACCCGAGCAGTGACACCCAGGAATGCAGCTCCTCCGGTTCAGCCGGGATGACTCCTCCGGCTCCCGCCCAGCTCCCAGCCGCACAAAGTCCAGGGGCGAACAGTGAACAAAACCCAATTAGCTTGTTTCTCATCGCAGCTCAAGACAAAGTGAACAAGTTTTCATTTCAGCCCATCGCCACGGTGTACGGAGGGCCCATGAGCCCGCACTGGCTGGGGCCTCCCCGTGACCCCCACGCCCCGGACCGCGGGCTGCGTCCCGGACCCGGGATCTCGTCCCTGGGCCCGTCCTCCTCGTTCTCTTCCCGAAGTAGATCTCCGCTCTGCCCGGGCCCTCGTTCTTCAAGGCCTGCGGGTGCTCCTCGGCCGCGCGGACGGCGTCCTGACTGCTTCCCCGGGGTCCCTGCAGCCGAGCAGCTCGTCCCCGGGGGTGGTGGCGCAGAGAGACTTTGTGCAGTCCTCACGCACTGGGAGGACCGCGTGTCACTTGGACACGCATCACGTGTTCACACATACACCTGAGCATGCCCCGCGCACCAGGCCCACGCGGCTCGCGGCCGAGCCAGCCTGGCCCCCCGACGGCCTCCGAGGTGCAACCCCCCCGGGGCCCTGCGGCCACTCGGGAGCTCAGTCTGACCGGGAAGGGCGAGCATCGTGATCAAAGCAGACCAGGGACCGCGGAGCCCCTCGTGCCTGACCGGGGGCGTGGAGCCACCTGCACCCCGGAGGCAGGGGGTCCCCACCCTCATCAAACACCAGAACTGCTGCCGGAGAAACACCACCTGCCGACTTCCCACTTGCTGTGACTCAACGGTGTCTTACTGGCCTTCTTCACCGAACTGGCTGCTTGCCTTGGCACTCGGTCCGTTCATTTGACAAATCAGAACCGACAAAGAAAACCAAACGTGTGTTCCTTACGTAGAGTAAAGGAATAACATTCCCGAACTGAGGTCATTATAATTCCCGCCCAGGAGCTGACAACGTGAGCTAGGACGGCATCACGGAAACCAGCCTTGTTTCTTTTGAAGGAAGAAAGCCTCTTCCATGTGTACAGGCAGGCACTCGACCGCGAACTTCTACACAGTTTTCCTAATATCTCAGGGTTAAGTTAGTAGGAAATACTTCAGCCAAGCTTCGAACCTAATTTCATCAAATCCTCACGGCACCGCACTTGAGAACCGCAGGTCACTCTTCCCTCAACTTCCGATGAACCTGCCACGTGTTTCCCTAGGCCGAGTGCCCACGGGTACTTCGTTCCATCATTTTACGTTTAAAAATAAAATCCAATACCCCAGTGTATCGAACGTAACACTCAGTGCTGGACTCTTCTTCCTGTAACATCACGTTTCCTCCCAGAGACCTCCTCCTTAACAACACGCGTGGACATTAGTCAGATGTGAGATAGGAAACAGAGCTTTCATTTTATTTTTTTTTTAAGATTTTATTTATTCATGAGAGACACAGAGAGAGAGAGGGGCAGAGACACAGGCAGAGGGAGAAGCAGGCTCCACGCAGGGAGCCTGACGTGGGACTCGATCCCAGGTCTCCAAGATCACACCCTGGGCTGCAGGTGGTGCTAAACCGCTGCGCCACCGGGGCGGCCCGGAAACAGAGCTTTTACTCTTCAAATAAAAGGTGATCCAAATACCAAGGAAAAATGTAGAGTCCGTGCCAGATTCGCTCCCCTACGCTAAAACAATCCTTACATAAATGCAGGAGAAAGGCATGTGGTATCCCCAAACTCCCCATGTCCTAGAGATGGGTGTTCCAACCAATCCCAGCATCTCAAAAGGTGGTTTTGTGTGATGTAAATAAAACTCCTAGGCAGACAGGACCTCATGAAAAATCCTGTGGTCAAAACCGAAAGGACCTACTACCTGTGTATGACTATGTGTCAGCAAATCATTAATTTCGAATTACAAAAATGGTCTTTGTTGTGTTCGTTATCATTCAGCGTTAAAACCAGGGATTTAGTAGAATTTGGAAGAGGAGCCTTTGGACATTTTTAAGTGGAGACAAATAGTTACCTAATGCAAACAGAAGCTCTAACTGAAAGTTCTGGAATCACTTCACTGCACTTGCATACCCTTAATGGTTATAGCATAATAAGTTAAGTTGTTGTTCAATCAATTGTCTGGAGGTAACACTGTAATGAGACATCTTAATTTCTTAATTGTACACTAATTAAGTGTCATCTGAGATGTGTACTTTGATTTGGGGGTATACAGCAGACTTTTCACAGTCAAAGAGCAAAGGACAGCCTTGTTGGGGACATCCTTTGAGAGACACCCTGGGAGGCAGGCTGGCTCCCACCCTCTCTGCAGCCTCACGGAGTAGATGTTCCCTGGTGTCCAAGAGAATGAAAGTGAATTAGCTCTCGGACTATGCAGTCAATACTTCATATAATGACATTTATAATGAAACCCATGTCCGGTCAATAAATAATTAAGTAAGAGTGTCACAGCAATACTACTGCAAAGGAAAACCCCTTTGCCTAATTAAGTTAGAGAGTCAATTTCAGGTTCTCATTGGAAAACTGTAGCTTTTTAAATTTAAATTGTTACACATCTTTCAAAAAACCTTGGAGACCACATGACAGCAGGTAAAAGTGGCCCACGCTTGAGGTATGACCAGGGGATAGATCGACACTATAAATTTGTGTTTGCATGGAAACGTGAAAATATACATTTTTAACCAGAAGCACGGGCCCTAAGTCCTCACCTGAGGAGCAGGTGTGTGTGATCTCACACATAAAGAAACACGTGACAGCACCGTCCGCTGGTCAACACCTGAAGGAAACTGCAATCTCATGAATGGTTCCACTAAATGCAAACTGTCCTACCCCAGGGAGAGAAGTGTGCATCACCTAAGAAATCATGCATTTATGATGTGGCCCCTAAGGCCCTCCTCTCAGAGGCTAACTGCAAGATACCCTTCACCTACAGAAAACAACACAAGGGCAGGGATATTAATCGCAACATCGTTCGTATTTGCAAAAGCCAAGAGCACAGAGTACCTCTGGGGACCCTCTGATCGCACTGCAGCCCTGACAGTGGAGCCCGGAGCCACCGCCACAGCAACTTAGTAGCACGAGGTCAGGACAACCAGCACAGCTCCCTCATCTTGCGTCAGAAGGAGAGGATAGTATCCAGAGAGAAACACATAAGAAGAGGAAGAAAATACACATTTTTCCCCAAGAGTGAAAAGCTTGATATAAATAAGAAAAAGCTGCCATGATTACAGGAAGCGCCAGGGGCTGACGTGAGGTCTCTCTAGTGATCCTTTAATCTGCATTGAATCGTGCACATTGTAAGTGTTCAATATTAAAAAAAACTAAATGAAGTCAAAAGAAAAATATTAAAACCCAAATATTAGAAACTAATATAAATAATCAAGCTAACTGTATGTTAAATTGATATTATGACCACAAATAGAAAATAACTCTTTCAAAAAAGTTGTGCGCATGGTACTGGTTTGCCCGTTTGTAACGGATTACTGCCTAAAGATCAAAGGTGAGCAATAAATAAACCTTCAGTCAACCATCTTAGTGCTGAGATTTTGATATAATCTAGAAAAATTTTAATGCACACACAGACAGAACTAATAATAAGCATAATAAGATGAGTAGGATTCAAGATTTTTACTAAAAACATAAAGGACAGAAAAGAAAAATCAAATCTAGGCCGAAGTTCTGTAATGTGAAATTTGGAAGTCTTGACAATATAAAAGTATATTTTCTTTTTCTGTCCAGTAAATAGTCTTGGAAGTTTTTGTTTCTCCATATTCGATTAAACTCAATAAAAAGAGCAACCCCAACTCCTCAGGAGATGGAAAACCACATTTCTGGGTCCAGGAAAGAAATGACGAGGGTGAGCCTGAGATCATTTACCGTCAGAACCAAAGGACCCGAAGACGGGGTGCATGTCACGGAGACAAGGAGGCGGCCTGCAGAGCCTCCCGCCCTGGGCACGGGGACCTCACCACCCACGGCCAGGGTGACTGCAACTGGCTGGAACACACTGAACAATATGCAGCCCAGCGTGTGCAAGGACGCTCAGAAAATTAAGGAGAAAGAGGAACTGAGACGCAGACAGAAAAGCCACCCTGACTGTGGCCAGCAGAAGTCCAGGGATCAGACCCAGGAAGGAGCAGCATCCCTGTCTTTCTACGAGAAACTGTAGCACATGTCCAAGCAGGAGTGGAAAGGAAGTCACCGCTTGGCCAGATCTGATGGGTTAAGTGACTCAGAAGCATCCCCAGTAAACGCAAAAGCCATCGGGCAAACCGTTGCCGGTAAACAGCATATTTTTGTGGTGCCAGCCACTTACCGTGAGCGAGCAAGGGAGAGCGAGCGAGAGTGAGAGAAATCCTTGAGTCGCTCCCTTAACCAAGTGAGAACCTCACCTCATGGGAAGAGACAGCCTGATGTGACGGGCGGGCTGACAGGTTTGTGACATCTGCAGCACACACGCGTGTGCACGAGGAAAATATATAAAAGCATTAGTTGTGGAACCTGGGTGATGGCACACAGGCATTTACTGGGACAGTCTATCAGCCTTTCTGTGTTTTAGAAAATATTCATTAATACAAATTTGGAGAAAAATTGCAGTAATCAGTACACAGGTGCGGGAATCTCAGACCCCATCTGGACAGAGGAGATGATGAACGGTTTTGTGAATAGCACCCTTCCTGTAAAGATGAGTCACTCTGGAAGCTCGGCTCCCGACGACACAACTCTCAAGCTCTGCTGCTGTCTGGTGGCTTCAGTCTCTGTCACCATCTGGGGATCGAGTGCCAAGTGTGGAGAAAAGGCACAGACACTAGAGCCGGCGAGGGCCCACCCCAAGCCCCAGATCTGCTGGTTGCTGGCCATGCCTTAGACACTGGCCCTGCCACTAGCCAATGGCCCAAGTAGACACATGGGGGTCACCCTGGAGCCCCTGTCCCACGTCTCCATGCCAGCAGCCTGGCCCAGGAGCCCCCCCGTCTTCCCACTTCCTGGATCTCATCGCCACCTTCCTGATTCAGAGCATCCCCTCTCACCTGAATTGCTCCAATGAACACTTAGCTCACCTCTCAGGTTCCAGGACTGGAGTATCCACACATTGTCTGCAACATGACCAAACCACCAGGTATTTGAAAAATGAATTTAAAAACATTAAAACCATCAAAATTCCCACTTTCCAAATGCAGTTCTGTTGCATTGAGCAGAGTCTGAATTTCGTAGCAGACCCTACAAAGCCTTCCTGTCTGGCCCCCGATTACCAATCACCTCATGGCGGCCATGCAAACCAACACAGTAAATCACCAGGAGTTCCTCCACCGGTCGTCTGCTCTGGTCGCAGAGTTTGCACACACCATTCCATCTGCCTGAGAAACCCTTCCCTGCACACCTTCCCTATGCTGTCTTAGCCCTTATATCCTCACCTGCAGGGAGCCCTCCCTGACCTTCCAGGTGCTCTGGGATGTCCTGTCTTCCTATGAAAGTACCTGACCACCCCGCGGGTCAGGGCCGAGCCATCCGCACGGTGTCCCACTGCATAAACCAACACCATGCACGACCTCCTCGACTGTTATCTTGAGCTATTTCTACTACAAACTACCCTGGTCGCTGATAAACAAGATACCCGGCCACTTACGATGTCTTGCAACCTGGCAGGTGTCCTTGTTGAGAGTGGGAACTTTCCAGGTCCCCACCTAGAAATGCACTCTGCATCATAAAGCCTGAGCAGAGAGTTCCAGGTGTTGGATTTCCTGCTTCCACCACTGGGCTATTTTTCGTGTTTCTTTATTAATTTTTAATTATTTCTATAATATGGAAATAAGTCCTTCGTATATTAATTGAAAAAAGTTTTTCTAGCCTATGGTCTGTGGGTTAACCTTGTTATGCTTTTTGGAGGATAGAAAAGGCAAAAACATATCTATGTATATGTAGATATTTTGTAATGTAGTCAGATTTTCAATCTGATTCTTGACAGTTTCTGTTTTGTAATCTGCCCTAAAAATCTGTTCTACTGAGCCTTTATATAATCTCTTAAGCTTTGTTCTGAGCATTTTTTGAACGTTTGAATGCAAGAGAGATGTCGCATCTCCAAGTGTGTGTACAGAAGTCAGTCTCCCGGGGGGGACCTGCCGCACGGCATTTGTGCACAGCTGATGCCACTGCGGCCATGCGCAGGAGGCTCCGTTCCAAGTGATTCCTCTGTGCCCCTCGTCCCCTCGAGCAAGGGGCGCTCGCCCACCCGTCCACCCGCCCCCTGCAGCCTGGCCAGCGCAGCACCTGCAAACCGATCTCCCAAGCCTGGAGGGCCCTTATTCTCAGCAGCGCGGGCCTGGTCCCGGACGCCCACCTCACCGGCCTGCACCCGTCTGCTGAGCCGCTGCCTGGTCCCCTGCAGCGAGCTGAGTCCTCTTCCGTCTCTGCTCCCCCGGCACCCAAATGACGTTAACACACAAACACTACCTTGTCCTGCCGAGTCCCGCACTGCTTCCCCTCCTCTCAGGCTCCAGGCCTGCTGACCACGTGCAGCCCCTGCTCACCTGCTTTCTCCACCTTCCCGTATGATACTATAACAACGAATACATTTCATGATCCATTTGCCCAAACTCAGAACTTCCAACACCACAAATGGACCCTATGGTGAACTATGGGTACAGGTGATAGGGACATATCTGTAAACATCAATTGTGACAGACATCCCCTCTGGTGGGTGGTGCTGATAATCAGGGAGGCTGTGCACATGTGAGGGGCAGCGGTACATGGGGAATCTCTGTACCTTCCCTCAATTTTGCTGTGAGTCTTAAACTTTTCTGAAAAAACAGTCTTAATAATTTAAAAAGAACTAATGAGCAGCTTTATTAAAAATCGAGAAGACTTCTGGAGGAACAAATATTGTTAAAATGCCTATGCTACACAGAGCAACTTATACATTCAATGCAATCCCCATCAAAATACCATTGACATTTTTCACAGAGCTGGAACAAATAGTTGTAACATTTGTATGGAACCAAAAAAGACCCGGAATAGCCAGAGGAATGTTGAAAAAGAAAACCAAACTGTAGGATCCCTGGGTGGTGCAGCGGTTTGGCGCCTGCCTTTGGCCCAGGGCGCGATCCTGAAGACCCGGGATCGAGTCCCACGTCAGGCTCCCGGTGCATGGAGCCTGCTTCTCCCTCTGCCTATGTCTCTGCCTCTCTCTCTCTCTCTCTCTCTCTCTCTGTGACTATCATAAATAAATAAAAATTAAGAAAAAAAAGAAAACCAAACTGGGGGCATCACAACGCCTGACTTCAAGCTGTATTACGAAGCTGTGAAGCTGTATTATGAAGCTGTGATCATCAAGACAGTGTGGTACTGGCACAAAACAGACACCTAGGTAAATGGAACAGAACAGAGAACCCACAAATGGACCCTCAACTCTATGGGTAACTCATCTTTGACAAAGCAGGAAAGACTCTACTGGAAAAAAAAGAGAGCCTCTTCAACAAACAGTGTTGGTGAAATTGGACAGCCACGCACAGAAGAATGAAACTAGACCATTCTCTTACACCAGACACAAAGATACACTCAAAATGAATGAAAGATCTAAATGTAAGACAAGAATCCATCAAAATCCTAGAGGAGAGCACAGGCAGCAACTTTTTTACCTCAGCCACAGGAAAGGCACGTTTCCAAAGGCAAGGGAAACAAAGGCAAAAAAGAACTATTGGGACTTCATCAAGATACAAATCTTCATCAACCTACAGAATAGGGGAAGATATCTGCAAATGACCTATCAGATAAAGGGCTAGTATCCAAGATCTATAAAGAACTGATCAAATTCAACACCCAAGAAACAAACAATCCAGTCATGAAATGGGCAAAAGACATGAACAGACATTATACCAAAGAAGACAGACATGGCCAACAAGCACCTGAGAAGCTGCTCTGCATCACTGGCCATCACGGAAACACAAATCAAAACACCAAGATCCCACCTCACACCAATGAGAATGGGGAAAATTAACAAGCCAGGAAACCACAAATGTTGGAGAGGATGTGGAGAAAGGGGAACCCTCCTGCACTGTTGGTGGGAATGGGAACTGCTGCAGCCACTCTGGAAAACTGTGTGAAGGTTCCTCAAAGAGTTAAAAATAGATCTGCCCTACGACCCAGCGATTGCCCTGCTGGGGATTCACCCCAAAGATACAGATGCAGTGAAACGCCAGGACACCTGCACTCTGATGTTTATAGCAGCAATGTCCACAGTAGCCAAATTGTGGAAGGAGCCTCGGTGTCCATCGAAAGATGATGGATAGAGAAGATGTCTAGATATACAACGAAATATTACTCAGCCATCAAAAAATGAAATCCTGTCATTTACAACTAGGTGATGTTATGCTAAGTGAAATAAATCAGAGAAAGACAATTATCATATAATCTCACTCATATGTGGAATTTAAGAAACAAAATAGAGGATCATAGGGGAAGGGAGGGAAGAACAAAACAAGATGAAATCAGAGATGGAGACAAACCATAAGGGACTCTTAATCATAGGAAACAAACTGAGGGTCCCTGGAGGGCGTGGGGAGGAAGGGGTAACTGGGTGATGGGCATGAAGGAGGGCATGCAAAGTAATGAGCACTGGGTATTATATAAGACTGAGGCACCACTGACCTCCACCTCTGAAACCAATAATATATATTAATTTTTTATATTTAAATTAAAAATAAAATTTAAATTAAAAAAATTAAGAAGACTCTAGCTATTTGCAGATTCCATCATCATACCCACAGAAAATCCTAAGGAATCCACCCAAAGATTATTTGAACCAATACATGAGTTTAGAAGTGTGGAAGCATACAAGATAATATATACATAATCAACTGCAATGAATAATCTAAAAATGAAATCAAGAAAATTCCATTTGTAAGAGCAGAAAAGGAATAAAGATCCGGGAATAATTTTATTAAAATAGATGCAAAACTCTGAAATTACCTATTGTTGTTGAAGGAAATTATGGAGCTAAATCAATGGACAGAATCCATGCTCATGGATCGGAAGACTTAATTAAGATGGCAACAAGCCCCTGATTGATCTACAGACTCCGTGCAGTCTCTATCAAGATCCAGCTTCTTTGAAAAACTTATAACCTGATCCTAAAATTATAAGAAAATCCAAGGGACCCAGGAGAGCCAAAACAATCCTGACAAAGAACAAAATTGGAGAGTTCACATTTCCCAATTTCAAAACTTTCTGCAAGGTAATCAGGACAGTGTGGTGCTAGCAAAAGGACAAGGATATACACAAACGCCTTCAAGGGCAGACATAGATCAATGGAATAAAACTGAGAATCCAGAAATAAACCCTGACATACGTGACCAACTCATTTTCAACACACTGACTGACAGGACAATCCGATGGGGGGAAGAATAGATTTTTTGCCCAGTGGTGCTGGGATACTTGGATACACACTTCTGGAAAAATGAATTTGTATTCCTTCCCTACACCATACACAATAGGTAACTCAACATGGATCCTTTACCTAAAAAGTAATAACTAAAACTATAGAAGTCTTAGAAGAAAATAGGAGTAAATCTTCAGGACCTTAGAAAAGCAACGGTTTATCAGATAAGACACCAAAGAACATGTGACAAGAGAAAAAGCAGACCAAAATGAAAAGTGCCATGGATGTCATGAAGAAAATAAAGACAACGCACGGAAAGGCAGGTAACTTTGGTGAATCATATCCCTGTATCTACAAAATATTCTTTAAAAACCTTAGACTGAATAAAGCATTCAATGAACATAGAGGTAAAGGATCTGAATACACAACCTTCCTAAGAAAATAGACAAATGCCCAATAAACACATGGAAAGATATTTAACATTTTTAATAACCAGGGAAATGCACATCAAAACCACTTAAGATACTACATCCCGTCCAGTGCTGTGGCTGTAATTTCTTCAGAAGGAACACCGATACGTTTTAGGAAGGCTGTGCAGGAGCGGAACCCTCTTACGCTGCTGGTGGGGATAGAAAATGGTGCAACCTGCACGATGCACTCTACCTTATGAGCACCCGGAGATACAGTACTGACAGCAGGGATCCCTAAGCTAATGCAATAGAGCTGGACATCTTTGGAAAACAGCTGGGCAGTCCCTCAACGGGCTAAACACAAAGTTCCCATGACAACCAGCAACTCCGCCCTGAGGTCCACTCAAACTTGCCCAGGAATGCTCACGGCAACGTTGCTCACGGTGGGCCCCAAGCGGAGGAACCCGAACATCCATCCACAGGATGGGACACAGTGGAACGTATTTTGCAGTAACGAAAAATAAAGCCCAAAACTTGCTAAAGTGTGGACGATGGTTGAAGTCATGACGATGAGTGAAAGATGCCAGTCGTGTGATTCCATTAACATAAAATGTCCACAACGGGCAGATCCATAAGGAAAGTGGATCCGTGTGGCCACAGACCTGGGGAGAGGGACGGTGGGGAGTGACCGCTCAGTGGGCAGGGGGCTGTGCTGTCGGGTGTGAAAAGGTCTTAAAGCTGATTGTAGAGATGAGTGCACAACATTGAACATCCTAAAAACCACTGCAGAGTGTGGTGTGTGAATTACACACTTCTTCACATTTGTAAAGAAAATAAAGAGCAGTAGGAATAAAGACGTGGCGGGGCTCTGCCCAAGTGCCAGGCACCATGAAGCTCATTAAACGAGCTTTTATTGTTTAATGAGCTCCGGCCCTGGACCCCGAAATGCACAACGTGCTAGAGACCTTCAGGTCACGACCTCTTTCCAAAGTGTCACTTAGTGCCTCAGACGTGAATTCTGTTCAGTTAACGATCATCAGCTTCTGAATCTTATTTTACTGATTTATTTATTTCGCTGCAAGAATTCCAGAAATCTTTGTATTTATTTATTTTTGCAATTCCTAATGCCAATACTAGATTTCTGAGGGTGCCAGAAATAAATACTGGGCAAGAAAGTTTTATAATTGCACTCAGGTGACTGTTTTTGTTCCATTTCTTTAACTTCTTCCATAGGAATATCTATGATTTGTCCTGTTTTCCAGGTCTCTCAACTTTTTTATCATATTTTTGTCTTTTTTTTCATAGTCTTAGAAATCATAATTTTCTCGGTATCACTAATTCAATTTCTACACTTGTTTTCTGCTTGTTTGTGCTGATGCATTTTAAGATGTTTTCTTCCATAAAACAGTCCAATGTTTGCTTTCCAGGTTGGCACACGGTGCTAGTAATTTATACAAAAATATGCCGTGTTCTACAGGAAATCCTGATGAGTGTCCTTTTCTTCACCTGCACGGTGCACCTTACAAGACAGACACGGACGCCCTGGCTAAGTAAAGGTACTACTGTTTCGGGCCCCCCAGAGCACAAGGACCTCCCAGTCCTCTCCCTGCCAACCAGGTGCCCAAGTAATCCCCCTCCCCGATTTAAGCTCCGGGGCAACATGTGCAGTTTCCCAGGAAACTTATCATTTATTTATTGATGTTGCTGATGAACTGTGAGGGTATCCACTCTTAGCACTGCTGCTCGGTCCCGTGACAACAAAGAAATGCATTCCTGGGAAAGCAGCTGTGTCTTCACCTCGCTGGAAGGAGCCCTGGGGCCCCACAGTGCAACTGGCTGGTTTTGAATTACATGTGCTGGACGCCTTCCGTCAGGACACGTTGCCGTCTACGGTTGGTTCGCATTACTACCGGGTGTTATTGTGGGGGGGAAACTGTCTCACATCCCGACACATGATTATGAAGTTAAAGGCTTTAAGAGGATCATGGAAAATAAAATAAACCAGAAGGACTCCAGTGGGTTACTGAATATAAAAATCCTCATAGAAGAAGGGACTTGCTTTTGGGGAGCAAAAATAATGATAGCGTGTGCTGTTGATTTTGGACTTAAGTCATAGTTTCATTCTTCCAAATATGATAGAACGTAGAACTTCTCCACCTCCACCGCCCTCGGAGCCACGATGTACATAGACTATATTTAATAGTCACGCATGACTTAGAAAATTAAATCATTTAATTGAGGGATTGGCATTCATCCTTGAAATTCATTAGATATTAATACTTGCAACAGACTTTCAGGAGACTTAGCTATATAATCCCTAAAGTCATGGAGCAACACATAATAAAGTTGCCATCTGGTTTTCTCTGTCTTCAGTATTAAATTACTGATTAGTAACAAAAACATGCAGATTAAGAGCCAGTTTTCTGGGTTTTTTAAAAAGTATTTATTCATGAGAGACACAGAGAGAGAGGCAGAGACACAGGCAGAGGGAGAAGCAGGCTCCCTGCAGGGAGCCCCATGTGGGACTCGATCCCGGGACCCCGGGGTCACGCCCTGAGCCGAAGGCAGGTGCTCAGCCACCAAGCCCCCCGGGCACCCCAGGAGGCAGTTTTCTGTAAGTAGTTACTTCTGCACAGCGCGGCGGTGAGGGGTGTCAATCCCCACAAATATCCACACACGACCTTTGTCTCCCCCCAAACTTAGCTACTGATAGGCTGCTGCCCAGCAAAGCCTTACCAAAAACATAAATGGTAGATTAACACCTACTTTGTCCACGTATTATGTGCTGCACTCTCACGGCAAAGTAAGCAAGGGAAAGGAAAATGTCATTCAGAAAATTGTAAGAAAGACAAAATGCATTTACAGCACTAATCTGTATTTATGGAAAAAACAAATCCACGTACATGTGGACCAGCATGGTTCACACTGTGTGATTCAAGGGCCGGCTGCAGTGTTGGCGAGAGACACGGGCCATTCCCCGGCTTTCTGAAAGCTACAGCGATCGGCACGTCGTGGCTCTGGTGTGTGTGTACTCACATATGTGCATCCGCATGCGCACGTGTGTGTGCAGGAGTCCAGGGATACACCCGGAGATGGAGCTGGTTGATTTTTTAATAAAGAGGCCAAAAAAGCCTCATGAGGAAAGGGTAGTTTTTGCAAAAAATAAAGACGGCTGGAACGATCAGAGAACCATCTGGAAAAAATGAACCCCAGTCCATGCTTCACGACTTACACAGGCCACACCCACAGCGGATCCCGGACTTAACATAAGAATAAAATCTGTGGAACTGCAAGAACAAAATAGAGTGATGGCGGTGGGCTCAGCACCAGAAAGAGGAGCCGAGGAAGGAAGGAAGGAAGGAAGGAAGGAAGGAAGGAAGGAAGGAAGGAAGGAAGGAAAAAGAAAGAGAGAGAGAGAGAAATAGAGAAAGAAAGAAAGAAAGAAAGAAAGAAAGAAAGAAAGAAAGAAAGAAAGAAAAAGAGAGAAAGAAAGAAAAAGAAAAAAGAAAGAAAGAAAGAAAGAAAGAAAGAAAGAAAGAAAGAAAGAAGAAAGAAAGAAAAAGAGAGAAAGAAAGAAAAAGAAAAAAGAAAGAAAGAAAGAAAGAAAGAAAGAAAGAAAGAAAGAAAGAAAGAAAGAAAAGAAAGAAAGAAGAAGAAAGAGAGAAAGAGAGAAGCCACCTGGGCCCGGGGACATTGAGGCCGAGCGCGTTGTAACCGGAGGAGCTGAGGAAAGGAAAGGACCCAACGGCTTCGAGAAGCACTTGGCCGGCTGCAAGGTTGAAGCCGCCGAGGGGCCGCCTCCCGAGGACACGACTGTCCCCGCTCAGTGTGATGGTGAAAGGTGACCGTAAAAAACAGGTCCAGTTTAATCAAAGACCTTCACCGGGACATAGACAGAAACCTCAGAATTTCATTCACACCCAGATGAACAACGCAGCCGCGGCCCCGACGGCGCTCCCCCGGGCACCATCCCCACGCCCCCACCCCGACGGTGCTCCCCGCGAGCCAGTGGTGCCCCGGGCACCTGCTCATGAGACGCGAGGCCATCTGCCAAGCGAGTGTGTCCCCAGCCTCACGGGGCGGCACCCTGAGGCCGGCTCCGCTCGGCGGGGGACCCTCGGACCCGAGGCTCGAGCGCAGGACTTGAAGGCAAGAAGCGACCTAAGTGACTAGGGAGCGCCCGGAGGCTCCGCAGCGTCCCCAGAGGCCGGGGGCGGGGACATGGGGAGCGCTGCCTTCTCGAAGCTGCTTCTGGGCACCAGCAGCCCCGGGACCCCGCTCATCCGAACCGGTATACCGCACAACTACCGAGTGCCAGCGTCACATCACACAGACGACACCTCGGCCAGCGCCCCCCGCCCCGGCCCAGGCGCGGGACCCTTCAGGTTCCCGGGCATCCCACATCCCCGTCCCCACGGGGACAGAGCCGCTGACCACGTGGCAGCCTCTCGGGGGAGCCCGGGCCGGGTCAGCAGGACAGCGTCCCATGTGGGTCCCCGCATTCCGGTGAGGCGGCCACAGACGTCTGCACCCCCCGCGGAAGGCTGTCCTCGGGGGCCACATCCTGGTCTCTCGTTCCCCCGGGCACGCATGGCTGCCACGGCCACCAGCACCCCTTCTGGGCTGTCCCTCGGACATGGTCCCCGGACCCCACGCCCAGTCCCGTCCTCGCCCCAGAATTCCTAACGCAGCTTCCCAGTGGGCACGGGGCAGCCTGCATCCTGGGTGCTGACCGCCTCCGTCTGTGTCCCGTCACACCTCCCCCTGGACACTCTCGCCTCCCTTACGGGCTGGGGCTGCCCTGGGCCTGCGACACGTTCCTTCCTGCTCCACCACCGCCAACCCCCTGGCTACCTGAAGTGACTCGTCCGGGTCCTGGGAGGAGGTGCAGGTGCCCACTGCACCTGCCTGCTGCACCTGCTCACACCTGCTCACTGCACCTGCCTGCTGCACCTGCTCACACCTGCTCACTGCACCTGCCCGCTGCACCTGCTCACTGCACCTGCCCGCTGCACCTGCTCATAGCACCTGCCTGCTGCAGCTGCTCACTGCACCTGTGCACCTGCCTGTTCACTGCACCTGCTCACACCTGCTCACTGCACCTGCCCACTGCACCTGCGCACCCACCTGCTCACTGCACCTGCCTGCTGCACCTGCTCACCGCACCTGCCCGCTGCACGTGCTCACCCCTGCTCACTGCACCTGCCCACTGCACCTGCTCACCGCATCTGCCCGCTGCACCTGCCCACACCCAGTTCTGCTGGCTTCCAACATGATGTCTAGCCCTCCGTCCCCAGCCTCACCTCCTCGGGGCTCCCACAGGGCTCCCAGGCCTCCCACGGAGCACAGCTGCTCCGTCTGCATCTCCTGCCGCCGGGGACACGCTTCCCCTGCCCACGCAGCTGCTGCCTCCTGCAGACGAGCACCCTGTCTCCTACAATGCGTGCATTTTCAGAAGCACTTGGCAAAAGGTCAAGTACATAATCCACATTTCAAAATGTTGCATCGAAAAATTATTTGTTGGGGCCCCCAGGTGGCTCAGTGGTGAGCGCCTGCCTTGGGCTCAGGCTGTGACCCTGGGGTCCTGGGATCGAGTCCCACGTCGGGCTCCCGGCATGGAGCCTGCTTCTCTCTCTGCCTGTGTCTCTGCCTCTCTCTGTGTGTCTCATGAACAAATAAATAAAATCCTTTAAAAAATTGCTAAATACATCTATATAAAATAACATAATACCTCACTGATTCACGGATTAATGAAACTCACGTTTCAGTTATATTTAAAGCTGTTAACGAGAGAAAAACTATTATATTTTAAGAATATTCTATAAAATTCATCCTCTAAATAAGCACCCCAAAAACGCTAAGCATTTTCTGGTTTCTCTGACATGTTTCCTGTCTCAGGAACGCGAGGACATTTTCTTTAAACACCACAATCTGTGCTTCAATTAGAACGGGGCTATGCGTCGTCTTCCGCGCCACACGAACGCGTCCTCTATTTAAGGAAGGAAGCCACGTCCCACACGCTCGCAGAGCAGGCCGCCCCGGCTCCTCCACAGAATCCCGAGGCTCCAAGGGGGGTCGCTGCTCTAAAGGACGTCCCGTTGGGGGCATCCTGCCTCGTCCTGAGCGTCGCACACCTCCTGGGGCATCTGTACTTTGACCAGGGCGACCTCGGTCACAGCACCTGCCAAACACGGCTTCTCCAGGAAAGCGCCATTTAATCACGGCGACACCACCTCTCGCCGAGTGGGGCTCACCTCATGTAAAGGGGCACCTCTGCCAAGACTAAAAGTGGGACGGAAAGCGGATCCCGGGAGAGACGTCCAGCGCGGCCCTGGCAGGTCGGGGCCCCAGGACGCCGGCTCTCACCCATGGTGCCTGCCCGTCCCCGCTCCCCGCAGGACGGGGACATGCGGCCAACAGGCCGTGTCACCCACACCCACGGGGACGTGTGTGCGCTTCACTGTTACTTGCAGGGGGACACGCAGGTGCTCCAGGAAACGCGCGTTACACGGTGATTCGCACTCGCAGTAAGAACGAGCCCTCAGAGGGCGCCTCTCCCCTCCCTCCTGAGCCTCAGTTCCCAGAACAACAACAAACATGCTGCATCTCTGAACACAATAATTTCCTCTATTTTCCTTCTTGCCTAAAACCATGATGACACTCACCAACTTTAACATGACCCCTTGAGAAAAAAAAAATTTAAGATTTTATTTTGGGGGCACCTGGGTGGCTCAGCGGTTGAGCATCTGCCTTTTTTTGTTTTTTTTAAGATTTTATTTATTTATTCATGAGACCCAGAGAGAGAGGCAGAGACCCAGGCAGAGGGAGAAGCAGGCTCCCTGCAGGGACAGGATGCGGGACTTGATCCTGAGACCCTGGGGTCCGCCCTGAGCCGAAGGTGGGTGCTGCACCCCTGAGGCCCCAGATGTCCCAACGACCCCTTGAGCAAATTAAGGCAAGGAGCCATGGGGGTTCATGACAAAGCGTTTGTATGGCTGCAAGGAATGGCCAAGGAGGCAAGAGCAGGTGACCTCGTTGGGGGAGGTCCCGGTGGCCCCGCACCAAGGGGGCCGACCCCGCTGCAGGGAGCAAACATCCCCCCAAAATCAACCAGAGAAAAAGCCAAATTTCTGACCGCAGTTCCCAGGGACCAATTTATCACAAGTCAGCTTCTCCTTTAAAATACAAGGACTCCAGAGCTACCCTCTGCCCCAGCACCAACACGCGTGGCCCGGGTCGGGGACCGGACCCCCAGGGCGTCTCTGCACAGGCCAGCACCGCGCCGTGACCGCCGGGCGCGAGCGTCCCCCGGACAGGGACACACGGTTATCGCCGGCCCGGCCCCGAAATTCAAGCCAAGCAGCCCGCCCTCCTCTTAGGAAAGGGCAACCGAGGGGGAAGGGCAGACGGACCCGTCAGCCAGGCCAGTCTACTGCGGAGGAAGGAATGTGTCAACTACAGAAGTCGTGCTGGCCCGAGCGCGGCCCTGCCGCCTCCACGGTGGCCACGAAGGACAAGCGCCGCCCAGCCCCAGCCTCCCGTCGGGCAGCGGCCTCGCAGGTCCTGGCAGCTCCTCTTCCACGGAAGCCGCTACCACGTCACTACGGAAAAGCCACTTTCTCCAGGGGAGCTGGGCTCGTCTTTGTCAGGAGGTACATGTACCTCTCTGTCGTCAGAAACCAGACCGTGTCTAAGAATGAGTGTGACTTGTGTATATTTGGATTTCTGGCAACGCTTGATGATTGGATTCTGTGACTTCACAAATTGAGGTGACTGCTTTCCCCAAAACACTGAGAACTTTCCTGGGAAGAGAAATGACATACAATGTACTTCTGCCGAGAAATCCCCCCTGGCAAGAGGCTCTCTCCCCTGGTGTCATTGGGGAAAACTGCTCAAGGGAACAAACAGGCTCCCGTCGGTCCCTGTGAAATTCGGGTAATAACCCCCGGCCGTGCCGTGACTGGGCGCCCGGCCTGCGGGCACAGGGCGCGGGCGCAGAGCTGAGAGCCGTGCGCTCCACCCGCCGCCCGGGGCCACCATCACCTCAACGTGGACCACGTGGCCTCCTCGCCAGCTCAGCAGTCGCTGTCCTCGGGGAGCGGCGATGCCCTCCTGACGCCGCACGCTCCTGCCAGATGCCCCCGAGGAGGCGGCTATTCCGGGGAGGTGTAAGCCCCATGTCTAGGAGACGTGTGTTGCAGGCCTGTGCGACTGCGGACAAGTGCACGTGTACATGCATGTGCGTACTGCAGCTGTGTGTACACAGATGTCCGTGCACTGGTGTTTGCCACACGTGTGTGCATGCACGGTGTATTGTACACACGCATGTGTATGTGTGCACCTGTGTGTGCTTAGATGTGTGTGTGCACGCAGGTCTGTGTGCACATGAACAAGTGTCCATCACTGATGTGTGCACAAGTGTGTGTCATGCACGTGTGTGCTTGTATGTGCCCACGTGTGTGCGTGCATATGCAAACGTGTGCAAGCATGCGCAGGCCGTGTCGGGCGTGGCTGCATAACTGTAACGTGCAGGCATACATGTGCACGTGCACGTATGTTCTTTTCAAGGAAAACTAAGAATATTTTCTTTTTGTGGCACCAAATATTAAAAACAAGGTTTCACTACATTTGTTTTTTTAATTCATTGAAACATAAATGCTATTAGGCCTCCCCATTTAATTACACTTTTACCAAGTAGTTCACGGGGCTGAAATACTGCAGGTGAACATCTCGCAGAATATGTGAGCTTCGCGGACACCCCTGTGCTCCTGGCGAAAGAGATGATAAGTCAAAATTTCACTTTCTGTTCACTTTAAATAGAAGACAGGATGAGAAGGTAGATATCATCACCCCGACTTCTTTCCTCGTTTCGGTGGGGCCCCCCGACTCAGCAACACCCACGTCCTGAGGGCGCTTGCACCCCGACCTGCAGGAAACAACGTTTTCCACCATCTCGGGATGTGGTGAACCCGCCGTGAAAATCACCGCTCACCCGCTGACCAATGAAGCCGAACCCGAAGGCTGAGCTGTGCGCTGAGCACGAGGCGACCCCGTACGGCTCGGCCAGACGGGCGCGTGGCGAGGAATTAACTGCAAATAAAAGGGGGCTAATGGGGCGAGTCTGGATTTAAGATACTTTTATTTCAAGCGTACAAGTCGGGAGAAGTCGCAGATGCTCCACGGAAAGCATAAAATCACAAAATAATCTGACTTGTAAAAATTTGGTCCCTGAGACATTTTGAACCGTGACGTATCCCCTTCATTCATGGCAAGAAAACTGGCGAGACTCCCTCCCGTCACCCTGTCGAGGTTCAATCACACGACAGCCTTCGTGCACAGCTCGGCGGGAACTGTTCAGAGGCCACGCTGCGACCTGCGGCGGGGAAGGACAGCAGGACAGCAGGACAGCAGGACAGGGCATCAGCAGGACACCGGGGGTGACGGGGCCTTGGGGCGGAACGTGGCCCGGGCGGCCGTGGAAACGCTCCCGCCGTGTCCCTGCGGGGATGCTGTGCTTCTAGTCCTGAGCCCGGGGAGGGGGTGTCCCCGACGGAGGATGGAGCAGGACCACAGCCAGGCTCTACCCAAGCCGCATCCTGAGAATTACTCCCCGTGGCCCAGCCCCGCCGTGGACAGCGGCCTGCCCGGAGCACGGAGACGCCGCCCCCAACACACGCCGGGGCACCGGTCCCGGGAGGCTCCCATTTGGCGCCCCGGAGTGCGGCAGGTGGGGGACGCCGCCCGACCTCCCGAGAGCGACCCCGAGAGCATCTGCACCCACGCACCTCGGGCCCACACGCCTCCCTTATTCCAGCGTCCAGGGACTCAGCCCGGAGCCAGCGCAGGACGGCAGACTGTCGAGCTTCCGTAATGACACCAACTGGTAGGAAACCACGTGTGCCCGGAGTCGGCCACCAGGGCTCACAGCAGAGCTCGGCTCCTCCCCGAGCCCAGGCGACCGTCCCTGCCCCACCCGGGCCGCCAGCCGCGTCACCGTAGCCCGTCACCCAGCTCCCATCTCTCCTACGGACCCGAGTTAGGGGGTCCCCGACGCCCAGCCTGAGCCACGACACGGCAACTGCTCGATTCTCAAAAACGCGTCCGTCATGTTGATGATCGGACATCACCGGCCAGGCGTGTCCTTATAAATGACCTCGCGGGTGACGAGGCCGCCCTAGAGAACACAAGGGACTGACACTGAGAGCTGAGAGCACAGGAGACAGATTCAGGCTCCTGCTCCCTCCAGGGCTCCCGGCTGCTCACACGTTGGGAATCTCAGGATAATTCTGCTGCGATGCGATGCACGTGTTGCACAACAAGAACACCCAGCTGGCCTCAAATGTCTGTATTTTGGGAGTTTGTTTTCCAGGACCTTTAGCTCCAGCCCGCGGAGCGTGCATGTGGGCGACGCGGCCTCGTATCTGCGAGGGACGACCCCTGCGCAGGTGAGCGGCTTCCCACGGGCACAGCCCCAAGCTCAGACGCATCCCGTGCGAGCACCAGCAGACGGAACCTGGGCACACGCGAACCGACAGCGCACGGCGGCCGGCGGGAGGAGCTGGGAGGCAAGCTGGCGTCTGCCTTCGCGACCGTGAACTTCACCCTCGGGCAGCTCGTCGTTAGTGGTAACGATGTCATCTCCGTACGTGCAAAAATATCCCATAAAATTCAACGTGTAGGTCTGATAAAAAAGCATCCCAGAGGGTTTCTGTGAACGAGGCACGGGGCGCACAGGTCTCCAGATTCGAACCCACGCCTCCAGGGGGAGCGGAGCCTCCGCCCAGCACCCAGTCCGCGTGGCCGCACGCCTTCGAGCCTCCCGACAAAAGCCTCACCCGACTAAGACGGGAGTCCCTCAGCCTGAAACAGGCGTCCGCAGCACGTGTGCATCAAACACGCGTAGTGACGGGAACTCGGGCTTCTCCCCGCACGACGAGGAAACAGGGCGGCAGGGCCCTCCCACCGCGTCCGTCATCCTCGCACAGGCCGCCTGCCCGCGGGTGACGGAGGACACGGAGCCCAACGGACAGAGAACAGCATCCGCCTGGGCAGGCGGCTCGGGTGTCCCCGAACCCAAAGACCACACGCTTCGGCTGGGGCCGGAGGACACCCCGACCCGTACTTGGGGCCGGGTAAGATTCTTTGCTATTTAAAGGCAAGTTTAAATCCTCTGCACGTTTTTCTCTTGGGCTGTGTCTTTATTTTCAGATTTTCAGCAGCTTTTCCTAAATTAAAAATATAGCTCTTAGGATGCCTGGGGGTCTCTGCGGTGCAGCGTCTGCCTTTGGCTCAGGGCGTGACCCTGGGGTCCCGGGATCGAGTCCCGCGTCGGGCTCCCTGCATGGAGCCTGCTTCTCCCTCGGCCTGGGTCTCTGCCTCTCTCTGTGTCTCTCATGAATAAGTAAATAAAATATTTAAAAATATATATATATAGCTCTTTAACCATCATCCCTGTTGGAAAGGATCTTCTATTTCGTTGTTCCATATTAATTTTCCGCTTTCTACCTTGTGTTTGGTCCTATAAGATTCTTAAAGCCCATCTTCGGTCTGATTCTGTGCCTCATACAAAGCTTCTGCATAACAGAAACCTTTCCAAGTCCTGGAACCGCAGGAGGTTTGGAGCATCCACCCCTCAGAGACGTACAGTCTACACATCACGTGTTCCTTTATGAAGGAGCGTATCCGTCACCGTCAGAGCTCCAAGGAACGCGATGAGAAATCATTTAAAACACAGGAAAAAAATCAATCAATCACAGGAAAATAATATCGCTAGAGTTCAAATAAGGAAATGGATGAGGCAAGGGTTGCAGACGCTGAGATTACGGGCAGGATACGAAACAACTTCGAACAAGCGACGTCATCCATCGAAAAAGCCTGTTCTGGGGACCAGGAGAAGGACCCTAAGGACGTGACGCCCGACGCACGAGGGAGATGGGAAGGGCGGGCGGGACCTGGGCCTCCCGGAGCCGACGCCAGAACAGGTGGGCAGACAGGAGCGGGTCTGAGGGCCGCGGCGTCGTCCTGCACCCGTAACCCCCGAACAGAGGCAGCTTTCAGGGTTGACATCACGAGCCTGGGTTGGGAGCGGCTACCTGGGCGGCCAGGCAGGGGGGGACACTGGCGAGCGGCGGCGGCACGGCGTGGCGGGGCACGGGGCTTCCCGGAGCGCGGGGACTTCACCGAGGGTCGGGGACCCAAGGATCCCCAGGAGGAAGGGATGATGTGGGCACTGCAGCCGGGAGGAAGGTGCGTCCGGAGGGGCGGGGGGCCGTGTCCAGGGCCCACAGGGGTTGGGGGGTCGTGTCCGGGGGCGCACAGAGGGGCGGGGGACCCTGTGTCCAGGGTGCCCAGGGGGAGGCGGGGGGGCATGTCTTGGGGTGCATGGGGGGCAGGGGGGCCGTGTCCAGGGGTGCATGGGGGAGTGGGGGCCCGTGTCTGGGGGCGCACAGAGGGGCGGGGTGGGGGCCGTGTCCAGGCGGGACCCCGGGGAAGGGGCTGAGGTCCTGTGTGGGGCGTGGAGGCTGCGTTCCCCACTCAGGGACCCGCCACAGCCCTGGAATTTCACCTCCGGGAGTCTCCTCCTCCAGGGTTTTGCGTCAACGCTGTTAAACATGGACTACTCATTTCTGGGGGCACCCGGAGGGCTCGCAGTTGTGCGTCTGCCTCCGGCTCAGGGCCTGATCCTGGGGTCCTGGGTTCGAGTCCCACATCAGGTTCCCCGCAGGGAGCCTGCTTCTCCCTCTGCCTGGGTCTCTGCCTCTCTCTCTCTCTCTCTCTCTCTGTGACTCGTGAATAAATTAATAAAACCTTCAGAAAAGCCCCTACTTACTTTCCACGAAGACCTTAGACGTGCACGGGAACACGTGACAGCCGCGTCGCACTTCATGATACCGGCTGCTTCTGCAACAGCAGGTGGAGGAACACAAACACCCTCACACGGGATCTGGGTGCGCCTCAGCAGCAACGGTCCCGGGATGCACACCTGCCCGCGGGCGGCACCCACTCCCGACGGCGCGGCTTCTTCCTGCCCCGGCCACGTAGCCCATTTCCAACTGAAACAAATGACGCGGCCACTTCCCTAGGACGGATTCCCGGGTGCAGCCGTCACCCGCCGGGCCGAGCCGTCTCCAAGGCCGGCCTGGAACATGTCGTCGCCTGCACCTGCACAGGTACGAGGGGCGCGGGCACCCCGACATCCATCCAAGCCTCCGAGCACCAGTGCCACCAAAACCAAGGGGAGTCGGTGTCACATGTCGACACTGCAGTCCCATTTGCTCGTGCACGACAACAGGGTGTGATGATGCACCCGACGCCGCAGCCGGTTTCCAGGGCATGAGGCGCAGCTGCCTGGGAGGCCGGATGGGAAGGGCAGCGTCGGAGCCCCGCGGGGGGACGCCTCTCCCACCTGCGATGCGTCCACCTGTCCCGCGTCCCACAGTATCTTCCGGCCGCGTCCTCCAAGGGGGACATGCTCATTTCCCTTAATCTGAATGCTCTGCTTAATTAAACATCAGTGGTGAAAAATAACGTGATGGGACGTGAACGTGCACTTTTTAGAAAACACGACTATTTTGGTTGGAAACTCAAAGAATCATGATATTTGCAGCGTGGATTCAGCATCTCAGATGCCGCGGGAGGGAGGGGCTGCAGGGCGAGGAGTCGGGGGCGCGGGGCCGGGGCCAGCGAGACAGGACAGAGAAGAGGACAAAGCGGCCTCTGCGTCCGCGCGGGGGGCGGAACTGACACCTAGGGCTCACGGAAAACACTCCCATTTCAAGATCGGATTCCTTGTTTTTTGGGTGTTGAGTTTGATAAGTTCTTTCTAGATCTTGGATACCGGCCCTTTATCTGAGGTGTCAGCAAACAGAATTTAAATTAAGAAGATGTAAAACAAGAACCAAAAAAACCCCAAAACATATGTATGGAAACTAAAAAAAAGGAGCCTTCAAAAAATCTGTGGGTTAAAGAAGAAATAAGGGCTGCGAAATACTTAGAACTGAAAGAAAAAGAAAAGGAGAAAGAAAAAACAAGACACTGCCAAGGCTTCTACCCGAAACCCCAACCTGGACGCCGGGGAGCAGCGTGGGACGCAGTGTGGGGAGCAGCGTGGGGCGCAGGAGGCCACGAGCACGAGGACACACCCACTCGGGATGCGGGGACACCTGTCCTGAGATCCTCACACACCTACACCTACACACCTCCTCAGACCGTTTCCTCCACCCAACCTCTGCAGGGGGAGCCCACGCCCACCTGCCCTCACCTCTGCAGGGAGAGCCCACCTCTCACCCCTCCTCACCTCTGCAGGGAGAGCCCACCTCCCACCCCTCCTCACCTCTGCAGGGAGAGCCCACCTCCCACCCCCCCTCACCTCTGCAGGGGGAGCCCACCTCCCACCCCCCTCACCTCTGCAGGGAGAGCCCACCTCCCACCCCCCTCACCTCTGCAGGGAGAGCCCACCTCTCACCCCCCCTCACCTCTGCAGGGAGAGCCCACCGCCCACCCGCCCTCACCTCTGCAGGGAGAGCCCACCTCCCACCCCCCTCACCTCTGCAGGGAGAGCCCACCTCCCACCCCCCTCACCTCTGCAGGGAGAGCCCACCTCTCACCCCCCCCTCACCTCTGCAGGGAGAGCCCACCGCCCACCCGCCCTCACCTCTGCAGGGAGAGCCCACCTCCCACCCCCCTCACCTCTGCAGGGAGAGCCCACCTCCAATCCCCCCTCACCTCTGCAGGGAGAGTCCACCTCCCACCCCCCCCTCAGCTCTGCAGGGAGAGCCCACCTCCCACCCCCCCACCTCTGCAGGGGGAGCCCACCGGCCATCCGCCCTCACCTCTGCAGGGAGAGCCCACCTCCCACCCCCCTCACCTCTGCAGGGAGAGCCCACCGCCCACCCGCCCTCACCTCTGCAGGGAGAGCCCACCTCCCATCCTCCCTCACCTCTGCAGGGAGAGCCCACCTCCCACCCCCCCTCACCTCTGCAGGGAGAGCCCACCTCCCACCCCCCCCAGCTCTGCAGGGAGAGCCCACCTCCCACCCCCCCTCACCTCTGCAAGGAGAGCCCACCTCCCACCCCCCACCCCCACCCACCTCTGCAGGGAGAGCCCACCTCTCACCCCCCCTCACCTCTGCAGGGAGAGCCCACCTCCCACCCCCCTCACCTCTGCAGGGAGAGCCCACCTCTCACCCCCCCACCCCCCCCACCTCTGCAGGGAGAGCCCACCTCCCACTCCCCACCCCCCCTCACCTCTGCAGGGAGAGCCCACCTCTCACCCCCCCTCACCTCTGCAGGGAGAGCCCACCTCCCACCCCCCTCACCTCTGCAGGGAGAGCCCACCACAGAGAACAGCAGGCCCTGCCAGCCCGCACTCTTGCTTCCAGCCCCTTGGTTGTGATTTAGCAAAAACAACAACAGCCACCCTGGGGCAGCACACAGGCACACTCATCCCCAGCACAGGCACACACATCCCCGGCACGCAGGCACACTCATCCCCGGCACAGGCACGCTCATCCCTGGCACAGACACACTCATACCCAGCACGTGGGCACACTCATGCCCGTACTGGTGCTCCACACAGTGACGGGGGAGTCGGGGGCCCAGGTCACACCCTGGCCCAACCCGAAGGAGCCCGGGACTCGGATCAGCGCCGAAGAGGCTTAGGAGGGAGGCTGCAACCCTGAGGGAGACCCTCGCGCTTGCAGGATTCCCGTGATTCAGGCAAAGCCGTCACGACAAAGGACGTGCTGCGTTTCTGACTTCCGAAAACACACTGACGACGAGAACTAGAACGGGCTTAAAACAAGTTTCCTTTTTGTCATCTTTTTTCGAATTAGAAGCACTAAGTTCCTTCCTGAACAGAAATGACTAGCTATGCAAATTCAATGGTATTATGCAAAGTTATTGATACAAAAATCAGTACTTCTGCAGGGTTGTCTGAACACCAACCGCTTCAGTAAAAATCACCGGCCGTCCAGCTCCACGGTCAAGGGGAGCAAGGGCCACTTCCCCCAATTAAACCACGACCGACCGCATGCTCTGTTCGTGTTTTTGAAGACAAGTGTAAATTCACTTTAACTCTGAGAATCTGAGCCCTGAGCCGCAGCTCAGCGGCGCACTGAGCATAGCCCAGCTTGCTATTTCGGATCGCGCAGCTCTTACTCTGCCCCCCGACGTCCTCCCCGTTACACTAGCACCTGGGGCCCCGCCGCGAGGGGAGCTTCCTTGCATATACGGGTCACACAGGTCACATCATGTGTCATCATCGACGCTCTTCTTACAGAGAAAGCGCTAAACACACCGTGTGCAACCTGGTGAACGGAAGCCTTCCCCCCGGCGCACCCCGAGTCTAGAGCCCAGGGAATCGCTTGGCGCGCTGGGGAGTACCGACTGGACCTGCAGTTGATGATTTTTTTTAAAACCCAGAGTCCCTGCCAACAACTCATCACCCGGTGGATCAGGCGGCGTGATGAACCCCCTTCAGCTCTTCCTCCCCAAGCACAAGGGTTCTAAGCAGGACCCGCTGCACGGGCACCTCACAGGAAGCTACAAGTCTAACCATGGGAAGAATCGTCTTAAAATTCAAAGCAGCAATAAAGTGGAAAGCCTATCACTCCGGAGCCTCTCTATTTTCTTAAGCAGTTTACTGCCAATTACTCCAAGCACATCTTGTAGGGCTTAATTACCATCTGCAACGGCTGGAAAGCCATTCATATCACAAAGTACTTTAAAAAAAAATAAACACAGAATGTTACATGGGACTGAGTTCTAAGATTTTGTGATAATATCCCAGAAATGCATAACATGATAAAAGACGCATCTATCTCTACACTGATTATATACATATACGTATATATACAAATCCTAGTTCTAAGTACCGCCGGAGTTTAGAAGCATTCCGACCAGTAAGAATCTGTGAAAGCCTTGCACCCATCCTCCTTCAAAACATTTATCACTTACTGCAAGGACAGTCCATTCACCCTGGGTTTTATGGGCACCCAGGGGATGGGGACGTGTGTGGGGACGGATGCCACAGAGGCGGCTGCAGGACACCTGCGGGAACCACTTGGGAGACGCTCTCCTTTCAGGGCCTCCACGGCCTTGGTAGTCAGCTGCTTTCTCAGACTGTTTCCAGAACACTCGGTTACCCTGTGGGTGGCAACGCCAAGGCTTCCTAGAACTTTGCGTTTTTGTTAGAACCAACATTTCTTTTTTTTTTTTTTAATTGGAGTTCAATCGGCCAACGTATAGCATAACACCCAGCGCTCATGCCATCAAGTGCCCCCTCAGTGCCCGTCACCCAGTCATTTCTGTTTTGCATCAATCAGTAGTTTAGCTTTTCAAAAAAGAAGGTGGAAGGGGAGTTGTTTGGGGCAAGGACTGGAATGGGTGTGAAAACAGCATCCTTTGGAGGAACTGGACTTGGAGATGTCCCCAGGTGGAGGGCATGTGGTGGGCACAGCTGTTCCAAGGTGGAGGGCATGTGGTGGGCAGAACCATCCCCAGGTGCAGGGCATGTGGTGGGCAGAGCCGTCCCCAGGTGCAGGGCATGTGGTGGGCACAGCCGTCCCCAGGTGCAGGGCATGTGGTGGGCAGAGCCGTCCCCAGGTGCAGGGCATGTGGTGGGCAGAGCTGTCCCCAGGTGCAGGGCGCCCAGAGGGCACAGTCGTCCCCAGGTGCAGGGCATGTGGTGGGCAGAGCCGTCCCCAGGTGCAGGGCATGTGGTGGGCAGAGCCGTCCCCAGGTGCAGGGCATGTAGTGGGCAGAGCCGTCCCCAGGTGCAGGGCTTGTGGTGGGCAGAGCCGTCCCCAGGTGCAGGGCATGTGGTGGGCAGAGCCGTCCCCAGGTGCAGGGCGCCCGGAGGGCACAGCCGTCCCCAGGTGCAGGGCATGTGGTGGGCAGAGCCGTCCCGAGGTGCAGGGCGCCCGGTGGGCACAGCCGTCCCCAGGTGCAGGGCATGTGGTGGGCAGAGCCGTCCCCAGGTGCAGGGCATGTGGTGGGCAGAGCCGTCCCCAGGTGCAGGGCTTGTGGTGGGCAGAGCCGTCCCCAGGTGCAGGGCATGTGGTGGGCAGAGCCGTCCCCAGGTGCAGGGCAGCCGGTGGGAGCCCGGGGCACCCGCACCAGGAGGGACGCAGGTGTCCAGGGGACGGGTGCAAAGTGGGACGCGCTGACCTGGCCTTGACCCGGGGGCCCCGGCTCTGACACTCCCGGCCCCAGGGGCCGCCCACGTCGAGGAACTGGGGCCCCGACCCCAGACTCAGTTCTAGAAAACTGTGGATCCCAGGAGCCTCGCCCCTGCGCTTCCCGCCGGGCCTCCGGGCGCAGACAGCGAACCCGCGGTTGGCGTTCGGGGCGGGGCGGGGCGGGGCGGGGCGGCGGGGGGTGCGCGCCCCTGAGGCCAGGACCCAGCGCCCGCCCCGCCCGCGGGCCGCCCGGGGACGGGGACGGGGACGTGGGGCGCGGCGGGGCGGGGAGGGGCGGGGGGGGCGGAGAGGGGCGGAGGGGCGGGGGGGCGGGGGGGCGCACTCACCGGCGCGGGGTCCTGCGGGCGTCCGGGGCGGCCTCCGGGGGCGGCGGGGGGCGGCGGTCCGGGCCGGTGCGCGCTCATGGCCGCCAGCGCCCGCCCAGCGCACCCGAGGCCCCGCCGCCGGCTCCGCGCCCCGCCCCGCCCCGCCCCGCCCCGCGCCGCGAGGGCCCGCCCTCCGCCCACGCCGCCCCCCGGAGGAGGACCCGGCGGGCCCGGAGCGGGAGGGCGGGGGAGGGGAGGGGGAGGGAGGGAGGGGAGGGGGGGTGGAGCGCGGGGAGGGGCGGGGCGGGGCGCGGAGCGAAGCCCACGGGGACGGGGCGGGGGGAGGGGCGGGGAGTGCGGAGCGCGGGGAGGGGGAGGGGGAAGGAGGGAGGGAGGGGAGGGGGGTGGAGCGCAGCCACACGGGGAGGGGGCGTGGGGAGGGGAGGCGCGGGTGGGGGCCCGGAGCGCAGCCCCCGGAGAGGAGGCGGGAGGAGGCGGGAGGAGGCGGGAGGGCGGGGGCGTGGAGCGTGGGGAGGGGGCAGGGGGGCGGGGGGCGGGTGGGTGGAGCGTGCGGAGGGGGGAGGGGGCAGGGGGGCGTGGAGCGTGGGGGGGGCAGGGGGGCGGGGGCGTGGAGCGTGGGGAGGGGGCAGGGGGGCGGGGGGCCCGGAGCGCAGCCCCCGGAGAGGAGGCGGGAGGAGGCGGGAGGAGGCGGGAGGGCGGGGGCGTGGAGCGTGGGGAGGGGGCAGGGGGGCGGGGGGCGGGTGGGTGGAGCGTGCGGAGGGGGGAGGGGGCAGGGGGGCGTGGAGCGTGGGGGGGGCAGGGGGGCGGGGGCGTGGAGCGTGGGGAGGGGGCAGGGGGGCGGGGGGCTCGGAGCTCAGCCCCCGGAGAGGAGGCGGGAGGGGCGGGGGGGGGGGGGGGTCCCGGGGCTGCGTCCGGCTGGGGGGGGGGTGCGGGGCGCACGTGGGCGGGTCCGCGGTCGGGGTCCCAGGCACGGGGCGCCCTGGGGCGGGGCTGGTGCAGGGGGCGCCCCTGGAGCGGGCCTGGGGGGCGGGGGGCGCCCTGGGGCGGGCCCGGAGCGGCAGCAGCACCTCCCGCGCCCCCTCGCGTCCTCAGCGCCCCTCGGATGCCCCGACCCCGACCATCCGGCGTGGCCGAGCACAGCGCCTCCCGGGGCGTCCACGCCGCGGCCGTGTCAGGCCCCCCTTGCTCGGCCGAGCCCGCCGCCCTCCGCCCTCCGCCCTCCGCCCGCCGGCCCGGCCCGGCCCACCCATCCCTCGGCCGCTGAGCCCGGGCGCGGGGAGCCGCGGGGTCCTGAGCCGGAGCGCGCGTCCTGGCTGCGTTTCCTCCGCGTCTACACCCGGGCTGGACGCCGAGGGGGGGGGGCCGTGTCGCGTCTCGAGGACCCGCCACCCCGTTTTCCGCGGCCTGTGCCCCCCCTACGACCTGTCGGCCTGCAGCGGACCTGGGCGTCCCCGGATGGCGACGAGGCGGGTCGGTCGGGTCTCAGCCCCGTGGAGCCCAACAGCCTGCGCTGCACCGTTTACCGGAGCGTAAGCTCCCAGAGGGCAGAAATGCGGTCTTTTTAGCCCTGCCTGGAACGCCCCAAACACGGTCCGTTTCTAGGGTGAATAAAGCACCACTTTGGGTTTATGGCAAAACAAGCAGACAAAGCTAGGTCGGGAGAGCTCGATCAGCAACGTCGCCGTCTAAGAAAGCACCAGGACCGCGGCCCCGCTGCCCCGTCATAGCTGCCCTCCTCCATCAGGGCTCGTTGTGCTCAGGTGCACGCACAATTGCACAATTGACTGTCATCGTGTCGTCCCCCCCTTGTCTAACCGAGTTCTCTTCCACTGGACGCCAGCTCACCTGCCCCCGTCACCTGCCCCCCCACGGCCCGGCCGGTGCCAACCACGACCCGGCCCTGCCCGGTCTCCGCGTGGCCATGCTCCCCCGGCAGCCCTGCTGACCTCTGGCTTCGAGGACCAGGCGCAGAGCCACACCCGGGCACCACCGCGTCCACCTCTGCTGTGGCTGCCGTTGCTCCGTGGCCTTCGTCCCTCGAGTCCTGCTTGCCGCCAGCACCGAGGCCCAGGGTTTGTCTCCGCAGACCATGGGGCATCTTGGGCCTGCACAGTGTGCAAACACGCAGAGCCCTGACCGAGGGCTCCCAACTTCCCCTTGTCTCCAGCACCTTCGGCCACTGGGTCTCCGCATCCCGAACACACGTCGTGTTCCCTGCAGCTTTTATGTTGCTCATCTCCGGAGCGGCGGCTGGATCCGGGTTTCTCCACCTCAACCACGGGCAGCAAAATCCCATGTGGTTTTAAAACCGTTATGTGCCCCCAAAGAAGTATGTTTGTGTACAGCATCGTTTCCTGGTGGTGTTTAAACTGTGAAAATTCACTGAACGGAAAAAAAAAAAAGAATCTATTAATTATTTTCAGAAAAGCACATCGTTTATGGGCATACGTGATGACAAGGCATTCCCAGCCTTCTGAGACTGATCCTCATGGGAACCGTATCTGACCCTCCACGTTGCTGTTGAAGTCTGTAGATATTTATGTGCTGGGGGGAGGAGTGGATGCTGTTTTTGAGGCTCTTTGGAAAGATGACGTCTCGTCATAAGGATGCTGTGAGGTGACGCTCCACAGGACAGGAAAAGGGAAAGAGGGGGAGGCGTCCTTCCCAGGGTTCAAGCACCGCTGCTGGAGCACTGACGTCATCGTCCCGATGCCTTAGGAGGCGCTGGGAGCATGCCCTGCGGGCGCAGCACGTCCCCAAGCAGCGAGCGTCCGTGGGTCCCTCCCTCAAAACTGCCACCTTCGTCACTGGATGGATCCCAGACATCTTATTCCCCCTGCAACAAAAATGCCCACAACCTAAGTCCTGAGTACCCGTGGTCTAGACGGTGTCGGGAGCGAGTAGATGAGCTCAAATGGGTCACGTCACAAATCCTGACCCGAGGAAGATATTTGGAGAAAACGCTAAAAAAAAAAATACGTGGTAGGCGCTGCAGTGTTCACGTACGCACTCCCGTTTACAGCTCGGTCTCCAGGTAGAAGTCAAGCGTGCACACATTAGGGCTTGACTCACACCCAGCAAGTACAGAAGCGGTTTCTTCCTTTTTTTTTTTTTTTTTTTTTTTCCAGAAGCGGTTTCTGAACGCGGATACTCATTTTCTTAATAAGTACATCAGAAATGTATACGGTACATGCATTTTGACAAGTCCGAATTTCTGGTTTATTCATTTGTTCTTACAGAAAATTACTTGCAATTGACAGGTTATTCTTTATAAGAAAACGCTTTCATAAAACACCCGGCTGTGACCCAGGCGTATGGGTCCCTCTGCTTCGTGATGGCACCAGCGGCCGTTCAGTTCTCTCACTCATTCACCATTCACGGACACGGGTGACGCGGCTGCTGTGCTCGGGGCCCGTGTCGCGTGCTCGCTCTCCCGGAGGAAGGGTGGGAAGGCCGTCCCGGTTCTTCCGTCCAGGAATTCCCAGAGGGGGGAGTCCAGGGGCCTTGGCTTCGTCAGGAAGCCGACAGGGAGGCTTAGTCCCCGGCCCCCGGCCCCCGGCCCCCCTACCGGCCCCGGAGCCCCCAGTCCCCACCAGGGCCCAGGTCCCTCAGCCCCCAAGCCCCCTGTCCTCCCCACCAGGGTTGTCAGGGTCACCAAGGTGCTCACCTGGGCGGCCGCCCCCCACCCAGGTGAGATGGGACCTGCCTCCCCACAGCACCACTTACCTTGCAGACCCTCTTTCCCATCCTCCCAGGCTGACGTCCTAGGGTCCTCGGTGTCCTGTGCACCAGGTCAGCAATGGCCCTGTCTTCCCCGCCACCACGGACCCCCATCCCCCAAAAAGATTTCCCTTTCTTCCTTGTTCTGAATGGAGAGATCCACCCGCATGGTCCCTACAACCATTCTCACCCCCCCACCCCCGGTCACACCTGCAGCGAAGCCACAGGCTGCTTAGGCCCAGCCGCCCGCCCGTCCCACACCTGTCCCCAAACACCTGAGCAAGCAGGTGGCTGACTGCTCTCCGCTCACCCTTGCTGCCTCTCGCACCCAGGCCCTCAGACGCTCCCCTGCTCAGCACCCGTCCTGGGGTTTGATGTCGTGGGTTCCACAGCAGCTTCCCCTGCCCTCATCCCCTCTCCCCACCCCTCTCTCCCCTACCTTTCCCTCCTCCCTCCCCTGTCCTCCCCCTCCCGCCCCTCCCCTACCTTTCCCTCTGCTCCCATCTGTCTTCCCTGCTCAATGAGGAACCCGAAAGGAGCAGGCTGGCCGTCCTTCACCCTACGGGGACACGGACCCTTCTCTGCTGCGTTGTAGACACTCTCTGCTTCTGCTTTCTCCCGAGGACGCCCGGGCGTCCCCTCCCACGGGGATAAGCCCCCACTGTGCGATGGGACCTCTCACTTTGCCTTTTCCTGCAAGTATTTATTCTCTCCACTGGGAAGAGGAGACTATTTCCTGGTCCTGGTCCTCGGGGCTGATGCCCCAGCTGAGCCCCACCCCCCAGGCCGCTGCAGCAGGTGGGCGGCACCCCCACCTCCTCCTCGCACCCCTAGACCTCTCCCACCGCCCCACCCGGCGGCATCCGCTGCTGCTCAGCCTGGTCCAGGCTTCCTTCCGGGGATGTCCCGACGACCCCATACCCGACTCACCACTGCAGGCTCCTGAGTGATTATCAAATTCAAGACTTAATGATAAAGGACGAGGTCCTCTGTGATTACTTGGAGGCCCCGCTGCAAGTCGAGCCTTGGAAAATCAAAACCATAATTACTTTTCCCGGAAAACGTAAGGAGGGGCCCGAAGGTCCCACGGGAGGGATCTAGACGAGGCTAAAAGCGCATCTCCAGCTCCGTGGCCCCTGAGCCAGGTCTGTGGGTTCGCCACGTTCCTTCCTGAGGGTGAAGGCAGGGTCTCTGGGCCTTGGCATAGCAGCGTCAGGCAAGGGTGACTCCCAGGGGCGAGCTCCAGAGGCAGCGCTCCACTCACCCCATGACCCCGAGGACCCCGAGGACCCCGGTAACTCGGCATCCAGAGCGGAGTTCCCAGCGGGAGGGAACGGCCGATGCAGCTGTAAGCTTTCCCCGGGCCGTGCTGCGCCTGACAACGCATCAGTCTAGGATTCAAACAATTGTGGGGTCACGTCCACGAGGGCCTCACTATGCACCTTTGTGCGTGAAGAGCTCAATCGAATAAAACGCAGTCCACGCACGGCGTTTCTGCAGCTGTTGGGGCTGAAGCGGGTCTAGGTCCCCGTGTGTTAGACGAGGTGCTCGGGGTGTCAGGGCGCAGAAGGTCACAAAATGTGAACGTCGCCTAACGCGCTTTATGAAGAGCAAACGTCAAGACCGTTCATGTACAAATGTATGTCTATGGGACGTGCGTTAGGGACACGAGGTCCCACGTCCGCCCAACCCCGCGGGCTCAGGCCTGGCACCGTGATAGCGGGCAATTGGCCGGGGTTGGGGGGTTTTCACCGGAGAAATTGGCAGTTTTGTTACAAGAGAGCCCGTCTGACCGCATCAATCTGATGTGTGCCCATAGCCGCGCCGAGAGCGCCTATCTCAGGAGCAGGTGCCGCCAGGTGATTATTTCATCTGCTTCATAAAGTGTGTGTTTTTCACTTCTTAGAGGAAATAATACCCATATTGTCAACATGGTTTTCTGTTATCCCCACTGCATAGCATACACGCAGCGGATCCGAGGTACCGTGTGACCAGTGCTGTGTAGACGTGAATGTTTTCTTTGAAAAAGATCCACCCTGACTCACATTCAGCAGATTTCCTTTTTTTTTTTTTTAAGATTTTATTCATTTATTCATGAGACACAGAGAGAGGCAGAGACACAGGCAGAGGGAGGAGCAGGCTCCATGCAGGGAGCCCGACGTGGGACTCGATCCCGGGACCCCGGGGTCATGCCCTGGGCTGCAGGCGGCGCTAAACCGTTAACCCCCCCGGGTGCCCATATAGCAGATTTCCAAACACGATTTTGTCTGCTTCCTCGGGGCTTACTACCTGCAATTCCTTCTGAAGTTTTATGTAAAATACGGATTTTTTTTTTATCTGAAGGAATCTATTTTGCTTTAACTTCCATTACGCATCATTATTTTATAGGCCAGCATAACGTGTGATATATAGAGAGTGTGTATCCATAAAAAATATATATATAGTATATGGAAAAAATCATTAATTTCTAACAAATAAGGGATGTTGCTGCATGGAGAGTGTTTGAGCATCTAGTGGAGTTCTCGCCACATACAGGGATCTTGGAGCACGGGGAGCGGGGTCGCCGCTCGGGTCTGCCGCGGCTGTGAGCCCCGACCCCCGACCCGAGAACCTGGGCAGCTCCCAACCCTTCCACCTGCGGGTCTGATGCCTCTTCTGAGAGCATCTGTGACAATCGTCATCACCGCGGGGTGAAATGCGCCCTGCCTCAGGAGGAGGGGAGGTGGCCCTGCAGCGCCTATGTCACTGTGTGGCCCCGGCCGGCCGCTCCAGGGTCCCTGAGGAGGCTCTGCATGGCCAGGTGAGCCCCCGCCCCCACACCCGCCCCCACACCTGCACCCGCATCATCTACCCTCAGGGACACGCACTTCTAAACACTGGGGTGTGGGCTTCAAGACACGCAGCTTCCAGGGACCCTCGGTGGCTCAGCCTTTGTGCAACTGCTTCCAGCTCAGGGCATGACCCTGGGGTCCCGGGATCGAGTCCCGCATCGGGCTCCCTGCAGGGAGCCTGCTTCTAGCCTCAGCCTGGGTCTCTACCTCTCTCTGTGTCTCTCGTGAATAAATAATAAAATCCTTACAAAAAAGAAAAGAGGCAATTTCCTTTCTTGTTTGAAGTGACGGTGAGGGCAGTTTTGTCTTAAGGGTCCTGCTTGAAAAAGTGATATTTACTTTTATTCGTGGTCATAAAATGTAGGTTCAAATGCACCGAATGCAAATACTCAGGTGTGTTGCTCAGTCATAGAAAAAAATTTCAAATCCTATTTTGCGGTTTAGCCCCTTTATCCTTCTAAAAATACGCAGCCTTAATAAATAAATAAATAAATTAATTAATTAATTAATAAAAATAAAAATGCGCAGCCTTGCAGCTGCCTCACAGCCCCGGGGGGGGGGGGGGGTAGGGGGACTGGACTCAGCTCTCCCCTCCTCCCTCCCCTCCCCGCCCCCGACTGCTGGAATCCCTCGCCCTGGCACACCTCCTGCACCCCTGCTAGCTGTCTGGGCGCACAGCCCGTCTCTGTCCTTCCCCCCAAGGACAGACAGTTTGGGTTTATATTTATCCGCCTCTGCTCCTGTCATCCCTGTTATTTTCTTCCTGGAAGTCCAGTGTCTTGGATCCGATGCTGTTTTCTCTCATATTTGTCTTCTCTCTGTCACTTTGCCATCCTGGGAGACTTCCCGGCCTTCCTCCACGGATGCGGATGCCACTGCGCCTTTATTATTTTATCTCTATAACCATCATTTTTCTCTATCCCACTTATAATTCTGTCTCCATAAGGATGGGCAGTAGACGTGAGTCGGGTGCCGCCCTCCAGGATTCCCGTTACCCCGTGCGGCCCCGGGGGTGGGGGGCGGCCGACGCTGGCTCTAACATGCTTATTTGCATAAAAGTTGACTGACATCGGGAAACACGGAAATTGAAGAGCTCACTTCAACGGGAAACGTCTGAATTGGGAGACGGAATTTAGAAAGGGGAATCACGGCTCAGCAGCACGTCACCCGCGGCCTCCACGCGGCTTCCACACCTTTTAAAACTACATACATGTTTACGGAATCATCGCTATAAAACCTATAGCAGAACAGCTAAACGTGGAATCTGCTACGATTGGCTTCACCTATCACAGGTTTTGAACTATTTGCTATCAGAATAATTTATTGTATTTGCTCGCTTTTCTCTGAAAGTCATTATCAGCTTTATTGACGAGATTTTAGTAGGAAAGGAAAAGGAATCTGCGACGGTAATAAGTAAAAGTATCAAAATTATCTTAAACATGCTGTTCCTCTCATCTAGTTATTTTTTTTAAAGATTTTATTTATTTATTCGTGAGAGACAGAGAGAGAGAGAGAGAGAGAGGCAGAGACACAGGAGGAGGGAGAAGCAGGCTCCATGCAGGGAGCCCGACGCGGAACTCAATCCCGGGACCCCAGGATCGCACCCCGGGCCCAAGGCAGGCACTAAATTGCTGAGTCACCCAGGGATCCCCTCACCTCGTTATTTTTGAAAGCCTGTCCCTGCGTGTATTTCATAAGGGAGCCGCAAGGTTGGTGTGGCTGGTCCTGTCTGTGACACGTCCGCACGTGCGCGTGGTCGCCCTTGGATAGGGTTACTGCCTCTCAATCCTGACCTTGTGCAAAACGAGCATCTTCCCTTTCCTGCAAACTGTCAAAAGTCAAATCTGTGGCCAAGCGTCACCATGGATGCACCTGATGCCCGGGGACCACACATCACCGAGCACAGGGCTCTGCTGGAGGAATGAGTGACCTCCGTCCCCCTGGTCCCCCTGCAGCCGACCTGCTCCGCGAGGCTTCGTGTGGTTCAGCTCCAGGAGGAAGCAGCCAGGCCTCACGAGGGCAAATTCATAGGACGTTAGATCTTACCGCCGAGGCTTGTCTCCTCGTTCCCTTCGGTGGGTGTGGCAATGCCCTTTGCACACGCAGACAAGGCAGCCTGGAAATGCTCAGCAAATTGCACGGCACTGCCTTATTACTGACGTGACCCAGCGCTTCGTCCCCTGTCGAAAAGACTGCTTCTCTTTCTGGAAGTGCTCCTTTTCACCTTTTTTTTAAAATGTTTTATTTATTTATTAGAGAGAGAGAAAGCATGAGCCGTGGTGAGCAGAGGCAGAGGGAGAAGCAGGCCCTGCTGAGCAGGGAGCCTGACGCGGGGACTCGATTCCAGGACCCGGGACCATGACCTGAGCCCAAGGCAGACGCTGCACCGACGGAGCCTCCCAGGCGCCCCTGGAAGTGTTTATTTATTTATTTATTTATTTATTTATTTATTTATTTACTTATTTATTTATTTATTTTTTGCCTTCATTTAGAAAATGAAAGCACCTGGAGTTAGGACCTCAGTCCCGACCCTGCTGTGCATAAGCATGCAGGGCAGTTGGCTTTTCATTTTCCTTTTCTTTTGGGGGGAGAAGGGGCAGTTAGCTTTTCATTGTCCAAAAATAATGCTCCCAGATTGAATTCTTGCACCAGAATAACTTCCAAATTCACTTTCTTCCTTGCGCCCAAAGTCTGGCTGGGAAAACCTCTGTCTGAGGAGGATTCTCGCCTCTCTGCACAGCTGTTTATGCATAATTGTGCATCATAGCTTTGCATCGATGAAAAGTACGCGGCTTGAAAATCACACTTCAGTGTGAACCCCAAATATTCCACGAGGCAGAGATCCAAGGGTGTTAATTTTTTTTAATAATAAATTTATTTTTTATTGGTGTTCAATTTGCCAACATACAGAATAACACCCAGTGTTAATTTTTAATCTGAAAGCTTCCATGTGAGCTTTGAAGAGGGCCTGATAAACACATTTTCCTAAAATAACAAAGTACTGCATTTCTATAGCGTTAGCGATTCCAGCTCATAGTGGATTGAATGAGGTCATTTCCTTTTGGGGGAATTTGGCCCGGGAGCCCCGTGATGAGAGCTTTCCGGGTGATGTGGGTCGTGCTGGTTCTTCGGGGCGCAGGTGTCGTGGGTTCCCCCGGGGCGTCCTCAGGGCGAGAAGGGCATGGGGCCTCCAGAGGATGAAGGAAGGTGGGCTCCAGCCCCGACACGCGCATCCCTGAGTGGTGCCCCCGGGGCCTGGGGGCTGCAGGGTTGGCACATGAAAGCAGAAGTGAGAAAATGATGCTTCATTTACGGATCTTTGCTTATCACGTCCGTCTTCAGGCTCCTGGGGCCACAGGTGAGTCTCAGCTCTTCCCCCGGGGCACCCAGGAGCGGGCTGCGTGCGCATGGACTGCGTGGCTCCCTGACCCGCTGCAGATTCCCTGCAGATCCCCCGGCAGGACGTGAGCCTCGCGGCGCCCGAGGAATGGCCGTGTTTGCAGCGTCGGCCTCAGCCCGGGTAGGAACGGGGGCAAACCCAGGGAAACGTGCCTCTGGGACGTCCACACAGGAGCCGGTGAGCAGCAGGTGAGGACACCTGTCCCTGTGCCCTGTCCCCAGGAGCCCCACCCAGCCTGGCCTCCCTCCTGACGCCTCCTCCTCCTGCTCCGTCCGCGGCCACCACGGAAGCAGGTGCCCGTCCTGTCCACCTCGTCCTCCAAGGAGAGTCTGCTGACAGCGACAGTGCAGCTGGTGGTGACAGCCGTCGAGTATTCAGACACGGAACGCTGTCTTCGGGGTTCGTTTTATTTTATTTAAGAGTTTATTTATTTATTCATGAGAGATACAGAGAGAAGTAGACACAGGCAGAGGGAGAAGCAGGCTCCCTGCGGGGACCCCGATGTGGGACTCGATCCCAGGACCCTGGGGTCACGCCCTGGGCCTAAGGCAGGTGCTCAACCACTGAGCCCCCCTGGCGTCCCTGCCTTCAGGCTTTAAAATGAACCATTCTATCTAGTTTCTACCAAAGATTCTTTTAAAAGAAGATAAAGCAAGACACAACATTTTAGGGCCAGTTGCCTTCCCGGGAGAGGGGCTGGGTCTGAACAAGGGGACCCGACATGCAGGCCGCCAGGCTCCCGGGTGGGCAGTGAGCCCCGCACTCCGGCCCTGGGTCCCTGCCCAGCTGGCGAGCCCCGGGCTGCCGAGCGGCGTGCGGGGCGGCAGAGGGCACAGCCCGGGTCCGCGTGTCACCGCGCCTGCGGCTGCCGCGTCCCCCAGAGAAGGGCAGTCGTGTTGTGCCCTCGCCTAGGACGCGGGCTGCAGGTTTCCCCCACACTTCAGGTCAAGTCCCAATTTTCTTAAATCTCTCTTAGGATCTTTGTTCTCTGTCTCTGTCTCTCCAGCACACGTTTTAGTGTCGGAATCACCTTCTTCATTTAACCAAAAAATACTTCCTGTATCGAAGCCCTGGGGAAATAGCGCTGAGCGGCTCTGGGGCCTGAAGCTCTGTCCTGCGCCAGCGCTGACCCCACCCCCGGGTGCACCCAAATCCTGAGTCACGGGTCTCACGACTCAGTGAGCGAGGAAGGGCAACGGGAGCGGGACATCGGGCGCTAAACAGAAGCTTGGTGGGTGTTTGGGGTCACTCGGGGCTCCAGGCCGGAAGAAGAATCCAGGAGTGGGAGCGACCCTGGGTGCAGACCCTTGGGGCTGGCCTCTTCCTCCGAAGCGTCCTCCCTGGACGGGTCTCGGGCCCAGGGATGCTCTCCTCTCGCCGTGAGCTCTCCCCACGGTGAGCGCGACTCCGGGCCCCACAGCCGCTGGCCCCGAGGGTCACAGGCGAGGAAGCCGAGGAAGCCGGGTGGGGTTTGCAGAACACCCAGAGGGCAGAGCTGTGTCCTCGGGACACACTAGTTAGGAATCGGGACCAGACGTGTCTGCATCTACGAGGAAGAACAGGGCGAGATGCTGTAAATTAATCAGGGCAGGACTGTGATCACGGATCTGCCCTCCAGGTTCTCACATCTCCTTTAGGGCTGAAATTAAATTGTAAATTGGTTTACATTGAAAAAAAAATCCCTCTAGGAAAGAAAAAAACCCACAAGAACGATAATGAGAATCAACACCCATCTCTTCCAAATAGGAGACTTAAAAAATGAATCCAGAAGCAGTTAATGAGATGAAATTTAAAAGAAAATAGGTTTAATAAAACATTTAAGAAACGTTTGGCAAGATAATTTTTGCCGTCAATCTCAAAAACTTTTTTTTAAAGATTTTATTTATTTATTCATGAGACACACAGAGAGAGGCAGAGACACAGGCAGAGGGAGAAGCAGGCTCCGGACCGGAAGCCCAAGGCGGGACTCGATCCCGGGACCCCGGGGTCACGACCTGAGCCGAAGGCAGACGCTCCACCACTGAGCCACCCGGGGGCCCCCCAAAAGCATTTTAGACAAACATTTGAAGATCATGTCCAAAAATCTTAAGAATTTAGAAGGAATAGTGAGCTTTGCATGTTGGGAACTGGGTAAAGTGTTTCTTTAATACACAGTCCGATGTCGGTGTTTGCTGTCAGGTGGATTATCCTGGAGACTTGACGTTTATTTCCAGTGATTTTCCGCATCCACGGAGCGGACGGTCCAGCGACGTGGGGAGCAATGCGTTCTCGGTCTGGAAGGTGTCAAGGAGGATCCCGTGTCCCAGGAAAGAACGTGAGTTGCTCATATTTACTCATGTTTACTACAAAGACATCAGGTGCGCGACTGGGAAGGTATCCTACAGGAAGATCTCACGGGGCCCGGGGGCTCAGGGGTGGAGCGTCCGCCTTCGGCCCAGGGCGTGACCCGGGGGTCCCGGGATCGAATCCTGCCTTGGGCTCCTTGCGTGGAGCCTGCTTCCCCCTCTGCCTGTGTCTCTCCCTCTCTCTCTCTGTCTCTCATGAATAAATAAATAAAATCCTTTAAAAAAGAAAAGATCTTACTAAGTTTCCACTAAAACTATACTTTTCTATTACATTCTAATTTTATTTTTACCCCCTTTAAGAAACATATCCATCTGTTTACTTAAGATCAAATGAAAGAATTTCTTGGGGGCTCAAAATATGACAATACGTATATAAAAATGTCAAAATGAGGGTTAATTCCGTCACTTGGAAAGCAGGTGCCGACCGCGGGTGTGCCCCCGGGCGTCCAGACCCGCCAGCGTCCACCTGTGCTCCGGGGTCAGGCAGGGGGAGAGTCAGAGGTGCACGAGCCCAGGAACAGTTCCGTGAGGGGAGAGCGCAGGGGGGCTGCACAGACTCCCGGGGACCCCACGTGAGGAAGAAACACCTCAGGGTGCTCAGCTGGGGGGTGGGGGTTGGGGACGGGGCACAGCTGCAGAGACCATGTGGTTGGCAGGTGCGGGAGCAGGACGGCCGCGGGGGGTCAGCAGGGCGAGCGGGGCGAGGGGTGGGAGTGGGGCAGCGAGCAGGGAACCAGGCCCCACGGCACAGGCAGCGGGCCCACCCTGGTGACACGGCCACGTTTGTCCCCGCGGGTGCAGGTGGCGGGTGCAGGTGGGGGGGAAGGGAGCTCAGCGTGCACGCTGCCCGGCTGCCTTGGGGAGGCGGCAGGTGGAGACAGCAGAGTTGGGGCTCGCATGGGCCGGAGGTCAGCCCTGAAGAGGCTCCTGCGTGGGGAGGCTGGGCGGGAGGGGGGAAGCCAGGCCGCGGGGAGGGGAGGCTGGAAGCGCTGCCGCCGGGGTCTGACCTTAGCAGGTGCGGTGTTGGGAGGGGGAGAGGGCCTGCGAGCAACAGCCACGGCCGCGCCATGCACGGAGGACCTCCCAGGTCCTGGCTGAGCCCCCAAACCATGGCGTACTTCACAGAAAAAGGGAGGCGGGAGGGGGCAGGTGGGGGGAGCCCAGAGCCTGGACGGCGGCCGCCAGAGGTACATCCGCAGGGGCAGTGGGTGGCAGGTGCTTGCAGGACGGCTGGTGACAAAGCCCAGGACCAGCGCTGCCTGGTGGGCCCCCTGCATCCCCGTCCTCACCTCCTGGCCCGCGGCCTCACGGGAGGACCACCCTCCCTCCGCGGGTGAGGGGCTGCGGCGGGAGCCTGTGCTCCCCGGGGTCTGGGGGCCACGCCCAGCGGCACCTCCCAGCCTTGCAGCAGAGGGTGGGGTGTGGACGGTGGGGTGGGGGTTGTGGATGGCTGGGGTGTGGACGCCTGGGGCGTGGACAGCTGGAGTGTGGACGCCTGGAGTTGGGCCAGCTGAGCTGTGGACTCCTGGGTTGTGGACGCCTGGGGTGTGGACGGCTGGGGTGTGGACGCCTGGGGGGCAGCGGAACAGCAGCGGCGTCCGGGGAGGGGCAATAGCTCAGCGGCGGCAGGCGCGGGCAGGCAGGACCGGGTTTGTACCCACTGCTGCGCTCAGACCCCGGAGGGAGGTGTCGCGTCCTCACGGCCCCTTGAGGGCCCAGCGTGGGCTCAGGGCAGGTCCTTGCCCCTGAGGAGCCGGGGCAGTGCCGCGTGAAGCTGGAGGGCGTGAGAGCCCCCAGGGAAACGTCTCCAGGTCGAGGTCTCGCCGTGAAAACACGAACAGAGTAACTGGAGGACGGTGGGAAGGACAGGCTTTGCCTCCTGGGCAGCGGGAGAAGCCGCCGCGGTGACAGGCGCTGGCTGCGGGCGACAGAGGCACATGACGTGGCCCGGACCCGCTCACTGTCCCCCCACCTCCTCCTCCTCCTCCACCTCCTCCTCCACCTCCTCCTCCTCCTCCACCTACTCCTCCACCTCCTCCTCCTCCTCCACCTCCTCCTCCACCTCCTCCTCCTCCTCCACCTCCTCCTCCTCCTCCTCCACCTCCTCCTCCACCACCTCCTCCTCCACCTCCTCCTCCTCCTCCTCCTCCACCTCCTCCTCCACCTCCTCCTCCTCCTCCACCTCCTCCTCCTCCTCCACCTCCTCCTCCACCTCCTCCTCCACCACCTCCTCCTCCACCTCCTCCTCCTCCTCCACCTCCTCCTCCTCCTCCACCTCCTCCTCCTCCTCCACCTCCTCCTCCTCCTCCACCTCCTCCTCCACCACCTCCTCCTCCACCTCCTCCTCCTCCTCCACCTCCACCTCCTCCTCCTCATCCTCCACCTCTTCCTCCTCCTCCTCCTCCTCCTCCATATCCTCCTCCTCCGCCTCCTCCACCTCCACCTCCACCTCCTTGTTCATCTTCTTCAGGCAGTCGTGCTAACCTTGCTAAGGTACGGTTCTGCACATAGCTTTAAGTAGTTCCACATTTCTCTAAAAGGCATAAATGATTTTTTTTTATTTTAAAGATTTTGTTTATTCATTCGTGAGTGACAGACAGAGAGAAAGAGGCAGAGACACAGGCAGAGGGGGAAGCAGCCTCCATGCAGGGAGCCCGACGTGGGACTCGATCCCGGGTCTCCGGGGTCATGCCCTGGACTGAAGGTGGTGCTGAATCGCTGAGCCCCCCGGGCTGCCCGACATAAATGTTTTTAAAACATACCAACAACATGCTATCGAACTTGAAATTAGTCAACCATAACCTCTTAATATCATCAAATATCCAGTCGTTCTTCACAATTCTATCACTGTCCTGATGCATTTAAAATACGTTTGTAAACACCTGTGTATTCGATATAGAATCTAAACAAATCCCATAAATTATTATTGGCTAATCAATCTCTTAAGGCTCTTAAGCTAGACATATTCCTCCTTCATATCTTTCTTTTCTTTACAATTTGTTCAAGAAACTGAACATTTTTTTGAACATTTTTTTATAGAAGTCCTATCAGCTGGCATTGACTGCATTCTGCATATTTACATTTTTAAGTAGTTTTATCTGATCTTGTAAATTGACAGATTAAGATGCTTCGCCAAAGCCACACGGCATGTTTCCGGCAAGACGATGGCGTCACTACCTGTACCTCGTCCGGCCCCTTGTCTCCCTGTGAGCCCGTGTTGATAATCAGCACCGGGTCCAGTAATTCATGATGGGCAGCACACTTGGGGTATTTTGGTGTTTCCATTCTTTTCTTACTTATTAGTTAAAACATTTCTATAAGGAGAACCTCCCTGATCCGCTGAGTGGTTGCTCTGAAGCACAGTACAACTGCCTTCTTCTTTCCCTGTCCTTCCAGCCCCAACATCATGGGTTGTTTCTCTAGTATTTCTCAAAAGCAATCATGGGTTTCTTTGATTTTACTTGTGGAGAATCATTAATAATTCATGAACTTTATATAAAGATGTGCTCCAGTCCCCTGATGTTATTACCACTCTTGGTGTTAAAATGGTCCCATTCTTTCCCAGGGGAAGCCTATTTTTGGTGTATCCTGAGTACGTTTCAAGGAACTTGTAATAAGTGGGAAAAACATTTTTGCAGAAGGGAGTTACGCTGGCAGCTCCCAGCCTGATGAGCTTTTGCAAACTGAAGAGGCTCGCGGACCAGCGATGGGAGCCCAGGGGAGTGTCACCTCCCTCCCCGAGGGGCGGCCGGGTGGGCCCTGCCGGCCCAGGCTTACGCGGCGAGGCAGGACCATACGCACCTGCTCTTGTCTGACAGCTCTTGTCTCCACTAGGTCCACCCTGAGAGCGAGCGACCGTTTATCCATTTTACTTTTACGGGATTTTGTGTCGTTTCCTTTTTCTGGTCACAACAGACTGTGCCATGAGGAATGTTCTGGGACCCGTCCTCGGTGCTTTGCAAATAAAAGTGGTCGTCCTTGTGGGCTTCCTGTGAAAACTGGGTTCCCTGGGACCCATCCTGCCCCTTCCTTCTCCAGACGTCAAGCCAGCATTGCTTCCAGGGGCAGAGAGCCTTCCACCAGAAGTCATCGCTGGAGAGCACAGCAGCTTTCATTTTCAATTATTTTTTTATCGGAGAGAGGGAGGGAGGAAGAGCGAGAGTGGAGGCAGGGAGGGCAGAGGAAGAGAGACAACCTCAAGCAGACCCCGCGCTGAGCGTGGAGCCCCACACGGGGCTCGGCCCCACGACCCCGAGGTCACGACCTGAGCCGAAACCAAGAGTCAGATTCTTACCCCGCTGAGCTCTCCAGGCGTCCCTTTACTTTCATTTTTGTTTTTGAGTAAAATTCAAAAACAGGGATCCCTGGGTGGCGCAGCGGTTTAGCGCCTGCCTTTGGCCCAGGGCGCGATCCTGGAGACCCGGGATCGAGTCCCACGTCGGGCTCCCGGTGCATGGAGCCTGCTTCTCCCTCTGTCTCTCTCTCTCTCTCTGTGTGACTATCATAAATAAATAAAAATTAAAAAAAAAAAAATTCAAAAACAATTCCACCCAACTAAATAATTCATAAGAATCCATAAATAGCAAAATAAATTGCTTTGACTTTCAGTACGCCTCGCTGGCCGCCGTGCTCCGAGTGTGCGAGGAAGGGAGGTGCCGGCGGCAGGGGGAAGGGGACGAGCCGTGGTTCTGGGCGCGTTTCAAACGTCAGAGACAAGCACCAGATTCTGAAAACTCCATAATCTATAGTAAAACATATGGTTGTCCCTCTAATAAAAAATTAAATATGATCCTCATCTCACAACTTCTACCAGAGATTCTTTTTAGATCAAAGGTTTAAAGGGAAAAACCAAGTGTACACAAGCAGCAGAGAAAAGGTGAAACATCCTCTTGTGATATGAGAATGGAAAATGCCTGAAAGCATGATGGAAAGGGAGAGAATTAAAAACCCGTGATTTGCGGCACCCGGGGGCTCCATTGGTGAAGCGTCTGCCTTCCACTCAGGTCATGATCTCAGGGTCCTGGGGTCGAGCCCCGCGTTGGGCTCCCTGCTCCGGGGGCGGGGAGCCTGCTTCTCCCTCTCCTTCTCCTCCTCCCCCTGCTTGTGCTCTCTCTCTGCTGAGCAAATAAATAAAATATTTTCTAAAAAATTCTTAATTTGTTTAATGTCTTAAGTGTCACGTCTCTCAAAGAAAATGGACAAACCAGGAAAAATACAATTCAATACTACAAGGCCAACAATCCAACTGAAAAACGGCCAAAATATATGCAGAACCAATTCAGTAAAAATAGGAGCACAAACAGCCTGAAGAACGCGTGACTTCAGGACACACGTGAAAACAGGGGCTGAAGTCATGAGCTAGAATCTCTCCTCTTAGTTTGTGAATTATTGGGTCAAACAGATTGCGGGGAAATAGGTTCTGTTTTGTATATTCTTGGTGGAGTTGTAAACCGACTTAACTTTAAGAAAGGGAAATGAGGCCCCCGGGAGGCTCAGCGGTTGAGCATCTGCCTTTGGCGCAGGGCGTGACCCCGGGGTCCCAGGATCGAGTCCCACGTCGGGCTCCCTGCGTGGAGCCTGCTCCTCCCTCTGCCTGTGTCTCTGCCCCTCTCTCTCTCTGTGTCTCTCATGAATAAATAGATAAAAGCTTTAAAACAAACCAACAAACAAGGGTTCATTTCAGGACCTGAAGCCCTTTGACCCAAGCTGACCCCACCCCCGTGGCCCTGGATCTACGGCTCTCACCTGACCTGTTCAGGGTCCCCGTAAATGCACATCATCTATTCACAGGTAATAAATGTCTTTTTTTTTTTTTAATTTGTATTTATTTATGATAGTCACACAGGGAGAGAGAGAGAGAGGCAGAGACACAGGCAGAGGGAGAGGGAGAAGCAGGCTCCATGCACCGGGAGCCTGATGTGGGATTCGATCCCAGGTCTCCAGGATGGCGCCCTGGGCCAAAGGCAGGCGCCAAACCTCTACGCCACCCAGGGATCCCCAATAAATGTCTTCAAAATATTTTTGAACATTAACAGCACAGAACAGTTGCGCGCGTTTTGCGTGACTTGCTTCTTCAGCCCCTAACTGTGTCATTGCCGTCTGTCTGGGCCGATGGCGGCATCTGTCCTTGCGTCCCGTTCATGGCCGGACGTGTCCCATCACGTTTCATCACAGGAGCTTCAGAGCCTGGTCGGGGCGACGACATGAAGCCCCTACAGGGTATTGGCACGTGGGGGGTGGGGGTGGGGGGTCAGGCACGCAGCCCTGCGGGGTGGGGTGCGGCGGGGCAGGGGCACAGGAAGGGCACAGGGAGGCGTGTCCTGGGGACCATTGGGGCATCTGCTGGGCAGGAGGCTGTGCATATCCCAGGAAGACCTGAGAACAGTGTCTTCCAGTCACAGACATCCCACCGGCTGGGCTGCGAGGTTTTTTTTTTTTAAGATTTATTTATTTATTTATTTATTTATTTATTTATTTATTTATTCATTCATGAGAGACAGAGAGAGAGAGGCAGAGACACAGGCAGAGGGAGAAGCAGGCTCCATGCAGGAAGCCTGACGTGGGACTCGATCCCGGGACTCCAGGGCAGTGCCCTGGGCCAAACGCAGGTGCTCAACCCCTGAGCCACCCGGGGATCCCCTGGGCCGCGAGTTTGATCTCAAACTTGTCTTGAGAACCGTGGTCACCTCCGCGCTGTGCCCTGGGGCTCCGCCGGGCGGGGTAGGGGCTGTCCCAGGCCTGACAGTGCGGCCTGTGTGGGGGATCCGGGGACGTCGGAGGGTCCAGGCCGCTGGGAGGCCTACCTGAGCCAGGTGTGAGGGGCCCGGCAGGTGCGGGCCACGCGGCAGGGTCTCCGGGCACTGCCGCTCGCTGTCTGTCGTTCCAGGAGGACGGCGGCCTAGATGTGGCCCGTGATGTGGCTTCAGGCTGCAGGGAGGTCTGTCCGCAGATGCCGTGGACAGTCGTCATGAGGACCCGAGCCCCGTCCACGCGAGATGTTAGCTGTGCGGGAGCAGGTGACTCACCCCCATCACGTGCTGCTCCCTAGCTGGGCGCCCAGCTGGGTTTCTTCGGCCCGGATTTGCATTCCTTGGGCAAACCCGGCCGCTCACCCCGTTGTCCCTCCCTGGCGGCCCTGCCTGTGACTTTCTTGTCTGTCAGACCCGGTGCTGTGGTCTTGCTGCTCCGTGTTTAGATGTGGAAGGAGTGAACTTGCAGAGTGTGACCTGGGGCGACTCCCACCACAGCTCCCCGCCCTCGGGCCTCGCCGCGGGGAAGTAAAACGGGGACGCGGAACAGGAGGCCTTCGTGGGGATACAGGCTGGCGGGGGTCGTCCCTGCGGGGGCTCAGTCTGATTCGTGGCACTCGTGTTTTAACATCAGAAATGTGCACTGTTCCTTTTCCTTTTTTAAAAAATATTTTTATTTATTTATTCATGAAAGACACAGAGAGAGAGGCAGAGACCCAGGCAGAGGGAGAAGCAGGCTCCCTGCAGGGAGCCCGACGCGGGACTCGATCCCGGGACCCCGGGGTCACGCCCTGGGCCCCTCTGGGGGAGCCTGGTCCCTGGGGAGCGATGGCGACGCCCGGGAGGGTCCGCCGAGCGGCCTCCTCGCCCACCTGCTGCTTTGCGTTGGTGACCAGGGAGTGCGCATCATTTGTGTGATCGAGGCCGGGACAGGAAACGGAAGGCCTCGGGGCTGCAGGCAGGGAAGCAACCCGAGGGGCCTCGGCGGGTTCTTGGCCAGCTGGGCGGCCCTCGGGATGCGGTGCCGCGTGGGCCCCGCGCTGTGGCCGGCTCGGAGGATCCCCGCCCGGGCCGCTCTCCGCGGGCGTCACCGGGTGGACGGGAGCGCTCTGGCCCTCGGACCCCACAGGTGTGTGCCCAGGACACGCTCCACCGTCGGGCCCGGGGGCCCCAGAGGCGGGGCTGCTGTGGGTGCTCACGCCATGTCCGGAGGCGTCCCGACCGCCAACGGGCTAACTCGGGAGAGGGCCTGGGTCGGCGAGGCCCGGCTGGGCTGCGAGAGGCCCCCCTCCGCCGAGCGCCTGGCCGTCCTGGGGCGCCCACGTGGGTGGGAACTGTCAGCGTCCAGAAGCCCGACGGGGGCTGGCCGCCTCGGGAGGACTGGGGCAGGGCCGCCCTGGCCTACTGGCCGTGAGCCTGCGGCCCGTGTGGACGTGGCTGCTCCCTGTAGCCGTCTTCGCCCCGGAGGAGAGCGGTGGGCCGGCCCCGAGCACCAGGGGCGGGGAGCACAGTCCCCAGGGCCTCGTGCTGCTGCACCCCTGCCGCTGTGGCCACTGGGGCGGGCCCTGGGGACGGCATGACGCGCGTCATGAAGTGGGAAGGGAGCACCCCACTCCTGGTTGGGCTCTCGCTGAATGTCCGTTTCACGTCGACCGGACTCCTGGCTCACAGGCACCTGCTGTCAGAATCTTCAGGAACAGCCCAGAACGGGGCTCCGGAGGGAGCAGGTGTGGTTCCCCGGAGCCGTCGTGCCTCAGGTCTCTGCTCAGAGTCCCGTCTGTGCTCAGGATCCGGTGGAGGGGAGGGTGTCCCAGCGATCGCTGCCCCTCCAGGCCGCGGTGAGCCGTCCATGAAGGGACGGACAGGCGCGTAAGCGTCAGACTCTTCGGCTAGGAGACAGCGGCTGGGTCCCCGAGTCACCCCCGGGAGCCCCCGACCGTGTCGTAACAGAGGCCCAGCCTATTGTGCAGACCCCCCACCCCCAACTGAGCATTTCCAAGAACAAACAGTTCCTGCAACTCGTGTCTCCTCCTCTCCCGCGGCCACAGCATCCCCGCAGCGAGCGATCTGCGGGCAGGTGGGGGCACCCGGGGGGCGGTGCGCCAGCACGACCCGGGAACCACCACCCGCCGCTCCGCGTGGCTGTGCCCTCGCCCCCACACGGTGTCTACAACACGATGGTTAAACACGTGAACGTGGGGGCTCCCGCGTGGACCCGGCTGGGCTGCTGCGGGGCCGGGCTTCACCCTTTATGCCGCTTCTCTGCTGGGGGACGTCCTGGCGAGCGCAGCAGGTGCGCGGGGGTCTGTCCACGCCGGGCTCTCCCTCCGCGGGCGCCTGGCAAGGTCGTTTCACTCACCTTTACAACCACTGGTGAGTGAAGGGCTCGTCCTCTGCTCGTGGTGCTGGGGAGGGGGTGTCTGCCGACGGAGGCGGAGGCCACGGTTCCCTCTTTACACCAAAATACCCCTTACAGAGGCGCCTGGTCTCGGTGCCAGTTAGTGACCGCGACGGGGTGGATGTGAGGCTCGGACACTCGGCACCACCCTCAGATTCGACCGAGCTAGTCTCGCTGTGCGTCCTGGCGCAGTTAGAGACGACGGCCCCTGCCTCAGAATCTTCGCTGGAGGGGCCCCCGGGGCTCCGTGGCGGGGCGTGTGCCTTCGGCCCAGGGCGTGACCCCGGGGTCCCCAAATCGAGTCCCGCGTTGGGCTCCCCGCATGGAGCCTGCTTCTCCTTCCACCTGTGTCTCCACCTCTCTCTCTCTCTGTCTCTCAGGAATAAATAAATAAAATATTAAAAAAAAAAATCTTCCCTGCGCTATTGCGGGAAACCAAGTTAGATGACGCATGCGAAAGCCCCGTGAAGGTTACGTGACCGTCGACCCCGTTGCTGTTCCACGGCCGGGCACGCGGGGCCGGCGTCAGGACCTCGAGCGGGGCAGCGGGGACGGGGCCGAGGAATCTGCCGTTTCCTCTGACGTCGCCGCTTGCCCCGCAGAAGCAGCAGGAACGACGTGCGCGCGAACATTCTCTCGGAGGGTCGCTGTCTTGGCTCAGAACCCATTATTTGTGTTTGCTCATCGAATTTGGAGACCCCGGTTCAGCCTTTGCACGTGGACAGGGGACAAGGTGATCCGAGCCATGAGCGCAGAGTAGGGGCTCCCCACTCGGGTGCGTGCTCACGCGGAGACGGCGGCGGAGGACCGCCCCGGAGTGTGCGGGGCCCAGGGGACCGGCCCGGAGCGAGCAGGAGGCGCGGCCGCCGGGCCCTCCCTTCGTCATGTCGAGCACGTGGTCTTCGATCCCTCGATGCCCACACGCCGCCGCCGGGAGCAGGGCCTGGAGAGCGCCCGCAGCAAGGGATCACGGCACAGACGCTGTGAGGCCGCAGGTCCCAGAACGTGGCCTCGGGGGAGGCTGCTGGCCGGCCCGGGCCTCCGCCTTTGCCCACTCACGTCCCCTCACGACCGGCTCTCCTCCACAACAAGGCTCGAGTGAGGGGCCGTAGTCGGCAAAGCCTTTGAGCCGATGCTTGCCTGGGCGCCTGCCCGCGTCCCCGTCCCTCGGGGGCTGCCCACTCTGTGCGAGTAAGAGGCAGAGAGGTCGCTGCGTGCGGCCCCCCGTCTGCAGACGGCTGGAGCCTGTCACCGTCACGGGCTGGTCAAGTCACCCAGGGTCCCTGAGAGTACAGCACCGATGCCCCAGGGGAGACGCCACGCAGCTCGGAACGGGGCGGCCTCACCCCGCACCCAGCCAGCGTCCTTCAGCAAATGGGTCAGGAAGGAGGCGGGTCACCTGGGTGGGAGGGAGGCAGGTCACCGCTGGTCAGCAGGGGGTGGCCCTGGTGGCCCTGGCACCTGCCCGTTTCCGGCCCTCCCCTTCCAGCCCTGGCGGCCCTCCCGTCCCCCCAGGGCCCTCCCTGCCTCCCATGAGCAGCTCCGCAGCCTCGCGGGGTCTGCTGGCCGCGTCTGTCCCGCGCCCCGAGGGGGCTTCTGTCCCCTGCATCCGGCAAACCCCCGAGGGATCCAGTTCCTTCCTCGGGCCTGGCCGTGGGTTTGGGGCTCCTCCCCCCAACGTGCTCGGGACCGGGGCTGTGGCTTAGGAGTGGCCCGTGCCCCTCTCCCTGTGCTGAGCCCCCAGCCACCCCCTTGGCCGCCCTCGCTCCCACGGACTGGATCCTGCCCTAAGCCATTCCCTCTGGCCACCGGCAGCTGAGCAAGGCGGTCGCCGTGTAGACGGGGGCCGGGGACGCCCAGGGATCCGCCCCACCGGGTCAGCTTCCCGTCCACGCACGCCGCGGGGCCCCCTTTCGCCCTCCAGATTCTGCGCGCCCCCCGCTTTGTGGCCTGGAGGGGTCCCCACGCCGTGTGCTCCTCTTTTCCCATTGGGTGGTGGTAACCAGACGGCTCTTCCTCAGAGTCGGCAGGAGAAGCGTGTCCGGCGCGAGTGTCAGCGGCGAGGCGAGGCGAGCGTGGTGCCGACGGAAGTTCCCCGGGGCTGAGCGGGTCCCCAGTGAGGTGGGCTCAGGGCGGGCAGGGAGGGCATCTCCCCCCCGGGGCCACCACAGACCCCGCAGCGGGGCCCCGACCCAACGCCCGAGCCCGTGGAGCCTGACACACGTGTGGCCCCTCGCTCAGGCCAAGAAACTGTACGTGAACAATATTCTATGTTCCTACCTTGATAAACATAGAAAATGGGACGCAATGCTTTTAAATGATTTAGAGTCAATAAAATAAAAACAGTGACTGATTTTAAATAATCATTCCTCTTGTCGGGGTTCCAGTGATGTCTTGGCAATATTTGGATCAGTGATAAAGACCTTTATAATCCGTGAATTAGATACATATTCCAAAAAATTTAATTTTCTTCCTTCCCTTTCGGCTAAATGTGAATTATAACGTTTTGATTTTGTACTGGGAAAATAAAACATGACTATTTCGCTCAGTGTAGTCTATTCAAAGTGTTCAGAATTTTATAGATGTGATAAAAAGTGTAACGTCGAGTATAAAATATCAGACAAAATTATTCGTTACACCCGGTTTTTAAAACAGTTGTTTCTTGTTAAATATTAAAAAATCAGTATTAAAAGATAATGCATACGTTTAAATCTGTGAATGTTAAAAAAGTGCACACGGGTTTAGATTAGCAGAGACGTCGTTTTATTTGGAGGATGTAATTAAACATTATTAATTTATGCGAGGAATAAATGTCCTCCAGGGCAACGTCTGTGTCCTGTGTCTTGGCCTCCGTAGAGATTTCCTGCCAGGCCAGTGGGGGTCACAGCACGTGCTGCAAACGGGACAAATCCTAAGGTGACAGGATGGACGCGGGGCGACGTCTCCGAGCGGCCAGGAGCCCCCGCAGCGAGAGCACCCGCCCGTAAACCCGGGAGGAGCCGGGGACACACAGAGACGCGCCCGGGAAGGGACGCGGGGACTGGAGGGCGAGACCAGCCCCATCCCAGAGGCCGTCCTGCTCTCAGTGGCGTGTCGGGCGGGCCAGGCACCGGGCGCGGGTCCTCCACCAAGTGCCGACGGGTGCCGCCACCGGCGGGTCGTCAGGGCCTACTCACCCCGGACACTCCCTGCGACGATACGGGCAGGTGTGGGGGCGGCTCTTCCACCCAGACGCGTGCACCTGTGTGTCCTCTTGGCCTCCCGGTTCGCCCGTGGCCGCGCTCCAAAAGCTCCCCGCGTGCCTCCCCGGCCAGGAAGCCATCTCATCCCCTGGAAGACCTCCCGGCTTCCGTGATACTCAGACCTGCCTCCCTCGTCCTATTCCTGACCTGCCGACCGCCCCGGGGCCGGCCCGTGCTTGGCCTGGTTTGCACTTCACGTGAACACGTTCACTGTCTGCTCCGCGCAGCCCCCGCTGCGGTGGCCCTGACATGGCGGTGGTTCCCCTCGGGGGCGGGTGCATCACAGCGTCTTGCGTGTTTACTGGTCCCACTGCCAGTGGCCTTTGGGGTTATTTCCACTTGGCCATGAAGCGACCCCGACTCCAGGAGTCTTCCTATGCAGCATCCAGGTGTTGTGATTTTACTTTGTTTTGCTGAGTCACACATCGGTTCTCAGGGCCGTCCCGACTCCGGATGCCTCCCCGAGGCCCAGCAGGGCCGGGGCCTGACGCTGGAGTCCGAGTGGGCCCCGTGGCCATGGGGAGGTCCGGACACGTACTGCTCTGTATGTGTGTAAACCCGCGGGGCACCCATGTCCCACCTCGCGTGGCCGCATAGCTCGGGGCGTCCCATCAGCTCTCCGGCCTCATCCCCAGGCCCGGGCGGGGTGCAGACACTCCGACTCGGGTTACTGTCATCCTACAGGCATCAGGAAGCTGATTAAGGACGTAAGTACAAACTCAACCTGGGTTGGACATAATGAATTTATTATATAGAAAACTCATCAGTCTGCTAAGTCATGTACTTTTTCCTTCAATGTCCTTTTTCAAATATTGTCTTTTACACTTGATCTTAGCCAAAAGGCCGAGAAGCGATTCAGATATTGTCTTTTAAATGCTGATGCATGTTACCTTCTCCAGAATATTGTGATTAAAATTTCCAGGTATCCAAATTCTTTTTTTTTTTTTAATCAGCCAATGTGCATGATCTTAAGATTTCAGATAATAAATTAGTTCAGGAGATTATTCATCATTCTGGAAATGAGATAATGGGGGGGTTATAAGAGAAAAGTAAAAAAAAAATTGTCTTTACTTATTTTTATTTATTTACTTATTTTCTTGTCTTTACTTATTTGAGAAAAGTTTCCTCAAGTTGCAGAACAACAATCGTCACGAGGAGAATATGCAGATGCACCTGGTTCGTAAGGGAAAGGAAAACTTCTGGACATGTGGCTTGTGAACAAGAATACAGCAGACGAATGCAACGTCGGAGAGCAGGGATTTTTTCCTAAGTCAATATTTAAGAGATCGAATCCATCGCACGGTCAGAGTGAGTTAGACGTTAAGAAAGGCAGACCTGTTTCAGTGCTTGGTCCCACTCATTTCTCCGACCCTGATGGAAACTACTGAGGCTCTGAGCTCTGTAGCGAAAAACCCCACGGGATCCTCGGGCGACAGGCGGCAATCAGCTCCTTACGTGGAGAATCATCTCCTGAGTCCCCTGCACAAAATCCCAGACAGTCGAGAGTGGGGCCCAGGGACACTGGTGGGGCTGAGCGTGCTGACCCGGCACGGCCTGCGGGGGGGGCCTCAGGGAGCCCACGGTGTGCAGGGGGACAGGACGGGGGCCTGGGGGAGCCGACGGTGTCCAGGGGCAGGACAGGGGCCTCGGGGAGGCGACGGTGTCCAGGGGCAGGACGGGGACCTTGGGGAGCCGACAGTGTCCGGGGGCAGGACGGGGGCCTGGGGGAGCCGATGGTGTCCAGGGGCAGGATGGGGGCCTCGGGGAGCCGACGGTGTCCAGGGGCAGGATGGGGGCCTCGGGGAGCCGAAGGTGTCCAGGGGCAGGACGGGGACCTTGGGGAGCCAATGGTGTCCAAGGGAGCAGTACAGGGGCCTCGGGGAGCTGACGGTGTCCAGGGAGGCAGGACGGTGGCCTCGGGGAGCTGACGGTGTCTAGGGGGGCAGGACAGGGGCCTCGGGAACCCGACGGTGTCTGGGGGGCAGGACAGAGGCCTCGGGGAGATGACGGTGTCCAGGGAAGCAGACAGTGTCCAGGGGAGCAGGACAGGGGCCTCAGGGAGCCAACGGTGTCCAGGGGCTGGATGGGGACCTTGGGGAGCCGACGGTGTCCAGGGGCAGGACGGGGGCCTCGGGGAGCCGATGGTGTTCAGGGGCAGGATGGGGGCCTCGGGGAGCCGACGGTGTCCAGGGGCAGGACGGGGGCCTCAGGGAGCCAACGGTGTCCAGGGGCAGGACGGGGACCTTGGGGAGCCGACGGTGTCCAGGGGCAGGACGGGCGCCTCGGGGAGCCAACGGTGTCCAGGGGAGCAGGACAGGGGCCTCAGGGACCCGACGGTGTCCAGGGGAGCAGGACAGGGGCCTCGGGGAGATGATGGTGTCCAGGGGAGCAGGACAGGGGCCTCGGGGAGCCCACGGTGTCCAGGAGCTGGACGGGGGCCTTGGGGAGCCCACAGTGTAGAGGGGTAGGACAGGGGCCTCGGGGAGCCGACGGTGTCCAGGAGCGCAGGACGGGGGCCTCGAACCCGACGGTGTTTTACGGCCTCTTCACATTCCTCTGTGTTCCCACTCGCCGCTCACATAGGCTCCGCGGTCACACCGTCCCACTAGAGAGGTTCAGGGCCACGGGCTCCCTTGCGTCTCAGGTCCGTGGGGTCACTGCGGCCCAGCACGGTCATTTCCAAATCACTTTCGAGGACTTAATGGGTTATAATTGATCAGAGAAGTGCAAACCGACAGTGAATTTCCACTAGGATAACGGAAACTGTGATTTTAAAATAATCTATAAATGTGCATTTCCAGAAGATGGTACCTGCAATACAAACAACATATCTCAGTCCTTAATGTTAAAAACAGAAGATTTTAAGAGCAGTCATAAAATACTTATCTATTCTTTGAAACTGAACACTTCTTGAAGAGACATCTGATAGAAGGAAAGAAGATTCCGTGACCTTTTCAAGAAAATTGCTTCTGTAAGGTGCCCGGGAGAGTGACAGGCCCATACTTTTAAAAACAAAATTATGAAAATTGTCTCTATTTCTGAGACAGCCTAAAATTAAGAAGGCTTTGAAGCCCCTTCAAACAGTCTTTAAGAATTCTTTTATGAGAAAGCCCTAATTATTATTTAAAATAAAACATTATTCCACATTTTCGTCTTATAAGCACGGAAGCTGCTTAAAAATTAAACCTAAATCAAGTTGAAGATACATGGCTCCTAACTGCATAAATCTTGATGCCAAAGCCATCCGAAAATACCCAGAAATGTGTGCTGTGCACAATGCAAATGAGGCTGCTTGTCACCCCAATGCCCTTTGGTGGCCGTTGAGTTCTCTCCTCGGGTAAGGGAGAAGGATGGGCTGGTCTCAGGGTGGGTGTGGGGAGAGTGGGTTTCTGACACGTCCTCCGTGTGCCTCCATGTCACGCATACGGACCCTTGGGGTCGCACGTGCAGCGGTTGCTCTGGGTGACGTCGTGGAGGACTTGCAGCGAGTTTCTGCCCCCAGGAACATCCAGCTTGCTCTGGAAACATGACCGCGGACGACGGGTCACGCAGGTTCTTCTTAATCGTTCTCTGCAGCGTTCAGAAGAATCCCGCGGACACTGGTGGGAACCAGCCTGGGCCCCAAGGGCCTACTCTGGCTCAGTTGGCAGGCATTTAGCTTTACCCACTTTCTGGAAGCCACAGGTAAGAAATCTTATCTGCTGGAACACAACAGCCACTGAAATTCCACGAACCGCGGACGGAGGGGGAGCACGCGTGTTGGAACCAAAACACAGGCCGTCGGCTACAGAGAAGAGACAGATGGCTCCAGGGGGCAGTGGGAGGGGACGGGAACTAGGCGAAGGGGATGAGGGTGTGCCCCCGTCCTGATGGGCACTGGGTGCTATAGGGAAGTGGCGAATCGCTGCGCTGCACACCCGAAATTAATGCAACTCTGCAGGTTAACTGCCCTGGATTTCAAATGAACACAAAACAAAGCAGAGCAAAACACTGGAATACGCGTGCTGGGGTCCGATGGAGACAGAGGGTGAGGGGAGGACACTAAGATGGGGGTGAGCGGACCACAGTGTCCTCTGGACCCGGGAAATACTCGTTCCTTATTTCTACCAGTAAAACAAGAGCTGCTTTGCCAAGGAAAAGAGCACTGTGGCCATTTAGATGGCAAGTTTAGTATCTGGAAATACTTCTGGTATTTCATGTCATAAACCCAAGTTGAAATTGTTACTATGTGAAGGCTCCTTGTTTATTTATTTATTTATTTATTTATTTATTTATTTATTTATTTTTATACATTTATTTTTAATTGGTGTTCAATTTGCCAACATACAGAATAACCCCCAGTGCTCATCCCGTCAAGTGCCCCCCTCAGTGCCCGTCACCCATTCACTCCCACCCCCCGCCCTCCTCCCCTTCCACCACCCCTATTCGTTTCCCAGAGTTAGGAGTCTTTATGGTCTGTCTCCCTTTCTGATATTTCCCACTCATTTTCTCTCCTTTCCCCTTTATTCCCTTTCGCTATTTTTTATATTCCCCAAATGAATGAGACCATATAATGTTTGTCCTTCTCCGATTGACTTACTTCCCTCAGCATCATACCCTCCAGGTCCCTCCACGTCGAAGCACATGGTGGGTATTTGTCATTTCTAACGGCTGAGGAACACCGCACTGTCTACATAGACTACAGCTTCTCTATCCATCATCTGTTGATGGGCTCTTTGTGTTTTTAATAGAAAACAACCAGTTTTGGAGTTGCTCATTTATTATCATAGAAGTGGAAGCATGAGCTTCTGTGTTTGCCCCGACAGGTAAGCAGTGAATGGAAGTGATTTGCAAACACACATCACTCCTGGCAGGGAATGGGTGCGGAGAGAATTGATTGCAAAATAAACATGGAGCCCCTTGGTTTGCCCATCGCTACCATCCAGTGTCTACACCGGGGGCCTCCGGTTTTGCCTCAGGCATCAGAACACACTTAGATCTGAGTTCTAAGGCCTGGAAGGATCCAGAGAACAATCTTTTTAGGTTTCAGGTGAGGTTATGCCGAGAAGTGTTCTTGACCCAAGCACATAAAGCTAAAATGCTTCCGGGCCAAAAGTTGGACTCGGCCTTGCTGGGTGGAAGGAGACTCCACGGGCTCCCTGTTCACGGTCTTGGATGATCAGAGTGCGCTGCAGGGACTTCAAAGACTTTCTACCCTGAGAATAACACTATCGGCACTTGCTAATTAAAAATGTACTTGTGGAAATGATGAGCCTCCAGTAATGTCTCACAATTTTCAGGAAATCGTAATTAGTAAATAATATTCACATAGAGGGAGCGTCTGAGGACACCACCGTACTAAGCTTGGGATGTTCACACCCCAATGCGACAAGGGGACGTTAAGACTCATCGCTGTTACGTCTGGATGGCTTTTGTTTACTATTTCCCAGTTGTCGTGGACGTGCCAAGAATTTATGTAAGAGCGTGCGACCTCTGGCCACTGCTGGGAAGAAAATGAGATGAAAAGAAATGCATGAAGCCAACAGATTGGAACGTATTGAGGTTAAGGAATGAGCACAGAGGAGAAGCTAAGACCACGTTTCCAAAAATTCCAATAGTATCAGAAGAAAATGTTCAACCCCAATGGTAACCACACAGATTAAAATTAAAAACAGACGTTTTCACCAACAAATAGGCAAATATTGGTCATAGAGACACAAAATCACACACACACGGGAAACTGGAACCTTCCTGACGTGTTTTCACGGGAGCACGAAGCTGCCCGGTGTGTTTCCCCTCCAGCAGGTCCCCATTCCACATCTATGCAATTATCCTCAGTAATTGGTTATTTACACATTTATAAAGCTAAATGTCTCCTCATCCCAGGACTGTCGTTAGCATGAAAAGCAGCACACACAAGGAGAAGGTTGTAGAAGCGGTTATATTTGTGTCACGCCGTTATTAAAAATTCTCCTTTGAAGTATTTACTGAAACGGATCGATTGAAGATAAATTCATAAAACCGAGAGGCTATTACATAGACTATAATCCGATTTTAGCTGATTATTCATATATGTAGCTACACCAGCAAAATGATGCGTGATGCCAAGCAAATCGTGAACATTGATTATCCCTGGCCGATGGGATTAGAGGGGTTTATTTTCTCCTTTTTACTTATTTATTTTATTTCCTACATTACATTTCAGAACGAGAACGTACACTGCTTTCTACATAAAATAAAATCTACAGAATAGATGTATGTGTATGTTATACACGCGTGTCAAGAATATTTTTACCACGTAAGTGTGTGTGAGGGGATTTTTTTGCCTTTAAGATAATCCAAAACAGAAGATTTTGCAGGAAAAGCAAATTGATCTTACTTTTGAAAAATGGCCTTATTTGGGGGAGTGTCCAGGAGGAGCTCTCTTGTACCCTAATTAATCTTCACAGCCGAATTCCCCCAAAGAGCTGAGACTGATGCTCAGTTTGAGAAGAGAGGGTCGTTGTTTTGTTAAATGACAGGTGTGGACGCAGAGTGTGGGGACGGACACAGCCTTCCCCAGGTGTCGTGACTGTGCGGCTTCCCCTTCCCACTCATGACAAGGCTCTTTCCAGATCCCCGCGAGCTTCGCCCCGACCCGCAGTGGTTGCGGCAGGATGGTGCCCTCCGTGCCCGCGCTCCACCCCCAGGGACCGCCAGCGGTGGAAGGAGACACGCGCTGGCGGCCGGAGCAGCTGCTCTCGGCCACGGCTCCCTCCCTCCACTTCTGGACTTTGTGCTCCTCCGGCTTCTCATCTGTGAAACGGGAACCAAAAAGTCTTCATTCGTGTGGTCTAAATAATTAGAGGTAAAAGATGGAAAGCACCCAGCCCAGCCCTTTGCCTGTCCAAAGCTGGTGCTCAAGAGGTACTGGTGGTTTATAGTTTTATAATCAATACTAATAGTAGAAGCTGTACATCCTGGGCGTGAGACTCTCAGGAGGAGCTGTCAAAGGCCGAGCTGGACCACAGGGAGGCAAGAAACTCACTTCAATTATGATGTTTTCTAATCCTGTTACAGTTTACTTACAGAAATCATTATAATCGAAGTAGGTTTCTTGTGGACAACGTATAACTGGGTCCCGTTTTCTTTCGTCTTGTGATAAAAATCTCTGTCTTTTAATTGGTGGGTCTCAACCATTTACATTTAACATGATTGCCGACACGTTAGGAGTTACTGTGAAAATTTTTATTGCCTTCTAATCATGGCCTCTTTCCCCCTTTCCTGGGAACTGCTTAAACAGTTTTATTATCTCTGTTTAACTTACCCGGGGTGTGCCTGACGTGTCTGCTTGTGCATGTTCCTCGTGCTCCTGGAAGGGCAGCACGCGCACGTGACTCACCACGTCTGCTAGCACAGAGATCTTCCCCTTCATCGGGCCCTGGAAGCCCTGACACCACTCAGGTACCGTGTCCTCCCCGATTTGTGATAGTGTTGACGTTCATGTGACCATTCATGTATTGACAATATCCTCGGGCAAATGAAGAATTTAGTGCTTTCAACTGTCAAGCAAAACTTAAAATATTTAGAAGAGCATTCCATCGTGTTTGTCTAGGTATTTGCCTCTGTTATTTCTCTAGTCCCGATGCTCCGGTTCTTTCTTTCTTTTTTTTTTCTTTTCTTTTTTTTTTTTTTTGCTCCGGTTCTTTCTGTTAGCACTCTCTTTATTCATTGTCACGGGGCGGATCTGCTGGAAACACACCCCTTTAGTTACCCTTTATCTGTAAAGATGATAGAAATAGAGATGATCCTAAGGGGAGACTAAGGGACTAATTTCCTGCCTTGCCATCATTATTCATCATCACCTGGGTGTGTTAAGCCATAAAATTTAAGGCGATTGTGCAAAGAAGTATTGTTGCTTTGAGGTTATTCAATATTTCAAATAGGTGGCAGTAAAAAGGATAAATGCTTCAAAAAAAATCAATAAAATATGCTGTTTTTTCACATAACAAAGCAATTCCATTTTCCCCATCTGCGTCTCTCTGTTTAATAAATAACAAGTCCAGGGGTGCTGCTCCTCCAATCAGAAACATAATAAAACTGGAAAGGGCAAAATTGCGAGAGATGAAGAGGCTGAAACATGCAGACGCCTCCCATCAGGCGAGCGTGAGGTCTGGGGGTGGAGCCGGTGAGCGTGCAGCGATGCAGAGTTAGCGCTCCAGGTATTTTGAAGCAACAAGAAGAAAGGCCGCAGCGCAGGCCGACTAATCACATCATTTAAAGACTCCATGGCGATCCTGAGGATGGTTTGAAATGTGAAACCCTGGAGGGCCAGCTGTGCAGGCTGAGCCGCGCCAGCCGCAGGGACGCGCCCCTTGCTGCAGGTGCGTTCAGGGCGCTAATGAGCACCGCGCGGGGGTCACAGAACAGTCAGCTCTTGATGGTTTTCCTGGCTTCTCTTCATTCCCTTGGATTTCTGACAACCCGTCAGAAGCGAGAAATTCAAATAAGGATTCCTAGCCCTGGCAAGGCACTTAGTTGTGCCTATACCGGTATTTTGCACGAAGGCAATTCTGTACCTTGGTTCTCTTAAGCCCTTTACCGTGTGTCTGAAGACAGTTCTCGTGAGAGTCGGGTCAACAGAATCCTGAGCATCTAATGAAAATAGCAGCATGCTGGTCAATAAAATGTTTTCTGGAACACATCCAGGGCAGAGGAATAGGCCTCCTTATTTCTGAAAATTAAGGTAATATGTACGACAGGGTTACCGTCTCACAAGTGTAGGCGACAAAGTCATCCCTCCCCTTCGCCCTCCGCTTCTAGCGTGGGTTCTGTTTCCTCGTGGTGGTTTGTTGGTTTTCCCTTTGGCGTTTCTGACTTTCTGTCGCCCCAACCCAGAGGGCTTGGGGGTCGTGGGCCAGCAGCGTCGGCACGCTGGCACCCGCAGGGCTCACGCGGGGATCGGCGAGCTCTTCACTGTGAACAAACTACTATTTGAGCAAAAGGCTCCTGCGTCGACACATCTAGGCACGTGGAGCATCCAGCAAACAGTCCTCGAATCAGAATGACCCTGCCCGTCAGGCACACGCACGAAGCCGCGAGCATGGTCCATATGGGGTCCCCCCCCCGCTCCCCGCCGTCTTCTGTTGGGACCCGGAGCCCACTTGGCTACCCCCCTGCTTCCTCTCGCCCTCTCCAGCTGCTCAGGGCTCTGACCTGGAGCTCTCGTTCTCTCTCTTAGGGCCCGGAAAGTGAGGGGAAGGGACCGTGAGCTTCAAATGAGCCCGAGCAGCTCCCCATGTAGGGGGCCTCCCGGGAGGAGCAGCCCGCACCTGACCTCAGGAAACAGAGGCTGGTCCTCCTGGCGCCGTTTATCAATCAATATGTTTGCAGTTCTGGGCCTTCTCATAGCAGGGCGCCCGGGAACATCTAGCTGCCTTCTTGCAAATTATTTGCAGTATCTTAGCAATTAGAGACACTCACTGTTAAAAAAAAGGGGAAGAAGAAAAAGCACACGTCGGTTCGTGTCAGTGGCAAAAGCCTGGCTTCCCTGCTTGCGGGTCCCGGGGGCAGAGAGCTGGGCTTGGATCCCCTTCGCCGGTTCCTGCCTGTGACCACACGCCGCCCTTGGGTGGAGAAGGCTGCGTGGGCCCTGCTTGGAGCCCCGTAGCGTCTTACATTTGCATTTCCGGGTAGGCTTGACCCCGAGCATCGAGCAGCGTGTGAAGGGTACAGGTGAATATTTGCATATTACCTGACAGGACACAGGTGTCTGCATATGCTTGAGTTTGACACCGTGTATTTATTCTTTTAAAAAAATATTATAAAGTATTGCAATATGTCAAGATCTCTGACAGTTGACAATAATTCAAAAAAGTGAAGAAAGGGCGCCTGGGGGCCTCAGTTGGTGAAGTGTCTGCCTTGGGCTCAGGTCATGATCCCGGGGTCCTGGGGTCCAGTCCCAGGTCGGGCTCCCTGCTCAGCTGGGACCCTGCTTCTCCCTCTGCCTCTATCCCTCCCCTCTGCTTGTGCGTGCTCTCTCTCTCTCTGTCAAATAAATAAAACATTTTTATTTTTTTAAAAGATTTTATTTATTTATGCATGAGACAGAGAGAGAGAGGCAGAGACCCAGGCAGAGGGAGAAGCAGGCTCCATGCAGGGAGCCTGACGTGGGACTCGATTCCGGGACCCCGGGGTCACGCCCTGGGCTGAAGGCAGGTGCTAAACTGCAGAGCCACTTGGGCTGCCCAGAATATTTTTTTTAAGTGAAGAAAATGCCCACATCTTTGATTGGCTCAAAATGCAGGATGATAGTTTTAAAATGGATACACATATTTTCACCTCACACTTACTTGTTTTTTTTCAAATTATAGGTTTCGTGTTGGAGAAATCGGAAAGACCAGATCACGTAGAGGAGCTGGGGGTTGCTGCACAGATGCCTCCTGCGTGCCCCCCATGAGTGCGAGCGGAGCCCAGTGCTGCGCACACACGTCTGAGGGCCTGGGAGGGCGGCCACTAGCCAGCGAGGGTCGGGGCTTCAGACGCAAGCGGTGGTGAGCCCCTGCCTCTGCTGCTGTCGTGGCCGAGGGACCGGGGGGGTCTGCCCGGGCGGACAGGAGCTGCCAGGCCAGCGCTCTTGGGACAGAGCCCGAGGCCCCAGTGCAGCCCCGGCACCAGGTGGGAGCCCTGTCCCCGGGCTGCTGCCCCACCCCCCCCCGGGCCTGCGGGAGGGCGACTCGGAGAAGCTCCAGACACTGCGGCTGAATGACACAGGAAGTGAGGGGACCACTGGGGGGGCACGGGGGCTGGGGGTGCAGGGGGGCAGATCCATGGGGAGGGCGGGGGGGACCCGGTCACCGGGGAGCGTCTGCAGAGGTTGGCAAACTCCGCGCACTTCCCTCTGCTTCTAGAATTTCCGAAATTATGCTTGGAAACCGAAGAGTCATTGCCAGGCCGTGTGCCGAGGCCAGGGCCCCTGCGGAGGACGCGGAGGACCTGCCGGGAGCGACACACACGGGCCGAGAAGGCCTCCGGACCCAGGGCCGGGCCGGGAGAGTCCGCACCAGCCGCACAAGTCATAAGGGGAAAACCCAACCCCTGGAACCGCAGCCAAGTCAACCCTTTTCGTCGGTGTAGAAGCTGCTGAGCCGGTGGACCGCGGCCACGGAGGGAGAGAAGGGCCTGCCACATGCGGGGGCTCCCCAGGGTCAGCAGGAAAGCCACCCCTAATCCGACGGTGCCTGCAACGCCCGAAGAAATGTCTCCCCGCAGAGGAGCCGCGGAGGGCGGACCTCGTGGAGGAAGAGCGTGGCTCCCGTGGGACGTGGCCGGCCTGAGCCGCGAGGGCCCCCCTCCGTTAGCACGGAGGAGGCGGTGGGAGCTCCCGCCGCACGAGGCGCGGGCGGTAAGGCCCCACGGGCGCTGAGATTTCTCAGGACACCTGCTGGGAGGGCTCAGCCACATGCGGAGCAGCGGCCACACCGGGCGCGGGCAGGGCTGTGTGCGTGGGCCCATGGGTTGCGCGTGGCAGTGAGGGCCCAGGCTCTCGGGGGGCCCCTGGCAGGTGAGCGATCCCCTGAGGCCGCCACCCCCAGCTGGTACACACCTGCTAGCTGAGGACAACCGACGCCGTCCCAGCCCAGGGCGACGGCAGGGCCATGCTCCCCCGAGGCTTCTAGGGGAGGGTCCTTCTGGGGGTGCCTGGCCATCTCGGGGCGATCGCGGGCTGGTAGCTGCCTGGCTCCAGCTCCTCACGTGGCCGCCTCCTCCCCCGCCCCTGAGGGTCTAAATCAGATCTCCTCGGGGACACCTTGGGGACACCCACCCTTGGGTCCAGGGCCCCCCCAGACAACCCAGGATGATCTCATCTCAACACCCTTGACCTACTACACGTGCAAAGACCTTAAATCCAAACAATTCCACATTCTGAGGTTTTGGGTGGACTCAGCTGTTTGGGGGCCACGGTGCAACCCACTACATTTTCTCATGAAACTAAATATGCAACTCTCGTAGGAGCCAGTAATTATGCACGTGAGCATTTGTCCCCAAGAAATGAGGACTTTGTTATATAAAAAACCAACAACACACTGTACGTGAGTACTTCTAGCAGCTTTATTTATAACGGTTCAAACTGGAAGCCATCCGTAGTTCCCTCGGGGAGAGAAGTCAATCAGATTGCGATATATCCGCACCATGGACGACGACCCAACAGTGAAACCGAGCCAACTATTGATACTCCCGACAGCCGATGAATGCCCAGAAACTGCAAAGTGCATGATCACAGTTCCATAGCACTCCCCAAAATGACAAAATTGTGGGAATGCAGAACAGAGGGTGGTTGGGATTAACCTCGGGGTACCGGTGGGAAGGAAGTAGATGCGGCCATGAGATGACCGCATAAGGGGTCCTCGTGGTGACGGAGATTTCCGTATCCCTGTGTACGAGGGTCACTGCCCCGATTGCAATACATCCTGCGGTTTTGCCACGTGTTCCCATCGAGGGCACTGGGCTGAGTGCACAGGCTCTCTGCAACATTTCTCTCAACTATACGCAGATCTACAACCATATCAAACTTGGAAGGTTCGACTTATCAAGATTGAGATTATCTGAGATCCCACTGGAGGTTAATATTTCCATAAGCATCATCTTGAATACATTGGCATATACATATATTTTTGAAATTAAAAAACTGGCTTTTGTAGATGAATCATAAAGAATGAATATCTTTCTGTGACTGGACACAGAAATTTACCATTGTTTTTGTTCATCTTTTATTTATTTCAAAAAAAATTTTATTTTAATTTAAAAAAAATTTTTTTTTTTTAATTTATGATAGTCACACACACAGAGAGAGAGAGAGAGGCAGAGACACAGGCAGAGGGAGAAACAGGCTCCATGCACCGGGAGCCTGATGTGGGGTTCGATCCCGGGTCTCCAGGATCGCGCCCTGGGCCAAAGGCAGGCGCTAAACCGCTGCGCCACCCAGGGATCCCCTATTTCAAAAAAATTTTAAGACTCTGTGCATTTATTTGGGTGGGAGAAAGAGAGAGGACAAATGGGGGGAGGAGCAGAAGGAGAAGCAGAGTCCCTGCTGAGTACAGTGCCGGACACGGGGCTCCATCCCAGGACCTGAGATCCATGGTGACCCGAGCTGAAATCAAGAGTCGGACGCTGAACTGACCGAGCCACCCAGGCGACCCCATCATTATTTTTAATGGAGAGTTTCGGTCTGTTGATGACACATATCAATTTATTTACTAATAACCTACTGACAGATCTCCACTTTCTTTCAAAATACTTTGACGTGAAGCTGCCGGGGCAGACGGCGTTGTGGATACACGTCTGCATAAGTGCGTGAATTGGTGGGAGCGCTTGGCTGCAGGCAACAGCACCTGACTCTAGTGGGGGGAAAATGTGGGAGTGCAAAGATACAGATGCAGGGAAACGCCGGGACACCTGCACCCCGATGTTCACAGCAGCAATGTCCACAACAGCCACACCGTGGGGGGAGCCTCGGTGTCCATCGACAGATAACGAATAGAGAAGCTGTGGTCTGTGTACACAATGGAATATTCCTCGGCCATTAGAAACGAGGAATTCCCACTATTTGCTTCGACGTGGATGGAACTAGAGGTGATTATGCTGAGTGAAGTAAGTCAATCGGAGAAGGACAAACATTATATGGTCTCATTCATTTGGGGAAGATAAAAATTAGTGAAAGGGAATAAAGGGGAAAGGAGAAAAAATAAGTGGAAATATCAGAGAGGGAGACAGAACATGGAAGACTCCTAACTCTGGGAAACGAACTAGGGGTGGTGGAAGGGGAGGTGGGCGGGGGGTGGGGGTGACTGGGTGACGGGCACTGAGGGGGGCACTTGACGGGATGAGCACTGGGTGTTATGCTATATGTTAGCAAATTGAACACCAATTAAAAATAAATTTATAAAAAAAAAAAAGAAAATGTGGGAGTGACTCACACAAACTGGCCACCATCTCAATAGCAGGGACTGGATGTCTAAAGATATTGGCAAAAGTTATCCATAAAAGCCACGTAGAGGAGCACCTGGGTGGCTCAGACTGTTAATTCTCTGCCTTTGGCTCAGGTTATGACCCCAGGTCCTGGGATCGATGCCTACATTGGGCTCTCCCCTCAGCAGGGAGTCTGCTTCTCCCTCTCCGTCTGCTCTCTCTCTCTTTGTCTCTTAAATAAATAAATAAAATCTTGCAAAAAAAAAATAAAATAAAAAAAACAAAAAGTCATGTAGATGTAGTGGAGAGAGAGCCACCTTCCTCCTTGCTTTATTCCAGCCATTATTTCATAGGTAGAAAGTGCAACAAAGGCACATTTTTTAAAAAAAATTATTTATTTATTTATTCATGAGAACACACAGAGAGGAGAGAGAGAGGAGAGACACAGGCAGAGGGAGAAGCAGGCTCCGTGCAGGGAGCCCGACGTGGGACTCGATCCCGGGACTCCAGGATCACGCCCTGAGCTGCAGGCGGCGCTAAACTGCTGAGCCACTGGGGCTGCCCCAAAGGCACATTTATTCTGTGGGTTTGAGCCCATGTCTCAAGCTCTGAGCGCCTGAGCCCCTGCATGCGCACAACTGTGAATAGGACCATCCTGTCGAACCTCTCCACTACGGTTCAGAATAACATTCTAATCATCAACTATAGTTGTATTTTATGCTCATTATCATCTACTTTGTTTTTTCAACTTTTCTGCCGTGTGCCTCTGGCCTCCAACAAAGTTCCCGGTGTACACGCCGGCGGGTGCACCTATGGGGCTGGTCTTACCTCTAGGTGGTTCAGACTCATCACACGTCACCCGTGGTCACGCCCAACTGCGCCCGGCAGGTGTCAGCACCCAGAAGACTGCACAGAAATTTGATTTAGGGGTTTGTGTGCTTAGGCGTCACTGGGAGAAAAGGTGCCCTTGGCTGAGGCTTGTGTGTCCGATACTATGCTAAGCCGTGTATACTCAGCGTCTCTGTCGTACTCGAACGTGGTGGGACTCTGGGTGGCCCGGCGCCTTCCTACGTGCTCTCCTGAGTCCTGCCGTCCGAGCCTTGGTCAGCCACAGCCGCTTCTTGTGTCCCAGCTTTAACTCCGCTTTTTGGAAGACTCATGCGTGGCTTCCAGGTGCGACTGGTCTCCGTGTCATGTGCTCTATCCACCTGCTGGTGAGATGCTGAGGCCCAGGGAGCCTCTGATTTCTTAGATGTCACGTCCCTGCAAACCCTCTGCAGGGGGCTCCCAGCACCTCTGCTTATAATTTACTTACAGTAAAGACTAGACACGATGCGTAGGTTCTTTAAAAGGAGAATGGGAGATAAGCATGTCTACGTCCACCTGACCGCATACTAACAAGGAAAAGGCAGAGCTCGCGACTCGTATGCCAGGGATGAAACTTCACTGCATTTTGCTGAGTGAAAAAAGTCAGTCCCAAGGCATCCCTTGCACATGGAGAAAGGCAAAACTACAAGGATGGGAAACGTGATCGGTTGCTGGGGGTTGGGGGACGGAAAGCTTTGGCTAAAAGGAGGCCGATGTGGGGGTACTTTCTGCTGGCGGAGCTATTCTGCGTGGTCCTAGGGTGCTAAATGCCCGTGTTGTCCGGGCCTCCCCTTCCCGGGCCTCCCGCCCTGAGACCACTGGTTTCATCCTGTCTTTTTTTTTTTTTATTTCTTTTTTAATTGGAGTTCAATTTGCCAACATACAGCATAACACCCAGTGCTCATCCCATCAAATGCCCCCTCAGTGCTGTCACCCAGTCACCCCACTCCCCGCCCTCCTCCCCTTCCACTACCCCTTGTTCGTTTCCCAGAGTTAGGAGTCTCAGGTCTCCGGTCCTGGCCGACAGTTCTGTTCCAAGTCCCCTCTGTCGGGATGACTTCCACGGTTCCTGCCCCCCGAGTAGGTTTCACAGGCTGACGGTCCCTACCAAGCTCAAAGCCAGGTAGAGCTAAGCCCGGAGCAGGGAGGGTGGGTGGCCGCGGGAGTCCCGAGGGTGCCGCCTCCTAGGGTGGGCCACAGCTCCGTTCATCACGTCAAGCAGCCGACTAGGATGTGTTCACTTTCTGGGTGCGCGTCACACGCCAGTAAAAATGGATTGAGGAAAATTACACTCGCACACACGTACCCCGGTGTGCGCACAGGTCTGGAGGTAGCTGGAAAGTGTGTGCGTGTGGTTGAGACGGAGCAGGTATGAACTTTTCAGGTCATCGATTTGAATCCAAGCCTCGTATCTTTGTTTCCCTCCAACGGCCTTTCCCTTTCCTTCTGCCGGAGAGCTGTTTCCTCTTTATTAATTCATGTTAGACTCCCCCGAGCCAAGGTCGCCCGTGCGGATTCCGGTCCCTCCCCTCAGTTCAGGGCTGCCGCTCCTGCCCTCTGCCTGGGTTCTGGAGACGCGACGCAGCAGGAAGGCCTTGCTGGTGGGCGGGCGCGGAAGAGGGTCCCCGGCGCTCACGGGGGCCCCCGGCTGCACCCACCTTCTCCTGGTTGGAATTCCTACCATCTGGGCACGACGGCGCTGGATGCGGGACACCACAAGCTGCGCGTGGGGCCGGGGGAGGCCCTACGACCTCCATCTATTTCTCTTCTGCTCTCTTGCCATGGTGCAGGGCGTGGGCTTAGCCTGGAGACTCACCGGGGCCCCCTGTTCCTGGGCCTCGAGGAGCGCGTTCACCCTTTGGGCCTCAGTCCCCTCACAGAACCTTAACCTCGCTGCTCACACCATCCCTGCGTTCCTGACTGACCTCCGTTTTGTGGTCAAAATACCACTAGTTTGGGAGGCTCCTCTGCATTGTGATTCTCTACGACAGCTGCTGACCTCTAACCTTGATCCTGATGCGCTGCCTCAATTCATGTCACCTCTGCTAACCTGTCCCTCTGTCCTGACCGCTGACCAGCTGTCGTCTTAGGAGATCTGTGTCCAGATTCCTCCTCTGGTCAGCACTGCCTGATGGCTCTGCCCCTGGGGAGAGCCCTTATTCCCTCAGGGTGTCACGTCTAGTCTATAAGCCCCATAAACGGCTAAGAAAATGGATTCCAGGTCAAACCTGCACATTAGCATCTGTAGAACCACAGTCCCCACGGCAGCCACACCTCACGGTGGCCCCTCTGCGGAGATGCCCCTGAGACCACCCTAGAGCCCCCACTTCAACCCCTTTACTGTGCTCCCACCTCTGTCCGAGCTCCATCAGCACCTCCTTTTGACTCTCCGACCTCCTAACCTGGCACATGGGTTTGTCACCAGGGACAAGGACACAGCACGGCTGCACGGCTTGCCCAAACCGCGAACCCACCGAGGAGGCGTGATGGGCTCATCATCCTGTACATCTGTGCTTGACGTCATGACCCGGGGACTGAGGAGCCAGCAGCATCGTTCGAATTTCACGTGGTGCCGTTGCACTGAATGCTCCACGGGAAGTGGTTCTGGACTGTGTGTTGGAGGCTGGTGTCACATATGAAAGCACAGCCGCGGGACTCCTGGCGGGACTGTGTGACGTCAGACTGCCCACGCTGACGGAGAGCAGGAAAAGTGAGCGTTAGTATTACAATATGATTGTTATTCCTTCATTATAGTTATAAGGTTCGTGGTCTTCATGATGAGATTTTATTATATTTTTGCTCCGAGATAACTGAAAACGATTTGATTTGATTTGATGGTAGCCATCAATGAGAAGATAAGTACACAGATGAAACAGTCTTAGAAAATGCTTTACTAAAATAAATAAATAAATAAATAAATAAATAAATAAATAAATGAAAATGCTTTACTAAAATAAATAAATAAATAAAATAAAATGCTTTACTAAAAAATAATAAATAAATAAATAAATAAATGAAAATGCTTTACTAAAAAGATAATAAATAAATAAATAAAAAGAAAGAAAATGCTTTACTAAAATAAATAAATAAATAAATAGAAAAAAGAAAATGCTTTACTAAAAAATAAATAAATAAATAAATAAAAAGAAAGAAAATGCTTCACTAAAATAAATAAATAAATAAATAAATAAATAAATAAATAAATAAATAAATGAAAATGCTTTACTATCGACCTGATGAACGGAAGGCAGAGTGAAGAAATGGATGAGCGAGAACACGGCCACCTTTTCTTGCAGGTAGAGCAGAAGACACATTTCTCTTTCCTGTAGAGCTTCCGGCGTACTCCTCCGGGCGGGGGCCAGGGTCTGCTGAGGCAACAAATAAATAAATAAAGTCTATAGCTTTTCTGATACTTCCAGCTCAGGTAACAAAAAAAAAGAGTTACATTTGCAGGGAACAAGTGACTTCTAGGCGTCACTGATATGCACGACTGGAGGGACTTGTTTTTTCTTTATTTCTGTCACCGTGATAAAACACCTTTCAGACCATTTTGCTAGTTACTCATTATTGCAAACTATAAAATGAATTGAAAACAAACTGGACAGAAAAAAAAAAAAAAGCAGAGCAATCCAGACTCAAGAGACAACTATTAATGGGAAACTGTTTCTGAAGTTTCCATATTAATAGATGTTTAATGAAACCATTGATCACTGTGTATTTTACAAATGTGCTCCATTTCCATTAATTTCATCTCTGTTTTATGCCCGAAGACAGTTCGCTCAGGAACAAAAAATTTAGCCTGAACGTGAAGTGGTGTTCCTGACCCTGGTTGTGAGCTGTCAGCGGGCAGATCAGAGCGAGGGCGCGGGCGCGGGTGTGGCGGGAGGACGGCGGCCGTCCTGACACACCTGCTGCGGGGGGCGGGGGGGGAGCAGGGGTGTCCCTGCACCGGCGGCCGCGGCCCCACGTCCTCCCTGATGTGGACACTCCAGCGAGATGGCACCGGCACGCCTGACGGAGGGTTCGGCTTCTGCTGCAGATCTTGGGCTTCTCAGCATTCCCGTGGGGCTCCCTCGGTTTCTCTCTGCGTAATTACAGGCTCGCGTGGCTCGGGCGAATCCTGCTGTGCGCCGGGCTGCCGGGCCAGGAACGACGCCTCCCAGGTGTCAGTCAGATGCCCGAGGCCGCGGCCCAATGCAGCATCCGAGGAGCAATGAAGAAGTATTAGTAATAAATAGTCAATTTTCCTTTATGTTCAATTCTCAAAACACTTTTCTCATGAATAATCGAAACACAAAAATAAAAGACAAATTCTGCGTGGAAGAAAGTTATTTTTAAAAATACCGTTAGATTTATTTGTAAGTGAAGCATGGGAGGGGTCGAGAAAACCCCACGATCGCCACCGGCTGTCTTCAGAGGGCCGAGCGAGGAGCATCTCGATACATACGGGCTCCAAGAGATTCGCACTAGCCCAGAGGGTCTTTGCTTGTTGTTTTTCTCCTTAATTAAGCTTTTCTATTTTGACGTGACTGACAGTCACCTGTGGTCTTAGGAAATATGCAGAGAGGTCTGTGTCTACCAAGTTGCCCCAAGGGTAACATCCTACGGGACTGCGGTCCGAGGTACGCCCAGGGGTCGTTTCCAGGACATCAGTCATGCTGCCCGGTGCAGCCACCGAGGGCACCACGTGGTTGGTAAGACTCGTGGATGGCTCTTTTGTGGACTTAGTCTTTGGAATAGGATCCTGGAGATTCATCCAAGTCGGTGCAAGTAATAGTATTATTATTCTTTTAAGTTTTTATATTCCCTTTGTTTTGTTTTTTCTTAAGGATTTTATTTATTCATGGGAGACACAGGGAGAGAGACAGAGACACAGGCAGAGGAAGAAGCAGGCTCCCCGTGGCGAGCCCGACATGGGACCCGATCCCAGGTCCCCGGGGTCACCACCTGAGCCCAAGGCAGATGCTCAACCGCTGCCCACCCAGGTGTCCCAAGTAATAGTATCCCATGGCCTGTGGGGACCAGAATGTGTATCCATTCACCCTGAAGAGTATCTGTATTTCAAGTTTTTGGTTATAGCAAATAAAGCTGCTATAAATATATGCCCACAGGTTTTTGTGTGAACATAATTCTCCATTTCTCTGGCATAAATACCCAGGGATCCACCTGCTACAAGCTTAGCCGTGTAAGAAATGCCAGCTGCTTTCCTGGGTGGCTGCACCGTCTTCCATTCCACCGCCAGGTGTGAGTGATCCATTTTCTCTGCATTTTCCCAAATACTTGGCATTTTCAGTATTTTTTATCCTTGCCACTCCTCTAGGTCTGTAGTGATCCTTCGTTATGATTTTGATCTGTGTTTCCCTAATAGCTAGTGCTGTAGGATGTGCTCACGTCCTAGGCTGACATCTGCGTCTCCTCTTCTGTGAAGTGTCTGATCATGATTTTTGACCACTTCCAGTTGGGTTTTTGCTCTTGGTTGACTTTTGGGAATTCTCTATATGTTCTGCACACGAGTCCTTTGTTGGACTGTGCGCAGCCTCTTTGCCCTCTTCACTTGGGTTTTCTTGGAACAAGTTTTTAATGTTAAGATCCAATTTATCAATTTTCTCATTTATGTATCATGCTTTCTCTGCCTTGTCTTGCATCCTGAAGATTTGCTGTCATGCTTTTCTCTAAAAGGTTTAGAGTCTTGTGTCTTACATATAAGCACACGATCAACTTGAGTCCGTTTCTGTGTGTTTACGGGAAGTCTAGGTTAGACGTAGTTTTTGTTTGCCTCTGGATTTCCATTTTTCTGACATCACTTTTGAAAAAGCTATGCTTCTTCCATTCAGTTGTTTGTGTACATTTGTCAGAATTCAGTTGGCGTATTTGGCCAGACCTATTTTCGGGTTCTGTGTCTGGTTCGTTGATCTACGTGTCTACCTCCTGCATTTCCAGACTCTCCTAATTAGTGAAGTTACATGATAAGCCTTATTTTGGAAAAGAAGCTTTCCTCCTTCTTTAATCTTACTTTTCAAGACAGCTGTGGCTATTCTAGGACCTGTGTATTTCTGCGTAAAATTTTTTATAAGTTTGTTTATGACTGTACAAGCCTTCCCTGGGGTTTTGATAGGAATTGGATCATACATAGATCCCTTCTGGGGAGAACTGACACCTTCACCTTATTTAGGTCTACTTTGATTTTCCTCTTTGGAATTCTGTACTTTGCAGTTTCTAGATATCCTGTATGCATTTTGGTAGATTTTATACACAGGTATTTTATTTTTTAGAGTGATTATGAAATGCTTTTCACTGGTTTGCATATGTCCATTTTCAGTGTACAAAATGCAACGAGCTTTCTGTGCTGAGTCTAGACACTGCAACCTGGCTGCATACACTCATTAGTTCCAGTTTTTAAAATAGATAAATTGGTTTTAAATAGTGCATTTGATACCATGGTATTCCCAGAATACACTAGTCAACAACACATGTGACACTGATAGCTGACAGTTGGCACAAATATGTCTTTTTTTAAAAAAAGTATTTATTTATTTGATAGAGAGAGTGAATGAGAGAGAGAAAGAGTGAGCCCACAAGCAGGCGGAGCGGCAGAGGGAGAAACAGACTCCCCCGTGGAGCAGGGAGCCTGAAGTGGGGCTCGATCCCAGGACCCCGAGGTCATAACCTGAGCTGAAGGCAGATGCTTCACTGACTGAGCCTCCCAGGTGCCCTGAGAACCAGGTCTTTTATGAAGTAGCTAAAGTCATTAAAATAGGATCCTATAAATCATCTTTATATAATTAACTTCATTTTATAAGTAAAGTCTGATGTAAGTATGTGGGAGACATTTTTGTTTTTTTACAAAGGAGAAGGCAGCTCCTCAAATAAGTGTCTGTACTTCTCAAAGTGGAGGAAACCTATGAGCCAGGAGTAACAAGCAGGCATTATGTCCATCGGCTGCGGGATCCCTGGGTGGCGCAGCAGTTTGGCGCCTGCCTTTGGCCCAGGGCGCGATCCTGGAGACCCGGGATCGAATCCCATGTCGGGCTCCTGGTGCATGGAGCCTGCTTCTCCCTCTGCCTGTGTCTCTGCCTCTCTCTCTCTCTCTCTGTGTGACTATCCTAAATAAAATATATATATATATATATGTCCATCGGCTGCAAACCGCAGGACATACGCACAAGAACACACCATTGCGTTGTGGAAATGCAAGGATAATTTAACAAATATTTATGAAACACTGACCTTATGCCCTTTATTACATAAAAATTTGGTTTTAGAGGCACCTGGGAGACTCAGTCAGTTAAGTGTCTGATTCTTTGTTTTGGGTCATTGTCTCAGGGTCATGAGACTGAGCCCCGTGTTGGACTCCGTGCTCAGCACAGAGTCTGCTTGAGATTTTCTCTCCCTCTGCACCTCCTCCTTGCTCTCTCTCTCTCTCTCTGTCTCTCTTTCTCTCTCTCAAATAAATAAATAAATCTTCGAAAATTTTTGGTTTTGTCCAAAGAGTTTCGTGTGTGTGTGTGTGTGTGCGCGCGTGTGCACATGTGTAAGTGTTTGGGTTTCAGAACTATTGGCAATTTTGCTATTTCTGTTCTTGGGATGTAAAAAACAACTCTAAACTTCCAAGCTTCAGTGATAACAAAGACCCCGTGATTGTTGGCTAGCTGCTGGCTGTGTTCGTCTTGACTGATCTGGCCTGGGTTAAGCCTATGTCTGTGTCTGGCAGACAAGCGGCTGCCGGCAGCTCTTGGTGGGGATGGAGCTGCCTCCTGTGGCCCCCCATCCAGGCAGGCTGGCGTGGAGTTCTTCTCAGGGCGGGTGCAGAGTTCCAAGAGAGAAGTCAGAAGCACACAAAGCCCCCTGGAGGCTGGAATCAATGAGCTGTGATGTCATTGTGCTACAATCTACTGGCCAACAGTGTCCCCAACAAGCCACTGTCACTGTTTGGACCACCCCTTTGCGAATCTGTCATGCAAGCAGCATGTCCTTGTGCTTCGGCACAGAGAATGTCACTCTCTCCAATTCCTGAGGATGACACCGTAATGACCCTTTCCAACTTCCTTGTTGGTAAATATTTGTACAGGTAGGCGAGTTGGGTCATATTAATAGCACGCCGATTGGTTGTGAAATCGTTAGCGAGAAGACACGAACTTTATCTTCCTCTAGTTGTAGCAGGAGACCACTGATATTTTGTATAAGAAACTGACTTTTTGTTGAACAATCAAATTGCCTTAGAACAGGGTAGCAACAGTTTAAAGATCTAGCAAATTAAAACTTTAACAGATTAAAATGAATCCATCTAAAAATATTGCCAATAGTTGTTCCTTCCGCATCTGGGTTAGATTGCAACGCACGCTGGCCAAGTGTCTGCTAATTTGGACACTTGAAGGGTTGCAAAAGCAAATAATCTACTTTATAAAAGTTCTTTCCAGCACACGCACGAAGATATGAACGCACCAGGAGAATTCCAACTTTCCAGTCCTCCTAAAATGCCCTATTACATCTTGCAGAGGAGACGATGAAACCCAGCCCGAGCTGCATCTGGTTGTAATAATGCTGCAGCTTGGGTGCAAAGCTACCCATGCCTCATTTTGTGTGAAAGAGGCAAAAAAGAGCAGATATCACCCAGGAAAGACTCTGGGGAGGGAAAGCACAGGAGCCAATGTTTGCTTGGAGACAAACTCCCAGGGCTCTGAGCAGCTAGGGCATCTGACTTAGGTCCCAAATCAGGGGACTGTTGAGCCAAACACAGAGACACTGGGCGGGAAGACACTGACTGGTGTTGAAGCTAGTTCAGCCTTCGGGACCTTAATGCTTCTTTGCCTCTCTCCCAGCCACGCCTCTGCCAGTAGACTCTCCTTCGCGGGTTGCCCTGGGGTAGCGTCCCCTTTGTTGTGTCGTGCGGAGTGGTGAGCTCCCTGGGTCTCGGCTCCTGCACTCAGTTCGCAAGCCTTCCTGGGTGGGCGATGTAATTATAAACCGAAGTCCTGCCATCACGTCACAGTCAGGACATGGCGCCTCGCACCGAGTTTCGTTAGCTTCTCTGCTGCCCGGGGTTGGACGGCTCTTTGGGCAGAGAATGTGATGTCTTGATGCTTCCATCAACCCTGGCTCCAGTAGTGCCAGACACACAGCAGACAGTTAATAAAAGTGGGTGATGGAGGTAATGTTCTTTATCGCTTTTTATCTGGGTCAACATAAGGAATTTGAGACTTCTGATCATACCTGACGGCCTTCTGTCATACTTTACGGAGACAACACCATCACAAGAGACAACCACACTCCCCTGCGTTGGGTACATGTGCCTACCAGCATCCCTGATTCCACCTTTGCAGCCCTGCGTCTCCTGCAGGTGAACCGTCCCTGGCCCTAAGGTGAAGGCCTTGCTTGGACACCAGAGCTCGTCCCTGGTTCTGTTACTGTTTTCATCTTCACTTTCTATCATTAAACGAGAATACAAACAGTATCATTTCTCCCTTCTCAAAAACCTACGCTTAGAGATTTCAGATTTTGTTGACGATGTAGAAAGCTGCAGGGAGAATTGCCCCATCCTAACAATGGCAGAAAGTCAGAAAAACTAGAAAAACTAAAATATCTATGCTTTTCTTGAGCCTACCAGGGAGTTGAAGAGTCAGGCGGACGAGGAGCCTGGACCCCAAGGAGGGTGGGGTCCCTCAGACGGGACCCACGTGTGTTCTGACTCTCCCAGGAAGGACAGGGGAGGATGCAGGAGCCCTGCTGGACTCAGCAAATAAAGCTTTGATGTGTCATATTTCTATTTTTTCCATTGAAATATTATTAAATTTCCAAACATGTTGGTTTTTTTTTTTTTTTGGTGATACCTGTTTTTCATTGATTTCATGTTTAATTCTGCTGTGGGAAAAGAACATACTTTAAGTTGTTTCTATCTTTTACAGATTTTTAATGGTAATTCCATAGCCTACAATATGTTCTGGTTTTGTACGTGTTCCGTGCACACTTGGAAGGAGGTAAGAGTCTGCTGTGGGTGAGTGAGGTTCCCACAATGTCAGGCGGGCCTGTTTGTTCGTAGTGTTTTCAGGTCTCGTGCGTCCTTGCTGATTTTCAGTTACAACAGTGGGTCCCGAAGTCTTGATGAATAATTGTAAATGTCTCTGTTTCTCCTCTCTGGTCTACAAGGTTTTGTTTAAATATCAGAAATTCTTTTATTGGGTGCATAAACATTTGGGATTTTTATATCTCCTTGGTGAAATTAAACTTTTTCCATAATTATGTGATGTCCCTTTTTACCCAAGAGCAAGGTGGGAAGACTGACACCACCTAACTTCAAGACTTACTGTAAAGCTGTAGCAATCACAAGCATGTGGCCTCGGCCAAAGAACAGACATACAGATCAATAGAATGTGCAAAATACTGAACCTAGACACAGACCTTACACCCTTCACGGAGATTAACTCAGAACGGAACACAGCCTAAGTGTGAAATGCAAAATATAAAACTCCTGAAGCATGGCAGAGGGGACACCTTGATGACCGTGGGGGTGGTGATGACCTTCCAGGTCCAACAGGATGGGATCCATGACAGGAAGAGCCGATAAGCGGGATACACTACAATTAGGACTCTGCGCTGAGAAAGACAAAGTCAGAGAAAGAGAGGACAAGCCACACACTGGGAGACAATATTTGCAAAAGACACACCTGAGAAAGGTGTTATCCAGGATCGACAAAGGATTCTTAAAACTGAACAGTAAGGAAATACACAACCCAATAGCGAATGGGCCAAGACCCTAACACGCCCTCCCCAGAGAAGATGCAGAGATGCCAGGTAAGCCGTGAAGAGATGCTCCAAAGGCATCAAGGAAACACCAATTAAAACAACCACGCGGTGGCTCTGCACACCCACCTGAACGGCCACAGTCCTGAGTGCCGATACCCAGTGCGGGCGAGGACGTGGGGCGGTGGCAATGCTCCTCCACCACTGGCGGGAACTCAGGGCGGGACGGCCCCCGGGGAAGACTAAACGGATGCTCCCCACGTGGTCCAGCAATCGTCGTGCTCAGTGTTCGCTCAAAGGAGCTGAAGCGCGTCCACACGAAAACCCACCCGCGATGTGGAGCGCAGCGCTGTTCACAAATGCCCGGACCTGGAAGCCCTGCGGCAGGGGAATCAACGTGGCCCACCCCGACGACGGAGTGTCACTCAGTCCCGGCAAGAAATGAGCTATGAAGTCATGAAAAGACAGGGAGGAACCGTAAATGCAGGTTACGGGGTGAAAGCAGCCAGCCCGGGAGGCTACGCACAGGATGATTCCAGGTATACGATGTTCTGGAAGAGCCCGAGCGGCAGAGACTGGACGGAGACTGCGGTCAGCGGGGGCGGTGGGTCAGGGGTGCATTGACAGGACACAGGGCCCTCGGGGCAGCAAATCCACTCTGAGGATACACGTGGAGGACACACGCCATCACGTGTTGGTCCAAAACCACAGCACGTGCGCCCCCAAGAATGAGCCCCGAGTGAGAGTGGGCCTGGGGATTAGGCTGTGGGCGCGGCAGCCGAGCCAGGCTCACCATCCCGGGAGGGGAGGGCAGCCGTCGCGGGGGACGGTGCGAGGGTGGGGGCAGGGGGTTCACGTGGGACAGTTGTCACGTTCCCTCCCATTGTGCTGTGAACCTAGGACTTCAAACGGTCTCGATAAGAAACATCCTATTCTGTCTGTAGAACCACCAAGCGACCCAGCCACCTGCGAAGAGAGATCGTCACCATGTGCCCAAAACACCGGTTTAGGGGAGAGTATTTAAATCGATATTTAAATACTCATGGAAGAGGCACAGTTGCAAAGCACGGACAGAGGTTTTGGCGTGAAGACCCGTCATTTCTGGGGGGGCTGCAGCCCGCACCGCCGACCACGTGCCATCAGCTGGACGAGCCGGGGCAGTGTGGACCGGGCGCACGCTGAGCATTGCTCCAAGATCACGGACGGGCGCCCGGGTCAGGCCTGTAGGGGATCCGGGGTTAATGATCTGTCACTTTCTGTAAACACACATCTCACGCCCACGAAGCCACCGGCACTGCGTGAAAATCACATTGGGGATGGGGACGCATTAAATGTGTGTTGACCGGACGTGTAGAAGTAGCAAGGGGTCAGTTCAGAGAAGCGGCGCCACCGCTGCGGTGTCCGGCCCCCGCTGCCGATTATATTCCCTGTTAAGTCCCTGTCACGTTCCGGGAGACCAGAAGATCAACCCGCCGGGCACAGGTGGGGGAGGTTCCCGTGCAGGGGCCTGTCCGTCAACCTCTCCCCGGCGAGTTCTCAGGACTCGGTTCCGGGTTTCGCATTCCCACCTGAGACTCGAGGCTCTTCCATTCCCCTTCCATTCCCCGACAGCACAGGTGCGCTGTAGGGCGGCTGGGAGCCTAGAGGCGGATCCCTCGTGACAGGGCGAGCGGACTCGGGATGGCGAGGAGACAAGCAGGGTCACTCGCTCAGAGGAAACCCACCGTCCTCAGGCGGCCCAACTCGCCCGACAGCAAGTACGCTCCAAAGCCTCGACGTCCGAGGATGTGCTGATCTAGGGCAAGCATAGGTTCCCTGGTGAGCCTGGCGAGGAGGGCTCCCTGGGTCCCCACCTGGTCCCTGTGGCAGGAGCTAGAGCCCTGGGCACGCAGACACCTGCGTTTGTCAGGGCCTCTCCGGGCCCCCCTTCCAGGACTCGTGCCACACGTCCTAATCGACCCCATAGCTCACTGGTGCTGCGTCCTTTGATTTCATTTTAATTTTTTTAGTATTTTCCTTTCCGTGCTTTACTTCGTCTAGTTTCATTTGCCTAATGTTCTAAATGTATGAATCCTTTCATCTGCAACGTCCAATCTATTAACTCACACCTCAGATACTTCAGTTTCTGTCTCGAGAAACTTGATTTGGTTTTCTTCAGCGCAACCATCTTCCTTACACGCTCATGCCTTCCTTTGCCTTTGTGAACAAATATAATAAGATCTCATCCCTGTTTTTCTTGCTTTATGTACTTATCCTATAGTAGGCAATGTTTCTGCATGTTTCTTTTTTTTTTTTTTTCTGCATCTGTTTCTATTCATTGGTTTCCTTGTCACGTGCACCAGATCCCTCTGTTGCTTTGCACGTCCGGACATTTTCACTGGATGCTAGACATCATGAAATTCACCCTTGCTGGCTCTTGAGTAGTTTTGATTTCTGTAACTACCCTTAAGCTTTGTTCTTTAAACATTTGGGATTTTTATGTCTTCTTGGTGAAATTAAACTTTGGGTTCTTGTGATGCTTCTTGAGGTGAATCACTGAAGTTTATTTTGCCCCGTTGTTGAAACAACGCTTTCTGACCACTTTACTCAAGTTCCTGTGAGTTCCAAGTGTTTCTCCCTCTGGCTGGTGACCCTAGAAACTACCCTCTCCCCCCGTGACCTGCACTTTTCTTCCAATCTTACACTTCTCAGCTTCTTTATGAAAAGCAGTGGGGCCTGGAGCATGCAGGGTTTGGTAGAGTCCGTGGGCTCTCCTGACGTGCAGTGTGTTCTGGCTGTTGTCTCCTCCACGTGTAGGAACACCAGTGAGTCAGGAGCAGCGTGGGGCACGGGCTAGTTCTGATCCTCCGGGATCCTGGGTAACACTAGCGGGATTTCCTCCTTAATGTGGAATCAGGTATCAGTGAAGTCACTGGGGCCACGGTGTGCACGTGGGCATCGCATTTATTTAGGAGCCATAGCCCCACATGTGGTTTGACTTCACGGTCTCCATTCCCACTGGTTGTCCGTGGGTTTACATCCACACTTTCAGACTCCTCTCCACGGAGTTTTTAATAAGATCCTTGATTTATTTTTGAATGTCGTGGAATCTGTAATGATGCTCCTGATCTCATTGGTCTTCCTATGAATTGGTGTTTGCTCCTGTGTTTTAGGTGAATCTTTCAGAGGATGAACCAATTTAACACAAAATCGTCAAATATTATTTTGCTGTTTTTGATGTCACAGACATTTTATAGTATATAACACGAATATAGCAAAATACGTTTGTAGTGAAATAAAAATTAATTAAAATCATAAAATAAAGAATAGTTCACCCAGAATTAGGAGTGAGGTGCCGTAATCCTGTAAATGCTCTAATGAGACACTATGATCTTTTTTAAAGATTTATTTATTTATTTATTTATTTATTTATGATGGACATAGAGAGAGAGAGAGAGAGAGGCAGAGACACAGGCAGAGGGAGAAGCAGGCTCCATGCCAGGAGCCTGATGTAGGGCTTGATCCCGGGACTCCAGGATCACACCCTGGGCCAAAGGCAGACGCTAAACTACTGAGCCACCTAGGGATCCCCCGATACACTATGATCTTATAAACCAAGTGAGTTAAGGTCGATTACGTCTTTGGTAAATACTGCCGAATACCTGAATTAATATTTTTGTGATGGAAGCTTCATGAGATCATATTTTAACCACCCAAAATCTACTAAGGGAGACTTAGTCCCATATGTGCACAGGGCGTTGGGCCCAGGTAGTGTGCAGCACGGTCCGTAACGGGGAGGACGGGAGCCGTGCAAAGCAGGAGACGTTGAGGCCGGGTCTTCATCCTGAAAGCTCACTCCCTGAGCAATGTCTCACCTCAGTTTACATTCGTATTCTGAACTCGACATTTATTGAACCGCGTTAGCCTTCATTTTCCTCTGTGTTTTTCTTACCAAAATAGGAATTATATGAAACACCAACAGGTCTGTTTCAACTTTCCTCACTCAGATGTCAATTTTTGATAAAAAGAAGGCTGACCTGGGTCACCCGAGTGGCTCAGCGGTTGAGCATCTGCCTTTGGGTCATGATCCTAGGGTCCCGGGATCGAGTCCCGCGTCGGGCTCCCTGCATGGAGCTGCTTCTCCTTCTGCCTGTGTCTCTGCCTCTCTCTCTCTCGTGTCTCTCATGAATAAATAAATAAAATCCTAAAAAAAAAAAAAAAAGAAATGATTCAGGACCAGCTTTCCCCGTGTTTAGAGGGACTGCGAGCTTCGGTGGTGTTGCCATGGTGACGGTGTCCAAGGGCAGGTGTGTGGGGGGAGGTAACGGTGGAGACTGAGCAGGAGGCCCTGGGGGAGCAGGAACTAAAAATCACAGCTCTCACGTGTGCTGATTCTAAGGCAACATGTGTCCTTCATAGACGCCAATAGTCAGTGCCTCCCGGCTGCGCACCGTGTCCTGGACCCGCCGTGGTGGTGGCCCTGGGTCAGAGTGTGCGTAGGGGACGGCAGGACGACGCTTCCCCCCTCGGTCCCAAGCAGCCTGGCCATGAGGACCCCCTTGCTCGCAGCAGCACAGGGCGAGTGCGGGGCTCAGCCCACAGTCGCTCCAGCTCCCCCGAGTCGGGGGCCGAGTGCCTCCACAGGGCTGCTGTTCTCAGTCACCGGAGGGAAGGAGTCTCTCTTCCTCCAGCCTCAACGTACGTCCCCCAGGATGACTCAGGCCTTCAGACGTCACGACTATCCCTGGAATCACTGCTAGACGTGCCATCTGGGGACATGACGTATCAAACCTCTATACTTCTGTCTTGTACAACTCGGCCCCCCAACCCGGCTTAAAGTCATTCATCTATTAATGTGGGGGGGAGGGAGGGTTTCTCTTGGTCTATAGTTTTGTACAATCATTCTTTGAGAGTGATATTGATTAGAAATCAGGGCATATCCTGCTTTTGCCATTAATACTCACCTTCTTCCCTCTCCTGGCCTGGCTGGAGCCCCTGATGGTGGAGGTGAGGCCCTGGCCTGGCTGGAGCCCCTCATGGTGGAGGTGAGGTTCTGGCCTGGCTGGAGCCCCTGATGGCTGAGGTGAGGTCCTGGCCTGGTTGGAGCCCCTGATGGTGGAGGTGAGGCCCTGGCCTGGCTGGAGCCCCTCATGGTGGAGGTGAGGTCCTGGCCTGGCTGGAGCCCCTGATGGCTGAGGTGAGGTCCTGGCCTGGTTGGAGCCCCTGATGGTGGAGGTGAGGTCCTGGCCTGGCTGGAGCCCCTGATGGTGGAGGTGAGGTCCTGGCCTGGCTGGAGACCCTGATGGTGGAGGTGAGGTCCTGGCCTGGTTGGAGCCCCTGATGGTGGAGGTGAGGCCCTGGCCTGGCTGGAGCCCCTCATGGTGGAGGTGAGGTCCTGGCCTGGCTGGAGCCCCTGATGGCTGAGGTGAGGTCCTGGCCTGGTTGGAGCCCCTGATGGTGGAGGTGAGGTCCTGGCCTGGCTGGAGCCCCTGATGGTGGAGGTGAGGTCCTGGCCTGGCTGGAGCCCCTGATGGCTGAGGTGAGGTCCTGGCCTGGCTGGACCCCGTGACGGCACAGGTGAGGTCCCGGCCTGGCTGCTGATCATGAGCAAAGAGATGGTATTTGAGACTTTCTAGGCAGAAAATAGCTTATTAGTTAATACTTTGAAACTGATCTGCTTCAGACCCATGAATTGGACCTAAATTTAGCCTATTTGGCCTTTATGTTCAGGGGTTGTACCTTTTATGTCTGCCCGTCTCCCATTATTGACAATGAAGAGAGTCAGTCGAGATTTCCGCGACCCCCTTGCAGCTGCCGCCCCGGCCCAGCAGTACACGCACAGCCATCCTCTGTGCTTCTGCAGGTGGGATGCGTCGTCCCCCCACGCCTCCGGCTGGCAGCAGGAAGACACGCAGGCCAACGAGCGGAGTGGTTCTGCTCCGGTGCTGGCGATGCCCGTGGCTGGGGCATGCTCGGTGATGTCTAGGAGAGCTAATGCTTACGGCAGTGTCACTTTTTGGAAATAAAGGCCGTTTTGAAACAAGGCAATGCTCTGTCGTTTTGAGAGGAGATGGGAAGGGAGAGGAACGTGGATGTTTGGGTTTGTTCTTCGGTCGGTGTGGACAGGATCAGAACCCTGGCACCTGGATTATAATGTGGGTTTCTTTAGAGTATTTTATCTAAAAAGAATAGTCATAAATAAATAAATAAATAAAATAAAAAGAATAGTCAAAGTGAGGGGCTAAACCGTGACCAAAGTTCTAGCAAGTTACTATCATTATAAGAAAAAAATGTATAAAATTCAGTAAATACCAAAAATTCAGGAAATAATAAAAAGCCAAACGACAACCACAGTGGCCACCCAGCGATTCCAGTTCCCTGCTGCAGACATTGGAGACTGCGGGGCAAGATGGGGCAGTTATTTTGAGTTTGGAGCAAAACTCCGGCTGCTGAATACCGCCTGCGTTTTGATGCTATGCCTGTTGCCTTCCGACGGCAATGGTTCCGACTTGCTAGACGGCAACTAGAGCAACGGGACAGCGGCTGAGCGCTGGGGGCGGTGGCAGGGCCTGCTAAACTCCAAGACAGTCTGAGATCCTTGTATGATCTGAGAGGAGGGGAGAGATAGGTATTTAATTTCAGACTTTTAAAATCTAAATATGCTTTCGAATTTTAAAGAAAATTCTTAAGGGGAAAAAAGAATTTAACCTTCATACAGGTGTAAGAAAACAACAGATGCAAAACAGCTCAAACTAAAAGAAGGCAGGAGGAGAAGAGAGTTTGGATACGGGAAGCGAATAAAAGTCATGAAACAAGGTCTTGGGGAACCTCGGGCGCGCGAGCCCCCCAGGGAGCGGTCCTCAGCAGCAGCTCCTCTCAGCACACGGGCCCCGGCGCAGGCTGTTTCATGCCCGTCAGCGCTGCTGAGAGCACCAGAAAGGTCGCTCCACATCCCCGTGCCGGTGTCCCCCCCCGCCGTGTCCGAGCCCAGCTGTGCCCCCCGTGTCGGAGCCCGGTCGGGAGTGCTCCCAGCTGATGAGCACGGCGCCCACCCCTCAGGACCGCCGCCACCTCGGCTTTCAGGTAAACGTGTGCTGAGTGTTTGCATCACGCCCGGTCCACGTCCTGTCGTCTCTGTTGTCCAGAGCTTCAGATTCCTCGTGAGGAGAACGTGTGCTCCCTGCACACATTCCTGCACGTGATAGGAGCATCCCCATGACTGGGGGGTGTGACCCGAGCATCCCCATCACCAGGGGGGTGTGTGACTGGAGCATCCCCATCACCAGGGGGGCGAGACCGGAGCATTCCCATCACAAGGGGGGTGAGATCAGAGCATCCCCACCACTGGGGGTCATGACCCAAGCATCCCCATCTCCGGGGGGCACGACTAGAGCATCCCCATTACTGGGGGATTGACCCGAGCATCCCCATCACCGAGGGGTGTGATCCAAGCATCAGGGATTCCCTGACTCCAGCCACAAGGAGGGCCCTGCCCTTGGGAAACTTCACGGGTCCTCAGCCCACTACCTGATGCTCTGACCCCGAGGTCACAGAGGGTCATCACTGAATCCCGAGGAGTCAGCATCAGGGATCGGGAAGGTGGGGTCAGCGTTCCAGAAGCCCGTGAGGCACCTGCGCACTTCCCAGCAGCCCCAAGGCTTTCCTCATGTAAGAACGAGCATAAATAATACTAAATCGACGTATTAGTGTTTCACCGCTTTGTGAAGCAATTTTTTCAGTTATGCTATCTGACTTTTATATTAATAAAAATATACAAAAATAAATAAATAAAAAAATAAAAATAAACATTAAAATTCAGTACTGCTTCAGAAAATAAATTCAGTGGCAGCTTTGCAAGTACACAAGTATGCCAGAGAACCGCTTAACAAGTTAATGAAATTCAATGTTGAACCTTAGATGAGTATAATACACAATGAATATGCAAGTTCAAAAAAGTTATTATGATAATTGATGCTTTTGTATTATTCATAAAAATATTGCCTCATATGGAATCTGTTCTAGGTTCCTATAGCAAAAATCATTAGGTAACATGATCCACTCCTTAAATACGATTCTTTTGCACACACGAAGAAAACACAAAAAGTTGCCTTCAAGTATGCGACGGCACACACGTTAGCATGTGTAAACATGGAATCGGCAAATTAAACTTAAAAAACGTCAGTTGTGGGCTTTCTCTCCACGACTGAGCTTGTTGCCAACACCTCGATTTCCTCATGCGACCGGAAACTATGAAAGATTTAATGGCACAAACTCAGAATGAATAAATAATACTTGAGATCTTTTCCATGTGACTTTCGGGGCTGAACCCCCGAGGACGTCCTTCCCGCCTGTCCACGGAGGCGGTGCTGGGCGGGGCCTGGGGACAGAGCACGGGTCCCTCCCCGTCCCGGCTGGTGGGACATTCCGGCCCGAGAACCACGCGTATTTACTTACAAGGGAAAGCAGCAACCGTCTCTCATAATAAACCGTGAATATCGTGGGGCGTAATGACTTCCGGATGCTACGACATTTTGAATTTCTTAAATTCCCAGCAAATCCCAGGAGCTGCAGCCAGGAGAAGGTACCTATGATAGTCTGATAAGGTCACGTCGACTTTTAGGGCGGTCATTGGTGTAAATACGAGAGCGCGAGGACCCGACTGGGCGAGTACGGACGTGGGCAGACCTCCCAAACCTCCCAGCCAGCCCTGGAGCCCGAGGCACCGCCTCTTCCCCTCCATCCTTCCCGGACCCCAAACACCGTCCTCCCCAAGGCATCACGTGACGCAGGCCTGTTGGGCCCCCGAGAGTGGCCCAGTGGGCGTCTCCTCCCCTTCCAGCTCACGACCGCCGTGGCCGCTTCCTGGGGACCCGGTGGGAGCCAGCCCGTGCCCACCGCTGCTGCCTCGGGCCCCGTCCCGCTCTGCTCACCGTGAACCCCTCCACGGAAGGGCCTGGTGGGGCAGAGGAAAGATTTAGAATGGATGGAATGTACGTCTTTTGTGACTGGTTCGTAGTTGACCTAAAGATTAGACTTAACCAGGCTGCCTTGTTGTCCAAGAATAGTCCAGTCCTGGTCAGACGCAATCGGTTAGCCGCTGGGCACCCGATACCGCGCCACCGTACAGGTGAGCTAGGGAGCCGCAGCGCCAGCTCCTCTGCTGCAGGTTTATAAATCACTACGTGTCCTAAAATAATACTCAGGTGGTAACAGGTACAGGTTCTGAGTAAACACACACGAGCAGGAGGGAGGAAACGCACTGAGCTTCGCGGGTGCACGCGTGCCGTCTGGCATCCCACGGGGCCGACGGGGAGTGCTCACAGTCTCAGAATGCCGAAGGTCACGGCCTCTTCGGAGAGCTGCTTGAACCAAATAGAACAAAACGAAGCTGATTGGCTCGCCAGCTGGCTACCAAGTGACCCATGAGCTCCCCCGCGATGCCGATCGGCTTCACCGCCCCGTGCTTCCTTCCTATTTTGGATGCCACCCCTTGCCCCTCCATCGTTCAGATGCAGTGACGGTCACCCAAGGAGCAACAACAACAACAAAAACCCCACAATCGCTCCATTGTTACTTCGGAGTTGAAGTTATTCCAAGTTTTTCTTTGGTTTCAGCCAAATTACGTTTTCTTCCCTTACTGGGAAGAACTGCCTCACGGAGGCTCTCCGGCTGTGGACCCGTTCTCGTCGCCCCCGTGGACCTCGCCCGGGAACCGGGAGACCGCGGAATCTTTTCCAAAGCTCGGCACTAAGAACACTTCGGAAGCTTCTATCACCGCATCTCTAGGTGAAGATGCCGAATTGAAAACCTGACTTTGAAACATGATCTCTTCGCCGTCGGTCGTCTTGAAGAGGCCACAGTTGGGCCTTAGGGGTTGTACTAATCCGGGATGTCTCAAATACTCGAAGACTAGTAGAAAAATGGCAACTCTTCATAGCAAGTTCAAACAAAATATCACTGTTTTGAGGTAGCAATCCAGTGTTTAATAATTCATATTTGTTATAATTGAAGTATTGAAAACAATGTACTTCCAGGCACAGAAAATCATAGACCTGCCAACATGGCTTGAGCATTATGTGATGTGGGGGATTTTCCCAAGAGTCACTGAAGATTGGAGACATTAATTTGCCGATGTTAAAGATAATTCATTAATTATAGAAATGAAAATGAAGAGAAAGCCACCTAACCATACACCAAACACATCACCCATCTTGTATTTCTCTTCCTTTGGGTTAATTTTAACCGTGTTTTTAACCGCCTCTGAAGTCTGGTTTCCATCCCAGCAGGACGTGGAGCGGGAAAGAAGGGAGGCGGGTGGTCACCCAGCGATGGAGCAGCCGATGGTGCTACAGAGGCTCTGGATCAGAAGCGGGGGGAGAGAGGGTGGGGGGGTCCTGGGGAGGTCCCGACCCTGCGTGAGCCCCTGGGCCTCATGGGTGGGTGGGTGAGGCTCCTTGCCCTGACTCTCCCCACCTCGGACAAGTCACAGCCAGAGGGCAGGACCTGCGAGGGGGCAGTGGGCGGTGGGGGCTGCAGCTCTGGGAAAGCTGGGGGCAGAGGGAGAGCACGCGGCGGGAGGCAGAAGGCCTCTGGGACCGGTGCACTCGCCCTGCTGCTGCCTCCTCTAGTGTCTGCAACTCCGAGAGCTCCGAGGGCCGTGGCCGCTTCCAGCAAGCCCATGGGGACAGGACTCTGTTCGCAGGCAAGAAAGAGGGACGCGAGGGCGTCGGTGAGACCAGCTGAGATGCGGTGGGAAGCTTGGCACTCGGAGTCCCACGGTGTGTGCGAGCCCCTCTGGCGCAGAGCGGGGCCGGCGGTGCTGGAACGAGGACCCAAGGCCAGTAGGCGAGGCTGCTTCAGGGCAGTGTCCTTAAATTAGAGACCCCGTCCATTCGGTGCCCTTCCAGCCCACAGGAAACGGAAACAATGTCAGAGCCAGGCTGTGCCAAGTCCTCTGATGCGGCCCCCATGCCCATTTGGTGGTGGAGGCACGTTCCAGAAGAAAGCTGGAGGTTTTACACCTGCCGGAGGCGCACCCCTTCCCACGTTGAATCCCCGTAGACCTGCACGCTCAGTGGTTGCTGGATGTCCCAAGGGGGTTAACGCTGAGCTGGGCAGGCATGGAAATGGTCTCTGTTCCCTGCCCCTTGAGGAATAAGTAAGAATCTAAAAAGTGGGGGAGGGGGGAGCAGCACTGCCTACGTCACCAGTCAACTGTTCTACCAGCAGAAGTCGACTCTATGTTTTTAAGACGCTTTTTCGACAAACGAGTCCGTATAGGACCTTAAGCCTGTTGATTCCAGGAGACAAACCCCCACTGAGGCCTGACTCGATAACGTATGAAGTGTGTCTACACATTGCCGCGTTGATAGATGACATCACTCTCAGCATAATCACTATTTTCACTCATGCCAGGCACCTGGGTGTCCCGGGATGAGAAGGTGTGACAGTGAATGTTGAGACGGCTTGACAGGTGTTAATTCAGTGTAAAAACTGTATTACTGCGTTTCCCGGCAGTGCGGGGAGACGTTCATGAAATTATACTCCAGGCGAGAAGATCTGTCACTGCGCGTTGCCTGGAACGGCCTGATCCTGAGTCAAGGTGACAGGGAAAGATCCAGAAGGCGCTGCGTGTGCTCCTGAGGCACTGCCCGTGAGGCCTGCTCCTGAGGCCTCACTAGAGACAGACGTGCCGCACGGGGAGGGGTGCATCTTCGCACACACGTCCTCGGGGTCCTGCTGCAGGAACGTCAGTTTTCACTCCCAAGGTTTCTGATTCTGTAGAATAAGCGGTGGATGCTCGGTACCCCTTCTGATATCCTGGTTGTTTGCTTGCGGGGCTGTGAGTCGATTTACAGAATCAGCTGGAAAAAAACAAATACCCAGGATTCAGTTACAGGGTTTTTTGTTGTTGTTTTTTTGTTTGTTTGTTTTTTGTTTGTTTTTGGTTTGCTTAAATTCATTACAGGATCCCGAAGCTTAGAAAAAAGATGAGGCCCTCAGCAAGCTGTCGAATTTGGCCCTTTGAAAATATATCGGAGTAGGGGCAGCCCAGGTGGCTCAGTGGTTTAGCACCGCCTTCAGCCCAGGGTGTGATCCTGAGGTCCCGGGATCGAGTCCTGCATCAGGCTCCCTGCATGGAGCCTGCTTCTCCCTCTGCCTGTGTCTCTGCCTCTCTCTGTGTGTGTCTCATGAATAAATAAATAAAATCTTAAACATAGATATATATATATTGGAGCAGGAATTCAAATGAAGTTAGAATCTATACCCACCTGAGTAAAAATAAATTTTATGGCAAAACTTATAAGAACAAGTTGCTTTGCCTTAATCACCTCTGCTGAATAAGAATGTGGAAGATGCGCATGGGCAGCGGTGCTTGGGAGCATTAGGCTTGACGTGATTTATCTTTCCTTCCGGCCTCCATGCGGTAAGTGCCGGGAGGCAATAGAGACCCCCCCTTGGGGAGACGGGTTAATAAGGGAGATTGGGGGGAGCAGGCCCAGTCATAACATGGTTAGTCTGGGGGGAAGTCAAGGGGTCACCACACACGGCATACGACAAAAAGCACTGGAGATCCTGAGCGACAGGTCGACATGGGTGTGGGCGTTGGAGCTGGGAGGAAATGCTAAGTGGCAGTTAAAGGTCATGACAACTGATGTTTCTAGCAGCGATGTCCACAGCAGCCAGACTGTGGAAGGAGCCTCGGTGTCCATCGACAGATGATGGATAAGAAAGCTGTGGTCCATGTATACATGGAATATTCCTCAGCCATTAGAAATGACGAATACCCACCATGTGCTTCGACGTGGATGGACCTGGAGGGTGTTATGCTGAGTGATGTAAGTCAGTAGAAGGACAAACATTACATGTTCTCATTCATTTGGGGAACATAAAAAATAGTGAAAGGGAATAAAGGGGAAAGGAGAGAAAATGAGTGAAAATATCAGAAAGGGAGACGGAACATGAAGACTCGTAACTCTGGGAAAGGAACTAGGGGTGGTGGAAGGGGAGGAGGGCGGGGGGTGGGGGTGAGTGGGTGACGGGCACTGAGGGGGGCACTTGACAGGATGAGCACTGGGGGTTATTCTGTATGTTGGCAAATTGAACACCAATAAAAAATAAATTTATTATTAAAAAAATAAAAAAAATAATAATAAAGGTCATGACAATTGACGTCCCTGTCAGGCCCCGGCTCTGCCCAAGCCCAGGGAGGAGCAGGAGCCAGGCGGGAGTCCTGCCCACGCGGCGCCCCATGCCCCCGGGGCTCTCTGGCCCGACCTCGACGCGAGGTCCCCAGGCTGCCGTCTGCTCGTGATGGACCCAGACACCCAGACGCAGGCCGTAGCTCCAGCCGCAGGTGACGCGTGAGGCTCTGGGCCCCGGGAACGGAGCGGGGTTTTGTGCGGCTTTGGTCCCGGGCCCGTCTCCTGGGAGGAGACGCGTGGGCAGTGAGGCAGATGGTGAAATTCAGAGGGTAACGAAAGAGAATTACTTAGAAAAATCCCCCAATAAACTTACAGCTCTGAGCTGTCCCCGAAATCCAATTTGACGAAAGCAATACTTGTGATAAAAAGGTAAAATACGTAAGGAGATGGTTTTGAAAGTTTTGTGTTCTGTGAAAAGCCGTGAGCACTAAATCCCGGTGAAGAGCGTATCTCGAGGGGCCGCCTTGGACCCTAGAGAGGGCAGGTGGTCATCTAGGCCGATGCTACCGCTGTCCTGCTCCCACCTGGACGCCCGAGGGCCGCCCCCGGGAAGTTTCCTTGGGAGACGCTTGCGATGGTCCCTGTCCTGATAAGAAGAGCCGGAAATGATGATGACGTTACGAGTGAGGATAAAGGGGAGACGTCTTTGCGGTTGTATTCGTGTTTCCCGCGGTCGATTTCATTCCGGTTGCGGCTAAGGGACGGCTTTTCCGTAATTCGCCGCTTCTCACTGGGGGAAGCTGTAGGCAAGTTGAGTGCCAGCGAGACGCTCCGCGCACACGGCCGCAGGTTTCCCTGGAAACCAAAGCTCATAGGCCTGACTGAAGCCGCCCACACAGGGATCCGGGGGCTCAAAAGACTAAGGGTGCATTAGCGGCCGGTGGGCAGGAGAGTGGGAACCGAACGCTCTGAGCACTTGGAGATTTCACTTCTGCAATGTGTTCCCTCAATCATTCATGACAGTAGGAAGTCCGCCGGGCCCCGTGGCAGAAACAGGACATGGGGGACAAAATACCCCTCTGGTGCGTACACACCGGCCGTGGCATTTTCGGGGAAGGGGGAATGCAGGCATTTTCCGGAGCGTGGCTTTCGGGGAGAGACGGCGTCGCCCCGAGTCCAGCATGAGGTGTGCGGCGTCTGCAGACGCGTGAGCATAAGCACCTCCCGACGCCCTCCCAAGACAGGCAGGTGTGACCTGGTGGTGACGCGGTGATCATCGCTGGTGGGGGAATACGCTCTGGAACAATGGTCCCGCCAACGCCGTCTCAGTTCTGATGAAGCTTAATCGACGCTGGGGCCACGGTGGCGCCTGCCTGCGACACGGGAGGCGGCGGGACAGAGATGCGATGCGGGGGGGGCGAGGGGCGTACCTGGGCTCCAGGTGCAGTCCCCTCACGAGTCACGGTGCGACGCGAGCTCCGGCCAGCGTGCGGAGGACAGCTGCTCTCCACTACTTGTTTTCTACCTTCATCTCCAGGAACTTTAGGTTTTGCTGCAGTTTCCTTTTGTTCACTTATATGTTTTTTTTTTCCTCTTTCACGACTGTTTCTCTTGGAGGAACATCTGTGCAACGTCCGACACCCTCTGCTGCGGGACGAGGGCTCGCAGATGCGTTTATCTAGGCCCTTGGTGATTGGGGGCGGGGGAGTCAGCGGCGGGATTTGGAGGAGGCGGGTGCAGATGGCAGGTGCGGGAGGGGTGGGCCAGGCCTTCCCAGGACGTCCTCCCCCGGGCCAGGGGTGACTCAGGCCCCGGCCTCCCGAGGACTCTGCTGACCGTGGGCATGAACGAGCGTGAAGATGCAGCTGAAATGTCTGACGGTCCCGCACCCTGGACTCAGAGGCCGCGTCGCTGGATGTCTGAGGCTTTGTCAGTGGAGACGCTGGGGCGGCGTGAGGCCCCAGGGCAGGCCCCCCAGCAGCAGAGGCTCCCTCGCTCTCGTCTGTGAGGTCGGGGAGGGACCCCGCCGTGCTGCGCGGTGGCCGCAGGTTCCGTGGCAGGTGGACTGGTTTGTTGTTGCTTTTCAATCGGCCTTCCGTGGATTCCGGCAGGGAAGTTCCGATGGCCCAGGACCGTGTGTGGTCGTCGCGGTTCCCCGTGGCCCTGCTCATCCAACCCTTCCCCGCTCTGCACAGCCTGCCGCCCGGGCCCGGGGCTGAGGGTCAGCAGCCCCCTGGGCAGGTGTTTCTTTTCTTCCTTTCCTTTCCTTTCCTTTCCTTTCCTTTTTCTTTCTTTTCTTTTTTTAAAGATTTTATTTATTTATTCATGAGAGACACAGAGAGAGGCAGAGACACAGGCAGAGGGAGAAGCAGGCTCCATGCAGGGAGCCCGACGTGGGACTCGATCCCGGGTCTCCAGGATCACGCCCTGGGCCAAAGGCAGGTGCTAAACCGCTGCGCCACCCGGGGATCCCTGGGCAGGTGTTTCAAGGACGCCGAAGACGCGCTGGGCCTGGGGGCTGCGGCTGTTACAGAGGTGAGTCTCTCCTCTGTGGGGCAAACCTGATAACAGTAGAGCATCGGCACAAACGCGTCAAACACACATCTGGCTGTTTTCACATCTTGGACGTGCCAGCGCCTGACAGCACACGGGAGGCGGCCGCGTTAAAGTCCACACCGAAAACTGGGTGAAAGATAGACGTTTTCTAGGACACATTTCAAAGCCGGGTTTCGCTCAGGAAGCTGGGGCCGGCTTGCCGGACCAAGTTCCTTCATAAACATCTGCAAATGTCCCTTTTGAGTAAATGGCTTAAAATAGCTGCTCAAAAATAGAGCGAAGGGATCAGTAAATAAAATCTTTTCAAAGAGATGAATCAACGTGATCTCGTGGGATAAGTGAAGAAATCCTTAATTCTCCATTTGCAAATTAAAATCTCATATTCCAGGGTCCAGGTGTTAAAACAATTCTAAAACTTCATTTAAAAAGGGAAAAACTAGGGGATCCCTGGGTGGCTCAGCGGTTTAGCACCTGCCTTCGGCCCAGGGTCTGATCCTGGAGACCCAGGATCGAGTCCTGTGTCCGGCTCCTGCGTGGAGCCTGCTTCTCCCTCTGCCTGTGTCTCTGCGTCTCTCTGTCTCTTTCTCTTTACGTCTTTCATGAATAAATAAATAAAATCTTAAAAAAAAAATAAAAGGAAAAACTAGAATAGGTGCCCAGGCAAGAAACACCTGATGTGAGGGAGAACTCAGCACAGCAGGTGGGCGGGATCAATGTCGGCACAGCTGCGTATGTGCGTGTGCGCATATGTACCTATGCACGGACACACCTGTGCACGAACGCAGGTGTGGGCCTATGCCCTATACAGGTGTGCACCTACACACCACGTTCACAGGTGCGGACGTGTGCACCTATGCACCTGTACACATATGCACATATGCAGGTAAACACGCATGCACCCGTGCGCCTATGCACGCACACACCTACGTATGCAGGTATGGAGGTGTGCACCTGGGCACATACTCACGTATGCACGTACACAGCTGTGCACATATGCACACGTACACCTATGCATGTACGCAGGTGTGGACGTATGCACTTTGGAGAGTGGAGGTGTTGGGGTCTGAAAATGTCTCAAATGGCAGATGATGAGCAAGAATTTGACAAAAATTCATCAAGTGGTTGGACAATGTCATCTTGACCTTATGCATCTGCTCCATCTCGCCTCGGGGTAAAGTCTCCTGAGAAGGGTCCCGCGGTCGCGTCCTGAGGGCCCTAAAGGAGTGCGGATCTGGTTTGAGGGGTTTTACCGCGGGGGAGAAGCCGCCGTGGCTGTGGCTCAGTCGCTGCCCCGCGGGGAAGGCGAGCGCGGGGAGGGCCGGCCTCACACGGCCTCCCCGCAGCTGCAATCACGTGCTTCCTGCCACGGGCTCTAAGTTAGGACCACGGTCATGAAGATGGACACGGGACGCGGCTCCTCCGCTACAGGGCGCGGACCCCATCCAGCCCGCCCTCCTCCCCTTCCCTGGGGCTCATTGGGGGAACCCTCCTGCGGTGAGTGTAGGCACGTGCCGGCAACGCAGACACTCACGCGCACACACACGTGCGCACAGACGTGCACACACGAATACACCCCCGACGGCTCTCCTCCCCATCCCCGCGCGGCTCTGCCCTGAACCAGGAAACAGCTGCTGGCAGCGGGGGAGCCTGGGTCAGACCCTGAGCCCCGGCCGCTCCCGTCTGGCCCAGAGTCCGACCACGAGGGGCCGCCAGGGCCGGGCTCCGTCGGAGGCTCTAGGGACGTCGTCCTGTGTCCCAGCCTCTGATGGTGGCTGCAGCCCCGGGCTTCTGGCCTCTGCCTGGGTGGCCGGGCCCCCCCGCCCCGTGTACAGGACCCCCGCGGGCGCTCGTGAGGGCACGTGTGCTTGCATGCGAGGTGACAGGACGCGACTCCGGGGGCCCCGCGGTGGTGTAGAGGGAGTGAGGAGGAGGGCCTTTCTCCGGGAGTGGGGGCTGCACCCCTGCACTCTGCCCCCGGCCGATCCTCACGCTTGACGCTGGGCCCACAAGCTGCCCTCTGCGGGCAGCAAACCGTCTGGCCCTAAACGTGAGCCTTGCAGAGCCGCTCGGCCACCAGGCTGGGAGGGCTGTGCCCCAGGTTTGTGCTCCTCCCTTTACCTATTTCCCGTCCAGGGGGACGGTTATTAAGGTTTGATGTGACTCTGCATCCGTGTTGGAGGCCCCGCCTCTCAATCCCCCTTGCTGGGAGAGCTGAGGGTTTCGAGCAGGAGCAGGAAGCAGGAGGCAATGCAGAGCAGCCACCCCGCTGGCTCCGCCTCCTTCCGTTCCTTCAGGTAAGCCCTGTGCGCCTCATCCTTTCAGGTTAACCGTGGAATTAATGAGGAAAGACACGGAAGCGGGAAAAATGGTTACGGTCGGTGATCGCCCGCTGGGCCACCTGCGTTGAGTCTAGATTACTCTGTGGAACAGGGTTCGTCGCCGCAGCCGGGATTCCAGATAGGACGGTGGCCCCTTTCTACCTCTTCAGAGAGAGAGATAAGTAATAGGCCGATGGGAAAGCTACGTCTGTCTCGTATGGAGACACAAATAAAGTCTCCTACGTAAAAATCCAGCAACGATTGTTGCCTATTTCGTTATTGAACCGAGCGTGAGCTGTTACCAAGGCCACGTTGGATCACTGTGATGCGGGGCAAGGCGAATTTCTACATACTATACCGGTGAACTATTTAAAAATAAAATTTAAAACTTTCCATTTTCAATGGCATTAAAAATAATAAAATACACGGGATAGATTAGAAAGAAGTGTGAGTTTTCCACACCGAAAACCCATAACACTGTTGAAATACTGTAAGGAGGATCTAAATAAATGGGAAGCTATCTCACATTAATGGATCGGAAGCCTTGATATTCTTACGATGGCAATATTCCAAGAATCGATCTGTAGGGTCAACGCCGTCCCTATCAATCCTACCAATCCGATCAATTCCAAATCTAGCTCCATCGCGCCCCCGTGGTGCTAATTATTTTCGTGATTGTTGCCTTTTCGCCTGGCAGTACGTCGCTGCCCGGTGACTCTACTGTCCAGATGGACGTGGGGGTGCACTTGCTCTGCGCCTCCCGCCCAGCCCCACTCTTGACAGCGCTCCCTAAACTATGCATACATGACTGTTCTCCCGGGTACAAGCTCTTTGCTTTCTGCACATGGAGCAGGTAGCAGTAGAGCGGGACGGTTACGGCGCGGCCTCGGGAGCCCTGCCACCTGCACACACACGTCACCCCCTCCGTGGGTGAGCACACGTACCCCGTAGTCTTTTACCCAGTCCATCATTTTGCAAGGATTTTCTATTCTGTGGATTGTCTCTGAACTTTGCAGACTGGCGTCATCGGCAGCACAGGGCTCTAATTCTGATAAGGTCCAGTTTACTTTCTGAGGATTTGTGCTTCTAATGTCGTATCTAAGAAACCATGACCTGACCCAGGGTCACCAAGATTTCCCCCCTATGTGTTCTGCCGGCCGTTTCATAGTTTCAGCCTGCTGGGATCTTGGTAAGGATTGACAGGGACGGCGTTGACCCTACAGATCGATTCTAGGAATATTGCCATCGTAGCAATATCAAGGCTTCCGATCCATTAATGTGAGATAGCTTCCAATTTATTCAGGTCCTCCTTACAGTATTTCAACAGTGTTACGGGTTTTCGGTGTAGAAAACTCACACTTCTTTCTAATCTGTCCCCGTGTATTTTATTATTTTTAATGCCATTGAGAATGGAAAATTTTAAATTTTATTTTTAAATTGTTCACCGGTAGTATAAAAAACACTGGTCTTTGTATTGATTTTGTATCCTGCGGCCCTACTGCGCTCATCTATTGGGTCTAAACATTTCTAGCAGATTTCTCTGGATTATCTGTACACAACATCACATCATCTGCAAGCAGAGGAGGCTTCACTTCTTCCTTGAAAACCCACATGCTTTTTTAAATTTCCTTTTCTCTTTTCTTTTCTTTTTTCTTTTCTTTTCTTTTCTTTTCTTTCTTTTCTTGTCTTTTCTTTTCTTTTCTTTTCTTTTCCTTTTTTCTTTCTCTTTCTTCTTTCTTTTTTCTTTCTCTTTCTTTCTTTCTTTCTTTCTTTCTTTCTTTCTTTCTTTCTTTCTTTCTTCTTTCTTTTCTTCTCTTTCCTTCTTTCTAGACTAACTGTCCTTGTCATAACCTGTGCTGACAGGCTGAGTAGAAGAACAAGAGCAGGTGTCACCGCAGGGATCCTGACCGTGGGAGAGAGCAGTCTGCTGCCGCCTTAAAAATAAGGGGGGCACTTGATGGGATGAGCACTGGGTGTTATTCTATATATTGGCAAATTGAACACCAATAAAAAACAAATAAAAAAAAAGAATGAAGTTATCTTATTCCATAGACATTCAGAAGCCCCTTATCCTGCTGGGAAAGTTTTCTTCTCTCCCAAGTTTTCTGAGGTTTTATTTTTTTCTTAGTTTTTTTAATCATGAAGAGGTATAAGATTTTGTCAAGTCATTTTTCTGCACCTATTGAGACAATTGTGGGGATCTTCCCTTATGCGTTTCAGGCGGTGTCACATCCGTCGATTTTCGGATGTCAAATCAAGGTCACATTCCTGATGTAAAAACTACCTGTGCTGATGTGTAATTTATTTATGTGTGTCTGTATTTTGTTTGCTAGTATTTTGCTGAGGATTTGTACCTTTGTAAGGATATTGGTCTGTTCCTTTCTTTTTTCATGATATCTTTGTCCCAGTCTGGTATTAAGGAGATCTCAGGGAGTGAAGTGGGAAGTGTTCACTTTTTTTGGAAAGTTTTACGAACTTTGGTAATAATTTCTTTAAATACCTGGTGGAACTTAAGCCATCTGAACATGTTGGGGGGGGGGCCTTTTACCTATTAATCCAACCTTCTTGCTTGTGACAAGTCCATTCCAATTTCCGTTTCTTTGTGAGTCAGTTTGTATGTTTCCAGGAATTTGTCCAGCCGCACCCGGCTGACCTGACTTGGCATACGGCTGCCTTCAGTATCCGCTTTCTACCTTCTTATTTATGTTAGGTTGACGGGTACAGGTGTCGGCAAGGATGCGGGGAAGTCCGGGCCCCTGTGCAGCTGCTGTGGACGACTGTGTGGAGGTTCCTCAAGGAATTAAACACGGAATTACAGTGTGGTCGATAGTCCCACTTCCACGTGTATACCCCAAAGAATTGAGAGAGGGTCTCAAAGATATTTGCACCCGTGTTTATAGCAGCAATTTTCACAAGGGCTAAAGCGTGGAAGTAGCCCAAGTGTCCATCAACAGATGGATGGGTAAAGTGTGGGCTCTTCATACGACGGGATTTCACGTAGCCCAAAAAAGGAAGGAAATTTGTACACAGGCTACAACCTACATGAACTTTGAAAACATTGCGCTAACGCCAGTCACAGCAGGACAAATGCTGTCTGATTCCAGGCACACGAGGGACACGGAACGGTCAAGGCCACGGAGACGGAAAGTGGATGGTGGTGCCAGGGGCCGCAGGAGGGGGCGGGGGAGCTGTTCAATGAGGACGGAGTTTCGATTTGCGAGATGAAAACTTCTGGACACGGATGTGGTGCCGGCTGCACAGCAATGTGTGCTTAATACCCCCCAACTGTACACTTAAAAAATGGTTAAGATGGTAGATTTTACATTATGTGTATTTTACTACAATAAAAATCTGGAAGAATGGGTTAGAAGTAATCCTTTACTCTGGGGTATTGAGAGTATCTATCCCAAATCAGGACAGATAACCCCGAAGTCATCCCGAGCTGGATCCACATGTGCTGTCTTTCCGCCTCTCAGAATTCTTGTAATTTACTTGACTTATGTTCTCCATATTTGTCCAGCCAACCGGGCCTGTCGCACGGACCGGGACCCCGCCTTCCGCTACCGGCCCTGCTGCCTCCCTGCGCCTGGGAGCCTCGCGCCCACCGCGGCCCCGAGCAGCCCCAGGAGGCGTGTGTGCGCGGGCAGGACTCTCAGGATCATGAGAGAGTCCGAGCCACAGCAGCCCGCGGTGTGACCACCACCGTGCTGGACGGAGGGAGAAGGAGACCAGGACTTGGGCGTGATGGGGCGGCCGCGGAGGCACGGTTGTGATCGCTGCTAAGTACAAAGGGGCCGCAGTTTGAGCCTCCCTCAAGAGCACACAGACGCACACGCACGCCCAGTACTTTATTCTAAACCCTCACAGCTTGTGCAGCTTCCCTGGGACACGATCTCCCGTGAACGCAGAGAAATAGATGCACCGAAGTGCGGCAGCCCGGCCAGTGGCCCCTGTCGTCCGGGGACGACTGTCTTCGAAGACCTTCCTGCGCTGCAGGAGTTCCCCGGGTACACGGTGTTTCCTGAACGGGTGACGTGGAGCCCGAGTGGAGGTTAAGATACTTTTCCTATGAGGAAACAGCGACTGGGGGGCTGTTGGCTCAGCTCACACGGCTGCCGTCTGCTCCTGGGCCTCACTCTGCGCTCACCTCACCCAAACCTACAGCTCCTCAGCTTCGCCGAACGTCCAGTGAGCTCGCCCCGTTCGTAATGAATCGCAAAGGAAAAATAAAACGTACTTTTGTGTCAGCTGGAATTTTGTTCCGGCCTTTATTAACGTCTTTATTTTTTATTTATTTTTTTAAAGATTTCATTTATTTATTCATGAGAGACACAGAGACACAGGCAGAGGGAGAAGCAGGCTCCCTGAGCCACACAGGTGTCCTACAATGAATTAGAAGACGTTGGGGGTGGCGTGTGTTTTTGGCTGTTCTGTGGGCTCCTCGGGCCCTCCTCCCCCCGGGAAGAGCCACGGCAGGGGCTGCGGGAGGGACACTCACCGCGTCGCGATGCACAGATGCTCGGTTAGCGGGGCAGGAGAGCAGCGACAAGCCCACCAGCGGCGCTCGGCGGAGGCACGGGACGCTCCCCGCACCGACGGGACCCCGAGGGACCCGTACCCCGCTAACCCCCATCCTGGACTCCGGGAATAACCCTCATATTTCTGACTTTTAATGTCTCGATCTGTAAGGGGGGGTTACGGCGCCCGACCACTTGGGTCCTTGGGACGTAAGCCGACGGCGGGCCCGGAAGCAGCCACCTCGGCGTCAGACTCCAAGACGAGGGTTTTTCTCCCTCTTCCTTCTCACTTTAGGCAGAAATAAACGAAACACAAGGAAAATGCTGAGTTTTCTCTTTTAGCTGCAAGTACGTGGCAAGTTTTTCAGAAAATACACTTTTTCATCTTTTTCCTTCATCTGCCGCGCTTCACTTATTAATGAGGATTAATGCTCCGAGTCTCTGGAAGTCTTCCAACACCCAATTTTTAAGTATCTGTTATTTGCCCAAGTCATCTTGCAGAGGCAGGAATAGCTCCACCGAAATATTTCATGCCCCCGCTGACAACTAATAACCCCATCCTCCTCCCTCTTTGTTCCCTTCAAACCACTTACTACAGTTTATATATATTTTAAAAATAAATTTACCTAATTATTTATCTTTCCCTCCTAGTATGAGGTCTATGAGGTCTGGAAGGACGGGGCACAGCATACGGGGACGTTGGGCCACTGGCACCAGGCAGAGTGTCTGGAACACATATTATTTGATTTTTAAATTTCTCATAGTTCATACAACAAAAGTTAACTGATTTTGAGTCTATTTTCCTTTATTGCAAAAAGGTAACAGATGGAATTAATTGAGTCATCTACTAAAGCACACGATTAGTTTTTGCAGGATACTTCTCTTTTATGTGTTGGTAGCATGTAGAAATTAATAGCTGCTGCTTAGTACTTTTGATTAAAAATGTTTTTTTGTTAACAGTTAAAAATGCGTGCTTTTTAATTAATTTTTTATTAAAAATGTTATTTTCTGGGGCACCAGAATGGCTCAGTGGTTGAGCATCTGTCTTCGGCTCAGGCTGTGATCCTGGAGCCCCAGGATCGAGTCCCACATCGGGCTCCCCGGGAGCCTGCTTCTCCCTCTGCCTCTCTCTGTGTCTCTCAGGAATAAATACATAAAATCTTTTTTTAAAATGCTATTTTCTAACTCGAAACCAGTTTTAAAATCATGAGTTTCAGTTGATTTTTTACTTTATTGATTTTTTTTTAAACTAGTAGATTTTATTTTTGGATCATCAGTAAACCGAACCCGAAGAGCTGCAGCAGGACCCTCAGACACAGCTCAGGCTCTTGAACACGCGTGATGTCGCGGTTTAGACAGGCCGCGAAAACCCGTAATGGTAGGAGAGCGGTTCCTTCCATCGGAGGAGTCAGAGGGGCGATGTTTAAAGCGATTCTCTTAGGAGGAGGGAGAGGATGGAGGGACGGAGGGACGGCCTGGGTCCTAAGAGAACGCTTCCTGGAGAGCACAGGGTGTGTCCTGACTTCACGAGCTCCGGGGGGGACCTGTGGGGACCAGGGGGCTGGAGCCCCTGCCCACCGACCCGCACTCCGGACCTCGCACCCACTGACCCTGCATCCCCGACCCCACACCCACCGACCCCATACCCCCAACCCTCACTCCCCAACCTGGCACCGGCTGATCCCAGATCCCCAACCCCGCACCTCCCGACCCCACACCCCCTGACCCCGCACCGCCCCCGCTGCCTCCACGTGCTTCCCGCGAGCCTACTCGAGGTCGCTGCCCTGGGGCAGGTCCGCCTGCTCCCCGGGGCCAGGCCTCTGGGGTCCGCAGCCGGAGCGTCGTTACCACCTCCACGTCCACAGCCCACCCGGCGCTGCGGTCCCTGAGGGGCTCGGGGAAGGGCCGCAGACCCGCAGGTGCCCGTGCACAGTGAGGCTCCCGCCCTGCACCCCAGGCCCCGCAGCACCGCAGGTGCCAACCGCGCAGCCTTTCCTGGTCTGCTTCCCTCGCAGCCTCCAGAGCTCAACTCCGGCTTCAATCCTGGCGGGGCTCTGGGCCCGGACATCACCCGCGTGTGCGGCACCTGCCCTCTGGGCTCTGGAGGTAGGCGCCCCGCGAGTCCAACTGCCCAGCAGACCTGACCCCACAGAGGCGGAGGGGTGGGGTGGGGGTGGGGGTCACCTGGGGCGGGCTTCCCAGCGCCGCCGGGCCCCCTCCTCTCCTCCTCCTCTCCCAGGTGCTGGAGGCAGGAGCACGCCCTTCTGGGACGCCCCCCCAGGTTAGAAGTCCTCAAGGCCTAGAAACAGACCACCTGATGACGTCGCTCAGGTGCTGCCAAGCACTGTGCACCTGCTGGGAAAGGGCCGCGGGGTCCTCGCCTGGCCTCCTGGCTCAGGTGCGCGTCACACCTGCACACAGCCGTCCATCTGTCTTCCCATTTCCCGGCTCCAGACAAAGCTACAGGTCTCCCCGCAAACGTCTTCCCTCGAAAACCCTCCTCTCCACGCCTCGAAGCAGCCACTGCGCCTCCGGGCCAAGGAGCGCACCTGCTCCCTGGGGGTGGCCCACCTAGTGCACCTGCTCCCCAGGGACCCCACGCAGTGCACCTGCTCCCCAGGGGACCCATGCAGCACGGGCTCTCATTCCAGAACCCGTGAAGCACCCACCCCCGCAGCGCGCCCCCTCCGCTTGGGGGCACGCACCCAGCTCCCCTGCAGGCCTGTGTTCAGGGCTGGCGCTGGCCCGACTGTCTGCGATGCTGCAGCGCCGCCGGGCTGTGGACTGAGCGGGGTCCCCGGCAGCCAGGCTGCCCTTTGTCCAGGCTCCCCAGGGACCGTTGTGCCCCTGGAGGGGCTGGCCTGACCTGCAGACCTGGTGTGAGACCCCGAAAGGACAGTGCGCCCCTCCCCCACCCAGGAGGCAGCGGCCCCTTTGCTCCGCAGCGGGAGCGGCGCCCCTGACCCCAGACCCCCGACCCGGGACCCCAGGACCCCCAGCCGGGACTCCCCAGCCCAGGAGAGGCGCGAGGCTCCGCTGCCCACTTGGCCAGACACAGCTCGGAGCACTTGTCCGGTCCGGTAGTCCTGTTGGTGGTTTCCGAAGCTGTTCGCTCTGCAGAATTTTGGGGTGGGCTGGGGCGGCGGGTGCTTCCCTGGGCAGGTGGCTGACCTGCTCTCACGCCTCCGTGTGCCTCCATCATTTCGGTGCCTCCAGCAAATCCATGTTCCCCAGCTTGCCAACCATTTGCCAAATCTGCCAGGAGCTTGAACAGGAAATGCCACAAAACGCCAGAGTGCCAACCAGCAGCCGCTTCGCCTTTGGGAAAAGCCAGCGAACAAACGAGAACCAGAAGGTCCAGTCCCACACGACCTGGGGGTGGGAAGTGTCGCCTGGTCCCCGGGCCCGCGTGACGTCACACAGTCACGTTGCTGTTTCCGTCGGAGAACAGCTGCGCCTCCTCCAGCACTTACGTCCCGCGGATGCGGTGAGCACGCTCTGTGAGCGAGATATGGGGCGTTTCCAACAGAACTTTGGGCACTTCTTGATCTCAGAATTCCCAGGCATTTTGGTTATTCAGAAAAAGATTTGGAACTTGTACAGTTCCGGATACCAAAGGCCGCGTGTGCGGCTCCGTCCCTATTGTCATGGTGCACACACCCGCCCGTGTGCGGCGGAAGCGCCAAGGTCCCGTATGCCCGTGTGCACGGTGTTATTTCCAGAAATTAGATCCAATAACTGTCCTTTGGAGAGTTCTGAATTCTTAACATGGAGACAACATGTCACTTTTCTTTGCCGTTTTGTCCACTTGGGCGTCCCCGCCGGGTTTACCTGCGGCAGGTGCGCGGGGGTGCGGTGCCCCCAGCCGACTGCAGCCCTGAGCAAGCCCCTCCCGGCGTTGGGCTGTTGGTCGCTTATAGCTTAGTGATGGATCCCCACACGCTGGGTGACACCAAACACCAGACCCGCGTCTGCGCCCCTTCCTGGCTCCTGGGCCTCCCCGTCTGCAGGGCCAGTGGCACCGGCCAAGGCCTCCCCACGCGCGGGATCTCCGGTTCTGCTCTTCCCCTCCTCTTGTGTGTCCGGGGAGCCCTGCGCCTGGCTTGGGCCCCGGGAGGCCTCTGTGCTGCGTGGCTGTGACATGGGCACGGGGTGACGAGGGGGACACCCCTGGAGCCAACACTCTGCGTGTCCCTTCATCTTTGAGAGCCTTTTATGCCGTTGGAATAATAAATACTGAATAATATGAATCTTTACATGCGGTTCGACTGCGCCTCTGTACTGCCCGCATCACTGGGCAGCAGAGGGGTGTCAGCGGAGGGCTTGGGGCTCACGGGAACGTGGGGCGTGCGTGGCCTCTGTCCACGGGGAAGCCTGGCAGGCGCTCGCCCCTCCTCCGGGTGCAAAGGCCCAGAAGCCCTGAGCCCACCGCCGTCCCCAATTGTCCGAGATGCATTTGAAGTGGAACACGACCGGGGACGCGGTGGAGCAGGTGCACGCACGGAGCAGGTGCTCCTACACGTTTGACAACGTAGTTTAATTTTTAGGAAGAGTGGGCTTCCGCAGCCAGCGGGTATTCCACCTGCCGCGGGCAGCAAAGGCCCTTGTTCACATCCTCCAAACGGCCACGTCCACACACCACCGACGGGGCCCCCGCGCTTTGTCTCTCCTGCACGAGAGGGACGGGGCATCTGCAGAGGCAACAGAGAAAGGTGAGGTCGCCATCGCTCGAGCGCGGTTTCCCGCCGACTGTGTTAGTCCCACGTTGTGGAGTCACGGGTCGGAAGGGGCCGCCGGGGTCCCCCGAGACGAGGGCGGACTCCCGCGGGTGTGCATGGGCCACGACGCCCAGGTCTGCGCCCACTGGCGTGTTCGCAGGACACCCCACGTCTGAAAACCCGATTACGTCCCCTTCTTGTGGACACAATAAACCTCACATTGACCCTCCTCACTCCCTCACTTAGGACGGTTTTGCCCGTTAGCTCATCCCCTCGCAAGCGTCTGGTGCAACCCTGTCAGGTGTTCGTTGACAGAAACCTGTGCTTCATCTCAGATTCGGACCAGAGCAGCTCGGGCCACAGCTGGCCCGCGTCCCCGGCTGCTCTTCCTTTACGCCGCCGGCCGCGAGCTCAGCATGTCTGCAAATGTCAGCAATCTTCAGTTTTCACTGTGATTTTTAGTTCGATTCATGAGTCCTCAGAAATTTTTAAGTAGAAATTTCCAAAAAAAAAAAAAAAAAAAAACACCCATAATGCATGAAATTGGGAGGATGCTTGCATTTCTGTGCAAGAGAAGAAATGTCTCATTTACTTTGGCTTCTCCCTTTGAACTTCTGCCTCTGGACTGCGGCTGACGGGGGGACACCCTGCCCGGGCGCCAACCTGCCCCGAAGACCCGCGGGCTGAGACGCACGGGGAGGGCGAGTGGCTGCGCAGACGGTCACCGGGCGCACCCAGAGGGGCATCCGCGGAGACGGGACCTGGTCCACCCCGGAGCCACCAGGGGTCTGCTTGGTTGCTCAGCCAGTGTGGGAACCCGAGCCTGCGTGTGTGTGTGTGTGTGTGTGAGAGAGAGAGAGAGAGAGAGGGAAACCCAGAGATATTTCAGGGAAGAGTTTGTTTAAAAATACCACTAGCAGGATCCTCATCTATTTTCAGTTTTCAGAGGAACAGGAACGCCTTGAGAGGAGCAAGCCTGCCAAAGCACAACACGTCCCGTGCTTAAACAAATTTAGATGTTTTCTTTCACATTTTGAAACAAATGTGGTAAAGACCCAGCCACATCTTCGCCACTAAGATAAGATGGTGACGAGCAGATACAGACTGTCCGGGGGGTTTGTGGCATCGCAGAGCCGGGGTGGAGCAGGGCCAGGGTCTGACGTGACCGCTGGGCGGGCCTGGGCGGGCCTGAACCCTGGCTTCCCTGCCCTCCGTCTCGAGGCCTCCAGCGAGGCCAATGCCGACCTGTGACCGGCTCTAAAGCACAAAATAAGGACTTTTGTGTTCCTTAAAATCGACGTACAGCATTTTCATTCATAAGAAGGAGAGTCAATGTTTAATCTGCAGTTGTACTGGGAGCAAATCACGCTGAGCACTTTTTTTTTATATTTTAAAGATTTTATTTATTTATTCATGAGACACACACAGAGAGAGGCAGAGACCCAGGCAGAGGGAGAAGCAGGCTCCGGACCGGAAGCCCGAAGCGGGACTCGATCCCAGGACCCCGGGGTCACGCCCTGAGCCCCAGGCAGGCGCTCCACCGCTGAACCACCAGGTGCCCCACGCTGAGCCCTTGATGTCATCTACTCTTCCTGGCACCTCAGGACATACATGCATTTTCATCCCCATTTTCTAAATGGAAAAACTGAGGTTCGGGATGATAAGGTTACTTATCCAAAGGAACATAATTGATAAGGCGGCAAGCCAGGTGAACGCATGAACCCGACACCCATGTCCTTGACACATTCTAAAAATGATAGTTCACAATAAAAAGCATAAAACTGAAGTTGGAAGATGCTGGCCTGACCCCATGGCCTACCACTTGTTCTATCTGGGCCTGATTCTTGAAAACCATAGCTGGTCACATTTATTTGCATTATGGGTTGCACGTGATGGTCACAGCCGTGCCCAGGCCATGGTGTCTGTTAGGACCCGTGAGGTCAGCCTTGTCGTGCTCTCATGTCTTTATTCCGGTGAAATTCCGCAGTCGGCCTGGGCGTCTGTCCTCCGTGTTTGCAGGGGCCGTTTTCCCGACTCCGAGACCTAAGCCGAAGCTCTCAGTGCCCTCCAGGCCGTCACCCCCTCTTGGGGGCAGGGGTAGGGGGGCAGGAGGGGGCCTAGGACAACTTCCGTCCTCGTGCTCACTTGATAAAGGCGCACGTCCGTCCGCTCCGGCTTCATGGGCCCCCAGGCGGCTCTGGGAGGACGCAGGACGGGCTCAGGGTGAGGGGCAGTGGACACGCAGACCCAGTCCCTCCGAGAGAAGGTCTCGAACCAAAGCAAGTGAAACGGGAATAGAAAAGCGCGGGCCTAGACCGAGCAGGAGGCGGCGCCGCAGTCCCCAGGCCTGGCCTGGCCACCCTCGCCGCCGCAACCGAGCCTGGCGTCCTGGGACGGTGGTGGGTGGCCCGCCCAAGCAGTGCCTCCTGCGGCTCTGGACGCGGTCAGGAGCCCGGGGCCTCCGTGGCTCGGGCCCCCACCGCGCCCTCTGGGCCTGGGCCGCGGCGCCACCGCCACCCACTCTGACCGCGCACCTGCCACCGGGGCGCTGCCCGGACGGTCCCCGCCTGGAGGCTCCGCTTGCCGACACCCGGGCAGGAGCGCAGACGTAGCCTCCGAGTCCCTGTTTGCGCGACGAGCTTTCCCGGCTGAAGCGCGGAAAGCCACTTGCCGGGGATGTCGTGTCAGAGCAGGCCCACCGAGCGACAGAGGCGGCGGCCCGCCTGGTGGGAAATACACGGACCGGAGCCGCGGGGAGCAGCCCGTGCCCCACGCACAGCACCCAGCCTCAGCGGGGGGGGGGGTAATAGGAACCGAGACCGCGGGGTGGGTGTGCGCGTGCCTGTGTGCAAGGTGTGTGTGTGCAGCGATGCCTGCGTGTCCCATAAGTAGAAGAATGGCTTTGACTGCCCTTCGTCATCCGGGAATCGCACGGGACAAGCACAGTGTTGTCGGGTCCGTCGCGGCAGGGGGGCCGGGCGACCGCGGATGGCACGTGTGAGGAGCACGCGGAGCTGGAGCTGCCACGCGCTGCCGGGGACGTTTAAACTGGTGCAGCCTCTGCGGAAAAGTGGTCGTTATCTACGAAGGACACGAACACACACCCAGGCACATGCACACAGACACATGCATGTGCACACGCATGCACACATACAAGCACACACGCCCCTCCCTCATGAGCTGGTCCCACTGGTGGCGACCCCCGGGTGCCTGCCCGTGAAGGAGCGCACGGTGGCTTCTCGGGTGCTGTTTACAAGAAACAAATAATTAAACTCTACACTCGAGACTTGTGGTCATCACTTTATGTGAATCAAGCTTCGATATAAAGTGAATAGTAAAACCAAAGAGGAAACACGTACCTTTATTGTGTTGCCATAAAATGGAGATATAAAGTGGAGATACACAGGGCAAGGGGAGCACAATACTTACGCTCCATTACATTTTTGTTTTTCTCTACATCATAATACATAATTCCTTCGGAGCATTTCATCTCATGCATATGCCACAACGTATTTTAATAATTCTTAGATATTTAGGCGACTTCCAATATTTTGTTTCCATGTTTTCTCTAGATAAGCAGCCGGTCGACTATTAGCCTTTGTTAAGAAGTTTTGGAATTTATGCTCGTCCTTCTGGTGAAATTCCTGTTTATGTGAAATCTCCGGGTAAATGGGACGAAGCACAATAAAGTTGTTCTAGTGCCTTTTAAATGTCCTCTCTTGACACTTCGTGCTCATTTGTGCTCCGGCACAGACGCCTTGCTCTCTTCTGCTCCTGGAGACACTGTTCATCTCTGCCTCTGCTTCCGTCCTGTGTCCCTGACTCTCAACTTCCTCTCTTTGGGTTTCAGGTGCCACCGGTCACGTCACATATTCACTCTGCCCAGGTTGATAGCGGTGATGTTACCTACTTCTCCAGTTGGCTATCAGTTGACACCCGACCACCTGAGGAGTTTCTCCAGCTGTCGCCCCACCTGTGGGTGTGACAGGCCACCCTCTCTCCTCCCCTTGCATCTCTGCATTGCCACCAGAAAGTACCAGCTGGTGACCTGCAGCCTTGGGGAGTAACCGGTGCGATTGCTCCCTCCATTCTACTCCACACTGAGAGATTCTTTTTATCTGGAGTCATTTTAATGAATAAACAGGGTGGGAAATATAATCTAGTTTATGACCCGACCAATCGGTATATTTATTTTTCAAGCAAACATTTATAACTTCACTCAGTGAGAAAAGTGGAGGTTTTTTTTTTTTTTTTTGGACAAAAATCTGACAACTGGGGGGCTCCTGAGTGGCGTAGTCGCTTAAGCATCCAACCCTTGGTTTCAGCTCAGGTGGTGATCCTGGGGTCGTGAGATCCAGCCCTGCGCTGGGCTTTGTGCTCGGCATGGAGTGTGCTTGGGATTCTCTCTCCCTCTCCCACTTGCTCTATCTCTCAATTGAATAAATAACTCTTTTTTTTTAAAAAAAGAAAAAAGTCCAGTAACCGTCACATTGTTATATTTTCTGGGGGAAACACTTCTCACCAGTGTACCCTTGAGTCCATCCTCATTTAGGAATAAGCACCCTGGCAAGTCCACGAACTCCTGAACGATAGAACACGCTAAGATTTAATATGAAAAATAAGGGTTTTATCCTCAAGGGCCCTGTCTAGTTGGTGGGTTCCTTGAAGTGACCAAAGCAGTGTTCTCAAAAACTATTTTGGTGCATCCTCAGGCGGAGCACCGCCACCGACCACCAATGCCTGCGAGGTGGAGTGAGGAGCAGCGAGGGGAAGTATGTGTCTGGTGACCTCCTCCCACGTTCCATCGGCCTGGCAGCTCCGCAGGAGACTCCACCCTTCACCCTGACCAAACAACGATCTTCTCATGCTCACGTGAAAGAGCCAGTGAGAGGCGCTGAGCCTGTGCACACCAACGCATCGGGGTAAGCCAGAGCTTCTCCTGCCAGTTCCCCACGTCCTGAGGGAAACGCAGAGCTAGGCTTCCTCCCGAGAGGAGAATCTCTTAGTCCGCTGGAGAAATGGGACGCTTGAAAGGGAAATCGGTGGACACAACGTGCACGTTTGTCATATACTTGGGTTGCATATGCTGGAGATGAAAGCGCTGTACGTAATGAAGCAAAACAGAAGATGTTAAAATTCATCCTCACTTCCATTTTGCCTTGGATATAGTTTCGGGCATTCATCTTCAAAATAATGGATCTTAAGTATTGATATTAATCCACCTAGAACTTCAACAGTGTCTGAGAGGAGTAAAGATAAAATACGTTAGATTGAAACTTCTTCTAGACTTCGCGGTCTTCTGTAAACTATTCAGTCTTTACAGCAGATGTGCTTCATTTCTTTATTCTGAAAACAATGTCAATGATTTTTCTTTCCTTAGCACGTTTCACGCAAGGAGAGCCAGAGATGTGAAGCAGCCCCGTTGGTGGTGTTGGCACCTTCCCCTGGATGCAACTCAGATTCCTTCTGGGGCCGGGTCACTGCGCTGCGGGAGTCCCCAGACGAGGTCAGACGAGGAGGACAACTTTGGTGGTGACAGCCCTGGTGGTGTGGAGGAGGAGGGTGCGGAGGACGCTGAGAGCGTCTGGCCCCAACTGCTGACTAACCAGAAGCAGATCCCCACACTGCATGCGACCAGGTACAAGTGAGCCCACGTGTCAGGCGCGCGGACTCCCCAGATGCCAATGAGTGTCCCTGGGGTGGTGGGGCTGGCGGGCGAGACGGGCCCCTTGCTCATCACAGGGAAGATCCACAGCATCGTCCGCGGCTACAGCCAGCGGGAGCCCTGGGGACTGTGGGGCAGACAGCTTGTGGGGACGCACTGATCCTGGCTGTGCCTCATGCCGGTTTCTGTTTTCATATTCTTTATGTGTGTAAATAATAAACCATCCAACCTTTTAAAAAAAAAGATTTTATTTATTTATTCATGAGAGAGAAGGTGGGGGGCAGAGACACAGGCAGAGGGAGAAGCAGGCTCCCTGCGGGGAGCCCGATGCAGGACTTGATCCCGGGACTCCAGGGTCGCGCCCTGGGCTGGAGGCAGACACTCAACCGCTGAGCCCCCCAGGCGCCCCTACACCAGCCGACCTTTAAAGAAAGGGCACAATGAGACTGTTGGCCACTCTTCAGGGGGAAGCACTGCTGAGGAAGAAACAGCACTGATGGAGCCAAGTCAGTTTTGATCCAGATGAAGGTGAAGAACACAGGTTCACAGCTCGTATTTAAAACAATCCAGAGCTTTCCAGCACTGTCTGTAGACACCTGCTGTGGGAACCCCCTGGGTGGGCCGTGCTCCTGGCCTCGGGGGTGCCCCGTACAAACACAGGAGGGGAAAGGGAGGAAACTCGAATAATAAGAGGCGGATGGAGACATCAGTGGACTCAGCGAGGGCGCGGAGGGGGTGACAGCCGCTGGGAAGTCAGACTGGGCACCCGCGGGAATGCCAGCCGGCCTTCGGTGGAAAAGGCAGCTGAAAAAGACCACCAGACGGAGACTTTCCTGACCCTGCCAACGGAGTTAGTGTGTCGCTGCCCTCTGTGGAGTCTGGGGCCGGGTGAGTAGCCGGGACTCCTCACAGGCACCTGAGAAAACTCAGCGGGAAGGAGCTTCAGCCAGGACGAGCCTCACAGGCACAGCCTGAGGACCCCAGGGCTGAGTGGGGTTGGGGGCTCACCTTCACCCTCCGGGCACCCCAAGGCACACAGACACCCCCCCCACAGGTGCAGGGGGAGCACAGACCCCCGCCCCGCAGGTGCAGGAGGAGCACAGACTCTCCCCCGCAGGTGCAGGAGGAGCACAGACTCTCCCCCGCAGGTGCAGGGGGAGCACAGACCCCCGCCCCGCAGGTGCAGGAGGAGCACAGACCCCCCCCGCAGGTGCAGGAGGAGCACAGACCCCCCCCCGCAGGTGCAGGAGGAGCACAGACCCCCCCCCGCAGGTGCAGGAGGAGCACAGACTCTCCCCCGCAGGTGCAGGGGGAGCACAGACCCCCGCCCCGCAGGTGCAGGAGGAGCACAGACCCCCCCCGCAGGTGCAGGAGGAGCACAGACCCCCCCCGCAGGTGCAGGGGGAGCACAGACCCCCCCTCCCGCAGGTGCAGGAGGAGCACAGACCCCCCCCCCGCAGGTGCAGGAGGAGCACAGACCCCCCCACAGGTGCAGGAGGAGCACAGACTCCCCCCCGCAGGTGCAGGAGGAGCACAGACCCCTGCCCCGCAGGTGCAGGAGGAGCACAGACCCCCCCCTGCAGGTGCAGGAGGAGCACAGACTCCCCCCCGCAGGTGCAGGGGGAGCACAGACCACCCCCGCAGGTGCAGGAGGAGCACAGACCCCCCCCGCAGGTGCAGGAGGAGCACAGACCCCCCCCGCAGGTGCAGGAGGAGCACAGACCCCCCCGCAGGTGCAGGAGGAGCACAGACCCCCCCGCAGGTGCAGGAGGAGCACAGACCCCCCCCGCAGGTGCAGGAGGAGCACAGACCCCCCCCCGCAGGTGCAGGAGGAGCACAGACTCCCCCCCGCAGGTGCAGGAGGAGCACAGACCCCCGCCCCGCAGGTGCAGGAGGAGCACAGACCCCCCCCGCAGGTGCAGGAGGAGCACAGACCCCTCCCGCAGGTGCAGGGGGAGCACAGACCACCCCCGCAGGTGCAGGAGGAGCACAGACCCCCCTCCCGCAGGTGCAGGAGGAGCACAGACCCCCCCTGCAGGTGCAGGAGGAGCACAGACCCCCCCCGCAGGTGCAGGAGGAGCACAGACCCCCCCCAGGTGCAGGGGGAGCACAGATCCCCCCCCGCAGGTGCAGGAGGAGCACAGACCCCCCCCGCAGGTGCAGGAGGAGCACAGACCCCCCCGCCCCGCAGGTGCAGGAGGAGCACAGACCCCCCCCCAGGTGCAGGAGGAGCACAGACCCCCCCCCAGGTGCAGGGGGAGCACAGACCCCCCCCCCGCAGGTGCAGGAGGAGCACAGACCCCCCCCGCAGGTGCAGGAGGAGCACAGACCCCTCCCGCAGGTGCAGGGGGAGCACAGACCACCCCCGCAGGTGCAGGAGGAGCACAGACCCCCCTCCCGCAGGTGCAGGAGGAGCACAGACCCCCCCTGCAGGTGCAGGAGGAGCACAGACCCCCCCGCAGGTGCAGGAGGAGCACAGACCCCCCCCAGGTGCAGGGGGAGCACAGATCCCCCCCCGCAGGTGCAGGAGGAGCACAGACCCCCCCCGCAGGTGCAGGAGGAGCACAGACCCCCCCGCCCCGCAGGTGCAGGAGGAGCACAGACCCCCCCCCAGGTGCAGGAGGAGCACAGACCCCCCCCCAGGTGCAGGGGGAGCACAGACCCCCCCCCCGCAGGTGCAGGAGGAGCACAGAACTCATTCCGTTGAAAACAATGCTTTGGAAGAAGACAGGCCAGAGCGATGTGGCCCCAAAACTGCGTGTGTGCAGTTATGTGGCTTAAACATCAGGCCCCAGGGACATATTTTTCCAATACTTCACTCAGTAAAGACTGAGAATCTGTGGCTTTAGGACTGTAATTCCAGATTTCCAACCTGGTATTATGTGGCACTGAAATGATAAAGACGTGACTGTAGAACTTCCCTTCCCTTCATAGTCACACGGCGTCTTCACCGGGATCCTGTGACAGGCATAAACATGGCTAAGAGCTTTGTTAAATTTAAAAGAGAAAAGACGAAGAGGAGGCCCTGGACAGCTGAGCCCCGGGCTGCCCTGTGCTGGGGGGGGGGGGCGGGGGGGGAGGAAGCCCGTCCAGGCTGTTCCGGGTGCAGAGGGGCGCGGGCCACCTTGCTCGCGCACTTGCCGTCGTTAACGCTTTCTCCAGGTAAGGATGGATCCTGGCCGCGGAGCTGCCTCGGAGAGCAATGTGACCTCGATCGAATGGCCCAGGGCTTGGGGGTGACCAGTCAAGTCCCCCGCCCGGGGTCTGGATCCTCTGGAGAAAGGGCACAGTCGGCAGCAGATGCGGATGCTCAGATGCCCGCGCGGTCACCCCTGCAGCTCCCGTGGGCCACGGCACCCGCTGTGCTCATGGAATGGGCACCCGGTGTGCCCCTGGCACGCAGGACGCTGGAATAATAACCTGTTTGGGGGGATAACGGAGACACAGGAAGTTTCGACAATTATTAAAAGGACAGTGGAGGAATGTCGTGAATATTCATCGTTTAAGGACCGAGGAGGGAGAGATGCAGAATCCGCGAGTCGCAGGGAGGACCGAGGGAAGAGGCCACCCGCCCCCTGGGGGCCGGGCCTGGGGCAGACGCGGGCACAGGTGCTGCTTCTCGGGCTCCCGCTGATCGGGCTTCGGACAGCGGGTCTGCACACAGATTAAAGGGAAATAGTACGACTCGTGAGTAATTACGTCGTGGTCCTTTAGCTTGAGACGGTAAAAGGCCGCAGGAAATGCCATGTGGCGAGAGCCTCACGGGGAGTGGGCGACTGTCGTGCGGCCAGTCCGCTCACAGGTGGCCGCCGAAGCCAGAGCAGGGGAGGGCACTGGTCTCAAGTCACGGAGCCGCAGGGGAGTCCGGGTCCAGCACGTGCACAGCCGCTCTGTCGCCGACCGCAGCAACGCGGCGTCTTCAGGACCCGGGACTTCCGAAGACCTCCGCGGTGGGGGCCACGTGGCACGAAGACGACATGCCGTTGACAAGCCACTGAAGCCCACAGATGCAGGAGGAGCTCCTCACCTGCCCCCGACCGCCCGGGAGCGTCAGATGGGGGACGTGCTCCGGGAGGGGCGCCGGATGTGGCCTGGGCAGGTGCACGGGGACGAGCCCGGCAAGGCCTGTGGGTCTCCGTCCTCCGTGTGTCCCGTGCTCCTGAGGGGCCGTGAGGACACGCGCTCTGTTCTGCCGGCCCCCTGCCCCCTGCTTGGTCCCCGGGGACACGCACACCTCATCCCGCCGACGGCCTCGGAATCGCCGGGTCTGTGTCCCCTTCTAGCACGTGCTGCCACGAGGAATTGACTCTCCCATTTCCCAGGTGTGAACAGCTGAGGCCCCGAGTTCACAGAACCCATCCAGGGTCCAACAGAAGTGACAGGCCGAGTCTGCAGGAGCACGTCCGGTCACATTACGGTGCATCTAGAGCTGAGGTTTGCCCCAAGTATTCCCTGTCCATCCCCCGCCATTCCCTAGAAAGGCGTTCCCACGGTTAGGTCACGCCACTCTCGTCTTTACCCAGGTCCCTGTGCCCACGGCCCCTCCGGGCTGGACGGCCGCCACCGGCCTGCCTCCCACCCCACGGCCGCGCTGCTGCACCAACCTCACTTCCCAGCAAATCTTCATGTTGGGCGGCGTCTCCCCTCAACCTCACTCTTCTTCGAGATGTTTGGCTGCCCCCAGGCCCCTCCGCTTCCGCGTGAACTTTACGTCAGTGGGTATCCTGTCACCAAGCAACAAGCACCTGCTCTGGTTTAGGGAGAATTTCTCTTCTCCGTGCATCGCTTCCTGCGATCCAGGAAACAGCATGTCATCCATGCAGCTTGGGCTCCACGACGTGTGAGTGGCGCTGCTGGCAGGGACCTTATGCGTTTCTGCACACGCCGTCTGCGCGTGATGACTTCCGACGTGAGGGCTACGGTAAATGGGATCATTTATTTATTATTTATTTTAATATTTATTTATTTGAGAGAAAGCAGGCGGGGGGCAGAGAGAGAGGGAGAGAGGATCTCCAGCAGACTCTGCCGAGCACGGAGCCAAGGTGGGCCTTGAACCCACGACCCTGAGGTCATGTCCTGAGCCGAAATCAAGAGTTGGCCGCTTGACGGACTGAGCCCCCGGGCGCCCCAAATGCGTCCTCTCTATCACAGCTACGATAGGGAAATGCTTCTGGCTGCGTTGGGAACTCCATTTGGGATGACGATGGTTGCTTCCTCCTTCCAGGATGGTCAGGATGAAGAACTGTCCCAGCGGGGCCGAGCCCCTTGGACCCCGCGGACACACAGCCCGGCTGTCAGCATGACCTACGTTATCTGCCTGCATTGGACGTCACGGGAACGCACAGCTTTCCCCTGAGAATCACGTTGTGTGCAGGACCCCCAGGCTGGCCCGGGGCATCCCGGCCCGCCTGACCCACGCCCCCTCCCCCGTCTGCCGCGGACACGGGAGAGCCTCCGCCCCGCCGAGCCGAGGGCCCCCTCGCTCTGCATCACAGCCCCCGTGGAGGCGGCCTGCGCGCGCGTCACAGACCCGCTGTCCTCCAGCAACGGCCGCCTGCCGGCCCGTCACTGAGAACGCAGTCCCCGCAGCTTCAAATTGACCGGGGACGTTTCTGTGCAGCGGGGGCTGGCGCCCAGGAAGACAGGAGGTCAGCGAGTGTGCAGGCCCGTCAGGTGGCGCGGGGCCTCACTTCTGACGGTGTGCAAAACGGCAAACGAGGAAGAAGCTTTATAAAACTGGGATGAATACTTTCTGTGATACGCTTCCAAGTGGGAAGGACAGGAACTCTACTAGGAAACTGGTCCCGGCAGGAGAGAAGGCCTGAGTCTCGGCACCTCCCAGAATTCTAAATTAACTTGTTTTTTATGCCAGAAAGAATTCAAAATAGATATATAACCCCAATCCCATTTATATTCCCTATGAGGAGCAAGTATAATGAGATGAAATAAGAAATAGTAAATACTACTCTCACGTAAATAATTGGGATTCCATAAGAGCTAAGAGAAGATTATAGAGGGGAGAGATGCTTGGTCCTCCCTGAAAATAAGTAGAGGGAGTGGGGCGTGTCTCCCGAGACACAGAGGCCCGCGGCCGTGGCGGTGCACACGGGGCAGCGTGAGCAGGTGCACACAGGGAGGGGCCGTGGTTTTCGGCTGCTGCGGTCAGCGCGTCCATAAAACAGTCCAGGGGCCTCTTCTGTAGTAAAAGCTCTTCCCAGGTGTGTGGAGGACATGTGATTGGATGGGCTGAACCTTAAAATGATGAAATTGAACTTAGTATAAATTTATGAAGGTTAAAGGAAATGAAAAGATGCTCTGGAAAGTGATATGGGACAGAGTAATTACTAAATCAAGAGAAAGAGAAGTTCTTGACTTTCTCACGTCCCCGTCACTCAGCGTTAGTCTCTGTGGGTAAAGGTAATTATTAAAACACGCTTACATTAGACATCTGTGAGGAAAACGTCACATGCTAACCAATAAAGTAAAAACAGGCTCTGTCTCTCCAACAGAAATAACACACCAAACCGATGATTATTTAACAAAAACATTGCTTGAAACATCAAACTCTCATTTGCAGTGTAGACTAGGTATTTGAACGGTTTCATTTGAGGGAATGGTTTTATATCTATCTATATTTTTTTTAACAAGTGTCATTCTAGCAATGTCCCAGGATGACAGCACGTCCTTCAGCCCAGGACAGAGCAAACTTGGAAGAAGTGTCTTCTGCACGAGCAAGGGAACCCGGCCTGTTGCATCCCGTCCCCTCACCTGAGCAGCGTTACTCCTCGGTTGGTTCATTCAAAGACCAAGACAGCGCTGACCGGAGCAGGAAGACGCAGTTTTATGTCTTTTAAGGAGCCGCCCACAGCCAGGGCTCACGGAGGAGCACAGTAATTTCAACAAAATGTCATTCAATTGTAATTAAAGAAAAAGAAAAACCCTAAAAACACCTAAATGTAGATTTTTTTTTTTTTGGAATACTGTCTGTTGTTAGAACTATGATGAATTGATCCACATTTCCCTATTTAATGAAGCTCTTGTCTCCCGAAATTCCAACTGTTTTATGCCAAGGATACTGCAGGAGTCTGACTGACCAGGTGCACAGTAAAATCCCACCTGAGCAGGTGCACACGGGGGAGATCGCGCCTGAGCAGGTGCACACGGGGGAGATCCCACCTGAGCAGGTGCACACGGGGGAGATCGCGCCTGAGCAGTGCACACGGGGGAGATCGCGCCTGAGCAGTGCACACGGGGAGATCCCGCCTGAGCAGGTGCACACGGGGGAGATCCCACCTAAGCAGGTGCACATGGGGGAGATCGCGCCTGAGCAGTGCACACGGGGAGATCCCGCCTGAGCAGGTGCACACGGGGGAGATCGCACCTGAGCAGTGCACACGGGGAGATTCCACCTGACCAGGTGCACACGGGGGAGATCCCGCTTGAGCAGTGCACACGGGGAGATTCCGCCTAGCAGGTGCACACGGGGAGATCCCGCCTGAGCAGGTGCACACGGGGGAGATCGCACCTGAGCAGTGCACACGGGGAGATTCCACCTGAGCAGGTGCACACGGGGGAGATCCCGCCTGAGCAGTGCACACGGGGAGATTCCACCTGAGCAGGTGCACACGGGGGAGATCCCGCCTGAGCAGTGCACACGGGGAGATTCCGCCTGAGCAGGTGCACACGGGGGAGATCCCGCTTGAGCAGTGCACACGGGGAGATCGCGCCTGAGCAGGTGCACACGGGGGAGATCGCACCTGAGCAGTGCACACGGGGAGATTCCACCTGAGCAGGTGCACACGGGGGAGATCGCGCCTGAGCAGTGCACACGGGGAGATCCCGCCTGAGCAGGTGCACACGGGGGAGATCCCACCTAAGCAGGTGCACATGGGGGAGATCGCGCCTGAGCAGTGCACACGGGGAGATCCCGCCTGAGCAGGTGCACACGGGGGAGATCCCGCCTGAGCAGGTGCACACGGGGGAGATCCCGCCTGAGCAGTGCACACGGGGAGATTCCGCCTGAGCAGGTGCACACGGGGGAGATCCCGCTTGAGCAGTGCACACGGGGAGATCCCGCCTGAGCAGGTGCACACGGGGGGGATCGCACCTGAGCAGTGCACACGGGGAGATTCCACCTGAGCAGGTGCACACGGGGGAGATCCCGCCTGAGCAGTGCACACGGGGAGATTCCGCCTGAGCAGGTGCACACGGGGAGATCCCGCCTGAGCAGGTGCACACGGGGGAGATCGCGCCTGAGCAGTGCACACGGGGGAGATCCCGCCTGAGCAGGTGCACACGGGGGAGATCCCGCCTGAGCAGGTGCACACGGGGGAGATCGCACCTGAGCAGTGCACACGGGGGAGATCGCGCCTGAGCAGTGCACACGGGGGAGATCCCGCCTGAGCAGTGCACACGGGGAGATCGCGCCTGAGCAGGTGCACACGGGGAGATCCCGCCTGAGCAGGTGCACATGGGGGAGATGGACAGGGATCTTCATGTATCTCCTGGAATTAGCTAGACATTCGTTTCCAAATCCATCAGGGAATCAGTGAAGAGAGACTTAAGGAAGATTTCTAGTGATGACGATTGAAGGAGATGCCTGAGCGCAGATTTGAGTCTCGTACGAACACGCGCCGGACGGTCCCCTGCACAGAAGGCTTTCAGCAGGGAGCTCCTCCTCGGCGGGTGCTGGTGAGCGTGGGACCGGGGGGGGTCGTGGGTTGGCGCAGTGAGCCCGGCTCTCCTCCCCCACTGTCTGCTGCTTGCTGTGTGGACACAGGAGGCCCCCCTACAGGTCGGCTCCTGGCAGGGACCCCGTCCTGGTGGCATCGCCAGAAACTGCAAGCCTGGTCCTCACCGGGTTCCTCTGGGTCAGTCACACTGTGATGTCTTGACTCATCACTGAAATTTCGTGTAAAGCATCATTCCTGAGGACACCACTCATTTATAGCAAAAAAGTAAAGCCATGTTGGACCCGGTGGTCTGACCATGTACCGTGGTACTGGAGTGATCCTATAATTTATCATCCCAAACGGGGCCGTTTGAACACAAAGGAGGCTGCTATTAGTAGTCACTTCCGCGGCAGGGTGTAAGCCAGCATTTTCCAGGGCGGGCCAGGACATGCTCCGTCCTGCTTCCTCCTAACACCTGGCCTCCGAGCCGTGACACGCGCATTGATGGAAACGCGGGACTGCAGCTGCCTGCGAAGGGAGGGGATGCCCGGCGGCCTCGGGAGGCTGACGCAGGGATGCGGACGCGCACCCTTCCCTGCTGCCCCCCATCATCGGCGAGACGGCCGCTTCTGTGCTCACAGCCGGTGTCCTGCTGGCCTGTTGTAGCTTTTGACTTTCACTAAAAAAAGTACCAAATCCTCACTGTAAGATTTTAAGATGATCGAGGGACGTTGAATAGAGAGATCTTAATACAGAAGTAATGGAAATGAAATTCAAATTACAAATATCCAAATCAAAGGCAAATGAGAAATGTCATAGTCTGGGGCACCCGGGTGGCTCAGCGGTTGAGCGTCTGCCTTCAGCCCGGGGCGTGACTCCAGGGTCCCAGGATCGAGTCCCGCATCGGGCTCCCCGCAGGGAGCCTGCTTCTCCCTCTGCCTGTGTCTCTGCCTCTGTCTCTGGGTCTCTCATGAATAAATCAATCTTAAAAAAAAAAAAAAAGAAATATCATGGTCTTTTTAAAATCCCAAATTCAAATAGTACACTTAAAGAAATAAATTAATGTCGACTCGTTCTTCAATCTGGAGTCCTGCTCTCTGACTTCACATCCTATTGTGCTTTCTGTTTCTGGGCTGTGGTGTGGACGGCTGTGACCTTTGCTCCAGCTCGGATCACTCCAAGCAAAGGTCAGGCTTTGTGTTACGCTCCCTGTGTGACTGCAGGGCCTCAGCGACGCGCAGGGGATGAAGGAGACGGCCTGGGGCGGGCGGGTCCCTGTGCGCAGAGCCGCAGAGCCGGGAGTCTCAGCTGCATCCTCCTGCGAGACACACGCCCCGTTGCCTTGAGCTGGAAGGTCCTCCTCTCCTGCCTCCTTTGCACTTCTGTGCACAGCCTCCGCCCACTAGGAAAGGCTGCCAGTCTCTGGGGAGCAAACACACTTCAGTTGTTCTACAGGTGCGTGGCTGGAGTGTGCCTGCGGGACGGCGCGGAGAGCATCCTGGAGCGAGAACGGGGCAGAAGAGAGGCAAGACTCCTCCAGCTCTGGGAACAGAGGATGGGCGCCGGCTGCTCAGTGCCAGGCCCTGGCCTTCGAGACGTAAGTGAAGATGCAGACTTTTCCTGCAGGAAAACCACACGTAACCAGACTGAACGAGGAATGCGTGGCTCTCCCCCGAGGCCCCGGGGAGCCCGCCTCAGAAGCCCCGACTGTCACACAGAGACACTTGTCTCCAGGTGGCCCTCGGATCCGTGACCGACCCCGTGTCTGAACGCGCCGTTCGTTGCTCTGCTTCGTAGGGAAGCTGCCGTCACAGGAAGCGCGAGTCCCAGCATGTTTGCTTCTGCACCACCGGGGCCACAAAGGGGCCGCAGACACGCTGCCGCAGGACCACGAGTGGGCAGTGTGCGGAGGGGGCCGTGAGCAAAAGAAGACTGTTTTGGGGGCGTTTCTTGGTGATTATGCACTTTTAAGCAATAATTGAAGAGAGCTTCAATGACCACCCCGCGTCTGGGAATCTGTGAGGCTCCCGGGGGGCCTCCAGTCTCATGCTGTGGCCCGCAGTTTCTGCGAGTGGCGGCTGCAGGGGAGGCTGGCACGGGCTCGGGCACGGACCACGGGTGCCAGCGCGCCGGGCGACAGGGTGCGTCCAGGTCCAGCGGGGTTGACCTTGTTTCCAAAGGGAAAGCTTCAAATGGGCCCCGTGCCCGCTGCAGGGGGTGCGGGAGCAAAGATCCACGGGTGGGTGAACTGACGTGGTGTGCAAGCTCCATAAAGCTGTAGGATTGTCTACGTGTATCGTCGTATTTTACACGTTAAGAAGCCTCAACTTTAAAAATGGCTCTGCCTGGCTAGAAGTAAAAGCAAAAAATGAAGTTAAGGTGCTCAGGAGACTCCAAAAACCTTGTTAGGTCTATTTTATTTTCTTTATTTTTCCTATCCCTTCTGAGTGTTTGCAGGAATATTTATCCTAAAAGAGATCACTCATAAGTCATACTTTACCTCACTCACTTGGTGGATCCTTCCGGGCCGTCTTGTATTTCGCTGTGGCCCAGGGGCTCTGGGCACTGCGGCCTGCACGTGCAGGTCCCAGCGGCAGCTGCATCTTTAGGAAAAGTTTATACAACCGCGTGCATAACGTAGGCGAACTGGCTCTGCGCACTCTCTCTGCCGCAGCAGACACCGGAGGTCCGGCCTCGGCTCTGGGCCAGAGACACACTTGATTTTCTCAGCGCCTTGTGCGTGTGCTCCGCACAATCGCGGTGGAGGGCGAGAGCGAGAGCGAGAGACGGTACAACTGAGCACTTCTGGAGGGAAAGGAGGCGGCTCCCTAAGGAACTGCCGGCGGGGCCGGCGAGGCGAGGCAGACGGCTGGCCCCGCGCGTCCCCCCAGCCATCCCACAGGTGGCATCCCACAGCCGCCCCACTCAGGGACGGCGTCAAACGCCAGTGTCGTCAGCCTCGCCGCAGCCCCACATGTGGCCGGGACCTGGCATCCCCCGCCCGAGCGCACGCAGCATCCGCCAGCACAGGCGGGACGGCCTTTCCCAGGAACCCCCCAGGGGGCGGCGGCCGCCTGACTCGCAGGCCTGCTGGTGCCTGGGACGGAGGTGGCCGGGCCAGCAGCCGCGGAGCCCACACTTAGCCGTCAGGCCTTCGCGCGGTCACGCTCCGCGGCCAAGAAACGAGAGGCGGCGTTCCCCCCAGGGGTGCGCGGGCCCCGAGCAGTGTCACCCTAACCCCGGCACCTCCTGGCCTGCGGCCCGGGACGGGCGCACCACCAGCTCCCCCTCGCCTCACTGGGGCGGGGACAGGGTCCGATGACCTCAGTCTCCAGGACGACCGAATAAGTTAACTGAATGCCGAATTTTCATAAACCGTTAGGTGTGTTTCCAAAGCATGGACACGACTCCGTCTCCACCTCTCAGGTCACTGTTCCTGTTCCCGCGATCCTGGGTGTCCTCCGGCCCGTCACGCGGACACAGCGGGTCAGCCCCTCTGGCCTGGTGGTAGCCCAGCGTCCGGTGTGAGGCCGCTAGGCGGCGGCCAGGGCGCAGCAACCGGATGGACGTTTCCCAGGCGCCCAGTTCGTGCCAGAGCGCTCCCGGGAACTCTGCGGTCTCCAGCACCCGACGGCTCGGGAACGGAGCAGAGGGGACGCCCTCCACGAACGTGTCGGTAGCGACTCAATTTTCCCAAAAGACATAACAGCTTCGTCTACGGATGAAAGGGAGCCCAAGATCTCCAGGGGGTGCTCCCCTCGGGCTCCCTCGACGGCTCCCGTCAGACCTTTTCACCGGCAGCTGCTGAGCACTCGCGGGGCTGAGAGGAGGACACGCGGGCACAGGGTTCGCGCCCCGGGAGGCCCAGGCCCAGGCACGGGGGCAAACCCGCCGAAGCCCACACGCGACCCGAGCCGTGACCCACGGTCTCCAGTCCTGCGAGCGCCCAGCTGCACACCCTCCTGGAGGGCGGAAGCTGTCGCGTCGAGGGGCGCCTGGGGCTCCAGGGTGCAGCGCTGGGCTCTTGGTTCGGGTCAGGTCAGGACGTCCGGCCCCGAGATGGGGCCCCGCGCTCAGGGGGCGCCTGCCCCTCCCTCCGCCCCTCCCCTGCTCCAGGCTGCTCTCTCGCTCTCAAATAGGTGAATTGTCAAAAAAAAGAATATGTGAAGTGAAGATAAGATAGTAAAGTTCTTGGATTTAACCTATAAACTTTTATTATCCATAATCACAGTTTTCACAAGCGTGTTTCTAAACGACTGGCATTCTGCAACGGCGATCCACGAAGTCAAAATAACGGGTCTCAACGATCCCATGATGCTCAGAAAACATTTCTCCATCTAAAATTAAAGGACGCCGGTAAAACCTGCCAGTGCAACAGCCGCGAACACAGGGAACGCTGTTGCCAACACAGTCCCGAGCCGGGCGCGTGCTGCCACCTGCTGCCGCCCGGTGAGACCGCGACTGGACCCGTCCACACCGGCTCCGGACCGCCCTCCGCCTGGGGACACGGGCCGGACAGGAGAGCGGCCCTGGGCCCAACAGGCTGACGCGTCCCACCTCCGGGGGCCCCGGTGCAGGGGACGCTGGACACATGGGAGCCCGGGCTTCAGTTAGGACGCGGGGGACACGTGCACACTGAAGGGAAGGGACGGCGCGTGGAGCAGGGGAGGCCCCCGGCAGGAGGCAGGAGGCGCGCAGCAGGCGGGCCGGGCCACCATGGGGGTTTCTGGAGGTCCCCGCGGGGCGGGGGGTGGGGAGGCAGAGGGAGCCAGGACCCCACTCCTGGGCAGCCCCACAGGCTGGTCCACCCAGGGCACGGACCTTGGGGTTGAGTTCGGGTTTGATCCTGCAGTTCAGGAACCCCACCTGCCCAGACGCGTCCCTCCGCCCTGGGGGCCCCTCCTCCGCCTGGACCCAGAGGGTGGGCTGTGCCCCGGGGGACCCCGGCCCGTGAGTCTACAGGTGGCCCCGCTCACCCGCCCTCACCTGCTCCTGGAACCCTGGGCCCTGACCCGCGACCCGAGGGCCCCGCTCCCACGCCCTGGACCAGGCGCCCCGAGCCCACACCTCTAGGCCAGGGCAGCATCCTGGGAGCCCGCCCCCCTGCCGGCCCCCCAGGCTGCCCTCCCCCCCAGCCTGCTCTCACCTGAAGTCCCTGGGAGCAGGACCCTCCGCACCGCACCTGTGCTCCCTGGGCAGCACTCGGACCGCCCAGGTGTACGGCGACCACAGGTACCTGACACCCAGGTGACATGCACCCACCCAGGGCATGTGCCACAAGAAGGGGGTCCCTCCAGGCCCTGTGTGGCCCTAGGAGCCGGGACACTGTCTCCCCCCATCCCTCTGGGTCCAGAAGTGTGGAGAGTTACCTAATAACCCCCAGGGGCACGGACACAATCACTGTCCCCCTCGGTCGCCCCTGGAGTGAGGTCACTGTCACTGTGCCCCTCGGTCCCCGGGGATGAGGTCACTGTGCCCCTCGGTCCCCGGGGATGAGGTCACTGTGCCCCTCGGTCCCCCAGGGATGAGGTCACTGTGCCCCTCGGTCCCCGGGGATGAGGTCACTGTGCCCCTCGGTCTCTGGGGGGTGACGTCACTATCCTCTCGGTCCCTGGGGATGAGGTCACTGTGCCCCTCGGTCCCCGGGGATGAGGTCACTGTGCCCCTCGGTCCCCGGGGATGAGGTCACTGTGCCCCTCGGTCCCCGGGGATGAGGTCACTGTGCCCCTCGGTCCCCGGGGATGAGGTCACTGTGCCCCTCGGTCCCCCAGGGATGAGGTCACTGTGCCCCTCGGTCCCCGGGGATGAGGTCACTGTGCCCCTCGGTCCCCGGGGATGAGGTCACTGTGCCCCTCGGTCCCCGGGGATGAGGTCACTGTGCCCCTCGGTCCCCGGGGATGAGGTCACTGTGTCCCTCGGTCTCTGGGGGGTGACGTCACTATCCTCTCGGTCCCCCCGGGGGTGACGTCACTGCCCCCTCGGTCTCCCTGGGTGACGTCATTATCCCTTCGGTCCCCCGGGGTGACGTCATTATCCCCTCGGTCCCCCGGGGTGAGGTCACCGTCCCCCTCGGCCCCCCGGGGTGACGTCATTATCCCCTCGGTCCCCCGGGGTGACGTCACTGCCCCCTCGGTCCCCCGGGGTGACGTCATTATCCCCTCGGTCCCCCGGGGTGACGTCATTATCCCCTCGGTCCCCCGGGGTGAGGTCACCGTCCCCCTCGGTCCCCCGGGGTGACGTCATTATCCCCTCGGTCCCCCGGGGGTGACGTCACTGTCCCCCTCGGTCCCCCTGGGGGAGACGTCACTGTCCCCTCGGTCCCCCGGGGTGAGGTCACTGCCCCCTCGGTCCCCCGGGGTGACGTCATTATCCCCTCGGTCCCCCGGGGTGAGGTCACCGTCCCCCTCGGTCCCCCGGGGTGACGTCATTATCCCCTCGGTCCCCCGGCGCGGTCACGGCCCCTGTGCCCTCCGTCCCCCCGGGTGCAGGCAGGACGCGCACCCGCCCCGGGTCAGGACCGGGGAACCGCGCACACCGACGAGCGCCCGCGCCCCGCCGGGAGGGAGCCCCTCCGCGACCCACTTCCGGTCCCAGCCCCAGGCGCCTTCCGAAGCCGTGGAATACCGCGAGACGTGAGTCTGGGCCCCACGGCGGATATCGCGAGATGGCTGGGGCCGCGCAAGTTCCGCGACAAGTGGAAATCCCGCGAGAGGCGAGGCCGGAGGCCGAGGCCGAGAGGCGGGCGGTCAGGGCGGGGACCGCGAGGCGGAGGCGGTGAGGGTGGGCCTTTCCGGAGCGATGCCGTCCGCCTTCTCCGTCAGCTCCTTCCCCGTCAGCATTCCTGCCGTGCTCACGGTAACTCGCCGCCTCCCGGACCGCGCCTCGGCGCTGGCTCTGGGGCCACTCCGGGTTTGCCCGCTTCCGCCGTGGGCGCCAACCGCACCGGGCGGCGCGTGGGGGCGGGGCTCCCGGGGCTCCGGGGCCGGGCTTGGCGGGCGGTGGGCGGGGCGGCCAGGGGCGGGGCTTATGTGTGGGGTGAGCGGGGCCTGGCGGGCGGTGCGTCTAGGGGCGGGGTTTTGCGCGGCGGGCGGGGCTCGGTGGGCGGGGTTTGTGTGGGGTGGGCGGGGCTCGGTGGGCGGAGCGTCTAGGGGCGGGCTTCGCGCGGCGGGCGGGGCTCGGTGGGCGGGGTTTGTGTGGAGTGGGCGGGGCTAGGTGGGCGCTGCGTCTAGGGGCGGGGTTTTGCTCGGCGGGCGGGGTTTGTGTGGGGTGGGCGGGGCTCGGTGGGCGGGGCGTCTAGGGGCTGGGTTTTGCGCGGCGGGCGGGGCTCGGTGGGCGGGGTTTGTGTGGGGTAGGCGGGGCCTGGCGGGCGGTGCGTCTAGGGGCGGGGTTTTGCTCGGCGGGCGGGGTTTGTGTGGGGTGGGCGGGGCTTTGCGCGGCGGGCGGGGCTCGGTGGGCGGGGTTTGTGTCGGGTGGGCGGGGCGTCCCGAGGCGGGCCCCGGGGCGGGGTTTGCGCGCAGTGGGCGGGCCCCCGGGATGCCGGAGGCGGTGTGGACAGCCCCGCGGTGGAGGGTCCTGCACGCCCCGTCCTCCGCCCGTCCCGCGGGTGCCCTCCGCGCCTAGTGGGGCAGGGAGCCGTGGCCAGTTGGCCCCGCGGAGGGCGCGGGAGCGGCGGGGTCCCTCCGAGAGTCCCCAGGGCTCTGCGGGGCGCGGAGGCAGGGCCCGCCTGGGAAGGGCAGGCCTTGGGTGTGAGCCTGCGTCAGGACGCCTGAGACTGGGGGGATCTGGGCACCTGTGGGGGGATCTGGGCACCTGGGGAGGAATCTGAGCACCTGTGGGGGGATCTGGGCACCTGGGGAGGAATCTGAGCACCTGTGGGGGGATCTGGGCACCTGGGGAGGAATCTGGGCACCTGTGGGGGGATCTGAGCACCTGTGGGGGGATCTGGGCACCTGTGGAGGAACCTGAGCACCTGTGGGGGAATCTGGGCACCTGGGGGGGATCTGGGCACCTGGGGGGGATCTGGGCACCTGGGGGGGGATCTGAGCACCTGTGGGGGGATCTGGGCACCTGTGGAGGAATCTGAGCACCTGTGGGGGGATCTGGGCACCTGTGGAGGAATCAGCACCTGTGGGGGGGATCTGGGCACCTGGGGAGGAATCTGGACACCTGTGGGGGGATCTGGGCACCTGTGGGGGGATCTGGGCACCTGTGGAGGAATCTGAGCACCTGTGGGGGGATCTGGGCACCTGGGGGGGATCTGGGCACCTGTGGGGGATCTGAACACCTGTGGGGGAATCTGGGCACCTGTGGGGGGATCTGGGCACCTGTGGAGAAATCTGGGCACCTGTGTGGGGATCTGGGCACCTGTGGGGGGATCTGAGCACCTGTGGGGGGATCTGGGCACCTGGGGGGGGGATCTGGGCATCTGGGGGGGATCTGAACACCTGTGGGGGAATCTGGGCACCTGTGGGGGGATCTGGGCACCTGTGGGGGGATCTGGGCACCTGTGGGGGGATCTGAGCACCTGTGGGGGATCCGGGCACCTGTGGGGGGATCTGGGCACCTGGGGGGGATCTGAGCACCAGGGGGGGAGCTGGACACCTGTGGTGGGATCTGGGCACCCGGGGGGGATCTGAGCACCAGGGGGGGTATCTGGGCACCTGGGGGGGAAATCTGAGCACTTGGGGGAAAAGCTAAGCACCTGGGGGGGATCTGGGCACAGGGGGTATTTGGGCATCTAGAGGGTGAATCAGCACATGGAGGGCAGGTGGGCATCTGGGGGTGTGGACATGCCCCCACAGACTTGAGGAGACCCGGCATCTTGGTGCTATTTGGAAGGTTCACAGAAAGTTTGGAGAAAAGAAAATCTGGCAGACTGGGATGCCTCGGGTTTCCCAAAGCCTTAAGTACTTGTGTAAAAGATTCAAGGTAGTTCTTGGTAAGCCTTGGAGTCACCAAGTGCATCTCTTGACCGAGTCCCTTAACGTCCCCCTCAAGTCATGGGATGACCCTTAGGAACACCATTCCGTCCCTACGCTGACGGGGCAGGTCCCCGGGCACAGACATCACACCGCGGTGCTCCTCTTTAAGGCCAGGGCAGAGGGTTCCTGCTGCGTCCTGCCCTTCCCTTCTCTGGCCGCCGTATCTGCGAGGCCTGTGAGAGGGCTCTGGACCCCTTAGCCCAGGGAACGCCCAGTAGCGAGGGACCACTGCCCTCCCTGACCCACAGACCGGAGCCCGGCCCCCACCTGAGCTGACGATGAGATGACGTGTGTCTTACAGCAGACGGACTGGACGGAGCCGTGGCTCCTGGGGCTGGCGGTCTTCCACGTGCTGTGCCTGCTGCTCACGTGTCTCTCATCCCAGAGGTACAAGCTGCAGGTCGGGCATTTCCTGTGCTTAGGTGAGTACGACAAACAGCTGTGCGACGCCGATTGCTGTGTGACGTGGCCAGGTGCGGGTGGGACACCTGAGGGCTTCAGCGGGTGTGCACCTCCCCTGCCAGCGCTGATGAAGTCGTTTCCAGTCTCCCTGCGTTGCCATCAACTGTGACGAGTGCAGTGAATAGGGGAGTGCCCCGGGTACCGTGGGGCGCCCTGTCCACATTGCTAGAGCTAGCTGAGGTGCGCCGCGAGCATGATCCGTGCACGGCCCGGAGGCAGGCCCCTCGAGCAGCGCGATGGCCTGATCGGAGCAGCTGACGGGCTAGAAACAGCCTGCAAACTTCAGAACTCTGTGGGTCTGTTACTGTCCAGGGAGAGGAGGGGTGCTTTGCACACTCATAGTAATAAATAGACGCTGTTCTCCACGTGCACACACTCTGGTCATTTCACCCTCAAACCAGCACAAAATTAACTTTACTTGGTGCAGCGTCTCTTGCTACACTTTTGCAGATGAAGCAGAGAGGTTCCCTAACCCCCGGGTCCCTCAGCGCCTGGGCGGCACAGCAGAGACTCGGGGCGGCGTTGGGGGCGCAGCGCCTGGCAGACATGGTGCCGTCCCCCGCCCCACGCCTTCTGAGTCCTGCCTGCCTTCCCTCACCTGGCTCTTGGGCTTTCCTCATGGGTCCCGTTGGGTCCATTCATGGAGGCAGGAGTGGAGATTGCAAACCCGGTGTGATCTGTTCTGTGATTTGGGTCAAGGGCAGCAAGGCTCACACGTTTTAACTTACCCGAGGAATGAAAGCATCGGCGTTGAAAGCAGGTTGCCCTGTGCCGCTGTGTTAGCAGCAGGCTGTGGGGCCGCCTGCCAGGCTCGGGAGGGCCCTGCCGGGGAGGCTCGGGAGCATCACGGGTTGTGCCGTGGTCGCCGTCCCGCTGGGCAGGGCTCAGGAGCCCAGGAGCGTGGCCCCGGGAGGCCGTGTGGGCGGGAACAGGTTGCTTGGAGCTCTGGGCATCCTGCTGCCAGCGTCTCCGACGAGGGAGCCCTGACGGGTCAGGTAGGGGCGCAGGCAGAGTTGCACACGCGTGAGCGCTGGGTGTTCAGGCACAGGACCTGGATGCTGCCCTCTGCACCTGCTCTGCAGCTTTGGACTCAGACCACTGAGGCTTTAACGGGTCTTTACCTTTCTCAGTTTTCTTCTGTTAAATGGTTGGGGTCCATAATTTTAGAATCTTAAAATTTTGATCTGATGCTTTCTGTGAAATAGAAGTTATGTTTCTCATCGAATTTCTACTTTTATATTTACGTTAAATATATCATCACAGAAAGAACGTGTGCTTCTGTAATGCCAGCTTCGGTCATCCCAATCCTGATGCGTAGTTTCTCTCTCTTCTAGTGATTTTAGTTTATTGTGCTGAATATATCAACGAAGTAGCGGCGATGAACTGGAGGTAGGCCCCTCCCCCCCGTCGTGACTGTGGCGAGGGACTGCACTGTGGGGAGGTGTGTGCGATGGGGCACAGCGTGCAGAGCATGGGGGTCAGAGAAGCGCAGGAAGCCAGGCCGCCGGAGCCCCGCCAAGGGCCTCTGCACGGACAGGCGTAGGTTCGAGGGCCGGCTTGCCAGCTGTTCTGGGGTTTGCAGATCGGCTCATGCAGTTTGTGGCTGTGGGACAGGGTTCCCGGGGCCTCTGTACAGTGGCTCTAGCTGCAGAATAAAGAAGGCAGGACCTTGGAGAGAGCTGGGTGTGCATGTGGGCAGGGTGGCGGGGGTGCCCGCGAGACCCCATGTCCTCTCGAGGCCTCGGAAACCCCCGACCGCCCTCCTGAGAGGTGGGGGCAGCCCAGGACCTGCAGCAGGTCACCGCGGGCACCGGCATCCCCGCCCTCTGCTTGTCCTTCGCCCCCGTGTTCAGCTCTCACTGCATCCTGTGGGGAGTCAGGCCTGTGCCTACGGCTGCGCCCACGCAGGACATGCAGTGCCCACCAGGAGGGCTTCACCTGCGACCCTCCCACTGCGTCCACACGCAGTTTTCAAACCAAGGTCCACAGGCCGTATCTGGGCCACAACAGCTTTTATGTGGCCTGTGAGCTGGAAAGGGTTTTGGCGTTTCTAAGCCCTGAAACGTTTAACACTCTTAAACGTAAAGAAAAAAGAAAGACTAGTTCTGGACTGAACAGGAAGCAGGTGACGCCTGGACGTCTGGCCAGTCCAGGAGGTTGCGGCACGCTGTGCGCGATGCTGTGCATCCCAACCGCGTGGAGAGCACCTGCTCTGTCCACCCCCCGCCCACCTCCTGCCCCGCAGCCCGACAGTCCCCCCTGAACCCCTGTCCTCAGCCCACACGTCGGCAAGGCACCACCTTGTGGTCAGTGGGGCCCCTGGCGTCCCCCCGAGGATCCTTCACTCTCTCGGGCCCGCGCCCACCTGGCAGCAGAAACGCTCCGTCCATGACAGCCTGGCCTGCGTGGGGCGCGTGGTCCGTCGGTGGCCGCCAACCCACACCTCTTTCCGTCCTGAAACCACTGGCTCATGGGTTTCCAGGACCCCACCTGCCAGTCTCCACCCTTCTCAGGGCCACCGTGTCCCCCAGCCCTCCGCAGTTCCCTCTGTGAGCTGGGGCACCAGCCTTCCCTGTGCGCCACCGCCGGGCCAGCCGCTAGGATGCTGGTGCACATCTGGAGTCACCCCGGGCAGGGCTATCCCCATGGCGCTGTGCCCCGTCTCTGCTCGCGGCAGCTTCGACCGCTTGGACCATGGGCCTCACTTGCCACCCTGAGGTTCCTCGGGAGGTCGTGGCCTTTGACACAGCGCGAGCAAGGCTTTCTCCATCCCGCCGGGGTTTGCCCTCGCACCCACGACAGCAGCCGCCTCCCGAGCAGTGCCCTCCTCGTGTTCTGCCAGTGGCGAGCGGCTCAGCATGGCCACAGCAGTCTCTCCACGTGCGGGCCACCGTGAGCCACGTCCTGAGCCTGGGCAGCCCCTTTCACGCACTCACGGAGTGCAGGGGCCTCTGTGCGGTCCACGCCCGAGTCCATGCTCGAGTCCACACCTGAGTCCACGCCCTCCCTGCTTCCTTTCTCTCCGGTCATCCCGACATGTGTGCCCTGACCGTCATGATCCGGCCCTTCCCTGACGCCTGGCCCCTCTGCCGCTGTCCCTTCCTGAGTGACGGTTCTGCGTGTTACCGTGTGGCCGCAGGGGGACCCTGGGTGCAGCCGGACCTGCCTGTGGCGGGTTGAATTCCCCGGTGCCCTGAGCCTCCCCGGGTGTGAAAACGGCGTGTGGGCGAGTGTTCCACAGGTGGGGTGCCCGCCCTGTGCCCGGCACAGCCTGGTCCTGCCTGGTGGCCCGCAGGAGCCCGCAGAGCTGTGACAGGAGTAGCGTGTTCCGGGGGTCAGTTCGCCGTTACCCGGGTGCACAAGTGTGTCCCTTGCCCAGCACGCCCTTGGGTTGGTTGCGGTGCTCCTGGTGCCCCCAGCGTCCTGCCCTGTTCCCCGCGGGGCCACCGGCCTGTGTCCTGAGGGGGTCGTGGGGCAGCAGTGCAGAGCCGGGGGGAGCCATGGGCGGGTCATTTGGGGGCAGGCAGGAGCACTCCAGGAGCCGCACGTCGCAGGGTGTCCTACCGACACTGGTTCTCGTGCCAAGTAATTTTTCATTTTTTCCTGAAACAGGTTATTTTCAAAATACCAGTATTTTGATTCGCGGGGAATGTTCATCTCTATCGTGTTTTCAGCGCCGCTGCTGCTCAACGCCATGATCATCGTGGTACGTGTTTTACAGCCTTCCGGCCTCTAGCTCTGTTCTGTGTGTTTGCTGCTTCTAAACACGTCTCAAAATGATTGGTTTCAGATTCTGTGGGTCCGCAAGACTTTGAACGTGATGACTGACCTGAAAACCCTGCAGGAGAAGAGAAGAGAAAGGAAAAGGAAAGAAGAGTAACGCTGGGACGCAGGTGTGGGTGTTCCTAGGGGCCTCTCTGCTCGGCGTTGTCCTTGGAGGGCTCGCGTGTGCGTCCTGGGGCCGCCTCGTCGGGCCCACCCCCGCCCCTCATCGTGGCGCCGCCTCACCCAACACACGCGGAAATCATCCTGAAGATAAATGCTGACGTCCATGTGGGTGTCTGTCGAACCTGGGCTGTTGGGACTTTCCAAGTGTATGAACCCGTGGTGTCTGCGGAGCGCCTCCGGAGTCCCTCGTCGTTCGTGTCCTTTGTGTGAGTGGGTAACTGTGAAGCGTCTGCAGTGTAAAACCTTCAACAGATGACGGGCCGCGCTGTCGTGCGTAGGCCCCGTCACCCGTGTGGCCTGCACGCGGCACATGGCAAAGTTGGTGACGTTCTGGGCCGTCCTGGGAGCCAGAGTCCAGCGGGTGCCGGGCAGCCCCCGCGCTGGGGTGACGTGGCCCAGAACCTGCGCCGAGCCGCGACGGGGAAGCCCGGGCCAGAGGACCCTACTCGAGATGCCAGGAGTCGGGTCCTGAGGACGCGTGTGCTTCTGAGCACAGGGAACCCAGGCCCAGGAGACGAGGCTTCCGTGAGCGTCCTGCCGCCCTCCCTGGGATGGGAAGGTCGCGGCTCCCTCGGGCCCTCGCAGCAGTTGCAGGAGCTACGGTAGGAAGGCCTCGAGGTCAGGGTTCCCCGGAGAGCGCGTGGGTGGCCCGTGGAGCGAGTGAGGATGCGCGGCGACGTGTACAAGTGCCAGTGACGGCTCGGCTGTTGCAATGGTGGATCCTTCTACCCAGTAGCCAGGTTGCGTCCCTTCCACGCGGATCTGCTGCCACGCCGCGGCGTCCGCTTCCAGGCTCCCACCGGGGAGTAGATCCAGGGGCTGGAAGCACACTGTCCTGAACGGCAGCTGCCGCGCTCGGGGGGTTTGACGACAGCCGTTTGTGAACAACCGTCTAAATGTCAAAGATTTTTCCTCCTAAGTGAAACCTATTCTTGAGATTTCAAATAAACCGACGGTATGAAGCACCTGCAGGCAGCGCTCTGGAAGACGTCGCAGTTCGGTCTCGAGGTGCAGGTGATGTTTCCGTGGACCGCCGGGTTTGAGCCGAGCAACCGCCTCCGGAGTTCTGACCGCGCTCCCCCGAGCCCAGGGGACCTTCCGGGTGGATCCTGCGTGCTTTACCCTGGCCCGTGCCGGTTCCTGCCTGACGTCTTATCTTTGTATCGAACGTAAAAATGACGCGGAAGCAGCGTCCTGCGTTGGGCCAGGTTTCCAGTCTGCAGGGCGTGGACGTACCCGGGGGCCCCGGGCTCCCGCGGCCTGGCAGGCGGGCAGAGGGCGGGCCAGGACACACTTGGCGGCCCGCATCCGGGTGTGAGCTCCCCCGCACAGCAGCTCTGAGAGCGCAGCCTCCTCAGCCTCCGTGTGCACGTGGGATGTTGAGGGGACACTTGTACTTCGTCTTCACATGGAAAAACTCTTTTTGACTGTCTAGTACGTGCCTACTTGGTGGCTTGAATTGCGGCGTTAGCACGGGTCTTCCGTGCCCGGGAAGGTCCAGCACGTCAGCTGGCCGGGTCCCGCGGGGCTGCGGCCTGTGTGCCGTGACGGGTCCCCCTCGCTCTCGCATGAAGCAGGCGTTCGAGGACACGTTCACGAACAAAGATGAGAAGAGATTTGTGACAAGAATACGTTTTGCGTATTCCAAATCTGACTCCTTCGGTTTCTTGATTGTTGTGAAATAAAATATATATTTAATAATATATAGCGTTTCCTCCTGAAATGTTTGCTTTGACCTTTCTGTGCAGGAAGCAGGGGCTCCCAGGACGTGGCTCTGCATCCAGCCCCTGGCACCGAGCGCCACAAACCCAGAAAGTCAGACGCTCCGTGTGGAGCACGAGCAGCACGGCACCCGCGTGGGCCGACGGTGACCGCCACAAGGACGTGCTACACGGGCTCACCCGTCCCAAAAAGCCACAGTCAAAAAGTTTTAACTTGGAATATTTATTGAGTAGGGATTCGGGATAAGGAATTTCAATGCAGGTGACACTTAAACAGGGACCTGTGGTGACCCAGGTGACCTGTTGGGGAAAGGACCTCCTGTTCCAAACACTCTTCTTTTACCCCGTTTTAGAGAACACGTTTTCACTGCATCCTGCATCACTCTAGAAGCCTTACTAATCATCAAAACAGGAAGGACAAATGGCCTTTTTAAAGATTCATTTATTAGAATCCCAAGCAGGTTCCCCGCCTGACGTGGGGCTTGATCTCACGATCCTGAGACCATGACCTGAGGTGGATGCTCAACGGGCTGCTCACCCAGGCTGCAGGGAGGGCTGTGGGGGGGGGGGGGGTGGTGGGCCACGGGGAGGGCCGAGGGGAGGGCTGCACGGTGGGCCTCAGGGTGATGGGCCGTAGGGGTGTGGGCGCAGGGTGGGCTGCAGGGCAGAGGGCTGGGGGGTGAGCCGTGGGGTGCTTGGGTGGGATGCGGGAGCCCTTCCCTGCGTCCTCCGGTGGCACGGCCGGGGCCTGATGGCCGTGAGGCCTGGCGCCCCCGATGCTCGGATTCCCTTGTGATGCGTCGGGCTGCCTCCCGCGGGCTCTCGGGTGGGCCACGCTCCACCCTGGGGACGTGCCTGCTCTGCTCTCCGCGGCGTCCTTGGGAAGCTCGGGGCTCCACTGCCAGGTCCGGGCTGGTGGCCTGGGTGCACGCTGCAGGGACCTGGTGCCAGGGAGCAGCTCCCGACCGCCATGGGGCGGCCAAGCTGCGAGCCAGCGGGGCCCCGAGGACCTGCACCCTCCCTGCGCTGCCTCTGCCCGCCCTGCGCTTCGGCACCGCCACGGAGACCTGGGCGCAGCCCCCTGCATCCGGCCTCCTCGTCGTCTCCCTGCCTGGTGCATCCTCGGGGCTCGAGCTAGCGAGGACCTGTGAGCCCCGAGGACCTGTGAGCCCCGACTGTTGACACTGCCCGGGGTGGTGCCTTCTTGTCCAGGGTCGTGCTCCCGTTTGTGCTGATCTTCCTTCCCGTGTCCTCAGCCTCCAGACCTGGTTCAGAAGGGCCTGGTGATGGCATTCGGGGCTCCGGTTCCATCGTGAGCCTGGGGGTGGGTCATTTGCAGACATGGGGGGGGACTTGCTGTGTCCACCTGCGGGCAGCAGGCTGACCCTGGAACGTCTGTTTTACTGTTTCCTTTCCCTGTCCCCATGTTTGGGTCTGGCCGTGGTCTGTGTGGACTTTGTCCGCCCCCGGGGCCCGAGCGCGTCCTCCTGGGCCGGGGCCTGCCCGCCACTGCCAGTGGACCACTGCGCGTGGTCGCGGACGTGGGCTGTGGGGGCTCCTGCCGGCTGTGTCCGCTTGGCTCATACATAATCGCTGGTGTATTCGCCGCGAAGGAACTTGTCCAATGTCTGTTTGCTGCCCCCACATCTTTCCTGAGTGTCCTTTTTTTTTTTTTAAGATTTTATTTATTTATGAGAGACAGAGAGAGGCAGAGACACAGGCAGAGGGAGAAGCAGGCTCCATGCAGGGAGCCCGATGCAGGACTCGATCCCGGGACCCCGAGGTCACATCCGGGGCCGAAGGCGGCGCCAAGCCGCTGAGCCCCCCGGCTGCCCGGTCCATTCCTTATAAAGCATTTCTTGAGCCCTTTGAGCACCGTCCCGTTTCAATATGTGGCACCATTTTCAGTGGCGACGTAGTAGCCAAACCACGTAAACTCCATTTGCTCAAGGACCTCCTGGTCCTGGAGATTCAGAGTTTCTCTACGTGAAGTTTTCCTGACGCGAGCGACACACTGATGTGTGGCTTCAGAGGCAGACGTTTGCACGTTGGTTACTGACGTGGAACGAATCCTGCAAGGGAGACGAAGCCAAATACGGGCGGACGCTTTAGGACCGTTGACACAAACCGCGAATCCGGCTCAGGACGCCGGAAGCAGCATCTTGGCCCCCGTTCCCCGGCCCCGTGCGCTCTCGGCGGCGGCGTCACAAGCATACCCCGCCGGTGAGCAAGCACAGATGTCAGCCCCTTGTTTGGATTTGCATTCCGTGAGGACCAGTGAGGCCACGGTCTTCAAGCGACTATTGACAGTTTGTGTGTTTGGGGAGTGACTTACCCATGCACTTGATTCTTCCGCAGTATTGCCCCTTAAGATACGTGGTTCTGGTTTCGTGTATTAACGTCAGTAACACACGTAAGGCAAAGCTGTCTTTCCAGTTTGGGGTTGGATTTCGGCCGTTGTCTAAAGAGTCTAGAACTCTGGGAAATCCCTGTGTTTCTCTATTTCTGCCCCCGCCTCGGAGGGCGCAGGGTCCGCGCGCCGCAGCCCACCAAGCGAGTCCGCCGCCATCGCGTGCGTCCGGGCCGGAGGGTGACACCTGGTGACGACGAGGTCACTTCATGGCCGGTGCTTATTTTACGTAGGTTTTGGCCGACGTTAGATGCCTCCGTGGTTTGTTTCGTTTTCTTACCCTCTTACCCAGACTTGGCGTCACCACGAAGGTGCCTGGGAGCAGCTCCTTACTCTTCACGGTCTGTCCTGTGAGGAGTTAGTGGAACCAGAGTGACGGGAGCCAAGCTGTCGCTGCCGGTGAAGGTACGTGCATTTTATGGTGGAACTGGTGATGGTAAAAAAAAAAAAAAAAAAAAAAAAAAAAAAAAGAAAGTAAATTCAAACCATTTCCTTTTCCATGTAAAAGTCTACCCCCAGGATCTCCGAGGACGCTCTTGCTGTATGACATTATCCTATTATAAAGATTCACATTTTTGAAATCCATTTGGGGGCACCTATGGGGTTTGTCTTTTTTCAGCCTGACCTTCGGCCTGAGTCACTCGCCTCGTAGCTGCCGTCCGCTCTGGTGCCGCGGGAGGAAGGGGGTGCGTGTTCGTCCGGCCGTCGGGGTCCCAAGCAGCATCGGACCCTCCACCGAGCAGAGTAGCTGCGGCGCTCAGGGCAGCAGAGGTTCACGTTGGTGCCTCACGTCCGCCCCCCAGGAGAGACGCCAAGGCCCTGGGCCTTCCAAGGCCCGTCCCACCCGCGCGGCGGCTTCGTGCCTGCAGCAGGTCACGCACGGCCCCTGGCCTGAGGTCCCGGGTGCGGGCCGCGTGGGACACTCGCTCCTGGCGACTCTAAAAAGGTGCTGCGAAAACAAGGTGTGTTTCGAGAGCGGTTCGCACGTTGGACAGGCCCCGGTGAAGACGGCCGCGTTGGCCTGACCCTGACCCGCGCCGCGGGCGCGTCCACTCCCGGCTCCGGCACAGCGGACAGGGAGTAAGTGCAGGCCCCGGGGGCTCGCTCACAAGCCGGCACGGACGGAAACAGCGTCTTACGGGAAATGAGGCCTGGAGGAGGGCGTCTTGGGAGGGGGTGGGTTGGTTGGCACTTCCAGCTCTTGGAACTTGTTAGAGACGCCGCGTCAGCCAAATCGCTGAGTTTTTTCCTGAATTTCAGTTTCCCCTCGAGAAGGAAGTGCGTGTGAATGGCCGCACAGCCCTCCAACGAGGCCTCGGTGAGGAGCGAAGGATGCGGGGAGCGGCAAGTTTCCGTGGAGCGCAGGTGGGGCTCCCGGGGGGCTGGCCGCAGACAGGCCGGGCCGAGCCCTGAGAGCCGCAGCCGGCGCCCGGAGGGCACACGGGGGGCACGGAGGGCACACGCCCGCGAGGCCGCGCACCTGGGCGCTCGCTTACTGCGGGCTCTCCGGGCTGCAGAACCCTCGTTCTCGGCGAGGAGGCGTGTCTTCACGGACACCTGCACCGGGCGCCGCGGGCTGAGGGAGGCGCCGTCGGAAGCCTGGTGCGAGGACCCGGCCGCCGTCTGATGGAAGGCAGGAGCCCGGGTCACCGTGCTTTGCTCTCCTGCCGTCGGGACGCAAGCTCACCGCGTCCCGGTTATGCTGTCAGGTTAGTTCCACTTTGCCGGAAGCCGACCGAGGACACGCGCCGCCAGAGGAAGACGAACAGCGGGGTCCTGTGCATGCGCCTGGGAACCCCCGGGAGGCACGCGTGCCCAGACCCTGGACGCCACTGGACTTAGTGCACACATTTAATTATAATGTATTTGCTAGTTTCTGGAACACTTTTTAAAGATGAAGCTTAAGTAAAGGCGATTGAACGTGGAGGGGATAACGAGGCTGTGCCGTGTGCTGCTGCGGTGCACGGGGAGCTCATTACCCGCCCGGCGTGCGGGGCCCTGAGGCGCGCGGATCAAAGGCCCGGCCCTGGCCCTGCAGTTTCCTCTCAGGAGGGCCTTTTAATGATTAATTTAAGTTGGAAGCTGCGGGGAGCATCTTGGTCCCTCGCGCCACGTCTGAGCTCAGAGGGCCTCGCGGCTCCGGAGACGGACGAGCGGCCTGTGGGGACCCCTGGGCACACGGACCCCTGCCCCCCGCACCCGCGTTCCTGCTGTCGGGGGCGCGTCACCACAAACCCACACACAGCAGCACACACGCAAGCAGCGCTTCCTGCTGCGCCCCAGGCCCCGGGCTCTGGCGTGGACGTGCTCCCCGAGCCAGCAGCGCGGAAGGTCGGCAGCAGCCTCCGGGCTCCCGGTCCGCTTCCCCCCGGGCCCCCGACACGGCCACCGCCTCACCGCGCCGCAGCTAGACGCGTATTGCGTTTTATCTTCTCCCTGCCCGAAATAGCTCCAGACGTCCTCGCCCCACCCCGCTCCCAGCAACTACTGATGCTTTCACTGTTTTTAGGATTTTTGCTTTTTCCAGATTACTGCATAGTAGGAACCGTCGGGGGTGTGACCTTTTCACGTTGGCATCGTTCACTCGGTCATGAGCACCTAGGTCCTCCACGGCTTTCATGGCTTGTAGTTCATTTATTTTTAGGGCAGAATGACATTCCATTGTCTGCGTGGGGCACAGAGTACTTATACGTCACCTGGGGTGTGCGTGCACCACGGGGTATTTCCCCGTCACCTCCTGAAGGTCGTCCTGCAGCTCCCGGTCTGGCCAGTTAGGGGTACAGCTGCCCCCAGCCTCCGTGTGCGGGTCTCGAGTGCCCACAGGCTTGGGCTCCCCGGTGGACCCCGAGGGCTGCGAGGCTGGGGCGCGAGAGCGTGTCCCGTGCTGCGGGAAGCCACCAGCCGTCCTCCACCGCGGCCACACCAGCTGCCTCCCCTCCTGCGGCCCGGCCTGACCCCCGCGCGGCCTGGGTCCCACAGGTGTCCTGTCGCCCAGGTGTGCAGCAGCATCGCATTGTTGCTTCAGCTCGAAGCTGTGTGACGTGCAGCATCGCGTCCTGTGCTTCTTGCCGCCCCTCCTCCTCCTCCGGTTACCTGTGCGCTCAGGTCTTTTGCCCCGTTTTAAGCTGGGTCATGCGTGTTCCGCTTGCCAAGGACTCTTGTGCTTTGGATGCCCGCCCTTCCTCAGGTGCGCTTTGCCGCTGGCGCCTCGCAGCCGGTGCTGCCTTCTCACCTCCCGACGGCGTCCCAGCGAGAAGGCTTCAGTTCTGAGGCGTCCAGCCTGTCCCTGTCGCGTCCGCAGACGGTCCTATCGCGACTGCATCTGAGAAGCCGACCCCTGGGTTGCCCGCCTCTTCTCCCCTCTGACCACAGCCTGGGGCCCAGAGCGAAAAGGGGACGAGGCACCGAGAATCTGAAAACGTAGACTTGACTTGAGAAGAGGCCGACTCTGGCTGCCGGGTGGAGCCAAGCAAACAAGGGGAGGGGAGGGGAGGAGGGGAGGGGAGGGGGGAGGGGGGGCGAGCGTCCAGGCGTGGGCAGGGTCAGGAGGGGTGTTGGCGGGCGGGTGGGCGGGCGGGTGCTCTCAGGATGGCCCTGTCTCGCCCGCCCGAGCCCACGCGTTTCTTCTACACACGTTAGAGCAGGGGGAGCTTTCCCTGTAAGGTCCGTGTGCAGGTTTGCATCGAGGTATAGCCGGTGTCCTGGGGATGCTCTGGGGATGCTCTGGGGATGCTCTGGGATGTTCTGGGGATGCTCTGGGGATGCTCTGGGATGTTCTGGGGATGCTCTGGGGATGCTCTGGGATGTTCTGGGGATGCTCTGGGGATGCTCTGGGATGTTCTGGGGATGCTCTGGGGATGCTCTGGGATGTTCTGGGGATGTTCTGGGGATGCTCTGGGGGTGCTCTGGGATGTTCTGGGGATGCTCTGGGGGTGCTCTGGGATGTTCTGGGGATGCTCTGGGGATGCTCTGGGATGTTCTGGGGATGTTCTGGGGATGCTCTGGGATGTTCTGGGGATGTTCTGGGGATGCTCTGGGGGTGCTCTGGGATGTTCTGGGGATGCTCTGGGGATGCTCTGGGGATGCTCTGGGGATGCTCTGGGATGTTCTGGGGATGCTCTGGGGGTGCTCTGGGATGTTCTGGGGATGCTCTGGGGATGCTCTGGGATGTTCTGGGGATGCTCTGGGGATGCTCTGGGGATGCTCTGGGGATGCTCTGGGATGTTCTGGGGATGCTCTGGGGGTGCTCTGGGATGTTCTGGGGATGCTCTGGGGATGCTCTGGGATGTTCTGGGGATGCTCTGGGGATGCTCTGGGGATGCTCTGGGGATGCTCTGGGATGTTCTGGGGATGCTCTGGGGATGTTCTGGGGATGCTCTGGGGATGCTCTGGGGATGCTCTGGGGATGCTCTGGGATGTTCTGGGGATGCTCTGGGGGTGCTCTGGGATGTTCTGGGGATGCTCTGGGGATGCTCTGGGATGTTCTGGGGATGCTCTGGGGATGCTCTGGGGATGCTCTGGGGATGCTCTGGGATGTTCTGGGGATGCTCTGGGGATGCTCTGGGGATGCTCTGAGGATGTTCTGGGGATGCTCATGGGATGCTCTGGGGATGCTCTGGGGATGCTCTGGGATGTTCTGGGGATGCTCTGGGGATGCTCTGGGGATGTTCTGGGGATGCTCTGGGGATGCTCGGGGATGCTCTGGGGATGCTCTGGGGATGCTCTGGGGATGCTCTGGGATGTTCTGGGGATGCTCTGGGGATGCTCTGGGGATGTTCTGGGGATGCTCTGGGGATGCTCTGGGGATGTTCTGGGGATGTTCTGGGGGTGCCGTGTTCTGGGGATGCCGCTATTTCCTTCTGGTCCCTCAGAAGATTTTCTGATGTAGAATAAACCAGGAGAAGGGAATAAATAGAGTCTCCGCTGGTGGGTTGGAAGCAGGACAGTCACGCAGGGGAGACGGTGCAGGACAGGGCGCGTGATCCGTAGGGTCCATTCGTCACATGTGCTGAGTCGTAGCCACGTGGGCCCGACAGGGGGGCCCTGGACGACAGACTCCCGCTCCCGTCCCACCAGATGAAGGAAACAGAAGGTGGTGTATGAGGCCGGCTGTCTGGGGCCGCGCGTGCCCAGCCCTGAGCCTTGCAGACGCCAGAGCTTCGTGGTTCCCCGCGGTGACGGCGACGTGACTGACGACCAGAGATCTTAGAGAAACGTATCCTGGAGTTTGCCCAAGATTCAACCTGAAAAAACAAAATTTGGTTTAGTTGTCGTCACGATAAGGTCACTAAGACACGGTGAAGGCCGGCGGCGAGGACTTGCACGCAGAGGAAGCTGTAGGCGGCGACTCAGGCTGCGCTTTCAACAGAAAATAATGCTTTTCAGGGGGTCCCCGGGGGCTCAGCGGTGGAGCGTCTGCCTTGGGCCCAGGGCATGATCCTGGGGTCCCAGGATCCAGTCCCACATCGGGCTTCCCGCAGGGAGCCTGCTCCTCCCTCTGCCTGTGTCTCTGCCTCTCTCTGGGTCTCTCATGAATAAATAAATAAAATCTTAAAAAAAAAAAAGAGAAATGCTTTTCCATTCAGCACATTATTTTTCCTTTTCTTGTTTCAGACTCTTTGTGGAGACCACCTCTGCTTTGAAGAAGACTTCTGTGGTCCTTGTTTATTGTGTAGGAGGCTCGCCCGTTCCCAGGCCTCAAAGGACAGTCTGTAAGTTCTGGAAGCTTCTGGCGGCGTTGGGTTGCGGTGCCCGCGCGCTCGCTCGCTGTCCGCCCCCCTGCTGCCGTCTGCCCTTCGGGCCGTCGGATGGTCAGGCCGGGGCCGCCTCGGGAGCGCTCCAGCAGGAGGCTAACAGCGATCCATTGTGGTCGACACCACCGTGCGGACGCTGTGCTACAAGCCGAGGACAGAATTAGGGGCAGGCCCTTGCCAGGTGCTCAGCGTGCGCAGCAGGACGGGCTCCAGCAGACACACCAGCGATTCCGCGATGTGTCAGCGTCCACCTGCCCCCTCGTGCCGACGCAGGCCCCCGCGTGAGCCCCGTCGTGTCTCCCGAGGCCCGGTCTCCACGGACAGTCTGCCCAACCCTGGGTGAGGACTCCACGCAGGAATCCGCCTGCAGCCGACCGTCACCCCACGGGCCTACCCCCTCTCCAGCGCGCCAAGAACACTCGACGATCTAGGGAAAATACCCCAGAACAGTGTTCTGATCTCGGTGGAGAAAGAAACTTTATCCTTAGACAAGATTCATAAAAAATCTATTAACAGCAAAGGGAAAATGTAAAACAGTGACTACGTTCATGTTATGAATTTTTCTTTCTCAGAGATGCCTCGAAGACCGTGAACGGGCAGCGTTGGGAGAAGCGGGCTATGCGCAAGGAGCACGCGGGGCACGCGGTCCCGGTGGGAGCACACGCAGGGCTCGCGCGTCCACCGGTACAGAATCAGGCCAAGCGTGGACAGGCGCTTCCTGGGGTGGCTCGCTGGGGACGACGGCACACGATGTCCACGGCCAATTAGGCTGTGAAATCAGAGAGACCCGGAGGAGCTCCGTCGGCCCGTCCTGCCCACTACGCCCGAGTCCCCCAGTGCGACGCGGGGACGCTCTTCACCCAAGACACCACCACTCGCTCTGAGCCTGAACATCCTTAAAGTCTCAGAACCAAAGTGTGAGCGAAGAAAAGTCGCAGAGAAACTCGATGCACGTGTGTTGATTCACAGAAAGTCGAATGCACGTGAGCTGGGGCAGTACGTGACACGGTGCACACGTGCCTGTACAATTACGGAAACCAAGGACACGGGAAGGGCAGGTTGAGGATGTCACTCGTTTCTGGATGCAGGCAGAGCTGGAGGCCACGGGTCCAGGGGGTGCAGGGAAGGGGTGAGGCCAGGGGCCGGGTGGTGCAGGGAAGGGGTGAAGCCAGCTGGGGGGTGCAGAGGAGGGGTGAAGCCAGGGGGTCGGGGGGTGCAGGCAGGGATGAGGCCAGGGGCTGAGGGGTGCAGGGAAGGGGTGAGGCCAGGGGCTGGGGTGCAGGCATCTTGACGGCGTCCTCTGTCCTCGGGGCACAAGCTACAAGGGTCCCGGTTTATCACCACAGCTCCAAGTGTGCTCTGCTTTTTATTCATTAATAAGATGTCTTCTAATGGGAAGTAAAATAGCCCTAAAATAATAATAATTTTATTAATATATAATAATAATTTTAGAAATTACAAAGTTTAAATACATCTAATGTTTATGTTTATACTGTTGATGAACGTTTGCTCCTGTATCCAGTGGGTCACCTAGTAGGTGGGAGGGAGGAGGGGAAACAGGAAACAGGCCAGCGAGCTGCCTGGTGGGCCCACCCAAGGGCTCCGTGCACGGCAGGGACACACAGGTGGGGGTTACTGTCTACCAAACTCTGAGCTGAGTGCCAGCGGGATGGAGGGGGAACCTCACCTGGAGGAGCCTCACCTGGGGGGACCTCACCTGGGGGAGCCTCACCTGGGGGGGACCTCACCTGGGAGAGCCTCACCTGGGGGGTACCTCACCTGGGGGAGCCTCACCTGGAGGAGCCTCACCTGGGGGGGACCTCACCTGGGGGAGCCTCACCTGGGGGGGACCACCTGGGAGAGCCTCACCTGGGGGGTACCTCACCTGGGAGAGCCTCACCTGGAGGAGCCTCACCTGGGCAGGAACTCACCTGGGGGAGCCTCACCTGGGGGAGCCTCACCTGGGGGGGACCTCACCTGGGAGAGCCTCACCTGGAGGAGCCTCACCTGGGCAGGACCTCACCTGGGGGAGCCTCACCTGGGGGGACCTCACCTGGGGGAGCCTCACCTGGAGGAGCCTCACCTGGGGGAGCCTCACCCTGGGGGGACCTCACCTGGGGGAGCCTCACCTGGGGGGTACCTCACCTGGGAGAGCCTCACCTGGAGGAGCCTCACCTGGGGAGGACCTCACCTGGGGGAGCCTCACCTGGGGGGGGACCTCACCTGGGAGAGCCTCACCTGGGGGGGACCTCACCTGGGGGAGCCTCACCTGGGGGGGACCTCACCTGGGGGAGCCTCACCTGGGGGGGACCTCACCTGGGGGAGCCTCACCTGGGGGGGACCTCACCTGGGGAGCCTCACCTGGGGGGGACCTCACCTGGGAGAGCCTCACCTGGGGGGTACCTCACCTGGGAGAGGCTCACCTGGAGGAGCCTCACCTGGGCAGGACCTCACCTGGGGGAGCCTCACCTGGACAGGACCTCACCTGGGGGAGCCTCACCTGGGGGGGGACCTCACCTGGGGGAGCCTCACCTAGGGGGGACCTCACCTGGGAGAGCCTCACCTGGGGGAGCCTCACCTGGGGCAGACCTCACCTGGGGGAGCCTCACCTGGGGGGGACCTCACCTGGGAGAGCCTCACCTGGAGGAGCCTCACCTGGGGGAGCCTCACCTGGGGGGGACCTCACCTGGGAGAGCCTCACCTGGGGGGTACCTCACCTGGGAGAGGCTCACCTGGAGGAGCCTCACCTGGGCAGGACCTCACCTGGGGGAGCCTCACCTGGGCAGGACCTCACCTGGGGGAGCCTCACCTGGGGGGGACCTCACCTGGAGGAGCCTCACCTGGGGGGGACCTCACCTGGGGGAGCCTCACCTGGGGGGGACCACCTGGGAGAGCCTCACCTGGGGGGTACCTCACCTGGGAGAGCCTCACCTGGAGGAGCCTCACCTGGGCAGGAACTCACCTGGGGGAGCCTCACCTGGGGGAGCCTCACCTGGGGGGGAACCTCACCTGGGAGAGCCTCACCTGGAGGAGCCTCACCTGGGCAGGACCTCACCTGGGGGAGCCTCACCTGGGGGGACCTCACCTGGGGGAGCCTCACCTGGGGGGGACCTCACCTGGGGGAGCCTCACCTGGGGGGGACCTCACCTGGGGGAGCCTCACCTGGGGGGTACCTCACCTGGGAGAGCCTCACCTGGAGGAGCCTCACCTGGGGAGGACCTCACCTGGGGGAGCCTCACCTGGGGGGGACCTCACCTGGGAGAGCCTCACCTGGGGGGGACCTCACCTGGGGGAGCCTCACCTGGGGGGGACCTCACCTGGGGGAGCCTCACCTGGGGGGGACCTCACCTGGGGGAGCCTCACCTGGGGGGGACCTCACCTGGGGGAGCCTCACCTGGGGGGGACCTCACCTGGGGGAGCCTCACCTGGGGGGGACCTCACCTGGGGGAGCCTCACCTGGGGGGGACCTCACCTGGGAGAGCCTCACCTGGAGGGTACCTCACCTGGGAGAGGCTCACCTGGAGGAGCCTCACCTGGGCAGGACCTCACCTGGGGGAGCCTCACCTGGGGGGGACCTCACCTGGGAGAGCCTCACCTGGAGGAGCCTCACCTGGGGGAGCCTCACCTGGGGGGGACCTCACCTGGGGGAGCCTCACCTGGGGGGTACCTCACCTGGGAGAGCCTCACCTGGAGGAGCCTCACCTGGGGGAGCCTCACCTGGGGGGGACCCCACCTGGGGGAGTCTCACCTGGGGAAGCCTGGCTCTGTCCTCATCACCGACCCCACAGCCACGGCCACCCGCACGCACGTCCTGGCTCCGCTTCCCCTTGTCCACTGAGGAGCACCTCTGCTGGACGCACGTGTCCCACCTGCGGCCCCAGCCCCTCCTCGCCGGGGGCCCCCGGGACCCTCAGTCTCCTCCTCGTCTTGCTCCCCTGCGGCTGCCCTCGCGGAGCGGTTCCGGGTTGGATCCCTTGGTTAGGTTTTCTGATAATCACTTTGTCTACTCACCTGTTCGCTCCTTAAAAGAAAAATAATTACAAAACTTCACAGAAAAAAAGATGTTTAGTGATGGGCTTGATCGCAGGTGAGATTGCCCCAGCGACCGTAAATTCCTCGTAGGGAGGCCCCGGGTCACAGGGTCACAGGCAGCGCAGGTGGCCCCCCTCCGTCTGCCTGCGGGTCTGCCGAGGGCTGAGGAACCGAGGGGCTCCCACCCCGGCCCCCGCCTCCCGGCGATGCCTTCCTCGCTGGGGACGATCCATAATCCAAGCCGGGAGCTCACCCTGGGCCCCAACACCGCGAGTGTTTGCGACGCCGAGAACCCGGGCTGGGCTGGGTCCGGTCCCACTGCACCCGCCACGCTTCCCCACGGCCGTCACCGGCGGCCCGGCCTCGGCCACACGCAGCAACACGCCGGCTCCTACGGCCTCGCCAGGCCCCCGGCTGCTGCAACCGAGTCGCTAACGGGCCTGGATCTCTAAGCCGCAGCCGGGAAATGCACCGACGGGGCGCACGGCGCCTGAGACCCTGGGGCCCTCCCGACAGGTGCCACTCCTGACGCGGCGCAGCCGCCCACCGCGACTTGTTTTTAGGCAACAGCTGTCGGGCAGTTCGCGGGTAACCACGGGGAATACCTGGTGCGAGCGCCTGTATCCGTTTTCTATTCTGTAAAACACACGGCGCACGAGCTCAGGGTCTGCGGTCCGGCCGGAGGGAGCGACAGGCCGCGCTGGCACCCGCGGGCCTCGGCCGCAGAGCGAGGACAGAGCCCTCAGCTGCGGGGACCCCCGTCTCCCTGCCCTCACCTGATGAGGCCTGGACCACCGGTGGCTCAGAGCCTCCCGACCGGGAGCCTTCGTGAAGCCCGCGGAGCCCCTTCCCCGCCGGAGGGGACCCCACCCTGCGGGGGGACGGCCGCACCCGGGCAGGGGCCACCGGGCCGTGGCCGTGTCCCCAGGAGACTCGGTGGTGCCCGGAGCAGCATCTCCTCGCTGCCCGCCCTGTCCTGGTGCTGCGGGGCATCCCTCCACGGGGCCCAGGCGTCCCCTGGAGACGGGGCGGGGGGCGGCTCGGTGCCCGCAGAGGGTCTGCGCTGGGTCTGCACCGGGCGTGCACCCGCGGCCTCCTTGAATCGGGAAAGCCGTTTGTTCAAGTCTCCAATTTCGGTAGACGCCAGACAGCGGGTTGGTGGTGGAGAGCGGGCTGGAGGGCCTGGGGGGGCGGGGAGAGGGGTCGCAGCGGGGGAGCCCGGCGGGGGGAGGGGACCCTGGGTAACCCGCTCCACCCGTTCCCAGGGCCGCTGGGGGCGTGTCAGGGCCAGGGCCCGGGAGAGGGAAGTGGACCGCGGGCTCGGTGCGTCAGGCTCCTTTCCAGCGGCAGCGTCCTGGTGTGGGGCTCACCAGATAGCGGCAGCCCCCCTACATCCGCCCCCCGACTCGCAAACATTTTAGGATCCATTCCAGAAAAATCACTTCCTGGCTTTCCGGGTACAACCGGTATTGATTTTGTTGCGTCTCCCCAGTAAACGGAGTATTGTAAACACTGCAGCTTCCCAGGACTTGGGGCTACGTGACCCCGACAGTGGACGCTTGGGGCGCAAGGGACTCGGTGCAGGGAACGTGCTCGGTGCCGGCCCCACGACGGGCCACCTGATGACGCAGATTTCCCGGAGCTCACGGCGGGGATGGCGCCCTCTGCACCGCTGCTCCACACGGCGGGGAGCCCCGGGAGGTCAGCCAGGCCGCGACCCGGGCCCCTGCGCTCGGCGGGAGGCCTCCAGGCTCCCTCGTCCTGTGCGACGTGCGGGATCGTGTTCCCCGGGATCCCTGCGCAGCTGCCTGACCCCGCTTGGCCTTCAGGCCCTGCCCTGGCGCCGCGTGTGATCCGCACAGGGGCTGGGGTCGCGCCGGGGCACCGGGCTCCAGGCCCTCCCTGGACGCGTCCTCACCCCCACCAGGCGGCCCTCAGGGCAAAGCCGGCCTGAGCCAACACCCCTCTCCCAAACTTCCTGTCATCCCAGAGCTTTACATCTTTTTTTTTTTTTAAGATTTTATGTATTTATTCATGAGAGACCCAGAGAGAGAGGCAGAGACCCAGGCAGAGGGAGACGCAGGCTCCCTGTGGGGAGCCCAATGCGGGACTCGATCCTGGGACCCCGGGGTCACGCCTTGGGCTGCAGGTGGCGCTAAAAGGCTGAGCCCCCAGGATCCCCAGAGCTTTACATCTTCACGACGGCCCCAAACTCCAGCCACAGCTTAAACCAGAAGCTGGGCTCGCACTTGACGACGGCCCCTCGGTCGCCCCCAGCTGGCTTCTGCCCACCCTCCCTCCACCCGCACCCACCCTGCCTGGCTCTCTCCTGCTCTCCCTCCCCAGGAAGGCAGGTGCTGGGGAGAGCCCGGGGGCGGGGCCCGGCGTGTCCGTGACTCCCCCTGACCCAGGAGGCCGGCCTCGCGGGCCCCTCAGTGGGGCCGTGCAGACCCCGCGTCGCCCCAGGCCCTCGCCACCGCTCATCCCCCACATTTGGGTAGAGGAGCAGCTCCCCTGGGTGCCTGCCCCTCCTCCTGCCACACCGGGCACCCACGGGTATTTACCCCCAGGACACAATGACGGGAGCCTGTGGGCTGGGGAGCAGCGAGCAGTGAGGTGCTGGGCGGGATTCCCAGGACGTCCAGAGCCTGAAGCCCGGCCAGCAGGGTGGGGAGCCCAGTGAGGGGCCTGGGACCCCTGATCCCCCCACAATCCCTCCCTCGCTCCTCACCGGCTCTAGGAACACCAGCCGGCCCTCGGCTCTGTGCTTCCAGTTTTTTTATTTTTTTTAATTTTTTTTTTTTTTTTTTGCTTACAGTTTTTTTAAAAAAACCTTCCAGTCCTGGAATTGGAGTGAAAGTCTGGGCGTCCTTAACCTAAATCTGTATCTTGGCTCTGTTGGCTTTTTTGACCTTTGGGAAAATGCTCAGCCGCTCCAACCCTGACTTTCTATTTTTTTTTTAAAGATTTTATTTATTCATGAGAAACACAGAGAGAGAGAGAGAGAGAGAATGAGAGGCAGAGACCCAGGCAGAGGGAGCAGCAGGCTCCATGCAGGGAGCCCGATGCGGGACTCGATCCCAGGACCCCAGGGTCACGCCCTGGGCCAAAGGCAGGTGCTCAACCACTGAGCCGCCCAGGGAACCCCGACCCTGAGTTTCTGTTGGAAAAAGCCGTGGCCAATACCTCCCACAGTGTTCTGGAAAAACCAGAGAGAATCCTAGGGCGCCCACGTTCTACCTGAAGTCGGGCCTACGGACCTCGCTGAAAACCACACGTGTCGTGGTTTCGGGCGTCTCTGAACGGCGCCTTATCATCCATCTACCCGGGTAATAATTTCCACGAAGCGTAGGAACCAGGTCTCACGCAAGATAAAGCGCTGCTCAGAACACCGCCAGTTTGGGGATCCCTGGGTGGTGCAGCGGTTTGGCGCCTGCCTTTGGCCCAGGGCGCGATCCTGGAGACCCGGGATTGAATCCCACGTCAGGCTCCCGGTGCATGGAGCCTGCTTCTCCCTCTGCCTGTGTCTCTGCCCCCCCCCTCTGTGACTATCATAAATAAATAAAAACTAAAAAAAAAAAAAAAGAACACCGCCAGTTATTTTGAGGTCGAAGGCCTGCCGGCGCGTCCACGTCGTCCCCGGGGCACGCGGGGCACCAACCAGGGAATTCACGCGACCTTCCGCGCGTGCTCGGGATGATTCTACAGGGAAAAAAAGAAAAAAAGCGATGAGGAGGTTTGGCCTGAACTGTCCACCGGGCGGGAGACCGGAGCGGCAGGCGCGGCGGCAAGGAGCGCCCCTTCCATCAAGACAGACGTGCTCGGCGCAAAACCCGAGTTTCGGGGACCGCAGCGACCGGCCTGCGGCTTCTGAGCGCTCGCGAGCCCGCCTGAGGGGACGAGTAGCTTCGCTCGCCTGCAGGTGCGCTGTACTTGCTTCATTAAAGATGCACTTCAGGGTCATTTTGAAAATATTACCTCACCGATGCAGGCGAGGGGCTGCCAGGAAGTGTGCACCGCGCGGACCCGCAGCCGCTTCACAGCAGGATCCCGACCGCCTGTGGTTTCCGGGGGCGGCCCCGGGGACGCGGGTGGATTGGGATTTCGGGAAGAGCGTCCGCAGCCACCTCCTTGCTGGCGCGCCCCGGCCCCCCGCTCGGCCCCCTTCGCCTTTGCTCGAGGTCCTTTTCGCCAAACCTGTATTTGCAAAGAAAACCCGGATTCTGGCTACCGAGTCGCATCTGTCAGCGCACGGGCGAGGGGACACCCCGCAGGCTTGAGTCTCGGCACGCTTGGCATTTTACTTGGTGTCTGGTGGGCAACCCGGGTGGCCTCACCGTTCTCAGACTCAACTCCTTTCACGCGACCCGTGAGGCCCCGGAGATCGCCCGGGACAAAAGCTGTGTCTCCTGCACTTAAGAGGCTGCAGCTCGACCTGACCCGTGAGCACAACTGTCTTCATGTCTTTGAGGTTTATGGATAAAATGCACGTCCCATCGGGACGCACCGCGCCTCGGAGTGTTGCCCTCCCTCGCGCCCTGGGCAGGCGCATCCCCGGCCGCCTTCGCTCCGCAGCCCGTAGCTCTCGATCGCGACGTAGGTTGTGACCTGGGGCCAGTCCCCCTCCCCCCTCGGTGGCCGGTCTGCTGGACGCAGGGAGGAGGCGGCATTTCCGGGGAGTAAAGAGCCAGTTTATGAGGAATTTACGGGAAAGATGTTGGGCGGGGAGGGGAGCCCATCGGCCTCTCCCGCCCACTTCAGCCCGACCTGAAACCTGCTCAACCCGCTGAACCAGTCACGCCTCACGGGTATCCATGCGCATCCCCTCCTCCTGCTCCAAGAGCAGTTGGGAGGTGACAGTTGAGACACACGTTGGTGCAACAGTCCGGAGAAAATAAAGCCCCTCCGGGCAGATGAGGGGAGGCGACAAGAGGAGCTGAGGCCTGACAGTCAGGGCGGCCCCGCCCCGGGGCACAGCACCGTCCACCCCCGCCCCCAGTGACCGCCCGGGAGCTCACCCTGCTTCCCGGTGTCCAGCACCAGCTGACGGGGGCCGCGGGTGTGGACTCACTTTAATCCAGAAAAAGGCAGAAGGGCAGCTTTCGGGGCTCAGGCCCGGGGATGCAGCCATGCAATGGCGGGTTCTGCACGGAGCAGAGCTCTGGTGTTCACACGGCTGCGTCGGTCCACACCGCAGGGCAAGTGGCACCTGGGGAGGGGCAGGTTTACCGGGCGGGGGTCACCCTGGGGCTCGCGGTGACATCCTGGGGCTCACAGTGACCCCCACTAGTGTGCGGCTGGGCCAACAACCCTGGGAAGTCAGCTGGCCACCCAGGACTGGAGTGAGGGCCGCAGGCCACTGAAGGAGTCTGCGGGGGGTGGGGGCCAGGGGCCACCCCAGACGGTGCCCACAGCCAGGTCCTGGACGGTGCGGACGCCCCGCAGTCGGAGGGTCCTGACGGGCCTGCAGTTGGCTCGTGTGCAACCCCAGCAGCCGGCCGGGCCGGGGTCAACCTCTGGCCCTGCACACACCGCCCTCGCCTCGGGGTTTCCTGCCCGTCTGCAGAGGCCGAGCCGAGGGGTGGCGAGGGGCTGGCGGGCGGTGGGGCGGGGTCCCTGGGTGCATCTGGGCCACAACCTCTGATCGCAGGGTGACCCCAAGCCCGGGCCGGCCTCTGCCGAGGGGTCCCCATGACATGTGTCTCCAGATGTGATTGCAACCGCGTGGTGACCTCTGACCTCACTGCCCAGATCCGACGCCTGAACCAGGTGCTCGTCCTCTCAGTGGTTCGCAGGTCGGGTTCGGTGGACGTGGGTCCGTCTATTTGGGTAAAACGGATGACTTTCCCGCATGGGAGTGTGCGTCTGCTCGTGGGTTTGAGGCAGCCGCCCCGCTGTTCGTCGCTCTGAGCTGGGTCTGGGCTCCCGGGGCGCCCCCCACCCCCGCCGGCTGCAGAAATAAAGTCATAACGTGAAAATGCCACGTGGCTTCGTGCGCCCGGGAGACGGTGTGGGGGGGGCGCTCAGCCTCCTGCAGAGGCTCCCCCTGCGCCTGGGGAAGCTGCTCCTGGTTCCCGGCCAACCCTGGGGGTGGGGTGAGGGGAAGGGCGGCCCGTCGAGTCCAGGACACGGGCTCCTGCAGCGGTGACCTCGGCGGTTCAGGCAGGCTCAGTGCAGCCGCGGGGCGGGGGGGTAGCTGGCCTTGCTTCTGGAACCTTCTTCGGGACGCCCCACCCTCCGGGCAGGGCAGATGTGGGGAGATGCGAGGAGGCCCCGGGAGCTCTGCGGGGAGCACTGATACCCCGTCCTGAAGTCGCTCCTTTTGTGATGAATTAAGGGCGAGATCCAGGGAACGATGGGGTCGGTTCCACCTGTGACAAGACATGATGTTTACAGCAGCTTAGGGGTCCCGCTGGGGATCCGCGGGGCCGCCCCACTCAGGACGCCCGGCTGCAGGCAGGCATTTCCTCAGAGCCCGGCTCCTGCTCACCCGTCAGGCTCGTCCACCATCCACACCCGCTTCCTCCCGTTTACACCCTATACTCCTCGTGGTCGGGTCCCCACCCCCCAGCTCGGTCCCCCCACCCCTCTGAGCTCAGCCCCCCTCCCTGCAGGTCAGCCCCTCCCCCCAGCTCACCCCCCACAGCTTGGCCCCCCTGCCCCCAGCTCGGCCCCCCTTGCCCCCAGCTCCGCCACCCCCAGGTCAGCTCCTCTCCCCCCAGGTCAGCGCCTCTACCCCCAGGTCAGCACCCCCAGCTCCGCCCCCCCACCTGCCGCCAGAACACTTTGAGTAGCATCTGTCCCTGTTGGAGTCGGGGCTGGATTCCCCACTTGGCGCTGGGATGCCTCCGTGCTCGTCCCCTGGGCTCCCGGGGGGGCCGTCTCGTGGGGGCCTGAGCTTCCTCCCTCTGGTCTCTGGGTGGAGCCTGGCTTCCAGCCTGTCCCCATGACGGGCCCACGAGGAGCCAGCTGCCCGCTGAAAGCAGCAGGTGGCACCAGAGCTTCTCCTTTTAATTAACTGTCCTCACAGGAGTCTGAGGCTCTGGGACGTCCGGGCGGCCGGTCAGCGGGGCTCCCGGGGCCTGATGAGCCTGCTCGTCGTCTACACCAGCCCTGGTCTCAGCAGCTGTTCCAGGCCAGAGTCTGGCGCGGGGCAGCACAGGCCCCTCGGGAGAGCAGGCCCCATTTCCAGTGGCTCCCACGGGCGCCTTCTGCAGACTTGCCGTCCACCGTGTGGAACAGCCTTTCCTTCTGTTCATCTCAAATGCACCTCTTCTCTAGGAGTCCAAGGTTCCCCTAAAATTCCTGTATTTGATGTTGGGGATGTGGTTTGTCCAGCATATCGTCCCCGTCTGGTGACCTCCGAGGCCTCCCTGGTCTGAGTCCACCCCCATCATGGGTGGCGCCCTGAGCTGGGGAGGCCCAGGGTGGGTGGGATGCCCTAGACGAGGGGGTCGAGGGGGCACGAGCACCCACCACCCTCGGGGAAGAGGGGCCCGAGCAGCGGGGATCCAGCCTGGGCAGAGCCCCGGGGAAGCAGGTAGCCTGGCAGGGCCGGGCTGTGACCCCTCTGTGGAAGGTGGGGAGCCGGGGGCCGTCCTGCCGCAGTCTGGTCGCACGGGGCAAACCTCGTGCTGTGTCCTGGTGGCGCACGCCGGAGCCGTGCCGAACTCCTCCCCGAGTGTCCTCTGGATACTAGGCCTGACCTGAGCGTCCGTTTGTTGGGGGAACCCTCTCCCCACCCAGTCCTAGGCCCTGGCCACGCCCTTCCCCATGACTCTGTGACCCCGCTGGCTCTGTGACCTCATGACTGTGACCCCTGTGACTCCGTGACCCCATGACTCCGCTGGCTCCGTGACCCCGCTGGCTCTGTGACCCCGTGACTGTGACCCTGTGACCCGTGACACGTGAGTGGCCATGTTTCCCGAGGGGCCACGGCTGCCATTAGCCAGTGTGAGGGTGGGGACCCGGGTCTGGAGGCCTCATCCTTGGGGTCCCAGCGGCGGCACCCGCGTCACCTGGGAGCCTGGGAAAGCGCAGGTTCAGACCCGGCCGGGCCTCCCGGGTCACGGGAGCCACTGACCCACATTCGTGTTGGGGCTCCAGCCTCTGCCGTGTCGCCGCCCTCGCTTCCCCAAGTCCCCAGTGTCTCCTGTTCTCACTCAGCAGGAATGGCCATTCCCTGGGGCGGGTGACACCCCAAGTCCCATGGCCTGGGGCAGCTCCATCTCGCAGTGCTCCCCGGGAACGCCAGCGCCGGGATGACCTTGCCTTTGACCCGCTTCTGGGTCCCTCAGACTCTCCGTCCTGGGAAGACAGTCCGTGAACCAGGGAGACCCTGGCTGTGACGGTGACTGAAACATGACCCACGAGGTTGGAAGGTTTGAAAAGTGGTGCCGGCTGCTAAAGGAAGTGCGATGTTTCTTCGGTTCTGCTGCTGAATCCACGTGCGCGTCCGACACCGTGCACACCATGTGGACAGACGGCGCGGAGGAGTGGCCCAGGCCACACAGGTGCTGGGACCAGGTGTGCTCTCCAAGCTCCTCAAGATGCTCCCCTACAGCTGGAATTCCGCTTTAAGTAGTAAGAGAAACACACCATCTAAGAATGGGATCTTAAAGCTCCGTTTGTTCATAAAATAAAGTCCTAGTATAAAAGGAATTGTAGTCATTGGAAAATAATATATGAATGCAAAGTGATGTTTTCAAAGACAGCGGATTCAAAGTCTTAGCCAAACAGACATAATCACCTGAATTTTAGCGTTTTGCTGTACTTTACATTTAAACAGACAATCTCAGTCCCTGGCAGTTGTTATAAAGAATGGGGCGTATAATGTGTGCTTCCTCTCGTCGTAAGGAGACCTTATTTCTCGTCCCACCTCCTGTATTCCACCAGGGTAGCACCTTCCCGGGAGGTGGCGGAAAGCGAAAACACGAGGAGGAGCGCGGCTCGCAGCCCGAACACGGGCCCTCGGCCACAGGCTGTCGTCACCGCTAATTAAGCCATTAATTAAGCCGGGACGGAGCCCTCGCCTCGCTCTTCCTTCCCGCAAGCCTGAGCGAGACAGAGGCAAGAGCTCGGCATCTAATCCAGTAGGTTCTAAAGATGCTGCTGGAAACAAACGGAAAGGCTCCAACCTGGGAAGTGGGGGGAAATACGATCTTGAGCTGAACCACACTCAGCAGAAAAGAATCAAAATAAGTGAACAGAATTAAGATATTTTGAGGCTGTCAGTGTGAACTATGATGCGGGAGACAATGCGAGCAGGAGCTGAGGTCCTACAGCTGGCCCCAGGGTCAGCACGGAGGGAGCGGACGGAAGGACGGCCGACGGGCCACGGCCTGGGCGCCGCTCCCTGCCCGGACTCCCTCCCGCCCTGTCCTCCGTCCTCCCCTCGCCCGCCCTCGGCTCGCTCCCTCCTCTCTCCCCGAGGAGTTTTACCCACTGACACGGTCGGCCATGGTCAGCCACGCGAGGACCAGGTGCCTGAGTCAGGTGGTAAGGGAGGCTGGTGGGACCTCTCGGCCAGGAAACCTTCACGTTCATACTTTTTGGCCTTTAAAGCAGATAATGAAGAAATACAGAAGTACACACATCAGTGACTGCGTAGATACGGCTCCGTGTACCCAACCAAGTGGTCCCTGGAGACGCAGCCTTACGTCCCACCCGAGCCCCAGGACCCGCAGGCCTTTCCCACATCTGACGTGCCCACAGCACTGCATGCGGCTTCCTGGGGGCACACGAGCCTGGAAGCTCCTGAGGCTCAGAGACAGGCCCCCGAAATCCCTGAAGACCCGGGCGCCCAGTGAGCACACCTCAGCCCAGTGAGCACACAGTGACGGCCCCGGGTGGTGTTCTTCTCTGTCTGGTGATGTGATTGGCAAACACCCTTTTAAAGGTCACATTGGCAGGTGGGAAACGGGAGCTGTGAAGGGTGCGGGGGCTGCATCAGGATGTGGGCCAAGGACCCTCAGCTCCCGCCCCTCACAAACGGCTCAGGGACCTTGTCTGCACCCACACTGTGCTCACCTTTGCATTCATGCGTTTAGTCAGTCAGCAAACACCGGCTGGACACCTCTCAAGCAGCAAGCACTTGATAGAGAGATGGGTGAGAAAATAGGTTTCCTGCCCCCCGAGCAGACCTGCTCAATGAAGGACCTAAAGGAAAAACGGACGACGAAGCCAGACACTTCCGATGCTGACAACAGCGTGGAAAACAGCCCGGCCTCGATGCAGAGGCTCCCGAGACAGGGTGGGAGCAGGGACGATGAGGAAGCCCGGAGTGGGAGGGCCACGCGGAAGGTGTGCCCTGCAGGCGACCCGGGGCAGAACCGTAGTCACCAGGCTGCGCGGCTTTCAATGAAGTTGGAGAGGAGGGCGAAGGGTGGTCCGGGCCCCCAGGAAGTGGATTGGGGTGCATTGGAGGGGGCCCACGGGGAGCAGGGACCTCACAAGGCAGCCTCTGTTGCCAAGGGTCACTGCATCCAGAACAGACCATGGGGCAGCACCAGACCCGGAGCCGCCAGCGCACAGCACTCATAGCACCACCTGCCAAACGTGGGGGCCACGTAGGAGCACATGGGGGTCAGCTGCAGAGTCACAGGATATATTAGAAAAGGAGGAAAAAAAGAAAAGGAGGAAAAAAAAAGAAAAGGAGGAAGGCTGAACATTAAGTCATCATCTCAAGAAGTTAGAAAAATATCAACCAGATAAGAGGGGTAATTAGTGAAATAGAAACCTCATGCAATAGAAAGCCTAAAGCCAAAGAATAGATCTATAAAAATACTATTAATATTGACAAGTCTCTACAGAGCCTACGGAAGCCAATTCAGAGTTGCCCATATCAAGAATAAAAAGGACATCTAATTATATAAACTGCAGATTAAACAAAATATAATAAAATAATACTATTAACAAAGTGTTGCAATAAATTAATATTTCTTAGACAAGTATGACTTACTAAAATGGACCTACCAATTTCCCATCAAAACAGCACTTTGGGACTTATTACCTTTGGAGAATGTTTGGATACATGTCAACATTTCAAAAACGGTCACTAAAAAGAGAATAGGAAATCAATAAATAGCTTTGTAATTACAAAGAGCGAAAAATATGAAACGAATCAATCGATTCAAAAGTAGTTAGGAGAGTAGGAAATAGAAAACTATCAATACCTGGGTCACATAACCATGAGACAAGGTGGTTGTACGTGCAAATACATCTCTCATCAAAATACGTGCACACAGATGAAGCGTGCAAGGTCAGATTCAAATGGTTGTTCAGCTGAATACAAAAAAGATAGAGATAAAAAAATATACAAAAAACAAAATAAAATACCCCCCCCCAAAAAAACAAAAAGGATACAGATAGTCAAATTCACCTACAAGAGACTCATCAAAAAAATTTCTTTTAAGGCATTTAAAAAATATTCCCTCATATTTATTCTCTAAATGGTTTGTAAAAGTTTAGAATTATCCCTACTTCGATGCATTGATGTGATTCATAGAAAACCTTTGAGCCTGTTAGTATTTTTGTAAGGAGGTTTTAAACCAGTTCTTTAATTAGTTTAACGGCATACGCATTTAGTTATATTCTTAAATCATTATTTTTCAGCCTTTAAAAAAAGTATCTCTGCTGTGAGCACCAATGGCCATAAATTGTCCTCCGTACACTGGTTTCCCTGTCTCAAAAAGTTTAATACGTAGTATTTTTGTTAGTCATCTGCACATATTTCCTAACTTTCTTTGGTATTTCTTTCATCTGTGAGTGATATATGTGTTTAATTTACTTTATAAACAGATGCCATTGTATGTTAAAATGACACTCGACTTTTTATTTCTAACAACGGTGCCATGGTCAGGAGAGTTCTATTTATTACACTGAATTATTGCAATGACCTCAGCTTGTTTACGGCTGGTACGTGGTCAGTTCTTAAATGTTCCTCATGTGCTTGAGGAAAATATACTCAAGCCTTGGGTGTGGATTTTTATATCTGTTAAGATTGTTAATTTTGTTGCTCAAGGCATCTGTAGCAAACCATAGACACTCCGTACACAACAAAGCAAAAACAACGTATCAACACAAATTTAGGATGATCCCAGAAAGGACTAGATGGTTTTAATATTACAAATATATTAATGTGATGAGAAATTGCTATCAAGCTAAACAGAAAAACCACATGGGCTTCCTACTAGATATAGAAAAAACAGCATTTGAGAAAATTAAACACCCATTTATGATTTGTTAAAAAAATAACTCTTAGGAAACCAAAAGAACTAAACATTTTATAAAGACGTGAAGGCTATTTACCAGAAAATGGAGTAAGCATCATACTTGGTTTGAAGACAGCCAGAGATGGCCACTAATAGCACTTCTACTCAACATCACACTTTGAGTGATAATCCATTCTGTAAACTAAAAGATAACAAAAAGCCATAAAGACTTAAAAAAAAAGCTCTATTTTTATTTGAAGATGATTGCTTATTTAGCAAAACCAAGAGAATATAATGAGGAAAACTATCACTTTTTATTAAACAAAATTAAAGAATAATCAATGAACCTACATACCATATTCATGGACAGGCACACTCATTACCAGGAAGATGTCACCCACTCCCTGATGACTCTATAAATTCTCTGTAGTTCTAGTGAAAATCTCAACAGGTTCTTACATGGATCTTGAAAATGTTATTTCAAAATTTATGTAAACAGGCAATTTTGGAAAAAAAATGGCATGATGACTTTTCCAAAAATGTGTACGTATATATATTAGAAAGGAAAATAAATAAATAAATAAATAAATAAATAAATAAATAAATAAATAGAAAGAAAGGTGTAGGGAGCTCACGTGGTCTAAAAAGAATTAGCGAGCGTGGGCTATGGAGCCACAAGTCGCAGAACTGAAGCAGAAGATCGAGGACACGTTGTGCCCTTTTGGCTTCGAGGTTTACCCCTTCCGGGTGGCATGGTATAGTGCACTCTTGCCTCCAGCCTTCCACCTACCCCTGCCAGGACCTACCCTGGCCTTTCTGGTACTCGGCACACCTGCCACGTTTGGCCGAGCCTTCACACCCTTCCTTCAGAGCTGCCACCTCTGACAACTGACTGACCCGTGGACCAGTGCGTGGCCTACCACCTGGGCCGCGCTAGAGAGAACCTCCCGGAGTTGAAATAGAAGTCACCGCTGACTACAGGGTACACCCTAATTGGCGCCCCAAGATTCTGGCCCAGACTGCAGCCCCTGTGGCAGGAGCTGCTTACTACTACCAACGAGAGGATGTGGAGGCTGACCCCTGGGGGACCCAGGAGTGTGCATACACCCCAGATATGGGGGCTGGTGTGCCACCAGAGGAGTGCTGCTGCTGGGAATAGAGGTGCCAGATCTGCCACCCACGAAGCCCCCGGACTGTGTACCTAAGAGCTGATTGAATCACCCTGCTTGAAGGCTTTACTTTCCATGGGCGTGATTGGACATACTGGGAAGCCGTGACACCACAGGAGCGCTACTCGGAAGAGCAGAAGGCCGACTTTTCTACTCCTCCTGCCCAACACTTAGCCTTCTTGGGCTTGGCCCAGCCTTCAAAGGATACCAGCTATCCATCTCCTGAACTACCTTTTACCACATTCAGACCCAAAAAGCCCCAGAATGCCAGCAGAGCCCGGGGCTGGGTCAGCCCCAGTGTCTCCCCACCTGCATCCCCTGGCCCTTGATAACCTTCCTCCCCTGGCATCCCTATTTATAAGTGGTACTTGCTGGGACTCATTTTGCTTTTTGGCAGAGCAAGAGATTTTATTTTGATACAGTATTTATTCTTGATAGAAGAATTATAGTAGAGATCTTCAATGAAGATAAGGCTCAGAGAACTTAATCAAAACAAAGGCAAGACAGATTCAGAATTCCCACCTGGTTTGAAATATGGGATTCCTGTTACTATTTCTCTGCTCTGCTCCAATAAGCTACTTGTTACAGAACCTTTATAAAGGCTAATTATCTCCTAATCACCCCTGCCTCATAGGCTTGTTGTGGGGACTGAATAAACGCCTGTAACACACTTCTGAAAAAAAGAAAAAAAAAGAATTAGCTTCTACAGAATGGGTAATGTCGATAAAATAGTACAAAAATGCTGAAAACCCAATATAATGGGCAAAACACACAAGAAGTCTGTCTGTTCACAGAAGAGAAATCCTCAATGATCATCATAAGTATATTGAAAACTACGGGAAACCATGCCAGTACTCCGGGTGGTACAAACGAAAGTCCAGTGAGATGCCATCAGACGCTCATCAGGTGGTTAACAACGTGCAGGTCCCAAAATACCACATCTGAGGTCACGTGAAACCCCAAGCCTGGATGTACGATGTGCCAGTGGCTCATCCGCCTGCAGTGGCCCCTCAAAAACCGAGTTCGGGGGAGATTTGTACGTGTAGTGATTCTCCTCCTGCCTCTGCACCCTGGGGATCCACCACCCGTGTCCCAAGGAGACCTACAACCATCTTTATGGCCACGTTATTTGCAAGAGAGAAACACTGGAAACGTCAGTGACCGTTACAGGAGAATGGAAAACTACATCGCATTAGATCATTGCAGAAAGTCATAATATCTGATTTCCAGTTAGGTAGTGTTCTTTCTTAAAGAAACGAAGTTATCTTAATTGGATTCCTCATGATTTCAAGATATCGAATTATCATAATTTCGAATTCTGTTCCTAATAAAACTATTTGTTTCAAGCTTTTTCCTCTTAAACAAAGGGACTTTCTGTTCCCTCCCCTCCTCCCCACCCCCGTCTCTCTCTCTCTCTCTCACACACACACATTCTATCCTTATAAAATGAAGAAGTGAGAAAATGTCAGCCCCTTAAAATGTAGGCTGCCTACTTGGAGAAAATATCAGGGATTTGCAAATCGGTGTTCGTGATCCTGGACCTCCTGGTTCAACAGGTTTGTTGGCATAAATACTTCATGGAAGGAGACTGGACATCCAAGCGACACCCACTCGACATTAAACTGTGTGATTCCCATCTTCATGGGAAGAAGACGTATCTTCTTCCACAATAAGGGCTTTCTCCACTCTCTAGTTGGGAAAACAAAAGATGTAAAAACCCTTTAGGCAAACACCCTGCGCCTCGCCCTGAGTCCCCTCGCCAGCTTCCACACCCAGGTGGTTCCCCTCCTGCACTTTTCTCCTAAAAGTGGGAGCATCCCGAATGGGCTGATGATAAATATGGTTTTAATTATCAGTATAAATATTATTTTGTATGGTGGGACCTGGACACATTGTGTTTGATTGCTGACGGTCTGTCGTCCTAGGAGAATGCAAGTTCAGGGGTTCAGGGGTGCAAGCACTCTGCCCGCCGCTGACTGTGCGGGCACACGGCAGGGAAGTACGCGCTCGTAATGGAACGAAGCCCCTACAACCACGTTAGCACGGGAGCATCGCACGAGCAGCACTGAACCAAGATATGAGACTCCCAGAGGCGGCGTGATCAGTCCCGGTGCTACGGGGGTCTGAGCCCGCCGAAGGCCGACAGTGGGGCTCACGGTCGTCTCTCCTGCGCTATCGGATCCCTGTGGTGGGTACAAAGCTGGAGTGTGCAGGGCCACGGGGAGGTCTGTCCAGAGTTTAAAAACTAGTAAGGGGTGGCCGGCCGGCTCAGCGGGCGGAGCGTGTGGCTCTCGATCTCCGGGCAGTGGGTTCCAGACCCACGATGGTGTAGACATTACTTAAAAAGAAAGTCTTAAAAAAAGCGAAACAATGCTACGAGTCACCATAAGCAACTGCTTTTCTACGGCTGCAATTCGACACGACCCAGGTGCTAATAAGCTGTGCTCGGTACAGATGTTTCATGGATCCCGGCGCCCGGGGCTCCGGGGACTCCTGCCACCGCGTCTCCGGAGTTACGAGGTGACTGCATTTCAGGGGCGCATCTGCGACAGGACGTGACGGCGGACGGCGGACGGAGGGAAAGGCTGAGTCCAGCTCTGAGCGAGGGGACAGGCGGCGAGAGCCCAGGGGAAGATGCCGGGGGCAGGGCCCCCGCAGACCCCCAGGGTGGGCGCCCCTCCAGGCACTGGCTCAGGCAGCGTCACCCAGACATGGTCTCGATTTAGGAGGAGGCGAGAAACGGGCAGCTTTACTGGACGTGTCAGGAAATTCCGACGTTCTCTGTTGAAGGTGTCCTCGCAGGAGCATATGGATGCGGGGGACGCTGGAGAGCATCTTGACTTGACCGTGAAGAATCGTGGACATGGACGGCATTGCCGTTTCTGGGGTTGGCTGTGGAACAGGATGCTTATAAGTTGTGACCAAAATTATCCTTTTTTTAAAAGATTTTACTTATTTATCCGTGAGAAACACAGAGAGAGAGGCAGAGACCCAGGCAGAGGGAGAAGCAGGCTCCTCGCAGGGAGCCCGATGTGGGGCTCGATCCCAGGACCCCGGGGTCACGCCCTGAGCCCACGGCAGACGCTCAACCGCTGAGCCCCCGGGCATCCCAGTGACCAAAATTATCTTAAGGCCTGAGAGGTTTCCTATGGGCACTTGTATCTGTTGCTTCACACAAAAAATTCCAGATGAAAATGTCTGAAATGTGCTTTTCCATCTCCGTGGCAAGACTGGCAGCTGTCGGCTACACGGCCACACGCTGTGACCACGGGCAGCCGTGACCGAGCGTCCGCGGCATCCGCCTTCCAAAGCGGAACCTGCAGGCCAGCGGCTCGCCCCGGCGGCCAGCGCGACCTCAGAGCGAAACAGTTCCCGTATTACCTCCTCCCTCAGATGCCCCGTATTATTTCTTAATTAAAAATGATTGTAGTGTCTTAGTTAAACATACGACATTCAGAGAAAGAAAGAGAAAGGGGCTTTTCACTGCTTTCATTTCTTTTCTGGTTATTATTATTATTATTATTATTATTTATTTCCTGACTCTAATGGAGATTTTTCTTTTTTTTAAATGAGGTATGTTGAAAACCATCTGCTTTTTGTCAAGCAAACACGGTGCCACTGGTGGAGAGGAACTGGGTGTTACTTCGTACCAACTCTGCAAGTCGTAAATTGTTCATAAGAGTGTTTAAAAGCATAAGTGGGAGGTAAGCACTTTTTAGGGAAGTTCATTGCTAAGGGGAATAGAGAGGTTGGATTGTGGCTGCGTCAAAATATGATCGAGATATGACCATAGGTAGGAAAAGCACACACAGGGATCATGCATGATAGATGAAGATACACCGTGTGGCATTGTTCACAGAATTTTCAAGTTAGCTACAAACTGAAGCATTAATAATTATTACAGTTTTAATATCTTTTACTTTATTTGAGGCATAAAGTAGTTGGTAAATATTTTGCTAAAAGACACCCTTCATATATAACTTCCTGTTTCACATCACCCTGAAGGTCTTGCCAGGAACGTCATGCTATGAAGTATTAGACGCTCTCCCCGTCCTCTGTTTTTCAGTAATTAAGATGTAGACCACAGGATATATATTTTCTGATACGTGAAATTGTTCGCAACATGCAAATTCCAACAGCTTTGAAATTACACGGTTTTTGTCACCTTGGGAGATTAGAATTTTTTGAAAATTTGCACGTAAATTACATTTTAATGTAATTTTTTAAAGATTTTTTTTAAGTTTATTTGTTCATGAGAAACAGAGAGAGAGAAAGAGAGGCAGAGACACAGGCAGAGGGAGAAGCAGGTTCCCTGCAGGGAGCCCGACGTGGGACGGGACTTGATCCCGGGACCCCAGGATCATGCCCTGGGCTGAAGGCGGCTCTAAGCCGCTGAGCCACCCGGGCTGCCCCATTTTAATGTAATTTAAGAGTGTATTTGCGTCTTTCCATCTCAGGGTTGGTTCACTTGAATGACGCCCCCATCATTGCCCTGTGGCTTCAAGAGCCCTTCGAGCATCTATTCTGACTCCTGCTGCCTCGGTGCAGCGACGCGCCTCTCGGGGAAGCACGGTGGTGCCGTGGGCGCCGCGCTGCCCAACGGAGGAACGTGACCTGCTCTGAAGCATGGCTGTGGTGAGGCCCCTTCCCGTTCCGTCGTCCCCATCCCTGCTGCAGCCTCGGGGTCGGGCCCTCGCGGTCCTGGAGGTGAGTGGGGTGGTCACGAGCTGCTGTGCCCGGTCGCAGCTCCGTGGTTGCGGCCTGGCGGGAACTGGTCCCCAGGCCCCCGGGGTTCTCCAACTGCAGGGACTCCGGGTGCCTCACGGGGGGGGGGGACAGACGGGGGCCCCAGCAGGGCCACTGTCTCAGGAGGGGCCACCACCGTGTGGCCCACCGCGGCTGCCCGGGTTCCCAAGCTCCGGGCACAAAGTGCGGCTGGATCACCTGCTGGACGCAGAGCAATCTCATTTAAAACGACGCACGCTTTCATCTCTTCAATTGCTCACTTCGTGTATTTATTGAATGTCTATTGCATAGAAATAATTTTGAAAGAGTTTGTTTTTTAAAAAAGTCTATTTTTATCTTAATTAGCTTGATGAGAACTCCCAGAATCATGTTTTAAAGGTAACTGAGGTTGTTGGAATCATTGTCCTGCTTATATTTATTAACGGGATTACCCATTAATATGATTTCTACAGTTGGTTTAAGATACCTTTTTATATGGAATGGATGCAAGACTTTATTTTTATTTCTTTTTTGGACTCAATCAAATACATCCCCCCACTCGCCTGAACGACATAATAAAGCACGATACTCAGCCTCCGAATATCAAGCCTCCTCATCTGAGCAAGTGCGTCTTAGACACGGGAGATGTCTCGCGGCTCGGGGTTCCCACGGTTGCTGCAGGTGGGCCGGGCCCGCGCCGTCCTTCTGTGCAGGGCGCTCGACAAGCTTTGGTCGGTTCTTAGGATGAACTGGGTAGTTCTCAGCTCAGAACAGACTCTGGGACAGACTCAACGCTAATTCCCGAAAACTTGAAAGAACTTGTGGGCCTAACCTTCCGATTCCAGAACCACGACGGGGAACGTTCATTATTTTAGACATTTCCATATTGACTAGAGAGTCACATTTCTTTTTAATTTAAATGAGTCTTGGCCAACTGTATTTTTTCATAAAGTAATCCGTTTTATTGACATTTCCAAACTTGCCCGCGTCCAGCTACATGAGGTGACGGTCGCCAGTCCCAGTCCTGCCCATACGTCAGAATGGCCCACAGAGGTCATCACGGATGCAAGTCCCGGGCTCGCGGAGCCAGAGCTCACAGTCAGCGTCCGTCCCCCTTGGTGGCCGTGGACCGTTCTTCCTCTGACCCAGCCGTTAATGAGCATCCCAGGCTCGCGGCCCACCGCCACTTGCTGACCATTATCTTCGAGACTCAACTCTCCCCCTGAGAATCGCCGCATCATACTCTGCATCTTTCCATTATGTTGTTTCCTTAATAATTTGCAGAGTATCTTTATACGTAATAGATACTAACTTCTGTTAGTTCATTAACTTTTTAGTAAATCCTTGTATTTAACAGGATTGTCGGGAGTAATCCATGATCAATACTAACAGGATCAATACTGGAATTCCTGCAACCGGCATTCAAAACAAAACATACGGTTAAATCACCTGGTGTGAGGGTCCTTTTGGACATTTGCTCTGCACCGTCGTTGGCTGTGCTGCGTATCACGTTCTGCTAAATGACTTTCCAGGAAAGACGCATGCGATTAGGCCCGGCCGTCCTCACCAGACCCACGCCCAGCCCACGGCGGCGAATCTGCTGAGTCGGGGGGGAAGTAAGCGAGATAAGCTCGCAAACACCAATGCCGGGAACCGTGTCCATCACACCGGTGTTTCGGAGTCAGAGCTCAAGGTGGGATCTTCCGGGGCCGTGTGTGGTGTGTGACGTGGTGCTGACGGCGGTCACCTCCTCCGTGCTCCCGGCCTCCACAGGACTCTGAGATGTCACAGGGTTCCTCAACCGGGAACTTGCGACTTGGAATACGACCTCCGATATCTCAGCGGACAATCCAGTAGGAATCATGACATCTCCACACCCCAGGCATGCCTAGAAAATACAAAAACATTTGCTTCATTTAACAATCTTTACTGTTCTATTTCTGAGCTCGATACCAACATTCTGCCAGAATCAGTAAAGCAGAATTAACATAAATGGGCAAAATTGGAAATGTGAGCCACGTAGCAGAGGGAGAAACCGCGCTGCTGGGAATGTGCACCTCACAGGGCTGCTTCTCCTGCCCCCAGCACCCGGCGGCTGATATTGCCTTCCTGGCTCGGGTCCTGGCTTGTGTGTGGGGGGTGTCCCTGTGCTGACAACGCGGGGACAGGCACCAGGGACAGGACAGCCGCCTGCCGGGACTGGTCTCTTCCTTTATGTCAGGCTGAAAGCCAAAAAAATGATGTTCTTTATCACAGCAAGATCAGAAAAACAGTGGCTCCCGGGAGTACAACGCCTGCCGCCCCTGCCAGAGTGGGAAGAGCAGGATAACAAAGCGCCTCGTCCGCGAGGAGCAGTCGAGAAGTCACGAAATGCTTTCACGTATGTGATTTCACATCCTTACAGTTATGAGATTTTTAGAGGCCGCTTCGATGGCGTTTGGGAGGCCGAATGTCTTGCTTCAGATCAAGGGTGTTCTGTACGACTCTTTCCCTGAGAGGTCACTTTTCCTTGTGAGCCTGTAGAGCAAGAGTAGAATTTTGGTTGAACAATGTTGGAATTCTGTTTCTTCTGTGATATTTTATCAAAGTCCTCTGCTCCAGGTCATACACACGAAAACTGGGTCAAGGAAGCAAAAAGCCTGCGTGGGTCACACCCGTAAAAACGCGCTCCCACTTTCCTGCTCCCACACCAAACTGCGTCGCCTAAACCGTGATCGATAATCGCCCCGGATGCCGTGCCGGGGGCGCTGCTTGACGTCCACGTAAAACCAGGATAGAAGAGGCGCTGCGCGAACACACCGAGGTCTGCGGGACCCCTGAGGAAATGCACACAACCAGCGACCCCTCCTCGCCCTGCACCTGATCGGCGTCAGTTAACTCTACATTGAAGAATCCCGGAGTGAGGTTGACCCTGACTCTACCTGGGACATGACTATTTTCGTGTGGAATAAGCAAATTCAAACGGATCGGTCTTCAGAGTAGCTCATGTGAACACAGACTCAGAAACAGGTGGTCACAGGTGCCCACAGGGGCCGTGACCGGGGCCGTGACTGGGCAGCGAGGAAGCAGAGGCTGCTGCGTGTCTCCCCGGATGGGGCTCATGACGGACGCGGGTGTCGCTGGACCCCCGGTGGTCGGAGCTTCTTGAGAAACCACCGATGTGAAGGAAGCTGGCCGCCCCCGGTTACCCTTCCTGCAGGGGCGGCCTGCCCACTGGCGACAGCAGTGACCGCAGAGGGGACACGGGCCTGCCCCCAGCCTCGGTGGGGACCGCCCCGAAGCTCAAGACACCAGAGACGGCGCCCGGTAAACCTGCAGCTTTCCTGGGCAAGCTGACCGTCCCGGGGGGCGGGGGGGCAGCCCTTCTCTCCATGTTACAGGAGTGCACGCAGCTTCCGGAGTTTTCCCTTACACTTTATGGGGAACCCAGGCGCTGACCACTAGGCAATTCATGTCCTTTTACACACAGACACACGCGGGCTAGTGTCTCGGCTCTGCACGTATAGTAGGGAATATAAGGCATGTACGGAAATCACATAACATATAATATATGTGGTACATAAGATTACGTATGTGTTATATTCAACACGTATCATTAAATTAAAATACACGATGAGAAAATATATGCTGTATTTCTTTTTTTAAAGATTTTATTTATTTATTTATTCATGAGGGACACAGAGAGCGGCAGGGACACAGGCGGGGGGGGCGGCAGGGACCCCACGGGGAGCCCGACGCAGTTGCTGAGTCCTGGTGACGCAGACCGGGCAGGTGCACCGCGCCGACCTCAGTGCCGGTGGGGACCCGCGACACGGTGACCGAGGGGGCAGAGGTGATGCCCACCAACAGAAGCAGAGTGGCCTCCCGGGCTCCGGCCCTGTCCTGCCCTCGGCACCTGCCGCCCTGCACGCAATTCCGCAGGAAACCCACCCACACCGTGGGCGCACACGGGGAAATCGGAGGCAACGAGAGTATCGCCAGCGTTTCTCCCAAACGAAGCCACATCGCCCCATGGACGCTGGTACATAAATGGGCGCGTGTGTGAACGCGGTTGCTGGTGGGGACAGAGGCGGCCTGGGATGGTCGGCGGGACCCTCAGCGGCTGGGCCGGTCCCCACGGTCCCTCCGGATGCACCGACATGTGCCTGAGGACGCGGGAGGGCCGGCACCTCCATGGGCAGAGGCCGCGGTGCCCGGGGCCGGGGTGGGCCAACGGGCCGGCAGGGAGCAGTCGGGCGCCTCCTGGGCTGCGGGGTCCGTGCCCACCAGCGCGGAGAGCAAAGGAGGACGCTCTGGAAGGAGCATCTGGGCTGCTGGGAGGGAAAGCAGCGACGGGCCTGGAGGCTGGCCGTCGGGGTCGGGGGCACCTGGGCGGGGCAGCTTGTCCTCTGCCGCCCCAGAGGCACCTGTGGACTCCAGGCTGTCACTGCTGCGGGTCCCCTGACACCCTCGCTGGTGGTGAACCCACTGTCCTCCCCGCCCCCTGCCCACTGCCGAGAGTGAGATCAGCCTGAGCGGGTCCCCCTGGGAGAACCTGGCTTGTGGGAACGTTACCCAGGCCTGTGGGAGGCCCGGATGGGGGGGGCACCCCACAGCGGCAGCAGCCCCTGCCCCTTCCCCGTCCAGGTAACTGCACCCCGAGCGGCGCCCCTGGTTAGATGTTTGCAGTGGGAGCCGCTTATTTGGGGCCGGGGCCTCCTGGTTAGCTGACAGCGACCCCTGCCCTCCCCCCCGACGCTGCCCCAGCCGCGAGCCCCGGGAGCCCCACTCGCAGGCAGCCGCGTCACAGGGCGCCTCCCAGGACTGCAGCGGCCGCGCGGCGGGACCTCCGAGCCCCGGGGTTAGGGTCTTCCCTGTGCTGGGCCCGCGCCACTGGTGGACGCTGCTCTCTGGGAGCACAGGTGCGCCCTCCTGTCCCCACTGGGCCTTCTCTCCCAGACCTTTGGCGGCGTGGCCCGGCCACTCCCGTGGAGCCATGCGTGCGGTCCAGAAGCACCCGGGGTGCCGGTGGTCCCGCCTTCTCTGGTGCATCTGCAGGGCCAGGTGGTGTCCCGGGACTGGGAGGAAGGTGGGCGGACACGGACCAGGAGCGGGAGCGCCTCTGCACGCAGCTCGTGGCATGTGGGTTGGACCACGGGGCTGGAGGCTGGTGGCCCCACAGCGCCCGCAGCGGCCTCGAGCTGGAGGGGGGTGAGTCAGCCGCTCGCGGGGAGCCGGGACCTGGTGGGACCTGACCCAGGGATCGAGGGTGATAGCACCACACAAACCAGGGAACCGGAGGGCAAAACAGGACCCTACTAGGAGCGACGCGGCGACCAGGGCTCGTCGGCACGGACAGTCACCGGGTCCATCTGGGTGGCACGTGGGGGACAGCCTGGCTCTGTATGCGGCTCTGTCCCTGGGGTCGGCCCGGGGAGGCCCTGGGTCAGCAAGGACCTGGGGCTGGGAGCCTCTGAGGGCCGGGCCGGCCTCCACCCCAGGACGCTTACACGGCAGCGTTCTCTGCGTCAGGAGGGACAGAACCGAGCCGTCCTCTTCCCTTGTAAATACGTCTTCGGGGATGATCGAGCCCTTTAAGAGAAATTGCTGCTTCACGTTTAGCCAAACAGAGCTATTTAAGAACGAACCTCCCTTTCCCTTCGCAGCGGGTCTGACGTCACAGCGGCACGACCACGGGGTGCTTGTACTTTTCCGAAGTCCGATGTCCTCGCGGCTCGTAGCCGGGTCAGTCACTCCTCTGGATGTCGACCGCTGAGGCGTCGCCGCTGGGCTCCTTGCCGCCTTTTCCAGATCGTTACTAACCAGATAAAGGACCGCAGACTCCCCGGAACCAGCTCCTGGGGCAGCGGGCGGGCGTCCTCCATCGCAGCCCCGGCCCTGGCTCGGGGTCTGGCGCGTGTCCGTCCCCACGCTGCCCGCGGCGGGGGGCAAGGAGGTGGCGAGCGGCGGCAGCGCCTGTACTCGCCCCCCACCCCCCGGGCTCTGGGTTCCTGAGATCCTCATTCCCCTAAGCGTGTTAGCTTTGGGTGATTTCATGCTGTCTTCATTCCCAGGCGAGAACAAAGTCTCGCTGCCCACGCGGCGGGCGGACAGCCTCCAGCCTCCCCCGGCCCGGCCGCCGGCCTCACCGCGGCTCCCCCGAGGGACCAACATCTTCCCGGAGTTGGGACCCAGGCCCCTTCCTGGCTCCTACATTAACCAAAAATCAAACAAAAGCCAAGCTCTCCCTCTGGAAACTGTGACCTCAGGAAGTAGAGGGAAGCATAGGCCACAACAGGCTTAGATTTAACTTAAAATCGTGTCATTTGGGTGCCCGTCTCCCCGTGGATGTTTGTGTGGGTGCCGGGCCGCTGACCGACCGATCCAACAGCGCGAAGCTGAAATCACGTCAGGTCACGAGAAGCGACAGTGACGCCGAGGAAGCGTCCAGCTGCTCATAACGCCTGCGCGTCGGGGGACTCGGGCGCCCGTGTCCGGGTGGAGGGCAAGACGTCCACCCCGCACGCGGAAGCGCAAGGGGCCCTTTGTGCAGACCGTGCTCTCGCCGCTTGGTGCACACCCAGTCCTGCCCCCTGGGCCGCGTGGGCCAGGCCGGTCGGCTCAGGAGCCGGCCCCACGGACGAGGGAGCCCCCGGCCCCGAGGTCGCTGCCCGGGCACACGGGCCACACGCGGGCCAGCCCTGCACGCCCTCCTCCTCCTCCCCCTCCTCCTCCTCCTCCTCCCCCTCCTCCTCCTCCCCCTCCCCCTCCTCCTCCTCCCCCTCCCCCTCCTCCTCCTCCTCCTCCTCCTCCTCGGGAGGTTGGCTTTTCCTTTCGCTTGAGGCCTGCGCTCCCCACGCGGGAGGACGTTGCCCGACGTGGAGGGTGGCGCTGCCTGCGGGAGGGGGCTCGGGGCGGGCGCGGGCCCAGTGGCACTGGATTCTTTTGCAAATACTTAAATTTTTCTGCGCCGTTGTTAGTAAACGCAAGTTGTTTGCAGTTGCACGGCCCCAGGCTTCGTGTCTGGAACGGACGCTCTACCCCCGGTGAAGGGGACTGGGAGGCTCCCCTCGTCCCCTCTGCTCCGTGGAACTTAGGGGGCACCGAGGTCATCAGGTTTATAACATTTCATAGCGATCCCGTCAGGCCGCCTGGGCCTACGGCCTTCTACGGCAGAGATCTCGAGTAACTTAGGGCCGTCGGTTCCAACTTTCTGACGCTGTGGTCAGTTTTATAAAATTCATAAAATGAATTTCAACCTTTCTTTCAGGTTTTACATTTTATGTGCAGAAAGTCACACAAACTGTCGCCTTGGGATATTAAATTTTCCTTCTGATTTATGGCGACTTTCCTTGTGTCGTTTCTGATTTATTTGTTTTTTTTTTTTTTCCCTCCTCATTTCTTGATTGAGTTAGCCTTTAGGTCTGGCTGCTTTTGTTAGTTCCCTAAAAAGACATATACCTGATTTATCGGTTCTGTTCTTTGCGTTCTTATTCATCAAATTCTTCTTTAATCTTTATTGATACCTGCTCTTTGCTCTCTTTTGCTCGCTCATCGTCCATTATCTGAATTTTTAAATCAGATATTTGTTCTCTTTGAATTTTTTTTCTTTTTAGGTCTTCGAAATTTTTAGGTTTTCTCGGGGTCCAATATTTAGGAGTGCTCCACATGCACTTAACACAAAGATGATTTCTCCAGTTTCAGGTGCTCCAGTCCTCTGCATCCCAGCCCGCACCCGCTCACAGACGAGCTCGATGGTGGCACGTGTGCCCTCACGCCGCGGTCGGGCGCCTCTGCCCGCCTCCCTCGCCCCTGCAGCGTCGGGCGCGGAGTCCTGAGGACGGAGCCCCGGACGCCGCCTTCCCCACGGCCTCCTGCGGACCGTGCCCACCCCGGCCCCCGAGCTCACTGCCGAGGCCACGTTTCCCTTAAGTCACGTCCTCTCAAGTCCTCTGTTTTCCTCATGTTTCCTTTATAGAAAATAGCATTGGATTTGGTCTCTTCATCGATTCAACATCTTCTGATAAGAACATGAAGCGCGCGGACCCACTGACGTGGAAACCGTCACCTCTGTGTCGCCAGGTTGCTCTGTGTCGTGGTCTCGGGGCTGCCTCTGGCTGCCGCCCCCCACCCTCCCCAACGGAGCACCTGCCGGGGCAGAAACGCCTGTCTTTGCTGCTGTGTTTGCTCACTTACTGCCCCCCTGACCCTGGGTGGGAACCCCGTCCCCTGGCTCTGCCCGGCAGGTGACCTGGCTGGGGGACCACTAGCTCTTCCTCCTGACATTTCCCTGTGGATCCCACACTCCAGGCTGGTCCCAGGACCTGGGGGGTGAGGAGGCAAGGCCCAGCCCAGCCCTGGGGTCCCAGCTCCTCATCCCAGCCCCACACAGGGTCCCAGCCCCTCACCCAGGGGTACCAGCCCCTCACCCGGGGGTCCCAGATCCTTGCCTGGGAGTCCCAGCCCCTCACCCAAGGGTCCCAGCTCCTCGCCCAGGAGTCCCAGTCCCTCATCCCAGCCCCTCGTCCCGGAGTCCCAACCCCTCACCCGGGGGTCCCAACTCTTTGCCCAGGAGTCCCAGCCCCTCACCCGGGGGTCCCAGCCCCTCACCCGGGGGTCCCAGCCCCTCTCCCAAGGGTCCTAGCCCCTCACCTGGGTCCCAGCCCCTCGCCCCAGGGTCCCAGCCCCTCACCCGGGGGTCCCAGCCCCTCTCCCAAGGGTCCCAGCCCCTCACCTGGGTCCCAGCCCCTCGCCCCAGGGTCCCAGCCCCTCACCCGGGGGTCCCAGCCCCTCCCCCAAGGGTCCCAGCCCCTTACCCGGGGGTGCCAGCTCCTTGCCAGAGAGTCCCAGCCCCTTATCCCAGCCCCTCGCCCGGGAGTCCCGACTGCACCGTCCGGGCCTCCTGCCTGACTCAGATCCGAGCCCTCCTGTGTCTGAGGAACATGATTTCCGCATTTGTACAAGCTTTTAACGAAGGTCTTTTTCAGAAGACTCATTTCCCCTTATTTAGACGTGTCTGCAGCAAGTTCCATAATTAAACTTTGAAAGCCCCCTCATTTCCATGGACATAAACGCGCTAAGAGGATGCAGCTGGGTCGTTCTTGGCGCCTTTCAAAGAAAACACACACATTAGAAAGTGTAGAAAGAGGCTAAGTGCCCGGAGCCGCTCCTGACGCGGCCCCACCTTCGGCTTCTCCGGAGCGGGGTGCTCAGCCCTCCCCGAGCAAGGGCCCGGCTCTCACCGGGGTCGGGGCGGGGGGCTCCGGCCTCAAGCAGCAGGAGACGTCTCTCCTCGCTTGGAGTCACCAGGAGCTCGGTTGTGGCCACTCTGGTTTGTGCTCTCGGGGGGACAAATCACCGGCCTTTCCATCAGCACAGCTGCGACCCCGACAAAGGGACGGCCCGTGTCGGTCCAGGCCACGCACCCCGCTGGGCCAGCAGCCCCTGGACTTGGGGCAATGAACTAGGCCTTCAGTTACCAGCCGGAGCCGCAGCTTCTCTACAGACGCGTGGCAAGCACTGACCCTGTGTCTTTGCCCCCCGAGACCCCGAGTGCTCCCCTTTCAGCCCAGCAGAGGTTCGGAGGCGAGAAAACGTCGGTGGGACAGGCGGGGTCCCCGTGAGGGTGCTGCATGGAGCGGAGGCCCTCCGCATACGGATTCCTTCTGGGTCCAGCGAGCCGCACGCTCACGAGGCTGGGACGCTCGGGGACGCTCCCCCCCACCAGGTAAGAACCGTGGAGACGCCGACCTCTGAGCGGCCTGGTGCCTTCAGACAGGTGCGGTCGGGATCCCCGCCCAGAGCTGGGTGTGTCCCTCGTCGGCCACTGGGCCGTGTGGGCCCCACGGGGCTTGGGGTCGCTGCACCAGGTCAAACACAAACGGAGACGGGAAGCTGCATCACAACAACCCTGAAGACCCTACAGCAGCGTGAGGCTGGTCCTCCCCTCGGGCAGCCGAGCGCAGGTGGCTGCGCACGGGGTCCAGCATTGCTGTTGGCGGCGGCGCCCACGTGGCCAGGCCCTGCCCCAGCGGCACAGCCCACGCCCTGCCAGAGACACCGCGGCTGGGACACAACCCAAGCCCAAGGCCCTCGGCGCCCGCACCCCGCTAGCTGGAGGAGCTGCCCCGGGAGGCATCTGAGGAAACGAGAGAGAGTCCGTCCCCCAAGGAAGGGAACGCGCCGAACGGGACGAGAGAAGCCCACCAGGGCCTCCAATGCCTCTCCTCCTCTGGGTAACCTTGCGCGAGGTCCTGTTTCACCAAATGTCGCAGAAAAACGTGTTTTTTACGGATCTGCATATGTCGCAAAACTTAACGTGAATCAAGAGAAATCTCGAGGATGCGGAGAGTGCCAACCACTCGCTTCTCGCAAAGCTTTGAGAGGCAGGTGCCCACCTCGATGTGTTTATAGCCCGTTTCTGTCCCAGACGGCGCCTGCGGCCACGACCAGGCCCGAGTGACCTTGGCAGTCGGCGGGATGCTGGGGGAGAGGAGCCGCTGGGGATCCATGTCTGACTGTGGCAGGTGACGCAGAAGGGGGGGCGTCCCCTCTCCCTGCGACCCTGACGCCCGGCCCCGGGCCCATCCGTGGCCAGCGCGGCCCCCCAGCCCCCGCCGACGCGTGCGGACAGCGGACTCTGCACGCCCGTCCTTGTAGAAGGATGAAGGATGTTCTATGACCTTTAAATACATCCACGGTCCTTACAGATTCCACCCACGCTGCCAGGGAATGCTCCACTTCTAAACGGGCTGCAATCTCGAAGTCTTCCATTTAAAAGCGACTCTCGTAACCCTTTTCATCAAATGCAAACGCTCTAATAGTTCGCATGAAAGCAGACCTCACTGGGCTTGACGAAGCGCAGACTTAAACGTGCAGGTGATGATTATTTCCAGAACCACACACTCTAGGTTTCTTGGCACAGAGAGAAGATTGTGTCGAAAAAAGAGAGAGAGAGAGAGAGAGAGAGAGAGGCAGAGCGCGCGGGCGAGAGCCACGGCCTTCTGTATGCGGGACCCCAGCTGGCCTCAGGCCGGTCCCTGGCTCGCGCTGGCCTCCCCGAGGCAGGCGGTGGGCGCACGCAGCGGGGCGGACGCGGGGTGGACGTGGGGTGGACCGTGCGGAGGAGGAGCCAGACCCCTGGCCAGCGGCTGCCCCGCTCTTCTCCGGAGCTGGGGTCCCTCCCGTGGCCACTGCTCAGCCTCAGGCCCCCGGGGCGGCCGGACACCCTGCTCGCCCTCGTGATCTGGGCACGGTCGTGTCCTGGAAATGGCCGTGGAGGGAAAAGCAATGAAGCCCCTCCTCGCCGAGAGCCCTGGGAGCGAGCGGAGCCGCCGGGCGCAGCGGACCCTGCAGGGGACGCGGTGGGTGACGCCCCCTCGGACTCGGGCAGACACAGGCCCCCACACCCGAGTCCCCGCGGGCGCAGCAGAGACACGGCCCCGCAACGTGAGCCCGAGGACAAAGGGGGCCTGCAAGTCAGCGTTACGTGAAAAAGCGGTATTTTTTTTTCCTCCGAAAAAGCGTTATTTTCTACTCTTAGAAAAAAAAAAATAGGAAAAATCTCTGACAATACAGTGAGAACTCAGATTTTTTTGATATTTGTGCTGATGTCAGGAAAATTGATACAATATGTCATAATTAGCGCACGATGCTGCAACATGTGTTCATGGTTTCAAGGAAAAACACTTTTTCTTCTTGTGAAAGCAGTTGATGTGCGCGAAGGAAGTCCAGAAGACAAATGCAAGTAAGCTCGAATCACCCGCAGCTCATCGCCGGGAATAACCGCTGACATTTTGGCGTGTGTCCCTCCGGATTTTTGTCATTTGGACACATTAGAGTTTTCAAAAGTAAGATATCGTTGTATTTTATTCACCCGTTCATAAAGTTAATTTTTCAGTTAATAGTATGTTGTCCGCATTTCCCCCAAGCCAGCCTGTATCGTGTCTTTTTTTTAATTTTTTAAAAATTTTTATTTATTTATTATAGTCACAGAGAGAGAGAGAGAGAGACAGAGAGGCAGAGACACAGGCAGAGGAAGAAGCAGGCTCCACGCAGGGAGCCCGACGCGGGACTCGATCCCGGGACTCCAGGATCACGCCCTGAGCCAAAGGCAGGTGCCCAACCGTGGAGCCACCCACAGATCCCAGGTTTTTTTTTTTTTTTTAATTATCATCATTTTCACTTTGATTCCAGTGCGATTAACACTCGGGGTCGCCTGGTTTCCGGCGTAGGCCAGCGCGTCCGTCAGCCGCGAGCTGGGCCAGCAGCCCGAGGCGCCCGTGTTAGGACCAAGACGTCCGCCATCTACCGGGTGGATTGGTCGTGATTCCTACTTCGCTGTTCTGCTAAGTGACAGTCACTCCGTTTCCAGGGGTGGTTTCTACTGGTACAAACACCGCCGTAAAGATCGTCCTTAAACATACAGATTTGCTTTCCTCTCACTTTTTTTTTTTTTCCTTGCAAAAAGTTCCTGGAAGTGTTGTACGTGTTTTGGATACTGTTAGTACACGTCTTCGGGTGGGCCCTCTGAACGGGCACCCGGGCGTCCCACCGGGGCACGCGGGACGGTGCCTGTCCTCCCCCCGTTCGCAGGACCGGCATCCTCTTTGGTTTGTGCCAGTCTGGCTGGAAAAAGAACATACTACTGTTTTAATTTTTTAAAAATATTTTATTTATTCATTCATGAGAGACCCAGAGAGAGGGAGAGAGAGGCAGAGACACAGGCAGAGGGAGAAGCAGGCTCCATGTAGGGAGCCCGATGCGGGACTCGATCCCGGGACCCCAGGGTCACGACCTGGGCTGAAGGCAGATGCTCGACCGCTGAGCCCCCGGGCCCTGCTCTAGGGAGATGGACTCACTTCCTCTCAGGCCCCGCGGCCCCTCCTTGCAGGGATGAGGCCGCGGTGGCTGCAGGCTGAGCTGAGCACCCCGATGCCGGAACCCGCCCTTCCCCGCTGTGCTCCCCCCTCCCAACAATAGCACCAGCACAACCCTGGTGCTTTATTGATAATTTCGCTGTTTTGACTGATTTTTTAAGAAGCTATTTGTGCATTAAGTGTACTAAGCATTTTAGTAGATGGCATAAATATTTTTCAATTTTTAAAAATTTTTTATTTTTCATTTTTAATGTAGTTTATGGAGCTTTTGATGATGGTCACAGACGGATCCTAAAGTGAACCCCGTATCTTTGCCTCCTCGGGGCCGTGCCTGAGTGAGGGCAGAGGCGGGGACCTGCTCGTACTCGGGAGGGAATGGTGTGGAGGAGGCAGGTGCCCCCCCCCCCCCGCCGGGTGACCGTCTGCGAGAACTCACTTGAGCATATGGGAGCCCGAGGGTCTCCTGTTGGCTTGTGAAGTGAGGCCCATACGAGTACGAGGGATGACCACTGGCCGGGAGCTCGGGCGACCCCTGGGGGCTTCACAACGGCCGTGTAGTGGACCTGCCGGGTGAGCGGGCGTGGACCCCGCACTGTGGCCCGCACGGCGGCTCGCAGCCCCTGGACGTCCACCCGCAGGCCCTGCGACATGGAACACACGAGTCCTTAAGCCTCCGGGTGCGTGAGGCTGGGCGGTGGCCCAGGATGTGGTGCGACGAGCTGCGGACCGTGCACGCTCCAGTGAACTGGTAGCACCAGAGATGCGTAGGAACTGCCATATTACGTTTTTTCAGAGATGTATTAAGGCAAAGAAAAGGCAATGGGGGGGGGGACAAGAGGGCAACGCTGACACACACGTGTGCAGAACTTCGAGAAACCTACGGCAGAAAAAAACCAAAGGAGGGAACAGAGAGTGCAGCCGGCGAGAGGGCGGACGGGACGAGCGGCAGCGGGGGCTCCGGGGCTGGAAGGCTGCCGGGCGAGCCCAGCGGGCCCAGGCGGGCGCCCCTGCGGAAGGAGGACGGAAGGAAACCCAGCACGGGAACACCGAGGCCGGGCGGCGCCAGAGCGGTCGGCGGAGCCCCCCCACCCCCCACCCAGCTGCCCCCGCAGCCCGGGAGGTCGTCCTCCCCGTGTGTCGCCAGGAGGGCCAGGGACCCCACAGTGGGGGCTGCTATGAGCAGGGGGGCGGCCGTGCCAGCCTGGCCGGCTCCTCGTCCCTGAGCTCCCGGGGCCCGGAGCAGCGTCTGCGCCCCATGGGGGAGGCCCCCGCCCCCTGCTCACGGGACACGGGGACTTGCACCCTCCACAGGCAGCGCAGGCACCTTCCGGAGCAGGACGTCCCAGCCCCGCGCAGCCCCCCAGGGCCCCCCGAGCTGAGGCAGCGCCGGTGCTGGGCGTCGGATGAGCACGTGGCTCCGGGGCTGCAGGGCGCGGGGGGAGCCCGAGCAGGACGGGCCAGGACCCCTTCCCGGAGGATGGCGGCTGCCGAGGGGCACCTGCAGCCTGCGCAGGCCCACCTGCCCCTCCCGGGGAAGACATGGGCCTCCAGGAGGGCCCCGCTCACGCCAGCGCTGCCAGGAAATGCGGGGCCTGTCGGGTCTGAAGTGTGTGACCTCGGGTCTCACGCTAAAGGCCAAGCAGTGACTGACCTCAAGCCCACGCTCCTCCGTCCTTCCAGATGCGGCACGAGAGGCCGGGATCACCTCGCGCTCGGCTAGACACGCGCCGCAGCCCCTCCTGGGACGTGGCCCCAGGGCGGGGGGGCGGGGAGGAGGCGTCCTCGGGACTCGGGGGCACCGATCCCCTGGAAGAGGCCTCCATGTGCCGAACCCCAATGTGCTCGGACGCATCCCATTGGGTCAAACATCCGGCGCGTCCGTCTTGCCCGTTCCCACCCTACACGGGGCGCGCTGATTACAGGAGCAGGCTGGAAAGGGGGCTCGCGCTCAGGGTCACGCAGCCTTTGTCCACCTGTGTCCGGCGCCGCTCGCCGAGCCACGAGCCTGCAGGTTGGCTGTGGTTGCACAGGGCGGCACGTCCCCGTTCCCAAGGGCGAGAGGTATCACGTGTGTATAAAGGGCAGAGACGGCCCAGCACGTGGCGTGTCACAGGCCATTATGTGCCGTGGGCCGTGGGGTATCCTTACTGCGTCTCTACGTTTAATGGAAACATCCATCCCACGGACGCGGCTGTCGCACCCCGGCTGCCCTGAACACGAGGGCACGGGACATAGACATGTCCCTGGGACACTGATTTGATTTCCTTTGGGCGTAAACACAGAAGTGGGGTTGCCGGACGGGAGGGCGATTCCATCCTTAGGTTTTCGGGGAAGCTCCGTGTCGTTTCCCCTGGTGGCCGCAGCAGCGTACGTTCCCACCCACCGAGCCGTACCCCTAAAAACACTCGAGATCGTAAATGTCGCGTCGTGTTTATTTCCCCCAGATAAAAACTTGGAAAAGCAAGAGAGGAGCCCCGTTAGCCGCAGACACGTCACTCATCCCGAGGCACAAATCTTGCAGACCCCACGTAAGCCATCGTCCCTGAGATGAGGGCTGGGCACCGGGGGCGCACGGCGGGCGTGAAACCGGGAGATCCGGTGGCGCCGTGTGGAGGAGAGCGCGACCGTGGGGGGGTGACCCCGTCCGTGACAATGATTCCATAGTCGCATCGCACCTGCTGATTGAAATAAGGTGAAAACAAAGGCAAAGACCAAAAAAAGTGTATGAACCATGAAAGTTTTTTTTTCAAAAATGTCAAAATAGGCGGACAAAGAGGGGAAACTGAGAGTCCCGGGCTCTGCTTATGGTCCAGAGGGCGCGGGGCCTGCAGGCCCCGGAGGAGGAGGGCCCGCGGGCAGCTCCTGGGCGGGCACGGGGTCCAGGCAGGGGCGGCCTGCAGGATGGCGTCAGTCCGGGCATCCCGACGCCTAGGGGGTCGGGCGGGGGGAGCTGGGCTCTGCATCCCCGGCGGCCGCGATCCACGCGCGGGTCGTCCTTGGCTCCTCGGACCGCGGCGACGCAGGCGTTGTCTTCTGTGCGCTCGCCCGGGTCGACTCTGCAGGTACCGTCGTAATCTCCCGTCAGCGCCCCGCTGGCCGGGCTGCGGGGAACCAACAGCTTATCCACGCGGCCTGGGCCTGTTCTTGCGTTGCCAGCTGGGCCCCGTGAATCCGCGGCAGCTGCGCGCGAGCAAAGTGCACAAACAACGTGTAAATGAACAAAATGGCGTCGGGACAAGGCGAGAAGCTCCATTGAGAGGCTCGACATCAGCAGGTGTGCCACGGCCGGGAGGGGCGGGCGGGCGTCGCGGTGACGGGCACCCTGATGAGTCGACAGGGGCGAGAACAATGGCTCTGGACTTGCTTAACTCGCGCATCTGAAAACACTTATCCAAGTCCCTGGAATAAAGTTGAGGAGGACTGTGATTTATTTTTTAGGGAAAAAAGTAACTATCGATCACTCTTCCCCCCCCCCCCCGAGCAGATGTTAGAAGGGCCCGGGCAGCGGGGATGGGGGTACTGGAATGTTGTTGTCAGTTTTTCAGCAAATGGCTTCACTTCTCAGCCTGGAGATTTATTCATCTATGGATATGTATGCGTGTGCCCGCGCGGACGCGAGACGAGCGTGCGCGACATCTGTGAACAGATCCGTTCTCATGCCGCAGCCCATCTTTTAAACATTTCCTTTCTTTTCTTTTCTTTTTTTAAGGCAGTTGTGGGTTCCCAGCAGCACAGAGGTTCCCGTAGAGCCCCGGCCCCGGCGCAGCACAGCCACCCCGACCACGCACCTCCGCGGACGCACCCCAGTCACCCAGCACCCGTAGTCCACCTCGGGGTCACCCTTGGGGTCGCACGTTCTATGACTCGGGACAAACGTACGAAGACGAGCGTCTACCATTACGGCGTCGGGATGACTCTTTTTTAGAACTCCGTGTTCCTCTCCGTGTCCGTGTCTCTCCTCCTTCCCACCCACTGGTGCCCCGACCTTTACTGTCGTCAGAGCTCGACCTTTTGCAGAACATCACACAGTCGGGATCGCACGGCGAGGGGCCTTTTCAAATCGATTTCCGCCGCTTACTCATGTGCATTTAAATTCCCTCCACGTCTCCGCACCACAGCTTGAAGCTCGCTTCTTTCCCACGCGGAGTCGGGTTCTGGTCTCGGGTACCTGCACTCACCTCCCGGAGGCAGGCCCTCTCCCCCGGGGTTGGCGACCGTGAATAAAGCCGGTGGGAACCTCCAGTGCAGGGGTCTGTGTGGACGTGACTTTTTGACTTTTGGGGTCAACACCGCGGAGCACGGTTGCCAGACCCTCTGGTGAGGGTGTTTGCTCCTGTGAGAAGCCGCCGCACTGTCTTCCGCGGGGGCTGCACCACTTGGCCTCCCGCGGCCCCACGGCGCCCCGGGTGTCATCTGAGGGCCCGACTGGGGCCGTCACGGAAGCACGTCGCGCCGTCTCACCGCTGTTTTAACAACATACGTGAACAGAATGTTAAACGTCCTGATACTAAGAAAAAAAATAGGAAAAACCACATTCTACTGAATCATATTGGTCGCAGCGAGGTCACTGATACTCCCAGAGCCTCGGCTCCTGGGTTCAAAGTGACGTAACGATAATGCGTCCCGCGTGGGGTTTTGTAAAGACAGGACGGGGCAATGTGGAGTGGTTGCCACGGTGCAAACCGCTGAACACGTGTGTCTGCGGACACGGCGCCGTCCGGGCAGCCACACTGTCCCCGGCGAGGGTGTTTCTGAGGACCTTGGGAGAGAACGATGGGGAAACGCCCTGCAGCCCCGAACTCACCGCCTGCCTCCCGTTCAACCGTCCCGAGGGGACAGCAGGGCCATCCAGGCTGTGGCGGAGGCGCAGGCTCGGGGGCTCTGGGCCGGCGCCCCTCCCGGGCCGGGGCTGCTGACGGGCCTCCGCGGGGTGGCGTGGCCGCGCCTCGGGTGACTCCGCAGGGGCACAGCAGACTCTGAGTCACCGCACGTGCGGCTGTCGTGGGCCGGGGACGATGTGGTCATTGGGCCGCATGTAAATCATCCAATTTCCTCATCTTTGTGAGCCCGGCGCCCACGGGAGGCCGTGCATCTGCTGCTTCTCCGCCAGCGAGAGCCTCTTCCTGCCTTCGGAAGCGTCACCGCTTTCCTTAAAGTGGCCGCGGGGCCTGTTCGGGGGGAGCCTCGGCGGGGCTGGTGCGCGGGGGGGGTGGTGGCATCGCCCCCCGACGCCGGCAGGCGGCACCTGTCGCTCCAACTCACGGGAAGGGACACGTGTGGTGTTGCCCTCACCCCTGGGTGTGTCCGGGGGGACCCCCGGCCGGGGAGGAACCTGCAGCCCCCGGTTCCACACTGGCGTGTCCTCCCGCGGGACGGCTCGTGGGCCAGGCAGGGCCAGGGATCCTGCATGGGTCCCCGTGTTTGAGCACTGTCACCCGCTACCTGTGGCACCCCTCGCCCCGACTGACACCCCCGGTCCCCACCCCTCTCCACCCCCACTGCCCCCTCCATCGCCACCACCCCCACTGCCCCTCTCCCCATCTGCCCCCTCCACTCCCCTCCCCCCTCCGCCCCCACTGCCCCCTCCATCCACCCCCCGCTCCCCTTCTCCCCATCTGCCCCCTCCACCCCGTCCTGCCTCCCATCCCCGTGCACCCCCCTCCTGCCTGCACCCTCCACCCCCTTCCTCCTTTGCCCCCCTCCATCACCCCTTACCCCCCTCTGCCCTCCGGCACCAGGGCCGCATCTGCAGGAAGGACATGCCACCCACACCCGGCTCGTCAGCGTGAGGACACAGACTTCATAGGTCAACTGTCAGAGAAAATCAATGACCTGTGTCAGCAAATAGCACGTGTCAGAGCTTCGAAGGGTTTCCATCCACGGCCGCAGAGCACAGGGCAGGGGTGGGAGCCGGTGAGGCAGCAACGCGACCCACCACGACCCCAGGCAGAGGGGCTTCCGTGGATTTCCATGCCTCACGTGACCCCAAGACCCCGCGGTGACCTGGGCAGGGCGTGCACGGCGGCTGGACCCGCGGAGCCACCAGACCCTGGGCCCCACGACCCAGGTCTTGGCACCTTGGGGGGAAGGGAGAAGGGGAGAGGGGAAGAGGGGGAGGGGAGAGGGGAAGAGGGGGAGGAGAGGGGGTAGGGGACGGGGAGCTGGCCGCCCCCGCCTGCAGGGAGGCCTTGTTCATCTCCAGCTTCTGGCCCCGCCTGGGCAGAGTCATTGCCCTTGATAATAAAGATGAATGACAATTTTTGAAGTTTCTGACAATTTACAAAAACCAAAGTCCTTTTGTTTCAGACTGAAATAAATTCACTCTACTCGCTCACAGCAATTCGGTTCCCTGGGCCTGAATCACCATGGTAATAAATACGATTCCCGGGGCGCACAGGCTTGGAAAGTCTAGCATGATTCTTGCCTTTAGTATTTGAGGGGCTGCAGCCCAGGGCCTGGCTCCCGCCCCCACTCAGGGCCTCCTGGGGGCAACCAGGCACCTGCCCCACATCCTCCTGGGCCCACGTGGGCCGGGCCTACTCCCAGGGTGGGGGACCCCGGGGGTCCAGGTTGCAGGGCAGGGGACGCCGGGGTTCAGGCCCCAGGGTGGAAGACCCCCAGGTCCGGGTCCCAGGGTGGAAGACCCCAAGGTCCGGGCCCCAGGGCAGGGGACCCCCGGGTCCAGGTCACAGACTGGGGACGCCTGCCATCCAGTCCATCCCGTGGGCGAGGATGCAGCCATGAGCCCCTTCCAGTCGGAAACAGGCGATGAGCCGGGAGGTCAGCATGTGGGGCTCCTGGCCCGCAGCCAGGCGACCTGGGGACACAGGGGGGCGTCCACGTCCTCTCTGCTGCGCCTTATTCCCACTTATGCCCCCGGCCTGTAACGGTCGCCCGCCTTCTCGTCTCCGTGGTCTCCAGGGGAGGCTCGCGCCCGGGAGCTGTGAGGGCCGTACCCCTCGGCGTGCGACCCTGCAGACGAGCAAGCTTCCTTCTAGCCCTGGTTTGCCGGATCCCGTTGGTGTTACCGGTGACGAGTGCACATTGCATTTTGCCAACCCCTTGTCTGCATCCCTTGGTACACGTTTCCTCCTCCCGTCGGTGCTGCAAAGTACGTGGATTTGTCCCGGGACGTGCGACTCTCACGTGGGCCTTTGCTATTGGTCCCGTCTGGTTGTGTCTAAACCGCCGCCCTGCCGCGGAGGGTGCGGCCGTTCCTTTATCATTTGCTTTTTGCTCTCCGGCGGCTTTATTGAGGGGTGACTGAGGACACCGTGTGCACCCGGTGCACGCTGCGGGGCTTGCCCACAGCCTCCGGGGCTCTTCCCACACCCCTCCCGTCACACGGTGTCGTCTTTGGAACAGCGAGCGCCGCGCTGTGAACGCTTCCCACCCGCCCTCGGGAAGCGCAGGTGCGCGTGGGTCAGGAGCCCGCCGGCCTCACTAGCGGATCCCTCCCGCCCTCCTTCCCCTGGGGGCCGCCAGGAGCAGACGAGCACGGAGTCTCTCAGGAACTGATGACATCCCTGGGCCAACCCCCAGCAGCGCGGTGGCCGGGGCCTCGGTGGCTCCCCGGGCGTCCACACCTGCTTACGCGCCGCCGACCACGCTTGGGGTCCCCTGTCTCCGCAGCCTCACCGGCACCTGCCATCTCTCATCTGTTTCTCAGCAGCGACCCTAACTTCTGGTTATTCTGGAAACGACTGCTGTTTGTCTCTCGGGATGACCGTGCAACTACACACGGTTCGAATCGTCTACTCCCCTTGCAGACTGAGCTTTCGTTATCACACACGTTCTTCGTCGCCGCTGGTTGTGCCTGTCACCTTAAATTCCACGCTGCCTGGCATCGGTATAGCTTCTCCGGGTTTGTTTTATTTTATTTATTTTACTTTTATTTATTTTTCATTTTTTATAAATTTATTTTTTTTATTGATGTTCAGTTACTCCAATAAAAAATAACTCCAATCGGGTTTTTTCCATGGCATATATTTTTCCGTATTTTTATTTTCACACTTTCATCGTGTTGAAGGTACGTCCTTTGTAAACCACACACGATTGGCTTATTTTGATCGACTCTGTATGAGCGGCATAAAATCAGATTCCTTATCGACTCTGAAAATTTTTATCTTTAAATTGGAGAACTTAGTGAAATGAGTCAATCAGAGAAGGACAAACATTATATGGTCTCATTCATTTGGGGAATATAAGAAATAGTGAAAAGGAATAAAGGGGAAAGGAGAGAAAATGAGTGAAAATATCAGTGAAGGAGACAGACCATGAGAGACTCCTAACTCTGGGACATGAACTAGGGGTGGTAGAAGGGGAGGAGGGTGGGGGTGGGGGTGACTGGGTGATGGGCACTGAGGGGGGCACTTGACGGGATGAGCACTGGGGGTTATTATGTATGTTGACAAATTGAACACCAAAAAAATAAATTTATTTAAAAAAATAAATAACATCTTTAAAAAATAGAAAAAAATAAATTGGAGAACTTAGGTAACTAACATCTATTGTAATTTTAATATACTTAGATTTAAGTCTTTTTATTTGTTTTCTATTCTCCTTTCCTTCTATATGCTTTTCCTCTACTTTCTTAATTTATTTTGGATTCTTTTGGTTCATTTTCCTTCTATTAGCTTGTTAAATATACATCCTTTACTGTTAGTTTCACTATTTACTATTATTTACTACTATTTTCACCATGAATGATTTTCATTCTTGAGTCACTAAAACTAACACAAACTAGAAAGTTAGTGTCTGTCAAATAAAGCAAAGGCCTTATAACATTTTAGGTTGTTTGCCAGGCTTGGCCTTTCTTGTCATGTTGTCACATGACTTTAAACATACTTAACCCGTAACATACGTCACGCTATAAACACACCATGTCCCACTGCCGTCACCGCCGCGTGCAGTCAGCGTGCACCTGGGTGTGCGTGTACTCTCTCTTTCTTATTCTTTCTGTCTCGTATCTTCCTGCCTCCATCTGGGTTTATTTCCCTTCTGCTCTAAGGGCATTTCTTTAGTGTGACCCCAGGGGGCCGAGCGGTGGAGCGTCTGCCTTTGGCTCCAGTCGTGACCCCGGGGTCCTGGGATGGAGTCCTGCATCGGGCTCCCTGCCCAGCGGGGTGTCTGCTTCTCCCTCTGCCCTCCCCCCGTGCTCTCTCTCTCTCTCTCTCTCACAAATAAATAAATAAAATATTTTTAAAAAAAGGATTCTCTTTAGCATTTATTGTTGTGTGCATCTGCTGTGGAACGTCCTCATGCTCCTCGCGTGGTCGCCTGAGGTCTATTCTGCTTTTACTCCTGGCGGCACTTCCTCTGGGCGAGGCCCCGCGCCTCGGGTCTGGGGTCTGCGGGCGCGCTCCCCCGACTTCTGACTCACTCGCTTCTGTCAGCCTCAATGTGCTCGCTTCTCGGAAGGTGATAGGTGCTTTCACTTGTCTAAGATTTGGTTTGGGTTCAGTTTTCAGCCGTTTTCTGATGCTGTCACGGGACCTGGTTTTCATTATCCTCCCCTGCTTGAGCTTGTTGGGCCTCTATGCTGACGGCATGTTTCATAAGTTTTAGGAAAATCTAAGCCATTATATTAAATATTTCCTCCTCCTCGTGTCATCTGTCCTCCCCTTCTTTGATTCCATTTGCACATGTATTACACTTTCACCATTTCCCGTTTGTTTGTGGATCCACCTTCGTTCTGTGCGTTTTCATGTTCATTAATTCTCTCATTAGCTTTGTCTGAACTATTAAATAGATATTTGATTACAGGTATTACTAACAATAATGCTAGTATGTTAAATGTATGCATTGAATTTTTAATTTATGCTCTCTTTCAGCACTGAGATTTTTATTTTATTTCATAGTTTCCACTTTTTGTGCCCAAATCCTCCATTTCTGTATGATTTTGCACGTTACCATAGTTCTCTTAAAAGCCGGGTCTGATCGTCTCAACCCCTGCATCTCCTGTGGGTACGACTTCTGCTTTCCTTTACTTCTCCTGTGTGTGGATGTTTTTGATTGAATGCTAGACATTTTACATAAATAATCTTACGAGGCTTCGAGAGGACTTGCAGGAGTTCCCACTTCAGGAACCATGTGAACAAACCCAGGTGGGCCTCCGGGTGGGGGCGGGAAGACGGCTCAGAGTAGAGACTGAGCTGGTGAGGCCCCTGCCCTCAGCCCCGGCAGACTTCTGCTGACCCAGCGCCGACCGGCCCTGGAGCCCGGCTCGAACGGCCCAACCACAGAGTCTTCTGCTAAATGAAAGTGTTTGACTAGAAAATACACAGTAATAAACACATAAATGAATAGTCTTGGACATAACGTGAGGCTTGGGCTGAACTATTCCTTCATAATAATTTAACCTTGCTTCTCATGTGCACCTGGCCCCGGACGGACCCCCTGTGGCAGTCAGGCTGGATAGCTGCGGCTCTCTCCGTCCCTCTCTCGCTGCCCCTGCCGTCTCTCCGTTTCCAGGGGGCAGATAGTTGACGATGGTCCCACAGGCCCTGCTGTTTACCAACGTCTCTGTTCCAGAACCTGAAATCCAGTTACTGCCCCTCCACTCCTGGGAGACTTTAAGCATCTTTAATATGGTTTTCAGTTTCTCATTATTGGCAATTGTCTTAGGTGACGAATTACCCTCAGATGCTGGGCTCCTGCCTCTGGGTCCCCTTTCTCCTTAGTCCTGGTCGTGCCAACGCCCTCAGCCCCCAGGACTCTGCAGCGCCCGCAGCCAGACAGACAAACACCGCGTCCAGCTGCTGTAAGTGCTTCCAGCCCAGCAGCTTGGCGTGCGGCCACCGGGAGACGAAGTTCTCAACAGGCTGCAAAGACCTTCCGTCTCCCTCTCCAGGCCAGCAGCCTTGTACTTAAGCCGGGCCCTCCCTCCCCAGGGCGTATGTGGGCCTCGTCCTGGCATATCCCCCTAGAATGAGAGGAAAACACTGTCCCTCAGATTTAGAAACGTCTCATTGAAAACCGGCAAAGGCCTTGGGGAGAAAGCAGGATGAGCCCTGGGAGACCCGTGCTTGGGGGGATCTGGCTGTAAAGGGGATGCTCTCTGCCTTCCCCAAGACTTGCTCTGTCCCAGGGCTGCAGCGCGCGTTTTTCACATGCTAGACAAGGAAGATCTCTGCCTTCGTTGGGAAAAGGGGTCTCTTTCCTCGGTAGAAGCACCCCCTGCTGCCGCTCCGCCGTCCAGAGCCGGCCCTTGCCTCGTGAGGACGTGGGCCAGCAAGGAAATAAGAAGGAATGATTGTGGGGCCCGGCGTCGTGAGGACATTTAATGCTTGATAAGCATTGACATTGCATTTCTAGAGGACTTTTCACTTATTCTGAACCTTTTCGGGTCTCTGTGGGACGGCCCCGCACTTCCCCAGGGACTGCCGGTGGCTGCGGGCAGCTCGGAGACCCCCTGGTTGATCTGAACAGCAACTGAGTGGTCTCAGCGGGCGTCACACCATGTAGGTCACACCTAACCCGACCCCTTGTCCCGCTGATGTCGCAGCAGGTTCGAGTCAGTGGATACCAGCTGCAAGGAGGCCTTTGCCCTGTGCAAGGCGCGGGGCCAGGACGTGGGATTCCATCCTCGCCGTGTGCGGTGTGCTTTCCCGTGAACCCAACAGCGTTCATCTCAGGTCCGAGGCTCTGCCTGCAGCGTCTAACACCTGCTAGTACAGCCGAGGTGAACGGTGGGCGTCAGAGAGAAGCACCCGCAGATTTCGTGAGCCTGGAGCCTTCCACGTCTGGTCCACAACAAACTGCACGTCAAGAACTCGCAGAAAAATTACCTTTAGATTTGGCAAGACAGCAAGAGTAATGGAAATTAAAGTACCGCAATATGCAATATTCTTGAATTATTGCTATATAGTCAAGTAAAAAATGGAAGAAGTTTCTCATCTACTAGCCTTGTTTTTGTTTTTTTATGGTCAGTTTCCTAGAACCCGAGAGACAAGGACTGTCTCTTTTAAAATTAAATTTTGTAATTACTCCCAGAGCTAGAGCAATGGAAACAACTAGAACCTGGAAGCAAACAATGGATTTCTGCTGGAAAGGATGAGGCGACGCGCCCTGTCCCCTGGCATGTTCAGGATACGGCCGCCTGCCCAGTGTAAGGGACACGCAGTGACAACAGGAAACGTGGGCTCCAGATTTGACTGTGTTGAACTCGTTCTGCGATTCTGTCTCTTAATTCCTTGGCTTGCAGCTTTCTCATTTGTAAAGTGGAAATACTAAAACTACTAACCTGTCTTATAACCTTGTGCGTAGATGACATGCTGATGTGTGTGTCGTGCTTTTAGAGCCTAACAATCTGGCATTGCTGGGACTGTTACCAGCACCTCTATTCTCTCAAGAACATGAAATATTCAGAACTTAAAAATCAAAAAGAAGCACCTGTCAAAGTTCTCTGTGCCCAGTGACAGATTTTAAATAATCAGATATAATAATACCTTAAGATTCTTCATTCCCTATGAAGCTTAGGATCATTTGTTTTTCATCATATGCTTTTTGCAAAAAAGAACAGTGGGAGTACGAATTGTTGATTAATTCACCAGCTTCTCAGGGCTCACTTGCAACTTTGGAAGCTCTGCAGATTCACAAATAGTTATTACTTGTCGTGCCCAAGATGAAAACCTCCAGCAATCCAGCTCATCAGCAGCACCAAGAAGCTCCCGAGTGGGAAAGCTCCATCACACCATCCTTCCCTCATGGCTTGGTGCTTTGGTGCAGAATCGGCCTGTTCTCCTGCAAGGACCTCCCTCGAGCTGAAGCTGGCTAAGCCCCACCTCTGTCATGAGCCACTTCATCTGCATATGGATATCCTCTTTATGTTAAATTGCATATTAATTACTTACATTGTAAGGGAGAGAGGGTCTTTAGCCAAAGAGAATTAGGGTGCTGTGTCTTCACCTTCGGCTGAGCTTCTATCCACTAGTGTTGTCTTATTTTGCAAGCTCAGTAAAGTGCCCCCTTCTCTCCTCCTTATTTTTCTGTTTTCCCAGGTCTCATGAACTTGGTGCTTTTCTATTTTTATTAATTTATTTCTTTCTATCAACTTCCCTGGATATTTATAGCCACTTATGATTCCTCCAATGTAATCATTTCATCTTCAGATTAATATTTCCCACCCAGGATAAATAAATCAGCGTCATATGTTTCTCCCAGATGCAACTTGCAAACCCAGCACCCAGATCTTGTCTCAAACGCTGTTTTCCAACATGAAACGTGGGCTTCCTGACAAAACAGCTGATCTAGGACTAGATCGGGAAGTATGCAAGGGGAGCCTGGACCATCCTGTAGGACCAAGAAGTAAAGCAGTGACAAGCAAACGACAGCGATACCTGGGTAGAGGTATGCGTATACTTGCTCAATGGCCAAGGCTGGAACAATTTTAGCAAGAAAATAAATAAATTAGTATTATAATCCAAAGTGTAAAGCAAATATTAATGAGTTCATACTTATGGAAATGATGGAATAAGTACATAAATGGTGGAGAAAAGGATAAATCCTCCGTGTGGAAGAATTTCAAATAATTCATGTAGACACGATGATCTCAGAGAAAGGGAGCGTAACACCCTTCCTTCGGTGTGGGATGGGCATGGTGACTTCCAATGAGCACAGACTGGAAAGGGAGTCTGCAGTGGAGACACCTGACAACACTCCTCAGCCAGATGCTCAGATCGACATCAATGGCAGTAAGTCGGGTTGATAATATGTGCCTTTGAAAATGGCCCTTTCCCTTGTGGCCCTCCTCCCAACAACACACAGACTCACTCTTACCACAAACATAAAATCATATGATTCCCATCTGTGGGAATCCCACATCACGCTTGCTTGACCAGTGTTCCTCAAAACTGTCAACATCACCAAAAACCAGGACAGTCTGATAAGTTGCCACATTCAAGAGGAGCCCAAGGAGACATGATGACTACATGGGATGTGGTGTCCCATGTGGCGATCCAGGAGGACAAGAAAGGGACATTAGGCAAAAACCAAGAAGCCTGAATAAACTATGGGTTTTTGTGAACAAGAATGTATTAATATTGGCTTATTATTATAACAAATATATCACCTTAATGTGAGACATTAATAAAAATGGAAAGTGGATGAAGGATATATAGAAACTCCTTGTACTACCTTTGCAGTTTTTCTATAAACCTAAAACTGTTTAAAAACTCAAATCTATTTTTAATTCAAATCTATTTTTAAAAGATGAAGATATGATATTGGCAGTTCCCCAATTATATTAAAAGATTTTGACAATTTTTTCTCAGTTATTGATAGAATAGATAAAAATTCAGTAAGAGCATAGAAGGCTTGAATAATGTTATTAACAAACTTGACTTAATTTCCACTTATAGAGCATTGTACTTAACCTCAAAAGATATACGTCTTCAAGTGAAAGTGAACATTCTTTAAGATAAATCATGTGTTGAGCCATAAAGAAGTTTCAATAAATATAAAGGATAGAAACATAAAGATAATATATTCTGACTAAAGTGGAATTAAATTTTAAATTGTTAATAATGCGATATCTGAAAATATTTGAAAAAATTTAAATATACTTCTAAATAATGAATTAGGAGGAAATTAAAAATATTTGGAAGATAATGATCATAAAATCCCAATATATGAAAGTATATGGGATTCAGCTAGAACAGTGAATGGAAGGAAATGTATATATATGTTATAAGAGAAGAAACGTTTAAAATCAATCAGCTAATCTTCTACTTTAAGAAACTAAATGAAGAGCAAATTAAAACTAGCATAATTAAAAAAAATAGTAACCATAAGAGCAATAAATCAGTGGAACTGAAAACAGAAAATCAACAATGTCAAAAGTTAGTTTTTTGAAGAGCTTCATAAAGTTAATAATTCTCTGGTAGCACTAACCCAAAAGAAAAGGGAAAACATGAATATTACCAATATCAGAAATGAAAGACGGAACACTACTACAGACCCTACACACACTCAAAGGAAGACATGGGAACGCGATGGACTCCATTATGGAAACATATTTGTCAAGCTCAATGAAATGGACAATGCCTTGAAGAATGCAGCTTCCTGAAACTGCTGTGACGAGATGTGGGTAATCTTAAAGCACATGTATACGTATTTAATACATAATTCAAGATCTTCCCCAAAAGAACACGTAGCCTTCCTGTTATATCAATCATCCAAACTCGCACAGATATTTTCAGAATGTAGAGAAGGAAGGGGTATTTCCCAACCCCTTTATGAGGCCGGAATTCTTGTGATCTTGCAAAGGGGCAGGCAGGTGACAATGCTCCTTGTCTTGGTTTGGAAAGTTGCCACACAGGTGAATACTGAGTTGTCAAAACTCATAAGGCAAAACAGTCAGAATCTCTGCACTTTCTGTAAATTGTAATCCAGTAAAAGTTGTCTATAAAGAAACCAACCTCAGATTGGCCCCTTCCCTCATGTCCACTCCCTCTGCTCAGTCTAGATCCCAGGCCCTGGTTGGGAGGCTTGTGGGGGGCAGGGGGCCCTGGCAGGGCTGCTCCTTGGGCTTCTGGCTCATGCATCCGCCCCCAGCCAGGGTTTTGTGATGTCTCATTTGCCCGGGAGCTCCTTCCTCTACTGGCTTCTCATTGCCTGTAGGCCAAAATCCAAACTTCTAGGGGAAGGCCTACGAGATCCCGCCTGCTCCCCGTGTGCCTCTTCCTGGCATGTCGCTTACTGGGACAGCACTTGTGCAGCTCCAGGGGCTCAGGGCTGAGACGGCCGCAGCCGCTTTTGTGCTGCTGACAGTGAAGGGGACGCGGCCCTGGGGTCAGTGCAGGTGAGCAGACCCGGACCAGCCCCCCTCGTGTCCTCAGGTCACCACTACTGGATGCCTCTGTCCTCTGCTCCCACGAGGAAGTGCCTCGCCTCCTCACCCTCACCCCAGCTACTACCTCTTCTGCCTGGGGGGCCCTCGGTGCTCATGTGTCCTCTTTTCTTAACTGGATTCCTCAATTGAGTAAGCTCCATTTGTTCCACGAAATTTTGAATTTTGAATTTAAAAGAAAGTTAAAAAAGTAAAAAAGAAGAAGACAGTACCAACAACACTCCCTATGACTAGCCAAATATGTTACTTCTGGACATTTCTGGAAGCTTTTTGTAGACTATGTGATTAATGAGCTGTTGGTAGTAAATTGCAAGCATATTCACGCCTCTAAGTCACGTTATTTAACCTTAAATTTATTGACTGGAAAAAACTTGGAAAACAGAAAGTGTGACTCCATGTGTCATAGACATCCCTCCTCTGGGATTCTAGAGGTTGAGAGAGAGCCTCAGATTTATACCAATCACACGTGTACCTTGAAATAAATGCAACTTCACTGCATCTCAGTTTTCTTTTTTTTTTAAGGTAAAAGCCAATGATCATTTTCAGATTTGTAACCTATCATTTTTACCCCTACACAGGCCTTTAGCCAGATCAGAGAGAGGAAGGCAGGAACGCAGGGAGATGCCAGCTGGCGGTCGGAGGACCCACAGGCTAGGGCTCGCCAAATGCACCTCCCTCTTCCCTGGGAGCAGGGGGTGGAAGCTGGCCCTGCCACGTGTGGGGTCGGCGAGCAGGCGAGACTCCAGCTCTGGTGCTGCAGCGTCTACACGGACGCCGTCTTTCCTCCGATGGGAAACACCTTCCAGCTCAGGCCTGTGTTGTCCCGGCTGGTGCTTCCGGGGGGAGCGTCCCAGTCCACTCGGCAGATAACAGTGTCATTGGCAGCCTGCGCCCTGGGGCCCCGGCTCGCGTCTCTGGCCTCACAGACAGCCCGCTCCCCCGTGTGAAGCCCAAGTCCTCCGTGTCAGCGGCCAAACCTTCCTCGACATGAACAAAATTGACCCCATGCGCCCCTGTGTCATCGGCACCGACGTGGTGAGCTCGTGGCTTCCGCCAGTTTCTGCCAAGACCCCCGGTCAGCCTGAGGTCTATCATGTGGCCGTGCCAGCCGCCCAAAAAAAACCTGAAAACAAAACAAACACGCAGAAAGCCACCGTTGTCTCTGCTCTCTCTGATCTTTCTAGAAAAAACACGTTGCCGCTTCAGTCCCCCAACAGGACGGAAACAGTGACCCTGGGCCCCGTGACCCCTGGAGGCGCCCACGTGGCCCACGAGGCTGCAGCACCCGGGACGCGGGGCTGCTGCCCTCTGCATGCCCTGCACCTGCTGAGCATCGGCCCCATGTCTGGGTCCCACCAGTAGGGCCTGCACCCTCCCGAGGAAGGAGCCCCAGGGGCCTTGCCGTCCTGGCCACGGCGCACGGTCACGCCCTGGGGAACAGACCCTGCACCCCTGGAGGCTCCTGCGGTTCTCACGCGTGCAACCGTCACAGGCTTGGATGCCCACTTTGCTCTCAGGACGTGACCGCCCGCCCCGGGAGGCCCGGCTCCCGCCTGCCCCGGCTGCCTTCGAGACTCTGAGACGTCAGGAGTTTGCACTTCCAGGATGAATTTCTATTTAATGAGAGAATCTTTAGCAAAAACAACAAAGAAAGACTGTGTCGAGACGAGCAGTGTTGAGTAACCAGAGAGAGGGTGTCTCTCGGGCCATACCCGCGCCCAGGCCGTCCCCGTGTCCCGGGCCGTGAGCTGCTCTGTGAAGAACGCTGTCGTCCTAAGGCAGTGCCGTGGCCGCTCCTGGCACAGACCTGCAGGCAGAGAGACGTTTGTTTTGCAAAATAAATCAGCCCAGGCTCCGAGCTGCTGTCACTCGCAGACGTCGTTCGTTAGGCCATCTGGTCAGTGGCGCTTGGCCGGATCCCGGGGAGCCGCCCACAGGCCTCAGTCCTGAGCCTCGGCCTGACCTCAAGTGGCCCGGGGGGCCTGTGCAAGGGTTTCTGGTGAGTTCCGCGCCCGCCTGCTCCCTCCTGGGCACACGCACGCCTGCATCGAGCCGTTCCCCTCGGCGCCGAGAACCCTGCCAGGTCACCGGTTGCCAAGACGGGGGCAAGGTGCTGGGGAGGGGACAGGCTGGCTCGGATCCGACGTAAAGGCACCGCGGCCGGTGGGCTAGAGCCTCTGCTTCCCGGGCCTCGGCGCAGGACGGAAAGCCCGGCTGGCCTGCGCCGCGGTTCCCACGGGAGGAGAAGCCCCGTGGGGCAGGGCTGCCCCGGAGGGGGACGGTGGGGCGGGCTGCCGGCGGCGAGGGGCCAAAGGGGGAAAGTGCGGGGCTGCTCCTGCGCGAGCCTCGGTTCTGCTCGCGTCAACGGCACTAAGCTTTACAGACGTGTGAGCGCGAGCTATTCGCCAGGACCTCGGGCCCCCGGGGTCGCGCAGCCCTGCTCCCCTCCTGGGGGACCAGGCCGAGGGCGGCGGCCAGCGCTGGGCCCCAGGCACGCGACCCTGCTGCCAGCGCGGACCTGGGCACGGTCCCCTCGCCCTGAGGCGCCCCGCGCTGTCCTGCCAAACAGGCTCTTCTCTGGTTGGAGGCAACACGCTGTTTGTTTTGGTTACACTGAGGACACGGCAGGGATTTCTGCGTCGGGCCCTGGGGGAACAGCGCGATCAAGACCCCAAGGCACCCCGGGGGCTGCGGGCCCGCGGGCGGAATGGGCACCGCGGAGGCGACAGGAAGGACCTGCCTTAGAAGGGGGGTGGGGGAGCACAGGGCTCGGCGCGTCCCCAACACGAGCTTGAGCGGAGGGGGCGCAGGTGCCTGGGAGGAGACGCCGCGGGCTCGGGGGTCTGCTTTCAATTATGCTGATTGGTCCGCGGAGTTGTTCATCCACAGCCCGTCCAGTTGTCTTCGGTCCCAGAGAACACGTCCCTACCAGCCCTGCTTCCCATTCCGAGGGGCGGGTCCTGGGGACGCTCACCGTCCTCGCCGCTCGGTGCAGATCCCAGTGGACGTTTCCCCTTTAAAACACGTTGCCCCAAATTGAGAAAAATGCCAGAGTCTGGCTTCGTCCTGTGCGCTGTGCTGGCTGCTGAGCAAGAGCACAACCGCCTCCGCCCCCAACCGCGTCCGCGGGGGCCCCTCCGGCCCCAGACCCCTCATCCTGCCCCCGAGGAGCCGAGTGCAGGAGGGTCACGGCCTGCAGGTGCTCCTCAAGCTGAGACCCACGGCAGACCGAGTGCCCCGCTGCCCCCGAGGTTCCCAGAGCTCGTCCTGCGACCAGGATCAGGTCAAGGTCATTCCTCGGGAACTGTTCTGATCAGGTGAACCCCCAGCATTTGGCGGAAAGAAACAAACCGGGGCAAAACCCTCCCCATCTCTTCCTCAGGCTTCAGTCTCCAGACGTCCCCGCAAACACGGCCAGGGCCCCGGGCAGAGCGCGGAGGAGCCAGGAGTAAGGATTGTGCCCCTCACCCCACACCCTGCACCCCATGGCCCGCACCCCATGCTCTGCACCCCATGCCCTGCACCCCATGCCCTGCAGCCTGTACCCCACGCCCTGCACTCCACGCCCTGCACCCCATGCCCCGCACCCCACGCCCCACACCCTGCACCCCACACCCCGCACCCCACGCCCCGCACTCCACGCCCGGCATCCCACGCCCTGGACCCCACACCCTGCACCCCGCGCCCCACACCCTGCACCCCACGCCCTGCACCCTGCTCCCTGCACCCTGCACTGTGCCACACCCTCCCCCCGCGGCCTGCCCCCCCAGCGTCCTCGCATGCTGTCCACAGCGAAAGTTCCAGGACCCTGGAACCCTCTCCATCCTCGTCACACCCCTGAATTTTCACATCTGTCTGCCCTCTTGTCATGTCACACTTACTGTACACCTTCCCGATACCTAAGTTATCCATACTTCCGTGAGCCCCGTGCTGGGCGCCTGGGGGCCAGTCGGCTACAGGCGTGTGGCTCTGGTGTCGGCTCAGGTCACCGTCTCAGGGTGGGGAGGTTGAGCCCCATGTCCTGCTCCGTGCTCAGCGCGGCGTCTGCTGGACATTCTGCCGCTCCCCCGCCCCTCCCTCCCCCTGCCCCTCCCTCCACACACCTGCTCTCTCTCTCTTTAAAATAAATAACTTTTAAAAAACTCAGTGTTAAAGGATAAACTGAGGTGTAGTAAAATCCTCAGAGTTTATTTGAGCCAAACCGTGTGTTTTGGGGCGGGCAGCAGCTCGGGGGCGTGGGCGCCGCAGGCGCTCGGGATCCGGGTGGAAGCGCCGGGCCCGCGGCCTCCTCGTGCAGCCTCACAGCAGGATCCACAGTGTGTTGTGAGCACAGGTCACGCCTTCTCCTTCGGGAGAACCCAATCCTGTGGAATAAAGAAAAGACGGGGAGGTTTAAATAAGAGTAACGCGGCCGCCGCATGACCAGACGTTAAGAGGCCGCGGCGACCACACGCAGGCCGTGCTGACGTCCCCGTAGGCCCACGGCTCGCACCCTCCTCACCGGGGCAGGTGTTCGCAGCGAGCGGGGCCCTGCCCTCATTCTCCAGAGATCTCCGTGCTCACGAGGGGAGAGAGTGCGAGTGGGGGCGGACCCCAGGCCGACTGCATGGAGCACGGGGCCCCGCACGGGACTCGACCTCACGACCCGAGACCGTGACCTGGGCCGATACTAGGAGCCCGTGGTCACCCGCCTGAGCGGCCCCCGTGCTCCCTCCCAAGCACCTGTCAGAGCGGAGTCCCGGGAGCCCCGGGGCTGCAGTGCGCGTGGCGGTGCATCCGGTGCCCTGCAGGCCCCCCCGACTCCTCGACCTGTGGCTCGCCCCCGGCACGCAGCACTGACTACTCTGCCGTGAGCTGTCTGGGGGGGCGGGCAGCCTTCGGGGGACGCGGCTGCCCTCCTGGAGCTCGGGCACTGAGGTTCAGACCACCTCCCCCATCACGGTGGCCTCAGCCCGGCCGCTGAGTGCTTGTGCTCGGTGATGCTCGTCATCCAGAAACAGCAGCTCCGGACGCGCATCTGAAATCCTTCTCCACTGACCACACAGACGGAAACAACCATGTGTGTGTCACCTGTAAGAATTAGGGGGGATCCGCCTGAGGACGTGGTTTTGATCCTTCATTGACCTTCTTAAGTTGATGTCATGTCCCTGTGTGTCCAGGGGGTCGAGAGCACGGAGGTCTGGGAGGTGCTCGCTGGAATCGGGAATGGGCTGTTTTCCTGCACATTCTGAATGCACAATTGTCATGGCCCGGCACTGCGTGCGCCCGGCACCTGGGGGGAGTTAAGGAGGTGGTGGGGATGCTCTGGCTGGTGCCTCTGCTCGCTGGACAGGGAGACGCACCTGCTCGTGGGCGTAAGTGACTCCTCAGGCTTCTGGGTTCGCCTGCACGTCACGGGCGCCTTCTCAGGGTGGACGGCGGCAGAGTCGGGCGCCGAAGGTCATGGTAGGTGGACTGTGCCTTCTTGTTAGAGACTCCCTGGACACTAAGTGAAGTCCTTGCAACGTTTCCCTGTGAAATCTTTACAGTTTGTGGTGACAACCACGGTCACAGCCACGGACTTGGGGCTGGATGGAGCCCATTTTCCAGTCCCCTTCCATTTACTGAGAGTGACCACGGGCAGGTGCATAACACGTAAGCCCGTGTCTTCACCTGTAGAACAGGGACGTAGGGACAAGGAGTGGCCACCGCGTAAGAGGAAGCGAGGCCCGGGAGCCAGCCCCGGACATACGAGGTGCTCTGCCAAACATCCGGTCAACGAACGACCAGGAAAATACGTGCAAATGAGGAGGTGCTGCTTTAGAAGAACAAAGAAAAACCCGCGTGGCTGTGGTGAAGCTGCTCCCCGTCTTCTTGCTTTACCAAAACACACGGGAGTCACTCGTGCTTGGAGAACAAAGCACCAGTACCTACTAAGTGTGGAACGGTTTGTGGACGCAGGTAAACGTGCGGCGCAACAGAGACAGGAGGTGCTCTGCACACGCGGTTTCCCGCTTCCTCCCCCCAGCACAGGACCCGCTTGGCTCTTTCTGATGCCGAGGACCTCGGGACGTGTGTGAGCAGGTGCATTCCGCTCACCCCCTTCACCTGCGCTGTCAGCGGGCGGAGCAGGGCACGCACCCCGTGTCCGTCGGATCCGTCCCCTGAGCCCAGCACCGCGGCCGCCTCCTACCCATGCCCAGGCCTGCGTGCCCCTCAGCCACGGTAGGGCAGGCTCCCGGGCAACTGTAGCAGGACGCGGGCCCCACACGGCCTCCTGGGCTGCACCGAGCACCTGAACCTCAGCCCCTGGGGCCCGACCGAGGGGAGCGGGAGGAAGGCTGCTCAGGAGGCCTGGATGTCCGCCGGCGGCCGTTCTTGCATTCGGGTCACGGCGCTCCCTGCTCTCGGTGGCAGCGAGCAACATCACAGAACCTGGTTGGAGTCACAAGCCTGATGGCCCAGCAGGTCTCAAGGAACCACGTGATGACTTGTTTGTGGTACAGAAACAAAACCGAGTGAAGGTGCCTGCGAGGACCGAGCGGAGCCCGCGGACGCTCACCTACCGAGTCAGCTCATGAGCTGCGGCTGACTGGTCCGAGCCCATACCGTCCCCCGATTCAGCTGGTTTTCCGTAGATTTGCGTGTCGGGGGATTTCCTCGAAGAGGAAGTAGCCACGAGTGGGGTGGGCGCTGTGTTCCTCTGAAAACCCAAGCGTGGCCTCAGCAGGATGTCAGGTCCTGTGCTCCTCCTTCCGACCTCCTGGCTTGCAGAGGGAAGGGACTGGGGAGCAGGACGTGGGGAAGGCAAACAGGACCCCTTGTTGCGTTTCGCCCGAGGTCCCCCCCCCCCCGCCATGTGCTCCGGTAAAGGGGAGTCGCGGTGGGAGCAGCCTGGTGTTTGGAATGAGGCTGACCCGGGCCTGAGACCTTGCTCCCTCGCGGCCGCGCCCGGAGTGAGCGCAGGGGCTGAACGCCCACAGCCAGTGCGGCCCTGGGCTCAGTGCACCTGTGAAGTCCAGGCCAGCTGGTGCTCGCCCACCTCCGAGGAGCCCAGGGCGGCTTGCAGACCGGGGGGATGCAGGAGGAGAGGGGGCGGAGTGGGCCCCTTTGTCACGGCGAGGCTGTGTGGGTGCTGCCCGGGACTCCACGCGGAGGTGGCCGGTCCGCAGAGGAGATGGTGACCCGAGGGGCAGCCAGCTGGAAGGCACACCTTAGGGAAAGAGTGCAAGTGAGCGTGTGCAAGAAGGGGACGGGCGGGGGAGGAGCAGGGAGCCCGATGCGGGGCTCGATCCCACAACCTGGGGGTCACAACCTGAGCCAAGGGTGGATGCTCCACCGCTGGAGCCCCCCGGGGTCCCCAGAAATGGATTTTTCAGTTATACTTCCCCAGACATAGTGGCGAGTGAACACCCAGAGACGCACGATGGTGCATAGTCGCGAGTCTAACGATGAGATGGTTAGAAATATAAACTTCAGTGAACGAGATGGGAGGATGGAGTTGGGTGAAGAATTCCGCACAGAGATTCTAACAGGCGTTTCCGCAGAGACCAAGGACGGGCAACTTTCCGTGCACTTACGCATTGTTCGTGTCCCTCCTTTACCAAGTGTCTGTTCAGGCATTTTCCTGGGTTGTTTATTGACCTGTGATGATTCTGCGTGTGTTATGGATTCCGTGCTGTGTCAGTTACGCCCTGTGAGAATTCCATCTCCAACTATAGTCTGTGTCCTTCGTGAGTCACCGGGTCAGGAACTTTTCAATGTGCTCTTGAGTCATTCATAGACCTTCTTTTTTTAAAAAAAGTTATTACCAGAGCCTGGTTGACGTAGACCGTTGTGTCAGCTTCAGGAGCGCTGCATGGGGTCGGACACGTCCATACTGTCCTCTTGCTTGCCAGAGTGTGTGGGTCACCCTCCGCCCCCAAGTTACTGCCTGTTTCTTCTATGCCAAACTGCTCGCCCCACGACTTCTTTATTTCATACCTGGAGGCTTGTAACTCTTGGCCCCCTCACCTGTCTCACCCTCCCCTCGCCGTCTCCCCTCTGGCGCCACCTGTTCGTTCTCTGTGTTTATGAGTCTGTCCCTGGTTTTCTGGGTTGCTGTTTGGTTCGTTTATTTGTTTGAAGTGTTTGTTCAAGTCTTTTGCTCCTTTTTAATTAAATACCCTCTTCATTTTTGAATTGCAGACTATTTCTATAGTCCGAATGAGTTATTTTTCACATAGACGTGTAAGAATGTTTTCCCACTTTTTGTTTTCCCTGTTGATTTTCTTAGAGTGTGTTTTGATTTATGGGACTCGAGAATCTGTAACTTTCCCCTGAAACTCTGTATTTATCAGCGTCCCTCATGTTTTAATATGTTGTGTTTTTATTATTTTTAAGTTAGACTTTCTATTTCCTGTGTTTTCTCCTCTGATGTGTGAGTTATTTAGAGATGGAGTGTTTAATTTATAGATTTTGGGTAACTTGTTATTGATACTATTTCATTTAACTTCATTGTGTAAAGAACTTACTGTCTATGAATTTAGTTTGGCTTTATTGGTACTTATTTAATAGGACAGCTTACAGTGCATCTTAGTGAATGTTTCCTATACAGTTGAAAAGATTGTGTTTTCCACATTTGTTGATTATAATATTCTGTAAATATTGATCCAGTCAAACTGATGGTATTGTTCACGTTTTCTGTATCCTTAGTGATTCTTTTGTCTAATAATTATCTCAATTACTGAAATATGAGTAATATAATCCCCAACTCAAATAGTAAATTTGCATATTTGTCTTTTTAATCCAGTTAAGTTTTGTTCCACGTGGGGTTTTTTTGTGATTTTTGTATAAAGTGCAAACATGCTTATGATTATTATGTTTTATGTAACAAATTGACTCACTATGAAATGTTCTTTTTAGCTCTGGTAAAGGTTGTTTTCCTTGTAATCTGCTCATCTACTCTTAACGTACCCACTACACCCTCCCAATAATTAGTATTTGTAAAGTATATATTTTTCCACCTCTTTGTTTTGAATCTGTGTCTTTATGTTAAAATTGTGTGTCTTCTAAAAAGAACACAATTGGGGTTTGTTTGTTTATCCACCTTGACAGTCTGTGTTTCATAATTGTAGTGTTTAGTTTACTTATAGTGATAGAGTTGGTTTAAGTTTACCATCTGGCTCTTTATTTTCTATTTCTCTCATCTTTTTTTTTTTTTTTTTTTGCCTCTGTTCCTCCTTCCTTACTATCTTCTTTGGATGATCCAATGGCATTTTTGTATTTTTTTTGTGTGTGTGTTTATTCTGTGTCGGTTTTTTTTTAATTCTTCTCTGTTTTATTTATTTTTCTTTTCAAAGGATCTGCTAACAATCATACTATTCATACCTAAATTATCATATTACATAAATATTATAACACTTATAAAAACCTTATCTTACCCACTCTGATCTTTTTGTGCTATTTTTTATAGGTTTTATTTCTGTATACTTTGTAATTCCCAAAGGACGTTATTACAATTTTTATTTTAAACATTCAGTTGTATTTTATAAATACTGGAAAGTATAAAATGGTGGCTTTCCCCACATACTTCTTGTTTATGGCACTCCTCGGTCTTTTCTGTAGATCTGATGCTCCTCATTCTCCTTCAGCCTGAGGAACTTCAGACACCAGTGAAACCGCGTCTGCTGTGCTCTGGTTCAGCCGGTAGCCAAAGCTCTCAGCGCTTCTTGTCTGAAGAGGAGCTTGTGCTCAGCCGGGTTGCGGTCCACGGGCCTTAGTGGCCGGGGCCCTGAAAGCAGATGCCTCCTGTGTGCCCGCTCCCAGTCTGGGAGTCTTGCGCCTGCGGAGGGACACCAGCACCCGCGTCTGTCCCAGCGGGGCCTGGGCCTTGCAGACACCTGCATGTGCCTCTACCAGTGACGGGCCCAAGTGTCCAAGAGTCCCTCTGCTGCCATCCTTCCCTCTGCGGCCCTCCTACCGGCTCCACTGCTGTCCTTCCCTCTACTGTCCTTCCCTCCCCGGCCCCCCTTCCCTCCCTGGCCCCCCTTCCCTCTGCAGCCCTCCTTCCCTCCCCGGGCCATGCACATGGAGACAGAATCTTAAAAAAAAAAGAGAAAAATCCATTTTTTCCCAATTCAAATTATAAGTATTCTGGGTGAAATGTAGCAGAAGATAATAGGAAATAGAATACCCAGATTTCACGTGAGATATTGGCAGCTGTCGGAAAGGATGGGGTTCTTGGACCTGACAGCGGTGGGGCACGTGCAGCAAGACTGCTCTGGGGTCAGCACATGTGCGGCTTACATACCGCAGGCTGGCCCGGGTTCTGAGGGCGCTTGGTGCTCGCCCTGACCTGACCTCCAGTTACCCAGCGGAGAGCAGAGTTCGGGGTCGGCGACCATAGGACGCTCACATGGGAGACACCAGCAGCCTGGATGGGGGTGGGGGTGGGGCTCTACAGCTCCGCGCTTCAGGTACTGGATAGAGATGTAACCAGGTATTGTCCTGGAATCCAAATTCACATGGTCAACATGAGCCTTATATCAAGAGCCAAAACGTGATTGAAGAAACTACTGCCTTAGGGCCCCAGAAGAGTGCAAAGCGTGGTATCTGCAGGCGCACTTTGATTGACACAAAGCACAGGACTCTCCAAGGGTAACTCATAGTGAACCCACAGTAATACAAATGAATCACAAAGATCAAAAGTAGAAAGACATCCAGGGACACCGGGGGTGAATTCTCCACAAATTCTAGAAAAGTTGCAACAATAGAAGACAGAGTGAAAATCAGAATCCAGAGATGGAAGGAGTAGACGCCCACAGCATAGACAGGTGACTGTAAAGGCAAAGAACAGGAAAGATATTTCAGAAGGAAAATCCATGCCCATTTTTATAAAAACCGAATGGAGAACTTGAACTTCATTCCAGACACAACCAAATAGAAAATTACGTGGTCTGGAAGGCAGCCGCAGGAGGTGGCCCTGAATGTGAAGCAGGGGCAGAGAGGGTGGGAAGAGAGGTGGAGAGACGCCGAGGATGCAGTAACAGGTCTACACGGCTCAGACAGGAATTGAGGAAGAGAGTAGAGACTGGAGGAGGCGCTGGTTGCAAATCCCCAAAATGAGGGTGTCACAGAGTCCAGGGCAGGACTACACACAACAAATCTGTCCCTAAGGATACGGTAGAGACATTTCAGAGCATCTGAGGCAAAATGAGTCTTATAAGTTGGACCAGAGAGTACGAAGAGTTCTTTGTGAAGAGGTGGTAGTCACGCTAACAGAATCCCAAGGGGACCAGGAGGCCAGGTCATGAAGGAAGGAAAGAAAATGCCGTCCCAGGACTCTGCCCGGCGAGGCTGTCATTACAAGTGACAGGTCCGACTGTCAGTCTGCTGTTCACTGGTGAGCCCTGGGCAGACCTCAATGGGGACTTGACCCCCAGGGCACATGGGGAGGAAAGGCCGTCTCCTCCGTGAGCAGGGCTGGGAACCCTGGGCTCCCACATGCAGGACGGTGGAATGACATCTTACGTCACGCAGAATCAAACAATATGCGTTAGAGGCCTAAAGTCAAACCTGGAATTATAAGACCCCTAGAGGGAGATGTAGGAGACGCGAGCTCTTCAATGTGGTCTTGGGGTGGTGTTTTGGACGCGGCATCAAACGTGAAAATAAGCAAGTGGGATCACATTTAGCTAAAAAGCTTCTACACAGGAAGGGAGACCATCAGCAAGATAAACAGGCAACCCGTGGAACCAGAGAGAAAGTTTACCAACCGTATATCCAATCAGGGGGTGATATCCAGAATACACAAGAGTCTCCTGCAACTTGATGCAGGATGGATGGATAGATAGATTGATTGATAGACGGATAGATAGATGATAGATGACAGATAGGTGATAGATCAATAGATAGATGATTGATAGATAAATAGATTGATAGATGATGGATGGATAGATAGATCAATCGATACATTGATAGATGATAGATGATGATAGATATTTGATAGATCGATAGGTAAATGATAGATGGATAGATAGATGATAGATCGATAGATGATGGATGGATGGATGGATAGATAGATCAATTGATAGATGATGGATGATAGATAACCCAATAGAATATCGGTCGAAGGGCCTGTACGGCCACTTTGCCAGTGGCCAGCAGGTATAGGGAAGAGCGCTCGACATCGCCGGTCATCAGGGAAATGCAAATCAAAGCCACACGGAGCCACCCCGCACGCCCGCCGGCATGGCCACCCTTCAGTTACAAGGCGTGACTGCGGGTGGACACGCGGAGAAGGCGCCCTGGCCCTGCGGGGGGAGGTGGCAGGTGCAGCCGCTAGAGCAAAGTATGGAGGTTCCTCACGTCGAGGCGCCCCGCGGCCCGCGGTCCCACCCCTGACCAAGTCGCAGCCCCTGGGCTCCGGTGGCCCCGGCCGCAGCCTGAGTGCCCTGCGCGGAGAGGCTGGGGGGCAGAGGCCCCGGGGCCGTCCTACGCAGTCGGTGCTGGAAACAGGCGCTCCAGCCCGCTCAACCAGGTTGGCGGTTAGTGATGAACGGAGACCAGCGTGCACTGAAAGCCCAGTATGTGGACGTGACAGATTCTTCTTCCCCTCTCCTCGTCGGGCTGCAGGGAGCCCCACGGCCCTCACCACGCAGCGCCAGCAGGGGACGCGGAGGCCGCCCAAACCACAGCCTCGCGCTCGCCGCAAGGCTGCCTGACGACGCTGTCGGAATCATCGCTCACTTTCCCTCGCGGAAAAAACAAGGACTTTAAAAGCCACCGATTAAAATACACATTAACCATTTTTATAATTCGTCATTTCTTTCCAGCTTCTAAACCGTTGCCTCCTGAGGGATTGCACTTGGAGGACGGATTCCTTCCTCTGTCCTCGCTCCGTGGCCTCCCAGCGACGGCCGCCCGATTTCTCTGGACGTGGCCGTGGAGCTTCCCGGAAAGGCTGGCCTCGTGAATGAGGAGAGGACGGGAAGGCATCTCCCGTCGCGCTGCTGTGTTTGTCTTTCTGTCCTTGCCCGGGGTCCGTCCCAGCGAAACCCATGACTTGCAACGTCTCATGATCGCCACAGGGTGAGCAGGGCCCGGAGCGAGCCGGGGCCCCCAGGTGGCCGAGGCGTCAGGGTCCGTCCTGCCCCGCGTGCCCGGCCCCAGCCTCGCAAACCTGAACCCGAGGCACCGAAGTCGGCCCCGCTGCCTGCGTGGTACCTGCGGGGCCCGTGCCTCCTGCCTGCGAGACGCAGAGGGTCCGTCTTCCTTGTTTTGTTGCTTCGAATGGATTTAAAAAATGTTCCCGTCCAAGCGCTCACGAAGCTGTGAGGAGCGAAGTGAGCCGCAGAGACTTGGAAGAGCGGGCGGACGGGACGGTGAGCAGGCGGCCCAGCGTGGACCGGGCGGCAAGGGCGGCGGGGGTGGGATCTAACCCGGAGGGTCCAGCTGGGTGGCATCAGGGACAGTCACAGCACAGGTGAGGAGTGCTGATGGTCTCGGCTGTGGGTGCCAGGGTCTCAGGACTGGCACCGAAGCAGCGTCTGTGGGTGGGTGGGTGCACCATGGGGCAGGAGCTCGCAGTGGTGCTCGGGCCTGACTCACCTGAGGGCAGCTTCCAGTGGCTGCCGTGTGGACTCGGGTCCTCGGGATGGTGTCCAGCAGTGACCACGTGGTCTCAGGTCCTTGGGATGGTGCCCGGCGGTGGCCGCGTGGACTCGGGTCCTCGGGACGGTGCCCAGAGGCGGCCGCGTGGACTCACATCTTTGGTTTGGGCCCATGCCCTTCGGGCCGCCAGCTGCTGGTGCCCTGAGTAGCTGCCGGGTGCCCACCCATTAGCTGTTACATTATCTGGAGAAGAAACGAGGTTTGTGCTCATCGCAGCCACCAGAGCACCCGACAAGCCTCGTGTCCTCCGACCTCCTCTCCCGCACGCTTCGGAGGCCTGTGCTGAAGATCAGAGGTCACGGCAAATATCTGCTTAAAAACCCCGGCAATTGTCTCCATCACCATCGCCGCCGCCACCCTTTGTACCAAAATACGGGAAAAGTAGGTTATCTGAGTTTGGAACCGAACAGTTGTTTCCTGCGTTATTGCCGTAAGAAGTCCTGAAAACGTGGACCCGCAGGTCCCTCCTGTATCCTCGGGCCACCGTGCGACCCCGCAGCCCTCGGTCCCCGACATCCAGGGACATCCGGGAACCGTGGCTGATATTGGCCTTGGCGATGACTGACGACGACGGAGCGCCAGGTCGCCCAGGTGACTTCTCTTCAGTGAAGCGACCAGCGAGCTGCGTGCCTTCCGGTGAGTCGTGCGGGATAGCGTAATGTGACTGCCCGGAAGATCTGGGGGTGGGAAGCCCCAGAGGGAGGAGGAAGAGACGTGCCGCAGTCTTCCCCGTCCCCGAGAGCCTTGCGGAGCCCCTCGTGGTGACTCTCCCTGCACGTGGTCGGGATTCAAACACTTCAGGGGACCCTGGAAAGGGAAAATCAGAGACGGTTAGCGGGGAGGACGCCGTGGGTGCGTTGCTGCATTTCCGTCTCCCCAGACGCCCGGCTCTTCCGCTCGGGATTGGCTCGTGGCCCAGGACATGCGGCTTATGTCTGGGATGCGACACCTGCACGACGCGTGCCTCAGAAGGCAGCCTGGGCCGGTGCTGGGCCGCGGCCTCCCCTGCCGCACGGTAGGAGCGCTGGGCACCGGGGGTAGGTACTCTGCGCCCGCCTGGCTGCGAGTGTCCACGAGCTGCTCACCTCTCCCCTCCCTGGGAGACGCGCACCCCCAGCTGTGTGAACGGGGCCCTGGGGGGAAGGAGAGCAGATGCCGGGCCCTCCCGCCGAGGGTCTACACAACCCCAGCCAGCATTTTGCAAACAGCCCTGCTAGGCTCGTCTGTGTCTCGTCCTGGGTCTGTGAACCTTGCAGAAGTCAGTAGCTTGAATTCTTGGGAGACCTTCTGGGGGCCCCGTGTTGCCTGTGCCCCCCAACTGTGAGGGGTGCTGCTCCCCTCCTACCTCAGGACCAGAGACCATGAGCCTCCGAGGGTCCCACCCACGTGGCTAGCTCTGCCTCTGGGGTGAACCAGCAAGAAGGGTGGCACTGATGGCCAAGACCTCTTCCTCTTTCTCTCTCTCTAGAGGAGGGGCCTCCAGATAGGGACCTACAGAGAGAGACCTACAGAGAGGGACCTCCAGAGCAGGGCCTGCAGAAAGGGGCCTGCAGAGAGGGACCTACAGAGCAGGGCCTGCAGAGAGGGGCCTGGGGAGAGAGGCCTGCAGAGAGGGGCCTGCAGAGAGGGGCCTCCAGATACGGATCTGTAGAGAGGGGCCTGCAGAGCGGGGCCTGCAGAGAGGGACCTGTAGTTAGGGATTTGCAGAGAGAGATCTGTAGAGAGGGGCCTGCAGAGAGAGGCCTGCAGAAGGGACCTGCAGAGAGGGACCTGCAGGGAGGGGCCTACAGAGAGAGACCTGCAGAGAGGGGCCTGCAGAGAGGGACCTGCAGAGAGAGGCCTGCAGAGAGGGGCCTGCAAGGAGGGGCCTACAGAGAGGGACCTGTAGTTAGGGATCTGCAGAGGGGGACCTGTAGAGAGTGACTGTAGAGCTGGGCCTGCAGAGAGGGACCTGCAGAGAGGGGCCTGCAGAGAGGGACCTGCAGAGAGGGGCCTCCAGAGGGGGGCCTGCAGAGTGGAACCTGCAGAGAGGGACCTGCGGAGAGGGGCCTGCAGATAGGGACCTGCAGAGAGGGGCCTGAAGAGAGAGGCCTGCAGAGCGGGGCCTGCAGAGAGGGACCTGTAGTTAGGGACCTGTAGTTAGGGATTTGCAGAGAGAGACCTGTAGAGAGGGACCTGCAGAGAGGGGCCTGCAGAGAGGGACCTGCAGGGAGGGGCCTACAGAGAGGGACCTGTAGTTAGGGATCTGCAGAGGGGGACCTGTACAGAGTGACTGCAGAGCTGGGCCTGCAGAGAGGGACCTGTAGAGAGGGGCCTGCAGAGTGGAACCTGCAGAGAGAGGCCTGCAGAGAGGGACCTGCAGAGAGGGGCCTGCAGAGAGGGACCTGCAGAGAGAGGCCTGCAGAGAGGGACCTGCAGAGAGGGGCCTGCAGAGAGGGACCTGCAGAGAGGGGCCTGCAGAGAGGGACCTGCAGAGAGGGGCCTGCAGAGAGGGACCTGCAGAGAGGGGCCTGCAGAGAGGGACCTGCAGAGAGGGGCCTCCAGAGAGGGGCCTGCAGAGTGGAACCTGCAGAGAGAGGCCTGCAGAGAGACCTGCAGAGAGGGACCTGCAGAGAGGGACCTGCAGAGAGAGGCCTGCAGAGAGGGACCTGCAGAGAGAGGCCTGCAGAGAGACCTGCAGAGAGGGGCCTGCAGAGTGGAACCTGCAGAGAGGGGCCTGCAGAGTGGAACCTGCAGAGAGAGGCCTGCAGAGAGGGACCTGCAGAGAGGGGCCTGCAGAGAGGGACCTGCAGAGAGGGACCTGAGGAGAGGGACCTGCAGGGAGGGGCCTGCAGAGAGGGACCTGCAGAGAGGGGCCTGCAGAGAGGGACCTGCAGAGAGGGGCCTGCAGAGTGGAACCTGCAGAGAGAGGCCTGCAGAGAGGGACCTGCAGAGAGGCGCCTGCAGAGAGGGACCTGCAGAGAGAGGCCTGCAGAGAGGGACCTGCAGAGAGGGGCCTGCAGAGAGGGACCTGCAGAGAGGGGCCTGCAGAGAGGGACCTGCAGAGAGAGGCCTGCAGAGAGGGACCTGCAGAGAGGGGCCTCCAGAGAGGGGCCTGCAGAGTGGAACCTGCAGAGAGAGGCCTGCAGAGAGACCTGCAGAGAGGGACCTGCAGAGAGGGACCTGCAGAGAGGGACCTGCAGAGAGGGACCTGCAGAGAGAGGCCTGCAGAGAGGGACCTGCAGAGAGAGGCCTGCAGAGAGGGACCTGCAGAGAGGGACCTGCAGAGAGGGGCCTGCAGAGTGGAACCTGCAGAGAGGGGCCTGCAGAGAGGGACCTGCAGAGAGGGGCCTGCAGAGAGGGACCTGCAGAGAGAGGCCTGCAGAGAGGGACCTGCAGAGAGAGGCCTGCAGAGAGGGACCTGCAGAGAGGGACCTGCAGAGAGGGACCTGCAGACAGGGGCCTGCAGAGTGGAACCTGCAGAGAGGGGCCTGCAGAGAGGGACCTGAGGAGAGGGACCTGCAGGGAGGGGCCTGCAGAGAGGGACCTGCAGAGAGGGGCCTGCAGAGAGGGACCTGCAGAGAGAGGCCTGCAGAGAGGGACCTGCAGAGAGAGGCCTGCAGAGAGGGACCTGCAGAGAGGGACCTGCAGAGAGAGGCCTGCAGAGAGGGACCTGCAGAGAGGGACCTGCAGAGAGGGGCCTGCAGAGTGGAACCTGCAGAGAGGGGCCTGCAGAGAGGGACCTGCAGAGAGGGGCCTGCAGAGAGGGACCTGCAGAGAGAGGCCTGCAGAGAGGGACCTGCAGAGAGAGGCCTGCAGAGAGGGACCTGCAGAGAGGGACCTGCAGAGAGGGGCCTGCAGAGTGGAACCTGCAGAGAGGGACCTGCAGAGTGGAACCTGCAGAGTGGAACCTGCAGAGAGAGGCCTGCAGAGAGGGACCTGCAGAGAGGGGCCTGCAGAGAGGGACCTGCAGACAGGGGCCTGCAGAGTGGAACCTGCAGAGAGGGGCCTGCAGAGTGGAACCTGCAGAGAGAGGCCTGCAGAGAGGGACCTGCAGAGAGGGGCCTGCAGAGAGGGACCTGCAGAGAGGGACCTGAGGAGAGGGACCTGCAGGGAGGGGCCTGCAGAGAGGGACCTGCAGAGAGGGGCCTCCCGAGGGGGGCCTGCAGAGAGGGACCTGAAGAGAGGCCTCCCTGGCACAGCAGGACTGTGGGCTACACCGGAGCCTCTAGGGTTAAGTAAAAGGTTGTGGGTTAAGTGTGGCGCAATGCCCGTGGGCCGCGGCCTCCCCGTGTCCTGCTGTCCTAAACTCTTCATGGGAAATGCCTGGTCCATCGTCGTGGAAACCTGAGACTCTCAAGGCCATCGGCGTGTGAGCCCGGTGCCCCGGCACCCTGTGTCGCCCTGGATCAGGAATGCACATTATTTCACGGCCAGATGTGCTCCAAGGCGGCTCGCGTGGGCCCATATGGAGGTTGGTGGCCTCGGGGCAGAGAAGAGCTGGTCAGCGCCGGGGCACCGGGTGAGGGAAGGCGTCCTTTGTCATCAACTGGCTCCAGAGACTCCTTGACATGTGGCCCTGCGCGTGCAGGTCTGAGCGCTGCGCCCGGAACATCGGATCGCCTTACGGCGCAGACGTGCCGGCTCTGCTGGGCGGTCGGAGGAGCGCGGGGCGGCGGGGCGGCGAGGCGGCTGCCGGCCCACGCTCACCCGTGTCCGTGGGACCAAGTCAGAGAACCATTGTGACTTCTCCGTTTATTGAGTTCTAGGAACCACTTTCCAGCAACCTGAAATCCGTCACGGAAGAGTGGCCGGAGTGTGCTTCCAGGAAGGCCGCATCCTGCGGGCAGAACCCGGAGGGACACGTGGTGGGGACAGGCGCGGCCAGCGGCAGGAGGCAGGAGGCGGCGCCGCGCTTGCTGGGCTAAGGGGACACCTGGGACACGGCAGCCGTGGGCAGAGGCTGCAGAGCCCAAGGCGAGGTTGGGGCAGCCTCGCTGAGGAGGTGACGTCTGCAGGACCAGGGTCGGGTGGCCCTGGGCGCACTCGGTTGTGGCTGGGCCCCAGGAACGCGGGGTGGCCACGAGGGTGAAGGCAGGGAGAGTGGGCCGGGGCTGGGGCGACACTGGGGCCCGCGCAGGGTGGAGGGGGCCACTTCCACGGGAGACGCCGCAGCCTCCAAGGACTTCAGCCGGAGAAGGGTGGCTGTGCAGGTGGCGTCACCAGGCCCCGTGTGAGCAGGAGTGTGTCCCCCGGCCTCGGCGTGACTGCAGGGCCCGAGGCTCAGCCGCTTGGCGGCCGGGGAGCAGCGGGCACAGCCCGAGAGCCTCGCCCAGACCAGGGCTGTGGGTGTAGACAGAGGCACCGCACCCCTGATCGGCTCTGGGAGCACCTGCAGCCCCGGGAGCCGCCCGAGAGGAGCCCTGGGCCGCTGGGTGCGGCCGGTCCAGCAGTTGGAGGAACTCGCCTGTGAGCCCCTAGCAGGTACCTGGAGCATGAGTAGGAGGTTTGGGAGTGCGTGAGCTTTACGTGGAGGAAAAGATCATTTGACGGACAAACTGATTTTTATTTTATTTTATTTTATTTTATTTTATTTTATTTTATTTTATTTTATTTTATATTTATTATTTTTGGTTTAGGATCTTGTTTTGAAGAAAGCAACCCATTCAATAAAGTTAATGCGGGTAGGGTTTTCAGATTAAAATGAGACTGCATTTTTGGGCAGCCGGGTGGCTCAGCAGTTTAGCACCTGCCTTCAGCCCAGGGCATGACCCTGGAGACCCCAGATCGAGTCCCACGTCTGGCTCCCTGCAGGGAGCCTGCTTCTCCCTCTGCCTGTGTGTCTGCCTCTCTCTCTCTGTGTGTGTGTGTCTCTCATGAATAAATAGACAAAATTAAAAAAAAAAAAAGACTGCATTTTTACGCAGCTGTACCTTATCCCAAGGGCACTTCTATGCACTGGTCACCGTAGAAGATTTCCGGAGACGTTGAATCTGCCGAGACATCCCAGAAACCCTAACCTCACACAACATAATAAAACGGACAATATTAAAAGCCACGGTCTCCAGAAAGAGGGCGACCCATGATACGAGGGCACCGGAATCCCTCATGCTCTTCAGATGCACAATTTCTAGTTTCAGTTCTGAGGGGTGTTTCATTTTCAGCAACCACCTGTATAAATAATTCATTCTCTTCAAATATTCTGAAAACACAGCCCGTGGGGTAATTGGCAATTTTGGGAGGAAGCAGACAGACATGCGTGTTACGAAGAAGTCGTATTTCTTATAAGTTATTGTCTGAGGATTTGTGTGACGCTGAATAAGAAGATCTAAGTCCACTGAATAATTTTCCTTGAAGATCTCAGAGAATTTCAAAATATTGTTTCTTCCGTGTGAGGTTAAATATAAAAGGAATTTATGGGGCCCCTGGGTGGCTCAGTGGGTTGAGCATCTGGCTTCCGCTCAGGCTGTGACCCCGGGGTCCTGGGATCGAGTCCCGGGTCCAGCTCCCTGCTCACGGGGGTCTGCTCCGCCCTCTGCCCCTCCCCCACTGCGTGCCACACGCACTCCCTCCCTCTCTCTCAAATAAATAAAATCTTTTTTTAAAAAGGCAATTTATAAATGAGCTGCTTAGAATTTTATCAGCTTCGTCCTGTTTAAGGAAGCCCAGGAAAGTCGCCCCTACCGCAAACACACTGCGTGTGTAGATCATTTTATTTCAAGCTAGTTCCTTATACACAACAATATTTTTTATTTTATGTAATTTAAGTAATATATGATTCATCAATTCCACATTTTAAAATTCTTCAGAAAGAGGATATAGACTCACACAGTGAGGGTGAGGCACTACCGCCTGGTGGTATGAACGGTGAGACATTACGGTCTCACGCGGGCGCCCCGCTGCATTTGCACAGGTGACACCGCAGGGCCAAGAAGGCAGCCGGTTTGCGTTTAAACAAAAGTCGAGGGAAATGCTGGGGAATACGAGCCGGGTGGGGACAGCGCAGACTCCCCGACCCCGGCTACCCCGCCAGCTGCCCCGCGCGAGCCTGGGACTCAGAGCCCCGCGGGGAGCCCGGCTCGATGCTCGGAGGCGCGGAGCGGAGGGCTCCCGCGGCTGCCTCGGAAGGCGGCCTGTGCGCCCGTGGCTCCTCCGTGCTGTGCCCCCCACGTTGCAGCCAGGACTCCCCGCACACAGGGAGCGCTAGCTGAATGCACGTATTTGAAAAACATTCCAAGAAGAGTTGGGTGGCTTTTCCCCCCCAAGAATCTATACTTTTTCATAGATTGGCTTTGCTTAAAAGCAGCTTTCAGGCTCATTTGCTAGAGAAGAGCTGGAAAGGAACAGTCAGAACGGAGGGTCCGGGGCGCCCGAGCCTTGGCTGCTGGGCAAGGCTCCACATGCTGCTAAGACGTCGGGTCCCGCGAAGACTCAGGCCGCGCAGCAAACACCACACGCAGCCGCCAGCCCGCCGGCGGTAGAGGCAACCGGCCAAACCCTTCCTGTCCCCCACGTCAGCTGGGCCGTGGGACGGTCGTCGGAGGAAGGAAAGCAAACCGGACACTCCGCAGCACGTTTCCAAAGTAAAATACTTAGTGTTACTAGTGTTACTAGTTTGTCAAAAAATGCCTTTATTTTATTTAAATGCAACCTAAGTTGCATTTTACTTAATCTGCTCTTCAGCGATCATTGGAGCAGGCCGTGGAACTAAGAAGTAAACAAGCCAACGGTCGGCCGTGACGCTGAGCGTTGCAGGCAGGTCCCCTCTGCGCTCTGCCCGCGCCAGCGACGGAGACACACAGCGGGGCGCACACCGCCGACTGCATGCGGTGCCCCAAGAACCTTGGCCGTCCTTGGCGCCCTTGACTAAACAAGAAATTATTTAAAATATAAAAGAGAAATCCGCGCTGCTTGCTCCATCCAAGAACCGGACATGGACAGTCAGGAACTGAACGGCGCCCTCGAGGAGGCAGCCAGGTGACGTCTGCGCTTTGTAAGGCTCCTCGACTGACAGCGGACGCTCACGCAGGGTCTGTCTTAGGCCACAAGGACCGCGTGCTTCCCGAGGCCCACGCGAGGGCGGGCGACCTCCCGACAACAGGCAGGCGCCTGGCTGGCCCCGTGGTGCACGGTCGCCGAGCCGCAGGTCCACTGTGCCTTTGTCGTCACAACAGGGAACAGCATCTGGGGGACGCACGTGCCTGTGCCCAGCACCTGCCCAGGGAGCCTCCGGGTGTCCTTTGTGGGCGAGTGACATCATGCAGCTCAGACCAGGTAACGTAGAAAGGCACGTCACCCTGGTTCCCGGCTCCTCAAGCGGCTGGTACCCCTGGCATGTCCCTGCTTCTTCCCCCGCCCCCCCTGCATCTCCACCTCTGCCAGTCCGACTTGCTCAACAGATGAGTGTGCAGCCCCAAGCGTCCTGGCTCCATGAGGAGCTGGGGAGGCCTCGTGGGCCGTGGCCAGGCTGCCAGGTGGCCCCCTCCTGGGCGACGCGGATGCCCTGTTGGGAGAACGGCAGGCAGGCGGCTCCCAGGCCTGCGCTTCTGTGGCTCAGCTGGGGAGGCTCTCGGGAGGGCGGGCGACACTGGTGAGAGGGGAGGCGGGCAGGGGAGCAGGGTCGGCTCCTGCAGGGAGGAGACGTGCAGCCAGGAAAGCACCAGGCTCTGAGTGCTGTACTAGAAGTAACAAAACGCTTTTTAATTTTATTTTTTTTCTAAATCAAAGCTGAGCTATTTGAGCAGATGAAGAGGGAGGGTGGAGAAGAGCACGTTCAGGGAGGGCCCAGCAGTGGGCCACAGGAGGGGCCTGGCAGGTACCCCACGGCGGCCCCACGGGCGGCAGACGTGCGCAGAACTCACACAGCATCCTGGGAAAGGCATGTCCCCGAGTGAGTCTGCACCGAGGGATGGTCTGCCCGGACGTGCGTGGCATCGACCTCAGCACGGAGCGACACTGCACAGACGGGCACCCGGGGCCTCGGAACTATCCAGACAAAGGAAACGAAAGGCTGTAGGTACAGCAACCAAGGTCTCCGTCTCCCGATGCTGTCACCCCTGCCTTCTGAGCGGGGGCCTCTGCTCCCCGACCTCATTTATGAACGCTTCTCCGTACTATCGCACACTCACGCTGCACATGTACTCATTACAAGCTACCTCCGATGCTTTCTCAGAAGCAGGTGTGAGGCAATTAATGAATTTTTCTATAAAGAATACCTTCTTTTCCCCGGAGTATCAGCATTGTTTTCTAGAACAAGCTCTTGGGAGGGCAGCAGGTACGGGGACTAAACATCAGGAGGTGACGGCCGGCGGTCCCCATCCAAACATGCGCCCCCCCTGCACAGGCCGCGGGACGTGCGGCTTTCACTTGCATTCCTTTCGAGGCTCTAGAATTTCACCAGAAACCGCCCCCCCCCAGGCCAGGGCCTCTGAGTTGCACCCAAGGGTAATTCGGTGTGAAAACCCTGGAAGATCGGGGTGGGGGGAGGGGGCGACGTGGTGCGAGAACCTCCCCTCCAGCCCCTTGCTGCAGCGGGACCCTCTCCGCCTCCACATCCCCTGCGACCCCGACTTGCTCAGACCGCAGGTGGCGGGAGCCCAGGTCGGCCGGAGGTGCGGAGGTGCGGCAGGTGGAGGAGACACGGGACTGCCCCGCCCCCATGGGCCCGCCCCTGCCCACCTTCCCGCGGACCACGCCCTCTTCTGGTCCCGCCCCTGGGCCCCGCCCTCCCTGACCACGCCCCTCCCTGGGGCCCGCCCTCCCCTGACACCCCGGCCTCCCGAGCCCCACCCTCCATGGGCCCTGACCCCTGTGCCCACCTTCCCGTCGACCACACCCCCCCTGGCCCCGCCCCTGAGCTCTGCCCTCACCTGGACCCGTCCTCCCCTGATCCCACCCTCCCTGGGACTCGCCATCCCCTGGACCACGCCCTCCCTGACCCCGCCCTCAGCAGGCCACGCCCTCCGTGGACCTCGCCCCCTGGCCCTGACTCTCCTCTAATCTCACCCTCCCCAACCACGCCCTACACGGCCCCGCCCTCCCCTGGACCACGCCCCTCCCGAGCCCCGCCCTCCATAGGCCCCGCCCCCGTGCCCACCTTCCCCGGGCCACGCCCTCCCTGGCCCTGCCCCAACCACGCCCTCCTGGCCCGCCTTCCATGGGCCCCACCCCCCTGCCCACCTTCCCCGGGCCACGCCCTCCCAGCCCCGGCCCCGCCCCCGCCCTCCCGGGCCGCCCCCCCACCTGCCCCTGCCTCTTGGCTTGGCCACCCCTCGCTCACAGCCTTTAACTCCGACTCTCCAAAGAACAGCGTCTGCTTTTAAAAATGGGAGAAGGCGGGAGATGGTTTCCAGAGAGTGCAGTGCTGGACCCCTTCCCGGCACAGCGTTTTCCCTGGTTCCCCGGAGGCTCCGGGAGCCCCGCACAGGCCTCTGCTGCCAGGAAGGGGTCGCAGGGAGCCTGGCGGGCGCAGGTGTGGGGTTGGGCGGTGGATGTGACCACGAGGCCTCGCCCTAACCCTCCGCTCACTCGGTGCCCCCAGAGCACCTGCTGCCTCCGGGTGCGAGCACCTGCTCCGAAGGCCTGCCAAGGTCGCGACCGGCTTGCTCTTGTCCCGGGGGGCCCGGGGCACAGCCGTCGTGCATCAGGGCACAAGGCTACGGTGGATGGCGGCGGCTGGACCCAGACCGAGAGGTGGCCCTGCAGGGCCCGGGTCGGCGTCGGGTGCCTCACGTGGGTTCCACACCAAGAAACAGCAAAAAGGGGGGGGTTCTTGTGATGAGAACCCCAAGGGACACTTTAGCCTTATTCTCTTCCCACATGTGTTCAAGTTAGTGTCTTTGCCTCGTTTTACTGGTTTTGAAATAAAAGCCTGGAAGCAGAGGGCTCTGGAAATCTGTGAAGGAGGGAGAGGAGGGGGAGAGGTGGACGGACGCCCGGAGGAGGAGCCACGGCTGGAAGGTGCCGGGGCCCAGGCCACTGGCTCCTCAGCAGCAGGTGCAGCCCTGGGTCCTGCAGCCTGGCCTCTGGACTGTGTCCCTGAGACCAGAGAGACACGCTCGGGCCGGGCGGGGTCACTGATGGCGGGAGGGGCATCCAGGTGGTGACCACCGGGGACCCCAGCAAGCTGTCTCAGGGACAGCGGTAGCCCGAGGGTGGGGGCCAGGTTTCTGGAGGAAGATCAGGGGTTAGAGACAGGGTCCTCGCGGACACCTGCAGACACACGAGCAGTCCCTGTCCCCCCAGGGAGGTTTTAAGGCTGCCGTCAGAGCAGTGTCCCCAGCCTTCAACCACCACCACCCGAGAGCCTCACAGGACCCTTGGGGCACACGTACAATTGCACAACCAAGCCGTGGCTCATGCGCAGCTGTCTCGTGCCGCGAGCCCCCGCACAGCTGGGAGAGTCAGGGGCACCTGCGGCAGGAAACAGGTCTGCTCTAAGGCGCCTTCACCTGGACCCACCGTCACGGGCACCTCCCTGCCATCCTGCAGGCCGCGGGTCAAGGAGGGAACAAAAACAGGGCCAGCCGGAACACACACGGGGATGGGCACATGCGTACACAGCGGGGCTGGGAGGGTGGTGCAGCAGCGATTTCTTCCAAGTCTTTAAAATTCCTTCTTACTCTGCTTCATTCACGATTTAAAAATATGATCTTAAAGGCATAAACTGTGGAAATCTTCAAGAAAATTGCTTCACCTAAAAATAGTACAAGAAGAAGCCATTCAAACATTTTTTCCTATGCTAATTTTTATCTACATCTTATTTCACATATGTCTTAATTTTCTATCTATATTTCTCAATGGCTTTTTCAGTGAATTACCCCACCCAGCTCCTCAAGGGAATTTCCTCTGCATATCAGTCAATTTGGGTTCAGAGTGAACAACTTGAAACTATTTTGGAATTGTGAGTATAACTACAATGAGGAAGGAAACTGAGGTGAATTTAAGGATTGTGTTTATTGGAGAGAGATGGAAGCAAGAGCAGGGCAGGGGCGGACGGAGAGGGAATCTGCAGCCGACTCCCAGCTGAGCGTGGAGCCCGGCGTGGGGCTCGATCCCACCACGCGGAGATCGGGACCTGAGCTGCAACAAGAGCCAGAGGCCTAAGGGACTGAGCCACCCGGGAGCCCCAGAAAATGATGTGAATTTTAGAGGAAGTTGGAAAAGAAGAAGCAGCGGTCCTTAAAATCATAATTATTTTTCCATATCCTCATTCCTTCACATTTTTTGCTAGATACCTTGAATTTACTGGTTTTTCTCTCAGTAAATTCTCTTTTCCTGATTTTTAACAAGAATTTCCCTTTTTTTTGACCCCCCCCCCAAAAAAATGTGGGACTATCCAGGGTTTCTCTTCAAACTAAATACAGTTTTGACTTGCAATGTGCAGGCTTCTAAGGAAAGACAGGCCCCTTCCGCAGGGGGTGCAGCGATGAGTGCGGCCGGGTGTCGGGGGCTCGCCTCGCGGCCCCAGGCAGCGGCCCCTCCTGCCCTCCGCAGCGCCAGGCTCTTTCTGCCCCCCGGTGTGCTGGAGCCGCTCTGGAAGATGTCATCTGTCCTGCTTCATGGTATCTTTTTCGCCATTACTAACTTGTTTTTCTGTACATTTTTATTGATTTATTTATTTCATTGAAGTTCAATTTGCCAACATACAGCGTAACACCCAGTCCTGTGCATTGCTTTACTGCTGTTGTGTCGGGGATTATTCTTAAAGTGGTGTTTTGAAGCTCTCCGGGTGTGGGGGCGACAAAGAACCAGGCTTCACTGCGTTTTTGAAATAAAGAAGACGCGGTAGCCGAGACGGGCCTCTTCCTCCGCGGCCCCCCCAAATGCGACAGCTGCTCCCCCTTGGTTGGTGAGCACAGGCCTGGGCCTGCTGCTCGTCAGGAGTCAGAAATCGTGGAGAGTGTGGAGGGCAGCGCCGAGCTCCGCCGATGAATCCATTCATTGTTTGTGGACGGATTCATCCGCTCCCATCGTCAGTCTGGTGATCTGTTGGCTGTCAGGTACCCGCCCGGGCAGGAGTGCTACGCGGCGACGTGTGATTCGGGTTCCCTCCCGGCCCGAGCAGTCAGGGTCACGGCCGAGAGGCAATGACAGCTGTGTCACGTGTGTGGATCAGGAGAAGCGCCGCTGGTTCAGGCAAGTGGCGCGGGGTGAAATCGTGTCCCCGGCAAGGAGGCAGAGCCAGTTTGGTCCCTGGACAGCGCGCGTTCTCACGACCCCGGCCGGGTTGCCCAAGGGCCTCACGGCCCGGGCAGATCTTGTCTGCGATCAGTTCCCGCCTCTGCGCGGGTCTGCAGAAGAGGCCCTCGCAGCACGGCCAGGTTTCGATCCAGTCTGATAACCGAGCGGATGACACGAAGGGCGCGACCCTATTTCATGAACCTCCCGGCTTTCACTCAAGCTCTGAATATCTTCCTCCTGTGTCATAAGTATTCAGTTTTCTGTTACTTCTTCCCCTTAAAAAAAAATCCAAATATTACATTAACACTTTGTGACAATTTTTTATGCTGGGAAAACACCATTGGAAGAAAATAAAATTGTTCATTGCAAGCAAGGGCGCCACGTCCTGAAAGAGAAGCTGAAGAATTGGAGGGAGCGCGGACGAGACCCAGCAGCCTGACACCGAGAGCAAACCACCTGCTGGCGTGCGGGGCGTGTGGAGCAGGTGCACGCGGGCCCCATGCAGGTGCCGCCGCTCGCCGGTAGGGACAGTGCCAGGGCCCGGCTGGCGGAGCCTCGGGTCGGGGTGCAGAGGAGCTCACCTTAAGCTCCAAGGGGAGGGGTGCAGGTTACTGCCGACGAGAGAGGCTCCAGGTGTGAGAGGGCGGGGCAGGTGTCGTAGACAGTTGTTCTCACACGGGGCCTTACTTTGCAGAGCTCGGGGTAACCAGGACCGCTGGCGGGGGACCCCGCATGTTGGCACCCCGTGGCAGCGAGCTTCGGGTCCCCCGCGAGTGGCGGGGCCTGTGCTTACTGCTCAGACCCGGCGCAGATCTGCTTGTTGGGCCCTTGACGGCGGAGCTGCAGCCCGGCAAACAAGGCGGGAAGTGGAAACGAGTCTTGGCCGGGACAGAAGCCACATCTACTGAGAGTAGCGACCCTCCGGCGGCTTCCCCATCCTGCGGACCCCACCGCGGAGCCCCCCGACCCCACCCCTCCGGGCCAGCAGCCCCGGGCTGCCTGTGCTGCTTGCGTTTGTTTGCATGCCCCGTGCTCCTCGCCGCTTAGCCACACCTCCTGGAAGTGACCTCATGCCACCTCACGGAGAGCTGCCCCGCGTGTGCCCTGTGCAGCAACGCGGCATTCCACCATATGGTGCCGTGTGATTGCCCCACCACACTGGCGCGGGGACATCGACGTTGTGGGCGCTATGCGGCAGTTTCGGGGCGGCAATGGGGAAAGAAAATAAATGGTGAGCACGCGTGCATTTGCGTTTTCTACGTTTGGAGGTGAAGCTTCAGGGCAAGTGTCCCCAAGGGGGTTGGTGATTCAGAACATAAATGCTTCTGCGGCTTTGATAAATGTCCCCAAATATTCCCCAAAAGGGGTTGCAGTAGCTTCCAGTCCCCCAGGGCCATGGGGCGGAGCTGGTGTCCCCGAGGCTTCCCCCGGGGCCGCGCTGGCTTCCTTCCGGCCCGGTTAGCCGGGTGGCCGTGGCCCCTCACGCCGCCTGTAACACGATTCCCAAGTCATGAGTGAGCTTGCACATCTCTTCCCGCCCAGCCAGGCCCCCGTCCTCACAGCAGCTCCGGGAGATCCGATCCGCGCCCCAGGATCCTCCCTTCCAAGATGCCGTTGGCCGCAGGGTCCTGTGTGCGGGTTGCTTCCCAGCGTCTGCGCCTGTTCCCGGCCCGGCCACCCCTCTGTCGCATGGGGGTAGTGCCCTGGACGTGGATTGTCCCTCCATCTCCTGCGTCACGAACGGCACACGTTTCCTGCTCCACAGAGCACGCGCCTCCGGGCGGGATGCCAGGCTTCGTCAGGTCCGTGCCGCCACCCTCCCAGAATGCCAAGTCCCCACGGTCTTTAATATTTCTTCATTTTAAGAAACTGTCGAAGAGATGAACGGATACCTCATCAAAGGAGTACAAGCAACCGGTAAGCACGTGACAAAAGCCACGCAACATCCTATTGATCCCGAATCAGATTAAAACAGGGACAGAGAGTCCTGCTTATCCGTGGAGTCGCTGAGAACGCCTTGCTGCTCCAGGGCCTGGTGAGGCCGCGCTCCGGAGCCTGCTGCCTGCTGGGAGCTCTTTATTTATTCTTTTCTAAAAGCTGGTTTACGACACAGGCGTTCGTGACCTTGACCGAGAGGATTTCAACTTAATTCCTCTTTGGAAAGTCGGACTCTGTGTGTGTGTGTGTGAAGGGTAACGTGATAGGAGGCGACAGGCATTGGGCTCCAAATCTGGCTCGGCCCCCGCATGCCCGCGCCTCGGGCAGGGGCCTGAGCTGTCCCCTCCCCAGGGCCCACACCTGTGGGCTCCCTCCCTGGGCAGCAGGTCCCCCCGCGGAAGCCCCGGGCGCACTGCCCGCCTCCGCCCAATGCCAGGGCCCGGCCCCACGGGGGGACGCACCTGAGAGCACCTGTGCCCTCCTGCCGGGCCACTGCCCCGGGGGAACGGAAGACATCCCTGGCACTGCCCGCCCTCCCGCCCTCCCCGGCCTTCCCTGGGGCTGCCCTGCTTCAAGGGAGCTCGTGCACCAGCCCGGGGTGACCCCTGTGCCCCCCACCCTCCTGCCCACACCCGAGGTCGTGCACCAGCCTGAACCGGGGTGAACGTGCCTCACCGAGAGGACGCCAGATGAGAATTCTTCCGACTTCCATTCACAGGCTGCACAAGCAAGGAGAGATGGAGGGAGGGTTTTGAGGCGTTGAAGGAAAATGCCGCCAGCCTAGAATCCTGTAGCAGGTGGGATCATCCCTCCAAAGTGAGGACACACGACGGCTTTGCCAAACAAACAAAACTGACCCACGCCGGGGAAAGTGTTAGAGGAAGTTCTGCGGCGAGAAGGGAAAGCGTCGGAGCCTGAACTTGGACCCACGTACGGAGAGGAAGACGGCGGGATGCGTGGGGGCCCAGGGGCTGAGCGTCTGCCTTTGGCCCAGGGCGTGACCCCGGGGTCCCGGGATCGAGTCCCGCATAGGGCTCCCTGCCTGGAGCCTGCTCCTCCCTCTGCCTGTGTCTCTGCCTCTCTCTCTGGGTCTCTCATGCATAAATAAACAAAATCTTAAAAAAAAAAAACCCTAAATGGCAGCAAATAAGGGGCGTCTCAATTGTCCCGCAGGCAAATTTATATCGGATTTATCAGCAAGCAGCCACCGTCCCCAGCAACACGAATGTGTTTGCATCTCCAGGACAAATAGCTCATATTGTAGCTTGGCCTTCCCTCCAACACTCTTCCTACATGTGCAGATTTCCGTGTTCTGTTCGCACGGGGACACGCTCATGGGCGTGTCCAACGCAGGTTTGGGATGTTGGGGAAAAGCGAGGCAACCGTGTGATGGCTCAGCGCGATCTCTCGGAAGGATGAAGACAGACAGACGGCGGGTTTTGTCGTGACAATGAGAGAACCGTCCCATTTCCCTGCTGGATCGCATTTGCGTGTCCCACTGGGGGAGCCAGCCAAGGGGTCTGGTTAAACATTTGGTGATTATTAGACTTTACAAGCTAAATGACAAATCTGGCCTCATCGCTCGTTGGGACGACAGATGGGGCTCCGATGCGTGCGTCCCTGCTACCCACATTGTGCTCCTACCACTCTCCTCCACTTCACAATCTCCCGGCATCGCGTTTAAGAGCATGAGGCCCGAGTCTTTCACACAAGCGTCCAAGCTGCTTCAGCTCCCACCTGGGGTTACGGGCAGTTGCGGTAGCTGATCCGTCTCGCGGGAGCGAGGAAAATCAGACCCCGAGTTGCACCTGCAAAGTAAGGGCAGGAGGGTGAAGCGCAGCACAGCCTCTGTCCCCGCAGGCCGCGGGCGGGCATTTCGGGGACGTGCCCAGACGCGCCCTGCCCACGGCAGAAACGGCAGCGGGGGTGCAGACAGACATCACGGCTCACAAGGCAGCGGCGGGCTTGTCCCCTCAGAGTGGACACCCTCCCCTGCTGCCCCAAATCCAGGCTGTACTGCAGGGTTGCGGGGTCGTGGGGTTGCAGGGTCGCGGGGGCCACACCTTCCTGCAGATGCAACCGTTCTCTCTCTCTCTTTCCTTTCCTTCCTTCCTCTCCCTCTCTCCCTCTCTCCCTCCTCACTGTTCTGAGTGCACCCGTGTAACATTTCTGACGGCCTCGCTCTGCGGTCCTTCCATCTGGGCTGCGTGGCCCCCTCCCTGTGACTGCGGATGATCGAGCTTCCAGCGACGGGGGTCCTGGGTGGACACACAGAAAGGGAATTTTGACCAGACCCCGGGCGACCCTCCGGCAGGTGGGCAGAGGGTCCTCCTCTGAGAAGGCCTTCACAGGAGGCATCCAGACACCGTGGAATCTCCCGGGCGTAGCGTTCGGTCGATCGGCCCTAGCGCCCCTTTTCCTAGGGCTCAGTGACCCAAGCTCTTCTCCGGAAAGAACGACCTGCTGTACGTGTGCCCAGTCGCCAGGGGCCGGAGCTCCCGGGTCACAGAAAGCCCCGTGAGAAGGTTTGGAACGCCTGTGAAGGCGAAGTCCCAAGTCCGCGGGTCCGAGCGTCTCCATCGCACTTTCTCTGCTTCTGCGCCGACCACAGAAAACGCTTCAGTCCTCGACACTATTGTCAGGTCAGGTACAAAACGCATCAAGAAGATGGAGTAGAATCCGTGCGGTCAGAGGAGAGGCCGGGAGGGCTGAGCGGGGCACGGGCCGGCTCCGACTGAGGAGACGGGGCGCGGGGCCTGGGCCCGTCCCTGACGCCCTCTATTTCCCTTGGAGGCAAGAGCTCATGTCTGTGTCGTTTTCCACAACAGCAGCACGGACGGGAGGCCGCCTCTCCTCACCCCGCGTCCACACACACACCCACCCCCCACCCCCCCGGCACAAGCGGATGTTTCACGACACGCAAAGATAGTAAATTCTGTGGCCCGGAGCCGGCAATCAGTTTTGGTTGTCCCCGTGAGCCTCCGTGTTGCCGCCGTCCCCGGGAAAGCTCTGAGCGCGGGCACCTGACGCCGTCAGTCGGGTGAGCCCCGTCGGCACACCCCAGGCTGCCTGCCCCACCTGCGGAGCTCCTCACGGGCTCCTCCGCAAGGTCGCCGCCTCCGGGCTCGCTGGGGAGCGCCGTGCGGTCCTGCCGCGGCCCCGGGAGCCGCGTCATTTTCAGGGTCAGCTTGTCCCGGGGACGCCGGCCATCGTGCACTCCGGCGGGTGCCAGGACACTGGTCACCAGAGGGCTCCTCAGGCCCCTCAGGCCACGTGGGATGCTAAGTGCGGTGGGAGCAGCTCCTCTTCCCTGCCAGCCTGGCAGCTGGATGAGGGGGACTTGCGTCCCTCGGAGCAGGACATGGTTGCCGTGACGCTTCCCAGGAAGCATCGCAGTCATCTTGGGAGACTTGACACAGGCAAGTGAGCCTCGCGTCTGACAAGACACGTGCCAAGAGCAGCGAGCGATGTGCGCAGAACGGGGATGGCCCAACAGGAAGGGCACGTCCCGTCTTCCCGGCCGGAGGGACGTAAGGGTGGAGAAGATCCTCATCATCTTTCTGCCGTTAAAATAACAGAGAACACAGCTTCCCCGTGACATTTCACACCTCCCCCATCCCGTGACCTGAGCTACAAATGCACCTGCTGCTCCAGGTGGTTCTGGCAACACTCGTCCTGCAGACATTCACGGGACCCGGTGTGCGTTGGGCGCTGGCCACGGCTGTTCACCTCCGAGTCCGGACCTGCTGCTGCTTGAGACGGTGACGGGCCAGGGCCAGGGGGCACCTGGGACCACGTCACAGTGAGGGTCGCACATCATGCTACCTGCTGCCATGACAGGTTACAGGACGTCTCGTCCCAGAGTCGCCCCCATTTATTTCTCCTTGCAGATGGACAGTGTGCCTTTCATTCTCTGCAATCAGGAATGGCGCGGGCTTAATTTCAAAAGCTGCTCCAGAGTTATTTCTATGTTTTCTGGTGTAGACAGTGTGGGAAAGCATGCAACTATCTTCAGAATGTTGCATCGAACAGCCTTCCCTCAGGGCCGTTGTCTCCACTGCCGATGCCTCCTGAGATGATTCCACGCAGGGTAACGAGACCCTGGGTATAAATAAAATCCATGCTGAGTTTCAAAGTTGCCTGCTATTTGCCCACATCAGGGATCTTCTCTTCTCAGTGGGCCGAGAAGCCTCCACATCCGTGCTCCCCCTAATTCCCCATACGGGAGGACCCCGCCTCTGCAGACTTGCACTGAGCGTGGGCGGCTTGGCTGGGCTCCGGGGTCACCGCCTCCCATGGACACCAGACTGGCCGGTGGCTCGGCTCGGTGTCACACAGAATCTGAGCACGTTAGCTGGGTGCCAAGAGCCATCACACCTCAAATTAGGTCTACGTGATTTTCAGTTGGTGGTATTTTCGGTCACTTCATGGAAAAGGCAGCATTTTAAGCTAAAATTAAATGGAAAGTTTTCGAGTTGAAAAAGGCAGTGAGATTAGCATCCTGGGTTAGCGTGAGTAGGATGATGAGGGTGAACTCAGGCCTCGATGGCTGCGGCTTTCCGCGCAGTATTCACGGAGCCCTGATGCGACGTCCAAGCACTGGGTGTGCAAATGTCTCAGCCGGGACGTTGGCTTAGGCAGCTGAGACTGTCCCAGGGTCGCCAGCAGGGCCGGAGGTCGCCCTGACCCGATCTCTGTCCTAAAGGCCCGGCTTTCCTGTGCAGGACCGCTGCCTTTGGAACAAGGGCCGAAACAGCGTCTGTCAGGAAAGGGAAACTATTCCGAGAGGCTCGTGTGAGATGCTGGGTGAGGACGTTGGAAGAGGGAGAGATGGAAAGTTCTCGGAGGGTGTCACGGCCACGAGTCCTGGGACGTGATGATGGCAGCAGCCACAGGGGGTCAGGAGGGGCGACGCCCGAGGCCAGGGCCCAGCAGCTCACGGCGGGCACCTGCCCGGTGCTTGTGGGGTGATTCAGCCGATGCATAGACGAGTTTGCTCGGTGACCTGGTAACTCAGACTCACAGGCATTGGCGTTTTGGCAAAACCCTTGCATTGCAGTTGGGTCTCATCCGCGATGCCAAGGAGCCCTGGAAATCCAGGTAAAGTGCTCAGGTGAGGATGGCAGCAAGAGGGGAGGTGGGGAGGGGGAGGAGGGGACCGGGAGGGAAGGGACCGGAGGGGACAGGGAGGGAAGGGACCGGAGGGGACGGAGGGGGAGGGAGAAGGGAAGAAGAGAGAGGGAAGGGGAGAACGGGGAGGGGTCAGGCCATGTCGGGGGCACCCTAGGGCCCGCCCGTAGCTCTATCCTCTCTTCTGATCCTTCCTTTTGTTTCCCGAAAGAAAATACCCTTTCCATGATAGGTGAGAGTGGAGCGTCTGATGCAAAGCAGAGCATCTCCCTGCCTCGACAGTAGGCCCCGCCCCGCCCTGAAGGTGGGCCCTGCCCCCGCCCCGCCCCACCCCGCCCCGATGGTGGGGCCTGCCCCGCCCCGACGGTAGGCCCCGCCCCACCCATGGTAGGCCACGCCCCTCGCGCCGGTAGGCCACGCCCCTACCCGACAGTAGGCCCCGCCCCACCCCATGGTAGGCCCCGCCCCAACGGCAGGCCCCGCCCCCCGCACACAGTCCAGGGTCACCGCGGGAGGTGGGCTTTGTCCCTGGAGACTTGGGGGCGTCGTCTTCCAAAGCCCGGGGTGTGACGGGCGCCGTGTCCTCTGCGCCGTCGGAGCCTCCAGATTTTACTGTGGTTGTTGTCGTGCTTGAACCTCTACTGCCCCAACCTCAGGTCCTCGTCCAGGGCCCTGCCTTCCCTTCTCCGGGAGGTGTGTCCCCGCCTTGCCCCCACCCCCACCCCCACCCCCCGCCTCCCCACCCCCGCCCCCCACTCACGCCCAGGTGTGTCCCCGCCTTACCCCCCACCCCATCCCCACCCCCGCCCCCGCCCAGGGGTGTCCCCGCCTTGCCCCCACCCCCACCCCCATCCCAACCCCACCCCGCCCCCCCATCCCCGCCCAGGGGCGTCCCCGAGCCCATGCAGCAGCTGCAGGGCGCACGCGTCTTGGAGCCGCTGTTTGCCGGGAGCTCCTGACGGTGAGAGGCCGCAGCCCCACGCGGCCGCCTCGGGCTCGCGCGTCTGGCACCGACCTCCTCACCCGTTTGGGGGAAGCCGTTTCTCCTTTCCCGGCGCTGGGTCGGGCGCCGGGTCCTGCAGAGCCGCCGGGAAGCCGCAGACCTCGGAGGCCCCGCGGGCATGTGCTGCACGGGGTGGGCGGGGCACGCGGAAATTGGGGCAATAACTACTGGAAAGCCGGAGCTACATTCTCTGTCATTACATTAAACTACAATTCAGAGAAATTGATGAAAACGCTGCAAAGTGCGCATGATTTTTGGAGGCGTCTCCGTCTTAGCTGCTCCTCTTCCCTGGGTCTCGATGTCCCCTCGGCGCTGGGTCCTAGGGCGGGAGGGTCCCCCGGGTGCGAGCTGCCCCACGCCCCCGGGGTGTCCTGTCGCTTCCGGGCCTTGCTGTCCTGACCTGTGACCGGTTGTGCCGTCACCAACGAGACACTAGGCATCGGACATAAGAGTCCAGGCATTTAAAGTGAATGAATCAATAGAAGAGCTCCGGCCGGGCGGGTGTCCGACCCCTAGAGCTCCAGCCCCAGAAGACGGAGTAAAAACAACCCGAGGCTTGTTTCTGAGCTTCTTCTCCTCTTCCCGCACCTGGACATCAGCTGCTGACAGTCGCTCTCCTCAGGGCACCCTGAACACACGGCGGAGCCGGAGAGAGGAATGACGTCTGTGCTCGTGCTGGCGGGGACCAGGCACACAGCGAGCGTCATGCAGGAGCCTGGATGCCAGGTGTCACGCCAGTGTGTGTGTCACGTCGCCCCTGCCCGTGGAGCCTGGCTCCCACATCAATGTCAGCGTCGTGCGCAGGCCCGTGGACACCTGCACACGGACAGACACACTCTGTGGACCGTGTGGGCCACCCAGGCGCAGGGTGAAGACGCTGGGCAAGATCTGCGGCTCTGCAGGCCACGCAGCCCTGCGCCAGGGGGTGTGCATGTTCCAGGCCCCATGGATGCCGAGTGGGCCACCCATGGGCAGCAGTGAGGACCCGGCTCCTGGCACCAGATGTGCCCGAAGGACAGCCACCCACCCTGGCCCTGACAGCTGCACCCACACCTCCATGACTTCCAGGGGCTGACGGGAGCAGGTATTGGAAGGACGCTGTGCAGGAGCCGCCCACCAGGCAACACCATCCTCGCAGGCGTCGGAGGCCAGGGCGGAGGGTCCCCAAGTGCCGGGTCGGCGTGGCCAGTGACCTTGGGAACGTGGCTCATTACCACGCCGTTTGTCCTCTTTCTTGTCTTGAACGCAGAGCAGGTAAAAACAACACGATGATGAGCTAAGCAGCAGAAAACGAAGCTCTGAGCGATCACCCGTGGCAGGCGCCACACGTCCGCCAGCTAACAGCCACCGCCTTCCCATGGGATCCATTCTCGACACTTGGCCAACATGCCTGGCTCTCAGGGCAGCACAGTGGGGACTTGCCCCCAGCCAGACATCTGCCACCACAGCCACAGCCACGGGCTCAGACCTCCCTCCCCACGACGGCGTGGCCGCCTGGAGACGGGTCCTGCAGTGCGGGACCAGCAGACGCACCCAAGCTTTCCTATCACTCAGCCCTGTGTCCGCCCCGGGGCCTTGGGTAGGCGGCCAGCCCCACGGGTCAGCATCAGCATCAGGGAGCCGCTCACAGCCACGTCCCACGGCCGCCCCTGTGAGCAGCTCTGATGCTTCCCCGGGGGCCAAGGTCCCCCCGGACTCAGGGAGGCCCGCGGAGCCTTTGCCAAGCCAACGAGCCGGCGGCCTGTTGGTGCCAAGGGCGGCCACCCCCTGGACCCGCCCGGAGGCCCCGGGCATTTGGTGCGCAGATGTTTGGCTCTTTTTCTCTTTTCAAAAAAGAAAAAGCGTAAGAAAGCCTCTCTGAGGAAGGTCCAGACTTGGTAAAGAAAAAAGTTGAGCAGTTTTCTGAACGAGTCCATCATCAAGCGGCATTGGCGAGCGCCACGCAACAGCCACCAGACAGGGCAGCTGTGGGAGCACGAGGCCAAGTCCTCATCAAAACCAGGCCTGAGCAGCTCATCCTGCGGCTCACGACCCGGGACGATGCCGCGGCTTTGTGTCCCACTCTTCCTGCCAAGTCTTTGCTGTTCTGTGTCCTCAGACAAACTTGCCGACAGCCCATGTTTGGACCCGCTCACTTACCGAGCTCCGGCGTGGGCCGCAGAGGCCCCGGGGAAGCACGACGAGCCTCCCAGCGAGGGGGGGGGGTGCTCGAGAAAACACGTGACTCCTCTATGAAAACGTGGAACCTTACACAGCAGAGTCGATGACAAAAGTCCCAAATGCCAGCGGAGGGTCGTCCGCCACCAAACCTGTCTTCCCACGGGCCGCCTTGGGAATGCCGACGATGGGGTCCCTGTCACCTCTGACTGCAGCTAATTAAACCTAGACTGTCTACCGCATGAAGAAAGATGCTTATCTGTGCTTTTCTCCCTATTAAAAATAAAAAATCAGCCTACAGAGTCGCTGAATAGCTGTCAAGAACTAAAGTTTCTGCTTCAGAAACCCTCTGGCCCTGCACCCGCCCTGTCACCTTTCCGAACACAACCCGAGGGCCGCCTGCCCTGCCGTCTTGCCTCAGTCATGCACCGTCGTGTGCCAGGCATCCGTGAATTCCTTAACTCAAGAAAGCTGGCTGGAGGAGATTTTCTGTACCAGGCACTTCTCTTTAAGAACTTAAAAATTCCTAAATGAACAAAGGAGAAAAAAAATCCCTGCCCTCCTTAAAGAAGACAAACAAAAACATGGTAAATGGGTGAAACCATGTGAGTGCTAAATAGTTGAAGTGATAGCGCTGAATATGAACGGGGGAGTGAGCAGGGGACGTGGAGCGGCGGGAACTTCGGCAGGTCCATCGTCGGGATGGAAAGACTGGGAAGACACCGGGCGGGTGTGACCTGAGAGATGGAGGCAGCGGGCGGCTGGGGTCCAAGTCGGCCTGGGCCTGTGTGTGCAGGCGGGTGGGCGGCTGAGCTCGGCACCAGCAGAGGCTGGACTGGGCCCGACTGTCCCCCGGCATGTGAGCCAGAGCCCAGAGACAAGAGGGCTCAGGTGAGCCAGGGTGACACCAGGAGGGGGGAGGCTGGGAGGAGCAGGGACAGAGCAGGCCCAGGCGGTGAGGCCCCGAGGGCAAGTGGGAGAAGGGCCCACACCGGGCGGGTTGGTGCACGGGGTGCAATGGGGCCGACGTGCCCGGGACATGGGGGTTAAAGCCTCTCTGCTGGGTATGGTGCCATGAGGTGCTCCGAGGGCGTGAGGAGCACTTCTGGGGGTGTAGAGGCAGGGTCCTGGAGGAGGAGAGAGACGAAGGGAGGGGCGGGAGGCAGCGCCAATGGGTGGATCCTCAGGGTAGTTTTGCTGAAAGGAGGCAGAGGACAGGGGCCGGGTCGCAGGGCTACGTGTAATCAAAGCTTTATTTTAAAGACAAGGAAAAGTATTTACGTAGGTGGATGGGGATTATCCAAAAATGAGCAAAACTCATGTTACAGGAAGTAGAAGGGGTGCGGGGCGGGGGGATGTCCTTGAGCGGGTAGAACAGGACAGACTGGCTGCGCCCGAGGCCCCAGGAATTGCCCGGCCCGGGGCACGGCAGGGTGGGGGCAAGGGTGCTGGTGACCGGGCGGCGCTGCTTCTCCTGGGAGTGGAGGGCGCGGGAGCTCCTGCGGCTCTCGGGGGAGCAGGGGGGCTGGAGGGGCCACCGGAGGCAAAGCAGGCCCCGGAGGAGGAGCGGCCGCGGGCAGCGGCGACCTGGGCCAGCCGGGCTGCTTTCTCCGCATCCGTGTTTCTGCAAGTGAGGCCTTGGACCCGCGGGGTGGCTTGGGCAAGCCAATGCGCGAGGGGAGGGAAGCGGAGAGAGCCAAGGTCGCGGGGGCACGGAGGTGTGAGCTGAGGCTGCGGGACAGTGGCCGAGACCCGAGTACACAGGCCAACGCCCGAGAGTCCGGGTTTGGAGGAAAGTGCTGGGGCGGGAGGCACCTCTTTGTCCTTCCACCTCCCAGCTTGGAGCCAGCCAAGGTCCCGCGCACCCTAGGCCACCTCCTCGCCGCGCCCCGCAAGCCCTCCGTGGCTGCATCTGCCCTGGCTGTTGCGATATTTCACCGTCACGGCTTTTCATGGGTAATATTCTTGTGCCTTGATTTTTCTGCCCTAAAACCCCCATGTACTGCATATTTAACCAATTTGAACATCTGCTACATTTCATTTATCTAAAACATGATCGTTGCTGTAGGGTTTCTTGAGACCCAGAAGTGAAATATCAGCATTTTAAATTCCACTAACCAAGATAAAAATTCCCTGCTCTGAGGAACAGGGAGAAGGAGGCAGGAGAGGTGAGGGAGGAGGGTCAGAACAGACGAGAAAGAGGCCAGGATGCGAATTCATCCAACTATCACATAAACAACAAGCTTCATTCATCCAGTTAATTGAAAACACAACCGCTGTCAGGGATCAATTATCACTACATGTTACTTTACTTAATACATATTTATTTTTACAAAGCCATGCCTTGGCTCAAGGAACGCAAAATCTAACCAACTTCATGTTCCACAGAAAATCTTATTATACCAACACGGGATGATACTCAGGCATAGAAAAGCTAATTATAAGACAAATCACCTAGGAAGTAGCCCTTGCGCTGCCCATCTGATTTTTTTTCATTAAAAAAAAAGTGTAAATCAAAGACTTACTACATGTCAAATATTGGCCAGGTGAGGGGGATATAAGCCAGATGCTACTCGTGCCCTCAGAGAGTGCAATAAATTTCTGGTGTAAATATTTTATTAATGTTCAGTTATTGCAAATGCAGCCTGAACAAAGAATGTGCTTGTTAGTCAGCTAAACAATGGGGTCTTATTGTCAAATTCAAATGGAATATGTCTCATTTCTGACTTGACTTCTCCACTCATGCTTTTCCTCTCTAAGGGTGTCCCTTTCGGTGGGACTCCTCCTCTGACCTCGTGTTAGTTTCTTCTCTGTCTATACTGTCAGTGCCACTATTCAGAGAGGATTGATCTGCTGTTTTCTGGGCTTCAGCTTCTATAATTGCCCTCGGCTGACTCACCAACACCCTCATCACCACCATCACCATCATCATCACAAACACCTTCATCACCATCACCAACACCACCATCATCACCCTCATATCACTACCATCATCACCATCACCATCATCACCATCACCATCATCATCATCACCACCATCATCACCCTCACATCACCATCATCACTATTAACATCACTATCATCACCATCACCATCACCCTCACATCACCACCATCATCATCACCATCATCACCATCATCACCCTCACATCACCATCACCATCACCATCACCATCACCACCATTATCATCACCATCATCATCAATGTCAATATCACATCGACATTATCACTAACACTTGTAAAATGGTTTTAAGTGTTTTAAGTCATGTTTGTAAACATTACCTCATGTTATCCCCTAAAAAATCTGGGGTGGATACAATTTTCACTCGACTTTTCCAATCAATAAATGTTTGGCTTAAATGCTCTAGGGCAGGAATGATAGATACCGAATGACACTGTCGTGGGGTATAGGCAGGATCCCATCTAGTGGGAGAGATGAGCACATATGCAGTTAATTATAATAGGATGAAGCAAGTACAAAGAGATTTACAAACTGTCATGGGCCACAGAGAAGGCTGCAGGCTGTAAAGGGAGTCCTCTGGGGCTAAGCTCCAAATAGGAGTAGGACCTGCCCAGGTGAAGGAGTAAAAGGCAGTCTATGCAGACAGCACGGCAGGACCGAAAGCCCAGGAATGAAAGCGTCAGGAGCAGAAGGCAATTATAAGTGACCTGAAGTGCGTGGAACACAGTTTCCAAGGCTGGAATGGACAGGTAAGCATCAGGAACTTCAGAAAAGTCTGCGTGACCATGCCAAGGAGCAGGAGTTGCTCTCAGCCGAGGGGGTACCTGCCAAACAATTTTCGGCAAATGCTCGCTATGGTCTTATTTGTGCTCCAGGCAATGTGTCTGGTCAGTGAGCAGAGGCTGAATTTTATGGGCACAAACCCCAACGCGTGGATCCCAGGCAGATGCTATTGGGTTCAGGGAAGAGGCAAGAAGAACCACGTGGCACTGATATTGGAGGTAGCAGGGAAGGGGCACTAGTGAGGCCAAGGAGCGGGGCCTGATGGCTGCCCCCTAGAAGGTGACCGAGAGCAGACAGGAGCCGAAGGACGAGCGCAACGTTCCCGACAGAGTGGGTGCGGGTGGTGCTGCTGCAGACCGCGGTGGGGGGGGGCCCTGGAGGAGAGCTGCGGCCTGCTGCCTGCTGGGTGGGCGTGGGCAGCACCCGGAACCAGGGGTGCCGCGGGGAGAAGCCGGCAGACTGGGGACAAAGTCGCAGAATCCGGGAGTCGGAAGTCGGGTCAGAAACGAACTTGACGAGACGGAGCCAGAAGCGGAGATCCGCATTAAGGTACCAAAGGAGTCGATCCAGGGAAAGAAACCGCGTGGGCACCCGTGTCTTGGTGGGAATCCAGGGAATATCCGGGAAATAATAAGACTGAAGCTGTATTTAAAATATGTTAGAAGGAAAACATAGAATATAAAGAATGAGTGTAATTGGACTCGGATACACTCTATGTCAGCAAATGTTGACTGAATATCCGCCCACGGTCCAACCGCGCCGAGGGAGTCGTTAATGAACGGACGGCGCGAGATCCCCGGCTGGACTGGCAAGTGCCCAGCACTGAGTACGTGCGCGACGGCACCGCTCAGGGCACGGCCCGAGCTCCGGCCTCACCTGCTGGAATGTTACTGGAATCTTATAAAGAACTTCTTGTCTCTCCTCCAGCGAAATAAATAAAACACCGGATCCTGTAAAGGCCGGAGGGCGTTGTCTTATAGGTCCTTGATTTCCAGTCACAGGGTCTCCTGTAGACTCTCAAGCCAGTTGGTCTCGGGCCACTGAGACCGTCGCGTCCATCGCGTCCCAGAATCTCCGCCTCACCCGGTTCCCGCTTCGGGGCCTCCGTGTGCGACGGGTCAGCGCAGACTTTGAGTACGAGGCGCGCTCAGTCTCGGGCTTCCCTGCGGATCCGAGGCCTTGATGGCGTCTACAGGAGAAGATATATTGGAGCGCGGTACGTGCGGGCCCAGGCCTGTGAGTGGGGTGGGGATCTGACACAGCGACCATCATAAATCATGATTCTAAAGTCACGTAACCGTCCCCACTACCCTCCGCGATGGCCGTGACTTTCCCTAACCGAGGGGGAAGGAAGCTGATGCAAAGGGCGCGTCGGCGGTGGTTTGCACCGGGATGCTCAGGATGTGGGAGACGAGGCTGCAGTGCAGGCACGAGCACCTGGTTCCCGGGCTCGCCCTCCTTCCGCGGCGCCTGCCCCTGAAGGGGTCTCCGTCTGTGATAGATGCCACGTATGACGTGGGTGGCCACGGAGCGGCAGCGCGCGGGCCGCGAGGAACGCTGTGCGTGGAGGGGAGGAGTGGCCGGCAGGGCAAGGGCGTCGGAGGGGAGCTTCGGGAGGGCTGGGGGGCGGCTGGCGGCGGAGACACAGGGTGGAGAGAGGGCCTGGGACTGACCGGAAAGAAGGACGCGTCTCAGACATCCGCTGAGTCGTGTCCCGGGTGAGAGACGTGGGCCAGTTTGGTGAGGCCGAAGTGTGGCCCGAAAGGTCAGTGGGACCAAACTCCGACCGTGCACGCTGCCTCCGCCCCGCTGAGCCCACCTCCAGCTCTTTGCATTCTCCTGCTTGTCTTCTGTCTCCCTGCGAGGAAAGCAAGCTCCGCGAAGACGGGTGCTGCGTCCCCGCTGAGCGTTTAGGAGGCCTGAGTGCAGAGGAGACTGCGAGCGACCACTGTGGACAGTGGGAAAGGAGAAATCTCGAGGATATTTGAGAGCGGGCGCAAACCACGAAGCTGGGAGCCGGGAGCCAGCGCCCTGAGGGGGGAGGCAGGAGAGGGGAGGGCGCCCCTAGGTAGGAGCAAGAGCATCCGGGCGGGATCCGGGGGTCACGGACTGGGGAGGCCTGCTCGTCAGGGGAGCCCGGGCCAGGATCACCCGCCCTGGCTTTGGTCGACCCGACACGGGCCAAGAGGGCTGGAGGACTTGCCGATGTGCTTAGTGAAGCGTCCTGATGAGCTTCAGATTTCGGGGAGGAGGGAATGGAGGCCGGCAATGCTCTCCTGCTTCTCTGCACAGGAGGTGTGGGGGCAAGGACTCAGGTGCGGACACAGGACCTGAGGCTGCGCTGTGAGTCCTCCTCTGCCCACCTCCTCCAGCCCGGCCTCCGGGAAGCCACGTAGCTGCTCACCAGTATCACCATCTGCCTTACAGGTTGCTTTCGAGTATCAGATGTATTTTATTTTTAAAAAATATTTTATTTATTCATTCACGAGAGACCCAGAGAGAGAGAGAGAGGCAGAGACACAGGCAGAGGGAGAAGCAGGCTCCCTGCAAGGAACCCGATGCAGGACTCAGTCCCGGGACCCCAGGATCATGCCCTGGGCCGAAGGCAGGTGCTCAACCGCTGGACCACCCGGGCGTCCCCATCAGATGTATTTTAAAGGGAAATATCTGTTGAATGAATCGCCGCTTCATTACTGCTCGACAGCAAAACCACGTGCACCTGCGTGTGTTTGCACAGACGGGCTTACGGCCCTACGGGGCAGGGACGGATCCAGACGTGGCGACTGTGCAGAGGAAGGTGGATGGTGGATGAAGCTGGGGACGTTCCCTCAAGGAGCCCCAGCGTAGTCGATCCTCGGACTCTGGGACACCCAGCAGTCGGGGTCCTTTGGCCGAAGCTCCCCCCGTCGGGCCAGCGTCCTGGAGCGTCAACTGCAGGTGACGGCTGTCGCTACGTCATGGCTTTGCTTCTTTGGGATTGAGGCCCCGAGCACGACGATTGAGGGTGTGCTGGGACGCGGCCTGGCACACAGGAGGTGCCCAGCAAGCTAAGGCCGCCGCAGCCCCCAGCTGGGGAGGCCCGAAGCCCACGGCGTGTTCCTTGTCTCGCAACAGCTCGATGCGCGTGTTCGACATTCAGACCCCACAGGGTGACTCAGTCCCAACACGACCGTCTTTCTGCAGATTTCTGCCGGCTGCCAGCTAAAGGGCAAAGGGCGGACAGGAGAGACCCGCGTCTCCGCGTCAACCCTTCCGACCTGGAACTCCTAGACGCCGCTCAGCTCAGCTCGTCGGGGGGCCCAGCTCACGGCCCTGCCTCCCTGCAAAGAGGGTAGCCGGGCGGCGTGCTCGTGGGGGCGGCCCCGTCACAGAGACGCCGCGGCTCCCGAGGCCAGCCTGCCGCCCGCCCGGGCCCGCAACCCCAGCCGGGCTGTTTCCGTTGCGCCATTTGGAAAAAGACGAAGAAGCGCGGGGTGTGTCTAGCGCGTCGGCGCCGTCTCCTGAGTTACGATGTTCCAAGGACTTGCTTTGACTTAATTCATGAAATTAGACCCTAATCATCCCCAAAGGAAAAAGAAAGGCGACTGGTAAGATCAGCGCCTACCTCTCATCTCGATGCAAAACGTCTCACGTTTTCGTCACCGAGTGAGCACGGTTAGAAGACGCCTCCGTGAGCGTGACGCGCGGCCCCTTGTCCCGGCACGAGGTGCGGGGGCCCATGAGTGCCCTGGCTGGGGAGCTGGCGTGCGGCTCTGGTTGGGGCGTCGCGACAACTGAGGCAGAGGCGAGAGGAGTCCAAGTGACAACCTGGAGCCATCCGCGGGGCCTAGTCGGCCGCACGGCGGGACAGAAGTGCCGCGTGGCGGTCAGTGTGGGCCCACGGGGACGAATGAGAAACAGAACAGGTGTTAGTGTCACCTCCATCTTTTGAGACTTTGCTGCGAGCCCAGTCTCTCCCACCCTTGCTGGCCCCGACATAGACCCCGATATAGTATTTTATTTACGGGGTCACATCCTCGTGATTCCTGAGATCCTCATTAGAAGTCACACGATCATGGAGAACCGGCACGCCCAGGCAAGTGGGCTCGAGTCAGCGCTCCCGTCCGCGGCTCCCACGTTCTTTGTCCTGTTTATCACCAGGTCAAGTCCCGACGTCAGGTGCTGTGGCCACAGCTACGTCAGGAAGTTCTGGGCAATTGCTTTTGGGGATATCATCAACCACCGTGGCGTTCACACGATTGTTGCTGTCGTTGTTACGACGTTGTACACGGAGCCTTTGTCCGTGACTTGCTCTCGAGCTCCTGACGGTCTTGTTCCTTGAAGCTGCCCAGGAAGGCAGCCTCCTGCCCCTAACAGTGGGCGCAATTCCTTACGTTTCTATTACAGAAAATCCGTATTTTGAACACATAATGGGTCTTTGAAAGTAGGACTTGCCTTGTTGAATCCTAAATATGAACCCACAGAGCACAGCGTGGTGGTCGTGGTGGGCTGCACCCGGGCTGCTCCCACACGCTGCTCACCCGCTTCCCCAGGTGCTCACCTGCCCTCTCTGGTCCTCACCTGCCCTCCCTCAGGTTGCACCTGCTTCCCCAGGTGCTCACCTGCCCTCCCCACTAGGTGTCCACCTATCATCCCAGGGTGCTCACCCACCCTCCCTGGTCCTCACCTGCCCTCCCCAGGTACTCACCTCCCCTCCCTCCCCTGGTGCTCCCCCACCTACCCCCCAGGTGTGCAGCCTCCAGGCCCAGCTCCACAGCTTCACCTCCTCATGTGGCTCCACGGGCCGGTCTGTTCAACCTGCAAATTGCTGTTGCCCCCACATGAAGAGAAGCACAAGGCAGGAAGGACTTTCGTCACTGCACCTGCTTGCTCGCCCTGACAGGTAGACTAGGTGGCTGCTGGAGTCTGCGCATGACCATCAGCCTCTGTCCTAAGACATCCACACACCTTCTCGATTGCCCAAGTGACACCATGATTCATACGAAAAACTCAAGTTATGCAAACTTCTAGTAAAGCCACTTTCCCCTCCGTGCCTGTGGAGCATGTGCCTAGGCTGCTGTGACTGCACTGTACATCCGTACACACATGCACACACATGTACACCCCCATACACACATGCACACACGTACACGTGTGCACACGCACACACATGCACACACGTAAATGCAGACACACATGCACACACACACCGTGTGCCGATTCCCGAGCCACCCATCCCCAGGGTTGCAGGTCTGTCCAACGTCCTGGGTAAGGAATAAAAACACTTGGGCCCAAAGAAAAACCATGGAGTGGGGGCTCCGGGTGAGCTTCGGGGTGAGGGGCACTGGGTGAGGGGCGCAGGCCCGGAGTCTCGGCAGCAGCAACAGAAGCCAAAGGAAATGGAGCAAGACTTCTGGTTCCCGAGGGAGAACCGTTATCAGTCCTGCTGCGCCAGGACGCGGCGCCCCCTCCAGCGGCTGGACCCCCGGACGGCAGGACCTGGACGTGAGGGGCGGGGCCCGGACGCAGCCGGAGGTCCCAGCACGGCCCCCAGCCTACCTGCTCAGGTGAGATGAGGGGCCGGGCAGCAGCCGTCCCCGGACGCCCGGTGACCGCCGAGCCCCGGGCCCTGCCTCCGCCTCCCCGGCCGGGCGCCCTCTGCCGAAGCCCCGGCTGCCGTCCCAGGAGCCAGCAACGACCAGTGGGGTTCTGGGATTGCCGGGGCGGTGCTCGTCGCTCGTCCCACCTCGGGACTCGGCAACACTTACAAAATAAGGTTGTTTGTTTTAATTGACGTCCTGTGGCACCCAGAGAATTCGGGGGCAGTGAAGACACCCTGTACGATGCGCGTCTCCACCTCTGCCTGAAGCCACAGCATGAGCACGACCGTGGGGCCCACGCTCGGGGTCGTGCTGCGTCCACAGGTCTCACCAGTTGTAACAAACCTGCCGTGAGCTGGGGGCGTCGGAAATGGCCCGGCTGCGCCCGAGCGGGAGCACAGGATGCGGACAGTCTCTGTGCCCTCCTCTTAATCTTGATGTGAACCTAAAACTAAAAGACCTTTTTTTTTTTTTTAAGATTTTATTTATTTATTCATGAGAGACACAGAGAAGCAGAGACACAGGCAGAGGGAGAGGCAGGCTCCATGCAGGGAGCCCGATGCGGAACTCGATCCCGGGACCCCAGGATCACACCCTGAGCCGAAGGCAGATGTTCAACCACTGAGCCCCCAGGCGTCCCCCAAAATAAAGACTTTTAAGTTAAACTTAGAAGTTTGGCCAATCAGGTCTCTGGACTTCTGTGTTTGTCTTTGCTTCCCGGTAGGTTCCTTACCATTGGCTGATTCCACCTCCTCCGTGGATCTGAATGTATTCAGCCTCCTGCTGCCCCTGAACCCGCTTCGGTGACACACATTCCTGTAGAAAATTGTCTGCGGGATCTACATGTTCATCGTAAACAATGAATGAATGAAAAACAACTCGCTGTTAAAATTTAATATGAAAATGCAATTAATTCCATTCTGTTTCTTGATAATGTTGCTGGAGGTTTGTGCAGGTCTCAAGTCTTCTCAAAGAATAGATTTTCTGCCGTGCTGGAAAAAAATGATGCTCTGGTTTCAGAAAGAGCGACTCTGCGCACTGCGCTGCCTTGTAAGATGTGCCGGGTCCTTTCCTCACAAGATAATCTCCCAGACGAGATTTGTAGGCAAGAAGGAAACTAAAGAACAGCAAAAATTACTCAGTATAGGGAACAATACTCAAAAAAAAAAGGGACAAATAATCTACATTTTCATCTTAAAATTTTTAATTTAAGCACCGATCAATGAGCTTGTCTACTTCCAAGTGCGTCCACATGCCATTTAGCTGGAAATACTGTTGGTGAACCTGTGCATGTTTTGGATGAACTTTAGAATCAGCTTTTCGAGTTCCACCAAAAATTCTATTGGAGATTTGATATTCTTAACTGAAGTAATTGGATATTTTAACCAAATTGTTTTAATGGATTAATTTGGGTGTAGTGACGGCTTTAAAAAGGCGAATTCTTCTACTCAGCATAACTGTCTCCTTGGGTAGGTCCAGCTTTTAGGTCCTCAGGCTTTACCATTTTGCACGACTGTGAATCTTGCACGACTCCTGTAGATCTCCAGATCCTTGGGGGAATGTCTCAGGAAAGGTTTTGTTTTAGCCTTTACAACCGAAAATTGAAAATTAACGGCCTGCTTAAGTGTTCACTTCACCTGCTTGCACGTACGCCAGGGTAGAGCGTGTTGCTTGATCAGGCCGTGATTAGATTATTTCCGCATTTCTTTCCATTTGGGTCAGTTTTCCCCACCGAGTAACCACGTAAAGTGTTGCTTCGAAGCCGAGTTGAGGAGCCTGGACTCCCTTTCCCGTCTGCAAACCTCCACGTACTGCCCACTCACAGCTTGGAACGCTCACCTTCTGCTGTACGGGGGTCCCGGCCCCGAGGTCCCGACCCTCGCAGCGCAGGGGATCACCTGGGGAGCCCTCAGGAGCTCGGCGCTCAGGCCACACAGCACGCCTTGACGCAAACCCTGCAGGGTGGGACTGAGCGTGGGCCGTGCGCAGCCCGGGGACGGTCCCACAGCTGGGGCGGGAACCGCCACGCCGGCCCTGATCCTCCGTGTGGTCCTGCGCCTGCAGTGGCGCCCCTGGGACCTCAGTGAACATGCGCTGTCTCCGGGCTCAGCCCAGACCTTCGGGGTCACAGTGTGCGGCGAGCGAGTCTGCAAGTGCAGCTTGGGCCGCGCTTCTCTGGAAACCGGGTCTCCTGAGGCCCATCCATCCAGGCGTGTGCGGAGCGGCGGGGGGGCTGCAGCCAGGATCCACCGGCCGAAGGCCCTGGGGTCTCCGTCTCACACCCAGTGGCAGGGCTCAAACCTGACTCTGCTCAGGAGCCCGTGCACAGCCCTGGGGCTCTGCACACACAGATCCCTGCCTCGGGGGGTCTGCACACCTGGAGAGGCCCATGCGGCCAGCTAGGGGGTCTGCACACCCGGAGAGCCCATGCGGCCAGCTGGCGACCACGTCACGCAGACTCAGTAGCAGCGCCCTCCGCCCCGACCGGGCTCTCAGCCCCACGGCCTGCACCCCCCGCCCAGCGCTTCCTTGGCCCCCACCCGGGAGACGCTGTGCCCACAGCTTCCCCATCGCTGCTCCTTGGGCGCCGCCACCTCGCCTCGGCCCGGCGGCTTCCTGCGCCCCGATGCCTGCCTGCCGTTCATCTCCCGTCTGCTTTTTCATCCCGACCTCAAGTCTTTACCTACTGATGTTTTTCATCGGTTTTGCTGGTTTCCCAAATGTTTTCTGATTCCAGTTTATGGACCTCTGCTCTACCGTCCAGGTCCCGCCTATCGCGAGCTCTGGGTTTATCTGACTCTCCTTTTTGTGGCTTTTTGAGGCGAGAACCTAGGTCCGTGCCATTCACTCCTTCATGGTTTGTGACTCACGGGGCCCCACCGTCCCGGGGGCAGGACCGCCGACTGGCCCTGTGCGCAGCACGGGGACACCTGTCCTCGGGGACCAGGCCGGGCCGCCGCGTCCCGCGGCTCCTCCCCTCACACGGGAGCCCCCGTGGCCAGCGCCGCCACCACAACGTGGAAGACGAGCTCTATTTTCATGGTTTAAAATCACGATGGTGGTGGTGGTGGTGGTGGTGGTGGTGCGTGTGGTGTTCTCTGGAACACGGCGAACACCCATGGTTGTGGTGCACGGCTGCCCAGGCCTCGGCGGACGGGGTCGGCTCTCCTTGGAGCGGCTGTGCTTGTGACCTGGGCGGCTCTGGCTGGAGGTCACGGAGCACCCGTGGGGGACCCCTGGGGGCCACGGGCGACTCACCGTCCAGGACATGGGGGACAATGAGGGCCCATGTGTCCTGCTCCCTCCTGAGGTCCCTGACCCCTGCCGTCTTCCTCTCCTTTCTGAGATTTCCTGTGTGTCCTTGGGTCCCGTCCCAGGTGCATCAGTGCCAGGGAAGCACCTGGGAGGGAGGCGTGAGGTCCCTTCCCCCGGAAGACGTGAGGTCCTGTGGATCTCTATGGGCCACCCTCCCAGGACGCGGCGGGCGACTGTCTCAGATGGCCCCGTGGCCGCCCTGTCGGAGCTCCAGGGAGCATCTGTCCCCCTCGGACGATGACAGGACGTGCCCGCGGCCGGGGGAGCTCAGAGCCACGTCCCCGTCCCCCGGGTGTGGACTCCGGGCTCCCGCTGAGAGGCCTCACCGCCAGTATTTTCTCCCCGAGCCCCGGGGAGCCGGAGCCCGCAGTGTCCGCGGCCGCGCTGGCGGAGCCGGGTGCCTCTCCCGTCCTCACCGCCGCCCCCGGCCCAGCCCCCGCTCCGTCGAGGGCTCCTGCCCCCGCAGGGACGTCTCCGAGGTCGCGGTGCCAAGGCCCGGAGCTGCCTCAGGACTACCCTGCCCCTCGGTCTGGGGGAATCTCCACACCGTCGCGGTGATGTTGTTGGCCCCGTGCCTTCCCTCCCGGCATTTTCTGAGATCGGTTGACGGTCTCCTGACGGGCGTTCGGGGTCAGAGGCAGAGGAAGGGAGACGTGTGTTCACTGGGCCATAACGTCTTCGTTGAAGGACTGTCATGTTCTTGGCTGGTGAACCGGCTCAGGGCCCCCCGGATCCACCTCCACGACGTGCAGGAACGAGTCGTGTTTCAGGAAACGACCGAACGGCTACCGCACCACCGCGTCTCATGCGCTCATCCTGGGGCCCCCGAGGGCTCCCCCGAGCGACAGGTCCAGCCACCGTCCTCATCCCCCGTCCAGCAAACTACGCTGGATCACTTCGGCCCCTGAAACCTTTCATTCAAAGCCGCGCGGGGCAATTCCACGTGTCTTCCCTACCGAGGGCACCCGTTGGAGGGAGCGTGAGGACGGAAAACTCAGCTCATGGGGAAGTCCACGTGCCCTGGGGCTTTGAAGAAAGTGAGCGAACGAGGCGCGCCCCGAGCGGGCCCCAGGCGCCGGGCTCACGCCTCACTTACACGCAGGACTTCTGCAACTCGGGAAGATACTCATCAGCTTTGCTGCAAAATTTGGCTCGTTCAATAGGAATTGTGTGAGGCAGGAAAATACACGACGACGGCCAGTGTGTCCTGGTCACTCGACCCCGATCGTCCAGCTCGGCCACATGAGAGCACACGGCTGAGGGGTCACCGTGCTGCGGGCGGGACTTGCATCGGGGCGGCGCTCGCCGGGCCGTGCAGGGGGCGAGCACACCCGCGGCCCCGGCCGCCTCCAGCCCCCGCCTCTCCCGACACCCCCCCATGGAACTTGGTCACAAAACATCAGGGAAATGCGGAGTCACCGTAGGAAAAATAATGATGCAAAGTCTTGCATGAGCTGTGTCTCCCACCCGGGGAGGGAGCCGTGTGCCGGAATCAGACGGACGGGGAGCCCCGCTTAGCTGGACACGGAGCTGAAGGGTCACAGTCCCTACAGCCCGTGGTTGCAATCGCCGAGGAGGCAGGGTGAACGTTGTTAGCAGAGTGACCCAGGGGACTGAGGATAAATAGTCAAACTCCCCAAATTTCTTCTTGTAGAGCACAGAGATGTGGGAGGTTTTACAACACAATGTGGATTAAACTCGTATTTTTTTTTTAAATCTGTCCTAGCCTTTGGCAAAACATTTTTTTTTAATTTTCATAAATTTATTTTTTATTGGTGTTCGATGCAAAATGTTTTTCTTAATGAGACTCCCACCCCCCTCACAGAGAACGATGACCTGGGAAAGGAGAACAAGCAGCTCAGTTAAAGCCTCGGAATTCGAGGGGTGGCGAGGCCGGCCCGGGGCGCCGGGGGCCGCGGGGGGCGGGGTGGCTTCCCGGCCAGAGCTCTGGACTCACGCTAAATGATGAAAACTTGGAATTCTTTCCTTCCGCAGCTTCTCATTCAAGACAGCAGACCCCACATTAGGTCACTCCCTTCGGAGCGTAGGACGTGTCTGGCTTATTAACTTCCTGCCTAATGGGTCTTGCTACACAAATTGGACTCTTCGGGTTTTATTGTCTCCTAAGGGGATTACTGCTGGGTTATGTTCATTTACTCTTTTTCATTCTGCATCTATTATTTATATGAGGAAATATTCCTGTTTTTCTTTCTGAAAATCCTCAGTTATTCCTGGCATTGGCAGAAGAATTTTTGTCAATTTTATAAATGGCCTATTACTGTACGTTTCGTAGCCAGAACCCCATGTGGACGCTACTGAAAGTCAAGATTTACACTGTACAGTAATTGAGGCTGACAGTGGAGATACAGGCTATTGCCTTTTTATTTCCCCGTTTAAGATCCTGTGCGTGGAGAACTTACCCTGGGGTGGTCAGGACGGGGGGAGCCTCTGCTGCAGGTCCCGGGGCGCCCAGGGCGGCTGCCTGGGTGGGGGTCCCTCCGCGGCAGGTGCGCCCCCGCGGCCTCCTCCAATGGGTCCCACAGGAACATGATGGGACCAGGGTCTCAGGTCTCCTCTCTGTCTCCAAATCCCCGGGGTCTCGTCTCCAAGTCCCCAGAATCTCGTCTCCAAGTCCCCAGGGTCTCGTCTCCAAGCCCCCAGGGTCTCGTCTCCAAGCCTAGGCACCCCAGCACCGCACGCATCTTCCCTCCGCCCGACCCCTTCTTACTTTCCATGACTCAGCTTGCGTGTTGCGTGTACGTGGTCTTCCCGACCTGCTCACCTGCCGGTGCGGGACACACTTCAAACCTGGCTCCAGCATTGACCCCACGTCTGACCCCACGTCCTCCCGGACTGAGCCTGAGGGTGGTCTGGGGCCCGGCCGCTCCTCGCCCTTCCTGCCCGCCCTCCAAGGGGAGGGACCTTCTGCAGCTGGGGGCCCGGCCAGGGGCGTATCTGACGCTCTTATGAATCGTTTGGCTTATGAACAAATAACAAGCAAACACATTCAGGGGAGTAGTTATTCTGGCCACTTCCAAGCCAAAAAACTATGATCTGCTTTGTTTAGAAATCAGATAGAGTCGGGCACCTGGGCGGCTCAGTGGTTGAGCGTCTGCCTTCGGCTCAGGGCGTGATCCCGGGGTGCCCGGGAAGTGGACACCAAGTCGCCTGAGTCCTGGCTCATCCACGACCAGCAGAGCGAGCCGGTCGGGTCACCTTGGGCTTTCGCCGGGATCTCAGGGAAGGAGGCACCAGCAGGGCTCCCGTGTGGGGCTGCTGTGAGCTCAGACGCAGGTGTGACTCGCTCCCAACTCCATCAGGAACGTGCCGAACTTACTAGACCGGTGCCTCTTACCAGTGTCCTCCGCTTCCTCCTAAAATTTTGAAATTCTTAATTGAAGATATAGACCTTTTATGTGGACTGAGCTAGGGATGCGGTCAGCTATGGAAATGCCCTCTGCGGGGACCCGGGGCCCTTCAGCCATTCCCGGTACTTTAGAGCCTAACGGAGAACACAGGTGTCCTGCCTACCTCCTGCTTCCACGAAGTGGTTAAAGCAGTTGTTCTAAGAGCGTGGAACGTTCGGGATCAACTAAGAACTCTCTCGGGTCCGAGGAGGGGACGGTGGCCGTGGCTCCCCGTCCAGCAGCACATACGTGCACAGGTGGGGGGATGTGGATCTAAAAATAAAAGGTGTGTTTCTGAAAGGTGTGGAGGCACAGCACGCTGTGTTGGCAACGTGGGCTCCCGTTCAGGGCCGCCCGCTGCTGCTCGGGCCTGAGGGACACTCGCACTCCCCGAGTGGTGGCCGCGGGCTGGGGGCGGTGGTGGCCGGAGGGAGATGGGGGCCCGTAGGCACCTGCCGAGGGCGACGGAACGGGGCGCGGCCTGCACTGGGCTGCCAAATGGTAACCGGCCGCCCTGGGGCCGTCGCTCCTCCCTGCACCTGTGCTGCAGTGGTGGGTGGCGGAGGCGCCCTGAGGGCCAGAAGCGGGGGCTGCGGGGGGGGGGGACCAGGAGCCTCAGACAGCCCAGGGACCCTGCACCTGCTGCGCACCTGCCGCGCACCCTGCTCGCCTCCGCAGGGCCTCCCTGCAGCCGGGGGCGGCCTGTGGCCCACATCCTTCCCGCAGCCAGAGAACCAGGCCGAGCGGCGGCTGCAGTTGCCCCGAAGTCCCGCGGGGTCTCCAGCTGCAGGGTCTGCTCCCCGCGTCGTGGGCTCAGGTTGGCACAGCCTGTGTCACGGGGTAGAAACGACCAGAAGCCTTTCCTGAGGCTGCTTCCGCTTAGGGCGGAATGTAGGGCAGCAGCGCGGGGCTCCAGGGCCGTGGGGGGCTGGTCAGGTGCAGGGCCGGGGGCAGGGCGCTCCGTCAGTGCTGGGAGACCACGTCCTGGGGGGGGCAGCCAGCTGGGGGGGTGACGGCCGCCCCGCCGACCCTGGACGCGCCCCTTGCTGCTCGGGGGAGGCCCCTGCCCTGGGAGAGCACCCTCCCCAGGCGTGGACGTGGGCAAAGACACCTGCCGGGTTGCAGCACATGTGCCCAGGGAGGGGCAGCCCCCAAATGTCCCTGACCGATTGGTTTTTCAGGCAAATTCAAGCAAATAGGTGCAAACTGGGGGAAAAAAATTGCAAATGACTCCCTGCAATCTCACATTAATATATGATTACGGATTCTTGGAGCTGGAGCTGGAGGTGATGTGAGTAGCTGAACAATCTGACCGTCACTGTCCCACGGGGCGATGACTCCCACCCGCCCTCAGGGTGAGGGCCGCGGCACCGGGGGACGCGGGGTGTGAGGCGGATGCCCCCCGACTTCCCAGGCACTCGCAGCGCGTCCGGCGATGACCTGCCGATGGGCGGGCGAGACCACCTGTAAGACGGTGAGTAGGGATGTGCCTTGGGGTGACTGCAGAACAGACTGGGAGTCGGATCTGCACTTGGTGACGCGGATGAGCAGAGCCTGGTTCATGCTTCATGGAAACCCCGTGGGACGTTCCCCCAGAGGCTTGTTCACGAGCCCAACAGGGTGACAACAAGAGCGCAGGCACCGAGCAGATCCCAGAGCTGCCCCGACATCCCGGGGCCCCTGCACCCCGTCGTGGGAACAGCTGCGTAGCCGGGATTTCACGTAATTTAATGAGGAAATAACTTTACACAGCTTCCTCGTTTTAATTGGGGCCGTTTACAAACACACTGCCGCGACCCTTTCTTTGAGACCATAAACCAGGGAGCGTTTCCTTATTGCCTCCACAACCTTTCCAAGGGGCCTGAACACATTTGGGGGAATGGTTTTGGGCACTGAGATTGCAGGGTTGCAAAAACACTATTCACGAAAATATTAGCATCAAAACACCTTTTCATCCCCATAAAACGAAAACGAAAACAAAACAAAACAAAACAAAAAAAAACCCAGTGCATTCCATTAAACATTAAAGAAAATGCATGAAATCATCTGAAACAGAACCGTGGTTTTCCAATTCGCTGCCGGTCCCTAAAGGGACATATCTTTATGAGCACCTGGAAGATGCTTGATGATGTGTGGCTTTTGCCAAAACAGCGCCTCCCATTCCGGTATCGGGGGATTTACCTTCCTCCACCATAAAGGCTGGTTTATTAACGCTCAGGCCAAGATCCAGAGAAGCGATTGCAATTGAGACAGAAAAAGAAGGGGATTTGGAAATAAGAACATGGACACCTACGTAGAGAGCCAGGGATCTGTGAAATTGGTGTCATTAATCTGGTATTTCACTCGGTTTTGACGGATCTCGATGTGCGTGTGCAGGAACGCGGCCCCAGGGATCGCTCTCAGTGTCACGGAGCATCGTTAGGATTCCTCCCAGAGTCAACCCCAGGAGGACATTTCAATAAACCAGAATGAAATAACCAGGCAGCCCCTGTCGCCGCAGCCCACAGCCGACCACCGCGGAGCCGCGAGCCAACCGCGCTGCTCAGGCCACCGCCCTCACCTCGAAACGCCTACAAACGCGTGTAACCAAAACCCGGGCTCGGCGTGAAACCCGTGCGGGACCCGGGGAGCCTCTATCGTTAGGGACAGAAGAGAAGGACGGGCGGGGGCGTGTGGGGAGAGCCGGTCGGGAGGTGGATCCGCTCACAAGGACGCCGAAGAAGCCAGAGACCGGATGACCCAGGGGACACGACTTCCTTGAAAAACAGGGAAAACTCAATATTAGTTTTTAGAGACGCAGCCGTTGCAGCTGGAGTTTGAAATCAAGGAGCATCTCTTTTGAATGGAAACAGAAGACGCTGAGATTATGAACGTTAGAAAATAATCCGGAGCGTGTGTGGCCCGGAGCAGCGCCTTGGGAGTGACGGGGGAGCTCCTGACCCCGGGCCCTGGCGGGGGGGACGCCGCAACCGGTCCCCGGAGCTGCTCAGGCTCCTCAGACGTACGGGTCGGAGCGTCCTCTTTTATTTGTACTTTTTTTTTTTCTAAAGTAACTTATTTTTTTTTAATTTTATTTATTTATGATAGGCACACAGTGTAAGAGAGAGAGAGAGAGAGAGAGAGAGAGAGAGGCAGAGACACAGGCAGAGGGAGAAGCAGGCTCCATGCACCGGGAGCCCGACGTGGGACTCGATCCCCAGTCTCCAGGATCGCGCCCTGGGCCAAAGGCAGGCGCCAAACCGCTGCGCCACCCAGGGATCCCTATTTGTACTTTTATATGATTGCAACAGGCTGTGATTTTCTCTCAGTGATAAGTTCAAGATAAGAGGAAATACGTGGAGCGCGCGGAGGCGTGTGCGTGTGAAGAAGCCCCACGGATGCCCAGCCCTGCACCTGGGGGGCCGCGTGGAGAGGCGGCAGCTCGGGGCTCACGGCCCCCGCACCCCGGCCCCCGGCCCCCAGCTGCAGGAGAATCGGCCCGCGGCCTAGACAGACGGCAAGTCGGAAATTCATCGCTGCGAATATCATAAGATTTATTTTGTGACAAATAAATAGGCTTGTGATTCCCGATGCCGCCGATGGCTGCTGATGAAGGACAGACGCCCCTCCGCGTGGCACCGGGTGCTCAGGGGCAGTGGGTCTCGGGCCGGACGCTCTGCACGAGGAGAGAGCAGCCGTCAGGGGCCCAGAGGCTCCTCCTCCTGCGGGAAGCCCTCCCAGCGCCCGCCCGGCCTCCCCGAGCTCCGGGACCTGCCCCGGCCCGTCCTCCCCAGCGCCCTCCCCCTGGGAGGACACCAGCCCTGCACCCTGGCCGGGGGAGGGGACAGCACGCTGACCCTCCAGCTCCTGCTACCGACCCCGGTGACCTTGGCCTGCCCCACGTCGACCCCCGTCGCCCCGCTGCATCCTCAGGCCTCCTTGTGGGCTTCTGACTTTGCCCAGTAACAAATCCACGTGGGTGGCTACCCTCTAAGTCGTAATTTATGAGCCTTTACATTTATGTCCAAAATTCTGCTTTGACAAATGCCAGAATTGGCAGAGAGTACATTTTTTTTTCTGAATCCATGAAAATTTAATAGTATCATTCACTTCTTTTTTTTTTTAATTTCAATTCAGTTTGCCAACATGTAATATCACACCCAGTGCTCATCCCTCAGTGCCGTCCTGGGCACCCTGGCTCCTGGTCCCGGGTGACGGGTCCAGCTCCCTCCCCTCCCCCCGGCTCACCCCTCCCTCCAGCATGTGTCAGAAGTCCAAGGGGAAATCTAACTCACATTTACGATGTAAATTAAATGTAAATCTACGATGTAGATTAAACATCTATTAAACTTCCTTTTTTTAAACGCGTAGCCATTCTATGTTTCCTAAACTTGAAATAATCAAATTAACGTCTTAAGTGACATATTCACAAAAGGTGTCCCCAGGACCCACACCAGGCGTCCGACAGTGGGAGTCACCACCGGGGAGCGCGCCTCTGGGCACGGCCGCGGGCACCGTGGCCCCGGTGGGACAGCAGCTCATGTGCAGACTGAGTTGCTTTAAACACGTTGCTCGGGGACGCCCCCCCGAGCCCCCCGCTCTGCACGCCTTCGGGTCGCTCCCCACGCCCTGCAGCCGCCAAGCGGAGCTCGGAGCCCCGGCCCCAACGCTGGCGGAGGTCACGCTCGCTTCCAACAGTGGCCAGTCCCGGGGAGGATTGTCCTTAGGAAAGGGGTTTCTGGCCCCCCCGCCCCGGTGAGCTGCCGTGAGCTCCCGGCACCTGCTGCTCACACGCCGTCGGCCCCGCGTGTCCAGGCGGGAAGTGTGTCGATGGAGCAGCCGCTGCCCCTGCACATCCAGCTCTTCACACGTGCTTATCGCTTGTTCTTAACACAACGTCCAGTTCGCCCCCGAGAAAGCCGTGGGAAGCCGCGTCATGAGATGACCGCGGAGAGCCCCCCGCAGCCCCGTGAGGAGCCCGCAGGGCCGAGGCAGCAGCTCGTGCGGGTCAAATCCTAGGGACGCGCGATCTTGGACGGAGCTGCGTTTGCTGGTGCTTGTGGTCATGTTGTAGCTCCTGCCGTTGGGAGCTCATTACCTCTGGAATCTTGATTATTCTAAGTCAAAGTGACACAAAGCTCTTTTAATTAAAAAACACGACTTTGGCAGATTAGGAAACCAAAGAAACGTGCGGCGCTGTGCTCGGGCAGCAGGTGGGAGGCCGGGGCAGGGCGGCGACCATGCGGCTTCGCCGGGACGCGGTGCAGGGACGCGGGGCCTCTGGGTCGGCTGGACTCCCGCGTGGGCAAGGACCCTGCGAACCCCTCATCTACACCCTGCCCCAACGCCGAAGAGTTCCCACCGCCTTCGTGAGCGTGCTATTTCTCACCTGATTAGTGCTAAATAATAAAAATATTTTAAAAGAGCTTTCAAATGTGCATATGCAACCATATGCATATTTTATGAAAAATACCATAATATCAAAATATCATCATCATATTTTATGAAAACCAGTCTGTGAAAATAACCGAATAGTTTCTATCATATTTAAAAACTTCTCTGACCTCTCAGGTACAATTAATTAGAATTACACAGAAAATTTTGGTGTCAGGTGTATCTTTTAGGTCTAACTGTAAATATAGGACACGACACTTTCCTAATTTCTTTAAAACCTCCTTAGTTTCCTTATTTATGAAAAAGGACAATAGAACACACAGTCCTGCTGTGGGGACCCACGGGGTGCGAGGCCTTAGGTACCTGCTGACCCGCGATCGTGTCGGGTAGGTGTCTCCCCGGAAACCCATGGCGACCTGCGCCTTCCACCCGAAGACCCACCGTGATGGTCTCTGTCACAAAGAGCAGGGCGGCAGGGAAGAGGTGCTCAGTGGCGGGATGAAGGCTGCGGGATGCTCACGGTCAGCGCGGAGCTCGTGATGCCTGAAACCTGCTTACCCAACATGTGAGCCTCCCTGCTGGTGGTGTCTCCCCCAACGTGCAGACGAAACTCAACTCAGACACGACTCTTCTAGGGTCACAGGCTCTTAAAGGCAGCAGGGGCTTCACAGGCATCTGCTGTGGGACCCTCATTCTGACTATGGGACCCTCATCCCACCCGTGGGACCCTCATCCTGACTGTGCGACCCTTATCCCACCTATGGAACCCTCATCCCAATGGTGGGACCCTCATCCTGACAGTGGGACCCTCATCCCATCCGTGGGACCCTCATCCTGTCTGTGGGACCCTCATCCCACCTGTGGGACCATCATCCCGACTGTGGGACCCTCATCCCATCCGTGGGACCCTCATCCCATCCGTGGGACCCTCATCCTGACTGTGCTACCCTTATTCCACCTATGGGACCCTCATCCCAATGGTGGGACCCTCATCCCATCCGTGGGACCCTCATCCTGACTGTGCTACCCTTATTCCACCTATGGGACCCTCATCCCAATGGTGGGACCCTCATCCTGACAGTGGGGCCTTCATCCTGATGATGGGACTCTCATCCCACCCTTGGGACCCTTATCCACCCGTGGGACTCTCACCCTGTCCCTGGAACCCTCACCCCGTCCCTGGGACCCTCACCCCAGCTGCTCTCCTTCCTTGCAGCACCCGAGTCCACGCAGTAGGCTAAGTAATTCAGCAAAGTTGACCTTACAGTAACTGAGGCATTCCGAGGTCTCAGGCCTGTGAGACCGTCGTACTATTTGCCAGACCTCAAAGCGGGAGCTAGCGTACCCCACAAACCACTCTCGGAGCAGGAGCGGCGTGGCTTCTACGCTGTTCCCTTCCAATTCAGTGCATCTCAACTGGCTGCAGACCTGAGTGGATTCTTAGGCGAAGAGCGAAGATCACGGGCTGGCAGGTTGCCCCTGGGATGCAGGTGGCTTCACCTGGGCACGCACCACGGCCTTGCCTTCCTTCTCTGGGCCTCCGACGACCTCGGGCGGGGGCTCCAGCGGGGATCCGGGCCCCCCCAGGGCACCGAGCCGTCCGTCTCGCAAGGGTTGCCTGAGTCCACCACTCACGGGCACACGCTGACACTGCTGTCCCCTCCTCCACGTGCCTGCAGCCCAGGCGGGAAGTGCAGAAAAGCCTCAACCTGATGGAGCCCGTGTGACGTCGCAGTGGCTCACGGTCACAGCCCCGCAGGAAGGAGCCCACCCGGGGCCCCGACACCCCGCCGCCCCGCTGCACCCGCCTGCACCTCACCCACGGCACCCGAAGGGCTGAAGCGAGCACGGTGTTTAAAAGAAATTCATTTCATTCTTTAGAGATTTTTTTCTTCTTGTTTTTTATAATGAAAATGCTATTGGAACCGCTCTAAAATAAACACACCTAAGAATAACTGGGCTCGTGGTCAAAAATCACAGCAAACACTGATCTACGGGGTGAGAATCAATAATAAATGCCTCCCCTGACCGGGGCTAGATCGCCCCAACCTACGCGAACCCGAAAGCTGCCGCTGATGCTCGAGGGGTGGGTGCGCACCTGGAGCAGACACACTGGTGCCGCGTCATTCATTCTCCACCTGGAGAAGTGCTGGTTTTACCCAGAACGTGAACATGGGAAGCAGCTTCTCCCAGGGGTGCTCCTGGGCGGGGCTCCTCCCGGTTGCTCCTGGACGGTGCTCCTCCCAGGTTGCTGCTGGGTGGTGCTCCTCCCCAGTGCTCCTCCCGGTTGCTCCTCCTCAATGCTCCTCCCGGTTGCTCCTCGTGGGTTGCCCCTCTGTGGTGCTCCTCCTGCATTGCTCCTCCCTGGTGCTCCTCCTGGGTTGCTCCTCCCCAGTGCTCCTCCCCAGTGCTCCTCCCGGTTGCTCCTCCCCAATGCTCCTCCCATGTTGCTCCTCCCCGGTGCTCCTCCCCGGGTCCCAGCCTGTGCACCTGCTGCTGTGGGCCATCCCACCTCCCTCCTGCTCTGCTGACCGCATCCATCCCGACCCCCAACCCCAAGCTTGGGTCTTTTTGATCCTGACACCCTGGAGGGTTTCTGCTCCATAGCAGCCCCGCTGGCACCCCCACCCTGCAGCCACTCCCCAGGCACCGCCCCCCACGCACCGCCCCCCACAGGTTCCTAAGGTCAGAATCCCCCCCGCGAGCCTCTGGGCCCTGTGGTTCCAAACCTTCTTCGCCCTAAATCGCCGCTGTGAGCACCACTTGTACTGTGTTTATATCGCATTACGCTTATATCATATTAGTCTAATCCATTCAACACTAACTTATAGTAGAAACCTCATGAAAGTGCAAAAATGTAGTGTAAATGTGGGTATGTAGAAACACATTAAAAACATGCAAAATGCTTAAAAGGAGCCACCTCTGGTTAATTAATTATTTCCTTCTTTGGTATAGTTTTCCTTGCTTTCTACCAATTTTAAAATAAAATACATTAATTTATAATCAACAACTGTGATTATTTCCCACAAAATAAAAACCAAATGCAGTGCACAGGGCATTCTTCTGGGCACTTACTTAAAAGCAAAAACCGTTAGGAGTAACTAGTTCCAAGTATCTAAAACGATGCACTAGCAGGGAAAATTAAGACAAATTATCACATATTCAGGCTGATTTGATAGATCCATATAATTAATAAAAACACTGGGTCAACATTAAATTGTAAAGGCTCAAACCGGAGAATCAGGTTTGGTGGCCCTGGGCTCCCCCGCGAGGAGACGGAGGCCGAGGTGTCCATGCCGGGGGCGGCCGGGGTCCAGGTCCTGCTGGCCCTCTGGCGACCAGGCCGGCCCACCGGGCGCACTCCCAGGTCACCACGCGCTCCCACGGCCAGCCCACGGCTTCCCCTGTGCACCTCAGCTGGCACCTTCTGCCTTTGCAGCCGAGCCCATCCTGGGGCCCCGGCGAGGGGCACCCGAGTCAGCAGGACGGCAACAGGCGGCCCCAGGAGCAGCGTGCTGGGCCACCCTGGCCGGGCGCGGCGTCTGGAAGCTGAGTGGCCGTCAACCACAGATGCCCCCTCCTGCACCACCTCTGCGGTCCTCTGTGCCCTCCCACATGCCTTCCCTACCAAGCCTGGGTCAGCTTCCCCGCCCCCCACGGACCTGATTATTGATCTTTGCCACCCTCCCCCCCGACATAGCACGTCCACCCCACTTCTCGAAGATGGGAAACAGGCCTTGGGGCCCTTGCTCGCGTCCTTTGTTGGTATCTGATAACCACTCATGTGCCCCCAAGGGACATAGTGGCCCGCCCCTGGCCACCCCCCACCTCCCGCTCCAGGTGACTGGACCTTCGCTGGACGTCTGACCCAGAAAGGGTAGATCCCGGGGTGAGGCAAGTGCCCCACACTTTATCTGGGGGGGTTGCCAGGGTATATGCAAATGCCCACGATTCCCTCTAAACTCTGTCTTTAAACCGTGTGCACGCGACAGCTTGCGATTTAACCTGGTGAATTCGGGTTTCATCTTCTGTTGCTTAGATCCCGGCCTCGAATCGGACCTGCCCTCCGCCCCCGAAGCCGCGGGGTGGGGAGGAGGTTCCCAGGCAGGACGAGAACTGATGCGCCCGAGTGTGGCCAAGTGGCGACCGCAGCGGTTGGGGGCGGCACCAAGGTGACCCCGATGCCCGGCTTGGGCCCTGCTGTCCTGAGCCGGCACAGAACTTGCCAGATGCCGTCATCTTGTGCCAGTGATCGGACTGGAAGCCACGGCCTTGAGGTGGATGGATTCTGCGGGTCAGAACCAGCGGGTGCCGGCGGCCGAGGGAACGGCTTCCTTCCCCTTCAGGGACTTAAAACAGCAGGGAAGGCCCGAAGACAGGTCCCCGCACACGCTCAGAAGAGGCGGCGACACGGCTGTTGTCTCCTCTCTCGTCTGCTCCGCTTTGTGGGAATCACGCCGCCCCCCGCGCCCTCCTGAGGCCTGATGCCCCTGAACACGGAAGCGGGCCCCCTCGTGAGGCCTTGTGCCTCCGCCCCGACCCGCGCGACCTCCCTCCCGACCTCCCTCCCGACCTCTCACCCCACCTCCCTCCTGACCTCTCTCCTGACCTCCCACCCTCCTGCTCCAACCTCCTGTCCTCGGCCTTGGTGGCTGTCGCCTTCCCGCCCTGCCCGGAGCCTGCACGGGGGTGGCCTGAGCCCTCCTCGCCTCGCCCGGCCGCCGCGACATGGTCCTGCCCAGCTCCTCGGCTCGGCTCCCACCCCAGCGTCTGTCCCTCCAGGTCACCTCACCGTTCCGCTGTGACCCTCTCCACAAAGCACACGTGCACTTCTTAGCCGTTTTCAGCAAGTGGCCCTCGTTGTTAAGCTGACAAAAAGCTCATCTGCCGCTTTTACATTTTTTATCTTTTTAAATTCCAATGTCATCTTTCCACCGCAGGAGGCGCCAGGCCAGGTTCCGGGCAGTCACAGGGTCGGCCCTGGGAGCTCAGGGCCGTGCAGCCAACTCGACGTGAATTTACTAGATTCGCTCCTCACCGTGGTGCCCTGGGGTGTAGATGCGTATATTTCTAGGCCCCGAGATGTCGGATTAATTAGATTGGATTGGGATTGGGACGCCGGGGGGCTCAGCGGTGGAGCGTCTGCCTTGGGCTCAGGGCATGGCCCCGGGGTCCCGGGATCGAGTCCCGCATCCAGCTCCCTGCATGGAGCCTGCGTCTCCCTCGGCCTGTGGCTCTGCCTCTCTCTCTGCGTCTCTCATGAATAAATAAAATAAAATCTTAAAAAAAAATAGATTACGTTGGGATAAGCCCCACAATCGCCACGTCCTGGGGTGCTGTTCTGAACAGCAATGCGCTGGCGGAGGTTGGGCCGCCGTCCGGGAGCCCGCCCGGTCCGGAGTGAGCTGTGGGCCGCCGGCCGCCGTGCTACCAGCTGGAATATGAAGGGCGGGGGTTTGGCCCTCGTGCCGTCTTCCAGGAGATGGAGTCTTCGGGGGTAACTCACACTGGGGAAAGGACATAAACCTTTTATTACCTCAGTTTAACACAATAATGGATCGTTACTGGCTGTGCAATATCACGGAGAATCTATAGTCCATGCAATGAGCCTAGGTTACAGCTACGAGAAGATTCGGGGGGGGGGGGAGGCAATTTGTGTAATGAGGACCTACTAGGAGACCTACTAGGAGCCTCCCTGCTCTGTCCTTCCCATCCCCCCTGCGTGTGCAGGCGCCACGCAGAGCACACGTGTGCTCCCAGGTGCCCTGCAGGAGGCGGACTGGGGACAGGGGAGCTTCGGGCGGGAACGGGGGCACCACGGCACCAGCCATGCTCATATGGCCTCAAAATTGAGTCATTGCTCGAGCTCTATAAACACCACTGGTTTATGTGCGTTTTCGTCGAAGGAATGTCCCCCCCTTGGGTCGTCATGGATTTGGTCCAAGGCGAAATTACGTTTAAAAATTTATACCCACCAATAAACCAAATTTTCCCTGGAAATAATGAGCATCAACCAGACGGGTGCTACTGTGGTGGGGACACAGCGAGCAGGAGCCTGGTCCACGCGCGGAGACTTCCCGTCTCTCTAGCGTTACCCCTGTGTCATACCCACCCCTGCAAGACCCAGAGCTCTCGTGGAGAGACCGAGTCGCGGCTAAACAGCCCGGGCCGGGCCAGCCCCGTGGGTGCCCCGCGGTGCCCGCTCAGCCCTGCCGCACAACCCTGCTCCTTCCTGCAGACCAGCAGCGAGGTCCTCCAGCCGGTGAGGGGAGAGCCCCTACCCGCTGCCTTAGATGCGCTGCAGCCAAGGGCCGGGGCCAGGATCACCTGCTTCTGACGAGGTCGGTGTCTGCACACAGAGGCCGGGGACAGTGGACGGGGCCCGTGACCACTGCACCGCGGAAACCCGGTCCCCGGGCAGCAGGAGAGCCCCGAGCCCGTGAGCCGGAGGGACGGTGGGCGTGTGGTGGGGGGCACCGTCCTCCGGGGGCATGGGGCGGGGTCCACGCCCGTCAGGTGAGGTCACCAAGGCTCATGACCGGTGTCACAGGATGAAGGGACGAGGCAGGAACGGAGCTCAGGCCCCGAGGAGTCCGACGGCCGTGCCTGGGGAGGCCCAAGGCTGGAGCACGGCGCGTGCTCTCCGGGCAGGGAGGGCGCACGGCCCGGGGCTGGGGTCGCCTTACCTCCGGGGCGGGAAGCGGACTGAGGCCCTGCCCGAGGCTGAGGGACGGGTCCCAGGCCAGGACGCGGCGCGCAGACCCCGGGGGCCTCGACCCGAGCCCACGCGCTGAGGCTGGCACAGCGGGTGGGGGGTCGCGGGGTCACGGGCTTCTCCGGCCGGCCAGGCTACGTCCGCGGGGGGACTCTGGGCCCAGGCGGGCTCACAGCCTGGCTCTGCCACGGAGGACACGGGGGCTTCGGACGAGTCCCGGGAGCTCTGTCCATCCCCGAGCCAGGGAAGCGTCCGGAAGCCGCAGGCACTCAGATCACCCAGTGGGCGGAAGCTCAACAAACGCTAATCGTTAGGATCCATTAAAAACCCTTCTCATCACTGTGCTTAAGTCCGGAAAACCACAGGTGCCTCGGCCGCTGAGCAGGGGGAGCCCCAGGACCCAGAGAGGGGCGCGCAGAGGCCACGGGGGGCACGGGCTGCCGCCTCCCGGGAGCCCTCCCGGCTGCACACATGCACCAGGGCGCCCACGGCGTGGATTTCCAGATCTGTGTTGCAGCCGATGTTTTGTTTCCACAGCAGCGCTCTCGCTTTTATGACACTGACGTTCTGCTGAGTATTTCCTAGAAGAATTTCACTAAACCATCAGAGACACTATCGGGAAATGCCTGCCCTCGCTCAGAGCAACAGGAAATGAGTTACTGGAGTGGTTTCCGCTTCGCGCCGCGAGGCCCATCTCGATTAGGTCCGCCCTAAGTGTGGGGTCTGTTCCGCGCGGCTCTACCACTGAAGACAAAATGAATTACCTGAAAACCGTAAAAGAACGTTCGCAGTTCCTAATGCGCTCCAGGGCCGCCCGACCCAGCTCCCAGGCCCGTGTGCACCTTGTGCAAGGTCGCTGGGGCCGCGCCTGGAGGCCGGGGGTGTCCGTGGCCGAGGTCGCCCCGGGGGTCGGCCCAGGGCCCTTGGACACCGGGCACGGGAGGGTCTGTGCACACGCGGCCGCCACGTGCAGCAGGAAGACAGCCGCGTGCACAAGGCCAGCACCCCCCGCCCGCCCCACCCGGTGCCGGGTCCCGCCGCCTGAGGCCCCAGCGCGGCTCCAGCTCGGCCCCCTGGGCGGATGGGGGGACACACGTGTTGTGACAAATCGTGGACAGCCCCGAGTGCACAGGCCCCGCAGGAGCCGGCACAGCCTGGGGGGAAGCTTGGGGGGAGTGGCCGGTGGCCGTGAGCCGGACAAGCCGCTGGCGCAGTGGCCAGAGGGTGGGCCTCGCACCTCCAGACCGTCCGCAAGCCCACGGGGGCCACACAAGCCCCTCAGTCTGCGAGGGCACCACCAGGAGCCGCCCCGGCCCGACAGGTGGGCCGCCCCGAGGCTGGGGGCGTCCGCAGGGCTTGGCGGCCGCTGGGCCTCGCTGCTGCAGCTGTACCGTGGCTGTCGGGGGGGCCTGCGGGACGGAGGCCTTGCTGCACCGGCCCTGAGAAGTACAGGCCGGGGGTCCGCACCCAGACCCGCACCCACACCCTCCCGCGGGGTCTTTGTGCGGCCCCCAGTGCAGCCCCGTCCCCTTGATGCAACTGCGGCTGCAGAGACTGTGAGACCCCGGCCTGGGCGCTCGGTGGTACTTTCCGCATCTGACTCCGCTCCCGGTGCAGGAAGAGCCTCCCCTCGCGGTTTGGTTTGTGGGGTCAGCAGGGAACCAGCCACGGTCTCTTCCCATCCAGCCCCGTGGGCTCTCCACGGAGCCGGCCCTCTGTCCGTCCATCTGTCTGTCCACCCAGGGGAGGCTGGCTGCGGCCGCGCCCTCGTCGTGCTGCCCCACGCTCCAGCAGGTGTGACAACGAAGCAGAGGGTGAGGCCGGAGACACTATCAGGTATGGACAGAAGCTCATGCCCCGTGCGCCCGGGCCGCTCCACATGCACATCCGCGCGGCCTGAGGACCCGCGTGTCCCACCGGAACGTCTGCATCCGAAGCAGACACCGCAGACGCCCACAGGCCTAGGTCCACGGCGCGGAGGGAGGCCAGAGAGCACGGCGGCCTCGGGCAAAGCAGACACAGGCGGCAGGACTTGCGCAGGCCGTGAACCCCACGCTCTGGCGGGACTTTAGCAGGAAAAGGACGGGGACGCCCGACACAGGCCTCCCATCTTGCAGGCTGCGCGGTCTGGGCCGAGGCTTCCTGGCCGTGGGGCCTCCACCCACCGACCCGGAGCTGCTGCTCCCCGGGGACGACGACCGAAACTGTCCAGACGCCCCAGTGCCCCGGGGCCGGCAGCCTCGAGTGGGGGCCACGGGGATCCGCATGCATGCGCGTATCCACGGGTCAGCGGTAAATTCTAATCGCCCGTGGGTGCAGGGGCAGGGGCACCAAACCCTCCTCTTCTTGCGTCTCTGCCTGTTTCTCCATCCACAAAACCGGAGGAATGCGAACTAATTCACAGAATTGGTAAGAAAACCGCAGCCCCTTAATAGACGCCCGGCCCTTTCCGCCCCTTCAACCTCGGGTCCAGGGGCTCCCGCCCACCCCCTCCACCCCCCTCCACCCGGTGCGTGGCACACAGTAGGTGCGCGGTGCAGGGGGCGGGAGGGTGGCGCCTGGAGGGGGGTCCGGGGGTGCACCCCAAGCCGCGGAAGCCCAGCGCGGCTCCAGGGGGATCGCAGTCTTGCGACTATAAATGGAATGAACACAGTGAACATTTAGAAGAAATCATGCTTCCCTTATTTACCGAAAAAAGCATCCTACAAAAATAGATGGGATGTTTAAAATTAGCACCAAATAACAAGAATTTGCTAATTACCAGTATGAAATATTAAGTGGTCTGAAGGAACAGTCGGGAGGAAATTACAAGCAGAAATCCCATCAGTGCCCAAGGGGACGCGTTAATAGATTTGCACTTTCCTACGAAGATGAATCACTAATTAAGAGAAGGTTGTGGGACAGGCGCGGGTCCGCGCGGCCGCGGAGGGAGCGCCCCGTGCTCGGAGGCTCGCGGGGACCAGCCGTGACCCGGTCGCCCCACACGTTCCCAACCCTGCAGCCGAAAACCAGCGGAAGAGCAGTGGGGCCTGGATCCCCCACGCGCAGGAACGACTCGCTGACGGTGGGGGAAGTGGGTGCAGCGGGGCTCCCGGGTGTCCGGCGGCTGTGCCCAGGGGCGCCCTGTGGCCTCCCGAGCCCCCGACTCCACGCCTGGGAGCCCTCGGGCAGGTCTGCTATGGACACAGAGGTGTGTGCCTGGGACCCGCCACGGCTGACGGCAGCTGCCGCTCACGGGAGCCTCACGCTCGTGTGCATGGTGGGGTGTGGAGCCCTCCGGGCCGGGCGCGGGGACCAGCAGCCGTGACCAGTGCCACGGCCCCGTCTTCTACGCGTGGGTCTCAGGTAAGGCGGCGAGCACAGCACCCCTCTCCAAAAGAGCCGTGGCTGCTAAGTGTTAAATCACGGCCAAGGTTACCACCCAGTGTGATAACACACACAGTCGTGTGTTCTAATTACGCGCGTTCATAAAATCCCATCCACACCGACGCTGATTCTGAGAGCGGCGAGCTGGCTCCTGTGCACGCAAGCGCCGGGGCCCACGTCCTTTCCCAGGGCGCGCGAGTGAGGCCGGGGCGTCCGGGGGTCTCTCAGCCCGCGGTGCGTCCTGCGTCCCAGCAGCCACGGGGCCTAAACACGCAGGTAGCAGCTGGAGTCTGTCTACGTGACTGGCGGAGGTTTTGTGTTTCAAATGGAAAATAGTGGGAAAATAGACTTAAGATGATGACGCAGTGAGTGAGCTGCGAGCGGCCGCGTGTGGGAAGCGGGGGCGCAGGCCGGGCCCTGACGCCCTTCCCTGAACTCCAGTCGTATCTTCAAGGCTGACGTCAATCCCTTGCTGAGTAGTAGCTGCTGGAAAACAGAAGGAGGAGCGGAAAATAGCCATCCTCCGCGACGACTGTGGCGACTGAGTGTGCCGGTGCGACAGAGATGGGCAGGGCCGCAGAGGGTGACCAGTCGGGGGCCCGGGTGACGCTGGGGTCAGGGTGACGCTGGGGTCAGGGTGATGCTGGGGTCACGGTGATGCAGGGGTCAGGGTGACACTGGGGTCAGGGTGACACTGAGGTCATGGTGACGTGAGGGTCAGGGTGACGCTAGGGTCAGTGTGACGCTGGGGTCACGGTGACGCTGGGGTCAGGGTGATGCAGGGGTCAGGGTGACACAGAGGTCAGGGTGACACTGGGGTTAGGGTGACACAGAGGTCAGGGTGACACTGGGATCAGGGTGACGCTGGGGTCACGGTGATGCAGAGATCAAGGTGACACTGAGGTCACAGTGATGCAGGGGTCAGGGTGACGCTGGGGTCAGGGTGATGCTGAGTCCGGGGCGATCCTGGGGTCAGGGCCTCCGGGCACAGGGCAGCCGGGGGTCAGGGCGACGCTGGCAGGGCAGCAGCACTCGGTTTCTGTGGAACCTGGAGAGTGAGGCGGGGCGGGCGGGGGCTGCCGGAGCCCCCACACGGGAACACGCGCGTGCGTGCTGCACTGAAGCACAACCGAGCTGTGAGCGTCCCGCTGAGAGGGCCAAGGAGGCACCCTGGGGCGCCAGGAGGGAGGGTGGCGCGCCAGCCACAAGGACTCCTCGGTGACTACAGCGGCCTCATAGAAACGTCAACTTTTTCGTCACAGTCGATACATTATGACACAATCACGGGTTTACACACGAGCAATCAGTAGTTGTGTCTGCAGCCCCTGTTGTTAAAATTTTTATTATAAAAAATTAAAATAGGGCAGCCCGGGTGGCTTAGCACCGCCTTCAGCCCAGGGCGTGACCCAGGGGTCCCGGGATCGAGTCCCGCGTCATGCTCCTTGCAGGGAGCCTGTTTCCCCCTCTGCCTGGGTCTCTGCCTCTCTCTCTGGGTCTCTCATGAATAAATAAATAAAACCTTAAAAAAATAAAATAAAACAACTAAAGCACGGATTTAATTGACGGAGACACGTATTTCCCTGAGCAGGGTCCTTAGGGCTCTGGAGTCCCGGGCTGCGCGGCCGAGCAACCTCACTGGGCTCCCCGGGGTCGCCCCCGGGGTGGGGCCGCCGTGGGTGCAGGCCATGGGGCAGCCGAAGACACGGGTCCGCCACGGACACTTCAATGCGGTCAAATGTATGGACTCCTCTTGGCAGGTCGTTTCAGGTGTCGCTGATCCGTACTTGAGGCTCAGAAGGGTTTTGGCCTTTGTGTCCAACACTTCATCCCCGTCAGCTGCGCTCTCCGCCGGCAGCATCGTCAGCCCCGAGGGAGCAGGTTCGCGCCCCCTCCCCGCCTCGGCAGCCCCGGAACCGTCACCCGCCCTCCCTGCGCCCCCTGCGTGGGGACGTGAAGACCGGGACAGGAGGCCCTGGGCCCGAGGGCGTCAGGCCAGGGACCCGGGTTGCGGGAGGGCAAACTCGGATGAGTTCACTGACACGGGGAAGCGAGAAAACCCACAGACAGGTGGATGCAGAGGATGCAGAGGGTCTGTGTGGAAGCTGGGGAGGGGGGTGCCGGGGAGGGGACGCAGGTGAGGGCACAGGCGGGGGCAGAGGGAGGAGGCGAGGGAGAGAGAGCAGGGGCGGGGGGGAGGTCAGGGGGTCGGGGGTGCTGGCAGGGGCGGGGTCGCGGGTGGGGCGCACACCTGCCTAGGGAGGAGCCGAGTCCCGGGGAAGGACAAGCCAGGGGAGGCCTCTTTCCAGGAGGCCGGGCCCCCGTGACCCGGGCGGTCACATCCACGGAGGGAGGTGCTCGTGTTCACGGTCGCGGCCAGAGAAGGGGCCGCCCCGGGGCGCTCGCTCCTCTGCACCGGAAGAACCGCACAGACAGCGGGGCCGCCCGGGAGGAGCTGCGGGTTTCCGGGAACCTCAAGCTGCGTGGGGGGCCGCACTGGCCAAAGGCAGGTCGGGGAGACACGGTGTTCCCGAGGCCCCATTGCAGCGGGGGACAGAAGGGGCATCTGGCCCGACCCCGTGCTCCATGGCCTGTTCACTCCCTGCGCCCCCAGCCCTGCGTCTCTGCCACTGACGCCACAGCCAGGGCCGCTCCGCGCTGCTCGGGGCCTTTCCAGGAGCTCTGATTTGAGGCATTTTACTCCATTAAGGGATCCTGTGCCTTCATTCCTGGGCTCATTTCCTGTCTCCGCTCAGCGGGGTCTCCTGGACGTCCCCTCCCTGCTCCCCCCATGCCGTCGTGCCAGCCGCCCGGGCACCTGCAGGAGGTCACCCTGCAGCCGGGCACCTCCCCGGGCTCCTGAGGCTGTTACGTTCTTTATTTCAGTGAAGCGTGTTTGACGCACAACCAAGGTCGTCGCTTTTCCTCGGGACGGCGGGTCCAGAAGGATGGACGGTGGGTCCAGAAGGATGGACGGTGAGTCCCATCTTGGACGTGGCAGGAGGTTGCTGCAGATCTACTGGCGGAACCAGGTTTGGTTTGACGTAAGGGGATCTGAACGGCTCTCCACCAAAGACCCTCTCCTTATGAATTTCTTCCACCAGGTAACTTTCCAGGATCAACGAGATGGAACCACGTGAACTGAGAGGATCCCTGGTCAGGCTGGAGGACACCCAACACCAGGAAGGTCTCAGGAAACCCGCAGGATGGGGTGTTGGCCGGACCCGCTACGCAGCTGTGGGACAACCCGACACGCCGGCCACATTTTCGTGACTCCATCCGCCTTTACTATTTTCTTGAAAACCCAGTACGGTGACCACCTACCATGACAGGAGCTTTAAAAAATGTCTTATCCCGTCTGTACCATTTTTTATCCATAATTGCCATTAACAACAGAGCTTCCCTAAAATACAAGGATTGAGGCGACCCAAGGTCAGTGAGGAGTGAGACAGAGAATGCAATTACCCCACGTGCGGACACATACCCTTCAAACAACAATCCCCGTAGTGTTTCACACGGGATTGCCTTGCGGCCGGCGGCGTCTGTCCGTGAGCCACGTGACCACCTTTCGTGTCTTCCCTTCCAGAGTTAAGTCCTCTGTGCTCGAGCTGACATCTGTCAAGCTTCCAACGAGACACAGCTGTGGTTGGAAGCCTCCGGGCTCGGCCCTGGACGACAGGCAGCCCGGCGCCGGGCACCCTAACGTCAAGGGGAGGCCTGCAGGGCCTTCTCAGGGGTGAGAGCCCCGTTACCGGCCGCTGGGCCACCCCAAGCGTCTCCAGGGAATCCCTGCATCATCTGCCTCCGTCACACTTCGGGGTTGGAAATCTTAGGAAGTGTTTCCCCAGGCGGCCGGGTCGGTAAGTCTCCTTCTCGATCCAGCCTTGCCCGGCGTTCCCAACGACCTCCTGGGGTAAAAGCACACAGGAGCCACCACCTAGAAGGAAGACACGGACCCTAATAACTCAGTCAGGATCCAGTTATCTTATGATCGTGTAACCTCCCTTCTTCAGTTCATTAGCCTTTAATTAATCCTGACATTGCAAAACAACAACAACGTCTACAGCAAGGCCGTCTTAAGGATCCCACAAGTAAAATTAAGAATTAGAGCAATTACGGGGACTCCTGGGGGGCTCAGCAGTTTAGCGCCGCCTTCAGCCCAGGGCGTGATCCTGAGGTCCCGGGATCGAGTCCCGCGCCAGGCTCCCTGCATGGGGCCTGCTTCTCCCTCTGCCTGTGTCTCTGCCTCTTTCTCTCTGTGTCTATCATAAAAAAATAAATAAATAAATTAATTAATTAATTAATAAATAAATAAATAATCTTTAAAAAAATAAAAAAATAATAATAATAAAATCTCAGTTTATTCAAACTAAGAAAACAAACCGAAGAAACCGGTCGACCCCTTCCTCCCACGACCGCCATCCCCTTCCTCTCGCAACCACCGACCTGTTCCCTCGTCTGTGCGCGGAGTGACACACGTTAGATCCCACACCCCGGACGGGCCGCACGGTACTTGTGTTTCCCTGCCTGACTCACTTCCCTGAACACACAGCCCACAGGGTCCATCCAGGTCGCCCCGGGCAGGAGCTCAGTCCTGCTCACGCCGAGTCATCCTCCCGTGCGCACCACGGCTTCTTCACCCGCTCTCTATTGCACCGATGGCCGCCGGGGCCGACTGTCCTAAACAAGGACGCGACAATCACGGGGGTGCTTACACACCTCGCTTCAAGGTGGTGTCTTCATTTTCGTTGGATAAACACCCAGACGTGGAATTGCCGGGTCACAGTATAGTTTCATTTTTGATTTTTTGCAGAAACCTCCCTACGGTTCTCGAGTGGTCGCACCAATTCCCACCAACCGTGCACCAGGGGTCCCTTTTCTCCACATCCCGCCAACGCTGGTTATGTTTCCTATTTTTAGGGATGGGTGTTCTGACAGGTGTGAGGTGGGATCTCGCGTGGTCTTGATTTGCATTTCCCTGGTGAGGAGTGACGCTGCGCATCTTTTTCGTGTGTCTGTGGCCATCTGTGTGTCTTCTTTGGAAAAACGTTTATTCACATCCTTCTCCCAGTTCTTAATGAGAATGTTCCTTGGCTGCTACTGAGTTCTGGGCGTCCTCCCTACGTGCTGCGTACGAGGCCTTGTCGGATACGTGATTTGCAGGCATTTTCTCCCGTTCGGTAGGCCGTCTGTTCACTTTGTGGACCGTTTCCTCTGCTGGGTGGGATTTTTTTTTTTTTTTTTTTTTGCGTTGTTCTGGTCGCATCTGTTTTTGCTTTTGTCGCCGTTGTCAGATTTTTAAAATCATCAGCAAGACCTACATCCGGGAGATCACCACCTGCTTTCCCCTAGGTATTTTTATGGCTTCGGGTCTCACGTTCAAGTCTTCAATCCGTGTCGAGGCGATGCCTGTGTGTGGTGTTAAGACGGGGTCCAGTTCCACTCTTCTGCGGCCCGTCTGTCCAGGTTCCCGAACACCATTCATTGAAGACGTCGCCCTTCCCCACAGCGTGTTCTTGGCTCCATTATTGGCCACATTCACGTGGGTTTAATTCTGAGTCCCCCTCGATTGCACCGACCTGTGTGCCTGTTCCTGCGCCAACCACACTACTTCGGTTACCGTGGCTCTGCCATGCGGTTTGAAACTGGGGACCATGATGCCTCCAGCTTTGTTGTTCTTTCTCAAGATTGCTTTGGCTATTTGGGGTCTTTTAGGGTTCCTGCCATACAAACTTTGGGATCCTCTGCTGTATTCCTGTAAGATATGCCATTGGGATTTTGGTAGGGACTCAGCGGGTCCGTAAACGGCCTTGGGTAGTAGGACCATGTTAACCACGTTCATTCTAGTCCACGAGCACGGAGCGTCTTCCATTTACTGGTCTTCTCCAACTACTCATGAGCGTCTTGTGGTTTTCAACATACGGAGCCTTCATCTCCTTGGTTAAATTCATTCCGAGGTGTTTTGTTCTCTTTGATGCAATTGAAAACGGGGTTGTTCTCTTAATTTCCGCTTCTGACGGTTCGTGAGCAGCCTTTAGCTCTGCAGCAGACTCTTGTGGACTGATGTTGCATCCTGCGACTCCGCTGAGCTCATTTGTTAGTTCTGAGAGTTCTGGTTGCTTTTTTTTTTTTTTTTTTTAATTTTTATTTATTTATGATAGTCACAGAGAGAGAGAGAGAGAGAGAGAGAGAGGCAGAGACACAGGCAGAGGGAGAAGCAGGCTCCATGCACCGGGAGCCTGACGTGGGACTCGATCCCGGGTCTCCAGGATCGCGCCCTGGGCCAGAGGCAGGCGCTAAACCGCTGCACCACCCAGGGATCCCCGAGTTCTGGTTGCTTTTAAAGAAAGTTCTCTCGCTGACCCGGCGGAGTCCTCACACGCTGGCTGGCAGCGGCTGGGTGCAAGCCACTGAGCCAGTGACGCCCAAGCCCATCAAGCCCGCCGCGCTTTCCCACGTGATCCCAGGTACTCAGGAAGAGAAGGACCACGTGAGGCCCAGGGCTGGCCCAGGGCGCCCTGTCCCCTCTAGGGGCTAAGGCCAGTCACAGGCCCCCAGGCCACGGGGGTTTGGACACGGGGAAGGCCTCCAAGTTTCCATGGGAGGGGATGCAAAGTCATCGCAGGAGGCAGTTTCGGACAGCGTTGCCAACTACCCGCCGCAGCCACTGGTGCGTTCATGAAAAACGGTAATAATACGAACACCCAGCAGCACGAGCTCCGCAATCAGAATGGACCCGGTGACGCGCTGACCTGTGTGTGCCCGTGTGTGCGAGCCCCCCAGGTGGGCGCTCCTGGGACTCTCATCACCGGCTCATCCACCCCTCTTGACAAACAGGAAACCGGAGGAGCAGAAGCTAAGCCGCTTGTCTGTTATCGCTCTGTCTTGATGCAAACAACTGCATTCTCTTAAAAATACTACCACAAGCAGTAAAATAAAAAGGCAATAAAGCGTTTTGCATGCAGTTTTGAGTCGGGTAGTTTTAAAATGCTTGAGTGCAAGATGCGTCCCGGAAGTTGTGCATCATGAGCACAAAAATGCGTTGAATAAAAATAGTAGATGGAGTAAAAGGTATTGCACCAGAGCCTGTCACGCAATAAGCCCAGTTCTTCTTTCCAAAGTACGTCGTCCGTGTGAGTGACGCACGCGGGGCTGCCTCACAGGGTGGAAAGCATCGGGACCTTGGAGCCGGACGCTGAGTCTGCGTCGTTATTAAGAAAGCAGAGAAAACCGTGTGGCAGGAGTGTGCCGTGTGCTGGAGCTTGGGGGAGCGAGGCCCACGGGCCCACGGGCGCACAGCCGCCTGCCCACGTGCACCTGCGCCTCCACGGGCGACAAGCAGCCGGCGTCACAGCACACGCACCCCCTCCCTGAAGGGCGCTGGGTGAGCAGAGGGCCCGACGTCGAGCGAGCTCGCTCAGTGGAGCAGCAGGGGCCTGGACGCCGCGACGGGAGGCACGCGGAGTGGGCTCCCTCGCCCCGTGACCCGCCCGGCGACACGAGCTGTTTGTCTCACACCAGCTGGACAGTCAGCGGAGTCAGGACCCCAGGAAACCCTGGAGGCCGACGGCTTCAGGCACACGCTCTCCCCGGGACCGTGATGTCACGGTCTGAGGCACGGATTATTTCCCCAAAGCTGCGCGGTTGCTGCTCATGTTTGGATTCCCAAGAACAGTGTTTGCAGACGCCTGCTGACCAAATAGACTCGTGTATTTTGGCTGCGATCAGCGCCGTGTTGGACCCGCTTCCCTCCCAGGGAAACGCGGAGTCTGAGATGCACACGGCCCCGCGGCTCCCAGGGAAGGCGTCTCCGTGACGTCTGCATGGACTGACCAAGGCTTGAGGAAGACACTAGCGTGTCCTAAGTATAGTATGTATTTTAGGATACATGAAGTCTGGGGGATCCCGGGGTGGCTCAGTGGTTTGGCGCCTGCCTTTGGCCCGGGGTGTGACCCTGGAGACCCGGGATCGAGTCCCCCGTCGGGCTCCCTGCATGGAGCCTGCTTCTCCCTCTGCCTGGGTGTCTGCCGCTCTCTCTCTTTCTTTCTAGGTCTATCATAAATGAATAAATAAAATATATTTTTTTTAAAAAAAGACACATGAAGTCTTACTGATTTTTGTTCCCAATTTCAATCCAAGGTGCATCTTGGTTTTATTGATCCATCTGTTCTTAGAGCAACGCTGCCTTGTAGCTTTAGAATGTTTCTTTTTCTTTTTAAAGATTTATTTATTTATTTTTATTTATGAGAGATACAGAGAGAGAGAGAGAGAGGCAGAGACAGGCAGAGGAAGAAGCAGGCTCCATGCAAGGAGCCCGACGCGGGACTCGATCCCGGGACCCCAGGATCAGGCCCTGGGCTGCGCCACCCGGGGATCCCCCCTTTATAATGTTTCTTGATACATTGTAACCAAGTCCAGATACACTGTGTCTATTTTACATACTTTTTTGGACCTATTTTGTACAGTCCTGGCCTGAAACTATTAACCTTGACAATAATTTCAAGAATCTACATTTAGCAAAGACATGAAATGCCTGTTTATCTGGAAACTTTGCGAGAACTTACAAGTACCTGATAATAAACGCGAAGCCAAATTTCACAATACAAACTGCAGAGCTGACTTTCCCGTGGACGATAACCCACAGGTCAGACGCCCACGTTCCAATCTCAGCCTCCAGTTGCTCTTCACTCCGATTTTGATGAAAACATGCTGCCTGGCTAGTGTTTTTTTTATAACGGTTTGGTGGGAAGATCTATTTAGATCCCCACTTTGTATCATGTGGAAATAAAGGCCACATCATGAAAAAATTAAGAATAAAAAACTGACAGAAATAAAACCTAGACAAAACTATAACTCCTCCTATCTCTACACTTGAAAAATCCTCTAAAGTTAAAAAATCCTGCAAAAAAAAAAAAAGAATAAAATAAAAGATCAAAAGACTTAAGTGGACTGTGAGAACCTCACGTGGCACCGTAAAGGGGTGAACGCGGGAACAGTCCAGAGAGGGGCTCACGTCTGTGCCGACGCCACTGGGGCGGCCTCAACCCCGCAGACCACGCAGTGGGGATGGCAGGCTCAGGGTCCCCGAGGCCCCGCCGGGGACGGGAGGGCATCCGACGCCCTGGAAAGGGAGTCGCTCGACAGTTGTGACGGATGTTTGACTCCGTGTTTCCCCGCGGGACAGTGCAGACAGGACACAGACAGCAGATTACAGGGAACAACCAGGGCACCAGGATGACAAGGTGTGGTGTGGACCTGGAGGAGCTTGTGGAGGAGGAGGACAGTGTGGACGTGGGGACGGTGGGGTGTGGACACAGGGGACGGTGGGGTATGGACGTGGGGGACGGTGGGGGGTGGACGTGGGGGATGGTGGGGGGTGGATGTGGGGGATGGTGGGGTGTGGATGTGGAGGGACACTGGGGTGTGGACGTGGGGGACGGGTGGGGGGTGGATGTGGGGACGGTGGGGGGTGGACGCGGGGGACGGTGGGGGGTGGACGTGGGGGATGGTGGGGGATGGACGCAGGGGACGGTGGGGCGTGGACGCAGGGGACGGTGGGGGGTGGACGCGGGGGACGGTGGGGGGTGGATGTGGGGGACGGTGGGGGGTGGACGTGGGGGACGGTGGGGGTGGACGCGGGGGTCGGTGGGGGGTGGACGCAGGGGACGGTGGGGGGTGGATGTGGGGACACTGGGGTGTGGACGCGGGGGACGGTGGGGGGTGGACGCGGGGGACGGTGGGGGGTGGATGTGGGGGACGGTGGGGGGTGGACGTGGGGGACGGTGGGGGTGGACGCGGGGGTCGGTGGGGGGTGGACGCAGGGGACGGTGGGGGGTGGATGTGGGGACACTGGGGTGTGGACGCGGGGGACGGTAGGGGGTGGACGCGGGGGACGGTGGGGGGTGGATGTGGGGACGGTGGGGGGTGGACGCGGGGGACGGTGGGGGGTGGACGTGGGGGATGGTGGGGGATGGACGCAGGGGACGGTGGGGGGTGGACGCCGAGGATGGTGGGGTGTGGACGCCGAGGATGGTGGGGTGTGGATGTGGAGGGACACTGGGGTGTGGACGCGGGGGACGGTAGGGGGTGGACGCGGGGGACGGTGGGGGGTGGACGCAGGGGACGGTGGGGGGTGGATGTGGGGACACTGGGGTGTGGACGCGGGGGACGGTGGGGGGTGGACGCGGGGACGGTGGGGGGTGGATGTGGGGACACTGGGGTGTGGACGCGGGGGACGGTGGGGTGTGGACGCCGAGGATGGTGGGGTGTGGATGTGGAGGGACACTGGGGTGTGGACACGGGGGACGGTGGGGGGTGGACGCGGGGGACGGTGGGGGGTGGATGTGGGGACACTGGGGTGTGGACGCGGGGGACGGTAGGGGGTGGACGCGGGGGACGGTGGGGGATGGACCCAGGGGACGGTGGGGGGTGGATGTGGGGACACTGGGGTGTGGACGCGGGGGACGGTGGGGGGTGGACGCGGGGGACGGTGGGGGGTGGACGCAGGGGACGGTGGGGGGTGGATGTGGGGACACTGGGGTGTGGACGCGGGGGACGGTAGGGGGTGGACGCGGGGACGGTGGGGGGTGGATGTGGGGACACTGGGGTGTGGACGCGGGGGACGGTGGGGTGTGGACGCCGAGGATGGTGGGGTGTGGATGTGGAGGGACACTGGGGTGTGGACACGGGGGACGGTGGGGGGTGGACGCGGGGGACGGTGGGGGGTGGATGTGGGGACACTGGGGTGTGGACGCGGGGGACGGTAGGGGGTGGACGCGGGGGACGGTGGGGGATGGACCCAGGGGACGGTGGGGGGTGGATGTGGGGACACTGGGGTGTGGACGCGGGGGACGGTGGGGGGTGGACGCGGGGGACGGTGGGGGGTGGATGTGGGGACACTGGGGTGTGGACGCGGGGGACGGTAGGGGGTGGACGTGGGGGACGGTGGGGGTGGACGCGGGGGATGGTGGGGTGTGGACGCCGAGGATGGTGGGGTGTGGACGTGGGGGACACTGGGGTGTGGACGTGGGGGACGGTGGGGGGTGGACGTGGGGGATGGTGGGGGGTGGACACGGGGGGCAGCGGGGGGTAGACGTGGAGATGGTGGCGTGTGGACATGGGGGATGGTGGGGTGTGGACGTGGAGGGACACTGGGGTGTGGACGTGGGGACGGTGGGGCCTGGACGCAGGGGACGGTGGGGGTGGACACGGGGGACACTGGGATGCGGACGTGGAGGGACACTGGGGTGTGGATGTGGGGGACAGAGCTACGTGGATGAGGACAGCCTGGGTGCCGAGGACTCTGTGGTGTAGACGAGGAGGACCCTGCAGGACCCACGGGTATTTCTGGAGACAGAGCCGCAGGTCCTGTGACTCGGGGTCGCGTCAGAGGCAGGAAAGGGGCAGAACGCACTGATCGGGTGCTGGAGGGGACACTGTGCACCTGCTCCCTGCGCCCCTGTGTGCGGGAACTTCTGTCCTTTTCAGTACAATCCGCTTTTCTCAGCGCTGTTTCAAGTGAGACCCGACCCGTGAGTGTGCGAGACCTCGCTCCTGCCGACTCCCCTGCTCGCGGCTGCGACCCCGGCCTGCCCCCTGCCCCTGGGGGAGCCCGTAACTGGTCCAGGGCCGCAGACCCACGGCCTCCGGAGGGGGCTCGTCCTCTCGTCTCTGACCCACGGAGAAACCCCACGTGTTGGGTTCAAGCTGCGTGAACGGATGTTTCCGCGTATCCAGATTCCCCGACGTTCACACACGTGCTGCGGGTGCCGCGCCTCTGCCCCTTCCGCACGTTGCTCTCAAGAACCTTCAGGCGATGCTCCCGGGCCCCAGACCGCTTTGCTTCCCGGAGATGCCTCCTCTCATCATCCCCCTCCCCCCTGTTGCTTTTCCCTTAGGAAATTAGAAGGAAGAGAGGGAGGGAGGGAGGGAGGGAAGGAGGAGGGAGGGAAAAAGAGAAGACAAAAGGAAAGAAAAGAACGAAAAACAGAAGTCACACTTGGCTTCGGGGCCTCGGGGACTGTGGGTGGCCTCGGGAAGCACGAGCCGGGTGGGTGCCCCGGGGGCTCCCTCAGCCCCTCCCCGGCAGGATGGCGGGGGGGGGGGGTACAAATGCCTGTTGTTCGCCCCCGTCTGGGGTCTGGGGTCGTGTTCCAGCCCCGAGTGGAGGCAGGGCCCCGGGCCCCCCATGTCGGTCCCTTGGTCCCCTCTCACGGGGCCGGGTCTCCACCCACCCGACGGACCACCAGGGATACACGCCCCCGGCCACACTTCCGCATTTAAAACTTGGGAGATTTAAAAAGAAATTAAAAAAAAAAAGTCGGGAAAAAAAAAGCAAGATTCCATAAACTCAGCAAGATTTCTATTTTTAAAAGACTCTCATTTACAAGAAATTGAAAAGATTTAATTTCCAGTATCATCAAAAGACGAGTTCAATAATTAGAAAACTATTTCCTTTGGAAGCACTTGCGTCCAACGTCTCATGTAACCGCTGTCCGGGCGTGCAGGGCAGTGCAGGCCGCGAGGCCTCCCCGCGCAGCTGCGCTTCGCCCGCCGCCTTCTGATCACAAACGCGCGGCGCTTCGGAGCTGGAGGCTTTGCAGAATCTGCATTTAACGAGCTCAAAGGTTCGCTTTGTCCTTCACGCTCGCCGCCGGCCTCTCCACCTCGCGGAGCTGGAGCCCGACCTGCGGCCGCAGTCGCCCCCCACCCACCGGCCCCAGGGGCCCTGAGCCCCAGCCGCCCCACCGACGGCCCCGGAAGGCCCCAGAAGGCCCCCGGGTGGGTGACAGCCTGGGCTGTGACCCCTGCAGAGGCCCCCACGGCCTGCACCACGCACACGGAGCCCCGCGTGGGACCCGGCAGCTGGCGCGGCTGCAGGGAGGCAGGGCTGGGGGGGGATGCTGATGGTCCGAGGGTCCAGCCGTCGGGGCGCCCACGCCCCCAGCCCCTGCATGGCCCTCACTCCCCAACGCTGAGCACAGCTGCGGCCTGGCCCCAGGGCGACCCCCCCTCGGCCAAGGGGGCGACGAGCCACAGGTGTGAACTCAGGTCGCTTTGTCTCCACGGCCCGTGAAATCACGGGCTGACTTTCCCCCTGGAGCCCCGGGTCCCTGGTGGGGTAGTGGGGCAGGTGCTCGTGAGCATCGTGGGAATGAGGACACTGTCCTCGCAGTGCCCCTCGCTCGGCCGCGTCTTCAGACCAGGCCATGGGCTATGGGGTCGCGTCCCAACAGCAGCGCAGGTGAGCGCGGTCGGTCGCCCGTCTTTGCGCAGGTGGCGGAGCTGCCGGGAGGGCAGTCGGGGCTCCCGGTGGGTCTCACGCACCTTCCCCCGGCCATGCCGACACCCAGGATACGATTACGGTTTCCCATTTCTGGGAGCGCGTGTGTGCACCTGGGTGTGCATGTCAGTGCATGCGTGTGTGCGCACGAGTGCACGCGTGTGACCGGTCACCCGCCCGCAGTTAACGGGAAGCACACCCGACGGCTTGGCCGGAGCTGAAAGCCAGGGCGCCGAGGAGAGGAGCGGTCGGGCCTGGAGGACTCGCCTGGGACCCGGGGCCTGCGCTCGAGACCCTCGCAGGTGCGCTGGGAGCGCCGGGGAACCAGGGGCCGCAGGAGGGGCGGGCGCAGGGGACTTGCCTCCCCCCGCAGAACCCTAATGCCCGCCGGCCAGGGGGCTCCCGCGGCTCCTGCCAGGGCGGACGGGGTGGCGCCCTGGGGCGTCCTGACCCCACGCTGTTTCCCAGGAGAGCGACCCCGCATCCGTGCACCTGGGGCTCAGCCTCCACGCACCCAGCCGGGTCGCAGCGGCCCTCAAGCCCCACCTGCGAACAACTGAATAACGAAGACGCTCTCCGTGCCCCTCGGCCGTCGCGCACCCGATGGCACCAGCGCTGCAGTTGGCACCGAACGTTTGCTTGGTCGAGCTGCGAACGTCCGGCACCTTGCAGACCCCAGTCCCAGGTGCTCTGGGAGACGTTCAGGAGCTTCGGGGAAGCCGCCGCAGCCCCAGCCCCGAGGTCTCTGCTCCACTGACTGACAGGAGCCAAAGGGGGCAGCCGTCACCTCCAGGCGAGCGCTAACATCTGAGCATAAAAATATCTCAGCTCAACTCCTGCGCTGTTAGGCGTCTGGCAGAGTGGTTTGTTTCTTTGATGGCACTGCTTCCCCCGACATTAAAAATAAAAAACAAAAAACAACTCATAGCAAAAGTCTGACGTCACAGGAAGGAAGAAAATATCTGGGTCCTCGGGCTGCTTGCCCAGCCCGAGGAGCTCGGCACTGGGCGGTGTTGCAGCAGCCCCCGGACAGCACACAGCGGCGCCCTTGGGGGTGCCCGGACGACACCCGCAGACCCCTCAGACCCCGCAGACCCCGCAGACCCCACAGGCCCCACAGACCCCGAAGACCCCACAGACCCCGCAGACCCCATAGACCCCACAGACCTCGCAGACCCCACAGACCCCACACACCCCGTAGACCCCACAGACCCCACAGACCCCACAGACCCCACACACCCTGCAGATCCTGCAGACCCTACAGACCCCGCAGACCCCACAGACCCCGCACACCCCGTAGACCCTGCAGACCCCACAGACCCTGCAGACCCCGCAGACCCCCTGCCCCATCCTTCGCGCAGGTGCCGGGAAGCCTTCGGAGCAAAGCGCGTGAACGTGGAACCCCTTCCCGAGCGGCGGGAACGGCTCTGCTTGAGGTCCACGACGAGCCCTCTGCATGTCCCACTAACATGCTCTGGAAAACCCCACTTACCTGTAAATACCGTTCATGGCGAAAACCTTTTCCTCGACTCTTCCTCGAAGCAAACCTTGTGATCAATCAGCATTCTAGGGATCGGAAGCAAAGACGCGGCCCAATCAGCGACGGCGCGAGCTCCCAAGACCCGGGTCCTGCCCTCTGCTCCCCCGGTTCCTGAGATACGGTGACGGGAATCCCATCAAGCTTGTTGATATAGAATAAATTTATGGTTAAAATTACCTTTATTCACAGGAAGTTTTATCAAAGAAATCCCTGCCTTCTCTAGTTCTGTGATAATTATTGTCTCCGCAGAATAGAATGAGAGTCTCTGAAATTCCACAGTTCCTTATAAATTCACAGATAAAATCTATCTGCAGCTCCGTGCTCATCCCATCAAGCACTGGGTGTTATAGTGTATGTTGGCAAATTGAACCCCAATAAAAAACATACAAAAAAAAGGATAACAATGTTAATTAGTGAATTGATTAAGTAATTAATGCCTGGTTACGGAATCCTATGGCGACTTTGCAATACACTTGCAATTTTTTTCTCTGTTTACGAAAATAATACTTTACGTAATTCAGTAAACTTTCATGTTGACCATGCAGAAAAAAAGTCGCAGATACATATCCTTATATATGTTAGACTTTTATTTTAAAATTATTTCATTGAAAAAAATAAAATAATAAAATAAAATAAAATAAAATTATTTCATTGCTGTATAAAAAAAATAATAAAGCAACAACAAAATACTCTGAAAAAATATATATATCTGCAACCAAAAATTAGAGGATAGAAATTACATGAGAGGAACCCAAATGGGACAGATGCGAGCCATGAGGCCCTCAGGACTTTCGTCTTGATTCCGAAGGCAGCGGATGGCTTTGCCCGGCTGCGCTAATTCTTTTGTTCCGTAACAAGCGGAGGGAGCGGCAGGAGCGGGACCGGAGCCCCGTGTGCGCGTCCGGATGGAGAGACCGGAGAACCTCCAGGACGCGAGCCACCGGCCGGGCGGCCGCGTCCTCCCCGGAGGCCCTGCCGATGCCGCCGGCTCCAGGCCGGGCTCCTGTCCGCGGACCGCGGGCTCCGTGTGCGCACACTGCGGCTGCGGCAGGTCTTTTGCTGACTTCTCGTTAACACATTTTCACCGTTTGGCACAGAATCAAGGGTCCGTGACCCGCGGTAGACGACGGGCGCCACTAGACACCCAGGCTGGAGAGAAAGCGCACGTTTCTTCCCAAAAGACGGAGGCCGATGCTTGGTGAGAGGGAGCATTCGTACCTGACGGAGAAACCGAACAACAGACCAAAGAGCATCACGTGATGAAGGATGGCTAAGGAAGGAGAAACACCCCGACAAGCACTGCCGTCCTCAGGGAGACGGAAGCTCTCGGCCTGACCGGCTGTGACGCCCCGATGCCCAGGGTCGCAGCGACACCCGACACCGTCCCGCAAAACGGCTCAAAAGGGCAAGAGAAAGTAACGGGGACTTCATGGTCACATTGGAAACACGCATTATCCTTATTTGCAGAAGACAGACCATATGTGGGAATCCAAAAAAGATGTTTTAGGACTAATTTTATTTCTATAAGACACACACAGAAAATAGAACAGCATCCCCCAAAATGCCGCAAGATATTAAACACCTACGAGAAATCTACAAAGTATGTGCATGGCCGCCAGTTAGAGAATTAATGAAATTATGTATTTAGTTAAAAAATAAGCGGAGGGAGATCTCTCCGGTGGAGTCTTCCACGGCGGGTGCCGCAGCCCCCGGGAACGTCCTCCCGCCCTCAGCCGCGGCCTGTGGTCTGGTTCCCCGCAGCCTGGGGGGCGCCTCGGAGAGCGGGATGAGGGTGCCCCCGGCCCAGAGCCCCCACCTCGGCCCCGCGGGGGGACCCCGGCATGTGTGTGGCAGCAGGGGAGACGGGGCCCGGGGTGCCCGGCAGCGGGGATGCCCGACCCTCCAGCCGGGAGCTGGGGGGACCCGAGCCCCTCCTTCCGCCCGAGGGACCTGACCCGAGAGTCCCCCGACCACCCGGAGGCCATTGGCCACTGGCGGCCGACGGCGACATCGGCATCAAGTGCGCGGCCCGACTGCAGCCAGGGGGCCCGTGGCCCCTGATAGACGCGGCTGCCTCTGCTCCCCCTGGAAAAAGAATAAAAATAACGGGAGGAGGACTCGGCGCAGTCGTCAGCTACTCCCAAATAAATCCATCCGTAGAGTCAATGAACCATCAGTTACTCCGCCATCAGGATTCGTGCTCACACGCGTTGTAATTGTTTAAAACCTGAAACTTCGGCGAAAATGCCAAGAATAGATACGACAATTCTGGAGAAGCATAGAGACAAGTCAGTTAAGACGGCTTCATACGCGCCCAAAGGTCGACCAGATGATGGGAGGGGAGACGACACCGTCCTTGGACCCCGGGGCGGAGCGGCGCAGAAGCATGGCGAGCTCGGTGATGGGTCCGGGGCCCGGCTGGCGCGGTAAGGAGCCGAAGTCCCGGTTTCAGACCACACAGAATATATTCTAAGGAGAAGTAGACTAACATAGGGAAGGTGGGGAAAAGGAGGATCCTGGGGATAGTCCCGGGAAACCTCTTCAGGCCGGGCCGGGAGACCTTGCACGGACCCAGGAGCACTGACCCCGGAGGAAGTGGTTTATGGGTCACACTGTATTAGACCCGAGAACCGTGTTCACGGAGAGACCACGGCAGGAGAGGACGCGGCCCGGAAGCCCAGGAGCAGGCGTCCGGAGGTCTGACAACCGCTTCACATCCTTTTTTTATTTTGCATTTTTTTTTTTTTTGCATTTCAGTAACTTCATTGAAAGGTATAGCCCTTGACACCCTTGACGAAAGTCGAACGCCACCGCGCGCCAGCGGCTCCGCCGCAGATACACACGCCCTCGCAGCAGGGGCACACGTGCAAATATTTGGACGGGAATAGTCACAGCTGGGTAATTCATAACAGCCTGAAACTGGAGGTAACCCAAACACCCGCCGCCGATCCGATGGCGATGTAAACATTCGGTGCAATATTACGTAGCGATAAGACGGAACAAATCACGGCCCCGTGTGACAACACGGATAAACCTCGCAAACACAACGTCAAGCAAAAGAAGCCAGACTCCGGCAGATTTTAATGATTATGTTTATACGAAGTTCAAAGCCAACCTCCGGGGGTAGAAATCAGGAGGGTGGCTCCCGGCGGGGAGGGCGGGGGGAGCGACGGGCACGGGCCCCCCTAGTCGGTTTCTGAGGCCGGAGCAGGCCTCTTCCTGCCCTTGGGTGGGGTCCCGGGGTCGCCCTCTGAGGTCGCACCGGCGCCGTCCCGGGGTTGGTGAGGAAGACGTCACTACGGAGCTGGAAGGGAGAGAGACGGCGGCCGCTCCCGGGGCCGAGGGGGACGTCAGAGGTGCCGACTCGGGCCACACCTGCAGCACAAGGGCTTCCCGCCTGGGGGGCGTGAGGCACAAGTCACAGGCCGCGCGCGCCCCGTCCTAAACCAGGGGGAGCCGAAGCCGCCGTTGGGTGGCAGGCGGCCAGTCCAGGCCGAGGACAGCCCCCCGAGGACGCCCTTCCCGCCGAGAGCCCGGGGACCTGATACAGAGGAGGCCCCGACCCGAGGTGGCCCTGGAAACGCCGTCACGGGACAACAGGGGCTGAAGCCCCGGGAGGCCGGCGAGCAGTGACACGGGGGAGACGCCCCGGAAGAGCGGAGCTGGGCGGGGAGGCAGGCCCAGGCCAGAGTCGGGTGGCGCCCAGGTCACACGGGTGGGTCCCTGGTCCCAGGTCCCAGGCTGACGGCCCCAGACCCCCCAGACGACGCCAGCGGCCGCTGGAGCGCGCCGATTAGTTCACGGCCCCGTTGCCTTTCCCATGTTTCTCTATTTCTCCTTCTCTTCTCTTTACATACACTCTGGGTTTTCCGAGTCCCACGTAGTGAGATGAACCATCTCAGGATCCAAAGGTGGTGGGTCATGGAGAGCACCTGCGATTGAATGAGTGTTGAAAAGATACAGGAACCCAGGGGCGTGTGTGCCCTGTTTTCCCCGGACGCCAGGGAGGAATCAGGCTAATCGAGTTGGATGCCGGCGGCAAATGTGTCGTTCAACCGAGTGACACGTCCTTTGATGGAGACACTTTAACCTTCTCCGGTCCTCGTCTCGTTCAGGACGTGAACAGGGAAGTCCCCTGGGGGGCTCAGCGGTTGAGCGTCTGCCTTTGGCCCAGGTGGTGACTCCGGGGTCCCGGGATCGAGTCCCGCGTCGGGCTCCCTGCATGGAGCCTGCGTCTCCCTCTGCCTGTGTCTCTGCCCCCTCCTCTCTCTCTCTCTCTATGTCTATCATGAATAAATAAATAAGATCTCTTAAAAAATAATAATAATTGTAAGAGGATAAAAATCTCCATTGTCTCCAGGACCCGGGTCTTGAAAGGAACAATTCTTTTTTTTTTATTTTGACATTTTTTATTTTTTTATTTTATTTTTTTTAACATAGATTTATTTTTTATCGGTGTTCAACTTGCCAACATATAGACTAACACCCAGTGCTCGCTCAATCCTACAGCTTTGGTTTTCGGCACTTCCCTTACCAAACTCCGCTTCGGCCCGCGTGACTCCGTGACGATGCTCGTTCCCTTTTTTGATGAGTTTCCGACTCTCGTAGGACAGCTGAGATGTCGGCATTCACACTTTTCAAACGCCGTTTATCGTCATCCCGAAAACACACTCTTTGCGGAGCGACCCGCCGGCAGGGCCAGGACAGCACGTGGCTAATGGCTTAAGCACAAGGAAATGCATCAGTTAAAGCAGAGACCCTTTATAAAAAGACAATAATTAGCCCCATGCCCACGTGTTGGCAGACACTGCCACTTCACAGCAGATTTAATTTGGTGGCAACACAACAGATTCTGGAAGCGGAACTAATTGGTGCTTGTGACGGGCCCGGTCCTGGAAATAGGGTGTTCTCGTGCTGGAGGCTCGGGCGCACTGTTGACTGGAAACACTCATTTCTATAAGCAGCAACCGCGCGGCGTCCACCGGCCGGGGCGAGAACGTTCGTCTCCATGGCAGCCCAGCCGAGCATCTGCTCTGGCTCCCAGGCGGCGGGGCCGGGAGGCGTGGCTCTGCCACCGAGACAAGGAGGGACCGAGGGCCCCTCGGGGAAGTCGGACGTGCACGATGCAGCAAAACAGCCGGAGCAGCGCCACGGTTCTCCCAAAGCATAACTGAGACCGAAGTCAAGGAGGGAACCCGTTTCCCGCAGCCTGCGGGGGGCGGGCGCTGAGGACCCCACGTGGTGCCCGGGAGACTGGCTCACGGGCACCGGGTGCCGCGGGCCAGGGAACGCGGGAGCCGCCCCGAGGCAGGGCTGCAGCCCCCTGAGGAGGGAAGACGTGGGAGGGCACGAGACGGCCCCGCTGGATGCCTCACACGACGCACACGACGCGAGCTCCAGGGCGGCCGGAGCCTGAGCACGACCCTGTCGGCGGGTTCACTTGCACCCACGGGGAGGCCGCGGTGTTTGGAGAGGGGACCCCGTGATGTCAGCTGCACCGGGTACGTTTTATCTGATGGACTCGAGGGCTGAGCAGTGGGAGGACGTGGGTGCCCGCCGGGGGGACCGTCCAGGCGAGGGGTGACCCCAAAGCAGAGGCTTGGGGGGGAGGGACGCCAGAGAGCGCGAGGCGATGGCACTCGGAGTCCAGCACACAGGGCCCCCGGGGGGGAAGGGGCCCGACCGGCAGGGAGGACGTGGGCCGGGTCAGGGTCGCCATCAAGGAGCAGCGAAGGCCTGGGCGTGAGAGGAGCGGGCGCAGAGGGACCCCACAGGCCCCTAGGAGATGGGTGCTCCTGCAGGGGGAGGCTGCAGGCCCAGCCCTGCCAGGGTTGCCATGACAACCGAGAGACCCGCCCACCAGGAGGCATTAGCACAGGCTTCGGGGCAGAGGACTGAGGACGGTGATGCACACGGGCAGGCTGCGCAGGACGAGTGTCTGGAACACGGTGTGACCACGGGGTCCAGCCCGCCACGCACGGGGCACACACAGACGGCGGCCGGCTGCCCGGAGGGAGCACCGCCAGGGACTTGCTACGCACCTGCAAGAAGCGGGGAGGTGGACACGTGGCACGGGGAGAGCGGGCCACCGGGAAGCCGGTCTCGGGGCATTTAGGGGGACTGCCGGCGGCCACGTTACACGAGCACACGCACCTCTGGGCTGTGCGGCAGCGAGGCTCCCGAGCCCCGGACGGCTCCTGTGAACCCCGCAGCACAGAAGCCCTGGAGCCCTGGGGTGGGGGCTCCACTGGGCCCCGGGGCTTTGTGCTGCCCACAGTGAGGTCAGGGTGAGCCCCCTGGACACCCGGCCGGGGGCCTCTGGGCGCCGGGAGCTGAGCGGGAGCCCAGGCCGCGGGAGGCAGGAGAGTCCATGGGAAGCACCTGCGCTGGTCAGGCCCGACCGTCGGGGGCAGCTGCAAGGCCGCGCTGCATCCAGAGAGGGGATGCCCGAAGGTCCCCCCCACGCCGAGTCTGCGGCTCCAAGACCCTGGATCCTCGTGGGCCTCAGCTCCTAGCTGCGCGGGCGAGCTGCTGATGTGCAGACGGGAGCATCGGAGAGCGCCCCCCCCCAGCACGCGGAGGATCGGCCGCGCTGCACGTAGGATCCGACCACGGGCCGCAGAGCCCCGGCCGCGGAGCCCACGCGGGTGTTGTGGGGTCACATTGGGAGCCCGGGGTGCGCCCGCCACCTGCCCTCGGTGCTACGTGTGTTTGCTGCTGTGGTTGCAGCCCCGCTGTGAAGAGAAGGCCCCTGTACGGTGACAGCCTTGCCTCCCGCCCGCACTTCTCCCGGAGATCCGCTCCACGCCGCGCGGTGCTTCCTTTCCAGAACTTTATTGCTCCTCCAACTCTCGGTCCGCGAGTCCCTCCACGTTGTTCAGACATTCAGGGACTGAGAAACTCAGAAATCCCACCGCTCATCGGCCTGAGTACACCCTGCTCCGTACTAGGGAATAAGCGTGTTGTCATTCACTTGTTGGTGACGATTCCTCTAGAATTAGGTCTTTCTTTATATTTTGCATTTTCCTGAAACATCTGAGGGACCTGTAAGCCGCCACCTCACGGTTAAGGAGGTGACGCACAGAAAGCAGCCCTGAGCGGAAACTTCTGGTTATAAATCCAAACGCTAAATACAGTGGGTCCCCCGTGGGGCTCATTCCACTCCCTGGTCGGCATTTTATAAACAGGGACCGAAAAGTCAGATAAAGTGATCGTTATTGCCGGAGTTGCTCCTATTCCTGCTTTAAAAAAATCACCATTTAATAAATAAATAAATAAATAAATAAATAAATAAATGAATAAATATCACTGTTTAGGGGCGGCTGGGGCCTGGCTCCTCCCGGCCCCCAGCTCCCCCCACTTCCCTCCCGGCACCCCCAGCATTGCCCACCCATGCCCCCCGGCAGCCCCCGTGCACCCCGGCTCTCCTCACACCCCCCAACCCCTCCCAACTCCCCCAACACCCCCCCATCCCCCTGGCTCCCCTCCCGGCTAGTCCCAGCCTCCACCTACCCCCCTTTGCCTCCCCAGCTCCCCCTGCACCCCCCACCCCCTCCCAGCTCCCCCAACGCCCCCTCATCCCTCCGGCTCCCCTCCCGGCTCATCCCAGCCCTCAGCTCTCCCCACTCCCTCCCCCGCCGGGCTCCCCGTCTCCCATGTCCAGGTCTGCTCCTCCTCAGGGCGCTTGAGGATGTTGCCCCAGAGCAGCCCTTACAGGACGAGGCCGACGGAGGGGGCTGTGGGTGCCACGTCCAGCCTGGGTCCTGGGGGGCAGAGGCTCCCTCTCCCCAAGGGCAGGTGCCCCCTGGCTGCTCAGGCCTCGGGCTCCGTGTCCTCCCTGCCTCAGTGGGGCCCAGTCGCCGGCCTCCCCCCTGCCGGCCCAGGCGGCCCCCTGGCTGCCCCATGACTACGTGCCGTCGGGGCACCTGCTGCGTCCTCCCCACGGGAGGCTTCTCATCCACTTCTGCTTCCACATCTGTGTCCGGAGACGTGGAGACAGCAGGACAGAGAAGTCGGACTCCTGCACCTTTATAGACAAAGGAATCGTATTTTTATCAAGTTCTTGATGAACAATAATAAGCCGGGAGCCTCCAGGGCGACCCCTCCGGGGGATTCCGTGAGAAGAGTCCTGGCCAGTCGCAGCGTGCACGGGGGCGTCGTCCCGGGGCCCGGGGAGCACGCGGCTCTGGAGCAGGTGCTGCTGGCGGAGAGGCACGTTCACGGCCACACCGTGTTGGGCTCGGGCCACGTCTGGGCACCCGCCTCCGTCGAAGAGGGCGAGACGACCGGGCCACTCAGCGCCCGTGTCACTGGCACCGTGTCCGTCAGCAGCTACACCCCGGGGTTTCGAGGCCTGTTTCCGAGCCTGGAGTGACACCTACGGGCTCCGGCCCACCTGCGTGGACACGGCGGTGGCCCCGGGCCTCGCCCCCGGCCTGCTGGACCGGCCGCCCACCCGCACCGTGGCCCGAGGCTGGAGAAGGCCTCTTGGGATGTGCACACAGCAAGTGTGAAAACTCTGCTGCCAGTAATTGTGTAACTTCCTGCTCACCTCGTAAAGGACAGAAACGCCCCACATTCCAGGAGAAACCCGTGCGCGGCCCCTCACGAGCTGTGTTGGCACAAAACACATTTCCCGACTTTCCTCTTCGGTCCAGGCTGGCGGGCGGGGGTAGGAACGGCACGAGCGGCTGATTCTGCGTGAGAGCCGTGGCTGGAGCGTGTGCGCCCATGCACTTTCCGTGCCGACCCACACGCCGGGCTCGCGGTCCAATCGTCGAATGTGAAGAGCATCTTGGGCTTCAGGGAATCCGCAGGAACACGCAGTCAGGGACACGCAGTCAGGGACACGGGCGAGAGCAAAGCCCAGGTAGCGGCTGGGCCCTTTCTTCCCCCAGAGGACCCTCCAGCGCTAGAAACACTGCCAGTGCTTGGGGACAGCGCGTGTCCAGGGCTGCGTGATAGCCTCCAGGGCAGGGTGGCCCCCGGGGCAGGGTGACTTCCAGGCAGGGTGACCTCCGGGGAAGGGTGGCCTCCAGGGCGGGGTGGCCTCCAAGGCAGGTGGCCTCAGGGGCAGGATGGCCTCTGGGGCTGAGTCCCGGGGCAGGGTGACGCCCGGGGCACGTGCAGGTGGGTCCACCGGGCGGGTCGGGGCGTCTGGGTGGCCGGTCCCCACGGCGTCAGCGCTAGAGCAGCACACACAGCAGCCGCAGGGTCTGACCCCGCTCGCCGCCTCACTCAGCGCACATCCCACCTCGAGTTTTCCTGATGTTTCCTCAGACACGTCTCCCCGTCGGGGGAACGGGCGGAACTGGGTCCACCTCCGGACGAGCGGGGCGGGCATCTCCCGAACCTCTGCGCCGCAGACAGTGCGAGGCCCTGGCGGGCCGCGGGCGGGGCGCGAAGCTCGCAGGTTTGGGGCTGGACAGACGGAGGGGCCAGGCCCCGGCCGTGTCACTCCCAACCGGGGCGCAGTGACTCACGCGGTTGTCCCCAAGGTCTGGCTTTCTCCCCTGGGGCCCGAGCTGATGGGAGCGGCTGACGCAGGACGGGGCGTCTCGGGCCTGCGGGCTTCCCTTCCGCCCCAGGACACAGGGAGGCTGTCTCCGGGGTTTGAGTCTCCCAGGCACAGGACAGACACACCGACAGCAGGACGGACGTGCTTCTAGAAGCTTCCAGGGACAGAACAGTCCTCGGGGTCGCTCTGTCCACGACCGTGGCTCAGCTGAGGGCCGCGGAGACACAAAGTTCTGCTAACGATCTCGGGTTATTTTGTTTTAAGCTACATTTTATTATTTGCAGAAAACTGTTCAAAACTGGTATCAAAACTGTTTCCATGACGACGATACACGCGTGTGTGACTGTGTGTCTGTCACCGGGGTCCCCCCGAAGCACATCTGCTCGTGCGGAGAGCGATCGTCAGACCCCTGGAGGCACGGCGTCCCCACGTGCTCTTGATCCTGAGGGGCGGGCCCGGTCCCCTTTGTTTCCCCACTTTGTGCGACTCTGGACGTTACCCCAGAGGCTCTCCACGTACTCGGCAAGACTTTGCTGTGTGTTCGTCACAGATCACGTGTGTGGTGACCTCTCCGTACATCTCCGTGTCAGCCGCGTGCTCCTGTGGCCTGCGGAGGTGGGGCCTCGCCCAGCCATGCTCGCTCCTCGTGGCACAAAATAGCTGCAGGGGCGCGCGCATCCACACCTGACCTTGGGTTAGCTGTCCCTGCTTCGTGCCCATTCCTGCCACGCCACACCTTGCTTGGACTCGGGGGGCCAGGGGGTGTGCAGGACGAGGCCCCGGGGTCTCACGCTCCGTCCTGGCCACAGAGGCACGGAGCCCCCAGGCGGCTGAGCAGAGCAGGGTCCCATGGACGCAGAGCCCGGGAGGCCGTCCACACGGGAGGGCACCTCCGTCTCCAGAAGCAATGTCTCAACACTGACAAGGCTTGTTGCAGAGCCTGCCACACAAAGTCACTTGATAAAATGACCAAGTTATCCTTCTTTTTTTTTTTTTTTATGATAGTCACACAGAGAGACAGAGAGAGAGAGAGAGAGAGAAAGGCAGAGACACAGGCAGAGGGAGAAGCAGGCTCCACGCAGGGAGCCCGATGTGGGACTCGATCCCGGGTCTCCAGGATCACACCCTGGGCCAAAGGCAGGCGCCAAACCACTGTGCCACCCAGGGATCCCTCCTTTTTTTTTTTTTTTTTTTTTTTTGACCAAATTATCCTTATCCAGGTTCTGGAAGTCCCGGTAAGCATCTTCCCGTTTAGAGAGTTCAGAAAACTAACATTTGTGTTTTGGCAACGGCAGGAAACGTTCAGCTGCAGAAACACGAAGCATTTCCTCCGTGAAAGCAAAAAAGAGAGGGGCGCCAGGGCGGACCCGTCTCAGGGCCGTTCCCCATTCTTTGTGTTTTTAGTGCATATTAGCAAGTACGATATTCCAAAAAAAAAAAAAAAAAAGCTAAATATCAGCAGGCAAATCCCTATCGACCTCAGAAACACCGTTCACGAGCGTGCACGTGTCTGATAAGCTACCCCGTGTGTTAAGGGAAAAGACCACCTCCGAGGCGGTGGCATGATGGGCGAAGTCACAGTTACGTCGTTCCGCCAACGGAATCGCGTACATTTCGCTTATTTTTTTTTTATTGTGAAATACACATAACGCGACAGCACCGAGGTGTTCCGAGCGTGCGGCCGTCCGTCCCGCGATCGAGACTCCATGCCCGGGAGACACTAGCCTCGTCCCCCGTCCCGACACTTGTCTCGGCTCCTCCTCCACCCCGGCTGCCCAGCTCCCCCCACCGTCCTGTGGTTTCCGCGGCTCCTGCTGCGTCTGCAAGTGGAGTCGTTCCGTGTTTACACATTCGGGCCCGAGGAGGGAGACGGTCGTTACATCACTTCCTCACTTGGCCAGAACTAAAAGCAGACTTGGTGTCGCGGTGACCATGAGGTTTCCTCCGTGTGACTTTGTACCCCTCTACGGGTACCTCAAAAAGGCTTTTAAAATAATAACGATTACTTTGAAAAACACTTTATTCACTTTATTTTTGGTTGTCTAAACTTAGCCGAGGCCTCTGGCTGATTTTCATAAGCTTGAAAGGAAGCCAGTGTCCCCAGAGCAGGATCCTCTTTTTCTCGGGGAGTTTGCGGCTCGGGCGACGGGACACGGAGACATCGCGTGCGCTGAAGCCCCGACCGTAGGCTCGTCCGGGACGTGAGACGAACGTGCTGGGACCCGAGCGCTGGGCGCGTCTGCGCGGGGACCCGGTGACCAACCCCTCAGTTAAGGCTTGTCAGAGATTGAGGGAAGGGACCACCGAACACGTGAATACCAGAAACTTGAATGTCGTTTGTCCTCTAAGAAAATGTCTCGCGCCGGTGGATCGGCTCCGATCCAGGAGCACGAGGCCCGGGCACAGCCGCCTCACCCCAGCCCGCCGTGGCCGCGGCCGAGGAAGGAGGCCCGCACTGCGGCTCCCCGCGCCCTGGATCCCGCGGTCCTCAGCCACGGACGAGACCAAACTGTCTTACTTTGAATAATATCGGGGGGGCGAGGCGACTTGAGGAAGGGAAAAGAACCCAAAATCTCAGAGCTCCAAGGTCAGGGCATGTAATAAATTGGAGAGAGCCCATCGATAGACCTAAAAATAGTTCGGCCTCCTAAAAGCTGCCTGGTCCGAGAAGCCGGCGCGAGCCTTCTGCGCGGGGGATCTCAGCCAAACAGCACGGACACATCTAACCTCATCTTTCAAAACCGCGGTTTTGGACAACAGAACGTCATAATATTGGAAAGAATCCACAGTAAACGGACTCTGCTGCGGGCCGAGCCGGTGTGTGGTCCTCCGCCATGTGGAAAACACACGGTTTGGTCCGTGAGGCTTTTGTAATTAAATCAAGTCTCTGAGCACATGGAGCAGAAGAGATGAGGTCTGCGCAGGAGCAGTGATTAAGGCTCGGGGGCTGCCGCGCGGACGCCTCGGCGCTGGCTCGTCTGTCTTTCCGCAGCGTCCCTCTGTCCCCGCGGCCGCCCTCGGGAGCTGCCCGGGCCGCGCGTGTGCGGGGTCCTCGCGGGGAGCCGGCCTGAGGGGAGCCCTGGGGCCCGCACCCCGACCGCCCGAAGCAGGGACGGCGACGTTTGAGGAGTTTTTAAGTAGGATGTTCTAACGGTGTCTGTTGCGAGTCGTCAGGTGAGTCCTGGCGGGGTGACTGGGCCCCTCCTCTACCTGAAAACCCGTGGACGCGGCCCCTGGGATTCCTGCCCTTGACCCCGACTCGGGTCAGCCCTTTCCCGTAAGTCCGACTCTGTGCTCGAGCTTGTGCGGGGCGGATGTTGCAGCTCCCGAGCAGAGCCCTCCGTCGGCGGCCCACGCGGGGAGGCCTGGGCGACAGGTGTCCACCTGTTACGGGGCCGGGACGTTTGTGCCCGGGGTGCGGGCAGGTGGCGCCAGCTGCCCGGGGAGAACCGGCTCTGGTTCGCAGGGAGCCGTCTGCGGGGTGTGGGCCCCACGGCCACCCGTGCGCGGGGCAGGAGCCTCCGCGGGGACCCATGTCCTGGTGTCAAGCTTCCCCGTCAACGAGAGGGGACGCAAGCATCGCGCCGGTGCAGGTTTCTACTAACTTTCTGCGTCCTTGTTCCCGTTTGTACTTTCTGGGAAATGTCTTCCATTTCCGCTGCGACACGTGCGCGTGACTCTTCTTCCCGCCGTCTTGTCTCAGGCTCAGAGGCGTCCCGGGGTATCGCCCCGTCGTGGCATCGTCTTCACCTTCCGAACGAAGCCTCTTCTCTCTCTGAGGACGCCGACCACGGTTCTACATTGTTTGTCTGCAGGTTTCTTCTGCCCCGGGGGCCTGGAACCACGCCGGCGACAGTGGCGGCGGGCCTGAGTGTCTCAGATCCAACCTGAGAGCAGACAGCCGGCCCGACGGCAACGTAGAGACTGTGGACGCAGCTTCCAGTCAAAGCAAGCGGGTCGTCCAGGCTCCGGGCAGACGCGCGGGTCGGAGCCGCCCCAGCAGGGACCCCAGGCCACGTCCGGGAGGGACTGTCCTCCGGCCTCGTGGCTCTGCCTCCGCGTGCGTCAGCCTCGGTCTCCGCGTGCTGTCCTCCGCCCTTCCCGTCTTCCTTACCTTTCGCGGCTCCCGCTCCCTTTGGGAAACTGCTGTTATTAACAAATTAAGCAGCTCGAAAACTGTGTTGCTTCCAAGATGGAGAGTGACGGGGACTCGGGGGCTGAGTGTGCGACCCCAGCGGCCCCAGGTGTCCTCACTTCCCGCCCAGACGTGCAGAGCCGGGTGACAAGCCTCCCCGGAATGAGACCCCCAGCATCCCGCCTCCTCCGCACCCCGCCCGGGGTCCCGTGGGCTCCAACCCAGAGGCTGTGGCTCCCCCGAGAGCGGCCCTGCCCGGAGGAGGGTCGGGGATCCTTTGTGCCCGGCCTTGTGGGGGTGGCAGCCCTGCGGGGCTCCACAGTCATCTGTCCTCGGCCTCAGGTACCCCCGCCCCGTGGTGGAGCCCCCCGGCCCCAGGCTCTGATGCCGCCCTCCCCCCCACACCCCCAGACTGTGCTCACCTGTCGCTGAAGCCCCACAGACGCCGCTGCCCCACAGGGGAACCGTCGGGGAAGCGCTGCTACCTGCCGTCGCCCCGATGATGTGGCTGTAGGTTTACGTGCTTTTATCAAACCCGGTTTCCTTGGGGTCAGAAGCCTCAGAGGCTCAACCAGGTGCCGCGTCTGCCTCCGGGTTATGCTGAAGCTGCTGCGTTGGTTCCTCTTCGTAAATGTGGTGTTTGTGTCCTCTGTGAGCACTTCCCACCCGCCGTCACGAGGCCGGAGCAAGACGGGAGGGGGGAGATGGGGGGACGGGGGGTGGGGGTCCACACCCAGAGACGGGCTCCCAGGGCACCCACTCCCACGGAGGGGCTCTCACGGGCCCTGAGGTCCCCTCCCGTGCTCAGCAGGCTCGTGCCCTCGTGTCCGTGTTCCACTTCGGGGGCGACCGTGGGCCTCTGTGGCTGTAGGACTGCACCTGCTTCATCAGTCGGCCGCGTCCCTAAGGCACCAGCAACATACGGATAGTGCGCACGTGAAGGAGAGGTGGGGAGTCTTGGGCCTGGCCGACGTCCCTCAACTCTGCATTAGTCACCGTGGGACACGGCTGATAAGGGAGTTAAGCTGTTTGTCGAAAATAAGCCAGCGTAACGCCGCGTGTGCACACATGCACGCCGTCTCCGCCGCGCGGTGTAAGAATCACCGCACCTGGCACCTGGCCGCCGGCGACTGAGCGGATGGCAGTTCCACACCTGAACGTGCTGTGCACGCGGCTCCCGACCCTGCGAGCGGGACGCGGTGTACAGGGCCGCCTCCCCGCTTCCGCGTCTTCGGGACGTGCCATGAAAGCGAAGACCCCACCAACTGTTTCTTCAAAAGACATCCTGGGGCCCCGCAGGCCCCCTCCGCTGGTCGCCCACCTCTGCCTCAGTGACCCAGACTGCTCAGCGAGGAGCCGGCGAAACGAAGCTAGGAAGGGGCGAGGCCTGGGTTTGAAGCCGCGTCCACGCAGTGCCAAGACCCGCGTTCCTCCCGCGGCCCCGTGGCCGCACGTCCTCTTGCGTTTACTCTGCATTAATCAGAAGAGTCAGAGCCGAAGGCAGATGGTCCACCCGGCTGGTGACGCTTTGAAAACTCGCCCTTCCGCTGCCCACGGTGCGGAGGTCCGCGGGCAGGGCTGCCACCACCTTGGAGACCCAGGGCCAGGCCCCCTCAGAGGCCGGCGCCCGAGGACGCAGCCCCAGCACCTGCGCCGAAGAAATCGGCCCCAGGACCCGGCCAGTCGCGGTTCCGGGCAGAGGCCCAAGAGGGAGGCCGCGGAGCGCGGCGAGGCTGAGGCCGTCGGGGACAAGGTCGCAGCTCGCGGCCTCCGAGCCCCTCGCATCTGCGCCGCCGGGGGAGCGACGCTCATTCAACCACTGCCTCCGGGGGTGGAAACAACCATTTTTCCAGGTATTTCTCCTTGATTTTGCAGCTTATCGTCCTGGGTCCGTGGGTCACACACGGAGCTGGCTTCACCCCGTTTGGAGCGCGCCCCCCAGTCTGCGGGGACCGCACCCCCGGGCCTGCGAGGAGGACGCTCCGAGCCCCGCGAGCTGCGGACGGGCCTCCGGGCACCGGCGCCTCGGTCGGCTGAGCGTGCAGGGCCCTGCGGGGGAAGCTCTTCGGCACAGGACCTGGGGGTGAGTGACCCCGACAGACAACGGGGATTTCTGACACAGGAAGCCCCCATGGCCGCCCCCCTCTGGCCACCCCTCCTTCCTCTTCCTGCCTGGAGGCAGGCGCAATGGCCAGGGTGAGCAGCCGTCGTGTGACCTTGAGGACGGAACCTCAGGAGAAGCTGGAAACAGCCTGGGGCCGGGCCGGCCGCCCCTGACGGGCCCTCCTGGCTCCGCTCGGTGAGGACATGACCCCGGTGCCTAAGCCCCGGCTGGTTCGGGTCTCCGGCTCTAACGGGAGCCGGACCTCCGCGGTATTTCCTAATGGGAAGTGGGTATTTTAGTAGCAATGCCTCCGAATCCCGCTAAAACAGTATCAGGAAGAGGGACGTTGAGTCTTGTCGATGCCCTGCTCAGAGCTCCTGAGAGCCGAGTTCAGATCTTCACCTGGAGGCTGAGCTGGAGCTTGCAGCCTGGGGCGGGTGGTGGTCCACGCCAGTGTAGACGGCGGCACAGAGGCCGGTGGATGGAGGGAGGCCGACCCGCGTGGGCCGAGGCAAGAGGCGCCCAGTGGGTGTTTTCCCAGCTGCCGAGGAGCATTGTCAGAGTTAACAGCAACACACGCGGGCTGGACCACATGAAATTGCTGACATTTGACCGTTTTCGATGCCCCAAATATGACTTTCATAATATTCGACTCTGTGCTTCTGACATTACGTTAGCATTTTTCTTGTTTAATAAAATTCCTATTAGTTTGTTTCTGTTTTCATAATCTACATTAACTTACTCGCTTGTACACTGATCATGTTATGAATTTCATGCTCCTAAACGCTTACTCTAGCCCTGCCTCACCCTCGCCCGCCCTTCACGCTGCGCATCCCCCCCGGCAATCCCGCTGAAGCGTGGGTGAGCAGAAGTGCGGTGGCCAAGCGGGGACGCCATGAACTCCTCCCATGTCCCCCCGATCCTCATGGGCCATCGGAAAGGAAATCACGATCTCCACGTGGCTGCCGTGTGCACGTGCTGGATAGATGCACCTGTTCTGTCCACAGGGGAAGCAGGCTGGGCTGCCGGGCCTGTCCCCCCAGTCCCGACTGTGGATTGTGGCCCGGCTCAGGCTGCAGAGGCAGGATGGGGTGGCTGGGCTCGGGGTCACACACACACGGCCTGAGGGCCCGCGACCACCACACTGGGACGAGCTCGGGTGTGAACTGTGCCCTGAGCTCTGCTGATGCTGGGAGGGCCACGGGCACACGCCCCAGGGGTGCTGCCTGGAGGAGGAGCTATGGCACCTGCACGCAGGCACCTGCACACTGGCACCAGCACATCAGCACCAGCACATCGGCACCTGCACGTGGGCACCTGCGCGTCGGCACCTGCACGTGGGCACCTGCACGCGGGCACCTGCACGCCGGGTGTCTCCCTGCCTTGTGCGCTGCCTCGTAGGCTGCCTCGTAGGCTCCCAGGAAGGAGGCTGGGCCCGGGAAGAGGCCGGGGGGCAGCGAGCACGCGCCTACCTGCAGACACCCGCCCAGGCTCCCTGTTCCTCCGACGAGACCGGAGCCAGTGCCCCGGCTCTGCGGCAGGGGTGAGGCGACAGGCACTGACGGAGCTGGAAGGACTGAAGGGGGAGGAAGGGGGGAAGGATGGTGTTTGCTCCTTTCCTCAGAGGAGCACAGGCCTGCGGGGGTCCCGGGGCGACGCGCTCCTGTGCGCCCCGCCTGCCTCCTGCCTTCCCGGGGCTGCAGCGGCGCCGGCCGACGTCCACCCCCATCCGAGGCCACCGCGGCCCTCCGCCCGCCCTGCCCACGGCCTCCCCTCGTCCCGGGTCCGCAGCTGCAGGGTCCGCAGCCCCCGGGGGCAGAGGGGACGGGGCACCTGCGCTTCCCCGCGGCTGGAGCCCGCGGGACCGAAGTCCCGACCCCACCCATTACGTCTTCTTCGAATCTCGCTTTGACCCAAAGATATGGGAGCAAGTGTTTTCTTAGGACAGACGCCTCATTTGTTCATTTTTTTGTTAAGGATTATAATAAATTGGGGCGGCCGGGCTGGCTCAGCGGTTCAGCACCGCCTTCAGCCCGGGGCGTGACCCCGGGGTCCCGGGATCGAGTCCCGCGTCGGGCTCCCTGCGTGGAGCCTGCTTCTGCCCCTGCCTGTGTCTCTGCCTCTCTCTCTCTCTCTCTCTCATGAATAAATAAATAAAATCTTTTTTAAAAAAGGATTATAATAAACCTCCCAATGATGACTTTTGGTTCCATATGACTATTTTTTTAATAATTCAAATTCAATCAGCCAACATGCAGCACGTCCTCACTTTCTGGGGCAGAGGTCAGGGGTTCCCAGCACCTGCCCCGCGCCCTCCCTCCTGCAGGCCCCGCCCGGCCCTGCCCCCACCTCCACCCCTGCAGCCCCTGCCCCAACCCCGTATGGCCCCAGCCCCAACACCCCGCCCCCACCCAGGCCCGGCCCTGCCCTGCCCCGCCCCCAGCTCCGCCCCGGACCCGCCCTGGACCCGCCCCACCCAGGCCCCTTGGCCCCGCCCCCACGCAGGCCCCGCCCTGCCCCGCCTCTCCCTGGCCCCGCCCCCACCCAGACCCCGCCCTGCCCCGCCCCAGCACTGCAGCAGAGCCGCCCCCACACAGGCCCCGCCCCTCCCTGGCCCCCTTCCCTAGCCCCGCCCTCACCCGGGCCCCGCCCCCACAAGGCCCCGCCCCTCCCTGGCCCCCTTCCCTGGCCCCGCCCCCAACCCGGGCCCCGCCCCTCCCTGGCCCCCCCTCCCTGGCCCCGCCCCCACGCAGGCCCCGCCTCGCCCGGTCCCTGAAGCTCCGACTGGGGCCCTGAATGCCGAGCCAAGTCCTCAGGGCAGCGAATCCGTGTCTGCGCGGACAGAGCCGAGCCTCCAGCAGCAAGTGACGACACGCAGACACCTTAATGGGACCCCGCGGCGTCCGGTGACCGCGCCCGTTCGGACCCGCTCCCGGCGCGTGGGCGAGCTGGTCCCAGAGCATCTTCTCCGCAGCCGCGGCCCGGGAGGCTCCAGACACGGGCGCGCTGCGGCGGGTCCGCAGGTGTCGCGCGAGGCCCAGGGGGTCGGTCCCCACAGCCGGGACCCGCTGGGGGGGGCGCCCCAGGAGCCGCCGGGGACCCCAGACCCGGGGCTCCCGCCGGCCGTGGCTCAGGCCGTGAGACCTTGGGTCCCCCGTGGTTGGGGGGTCCTGCAGCTGCAGCCCCGACGAGCAGGAGCCCGAGCTCCGCCAAGGCCGCACCTGGGCCAGGGGCCGAGGGCCGGGGCAGCGCACCTGCGCCAGCGGAGCACAACCGGCTCGCGGGGCCCCTCCGCTCGGCAGTCGCAGGTGCACAGGCCGCTAGGCAGGTGCACAGGCCGCTAAGCAGGTGCACAGGCCGCTAGGCAGGTGCACAGGCCGCTAAGCAGGTGCACAGGCCGCTAGGCAGGTGCACAGGCCGCTAGGCAGGTGCACAGGCCGCTAGCCACCGGGTGACCTGCGGGCGACCTAACCTCCTCTCCGGGTCGAGGTGGCTTGATCCAGCACGCACCATCAGCGGTCGGTCTCCAGCCACTTTACAGTTAAAAAACCAATGGCTTCAAAAGGTGAAAAGAAATCATAAAACCGAAATGAATAAATCTGCAATTATAGGGCACTCTTCACGTTAACCGCACAAGCTGCGACACAACCCGTGTGCTTCTTACTCCGGTGCGCACAGTATGAGGCTTTGCAGGGGTCGCCTCGACTCTCAGGTGAGTGGAGCCCTTGGGGTCCCCGCCCTGGGGCCACCTGCCTGCCCCCCACCCTCTGGGTCAGCCTGGGCGGCTCCACTGGAAAGTCAGCCCCCAACCCTGTTTCTGTCCCAAGCCATCTCCTCCACATGTGTCCATCTGTCCGGAGGCAGGTGAGTCGCCGCATTGTGTCCTAGGATGTCGTCGCTAATATTCTCACGTTCAAAGTCGGAAGCCGGCACCCACACGCAGGTGACTCCCAGGTGACAGCCTCGCAGCCGACTTTCCACAATCGCACTGTCCTGCCTCTGTTCGTGCTTGAAAAATAGCCGTTTCCAAACCCCGGAGAGGAATCCAGGCAGGTGGACCTGCAGAAACAGCACGTTTAACAGTTCGATCACGATGGAAGCGCCTCTCTTCGTTCCCTAAGGGGGAGAACGTGAAATCATAAGATAGATTTACCAACTAAGGTGCATTAGGAACTGATTTGCCAAATTACACTCCAGACCAATGCATCTCGATGAGTTTTGTCCGACAAAAGGCATCATCTTAAAACTGAGACTGTGTTTCCCAGCAGAGAGCAGGGGTCGTGCTGCAGAAAGGAGCTTCATGCTTCAGTGCTTGACCCTGCAAACTCCTGTCCTCTGCTCCTACAGGACAGACCTGGGGTGGGGCGTGTCGGGTCCCCAGAGCCTGGCAGGCCGGGAGCTCAGTGCTTCCTTCAAATGATCAAGTCAGGAAAGAAAGAAAGGGTCATGGATGAACAGGCTTTGACGTCAGAATACGGAGGCTATAAAATGTTGATATCCCAAAAGTTAAAAAAGCGAAAACTCTCCGGCATGTCTCCGGCGTGTCTCAACCGTGGCAAGTGCACTCATCTTTCTTGACCTTTGGTTCTCTGACACTTGGCAAAGTAGCGTCTGCCACGGGGGGTGGTCACGAGAATCCCACAACACAACCCAAAACTGGCACCTGGTCGAGGCGAAAATGCTCCCAACTGTGTCCACTCCTCGGCTCCCATTATTAGAGTCAACTTCTTGTAATGCATCCACGCGTTGGCGTTAGGACGATCTGAAGTTGCTTCCTCCAAAAATGGCCCATTTTCTAAAGCTCTGGGTTATTTTATAGGAAAATAAATACAGGAGGCAAACAAGGAAAACGATGCCCAAATGTCTGATATCACAACCTGATGGGTTACAACCTTGAAAATGTGACTTAGGGGCAGCCCGGGTGGCTCAGCGGTTGAGCACCTACCTCCAGCCCAGGGCATGACCCTGGGGTCCCGGGATCGAGTCCCGTGTCGGGCTCCCTGCATGGAGCCTGCTTCTCCCTCTGCCTGTGTCTCTGCCTCTCTCTGTGTGTCTCATGAATAAATAATAAAATCTTAAAAAAAAAAAAAAGGAAAATGTGACTTACATTATGGTGTGATGTTAAGAATATTCAGAATTATTGATAATATTTGTCAGAAAGTCCTCATCTCTGTGGTGGCAAATATATACAACATAACCGACACTTGAAGCTTTTGTCCAGTTCACATCCACGTTGCTGTGCAACCATCGCCACCATCCGTCCCCAGCACGCTCTTGTGTTCTAGCCTGAGCTGTGCACGTGAGACCCTCGCTCCTCATTCTTCCTCCCCCCAGCCCCTATCCTACTTTGCAACCGTCATTTTGTTCCGTGTCTCTGTGGATGTGACTGCTGTGGGCACCTCAGGAAGTGGGCTCATATCGTGTTTGTCCTCCCATGATGCACAACATCCTCAAGGTCCGTGGGTGTTGTGGCAGGCGTCAGACCGAGATGACCCCACTGTATTCAGGTACCGCATCCCGTTTATCCATTTGCACATTGATGACGTTTGCACTGTCACCGCGTTAGCTTCTACTAGTGAATGATGCTGCCATGAAAACGGTGCAATTAGTTGAGGCTCTGCTTTCCCTTCCTTTGGGTGTATACCCAGAAGAATTACTGGATCAGAGATAATTCTGTATTGAATTTTTTGAGGAAACATACTGTCTTCCATTTTACATTCCCAACAACAGCACAAGGGCTCGGATTTCTCTGCATCCTTGTCAGCTGCGGCTCCTGTGTGTTTAGCAAGAGCCATCCTAATGGCTGTGCAGGGCTATCTCACTGTGGCTGCGATTTTAATTTCCCAAACAGTTAATAATGTTGAGGGTCTTCTCATGTGTTTATTGGCCTTCTGTCTAGCTGCTTTGGAGACACATGTGCTCAAGTCTTTTGCCCATTTTTCAATTTTTTAAATTATTATTGTTGTTGAGCTGTAGGAAATCTTTCTTTATTCTAGATACTAATCTCTTATCAGGTAATGATTTGCAAATATTTTCTCCCGTTGTCTGAGTGGTCTTCCCACCCTGTTGATAGAGTCCTTTGATGCACAAAAAGTTTTTAATTTTAATGAAGTTCAATTTATCTATTTTCCTTTTTCTGGCTCTGATTTTAGTATAATATCCAAGAGATCATTGAAAATCCAATATCATGAAGCTTCCCCTCTGTTTTATTCCAAGAGTTTTATAATTATTACCCTTAAGTCTTTGATCCATTTTGAGTTAATTTTTGTATATGGTGTGAGATAAGGATCCAACCTCATTCTTTGGCACGTGGATGTCCAGTTTTCCCGACACAATTTGTTGAAGAGATTGTCCAGAAAGTCCTCATTAAAAAAAAAAAATCTCAAAAAGAAGCATTGTTAACATGTTTCAATTTGAACACTAATTTTTATATTGAAATACAAAAACATTTGCCATGTGTTGTGCACGTACTCGATGCCAGATAGTAGACTAAAGTCTTTGCATGCATTATCTCTAAGATTCTGCAGAGCCCGGCGAGATTTATGCTTTTAACAAATATCTATTCTATGTCTGATACATCAGCTACTCTCCTAAGCACTGGATTTAGCAGTGAAAAAAAAAAAAAGCAAATGAAAATCCCTGGTTTCATACAGAAGAATTCTAGTGGAGGAGACGTATAATAAACACAGAAAATGTGTAGAATTACGGGTAATTGGTATGCTGAGAAAAGTAAACTAAGGAAAGGGTGTAGGGTTTACTGGGGTAATGAAGGGCTGCGATTCAAAACACAGGGGCCAAGCCCCAGGGGAGGGTGACTGAGTGAAGGCCGGACCCGGGGAGGGGCTGCGCCAGGGGCACGAGGGGAAAGGCATGGCTCGCGCGGAGAGCCCGGGAGGCCGATCACACCCGCGGTCCCTCCGGTAACAGGTCACAGACAGGGCCGGCCCGGCTCGGCCGACCCCACACCTGAGCTTCTTGCCACTTCATCACACCAAGCGCCTGTCGTCTGGGACCGTGGGAGGTCCCTGGGCGTTGGCTGAGGCCGAGGGTTCACTGCGGGAAGGAATACCTTCTACTTTCTAGCATCAAAGGTCCTTCTCCCGGGGTGGCCCCTTGACCTGCTCGCCCGAAGGACCTGCGCTCGGGGCCTGGGCCGCTTCCCCGGGAAGGCCATCCCTGAGGGCTCCCCGACGTCTCCTCTCCCCCGGACCCCAACTCACCATCAAGTGCTGACTTCCGCCCTCTTCTTCCTCAGCGCCTCCCTCCATCAGGGTTGGACACGTCCTAGGAGCAGACGCCGAAGCCCCGGGGACACCATGGGCAACCTAGAACGATCGCAGGACCCCGAAACACGAACAGCAGTGCACGTCGGACGAGGAAGTCCATACAAGGAAACCCTGCTGAGCACCAATGCATACGAGTCCACGGGCCACGGTCACTCCCCTCCCAGGCTTTGACCCCACGCCTTGCCGCGCGACCCGAGCGCCCCACCAGGCCGGCGGCGCGCCTCCTGACCCCACGGCCGCCCCGAGCCCAGGCACACGGTGGACAGGCCGAGGCACCCCCCGTAAATCCTCACAGCCCTGCGCCGGCTTCAAATTACACCGCACCTGTCGTGAACTTGTGTCTTCTCCACACTCTTATATTGATCCTGCAAGTATGACGTGAAAAGATACTGCGTGTTGTTTGAGAGAGCGGTGGACACGAGGCTGTGTCACCAGCCGCGAGCGGACGAGGCGGCTCCCCGTGGATGGAGTGACTGCGTGGCCCAGGAGCAGGGCCTTGCTCTGCACCTGGGCGCCCGTAGGCCTCACCTCCCTGGGCCCCCGATGTCACCTCCGAAGCACTGGAGACCGTCCAGCTGAACATCACAAATCTTGGATGGTCCCCGAAACTCATTCCAGCTCAGAATCCCTATGATTCTAATTATACTATTCTTTAAGATTCTCGGGAATATTGTCATTTGAAACATGATATTGGTAACGTCCCAAGCCAACAAGCATTCATGAAAGAGCCTTTCCATGTGGACCATATGGATTTAAAATCTCTTTCAAGTGCAGTATTTAGATTTTGGAACAGATACAGCATTCTTTTTTGGAACAACTAAAGCACTTTTATTATATGTCTTGGAGCATTTGTAGGCAAAAAAAAATATATGTACTTTAAAAAATGAAATGGTCTTCAGGCCTACGGAAGCTTTGTAGCTACACCAAGGATACGTTCAAAGACACCAGTGGTGCAGGGAAATGACGGACAACTAACATCATCGGAGGCAGGAAGAGCCACATCACGGCTCAACCGTGCGCGTCGCAATGTCTCAGCCTCGGCACTACTGACGTCTTGGACGGGGTGGTCTGTATCGTGAGGCCCGTCCTGTGCGCGGTGGGGAGTGGGGAGCACCCCTGGTCTCCACCCACTAGATGCCACCACCCTCCCCCGAGGTGTGACAACCAAAGGTCGGTGCAGGTGGGAAGCCCTAGTGCCCCTGGGATGTCCGCAGGACACGCGGCATTGGGAAGGAGCCTCCCACCTCCCGTGGACCCCGAAAGCCAGCGTAAGACGTCCCCCAGAAACAGTAGAAAGACCATTCACGGCGGCGGACGGTTAGCCGACTGCTCCAGGACCGGCCCCCCGGGGGACTGGGCTACACCCACGCCCGCCCGAGTCAATCCGCAGGAGCCTGTATCCAAGATTTCAGGACACGTCCAGAGATGTTCATATATTCGCCAAGTGTCACACGGTTACAGCTTTTTGCATAATCTGTGGCAATTCACGTGATCTTTCCGGATTATCAAATAAACCTTAAATTTTAAACTTCTAAAATTGGAGCAACTAAAGCACTTTGTTTAGGCTTCTAAAATTTGAGCGAAATGTAGCAAAAGTCTCTCTCTCATCCTTTGGAAATTAAAAATGTCACTGTTCCTACACACTAAAATCTCTGCGCACTAAAATATTTAAAGGGTTTAAGTTCAGTCATATAAACTGAGAACTGGCAAGTAATCACAGATCAGCATGCTGCGCTAAATATAAACAGGATTTGGACAGAACCTCCAAGCTTCCTTCTCCAAGACGCTGCCCTCAGCCAGTTGGTGGGGGGGTGGGGGGTGCACAGGCACGGTGAGCGGGAGCCCGACGGACGGTTCAGGGGGAAATCTGAGCGCGGCTACAGCCCTCCGGCTCCCCCCGTGGGGCCCCCTTCTCCCCACCAGCCAGGAGGAGAAGCTGAAGATGCACGACACCCGCGGCCCACACGTAAGCCTCCCTGCGCAGAACCTTCTCTTCCCATAGAATAGAGGAAGCCCGGGTCAGAAAGCGCGCCCGGGCCTGGCTGCATGCGACCGAGGCCTCCCTCCACAAGAGAAGAGAGGAACTCGGAAGCTCTTAGAAAGTCTCCCCCCAGATTACTAAGGCAGATGCCCCGAACCTGCTCCCCTCATCCCATCGTATTTACGGGGCCCTGGTGGGGCCGAGGCCGCAGGCTCCCTGTCCTTGGGCGGCTCAGAAGCAGCCATCTGAGGCAAAACTTTGTGTTTGCAGGAAGTTGGTGGTTAAAGCCATGAGGGTAGGGCTGAGTTGGCAACACTAGGTTGGCCCCGGGGACGTATAATTGTCCCAGAAAAGCTCCGTAAAAGAGCAAAGTCCTGGTAACGGTGCAGGCGGGGAGCTGCTCGCAAGACTTGAATAATCATTCATAAACCTGCTCTGAGGTGCGAAGGGAAAACAGAACCCAGCTCCAGAATATGAAGCAGAAGAAAGTCATGGGAGTGAAGCGGATATTTGTGGAGAACAGAAAATAGAGGAACTTTATAAAGAGCTCTAGTGATAAAAAAAAAAAAAAAAAAAAAGCTTGCAGGAATATAGAACCACAATAGAAAAAGATTATATAAGACAACTTTCTTGAGCTGAAAAGGAACAAATGCAGTCATTCCAGACCAAAAAAAAAAAAAAAAAAAAAAATCAGTGACAACGTCTGTGTGGACAACAAGCATAAAGAAAGAACCTGAGTTTTATTAGCAAGACGATGATGGGGAATTTGTCTGCTCAGCAACCAAAATACAATTTTCCTCTTAAACCTTAACTATCTAAATATGGCATAAGGCCCACCAATGGTGGAAAGAGGACACAGGACGGCACGATGTTTTAGCCATCAAGGTGCGGTTGAGCCAATAAATAGAAATACAGCTCGAAACAATCCCCCTCGGGAAGCCTTCCCGAAAGATCTCCCCGGAGAGTAGTTCTAATCCAGCATGACTCGAATCCAAGCAGAGTTCAAGCATGGAAACATTCCAGAAAGTATTAAAACCAATTAAACAGGGAAGCCTGGGTGGCCCCGTCGGCTCAGGTCGTGATCCCGGGGTCCTGGGATGGAGCCCTGGCCGGTCTGCTGCTCGGCGGGGAGCCTGCTTCTCCCTCTCCCCCTGCCCGTGCTCTCTCGCTCTCGCTCGCTCTTCAAATAAACAAATAAATAAAACCAATTAAACATAGACGTGTCTAAAGAAATCTGTTTACAAAGCCAGACTCAGATATCAATCTGAATCTACAGCATCACAAGATCTAGCACGTGAGGTGCAGTGAGGCACGTGAGGGAACGGTGCGCCCGGACCCACAGGCCGAGGCCTCACCCCAGCACGAAGGCACCGCAGAGGGCGTGTGGGAATTGCCGAAGACCGAAGAGTCCTACTCCCGGAGCACTGATGTCCCCACAAGAGGAAGAGCCCGAGGGAGCACTCACAGAGGGGACACCCGGGAGGACACAGGGGAGGTCACAGGCCTGAGGCAGCCCATGCCCCGAAGACCTCAGGTCACCAGAGACCAGCCCCGTCCATGCCCTGACCTCAAGCCTCAGCCTCCAGGACCTGCGGAGCCCACACATCGGGGTGCAGGCCCCCAAATCCGCGGATTGTTAGGGCCACCGGACAGACGAGTGCCATGTGCCGGGAAGTGACGCCTAGTTTTATTTTTATTTATTTTTTTTAAATCACTTATTCATGAGAGACGCAGAGACACAGGCAGAGGGAGAAGCAGGCTCCATGCAGGGAGCCCGATGGGGGACTCGATCCCGGGACCCCAGGATCACTGGGCTGAAGGCGGCGCTAAACCGCTGAGCCACCTGGGCTGCCCTGACGCTTAGTTTTAAACAATAGGTTTTAAATATTTGTTTTAAAAAAACAAATAGGTTTAAGAATAGAACGTTGTCAAGTTGAGTGTGACTATTACAGGAAGACAGGCTAAAATGACTTTAATACAAATAGCCAGTAGTATAATACACCGTGAATAAATAGCACCTAAAATACTAGTCAATAATGTTTTATTATTAGCTTTAAGCATGCAATTAATGAATTGTGACACAGAGTGAGGACAGCATTTGAAAAATAAAACAAAAAAAAGAATTAGAAGTCAGAAAAATGACAAAGTATATGATTCAAATGCTATTTCTTTAAAAATAAGCAAAAATAATTATTTTTCAAAAGCCATTTATGAAATAAAAGAAAGTGCAAAATCACATCATTAGAAAACATTATGAAGAGTGTTTTCCATCCTAGAGACATAAACCCTATATATAACGTATTTACTAATTTAGTACCAGGTATGTTAATATAATCATACATTTTGAGGAAGCAGTATTTACATAAAAATGCAAGGATAGTTTAATACTAATATATGCATCCTCAAAATTCATCACAACCCTTGATCAAAGAAAAACATTATTTATAGAGATCATAAAACTGCTTTATAATAAAATCCAGCATCTACTTATGGGGAAAAATCTTCTGTTTATATAAAAATTGGGTTTAAAAAAATCAGTTGCAAATCATCATGGGAAAACTTAATGCCGGACTAATACAAGAAATTCATTCTTAAAAAACAAATAAGCAAGGATGCTTTTTCCCTTAAAATGCCCAATATTATCACAATTACTTAGTGTAAATAACAGCTACAATGAAATGTATATCCTGGCCTCTGTGCCAAGGTGATGATGAAAATTATGTCCAATCCTTACATTTACCCAAGAAGGTCTTGAGATTATTTACCTACAAAGCCCAAGGGAGCGTGTTGGAAATTAGTAATGAGATACGGTGGTCAGACACGGGTAAATGTGGGAAATCTCAGGGATGGTATCAAAAAGTATGATGGAAAAGAATCTTTTAATGACCGCAACAAAAGTGTACAGTATGCAGGACTGCACATGCATCCACGTGAGGCTCTGTATGGAGGACCGTCATTGGTGGATGGGGGAAAACTCTCGAAGACCTGGATAAACGGAGAGAGGTCTCAAATCAAAACAAAATACGATAAGGATATCAATTCTTCCCATATAATCTGACAGAACAAACCTAAGCTCATTTGCAGAGAGAAAAATTCATTCTAAAAGCATATTTAAGGTACAATAAGTTGACGCTTGGATAACTGACGTTAAAATGTATTTTAAAGTTTTAAGGTTTGAGAAAGTATTAGATGGAACAGCAACCGATGAACACGTAAAGGGGTCGTGCTCAGAACAGACTCAAGACGTATACAAATACTCATCACCTGGTGACTTCCAAGAAGTAACATGAATTTAGAGCATTAAGCGTAATCAAAAGACCAAGGAATCTCTAACATTTTATTTATTTAGATATAATTGACATACGGCTTTGTGCTAGCTCCGGGTGGACAACATAATTGTTTGATGGGGGCAGGAGTTGCAAAATGACCCCCCCAGCAGGTGTGGTTACCATCCATTCCTCGCGGCGACAGACCTTCTCTTGATGAGAACTTTTAAGATCTTCTCTCTTGGACTTACTTATTTTATAACTGGTAGTTGGCATTGTTTGACCACGGAAGGGTTAGTGTTTTTTTTTAAGTGCTGTTTTTTATTTTATTTATTCATTTACTTATTTATTTTAAAGATTGTATTTATTTATTCATGAGAGACACAGAGAGAGGCAGAGACCCAGGCAGAGGGAGAAGCAGGCTCCGTGCAGGGAGCCCGATGCAGGACTCGATCCCGGGTCTCCAGGATCACGGCCTGGGCTGGAGGCAGGTGCCCAACCGCTGAGCCCCCCAGGGATCCCCTGTGTTCCCTGCATTTAAATATATTTAAATTCCTTAGACACTGACCAGTGATGAAGGCCAGCTGGTGAGTCCAGTCGCCGGCTTCCTCTCTGTTCTCCTTCCCCCGCGCCATCCTCTACTGTCCTGTCAGACCGCAAGTAAAACCTGCTCTTCAGAAGGGATCATTATATTCCCGATGAATCGGGTAATTTCTCTCCCTCAACCAGGCTTGGAGAAAGATTCTTCCCTGCTTAGGTATGAGGGATGAAACCTGGATACTTGCTCCGGGACTACAGACCCCACGTTTGCAGAGCACTTTCATGAAGGCCTTTCATCTTGTTTCAGGGACATACGGGCGGGCGGTGTGTTTTTTTACCGCTTTGGTAAATTGCGCCTGACGAAGCAATGGAGCCTCCGAGCCTGCGCCCTTGGAGAGAGGGATCGGGGTGAGGGGGCAGCAGCTCTGTGGGGTCTGACACCGGCGTGTGGATTCAGGGACTTCCTTTCCTCGCAAGCAACGTGCTGGAGAAGAGCGAGGTCTCCCAGGCCCCGAGCAGCTCGTGCAGGTCAAGTGTGCAACGCGCAGGGTCCTGGTGACCAAAGATGTCCTGAACAAGTGCTGCTGCTGGCTGTGACTCACTTCTAGGGAAGCTGCAGAATTGCCTGCTGTTTGGGGGTGCCCATCCCACCCTCAGTGCCCTCTTGGATATAAACTGCTTTTAGTGTCTTCTAATACCAAGGCAGCCTTACCTCAGCTGTCAAAACAATAGTCAAGCTACGAGTGATGTAACCAGAAATGAAAAGCAGCATCACATTTTCCTCTGGTAACAAATCAGAATTATCGAAGTGCTTCCATTGTATTCTCAATTATGTTAATTTTTTTCTTTGCAAAACACTATATAAGGAGTACACGGGTATTGTGAAAAGGGAAGTATTTCAAGCAATATCTGCAATGACCTCGAGGCACTGCAGAACTTTTAGAGTTCTTAACTCAACTTAATCCAGCAGGCAGATAATGTAGCATTTCAGGATATGGTCACACACATACTTTAAATTACGTTAGATGAGATGAGATGGATCATCTCATGGATGAGATGGATGGATGGATGGATGAGATATAAAATCAATACTTGGGGATCCCTGGGTGGCGCAGCGGTTTGGCGCCTGCCTTTGGCCCAGGGCACGATCTGGGAGACCCTGGATCGAATCCCACGTCAGGCTCCCGGTGCATGGAGCCTGTTCTCCCTCTGCCTGTGTCTCTGCCTCTCTCTCTCTGTGTGTGACTATCATAAATAAATTAAAAAATTTAAAAAAATAAAAATAAAAAATAAAATCAATACTTAAGGCTATATGCTTCTTTATTCAACAAATGTGAGTGAAGAAAAAGAAAAAAGGAAGGAAGAAGGGGAAAACAGAAACGAAGAGAAACAAACAAGACAAGAAGCAAGGAAAGGAGACCAGAAGGAGAAGGGACAACAGGAGGAAGGAGGGGACTCGCCCATGCAGCCCTGCACCGGCCGGGCCACCGACCCCAGGCCTGATGGAGCCCACGCTCTTGCAGTCATGACAGTAACCGCAATACACTGTGCTAACACCAAAAAGGGGGTTAAAAACAGACTGCTATAAATATATATTAATTTTAATTATTAGAGTTATCTTAATAGCAACAGTTGTATGCTACAGTAAGTCAATTTTTAATGATGATTACCTAAAATATAAAAAATTTAAAAGTCTTGGATTTTCATCTTTTAGTGGAAGAGATCACTTTTTTTTTAAATATTTTATTTATTTTTTCATGAAAGACAGAGAGAGAGAGAGAGGCAGAGACACAGGCAGAGGGAGAAGCAGGCTCCATGCAGGGAGCCCGATGGGGGACTTGATCCCGGGACTCCAGGATCAGGCCCTGGGCTGAAGGCAAGAGCTAAACCGCTGAGCCACCCAGGGATTCCCAAAGAGATCACTTTTTAAGTGTAAAATAAGAATTCTACACTCTAATATCTCCAAAAGCAAATGAGCAAAGACATGAGTTTTTTAAAAATGGACATAACTTCATATACACGTATCATGAGTTTTTAAAGAATATCTTGGGGAAAATGTAGCAACTATCTCCAGAATTGTACCATTTTTGGTAAAAACTATATTACTAAGACATAACTATAGAAAATTATTACTTTTGTAATTCAAACGAAAACTAAGAACTAACACAGAAAGAAAATTAACTCAATAGCTGAAGACAATATTATAGAGAAAATACAGGAGTCCATGGAGAGTCCATAAGTTATGCCTTTGATACACACCAAACAAAAAACAGTAATGCTTAGGAACTATGTATCTAGAGAAAAATATTTCAAAGTTAAATTTTATTATAAATCACTATTGGTAAAAAAAAAAAAAAAGAGAGAGAGAGAGAAAGAGAGAAAGGGAGAGATATTGATGTATGAAATCAGATTTCAAAAAAAATCAGATTTCACACATCCCTATGTTCTAAATATGAGGTTCGATAACAATGACAAATGTTTTAGTATTCTTATTTTTTAAACTTGGATAAATTTGGTGTGAATTCACTGCAGGATCACAGACTTGCTGACGTGGTATAGTTAAAAATCTATTATGGAACTGAAAAGAAGTCCTAGCAACAGAAACCTATTTTTCGTATGCTAACTTTAATGTGATTAATTTCCACTTCTCTGAAATGTCCAACTAGCAAAGCTATACCCAGCAGTTATTAACTAACAGTTAAGGTAGCTCCGGGTTTTGGCCTTGACCTGGACTCATCAGATAAAGCTCAAGCTCGGTGACCTGACAAAGGCGTGAACATCACGGAGTAGCAGGGCCTTCCGGCGTGTCGAACCCCGGCACACGGGAAGGGTCATACGTGACGCAAGGATTGGATGAGGTAGAATTTATCCCAGCGATGCAAGAAAATCAATCACGAATTACAACACATTGATAGGGCGAAGCAAACAGCACGCACCCGCGTGGTGGACTGGATAGACACAAAAAAGCATCTGCTAAAATTCGACATCCTTTCTTCATTGTTAAAAAACACTCAGCAAACTGGGAATGGCAGAGAACGCCTTTAACAGGCTAAAGGGCAACTGAGAAAACCCACAGCTAGCTTCACAGTCGTTGGTGAAAGACCAAATCTCTCCGTCTGAAACCAGAACAAACCAGGATGCCCACTTCCACACTGCTGTGCTGTAGTCCTAGCCAAAGCAATTATGCAAGAAAAAGAAATAAAAGCCATTCGAATTGGAAGGAAAGAGGTAAAACTATCTCCGTTTGCAGATGACATGTTCTATAAATAGAAGATCCCGTAGGGGCGCCTGGGTGGCTCAACTGGTTGAGCATCTGCCTTGGCTCAGGGCAGGAGCCCAGCCCCACACCCGGCTCCCGGCTTAGTGGAGAGCCTGCTTCCCCCTCCCCTCCCCTCCCCTCCCCTCCCCTCCGCTCATGCACACTCTTTCTCACTTGCTTCTACCTCTCACTCGCTCTCTCAAATAAATAAGTAAATAAAAGCTTAAAAAAAAAAGAAAATGCTATAGAATGCACATCAAAAGCTAATTATTAGAGCAAATCCAGCAAGATTGCAGGGTATGAGGTCAACAGAAAAAAAAAATCGGTTGTGTTTTTGTACACCAGCATTAAATAATCTGAAAGGAAATGGAGAAAGCAATTCCATTTACAATCGAGTCCCAACGAATAAAATGCGTGGAAAGAAACTGAGCCAAAGAAGTAAAATACTTGGGCACTGAAACTACAAAACATTGCTTGAAAGAAATCAAAGGAGGCTTCCACGAATGGAAAGACCTCCCATTCCACGGACCGGAGGACTCAATATCACGAATATGGCAGGGGATCTGTGGGTTTGAGCAGCCCCATTCCAGATCCTCATGACCCCCCCCTTTTTTTTTTTTGCAGAAATGGAAAAAGGTGATTCTGCGATTCGTATGAAATTGTAAGGAACCCCCAAAATAGCCGAAACAACCCTGAAAAGGAAAAACAAGGTAGGAGGACTCACACTTCCCAATTTTAAAACCTATTACAAAGCATTCGTGAATTCACCCACTCACCAGAATTTATTTGCAACCGGAAGTCCCTCCTTCAGCCCTCGCTGCAGGGCTACGTGCAGATCCGCACGGCGAGGCCCACGTCCAAGCCGAGCCCCAGGCTGCCCCTGCCTCCCGGCGTCGGGCCTGTCCGGGGACAGTGTGTGTTTACAGCACAGGCAGTGTCCAATCTTGGCATTTTTTTGTGGGTTTTGTTGGAGATCTTACTGCTTAAACGGCCCCCGAGGAGAGCGCCCAAGGGCCATGTGGCGTTCCGGCGAGCGAGGCCGGGGGCTCCCGGGGAAGGGCCCTCGCGTCGGGCCCAGCAGCTCCACCAGCTGCATCTCTGTCTCGTCCGCGTGGACTGTCCGTGCTGCCCGTTATCTTCATGGAGGTTGTTCACGAGGCAGCGGCTTTTCCCTTCCGGCTCACACGCTCTGCAGGGGCTCCACGTCCCCGGGTCACGGGCCAGTGTGCACTCTTGAAGCTTCCATCCACGTCCCACGTGTTGCCTTGCCTTCCCACGACTCGCCCCGTCTCCCCTCCGGAACCCACCGTGAACCCCCGTCTTCCCCCAGGATCCGTCTATACTGCAGGGTATAGACATCGGCATGTGGTGTTGACGGTTTTGTGACTGCACATTCAACTGACGCGACACATACGACAGACTCTAAATCTCTTTTAAAAGAAGATTTCGATGTTTCTAGAGTTAATAACTGCCTTGTGTTCTATCGGGTTGTTACTTGAGTAATGCAATACGGAGTCTCCTCTCGAGGCTTTCGGACACACACCAGGTTGAGTCTTGGGGACACACCCCGACGCGGGGTTCCCTCTCGTCGGACACGGCCGCGCCCACGGCTCAGGGGTGCCTTTCCCCCTCCTGCATCCCCGCGCCCTTCCTGCCGGCCCGTCCAGTTTGGCGACGGGAATGCGCCAGCGGCTCCCCTGGAAAGGGCATTTGGGAGGCACAGACCTTTGAACACGTTTGATAACATCCGAAGATCCCCGTCCTCCGTCCCCCGTTCGGGTATTTGGCTCCGTGTGGCACTTCCCCTCGAAAATCATCCCCCGTGAAAAGCTGCCTCTCCTTCCGGGGCCAGGGCTGCTTCGCGGAATGTATGTGGTTCCATGGCCGGCCCCTCGTGCTCCTGGTCCTCAGCTCACCGCTGTTCTGGAACTTTCCAGGGCTCCGGGTTGGCTAGATTCTCCCCCCACTGTGCTGGGCCCTCGGTTTTTTTCTGCCAAACGGGAAAGTCGTATCTCCTGGTTCTGGAACTTCGCTCTGTAACCAATTCAGTTACTTCCTTCTCTCTAATTCCTCTGCCTTCTCATTCTAGAATTCTGATTTAATGATACGAGTGAGCCTCCAGGACTCATGAGAACCTTAAGTTTCTCTGTCGGCTTTTCCTCTCTTTGCCTTAAAATTCCAAAGATTTCCTCAACGGTACCGTCCGGCTCTTTTACGGAGTTGACCTTTTGTTTTATATAGAGAAATACACTCAGGATCCAAGGGTGCGTTGTCGTCCTCTGAATGTTTCTAAGACCGTCTTGTTCTCACCGGCGGCTCGGACACCACCTCTGACCTCCCTCGGGATCGTTTTGATTATTTTGCTTTCTCCCGCGCGCAGCGTCGTCCAGTCTGCGTGTTTGCTTGTCCGTCTGTTCCCCTCCTTCCCTGATAATACGCCTGCGGTTCTCCCGCAGGTAAAGGGCAAGTACTGAACCCAGAGCACCCATCGTCCCCGCCGTGGGCCCAGCCCGACCCGTTCAGAGGCTGAGCCTGGGCTCCCTCACGGCTGCTGAAGGGCTCGTTGCTCCTCGGCAGGCCCCTCCGGACGAGCCAGGGGGACACGTGCCTGCCTGCGCTGTCCCTCTGGGAGCCGAGATGCCGGAGACCGAGGCAGCCTGTCATGAACCGTAAGGCTACCTGTCCAGGCGACGCTGCGGCCATACCCAGGTCCTCCGTCCAGTGTCATGGGAGGGAGCCTGCGGCCTCTCTCGCCAACGAAGGGAAAAGCCCGAGTTCGACCTCTGCAGGGAGGACGGGCGCAGCGGGAGAGGGTGGGGACGGAGGGTGGGGGACGCGGGACGGCGGGCGCCTCCTGCGATGGTGCAGCTGGGCTTTGTCCTCGAGCCGGGCCCGGGAGATGCTGCCAACAGGAGGACCTGGACACTCGGCCTGCCTCGGGGGAAATAAAGTGAGAAACTACTTAATTTCACACAAGACCCAAAATGCATAAAGAAGGGGATTCGGAACACGGCCCTGGGCCGAGCTCCCAGTGCCGACCCCGCCGCAGAACCGTGCGCGGACTGGTGACGCTGTGACTCCGGGTGGGCGACCCGCGTGCGTGGCCTCCGGGCCCTGAGAGTCAATGGAGGGACGTGAGCCCCGGAGCGCAAGTGCTGGCACTCGGCAGAGCCAGCTGAGAGCCGCAGATTGTGGATCCCAAGCAATTATATTTTTAAACATGTTCAAAGTTATTTTTAACCTTTTATAGTCCTTTCTGGTTTTCACTGTGCAGGGACTATTTTAAACCTTTTCTTATTAAATTTGGAAATGTAGACAAGGACACTTAACTGCAAATTGTGAATGAAAGAGACAGGGGCCACCCTCACAGGAAGAGGGGCCTGGGGCGGAGACGGGGGAGGGCGCACCTGGGGGGCGGCTTCCGAGCACGGACCCAGCGCCAGCATCACCCAGACCCGGCGGCCGCGGGGAACGGATGTGCCCCGGGCTGTGACCCTCAGGGTCCCCTCTGCACCTTGACTCGGGCACAGGCCACCCTTTTATTCGCACCCCCAGGGACGGCCCAGGTGGGCACCTCACGATGCTCAACCTTCCTTCTCCCTGCAAAGTGCCTGCCCTTCAGCTGCTCCCGGCAACTCCTTTCCCCACGTCTCAGCCTTCAAGTGGGCACTACAGGGTACCCGGTGCACCCCATCCTTCTCGGGGTGACCCTGAGCACCTCTGTGCACCCCTGTCCTTGTTGGGGGTGACCCTGAGCACCTCTGTGCACCCCTGTCCTTGTTGGGGGAGACCCTGAGCACCTCTGTGCACTCCTGTCCTTGTTGGGGGTGACCCTGAGCACCTCTGTGCACCCCTGTCCTTCTCGGGTGACCCTGACCACCTCTGTGCACCCCTGGGTGGTCCTGGGTTCCCGGGCTGCTCCTGCTCCCTGGGCCTCCTCACCACTGATCCGTGCATAGTTTGCTCCCTGCTTAACGACAGGAAGAGGGACCCTGTTTCCCAAGGTCCTGGAGCTCCCCCTTCCCTCTGCCCCCCTCCCCCCCCCCTCGGGGCCCCGGGGCTGACGGAATCTGCTCTTCCAGGGCCCGCGGCCTCTCCCCTCCTTGCTCTCCTCTGTCTCTGCTTCTTCTCCGTGGGCTAACGGGGGGGCCTGGGCTGCAGTGGAATGAAGGGGGGCCGGGGAGGGACGAGGCGGAGCAGGGGTGACCCCGGTTTACTGGGGGCAGAGGCTTCACCAGTCAGGGGAAAGTGGGATCAAAACTAGTAGGGCCGCGCAGTCCGCAAAAGTGACGGTGTCGCGTGGATTTAGAGGGACAGTCCGGAGACCCGACAGGTTCTCTTGAGCCCATCTTTGCCTTGACGTAGGCCCCGCGGAGGGTGGGCCCGGGTCTCCTCCGGTGCGAGCCCTCATGCGTGCGTGTGTCTAGGCGCGGGGTGCAATTCTTCTTCTTTTTGTTTGTTTTATTGTTGTTTTGAGGGTTTGTAAATTGAGGTAAAATTTTCATGCAGTCAGAACCGCAGAGCTTACGGGTACATCGTTGGAAGACGAGTTTTTAGAGCAGTTTTAGGTTCAGGGCACACGTGGGAGGGAGGCCTGGCGGGGCCTCATTCACCCCGCGCCCCAGAGCCCACCCCCCCAGGGCACATTTGTTTCCGGGGATGGACCCGCGCAGACACATCAACAGGCCCGGAGCCTAGTGTCTGTTCTGGTTCAGACTGGTGGTGTTCCTTCTGCGGCTCGGGCAGACACAGGGTGACGCCTGGGCCCCTGCAGCGTCTTACCGCCCCTGGAAGCCCCCCCCGACCCCCGGCGAGTGCAGCCCTGCGGCCTTGCCGGGTTTGCTGGGTCCCTGCCACGCCAGGATGCTCCGTGCAGGCCCCCCCAGGGCTCACCTCCCCCCCAGGAGGAATCCCGCGGCCCCGGAGTCCCGGTGTCCAGTGGGCCGTGGATGCCCTGGCGTCCCCAGCTCCGAGGCTGTCCCCCGCGGCTCACGCCCAGCCTCCCCCACGTGTCTCCCCTTCTCCCTGACCCTGTCCCTCCCGCCTCCCGGCCTCTCGCAGGACACACCGACCCAGCGTCTCCGTGTTTGGGCATCACCACTTGATCACATTTGCAGAGTCCCTCTCCCGAGTCCAAGGACCCACACAGGCCCAGGGCTCGGGACCCATGTCTTCGGGGCCACCGTTCCCACGCAGCACAGCAGTCAAGACACGGAAGCAGCCCCATCACCCCGAGAGCCGTGTCAGTCCTACCAGCGCTGCACACTGGCCCGGGTCTGGCCCCATCACACGCTTGCCCGTTCGCGGTCTCTGCGAAGGGACAAGGCAACACGGGGTCCCGAGCAGGTGCCCGAGCCACGGGGCCAGCCCCGGCCCACGCTCCGCCTGAATGGCAGGGCGCCTCCTTCACCGCGGGGTGCTCCCGGTCCCGTGAGCGCGCCTGTCGCCCTAAGACCTGTTTTCCTGCTGGCGGCTGCGTGGATCGCCTGCAGCCTTCGGGGCCGGGAGAGAAGCGACTGGACGTTCTCGGGCAAACTCCTCTGCGGACAGACTCTCCCCTGCACCTTGGCTAAACGCCGGCGCGGCCCCCCCGAGGCCCCAGCAGGTGCATCTTTACCTTCCAAGAACCTGCCGGAGTGTTTCAAAGTCGCGGAGCCGCTCCTCGCTGCCTCGGCAACATGTGAAAGGTCAGGTTGCCCAACCCCCCCCACCACCACCTCCCACCCCCGGATTTGGTGTTTAAACGTTTGCTTTTAGCAAATTACAATATCGCATCCTGAGATTAATCGACATTCCCTGAGAGCCAACATTCTTGGGCGCCTTTGCGTGTTTCTACGGAGTTTACGTCCGTCTCCGTTAGGAGAACGGGAGCCTGAATCACTGAACTATTTTTATTTGGTCTTCTACTTTTTATCGACTCATTTGAGTCGTTTATATATTATTGATAAGTCCCTGTCAGATGTATTATGAGTATCTTCCCCCATTCTATGACTCGCCTTTGTATTTTCTTAATAATACGCTTCACAGAAAGGTCTTAACATTTTGGTGCAGTCTGATTTTCCGATTTGTTCTTTATGGGCCAGTGCTTCTTTTTTTTCTCTCTCTCTCTCTTTAGGAAGGCTGCAGAATATTCCCCTGTGCTTTGTTCGAGGATCTTTATAGGTTTAGCTTTTATTTGGCATATGAACCGTAATCTGTTTATGTCTGTAGTGAGAGGTAGGGATAGACGTGATTGGCTATTTCCATTTATTTATTCTGTGTTTCCAACATCATTTTTAAAAACACCCTTTCTCCACTTAGTTTCTCTAGAAATTTGTCAAAAATCAATTTATCATCTACCTGGGTGTCTTTCCGAGCCAGCCACCTGTTGTTGCACTGATGGAATTGTCTACACCACACTGTCTTTATTACTGTGGATTTTTAGTAAGCCTTGCACTTTGGTAGGATAATTCCTCTTTTTTCTTCTTCCTCATTGAAAGTATTTGGGCTGTTCCAGGTCCTTTGCATTTCCATATAAGCTTTAGGATTAACTTGTAAATTTTTACAAAAAAACGGCCTGTTGGCATTTTGATTGGAATGTGTTGAATCTAAATAACAATTTATGGGTACTTGAATTCCTAACAAAATAAATCTCTACATTAATGGTAGTAATATTTCCCCCCATTTGTTTAAATATTCTTTAATTTCCTGCATTATTCTTTCCACTTTTTAAAAATATGCTTCTGAATATTTTATATTCCATCTTAATTCTATTATAAATTAGGTTTTATTTCATTTTCCATTTGCCTGATGCTAGTATATAGAAATAGAAATGCAATTAATTTTTATATTTACTTTGTATTTTATGCTCTTGCTATAAATTCACTATTTCTAGTAGTTATTTTGTATATCCCTCGAAATTATCTACATACACAATTCTGCTATGTGTAAATAAAGACAGTTTTCTTTCTTCTTTTCCAATTCATATGACTTTTTATTTCTTTTTCTTGTTTAATTGCACTGGCTAGCTACTCTGATGCAATGTTGAAATTCAGTGGTCAGAAAGAACATCCTTGTCATGTTCCTGGCTTTAGGGGAAAAGCCTTCAATATTTTACCATTGAGTGAGCTGCTGGTTTTTCATAGATAACCTTTGTCAGATTGAAGAAGTTTGCATTTGCTAAAATTTTTCATCACACATAAGTGTTTGATTTTGTCAAATATTTTTCTGCATTTATTAAAATTATATAATTTTTTCTTTATTTTATTAATATGTTGATTTATATTGATGGATTTTTAAAATATTAAATCAAACTTTGGGTTTCTTGAATACATGTATTTGGCAATGTTGTATTATCCTTTTGTTTTATCATGTTTGGTATCAGGGCTGTGTGGGTGGGCTGTGTGAATAAAATCAGTGGGAAAGTATTCCTTCATATATCTCCTATTTTTGTAAGACTTTAATTAAGATTCTATTATTTCTTCCAACATTCTAGAATTCACCATTTGGGCTCAAATATACCTTTGTGGTAAGGGTTTTTTTTTTAATTTAATAATCTTCATACAAAAGTTCAAATGAATAGTTGACATATGGCTATTTAAATTTTCTATTTATTTTTGTGTCATTTAGTAAGCTGTCATCAAAGATTGTCCATTTCATCTAAGTCACCAAATTAATTGGAATTTCTTTGTTTATAATATTCCTTTTACTCGTTCTAAATTATGTAAAAATTGCAGTGATATTCCCTCTTCCATTCTAATATTTTGTGTTTTTATTCTTTTTTTCTTGATTAGTCTCACTACAGATTTATCCATTTTATTATTCTTTACAAAGAACCACCTTATAGTATTTTGTCTTTATTGTTTGGCTTTCTCTACCTTACTCATTTCAGCTCTTTATTTATTTTTCATCCTATTCATTTGGTTTTAGTTCACTTCTCTTTTTCTAGTTTCTTATGTGGAAACATAGGGAAAGTTTAAACTGTTGCCCTTTTCTAATATCATCATTAGAAGCATCATCAAATTTCCTTCTAAATGCTGCTATTACTGTAATTATCTTCATAAAGCTAAAATATTTTCCAATTTCCCTAGTGTTTTTATCTCTTACCCCTGAATTATTTAAAGTGTGTTGTATAATTTTTAATCATGTGAAGTCTTTTCAAAATTTTTTGTAGTTGATTTTTTAAAATATTTTGTTTAAGTTCAATTTGCCAACATGTAACACCAGTGCACACCTCATCATGTGCCCCCCTTAGTGCCCTTCACCCAGTTACCCCATCTCTCTACCTCCCTCCCCTTCGGCAACTGTTTCTTTGTTTCCCAGAGTGAGGAGTCTCTCATGGTTTGTCTTCCTCTCTCATTTCTCCCCACTCAGTTCCCCTCCTTCCATTATGGTCCCTTTCACTATTTCTTACATTCCACATATAAGTGAAACTATATGATGATTGTCCTTCCCCAACTGACTTATTTCACTTAGCATCATACCCTTCATTTCCATCCATGTTGATACCACGTGGTAGGTATTTGTCCTTTCTGATGGCTGAGTAATATTCCACTGTGTGTGTGTGTGTGCGTGTGTGTATCACAGCTTCTTTATCCATTCATCTCTAGTTAATTTTTCATTTGATTCAATTTTTGATCAGAGAACAAAAAGCCTGTAAGTTTTCAGGCTTCCAGAGAGTATGGAGACGTATTTTATGACTTAGCATGTGGTCTATCTTGGTGAATATTTCAGCTGCATTTGAAAAGCATACCCTAGTTGTTGTGTAGAGTGTTCTATAAAATTAAATTGAAAAAAGGTAAATTGAGTCGAGTTAGTTGATAGCATTGCTCAAATTTTCCATATCCTCACTGGATTATTTTCTAGTTGTTCTATCAATTACCAAGAAAGGGGCATTGAAAATCGTCAGCCATGATTTTAGATTTGTCTATTTCTCTCTTTCATTCTATCAGTTTTCTTTTCACGTATCTTGAGGCTCTGTATTTATATACCTCCACATAAGGATTATTATGTCTTCCTGAAAAAAACTGACCATTTTATTGTTGTAAAAGTTTCCTCTTTATCTCTGGTAAAATCCTTGTCTTTAAGTCCACATTGTCTGGTACTAATGTAACCACATCAGCTTTCCTATATTCATTGCATGGTATATCTTTTTCCATCCTTTTAGTTTCCACCTATTTTTCATATTTAAAAATCTCAGGCAGCTTATAGTAAGTCTTATTTTCTATTCAGTCTATTTAGACAACCTCTGCATTTTAATTGGAATATTAGGCCCATTTACATTTAACGTAATTACTGGTATGGTTAGATTCACATCCTGGAACCCTACGTCTGCCATGCTAATGAGGCTAAACTATCCTGGTAAATGAAAAACTAGATACAGAAGAGCTAAAGAACTTCAACTTAGGAATCCCCGGGTGGCTCAGTGGTTTAGCGTCTGCCTTCAGCCCAGGGTGTGACTCTGGGGTCCTGGGGTCGAGTCCCACATCGGGCTCCCTACATGGAGCCTGCTTCTCCCTCTGCCTGTGTCTCTGCCTCCTCTCTCTCTCTGTCTCTGTATCTCCCATGAATAAATAAATAAAATCTTAAAAAAAAAACCAAAAACTTCAGTGTATCGTCAAGTAGCCCTTGGCCACTTGTAGACCTGTCATGGGTCCACAGATGAATGACAGCCCTTCAGAGATCAGTTGAGCTACCTCGGACCAGAAGAACCACTAGCAGCCCACAGAATAGAGAGCTAAATAAAATGGCTCTTGTTTTAACTAGTAAGTTCTGAGGCCGTTTGTTGCACAGCTGAACTAACTGATACACTATCTCACTGACATCTGTTTACATAGTTGGCTCCTCTAACTGTGCTTGACATTTTTCTCTTTTCTTGACTCTTTGTTGTCTCTTTGCTTGACATTTCTCTCTTGTTACATATCTATAGAAAGTCTGTTAAGCCCACTTCTGGCAAAACAAAACAAAATATAACAAACAAAAAACAAAACTGCTGCTAAATTTCATTCATTAACTGATTTTGTTTGAATATGTTCAACTTCTAAGATCTATGCTCACCTTCAAAAAAACGACATATTTTCACAGGCCATCCCAAATCAGTCACCTAAACTTTCATTTTAATCATTAGGAGCCCTTCTCTGATTGACTTATTTCCCTCAGCATAATACCCTCCAGATAAGTCAATCGGAGAAGGACAAACATTGTATGGTCTCATTCATTTGGGGAATATAAACAATAGTGAAAGGGAATAGAAGGGAAGGGTGAAGAAATGGGTGGGAAATATCAGAAAGGGAGACAGAATATGAAGACTCCTAACTCTGGGAAACGAACTAGGGGTGGTGGAAGGGGAGGTGGGCAGGGGGTGGGGGTGACTGGGTGACGGGCACTGAGGGGGGCACTTGACGGGATGAGCACTGGGTGTTATTCTGTATGTTGGCAAATTGAACACCAATAAAAAATAAATTTATTACTAAGAAAAAACAATATATCCCAGCCGATTGAATGCAAAAAAATAAATAAATAAATAAAATAAAATAAAAATCATTAGGAGCCCTACTTTTTAATATATTTACCCATTCTTGACTTTCCCCCCTTCTTTCAAAAATTATGGATTTCTCCATAATCCATCAGTTAGAGTATCTACCCTAAGCAGCCAAAAATATGTTTGTTTTTGAATGCTATTATTGAATCAGTACATAGATAGGGTTTATAACGTCCCTGTGAAAAATTAATGGTGCTAAAAATCAAAATATATAGGAATATCTCTATATTTAAATACGGTTGTCCTGGGGTTGCTTTAGCAGAGAATAAAGCTGTACCAGGTAAAGAATGAATCCATAAACATCTTAAACTTAACAAGTTTTGGTCCATATCTCATGGGCACAGCATCCTCAGTTTGTATCACTGACGAAAAAAATGACCTGTGAAGCTCACCTCCATCCTACAGCTGAGTCAGGATATGAATCCAAGCTTTGCCACAGGTCCGAAGAGGGCACTAAATTGCGGGCATGTTACTGATTCCCGCAGGAGTCCCCGTGCTCTTAACTTACTACTGTAGGGAACACAAATATTTTGCACAGAAACATTCTGAACGCTTCATGTATAAATAATAAAAAAAAAAATGAAAAAGCCAATTGAGTGGAGGCCTAAAGTGGCCTAAAGTGGAGGCCTAAATTATTTCCTAATATAAAAAATCAGGGTTCCTAGGAAACAACCCGAACCCGGGACACTCGAATATTAGGTACCGCTTTTGGCTAAACTCTATCTGTTTTCATGCCCTGCCAGTCTCAAAGCACAATGTTTTATTTATGGGAACTCTATATAAAACTTGGAAAATCGAACAAAAACAAACAGAGTTTGTCTTTTGAGTCATGAGAGTTCAGCAGTGTGTTCACAGGACCTTCTAGGACCGCATCAGGGGAGACCAGCCAGGAGGGGGGACTCGTGCCACGGCCACTCCTCACCTGCTCCGTGGAACTATCGTCTTGGACCCGACATCGTTAGGAACTCTGAGTTCCAGTTTCAGCAGGACGCATCCCAAGGGTGTGGAAAATAAGATTTCTGGCTTCTAGGGCCTGAATCCATAAACCATGAAACTCAGAACATCTGGAAACGTTGAGTTGTGTTGCAAGAGAGACGCGGAGGACTTGACAGGGGCCCGGGAGCAACCTGTGCCAGCCCGCTTGGCTCTAGGACGCGCTCGCGCCTCCTCCGTCTCCTGCCCTGATGGCTGCTGGGCAGAACCACGGACCCGAGCACTTGAGCCAGCGTTAGCGACCCGGGGCGGGGGGGGGGGGGTCATATTTACCTGCATAGATTCTGTCCTGAAGGTTCTAATTATTTATGTGGCCCTGGAAGTCTGGAGACACGCACACAAGAGCCGAAGCTGATCACAGTTTCCCTCGGACAAGTAGAGCCCGTTTACACCATTTTTGGAGTCGTGCGCTGGGAACAAAAGGCCAAGCTGCAAAACCCTCGGAGAGCGGAGAGCGTGAGAGCGTGAGAACTCCTGGTTAGGCAACGACTAACACAAAGAAAACAAAAGCGTAATTTAAAGCAAAAGAGTCTCCGGTGGCACAGTGTCCTCGGAGCTGAGCTGTCGGGACCCGAGCCCGCGCCGTCTCCACTCCTTCACCCACGGGCTCACCCCTCTCTGAGCGCCTTTCCCTTCCTCGTGTCCTTCTCGGATCTAGGGAGTGACAGTTGCTGGCACAGTGGACAAATGTGGACTCGGGAAGATGCAGGGGACAGAGGCAAAGCGCTTCGTCCTCCGCAAGACTCCCCGCAGCTCCCAGGCCGGGTGGCGCCTTGGTACCCGCGGCACACACCGGGCCCGGGACCGCACCCCACACCCCACACTCGTGCCCCGCGGGCACCCTGACCGGCCCTGGGACCCCGAGGCCCCCGGTTGGGAACGAACAGACAACGGGTTTTAAGGCTCACGCACAGCTCTAAGCTAACAGCTCTTCTCAAACGCTGTTGCCTGCAGCCTGCCTGGGGGGCCTGGGGGGCCTGGGGGGCCTGGGGACCTGGGCACCTGGGGGCCTTGGAGCCTGGGGGGCCTGGGGGCCTCAGGAGCCTGGAGACTTGGGGAGCCTGGGGGACCTGGGGGCCTGGGGGGCCTGGGGGGCCTAGGGACCTGGGTGCCTGGGGGCCTTGGAGCCTGGGAGGCATGGGGGCCTGGGGGGCCTGGGGACCTGGGCGCCTGGGGGCCTTGGAGCCTGGGGAGCCTGGGGGCCTCAGGAGCCTGGAGACTTGGGGGGCCTGGGGGACCTGGGGGGCCTGGGGGGCCTGGAGGTCTCGGGGCCTTGGGGGGCCAGGGGGCCTGGCGGCCTGGGGGATCTGGGGACCTGGGGACCTGGGGTCCTGGGAGGGGTGAAACAGAGGCCACAGGGCAGGGACCAGCTGCCTCCCCTGCCACCTGCGGGCTCAGCCGAAACACTGACCCGAGAATCTGGCTGGAAGCCCCGGGGTCAGGAGGCCCCCGGGCTGAGATCTGAGGAGCAAAGGCCCAGGGGCCGGTGGCCAAGCATTGGGGTCCAGCGAGGCGCCCAGTGCGGGGACGTCTGAGCACACCCCAGGACCCAGAGGAAGGGACCGCTGACCGGGACACGAGCCCAAGCGCCCTCCTCTGTGACTCTGGAGCCGCTGTCTCTCCGTGGTCCCCTCGCCAGTCGCGGCTTCCCGGGGCTCAGAGTCCCCTCCGGGCGCTGAAGCATTTCCCGCCGCCTGCAGATGCTCATCCTGTCCCCCCAGCAGCCTGCGACTCTTTCTCCTCTGCTTGTCGGGATCTGAAAGTCCCCTTCCCTCCGACGCTGTGGCCCAGGACCCAGAGCGGACCCAGAGCGGACCCAGAGCAGACCGCCCGACTCTGCAGGGACCGGTCCGGCCAGTTCTCAGCCGGGCTCTCCGGGCTCTGCAGGAGGCTGGTCCTGCAGCACGTGCCCGGCGGGGGGGACCGGCCTGGGAGGGAAGCGCTTCCCCCTTTTAGGGGACACTTTTTGGGAGGCCCCCGGGGGAGCTCAGCAGTGGAACAGCTGCCTTTGGCCCAAGGCGTGACCCCGGGGTCCTGGAATCGAGTCCCGCGTCGAGCTCCCTGCATGGAGCCTGCTTCTCCCTCTGCCTGTGTCTCTGCCTCTCTCTCTCTCTCTGTGTCTCTCATGAATAAATAAATAAAACCTTAAAAAATAAATAAATAAGTGACACCTTTCACTCTAATCTTATTACCTTAAATCCAAAGTAAATCTATTTTAACATCTAAAAATTAGCGCTCTTTTAGATGCTTAATGCACTTTAAATTTCTTTTTTGAAGCAATTTGTTGTCTCCCTGAGAAGCACCGCTCTGTGAGTCCTGGTGAAACAGGACAAATCACTACCGTCCTCCTTGTGCAGACGCTGCGAACTGTGTTTCCCTGACGAGCCAGCTGCTGTTCCCCACGGGCCGTGAGTCCGGGGCGTCACTCCTGTTCCGCTGCTCAAGGCCGAGCAGGCTCCTGCAGGGCGGGGACCCAGGCCATCGCCCCCAGCCCGGTCCGCGCTCCTCTGTCCCCTCTGGACACGCACTTCACGCCCCCCTGTCCGTGGCCTCTTTGATGGACACATAAGCCCCTCAGAAGTGAGGACGGAGAGAAGTGACCGCAGGCATCACAGCTGCCCCTTCTCCCGACTTGCCTGCGGTCGGGCCGCGTATACACGTCTCCAGCTCACACACGTGAGGCCGAGAGCTGCGGGGGAGGAGAGGCCGCCCGTGTGGTCCGCCGGCAGCAACGCGAGGACTCCCCAGCACGCACGTCCGCGATCCTGGACAGACCACAGGCCGCAGTGCCGCCACCACGCAGAAGGCCCGACACCCTGCACACGAAGGAGGACGCACGATCCTCTGGAAATGATGTCACCATTTGCACTTACTACTGAATGATGCTCTGTGAAGCATCTGTGTTTAACCATGGTTGATGGTCTCCAGGCCCCGCTGCTTCCCGGCCCACCCCGGCCTCCCGGGCCACACGGGGGGCTCCCGGCCGCCCAAGGGGTCTCCGCTCGCCTGCGTCCCGGGGATCTAACTACAGTCCTTGGTCAAGCCCTGCTGGAAGCGTGTGGAAAGGAAGGAGGAAAAGCTGGCAGATTCTGACATTTTAAGCACGGCAATTTCACACCAGATTTACTGCTGAGAAAGGTGTGTCCCAAAATAGCCCCGAATGATGAGCATCCACCAGTTGGAGCCTGCGCCCACGCAGATGGCATCCCCTCCACGCCGCACACGGGGCCCGTGGGGAGGCCCGCGGGCTCCTGGCGGCCAAGGCACGCGTCCCAGGGTGAAACCGCACCTAGGAAACCAGCCAGGGGTGAACAAAGGGAGGGCGAGGCGCGGTCGCTCCCATCCCCGACGTCCCCGACGTCCAAGGTGCGTGTCGTCCTAGGGGCACGTTACCCCGGGCCCGGGGCGAAGGATGTCTGGGCAGGGAAACGGGAAATCGAAACAATCATATGCTACTTCTGTGTCTTTCCTTAATATTTTCTGCAAATGGGAGAAGAGAAAGTTGCCCACGTTCATAGGAAAATGGGTTCCTATTACTCAAGAGTCTGTAGATTCTTTTATTAAAAAGACACGAATCATAACTTTTCAAAAAATGCTGATGGTGCGGCCGTCACAGCCGCCGGCTCCGCGGCCCCACACGTCCCACGTCCTCCCGCCTCGGCTCCCGCACCGGGCTCCAGGGGCAGTCGCTCCCCCGGGGCTGTGCCGTGGCCTGGACCATGGGAATCAGGATCCCCCCGGATCCTACACGCCACGTCCTTACGCCGAGATCCCTCCTTCCTGCGACACGGAGCACTTCTGAGCACGACGGTGAGCGGCCTTGCCCGCCCTCGGTCAGATGCTGGACGCCCCTGAAGACGGCCCCGGTGCGATCTGACCCCAAATCCCAGGCCTTCACCCGTCTCCTACCTGCACGTTCTGTGTTGGCTGCACGTGTCCCAAGGCAGAGTGAGCGGGGCCCGTGGTGCGGGCCGGGGCCGGGGCGCGGGCTGCTGGCCGTCCTCCAGCCTGGCTGCAGGCAGCGCGGCTGTTTATGTCCTGGGGCTTTCGCTGCCGCTTACTAAGCCACCAAGGGGAAGATGAAAAATTCTAGCCGCGCTGAGCAGAAGTCGCTTGGCCCGAGGCCAGGAAGTGGCCAGTGGCCCTCCGCGGAACCCACGGTGGAGTTTTGCCTTTATTTGGGTACCAGGCGGGTAAAAGGACCAAGGAGCCAGATGAATGGACGCTAAGAATATCTTTCTCGATGAAAAGCTCAAATTTCTTTTTGAATCTTGAGTTTGATGGCGAAGGACTTTGTGCTCAGAGGCTGGTGCCGAGGAAAGGCCAGCCCTTCGTCCTGCAGCGCCGGGGCCCCCGCGGGAGCACACGGTGTGGGGGGGGGGCATGGCCTCCATCAGAACCTGGGGCTCCTGGCCCCAAGCCTGTCCCACCAGGGTCGGCGGATCCCGGAGTGTGAGGGGCGCCAGACACGGGCCCCCACCTTCCAGTCAGTCCCTGCCTCCACCGATGTGCTGGGGCCTGTGAACCTGGTGCTGCGACCTGTGACTGGGGAGGGCGGGGAGGAGGGGAGGAGGGGAGGGATGGGGAGGGATGGGGAGGGATGGGGAGGAGGGGAGGAGAGGGGACAGATGGGGAGAGGAGGGGGATGGGGAGGGGAGAGGAGGGGGGAGGGGGAGGGGAGAGGAGGGAAGGGGAGGGAAGGGGAGGAAAAGGGAGGGAAGGGGAGGGGAAGGAAGAAAAGGGAAGGGTGGGGTGGGGCAGAGGAAAGGGATGTGGAGGGGCAGGGCGGGGTGGGGACCGGCACCAAGGGGAGGGGAAGGGGAGAATGATGGGGAAGGAGGAGCCGGGCAGGGAGGGGCGGGGAGGGCTCGCTGCTCGCAGCCCCCACCCCTCCTTGAGGGCCACAGCAGGCCCGCAGCAGCCGGAAACAAGGGGATCGCAGGTTCCTGGGCCTTCTTGTCCGAGGAGGCTCTTGCAGCCGCGCCCTGCACGGACGCTGCCCGGGACGAAGCCAAGAAGCTGCAAGGCCGCGGGAAACTGAACGATGGGCGAGAAAGAGCCAAACGGAAATTTCTTTCCCAAAGGTAAGAAGAGGTTTTGTCAAAATGACAGTCAAGTTCGGGTCGCGGTTGCGGCTCAGCTCTCAGGCAGACGGGGAGGGGCCGTCGGGGCGCAGGGACCCTGCACAGCTCTGCCCCTGCCCCTGCCGCCGTCCCCTCCTGGGCGGGCTGACAGGCCTGAGGACGACAAGAGGGCACGACCTGGTGGGTGCTGAGCCCCAGGCAAGGCGCGGGGCGGGTCCACGGGACGCTCTCATTTCCCTTCGTGTCACCGGAGAGGCCACCGAGGTCAACGAGGGCGAGGGCTCGTGGGGGGCACACCTGGGCTGGAGTGCCCACCTGCACCTGCCTGGAGCCCGCCCCCCACGCCCCGGCTGTGTCCACAGCTGCTCGCCTCACCCACGAGCCGCTCCCTATGCTCCTAATCGGTCCAGACCCCAGGCGGGCGGTTTGGGAACATCCAGGGCGCCGGGCTCCGTGGGCCCAGCACAGGTCTCCGGGTGAGGCGGGCTCCAGGCTGGCAGCAGCCCCCGACCCCGGCCGGAGCCCCGCCTGCCTGCATGGGGTCCCAGGGTCATGGGGTTACTCGGGCGCTGCCCGGCCAGGGGCTCAGCAGGACGTTGCAGCCTCTGCTTCCCCTGAACTGCGCTTCGGGGAGGCCGCACGGTAGTTTTCATCGGCGCTGAACGCCCCGTCCGGCCGGTCGCCTCCCAGGCCACACGCGGGCCCTGGCGCCCCCCCCCCCCCTCCGGCCGCCAAGCCCACGGGTCAGTGTGGCCGAAGAGCAGACTTTTCCCATCTGGCTCCGATTCCAGACGCTGTACGAGCGCAGGAGATCTGAGTCATCCTGTGGCCGGAGGGCGGTGCGGCCGCGGGTGTGGACGCAGCGGCAGGCCCCGACGGCTTGAGCCTGGCTCCCCGGGGGCAGCGGGAGCCTGCGTGTCGACTGCCCCCCATGACGGCCGCCTCGCAGGCCCGCGTTCCCAAGGCTGCCCCTGCAGCGAGGCCACGGCTGGCTCCGCGCATGCTGCCGGCCTCGTGACACCCCAAAGACGCCTGGGGGCTCCGGGCCGGGCTCCCGAGCCTCTGGTGGGATCATCACGACACTCGCCCCTCGGAGCCGCCAGGGACCCCGGGGCCGCTGTGCATCTCGGGTCCCGCGCGTTATTGTCCTTACCTGGGGTTGCCCCCTCTCAGCGCCCACCAGCAGCCTTGCAGCGCTTGCCGCCCTGGAGCGGGGCGCTGGGGCCGCGTCTGTGCAGCGCGGGAGCTCGTCCGTCGCCTGTGAGCGCTCAGCGTGGCCAGGTGGGGTCAGCCCTTGCGGCCAGCCCCCTGGGCCCCCTGCCCAGGCCCCTCTCGCTCCTACGAGGGGCCCCAAATGACCTCAGAGGCAAGTGGAGCAGGAAGGGGGCCTGATTGATTCTGTATAAACATGAGTTGTGTTTTCTTTTACAGTGAAAAGGGAAAAGCGATAGTGTATCCTACTGTAGTTTTAGATGAATTATCGGTGAGGGTCGGCCACTCACACAGGACGATAACTGGCTCTAAAAAAAAAAAAAAGATTCAGGAGAGACGAAATGCTCAGCAGAGGCGCGGCTGGCTGTCCCCCCCAGACTGAAGCCTCGGCCAGCAGGAAGAGCGAAGCGGGATGCTGCTAATTAAAGCTCCATTTAACCAGGAGGAGAGATCAACAGAGTGGTTGCCATAGCAACGAAGGGAATCGAAGGGACCCGAGCACCCACCCCGCCCAACGACAGGTAGCGCCGTGGCCTGTGCACTTGTTGAGTAGATTTATCCCGACGACTCCCTGCTCGGATTCTCGGGCCACGTGCGGCGCCGTCGGGCGAGGCTGGGCCACCCGGGACCAAGGCATCTCTCACAAGTCACAGTGACAACTAAAGGAAAATAAAGTACCAAATGCATGTGACACAGATGGATTTTTGTTGGCCACCGGTGGGCCCGGAGATCTCCCGGGCAACCTCAAGTGGCCATGCGCTCCTGTCCCCGAACGCCGCTGATGGCCGACCCCGCGTAAGCACCGGCTGTGGGCGGCTTTGCTCCGAGGCTCGGCGTCCGGGGCCCGGGGAGGCCGGCAGTGGTCACGCAGGGCGGCGGCCTTCACCTTCGCCTCCTGCCACCTGTGCGGGTGAACAGGTGAACACGTCCGTCCTTCAGCGGGAACGCTGTCAACCGCCCGGGGACCCGCTTCTTGCTCCTTTTACTGGATAAGCTCATGGGCCCGGTCACCTTCGGCAGGAAGCTGTGGAGGCCGTGGGAGGGAGGCAGGAGGTCGCGCCAACGGCCTTAAATCCTGGCCTCTTCTGCTGCTTACGGAGCAGAGCGACCTCAAACGTAGCCGCTTGGGATGAAGCAGAGAGAGGGGAGCAGGGTCAGGGATTCCCAACCTCTGCTGAGCAGGGAAGCTTGTGAATGTTCGTGCCGCGTGTAAAGCAGGCGGAAGCCCAACTTGTCCTGGAGTCCGCGGGGCCGGGCCCACAGCAGCCGGGCCTCACGGAGCTCCCGCCGCACTTGGGCCATCGGATCGGCTCCAGCGTGACGGTCTATGGTCCACCCAGTAACTCAAAAACACACCAATGTGGGGAGATTCTCGCACAAAGGCGTGTCAGGCCCAAGCCCCCGTGTCTGTGAAGCGGAGAGGCCACGGCTCTCGAGGAGGGACAGCAAGGGCAGCGTGGACTGTGACCCGGCCCCGCAGCCCCAGGCCTGCTCGGCCTCCGCCCGGTCGGGGCGCGGTTCATGCACGGGGCAGGAAGGCCACCCCCAGGGACACGTTCTGCAGGAACAAGCAGTGGTCACTGCTCTTCCTGGAGCCTAAGGGGTGAGGTGCGCACGGCTCAAGGCCGGGGTCACCTGGGGACAGGTAGGCGCACGCGGCTCGTCTGACCCCACAGGCTCTGCAGACCTCTCCCCTACTGGCCGCCCAGGGCTGACCCTAATCCTCGATCCCCTCCTGCCTCCAGGGAGGCTGTCGGAGGGAGGGAGGAGGAGGCAAATCCAGTGGGTTGCTGTCCCCCGCCCCCTCCCCGAGGGCCCCTCAAGCTGATCTGTCTGCACCAGAAACCCTCCCCTCCTCATCGTCCTCACCCTCGCCATCTGGGTCCGGGCTGGGAGTCCGCGATTTCCCCAGGGCCTGCCCGCCACCTGCTAAATGACCAACCCATCCCCTCCTATCCTGCTGACAAATAGGAGAGGAAGCAGCCACCTCCAGCGTCGTGTGGCCGCCCGCGGCCCACGGCCCCCACGCTCCTGCCTCTTCGGTACCTTCACGACATTCTCCCGTGCATGTTGCTTCAGTTCCAGACCCTCCCAAGGACCAGAGGGTCCTCCGGCCCGTGAGCCCCGGCGCGGGGAGGACACCGCCAGGGCCACCTATGGATCCTCCCGAAGAAGACTCGACCAACTTGTGGCCGCGACAAGACCCCAGAGGGATGACAGCTGCTGGGTCATGTCCTCGAGCCCCTGACGAGCCCGAGGCTCCTGTCCCAGCTTCTGGTGTGTGCGGCCGTCCGCCGATGTGTGCACATGCGTGTGCCATTCCGTGCGTATGTATCCCAGCTACTTTGGAGCCTTCTCCAACTAGTGACCAAAGTCATCGCCAAATCGTCATCCTCAACTTTCAGGTCAGCTGGAGCCCGACCGTGAAGTCCTCCTTGGTGGTTTGAATGAATGCAGGAGCTGTCAGCCTTGCAAATAAAAGGTAGAGGCCCAGAGGCAGAGTCGGGAGGAACAGAGGCGTCTGGGGTGAAAGGTCGGGTGGCGCCGTCTTCTGCACGAAGACCGAGCTGCGCGCTGTGGAGGCTCCAGTGGGACCGAGGGCGGAGGGGGCGCAGGGCGGCGAGGAGCTTGACCGAACCCACACAGCGGCAGACCCGATTTAACCTCATCCCATGTATTTAAAATTAGGCAGTGGTTCGCTTCTAACCTGCAACGGGAGCGAGATCTTAGTGAAACGCGCCCTTGCAGCCTCCAGGTGAGCGGGGTCGGCCGAGGATGCCCAGCTGGCCCGTGACTCCGGGGAGGCCAGGTCCCCGAGGGCGTCACCAGCCACGCGGCGAGCCCGAGTCCCGTAGATCTCGTGGAGCCCCGTGCCCCCGCCTGATTGGAGCCGCGTGGGCCTGTGCATGGAGGGCGGCTCCGACGGGGAGGGGTCTCTCCTCCGCAGAAGACTTCCCCCGCGCGCTCCCCACGGGTGGGGATGGGAGGCGTGACCTTTCTCGAGCAACACGAAGGAATCACAGTGGGCTGCTACACATTTCCCCCAAACCGCTTGCCCTCCCTCCCCAGGGCCGCAGCCCAAGTGGGGTGAGGAGGCTGGGGAACGCGGGACTCGGGGCAGGAAACACAGCAACTTTGTTTATCCGCAAACATCACAATGTTCTCAGGCAACTTATTGTAACTTAAATATTAGTTTTAATGTAACGACTATAGAATGAAAAGAAATGATTCTAAAACATTCACAAGTGTTTTAAAATTCCATTTCGATACTGACATAAATTTATTTATCTTTGCTCTTTAGGAATTTATTTGTTGATGAGACTTTACATTTTTTTTTGTTTTTTTATTGGAGTTCAATTTGCCAACATAGAGCATATGACCCAGTGCTCATCCCGTCAAGTGCCCCCCCTCAGTGCCCGTCACCCAGTCACCCCATCCCCCTGCCACATCCCCTTCCACGACCCCTCGTCCGTTTCCCAGAGTTAGGAGTCTCTATAAATTTTAATTTACCAAAATAAATGAAGGAAAAATGAATTTTCCTTAAGAAGAGCTTATTTGCTTTAAAAATAAATTAACCACAGATTCTTTAAATAACAAACATCCTTAGCATATTTAAGATTCAATTCAACTTAAATTTCACCCATATTCTCAGGGATATACCTTAGTAATTACAAGCATATTCTCAGGGTCAGCCCTGCAAAAATACTTTGCAAAAAACTGAGCCAGTCATTCAGATGGAATTTCTACAGATGCCAAACATTTGGAAGCACCGGAATGATTGACTCCATTTTTCATTTTTCATCTAAATGTTTTTGCCTTTTGTAGAGTAGATGTTGCTATAGTATATCTCAATTTCTCAAAATTAAATACATTTTAAAAGATGGAGGAAATTATAATTACCAACCCACTACATATGGGACTATTCTTTCACAAACCTGCTAAATGTAAGGGTTCAAATAAAAGTCAAAAATGTAAAGAGCTCTTTTACTCCTTGTACATACAAATTATATTAGAAAACAGCTGGGCCCAGTGAAAGCTTTGGGACTGATTTAAATTTGTATCCACTCTATTCCATCACTCTGTGATTTCAGGGCGCTGACAATAAAAATGGAATCTCTTCGTATTGTGGTGTGTGCATGAGACTCCTTGTCAGAAATGTTCATCAGGACTTGAGTAATAACAGAGTCATAGGAAGTAAGAACTGCCAACCACGTTAGCATCTATCTGTTAATTTTAGAAAAAAAAAAAAAAAGAAAGAAAAAAATCCTTGAAACTGTGTATTGCTAACACTTTAACTAGAAATGCCTTTAAAATGACACCAATAAATTCCAGAAATGACTGATTCAATCCAGACTTTCATTAGATTGGTTATATCTTCATTAACATCACAGTTATTGATAATGTTTGATAAAATTTAGTGAGGGCCTTATCTGAAGAAAGTCAGATATCAGACTCTGGGTAATGAAAGCTGTTACTTTCATATATATGTATGTATCTGATATGTATCTGATATATATATATATGTATCCAAATATATATATTTGGATTTTATTTTATAACATAAATACAATATAATATCAATTATTAAAATGAACAAGGCAGGGGGGCCTGGATCGCTCAGTCAGTTGGGTGTTTGACTCTTGATTTTGGCTCAGGTCATGACTTCAGGGTCATGAGATCGAGCCCTGCATCAGGCTCAGAGCCGGGCATGGAGTCTGCTTAAGACTCTCTCTCTCCCTCTCTTAAAAAAAAATAATTAGAAAAGAAAGAAAGAAAGAAAGAATAAAATGTGGAAGGCAGTTAAAATATATTTTGATCTTAGTAAATCATAGCAATTTAAAGACACAAAAATAAAGTGCCCTTTTTAAAGATGGGATCTCTTCTCAAACTCAAATGTTCCTACTCCGCGGAGAGAAAACAATCACCCATCGCCATCTGCCAAAATCCTGCTGTACAAGATATTGTTTAAATCTTTGCTGAAACACTGTTAGAAGAGGCCCTTTTAATCCCGACTCGGGTATCTTTTAACGGGTGCTTCTGTAAATACGTGCGAGTGGTTGCGTGTGAAGCAACCACGGTGTAACACGTTGTATTGTACACGTAAGAGCAAGAGTCATAACCTCATCATCCGGCTCTTCAGTAACGCGCAGAAATAAGGACAGTCAGGACACCGGTGAAGGCACATCGGCCCCTGAACAGGCGACACAGCAGCATGGGGTGAGACCCTTCTGGCCTCGGGACCTCCCTAGATCTTTAAAACATTTGGAAAGGATCCATCACAGGCTCTGCAATCGCCACATGACTGCGGTCGTTTGTCCCCAGATAAGGGGAAAGGCAGGCATCGATCCTTCTGATGCCTGAACGGGCCGAGCTGTGCCACAGGACAGCGGTTACCACGATTTCAATCCACGTGAGGCCAGAGGTCCTGAGAACGTAGGATGGCTCCTCTCTCCTGCTCCGACACCCATGTCCGTGGGGCACAGGGACGCCCTTCCCGTCCTCACTCCCTCCCCATCCCTGAGCCGCCACTCAGCTCGCGGAGCCCCTCCGCCTGGGCTCCCCCACAGGCCGCAAGGCCGAGGCTGGAGGCACAAAGGCCCCTCTCCGGGCTGCCCACGGGAAGGGCCAAGCAGCGCCGCTGAGCGTCCAGTGAGTCAGGGGTGCTCCGTGGGCACCCCTCCCTGGGGGGTAGAGCCGTTCCAGCTCCAGGCCGCTGAAACTCTGACTCCCGCCAGCACCAGGAAGCAGCCGTTGAGGGGTGCCCAGTACCGACTGCTGGACTGTACCGTAACTGTCGCAAGAATGCCCGGAGAAGTGTCACTGCCCTAGTCGGAGGCTCCTCCGACTGCACGGGGGCGCGAGCAAACCACAGATCGTTCCTAGGATGTCATAGCCCTGTGCAACCACCCGCATGCCACCTTCCCTCACAAGCACCTTGTGCGTTGCCTCACATTCTGGCAGTGCCCTCCCCCGGGGGGTGAGCACACCCACTTGCTGGGTGAACACACTCCCTCGCTGGGGTGAGCACACTCACTGGGGTGAGCACATTCACTTGCTGGGTGAACACACTCCCTCATTGAAGTGAGCACACTCACTGAGGTGAACACAGTCACTGGGGTGAGCACACTCACTCGCTGGTGTGAACACACTCACTGGGGTGAGCACACTCACGAGTGAGCCTTCAGTCAGTATTCTGAGGTCTCTGATTGCTGCTATTCTGATTGCTGGGTCTGTGGACACCTAATAATTTAGAATATTTTAGTCCACTTTCTAACCATAGATTTTCTATGCAGCCTTGAATGAGTTACAGAATTATGCTGCCCCAGAAACTCTATAGAGAATATAGATGATGCTCTTTTTTATGGAATATAATACGAAATTATGAACTACAGAAAGAAAAGACTTAATGCCAGCGTACACTACGAGAGACTTAGTAATGGTCGGAAATGTTCAGTTTTTTAAGTCGCTGCGCTGAAGGCTCGACATACATCATTGCAGCTGCTACTCACCAAGCCCCTGAGGGATTGTGTCCTAAGTCCTTTCCCTGTGAGTCATGAAGAAACTGGGCTCAGAAGCATTGTCTTGCCCAAGTTCCCAGGGGAACTGTGAGTGGGAGTCGCCACGCCAGCCCACGTCTGGGCTCTGCGACCACGGTCGTGGCCACTCTACACGCTGCTTTCCCAAAGAAAGTGGACGCCAGGAAAGCCGTCTCTCCAGCGAGTGTCGCCCCCCTCCTACAGTCTGTTCTCCCCGCACAGGCTCCCTGGGGCTCCGAGGGCCCCCCCGAACAGGCTGCACCTGCGTTTCCCTCTGTCTAGGAAGCTCCGTCCCGTCCCCACATGACTATCCCTTATCACTACGAGTAGCACTTCTGCGGCAGAGTCTACGCTACTCCCAGTTGTCTCCCGAGACAGCCCCGACTGGGTACCATCTCTTATTATTAACAATATTCCGGTCGTATCTTTACTGTATGATCATATGCTTCCTAAAGGGATGATCCACGCTCCAGTCATCTTTGTAATTCTACAAACATTGGTCATCCAAAAGGAAGCACCCAATAAAACATACTTATTGAAATGCTTTTGTGAGCATCTTTCAGTAAAAATACATAAAAATAGCATGCTTATTCATTTTTCTTTTTTTCAGAATCATTTACTTTGTGTGAAGACGATGTTCCCTGCACGATACTAAGCGCTGGTGGCATAATGATAAAGAGGCAGCTCCTGGCTGCGAAAACACGGTGGCCAATGGAGGATGCAGAAAAGTAACCCGGGAAACATTCAGAAAGCAAACAGAGTTAAGTGAGGTTGGTGCCGTGACGGGAGAAGCAGAGATACGGGATTAGGGAGATCTGGGAGGAGGCCCAGAAGCCCTGGTGTCTACGGTGAAACAGGATGAGCTGCTCCATGAAAGCAAGGGGTAGGAGGAAGGGAAGTTGCCCCGGACAAAAGGGGCAGTTTAGATAAAGGTCATCTTATCTTACCCCCTGAGGCTGGAGCCGGATCTGGAGACGGGGTGGGCTTCAGAGAGGCCGGGTACAGGGTACAGCACCTGGCCTACAGCCGCCCCTACGTGAGGCTTATCTCCGGTCCACGCTTCTCCTGGTCTAATTATCCAGGGGATGGGCCAGTGTCCCCGACCCCTGGCCAAGGGTTAGGGGTGGTTTCTTCCTCAATTGCTTAATGGAAAAGCAAATATTGTAACAAGTATTAGTTTTCTGAAGAAAGCCTATTTCTCTTACTCGCACTGATTTGAACCTATTGTGATAGGACACGCTTGCTGGGGGGCACTCGGCTGAGGGCTGGCTAGCGGAGCACAGCCGGGTGCAGAGGACCCAGTGTGGACCTCCAGGTTCTTGGAAAGGGCAGAGTTGGGGCGCGTGGGGAGCTCAGTTGGTTAAACGACTCACTCGTGCTTTCAGCTGAGGTCATGATCTCAGGGTCAGGAGATGAGGTCCCAAGTCCGGCTCCGTGCTCAGTGGGGAGTCAGTCTCCTTGAGATCCTCTCTCCCTCTCCCTCTGCCCCTCCCCCTGCTCACACACGGTTACTTACACTCTCTCCCAAATTAATAAATTTAAAAAGAAAAGAAAAGAAAAGAAAAGAAAAGAAAAGAAAAGAAAAGAAAAGAAAAGAAAGAAAAGAAAAGGAAAGAAAGGGCAGGGCCTGAGTGACAGCACAAATAGACCACTCCCCACCACAAGAGACTAATGTGAGGGAAATTAAGTTTTATTTCATTAAGTCACTAAAATGTATGAATTGGTTGACAGATGGGTTATCTTATCCCCAGAAAACTACCAGTTGGTTTGAGAATATCTTTGGAATACAGCGCTTTTATGGTTCCTTGGGAATCGCTATGTGACCCCCATCCTGTCACTTTTGATCAGGATATTAGATCTTCCACAGAGAAATAATATATGGGTTGGTGCTCCTATATGGTCCTATAGATATATTGGTGTTGTTCCTCTCCACGTATGGCTGTGTTCTGTCCATATATTCCCATGGGCCAATTTGTTCATGAATTTGAGTTGGACTTTTACCAAATCGGAGCGTCTTTTTCTTTCACATGTCGATACAGAGTGTGTACAGGTGTTGCCATCAGAGGGTGTGATATTGGGGGCACCTGGTGGCTCCATCCCTCAGGGGTCAGCTCGTGTGACCAGGATCCCGGACTGAGCCCCTGGCCGGCCGGGCTCCCTGCTCAGCGGGGTATCTGCTTCTCCCTCCCCCTCTGCTCTTCCTACCCCCTTGCCCTGTAGCGCTCTCTCTTTCTCTCTCTCTCTCTCAAATAAATAAATCATTTTAAAAATCCAAAAAAAGAAAAAGTGTGATACTGGAGCCCCAGGGGGCAGGGAAGTGTCACTAAGCTTTAAGGCCTCTTCTCCATCTGGTCTCATAAGTGAACCACTTCTAGGGAACCAAAGCAAGTCTATGCTCCCGTTAAGCCTTCGACCAACAGGCCGCTTCCTCCTGGCCGCGGGGTGGGAGGGCGCCAGCCAGGCCACAGAGCGTCCCGAGCCTCCGCGCACCCCGGGGCCCCTACGTCTCCGGGCCCCGCACTGCGGTGTGGTTCTGCAGATGCAAAAGCGAGTGTCAGAAAATGAAAAGGAGGTGGCCGGCCTCCCCATCCTTACGGCAGGGAGGCTCCTCTGCGTGTGCGAGAAAGGATTTGGTAGAAGGCTTATTTCATCCACCTATAGGATAAACAGAGGGTAGGCGCAGACCACCACCCCGAGAGGTCACAGTGACGGTCCTCGGGGACCTCCTCCACAGCGAGGTCCTGCCCGACATCTCTCTTCCTAAATGCTCCCGACACCTGCTAGTGCATTTCCCGTGAGCTAATAATGTGTCAAATAGCAGCAATAACAGAACTGATGAAAGCTAGATATTCAGTAACATTTCTTTATAGCACAGAAAGTCATCCTTTATGGAAGGTAGTAGTTTTTCTCTCTAATGAGATCTTAGATGGGTGAATGATCAACGTAACGGCTGAACTAATATAACAATTCACGTAAAAACATGTAGTTAATATCTATTTTAGAAGTCGTGGGAGGTAGTTAATAATCATCTCAAATAAGATGTATACCTTTGCAGGAAGAAAGAGGATGCATAATAATTGAAACACTGGCACTTTGTACTGTTTATACATTGAAGAAAAATAACTTGCCCATCTCACAACATAAATCTACGGTAAAGGTGGGTTAAACACAACTTTTCCCCTCTCTTGTTTGTTTTCCTTCTAGGATATAACATAGTTTTCTCAAAAAGGAAACAAAACTAAATCAAATCTAGCACAAGTCACTTTTGCCAATAATGCTCAGAATATAGTGTTGCTATCTTATCGGTTTTGGATCCTTCGTAGAAATAGAAAGTTGTTCATTTACTAAAGTAGGGAATTAAATTATTTAGGATGAATATATCGTCTCTTCTTGCATGAAGACAGATGAGAAACTCCCAGTGACTGTTTTCGTGAGTTACCTTCAGCTCTCCGTAGGAATACCGCATTTTCTGTTTTTTGACTTATTTGGTAGCAATCGGAATCGTACACTTGAACCTTCCAGTTCAACTGCCTGGATCCACGGGAAGGGAGTGGGGAGCCGAAGGCCCGTCAGGCACACCTTGGGATTTCCAGGTAAGCCAGTCTGCCTACGTGTGGCTTCGCCTTCACCTGCGTGGATCACTGGAGCCGGTGAGAATGTGCCGCGGGAGGGGCCACCGGGCCCACGGAACCGCACGCGGCCGGCGCCTGGAGAGCGGGCTCGATGCACCTGTCATCAAGTGGACAAAGTCTGTGAAGATGGTTTATTCAGAAGGGGTGGCTCCCGGCTCACTTCAGCGCAGAGCTTTGCAGAAAGGGGCGGACGAGAGCGTGACGTGGGCCCGTAGAGCCCGGCCTCCTGAAGCCCAGCTCCGGCCAGCGGCAGGTGCGCACTGCCCTCCACGCCCACGAGGACCGGGCGAGCCGTCGCTGGCTGGGGGGGGGGCCCAAGGAGACCCGCCCGACTCGGGGGAGCCCGCGTGCTCGGCCAGTTAAGATCCTTTGGTCTTTCCCCTTAAAAACCACAAGAGGAAAAAGGACAATATTATCACTAGCAAGGCTTCCTTGGTCGGTGGAACTTGGGGAGGGGCTGTAGTTCTAACTGGTGTCTTTGAGACAAATCTAAGTTGTTAAAATTAAGTTTTTATTTGTAATTGAAGTACAGCTGACATATGATACTAGCGTCCGGGGTGCAACACACTGATCTCACGTGACCTCGACTGGAAACGCTCGCCGACAGCGTGGCTGTGTGTGTCCCGCTCAGAGCACGCGGGCGGTTGACGCGCTCCTACGCGGTAGCTGCTGCCTGTCGGTGGGACCCTGTACCCCTCACCCTCCTCGGCGCGTCCCCCTGGTTCTGGAAAAGAGTAATTCCAAGGGAAGAATTAGGCTACCTTCTTGTTTTCCTTTTTTACTGGATCGGTAATGTTTTTGCAAAAGCAGTTTTTCCAGGATGTTTTACAACGGAAGTTCCCTGTAGTCCTGTTGGGCGGGAGGGGCCCCTGCCGCGGGGCCACTGCTGGGCGCCCACCGGGACGGGACGCTTGTCACTAGGCGGCGCCTCCGCTGGAGCTCACCCGCCTCGGGGAGGGGAAGGGAGCAAACCCCACTCCAACCGCCTGGGGCTGCGGGGAGAACTGCCCCTGCGTGGTGGCCCTCCTGCCGGGACGAGGTGCTCACGCGGAATGCAAAGGAGAGCTCAGTGTAAACACGGGCCCCAAAAGGTGTGTGTGTGTCGGGGGGAGGATGGGGGTTCACATCATAGTGTCTGCTACCTCGGCACTTCGTGTTCCTTGGAAACAGCTAGGGAGACAGAGACAGAGACAAAGACAGAGACAGAGACACAGAGAGACACAGAGCAGAGAGACACAGAGACACAGAGTCAGAGAGACAGCAGAGAGACAGAAACACAGAGCAGAGAGACACAGAGACAGAGAGAGACAGAGCACAGAGACAGAGACAGAGAGATGCAGACAGAGAGAGACACAAAGCAGAGAGACACAGAGACAGAGTCAGAGAGACAGCAGAGAGACATAGAGAAACACAGAGGAGAGAGACACAGAGACAGAGACAGAAACAGAGACAGAGAGACAGAGACAGAGAGATACACAGAGCAGAGAGACACAGAGACACAGAGTCAGAGAGACAGCAGAGGGACAGACAGAGAGACACAGAGACAGAGAGACACAGAGACAGAGACAGAGAGATACAGACAGAGAGACAGAGAGACACAGAGACAGAGTAGAGAGACACAGAGCAGAGAGACACAGAGACACAGTCAGAGAGACAGCAGAGACAGAGAGAGAGAAACACAGAGCAGAGAGACACAGAGACAGAGACAGAGAGAGAGAGAGACACAGACACAGAGACACAGAGCACAGAGATACACAGAGCAGAGACATAGAGAGACACAGAGCACAGAGATACACAGAGCAGAGACATAGAGAGACACAGAGCAGAGAGACGCAGAGACACAGAGTCAGAGAGACAGCAGAGGGACAGAAAGACAGAGAGACACAGAGACAGAGACAGAGAGACACAGACAGAGCAGAGAGACAGAGACAGACACAGAGCACAGAGAGACACAGAGACAGAGAGATACACAGAGCAGAGAGACATAGAGACACAGAGACAGAGCAGAAAGACAGAGACAGAGAGACATAGACCAGAGAGACACAGAGACACAGAGCAGAGAGATAGAGACAGAGCACAGAGACAGAGAGACAGAGCAGAGACAGAGAGACAGAGAGACAGAGCAGAGAGATGAAAGAGAGAGACGTAGAGCACAGAGACATGGCGACACAGCAGAGACAGAGCAGAGAGAGACACAGCAGGGAGATGAAGAGACAGATACACACAGAGTGGAGACACTGAACAGAGACAGAAAGACAGAAACACAGCAGAGATGGAAAGTGAGACAGGACAGAGACAGAGAGACACAGAGCAGTGAGACAGAGAGATGGAGACAGGGCAGAGACAGAGACAGAGACACGTGGGGCGAGATCTCCGGCGGGCCCCTGTCGCCCAGGCCTGGTGCGGCTCAGGCCCTGCCCCGAAGCCCCGCTGCCGGCCTCGAGGGTGGAGGCTCGCAGCCCCGCAGCCCTGCCTTCTGGAGCGGGGCCGGGAGCACCTTTCCCAATCGCATCCCCGACTTGGAGGGCGGCCAGCTGTTGCCCAGAAAGCGCCAATAAAATGGGAAAGCGCGCCATTGATTGATAATACATTTTACAAGAAAAAAAATGGCAAAGGAGATGATAGGCTGTTGCAGCCTCGCAAATGCGCTGCCCGAATCCCGGGCACCGACACTTTGGGAAATGCGGCCTGGGGGGAGGTGCCGGGGCGGGGGCAGGGGGGGGCGACGAGGGGGCCGCGGGCCTGGGGACCCTCCCGGGGGCGCGGGGCTCCCCAACCCGACTCTAATCGACTTATTAAACGCCGAGGCAATCAGGCGGCTCCTTTTTTAATAGCCCAAGATCTACATTTAGACAAAAACAGATCTGAGTTCCTGGTAAAGGCGTTTCTTCTCATCCTGTCACAAGTGACAGGAACGGAGGGAAACAGAACGAGGGAGAGGAGGGGGGAGGGGCGGGGAGGGAGGGGGAGGGGGGAGGGGAGGAGGGGGAGGGGGAGGGAGGGGAGGGGCGGGCGGGAGGGAGGGAGGCGGGATGACGGAGCAGGAGGCGGGGAGGGAGGGAGGAGGGAGGGAGGGAGGCAGGGCGGGGGCGGGCGGGCGGCAGGGGGAGGGGGCGGCGGGGCGGGGGGGCTGACGGGGATCCGCGCGGGCCTCGAACACCCGAGCGGCTGCTAATTAAAGCCCGCGGGGCCCTCGGGGACCGGCCTGACGTCGGCGGGCGCGGGGATAAGAGGCGGCGGCGCCCGGCCCGGCCCGTCCTCCCGGCCCGGCCCGGCCCCGTGGTCCCCGCTGCGGCGCTGCGCTCGGCCGGCGCGGGCCATGGACTAGCGGGGCCCGGACGCCGCGCTCCCGCCGGCCCGACGCGCAGGTGCCCGCGCAGGTGTGAGCCGCTGCCCCGCGGGGCGCCAAGGTTCCGGGGCGCGGGGCGCGGGGCGCGGGTCCTGGGCGCGGGGGCGCTGAGGGGTCGGGGCCCGGGGCCCGGGGTGCGGGGTGCGGGGCCCGGGGCGGGGGCGTCCGGCACACAAAGGCGACGCTGGAAACTTGAGCGCAGCCGCCCGCGGGGCGCGGCCCCCCCCACTCACGGGGAGCGCGGGCGGGGCCGGGGCCGGGGCCGGGGCCGGGGTCGGGCAGGGGCAGGTCGGGCGCGGGCAGGACCCCGCGGGGCGCCCCCTCCCCTCCCGCCGGGGCCCCGCTCGCCGCGCGGCTCGGAAGGCGAAGAAAGTTGTGCCGAGGCCGCGCGCAGCCGGGTCTCCCCGAAACTTGGAAGGGTCGGCGGGGCGGGGGGCGGGGACCGGCCGGGGGGCGCGGGGACTGGGTGGCGAGGAGGGGCGCGGGGGGCGCAGGGGGCGCAGGAGGCGCAGGAGGCGCGGGGACCAGGCGGCGGGGAAGGGCGCGGGGCCGGGGGCGCGGGGACCCAGTGGCGGGGCCGGGGCGCGGGGAGGGCGCGGGGAGGGCGCGGGGCGGCGGGTGGCGGGGACCGGGCGGGGGGGTCCTGGGCCGGGCGCGGGTCGGGGGCCCAGTGGCGGGGCCGGGGCGCGGGGAGGGCGCGGGGGTCGGGGGGCGCGGGGAGGGCGCGGGGGTCGGGGGGCGCGGGGAGGGCGCGCGGGGCGGCGGGGGGCGGGGGGTCCTGGGCCGTGCGGGGGTCGGGGGCCCAGTGGCGGGGTCGGGGGGCGCGGGGAGGGGCGGGGGGCGCGGGGCGCGGGGAGGGCGCGGGGAGGGCGCGGGGGTCGGGGGGCGCGGGGAGGGCGCGGGGGTCGGGGGGCGCGGGGAGGGCGCGGGGGGCGGCGGGGGGCGGGGGGTCCTGGGCCGGGGGGGCGCGGGGAGGGCGCGGGGGGCGCGGGGCGCGGGGAGGGCGCGGGGCGGCGGGTGGCGGGGACCGGGCGGGGGGTCCTGGGCCGGGGGGGCTAGGGGAGGGCGCGGGGCGAGGGCCGCTGACCTCGGAGCCCGCCCCGCCCCGCCCCGCCCCGCCCCGCCCCGACCCGCGCCGTCCCCGCAGGCCGCGCCGCCCGCCCGAGGAGCGCAGGATGCGCGTCCCGGGGCTCCCGCCGCTGGGGCTCCCGCCGCTGGGGCCGCCGCTGGGGCTGCTGCTGGCGCTGCTGCTGGTGCTGGGGGCGGCGCGGCCCGGGGGCACGGAGCCCGGGCAGGCGGCCGCGGGGCGCTCGCTGCTGCGGCTCGTCGTGGAGATCCTGCAGGAGCTCAGGAAGGCGCACGCGGGCGAGGCCAAGCGGCTGCACGGCCCGGGCCTGGGCCGCCGGGAGCTGTCGGAGTCGGACGGCGCGGGGCGCCCCCTCCCCGAGGAGCAGAGGGTCGGTGAGTCCCGCCCCCGCCCGAGGGCGCCCGCGGGGACCGGGCCGGGCGCGCGCTGCCGGGGGAAACGCGTCCGTCCTAGCAACATAGAACCATGCCGACTGTTTGCAGAAAAGGGGAAAAAAAGAGGCGATTTTTATTCTGAAGAACGAAGAAAATGGGAGGTGGGTGAATGGGGAGGCCTGGCCTAGCGCCGTCCGCACGCCGGGGCCTCCGAGCGGTCACCTGGGTCACCTGGGTCACCTGGGTCGCGCGCTTTGGCACAGAGCTGTCAGCTGTTATTTTGGAAATGGAAACATTTTCAGCAAAGCACTTTCAACTGAGACAGAAACGTTTCGGGGCCGCCCCCCTCGCCCCCCCCAACCCTGGCCGAGCCTTCCCAGAGTGGGTGCCTCCTGGGAAATGTCCAAGGAAAGCGGGAGAGCTTTTAATGCTTTCCTGACACAATTAGGTCAAATGTGATAAGGTCAGTTTTATACAGACTGACACTCAGGAGACGTCTGAGCCGCACAGCAAGTGAGTGAGGTTCACAGGAGACAGGCCCTCCTGAGACGAGGAGCCTTTGTGGCCAGGGAAGGCGCGTGCACACGCAGCCCCAGCAAAGTGAGCAACCAGAACGAGCGAGCGGAAAATGGTTACAGGTGACTGCAAAAAAAAAAAAAAAAGAAAAGAAAAGAAAAAAAAAAAGAAAAAAAGCAAGCACAAAGCCTGGAATCAGAGGTCTGTGGGAGCCCTGCTCGTTCCCAGGTAGAAACACAACTGTCTTTCGGGAATCTCACTTTAAAACCAGGTAATTGTCTACTTGCATGCATGCACACCAGCCTCCATAACAGGTGGTTGTGAAGGCATTTAATCCGTTTTCTAAATATAGACCTAGAAAAAAAGCAGTTTTATAACGATTTTTTGTTTGTTTGAAGCATCGGGTTTTCATTCTAGGACTTTGAGAGCTTGTGGGATCTGCCTACCAAGCTGCCCAAAATGCAAATGTCTGTCCACACGCGCACACGCACACACACAGCCCTTCACCCTTACGTGACTTCACGGTCGCTGTCTTCGTGCCAGTGGCAGAGACAAGGAATACTGAAGCTCTGGGAAGAGCTAATATTCTGTCTGAATAAAAATGTGCTCCCGATGACGAATCTTCACATTAGGTCCCATACAACGGTCGCGGGGGCTCCAGCCTGTTGTATTTAGTGCGTTGCCGCGTGGCTAATGCAGGGTCTCCAACGCCTTTCTTTGACATTCCCTCCGATCTCATGGGGAAAAAAAAATGCTTCTAGCAAGCCGTGCAAGAGTTAATCTCTTTCCCTTCAAACAGAAATTGTTCCTCGAGATCTGAGGATGAAGGACAAGTTTCTAAAGCACCTTACAGGTGAGTGTCCTCATCCCGTTACCTGCGTCCGGGTCCCACGTCGTGCGAGCGCTCACCATCGGCTTCCTTCCTTGCAGGCCCCCTTTATTTCAGCCCAAAGTGCAGCAAACACTTCCACAGGCTGTACCACAACACCAGGGACTGCACTGTCCCCGCATGTAAGTGCGCCGTCCCCGCGGCCTCCTGCTCGTCCCCCTGGCTCCCGCCTGCCCATACGCGCTCCCTCCTAACGACGCAGCGAGGGTCAGGGTGACCAGACCGCAGCAGAAGGTGGCCGCGTTCTGCAGCAGCTAGTGCCAAATGGAAAATTATTTACATTCGCTGGAGTTAATCATGTCTTGGAGTGGGCCGAGCTCCTCCATTCACATTCTTGTTCTGTTTATGAATTCTGGCCTGATGTCGTCTATATTTGTATCTGCTCAATATGACAAACAAGCGTCAAGAAGGAGTTGCTAGGATGACTACCGCGCACTGGAATGGTCTGGGGTGGACCGAGTCTGCGGGCCGGGGCCCCCCAGCCTCCCTGGACGCGGCTCCCCCGCTCGGCCTCACCGCCGACCTGGAAACGCACACTTCCCCTGGGTCCAGCCTCAGCGCAGCGTTCTGATGGTTTCCCTGCAGCACAATGTATTTTATTTCCCTAAAGTGGCTGCTGTGCTCTTCATAAAACGTGTAGTGCTGGCAGGTGACACGCTAGCTGGAGTGACAGTGCTTAGAGCCCCAAACCCATTTTTTTGTGACTTTTATCTCACGGGAGGCCCACAGGAGGGACGCTAGCATCCTGCCAGCTGCCTTCGGGGACCGTCCACACCAGGCTGCCCTGCCCTGATTTCAAAAAAGATAAAAGAAAAAATCAGCCACTTTATATGAAGTGCAAGTTTTTCTGCTGAGGCAGCAGTTGCCCCCAAATAGCCGCCGCTGCCGTGTGTGCGGCTGCTTGTCCAGGAGGTGAAGGTGGCCGGGGACACGGAGCTGGGTGCCCGCCTGGGGGCCCTCGCCGCGCGGCTCAGCCCTGGGAGGCCGCCGCACACGCGTCCCACGGAGCTAATTTTATTTTGCAAGCTCCGCTGTGGCCCACCTGGTCGTCCATGCCCAGTGCACCTGGCACGTGGCTGTTTCCCGCTTCTGTCTGAGAGTTAATCATCATCCCAGGGGCCAGAGCCCCTTCTCATGTTTATTGTTTCAATGTGCACATATATATATATATTTTAACAGATTTTATTTATTTACTCATGAGAGACAGAGAGAGAGGCAGAGACCCAGGCAGAGGGAGAAGCGGGCTCCATGCAGGGGGCCTGACGCGGGACTCGATCCCGGGTTTCCATGGCAAACTGCTAGAACCTGGGGCGTCAGCACTGAAAGGCGCCCAGCACCCCCCCCCCGCGGTGTGGCCCCCAGGGGGCCGTGCGAGAGCAGGAGTCTGACGTCTCCCCAGACTCCCCGGACCAGGTTAGGGGTGGGGAACACGTGGTCGCGTGGACTCCTGCAAACAGCAGCGCTGACCCTGCCCCCCTGCACCTGGGCGTCCGATGGACAGTCTGGGGGAGCCGCCTCCCGAAGTAGTGGGGCCACCGGGGGGACGGAGGAACCGTCGGAATCCAGGTGACCCGGCCTCCGGCTCTTGGAGCTCTTTCTCCCCCTTTGCACACAAACTATCACGTCCCCTAAATATTTAGGGGCGCTGTTTGCAGGAGCAGGATTAGCGGCTTGTCTATCGTGCCGGCGAACCCGCCAAACCCGCCGTCGTCAGTCTGCTCGTTCATTCGGAATTTCAGTCAAGGGCACGGCCTCCTACGTAGGACTCGGAGGCTCTGGAGCCGCAGACCGTAGCGACTCACGCGCTGCAGTAGCTTTCCACGGGACTCGCCGCGGAGGCTCGTGGCCACGAGCACCAGGCCTCACTGGGTTTCCCTGAGGTAGCCAGCGTGGGATACTTTAATAGGAAATTGGGTGAGATGGCGAGGAAAGTCCATCCGGACTGAGGAATTACCTGCTGCCTTGCGCCATCCACCCAGTTTTTTTTTTTTTTAAAAGACTGTATTTATTTATTCATGAGACACAGAGAGAGACAGAGACCCAGGCTGAGGGAGGACCAGGCTCCCTGCGGGGACCCCGACGCGGGACTCGATCCTGGGACCCCGGGGTCCCACCCTGAGCCCTGCAGGTGCCCCCCAACCAGGTCTTTCTGCTCTGACTCGATTGCTGACCCGTCTCCTTAGACCTTCTCGCAGGGTCCTGTGTGGGGCCAACCCGGGGGGGGCCCTGCGTGCAGCCTCCCCACACGGCCTGCAGTCGCGCGGCGCCGCGGCCCCTGGAGAACCGCGGGTCAGCAGATCATGGGCCCCCGTGCCCGGCCTGGCTCCGCAGGGCTCCCGGGGTTCGGGGCACCTGAAGAGGGAGGGCGCAGGCGGCTCCTTGGGGGGCAGCCTGGGGCGGCCCCGCGCTGAGGCCCCGCTGTTCCACCGCAGACTACAAGCGATGCGCCCGGCTCCTGACCCGGCTGGCCGTCAGCCCCGCATGTGTGGACGGATGAGGTAAGCCGGACACGGTCGGGACACCGCGGCCCGCGGGCCTCTGGACACACTCGGTCTCCGGCTCCCGGGGCCTGCTCTGCGGGAGGCTGACGCCCCCAGCACCCGCGGGCACCCACGGGAGCGCCCCGTCCCATGCTCGCCCGGCACCCAGGTGCAGGCCTGCGACCCGGTGCCACACGTCCGGGAGTCCCCGCGGCCCTGGGGCTGCAGGTCCTGAGCTGGGCTTGAAGGCCACGCCCGGGCAGGTGACAGGGGCCAGAGCAGCAGCGGCTCCCATGGGCCCGCCCGCACTCACCTGGCTCCCCGTGGTCCCGGAACGCCCGCCCCGTCCACGCAATGCGGCCCTGCCCACACGCACGAGGGCAGGCGCCCAGGCCGCGGGGTGACCCTTCCCACGGCCTGGGCGCCCCGCTCGGAGAACGCAGGCTGTTCTCCGCTGTGGGTCTCGCCCACGCACGACGGAGGGAGAAAGGGCGGGGGGTGGGTTGTCGGGGTCGCCGGGGTTGTGAGGCCGTGGCCTGGAGGGAGGACCCGTGCACACCTGGGGGGGCGTGTCCCGACGGCAGGTGGCAGCCCGGCTGGGCGTCCCCGCACAGAGCCCCGCGCGACACAGGCACCTGCGACCCTGGGCTCTGACCCGGGAGGCCACATAATCTGACGTTCGATTCTCTTCGAAAATTGCTAAGAGAGCGCGGACTCACAAACCACGTGTGTGTTTTTCAGCGGTGAGCGGAGCACAGGACCCCGACCCACGACCCACGAGAAGTGCCTTGAGGACCAACGGGAACGGAGCCTGCCGCCCGCGTGCACACGTCGCCTCCACAAGAGATTTATTTTTGCAGACAGACTCTCCTTTACCCTGAGTTTGGTGGCTGCTGACCCTGTTGGCAGACAGTCCGTGAGCACATCGGAGGGCGACGCTTGCCGGGCGTGATTTTGGGGGAAGAAGCAGACGCTCCACACTTGAGGCGTAGTGCGCTGGAAAATGACAAAGCTACTTCATTTTCCTGATTAGGTGAAATCTCAAAGAGTATTTCTTTAGAAACATAGAGTCTGAAACTATATTTTCATATAGCATATGGTATGATTTAATATTTTTGTTACTTTTACAATTAAATTCCCAGAGTATTATTTGGAACTGCATGAATAAACAAGAAAACCCACAAAATAACCACCTTGTCATGGTTTGGAGGCAGTGGAGTGTGAGTCTGTGAGCGTATCCGGGCTGACGTCGCTCGTCCCTTGTATGATAAGTGTAAGATAGCATCCGGATGCTGTGCAATATGTAAATGCTGTACATAAAACAAGTAATAAATGTTTGTTATAATGACGTCTCGAAAGCGACTCTTTACTTCCCATGAGCTCACCAGTGAACGACGCGGACGTCCTCACGCTGCCAGAGCGTCCTGGAATGGAGAGGCATAAACACGGAAAAGGGGAAGGCCATGAATTCTTGGAAAGGACAATTAAATGGGTTTTTTTAAAGGGGCCGCTAGGCTGTAACGATGGCCTGTCCCAAGGCAGAGCCTGAAACGGTGGCAAATATTTAAACGAGGCCGGGTCCGTGTTTCCCGGAGTCCGAGGTCCTGCGAAGGCCGGGACGTAGCACTGCGGAGCAGCCCTGACGCTCAGAGGCGGTGTGTTCTGCCCGCAGGAGCTGCAGCCCGGATGCGGCCGCGAGGACGGGGGGACGGGACTCCAGGAGGAGCCTGGGTCCGTCCCTGAGCCGCAGGTGCAGACCGCAGGGCACAGGTGACGGGGACGGATTCAGGGATGGATTCAGGACCCAAAGGACAGCGTGACGCCACCCTGGGGTCTGCAAGCGACGGCTGCATGAGGAGTCCTACTCCCAAGGCTGCCTCTCCCACCACTGTTCTCTTCGGAGCCACCCCCAGGGCCTGGCCCGTGGAGCCACAAGGCCCCTACGTGCCCCAGGAAGACTCGTGGGGAAATGCGCGGGGACACACGGCCGGCGGGGAGGGGGCAAGGCCACCCTGCTCCTGCCCCTGGGCTCCCGCCCCGCCCGCCCAGACACCAGGGGCGCCGCTGCTGCTCCTCTACTCTCCTGTCCCGCCCCCTGAGCAAGGGTCCACGCGGGCTCTGGATGAAGATGGACCCGCGACAGGGGGTTCTCCAGGGTTCCAGCCCCAGCTGTGCCCCGGGTGGAGGCCGGGAGCCGCACCGGGAGACACGGCCAGGGCCACAGGTGGGGGCCGGCCGGGACACGTGAGGCTGCGGGGCCCAAACTTCCTGCACAAAGAAGCGGAAGCAACGTACTGGTTTTATCGCTTTATTTCCTAACGTGCATGTACAACATCGCAGGTCGTCTGAAAGGAGGGTGGAAGGCATTATTTTCTGATTCTTCACTTATCAATAAAAAGGCAGGTGGACACATACTTCTTGGTTGCATTCCTATTAATTTCCCCAGTTTATTTTGAAAATCATTTTTCTGCCATATACCCGTATGAATTTTTTTTTAATGATTTTATTTATTCATGAGAGACTCAGAGAGAGGCGGACACACAGGCAAAGGGGGAAGCAGGCTTCCTGCAGGGAGCCCGATGCGGGACTCGATCCAGGGACCCCAGGGTCATGCCCTGAGCCTAAGGGAGATGCTCGATCGCTGAGCCCCCCAGGGGCCCCCTGTGTGAATTTCAGTTATCACAAAGCGCACAGAAATGACCTGTTTTGTCTATAGATTAATCACCCATCAAAGGATACTTAATGTATCAATACTTAAGTATTCCAACATGAAAGAACTTTCTGCAAATTTGTAACTCTTTACACCTAAGCTAACCTGCACTTGACATCTGGGTCCCACAGGCATCCCTCACGCGGTCGGTGAGAGGAGCCAGCACCGCATCCTGCTTTCCGGCTGTAATTACATTTCCAGACGTGAAGTGGTTTGAAAGGAACCAAGCTGACTCCCTCATGAAATACAGCAGCAGGTGTCAGAGCCTCTCAGGGTGCAGTGCACCCAGTGAGCAGGGGTGAGCAGGGGGGTGAGCAGGGGTGAGCGGGGTGGGTCGGGGTGGGCTGGGGTGAGTGAGGGGTGGGTGAGCAGGGGGTAGGCGGGGGTGAACTGGAGTGAGCAGGAGGTGGGCTGGGGTGAGTGGCGGTGAGTAGGGGTGCCGGCAGGGGTGGGTGGGCATAAGCAGGGGTGAGCAGGGATGGGGTGGGCGAGAGTAAGCAAGGGTGAACAGGGGTGCAGGTGAACGTGAGCAGAGGTGAGTGGGGGTGGGCGGGGTGAGCGGGGGTGCGGGGGTGAGCAAGGGTGCGGGTAGGGGTGGGCAGGGGAGAGGGGGAGTGAGCTGGGGTGAGCAGGGATGCAGGGGGGTGGGCTGGGGTGGGTGGAGGTGCGGGCGGGGGGTGCGGGGGTTGGCTGGGGTGGGCAGGGATGCAGGTGGCCTACACAGCCAGCGGGGGAGAGCAGGGGTGGGTGGGGGTGACCTGGGGTTGGCAGCGGTGTGGGCAGCCTGCACAGCCAGTGGGGGAGAATGGGGGGGGTGACCCGGGGTGGACAGGGGTGTGGGCGGGGGTCGCCTGGGGTGGGCAGGGGTTGGGTGGGGATGACCCGGGGTGGGCAGGGGTGCGGGTGGGGCCCTGGCAGGAGAGGCTGTGCCGAGGGGCGGGTGTCCCTGTGGAAACAGGGCCGTGTGCTCGGCGGCCTGTGGCTGGGCGCGGAGGGAGGGCGGCCTGGCGCGACAACAACACTTGGCACCGCAGACACCGCGTGGAGGAAACCCCTTTATTGCGTGTGGGGCCCCAGGAAGCGCAGGCCCGCGGCGTCAGCGCACCTTCTCCAGGAAGGCCCGGCAGCACCTGGCGCACTGCTGGTACACGGCCTCGAAGTCCGACTCGTTGCCCTGGAAGCACAGGCGGGTCACCACGCGGGCCCACGGTCGCCAGCGCGCGCCAGGGGAGCGGCAGGTGTACTTACGTAGTACGGGTCCTCGATGATGAGCTGGTTCTGCGGGTCGTAGCTCCCAAGGAGTTCGATTTTAGCTCTGCAGTTTTTAACCTGATTACTCTTTCTAGTCAAGTCTCTGTAAAATTTAAACACGAACTTAGTTTCCTGATCCGCGGCATCAGGCGGAGCTTCAGGGACTAGCCCCTCGACACCCGGCGAGCCACCTGGCTTAGGAGGAACCAGGCCAGGGGCGGAGCGGCGTGACCCCAGCACCAGGCTGAGCCACTGCAGCCTGTGCGACAGGAGTCAGCAACCGCATCCCGCGGGGACAGGCGGCGGGGACGACACGGGAAAGCGGCGACCTGGACACCGCCGCAGCGGGGAGGCTGCAGAGCCCAGTCCTGGGGTGCCCGCCCCCACCCCACCTCGGCCCTGCCCCGTCTGTGCCCACCCCCACCGCCCCCACCCAGGCCCCACCCCACCGAAGCCCGTCTGCGCCCACCCTCACGCCCCCTCACGCCCCCCGCCATCTGCGCCCACCCCCACCCTCAACCTCACTCCCGTCTGCGCCCACCCCCACCGCCCCCCAGCTGAACAGTGGTCCCACCGCCCCTGCCCGTCCCCACTCAGCACCAGTGGTGCGGTGCGGAGGCAGCTCCTCAGCATCTGCATCCTCCCCCACGTGGTTAGCGACCTCCACCGAGCACCCAGGATGTCACCCTGTGCCGCGGGACACGGCGGGCCAGGCCTCTGAGCAACACGGCGTGTCCCCACAGCAAGCCGGGCACACACGTGGGCTCCATCTGCTCCCAGACACCCGCACTGAACACCGAGGGAAGGGACCCTGCTCGTGACCGAGGAGCACCCACCGGCCACCTGCCGGCCACCCGGAGAAGTGAGTGCAACGTGAGACGTCCCGCTAAGGGCCTGGCCAGAGCTGGGTGTTCCTGGTGCTCCTGGCTCTCCACACGCTGGGTAAACCCCAGTCGCGGTGACTGAGGGGCACAGTGCCCTCATCTCACACGGGAATGACCTCGTACAGTCTCTTGGGTCACCTGACCCCCCACAGCCGTGACACCTGCGTGACATGTCGTGTTCACATCCTGACCCGGCCGCCCGCGGTCTGTGTGGCTCCTCTCCCTGCACACAAAGCTCCGAACTGCCCACACCGTGTCCCCCGGGGTCTGACCCCACGCAGGCCACTGGGCAGTGGCGGGCACTCTGCTGCACAAAGCCCCGGCCACAGCCCGCACACCGACCCGCTCCACCCGTGAAGCAGGGCACGTGCCGCAGCCCTTGCGCCTCCTCCGTAAGATGCAGAGCAAGCGTCCGGGGCTTAGGGTGCAGACACCACCATGGCATACCCCAGCCTGTCTGCCTGCTTCTGTGGCTAAGTCCCCTAGGGCGGTAAGTCTCCCTGTCCTCACCTTCCCTTCCCGGGCCACACGCCCCGCGTGCCCAGGCTCCGGGCTGTGCCCGCCCAGGAGCTCCCGTGGCCGGCGGGCGTGCCCATCCATACACACACGGGGAGACGCCGCTCACAACCACTCAGGACAGACTGTCCCACACACTGTGACCGTCACTACCTTCAGAACTTTAAGACAATAAAAAAATCACTTTCGACCACAAACAACTGGCCTATTACGGAACTGACAGCTGAACAGAAATATCCTCTAGAAAATGGGATTACCTCAGATTGCTTTCATCCATACACAGTATATAATCAAATGTGGCAAAGTCTTCCTTGGTAACCTAAAATTAAACAAGAAGTCAAAAACAGTGTTTATGTTGGTAACAATGGCCTAGAGGCTCCAAAGCAGCACACACGAAAATTTGCTATATTTGAATTTCTTACTTAAGTTAAATAATTTAGGGTATTTTAAACTTAAAATAGAGTTAACCTATTTTGTCATATCATATTGCAAAGAAATGTTCTATTATCAAGTTCCCTGGAATAACCCCAACAGCCTAACACATAAGCACAAAGTCTGACTTCACCCGTACTTCTCAGTAACAAGTATAATTCACCGAACGTATCAAATGTCACGCTTAACCCCCTTCGTCTCCGCCTTCCTTGTCCGTCGTCCCTGGTGACACACGGCGGTGAAGAACGACGGCTGCCCACGCCGCTCCCTCCCGGGCAGGACAGCCCTGCACCCGCGGCCGTGGACACCAGGCCGAGCCAGGTGCAGGGGCGTCGGGGGAGCCGGGGTGGGAGGCAGGTGCTCATGGAACGGCCGGCGAGGACCTGGACGCGTGGCTGTCTCCCCGAGGACACGCCATGTGAACACGACGCAGGAGGCCACTCGGTATTTTTACTGATTCTAACCTGAGAACTTACCAGGTCTCCGACATCGTAACTTAGCAACATAAGCCCACTAAAACGTAAAGGGGAGCATTATTTTATGATTCCTGGCTATTATAAATAAGGAGAGGCCACATAGCGAAGGTGGAAATAATTTCCCACAATGTAAGTTTTCAATAATAATCTCCGTCACATAGAAATCATTTAAAATATGAGAGCGCCAGGAAACTAGGAAGGATGTGGAAACCCTGGGTAACCAGAGTGAGGACGCTGTTCAGGACGTCAGCGTCGGGGCATCTGGGGGGCTCAGCGGTTGATCGGCTGCCTCAGGCTCCGGTCGTGACCCCGGGGCCTGGGTCTGGTGTGTCGGGCTCCCTGCTGGGGGGGGGGGGGGGGAGTCTGCTCCTCCCTCCACCCCTCCCCCTGCTCGTGCATCCGCTCTCACTCACTCTCAAATACAAAAACAAAGTCTTTATAATAATCAGTGTAGCAAACAAATGATAAATACACTCATTATTCTGTTAAAAATGTAACTTGTGCTCTTCAAATGTACGTGCGTGAGTTCTTAATGCAGCACGTTCATCAGGTGCCGAGGACGGTATCCTGTTAGCACTCCCGAGGTGCTGGCTTATTCAGCATCTATTAGAGCCAGGCCACGAGCTATTTCCCCAAAACAGCTTATGAGAAACATCCCAGGATTAACTATTAACAATTTTTTTATGGTTTTAGAATTACAATTATGGACTGTAAGACGGTCTTAGAACTGAGAGCATGTGAGAAGCTATGTGATGTTTAGATCACAGTAAGAGCAGCTGTGACCAGGCCCTACGAGAGGGCCGAGGGAAGGCCCCACGCCGAACAAGCCACGACTTGCTGGGGCAAGCCAGCTCCGCGCCGGAGAAGAGAGCTCGCCGCCTCGGAGCCGAGCGCGTGTGTGAAGCCGTGAGTGTGCCGCCGGGAGGGCACGGCCTGGGAGCCAGAACCCCAGCAGGAGTCCCCACGGGCAACATGTACCTGAACATCGAAGGTTCCTGGCAACTCAGAAGAGGAAAGACAACAGCGAACCTTAATTACTCTGTCCAAGTCCACCGGTCGCCTGACACTGAACGGATCCCGTCCTCACGACATCACGGACATGGGGGGATCCGAGGCGGGAAGGGAACTCTCCAAGAGGGGGCCCGCCAGCAATGTCACGGTGGAGAGGAGCGGGGCGCTCCCGCCGGCGTGCGCAGAGACCAGGGAGGCGGCCAGACCCCGCGGTGCCCAGGGCCGCCCCACGCACGGTCAGCAGCGCCTGGGCGGAGACCGTGCTCTGGACGCGGAGAAGCCTGGGCAAGGCGCCGCTGCTGGAGCAGAGAAGCTCCAAAGGCCCACCCACAACCTCACAGGCTGCAGGGACCGGCCGCGGGGCTGGCACAGCGGACCCAGGGAGCAGGGTCTGGCACACACCAGCCTCCTGTCAAAGCATCTGCCCCTGCCTCACCCGCTCAGGGCACCCAGGGGGGAGCAGCTGCTGAAGAGGACGCCGGCCGGGCCACGCCACAGGCCCTCAGAGGGGCTCCGGGCAGGCTGTGCTGGGACGGAGCCCAGGCCGACAGGCCAAGCCTCAGAGCCACGGCCCGCAGGGGAGATGGAAAACGGAGAACTTTCCAGAACTGATGGAAACCGTGAAGGTGCATGTTCAGGAAGCACACCTGGCCTACCATACAGGACTGCTGGAAAAAATCCAAAAGAGAAACCTAAAGGCTGCAGAGAAAGTGAGAGCAATTTCAGGAACGGAGACAACGGAATGGATGAATCCGGCCAAATCCTGAAAGCAGATACACCAGCAATAATCAACAAACTTAACAATTTTACCTGACTGGTTTTATGAGGCCACAGAACCCTGATGTGTGTGTATGCCTCATGTGCGTGGCCCCGGGTGTGTATCCCGACGTGTGACCCCAGGTGTGTATCCCCCCGACAGGTGTGTGACCCCGGGTGTGTATCTCCCGACACCTGTGTGACCCCGGGTGTGTATCCCCCCCAACAGGTGTGTGACCCTGGGTGTGTATCCCCCTGACAGGTGTGTGCCCCTGGGTGTGTATCCCCCCCGACATGTGTGTGACCCCGGGTGTGTATCCCCGACACCTGTGTTACCCTGGGTGTGCATCCCCCCGACACGTGTGTTCATCCCAAGTGTGTGCCCTGGGTGTGAGCCCAACAGGACTGCCCGCAGGTGCTCCCCACACGCGGCACGGTGCTCACACGCACCCAGCAGGAAGTGGCGGCGGCCTCTGACGCCCGGGGTGGAGGAAGCAGCTAGCAGGACGGGAAGCAGGTCCTGGAAGCAGCCGTCACGGGCACGGCGGAGAGTGTCACCAAGGGAGAGCTGACCGAAAGGGCACACTCTACAGGATTCCGGGAAGGTACAAAGGCAGAAAAAATCCGGTGGTGACCTCGGGGTGGAGGCAGCGGTACTCGCCCAAGAACCCGCTGACCGCCCGTCAGGCGTCACACAGAAGAACCAACGTATCAACAAAGGAAACATCTCCATGGACCTGATGACGTGCAGTCACACACCCAAGCCCAGAACGAAGCACCCTAGAGATATTTTACTTGTTAACCCAGGTTGAAAGTATTAGGAAAACCAAAATTTTAAGAAATACAACAGAATGGTTCTCATACACATTGTGACAACCGCTAAGGAGAAAGCCTATAAAGATGCTGAAACATAACAAAGATCTGAAATTATACATTTTTAAGACCTGTGTATTTAAAATAACTCTATTGTACTCAAATTATATGCCTGCGTACGAAAAAATAATCCAATCCCAAAAATAGAAAACCTGAAAGCCTGACAACTTGAAATCACAAACTACTACTCAGAAGAAATCCACGTTCTCTAAACCGCTGAAAGTACAACTGGGCGAGGTGTGCAAACCCTGGAGACTGGGGCCGTGATCTCGACTGTGTCCTATTCCGCCCAGTGAGAATTCACGTAAGGAAAAGTCAAGCCTCCGGGGAGTTCACGTACATGGGTAGTTAGCCGACAGTCAGCTGACAGCCAGAAATGGGAAGTTCACAGGTTCCAGAGTAAATTTATCTAAGCCAAAATGACGTGTGTATCAGTAGCTGCTGAGACGTCGTTAGCGCAGCAGACGTGTTTCTATGGCACTTCCGTGAACGTTCCGGCTCACACCCGTACGTGCCTTTATCACAACAAACAAGCCAATGGTCAAAGCCCGGTTCCCCCACCTTGAGGCCGGGTGACCTGTGATGGGCTGTGTATTTTCTCTCCAGAACTGTTTCTCCCCGATCAAAACACGTTTACCCGCCACCCCCCCTTCCCTAACAAGGTAAAGGAGAGAACAAAAAGTGATATGATCAGAAATAAAAATACAGTGCCTTGCGGCAAAGCAGTCTGGGAAGCCTTCAGCAAAGAGCTGCTTAAGGTAACAGCGATTGGTCTCCGTCCAGTCTGTCGCAAAGGTCTCCTCTAACACTCAGTCGCGGTTCCCACGCTGCCAGCCGCGCTTCTAAATACGTAATACACCTGACAACTGATCTTAAAAGCACTCGGCAGCTTCTCACTTCAAAGGCCCCAAAAACTCCTCACTGGACACGGCCTGTGGTTTCCGAGGCCAATCCACAGCCCTGCGAGGCCTACAGGGCCTGTACGCCGTGTTAGGCTGGATACAAAAGAAGTTAGGAGATTTAGCCAGGTTTCTTTTGTAATTTTTTTTTTTAAAGACTTGTTTATATTAGAAAGAAAGTGAGCAAGAGAAGGGGCAGAGGGAGAGAGAGGGCGAGCAGCAGACTCCCGCCGAGCAGGGTGCCCGACGCAGGGCTCACTCCCAGGACCCTGAGATCGTGAGCACCATGACCGGAACCAAAATCAAGACTCAGATGCTGAACCAAGGGAGCCACCCGGAGCCCCAGACAGATTTTTAAAACCATCCGACAGAGTTCCATAAAATAAGGATACTGATGAAGGAACTCCCCTCGCAGAACAATATCTGAAGCATTCTGCACGAGAAATGACGCAGCCCGGGGCTACGGGAGGCGCCACCGCCTTGGCGCTCTCGGCACTTCTGCAGGATCTCACAGCTGCGTGGGCACTAACATGCTTACCAGTTCCAGGCGGCCTCGTACGTAAGTTAAAACGTAAACCTGGGCTCCTCTGCCGTATTTCAGACGTCCAACGGCCCACTGGCTTCCCACGGAACAGAGCGGACACAGTGCACCTTCCTACCCCAGAATGTCCCGTGCAGCACTCCAGAATCCAGACCCCAGGTCCACTTGCTGGGAGCAGGCTGTGCACCCAGCGTATCAGCGCGACCCTCTAAGACCCTTCACAAGTGAAAATACAGTTTCGAACATGTTACAGAACTTCATTCTACCAACAGACTTGTAACGTGAGCAGACTTGCCCCCAGGGCTCACACGTTTCAATCACGCAGAGACAAATGAAAAAGGAGATTATAACCCAGGTCTCCAGCTCGTAGGCAGGGCTCTCACCAGCACCCGTATGTGATTATAACATTCTAATCTGCAAATTCCAAGGTGGTGCCTGTCTTCTCAACTGTGGAACCAGCAGTGAAACAGAACGGGCAGCTGGTGGCTATGAAAACGGACCCGGGACAGGCACGCATGAGCACGTCAGTGTGGCTGAGCTCACCGCTTCTCAAGTTAGGGGCTCCAGTATTAGAAATTAAATGAGATCTCTTCTACCTGTCGTGCTTTATGGGCTGTGTTAATGCCATGATTTCTGAGGCAGCACAGAGCTCTCGGATCTGGTGACCGGCCCACGTTCCAGTCAGAAACAGCGCCACTGTCAATGACCCACTGCAACAGAGAACACACGTGTGCACTTTCAAGTTCCAGTACAGTACCTGCCGGGCAATGTGACTCATGGGGATACCATGCTTCTTCATGCAACTCTGCCCTCGATAATCAGGAGGGTTTCCTATTTCATACGTGGATGTCGCTGCACTGTCTATCCTCCACTGTAGGAGAAAAAAAGAATTTTTTTCGCCATTTCCTGCCCCGAGGCAGCCAGGCTGGCCTCTTCAACATATAGAACCGTACTTACGTTATCTGAAAGCTTTTGATCAGTGACGAGTTTTCTGAAAACGGCTTCTGCAATGGGTGACCGACAGATGTTACCTTAAAAAAAGGGGAAAGCAGAGAGGGGGTGTCAGGTTTAATGCTCCGCGGCCACTTCACCGGTGTCAGCAAAGTGAGGTCAGCATGCACACCTGGGGATGCTGGCCCGACCCGCGCTCCATGACCGGATACCAGCTGCCCAAGGACTCCAACAAGTAACTAAGACATAAGAAAAACAAAACAACCCAAATCATTGTTTTTCAGGGTTGCTATCGGTGACCCGAGGTAACTCATGTAATCGACGAAGCAGGCTGCAACACGCCTATTTTAAAATGAAATAAAACAGGGTTAAAAAATACGTATTTTTAAGTATATTGCACGTAAGGATGAATACTGTTTCATAAAATACACGAACGCATCCCACCAACAGTAGCTCAACACAGACTTTCAGGGCGCAATCTGCTGGAGTCTGCCTGCTCAATTAGGGTGCCGCCCTGCAGGTCACCCAGAGCTTCCCACATGGGCTGCGAGTTCTGGGACTCCCCAGGACCACCCTCTCTTCTAGAGGTTCAACAACTCTCTAGAAGAGAAAAAATGAAGAAAATGCAAGGCTCGGGATTATAGTTTTACCATAACCAAAAAGAGTCAAAGCAGAATCAGCCAAAGTTAGAAAGCACGGCGAGATTCTGGAAGTCTCCAACCTGAAGCTTTCTGGTCCTATGACACGTGTGACCCTCTCGTCATCCACGTGGGACAAAATACTCAGGGAACTGCCGACCCAGGATGCTCCCCGGGGCTCCGGAGCCAGGGGAGTTCCATCACGCAGGCGTGGATAAGGGATTATGCCGAACTGACTGCAGCTGCCCCGGCCCCAATGTGTGGCTCACCCTCCAGGCATGGACTACGTGAGGACCCCTTGGAACAACAAAACACTGTCATCCTAAGGACTAGGCTAAAAGCATGAACAAGATAATGAGAAAACCCCTCACCAGAAAAAAAAGGAAGAGGAGTTGAGCTCTTAGGAAGAGGACTTACTGGGCGGCTGTATCACTAAGAGAACAATCAACGTGTGCTGGTGGGTCTGGTGGGCGCAGCCCTAACTTCCCAGCGGGAAGGGGATGTTCTAAGACACAGGAGCCAGGAAACTTCCCACAAACGGCTGCAGGCCGAGAGAGCCTGGAACAAAAGGGGAGACTCGCTACGGGGGCAACGCAGAGCACGCTGGGCGTCGAGGGAGCTGCGTTAGGCAGACACGGTCACCTCTACTCATCTGGAATCTTCGGGTTTGTGATAGGCACGGGGCACCGGATCTTCTGAAGTGTGAAACACAACTGATGCCCTGGTAGGTGAGCCCGACACCGACTTTACCACAGTACTCTTCAGTTCGCACTTTAGTCTTAGGCCTTATAATATATTTATAAACCACAGAGGTTGCGGTTTCCACAGCAGTGAAGCCTATCAACCACTCAACCGCGACAGGGAACACGGGAATGAGTCCTCGATGTCCTCTATGAGCTAGTTTGTGTTGTAACGTTTCTCCCTAAGACATTCTGGATTCTTGTTTTGTTTTTAAAATAAGTATTATCATCCCTATTATGTTAATCACTGAAAAGGCTCTGACGACGTATAATTGCTTTATCTGTCCCCGTACACCCTGGGAATACTTTATCTGCCACCACTCTATTCACTTTAAGACCACTGTTATTATTTTGAAACTTCAGAATAGATGCTTACAATCTCACATCTAAAGACATAATAAGGGCAGCCCGGGTGGCTCAGTGGTTTGGCGCCGCCTTCAGCTCAGGCCGTGATCCTGGAGTCCTGGGATTGAGTCCCACGTCGGGCTCCCTGCACGGAGCCTGCTTCTCCCTTGGCCTGTGTCTCTGCCTCTCTCTCTCTCGCTCTCTGTGTGTCTCTCATGAATAAATAAATAAAATCTTAAAAAAAAAAAAAAGTAAACCACGGTGCTTCAGGTTCACCTGTGGAAAGTTCTAAGAACTTAAAATGTCATCTGCAGACTTCTTTAGAAAAAAGCTCAATCTGTGAAGTCTCCTGCTTGCTTTTTTCCAAATTAGGAAGCATATTACATCCTTAACCAACACCTGTACTCCAAGGGCTGAGACGCACAAAAGGAAAAAATGACATTCTCCAAGGGTAGGGACGGTGTCTCCTACTTTGGGCAGCACCCCTCACAATGGGCAGCACAGAGGAAGTATCAATAAGTATCAATCAGTTGTAGGAAAGAGGTCATCTGGCCTCACTAATCCATTATCACTTCCAACCACGCTGGAAGCACCGGGGCCTTCAACAGTTGAGCGTATCTCTTAGGCACAAAAACACGAAACCCTCAATAATCTTGCCAAAATAAGGAGCGCGGTTCTTTCCCGCCATCAGCCTTACCAACAGAAAACATCTGACACCCTGGTCTGAAAAGGGCGCAAATAAATGCTCTGAAGGAATGTAGCTTTTACATTTCAAAGATACACCATTCTTAGCGCTCCGTGTCGGGCGATCGTGCGAAAAGGCATTCGTCGACTCCTGGAACCTGCCCAGGATCTGACCCCTCAGCCCCCCACCCGCGATGCTCTTGGATCCAGCACAGGCTCCTCTCTGCACCCCTGGCCTCACCCCCGCCCAGTCTAATCTCAAAACAGCAGCTGAATGCTTCTCTCTAAATGTCCCAGCTCCGCTCAATGGCTTCATCCTCCAGCGGATTATCTCCTCCAGGGTGAGCCCGAGCCCTCACGTGGCCTCGCCAGACAGGTCTCTGTAGACCCTAAAGCAGCATCTGAAAACTATGACCCGTGGCTCCCTCCGTGCACAGTCCACAGAACCAGGAATAATTTTTACCTTTTAAATAAGTGGAAAAACTCAGAAGTAGAGTAAGATCTTGCAGCATGAGAAACTCACATGGAATTCAAACTGCAGCGTCCATAAATAAAGTCACGCTGCGACACGGCCAAGCATTACTGTTTATGAATTGTCTAGGTCTGCTTTTGCAAAGCACCAGATATTTACTTTCTGCTTCTTTACATAAGGAGTTCGGCGTCCTGCCCCGGAGCACTCATTTCTGGTAAGGAATAGCTCCCCTGTGCATCCGGAATAGTTTGTTAGGTATCTGCGTGGCGTTGAGAAAACAGGCACGGAAACTACCCTGGAGCCTCCAGGGACAGAGGAGGTGTGGCCGGAGAAGGCTGCTGGGTCTCCAGGCCGGGCCAGCGGCCTCCCTCCAGCATGAACGGCGCCAGCACCGCTGTCTCAAGGCCCGTCACCCACTTTCTTCTGGGCCCGGGACGCTTTCCCCGAGACCCAGGGCTTGCTTTCTCTGCCTCAAGCCTTTGCCCGAGCGGCACCTGGAGGCAAGGCCGCCCCGGCCGCTCTGCTTAGGAGTGGCTTCCGCGCCCACCGCCTCCCTGCCCCCCGGTCCTTGACACAACATCGGCTCATCAGGTAACCAGGTGCTTGGCGTGAAGTGAGCCCTGTGCAGGCACCACTGCTCTGCGTCGCTGCGTCTCCCGGGCACCACGGCTCGGCGGACACAGCACCGCGCGGACACCCGCCCGAGAACCGGCCCCGGATCCGGCACGCGGTGCGAGCGTCCGAAACCGGCGACTCGAGGGCCTGGGGCGCCCCACGGGGACCGGCTGCCCCTTCACCACCGCGGGTTCCGGACGCCAGCCTTCGGCCGAGAGCTTAAGGGCCGAACGGCGGCCGCCGCCAAGGTGAAACGAGGTGGCCCTTCTGCTGCCCCCTCATCAGCAGACTGAGCGGGCGAGAGGACGTGCGGGGGGACAGGCCTGAGCGGGGAAGGGGGAGCCGGGGCGCAGGGAGGCCGGCAGGTGAGAGGGGGCCCCGAGTGGGCAGCGGGCAGGTGAGCAGGGACGCGGGCTGGGGAGCGGGGACGAGGCCCGGGGCGCGGGCAGGTGAGCGGGGACGAGGCCCGGGCGCGGGCAGGTGAGCGGGGACGAGGCCCGGGGCGCGGGCAGGTGAGCGGGGACGAGGCCCGGGGCGCGGGCAGGTGAGCGGGGACGAGGCCCGGGCGCGGGCAGGTGAGCGGGGACGAGGCCCGGGGCGCGGGCAGGTGAGCGGGGACGAGGCCCGGGGCGCGGGCAGGTGAGCGGGGACGAGGCCCGGGGCGCGGGCAGGTGAGCGGGGACGAGGCCCGGGGCGCGGGCAGCAGGTGCGCCGCGCGGAGGGGAGCCTGCGGGGCCCGTCGCTCCGCCCGCACCGCCCGCCCCCCCCCCCCGCCGTCCCCGCCGTCCCCGGTCGGGCGCAGCAGCACAGCCCGGACCCCCCCCCCCCCCCCGGAGAGCCCGCCCGGGGCCGGGGCGCGCCGCCTCACCGAGACACACGAACAGCACAGACTTGGGCACCTGCTCAGCCATCTTCCCGCGCGCACAGCCGGGCGCCCACGGAGCGCGTCGGGACGTTTCCTGCGCGACGCATGCGCACCTCGAGCGCCCCGCCCCGCGCGCCTGCGCAGGACGCCCTCAGCCGCTCCCGGGGGCGAGCGCCTCGGCCTTGCGCCTGCGCAGTACTGAGATGGGGGCCGCAGTCGTCGGGAGGACGGAAGGGGCGCCGCGGGGGCGGGGCAAGGAGCCGGGGGGCGGGGCGAGAAGCCGTGGGCGGGGCGAGGAGCCGTGGGCGGGGCGAGGAGCCGGGGGGCGGGGCGAGGAGTCGGGGAGCGGGGCGAGGAGCCGGGGGCGGGGCGAGGAGCCGGGGGGCGGGGTGAGGAGCCGTGGGCGGGGCTAGGAGCCGGGGGGCGGGGCGAGGAGCCGGGGGCGGGGCGAGGAGCCGGGGGGCGGGGCGAGGAGCCGTGGGCGGGGCTAGGAGCCGGGGGGCGGGGCGAGGAGCCGGGGGGCGGGGTGAGGAGCCGTGGGCGGGGCTAGGAGCCGGGGGCGGGGCGAGGAGCCGGGGGGCGGGGCGAGGAGCCGGGGGCGGGGCGAGGAGCCGTGGGCGGGGCGAGGAGCCGGGGGCGGGGCGGGGAGTCGGGGGCGGGGCGAGGAGCCGGGGGCGGGGCGAGGAGCCGGGGGCGGGGCGAGGAGCCGGGGGGCGGGGCGCTGGGCCCGGGGGCTCGGGGGTGAGCGGAGCCCCACGGAGGGCGGCACCCCTGGGGACCCGAGCCGCCGCCCCCCGCCCGTCCGGGCCGGGGCAGCGCGGGGCGGGGGCGCCCTCGGGGTCGCGGGCCGGCCGGGTCCCGAGGACGCGGGGTCGGGCGGCACCTGCCCGTCACCTGCCCCTCACCTGCCGCAGGTGTGCGCCTGCCCGGGGAGGCGGGGCCGCGGGAGCGCCCTTCCTGTTCCCGGGCAGGTGTCGGCGGCGGCGGGGGCGCGAGTGAGTAGGGGTGCGGGGGGCCGGGCCGCAGGGCGGGGGCGGGGGCGGGGGCGGGGGCGCCCCGAGGTCGCCGGGCGGCCGGGCCCGGGGCGCCTCCTGGGGCGGGGAGGCCTGGGGGCGGCTGGGCCCGGCTGCCGCGTCCTCCTGGGCTTCGGGAAAGGCCCGGCCGGGCCCTGCCGCGGAGTCGGAATCCGTGGGACCCAGAAAGTTCCAGGGGGACGGGGGTTCGCAGTCCGGTTCGGGGCATGTCCCCAGTGCGACCGCAGCGGGAACCGCAGGTGCAGCCCGGCTGCCCCGCCGTCTGCAAACTACCGCGTTGGAGGCTAGAACGGTCCAAACAAGCCCCGATCTCCCTCCTGCCCACCCTGTTTCAAGGCAGGAGGACGGGCTGTCTGTTCTGCCAGCGCCCTGCTAAAGTCTCCATAAAACGAGAAAATAGGAACCTCGTCGTCTGTCAGATTAAAACCAGGCATCGCTGCTCATCCCGTGGTTGGAAGCCTCCACTCCACTGAGTGCCGACTCCCAGGAGAGCTCTCACTCCTCGGGGGTAGGATGTGGTGCTTCAAAAGCAAGCCTGGTGCAGGCCCGAGGGAAGGAAGCGGGCGGCCGCCCTGCCCAGAAGTCCCTCTACCTGTCCTCTTGGTTGCAGGTGTGTCATGGTGACACGTGACCCTACGCAATTGAAACCCTGAGCACAGTGACTTTCTGTTTTCCCTGGGAAGCGTCCATGCTCCACAGCAGATGATCAGGCTGGAGGGGCAGGTGTAGGCCCGCGCCGAGCCAGGGTCACTCTCCAGTTTGGGAGAAGATAGAGTGAGTGTAATCAAGGCTCTTCTTATGCTGACACTTAAGTGCTCACCACTCCCTCCTCCCTGTCCCACATCTGCAGCCCCGGGTCAGGGGGAGGAGACGAGGCACACAGGACGCGCTAATTTGGGGCTCCAATGGCCAGTCTGGTTTCAGGTTTGGACTCTGAAGGCTGCTAATATGACCAGAGAGACCGGTTTTGATTTCTGGAACTGACAAGCCTGGTCCCCTTGAGTCAAAGGAAGTGGTTACACCGTGGCCACAGAACGATAAGAATCCACTTAACAAACAATGTCCGGGGCAGCCCGGGTGGCTCGGCGGTGTGGCGTCACCTTCAGTCCAGGGCCTGATCCTGGGGTCCCGGGTTCGAGTCCCACGTCGGGCTCCCTGCACGGAGCCTGCTTCTCCCTCTGCCTGTGTCTCTGCTTCTCTCTGTCTCTCATGAATAAATGAATAAAATCTTTTAAAAAAAAAAAAAAGAAAGAATGTCCATAGTTGTCAGGCAGTGGTGTTCAAGACAGGGATGTTCTAAAAAGCTTCTGAGCTAAGGGCAGTATGTCAAAATCTAAAAAATTACATAGATGGCCGAAGTTTCTTCTATCTTCACTGAGATTTAATCTGTTTATTCTATGTATTTCCTTAGCAATGTCTAGTTCCTTTGATTTTGGTTGGAGTCTTATCAATTCAGTGAACTAACTTTTATCTCATGTAAGTTATGAGGCTTAGTAATTTGGTTAATATCTAATTAACGTGCATTTAGAAAACGGTTTCTAAATTTCTAGGCTTTTCCTGTAGGTACCTCTCTCGTAGTCAGGCATCCACTGAGGAAGCGTATAATGGACGCTTGTTGATACGAGGGAAAAGTCTGGGAAGCCCCGGGGCTGAGTGATGGGGGAGGCTTGACGGGGTCAGTTTCTCTCCCAAACCCTAGGTTATTGCCCGTGATCAGTATGTAAATTATTTCCACAGCTTAAGCTCCTTTCAAGCTTTTGAGGTTTCCAAAATAAAAATTTTCTTCCCTGTATTTTAGAAAGTCTTAATTTAAAAAAAAAAAAGTTTTAGTATAGACATTTTCAAATGTTTTAATTACTTTTTTTGTATTTTTTTTTTGCATTTTTTTTATTGGAGTTCGGTTTGCCAACATATAGTACAACCCCCAGTGCTCATCCCGTCCAGCGCCTCCCTAGGTGCCCGTCACCCAGTCATCCCCACCCCAATCCCCACCAGCCCGACCTCCTCCCCTTCCACCACCCCTTGTTCGTTTCCCAGAGTTAGGAGTCTCTCACATTCTGTCTCCCTCTCTGATATTCCCCACCCATTTTCTCTTCTTTCCCCTTTAATCACTTTTTAAAGAAAATTTTAAGCTAAGTTTCTTAGCTTGAGGTTTGGCAGGCATAGACTCTCAGGCGGAAACTCAAATATTCTTAGAGAATTTGCTTTGCCTTGGGATTCAAGAGACTCAAGGCTTTTATGAATGTTGCGATGCTGATCGTGACTTAAGGTTGAAAGACTTCTTTAGTAATGACCTGCATCTTCACAGCTTCAGTCACACGACGTTGCCAGCGGATGCCAGACCCTGCCCTCCGCACCCCCTGCGGCACAGCAGAGGATGGCGCGTGAGATGTGATTCGATGCTGAGGACAGGAGCTGAGGCTATTATCTAAATTGTTATTATTATTCGTTGGCTCTGACAGAGAAATTCACCATATATAACTATGACCAGGCAATATGATTTTATCAGAAAATTTTTAAAAATATGTGGTATTAAAACAAATTATCCAGCGTCTTGCACAGTTCGGCCAAGCGCGGAGGCATCCTGACCGCGACCAGGCTCGTGAACCCCGGGGCAGTAACGGGGTTTAAACACGGCCCTGTGGTGTGCAGGCGCCGTGGGCTGCATCTGAATTCCCAAGCCCAATAGCCCCTTCCCGTGTTTACAGAAAGGGCTGCGACCTTTCCCCACAGCAGGATGTTTGCAATAGCAGCTCTCAACTGTGGAATTTGCTTATTTGACTGGTTCAGTTCTGCTTGCTTGATAGGGTTCACAGCAGAAAGTCTTCGGGGCTAAGATTTATGTACTATTTACTAAGTTTTAGTTGCATGTGTCAGAAAATCTGATCCAAATTGGCTTTAGCAGAAAAGGAAAACATGCTGGTCCAAGTGTGAACAGTCCTGGAGCTGCTGGGGCTTCAGCTGTTGCCACGTCCTGCGCTCCAGCAGGGCCTGCAGAGCCCACATTGTCTCTGCAAGTCTTGTCAAATGCCCTTCTGCGTGGCTTTGCTCTCAGGCTCTCCTCCTGCGGTGACAAAGTCGTGTAGCAAGTCCAAACGGAAGCGCCTGGGGAGGAGGACTTCTGGCAGCATCGCACAAGCGTTGATGAGGTGCTGGTAGGTCGGCTTTGGCTGGAGTTCTGCTGTGGCCCAAGATCTGCCCTGACTTGCCCACTTGGGTCGCCCGCTCCCTTGCAGGGGCGGCATCACTGAAACAGGCAGGCTGTGCTGGTTCTGAAATAAGCCACAGATATGCAGCAGCAGAAGGAGCACATTGCTGCCACAGTCTTCTGGTCCAATTCAGTAAGTTGTTCTGAGCATCCAGACGCACGAAAGGGCACTGCAGAGATGGGTGAGAAGTGCTGCTTCTGGCCTTAAGGGTTGTAGTTCACTGGTGGACAAACAGCATTGGGAACACAAAGGAAGTCGGAAGAAAAGACAGTTGGGTGGGGGTGAGCCTCAAATCACAAACTCGAGTGCCGAAGATAAGAAGACGTATCACGAGCGCTCATTTTCTACCAAGTTGGGCTCTCTTCGTCCTCCCCGGAGGCCGTCACGTCTCAGGCTGACGCCAGGTCTGGGCTAGCGCCGCCAGCTCGGACTCGCTTTGGTCTCCGTTACTACTAGTCCTGTCGCTGCTGCCCTGCTGACCCTTGCTGCACTCACAAGGCCCTGGCAGTCCACCCCATAGTGCAGCAGCACGTCCCACCTGCAAGCAGAGCTGCTGGGCCTGCTGCGCCCCTGGGCTGACAGGAGCCTTGTGGGGTGAGCCTCATTGGCACTGGGCTTGCGTGAGGCTGGAGCACTGGGCTCCTGGCAACCAGACCTCCTTGGGTTTCCTTCTCTTTTTCAACCTCTCTTTCTTTAGAGGACCTGGAAAGGACTCCACTGGGCACTACTTGTCAGCTTGTCCCTGGCTTCCCTCTGGCCCTCCTCTCTCGTAAGGCCTGGGAAATATTACAGAGTCCAAGAGCCAGAGAAATTTTGCTATTACTCAGCACATTTCCTCCTAAACCCATTGGATTTCATATATAAAAGGACTCTGCTAGTCCTCACAGGGATTTGATCTTTAATTCCCCAAAGGCACACAAATAGCTTTTTCATCTAACACGTGTGCTGGGCACCTAACTCTGTGTCATTATGGCATGTGCTGGAGATATTACGGTGAAGAAAACAGAATAGTCCATGTGCTTACCCCCATGGAGCTTATATTGCTGTGAAGGAGATGTGCATGAAGGACCATGATAGACAGATATGGCAGATGGAGAGATCTGATAGATGGAGAAATATGATGGATGGATAAATAGATATGGCAGATGGACAGACATGACGGATGGAGAGACATGACGGATGAAGAGATATGATGGATGGAGAGACATGATGGACAGACAGGACAGATGGAGAGATGATAGATGGACAGACATGATGGATGAAGAGATATGGATGGAGAGATATGTTGGATAGATAGACATGACGGATGGAGAGACATGACGGGTGAAGAGATATGATGGATGGAGAGACATGATGGATAGGACAGATGGAGAGATGATAGATGGACAGACATGACAGATGGAGAGATATGATGGATGGATAAATAGATATGGATGGATGGATAGACATGATAGATAGACATGATGGATGGATAGGCATGATGGATGAAGACATATGACAGATGGAGAGACAAGACAGATGGAGAGATATGGATGGAGAGATATGGATGGAGAGACATGACAGATGAAGAGAAATGATGGAGAGACATGACAGATAGGACAGATGAAGAGATATGATGGATGGAGAGACATGATGGATGGAGAGACAAGACAGATGGAGAGATATGGATGGAGAGACATGGTGGATGGATAGATATGACATGACAGATGGATAGATAAGGCAGATACAGACAGATATAATTGACAGATATGTTAGAGATGCAGACATGTATATGTATGGTTGACAGAGTAAGGACACAAGCTGTGGTGCAGACTAAATATGGGAAACCTTTGAGGGATGTAAGCATTGGGTACTGTTACCTTAGCTATTATGTAAATGGAACATCTCTTTGGAGAAATGACCATAGGGGTTCAAGACTAGGAACAGAGAAACCAGTCAGGAGGCTTTGAACAGACACCACCAGAGCTCATCATCTTGGGCCAGGCTGGTGGCGGGAAGGAGGTGAGGTGTGATCAGATCTTGAGTAAATGTTGAAGGCTTCTGTCCTGACGTGGCGTGCCGATGGACGGCTGTGGCCGTGAGAGCAACGATAGAGAAGCTGCAGTTGGCCCAGGTTCTGGGCGTGAGCTCCCAGGTGGAGAAAGGCCACCTGGAGAGAGAGGAAGCTGGGGCGCAGGTGGGGCCCTGGCGGGCTCACGAGCGGGCTGGTATAATTTGAGATGCTGAGATGCTGACTGGATTGAGAAAGTCACTGAGACTGAGAGCCTGCAATTTAGGGGAAGGTTCAAGAGTAGATAAAACTGGGAGACTTGTCAGAGCTAAGTTGTGCTTACAGTCGCGGGCCTGAGAGTTGTGTGTAATGGGAAAGAGCGGGGCCTGGGGGACGGGAGGACCCTGGCAGGAGGCCGGGAGGCAGGCTGGCCTCTCCCCCTTTCCTGCAGCCTTGGTGGCCGCCCTGAAGCCACACCTGGGGCAGGTTTGCTCCTGAGAGGTCACGGACTGGCTGGTGCGAGCCACGGTGGAGGGAGGGACAGTCTCTGAGGCGCGGGGCAGGGAGGCCCCGCTGTGGGCCCAGAGCCCACCGCCGGGAGGTCCGCCCTGGCTCCGTGACCCCAAGGGCCACTCTGAAGCAGCATGTACAACTGGCCTTGAAAAATGAGTTGTATTTCAAGAGGTCGGAGGCTGGCAGTGCTTTCCTTAAAGGGCCAGGGAAAGAAACTTGGGGATATACGTAGGCCCTTACCCAGCAAGACCGAACAACCAACCACAATTTTCTCAGTTGCTGAGAACTGAAGTGTGCTGACCGGGCCCGTGTTCTGGTGATGCTCGTCTCGGGATGAGGCCGTGTGAGTCTCTAGACGAGGACACATTTTGCTACTTGAGGTTCTCAAAGTTACTGTTCCTTAGCCTCAAAATAAGTCCCACGTGTTCAGCTGTTAATGTCGGTCCGTGGCGTGGTTTTACTGATGACACCTCTGAAAATGCATTTTTTTACACAAAACATTATTATTTGTTCGATTTAATATGTTCAACCTTTAAAAAAGTAAAAACTGTTCTTATGTCCCAGGCGCTAGGTGAGCAGGGTCCCCCGTCAATTCGCCGCCCCCAACCTCCCAGCATGGGCTCTGGGACCAGCAGCAGGGCTCCTTAAGGTGTTGCTCCTTTCCGGGAGTGCGATGAAGAGCTTCCTCGGGGCGGGGTGGGAGGAAGGCTGCAGGAGGGACAGGCGGGGTCAGCCCGTGGCGGGGACGCTGGCCGCAGGCCCGGGACAGGGAGCCTGAGCTCGCAGCTCCAGCCGCAGCCCGGGAGGCCCGGCAGCCCTGCGCGGTCGGCCTGTGGGAGCCTGGCCCTCCCCGACTCGCCCTTGCCGGGGCTCTCGGCCTGGGTGCACCCGGGACAAACACCTGCCACGGGCCTCCCTCGCAGCCTCTGCAGCCACGCCCCGGGCCGGAGCCCCTAGACGGGCCGCGGGCACCGGGAGGGGCACGGGACAGGACCCCAGTGCACCGAAGCCTTCTAAGGTGTCCACCTACTGGAGACAAGGGACGTCCCCGTAAACCCTTCAGTATCTCATAGAAAGGCAAAGCCAGTGCTTTGCGTTTGCAGAAGGACTTGAAATGGTGAGTTACGAGCACCGCGTAATCCGGGAGATAAGAACGGGACCGTGTAGCCTGATCGCCTGCGGCGTCTCTGTCCCTGTGTCCGCCTCTCCAAACAGATTGATTAGATGGAAAACAAGCCAAATCTGCTCTTACATCGGAAAATGAAAATTGCAAAGACTCCTCCGCCGTCTTCCTTCTTCAAAGATGAGAAATAATTTTTAAAATGCAGTAATTAGGGTAATATCAGCCGCAATAAAAAGCATCCACCGTCAGGCACTCACCACATTTAGGGTCACGCCTCCCCGGGGTAGTAACCCAGCCACGGGTGGCTCTCCCCTGAGGCCATCAGGGGTCTCGTGTCCACCCCCCGAGCGGCTGTGACAGCGACAGGAAGGAGGCTGGAGAGGCCCGTACTTCTCAGGCGTCCTGGCACGGAGGTGACACGTCGCCCTCGCCCCGGGGACTGCGGCCACTGTAACACGGAAGCGTACACGGGGTGGCAGCTGGCTGTCCCGGCCCCAGCACGGAGCGGAGCCTCCGCACGGTTCATGGGTGCTGGGACAGGTGGGGTCACCGTGTCCCGTCGGGCCCCAGCGGGAACTGGGAACCGGGTAGCTCACCTGGTGATGGTGCGTGTGCCTAACGAGGCAGCCGTCCCCGTGCCCGGTGTGCAGCCCCACATCCTGTCCCCTAGCAGCCAGACGGGGGACACCGCCCCTTCCTCGGGACGTGCTCACCGGTTGCAGCTTTGTGCCACCGTGTCCCGCAAACGCCCCTCACCGTGTGCATCCCACCCCGGGCGCTGGGCACCCAGGACAGAGCGCACGTCCTCGGGGAGCCGCGCCGCCTCCAGGGGAGACGCTAGGGGCCCAAGTACCTTTATGGGAATTGGAGTTGCTCTAGTGTGTAGTTTTTCTAAGACCCTCTAAAGGCAAACGGGGTAATCAAAGCAGTAGTAAAGGGCAGACTGAAGGTCACTAGTAAAATGGACATAATTTTCAACGGCTTTCTCGAGATTCCTTCCTATAAACATTTTACATGCTTCCAAAAATCTTTCTGTGGTCATCTCTGTGCTTAAAACTAACGACTGGGCAGCCCGGGTGGCTCAGTGGTTGAGCACCTGCCTTTGGCCCAGGGTGTGATCCTGGAGTCCCGGGATCGAGTCCCGCGGCGTGGAGCCTGCTTCTCCCTCTGCCTGTGTCTCTGCCTCTCTCTGTATCTCTTGTGAATAAATAAAATCTTTAAAAAAATTATTAAAAAAAAAACAAAAACTAATGACTGCCACCGAAAGCAGCGGAGCCCCAAGAGCACGAGGCTTCCGTCGGGCGGGACAGCTTCGCCCTAAGCAAGCACATGGCTGCACGATGAGGAGTAACTTCAGGTCCTAAAAATCCAGGACCGGGCAGTGACCGCCCTGCATGGCAGGTGCAAGGGGACAGACAATGTGCGGGGCACCGATCCGTGACAGAGCTCTTGCGGCAGGGCTCACAAGGTGCCCCAACGTGCGAAATATTTAATTACGTAATATTCGGCGTATGCTGAACACTCTGCTATGGAATGTCTGGGACACACGAGGGACTAGCGAGGGGACGCGATTCACACCCGCGGCCTCCTCTAGAGCCAAAGGGAGCACTAACCTGCAGGCAGCGCCTGGGAGGCCTTCCCCAGGACCACCCCAGCCCCAGTCAAATGCCATGTGGCTTCTGTTATGTATATTTATATCTTATAGATGAATTTTACACATAAATATTATATATATTTTGTTACAGGTAGATTTTATCATTTATGCATACGTGTTGTATAAATGTAGATGCTTGGGCAGCCCCGGGGGGCTCAGCGGTTTAGCGCTGCCGTCAGCCTGGGTCGTGATCCTCGGGTCCTGGGATCGAGTCCCACGTCGGGCTCCCGGGATGGAGCCTGCTTCTCTCTCTCTCTGTGTCTCTTATGAATAAATACTTGAAATTTAAAAAAAAATATATATATATAAAATAAATGTATGTGCTTGCTCTCGTCTGTGTCCGTGAACACCAACCTGTGTGGTCCTCCGCATGTCTTCATGCAGCTTGTTCTTCCTCTGTTATCCCCACTTTCCCACGGAGACACGTGTGTGTCTAGTTGAATGCGGCTTTCAGGCTGCACCAGACCAAAGTCATCCATCCTCTTCTTGGGGAAAATTTGTTTCCTTCTTTGGATGCGTTTCTGTGTCGTTGTCAGTTTGCTGTCAGGAACCCTGCGGCCGTGCCCCGGGCCTGCCACGGAGATCTGCCGACGTGGGGCAGGGCCACGCTCGCGCCGAGGCTCCGGGCCGCTCCCTGGCGTTTCTCCGAGCCCCTCGTGACTCTTACCCATCGTGGGAGGCGGCTGCGGTGCTCTCACCCCATGCCCCGTCGCCGCACCTGCCGAGGCCCCGTGTCCCCCACTCAGTCCCGAGGCCCCCGCACACCCGCGGCCTTCGCCCGCTCCCGCAAGAGGTGCGTGTCCTGACCGCGGCCCCCACGGTGCTGGCACCGACTTCTACCCCGACAGGACACGACACTGCCCTTCTGTCCCGACCCCCACGCCCCACGTGTCACGTCCGCACCAGCCACAGAGTTTTCCTGTTCCGTGAATCAACTAACCGGACACTTTGCCCGGTTTTCTGTTGTGCTACTTGTATTTTTATTGATTTGTTCAAGGTCTCTGTGTATTCTGGACCCCAGATCTCTGACATTTATACATATGACAGATACCGTCCAGCATTTCAGTTGAATTTTTATTTTTCAGATGTATGTTGATACAACTTTTTCTTAACTTTAATGTAACTGAATATATCTGTAGTTTCCCCTTCCTATTGTGGATTATTTAGGGCATTCCTCCATTGCCCAAATAGTCAAGATATTTTCTATTACTTTTGTTCTTTTTTTTTTAAGATTTTATTTATTTATTTATTTATTCATTCATTCATTCATTCATTCATTCATTCATGAGAGACATGGAGAGAGAGAGAGGCAGAGACACAGGCAGAGGGAGAAGCAGGCTCCCTCCCGATTCGGGACTCAATCCCGGGACCCCAGGATCACGCCCTGAGCCGGAGGCAGACGCTCAACCACTGAGCAATCCAGTCGTCCCTATTACTTTCATTCTAAAAGTACTAAATTTTGCATTCGGTATTAAGGCGATCAATTATTGAAATTGTGTATGATGTGATATTATATTCTAATTTTGTTTTTATTTGAACGACCATTTGTCCCAGAATAATGTATTCAAGTACCACGTCATCTCTGTCATATATTTTTAAATATGTGAATACATATATGAATATTTTTTCTTTTGTTAGAAAGGTGACTTTTTATGAATTTATTTTTTATTGGTGTTCAATTTGCCAACATATAGAATAACACCCAGTGCTCATCCCGTCAAGTGCCCCCTCAGTGCCCATCACCCAGTCAACCCCACCCCCCGCCCACCTCCCCTTCCACCTTAAATGCTATAGATTATTCAGTAAGTTGTGCTGTATATGTAAAAAATATTAGGTTCCTACTTCATATCTTACACCAATGTAAGTTTGAGATGCGCCAAATAGTTAATGTAAAGTATAAGCTCTGGAAGGGGCTATAGCATAATGACCATATAGTTTTGTTTTGTTTTAATTAAGGCCTTTAGTCACAGTATTAGAAAGATGAAAACAGTAGAAAGGCTAGAGAAATGTTGCCATGTAAGTAAAAACATATGCTGAAAAACTATAAATAATTTTTTTTTTTAGAAAAGCTGCAGAGACATAGATTTACAATCTGATTAAAATTATAGAGAAAAGGAGTATGGCACCAGAAAAACAGTCAAAGAATGTGAACAGAAAATAAGCAAAACAGGAAATGTAAACAAACGAAAGAAAAATTCACTAGTATTCAGATAAATCCAAATAAAATTTGTTATGCTGTTTCCTGATGTATGGACTTCGCCGTTACCAGTGTCGCCTGTCACCGTGGGAATTTTTATGGTAATACCCAGTGGTTCTAAACTTGGGGACTGTTTTGGGCGCCTGGGTGGCTCCATCAGTGAAACCTGGGTAGTATCTGTAGGAGGCAATTTTGTTTTTTTATTTTTTTTTAAAGATTTATTTATTATTTATTTATTAGTGGGAGACACACAGAGAGAGAGAGAGAAGGAGGCAGAGACACAGGCAGAGGGAGGAGCAGGCTCCATGCTGGGAGCCCGACATGGGACTCGATCCCGGGACCCTGGGGTCATGCCCTGGGCCGAAGGAGGCGCTAAACTGCTGAGCCACTCGGGCTGCCCTGTAGGAGGCAATTTGATGATGTAATGCAAAGCTAACAAACTTCTTTTTTTTTTTTTGATTGATCGATGCCAACCCTTGAGACTCTATCCTAAGATGATCGTCAGCCAACAGCAGTATCTGTAAAAGCAGAAAATGGAAATAATCTACATATTTGGCAATAGGAGTCAATTGAGGCAAATACATGAAAATGCAGACAGTAGTGTCGGTGGATACTGATAGTGGGGGTGGCTTTTTCCTCGATATTTGCGTATGTGTATGTTTTCTTTTTTCTTTACAATATGCTTCTGCCATATTTTCTGATCATTTAAAAATACAGAATTTTTTTGTCATACTTGGGCCTTTCGCACTATGAATTTGAAAACTAATTCTCACTTAATTTCTGGTTCTTTTATGGTTTGATTCTTGGCATTTCAAATCATTGATGAATTTGGAGTTTGTCCCTAAGTAACATGAAGCTGTGGATGATTTTTTTCCCCAAAAAGATCACTATTTATTGTGTAACATAACTTTTCTACATTGACTTAAGGTACTTTTTTTTTATTATATATTAAGTTATTTTTATATATTTGGGCCAATTTCTGAATTTTCTACTTTGTAAAATTGACTCTTCTACCTATACTTGCATCTACTACAAATTATGGAGGCTTTATCGTACGTTGCAGCTTCTGGCAGAGATTCACCTCTCCGTTATTCTTCTGTTATGTACTTTTCCCCCATATTTTCTCGCTTGTTTATTTTTCCATATAAACATTTTGAATCATTTTGTTTGGTCAGGATACTTGTAAAATTTACAAGAGATGAACTTGACGTCGTTAAGACAAAAAGTCGAAAAACCATCATAGGAACATTGAAAAGACAAATGACAAGCCGCAAATCAAAATTTGTAACTCATGTTCTAGAAAAACCTTAATTCCCTTACTTTATAAATGAGTAAGAAACAAGAAATACTGCCCTGGTGGGACAGCACGAGGGATTGGAGGGGATGGAAAGTTACTTGACGTCACTCAACAAGTGAAAGCCCACGGAGAGGTTCAGACACTGAAAGCTCCCGCCACTTACTGTGACCCCCAGAAACCGGGAGATGTGCCAGGAATGTGCTCCTGCAGGGGGGAGATGGGGGGGCGACCCCCGGGACCGCCCGGGCTCCAACCTGGAGGCACCTGCGAGCTCCGGGGTTGGGGAGTCCCCTGGGCCCGTCTCCAGCTGCAGGAGAGACATCCTGGGCCTGGGGAGCCCACGACCCCGGATCTGCGAGGCAGGCTCTGCGGGGGGCGGCGAGGCCCCGGGGACCAGCCCACCCCGCCGGGCACCGGCTTCCACTGGAGAGGCCCGTGGGGAGCCCCTGGATGGGGCACCGGGGCGGAGCCTGAGTGGCCCCGCTGCTCGGGCGGGTCAGGACCCCGTGAGGCGCCCCGCCCGGGCTGCTGCGGGCATCGGGGACCACCCGGGGTGGGGGGTGCACCTGCCAGCCACCCCTCAACCTCAGAAACGGCAGGACGGGAAAATTTAACCCACATCCCAAAAGGCCAAAGAGGACGCCATTATCCGACAAGGACAAAGAAGCATCTTTTACAATATGCCCAAGTATTGAAAGAACAACATACTGAGGACAGAAATGGAAAAACCAGAACAAATGGAACTTTCAGAGCTGAAAGTGTCAGGTGGAAGTGAAAAATGCATTCGATGGCCTGAACGGCTCCCCTGGCCCTGAGGCCTCTTGCTCTGTGGCCCTTGCGCTTCCTCCTCCTGTGACAAAGGGCCGGTCCTTCCGGGGCTTCAGGGCCCGAGGGGGCTGCGCCCGGTGGTGGCCCGACTCCCCCAGGACGTGACGGGGGGCTCATCGGCGGCTCCGGAGTCCCTCCCACTGTCACTGACGAGGATAATCCATAGGATAGCTCCACATTTTGACATGGATTTTATCCCAGGATTTTATAATTTCTGGGATTTTGAGGATTTAGGGTTTTCCAACCTCAGAGTGAATTCATCAGGAAAATAGAGATGAGACAATAATTTGAGCATTTCCAGTTCATTTCTTTTGCTAGAAGGATGCTATTTGTTAATGCTCAATTGTACATGAGAAAAAATGAAATTATAATAGATTCCTAACTCCTACTTACTGGATTTTTTCATTAAAATCTCTCTCTCTCTTTTTTTAATCTTTCAGTGAACAATCCTATACCTTCCAATTTGAAGTCAGAAGCAAAAAAAGCTGCTAAAATCCTAAGAGAATTCACGGAAATAACTTCCAGAAATGGACCTGATAAGATCATTCCTGGTAAGTAAACCATGTACCTCTCATTTCTCAATTTGTTTTGTTTCCTGAGCTGCTTGGTGTGGTCTTTGGCCTCAGGCCGGGTCCCCTAAGAGCACCTTATCCTCCTGGCTGGTCTGCCAGCGGGTCTCCCGGGGCCCCCACACCCCCGCCCCCTCGCCCTTCCCTGCCTCCTCTTCCTGGCGCACCTGGGCTCTCCCTGAATTCACCTGTCCTCGCCCTCAGTTTCTCAGGCCTTCACAACCTTATCCTGCAGAATCACTGGCTAATCTCATACATACATTTTGATTTGGGGGTTTCTCTCTTGAGATGAGATATTTGCCTTTTATCCTGCTTGAAGAAGACGCGGCTCAGTAACTCCTTGGGCCTTGAGAATGCAGAGCCTGACCTCCCGCCAGGACGCCCCAACCACTCTCGTTGATCTAATGGAGGCAGAGCACAGATGACCTAGGCCGGGGGTGCTTTTGGGAACCACTGTCTGTCCTTGGCCACGACCAGTGGCTCCTACTGGGTGGTTGAGGTGAACTCCAAGAGGCCAAGAAGACTCGTGTGCGAACCGGCTTGGGCACTGCGCAGACTGCCTCTGCCTTCCCTTTTGACCAGTCGCCACGCAGGACGCCGATCCTGCAGGAACGAAAACTAATTTAACTTTAAGAAAAAAAAAGTAGATTAATTTCTTAAGCCAGATTTTTAAGTTATTTGGCAGAACGTTAAATGTTTAAAAAGAGTAATGTAGGGACGTCTCGGTGGCTCAGTGGTTGGGCGTCTGCCTTCCGCCCAGGGTGTGACCCCGGAGTCCTGGGATCGAGTCCCGCGCCAGGCTCCCTGCAGGGAGCCTGCTTCTCCCTCTGCCCGTGTCTCTGCGTCTTTCTCTGTGTCTCTCATGAATACATAAAATCTTAAAAAAAAGATTAATTTATTGTTATAATAATAATAACAATATTAACGATTGTTATTTTGGCGCAGTCACTGCTCCCATGGAGGACACAGTGCTTCCTGGAGCCTCACTCCTCAAAGTGTGGACTCGACCAACTGGGGGCTTGTTAGAAATGCAGGATCTCAAAGCTCCTCAGAAGCCTAAGGAGTCAGAATCTGCATTTTTCACGAGATCTCAGTGATCTGTATGCACATACCAGTTCGATAAATGCTGCTTTAGGACTTGAAGAAAATTCAGCCAGAAAAAACGAATTTTCAGTAACAGTATTCTGAAGCAGGAGATAGAAGACACGTCTTGATATATGTGAGCATCTGCATACGCAGCCTCCTAGCCCAATTCATGAATAAATTGTATTTCCTGACACAGAAACATCTGGGTTTGGATTATCCCTCCCGGATTCTGTGCAGTGGAATTCCATCAGTGATCTGTAACCAGCGCATCAATACTGTAAATAAAAAGCCAATTGGCAAATTATTCAGGCATTAGTGGTATTTTAGTGTCTTCCAAATCTGGGTGGAAAATCCATAAATACAAACATGACATTTAAAATACGTTCATCAAAAAAATAATAAAATAAAATAAAATAATAAAGTAAAGTAAAGTAAAATAAAATAAAATAAAATAAATAAATAAAAATGAAATAAAATTAATAAAATAAAATAAATAAATAAATTAAATTAATTAATAAATAAAATAAATCAATTAATTAAATAAATTAATTAAATTAAATAAAATACGTTCATCTGTAAAGTAAAATAAAATAAAATAAAATAAATAAATAAAAATGAAATAAAATTAATAAAATAAAATAAATAAATAAATTAAATTAATTAATAAATAAAATAAATCAATTAATTAAATAAATAAATTAAATTAAATAAAATACGTTCATCTGCTTTTGTTCCTCGTAAACGGAGGCAGTCCTGACCGTACATGCGCTGAGAGCGGAGGAAGATGCTCTGCCAAAATGTGGTTGTAAAAACACACCCATGTGATACACAGCACAGCTTCGACCTCATCACAACATTCATACGACCTTCCACGCAGAGCAAAGGCACGCTCAGCGGGCTGCAGTCGGAGCCCAGCCCTGTCCTCCCCAAGTGCCTTCGCGCCTTCGCGCCTTCGCGCCCTCGATGCGTTCTCTCTCAGGGTCTCCTGCTAAAGTTCTGAAACGGTTTGCATAATTATGTTAGAAATTTAGTGTTTTTCTAGGGACTCGTACAAAACCATTTCTGCGTATTTCAGAAGAGGGTCTGGTTTGACTTTCTTGATGGAATATTTGACTAAAGATGAGAAATCAAAACACCTGGCAGAGGCAAGAGTAACTTCTGATGCTTAGGCTTCCTGTGTTATTTTTTTTTTAAGATTTTATTTATTTACTCATGAGAGACAAGGAGAGAGAGAGGCAGAGACCCAGGCAGAGGGGGAACCAGGCTCCGTGCAGGGAGCCCAACGTGGGACTCGATCCCGGGACCCGGGGTCACCACCTAGGCCGAAGGCAGACGCTCCGCCCCTGGGCCACCCGGGCGCCCCTTCCCTTGTTGCTTGAAGATGTCCTGTTGTGTGAATAAATCCACAGAAAAGGGAGGTGCCCTGTTTTAGGGGCACGTATATTAATACATCTTACGTAATGGACTTCACTGAAATGTGAATATGGTATAAATTAAATGGTATTCTTAGTCCGCTAGTAGTTATGTGTCACTTGAATACTTGATCGGATCATTTTATAAAGTTAAATGTCTTTTAAAGTGGCAAAATCACTTGGGTTTTCTGTGTTTACGTCTAATTTTCATATTCATGAAACGTGAACTAAGTATATGGCTTTAAGATCCAAGTTCTGCTGCTGGCGGCGCACCCACCTTGTGAGGTTTCTCCTTAGTACTCAGTTCCGTGTGGATCTTCATACCTTTGAAAACAGTAACTTGGGTTTTTTTTTTCTTTTTGTATTTGTTAAGATCTTACTTAAATTCAATTAATTGACATATAATGTATGACTGGTTTCAGGGGTAGAGTCAGTGATTCATCCTCTTATATGACACCCAGTGCTCCTCACATCACGTGCCCTCCTTGGTGCCCGTCCCCCAGGGACCCCGTCCCCCACCCCACCTCCTCCAGCCGCCCTGTGTGTTCCCTGTAATCAAGTAGCTTGTTTTTTCATGAGTTGTATTCTCAATTATTTGAAGTTTCCAAATTACTTGTCCTGCAGGCAGATGCCCGTAGGGAAAGGTCACCCACATGCCTCCTTCAGACAGCAGGTGCAGGACCCGGGAGCAGCACTGCACTGGGCGCCCCGGAGGAGGCAGCACCCCGACGGGAGGTGGCGGCCAAGGCCTGGGTGCCCTGAGCTGCGCCCGCCCCCCGCCATGGGCGCCCCCCCCCCCCCCGTGGGCCCAGCCGTGTGTCCTGAGTCCTCCACGCCGCCCTCCGTCCCACCTGCTCACCTCCCGCTTCCTACCTTGCAGCCCACGTGATCGCTAGAGCCAAAGGCCTTGCGCTTCTGTCCGTGGTCCGGGCCGGCTTCCTCGTGACGGCCAGAGGGGGCAGCGGCGTGGTGCTGGCGCGCAGGCCCCACGGAGGTGAGTCCCCGGTCCGGCCCCGGCGTGGGCACCCGCGCCCCTGAACCCCCGACCCGGCCTCCACCCGCCCGGCTGCCCTGGGCCACCCTGGGCGCAGACACCCGCGGGCCGGCGAGCGTCTCGGCGGGAAGGAATCCCTCAACCCCGAGGGGTAACTCGCCCTGTGGAAGGTGATCGGGCCATCTCAGCCATCTCTGATCGCTTGACTGTTCCCGTGGGAAACCACAAAAACTGGAATTTTTCTTTAAAGCCTGTACCCAGGGTGAGGGTGGGAGCCCATCGGGATCGGACACGGTGTTACTTTCTGGGGTGAAGTCTAATCCTTGATTTTCAGAGATGAAATCAAAGTGTACTTCCCCCGATTCCAGGTTTAGCCGACATTTAGCGTAATAATTTAAAACCATGCAGGTGTGTCAAAGCCAACTAAAGAGCTGTTTATGCCAATTTAACATTCTCCGTATGCTCACATAATTGAACGTATTTCTCTCTTAATACATGTTTTTTGGTGTAGATCATTTCATGTTGCTCTGGAAGAGAACACAAGACAATGACAGTAGATCCCCTGGGGGTCGGACATGGGCCCTGGTCCCCAAGATCAGGCTGTGTCCCGATATGACCCCACCGTGCAGTAGATCCCCTGGGGATCTATGGGGCATGGGCCCTGGTCCCCGAGGTCAGGCTGTGTCCCCTGATGTGACCCCATATGCAGTAGATCCCCTGGGGATCTATGGGGCATGGGCCCTGGTCCCCGAGGTCAGGCTGTGTCCCCTGATGTGACCCCATATGCAGTAGATACCCTGGGGGTCTGTGGAGCGTGAGCCCTGGTCCCTGGTTCAGCCTGTGTCCCTGATATGACCCCACAGTGCAGGAGATACCCCTGGGAGTCGGTGGGCATGGGCCCTGGTCCCCGGGGTTAGGCTCCCTTTGTCACCTGATGTGACCCTAAAGTACAGTAGATCCCCTGGGTGTCTGTGGGGCGTGGGCCTGGTCCCCAGCGTCAGGCTCCCTGTGTCCCCTGATGTGACCCCACAGACCTAGGCCTCTACAGAGCCGCTGCACTGCCCATGGGCCCAGGGCCATGAGAAGGTCACCGTGCAGGTTGACCAGGCGGCTCTCTGCCCAGGTGGGGCCTGACCGCTCCGGGTCTCAGAGCCTCAGGTGGACCTGCTCCAGGGCCCAGTAGCCTCGTTTCTCTCCCCCTCCCGAGCGCCAGCTGCTCCGTCTGCACAGGATAAGATAAAAGCCGCCCAAAGGAAGCAGCAAATTCCCCAGATCCCGGCCAGATGGGCTGTCCTCAGACAGGTTGGTTCCTAACATAGGAAATGAGAAGAACTTTGGGATTATATGACACTCATTTCTGTAATCGAAACCCCACTAAGCCGGGCTAGATTAGTTCTGAATATATTCAAGCCGTATCCTGTTACCTAGAACACAAAATTAGGTTTAGGAAGGTAATAAGCATTTTCAGAAAAGTACTTTATTTATACTGTCCCACCCTCCGCCCATCAAATTAATTTATTTCCTAATTCAAATGGAATTATTGTACTTAGTTTTCAAATGTAAGGAAATTTATCATCTTAAAATCTTAATAATCTTGAGTTTATAACCTAGTTCTTGTGCTTCTACAAGGCACAAAAAGGCTAGTTTTTACCCCCAGAGTTTTACAATAGAAACAGTTTATTATTGTGTTGCCCTTAGTGGTGATAATATTAAAATTTTTTAAAGTCATTTGCTCTCTCATATCTCCTAAAAAATTCTAACCAAAAACTAGAATTGCAGCTCAATTATTTTGTGAAACATCCAAGTATCGATAGTTGTGATTATCAAGTGCCATGTGTGTTAGCAGGTACGGGCTAGCTAGTTTGGTCGTGTGCACATTTATAGAGAAAGATGAGGGGGCATGGATTTGTGAGTCCATGAGACTCAGTATCTAATACCTTTCAAATAATTTGTTTTAGATTTTTTTTAAATTTATTTATTCATGAGAGACACAGAGAGAGAGAGAGAGAGAGAGAGAGAGAGAGAGAGGCAGAGACCCAGGCAGAGGGAGAAGCAGGCTCCATGCAGGGAGCCCAACATGGGACTCGATCCCGGGACTCCAGGATCAGGCCCTGGGCTGAAGGCGGCGCCAAACCGCTGAGCCACCGGGGCTGCCCCATTTCAAATATTTTTAACTTAAACATTATATATGCTCATTAAAGAATATTTAAAAACAGAGGAGGAAATACAAAAGTCTTAGTATTTCTAAAAGAACACTATTCTTTCACATCGTAGCTTTTTTCCTTCCCATATTTGGGTACCAAAGGGGTTATAATGCTTTTTTTTTTTTTTTTCATTTAAATTCAATGAGCCTACTTATAGTACATCCTTAGTTTCAGATGTAGGGTTCAATAAGTCATTAGTTGTGTATCACACCCAGTGCTCACCCACCAGGCGCCCATCACCCAGCGCCCCCAGGGTGTTTCCCAGAACTAAGAGTCTCTTGGGTTTGCCTTCCCCTCTGATGACTTCCATTCAGTTTTCCCTCCCTTCCCCTTATAATCCCCTTGACCATGTCTTATATTCCGCGTATGAGTGAAACCATATGATTGTCCTTCTCCGACTGACTTCCCTCAGCATCATAGACCCCAGGTCCCTCCACGTCGAAGCACATGGTGGGTATTTGTCGTTTCTAATGGCCGAGGAATATCCCACTGTATACATGGACCACAGCTTCTCTATCCATCATCTTTCGATGGACACCGAGGCTCCTTCCACAGTTTGGCTATTGTGGACATTGTTGCTAGAAACATTGGGATGCAGGTGTCCCGGCGTTTCACTGCATCTGTATCTTTGGGGTAAATCCCCAACAGTGCAATTGCTGGGTCGTAGGGCAGGTCTATTTTTAACTCTTTGAGGAGCCTCCACACAGTTTCCCAGAGTGGCTGCACCAGTTCACATTCCCACCAACAGTGTAAGAGGGTTCCCCTTTCTCCACATCCTCTCCAACATTTGTGGTTTCCTGCCTTGTTAATGTTCCCCATTCTCATTGGGGTGAGGTGGGATCTCATGGTGGTTTTGGTGTGTATTTAAGGGGTTTTAATATTAGAGTGACGCTTGTTTCTTTGTTTTATTAGAATGGTCTGCGCCCTCCGCCATTGGGATAGCTGGGCTTGGTGGAGGATTTGAGATAGGAATCGAGGTAAGTGTGTAAACATACAATTGCCATTTTCTCCAAAAGCAGCTGCAACTTACTGCAGAGAACCTGAGAGACTACTTGCTGTTCTTATTTCGCCACCAACAAAATATGCTTTATTGCATGTATTTCATTTTCTAGATGGATCCCCAGGTACGATTTTCATTTTTTTTTTTTTTTTAGGATTTTACTTATTTATTCATGAGAGACACAGAGAGAGAGGCAGAGACCCAGGCAGAGGGAGAAGCAGGCTCCCTGCGGGGACCCCGAAGCAGGACTCGATCCCAGGATTCTGGGGTCACAATCTGAGCCAAAGGCAGACGCTCAACCGCTGAGCCCCCCCGGGGGGCCCTCCGCCTACAACTGTCTAAGTTTGCCAGCGTCCTCTCCTTGACGGTGGACGTTGCTCGTCCCCTTTGCTCCATCTCTGCCTCTAGCACGTCTGAGGAGCAGGCGTCTCAACGGATGGACCCTGCGGCCCGGCGTTGCCAGCCGCTCCCCAGCTGGAGCTCAGAGCCGGGCCCGCCTGACTAGCCCAGCGTGTCCTCGGGTGGAAACACCCAGTCATGTTACAGCCCAGAGAATTATTGAATTCGTTATCTTTGAACTCTTATCTTCAAATAATTCAAATTCTTTAAGCAAAGACTGACTTTGCATTGTTTGGTTTTGTAACTTTGCTCCTAACGACCTTGGCCCCTCTGCTCCGGGGGTCAACGTTACTCCCCCAGCTTTTCCCACAGGCTAGTTGGGTTTCCCTCGTTTCTTCGTGTAACAATGAAGTTTAAATGCACAACCAGCATCTTATTTGTAGTTACATCATATTGCAAACTTTTTTTTTTTTAAGATGTTATTTATTTATTTGACACAGAGATAGAGAGACCCAGAGAGAAGAGGCAGGTGGAGCAGCAGGCAGGGGCAGGGAGAAGCGGGGAGCCCGACATGAGGACGGGACAGGGGCAGGGGTCCACCCCAGGACCCCGGGGTCAGGGCCCGAGCCAAAGGCAGGCACTCCACCGACAGAGCCACCCAGGCGCCCCTTATTGCAAACGTCCTAAGAAGCCGCATCGAATTTTGAGATGTCTTCTACCGTTTATTTACTCTATTGCTCCAGTTTTCTTTCAGAAAATCTGTTTTGCTTTTCCCCTAAGCTGCGGGAGCAAATGTAGAGCCGCTGGCCCGTCCTGCTCCTCGGATTCTCTGTGGGCTTTGACCTGGTTCTCTGTAGTGATATCACCAAAGAACAGGATTATCTTACTCTTATTTCAGAGAGAATTGAATTGAGAGGAGACAGAAAATTAAAGCATTACTTTTTTCTTTAATTGACTCTTACTTAACATTTTATCTTCCTTAACTGTCCTAAGATGTACCAAGGAGAAGGGGACACTCGGCGAGGCATCCCCATGGTCATGGCTGGAGATCTGCACTTTCCACCTGTGTCTCTACCAGGCATTATGCAGAGCGATCTTATGCACATTACCTAAAACTGTATATAAAGCCAGCTCACACAATCATTGGCAAAATTACTTGTCGTAAAATGCTAAGTAATTCTGTATCATTTGACACCACAATCCTCAGAAATTGTCCATAAATAAAATGGAGGGACGCCCGGGGGGCTCCGCAGTGGAGCGTCTGCCTTCGGCCCAGGCCGTGACCCTGGGGTCCCAGGATCGAGTCCCGCGTCGGGCTCCCTACAGGGAGCCTGCTTCTCCCTCTGCCTGTGTCTCTGCCTCTCTCTCTGCATCTCTCATGAATAAATAAATAAAATCTTTTTAAAAAATGCCAAAATAAAATCATTAACGAATGATTTCAATTAATGTCTTAAACCAGCTTACATGAAGGTCTGTGCCCGTGTCCACACGCATGCAGAGCACACGACTTGCGAGCGGGGTCCCCTCCCGCCCCCCGCGAGGCCGTGTGTCCGAGCTCACACAACCTGCAGGAGGCAGAAGTGGGATTCACACCCAGAGAGTTCAATTTTTAGCCCAGATTCTTAGCATTGATCTGCACACCTTTCCTCTTCTGGGTCTGCGGGTCTCCATCCTCAACAGGGCCGAGAGGGGCCGGGCCTGCAGCTGTTGCGTGGGGAAGGGTGGCAGGTGGGGAAGCCAGCAGAGGAGCCCGGGTCACCAGCTCTCAGGCGCAGCTGCCCCGAAGCTTGGGCCCGTCCCTCTGTCCCTGAGGGCCATCCATGCTTCTGGGCTCTCGAGCACACCCGTCCGTGCGGGCGCGTCTTGAGCATCGTCACTGCGTCCCCACTTTGCTTTCACGTAGAGAATTAACTCAGTAGAAGGCATTAACTGATGGTTAGCTAGCTTCCTTCCAATATTTTGCACTTCAGCCCAAAAGAAAAAGGACAGCATGCACTTTAGTCGTGGTAGGAGCTCGGCCCTGCCGGGGATGAGTGTGGAGATGCCACTGAAGACCCCAGGTCCTGCGCCCTGGCTCGCGGCTGGGAGGTCTCGGGCTGGGCTCTCTCTCTCACCGAGTGTGGTTGACGGGAGTACTTTTACTCTTTCTGACCTACGTACGCTGGACCTGCTCCAGCTGTCCCTGGGACGGTCCCCCAAAGCTCGCCAGGCCCCTGTCACTACCATGTCGAGAAGACTGGGGGTTTGCACGGAGCCCCACGGGGTTTGCACAGGGCCCCACGGGGTTTGGGGTATGCATGGAGCCCCACAGGGTTTACACAGAGCCCCATAGGGTATGCACGGAGCTCCACAGGGGTATGCATGGAGCCCCACAGGGTTTACACAGAGCCCCATAGGGTATGCACGGAGCTCCACAGGGGTATGCATGGAGCCCCACAGGGTTTGCACGGGGCCCCATGGGGTTTGGGGTATGCACGGGGCCCCATGGGGTATTCACGGGACCCCACGGGGTATGCAGAGGGCCCCATGGGGTATGCACAGGGCCCTATGGGGTTTGCACAGAGCCCTATGGGGTTTGCACAGAGTCCCACAGGGTTTGCACGGGGCCCCACAGGGTACGCGTGGTCCTTGGTGAGTGCTCGGCCAGGTCTGCTGTGCTGCCCTGTGGAAATCGCCGTTACTTGCATCCTCAGCTCAAAATACAAATGATTCTTCCTTCATCTTCTCTCACTGTCTACACTGAAACTCTTGCTACGTCGTATGGTATATATTTGAGTTTTAATCAGCATGTACTTTAAAGGATATTTACGCGTAATTAATTGTAAATAAATGGTTCTCTTAATTTTCAGGTATCAGATTTGGTAATAATTCTGAATTACGACAGAGCAGTTGAAGCTTTCGCAAAAGGCGGTAACCTGACGCTTGGAGGGAACTTTACTGTGGCAGTTGGGCCCCTGGGAAGGTGAGCACCGTGCGGTACTTTCCGAACAGCTGTTGGATAGTAATGGTTTAAAAAGTGTACACAGCTTTGCATGGGGAGGAAGCTTGAGTTGCAATGAAACCTATTAAGGATTTATATAAGCTGAGGGCCTGAGGTTGTTTAGAAATCAGAAAGCCGGTGTGATAAAGTGAGAAAATCTGAAACTAGAACACACGAAAAGAAGCTAAACATTTCAGAAATGCAGGTCATCCTATCTACTGGAATCGAACTAAAATTGACCTTTACGCTCTGAAGGAGCCAAGTCAAATTTAATTAACTGATAAAGAGAGGGCAGCATTGACTGAGAAAGAAAAAAGATCTTCTTCAAACTAAATTGTGAAAAACCGAAATAGAAGGGTTTCACTGGAGCGATGGTTGCCGTGCGTAGCGTGCCTTTTACCTCTCTGTTAAGGAATGACTATTTTCGGGCCGTTTGAGCCACATAGACGTGCGGAAAACCCAGAGCATATAGTCATCTAAAAAGTCATCTAAATTCCATGACAATACTCAGTGTAAGTACAGAGCAAGCCCCCTCTTCGAGTGAGAAGCGCGGGGCCGCGCAGATACCGCCTTTGGCGCCCATCCCCTGGTGTCCTGTGATGCAAGACCATGTGTTTTGCAGGAATTTAGAAGGAAATGTGGCCCTAAGGAGCCCTGCTGCCGTCTTCACATACTGCAAGTCCAGGGGACTGTTTGCTGGCATATCTTTAGAAGGCAGCTGCTTGATTGAAAGGAAAGAAACTAATCGAAAGTAAGTGCAAGCCAAATAGTTTTAATTGATTTCAGGAAAGTGTGATGAAAATAATACTTCATAGACCCATATAGTTGTTCACAGTTTGCAGAGCAGACTTATATATTCTTTTTATTTATTTTTTTGAAGATTTTATTCATTTATTCATAGAGAGAGAGAAAGAGGCAAAGACACAGGCAGAGGGAGAAGCAGGCTCCATGCAGGGAGTGCGACGCGGGACTCGATCCTGGGACTCTGGGATCACACCCTGAGCTGAAGGCAGCGCTAAACCGCTGAGCCACCCGGGCTGCCCCTATATTCTTTTTAAATACAGCATTTGACTCTAACCATATATTTCTTAAAGATTCAATATAAAATAATATGTACTTAGAGAAAATCCAGAAAACACAAAAAATTACAAGAAAAAAACCATTCTACCCCTTTAAGATGAACACGATTCACATTTTGCTTTATTGCCTTACAGTGTTTTCATAAATATAATTCCCCTTGTTTTGCCACGTGTGATTGTAATTGTACTGGATCCCATTGTAAACCCTTTTTTTCCACTTGGCATTATAGGAATCTTCAGTGTAGGGGCCTCTGGGGGGCTCAGGGGTTGAGCGTCTGCCTCCGGCTCGGGGTGTGACCCCGGGGTCCCGGGATCGAGTCCTGCATCGGGCTCCCTGCATGGAGCCTGCTTCTCCCTCGGCCTGTGTCTCTGCCTCTCTCTGTGTGTCTCTCGTGAATAAATAAAATATTTAGAAAAAAAATAGTAAAAAAATAAAAATAAAAAGAATCTTCGGTGTAAGTTAATGGCTATAATATTCCATTAGTTGGCCGTGTCGTGTGAAGTGTATTTTTCGAACATCTGTAAAACCCTTGCAGGTCAGACTGTTCCTATTGTGAGAGGCGGCCTGTCACTGCACGCGGCCTTTGTCTTTGGTCCCTAAAACGGAGGCAGATCTCGATGATTCTCCCCGAGGGGACTCAGGCGTGCTGTGACCTGTGACGGGGAAGGAGGGAAGAGGAACTTCTAGGTCAGCCGCAGAAGGAGAGCGCGGGAGGCCTGGGCCGGGTGCGAGCAGGTTTGCGGCTCTGGGCTCCTAAAGCCAGGAGAGAGGCTTTTACTTCTGCTTTTATTAGTATGAGAAACTTAAATGAAGAATTCTTTTAAAAACTTCTGATTCTGGGCCTTTGGGAGACTTTCTCACGGCCGTTCCCCTGAATCCTGGATAAACTGAAACAAATACACTTCCTAACGCACTGCAGGGCTTCGAGGTATGTAAGGCCAATCTTTTTCGGTATTACGGTAACTCAGTAATACATATAATATGTAATTATTTGTATTTGTAAAACAAACATTTCAAAGAAACTACAAAGCCATATTTGTTATTAGATATTATAAAGCACCATTTTTAAAAAATAAAAACCTGCACAAATATATGCACTTCTCGGTATATTCGCATATTTGTGCTTATATGTGTGTGTGTGCGTTTGCTTTTTATATTATCGGAGGACGGATCTGCATATCAAACTATTTTTTGGTGATTGACTCTAGAGATGAGCTCGGGAGTGAATTTAGGGTTTAACCCAGGTTAGGGCTTGTAGTTAATGTCTGAAAAAATAGTAAATATGAGGTCCCAGATGCGCGTAAATGCCTACATGCAGGTGTGAGTCCTACTTTTAACTCTAGAAAAGACTCGCCTCTATGAATGCTCCTAATCTGATATTTCTTACTAGATTTTATTGTCAAGATATCCGGGCTTACGACATTTTATTCGGAGAAGTACCGCGGCCCGCTCAAGCCGAAGATCTTTATGAAATTCTCGATTCCTTTACCGAGAAGTATGAAAACGAGGGACAACGAATCAACGCAAGGAGAGCGGCCAGGGAGCAGCGGAAGGCGGCTGTAAATAGGGCTCCCACGTTCCCGCGGGGCACGGGCGCTGCTTTCTGTGCCATATCCTGCCCCGGAATCGGGCTCCTGACAACCGGCCAGGGCCCCTCCCGGTTCCGCTTACCTGCGGGTCTTGTGAACGCGTCCTGTAACTGGGACGCGTCGTGTGTACCGACCTCGGGGAGGAGCACGGCCTGTTGGCCACGGCTCAGGTCCCTAAGGGGCCTGGGAGCACCGGGCGCCGTGCGCCGGGCCCGTGACCCCCTTCGGAGTCGGGGGACCCCCGGTACAACACGGAACCCCTCACGCCGAGCTGGGCGGTGGCCGCCCCTGCAGGTGCCTCGGTTCACACCCAGTGCGGCGCGCGCAGGGCAGGTGCTCGTTGGGGTGTTTTGTTAGCAGGTGCATAGGACCAAATGCGCCAGGTACGCCCGTCGGAAGAACAAAGCCTTATGTGCTCCGCGGCAAAGAAGTATGTTAAAATTATGTGCATTTTTGTGTCCCTCTCAGGCTAAAGAGTTACCCCCGAAACCACTGTCGAGACCACAGCCGTCACCTGCACAAGTCCCGCCGAACTCTGGCTCCCAAGGTAAATGCTTTTGTTGCAATTCAAATGCAACTATAATTAAGCAATTATTAAATATTGCTATTAAGAAATCAAGCTACGTTGTTAAGCTTTAGTGTAAATAGAAGCACTGACGTGTGGGAGAGAAAAATAAGCCCTCAGCCCCTTCCAAATCCTCACTGCTGTAGTTTGGAAAAGCTTCTGTTCTCCTTCAGGAGACACTTTCTCCAATTAGAGAGATTTTATCTTTAAAGTCTTTTGGTTTCTTCTATTTGTCATTTCTCCCAAAGGCTGTCATCCTGCGGATTTGAAACGGGGAACAAAATAAGCCTCTCTCTTGTGTACCCACAGACTTATATTCTGGATGTTACTATTTACTACATATTCTTGGGCGCTCAGGATTTCATAAGGTGGTTTTATTTATTTTTTAAAAGATTGTATTTATTCATGAGACACACAGAGAGGGACGCAGAGACACAGGCCGAGGGAGACGCGGGCTCCCTGGGGGACTCGATCCTGAGACCCCGGGGTCACACCAAACGCAGGGAGGGAGAGAGAGCACGAGCAGGTGGGGAGGGACTGACCTCTGCCCTGCACGTGTCACGTGCCCGTGGGTCCTCCCTCGTCCCACTGGGTGGACTGAGCCGCGTTACTCGTGCTCCCCGACACCCACTTACCTGTGATAAGGTCTCACCTACAAGCGGGGCTCACACACGGACAACAGCGCATCATAGAGCGAACGGCCCCGACGGCCCCGCAGCACGCGCAGCGTGAACCTGGTCACTCTGTCTCCTGAGATCTCTTCCTGTGCTTCCTCACCTTCTTGTCATGATGTGACAGGAGACGCCTGTGCGGGGAGCTGGAGGGAGGCGAGGGCCGCGGCGGACGCGGGGCGTCAGGCTGACAGGGGTGACAGGACCGGCAGCTTGGGCCGCGGCGGCCACAGGAATGGGCCGAGATCAAGCTGCGGGGAGTGGCTGTGGCCTGTGCCCCGCCACCTGCTGTCTGCTGCCACCTGCCACCTGCCACCTGCTCTCACCCGCCACCTACCGTCTGCTGCCACCTGCCACCTGCCACCTGCTGTCACCCACCACCTGCTGTCTGCTGCCACCTGCTCTGACCCACCACCTGCTGTCACCCGCCACCTGCTGCCACCCGCCACCTGCTGTCTGCTGCCACCTGCTCTCACCCGCCACCTGCTCTCACCCGCCACCTATTGTCACCCGCAACCTGCTCTTACCCGCCACCTGCTATCTGCTGCCACCTGCCACCTGCTGTCACCCACCACCTGCTGCCACCCACCACCTGCTGTCTGCTGCCACCTGCTCTCACCTGCCACCTGCTCTCACCCGCCACCTGTTGTCACCCACCACCTGCTGCCACCTGCTGCCACCTGCCACCTGCTGTCACACGCTTACCTGCCTCTGATTTGGGATATTTCTTACAACAACGTTGCACGCATACATCTGCTAATTCTGCATTTCTGTGGTGATCTGTCCATTTTCTGCTTTTCCACTTGCGGGGGTTCAGAGTGTGCCTTTTTCAGTGCGCGTATTCCCACACACCTTATAATTTCGGTTTGCGCAGGTGAACGGGAGGTTCCTCCCATCTCTATTGCAGAGTGCTTATCTTTACATTGCGAAAGTCCTGCTCGGCATGTCTTTTGTCCTAGATCTGACCACGACCCCAAATCTCTTATTTCTAGTCAGTTTTTTTTAAAAAAAACATTCTTTCAGCATAGTGATACCGTCCTCCCCATCCTGCCACGTTGCTCTCTCCGTCCCCGCGCCCTCAGCTTCTGGCAGCAGCCTTCTGGCGGGTGGGCCTCTGTCCCGGGGCCCTGCCAAGCTCCTGCTCCGCCACCCCACGGGCCCCCGGCCCCCCCGCCTTCCCTCACGTCTGGGCAGGAGACCCCAATGGTCCTGAGTCCGGCCGTGAATGTGAGAACAGGCCCAGCCTGATCCAGACGGCAGCCGTTAGTGAGCACCCCGACCCCCCGCGCGGAGGCCGCCGGCTTTGGAGGTCCCGGATTTCGGTTTCTTTGCCCAACAGAGCTGAAGGGGGACAACGGAACTGTCACGTCCTAACAGTCGTCATTAATATTGTCATTGTATATAACTTACTTTAAAAATCACACAGCTGGAGGATCCCTGGGTGGCTCAGTGGTTTGGCGCCTGCCTTTGGCTCAGGTCGTGATCCTGGAGACCCGGGATCGAGTCCCGCATCAGGTTCCCCACAGGGAGCCTGCTTCTCCCTCTGCCTGTGTCTCTGCCTCTCTCTGTGTGTCTCTCATGAATAAATAAATAAAATCTCCTAAAAAAATAATGATTCATTTTTATACTATGACATTTAGATTCCGTTACCCCAAAGAGAGAGATAATTATTTAAATAATTGAAATTGAAATATGCTGCAAAGTAGGCCCTTTACAACTATTAGCATTATACTGAACAATTTTAGGTGTTAAATCAAAAATATACAAGTGAATACATGCTGTTTGAAAATTATTTTAGGGGTTAAGCAAAGATGTTTGAAAATCACTGTCTTGGGGGCTACAAATTTTATAAAAATTCAGGCATTTTATGATCACTCCCAGAAAAAGATGTATGTGTGTTATCCGAGAACGTATAATTCCAAGGCTGCGACTTGTGGTTTCTGATCCATCAATATCAGATATTTACCCGCTGCTTTGTGCTCGGTGTTCTCTCTGGGTTTATTCAGGCATTCCCCTTGATTTGAAGTGTGATAAAATACTGATATTTCTGTCAATCTTAGTGATTCAAAAAATCTTCACAAGGGCAAGATTCGGCATTCTTGGCTATTTTATATACTATATACGCTAATAAGTCTTCTAAATGCCCCCCTTCTTTTTTTTTTTTTCTATTTTGCAGGTGACAGAAACAAATACAAGCTCTACCCTGAACTTTCCAGCTATCAGGAGAGAGTTGGTAAGTAAAACATCTATATGTTAAAAATGATTCACATCCATCTTACGGTCACGAACTTTCTGATTAGGATGGCAGGTTGTCAAACCCTCTGGGAAGGTGTCCAGACCTGCTTTGATTTGTAGGAGATGCACATTGTTTTGAGAAGTAGCTTCGTTTAAAAAAAAAATGCTATGCTTTGCTCTCTTACTTGCTTTTAGTCTGAGATAAGGAGAGTGATGGGGAGCTCAAGAGGCACAGCTCCTGCTGAGGAGCCCCCAGCCTGGGACGGGGCGCCACGGACCCCCGGGGCCTCGTCTGAGGACCCAACCACGCGATCTTTTAAGATCTTGTCACGATAGAATGACTTGTTCTGCTCGTTGTGGATTACAATGTAGTCATCATCATATTTTTTCTGGATTTTAGTCCCATGAATATTTTTTTAACGAATTTTTTTATTTTTCATGTTCAGATATTTTGCCATTAATTGGGAACTGCTTCATATTCACATATTAGGGTTTGTTGTGATGAAAATAGTCCCCTGACCTATCTTACTTCAATATTATTTAGAAAATGTTCCTTGGAAGAATTAAGCAATTATTTAGAAATGTAAACAGGACACAAAATGAGGGCGAAGGTTAACCCGCTGTAAATAGCCCATTTATGTTTTCACATCGTCTTTTGTCGCCGGGGTCACAGAACCTGCAGCGGAATTACCCGTTTCACGGAAACACAATGTCAAGGTTTAACAAAGTATCTGCTTCTTCTTAAAACTTTAAAGTGCTTCAAAAATGTCTCTCAAGCCGAGGTCCTTAAGCAGAAGTCAACGTTTCCTGGTGGCCGAGGGCGCTGGCTTCCTCCGCTCGCAGCCGGGCTTCCCCGTTGGGCCCCTCTCCTGGCCGTGCTCCCCGGCAGGTGCACGGGGCCTGTGCCCGCCTGGGTGCGGCCTGCGGGGCAGGGGGCCCTGTGGCCCCCGGCGCAGTGAGAAGACTCGGGTGTCTGGGGACAAACCTGCCCCTGTAGACATGATTTACAGCCAGAATTGGACGCTGTCAAAATTTGACCCTTGGATGCGCGTCCCGCAGAGGCAGGGCCGGTGAAGGCGTGTGTGCGGCCCGTGATGTCACGCGGCGGGCTTCTAAGGACTCGGCTGGAATGAGGTGATGGCTCCGGCGGCCTGCCGTTAACGGGGACCTTAAATTTCAGGGGAACGGAGCAGAGTCGCTTGAGGGGACCCTGGGGGCCGGGATGCTGGGGCTGTAGTGAGGCGACCGCAGGGACTGTGACCGTGTCCCTCGGGTCCTCCGCAGCGTGCCCGCGGCCTGCAGCCCTGTGAGCGTGACGACACCCCCGAGAGGCACGGGGACAGTGCAAAGCCACGGGAAGCCACCCCCGGGTGGGCTCAGGAACGGGCTGGGGCCTGCACTTAGGACTGCGGCCGCCAGCCTGCGACCCGCAACGGCGTTACCTGCCCGCGTCCGGCCGGCCCGTCAGTTTTGCTTTAACGTTTGAGGGTAGGATGAGCTAAGTAGCGCAAAGTGTGGGTACTATGATACTTATTTATTTTAGTCCTTTCTCCAAATATAAGGCATTCGGAAGAAAAAACTGAAAAGGAAAATTTAAAGCCTATTTTTAAAATAAAACTGACTTTGCGCTATCAGACTTTTAAAAAGCAGCTGTGAAACGGGGTGAGGTCTCCCCAGGGCCTCTCTGTCGCCCCGGCTGCGACAGGCCTGAGCCCCAGCTCACACGCACCTCGCAGGGACAGCCGGGCCCCGTGGGCTTGCTCGCGGCTTGTCCCACACCTGTGACTGGCTGCACTTCTGCACGGGCTCCTGGCAAAGCAGCGATTCCCCAGACTGCGTGTGCTTTGGTTCGGCCGCCTTTGGAAGCTCCAGCTCCGTGGAACTTGGGCCTCTTAGCAAGACAGCCTTGCAAGTGCACAGCCTGGTTAACTGGACGTTTCTGTAACAGCCTGTGCCCTCCTACGTCCGTCCCCACCACCGCCTCCTAACCACCCCGTAGTTCTCGGCGGCAGCCTGGGCACGTCCACTGCAGGGGCCAGCCTGTGCTGCGTGGATGCTCGGACTCCGTGCCCCGGTGTCGGGGGCACCCGGCCCAGCTGCCAGACATCACCTCTCAGGGCCGCTTGTCCGCTGGCCTCACCTAGCGGCCTCGTGTGCCTCCCTCACCAGCGGCCCCCACCCTCCTGCAGGGCCCCTGGTGGTGACAGGCCACCCTGGCCCGGGGGGCGGGGGTCAGAGTTAAGTCAGCCGTGCAGCTCACGCCTGCATTAAACGTGTAAGGAAACCGAAGGCGTGGTCTCGTGCTTCCGCTTGCCTTGAACCCGACCTGGCGAAGGCGGAGACCCTTCCCTGAACCGCGTCTGCCGCACGGGGCGCGCCGCGGTGACATCCTGGGGACCCCGCCTCGCCGACGAGAAGCCCCCGGGCGGCCGCCAGTCGCTGCGGCTCCTTCTCATCGGGGTCCTGATCTTGGGGAGACCGAGCACGTGCGTTTGAATTCCGGGACCGTGACGAGGAGGACGGTTAATGGCTTCAAAGAGCCTCATGGGCTTAAACCCAAGAACTCGCGGGCATACCCGGCCGAGGAAGGAGGCGTCTTGATGGCAGGCATTGGAGTCCCGGCAGCTCTCTCTGCGCCCTGGGGTGCCCCCTTTCTGGCAGGACGGACTGTCTTCCCGGGGAGAAAAAGGGCTCACCTTGTCTTTTCTAATAAGTTATTTTGTGGGCGTTAAACGTTTCCTTACGGGAAGCATCCCTAATACTCATAGTGAAGAAGAACCTCAAGCCTTCTTGATGGAAGCAAACACTGGCCGTAGGCGCGGCTGTGCCCCGAGCACCTGCTGGCCCCGGCCTCTCGTTCTCCTGACCCGGCGCCCGCGTGGCCCTCTCCCCACCATCTCCCCTCCTGCGAGGACCCCCGCCCCGCCCCGCCTCTGCTCGGTTGGGACGCTGAATGCCAGCCTCCTCCCCGGCAGCACCCCGATGGCCCCGCTGCTCCGCACTCCTGGTGCCTGGAACTGCGACTCTGAGCTGGACCCTCAAAGCTACAGAGCATGGCTTCTGGGGGTTTTTTTTGTTTTTTTTTTGTTTTTTTGTTTTGCATTTTATGTCATTTTATTTTCCGTCGTGACAGGTGCACTAATTCCCGTCCCGCCGCCCGCCCCCCGGTGACCGTCGGTGGGCTCTCTGGAGTTCAGTCTCAGTCTGTTTCTTGGTTTGTCTCTCTCCCTCTCTCTCTCTTTTATTTTCTTTTTTCTTCCTTTGGACATTCGTTTTGTTTCTTAAATTCCACATATGAGTGAGATCATACGGTATTTGTTTTCCTCTGACCGACTGATTTTACCGGGCATGGCGCTCTCTAGCCCTATCCTGGAGCGTGGTTTTTCAATTAAGTCTTTTATGATATAATCATGAATATAAATGCGTGTTTCTCTAACAGCTACTGTTCGTGGAGCCATAATGACTCTTCTATTAAATGGGGGAAGATGTGAATACGGCTGACCTCCGAATGGCGTGGGGCGGGGGGCGTAGGGCCACCAAACCCCGTGCAGTTGAAAATCCACATATGACTTTTGACTCCCTAAAACTTAAGTGCCGATGGCCTGCCATAGACCAGAAGCCATAAACAGTAAATTAACACCTATTTTATGTTACATGTACTATATGCTGTATTCTTACAATACACTATGCCAGATAAAAGCAAGGGTTATTAAGAAAATAAAGAGAAGATACATTTACAGTATCATACTGTTCATAAAAAAACCCATATATAAGTGCACCTCACACTTGTGTTGTCAAGGGTTTACTTGTAGTGTTACCTTCTGGATTATTCCATTTTTTTCTTACCTTCACGCCTTTCCCAGGTCTTCCCATGAAAAATGCAAATAATTTAAATACTTCTTTCTTTCTTTTTTCTTTTTTTTTTTTTTAGGCAATTTGAGCCAGCCCATAGAAGTGACCGCACTATATTCTTTTGAAGGACAACAGCCGGGGGATTTGAATTTTCAAGCTGGAGACAGAATCACAGTCCTATCAAAAACGGATTCACACTTTGATTGGTGGGAAGGGAAGCTGCGAGGCCAAACTGGCATTTTTCCAGCCAACTACGTTACCATGGATTAAAGTTCCTATTATTTTCTTCTTTGAGAATCATAAAACACTAATTTCTCCACTGACAGGATTTACTATCCAGTTAAGCAACGTTTAATAGGTTTTAAAATGCTGCTCTTTGCCCTATAAACTTTTATCCAATCTGTAAAAGATTTTTTTCCTCTCTGTGGATGGTTAACTTACACGTCTTTAAATGCTCTGTACTAATTTTATCACCTGTGCCATGTAATAGTCAACATTCTCCAATTCCTATGGTCACAGTCCTTTCGGCTCATTTTCGGGCATCGCTAAACGCAGGACTGGCTGTGGATGTGATAACTGCGTGTCTTACTTTGAGAGCCTGAGGGCGGGGGCGTGGGCACGTGGATTCCTGCATCTCTTACTAGAGGAGGAGAGATCAGCTTAAGGAAGGTATCAAGTAATCCCTCTAGTTGTAGGTAAACCGGAGCAGGGATCCTTAAAAATGATCTTTGTTTCTGCAAACGTCACGTGCATGTAGAGCGATAGCAGAGACTCGGTGAGGAACTCGGCCCCTCGGCGTTAAACAAGACGCCGCGAACTTTTCTTCTGCGTGAGGTTGTGTGCTCATTTCTAGTAGGAGAGTCAGCTTACGGCGGCCTGGCCTCCTGTCCCTAAATAAATGCTTTTTAAATGGTGAGCTATTGTCTTGATTTCCCCCCGAGTTTCTAGCGTCCGGAGGCCCCGTGGTCGGCCTGAAGCTAAGACCTCCGCGGCGACTGGCTGTCTAACTCGGGTTCTTTGTGGCTGTGGTCGTGCACACTTGACAGATGCAACTAGGATCTTTGGGCCACGACGTGATCCTTTAATATCCACACGCACCACGAAGCGCCTCCCACCAGCTTGGGTCACGCGTCCTGAGGACACAGAGCACTTAGCGGATCTCAGGCACACGGTGCACCAGTTGGGGCCGTCCCCGTGCCGCGCCCGGGATCCCTGCACCTTGTCCCTCGCACGCCTGGCGGGCTGCGGCCTTTGACCCCGACTCCGCACCCCGGTAACCACGCTAGACTGGCGGAGTCTGGCTCGTTCGCATCCCCACGGACGTGAGAGCCCACAGTATTAGTGTTTTACTGACGTATGTCACTCGGATCGTGCCCTCCGGATCCGCGACTTCGCACTCCCGGACGTCCTCGTCTCAGCAGGTGCCATCTGACCTCGGGCTGTGTTTCGCTTCCCCCGTGGGCACCCCGGCCAGAGCGCCGACCATGCCCGTCTGCTCGGACGTCGCTGATCATCCTGTAGGGTTTCCCTTCCACACAAGTTGCTTTTCTCCTGCTAGTTTTAAGGTTCTGTCCTTGTCTTTCATTCCCGGCAATTTGATCGTAAAGTCTTGAGGACAGACTGGCGGGGGCTGGTAGGCGAGGTAGGTCGGGGCCACGAATCCCCCAACGCTGAGATGTCAGCGTGACTCCTGCGGACACCCGAGGGCCAGCGGGGTACCCACAGCCCTCAGGAGTCACGGGGTCCCGCTGGCTGCCCCTCAGGGCCTTTCAGGGGCTTCCGTCGAGCACTGACTGGGAAACTTGCGGCCTTGAGATTCTGGCGCTGTCTCGGTTTGAGTGAGTGAGGACTGGTGACAGCGTCTTGAGTGGCTTCCTTCTTTCTGGGGTCTGGTTATCCTTTGTCACAAAAGGACGCCTCCCTGCCCACACCCACAGCCAGGGCAGGGTGGTCCGGTTTGCTCCCCCAGCTCTGGTTTACTTACACCGGGCATCTTCAGGATGTTTGGAAGCCCGACCACGTGGCCCCCACCCGGCCCCCATCTTCTCTCCTTACCCAGCCCCGCCCGTCCCTCACCCATCTGCACGTCTGTGTCCCCCGGGAGAGGGGCATTTGCTGAGGCCTCTCTTCCAGCCCCCAGGCCTCGGTGCAAACCTCTCTTCCTCTGTTTTCATTTTGGGGGCCCTTGGGGAGTGCGGCCTTCTGGGGACGCTTTCCTGCCGGTGGCTCAGGCTGCAGTCCGCGCGGGCCCCCTTCAGGAGGAGCAGAAGCCTGCCCTGGGCTGGCACCTAGGTATTATTAAACCCCAGAAACCTGATCCCCCCCCTTTACTCCTTTTCTTACACAAAGTTGTCTGTGGTGGGCCTGAGGCAACCCCGAGCTGTCAATCGAAGACTCTGAAGACTCTGCGCGAGGTTCCCTCCTGGGTCCGACGGCCCCTCCCGGTCCCTGGTGTAGCCGCTCTGGCCACAGACCCACCCGGAGCCGGAGCCGCTGACGCCAGTGCCCAACGGTACGTCCCAGGGAGGCGGGTGGGCGGCGGGACCACCTGTGATGGAAGTCGCTGAGCCCGTGACGGGTTTCTATCTGCACTGTTTTCCGTCAATGTCCTCTGCTAATTAAGTCACAAAATTGGGTGATTTCCCTCTGTAACACTTTTTTAGGGTTTTCCATGGGTTAAAAATGGCAAGTTCTTCCCAGCACGGTATTTTGATCCCCTCCCGGTACCGTTTGTAGCCTGGGGTGAGAAGGGAAGCGGGGGCTGCCCCACGTCACATCCTGCGGGGCCTGGGAGGGCGGGGATCACAGCCACCCCCCCCCCGAATGCCTCCAGCTGCTGGGACACCAGGACCCCTTGACATACCCCGCGGGGGTCACCACCTGGGAATCCGGGCCTGGGGCCGGGTGGCGTGGATGTGCGCGGGCACGGACCTTCTGGGTTTCTTCTCCCGTTCCCTAGGACTCTCCCTGGGATGAGATTTAACCCACTGGGAGCAACTCAGAAGGCAAGGCTTAAGGGGCGCCTGCCCTTCTGTAGCACTGCACGGCTGGCACTGCTTAGGAAACGAGGAAAAATGGCCCATTAATGAGACATTAAACTTCAATCCAATCTATCAGATGTATTTGACAGGAAACCGGGCGAATGGACTGGGATGCGCTGTGTGCAGGCACTCACGGCCCTAAATCAGGCCCTAAATCAGGCCCTAAATCAGGACCCCAACCGGAGGGCCCCTTGCAGAATGTGTCTGGCTGCTAAGCAGGCTACTAAACCCCTCCGGGTGGAGTGGTTGATTGTCTAAACAGGCCTCGTCCTCCTAATAAACCCAGGGGGCTGGAGGAAACACGGTCGTCCCTATAAAGGGGATGCTGACTGCCTCTGCTCCTCCCCGTGACAGACCCCAGACCCAGGGAACTCTCGTTGCTCGTGGGGGCTTCTCCCTCATTCGTTTCTTGGGTTAACGGCATGCCAACTGGAGCCCACTCTCGGGTGAGCGTACCTGGGGACGGGACCCCGAGGAGTATTTCCACAAAACTGAAGGAGTTTCGGGGAAGTTCCCCGTCTCCCCGGGCCTGACGTGGACGCCCCATATGCACCCGTCGGTGTAAAAGCCATGTGTCTGCTCATCTGAGCTGAGGAGCTGTGGAACCCGGACCCCCTTCTCGGCCCTTCGGGCTTTTCCCCACCTCCTGCCTCGCTGGCAGCGACTCCCTCCTCGCCGTCCCCTCCTCCTGTCCCCGCACCGTGGGCGCGGCCTGCAGGACTGGACCCCATAGGAGCCTCCGCCTGCGGGCCCGGGCCTCCTGCTCCTCCGAGGAGTGAGGAGCACCCCCGGGACTTACACCATCCACTAGGGATTTTCCCACTGGTGCCCCAGGTAAAAATTGACAAAGGGGAACAAATTGACCTTTAAGGGGACCCAGGTGGCACATACCTGGTATTGAACCTAATGGGCGAATTTGTTGGTTTAATTAAGACGGACGCGTCTGTCCTCAGCATAAAATACAAGACTTTTATTCTACCAAGATTACTAAAGGTTGAAGAGGTCCCTGGGCTTTGTTGTCAACGAAACGACAACTTGAAACGATGGTTAATTTTGTCCACCTCAAGGTTTTCACGGGTAATTTGTAAGAAAGCTTTCAAAGTCTTTAGTAGCCTGGAACTTTAAAGTCCTGCTCGCATGTTACGTTGGGTCTCATTGGCCATCTAAGTCTTTTCCGAACGAGATAAAAATACTAAAGCCATAATCACTACACACAGGTTTGTACTTTTGACTTCTTACTGCAGAGAAGCTGAGGATATTCGAGTCTTGGAAAACAAGCTTTATGACTTACTGAAAAGTCGTACTATGGAAAACGCATGTTCCTAAAAATTATGAAATATATTCATAAATTTGCTAAGAATGTTGGTGTAACAGACAGTTCACAATCGGTTACTCTCTAGTGCTCACTGGACACTATGATTCCTAAGAGTTAAAATTCCGCTAAATGCAGAAACCCAGTCGGAGAGGACTGATCTTCCGTAGCACTGCACGGCCTCCCGACAAGGACTTGAGACGTTTAAAGGCTGATGGAAGGGAGCGGAAGGCGCGTGAGGAGGATCTAAGCAACGGGGGCACGTGGTGTGGGGGTAAAGGAAAGTGAGTTTGTCCTCAGATGAGACTGGGCCTCTGGAGAGCAAGAGCTGACATCAAAATCCGAATAAAAATGTTGTAGGTTTACGAAGGAGGATCTCTGGGGAGGGATTTCCTATGTGGTCAGAAGTACGGTTGAAATGAGTGGATTTTACAGGTTCACTGGTATAAGATTAAAATTCTCCTTTTCTCTCTGTTAAAACAAAGTTTTCTCGGATGGGTGGCCTGCTCTTGATAAGAAAATGTAAGCAAAGGTGTTTGTTTTTTTTTTTCCTTTTGTCTGTCCAGAAAACCAAAACTTAGTTTTGTCTTTATCAGGCCTTTGATGACTTAAAGTTAAAACTTCTCAATATTAAGGAAGCTAGGTTTTTTTTTGTTTTTTTTATCATTTTTTTAAATAATAAATTTATTTCTTATTGGTGTTCAATTTGCCAACATACAGAATAACACCCAGTGCTCATCCCGTCAAGTGCCCCCCTCAGTGCCCGTCACCCAGTCACCCCGACCCCCCACCCTCCTCCCCTTCCACCACCTCTAGTTCGTTTCCCAGAGTTAGGAGTCTTCATGTTCTGTCTCCCTTTCTGATATTTCCTACCCATTTCCTCTTCCTTCCCTTCTATTCCCTTTCACTATTATTTATATTCCCCAAATGAATGAGAACATATAATGTTTGTCCTTGACTCATTTCACTCAGCATAATACCCTCCAGTTCCATCCACGTCCAAGCAAATGGTGGGTATTTGTCGTTTCTAATGGCTGAGGAATATTCCATTGTGTACATAGACCACATCTTCTCTATCCATCATCTGTCGATGGACACCGAGGCTCCTTCCACAGTTTGGCTATTGTGGACATTGCTGCTGTGAACATCGGGGTGCAGGTGTCCCAGCGTTTCATTGCATCTGAATCTTTGGGGTAAATCCCCAGCAGTGCAATTGCTGGGTTGTAGGGCTAGGTACTCTATAACCCTATGTATTTGCCTTTGGAATCTCTTATTGCCACTTTCGTTAAATAAATAATCAAGTTTTAAGTTTTGTAATGATCTGTAATCCTATTTAGGCTTGTATTTTATAAATATCTGAGGTTTTTTAACAAACTTCTCTGGGAATTGAAATGTAAATGAAGTCTTTTTTGACTAATTAGGCCTTTTGTTTGGCATGTTAAAGTTACTACCATTAAATGATAGATGAGCACTGGGTGTTATTCTGTATGTTGGCAAATTGAACACCAATAAAAAATAAATTCATAATTAACAAAAAAAATAAAAATAAAAAAATAAAAAATAAAAATAATGATAGACCTTCGGCTGTGTTGTTTGGGTAAATGCTATAACCCCAGAGCATGTCCAATATTAAGTTCTGCATGTCCAGAACTTAGGACATGCAATTCCTAAAGTTCTCGTGGCTTTTGGTATAGGGCCATCGCTCGATATTCTGATCATTATGTGACACAGAAATAATGGAATTTCCTTGTCGACTGCATTATAATGAAGTCTTCATAGCAGATCTTGAACCAGGTCCACTTTTGAGTCGTCATTTAGAATTATTGTTCTTATCCTCTTGCAAAATGTGAATCATCTTCAAGGAGATTCATAAAAAGGGCTTTTGACAAATCCAGGTTTTTGATGGCTTCAAGATCATAAATGACTGAACTGAGTAAGAATTTCCACAACTAGCTAAAAAAAGCTGTATTCACACTGAGTAAGGATTAGTCACACGGAACTAAACGAACTGAAGAAGATGATTGTCGTTTTTGTGGCTCTTGTTTGGAACACAGCTGGTTCTCTAATGTTTGCTTGTCCAGATTAAGGAAACGTCCTCTTCAACCATCCATGATATACAGAACCACGAAGAAACATCCCTTTGTGAGTAAATGGAAGTGTTTAACTTTTCCCTCTGCCTGAACCCTCTGAAATTGAAAATGTCTCAGTGAGGATTCTTTCTTTCTGGGCAATTACAGTCATTTGCATAAACTCAACAACAACCTGTTGTCCTCCTAACAGGACACCTTTGGGAACACTGGTTATTTTGCCAAGGCCTTGATAGTGACGTCCTATTTGAGAGACATTCCTAGGCTTGGCCATGACCAGACAGCTTGGAGGAACTGAGGTGGACTCGATGAAGCCTGGAGCCATGGAGCCCTTGGAGATGTTGGCCGATAACCTGGCTACGGTTCCCAGCGGCCTCACCAGGTGAGTAAAGAATGTCACATCCTGGCAGGTGCAGGAACCTCGGGGTATTTTGGGGACTTGAGAACAGGAATTCACACAAATCAACAGGTAGTGCAGGCAAGTCTGGCGACAAATATTTGGTTTGGCTTCGGACCCGGAGAGGCTGATAAAAAGTTCTAGCAAAGCAGATTTTAAAGGATCTCTACGATCAATCACTATTCTCTCTGGGCACATGTAAATAATTAGGCCACATTTGTTAAAATTGGACTTGTTTTTCAAACAAATTAGATTTGATTTGGCTATCTCTGGAAATAAGGGTGATTTTAGAGAGAAAAATTATACTTCAATAGCACAATGTTGTGGATGTTAAATCCTGGTTTTGATTGTCTTTGCATGAATACTGTTTACCTAAGTTAGACAACTAGAGGTAAACTTCAGAGAAATTGCCATATTAGCGACCATGGGCATATGATCATTTCAACAGCTGGGAAATAGGACTCCCCAATAATTGTATAGCTCAGCTCTCAGCTTGACCAATTCTGTGTGGCTGAGAGGAAAAAAATTACTCCTTAGAACCCAGAGCATAGCCCACTCCGTGGAGTCGACTGGCATTGTGGAGACCACGGGTGGCCCCACTTGCCTTATGATCCAACCGCATGTTCCACCCGGGGATGCCTACGTTCCCACACAAATCTTAGCCAATTTGCCTGACTCCTCGTAATTAGGATACTGGTAAGGCGAGGCATCGAATAAGCAGGGCTTGTGGATGATTTTCTCCCTTAGCTGTGTTGTGCGAGGAGCCACCTTTATTGATGTGAAACTGCAAATAGAGGCTTTAGCCAAGCGTAAAACAGCCCCTTTAACTAAAAAGGACATGCAGTCACCCAGAAATTCAAAAGGTGACCCTCTGAAGCCGGAGGGCTCTGGAGATCCTGACTGCAGCTCACAGTTTTATTTTTAATAAAACAGATCATTGTGTATAGACTCCAGACCACCACAAAATGTGACAGGGTTACTAAGACATGGACACCTAAATTGGTCTTAAATGGCCTCTCTCTTTCCTCTATTCATTGGTTAAACTCCTGGACTGAAGGGAAATTTGGGTCAACTGTCAAAGGCCTTTTTTAGTCCCAGTTCAGTAAATGAATTGTAGAACAACAAAACAAAACAAAACAAAACAAAAGGCGTTTTTTTATTGAGCTTCTCTTTCTTATAATAATATTAAGCTTATTTTGTTGTCTTTTCTGGCAGCTCCCGACCTGGTGCCAAGTCTCCTTCGCTGCTATGACTCCAAGCCTTTCTACTCAGGCAGGCTCGTCTATGTTGTCTACCTGGGATTGGCTGCCTCGGCCATTGGTCAATCCTACACAGAAGCTCCCCAACCAGACCGATGCTGACCCACAGGTGAGGACGTTTCTATGCCTCCTTTCAGCAGGAAGAAGTTACACAAGACACCTGCCACCGTCAGTGACCTTAAAGATTGAAGGGTCAAAATTGTTCAGGGAGGAATGACGGGAAAAACAAAGGCAAAAGAAACGTGGATAAAATAACATTTCCTTACAGCTTGCAGCCCATTGACAAATCCCTGCGGCAGGCAGAGGGTGATGGTCCTCAAAGAACTCCCAAGTGTCCTCCTGCTAATGCTTCGCTGGAGGCAGAAAGCACCCTAACCTTGACAGGAGCCCCAACTCCAGCACCTCTGAGTCCTCTTCAACATATGAAAATCCTTTAGAAACTTCCTTTGTCTCTAGCCACCTACTTAAAAGTGTGTAATCAGGGGCCCCCGGGGGCTCAGCGATTGAGCATGACCCCAGAGCCCAGGGCAGAGGCTCTACTGCTGAGCCACCCAGTCGTCTCCATCTTGTTCTTTTCTTTGTAATTTATTCCCCTGACTCTTCATTTTCCCGGTCTCTGTGTTGTTTTCTGGACATTAGATAATACAGTCCCCTCTGCCAGTCTTGATGCTCTTGGTAGGAGTTGAACCTTGTGACCTGAGCTACAGGTGGGCCCTCAAAACTTTGTGGTTGTCCAAACCACCTACTTTGCTCTTCGTGGCTGCCGGTAGGTGAAGGTGTGCCGCAACCAGGGTGTTCCAAAGGGGAGGATCCCTAGACCCTCCGGTCAGCACCTAGACGCAGGCTGGTTGCCAGCCAGACCCTCAGCAGCACTGAGAAAGCGTGTAGTTAATCTCTTTCTGTGGAGAAACTGGGCGATAAGCCTTTCTACCTGCCGCCTTCGCACTGGGCCTGGAGGCTTCCTGCGGGGTGGGCGGGGCTCCTGTGCCCATTTAAAAACTACTCCTTTGTTCGCTACAGTCCTGTGGGACTCGTGGATGCCAGCCCTGCTGGCTCTCAGAGGTAGGTGCTCTGGGGGTCCGTCCCGTGAATGGCAGCTTTAGAACTGGGGTGGCTGATGCGTGAACAGTCTTCCAGGGAGATGCCTGGTTTCGTTATTGTAACAAGCCAGAGGAAGAAAGCAGGATAAGTGTGCACTGGCTTCTCAGGGCTCAGGGGGATCACAGGCAGCACCTCAGGGCCTGCTGATTAGAGGCTGGACCCTCGGGGAGCAGCTTGTACAGTGTGCAGTCCAGCCTCTTCCAGGAAGGGGGACCGTGGGGCATGGTGTTTGCCAGCCAAGCCCTGGGGGCATAGATGCCCTGAGTGTTCGTGTCCCCATTAAGAACTGCTTCTTGGGTTGCGACAGTCCCCTGAGACTTGTGAACGTAAGCCGCATTGGCTTTCAGAGCGCAGTGACTTGGGAGCTCATCCCTTGGATGGCAGCCTTAAAGTTGGGGCACTCGGTGTTCCGTCCGAAACCTCCGCTCTTCAGGGAGAAGCCAGGAGGTGGGCGTTGCCCCTTGATTGCGTGGTGCTGGGCAGGGGGCAGGATTGTGGTCAGAATGTGTCTCCGCCTTTCCTTCCTGTTTCGATGTGGGTGTTTCCTAGTTACCCAAAATGGAAGACCACCGGATTTGTTTCTGGATTTCTCTCAGAGGGACTCCTCTAGGAGTAGTTATATGCTCCGGGCACCTGAGTTACCATCCTGGTCCCTCTAACTTCTTCCTTAAACTCCAGATTCACCTCCAACCATACACTCGACAGCTCTGTTTGGGCAGGTAATAGTATCTCCAAACTAATTTGTTGAAAACTGGACTCTTGCTTCCCCTTTACTAGGCCTGACCTCCCTCAACATGCCTGCTTAGTCAATGGAGATTCCATTCATCCATTTCCCGAGGCCACAGAGGTCCCTAGGAGCCATTCTTGATTCTTCTTCTTTTTAAAAAGATTTTATATATTTTGAGAGAGAGAGAGAGCACGAGCAGGGGGAGGGGCAGAGGGACAAGCAGACGCCCCGCTGAGCAGGGAACGTGATGTAGGACTCGATCCCAGGATCCTGAGATCACGACCTGAGCCAAAGGCAGATGCTTCACCAACTAAGCCACCCAGGTGCCCCTGATGTTTTCATTTTAGACTTCAGTAAAGGTCAACTTTTGTTAAAAGATTCACATTTTTCTCATCCAACATCCTCACGAGCATTTCTTGGATATTACCTACAATTTGGAAACTTGATCCAAGGTTTCAATTAGAATTAAACATACTTATAAAAAAAAAAACAACAACCTGGAGGCACTAAACGCCTTGTGAATTTTCCTTTGCCATCTGTGGTATAAAGCATGCATTTCCCGTTGCTCTCCTAAGTTTCAGCGTTCTCAATTTCCTACTTATTTGCTGACCAAGATTGCCCAAGTTCCCACTCGGGTGGGGAGGCTTCCAAGCAGCATCGCGCGCTGTCAGAGCTGCAGACGTCCACGAAGAGTGTAATACATGCTCCTAAATGTTTCCAATATCACCAGGCTCCTTCTTTTTTGCAGAACCATCTTAATTTTATTTAAATATGGTTTTACCTTAACTGCTTCCAGGAAAGTTAAAATGAGGCCACAGAACTTCCTGAAAACATCTCCAACAAAATAACTAACTCCAGCAAGTCAGGTGAGGGAGACAACAGGCAGGTTCAAACGAGCAGCCAGCGGAGCCCCTTCTGCTCCCGGAGGTGAGAACGGCTGAGCCGAAGGCGTGGGACGGCGCTGTGTCTTCCCCCCGAAGTCAGATCACTCCCCCTGAAACCGAGGCCAACCTAAAATCTGGCTCTCGTGAAACTTATCATGTGACTGTCCTTTTCCAGAACCTTGAAATGGGAGAACGGGCCGGAGGTCAGGTGCCTCACTTCCTTCGGCGTGGTTCTGTGGGCAGACGGTGGACTCTGGGGGGTTAGCCCACCGCACCCCGTGCTTCGCAAAGTACTCACTACAATGGCTTAGAAATCCACTCTGCCCCCCCAAAATACCTGCTTTGCAGGACTGTGAGGAGGAGTGGGTGAGCAGAGGCCACGTGTCTGTCCTTCATGTGGCTTCAGTAAGGGAGAGCTCTCGAGCGGGAGCTCAGCTGTGAGCAGCTACCAGTCTCTCTGCCACCAGAAGATCCCGATGCACTGGCTTCACCAGTGTCTCCACCTGTTCGCTTACACGGATATTTGGACGAGATGTATTGAAAAGGAAGGAGCAGTTGGGTTCTACTCCTAAGTGTGTGGCCGTAGCAGGTGGCCCAGCGCGTGCAGATGCCCACGGGCTGCTTCCTCTCCAAACGGCCCCACAACCTCCTTGGAATACGGGTCTGCGGGCCCCAGGCCTTCCCGGGGTTCTTTCCTGTGGGTTCCTTCCTCTACCTGATGGTGCCGCCGGAGGAGGACTGAGGCCTCGGCCCGAACGGCCCCACCCCGGCCGGGCCCACAGCTCCTGGAGGGAGCTCCTCTGCCCACCTGGTCTGGGCAGCCCCGGCTGGAACCCTCGGCTGATTACGGCTGCCGGGGGCTGAGGACTCGTGGGGTGAGGGCTGGGTGCTTTTTCTTTGCTCTTGGGCAGTTTTTCCTCATCAACAAGTCAAATGGAAACAAATTCCAAGGAGCACTCACTGTGTTAGCGGGGAAACTTTTCTGGGCACCTCACTTGCTGGTCATCCTGGGTCCTGGGGATGCTGCGGTGACCAGGGCTGTCCCAGTGAGGAGGCGCAATTCCAAGAGCTAAAACAGCAACAGCTACAATGACGTTAGATAAAGAAAATAACACTGCGTGGGGGAGGGGGCAGGACACTGTGGCCTCCCGGGGGACAAACCGAGAAGGACGGGAGGGCGGCGCCGCAGGTGTGCAGGAGGGTCTCGGAGCAGAAGCCGCCGTGGGCTTGAATCCCTGAGCCGGGGAGGCTGAGGCCCCCGCGCACCCACAGCCCAGGTGGGCTCCCCCGGAAAACCCACAGACCTCGGTCGAGGGCCACAGAGCAGAGCCCGAGGCCCATCCCCATCGCGACCAGCCCCGTGGGGACGAGGGCGGCTCAGGGTCCTCAGGACTGTCTCCTCGAGGGCGCGCGGGGGTCATGCGTCCCTCCGGCCCGGCCCTCCCGCCCCCGCGGGCACCTGTGCACCTGTCCACGCAGCGGCCCGCAGGCCAGGGCGCACCGCGGGGCAGGTCTGCGGCGGTGGGTGCAGGTGGGGGGCCCCCGGGGTTCGAGGGAAACAGCCAAGGGCCTCAGGCCCAAGGCCCCGCACCTAGGACACTACTCCAAGTTTGCACCCTGCCCTCCGAGGCCAGATGGGGGGACCCAGCGCCCGGACACCCGCGGGGTCCTGTGGCAGAGGCCGCCTCCCACACCAGGGATCTGGGGAGAGGCGCTCTGTCTCAGGACCCAGCTCCTGCTGCCCTTCTGGCATCTTCTCCTGCCTCAGCCCGTCTTGGGCAGGTTTTCTCTGCCCCTGTGCGGTTTCTGACCACGCTCAGCGCGCCCTGTGGCACTCGTGTCGTTGCACAGCGCCCTGCACACTCTCGCAGAGCTACACCTTCGGAAATGCTGAAAAATTGTCCTTGAATAATTTGGCCACTGCAGGTAGCAGCAAAGAATAAGAGACACGGAAATGCGGGATTAAATGCATCAGAGCTTCTCCTCGTGGATTGGCAGAAGGCTCGGGCAGGCAGGGCTCCAAGGGGCTCAGGCGCCCCCAGTGCCCTCCCTCACCCCGGCCCAGGGCCCTCCGGACAGACCGGGTGCGGCCCCTGCGCTGACGCAGTTTTCCATCTCTCCGCGCGCATCCAGCTGTGCCGACCGTGCGTCCAGCCCTGTTGGGGGCCCTGGGACAGTGCGCCAAGAAATGTCTTCGTGAAGCTTCGTTCCTCTCGGGAAAGGCGCACAGTAGATAAAATAAACAGAGATATTTTTAAAAGATGTTTAAAATGTTTATAATATAAATAAATAAAAATATATCTAGGGGCGCCCGAGTGGCTCAGGGGTTGAGTGGCTGCCTTCGGCCCAGGGCGTGACCCCGGGGTCCTGGGATCGAGTCCCGCGTTGGGCTCCCTGCAGGGAGGCTGCTTCTCCCTCTGCCTGCGTCTCTGCCTCTCTCATGAGTAAATAAATAAAATCTTCAAAAAAAAATTAAAACATAAATGATAAAAATAAAAGTATATCTGGAATAAGTATACAGCATCGACACGATTAAGGAATAGGAGCGAGTGGACCTCGGGCGGGGGCTGTGGAGGACCGTGCCAGGGGAGGAAGGGGTATGCAGAGAGCTCCTGGGCAGGTGCAGCCGGGGCGGGGGTGCAGCAGAGGCGAGGCCAGGGCCCGGGGGGCTCCCCAAGCTTCCAGCACCCCTCCTGCTGCCCTCTCTGACCCCTCCTCCCCAGGCAACCGCTCAGCTGCGCTCCGTGACGAGCACTCTGGGGCCTGACCACGCCGGGTCAGTGTGACTCCAGGTTTCTTCCCCCGCAGGTCCTGCCCCGGGCCGCGCCCTTTCCACCCTGGGCCACAGACACCCTCTCTGCCTATTGGCTGTGACGGGACAAGACCGAGGGTGCTACAGCCTCTCCGCACGTGGCTCCGCGTGGGACGCTCGGGGCTCTGCTCCCACGAGGCAGGCCTGCGGGGGCGGCCGCCACTCTGAGGGGTGTGCAGCTCCGGGCCCTTGCTTCCACACCTGCTCGCGCGTCTCGCGTGTGCTCCTCGGCCCTTCATGCAGCTTCCTCCGTAAGTTCTCCAGGTTCGTGTTTTCCCCACTTTTGGTTTGTTTCTCGTTACTGAGCTCTGCAATTTCTTTATGTGTCTTGGATACAGTCAGATCTACGATTTACAAGTATTTTCTCTTCGTCTGTGGCTTGTGTTTTCTTTCTCTTCACCGTGTGTTTCAGAGGGCAGCTCTCTTGATTTTATGAAGTCCACGTCATCAAGTTTTCTGTGGCGAATCTGAGAGGCCTTTGCCAAACCCTCAGCCTCGGAGAGTTTCTCCAGTGTTTTCCTGAAGCGCTACAGGTTGCGGTTTTACAGTTAGGTCTGTGATCCATTTGCAGTCATTTTTATATATGGTGAGAATGGATGGAGTCAAATTCTTGTGGTTGTTTGTTTATTTTCAGTGTTGATTCTTTCCTTCTATGATAATAGGAACACACTGGGCTCCCCGGACCCAAGGACGGCCCTTTCAGCAATTCTGAAAAAACCCTGAGCAAACTTCCTTAAAGTTTTGCCGTGGTCTCCCTTCCGTCCCTTCCCCTTGAGCTCCCAGGGAGCGCCAGCCTCCTCGCTGTGGCCTCACTTCTCAGACTCCGGTATCTCTCCAACTCTTGGGCTCATCAGACTATAGTTTGGGTAACGTATTCAGACATATCCTTTCGTTTCCTATTCATCTTCAATTGTGGCCAATGTGCTGCTTAAGGCACCATCAAGTTTTTTTTTTTTTTTTTTTTTTTTACCATCAAGTTTTAAATTTCAGTTCTTTTTCTTTGTCTTTTTTTTTTAAGATTTTATTTATTTATTCATGAGAGACACAGAGAGAGAGAGAGAGAGGCAGAGACACAGGCAGAGGGAGAAGCAGGCTCCATGCAGGGAGCCCAACGCAGGACTCGATCCCAGGTCTCCAGGATCACACCCCGGGCTGAAGGCAGACACTCAACTGCTGAGCCACCCAGGGATCCCCCCAAATTTCAATTCTTAACACTTTTATTTATTGATGTCTTACTAGCTGAATTTTCAAACGGGCCTCCCTTCTTTATCGTCTGTTGTCCTAGCTTGGATGTTCCAGCTCTGCTGCATGCGTGTGGCCATGTGATTTCACGCCTCCTGTCTGGCAACTCCAGTACTGAGGTCCTTTGTGAGTCCCTCGCTTTGTTCAGTTCTTTGCTGTTTCTTAAAATCAATGCCTTGTTCCTGTGCTGGTTTTGGGGTGTTTGATAGCAGACAGATCAATTTCCTGGCAAGGGTTTGTGCCTTGGCTTCAGGTCGCAGAGCCCCAGGGAGTATTCGTTCCCGCGGACAGCCTGGGGGCTCTGAGTCCAGAAGTCCTTTCCACCCGAAGGCCTCGTGGCGCACGTGGGTGGTGTGAGCCTGGACCCCAAGCCCATCCACATGAGCGAGGCCCCTCCATTTCCTTCTGAGCACAGAGCGCTTCTCTATTCTTGAGGCAACGTGTAACCATTTGCAGGTTCAACTGACTGGGGGTCTCCCGCCAGCCTGGGCGCCACGGCCAGCTGTCTGTCCTCTGTTGGCATGCGGCTCACAGCTTCCCCTGGAGTCCAGTGCGGGTCGGGCGCTCGGGTGAGGCCCACCCAGCAGGACCCCGGCCCTGTTGGCCCCTTGGGCCCCTTCTCTGGGCCAGGTCAGCGTTGCTTCTGAGGCCCTCCTGGGTCTCTGTTTCTGATCCACACGATCACGAAGAGTTTGAAGCCTGACTCACTGTCTTTAGATTTTCTTCTTTCTACTGAGGCATCGTCACGCTGATGCTGCTTCTGCGTTTGCTGCCCTGTTGGAGGGGAAGCTACTTTTCTGATTTCTGTGCACTTGTGCTTCACCTTCTCTGCTAACACAGCATCTCTTCCTTAAGAGTTTGCTTTTCTAACCGAGACACCTGCACCCCGATGTTCACAGCAGCAATGTCCACAGCAGCCAGACTGTGGAAGGAGCCTCGGTGTCCATCAACAGACGATGGATAGAGAAGCTGTGGTCCATGTATACAGTGGGATATTCCTCATCCATCAGAAAGGATGGGTACCCACCATATGCTTCGACGTGGATGGACCTGGAGGGTATGATGCTGAGTGAACTAAGTCGATTGGAGAAGGACAAAGATTATATGGTCTCATTCATTTGGGGAATATAAAAAATAGTAAAAGGGAATAAAGGGGAAAGGAGAGAAAATGAGTGGGAAATATCAGAAAGGGAGACAGAACATGAAGACTCCTCACTCTGGGAGACGAACTAGGGGTGGTGGAAGGGGAGGAGGGCGGGGGGTGGGGGTGAATGGGTGATGGGCACTGAGGGGGGCACTTGGTGGGATGAGCACTGGGTGTTATGCTATATGTTGGCAAATCAAACTTCAATAAAAATATACCAAAAAAAAAAAAAAAGAAGAATTGCCAGAAACTAGAAACGGGGATGGAACCATGCATTGTCCCTTCAAGCCTCCAGAGGGAACCAACCTTGTCAACACCTTAATTTCAGACTTCTAGCCATCAGAACTGTGAGAGAATAAAGGTCGGTTGTTAAAGCTAAAAAAAAAAAAAAAAAAAAAAAGAGTTTGCTTTTCTGCTTTATGATCTTTTTTTTACTATAGCAACTGTTGTATTGACTTTTATAGTTGATGAAATGTTAGTCGTGATACCAATCTATTGGAAAGAATTTCATTTTATTTATCTATTTTTAAAGATTGTATTTATTTATTCATGAGAAACAGAGACACAGAGAGAAGCAGAGACCCAGGCAGAGGGAGAAGCAGGCTCCATGCAGGGAGCCCAACGCAGGACTCGATCCTGGGTCTCCAGGATCAGGCCCTTGGCTAAAGGCAGCGCTAGACCACTGAGCCACCCGGGCTGCCCCTGGAAAGAATTTTTTTTTTTAATTTTTATTTATTTTTATGGTAGTCACACACAGAGAGAGAGAGAGAGAGAGAGGCAGAGACATAGGCAGAGGGAGAAGCAGGCTCCATGCACCGGCAGCCCGACGTGGGATTCGATCCCGGGTCTCCAGGATCGCGCCCTGGGCCAAAGGCAGGCGCCAAACCGCTGCGCCACCCAGGGATCCCTGGAAAGAATTTTCGATGCTACTTCACTTCGCGGTTCCTCCCGCGTGTCCCTGCCTCCTGCCCCCTTTATTAGGAGTTTCCCTTCTCCTCTGAGCTCCCGATCATTGAATGAGGGGTCACCGGGCCTCTCCAGGGCTTCCGTGAGGCGGGAGGAGCTGTGCTGTTGCTCACATGGTTTGCACGACTCCTGCTTTCTGCGTGGGGGCTTCCTGAGCCCCGTGCACACCCATGTCCCCGCCGTGTGATGACAGCTGCTACCGCAGGCCTCGCCACCAGCAAGTGGGCTGGGGCTCCCCCACACCTGCCCCGGCTTCGCCCCGCACGGCGGCCTGATGCCGGTTCCACTGGACGTTGCCCAGAATCCATCTGGCGTCTGCAGATCCCACCTGCTGCCTGTTATGTTGACAATGGGGTTTCCTCGGTTATTAAAGCTGCCCGAGCCCCTGCCCTGTGGCTTCCCAGTGATTTCCCAGAGGGGAAAGGGGTGCTCACCGATTCAGTGACCTTGCATCTGGAGGTCTGGATCGACACGTGCAAGGGTTACGGCGTCAGTGTTTAGAATATAGAAACGTCACACCAAACACATTGTCTCAGAAATGGTATTAGTTAAGGTAAGACAAAAAAGGCAGTCTTTTAATAAAAACCTACATTGTGTAGGTTATGCAAAACATAGGCATGAGCTGCGAAGTATAGATAAATATTCAAGGACTTCAGTAACAAAATCATCTGCTTGTTATAGTCTGAATTTTGGTAATATGGATAAAACCAAAGAAAAGCTATTTTCTAGGCTTCGTTTCCACTCACGCCCTGATATGTGCATCGTCGTGTGTAGGATGAACCCTGCACGTGGACAGTTTCCATCATGGATGTTGTTTCACAACAATAGGAGAATGGCTTAACATCCAAAAAGTAGAATTCTCTTCTAAAATGATCGATGTTTGGGAAATAACACGCAGGCCACGTCAACACCCACCTTTAGGGAAAAACGGCAAATGCCCGTGATTCAGGTGAGCCGTGCAGCGAGCATCACGGAGACAGAGGCCGCCAGGGCAGCAGATTACAAACAGACGGACTGCGTAGGTCAGTCTGCGGGTCGGGGCCCGGGTTTGATCCTGTCCCAGCTACGACTCAAACAACGCGATGTACAGTTGAGGCAACAGATTGCTGACTTAATTCCACTCAAGTTGAATTTGGGAGGCTTATAGCACGACCATAATCTGAGGAATGCGACGCTGCCCTGTGATCCAAACCCTGGGAGTCAGAGTAATAATCGGCCTTCCCAGGCCTATTGTGACTCAGAACCTCATTAGCATGTTGGGTCTCACTGTAAAAGTCTTGATTATCATGTTCTTAGATTAAGCAAATTTGGCAGGGATCACAACGAAAAGTGATACTTCAGTCTCCAAGTATCTTTATAAGCTAGAGCACAGGCCAAGCCTCCTAGGATATAATTCAACCAGGGTATAAATAAGTCAGCATTTTCTCCCCTCCCCACAGCCAAACGGACTAAATTAGAATGGCAAAGGAGTCTGTTAAAAAAGCAAACGTGGGGGTTTAAGAATGTCCGTGCCCCTCACTCAGTCAATCTTCGGCGAAATATCTATTTTAGGCAAAGGAAAGAAAACATTTTTATGTTGACCGGGAACTAGCAAAAAGGCAGAGTAAGAAGCTTCACATGATTCTCTCTCCAAAAAGCAATGAAAAAGCTTGATAAAATTGTCAAAAACAACCATTTCTGAACTCCAAAAATTAGCCATAAGCATAAAACAAGCTGAGAAGCATTTATTCACGGAAAATCTCTGACCCTCAGTAAAAACAGAGGGTTTGAGTGCTTTCCAGGGGTGCGGCCGCAGCCTGTCTCCTCCGTGTTCAGGGGACGTGGCTCAGGGAGCTCCGTGGCCCCCCTGGGGCCTGGAGAAGCCCCCCTGCTCCCGTGGGTCTGGAGGCTGCGTGGACCCACCTTCCCCAGGTGCCAAACGGGGCTTTGCAGCCTCGGCAGGGCTCGGAGCTGCCCTTGACCCCAGCCAGAGACGGATCCACAGACGCAAGCGTCCTCATGCCTGGGGCGCCAGCAGGTGACATGTGTCTGACTTGGGAGGGCCTGGGGTCAGGCTGGGTCCTGCCTGGAGCCCAGGGTCAGCCCGGGGCTAATCCCCCAGGAGGGGGTGACGCCAGGGCACCTGCTCGGAGCAGTTTCCACCCAGCTCCCCAGAGGTCCTTGGAAAGCCACCATGTGAATAAGACACCACTTTAAACAGAATCAAAGAGCATGAAAGTGACAGAAAATGGATGGAAATGCACATAGGGCACCCACTGTCTTCCGGGTGAGTGGTGACGTGAGCCCAAGGGCAGGAGCGCAGGGGAGCCCACGTCTCCAGAAGGAGAGCCGGGATGGGAGCAGGGTGGGAGCAGGGTGGGAGCAGGGTCAGCAGGGTGGGAGCAGGGTCAGGGGCATCGGTATGAGCTCATGGTTCTCAAGACGCTTGCGGACGCCGAAACGCAGGAACGCGTGTGTAGTGGGTCAGTCAACATACTTGGTCACAGAGGTAAGGGAAGAGGGACAGTCTGTGCCAGAACCTGCTTCTCTCGAGAGCCGGGGAGACAGGGCTCTCGGGGACATCGGCTCACACAGGGAGACCCCAGGGAGGGTCGCAGCTGGACCCTGGGACACTGAGGACCACAGAGGAAAGACACGACAGCCACCTAAATCTGTGACAAGGGTAATGGCTTAGGTGATTGTACGGTGGTTGTGTAAGATATTAGCATGAGAGGAAGATGTGTATGGGGGAATCTAGGTATTAGTTTGCACATTTCCTGTAAGTATCAAATGATTTCAAAATAAAAAAATGCAGAATTGCATTTGAATTTTTTGCAGAGCTTTTACAGAAAAGTTTGCATGTTTTCCCGTGCTGCTTGAACATGTCGTCGAGGCCTGAGTCTGTCTTTGGCATTCTTAGGGGTCACAGCCAGGCAGCTGCACTTGGCTGGGTCCTTGTTGTGTTTGGCTTCTCTGCGTGTTCTACATGCACAGTGACAGTATTTCGTAATTGTGTTTTTATTATCATCGCACTGAAAACAAAGCTCTCTCTTCAGACACAAGTTCCCGTAGGCCGCATCAGCAGAGGGTGAAGGTGCAGACGGCGGGGACCTCGCGGGGCCGAGGGCCCTCCTCACCGGGTTGCTCAGGGTCCACCTGGAACTCGTCTGTAGCCCTTAGGCTGTTGGCTTGTCAAATACTAAAACAATATTTCTGGGAAAGCTACCCAGACTTGGACATAAGTATGAAAGAAAGAGGCCAGTCTGGGGCGATTTCTTTGTTTTCTGGGCCTGGTCGGCTTCTCATCTGCAAAGGGGGCACCACACACGATAAGGAGTACAGGTCATCTCCCCGAGCCCTGGACGCACAGGAAATACTCAGCATTGGGAAGTAGTGTTGCTACGACTGTGGCCACATGGACTTCCCACCGCAACCACCGCAGGCCTCCGGCTTAGCCACAGCAGGGCATTCAGATCCCAGCCACCAGCAGGGACCCCGTGCATTCTTAGCCTCGGCCCCTGGCCAGCACAGCAGTCCCAGAACAAGCTGTGGGGGCCCAAGTGCCACGCGGGGTTGTTAGCTCAGGAATCCCTGCACCTGGGATTCTAACTGCAGTTCATGTCACACGTGTGGTGAGGGTGGGCCAGGAACTTGGTCCTTGGAGGCGCTCGCTCTAATGGAGCTAACGAAGCTGGCCTTCAGCTCACACGCTGTCTCCTGTCCCCCCACCAGGCAGGGTCGCTCCCCGGGAAACAGAGGCTGCGTCCTTGTGCCCTCTGAGCTCCGCACACTAGCTGACGAGCAGGGACCCCTGGGTGCTGGTTACGCTCGTGGGTCCACGCAAAGCCCTCATGCTTCCATCGTTCAGTAAGAGCACTTCCTCTAAGAACAGGGGCCTACGACGCGACACGCCAATCCAGGCATCCACTCGTTCAATCACGTGTTTCTCGAGTATCTACTGTGCTCTAGGCAGGTAGAAGCACCAAGCATCCCTGCCAGACGTGGGGGCATGAGGGTTACTGAGGACTCCACAAGGGCTCTGTATCTGGTGCAAAAAGGATGGTGTTTGTGTCCCTGTCACCCACCGGGACCTAGAAAACTAGCATAAGGATGCACTGGAAGCAACCTTTGTTGGAACTGACTTGGGGACGCCACGCTGTGAGATGACGGTGAGGCGCACCTGGTCTGATGTGGGTCTTGGTCTCCGGGGAGGAGCGTCCCTTCCGCCCTGGGCACCCGCAGTGCCTCCCCGGGACCGGGCTCCACGGTGGGGCGGCGCCTCCCTTCTCTGCTCGGCGCACCTGTCAGGTCAGCAATACCTCAGCTGGCCTGCAGCCAGCCTCGTAGCCTGGGGGCGTCCGGGCAAAACCAGACTCAGGCTGAGTGAGATGGAAAGGCACGTGGGGGTAGATTTGAGCTGCTCAAGACACCCCACAGGCTGCTGGGGCTCATTTTTCCTCAGTGTTTCGGGTTTTTATTTCCCTGACTCTTCTGAAATGACGCTATTGCTTTATTCCCACAGAACGAGCACAGAGAACAGCTCCCTCGACGGGCTGTGGCTGTTTTGCACAAGCAGCTTCCATCTGAATTTATTTTCCTGATTAGATGCACGTTATCTAGAGGAAAAAAAAATGTGGGAAAGGATAAAGTTTAAAATTAACTTTAAACTGTGGGAATGCAGAGGACCCTGAGAATGACGAGAATGAGTTTAAAACCTCTGTTTAGTGTCTCTGTTTTAATGTACTGACCCGGCGAGACCCAGGCGAGGGGAGGTCATGTCGCTGACTCGAAATTGGGGATGAACCGTGAGATACACTGATTTCATTCTAATACATTTAATGAATTTTACGTTATATGAGCAGACAGGAAAAAACCAGTTACTGCGGCCGTGCAGGTCATATACCTGGCTTTCCAAATGCCTAAAGCTTCGGGTCACATTTCTCAATGTTTTGTTCACAACCACACTAACATTTTATCTACCAGTATTGAGGAACTGAAATATTACTCAGACATTAAAATCGTGATCATGACCACAGACAAGGGCTTCAGATGCATTGTTCAGAGGAGACCGAGGCCCCACAGTGAGCATCACGGCCGCAGCCGCGTGGACCACGTGCGCGTTCAGAAACTGGAAGGAAAACGAAGCTGGAAATGTTCCGTGTGTTGGGGTGTTGAGGTTCTGCATTGAGACTTTTTTGGTCCAACCTTTTATGTAATCTCTTATTTTCTTAGCAATGGTAACAGCTACAATAAGAATTCATGTGGAAACTCGCTTTTTTCTGAAGGATAAAAATAAACGTAACCACGATATGTCCTGTTCTTGCCTGGTTCTGGCTTGCCTCCGCCCAACCGGCTGGAACGTCGCTCCCTGCACCTCCGAGGAGATTGTAATTATGATGTGAATCCCCAAAAAGAGACCTTCCCGTGAAATTGCATTGGAGACTCCTTAGAAACAAGGTCCAAGTGTTACAACGCAGACGGGTTAATGCTACGGAAGTTCTAGAACAAAGTTACCTGGTAAAGCATCCACATCTGTGCACACGCCTGGAGATTGACTTTCCAGGAGCTCAGGACAAAGAGAAGTTTATTTTATTTTATTTATTTGAGAAAGAGAGAGACCGAGAGAGACCGAGAGAGACCGGGAGAGCAGGAACATGGGGGAGAGAGAAGCAGACCCGCCGCTGAGCAGGGAGCCCGGCGCGGAGCTCGAGCCTGGCCCCCGGATCATGACCTGAGCCCAAGGCAGACGCTTCACCGACGGAGCCCCCGGGCGCCCTGCTCACCTTTTACCCTAAATGATTAAGGGCAATTGTCTCTTATGTAGGGGAAGCGCCAGAGAGCATCCGGGGTGGCTGCACCCCTCGGGTGGCAGGAGGCGGGAGGCGGGGGAACCTTGGCGACCGTCCCCCGAAGCGAGCGGTGCCTGCCGTCGGGGCCTGGGCAGGTGGCTGCGGCCACAGGGCACCCCCGTGGCGAGGCTCAGGCTTCCACCGTATTTGGAGGGCCCCTTCGTACAGGACTTTAAAGAACCATGACTCACCCAGTTGAGGAAGGCTGAGGCTGTGATCCACGCCGCGGGCACACGCCACGCAACCTGGCAACAAAGGCTTAAAACCCTTAGGCCTGCTTCCCGGGGTCGCAGGGTCCCCAGGCCCCTGGGCTCTGCTGAGTGACGCCCCGGAGGCTGTGTCCTGTCCGGCGGGGACGCTCCGTGCTCGAGGTGACTCCGATCAGGGCCCAGCAGACTGTGTACCCGCCCTGGCGACGACGACTCTTCTGAGGCTGGTGACGCGGGGGCCGGACGGGCCGCCGCACGATGCACTCTGGACCCTGGGGGACTTCCCAGGTCACTTCCAAAGCTGCTGACGCTGTTGCCCTTGACCCCAGCCCCGGCCGGGAGGAGAGCCCCGCTCGTGGTCCAGCGGAGGGCCGCATGCTGGGATCCCCCCACGCTCCTGGGTGAGCCCACGCAGCCCCCACGGGCGACAAGGCCGGGAGCACCCCCTCCACGGCCCCATCCCTCGGCCCGTTTACTCCTTTGTCTCCAGGGATCCACAGGACACTGCTTGCTGGCCCAACGCTGGCCAAGGTCCCCCCGAGGAGGCCTGGGCCGTCGCTGGCGCGCTGGCAGAGGGACAAGGCCCGCGGCCCTGGGCTGGCTCCTGCCCGCAGGCTCGTGCCCCACCCACTCAGCTCGGCCCCCCACGCGGGAGGAGCCCCGGTGACAGGCCCCGAGCCCTCCCTGGCGCTACAAAGTCCCTTCTTGTGAAAGAGCTTTTCAAACGAAGCCTCCCGTCACCTACTCTGGGGCAGATGGACCAAGTAGATGGCTCGACTGTATTAGTTTTGCACCATGTGTGACTCCACTGAGGATCGTGCACAGTCCTCCGTGACCGTGAGCGACGCATGAGGGGCAGAGGGTGCTTGGAGCAGGGCACGTCTGCACACCCCCCCCCCCGCAGCGCAGAGCACACAGGTGCACAGGCAGGGACAGCAAACCAACAGCAGTGAGCCTTGCGTGGGTTCCGTGGGCTCCGCAGGGGAGGCCTGGTGGCCGGACAGCAACATGCACCCTGGGTGGCCGGAGGCGGGGTTTCGGGGTACAGGTGGGAAGTGGCTATGGTTCTTGGAGACGGAGGTCCTCTGAAGGGGCAGCTGCAGCTCCTGGGAAGGAAGCCGACCCCTCTGCCTCGTGCAGGATGGGGTGTCACAGATGCCGGCAGCGGGACAAGGTGGCCAAGGGAGGGAGCCCTGGGCGAGGAAGCAGAGCCCTTCTGGGGGATCCACACTGCTGGGGGCGCACTGGCAGGATGGAGCCCCGGGGGGGGGCGGCTTGTCCACACAGGCCACCTGCTGCCTCGGGAGGCAAGGGGAGCCCCTGAGTCCAGGTGCTGAAGACTGGCAGGTGGGAGCCCGGAATCCAGGGCTGTCCTGTTGGAGGAGCACAGTCTGCAGAGACCTGGGGTGAGACGGAGAGGGGTCGGCGCCCTGGGGACCGGGAGGCAGGTGCAGGGACTGGGGGGCAGCTGCCAGCGACCTTCTTGGGCTGGGTCCTGACGAGGCTGCCGGGGAGGCTTGGGGGGAGGCCTGGGGGACCTGGGGGAGGCCCGGGGGGACCTGGGGGTGCCCAGAGGAGGGGCCCAGGGGGAGGCCGGGGGGCACACTGGTGGGGGACCTGGAGGGACCCGGGGGGGCCCGGGGTGAGGCCCGGGGCAGCTGCAGGTGCAGGGTGGCCAGCGGTCCATGCAACGAGGGGCGCCCGAGAACGCTGGCCGGAGCTCCGGGGAGGTTGCTGTGGCGCAGCAGGGCGGGCAGAGGATTCGAGTTGCCCGACACGGTTCAGAGCGCGGCTACTTAGGATCCGGGGAAACTCCCTGCGGGGCCAGTGCTGCTCGGGGCGGCCTAGGGGAAGGGGCGAGTGTGGGAGCACGGGAGGCCCGGCTGTGGGGCTGCAGACGGCCAGGCTCTGGGTGCCGGGGAGGCCGGGAGGCCGGGAGGCCTGGGCGCCTCGCGCAGGGGGAGGAGGTTCTAGTCCTGGTATTTCCAGCCCTCGATCTGCATCCGTCTGTAAGCGCGGACGGCAGTCTCTGGTATGATGTGGAAACTGGGGGACACGCGTCCCAAGCGAACAAGTGGACGGCAGAAGGCGGTGATGCTCAGAGGTGCCCACTGGCACATGGATTCCCAGGGAGTGACCCCGGCGTGCGGCGGTGGCAGCGGAGTGGCTCACGCGAAGTCACCGAGCATCGTGCGGGGATCCCGACGTGAGGGTGACAGTGTTCAGGGAAGGGGACGCCACGTCAGGGTGTTCTCCCCAGGCCAGGGCTAAAACGGGGTCAGCACGAGGACTGAGGCCGCACGGAACGCCAACGCATGGTTTGGGTAGAGACAGTGTCGGCAAAAAAAAAAAAAAAAAAAAGGAATTTTGAGTTTTTTGGTTTGTTTTTTTTCATACGCTGTTGTTTCTGCACGAGACGCTCTCCGGAGCGGTACGCGCGCTCCCTCGGGGACTCGCAGGGTGGCCCGTCGACACGCGCTGCCCCGGCTTCCCCCTTGAGCACTAACAGCGGGGACCTCTCGATCCTGGGCGCTTCGGGCCGCCTCCAGTCCGGCACCTGCAGAGAGACTCGGGGCTGCGCCTCCCCAGCTGCCCACCCGCCGACCCAGAGCCACGCAAAACACCCCGAGGGGCCCGCTGAGATCCACGGGGTATCGACTGGGTGGCTCAGTGACCACGGCTCCTGGGCTACGGGGGAAGCTACACTGGAGCCTCGGGGATCGCTCTCAGGCCGCCTGGTCCTCAGGCTCACGGCACGACCCTGCTTATGGGAAAGCGTCCACGGGCCCCAGGCGGCCGGTGTAACAGCACAAGGTTAAAAATAATTTCTAAAATAGCAAACCCCCCCGCCTCCCCCAGAGCTAGAAAATTTTAGGACTCAGATGTTTTCTGAAGGGAAACGTTATTTGTCCCAGGGAGGACTGTTTACACTTCCGAGGCCCAGAGCTGAGCCCCGCGGCCTATTTATAGGGGAGGCAGGTGCCACGGAAGGAGCTGCTGGAGGCCGCGGAAGGGGAGAGGCTCCGGGACGGCGGCTTGGAGGGGCCTCGGCCTCCCGGAGGTTGCTGCGGAACAGCCGTCCAGGGGCCTCCCGGGCAGCGCTACCAGCAGCCCCCACCCCCCCACCCCCGTCGGCGGGAATAGGGCTGTTAACAGTGGGGTGAAAAGGGAGAAGCAGCTGAGGGGGTTCCACTTGCTACAGGCCTCGCTGGGGGGGCACAGGGGGACCCAGGGGTGCCGGGCTCAGCCCACCCCGACGGGCAGGCCACCCCACCAGGTCCCCACAGGTTCTGAGATGGGCGGCAAACACCACGGAAACGGAGGACAAGCACCTGCTCCTGCTTCCCACCTACTCCTCCTGCTGACAAAACAGTGACTGTCCCGGGTTTATTCCCCAATAATCACGGCAGCGTTCCCTCCTCTCAGCTCACCGTCCCTAGCACCCCCTCCTCCCCAAAAGTCCTCCATCCTCCACCCGGGACCCCCCTCCCTCCAGCTCACTGTCCCTTAACCCCCTCCATTCGGGGCCTCCCTCCCTCCAGCTCAGCATCCCTAACCCCCTCCACCTGGGGCCCCCCTCCCTCCAGCTCAGCATCCCTAATCCCCTCCACCTGGGGCCTCCCTCCTTCCACCTCAGCATCCCTAACCCCCTCCACCTGGGGCCTCCCTCCCTCCAGCTCACTGTCCCTAACCCCCTCCACCTGGGGCCTCCCTCCCTCCAGCTCAGCATCTCTAACCCCCTCCACATGGGGCCTCCCTCCCTCCAGCTCACCGTCCCTAACCCCCTCCATCCGGGGCCTCCCTCCCTCCAGCTCAGCATCCCTAACCCCCTCCACTGGGGGCCTCCCTCCCTCCAGCTCACCGTCCCTAACCCCCTCCATCCGGGGCCTCCCTCCCTCCAGCTCAGCATCCCTAACACCCTCCATCCGGGGGCCTCCCTCCCTCCAGCTCAGCATCCCTAACACCCTCCATCCGGGGCCCCCCTCCCTCCAGCTCACCATCCCTAACCCCCTCCAGCTCAGCATCCCTAACACCCTCCACTGGGGGCCTCCCTCCCTCCAGCTCACCGTCCCTAACCCCCTCCATCCGGGGCCTCCCTCCCTCCAGCTCAGCATCCCTAACACCCTCCATCTGGGGCCTCCTTCCCTCCAGCTCACCATCCCTAACCCCCTCCACCTGGGGCCTCCCTCCCTCCAGCTCACCATACCTAACCCCCTCCACCCGGGGCCTCCCTCCCTCCAGCTCAGCATCCCTAACCCCCTCCATCCGGGGCCTCCCTCTGTCCCTACCCCCGTCCTGCCCCAGGCCTCCCCGCCCTGCGAGCCTGCTTCCGGGGATCCTTGCTGACCGGGCTGGTCTCCGGTACGAGCTGCAGGTGTTCCTTCCGTTGGCACAGCAGGTTAAGACCTGGAAGGCGAGTGGGCCTGGGATGGGGTTGGGGGAGGCCAATAGACAGCAGTCGCAGCACAGCACACCTGAAGTCTGGGGACCTGGCGGGGACAGCGGCTCTCCGGGCCGCGTGGGCAGGTGTCTACGGATCCTCAGTCCCGCCGCGGCCTTGCCCTGAATCCCACAGGGCCTGCGCTCTGGGTCCAAGTCTCGGGGCTGGGTGAGCGCGGGCACTTCTAAAAGCCCGGGGTGTTTATTTGCAGCGGTCGCAGAGCCTTGGGGTTTCCGGCGAAGCGCTTCGGGCGCACAGGGGAGGAGCGAGGGGCAGCCTGCATCCCGGGGCCCCGCAGCTGAGAGCCCCTCGGCCGGGCCGCCCGGGTCTCTAGTGGGTGATGCTGTAGGGACCTCACGAGTGGGATCACCCACGTGTGTCCTGTTGTGACAGGCTCATTGCACTCAGCCTTAGACCCTTGAGGCCCATCTATGTTGTAGCGTGGGTCACAAATGTCACAATAGCCTTTAAAAAAAAAAAAAAGCTGAACAATATTCCATTGTGTGTTCAGACTACGTCTTCTTTATCACCTGCCAGTGAACCTTGGGGTTGTGGCCACCCCTTGGCTACTGTGGCTAATGCTGCACTGGGAACGTGGGAGTCGGATGTGTCCCGGGATCCTGCTTTCAATTCTTGGTGTCTACACCAGCGGTGGGAGAGGGGTCCTACGGTGATTCTCTCTGTCGCGACCCGGGAACCTCCGTCCTGCGCCGTGGCTGAGGCGACTTAGAGTCCCACCGGCCGCGCAGATGCTTCTGATTTCCGCAGCCTTGCCGACGCCTGGTATTTTCTAGTCTTCTGATCGTCATCCTAACGAGTGTGATCTTTCATTGTGTTGTTCTTTTTTAAAATTTTTATTTATAAAAAAAATAATAAATAATAATAAAAAAATAAAATAAAAATTTTAGTTATTTATTCATGATAGACATAGAGTGGGGGGCAGAGACCCAGGCAGAGGGAGGAGCAGACTCCATGCAGGGAGCCCGACGCGGGACTCAATCCCAGGACCCCTGGGATCCCTGGGCTGAAGGATGACGCCCTGGGCTGAAGGCAGATGCTCAACCGCGGACCCCCCCAGGGATCCCCCTCGTTTTGAGGTTTCATTTAATTCAGGGCTTCTGGGGCTCAGCCCTGCTGACACTCTGACTGGAAGCCTTCTAGGGCCCGGGGTTGCCCGCGGCCTCATGCCTGTGTTCTGGGGGGGGGGGGGGGGAGGCGGGACACCCCGGCTGGGGGCAGCGGTCCTCGTGCTGACACCGTGTCCCTGGATGTCGCCCAGGCCGCTGAGGGTCCTGCTCCCCTTCTCAGCCGGCAACGCTGCACCCCGGAGCGGGGGTCTGCTGTTCTTCCTGCGAGGGGGAGACAGACACACGGACAGACGGACGCAGAAACACAGCCGACCGTCCTCATTTTGAAGATTCCCCACTGCTTACATACAGGGTATGAATGCCTCCGAGGGAGCACTCTGATATTGTGGGGGAACTCAAACTTTGTTCTTTCCTAAAAAATCTCATCAGCAAGTGGTTTGAAGCCAACAGGGAGCTACGACTTGTCTGTAAAACAACTGGCTTCGCATTACTTCGATTCTATTTGACATCGGTACTATACCCTAGGAATATAAAAATAAAACATCTCTCCAGACCACTTATAAATATTCTTAGGAAAATAAACTCTGTGATTGCTGTTGAATTTTGGCACACACACTCCATATTCTTTAAAAACGACACCAAAAACTCTTTTTAAGTTTTCCCTGGTGTCCCCCTTAGCTGATTAAGTCTTCGGTTTCCAAAAATTCTTTGACTCACATGGCATGTCTTCTTAATTGTCTTCATTATTAAAGAAAATATCAGATCGAAAACATCGCCGGCTCTCCTGCAGGATGGCAGAGCGCTGTGTGCTCCTCTGGCTCGACGGCACATGCCCACGGTACAGGGTACAGCGTGTGCTGCACCCGAGATTGCGGGTCCGAGAAACCACCGAGGAGCCCTGGCGGTTAGGGGCTCCCATTCCTGTATGAGCCGGTTTCCGGGAAGGGTGTGCTCGGCGGCTTGACTAGGGTGGGGGAGCGCCCTAAGCACTAAGCGGGCCATGTGGGGGTCACACAGGGGAGGGCGGGTGCAGCACAATATGGGGTTAGTCCTGCTCTGCTTGTCCAGGGGTGGGGGATTTCTGCTAGATTCCTTGGGTCCCACACGTGTAGACGCGAGACTGTTCCCTTCACAGGTGGATGTGGAAATGCGTGAGAGTGTTAAGAAGGAAATAGTGTTTTTTCCAAGTCTTTAGGTGAAATTACAGTGGGCATTCCTATTTTATACGTTGCTTCTTAGATTTTAGTATTTCCCCATGTTTTTTCCACCTTTTTTAAAAGATTATTTATTTATTTATTAAAGACAGAGAGAGAAAGAGAGACATGGAGAGAGAGAGAGGCAGAGGGAGAAGCAGGCTCCATGCAGGGAGCCCCACGCGGGACTCGATCCCGGGACCCGGGTCACGCCCTGGGCTGAAGGCAGCACCGAACCGCTGAGCCCCCCGGGCCGCCCTGTTTTACCCACTTTTAAATAATTTCTTGTAGTTATACGTACAGATTGTTTCCAGGCTTTTGCTGTTCTATTTAACACCGTCACGTACAACTTTGTGTTTGGGATTTTCTTGTAGCTCCGCGCTTGGGCAGAGAAACTGCTAAAATACCAAGCCAAAGGTTATGTTTTAAAACTTCTGGTATATATTAACAAACTGTTGAACAAAGTTGTACAAATGTGTTTAATGTCAGTAGATTATGTATTCCCAGTAGGATATGTTTTCAAAAAAAAAAATCATAGAGGCGTACAGCTGATATGGGGATGGGTATAAATGTGAATATATTTTTGCTCAGAAAAAAGACTCCAGGAAACAAAGAAGTAGTTGGAATAGCTAATATCCCTGTGTTTCCCGGAGACCTTTTAGATTTTCCGAACTAAAACTAATAATCAATTTACAAAATAACACTGCTTGATACTTTTGTCTTGTACGATTTTTCTTTATTTATGCAAGTCAGGTTTCTTTTTTTTTCTTCTTAATCACTATTGTTACTGTGGACCAGGCAATGGTAAGCGTTTTAAAAACCTTGTTACCTTTCTCTTTTTTTTATTTTAAAGAAAGTTGATTCATGAGAGACACAGAGAGAGAGAGAGGCAGAGACACAGGCAGAGGGAGAAGCAGGCTCCATGCAGGGAGCCCGACGCAGGACTCGATCTCAGGACCCCAGGGTCACGACTCGGGCCAGGTGCCCCTCTTGTCACGTCTCATACACCAGCCACAGGATTCCATGTGCTGTAACATACACATATCTAATCAAAAATAAAACCTCACTTGTTTTTTTTTTTTACTGTAATTTCTTTAAAATGTTTTTTAATTAAATTATTGTTATTGAGGTATAGTTGACATATAACATATTCATTTCAGGAACAACCTAAAGATTCGATATTTGTGAACATTGTGAAATGATCTTTGAAGTATGTCTAGTTATCATTCATATTTTTTGCATTTTTTTGTTTATTCATACAAATTTGTTAATATTTACTTTTATGATTTTTAACCTTTTCCTTCTTAAACTGGTCTTTTATTGATCTTATTGGTAATTTTTATTGTGATGCAATTTGAAATAATCCTAAGATATTAGAAGGAGCTCTCACCTATGATTTGCCCTTTTACCTCAATTGCTTACATTACTCCCCATTTGCTTATATGTCTTTTTTCATATAGGGGCATGTTATTTTTTCTGAACTACTTAAGAGTAAGTTGGAGTTATTGGGTCGCTGTATCTCTAGATACTTTGGTGGATATTTCTTAATAGGAAGAACTCAGGGTGGAGGAATTTATTTGTTATTGATGCAATATAATAAATTGCCGCACAGCTCGGTGGATTAAAACAATAAACACTTCTGTGCTTTAGGAAACCAGGGGTGACATCCGCCCCAGGGTTCGGGTTCGCACAGATCTGCAACCCTATTGTCAGTCAGGGATGCGCATCTGAAGGCTTGGCTGGGGGTCTGCTTTCATGTTCCTAGGAGGTCATTGGCAGGATTCCTTCCACTGGGGCTGTTGGGTGAGGGCCTCAGTGCTTCTTGCTATTTGCTAGTGGCCTCCCTCAGTTCTTTTTTTTTTTTTAAAGATTTTATTTATTTATCCAGGAGAGACCCAGAGAGAGGCAGAGACACAGGCAGAGGGAGGAGCAGGCTCCCTGCAGGGAGCTTGACGCAGGACTCGATCCCAGGACCCCAGGGTCACGCCCTGGGCTGAAGGCAGGCACTGGACCGCAGAGCCCCCTCCAAGCATCACCCCCCTTTCTTGCCACACAGGCCCCTCCAGTGGGCGTCTCACACCTTGGCACTGGCCTCCATCAGAGCAAGCCGGCGAGAGAACTGGAGCACACAGGAAGGAGCCCGAGCCTTCCAGCAGCCTCCATGGCAGGAGCTCGCCCTCACCTTTGCCACATTCTGTTTATCGCAGTAGGTCACTAGGTTCAGCCCAAGGTAATGAGAGGCCTTGCGGAAGGCGTGAATCCCAGGAGGCAGCATCCCCTGGGGCCATCCCTGAGGCTGCTGCTACCACAGGAGACATTCAAGAAGTTCTCTTTTTTTAAAAAACATATTTTATTTATTAATTTGAGAGAGATAGAGCGCAAGTGGGGAGGTGGGGGAAGGGAGAAGCAGACTCCCCACCGAGCAGGGAGCCTGATGCTGGACTTGACCCAGGACCCTGAGATCACGGGAAGGCAGATGCTTCAGCAGCTGAGCCTCCCGGGCTCCTCAGCTCAGTGGTTCTGACCCCCAACTCCCGCGAGCTTCTAATAAAACCCAATAATTGCTGGGGAGCTCAGAGCCACCACCCATCCCAGGTCAGCTTGATCATCTGTGCTTTATGTTACCAAAAGCAGCAAAATGAAAACGAATAATACTTTCAGATATTTATACTAGAGGCACGTTTTTACTGATTAATAATTTACCTGGAGTACTAATCTGCGTTGGAACAGTCTGCATCGGGCGCCCAGCGGAACTGCAAGACGCAGCACACTCAGAGCAGCTTCTCTTCCCCGAGAAAGGATGGCGACTATTTGGAAACAGTAAAGTAAATTCACGCATTTTCTTTGAAAGATGTGTCATTCTGCTTGTTTTCCTGTTCCCAAGCCATGGGAGCTTTCTAGAACTAAACCAGGTAGGGTCTCTCATTGCCTCGTCCTCGGTTAGACTATCGGGTCGTTGACCTGAGCTTGACCTGTAACGACAAGCGTGCTGTGCGAGCCGAGCAGGCCGGCCTTGGGACACGCGGGCTGGTGGCGTCCCCCACGGAGCGCGCAGCCCTGCGACGGCCACTTGGGCCCGCACCCCGCAGCCCGATGTCTCTGCAGGGGTTGCGCCTATTAATCGTCCCACATATCCCCTTACTCTAAAAGCATTTAGGGAATTCTTGAGGAGGCCCGGCCGGCTGAAGGACTAAGGTGCTGTCTGCGTCGAGGCTGCTCTTGGGTCCATGAAGGCAACGGGAACGTGGCCTGGCCCCTGCGTGGGGCCAGGTGCAGGTGTGCAGCGACGCTCAGCGATGCCGGCCCTTCTGGATCCTGTTCCTGCTGCTCCCACATCACGCCTCCCCTCACCCACCCGCGGCGCTGCTGTCAGGAATTGCGCGTGGCCTGAGCTTCTAGAACCTTCTGCCGCTGCCCTTTGCCCTCAGCACCTGCTGCTGAACCACTATATTGAGTCCCAGGCCCACATCCCGGAGCCCAGCGCGGGTGGAACCGGCCCCCTGCTGGCATCCAGCTGCTTCATGATGGGCCTGCTCTGGCCGCTCTCGGGGCGTCGAGGGCACGGGGCACCCAGATCCTCCACAAGTATCTCCTCTGACTCAAGACCATCTTTTTGTAACTTTTACTGCAAGAAAAATATTTGAGGCCTTTGTCAGATCAAAATGTTGATGTTGAAGGTGTGTCTGTTTTTCCAGAAAACCCTGCATCTGGGAATTTATGCCTCGTAATGGAAACTGCATGTGGCGTAGCCTGAGGCTCCCAGGCCAAGAAGGATTGGTGTTTCCAAGAGCTGACAAAACCTGGCTTGATTACGGTTCGTAGGAATGCAACACCCCAAAAAAGGACCCTAGCATTTTGGAGAATTTTGTTTACATTACCTTAAGCCCCAGATGACCTTAAATTCTAAATAAAAGTTTCGTGCTCGATGTGTATAAGAAGCTTGTTTTTAAAAAAAATAAATTCCATGACAGGTTTATTATATGCATCACAAACTAGCCTGGTGAGCGTTTTACTCAACATTTAAAAATCTTTCATTAAGACCTTGCAGCACATAAAGCTTACAGAACAAAATCTAGCAAAAATCTTTAAAATCCAAACACATTTCTAAGGGAAAACCGGTGCCCCGTGAACTTATATGCTGCGGCGTCCGGGGTGCCGGCGCCGCCTTTCCCCGCAGCGGCCCCTGGGGACTCGGCCGGCAGTGCTCCCCGCGCCTGTCGGCAGGTAGGCTCGGCTTCGTGTAAGGTGCCAGCAGGGCCAAGGTCATGGTGTCTAAAAATAATGCGCGCTAATCCCCAAGACTCTCGCTTCGGTTCGCGGCCCTCTGCCCCTGGCTTCCCTCCATCTCCCCGGGATCTAGAATCCGGCAAACGGCTCCTCCTTTTTTCCAAAAGGAGAAATAAGCAGACTGGGGCGACCTGCCGATGCCCGGGGCGTTAGGAGAGAACAGTCAGGAGCCTGCCCTGCTGCCCTTCGGGGGGTGTCGAGGGCACGAGAGCCTCGCTTTGGCTGTCACTGGTGTCGGTCCCCACAGGCCCCAGGTCACATCCAAGTATTGGATGGTTTTTCTTGGGAGTCACAGAATTTCAATTTGCTCTGTTTTCGCACGTTTTCGAGGAGATCATTTGAGAGATCAGAGAAATCTGTATTCGCTCGGGATGAGCGCTGCGTGGTTGGGCGCAGCTGGGGTCGGGCCCAGCCTCCGTGGCCCTCCCGTGTGTACCTCACAGCCCGCGGGGACAGAGGCCGCCCCACGACCCCAGAGGGCCCGACCCGCCTGCCCGCGGGCTGTGGCTCCGCTGCCCCAGGAGGGCGAGCACCTTGGTGGCGCCGGGGCGAGGACGGGGCGTCGGGCTCCAGGGAGACCAGGCGGGTGCTGGCTGCCAGGCCCAGCCCGGAGTCCCTGCCCTTCCCTGGGGGGCCGGGGCGTTCTAGGCGGCGCCGCAGCTCTGGGTCATCAGCAGGCCTGGGGCGTCCTGGCCCTCGGCTGCTCGGGGTGGCTGTGCGGCAGGGCTGCTGCGGGGCCCTCGGGGTGCCCACCCCACCCACCACTGCCTACATTTGCCTTCTCTGTCTGCCCCAGAGGCCGCCCTCGAAGGTGAAGCTACAGTCCCTCCCGGGCGTCACCGCACGTCCTCTGGCTCCAAAGGGAGCGGAGCTGGATTCGGGGAGCACAGCCTTAGGTGTCGTGGGTTCCCCTGTGCACAAGGCCAGGAGGGCAGGGAGGCGGCCACCCTCCTGCCCGGGGCATGCCCCCCGCTGCCCAGGCGCCTCTTCGACCCTGCTTGCACGGCTCACTGAGGGCACGTGCACGTGTGTGCGTGTATGTATTCACGTGGCTGTGCGCCTACGCGTGCTGGTGCTGGGCGTGTGTCCACGTGTATGGTGTGTGCACCTGTAGGTGTGGCACGTTGCTGCTCTAGTCCCCAGAAACCTGGCGAGAGTCTTTACTTTCCTGCACTTCTACGTGGGCATATACGTTCTGGTTCCTCAGCTCGCACGCTTTGCAGTTCCCTGGGTCCTTCCTTCCAAGTGAGGGCGTAATTGCTTCGCATCTGGAATATCTCAAGTTTATCCTTCCTGGAATCAGCGCCATGAGTGTTTCCCCGGGGCAGGTCAGGAGTCTGCTGCCGACACGATGCCCTCTGGTTACGTGGATTCGTGCGGGTTCTGGCTCCCTGACCACGAGACCCGTGTCACAGGCTTTCCTCTTGCACCTGTTGCCACCATGTCCCTACGGCGCCCTGCCCGCCGCGCGTCTCCCGGGCCCTAGGACCCCTCTCGGCCGATTACCTTCGGGGGATGGAAGTCAAGGGTCAAGGGCGTGCGTCAGTGAGCTGGAGCTCTGGTCCTGCCGCCGCTGATCCCTTGCCAAGTGAAAGCTGTGGTCCAGCAAGTAGCTGCATTTATTTGGTCTTGGATTTCTCAATAGTTCGATTTTTACGTATATTAATGATAATTATAATTACGGAGTTGCTTAAGGGTGAAATAAGACCCTGTATATCAGCCTGTTTTGTGGACTTTAAAGCTCTGATCCTGCTATTATGATTTTAAAATCCTCCACTCCTTGTTTCTGCCTTGCTTGCTGCTCTAGATAGTGAGTTAATTCCATCCTATTTTTTTAAGTTGTTACGTTGAACATGTGAAATTGGTAATATTACACTATTTTTTCCTATAAGAGTGGCAATTTCATATGGTTTTCCCTACCAACTAAAACTCTAGACAGCGAGGCAGTCGTGCGACTGAAGGCCTGAGCAGTGAGGGGACCCGCCCATGCGGACTGTGGATTGTTCTGCTGGGGGCTGCGTTTCTCCAGAGAAATCCGTTTGCTGGCCTATGGTCACGTCCTCTTCAGCAGGAGATAGTTTCCTTAAATGTCTGCTGATCCTTTATTTTCTGCTCACATTTAACAGTCCCATTCAAAAGGTTAGCAGAGTGTGTTATCATTAGTAAGGATTGTTCAGGGGTTTTCTTTGGGGTGATCTGATGGGGAGTCGCTGGCCATGCTGGAGACTTCCAGGACAGCGAGGTCCTGTGCAGTCCACGGCCTGCATCCTTTCTCTGGGAGAAACCCCTCCCGACTCCCGGGAAGGCAGGTGCTTGCTCGCAAGTGTTCCCCCCACCAGGGCACAGGGCCCCGCTGGGGTCACAGGGGTGCCGTTTGCAGTCCAGGTTTTACCTGGCCCCTCTGGCTTCGGGTCGTTGTCTCTGTTCCCCTGTAGGCAGGTGTCCTGCCGTCCCATGCCCGGCATTCGGGCCTTGTCTCCTCTGATGCTCCATGGCCCTGGCTTCCTTCCTTGGTCCTGCTGCGCTGAGGTAGAGACGCTTCCTGCGACGGGACAGACGTGTATGAGCATTTGGTCTATCCAATTACTTTACTTTTTAAAATATTGAATTTATTTATTAGACAGAGAGAGAAAATGTGTAAGAATGTGAGTGGGGGGAGGGACAGAGGCAGAGACAGTCCCCAGCAGATTCCCCCCCAGCAGACCCCTCCCCTAGCAGATCCTCCCCAGCAGATCCCCCCAGCAGATCCTCCCCAGCAGACCCCTCCTCCAGCAGATCCCCCCAGCAGATCCTCCCCAGCAGACCCCTCCCCCAGCAGATCCCCCCAGCAGATCCTCCCCAGCAGACCCCTCCCCAGCAGACCCCTCCCCCAGCAGATCCCCCCAGCAGATCCTCCCCAGCAGACCCCTCCCCCAGCAGATCCCCCCAGCAGATCCTCCCCAGCAGACCCCTCCCCCAGCAGATCCTCCCCAGAAGATCCTCCCCCAGCAGATCTCCCAGCAGATCCCCCCAGCAGATCCTCCCCAGAAGATCCTCCCCAGAAGATCCCTCCCCCAGCAGATCTCCCCAACAGATCCCCCCAGCAGATCCTCCCCAGCAGATCCTCCCCAGCAGATCTCTCCAGCAGATCCCCCCAGCAGATCCTCCCCAGAAGATCCTCCCCAGCAGATCCTCCCCAGCAGACCCTCCCCCAGCAGATCCCCCAGCATATCCCTCCCCCAGCAGACCCCCGTCCCCCGCAGAGTACCCAGCCCAACATGGGGCTCCATCCCACAACCCTGACACCACCACCTGGGCTGAAACCCAGAGTCGGACGCTTCACCAACTGCACCACCTGACGCCCCTTGATCTCTCATCAACTGGAAGGTTTTTTTCTTCTAGTAGCAAAACTCTAAAAATGTTCAGTAACTCAAATGTTTACGACATTATGAGCATCTTAAGGCACTAGCTTCCTGAATTTCCTGGGAGTGATGATAAGGGAATAATGAATTATTTCGCCCCTGCTTTGTTATGAAGATCCTGTGCAGGTTTGGGGGGCATTACTCACACTCAGAAAGTGCAGGTCCAATTGCGATAAAAGGGTTTCTCTGGAGGAAGCACGACTGCTCTTCAATGTCGTACTTCAGGTGTCACCGAGCCTTTCTTTGAGACAAAATTGGCTCCTCTGCTCCATATAAGTGAAGATACTGTGTCTTGAAGAACATGATTTGGGAATTCTCTTTTTCCTGGTTTTCTTGCAGTTTGTGAGTGAAGGATGGTGGTGGTGCTCCCGGAGGGCCCCGGGCCCGTGCAGGCCTGTGGGGCATCGCTGCCGTGCTGGGGCTTCAGGAGGGTCCGGGGAGCAGAGTCCAGGCTGGGGGCTCCGGGCCGCGATGTCCCGGGCTGCCCCGCGGTCACAGGCCACCCTCCGGTGGCGGGGCCCAGCTGCACAGGGACAGTGAGAGGTGGGGGCAGAACCCCGCAGTCAGACCCCAGCGTCAGGCTCCCGGGGCAGGTGAGTCACCCAGGGAACCCGGGGTCTGACGAGGCCTTGGCCCACTGGAGCCCTCCCGCGTACTCTCCTGGAAACCCCTCCAGGACCTTCAGGTTGCTCTCCCATTAGACAGTCCAACCCAAGGCCTGAGCTCATTCCAGATCTCCCCGGGAAGGACCTTGGCCAGAGCCATACAGGCAAATTTTCTTTTCTCATTTAAAACCCAAATCCCAGGGAATCCCTGGTGGCTCAGCGGTTTGGCGCCTGCCTTTGGCCCAGGGCGTGACCCTGGGGTCCCGGGATCGAGTCCCATGTCAGGCTCCTGGCATGGAGCCTGCATCTCCCTCTGCCTGTGTCTCTGCCTCTCTCTCTCTATCATGAATAAATAAATAAAAAATCTTTAAACAAAAATAAATAAATAAATAAACCCCAAATCCCTGTGTGTGTGTGTGTAACACAATGCCCTAATCTACACAAATGTATCTCGGCTTTTGGGAAATGGGTTGGAGAATGGGAAAGAGGATGCTATATTCTTTCCTGGTATGTACAAAGCACACACACACACAAGTTATGAATTGGTAATTTCTCCAATAATTTAATCTGTAACACTGGGCACTTAAAGTTGTAATAACAGATTTAAAACTTATGCCAATAGAGTGTGCTTTAAAATAGCATCAATGAAATAGTCAAACTAAATTCCTATATTTCTGTGGGCCATGGAATAAATTTCCCCGCCGTCTCTAGGTGCGTGTTTGCTGCTGAATAGGAATTTCAGGCAATTTTTGTTTTGACCACAAGCCCTTGGCAACCACTGATCATTTCACTGTTTCCAGAGTATTGGCTTTCCCAGGATGCAGTATAGCTGGGATCATAGAGCACGTGGCTTCCTCAGATTGTCTTATTTCTCGTAGTGCCGTACGTTGTGAACTGACACCCTGTGTATGGATGAACCACACTTCGTTTATCCATTCACCTATTGATGGACACCTTCCTTGCTTCTACTTTTTTAGAAATTATGAATAAAGCTCCTGTAAATATTTGTCTGAAAGTTTTGTGTGGTCATAACTTTTTCACTCAATTGGTTAACTATGAACACAGTTGCTAGATCATACGATGAAGCTATCTTAGTGTTGTGAGAAACGGCCATGCTGTCTTGCACAGTGGCTGCACATCCTCAGTCCCAGCAGTGATGACGGAGGGTTCCTCTGCCCCACGTCCCTGCCAGCACCTGCGTTGTCCATATCTTGGATTTCGGCTCTTCTAACGGTGTGGTGCTCTCTCATTGCTGTTTTAATGTGCATTCCCCTGGTGACAGCTGATGTTGAGTAGCTTTTCATGCGCTTATTTTTCATCTGCAGGCCTTTGCATACCTTGAAAGCATCTGTTTAGGTGTCTACCCAGTTTTAATTGAGTTGTCTGTTTTCTTATTGTTCTTTTAATACTTCTTTGTATATTTTAGGTACATATCCTTTCTTATATATGTTTTGGAAATATTTTCTCCCATTCCATGGCTTGTCTTTTCATTTTCTTACAATTAAGAAAGTTTTTAATTTTATTTTTATGCTTAGGTAAATCATAAACTTTGGAGAAGATTCCAGTATTAGAACTCTGAACTATAAAACCTGAATGTTCATTCTAAAATGTGTGGATTTTTATTCAGAATGACATATTTTCCATTTACTTACCAAGAACTCTAAGAAATTTCATTTGGGCATCTTCATAGAGTGGGAGATGTGCCATCAACATCAGTGTATCAGGTGCTATCACGAGTGTCACATGGATTCTTCTTTCACCTCGAAACAAAGGCCAGTGAGATGTAAGGAGCTCAGTCCAGCACTCTCTTAGGTCACCATGGCGAGCTTCTCATTTACCGCACACATCTCAGGGTTTCCCAAGGCAATTCCAGGGGGAGGAAACACACTGCCTGAGAAGGCATTTCATGGCCTCTGTTGAGTCTAACTGCTGGGAAATTCTCCTTGTGTGGCATTGAAGCTGGGCTCCCTCCGACAGGCATCTGTGAATCCATAGCACATCCACGTGACTTTTCTAGATAGCTGCACATTCAGTCTTTAAGGGACTACGTACTCCTGCAAGAAAAATGTCATTGGTTATGCTCCTGGAAAGTCAGATATTCAACTGCATTATTAAGCATCCATTCCATGTGGAAATGTGTTAAAATCAGATTTAAACTTTGGAACTTAGTTTAGTTTGTTGATGTGTAGTTGTTTGCAAATTTTAAGTACAATGTTCAAAACCTCCAGTCATATTTTGGAGAACTATTATATTAATAATGATTAATCATTGTTTTGAAATTGATGAAAAAGTAGAAAGGAAAATTTCACTATCCTTTCTGAATACTCCATTGGAGGGAGGATTCCAAGGCAGCAGCATCTGTGAGGGCCACTGCTGTCTTAATCCTGAAGCTTGGGGGGCTGGGGTCCTTCCTAGATCTCACTGTTGTTCCCCGTGGGCTGCACACTTGCACATGAGCTGCTGCTCTCATGTGGCGGCTTTTCCCTAAAGCCCCAGATACACCTTCATTAGCTTCACAAGGTCTTTAACTGCCGCTAAAATGCAATATCATGTAAGAGGATTTTGTAGCCATTCTACATACCACTGACAACCGTATTAAATTATTATTTATTTATTTGGTTGTTTTTACTCTGAAGTTCCCCTTTAAGACTCCTTCTCTATTCCTTGCGACCATAACAATGAACAGGAAACAGTGGGTCTTTGATGAGTATTTGTGAAATAAGTAAAAGAATGAGAGATCAAGTATAGTGAGAGTACATTTTTATGGTTTTTGCCTTTTCATTCTTCCCTGTACTTAAACAAGAGAAAATGAAACCATGTAAAACAATATTCAGAAATTATATACTTCTTAATATACAAAGTTTTTGTAAAGTATTATTGAATGCAAAAAGTATATTCAAGCATATTCAACTATATCTTCAGTATAAATGCTCTAGGGTAAAGTGTCATATACACACACACAGGCCAAGAGATGTCTGTAAAAGTGTTCTCCAAACTAACGAGGATGCCTTTGAATGGTGAGATTTTAGGTGATATTTTCTTTCTTTGTATTTGATTGGAATTGTTTGAACTTTCACAATAATATGCAAAATGTGGACATAGTATGGTGCAGAGTGGCTAAAGCTTCATTAAGAATCTCAGTGTTGGGTGACAGGCACTGAGGAGAGCACTTGACAGGATGAGCACTGGGTTTTATACTATATGTTGGCAAATTGAACTCCAATTAAAAAAAAAAAAAGAATCTCATTGTCTTTCTTTCTTTTCCTTTTTTAAAATTTGCATTCAGTTTGCCAACATAGAGTATACCATTAGTTTCAGATACCATTTTCAATACTTTCTGAGTTGAGACAGGGCTTAGGCAACAGCCACTGGGAAGTGAAGATGAACCCAGAAGAGTTAGAGACAGAAGCCCTAGTTCTACTGTAAACTCCTCCTGAGGCTCTGGCTTGTATACAAGGTGTGTGTGGGCAGGACAGTTCCATGTGGTTTGCAAGTGAGTCTAAGAAACTCAGTCACCACCCACTGCAGTTAGGAATGAATTTGTTGTTTGAGTCAAATCAGATTGTTAACCTGCTAAATTAAACAAACAAATAAACATAACACTGTTTGGATTATAACAGAATCTAATTTCCAGAGCATAGTAATAATGATGTCCAGCATGCACTCCAAAATTACTCGATATAGGAATAACTAGGAAAATGAACCCATTCTTTTTTTTTTTTAAGATTTTACTTATTTATTCATAAGAGACACAGAGGGAGAGGCAGAGACATAGGTAGAGGGAAAAGCAGGAGAACCTGATGTGGGACTCAATCCCAGGACCCTGGGATCATGACCTAAGCCAAAGGCAGATGCTCAACCACTGAGCCACCCAGGCACCCCAGGAACCCATTCTTAAGGAAAAAGATAACCAAGAAAAGGTCAATCTCAAGGTGATGAAGGTGCTGGAATGACAGGGATTGTAATAGCTACTGTGACTATACTCAGTAAAGGGAAGTAAGCTCATGATAAATGAAAAATAGGAAATCTTAGTGGAGAAGGAGAAAATATGAAGAAGAACCAAATGGAAATTTTGTAATTAAAATATACAATACATGAAACAAAAATTCACTGGATGGATATGCTTAAGTAGCAGAATAGAAATGATGAATTAGAATCAGATAACTTGAAGACACATGAATAGAGATTATCCAATCTAAAGAAGAAATAAAGGGAAGAAAAGCAAAAATTATTAATAGACTGTGCAGCAATAAAAAACTTAAAATTCATGTTTGAAGTTCCAGAATGACAGAAGAGAGAATGAACAATAATATTTGAATGAATAACTGAAAACTTAATTTGGTGAAAGATAAATCCATAGATTCAAGAATCTCAGCAAACCACAGATGAGATAAATACTAAGAGAGCCATGACAAGGCACATCATAGTAAATTGCTGAAAATCCAAGATAAAGAGGAAATCTTGAAAACTACCAGAAACAAATAACATATTACATACACATACCAACGATTCAAAAGAACTACAGTCTGCTCATCAGAAACTATGTAGGCTAAAAGACCATGGAATAGCATCTTTAAGGTTGTAAAAGAAAAAATGTCAACCTATAATACTATATTCAATGAAAATATCCTTCGAGAATGAAGAATTAAAAATAAAATTTGAAAAATAGCACTAAGAGAATTTATTGTCAACCAATGTGAATTACAATGAAATGGAGATTTCTTAGAATTCCCTAAGTAAACTATGATCTTTCATGCCACCATAATATTTATTCATTCATTAAATAGTCATTGAGGGCTTCTTAGGGCCCAGGCACTGTGCTAAGTTCTGGAGATACATGGCTTTGCCTTTGTTCATTACCTTGGCCTCCAGGCAAACTATCTATTCATCTCCTAGGTTTCAACTCAAGCACTTTATTCTTTATCAATCCTTTACTGATTGCCTTAGATAATTTACCTTTTCACAACTAGAATGAAACTAATCAACAGACTTCTTATTTTCAGCCAGGATTTCCAATCAGGTCATCAGAGCCATGCAATTAAATAAGAGTGGATGCCAAGTATCAGCTTTAAGGAAAGCCTTCACCTTGGAAGACAAAGCCAAATAAAAACAAACAAACAAAGGAGCAAACATAGAAATAATAATAAAACACAAATGTTAGAAGAAACAATTGAAAGGAAAAATTTCTGTAATTTTTCAGATAGATTAGAATGTATATTCCCTCAGTGAAACAATAATAGAACTTTTTTAAAGAAAGAAGGAGAAAACAGGCACATGGAAATTTCAATACCATAGTTGATTTTCTAAATAGACTAAGAAATAAACATGAGAGTGTAGTTTTAGATTCTGGTGTACAATCTAGTGATTCAGCATTTCCATACAGCACCCAGTGCTCATCATAGCAAGTGCCCTCCCTACTATATGTTAATTAACTGGGATTTATAATAAAAACTTAAAAGAATAAACATGATAAATTTTTTAAAAGTTAGAACCCAGACACCAAGAAATGGACAGTGTGAACATAAAGATAAGGAAATTAGATAATTAACCCAGAATATCCAGCAATGGCAACTAGAATTCAAAAAAGGGAATATAAATAAAGAAATACGATTTCCCAGAACCAGCAGTTTCAAAATTGGCATGTCTTACTATCTGATGTAATGAATGAAAAGAAAGCAACACCAAGGTATGTTATCATTAATTATAAGAATATCTGGCAAAATAAGATCACCCTAAAAGTTTAAAGACAGAGGGAAAAAAAGGAAAGAGGGGAAAAGTCCATATAAATTTATAGGAGAATCATCCAAATAGCATAAAAAATCATTTCTACCTAGATTAATTATCCACACCATAACAAACTTCAAGTCAGAAGAAAGAATAAAACCAGTTCTAAACGTCCAGGCTCTAATAGAAAGATATTGAAGGTTTTATGTCAGGAAAAGTTGAAGTGAGCCACAACAGAGCAAGACAAGAGGTTCAGCACGCAAGTGTCCAATACCAGAAAGAGGGGAAGGAGGTCCCAGGTACCATCAGCCTTCGGGAGCAAAAGGCAAAATTGTTGCTGGTACTTGATGGCTACAGTTGGTTGGCTTCGCAGGTAGAAAATGGACCTACACACCTTAAGAACTGGTTTTGAACATTGAGAAATGTTTTGATGGGCAAATAGATCAGTTGGAACATTTGTGAAAGAAACCGAGTTTAATAGAAATGTATGGTAATGAAAATTAAGAAACTAATTAAGGAAAACACCTGGTGTTATGAGAAAGGAAATGCAATCACACTACATCTGGCTCAGCAGTCCCCGAGTAGTTCAACAATGAACAAATTAACAGTCGTAGTAACATGAACATGGATTATTGGCACCGCAGAATTGTAACAACAATATGGAGAACACTTAAGGAGAACAGGATGCATGTACCTCTCTCTGCCAGAACAAAAAACGACAGGTAATGTGTAATATTGATGGATCAAGAAGAGTAAAAAGAAGTAGAAGAATACCAGAGTATACTATTAAGAATGATGAAAGTGGTTGCCTCTGGAACTGGCGGTGGGTATGATGCCAAGATGGTGCCAAGGACTCTTACACATCACAATAAACCTTGATTTTTCACTATGGGTATGTAATATTTTGATTGAAAAATACTTTTTCCTTTGGAAGGATTGTTTGTGGTGAGTGTAGTGTGCTTTTAAAAGTTAGATAAAGGAATTCAAAAATATAATCTTCATTTGGCTCAAAATATTAATCTCTCTTTTTTTAATATTTGGAGTTAAAAATATAATAAAGTGCACACTAGTCACATCCCAACTGCAGACTCACAAATAATCTTTAAAAATCAGTGAGGAAACACCATTTACAGAAATTAACTCAATAAATCAAAGATCTAAATACAAGACCTAAGGGCAGCCCGGGTGGCTCAGTGGTTTAGCGCCACCTTCAGCCCAGGGCCTGATCCTGGAGACCCGGGATGGAGTCCCGCGTCAGGCTCCCTGCACGGAGCCTGCTTCTCCCTCTGCCTGTGCCCCCGCCTTTCTCTCTCTCCTCTCTGTGTATTCTCATGAATAAATAAATAAAATCTTTAAAAAAAGAAGGAAGAAAACCTGATGCCTGCTACAACTTGATGAACCTTGAGGATGCTATGCTCAGTGAAATAAGCCAGTCACAAGAAGACAAATATGTATGCTTTTACACATATGAGGTACCCAGAATAATTCAATCCATAGAGGTAGAAAGTATAATGGGGTTGGCAGGGGCAGAGCGAGGGAGGCACAGTGAGTCATTGCTAATGTGGACGGAGTTTGGTTTTGTAAGATGAGTTCTGGAGACACGACGGTGAGGGATGCACAACGACATGGATGTGCTTCATGCTGCTGACCCGAGCACTTAAAAATGGTCAAGATGGTAAATTTTATGTTTTGTGTATTTTATCACAGCTTTAAAAATTGAAAAAAATGAGAAAGTAAATCTCAAAGACTGCTATGTTTGCGATATCAAATGAACAAACATACATAACTGGCTTTTGATATAGTTAGTATATTGGGACCCTCTGGATCTCTTAACTTAAAGAAAACTATCTTTAAAACTTATTTCTGCCTGAAGAACACTAAATAGTTGGGATAGTGGTCATGGATCCTACTTTTTACTACACTGAAATAAATCAAACTCCCAACATTTGCAGAAAAATGAGTAAATAAAACACGAGTGTTTATATTGGTTATTAATATTTTTTCTGACAATTTTATTTCTTACACTTAAAGGTTAGTGAATAACCATTACTAATCCTATTAAAGAAAAGCTAACATCTCAATAGGGAAGGATAACCGTATTTACTCTTTAAGGTTTTCTACAACATTTAGGTTTTCTACAACACAACTTGAAAATTCATGTTTACTCTCAGTACAATGGATTTAAGACCAAGTATACCTGTTGGAAGCATCAAGACTAGATTACAGATTATCATAGTCAACATCATCATCATCATCATCATCTTATTATTATTCTTATTCTTATTCTTATTCTCGTTTTCTTTTCAATGCATTTGATGATTTGTTGGAAGTATTTTGTGATGACACTATGCTAATAGTAATAAGAATGTTTTTGGACCCAATTAATGGTGAGTTAATCAGAACATTCTGAACTGTGGATGTTGCAGGAATTGATGCTTTTACAGTTGGGGACTGTGAATAGGCATCTGTACCGTAAATCTCTGCCCCGTGAGGGACATTGGAGTCCCTATTGTAGTTGACAACACGTGGTTTGTGGGGTTGGTGTACCAAGTGTGGGAGTACTTGGTCTGCTAGTAACTGAACCAACACTTAACCGTGGAACAGTTACTCTTCCCGCAGAAGTGGATGCCTTTTTTTGCAAAGACTTAAATCTATAGTTTGGAGTCGTCAAACAATATCTATCAGGAGGCAACCTGGGGCCTGAATATGGCTTGATTAATGGCAAAGGAGTTTGATTCCTTTGCCTTGCAATATCTAATAAAAAAAAATCTCTTGGGGGAGGAGAGGTACAAAGTCTTTTTTATCAACACGACACTGAATGCCCAACCACACATCATATGCATCACCAGCAGCTTTCTTAGCATGGCTTGAATAAATTTTTGCATCATCTAGAACTGTGGTCACATATTGGAAGGCAAACTCCAACATCTGATTTATAACTCTTGGTTCATATTTTGTCATCCCCACATCCTTCAGGATTTGTGCCATCATCTTTGCAGCTTTCGGCATGTCCTCGGGAGAAGCCATCTTGCAGACTCCATGATATCTGTTGATCAGACTTCTTGAGCTAAATCACCCACATTAATGTATTTCAGTCCTGATCCTGATGCAAGTTCTTTGTCTAGACTGGTTTTTCCAATCCCTGGTGCACTGGTGAGCAGGATATTCAGAAACAACATTAGGTTATTCATAAATATTTTTAATTCCTCATGAATTGTAAACCATACATTCAGATAGACCTAGCTTTATTTTGGAAACTAGACACTGAAATAGAGCACCTGTGCTGCATATAACCACCATTTTATTCATCTCATTTGGAGACATGGCACCTTCCGAATGAAAGCAGCAAATATGTCAAATATCACTGCATGAAGGCAGAAAGCCTAAAAAAGTATGAATCCATGTTTTGCACTTTGGAGATGTGATGCAGTGAAAGAGGAGGCTGGAAATCGATTAACGGCCGTGGTGAGACCCAGGAGGAACACAGGGGAACACCTGCAGGCTCTGGGGTCCGTATCCATAAAATGGGGAGGGGAGAGATTTGCCTCCTGTATTGGTTCTCTGAAAGAACGGTATGCGAGAGGTTTAGGAACTAAAATGTTAGGAACACAGTATGACATTACTCCCGTTGGCATTCATTTAAAATTCCTGTGAAGATTAAATTCAGGAATAAGATTGACGTTGATATTCCATTTGTTTAAGTGTCTGCTTTTTTAAGCTGTTGCTGGGCTTACAGAAATTCTCATTTTTTTATCCAGGTCTAAAATATTTATGTTATCACTTTAAAATGTGAAGTTCAGTAGCCAAGAAACAACTATTTCTTCCCACACTCTTCATAGATAATAGTTACACGATGCAGCAACCAGGGTGGCACCTGGGTTGGGTTCCCTAGCTAAGCCAGCACGTGCTAGATGCCAGCCTGTTCTTCACTTTCTAAAGAAAATTATTTTGTTTCTCTTGTAAATGCCTAAAAATTAGAGCAGGCAAGTGTGAGGACCCATTGCCATAAATAGTGACAGGCTCTCTAGGTAACTTCAAGTATGTGCAAGCAAGCCGGATCCTGGCAAATATTACCTCATTTGATCTTCATTGTAACCTGTTTACCTGTTACTCCTCTTTAACAGACGAGGGCGGGCTTACGCTTTTCAAAGCAACTTAGTTTGGAGCAATAGAGCTGGGATTTAAACCCACTTCAGCTCGTTTTAAGTAAACTAAGACCTGACTTGAACTTCTGCTCCATGTGCTCCAGGCCAGTTGTCATCTTTCAAACCCAGGGCTCTGAGGCACAGGCTCGAGGGAGGTGTGATCGCGGTAGAGCATTGACCGTGTGCAGGAGCTCCACACGCGTCACCCGCCCTGGATCAAGGAAACTGGGGACGCTGGAGTTAAAGACATGTCAACTCCCATCGTCAGTAAGACCTAGAGCTGGGATTTGGGTGCCAGAGCCGCCGCTGCCCTGACGCACACGCGGCCGTCTGCTCACATGCGTTCACACCGTCCGGGGACACGATGATGTCTGTGCAGGGTTCAGTCTGAAATTGCTTGAATGGAATTTGCACTTGGATAAGATAGAGCCACAGTCTTGCTTTTTTTTTTTTTTTTTTTTTTTTTTTTTATGCTTCACATGGTGGGACAAAGATCATCTCAAATTAAATCGATAATTTCTGTGTGTACCTGGTAATGGGCGCAGCGTAGGGACGAGGACAGATTGCCTTTTAAACTTGTGTCCCTAGAACTTAGTATGATTCCCAATGGTTGGTTTATTAAAACCAGAAAACAGAATTAAAGCAAAAAGCTCGGCAGCCCAGGTGGCGCAGCGGTTTAGCGCCGCCTTCAGTCCAGGGCGTGATCCTGGAGACCCGGGATGGAGGCCCACGTCGGGCTCCTGGCATGGAGCCTGCTTCTCCCTCTGCCTGGGTCTCTGCCTCTCTCTCTCTCTGTCTCTCATGAGTAATAATAATAATAATAATAATAATAATAATAATAAAGAAAGCAAAAAGCTCACCATTGTATATTTACCAGGGAAAAAGTTTTCAAGACAGAAAAGTCAACTAAAAATTGATCTAGAAGAGAGGGCACCTGGAGGCTTGGTCCTCAGGGTCCTGAGATCGAGTCCTGCATCAGGGCTCTCTCTCTTTCAAATAAATAAAGTCTTTAAAAAAAATTGATCTGGAAGTAAAAAGCAGGTAGCCCTTTTCTTCTTGAACCAGGACCAGCATATACTGGAGTCCAGTGTTTGCCTGTGTGGGGTCTTTCTGTCTCTTATCCTTACTCTGGGACTCACGGCCTTGACTCCATTGCAGCGCCAGCCTTGCTTCTGTGTCTCACTCTGGGTGTTGTCCTCAGTTAAAATCTCATTCCTGTGTAAGAGCCAATAGAAAAAAATAGCTAAACAGTTGCTCAACTTCGGGATTTACTATAGATTATAGTTTGTGTTTTCTATGGCTAATTAACTGTCATGGCCAGTTTCTTCCTCATTTCACGCAACTGAAGCAATCCCCAACCATGGAATAAAACACCGAGTCTTTTAGCGGGTGTTAGGTTAATTTCTACAAATTTTCCTGATTTAAACTGAACTTCCATTGTTTGATTTCCATATTTGTTTCTACAGGATATCTGGATAATGCTTCTATAACTAATAACACCTGATGGTTAGTTTTACATCAAGCTGATGAGGCCAAGAGGCGCCCGATTAAACATCGCTCCTGGGTGTGTCCGTGAGGAGACAGCACTTGAATCTGCGAACTACGTGGAAAGGCCTGGAGTGGGCATCATCCCATCTGTGGAGGCCCCGAGGAAAGGGAAGGAGGGGGAGGAGTCAGCCCCTTTGCCGCGACCACCCAGACGGGCCGGGGCGGGGACCCCTCTTCGGCACTGATCCCCAAGGCAGAGCTGGGCGGGAACTACTGCAGCACTTGGCAGGGTGTCTTCCAGGCTCCTCTTGTCTCCCGCTCTCTCGTTTCACATCGTCGTATAAACACTTCCTACACATCAGAAATACCAACACCATCTATTGGCTAAGTCATACCTCATTTAGTAAGAGCATAATTTATTTAAGCTGCTGCTGGATTTGGGGGGCCTTCAAGATGACTTTATGTCTTCTTCGCTCTCCTTGGGCTATGTATACATCTCCACGTAAGTATGTGCAAGCAAGCCGGATCATTCCATTTGGATGGATGTTGTGAAGTGGAATTAGTGAGCCAGAGAATATAAACTTCTTACAATGCCACATTTTTATCGCTGCTCTGTCTTTCAGGGCAATAGAACCAGAGTGTGGTTCGTCATTAGGCTGCTGACAACATTGCTCTGTAAGCGGCATTTTGGTTCCCATCACGTTAGGAAGCCTCTGTTCTTGCAGATCTGGCCCTTGCGCGTCGTGGCAACACGTGAACCGCCGGGTGGGTCTGCACCCCAAGCCAAGGGGCCCCCGGGACAGCCCGCAGGTCGGCCGCGCTGACCTCCAGGGTGGGGTGCGGGAGCCCCAAGGCCCCAGGGCTCCGTGCAGGACCCGCCCTAGCGCTCTCCGGGCAGCACCGGGGGGCGGGGAGGGCCCCGAGGGCGGCGGGGCATGAGCGGGACCTGGCCTGGTGCGCTGGGCTCAACGGGCAGTGCCCGGCTGAGCTGGGCCGGTGAACCTGTGGCCGGTGAGCACCCTCCTGCAGCCGATGAGCACCCACCCGCGGCCAGTGAACCTGTGGCCAGTGAGCACCCACATGCAGCCGGTGAGCACCCACCTGCAGCCGGTGAACACCCACATGCAGCCGGTGAGCATCCACCTCCGGCCGGTGAGCACCCACCTGCAGCTAGTGAGCACCCACCTGCCGGTGAGCACCCACCTGCAGCCGGGGTGGGGCACAGGGCCCTCTTGTCGGGCGTCAGGAGACACGCTTGCCAGAGTCCGGCCCTCCCAGCCCCGGTGGGAGCCACTGCTAAGCCTCTGCTTATTTTGGCCACAATGAAAGGTCTTCTGATTTATCACGTAACATTTCAGAGAAAACCTTAGCTTTCAAGGAAAACCAACCCCCACCCTCCAAGTTGACAGGGTTTTGTGTAGTTGTTTTAGTTTTGTGGAAAGTTGCTTCTTTTGTAAAACAGGCTGACTTTAGGATTGAGCGAGTCTCCACCTGCCAGCGGACAACAGATGTCCCGAATCCCTGGCCTCATGCTCGCTCCATTGCAAGGTATCCACAGGTAAAGGTTTTAGTAAGTTAGGGTGTCTCTTTTACAAGCATGCAGCGCTAGCAGCTATCCGTAAATTATCCTCATGGCAAATTAGAAAGGACCCTCAAGGTGAAGAAAATTATTTTGTTTCTCTTGTAAATGCCTAAAAATTAGAGCAGGCAAGTGTGAGGACCCATTGCCATAAATAGTGACAGGCTCTCTAGGTAACTTCAAAGATGAAGTCTGACCCTTCGGCAGGAGGGTCGCCAGAGGAGCCCGGGCTCTCCTCAGCCTCGCCTGGCCTTCCTCGTCCTGACCTCTTCCCACCCTGGCTTCCCACTGTGGGGCGGCCCTTGTCGTCGCTGGCCCCAGAGAAGGGTTTATCCTCTTTGTGAATAATTCCAGCTGGGTAACCTTAAGTTTCTTTGGTCATCTTTATCATTCTCCACTATTCACCAGAATTGGGTTTGTGAGGCCGTTCCCGCCACCACCTGTGCTCCCCCCTCCTTTGCCTGAGTCCAGGAGTAAGCCTGCCAGGAAAGCAGCAGCCTCTGGCCATTTTGCTCGTTGTTCTTGGCTCACACTGTATTTCTTTTAATATTAAATCCCATCTGCTTTCTGTCTTTCCCAAATTTCTCTAAATGTTCACTCTTTGTCATTGTGTCACAAGTTTATTCCCATTCTATTGTATCTGTTCTGTAATTTCAAGGACTGGGTGGTGGGAGGAGTCAAGAACCGGCCAGCTAAGTCTGCCTTTTAAGGTCAGAGCCAAACCGCTTTGGATTTCAACCAAAATGAGGAGCTACCATGATATTCCTTCTGCTTGGCTCGGGATTTATGCTTAGGGTTAGTTTTCAAATGGGTTTAAAGTTTCCCCAGAAGAAAGTCTCCACCACTCTTTTGTTCTCTGCAGATGTCATGATTTTACTTTATTTCATTTCAAAAATAAACCTATTCCCCTTATCCCTTACTCTCTGAAAAGGTTCATAAGAGATTCTTATTTATAGGTGTCGATGAATGTGGAACACTTAGCTTCACTTTCTATGTCCCTTTCTTTGCAACTCTATAGTAGGAAAGAAATTAAGTTTCATAATTTATGTCCTTCTTGTCATCCTCTGGTACATGTTAAGAATCTGATTAATAAAATTTTAGTGCATTTAATTCTTTTTTTAAAAAAATATTTTATTTATTTATTACAGAGAGAGAGAGAGAGAGAGAGGGAGAGAGCACGACAGGCGGAGGAGCAGACTCCTTGCTGAGCAGGGAGCCCCAGGTGGGGCTTGATCCCAGGACCCCGGGACCACGACCTGAGTGGAAGGCAAACGCTGCACCGACGGAGCCATCCAGGCTCTTCTAACCCAAGAATAAGAAGAGAAACAGAAAATGCAAGGAGTAGATTTGTGCCAGAACATCACATTTTGACTGGTTACTTCTCACTGCTTTGAAAAGTAGTTTGGGTGACGTATAGACCAATGGCTCTCAAACCAGCTGCAATTTAGGATTATCCCGGCAATTTAGGATTATCCCAGAGACTTAAAAAAAAATAATGCCAGACCCCTTCCTCAGATACTCTGATACAGTTATTTTAGGGTAAGACCTGAGCATTGGTATATTTTTTAAATCCCCATGGCAAACCACTACTTGTACAAAACCCAACGCTGAAAATTGCAGTAATATAGATTTCAGAATTAGACTTACCTGTTTAGGTGAATCTCCGAACGATCTTCAGCAAAGTTTTTCCCTGCCCATGCTGAAATCTAAGCATCATATAGCCGACTATCTGAAGAGTTCAATATTATTTATTAATCACTCTGCTAAAAAGATAATGGAAAAAAATAAAAATAAAATAAAAATAAAAAGATAATGAGATTGCCTAGACCACGCAGAAACCCTTCCATATCTCAACCCTAAATTGCAACTATGCCTCCCTTTGACTTCTTTTTTTTTAAATAAGTTTATTTTTCATTGGTGTTCAGTTTGTCAACATATAGAATAACACCCAGTGCTCACCCCTTTGATTTCTGATTTTCATTTGCGCGCCAGAGCCAAGGATTGCTGCGGCTGAAAGAAGGTAAAAACGTGTTCCGTACGCGTGTTGTTCTAGTTCCTCACATGAAGATCTTAAGAATTAGGGCAGCATATTAATAAGTGTCACAGTAAAAAACCATAAGTAATGAAACATAAGGGGCATCTCTCTTTGGATCTCTCCCTCCGTCCTCTGTTCCTCCTGCTGAAATGCCTCTTACGTATTTCCTTTAAACAACTGTCAAGCCTTTTCCTTTTCTCACTGCTGCCCCTGCGCCTGTACCCGGGCTGGTCCCGTGCTTCTCGACCTCCTCCTCTCACTGTATTTTTCCTGTCCGTCGTGTCCACACCATTAGGGTCACCCCCATCCCGGCCCGAGGCTGATGCTCCAGGGCCCAGTCCACCTGCTGGCTTGTGCCCGGGTGTCTCCGGTCCATCCAGCGGTCACTCTGTGCTGCTCACCGGCAGTCTCCGCCCGTAAACCTCACGTCGGTCACGGAGCGTGTTCACAGGCTTTTGGTTCCTGGCTCGAGGCCTTCGCTTATGCTGCCTCTGAACCTGGAATTTCATCTTCTTCTCCAGGAAAAAGGTCCTTCCTTTAAAGTCTGACGAGAACCCTACCATCTTTCTGACCATCCATCCATTTGTTCATTTACTTGTGTGCTCGTTTATTCAATCAGTCAAGAAACGTTTATTGAGTGTTTAGCAAAAATCTGGAATTGGGGGATCCCTGAGAGGCTCAGTGGTTTAGCACCACCTCCAGCCCAGGCCGTGATCCTGGAGACCCGGGATTGAGTCCCAAATCGGGCTCCCTGCATGGAGCCTGCTTCTCCCTCCTCCTGTGTCTCTGCCTCTCTCCCTATGTCTATCGTGAATAAATAAATAAAATCTTTTTAAAAAATCTGGAATTGGGTCATCTACTCTGTGATTTTTTTTTCACTTTCTTGATCTTAGTTACATATAACATATATGCGTGTGTCTATACAGAGAGAGAGAGAGAAAGAGAGAACAAAGTATAGAGGAAAAAAGATGCACATTAAGTCTAACTTCCTGTTACTTAAATGTATCCAGAAGAAAGGTTTAATTTTTATGTTGTAAATTAAAAAAATAAGTGAAAATATTTCATGTATAGTAAATATTAAGCAAATATAAGGGATTATTGTTTTTGTTATTTTTATGACTCTTAGGTGTCCTGGAAGTTAGACCAAATGACCTTTTTTTTTTTTAAGATTTTATTTATTTATTTGTGAGAGACACAGAGAGAGAGAGAGAGAAAGAGAGAGAGAGAGAGGCAGAGACCCAGGCAGAGGGAGAAGCAGGCTCCATGCAGGGAATGTAAACCAAGCTGTCAGTGAGTTCTTGTTCTGGAAGCAGCCGGAGCACGGACGTCAGAAATTGCAGGATTTCGCGTGCTTCCCTCCCGTGTCACCGTGCTCACCGCGAGGCTGTGCTGCAGGGAACCCGCCACGCGTGGGCCCCGAGGAGCGGCCGCCGATGGCACACACTGTGACATTCGTCTTTAAGAAAGAGCCCTTGCGCTTAGACTTATTTTTAGCAAAACAGAGGACATAAGGAGCCTGATGAACTAGACAGAGCCCCAGTGACTAACGTGCATGATCCGCCGGCTCGCATCGGGGGCGGTTAGAGAACCACAGAGCCACAAACAGAGCAAACTGCTCTCGTTCCACACCCACCAGGGCCCACGCTTGCGGGAGCGCAGAGGCCCCGCTCGGCTCCCCCGACTTCCACCCCGGAGCCTTTGTCCTCAGAGCCCTCGAGGCCACCTTCGCGTCAAATAACTGTAGACGTTTCAGGGCGGAGAACGTCCTGAGGAAAGTGTGATCCGCCTCTCCTCTAGTGGAGGGGCGCCAGGGATCTTTCCAAATCCCCTGATTGTGAGCCACAAAGCCCGGCCGCGATCCAGGCGTGTCAGGCTCGCTCGGTCATTCCCAGGGTGGTGCATCCCTCCCGGGCTCTCAGCAGAGGCCTGTCCCCGCGCTAGGCCTAGCAGCTAACCGGGGGCCGTGGGGAGACTTCCCCATCGATGCTCCAGTGAACAGTCTCACCTCCTGCTGACCGCCTGTCCCTGGAGTCGCGGCACCATCTAATTTCAGTCGAGAACTTCCTCTGTACCCGCAAGTCACGGCAGCCTGCAGCCGTCTGGCATGTCACGGCCCGAGGGATCCCCCAGTGGAGACCCCCCTAGAAGTGCTTCTTGTCTTCCCTTCGTCCCGTAGGATGGGCCTCGACACCCGACAGGCCGGGGCACAGCGTGCCGTGTCTCCCATGCGTGACTCTGGGCTCGCTCTCAGGGTGTGACTGTACATACGGCGTGGCCCGGCCCCAGGGGGGTCCAGCGTGCTCAGCAAGCCATCACCAACGTGAAGCAACGCGGTGTCACTGCCAGTCGCTGTCACTATGCAGGGGAGGCCAGAGGCTGCTCTGGGGCCGGCCCCACAGTGTCCCAGCACAGGCTCCGCCAACCCCCCTCCATCCTCACTTCTCCTGGCATCGGGGCTCCCATCATCCCCACCCTGCAGATGGGAAACTGAGGCCCAAAGTCCTCAGCAGGGAAGACGGGCAGAGCTGGGATCCAGGGCCGCAGCCTGGACAGCGTGACCACCGTGGCCTGAGGGCAACGCAGGAGGCGGGGGAGGCCGGCGGGCTGGTGCCCAGGTGCCCAAGCCGATGCCCCCAGCCCTGGGCTCCCGTGGGGTCCCGCCTCGCCTGTAGGCCTGGATCCGGGCGGCCACCCTGAGCTCAGCACCCTCGCCGGCGCCTCCCGCTGGCCGCCTGCCCCCGAGCGCCCCGCCGGGCTCCTGGTGCCCACAGCACAGGCCCGGCCGCACGGGGCATTGAAGGCCGTGCCCAGCTGCACGGCGCGGCCCCGGTAGGGCTGGTGGCAGGGCAGCGCCCTCCACGCACCTTTCCGTTGCTCCGATGCACTCCATTTCGTGCTGAAATTGCCTATTCTCCAAACACGTGTCACCCAGACTTTTTTCTTCCTTGCTGCACTAAGCACCTGTCTCCACACTCCGTCGGGCCTGGTCAGACTGTCACGCGGCGCTCGCTCAGCCCCCGACGCAGGCCCGACGGCCCCAAGCCCCGAGTGCCCGGGTTGACCCAGGTTGACCCGGCGACCTGGGCCCGTGTCCTCAGGCAGCGCGGTGTCCGTCTACCGACTTCCAGCCGTGAAGCCGAACACAGAACAGGGTACTTTCCCCGCAGCTGTTGCTTTTGAATTTACTTCTCAGAAGTGGTAAAGGTAATAAGACCTTGTGTGCGGCTACTGCCCAGACGTCGGGCACACGCAGGCACTTCCCACCACGATCGACTGGCAGCAGGAGCAGTAAGGGAGGGGCGACAGCTTCTCCAATTTAGCTCTTCTCAGCCCACTCACCGCCTGGACTAACACGTCCTTCCTGCGCTCAATTAAATTAATAGTTTGTGCATTTTATTCATCTTTGTCTTCCTTCGTGGAATTTTTTTAAGATTTTATTTACTTATTCATGAGAGACACAGAGAGACAGACAGAGAGGCAGAGACCCAGGCAGAGGGAGAAGCAGGCTCCATGCAGGGAGCCCGACGCGGGACTTGATCCCAGGACCCCGGGGTCACGCCCTGGGCCGAAGGCAGACGCTCAACCACTGAGCCACCCAGGGATCCCTTCCTTTATGGAATTAAAAACATATTGTGGTTGAGACTTGAGAGGGTGTAAAAACTTAATAGATTCACTTATAATTTTTAATTATATCCTCAAAATACACCATTGAGTCTGATGGCTTCAGGCCTCATAATTTTGCATCTGGTGCTATGTGGTAAATATTTTTGGTTTGACTTCATATGAGTATTTAATTTGCCACCCAGATGGCAAATTTGTTTAACTTGAATGCATTTTCTGCAGTTATGTCTATAAAAATTCTAATTTTGATCATTATAGGTTCTGGGGTGGGGAGTACTCATTATCAAGAATGACCTGTTTCCTTTTCCCCATATTATGGCATTTCTACACACGAATGAGGTGGGGAAAGAGTCCTATGAAGCTCGCAGGCCAAAAGTTACTGGATTTCCCAGACTCAATCCACAGGATCTGAATTACTAAAAATATGCTGAAATTGTTTGAGCTTCCATTTATTTTTTTTTAATTTTTATTTATGATAGTCTGAGAGAGAGAGGGGCAGAGACACAGGCAGAGGGAGAAGCAGGCTCCATGCACACGGGAGCCAGACGTGGGATTCAATCCCGGGTCTCCAGGATCGCGCCCTGGGCCAAAGGCAGGCGCCAAACCGCTGCGCCACCCAGGGATCCCTGAGCTTCCATTTAGTTAAGGATTGTTGACATGACAATGCCCCTCCCCGAGAAAAGAGATGGGATTACCTGGTCTTCTGAAGTTTCAAGGATGTGATGGGTTTGTTTAAAAATACCCCTGATCATCCTGAGGCACTGTGTCATTTATATTTTCAACATTTAGATTCATTAAATAATTAGATTAGTTTTTGAATGTATTAGAATTAAGTCCTGGGGTCAAGGTTGTGGTCACACGTCTCCACAATGTTCCTTCTCCAACTACCACTGAGTTTGAAGCGAGTGGGGGCACTAAAAGAGCAAATAAAACAAACACATGCAAATATCTGCTTTTCAAAATAACCAGCAATCTAGATAAACGCACAGAAACTGCACGCAGCAATTGCCTGGGGTAGACAGGGGCTAATACACAGACGCCTCGTCGTTTGGTTGGAGCGCTTTCTCTGAGCTTATTCACTGAAATAATGGTAACTGGGTGAAAGCAGAGTCTGTCCATCCACAGCTAAAACTAAAAAATGCCCTACTATGTGGCAAGCACTAGGCTGAGCAGTTTTCAGTGCACCCCTCATTCCATCGGAACAACCTGACCTCTCACCTCGCCTGTGAGAGCGAAGAGGAGCTTGGGCACCTGCCCAGGTCCACGCACGTGGGGGACGGACACGCCGCAGAGCACCAACCCGTTCTCTATTATCAGGTATTTTAGAGGAGTTTTGATAAAACTGGCAGAGGTATGGAGGAGATATAAAAAGAAATGCAGCCTCACTCCCACAGGCTGCTGACCATGTGGATTCTTCAGATTGGCCTTGGCTTTCCTTGACCTCTTTTCTTTTTTTTTTTTAACCTGTTTATATGCTTTTGCCTTTGGAAGATTATGTCTCAACACTGGAACACCAGGTCTCATCATGTATCCACTTATTCATTCAGTTATTCATTTCTCAAAATTTCCCGTGTTCCACGCCAAACAGTGTCTTCAGCGTGGGCATTCCACACATGGGCATGAGGCGGGCATCCCCCACCGGAGCCAAGCTGCTCTCGCCACCCTCGATTCTGCACATCTTCCCACCTGCGGCTCCCTAAGGGGCCTGCCCTTGGCACATCTCCGGAGTCTGGTGATCCTACTTTCTTGAATGTGCTTCCTTCTGTCTCCTGCTCGGCTGGGGGCTCCCCTAGGAACCCTTCCGCGACTGCCACCTCGGTTTTGTAAGTGCCCCTTCCTTGGCACTAACCCTTCGCCTAACTCCCTGAGCTTGCCTCCCTGGCTGACTGTCCTGGACTGCGGACACTGTGTCTTCTTTAGCAGACAGGGCCTGAGAACCTAGGAGAGCTCATGAAGTGTAGTGAAAACCAAATACATGATTATTGCACGTATGTTGATTGCACCGTCTGTGCCCCGATTGCTATTCTTCCTGAAGCTTGCGTGTTCAACTCTAATTTCTCTGACCTACGGATTTTCTCTCCAGTCTCTCTTCCTGCCTCACCCCGCCTCTCTCTCCCTCTCTCTCTCCGTCCCCTCCCCTTCATATCCTGCATTTATCATTTACCAGATCTGTGATTTCAGGCAAGTTGCTTCTCTGACCCTCATTTTCTCATTTATGAGAGGAGGATTGTAAGAGTACCTAAGGCCTAAGCGTCACCGTCAGGGTTAGTGAAGCCATGCATGTGGAGTACTCACAAGAAGCCAAAATAAGGCTACTATCTTGGAAGAATGCAACTTAAGAACTCTTTGGGGATCCCAGCGGGGGACTAGAGCTTTAGTGAACTGCACCAATTTTCTACTGAAAAGTAGTCCTCCATACTTCAGAGAATGGTCTTTTTCAACCAAGCACATGATTCGAGAGGAATTTACATAGAGCAAGAAGCCTAGAGAAGCCCCTGCCTATTCAGTCTTGTTATCCAAATGAGCCTTGGCATCAGTGAGGTGAAGCTCCGGCAGCCTGGCTCACCTGTCCCTCAGACTGCTGGGAGAGCTTTTACATCCAGACCTGTCAATGATGCTGAATATTTTGAAATATGCAAAATATCTTACGACAAATGTGACCAAATAATTTATTGTTCAAACATGCAGACTTTGGAGAGCGAAAGGGGCCATACGGGTAATTACACTTAGACAACAGATACAAACGAGGACTTTCTGGGCAAACCAGCTGGTATGCTCATCTGACCTTTAGCTGCCAGCTCTCTGTTCTGGTGATAAGTCATGCCTCCATAATGCCCGACTGATTTCTCCTCAAGTGAACTACATTTCAGTGGTTGTATTTTTTTCCTCTTCTCATTAACCTTCCATTTTATAGGACACACCAATCAGGACAAATTTAATTATTAGGAATGATAAAGGTGAGAGAATGTTCATCCTTGCAAAGACATTACTTAGATATTCGATACGTACAGGTAAGATTTGTTCTAGGCATCAGGTAGCAAACAAACAAAACTTTGTATGGAAAGTGGTGTCAGCAAAGTATAGGAGACACTCAGCACTGCAGTCATGGCTGGAAGATCTTGGTGCTCATTCAACTCTCCCACTTCTTAGCTGCAAAATGTAAACGTATTTGAGATTTTTATCAACCATGGGCACTAACCATAAGGAGAGATACAGGGTGGCCAGTGAACAGTGGCAGGAGATGCTGGCCCTAAATACCAGCCGAGCACGCAGTACGTCCGCCGGTGCATCCCCTCTGGATTTCAGAGCTGACCGACCGTAAGACTCAGTCTCCCGACTCCAGGGACAGGATTGTCCTGTGTCGGTAACTCTCAAACCTGGGTGCTTACTTGAATCTCTTAGGGGTGTTTCCAACAACATGCTCAATCAGAAAACCAGATCAAGAATTTGTTTTTGAAAAAACGGACTCATTGCTAATTCATCATCAGCCTACTCGAGAATCATGAACTAGACAGTATCAGAATTCTGATTCAAGTCTGAATTCTGTAATTCCAAACAGGACGAGTAAATAATAGAGAAAATATCAATGTATCTGAGGTAGAAATAGATATTCTTCCCAATTCTCAATTTACTTTGAAGTGAGTAGAAATTGTTCCCAGCAGCGCTACTTCCTCCAGCTTCAGGACTTGAAGTCACGTCTCAGTTTTGAATTAATTTCACAGCAGAATTTTATTTTTATTTTTATTATTCTTTTTGATAGGCATTGCATTAAATATTTATTTATTTTCTTTTTATGTTTGGGTTTATTTATTTATTTAATTTTTTTCTATAAATTTATTTTATATATATATAAATTTATTTTTTATTGGTGTTCAATTTGCCAACATACAGAATAACACCCAGTGCTCATCCCGTCAAGTGCCCCCCTCAGTGCCCGTCACCCAGTCACCCCCACACCCCGCCGTCCTCCCCTTCCACCACCCCTAGTTCATTTCCCAGAGTTAAGAGTCTTTCATGCTCTGTCTCCCTTTCTGATATTTCCACTCATTTTTTCTCCTTTCCTCTTTTTAAAAATGGTAGAAAGTATGGGTGAGAAGATGCAGGCCTCGCTGCCAGTAGGGCTCCATCCCGGTTATGTGAACCATGAAAACTTACACCTAAACAACCGTATGAACCAACATTTTAGGGAAGGTGTAGTGAAGACAAGCTTAGGATTTCAGAAGTTTGGAAACTTCTGAGCCACTCCAGTGATTGCTCAGGTATCATATTCTTTCCTTCAGTCTAGGAACAATGAGGCCGTTAGCCTGGGGGAGAATTCCGTGCCAGCCCCTTGAGGACGTAGCCGAGGACTCCGCAACGAGAGGAGGAACACAAGCATAAAGTAGCTTCTTTGCAAGAAAACCATTACTTCATACTCAGAGGCCATTTTCTTGGTTGTCTTGGTTTCACCAATTCCACGAGTGTGTGGATGATGGAACAGTAGAGCCCTAGAGTCCTGGTCCCAGGGGTGTGTGGTGTGTGTGTGTGTGTGTGTGTGTGTGTGTGTGTGTGTGTGTGAAATACGGAGGAAAGTAGCTACAAGATTAAAAGTAGAGAAGTGTGTCAGGAAAAGGTATTTTGTTGTTTTTTCAAATTTTAGTGAACTTTTTATTTTTAAATTTTATTTAAAAATAAATTTTTAAATAAAAATATTTAATTATGATGGAATCAGCATAAACCAAAAAAGAAAAGCAAATCAGGATAAAGTGTCACTGCAGGTCTTTTCTAGGCCCCAAGGACCCACTTGCTGCCACTGCCACCTCCAGGACCAGCATGGGCTTCTGAGATCCAATGAGAGAAGAGACAGGCCTGTTATTGGTTTGAACTTACTGGAAGTAGAGAAAAATAAAACGTTATTTAAAATATTAATGACAGATATATATTGTATGTTTCAAAATTTTCAGGTTTTGAACTTTAATCCGTTACATTTATTATTAAATAATATTATAATTTATTAAATTTATTAAGTTATAATAATTTATTAAATAAATAATAAGTAAGCCTGTATGTATTAATATTAAATGAATATTTTTAAAAGGTACAGCATAGTTTATTTCAATTATGTACATATGGCATAAAAACGGCAATAACCCGCTTATTAGAAGGTTGGATGATAAACATATGAAACAAATCCATAATAAAGGAGAGTGTATCTACGGATATATAACAAGTAGATTTGTATTTATTTATAATAGAGACGTTTAAATTATATCCTCTAAATTAAAAATCAGACCACTGAAAATCCCTACGGTATAATCTCATTTTAATCCAACTATATGTTTTATCCAAGAGCTTGTAAAGGAAATTAGAAAATTGTCCTTTTAACTGTTTGCGATCTTTGCCCCTGGAGAAAACGCACCCCCGCGTGGGAGCAGGTTGCCTCCCAGACTCCGCAGAGCTCACCGCGGCCGCGTGTTTGGTGGACACTCAGGGCCGTGGTCCCTGCCTGAAGGGCGGTGGTGGCCCGCGCGTGTCTGCTGCAGCCTGCTGACGGGCGCTGGCAGGACGGGGCTGGCTGTGCCCCCCGGAGCCCCGAGCAAAGGGCTGTGTGCCAGGTCATCTACTTGGAACCCGGGTCTCTTGGGGCCAGAGTAGCCCAGGGAGGAGCAGGGGCCGGGCTGGTGTTGGTGCTGCCAACCTGACCCAGGGATGCGGGGAAGGAGGAGGGTGCTAAGGCCTCCCTCAGGTCAGGAGAGCTGCCTGTCTCCCTTTGACTTGGGGAGCAGGGGTCACCTCATACTTTCAAGTGAGCCAAAGGCAGAAAAGGAAGACAGGTTCAGAGGCTCACGTGGAAAACACCCTGGCCTGTGCGTGCTGGACGGGCGTGAGCAGAGACTGAGACGCGCAGCTGTGTCTCCTGAGGTCTGAGGGAAGCGGCCTGCAGGTGCGGGCGATGCGCTGCCTTATGTGCTTGACCGTCTGGGCTTAAGGTTCCCCTAGTGCTGACCCGGCAAAGACTTAATTTGCTGAGCATTTGGAAACCACATTGTTATAGTTGGCCGACCGATAGCATGCTTTCAAAGAAAATGGCCACCTAGAATTTATTTTATGGGAAATTACACTTTCTGGCTTAGAAATGCAAATATCTTAAATGGGAGATCTCAAGTTGCAAATCGTTGGTTTTATGCATCCTCACTGGAAAAATATGTGCTCCAGGAGTGAAAACTTTACAAGCTGATTTTAAAATAGCTTGGCAGCTGACATATAATTTCAACACAGCTTTAATCAAGAAACATGTACTAACAAATTGGCAGGAAAGCTTGAATTCAGTGAGTCATGCAAACATGTCAGGCTGACCACAACGCTGCAGCTCCCGTGGCTGGAGCTCCGAACATCGACGATCGGTTTCTCTCCGAGGGACGGGGAACAGCGTCAGCGATTCCGTGTGTCCACCCGAAGTAGCGAAAACCAGCGCGGTTTATGATGCTGTTGGTTTGACTTTCCCGAAACAGCCGTCTCCTGGTCTCAGCTATCTCTATGTGCCCTTCCATATTCAGCTAAATGGATTTTTCCTATGTTTTTATGCATGTTTTTATTTGAATATCGTATTTCTAAGGAGTGGACATCATACCCCGGCCCCAGGCTTACTGGCCATGATCATATAACTTAGGTCATGTATAGTCTTGGACCTGTAAGGGATGATCTATACTCTGTTCTCATCCCGACTGTCACAGATGCATGAAGTGAGGCCCCAGAAAAGTCTGGAGCGTGCTCGGGTCTCCAGAGCCAAAATCAGCAGCCGGAGGAGGTCTGAGACTGCGTTCTGGCTCCCCACCTGCAGTGTTGTTGGGCTGTTTCCGTGTCCTTGGTAGATCTCATTATGAGAGCTGATGTTTTCCCCTTTCACCCAGTCCAGCAGGAGGTTGTTCAAAGTGTATTTGTAGTAAGTCAGAAAGACCTTTAAAATCTTTTTATTTATTTGAGAGAGAGAGAGAGAGAGAGAATGAGCGGGGCAGAGGGATAGAGGGAGAGGGAGAAGCAGATTCCCCACTGAGCAGGGAGCCTGACATGGGGCTCGACCCCAGGACCCCAGGATCATGACCTGAGCCGAAGGCAGAAGGTTCACCAACAGAGCCCCCCGGGGGGGCCATGAAAGACTGTTTAAGTCATTAGAAGTGACGCCAAATGAGTGAGACAAGCACGTCCCTTGGTAAAGGGCTGTGCCCCGAATCCTTCTGGCCCCATAATATTTGAGGTCTTGGTCTCTGCTTCTCTGCTCTGTCCATTCACCATGTCTGTCCTTCAGGGGCCCAGCTTGTGGCATGAGGTTCTATATGGCTCAGCCTTCCCTTCACATGGGCAGTTGATTTGTACTAATAAAAAAAAAAAATGCATGAACTGCATGTATGTATTTATCCCCTGAGTTTACAGCTACACAGTCATTTCTCTTCATTAGGCCAGTGTTCATACGATTTATAGCCATTGCCTTTAGCTCAGAGGATACTTCTCAGACACACAAGCAAACAGCAAAGAATCTGACTCTAATTTTATTTTTATTTTCTTTTTTTTTTACTCTAATTTTAAATGCAGTCAGCAGCAAAAAGCCTGTTCCCCTATGTCCATAATGACATATTTTGATAATGAGAATAAAGGTACAAACCTTTTCTGATACCTTTCCATCTCCAAATTACCACTGGCCTATGTTAAAACGAATGTGGATCCTCTTCCTACTGTTAATAAGGTCTCTATCCTTGGGTGTTCGGTATAGAATGGGGGAAATCATACATGGTAAATGAATTTAACAACCACAATACTGGGTGAAGTGGCTCAGATTTCAAATCCTGGAAGCATTTCCCTAAGGTCAGGGTTGGTAACATCCAGAAACAAAACTCTGAGCTCAAAGTATGTCTACCATCGATTAATTCTTCGGCCACATGCGGGAGTTGGGGTGGTTCATTCTACTACCGTGTAAAACGTTCCAGGAGTGCCCAGCCCCGCATGGCTCTACTTTAGACTCTCCCGTCCATGCGGGAATAGCACACGGCCCCTTAGTTTATGGCTCATTAGGATATATCTCCCTAAGAAATTGGAGTACAGCTCCCACTCCTTAGATGTCGGCTGTGTATGATGACTTTTTTCAACAAATATGTATGAAAGGGGGAAAGATTAACTTTACAGTGAAGAAAACCGAGAAGCATGAGCTTAGCCAGGTGACACAGGTTAATATCAACATGACGTCATGACGATCATATGCACTCTTGATATGAGGTGAAGGAAAAGACCTCCGTGGTCTTCCTCCCAAAACCATATAATCCCAGTCTAATCATGAAAACTAGGCGTACAGATTCCACGTTATTGACATTATGCAAAATCCCTGATCAGTCCTCCTCAAAACCACCAAGGTCATAAAAACAAGAAAAGTCTGAGAAACTGTCACAGCCAAGAGGAGCTTAGGAAGACATGACACCACGTAAGTTGATGTTCTGAAGGAATCCTGGAACTGAATGAGGACATTAAGGAAAAACTAAGCAAAGCTGAATAAAGTATGAGTTTTAGTTAATAATAATGTATCAACATTGTTCATTAATTGTGACAAATGGACCCTACTAATGTAAGATTTTATAATATGGAGAAACTGGATATTGGGTATATGAACACTCTCTGTGTTATTTTCACAGTCTCCCATAAAGTATACATGATATAATGTATATGCATTTATTGGCTATAGTCCATTTATTCAAAAAACATCTCTGGAGATGTCACCACCTGGTGACACCAACTAGACACCTACAGCCTTCACTACCAAGGGTCCCATAGTCTTCACCTGTGCTGAGCCTAGTTGAAGGTGCTGCCCAAAGCCCCTGGACCAGAGGTCCTGCTGCGGGGAAACCTGCCCCAGAGGCCTGACTCGCTGCCCCACACTCCCTGCATTGGGATCCCCAGCTCCCCACCATTTAGGGACTTGTGCTGCCATCCCTGGGTCCATGCTACTGCTATGTCTCATCCCCAGCCCCAGACCTGAGTCAAGGTGGTGAGCCCCAGAGACCCAGGGCCCACTGGGGTGGTGATGTGCACACCCTCAGACCTCACACACCAGCTCCACCACCACAGCAACAGTGCCTGTGCCCCGAGGCCTAGGTGCCAGAGCAGTTCCATGCAGCCCTGACTCCAGCTCCACAGCTCAGAGTGCTTCATGCAAGAGGGCTGCCTTAGCTTAGCACACCCTCCCATAGAGGAAAAGGGGAACAAGAGGACCTTGGAAGACTTTGCCACCAAAGACCCCAATGGCCCTCACTACCAAATGTCCAGCAGACTCCCCAGGACCCCTGCAGGCTGGGCCACTGAGGACACGTGCAGTGTTCACCCTACTGACCTCCGCCCACAGAGCTGCACCCCACACTGCTCCTTCAAGCTGTGAGCTGCTTGCCTCCTGCAGGTGCAAGTGTTCCCTACCAGGACTAGTTCAAAGGGCTGGGAGAGGCGCTGCGCCCTTAACTGCACAAACACCAGCCAGTCTCTGTTCCCAGGGACGCTGAGCATCTTGTACTAGCTGTAACTCCTACGGGATGACTTGATGTTCTGATGACAGGCCCTTACCTCCGGGAAATGAGGGCGTTCTGAGCGTGAGTCCACCAGCATTCCTGGATATGTCAGCACGTTGGCAATGATGGAAAGTCAGGAATACCTCAAGGGTTACACCAGAAGGAGTGATGGGGCCCCATCTAGTAAACTGCATCCCAAATCGCTCTCGTCAGGGGATCCAGCCTTTGGCGCTTCTTCCGGGGGGACGGAAGGAGACACATCTGTTCTCAGTAGATATTCTGCCGATAGAGGAGGACTCTCCTGGCCTGAGCGTAAACTGTGTGACTGTGCTAGGTGCACTAAGCTCTTGTTCCGTCTTTCAAACAAAAGCAGTTCCCAGGGGGTTTACAAATTGTGAGCCAAAGAACAGCCTCACTTCAGCAGGTGGAGCATGAAGAGCGGGCCAGGGTGCCCAGGGGACACTGGGCCCCGAGCAGGGGGGAGACAGCATTAAGTGTAGCTGCGTGAGAGCCGACGTGCCCGCCCTGAGACCTGAGGACTCTACCGACATCTCTCTTGGACGTAAATGCCTATTAACACACTGTGAGCAGAGGGTGACAGAGGGTAACTCAAGCTCCCTGCCAAGGTGTGAGAACCAGACCTGGCGTGACTATTTTTAGGCTGCGAGCTCTACCCCAGGGCGGCTGCCTCTGGTCCCCAAGACCAGAGGGGGAGCCTGCCCTCCTCCCGCCGTCTCAGTCGAAGCGCCTCTGGAGCAGGGCCTGCGGCCGCGTGGCCTCCAGGAGCAGGGTCGGCCGTGGTTGCCGCTCACCAGGGGCCAAGTCCATCACGGAAGCACGTCGAGTCCTACTTACTGACTTCTGGGTTTCCTAGGCACATGCGTGAGCACACGCACACGGCTTATCGGTAAAATCCCACGTAGCATAGAGACTCCATCAAGCGTCTGCACTGGCACCTGGAACCCTTCCTGCTTGTTGTCTGAGCAATGTGAAATGAGAGTTCCGGAATTTTACAGACATTTCATGGACTGAGTGATTTCAGTTACAAATAATCTCATGGAAATCCCACCGTTCACTCTTAGGGAACCCAAACTAAAAGTAAACCAACAATGCTTGGGGAAAAGCAAAGCAACTTTTACTTTAAGATGTGGAATCAGAAGTTTAGGTGCCAGATTTAGTTAAACTAACGAATAATGAGGGTTTTATTACCTCTGTGTCAATTTCTGTGCTAGCCGTGGGATGCAAGTGTGAACAAAATCAGAAATGATCCTCCCCCTCGTGCGTTTCACTGTCTAGGGGAGAAATATGCACTAAGCAAATAATCACAAATGCAAATAAATAAATTTTCTATGATGACAAATGTAATAAGAAGAGAAGTACGGGAAGCCACCAGGTATACAAGGGGATTTGAATCGATCACGATCACTGAGGGTCCCCGGAGGAAGCCCCTAACTACAGCAAGAGGGGAATATTCTTGGCAGAGGGAGTGACAGCCTAGAGGAAAGGGAGAGGACCCGAGCAAATGGGGAGAAAACCCACAGACCCACAAATCCAGCATCACCTAGCGTGCCGGAGGCTTCGGTCACAGTCCCTCTAATCTTTTGCAGGATATTGGTGACCTGGAGCCTATCCTGAGGATGACAGCCAGGGTGATGGTGGATCTAGAAGCTCCAGCATTTTAGGAATAGTTGAGGAAATCTGGAAACAGTCTGAAGAAAATCAGAATGACCTTAAATTGTATAACGCTCTCTGTGAAAGGAAGTAAAGATTTATCTACGTTGCTTCCACTGGCAGCTAAAAAAATAATAGTGGGTAGAACATGGATGCAGGGGCGCCTGGGTGGCTCAGGCAGTTAAGCGTCTGCCTCCGGCTCAGGTCACGGTCCCGGGTCCCGGATCGAGCCCCCATCGGGCTCCCTGCTCGGTGGGGAGCCTGCTTCTCCCTCCCCCTCTGCCCCTCCGCTTGCTTGTGCTCTCTCTCATGCTCTCTCTCTCTCAAATAAATAAATAAAATCTTCAAAAAATAGCTTTGGAGTTCCTTCTATGTACTAAGTGCTATGCCGAATGTTGGGGATAGAGTGCTAAGTGAGGCTGATATTCCTGAAAATCATAATTCCGGGTCTGCTTGTCATTTCTCAGGCTTGAGGAACGAGACAGCCCTCGTCTGGTTACTGGGCTTTTCCCTAAGCCACTGGACCTCACCTCTTCCTAGTTGTGTTACGCTTGATGTGATTCAGCCTCTTAATTTAATTAGCTCTGTGGAGAGTGAGTCTGTACTCACTGTAATCTGACCAGTCTTTGCCCCCGAGTCAACACGGGCCACCATTTCGCCCTGGAAAGTTCCTCAGCCTCACTACCAACCCGGAGGATGCCCGAGTGCAGACACTACCTAGAAACCTAGGAATTGTTTATCGCCTTTTATAAGGGAAAGAGAAACGCAAATTTCGATATATTCTTAATTCCAATCTTTGGGTCATCTTTGGCTTTATCAGTATCTCAAAAGTGAGGAAAATCTTGCTGACCAAATCTTATCATCTTTCTATGCAATCAAATGGCAAAGAATATTTTTAGCACTTCGTTTCACTCACTCAACAAATATAATTCTAATCCAATTCAAAGTTGGACAATGATCTTAATTCTAATTACTGCCTTTCCCTGAAAACATCACAAAAGGATAGTCTTGCTGGTTGGCATAATGAACTGCATTTTGGAGTATTAGGAATTATATTTTTCTTGGGTTTCCCTTAGAAAGTTATAGCCTTGCCCCCCAAACAGAAAATCGGTTTATGCTATAATCCTCTATGACCTGGTGGATATCAGTTGCTTAACGTCAAGAATGAAAACATGCGCCAAGTGGTCTTGCAACGTGTGAACGAGCTAGCAGAGTGGCACGTGCTCCCCCTTGGCCCTGAGATTGCTGCCTCACAGAGCAGGCTCTTTGAAGCTCTGATGCCACCATCTGGGCTTTGTAGCGAAGGAAAGAAACCACAAATGACTTTTTAAAAAGATAACCGCACATGCATTTTAAATACTTATCTGTGAGTTACAGTTAGAAAAAGTACCTTCAGCTACATTTTTGTTTTGCATATTCTCCCAAGGTCCTAGAGCAAGTGATGTCACCATGCAAAGGCTCTGGCTCTGCAGTCAAGACTCTCCCACCTGCTACTGGGGCCAACTATCTGCATATAGTAAGTGCTCAATAAGTGGTATATTAATACCATTGATATCAACACATTTCAACATTTTTTTAAATTCTGTATAATGTTGACTATATCTCATCCAAAAATTACATCTTAGGTTGCTGTTGCTATTTCCGTCTTAAGAATATATATAAAATAAAATTTGCCTTATAATTGCCTCTTCTTTGTTTTCTCAGGATGAAAATATGATAATGAATTTAAAAGAAAAAATAGTTCTTGAATATTATTGGCCTGAATCAATGCAACTTATCAAATCATACGTAAACTTTTATTGAAGGGAATCAAGGTTTTGTGTCAACTCTTAAACCTGACCCATAAAAGCTAATAAGCAGGTGAAGAAGTTTAAGTCCTTAAACAAGTCACAGTGCTCTAAGATTAGATAACAAGATGCAAATGAACAAAGGTTTTCAACTCTTGGAGCCTTTGATAGGAATTCTAAGTTGGGGAAAAACTGAATTATGCAACATTAGTGCAGGAAACACGTGCCAGCAATTTAGTGAAGATTTCTAGACTGGAAATACACACACAGAGAGAGCTATATATAGCTATTAAAAAATAAAATATTCTCAAAGGTAGAGAAATATACAAAATACAAATACATATCCCATATAATCCCACATATGAAACAACCATTCTGAATCTGTTTTACAAATCATAGAGTTAATCTATGGATATAAATAGATAGACTATTATCACAAGGAACATGTACCTGCACATACCGTTTTATATCTTGTTTATGTGATTCATACATATTATGGATGTGATTTTTAAAGAAAGATGGAATTTACTAAAATTCTAGAATCAGCTGAATTTCATTTTTATGCCTTGGGCAATTTTTAGTGGAACATCTCTTTCAATAAGCTTAAGGGATAAGCCACTTACAGTCCTAGGACTTAATAAAAATAGTGCTCACCTAACACAAATATAGAGTTGAAAAGCTTTTCATTCCAGCTGTCTAGATGTTTTGTCTACATAAATAAGAACAGGTAATAATTTGGAAACACTTGCATATCTGTGGGAATTTATTTTTTATTTTATTCCATTTTTAAATGGAATTATTGGAGTAATGTGGAAACTAAATTATCAGTATCAGTGAAGAATATTTTAAATTTTGTCTGCCTCACCAGGTGGTGCTAATTTTCACAGAACATTTGATTTGCTCTCAGGAAACTAAAAATAATCAACTTTGCTAATTTCTTAGCTGTTCCAAACTAAGCCTAAAAGTCAAGATAAATTAAGGATGAAGAGCCTTTCAGTATTTGGATAAGTTGACAGTCAACCTGTAAGTCATTACTTTAAAGTACACACTGATTACATGTGTATAGAACCAGGTTTTCAAACAAGCCTCTACCATTTACCCTAATTGTAAGAATTTCTGTTAGTGTAACATCTTGGCACAGCCAGCATTGGTTTTTGTCAGCTCATAAGTATCCTTTACCTTGAAAAGTTTATACTATTCCTCTGTGGACACCCTCTTACCAAAAGAAAAGAAAACAAAACTTCTTAAACATTACATGCCCAATCAAGTCACTAAGCAAAAAGTTTACAGTGGTTTTCCTAAGAAAGTACAGCCAGGTGGTTCAAGTCACTAACGTAATGGGGCCGTGAAAATGTCAGTATTATGCAAATACTTCGCAAAAGAAGTTAAACAACATACATTTTATAGTTAGTTCACACGTTTCCAACTTGTTACACCATTCTGTCAGCACAGGATCAGAAGACAATCTTAAAAAAATCATTTTGCAGAAACAAAGTTCTAGATTAATAAGCAATATTGTATTTCTTTATTTTTTTTAAAGTCCGTTTCCTTCTTCTTTGGGGCTCACTGACTAATATTCATTTGAACTATTAATCAGTAATGACACGTAACACAAGCTGCCTACAGTTCCCGATCATAAATCAGTTTAACAATTAGGGAGAGTTTTGCTTTAAAATGTCATAAAAAGTGTCAATACAATTTACGTGGCGAATATGGGTCTTGTAGTTTAGTTTGTGAGGACACTTTACTCTCAGTACTGAGACATGATAATAAGGTTTGTACAAACAGGGACACCCGGGTGGCTCAGCGGTTGAGCGCCTGCCTTTGGCTCAGGTCGTGACCCCCCGGGGGTCCCGGGATTGAGTCCCGCGTCGGGCTCCCTGCATGGAGCCTGCTTCTCCCTCTGCCTGTGTCTCTGCCTCTCTCTGTGTCTCTCATGAATAAATAAAGTCTTTGAAAAAAGGATTTGTACAAACACGTATTCAAATATCTGTTCTAAAATTTAATTTAGCAACAGTCTTCCAGGCAAAAGACCAATGGAAAAACCCAATAAAACTAGTTACATGGTTGTAGCACACCTACCGTAAGACAGCAACCAGGCTAAGTGATATGCAGGCAAGATCCCATTTCATCCTCCTAAGAATCCTATAAGCTACAGTTGTTTCAAATATGGAAACTGAGGTACAGAAATTCAGTAGCCTGACTCCAGAGGCAGCGTCCTTAATATCTCCATGACTTTATATGGACCAAGGGAATGTAAATGCTGCTTTTTAGTTACTTTTTTGTCTCCTTCATGCTTGATTCGTTAGTGCCACACCATGAGGGGTTGTTCAGGGAAGGAAGTAACACTGTAATTTTGGAGCCTGATAAATTAGAGGTGGCAGGTTTGGTGCTAGAGCAGCAATTTCCTCTCTCTCAATTGACATTCTGCTAGCATATGCTGTTACTAAGAAGAAAATCAAATCCCAGGGAAGGACCTCATGGTCTGAACCATAGGATTCAGACTTAAAATAGAGAATTCTCCATTTTCTTTAAAAAATTAGTACAATTAAAAAATTGTTTCTAAACAAAAACAGTATTATCGAATACTATACTTTAAACGAACTATATCTGGTTACAATTTAATCCTTTCTGTATAATCCCGAACTACTGATTCATGGTCATGGTCATTGAAGCTCACCTCGAATCCTGTTTTGGAGCCAATCCTGTTCCTCTGGTTTGCATGTGCTGCTGGGGGTTCATGTCATCTTGCCATAAGACATGTTTTGGCAAATGTCACTTCAGTCAACACAGGAGTTTAGCTGCCTAAAGTTGATGCGTCTGGATTCTTTAGCTTAAGGAATCATTCATGTAACAGTGGCTTTTTACAATCTCCTCCCCAAGTCCTACAGGAACAACTATCCACAGGTATAAACCTGAACAACAACACAAAATCAATTTGGTAGGAAAGAAGTAGAGGAGGAGAGGAGAGTAGGTTAGAGAGGGAAGCGGAGGGTACGAAGGGAAAGGGAGAACCTGAGAAAAGCAGAACAGGACACTGAAGTCAGTGTGGCCTTCCTCGCAGGCCCGAGTCTAGGACAGCAACCAGAAGAACCAGCTGCCCGGCCGGCCGTCCCAAGTCTCCACCAGAGAGGTTGAGGATGCCTCAGGGCTGTCTCTGAGCTCTTACCACCCAGTGACCATGTATCTACATTTACTGAGATCTTTATTTCTCAATATGCTTTCAAGTTTGTTTAGTGTCCTTTCATTTCATCCTGTAGGACTCCCTTGAACATTTTTTTCCTTTTTTCAGATGCAGTGGTCATGAACTCCCTCAGCTTTTGTTTGCCTGAGAAGTCTCAACTTTGCTATCACTTTTGAAGCATACATTTGCTGTATATAGGATTTTTGGTGGACTTCTTTTTTTCCTTTAAGCATTTTGAATGTATGGGCCCATCATCTTCTGGACTCCAATATTCTGATGACAAATATGCATATAATCATATTGAGGATTCCTTGTATGTGACAAATTACTTCTCTCTTGCTACTTTCAAGATTCCCTCTTTCTCTTTGGTTACATATCAATCTCTTTAAGTTTATCCTAACATAAATAGTTGAGCTTCTTGCATGTTTATATTCATGTCTTTCAGCAATTTGAGGAAGTTTTCAGCCATTATTTCTTAAAACGTTCTTTCTTCTCCTTCTGGGACTCCCATGAAGCACATATTGGTCTGATTAATGTTGTCTCAAGGGTTGCTCAGGCTCCATTGACGTTTCTTCAGTCTTTTTCTGTTCCTCAGACTTGATAATTCCCATTGTCTTATCTACAATTTTGCTAATTCTTTCTTCTGCCCACTCAAATCTGTCTTTGATTCCCTCTGATGAATTTTTTATTTCAGTTATTGTACTTTTCAGCTCCAGAAATATTTTTGGTTTCTTTTTCAGTTTTATATATCTTTATTGATATTTTCATTGTGTTCATACATTGTTTTCTTTTTTTAAAAGATCTTATTTTATTTGACAGAGACAAAGAGCACAAGCAGGGGGAGTGGCAGGGAGAGGGAGAAGCAGGGGACTTGATCCCAGGATCCTGGGATCATGAGTTGAGCTGAATGTAGATGCTTAACCACTGAGACACCCAGGCATCCCCATATATTGTTTTCTTATGTTCTCCGTGTTTTCTTTTAGCCCCTGGTGATCTTTAAGACAGTAGCTTTAAAGTCTTTGTCTGGTATGTCTGCCAGCTGATCTTTCTCAGAGATAGTTTCTGTTGTTGTTCCCTCTGTATGGTCAGTCATACTTTTCAGTTTCTTTGTATTTTTATCATTGCTGTTTTTATTGAAAACTGGATGTTTTAATATCATCATGTCATAACTCTGAAAATCAGATTCTCTCCCTTCCCCAGTGTTTGCTGTTTGTTTGTTTGGGTTTTTTCACTATCTCAAAGTGGGGCACTTTATGGTAGCAAATGGCTTTTGAACTGGGTGATAGAGCCTGGATGAGTTTTGAAGTGCATACTAGAAAAAAGCCTATATTGCTCTCAAGAGACAGTAAAAATATGGATGTTAAAGGCACTACTGTGAAGCCTCAGAAAGTAAAAGGGAGAGCTGGAGAGAAAGCCTTCATATTCTTAGAGAGTATATAAATAATCATGAACAGAATGTTGATAGAAATATGAACATTAAAGTCTCAGATGAGTCTCTGGTCAGTCTCAGATGTAAATCAGAAATGGCTACTGGGAAATGGAGAAAAGGTAATCCTTGGGATTAAAGTGGCCAAGAAATTGGGAAAATCATGTTCTGGTTTTTCCTAGAAGATAAAATTTGTGAATGATAAAATTGAATACTTAGCTAATAAGATTTCTACACAAAATGTTGAAGATGCATCCTAGGTCCTTTTGACTAACTATAGTAAAATGCAAGAGGAGAGACATGAATTGAAGGAATTGTTACACAAAAAGAAACCAGAATTTAGAGATTTAGAAAATTCTCTGCTTATCTGTATTGGAGAGAGAGAGAGAGAGACAAGGAGAGAGAGAGGGAAATTATGTTCTAAAGAGAACACTAAAGGTGTGGTTGAACTATTCGATAAGATCAGTATGCCTTGAACCGCAAATTTAATCAGCCACCTCAGCAGAATCAGGAATGAAAATGAATTATATGAGCAGAAACAGTGCCAGTTCTAACTGAAGGAAAGGGAGATGTGACAAAACTAAGGAAGGTTGTTGGATACCTAGATTCTGCAGGACAGGACAGTAAAGGTATTCAGCTGTGAATATGTGCTAATGTTCAAGAGCTCATCAGGGTGACCTCTTGGGTTTCAAAGGTTGTGGCCACAGTTGAGGTTTCAACGGGCCACGCTGTTGCCACCTGAAAGTTGGGGACGTGACTTCTCAGAGCCTTAAGGGTGGGATCCCACACCCCATAGAGCTACAAGCCCCTTGCCCCAGTAGGTCCAGAAAGCAGGACTACCACCCCAATGAGTCAGGAAGGCAGGAAATCAAGCAAGAAGGTTATTCTCAAGACTTGAGATCTTACACAATTTGCCTCGTTTGGGGCCTATCATACTTTTATTTCCAATTTCCCCTTTTTATAATGGGAATATCTAACCTATGTCCTATCACCACCCCATTATATTTTAGAGAGTACATAATTCTCTGATTTCACAGGTTCACAGCTAGAGAGTAATTTTGCCTCAGGATCAATCATACCTCAAGTCTTACCATACCTAATTTAGATGATATTTAGATGAGGCTTAAGCTTTATACTTCAAAGTTGATCTCGTCATTGCACTGCTAGTTATTCACCCAAAGAATACAAAACTAGTAATTCAAAGGGATACATGCACCCCAACATTTAAAGCAGCATTATATACAATAGCTAAATTATGGAAACAGCCCAAATGTCCATCGACTGATGAATGGATAAAGAATATGTATGTATATATACATAATGCAATATCACTTAGCTATAAAAAATGAAATCTTTCCATTTGCAACTACATGGATGGATCCAGAGAGTATAATGCTAAGCAGTTTAAGTCAGTCAGAGGAAAACAAATACCATTTTATTTCAATTATATGTGGAATTTAAGAAACAAAATGAAAGAGCAAAGAGAAAAGAGAGAGAGAGAGAGACAAACCAAGAAACAGACTCATAAGTAGAGAGAACATACTGATGGTCACCAGAGGGGAGGTGAGTGGGGGATGGGTTAAATACATGATGGGGATTAAGAAGTGCACTTGTTGTGATGAGCACTGGGTGATGTATGGAAGCATTGAATCACTAAATAGTACTCCTAAAACTAATATTACAATGTATGTTAATGAACTAGAATTTAAATAAAAACTTTTTAAAAAGTTGATGGTGGAATGAGTTAAGACTTTGAGGGCTGTTGGGATGAAATAAATGCATTTTGCATGCAGTAAAGACATAGATTTGGAGGGGCAGGAGCACAATGTTACAGACTGAATGTATGCATCACCCCCAAATTCCAAATTCATATATTGAAATCCTGATCCCCAGTGTGACTGTATCTGGATCTGAAGGCCTATAATGAAGTAAAAATTAACTAAGGTTTTAAGGATGGGGCCCTGATATGATAGGATTAGTGCCCTTTTAAGAAGAGACACTAGCTCACTCTCTGTCCACCATGGAAGGACACAGTGAGAGGGTGGCCGTTCACAAGCCAGAAAGAGAGCCCTCACCAGAAACTGACTGTGCTATGCCCTGATCTCAGACTTGCAGCCCCTAGAATGGCAAAAAAAAGAAAGAAAGAAAAAAGAAATTCTGTCATTTAAGCCAGCTAGTCTATAATATTTCATCATGGCTGCCTGAGCAAACTAACACAGTGCCAAATAACTTACTTCAGAGCATATTGTAGGAAATATTTTATGTTCTTTAAGGGATTTTAGGCTGTAGAAAGAACCAAAGAGACAGATATATCCTGCTATGTAAAAGCACCAATAAAATCCTAAATGAGGGGCCCAACGTAAACATCAAATTATAGAAAATGGTCATGCTTCAAATACGAATTAGAAAGTGATCCACACTTTTGTGATAAAGAGAGTATCATGTCTCAAGAGGATGATCTAGAAAAAAATCTCTATAGTGTAAGCATAATTCTTATTTACTTTTAGACTTAATAGGAAACTAAAGAGCAATGTTTTTTGATAAAAGAAGTTTTCTAACAATAATTATAATGAAAATAATTAGGGTAACAATAAGCACTTGCATTTCTATTTTATCTCACTTTGTTGGAAAGAAAACATACATATATTTAAACAAGCAGGTATTTAGCATCTGTTTCATGCCAGCTGTTGTATAAACCCTGCAAGTAAAGTGGAAGTGTGGTATTTCCCTCGTGAAGTATATTTCATAGCAAGAAGTGAGATAGACACACGCATAGTTTACTCCATAATGGGAAACAGCCACTAAATAAGTTTGGTCAATTCTGTGACAGGAGTAATTAAATAAATCTTATGTAAGAAGGGAGAATTCACAAAATCTCATGGCATTTTAGAGAGTTATTTAAATAAATGTAGGCATTTGTTGGATGAGGAGGATATATTAATTATCTTCTGGATATAACTAGCCATACATGAATTCACTTGCAATCAGAGATCTTAAGTAGAAGAAGTTAAAGAGTCAAATTATTCACCTAAAATCATTTCCTCTAATATAAGAGTCGATGCTTAAGCTCTGGTCTTCTGATGCCAAATCTGTCAAACTTTCACTATTGGTAACTCATGAGTGTGGTAGCACTTTGGAGATGCTGGCTCCTTCCTTATGACAGAGGATGCTGCATTACTTATCTATTGCTACATATCCAGTCACTCAGAACGACAATACACATTTGTTGTCTCTCATCCTTTATACTGTTCAGATCTTGGGTTGTCTCGAGTGGCTGTAGTTATATGTCAACTGAGGCTACAGTCATCTGAAAGTTTGAATGGGACTCAAGTATTGGTGCTGACTGTTGTGGAGGCTTTAGTCCTCTGCTCATGGACCCTCTCTAGAATGGTGACTGGGTTTTCCAGAGAAAACAACCCAGCAGGCCAAAGTAGGAGTAGCAATGCCTTTAATAACCTCCCTTAAAAGCACACTGCCTCCAAATTATATGGATCAGATAAGGCCAGACCTGAGTCAATGTGGGAGAGAACTAGTCAAAGGCATGGCTATCAGAATGCATATGTCACTGGGGGGTTGGTGCACAGGTCATCATATTCATATTTTACAAGTAATAATAATTTTCATCTGGCTAGAACAAACACTTCTATATAACAAAAATAGCTAATGCCTTAAAAAGCTTTTATAATTCTTGAGAAAGCATGACTAGGGATGTCAAGATTACTCCTATGAGGAGCAAGTCTTAAGAGGCCCCCATAATTTCATGAGTTTTGCCACCAGGATTTCCACCAGGTACTCACAGTGAGGACTGGAGGACAATTCCATTACACTTCCAGTAGATAGACAAAATAGCAACCATTTCAAAATATGTCTGGGGAAAAGTAGCCAGTAGGAAGTTCACCCAGAGCATTCTGTTCTCCATCTGACCTCAAGGAAAACTCCTTTACCACAGCCAACCCACTTTGGGAAGGAAAATACCAATCCCAGCCTTCCTGTTTCACCTAGTTTCTCAGAAAAGTGCTGAGAAGCATATTTGAAGCTTGCAGCCAAGGGAAACAGGCTCGCAAAAAGGCTGTGATATAAACATAGTATTATGGAATGTTTGTTTTCCACCCATACTTTGCCACGGCAATAGGGCTCCTGTGGGGAGGTGACAAGTGAAAGAACTCAAGCCTCAGAACCTATTTAAGAAGTTCGCTTAATGGGATGAGCACTGGGTACTATACTATATGTTGGCAAATTGAACTTCAAAAAATATATATATATTAAAAACAAACAAACAAAAACAAACAAAAATAAGTCCAAAGAAACCCAAAGACATCAGGGAACACAAAAACAAGGAAACCAGTGAATATTTTACCTTCCACACCTTCAGCTACAGCAAGTAAAACAGTTTAACTCCTAGCCAGACACACCCAAGTGCTCACAGTAATGGCCTATTCATCTCAATTCCTTTTACTATATGCATCATGTCCCGCTTTCAGCATAAAATCACAAGGCATACTAAAAAGCAATGCCCAGTCTGAAGAAACAAGTGAGCATCAGACCCAGACTCAGATTTGGCAGAGATTTTGCAATTATTAGACTGGGAACCTAAGACAGCTATGTTAGTATACCAAGGGTTCTAATGGGAAAAGTGTACAAGTTGCAAGGACAGTTGGGTAATGTAAGTAGAGCAGTAGAAAGAAAGAAAGAAAGAAAGAAAGAAAGAAAGAAAGAAAGAAAGAAAGAAAGAAAGAAAGAAAAGGAGAGAAAAAGAAATGGTTGAAATAAAAATTTATAAAACATAGTAATAGAAAAGAAGAATGCCTTTTGTGAGCTTCTCAGTAGACTGGAAACAATCAAGAAATTTAAAATGACTTGAAGATACATCAACAGAAACTGTCCAAACTGAAATGCAAAGAGAAAAAACACAGAAAAAAAAATAGAACATAGTATCCAAGAACTGTGGAACAATTACAAAGGGTGTAACATGAGTAAAACAGGAGCTCCAGAAGAAGAAAGAGAGAAAGGAGCAGAACAAATATTTGTAGTAATAATGACTGGCTGAGAATTTCTCAAATTAATGACAGACACCAAACCATAGATACAGGAAGCTCAGAGAATTCCAAGCTGAATAAATGTACACCGAGGCATATCATGTTCAAACAGCTCAAAACAAAACAAAACAAAACAAATCTTGAGAGCAGCCAGAGGGGAGGAAAAAGGAAACACCTCACCTGTGAGAAACAAGAACAAAATTATACCGAGCTTCTATTCAGAAACTATGCATGCAAAAAAGAATGGAAGGGAAATACTGGAAGTGTTGATAAAAAGGCCCACAATCTAGAATTCTGTATCCAGCAAAATTATTTTTCAAGAGTGAAGAAGACTTTTTCAGACATACAAAATCTGAAGAAATTTGTCACTAGCAGAGCTGATTTGCGAGTCTGTTAAAAGAAGTTATTTACAAAGAAGGAAAAACTATTTAGATCAGAAACTTGCATCTACATAAAGAAAGAGCATTGAAGAAGGAATACATGAAGGTAAAATTAAATCTATTTTACTAATTCTTTTTTAAATTTTACTTATTTCTAAAAGTGTGTTGATCTGATAGCCTTTTCCAAAACAATAATAGCAACAATGCACAAGATTATTAAAGGTTATGGAGTGAAATAAATAACAGCAGTGGTAAAGGGACAGAGAGGGGGAGTGGGGTGCTCAGTTACAAGATCCCTGTGCTGCCTGGGAAGCAGGACAGTGTTATTTGAAAGTAAACTTACCCATTTCATGATTGGATTGTTTGTTTCTTTGGTGTTGAGTTTAAGTTCTTTATAGATCTTGGAAACTAGCCCTTTATCTGATACGTCATTTGCAAATATCTTCTCCCATTCTGTAGGTTGTCTTTTAGTTTTGTTGACTGTATCCTTTGCTGTGCAGAAGCTTCTTATCTTGATGAAGTCCCAATAGTTCATTTTTGCTTTTGTTTCTTTTGCCTTCGTGGATGTATCTTGCAAGAAGTTACTGTGGCCAAGTTCAAAAAGGGTGTTGCCTGTGTTCTCCTCTAGGATTTTGGTGGAATCTTGTCTCACATTTAGATCTTTCATCCATTTTGAGTTTATCTTTGTGTATGGTGCAAGAGAGTGGTCTAGTTTCATTCTTCTGCATGTGGATGTCCAGTTTTCCCAGCACCATTTATTGAAGAGACTTTTTTCCAGTGGATAATCTTTCCTGCTTTGTCGAATATTAGTTGACCATAAAGTTGAGGGTCCACTTCTGGGTTCTCTATTCTGTTCCATTGATCTATGTGTCTGTTTTTGTGCCAGAACCACACTGTCTTGATGACCACAGCTTTGTAGTACAACCTGAAATCTGGCATTGTGATGCCCCCAGCTCTGGTTTTCTTTTTTAAAATTCCCCTGGCTATTCGGGGTCTTCTCTGATTCCACACAAATCTTAAAATAATTTGTTCCAACTCTCTGAAGAAAGTCCATGGTATTTTGATAGGGATTGCATTAAACGTGTAAATTGCCCTGGGTAACATTGACATTTTCGCAATATTAATTCTGCCAATCCAAGAGCATGGAATATTTTTCCGCCTCCTTGTGTCTTCCTCAATTTCTGTCAGAAGTGTTCTATAGTTTTTAGGGTATAGATCCTTTACCTCTTTGGTTAGGTTTATTCCTAGGTATCTGATGCTTTTGGGTGCAATTGTCAATGGGATTGACTCCTTAATTCCTCGTTCTTCAGTCCCATTGTTAGTGTATAGAAATGCCACTGACTTCTGGGCATTGATTTTGTATCCTGCCACGCTGCCAAATTGCTGGATGAGTTCAAGCAATCTTGGGGTGGAGTCTTTTGGGTTTTCCACCTAGAGTATCATGTCATCGGCGAAGAGGGAGAGTTTGACTTCTTCTTTGCTAATTTGAATGCCTTTTATGTTTTTTTGTTGTCTGATTGCTGAGGCTAGGACTTCCAGTACTATGTTGAATAGCAGTGGTGAGAGTGGACATCCCTGTCGTGTTCCTGATCTTAGGGGAAAGGCTCCCAGTGCTTCCCCATTAAGGATGATATTTGCTGTGGGCTTTTTGTAAATGGAGAGGATGTGGAGAAAGAGAACCCTCTTACACTGTTGGTGGGAATGTGACCTGGTGCAGCCACTCTGGAAAACTGTGTGGAGGTTCCTCAAAGAGTTAAAAATAGACCTGCCCTACGACCCAGCAATTGCACTGCTGGGGATTTACCCCAAATATACAGATGCAGTGAAACACCGGGACACCTGCATCCCAATGTTTCTAGCAGCAATGTCCACAATAGCCACACTGTGGAAGGAGCCTCGGTGTCCATCGAAAGACGAATGGATAAAGAAGATGTGGTCTATGTATCCAATGGAATATTCCTCAGCCATTAGAAATAACAAATACCCACCATGTGCTTCGACGTGGATGGAACTGGAGGGTATGATGCTGAGTGAAGTAAGTCAATTGGAGAAGGACAAACATTATATGGTCTCATTCATTTGGGGAATATAAAAAATAGTGAAAGGGAATAAAGGGGAAAGGAGAAAAAATAAGGGGGAAATATCAGAAAGGGAGACAGGACATGAAAGACTCCTAACTCTGGGAAGGGGGGTGGTGGGGGTGACTGGGTGGCGGGCACTGAGGGGGGCACTTGACGGGATGAGCCCTGGGTGTTATTCTGTATGTTGACAAATTGAACACCAATAAAAAATAAATTTATTTTTAAAAAAATGAAAGTAAACTTACTTTCCTTTCAAATGTATATTGAAAACTCTGTTGCAACTATTTAAAGGATGGTTTAAAGTACAATTAATATTCTAAGAAAAGAGACAAAGTAGAATCATTTAAAATGCTTGTCATATAAACCCAGAGTTAGGAATCCTGGCTCATGAGATAGTTCCATTTTTGAGTTATGAGAGAACTTCAGACTGCTTTCCATAGGGCCTGTTCCAATTGAGATCCTGATTTCAATTCTTTTGGATAAATATCCAGAAGAGAGATTGCTTGAATCATGTTATATATTTTTTAAGATTTTATTTCTTTATTTATGAGAGATACAGAGAGAGAGGCAGAGACACAGGCAGGGGCAGAAGCAAGCTCCCTGAGGGGAACCTGATGTGGGACTCGATCCTGGGACCCCAGGATCATGTCCTGAGCCAAAGGCAGATGCTTAACTGCTGAGCCACTCAGGCGTCCTGCATCTTATATATATATTTTTAGGAACCACCATTTTCTACAGTGGCTGCCCCATTCCTACCAATAGTACTCAAGGGTTTCCATTTCCACTGATACTTATCTTTTTTTTTTAACATGACAACCCTAACAAGTATAATGTGATGCCTCAATGTGGTTTTGATTTACATATCCCTGATGATGAGTGATGTTGAACAACTTTTCATGTAACAGTTGGCCATTTGTATGTCTTCTTTGGAGAATGTCCCTCAGTTGTGTTTGTTTGTTATGTTTCCTCCTCATCTGAGTCATATCATGCGTCTTTGGCAAATAAATCACAAATGGGATACTACGTCCTTCACATGCCTCCTATGGGATGGTACATGATTTCAACTTGTCCCATCAAATTTCATGTCAACTTTGATTGCTTGCTGAAAGTCATGTCTGTTGGACTTCTCCACTGTAAAGTTACTATTTTTTTTCCTTTAAGGGGATAAGCACTAAGCACATAATAATTGGTCTGTAATCTTCAAAACTGGCAGGTGTTAAAAGACAAAGTTACAAAAGACAAGCAAAAGCTGAGATTTTTGAATTTGAAAGTAAAATAATGTCTATCTTATTTAACCAACCCCCTTTTTGTTTTTGGAAACCTATTCCCAATGAATACCATGATTTTACTAAGCAATCTATTGGGGATTTTATTTTAGAATAGAAAATATATTTGCATGTTTTATGAACACTTTGTAGTCAGACCTTGCAAAACTCATTAAATTTTTCTTTTTCATACAACTGTAGAATTTGTCTCTAACGATGTGATATTTGTTCACAGATATTCATAGAAAGATGTCTTCCTCCTGTACATGTGGAAGAATTTAAGCTTCCTGCTCCATAATTAACAAAGATATAAAATAAACCATTTGGCTCCCTGAAGAAACTGTTATTATCATTAACAAGGGGTTAAGATAAAAATATGTTAACAATATGTATGTGTGTGTGCCTTTTCTAAAAAGCAACAGATGTTCATAGCATTTAATGACATAAGAACATTCAAATTGGGGTGCCTGAGTGGCCCAGCAGTTGAGCATCTGTCTTCGGCCCAGGGCATGACCCCGGGGTCCTAGGATCGAGTCCCATGTTGGGCTCCCTGCAGGGAGCCTGTTTCTCCCTCTGCCTGTGTCTCTGCCTCTCTCTCTGTGTCTCTCATTAAAAAACAAAATCTTAAAAATGAATGAATAAGTGAATAAATGAATAAATAAATAAATAAATAAAGGAAATCTTTTAAAAATTCATATATACAGAGTTGTGAAAATGAGCTGTTGTGATAATACATCTGACTGTTTTCTTCAACCTTTAAATGCTTGATTCTAGAGTTAATTAAAAATTCAGGAATAAGGTATAAAGTTGACCTTTGAAAATGTAGGATTTAGAGTCACTTACCCCCTGCTCAATTCAAAATCCACGTGTAACTTTAACTCACCAAAGACTTAACTGTTAATAGCTCACTATTGTCTGGAAGCCTTATCAACAACATAAGCAGTTGATTAATACATATTTTGTATGTTATATGTATTAAATAGGGTATTCTTAATAAAGCAAGATAGAAAAAATCAAATGTTATTAATAAAATCAGGGGATCCCTGGGTGGCTCAGCAGTGTAGTGCCTGCCTTTGGCCCAGGGTGTGATTCTGGGATCCTGAGATCGAGTCCTACGTCGGGCTCCCTGCATGGAGCCTGCTTCTCCCTCTGCCTGGGTCTCTGCCTCTCTCTGTGTCTCTCATAATAAGTAAATAAAATCTTTAAAAAAAAAAGAAAATCATAAGGAAGAGAAAATTCATGTACAGTACTGTGCTGTATTTATTGATATCATAAGTTTATATACTTACTGAAAAAAAAAAAACCGCACAAATACATGGACCCATGCAATTCAAACCCGTGTTGTTCAAAGGTCACCTGTGATGGTCTCAACGTTAACCTGGAGAAGAAGAAAAGGACCCTCAATTTGAATGTGAGGTAAAAAACGTGTGTGCTACTGTCCAGCAGACAAGCCCCACACCTTAATTCCATGTCACAAAGGCACTTTTAATACCATGGGACCTGCAGGTCACCCTCGCTCCCAGGGAGAGCCTGTGACCCCCGAGAGAGAGGCGCTGCCCCCCAGCTTTTGGAGCTGGCCTGCCGCTCTCCTCTTCGACATCAACACTGGGCCAGGAACAAGATCAAGCCAAGAGCCCTCCGTGGTTACCCCCAAACAGACAAAACAGGCTGTCCAGGCCACAAGTCGCCCAGGCCCCTCCCGGCCCCCTCAGTCCCCCACCGGGCCCTGGAGCGCCAGGCTCGCAGCAGAGCCCTGCTCCCTTAATTCTCCCCAAATTACCGAATCTAGGCTATTTCTAACATCCTCTGGCTGAGAGGCCTCATGGTTCCCCCGTGATGCATCCTCCCCTCCTGAAATGAGTAATAAACCCGGCTCCTGGCCTGGTGATGCTGGGCTGGAAGGTAGACTCCGGAGTAGGTAGGAGATGCTCTCGCTCCTTGGCCCGAGCGGCGGCCACTCAATGTTCATGTAATAATCCATTAAATAAACACTTATGTGTTTGTTCTTTATTTTATTCAATTATAATTAGCATACAGCGTTATGTTCGCTTCGGGCGTGCGATCCACTGATCCAGCAGTTCTGTATGCTGCTCAGTGCTCACCCACAGGAGCGTACTTTAGTCCTCTTCACCCCTAACTACCAGTTTGCTCTCTATGTTTAAGAGTCTGGTTTTTTGTTTATCTCTCTCTCTTTTTTTTTCTCTCATTTGTTTTGCTTTTTATTTTATTTTTTTTTTTAAAGATTTGAGAAAGAAAGAGAGCAGTGAGGTGGGCAGCAGAGGGAGAGGGAGTCTTAAGCGGACTCCGCACTGAGTTTGGAGCTGGACTCAGGACTCCATCCCTCAGCCCTGAGATCACGACCTGAGCTGAAACCAAGAGTCGATGCTTAACCAACTGCACCGACCAGGAGCCTCTGCTTGCTTTGTTTTTTCAATTCCACATACGAGTGAAATCATATAGTATTTGTCTTTTTCTGACTTATTTTACTTAGCTTATACCCTCTAGGTCTACCTATGTTCTTACAAGATACATTCTTTTTTATGGCTGAGTAATATTCCATTGAATACATACACTTCATCTCCTTTATCCACTCATCTGCGGAGGAACACTAGGGTTGCCTCCGTATCTTGGTTATTGTAGAGAATGCTGCAGGAAACGCAGGGATGCATGCATCTTTTATAATTAATGATTTCATTTTCTTTGGGTAAATACTCAATACTGGAGTTACTGGACCATATGGTATTTCTATTTTTAATTTTTAAAGAAACCTCCCATATTATTTTCCAGAGTGGCTGCCCCAGCTTGCATTCCCATCAACTGTGTAAGAGGGCTCCCCTTTCTCTGCACCCTGTCAATACCTGTTGTTTCCTGTGTTGTTGATTTTAGCCATTCTGACAGGTGTGAGGTGATACCTCATTGTAGTTTTAATTTGCAGTTCTCTGATGATGAGTAATTTTGAGCATCTTTTCATGTGTCTATTAGTCATCTGTATGTCTTCGGTGGAAAAGAATATCACATGCGTATAATATTTTGTAATAAAAGTAATTTTTTAAAAGTCTTCATTGGGTGCAGGGATATATTTATTTCCTAGCTCGGAAATGCATATTCTCTCACACAACTTACTATGCAATATTTTACACCAATATTAATAATTAAAATAATTTTAAAACCTAGAAACAGAAGTCTCATGTTTAAATATTACGGACTGAGAGAGAAAAAGAGACATAATAGATTAATATTCCAAAATGTAATGATATTTTACATCAACACACTCTTTTCTTTGTTTTCTCTCATCAAATACACTTAAATCCAGACTACCAAATTCATTGCAATCAATGGGGTAGGAGGATGTGAGCCTACATGGATTTCAATCAGTGAGGGAGACAGACAGAGAGGACTTCTCATGTTGGCTCTGGGTTCTTGGAAGGAATCCCCAAGAATCCCCAAGGGTGGGTGTTTTTGACCAATGGCAGGGACCAGTGGCACTGGACCAACCAGTGGTTGGTGTCAAGCCAACTTGCAAGGACCCTGCCTTACCGAGACCTGGCTGTGTTCCATGAGTGGCTTCTAAGACCCACTGAAGTCAGCTGCAACAATATCCAGTGGCCAACAGGGTCAAGGACCCTGGAAACATATGCATCGTTGTACTGGGACTGGGACTCAGCTGCATGAATTCCCCTATGCAAGATTGGCTGGCAAATGTTGTCCCTCATAGAGACATTGCAAAATATTTGCACAATATGTGCATTAAGGGGACCACAAATCTTTGGTGGAGCTGTCCACGTACCCATCCCTGCCCCCATGTGAGAAAGGTGACTTCTGTTATGTTAAGCCCCTGTAATTTTGTGGGGTTGTTTTCGTTATCCCAGCTTATTTCCTTTCTTACCTAGTACCATAGCTCAGAGGGATAACCAGTGACTACCAGTTGACTGCTATCAAGATTTGGAAGTAGAGGGAAAGGGGATAGAGCACAGATAAAGTGAGTCTTTCACGAGAGCTGGCTATATGCACGAGAACAAGTTCCTTCATTTATCAAAGGTGTAGCCTACCACAAACCACGTGGTGTGTTCAGTGGCTTGTCTCCCCTAGAAATATGGACCTGTCTAATCCTCATAGTCTACAGGCGGCGTGCCTACTCCCACGCAGCTGAAGCAGAGGAAGTTAATGTAAGGTGTTTAGTACCTCTCCACTAGCAAGTCACAGAGTCAGGGTTTAAACCAGCCCCTGTGGCCCCAGATCCTCTGCTCTGGCCTTTATGCTCTGCTTTATGCATTACAATGTGGGAGATTCAGAGAACAAGTGAGGAATTACCTGCAAGGCAATCGAAGGGTTGGCAGCAGGGCTGAGGCAGCCAAACATCCTCACTGCTGAGGGAGCTCAGAGATGAGGAATCCCAAGTTTCCCCAAACAGCAAGTATCTACGGGTGTGGGTGCTAGGGTATCTGCTGCAGTGGGCGTGAATTACGAGTAGGTGCTATTACACCCATTTTACCAATTAGGAACTGAAACCTAAGAAAGGCCATATGTTTTGCCTAAGATTTCACATTTACTGACTTGATGGAATCAGACTTTGAACTCCCATCTCTGACTCAAAAACCCTCCATTTTGTCACTCTCTCTGTCTTTTGTTTGCTTGGTTTTTTTGAGAGGGAGAGAGAGGGAGAAAATTACTGTTGATTCATTAGAGAGCTAAAATAGAGAGTTGTTAAAGAAAAATATAAACCAAATCTACCAGGAGATACTTACTTTCCATTTTTCAGATGGTGTTATATGCAATCACCTCACTGCAAGGTATAATAATCTTATTCAAAATTGTTCAATAATACTTTTCTACTATAAATCACTACTATGTATGGGAGGCGACCAAAGAGCGTTTTATTCTTCATGACTCACATCAGATGGTATCTATTCTAAAATCTAAAAGAAAACAATATTATGCTGACAGCTAACCAACCAGGTGTTTCCCTTTCAGATCTGCAGCAAACGATCATGTGGTTTAAACTCAGCTAAAATAGAAAATCCCAACAAGTCAGCCCTTGGGGTCTTGGCCTGCCTCGGGTTGGCCAGAGTCTGTGTACTATAGGGGTTCTGCATGACCGACAGCCCCAAACACTCTGAAGCCACCGTCCATTCTTGTCAACTTGGCAAGGTTTCCAGTGGCTTCCCCAATGTCGCTGTTTCTCTCTTCAGAGAGGCACAGTACAGGTTTCCCATCCTTGGAGCCCATGGCCACCCCTGGAGCATAAAAGACAGAGTTTTAAGGATCAAAATCAGTATTAGTTTGCTCAACTCAGTATCACACTGATTACATTAGCAAGTTGAAGCACAGAGGGAGGCAAAGGTCTGCCCTAAGTACCTTGTGGGGGGTTGTCAGGGAAGTGGGGCCCACAGCCTCTCAGCTGCTTTCTTTTTTTATTTTATTTATTTATTCATGAGAGACAGAGAGAGAGAGAGACAGAGAGACAGAGAGACAGAGAGAGAGAGGCAGAGACACAGGCAGAGGCAGAAGCAGGCTCCATGCAGGGACTCAATCCCGGAACCCCGGGGTCACGCCTTGGGCCGAAGGCGGCGCTAAACCTCTGAGCCCCCCGGGCTGCCCTCTCAGCTGCTTTCAAACACACTTTCTAGCCTAGGAACCTCCAGGGTTCAGAACTGAAGGAAAGAGGATATCTGAGCAAAGAATTCACTAGTGGAAGAAAAAATGCTGATTGTATCGGAAACCTCTGCCCCTAATGCCCTTCACAGTCCCTGTGGAATCCTGTTAGAAGGTGGAATTACGTCGCACGGCTCTGGTGAACGGCCTCAGCTTTTATCAGGTCTTATCACTGGCGGGTGACGGAGCGAGGGTTTGGCCCCAGAACACCTGGCTTATAATCGGTGTGCTTTCCCAGCCTGGTGTTGATCACATCAGAACCAAGAATTGGAGCAAACGTGTCCACGCACCTGATTCGCCCATGGGCTCTCCATGTTCAGATCTTGAAGGAAAAACTGTCTCAAAATTAATAAACTTCCTTTGTAAAGTGCAAAATAAATTAATAAACTGCAGTGATATCTAAAAGTATATTTTTGTACAGGTAATTTATTATTTATCTTTCTGTGTAATTAATATCCGGTTCTTAGCAACTGATTTTGGAAACTTCTGGGTCCCTTTGATTCAGAGGAAGATGTGATTCCCTTAAGTGAAAGTTTACGAAACTTGCAGCAGGTCACAGAGGACTGCTGTCCTTTGGCTGCTCCAAGCAAACATGCCAGGCCATGGCCCCTCCCCCACCAGCCCTTCATCTTGACGCAGCCACAGGCAAAATAGTTAGGGTTCCTGATACAGGTTTTTAGTTCCAAGAAACCTCATCTGCCCTCTTAGAACAGGTTCAGGTGGTGTGTGAACTGCCAATGGATTGCGTAAAATCATATTTACTGAAGATGAACACCCGCACAATGCCTTTAAAGTGTTGGAGAGAATGATAGACGTGTCACTGCCATTTGACACCAATGTCTTCCTGAACTCAGATTAAATGTCACTATTGGAAGCACTGAACTCAGGACTGAGCACAGTGGGCTCTTGTCCAGAAAGAATAACTGTGACACTTTATCATGTTGACTGGCTTCCCCCAGGATTCCTGCGGGGTCTGTGTGTGCGTCTGCCTCACTGCCATCCAGCAGCGGTGGGTGCCAGGTGCTGCCACCTGGAGCCTGTGGGGGCCTCGGCCCCTGAGGAAGTGAGCATCACCCCACTGAACCCCCTCACCCCCCCCCACCCCCGGCAGCCAGGGGTTTCTGCCTCAGGAACTAGGACTCAGCTGCCTCCGTGTACTGGGACGGGTCTTACCCTGTGTTCTTGTTTCCTGAAGAACCTCAGAGCTGTCCCAGAGTGATGGTAAGGAAGCAAATGGACACGAGGGACAGCTATGAAAAGGGGACCAAAGCCACCCAGAGTGATGCCCAAATAGTGAGACGCTATCAAGGAAAGCTTTTTCATCACTACTCAGTGGGTTTTTGCAAGAGGACATGGACCAGCTTCCCAACACTTTCGGAGACTCTGCAGGAGGAAGTGGGCCACGATGAAGACGGTGGCACTTCCATCGGCTCGGGAGGGACGGTGGGTCTTTCCTGCAGTGGCTGGATGTGGTGTCTCCAGCGGTGCGTCCCTCTGGCTAAGGCAGGGGGACACAGGCCACAGGAAATGGAGTCCAGATATCGAATAAAAAGTCGACAAATACATGATCTCTTTTCAGGCAAGACGAGGAGGAGGGGGACAGAGACTGCCGGGGCAGGTGCTCATGCCACACACCGCTCTCCGGCCGAGGGCAGCACCCGACCCGCAGCCCGGCCGCCCTAGACAGGTGGCTGCCTCGCACCTGCCGTGGGATCTCCACGCAGACCCGGGCCCTAGGCGAGGTCTGCCTTGTCCCCGCCGCAGGACAATGTCCCCTATTCTCAGCAAGGCCCTCGGGCCTCCTCCTAATTCCAGCTAAAGCAACTCCTCCAGGCTGTGGCGGGTCACCTGGACACCGGGCTCGCCACGCCGCCGACCTGGGCCCGTGGACATCGGGTCGGGATCGCTCCATCCCTCTCCCAACCGTCTCCACCAGCCTTTCTTCTGTCTGCTGGTTTCCTGTCCTGCTGTCCCCGCGACGGGTCCCTAAAACACTGACAGGAAGCGCGGGAACCTGATGCTCTGCTTTAGCTCATCAGCTGAAAGTAGGTGAACGGTTTCCATTTGGATTTTTAAAATGTTTAAGTAGTTGATAGATCCCTTGTGTTACTTGTGAAGCTCTCAAATATCTGGGGCACTTGGGCCGGAAATCCTTCTTGTAATAGGTGTATTCTTTTTTTTTTTCTTTAAACATCTCATTTAGGGCAGCCTGGGTGGCTCCGCGGTTGAACACCTGCCTTCAGCCCAGGGCGTGATCCTGGGGTCCCGGGATCGAGTCCCACATCAGGCTCCCTGCATGGAGCCTGTTCCTCCCTCTGCCTGTGTCTCTGCCTCTCTCTCTCTCTGTGTCTCTCATAAATAAATAAGTAAAATCTTTAAAAAAAATAAAGATTTCATTTAAATTGTAGTTAGTTAACATATAGTGTAATATTAGTATCAGGGGTAGAATTTAGGGATTCATCACCTACATATAACACCCAGTGCTCACCACAACAAGTGCCCTCCTTCATGCCCATCATCCAGTTACCCCGTCCTCCCACTCCCCTCCCCTCCAGCACCTTCAGTTTGTTCCCTATAGTTAAGAGTCCCCACTCTCTCTTTTTATCTTATTTTCCTTCCCTTCCCTTCCTTTATATTCATCTGTTTTCTTAAATTCCACATATGAGCGAAATCATATGATGATTGTCCTCCGATCGACTTATTTCACTCAGCATAAGACCCTCCAGGGCCCTCCACGTCGAAGCACATGGTGGGATCCGTCCTTTCTAATGGCTGAGGAATATTCCATGTACACACAGACCACAGCTTCTCTATCCTCATCTGTCAATGGACACCGAGGCTCCTTCCACAGTGTGGCTATTGTGGACATTGCTGCTGTGAACATCGGGGTGCAGGTGGCCCGGTGTTTCACTGCACCTGTGTCTTTGGGGTAAATCCCCAGCAGCGCAATTGCTGGGTCGTAGGGCAGGTCTATTTTTAACTCTTTGAGGAACCTCCACACAGTTTTCCAGAGTGGCTGCACCAGTTCACATTCCCACCAACAGTGCAGGAGGGTTCCCCTTTCTCCGCATCCTCTCCAACATTTGTGGTTTCCTGCCTTGTTAATTTTCCCCATTCTCACTGGGGTGAGGTGGGATCTCATGGTGGTTTTGATTTGTATTTCCCTGATGGCAAGTGGTGCGGAGCATTTTTGCATGCATCTGTTGTCCATATGTAGGTCTTCTTTGGAGAAATGTCTGTTCATATCTTCTGCCCATTTCTTGACTGGTTGTTTCTTGGGTGTTGAGTTTAGGAAGTTCTTTATAGATCTTGGATACTAGCCCTTTATCTGATAATGTCATTTGTAAATATCTTCTCCCATTCTGTAGGTTGTCTTTTAGTTTTGTTGGCTATTTCCTTTGCTGTGCAGAACCTTTCTATCTTGAGAGGTAAAGGATCAATACCCTAGAAACTACAGAACACTTATGCAAGAAATTGAAAAAGACACAAAGAGATGGAAAACCATTCCATACTCATGGATTAGAAGAATAAATATTGTGCAAATGTCTATGCTACCTAGAGCAATTTACACAATCAATGCAATCCCTGCCAAAATACCATGGACTTTCTTCACAGAGTTAGAGCAGGTAATCCCTAGATCTTATGGAACCAGAAAAGACCCCAAATAGCCAGAGGAATGTTGAAAAAGAAAACCAAACTGAGGGCATCACAATGCCTCACTTCAAATTGTACTACAAAGCTGTGATCATCAAGATAGTGTGGTACTGGCACAAAAACAGACACATGGATCAATGGAGCAGAATAGAGAATCCAGAAATGGGCCCTCAACTCTATGGTCAACTAATATTCTACAAAGCAGGAAAGAATATCCAGTGGAAAAAGGACAGTCTCTTCAGTAAATGGTGCTGGGAACATTGGACAGCCACGTGCAGAAGAATGAAACTGGACCCTTCTCTTGCACCAAACACAAAGATAAACTCAAAATGGTTGAAAGATCTAAATGTGAGACAAGATTCCATCAAAATCCTAGAGGAGAACACAGGCAACACCCTTTTTGAACTTGGCCACAGTAGCTTCTTGCAAGATACATCCATGAAGGCAAAAGAAACAAAACCAAAAATGAACTATTGGGACTTCATCACGACAGTAGATGTGTTCTTTACACACTGACCCCGTGGCAGTGCCAGCCGCTCCTGCAGCATCCCATGCCCCCCACGCAGCTCTTGGCAACTGCAGTTCCCTTGTACCGGTTCCACTCTCGGTTCATACTCACTTCTAGCTTTTCCCAACCTATCTGCATCCTCCCAGATTCTTTTTTTTTTTTAATTTTTTAAAAGATTTATTTATTTATTTATTCATGAGAGACAGAGAGAGAGAGAGAGAGAGGCAGAGACACAGGCAGAGGGAGAAGCAGGCTCCATGCAGGGAGCCCGATGTGGGACTCGATCCCGGGACCCCAGGATCACGCCCTGGGCGGAAGGAGGCTCTAAACTGCTGAGCCCCCCGAGCTGCCCTCCTCCCAGATTCCACCTAGAACACATGAGGTTCCTATAACTTAAAGCCTATATGTAGGACAAAGTCTGTTGTGAGAGCTTTGTCATTCCCGACAAGCCTTTACAAGTCCCGTGAAGCTTAGCAAGTAAGAGTTCACCAGAGTGTGATCAGAAAGCAATGTATTTTAAGGAACTGTTTTAAGAAAGTTGTTCTTGGAATATCTTCAGTGAAGAATTGTTTACCTGAGAACTAGAATAGCAGAGGAAACCTTCCTCTTTCAGACCTAACTGTGCTTTCCTCACAGGTCACAACAGCAGAGCCGAACAGACCTGAGGCATCACCCAGGCTGACCGCCTCATTCCAAGAATGGGAAACAGCCGGCAAAAGTTAGTTAATCTACACAAAGACACACAACTGGTTATAACTGACTTTATGGCTAGAGTGAACACATGGGTTATCACCCACATGAATTATGTTTTAAAGTACAGGGACATTATTAATAATCACATCAGAATAACAAGCGTAAACTGGGGTAGTGCCACGCAAATACCGATCTGTGCTCCCCCCAACTAGAACCAGATCTGTATCTTACAGCAAGTCTAACCCTAACACTGATCCATAAGAATAGTAAGGAGCACTTCTGTGCACTGGTTCTATTGAAAATGAAAGTGATTTTTTATTGGAGAAAATAATTTGCATTTTGTTTCACAAACTTAGTTTGAAAAAATTATCTTTTTAAAAAGTTTTATTTATTTATTCATGAGAGACACAGAGAGAGAGAGGCAGAGGGAGAAGCAGGCTCCACACAGGGAGCCCGATGCAGGACTCGATCCCGGGACCCCGGGATCACGACCCAAGCCAAAGGCAGACACTCAACCACTGAGCCACCCAGGTGTCTCAAAAAATTATTTTAATGTTTATGCAACTTACTGTAATAAATCTTGCATTCAGTCTTCTTTCTCATTCTTGTGCTATCATAGCTTGCATTACCGTAACTAGAACAAACTGAAGCAATTAGGTAATAATGTCATTTTTCAAATTCCTTTGTGTGAATAAAAGAAGTCTAGAACTGATTCATCAAAGAATGGAATTTAATCATTTTAAAAATTAGAAACTTTATAATTTAGCTCCTTCATTAGATTCAGGGACTTGCCATTATTCATGTAGAAACCAAAGTCAAACCAAACAATAATTGTAATTGAGCTTCTGATCGTGGACTGAAACTAAATCATGAGAATGCATTGTTATAAGAATCCAAATGATTCATAATTTTTTAAGGATTTTATTTATTTATTCATGAGAGACACACAGAGAGGGGCAGAGACCCAGGCAGAGGGAGAAGCAGGCTCCATGCAGGGAGCCCGATGTGCGACTCGATCCCAGGACCCTGGGGTCACGCCCTGAGCCCAAGGCAGACACTCAACCACTAAGCCACCCAGGTGTCCCTAAATGATGCATGATTTAATGAATATATTTAGAAAAGTAACTGAAAAGGTATTGATATTGATTAATGTCAGTAATTGACCAAGAGTATAAAAATACAAAATGCTTGACAAACTTCTATTGGTTCCCCACTGAATGCAGATACTCTGCTAGTTTTTAGGGCCTCGGTACAGAAAGAAAAGGTTCTGGGCTTGAAACATCTGCACAATGGAAAAATGGGAAAATATTGCATAAAGCTTTAAAAACAACACACCAACAATACCAGGCAGACCATGATCTCCTTTCAAGTTTCCTGTGTAGACCTGGGTGGGTCTGCTGGACAGTTTCAGATGGAGGGCAAGAGCGACAAGGAGGAGAGAAGAGGTGGTCAATCTGCAAGGGTACGTGGGAGAGAGCAGGGGGACTGGGGTGAGCTGCTGGGAATGGATTGGCGCTAGCACAGCATCCAGAGTCAACCTGGAAGGGCTCAGCCTAAACCAGGCCAAGGTGTGGGACCAGTAGGCCCTGTGCAGTCTTGCCCAGTGAGTTTATACCTACTTGGTACCATGGGCAGTGTTTTCTTGTTTTAGATTTCTGTGTTACATTTATAATAGGGGAAAAAGAGTTTAAAAATAAGGATATATGCAAATAACATCTAGTCTCCACCACTGAGTAGTTATTAAACCATCTGCACCAAAGAAATGTCACCTTCTCATTATAATCTTTGTGAAATACTTACGCTTCCCTAATTGCATCAGTTTCTGGCACTGGGCCTTTTGACTATGGGAAGGCATTTTCAGTGATTTTTATATAACACTATGCCTATTGGAATGGAAACCAGTAGTTTCATTTTAATATAACTTTACAGTCTTGACTGAGGGTAGTCCCAGGAAAGCCAGTCTGGCCAAGGGTAGGCAACGGAGAGAGCACCTCATTACCTGATGACTCAGTCTGCTTCTCCTAAGGAGCATTCCACAGGTGCCTGCATGTCCCACAGTAGAGGATGCTGGGCTCCCTGCGGGTGGGCAACTTTCCAAGGGCAACACCTGAGCCCGTTTATCTACACACTAGAACTGCCCGCATCACCACCAAACTCAACATCATTTCAAAGGGGAAAAAAGTTAGTAAGTGATGAATGGATTTTACAGTCCAGCTTCACTCTTCTTCAATAAATAACAGAAAAAGAAAAAGTGAAAAAGAGATAGAATACCTCCCGGGGATTTGATAAGTTCCATATGTGAAAGAATTTCCTAAGGTCCTTGGCCAGCGTCCTTGTGACCAAGAGAAGATGGTAAAACTGAACACCATCTTGTGATTTTGCCTGTGGACTTGTAACATAAGCTAGTGAGGTTTCAATAGTTGGATTTTATCTACGTTTGCAGTGGTTTTTGGTTTGTTTGGCTTAACTGACTTCATGCATTTAGAAAGCAGTCTAATTTAGAAAACTACTGGCCATATTTTCAGGTTTCATCCCTCTACTTTTCCACTACCAGCTTTTCCACTAAAAATGACCCCACTTATATCGTTCACTTCTATGCCACCTGCCCTCTCAGTAATTCAGTGAGAGCCAGCATCTGTGTCCCTTACTCAACTGAAGCCACACGCTGGCAAAAACTCCAGCAGCTACTCATTCTCTGTCTCTGTAATAGTTGTCATGGTTGAGCACCTCTTCTTGAAATCCCCATCTTCTTGGATGCCGCACCACCTAAACCGCCCTGACCCATATTCTAGCCTAGGCAACCTTCTGGTTCCAGAACTCCCACCCAACACACACACATGCACACACACACACAGTAGTTTGTATGGGTCTTGGTTTGAGATTCTCTCTCTCTCTCTCTCTCACACACACACACACGCACGCATGTACACACACGCACGTCTGCACACATGAACATTCTCCCTCTCCCTTTCAACTTGTGTTTGACTTGGGGGTCTACCTCCCATTGCCATGGTTCTGTTCAGCTGTCTCCTGTATTACGTCACCTGCTCAGATGCCTCCACTAAACAACATGTCCACAACTCTATCTGGTTACTGGTTGATTTTACTCAAAGAGTCTACTGAAACCTAAACTAAAGATATCCCAAACCGAGCTTATTCTTTTCTCCCTAAATACCCACCCCTTCATAATGACTTACAAATTTGAGGCCTTTCCATTCTCTGAGTTAAATTGACTAGAACCTACAAAGTTCTTTTCTTCCTTATCCAAGCAATAGCTAGTCTCTGCAGATTTAACCCTAATATATTTTCTAGCCTATCTCCCACTTCTAATCCCACTGCATTGGTCAGGGTTCTCTAGAGGAACAGAACCCATAGGATGTGTATAGATAAAGAGATTTATTTTGAGGAATTGGCTTATGTGATTATGGAGGCTGGCAAGTCCAAATCTTCAGGAGAAGTTGTCAGATGGGAGACTAAGAGAAGCCAGCGCTGTAGTTCAGGCCCAAAGGCCAATTTGGGGCAGAAGTCTTCCTTACTGGGAGAGTTGTTTTTCTTCTATTCAGGGCTTCTAACTGATTGCATGAGGCCCACCCACATTAAGGAGAGCAATCTGCTTTACTCAAAGTCCACTGATTTAAATGTTAGTCTCATCCAAAGCACCTTCACAGAAACATCCAAAGTAATGTGTGGCCACATATCTGGGCACAGTGGCCCAGCCAAGCTGATACATAAATTTAAGCCTCATATCTACTATGTTATCCATCTATCGCTGCCAGTATCTCATAAAAATCACTCTCCAAGTGACCTTTTGTCTTTCAATCCCTCACTACTTCAAACCATCCTATCACTGCTCCAGCATTAGGACATCTTTCCAGATAATACTATTACTCTGTTGCTCATTCTTTTGCTCTTCAAATCACATGCAGACTCTACTAATGACATAACAGTGCCCCCCCCCCCCATTATGGAGTCAATTGATCTTTCCAGCTTTATCAATAATGCTTTTATTTTATTTTATTTTATTTTAAGATTTATTTATTTATTTATTCATGATAGACACAGAGAGAGAGAGAGAGAGAAAGAGGCAGAGACACAGGAGGAGGGAGAAGCAGGCTCCATGCTGGGAGCCTGATGCAGGACTCGATCCCAGGACTCCAGGATCGCACCCTGCCCAAAGGCAGGCACTAAACCACTGAGCCACCCAGGGATCCCAATAATGCTTTTATTTACATGTTGCTGTAGATGACTGGCTATTTCTTAAACATTCCAGCTATTGCAGGTTAAAGCTTTTGTCTCTGGCATTTCCCACAGCAGGAAATTTTACCTTCCCATCTCTTCATGCTGAAGTTCTCTGTTTATAAAATCTCAGCTACCACTACACTTCAACGCATTTTTTTAGACTCTTGAATTGTCCGTATCACCACCAATACCAACTGCAAGTGAAAGAGAAAAAAAAAAAAACGCTAGTAAATGATGCGTGGACATTTTATAATAAAGGCTTATTCTGAGGGCAAGAAATAATGACGGAGTATGAGATCTAAATTTTGTTCATATTCCTGAAAATAAACATTGCACCTATAATTGAAATCCTTGTCCCATTCTCTCCCCCAGCCCACCCGGAGGAAACTTCTATGGTAAATTCAGTATATACTTAAACCATACTTCTATATTTTTTTCACAGTTGTAGATGCAAAATAATGTATTGTTTCTCTTTTTAATTTATTGATGTATCAAAATATACATAATATTCTGTAATTTACTTTTTACAAAACATTGTTTTTCAGATTTATGTAAGTCAATACATATAAAAAAGTTTCTTCATGTTAGCTACTTTAATGCATTCATCGTATAAATAATCAAAATTTATCATTATAGTTCCCCACCAATGGATATTGGGATTGTTGCCTTTCTTTTTTTTTCCCATTACACATACAAACCGTGTATTTCCTTATAGACGTGTATGTAATTAGGCAATACACTCAAAAGTTTAAATTTACCAGATATTGTACAATGGTTCTCCAAAGTCACTCTGCCAATTTATATTCCAATCACAATGGGACAAGGATTTCAATCGCCAAGTCTATAAATCAATACTACGGTCAGAATATGTTAAGTTTGGCCAATCATACCAGTGTCAGATATTTCCTTACTGTTTGTAATTTCTGATTATTACGAGCTTCATCTTTCTATGTTTGTCAGCTATCTGCTTCTCTTCCATGAATTGCCTGTTTATATCCTTTGACATATGGCTTTTGGAATATTTGTGTTTCCTAATTTGTTAGTGGAGATTCTTCATATAAAGTAAATTCTAACATTTGTCAATTAGAGGTATTGTACATATCCTCTCTTATTGTGTGGCTTGCCTTTTATATCATGTTCTTTTGTGATACATAAGTTTTTATAATTGTGATGTGGTTAAGTTAACAAATGCTTTATTCATTATTACTATTTTCTATGTCTTAATTAATCTCTTGAAAAAAAATTTTTTAAGTAGGCTACCCACCTAGCAGAGAGCCCAACATCGGACCCAGAGATCAAGACCTGAGCTGAGATCAAAAGTTGGACACTTAATGGACTGAGCCACCCAGACACCCCAAAATTTTTTTAAAATATTGTATTTTTGCTATAAAGTTGTGTTTTTTCATTTTGGTTCTTCAATCTGTCAGAATTTACCCTTGTGTTTGTTGAGACAAAGAGATATAGTGATTTTCTACTCATAAAAACAATTGTCCCCAAGCTATTATGAACATTTACCACTCACCAATTTTAAATGCTCTCTATATTGTATCTAATTCAAGGCTATTTTTAACTTACCTATTTATCTATCTTTGCAATAGTATCATACTCTATTTATTACTGCAATTTTATAATAATTCTTAAATATCTGTTGGTGACAAATCCCTTCCTCATTTCAATTTTTAAAAATTATGTCAACTATTTTTGGACATTTACTGTCTTAAAACTTTAACAAAATATTTTATTTGATCCAAAATATACAAAATATCATTTTTTCAATATAAAATATGACATTTATGCCACATCTTAATGGTTAGCCACAGTTCCAGTGCTTAGTAGCTGTGGGTGGCTAATGGGTACCATGTTAGCCAGTGTATTGGACTTTTAGTCTTGCAAATTATTTTTTGAGTTGTCAAATTCTATGGAAAAAAGTTGGAATTTTATTTCCAATTGCATTGTTGCCTTTTAAAAAAAATTTCAGAGACAATCTACATTTTTATAATATCACCCATCCATGAACAAGTTGTATCTCTGGTATTTAGATCTTCATTTATATCCTTAAAACTATTTTGTAGTATTCTACATCCAGGTTTTGTGTATTTTTTAGATACCTTAGCAGATACCTAGGAATATCTATAGACTCTCTTAGTTTTGTCTCTTGGTTATTTTTTCCTATTATGTTTTCAAGTTGATTGCTGTATATTACGTACATGAGTAGTGTCTGATATTTATATGTGGATCTTATGTCCAATAATCTTGCTGAATGTAATGCTTGTTCTAATAATCCTATGCAGAGTCTTTTGAAATTTTGACATTGTCAATTATATTGCCTATAAATAAGGACAACTGTGCCTCTTTTATCAGCTCTTATACCTTCTAATTATTTTTCCCCTCTCACTGTCTCATTCCTGGTACACTGGAATGAGTACCCTTATGTTGTTACCATCTTTAGGAAAAATTTTAAAAATCCACTGTCAAGTATCATGACTGCTGAAAGTCAACATAGGGCCTTTTTACCAGATTCAGGGAGTTCTCTTCTGTTCCTAGTTTTTTATGAGTTAATATATTTGGAAGTGTGGAGCAGAACACTTGGCACACAATAGGTGCTCAATACATATATCTTTAATCAATGGAATGAAAAGGACTGCATGAGAAAACGGGATTCATATGAAAAATAAATATAATTCCTAACTTTAAATATGCATTTTAATGCAAAATGAAATGTTTGTAAGTCTGTGGTTTGTAATTGAAATACTCTTCCTCAAAAGGAGTGTTAGAATGCTTATGACAACAGCCTTGCTCACAAATGTCCATTTAGTTCCTAATGTGCGTGAAAGGAATCTCCAGCTCCCCTTTTACTCAGTTGTATTTTCTGCCCACGTGATTACTCACTATCCTGCCTAGGTTCCTGGGGGCTGTATCGGGCACCGGGTAGGTGGGTGGCGGGTGTGGATTTATGGTTGACAGATGTCCAGTCCTGCATTTACTGAATTCCTTCTGGCCTCCGGGCATCCATCCATTCAGGTCTTTGCTGGTCCTGTCACCACCACCAGGGGTCCAGATGCAGGTCTGAGGCACCAGTCCGTGATGCATGTCCCCTGACAAGAGATATGTGTAGGGATCACATAAGAGCCTATCATCCGGTTTTGTCTCCTCTCTGTGCCACCCCCCAAAATTTCTAGAGCTTAGCTGCAGGGAGAAAGGCAGGAGGTAGGGCCCAGAAGCCCACTGTTCTCCATTTGCACTCACTTTTAACTTCTTTTGTGATTTTTCATCCAAAGGAATTCTGAGTAGTCTGGAGGTAGGAAGGAACTAGGAAAGTCTGATTTTTAAAACATCATGTGCCGCTGTAATCAGCTTTATTCTTGAACTGAGCTCATGCCACTTCCTCCCAAATCACTTCTATATGCAAGGCTGAGCTGCTGATTCCAAATGCCAGGAAATATGTTACTGATTCTGTGTCTCTTGTGTCATCCCCTTCTTCTGAAGTATTGAGCAGAGAATGACATTGATCCTCCTAATTAGGAAAAGGAAATACTGAAAAAGTTCTTGTTAATGTTTTAAAATAGTTTTATGTTAAATGTAGTTAAATAATATTTAAAATAGTATTATATGTAGTTAAATGCAGTGCATTTTTTTATAAAAGATATAGATTAATATTGTTACAAGAGATTAGGCATATCACAAATGGTTGTGTTTCCAAAGTCCATTTGTAAATTAATTTAAAGAAACTCCAAACATATCTTTTATAGAAACAATCTTATAAATAGTGATATGATGGATAATCCATCACAACCACTATTTAGCCCATGAAGTAACCGCAACAGTGTCCAAATAGAACTTACCGTAGTAACAGTCATCGGATGCTGGCAGGATAGTTTCAGCTACTCTACTAGTAATGGCGCTGTAGTCATTATTAAGTGGCATGCTGTCCAGTAATTTGTCTGTGGGGAAAACACTTCACTCCAGCTGGGAGATTAGGCTTTCCTATCCTCCTAACTTAGTCTCAGAATAGTATAAGCTAATGATTTTTAAATTAGGTGTTGATATGTCAAGGAGCTTCAATAATTAAGTATAACAGAGTACAAAATGCCCTGATAAATAAATTTGTGTTTCTACTAGTTGTTTGTATATTGAAGCAAAATAAGCTTAATTAGAAGGGGATGATTTGGCACAGGCGTCCTTGTAGACATTCAGAGAGTGGCTTATGGTCTTTAACAGTACCTTAATACTATACCAATCATGTTTAAAATATTTATCTAGTCATTCAAATCTAACAAGCAATTTTGGGTAACCTATGCACAAGATTTTGCAAAGTGTTCTATAATAAAAGCTATGTTCAAAGAACCCTCTCTATTTCCCAAAGCCCTTTCTACATATACTACTTAATTTGAATTTTATAATGACCTTATAAAAGAGGAAAAGCAGACAGTATTATCCCATTTTATTTTATTTTTAATATTTTATTTATTTATTCATGAGAGACACAGAGAGAGGCAGAGACACAGGCAGAGGGAGAAGCAGGCTCCATGCGGGGAGCCTGATGGGGGACTGGATCCCGGAACCCCAGGATCACAGCCTGAGCCGAAGGCAGATGCTCAACCGCTGAGCCTCCCAGGTGCCCCATTTTATCCCATTTTAGTGAGAACAATGTAAATGATGTGAACATCTTCATTCAGTTTTGTGTGGAAATACCGAGGATTAAGACCTAAGTTTCATAATTGAGAGTCTAACATTCTTTCCATTGAACCACATATGCATTAAACGCGGAGCTCATGTTACACACACGTCCATACATCAATGTGTATGTACATATATTAAAAACAGTAGTTATTTCCCTTAACTTCTGAGCCGTCATATATGATAAAGCACTAGCCACGTCAGTACTTTCCATGTGCATTCATAAAGCATTTTATTCATTTATATTTTTTCACTTTAATTTTAAATTAAAGAATATTTTCCATAAGTATTTTAGTAGCTTATCGTCAATGGGCGATACACACTGCATTAGAATCAGTGGGAATCAAAATGCTTTGGATCCCTATCATTTTGCAGTTTTAAATGACTGATATATTCCAAGGTATAATCTCTATGTTCTTCTTAGCTCATTAATTGAGCAAGAAGGACATATTACCAAATTTGATTCAAATAACAAATTCAATATTTTTATTCAGAAAAATAAGTAACCTTCTTTTTGAATAAATTCAAAACATAAGTAACCCTTTTTTGACCTTCTATTACAAAATTCATTAAAATAGCAGTGTTATCTTAATCAAACAAATGCTTTATGACCTTATGTGAATATACGTTAGAGTGTGTTGTCACAGCAAAAGTGAGCGAGCACATTGGTAGTTTTTCTGTTTATATATTCAATCTGAGGATAATTAATATGCTTTAGAGTAACTGTGGTTATTTGTAAATGGGTGTTTTTAGTGTTTTACTTTAAAATCTGTAGTCATAACATTCACAACACTAAACAAATGTAACAAACACTTTGATCATTAAGGCAAAAGAACCCACAACTAAAATTAACTCGACTTGAAAACAGATGCATAAATTGAAGTGTGGTTTAAGCTTATTGGTTCTTTATTATCATTGTTTGTTGCTGTATCTTTGGAAGCTAGAACAGTGCTCTTCATATGATAAGTGCTCAGTAAATATTTATTATGCTCTACAACATACTCTGAGACTGAAGTACTGGGGGTAAATATAACTGACACATCTATTCATTTATTTATTCACTTATTTGTATTACTATTTTTATTTTTAAATTATTAAATATACTTTGAGATTAAAAAAAGATAGATTAACATGCAGATGTAAGAAACAATAGAGACAGATCCAGTATGCCCTTTACCCAGTTTCCCTCAATGGTAGTATTTATGAGATGGTAATAAAACATCACAGCCAAGATACGGATGCAGGTACAGTCCCGATAGAGAACCATCACCACAAGATGCCCCATGTTGTCCTTTTATAGTTAGACCCTCTTCTCAACTACTTCTGTCTCTAAGCCCTGGCACTACTAATCCATTATCCATTTCCGTAAATTTGCAATTTTGAGAATCCTATACAAATGAACGCATACAGTCTAAATTTTTGGGATGGGCTTTTTTCACTCAGCATAATTGCCTGTGGACTCATCCAAGTTGGGTGTATCATTAGTTCATTCCTTGAGATTGCTGAGTAATACTCCATAGCATAATTTTACCATAGTTTTGGCATTTTTTCTTTTTTCTTTTTATTGTGGCAAAATATCTATAACCCAACAATCACCTCTTAACTATTTTTGAGTGTACAGTTCAGTGGTCTTAAATACATTCGCATTGTCGTGCAGTCACCAGCACCAACCATCCCCATAACTTCTCATCTTGTACAACAGAAACTCTGTCCCATTAAATGATAACTCCCCATTCCCCACTTTTCCTAGCTTCTGGAAACCACTATTACACTTTCTGTCTTCATAATTTTGACTATTCTGAGTACCTCATGTAAGTGGAATCATACAGTGTTTGTCTTCTTGTGACGGGCATATTTCACGTAGCAGGATGTGAAGGGCCGTCCACGTTGTAGCGTATTGTAGAACTGTCTTCCTATTTAAGACTAAATAATATTCCATTGTATGGATGGAGGTACCACACGTTGCTTACCCATATATCTGTTGATGGATACTTGGTTTGCTTTCATATTTTAGCTACTGTCAATAAGGCTGCTAAGGACATAGGTGTGCAAATACCTCTCCGAGACCTCACTTTCAGTTTTTTAAAAAGATTTTATTTTATTCATGAGAGACACAGAGAGAGAGGCAGAGACACAGGCAGAGGGAGAAGCAGGCTCCCTGCGGGGACCCTGATGTGAGACTGGATCCCAGGACCTCAGGATCACGCCCTGAGACGAAGGCCAACATTCAACCACTGAACCACCCAGGTGCTCCTCACTTTCAATTGTTTGGGGTTTAAACCAGAAGTGGAATTGCTGGGTTATAAATAATTCTATTTTAATTTTTTGAACCACCGTGCTGCTTTCCATAGCGTTATGCCATTTTACATTTCCGCCACAGGTGCACATGGGTCCCCATTTCTCCAACTTCTCACCAGCACTGGTTGTTTTCTGCCTCATATATATATATATATATTAACCATCCTAACGGCTGTGGGGTGATAACTCCTTGTGTTTTTTGCTTGCATTTACATAATGAATACTGATGTTGAGCATCTTTTCTCATGTTTATCAGCCATTTTTATCATCTGTCTTGGAGAAATGTGTATTCAAATCCTTTGCCCACTTTTGGATTAGTTTTTTATTTTGTTTTGTTTTTGTGTTCTGGAATTGTAGGATTTCTTTATAGATTCTGGATTTACTCCCTTATCAGATGCATGGTTGACAAGCATGTCCTGTCATTCTGTGGGGTGCTGCTGTACTCTAAGGATCGTGTCTTTGATGCACAGAATGTTTTATTTTGCAAGAAGTCCAACTTGTCTATTTTCTTTTTGTTGCCTGTGCCTCTGCTGTCACACACAAGAAATCATCGCTAAATCAAATGTCATGAAGATTTTGTCACCTGTTTTCTTCTAAGAGTTTCCTTGTTTTAGGTCTTACATGTAGGTTATTGGTCCATTTTGTGTTAAGTTTTGTATGTGAAGTGAGGTAAGAGGTCAGCTGCACTCTTTGGCAGCCTATCATTTCCCCAGCACTATTCTTTGGAAAGCCTGTCCTTTCTCGCATTGAATGGTCTTGGCACTCTTGTTGAAAATCATTAGACCATATATATCAGGGCTCTTCTCTGGGCTCTCTATTGTATTTCATTGGTCTTTATGGCAATACCACACTTTTCATTACTGTAGCTTTGTAGTAAGTTTTGAAATCAGAGGGGTGAGTCCTTCAGTTTTATTCTTCTTTATCAAGATTATTTGGGCTATTTGAGGCCCCTTGAGATTCCATATGAACCCAAGAGTGGGCTTTTCTCTGTTTCTGCAAAAATGTCATTGGGATTTTGATAGGGATTAAATTGAATCTGTAGATTGCTTTGGGTAGTACTGACATTTTAACAAGATTAACTTTTCTAATCCATAAACAAGGCATATGTTTCCATCTATTCACATCTTTTAAAAACTTTCATCAATGTAGTTTACACTGTACAGGTCTTTAACCTCCTTGCTTAATTCCTAAGCATTTTGCTTTTTTTTGATGCTATTATAAATTCAATTGTTTTTGTAATTTTCTTCTCAGATTGTTAGTGTATAAAAATGAAATTGATTTTTATATATTGACTTTGTATCTTGCTACTTTGCTGAATTCAATGTTTCATTCTGTTTGTGTGTGTGTGTGTGCGCGCGCGCGTGCCTATGTGGAGACTTTAGGGTTTTCTATGTATAAGACCACATCATCTGCACACGGAGAAAATTTTACTTCTTCTTTTCCAATTTGGAAGTCTTTCATCTTTTCATGTCTTTTTCTTGCCTAACTGCTCTGGTGGAACTTGCAGTACTATGTTGAATAGAAGTTATAAAAGCAATCATCCCTGCCTTGTTCCTGATCCTGGAGGAAAGAAGTCAGTCTTTCATCATTAAATATGATATTTACTGTGGGTTTTTCACAAATGGCTTTTATTACATTGAGATAGTTTCCTTCTATTCTTAGTTTGTTGAGTGATTCTATCACGAAAGCATATTGAGTTTTGTTAAATGATTTGTCTGCATCAACTGAGATGATGATTTTTTTCTTCATTCTTCAATTCATTTTGATTGAATTTCATATGGTAAAATATCCTTGCCTTCCAAGAATAAATCCCGTTGGGTTATGGTGTATAATTTTTTTCAATATGCAGCTGAATTCTGTTCACTAGTATTTTGTGAGGATTTTTGCATTGATGTTCATAGGGATATTGACCTGTAGTTTTCTTGCAGGGCCTTTGTCTGGCTTTTGTATCAGGGTAATGCAGGCCTTATAGAGCGAGTTAGGGAGTGTTCTCTTCAATTTTTGGAAAAAAGTCAATAAGGACTGGTATTAGTTCTTTAAATGTTTGATCAGTGAAATCAGGCCTAGGGCTTTTCTTTTTTGGGAGATATTTGATTATTGATTCAATCTCCTTACTACTTAAGGTCTACTCAGATTTTTCATTTCTTCATGATACATTCTTGGGAGGTTTTGTGTTTCTAGAGCTTTTTCCAATACTGTCACTTTGTTTGTAGTACTTTTTAAAATTCACATATATCATGATAATTTCTTACTCCATAAAATACATGTAGAGGTATGATTGCAAGTGGTTGGATAATACTATCCTATGGGGCGTCACACATCACCTAGCCCTGTTGTTGAATGTAGAGTGACTTCAACTATCTGTCTGCAATGAAAATTCTCATACTGTGCACACATCTCTTCTTGGCTCCTTGGGATAAATTCCTAGCAGCAGATCTTGAGGATCACTAGGGCCATAAGCACTTTTTCCTGCTCTTACCAAGTCTTTTGAGGTGATACCAGGAGGGAAATTAGGTGAAAGTTTAAGCTATCAGTTGAGCAACAAGAAAAATTTACTTAGGCAATTTTCTTGTCATTATCTTAGTATTCCAACTCCATTTTTCCAGTAAATTATCTGCTTAATAGGCAGAAAATTATGGACATAAATAGAATTAGTTTTGTCCAATAGCAATGTCTTAAATACACCTTTTTAATAGTAGCTTTACTTTTATTCTTAATATGTTCATTACTCACATGTGAGTTTACTATATTTAAAATTTGATAAACAGCTGACTAACTTATAACCAACAAAATAATAAATTTAACATTTAGTGAAGATTCACTGTGTACCAGAAGTGCTAAGCACTTTATATACACAATCTCATTAACTTAACAAAAATCCTAGGAAAGTGGATATAATGAGGTCTGATTTACAGATGAGCAACCATAGGCACTGAGCAGTCCAACAAACAGTACAGTCTCAAGAGGACACAGCTGGAACCCAAGCCAGGATTGTTCAGATTAACATGTATTTAGTGCTCACTATCAAACGAGGAATGTTCTAAACTCTAAAAGTGAGAATTTTTACAAATGACAAAATAAAGATTCCAAAAGGTTTATTATTGGTCCAAAAGGACCTAGTGAATAAGTAACAAATCCCAGGGGCCCCAAGCTTCAGAATTCTCTCAGAACTGTTGTAATCGCACAGGAAAATGTACAAATTAGACAAGGTAGCCACTTTGGATTAAGCAATTAAGCATATATATTCTTTTCCCTCTGACAAGAGACCATGCTGCCTGAGGGGAAAAAAAGGCTAGACTTTGGGCTCCCATCAGCATCCCCCACAGCCCCAACCAGGAGTATCATGTTGTGGGAAACAACGTGTCCTGCCCAGCCTCCTGCCCTCTCTAAACCTCTCTCTTACTCTAGGTTTCCCCGTCCCCCTAACCTAATGGATCAGGTCTTCTTTTCCTGTGAGTATAAGGCATTTTCCCAGGACACTATCTGGGTAGTCTGGCTCCCAGGAGACCTGGTTTCTTGTTGGCTTCTACCCTGGACTATGGGGTCTAGCTTCACTGGGACTAAAGGTCTAAAGACCCATTTGGTACAACCCGGATGCAGTTCTCTGATCATCAGGGGACGGTGGTCAGTCGGGGCTTCAACTGCCGACCCACACCAGCCCCTTTAGGTGTCCAGTGGTGCTCAACAGGTGCAGCAAAATGCGCCAGACCTTGACCCCCCTCCTGCCCTCCACCCGCAGGCGGCTGGGTTGCGTTCACCCACAGCTTTGAAAGGTCAGCACATCGTGGAGTTGCCTTTAACTTAAGAGATAACATGGACATTTCACCGGTCCAGCAAATATTTTGTCCTTTGTCCAAGTTTTGGTAATAATGGAATTTTGGAAATATCTTCTCGTACACTCTTAGCATTCCTAAGCTGGTCCACGCTCGGGTGAACGGTTTCCTCGTTGCCTTGGTTACAGTAAAAACGGCATCCAACGCCCTGGAGCCTCACCTCCTCCCACAGGAGTCCGCACCTGGGGGCCTGGCTGGGCTGATCCGACCCCGACCCGGGCCGCCCGGTACCGCCCTGGACTCGACGCAGGCCCCGCTGGGCGCCCGGGATCCTTGCGCAGCTCAGTGCCCAGCGGCCCTGCGTCGGGGCCGCCCTCCTTCCACGCGCGTGTCCTTTCTGGTAAGAGCACGTGCTCGGGGGTGGACCTTAGAAAACGAAGCTAAGGCGAGTGTCGGGACGCGCAGAGGTCACCGTAAGAGCTCGGAGGACGCGGGGACCTGCCCGGGGCGGGGGCAGCGGGATCCCTCCGCGTCCCGCGGGGACCCAAGGCCGGTACCCGGGGCTGAACGAAGTTTCCCGCGCCGGAGAGGCGGGTGGCGGGCGGCGGGCGGCGCAGCCCCTGGGCGCAGTGCCCCACGCGGGCTCCCGGACCGCGCTGCGCAGCCGCCAGGTGCTGGGGCGGAACCCGGTGCCCGGAGCCTGCGGGAGGCGAGGGGCGGGGCAGGGCGAGGGGGCGGGGCCGGGGCCGGGCGATGGGGCGGGGCCCGGCGAGGGGCGGGGCCGGTGAGGGGCGGGGCCAGGCGAGGGGCGGGGCTGATCCAGGAGCTGCCCGGGACCGCGGGCGGGGAGGGGCCGGGGGCGGGGCCGGGGGCGGGGCCAGGGGCAGGGCCGGGCGGGGCGTGGCCGGGCGGGGGCGGGGCTGATCCCGGAGCTGCTCGGGACGGCGGGAAGGGAGGAGCCGGGGGCGGGGAGGAGCCGAGACCCGGGCCGGGGGCGGGGCCGGGCCGGGGGCGGGGAGGAGCCGGGGGCGGGGAGGAGCCGAGACCCGGGCCGGGGGCGGGGCGGGGGCGGGGCCGGGCGGGGCCGGGGGCGGGGCGGGGGCGGGGCCGGGCGGGGCCGGGGGCGGGGAGGAGCCGAGACCCGGGCCGGGGGCGGAGCCGGGGCTGGGCCGGGGGCGGGGCGGGGGCGGGGCCGGGGGCGGAGCCGGGGCGGAGCCGGGGCGGGGCGGGGCGGGGCCGGGGCGGGGCCGGGCGGGCGGCGCCGGCCGCCGATAGGTGCCGACCCGGGCTCGCCCTGGCTCCGGACCTGGGCCGGCTGGCACTGGGCGCCATTCCCCGCCCCGCGCGGACTTCGGAACCGGCCGGAGAGTCCCGGGAGCGCCGGCGGGCTTGTTTCCGCGGGGCGCGGCGCGGCAGCGGAGCCGGGGATGCGAGCCCTGCCCGGCCTGGACGCGCCGCAGCGGCAGCGCCCGCCGGCCCAGCAGCCCGAGGGCCCCCGGGGCCGGGACGCGGCGGTGCCAGCGCGCAGGAGCGCGGCCGAGAGGCTGGCGGCCGACCGAGCCAAGTACCTGCGCGGCCCGCGGGGAGCCGGCCCCGCCCCCGAGGGCAGCAGCCCGGGGCCCAGCGCGGGGGCTGCGGACGCCCCTGGGCCCCCCGCCCGCGCCCCCGCCCCCGCCCCCGCCCCCGCCCCCGGGGCCGTGGCGCGCAGGACCGTGGCGCGGAGGCCGCTGCGGCCCGACTCGCTGGTCATCTACCGGCAGAAGCGCGACTTCGTCCGCGGGCAGGACGCCGACGGCCCCAGGGCGGGCCTGGTGAGGAAGCTCTTCCCGGGGCCCGGCAGGGACAGGGCGGCGGCGGGCCCGGGGACGGCCCGGGGGGACCACGAGCTCAGGGCCAGGCGACAGGGGGCGGTCGTGAGCAGGCCCGGCTCCGTAGGGGCCCCCGCGACCCCCGCACCCTCCGCATCCTCCACGGCCCCCGGGACACCAGCATCCTCCGCGCCCCCCGGGACGCCCCGTGGAGCCTCGGCTGCGCCCCCCGCGCCCCCCGCATCCTCCATGGCCCCCAGGACACCCGCATCCTCCACGGCCCCCGCGCCCCCCGCATCCTCCACGGCCCCCGCGCCCCCCGCATCCTCCACGGCCCCCGGGACACCCGCATCCTCTGCGGCCCCCGCGACCCCCGGGACCCCCCGCGGAGCCCCGGCCGCGCCCCCCGCATCCTCCACGGCCCCCGCGCCCCCCGCATCCTCCGCGGCCCCCGCGACCCCCGGGACGCCCCGCGGAGCCCCGGCCGCGCCCCCCGGCCCCCAGCCGCGAGGGAGCAGGCGCGGGGGGCTGCGGCGCTCGCAGTCCGACCTGAGCTCCCGCTGCTCCGCGTCGCTGGCGGACTTGGACACGTTCTTCCAGTTCTGCGGCCTGGACCCCGAGGTGCTGGACGCCCTCGGGAGGGAGAACTTCTCGGCGGGGTCGGACCGCGTCACCCCCCAGGGCCGCAGCGTGAGCGTCGCCACCTCCGACAGCGGCTTCTCCCGGCGCAGCGGCGGCCAGGAGGGGCTGCAGGAGGAGGAGCTCACGGAGCAGGTGCCCAGCACCACGTCCGTCGTGGAGAGGAACGCCCGCATCATCAAGTGGCTCTACACCTGCAGGAGAGCCACGGAGACGCCCGGCCAGGGGCTTCAGGGCCCGGCGTGAGCGCTCGCGCCCCGAGACCCGCGGCCCAGGTGTGCATCTGCCGAGCCGGGACGGGCGCTTCTGCGCGTGCGCGTCCGCGGGGCCTGGCGGGCGCGGCCGGGGTGCTCGGAGCCGAGGGACCCTGCATCTCAAGGCGCAGAGCGAGGCTCGTGCGTGCAGGGCCCGCGGCCGAGGAGCAGAAGGGCCGCCAGCCCAGGCCCCTGCGGGTCCAGGACCCTTTCTTTGGAGCGTTTTGCTTCCAACTGCCTGGAAATGCACTTCTCATCAAAGGAGAAATCCTTTATGAAATGCTCAGTCAGGGAGCAGCTTCTATTCCTCCAGTTATTTCCTGTGTTGGAAATAGCCCGAGAGCCCCAGGGTCTGCGTGGACTGACCCGTGGGCATCCCGACATTGGAGCGGCGCTTACTGGTCCGCCCGCAGCCCTAGAGCGGGGCTGCCAGCACCCCTCCAGCAGGAAGGGAGGCCCTGAGCTGGCTCCTGGACGCCTTCATCCAACTGGCAGGGGTGGAGAACTTATCAGCTTAGCATTCGTGTAGCCGCACAGGTCTCCCTGTGACTAAAATTTGTTTGAGTTGTCTTGAGAGTTTTCCCAGGACAGTCTTAATTCACAAGAAGGTGCAGCAGGTGGTTGAACTGGGGCTGGGCTCAGTTACAACGGGTGTTGCAGAACTCTACAGAGATGTCTGCGATTCGCAGTTTCTTTATCCCTTCAGATCGTACAGGCGATAAAGTTCTGCCCCTCGGACATCAGGAGCTCAGGGTTGGTCCCAAGTCCTTTGTCACCGAGGAACTAAAGAATGTTTATCCTTAGTGACCTCTATTCTTCCTTTAAGCACATGGGGTGATGGCATTTCGGGGTAGTGAATGGAGAAGGAAGAGAAGGTACCTTCTTGGGGTTCTCTTTAAGAACCAAGAATTTAAACACTGCACCATAATTTTTTCTCTTATGCTTCAGTGAGAACTTGCTATAGATTAAAACAAAATTCATGAGATGGAAGTATTTCATCTGCTGTTGATAGAAACTAGTAGAGGACACAGTATCAGTCTTCAGAGTGGTGGGCAGGCTGTTGCAAGATGTGATTGTACACAGCTCACCTGTTGGAGGACTGAAAAAAGGCCAAACTTCCTTGATCAGCCGTGGCCTTGGTACAGACTAGAAAATTAACAAGGAGAAATGGATTGGATTCAGAAGAATCATGATGGGGGCCCTTGGGTGGCTCAGTGGTTGAGCGCCTGCCTTTGGCTCACGTCATGATCCTGGGGTCCTTAAATCTTAAAAATCTTGAAAAAAAAAAAAAAGAATCATGACTTAAGTTTTTCTACATGATTTTTTGAATGTTACTGTATTTTTCACCAGCCTTAGAATCTATATAGGCAGTCAATATTTATTTATTTTAAATATTTAATTTTTTTATTCATAAGAGACACAGAGGGGGACAGAGACTCAGGCAGAGGGAGACGCAGGCTCCCCATGGGGAGCCTGATGCGGGACTCAATCCCAGGACCTCAGGATCACAGCCTAAGCCAAAGCCTGACGCTCAACCACTGAGCCACCTAGGTGCCCCTATTTATTTATTTTTAAAGGTTTTATTCATTCATTTGAGAGAGAGAGAGAGCATGAGTGGGGGCAGAGAGGAGGGGTGGAGAGAGAAACAGTCTCCCCGCAGAGCAGGGAGCCCAACCCAGGGCTCAATCCCAGGTTCTGGGGATCATGGCTTGAGCTACCCAGCACCCTGGCAATGAACATTTAAATTAAAAATAATAAGAACACATTAACTTGTACTTTTCATTAATTGTCTTTTGAAGCTGAGGTGCATGTGTTCCCCCAGAGCCATCAGAACCCCTTGGTGTTGAGGAGGAATGTCGTGGGGACTGGCATGTTTGCAGAAGCGCACCATCTACCAGACAGAGCACTAACGGGGGGTAATGGGGGTGTCTTCCACCAGGCATCACTCCTCCCCCTTACCACCCTTTGTCCATAAAGTGAAGGCAGATAGGCGGGTGGTTTCCGACCTCCATGCCTTCTGACTGAGGTGAATGACCTGCGTATCTGTGGTTCGTTATTGGAATCTAGACAAGGAAAACAGAAAAGCGCTATTGGTGTCTCTAAAAAGTGAACTTCTTATAAATAGGTTCCCTTCAGGTTGCCAGAGCACGCGGTATTTTGTGCACTCAGGGTAGCATTGGTGATGTAAATAGTGCTGAGGTGACAAGATGACACAGGAAATAAAATAAAAGCTGACAGCATAAAAGTCAACCCTCTCCCCTCTGGTCCACCCAGACCCAGATGCAGCCCCATCTCCAGTCTCCAGTGTCAGAGACTGTAGGGTTCCATCTAAGAAGTAAACCTTTGAAGCCATTTTTAGGTTTAAGCCTGTGAAATATGGAAGAAGGTGGGTTAGCTTGTGAGAACCTTCAGTTTGTGACAAAAGTAATTGAGGCAAGAGGAAAGGTGACAGGTTTAGGGAACTGCCGGTGAGAATCTATGCAGCAGTGCACGGCTTTCCCTCTCCAGTGATCGTGCGGGTTCCGTGGGAGATGTGGTGGCCTCCCGAGGTGGTGTTTGGCTCAGAGAAGGGGGACGGATGTGGCCCGGGGCCTGCGCGCTGCTCCGTGTCCTGGTCGCCGGCACCGTGCAGACTTGCTCTGCAGATCGGATCCCCGAAGGCCGGAGCTCGCCCGCTTTGAAATCCATCCCGGGAGCCGCGGGAAGTGAGCTGGGCTGGGCCCTCGCTCCGCCGCCCACGGGTGGCCTCCGGAGAGGACGGGCCCGCCGCACTGTCTTCTCTGGACTCATCTCCCAGCTTCTGGAAGCTGTGAGGCAGGAATGCAAGCTGTTGTTTTCCCCTAGTTTATCATGATATTTGTGCCGGAATCCGCATAGATTCGTTTTAGGATTTCATAAAAATATTCGGGAAATCTGAGATGAACAAAATAAAGTGCTTTCTAAGTGGGAAGGAAAACAAATCTACTTTATGTTGAGGCCTTTTCCCTTCGGTGAATAGAGATTAAATTTTAAGATATCCCATCCAGAATTAAATAAGAAGTTCACACGCAGAAAGTAAAATGTTTCCTTTTCGAAGTCGAGGTTGGCGGAGCTGGCAAGAGCTGGGGAGCCTGCCCGCGACCGCGGGGCCTGGAGCAGGGGCGCCAGGGGTGACCCGCATCGTGCGGCCCCGCGCGTGGCTAAGCTGCTCTTAGGCCCCTCCGTCCTTCAGCTCATCGCCGCGGCCGGCCCGCCACGTCCCTCCGGGTTTCTGTCTTTCCCATAGAAGTTACTGTGTTAGTGTTGTTGTAAGAGAATGGTAATTAGGGATAAACGTTGCTCAGTTTCAAGGCAAAAAGCTCAGATAGTCTCACATTCGTCTTGGGTGCACGACGGAGCAGCTGGAAGCTGGGTGGGGGCTGCGTCTCACCCTCTGCTAAGAGGCCGCAGGGACAGAGCGACCGGGGCTGCCCCTGCCCGCCTGCCCCCGGGTTTCCGGCTGGGGGGCTCAGCTCTCCAGTCACCGCCCGACAGCGGGTGTCAGGTGAACGGTGGCCGGAGAGCCAGAAGGCCACCCCTGGCCGCCTTGAGGCCACCTAGCCCCGGGCTCTCGGAGAGACTGCTGTGTGGAAAGGGTGGAGTCCGTTTGCCTTCGCACGTTTATTTGGATCACCTGACTTGCTTTCAGCTTGTCCGATTCTGTGATAGGAAACACTGGTCGTACCAACATTAAAAAGAAATTTTCTTACTGCCTCAGGAGTGGTTGGAGGCAACAGAAACGTCCAAAGTCCAGAAAAAGGCAAGAGGGAGGTAGATGTTGGTTCCGCCGCAGAAAGCAGATGACAGCTGTCTTTGCTAAGGCTGCCACCTTTTTTCAAAATTTAAAATGCAGAAAATATCACAAAACCAAAGACTGAGGACAGGCTTTGTAGTCTAGTTCTAGTATTTGGCTTTACAACCTTTGCCTAGACTGACTGGTGTTGATTCACTGCTTTTTTCTTTCTCCTCAGGAGGCAAGTCTTCCAGTCTGTGGGGGCTCCTTGAAGCCTGTCATGGGTGATTGGGGACCCCAGGGCCACCCTTACCGCCACAGGATTTGTCCAGTGCACCCAGGTGACCATATGCTTGCTGTTTTCCCAGGAATAAAGCACCCCATCGAAGAAAATTACATAATTCCAAAGAATTTGAAATGCTATGGAGAAGAGGGCAACATGGAACTTGGACATTAGCCGAGTTGTAGCTGTTTATAAACAGGTGAAGCTCTGGGAGGTATTTCCTTGTTTGAGGTGGATCTATCCTTGCTTCCGGAGGGCAACAGAGGAGGGGAAAGCTGCTTGGAAATACTTTCAGGGACATCTCTTTGACTGGCCTGGTGACAGAGAGGTACCACGATGCATTTTAATATCTAAATTGATTTTTTTAAAGAAGGCAAAGGGTACGCAAGCCAAGCATGGATGCCATAGTATTTACTGCTTTCGATCAGTTTGGACTGTTTGACACCAACTAAATGAAAGTTCTGTAATCATGAGAAGATGTTAAACACTGTGCTAACAATGAGCAAACACACACAAGCTCACACTAAACCCCTCCATTTCTGAGCCTCACTGCCACCTAAACTTCAGAAAGTACCTTAAAAATCACTGACAGCTACAAAGTCATTTTAGTAATGCCACTCCCATTGGGCTGCAGACCTGTGGACGTGCTACTGAAAGAGAAGTTAGAGTTGATACCACTAGAAATGCATTTTCTGAGAGCTGGCAGGAAACTCGGGAGCTTGCCTCTCTCACAACCACAGCAGCACGCCCCTCTGCCCCACGTAGAACACGCCTCCACGGGGCTCTGGTACCCAACTGCCCAAAGCAGAGGAGAGCCTCCAGTTACACAGAACACTCCCTGCCCGTTTGTCTAATTCCCACCTCCATGGATCATGCAGTCATCCCAGATTTGGCACCAGCTCGCCCTCCTCTACAGAGGATGTGTTTGAGACGAGGGGCAGCCTCTGGGCGGCTGGCCGACTCCAGGATCAGAACGCTGGAGGGGGGAGTTACTGTGACCTCAGCCCGCTCCTGACACCCAGACTACACGGATTTCAGATTGACAGCCTTTGGAGAGAAACTTTATATCAGTGATGACAACCCAAAGAAAATTTGTAACCTGATTTACTCTTTCAAGGTTTGTTGTGTTTTAACAAAATACGTCTCCTTAGGAGCAAAATGGAGAATACGGAGGAGAGAAAATGGGTTTCTCGATGGTAGGACATTTTATAAGCCAATGCATTTTGATATGTTCATGCACTTGTTTAATACTGTGTTCTGTTTTTGTAACTTTTACTGTGACAGTAGGCCTTTGAGCTAGCTAATATTTATTGTTGACAGTTATTGGTTTTCAAATAGTTTTCCTTAACATCATATGGTTTTAGTATTTATCAGCATAGTTTAAAATCATTTTCTCCTTGGTTATGTTTTTGTGTATGTGGTTTCATTGGATATTCGCTTGTGATTGCAAGCAGAGTACTCACTACTCTATAAAGTGCTCGGTACCATACCGATTTGTTCTCAAGGAAGTCATATGTTGGCTCACAAATGTACCTTTGTCATCATAGACTCTGTTTAAAGACAACAGATTCCGTGCTTTAAGAATTCCCCCAAAATTGTTCCTCTCAAAATGCTGCTATTTTGCTCTTCGGTGGATTGCAGATAGTTTAAAAAGGTAATGTCAAAGATGAGAGGAATTTTTTTAAAGGCTCTTTACACATGTCCAGTTCCCTTACTTACAGGTGTTCCATTAATTATATATGTCGATGCTTTAGGTAAAACTGTTTTGTGCCTTTCTACTGTCAGAAGAGGATGAACTAGAACTTAGGTCGTATTTTCCTTGGGTCAGGATGGTGCAGACTCATAATCCATATAATAGATAACAAATATATAAACAAACTCGTTGCATTTAAAAGCACCAAGATCTTCCAGAAGCATCTGTGCTTCAGTGGAGACACAAGGAAGAATTCAGCTGGAGTGAATTCAGAACTACCCTTTTTGAGAAGGGTGTGAAGAAGGGTAAGAGGGTGTCCCCAGGCTCCAAGAGGAGCCAGTGATGCTCTCTCTCCTCCGTTGAGATTCATGCCTCAGTATCAGATCCCTACTGTGTGGGTGCAGGTGAGAAGTCTTTTCCTAATCTGAATTACCCCAATTTTCTGGGTGACTTTGAGAAAATCAAACTTTGAAGCTCAGTCTGAATGCAAAGGTTTGTAATTACTTTTCACAAGAATAGCAATAGTTACTGCTGTGAAATAATTTCATTTGTTCATGAAAGAATAGCATGTAAAATAATGATTAACACAATGAAAATAATTAATTATTAATAAAGCCAGAAAAATAGCTCGACAGTATCTATTTCACTAAAACATGGGTACAAATTAGCAATGCCTCTGACCGAAAGCTATTTATGTTACTGCAAAGTTTCCTCATTTTATATATATGTATAGTTTTTAAACTACTGGTCACTGACACTGAAATAAAAAGAAGGCTTTATTAACCTTTGCCCTTTTTAGTAGGTTCAAAGCTCAGTGCCATGGTTATAGTTGAAGATGCCATAAAATATGAGGCCCAGGCAATTGCTATGGTGGTTTTGTAAACAGAGTTTTTTCTACACACTACTTGCAACCAGAGTGCAATATTATGTATTCTGTATTAAAGAAATAAAGTATTTTTCTCATTTATTACTGTCTTTGACTCTGTGCAATGTAAAGACACTGAAGCCAGAGTGTGCATATTGCAGTCATTCATGTCTTCTGTGCCTCCCCTTTCTTCCTAATGTCACATTGTCAGCAGCAATGAGGAAGCGTTGTAGGCAAGTGTGATGTAGGCAAATCAGAGGACATGCACGTCTCTGGCTCTCCCTGCAGATGGAATGCGGTCAAACAGTATTGAGTATTTAACACATTATTTTTCTTTGTTTCATCAATCTTTTGCTTAAAAATACTTTTTACTCATCTTTTATTAGTATCAATATTGGAAAACGGTCACAAAGATAAGAAAGAAGGCACAGTTTACAACCTCTGAAGTTAGTTAACTCATGAGTAAGGACAAATTCTACAAATACCAAGTTTGCTCTCAGCCTCTGCTGAGAGTGGAGAGGTAGGAGGGAGGCAGAAGGGCAGCTTGACCTCTAAATCTGCCCTGACCGAGCCACACTGGCTGCCTTTTCAGTGCTGCCTGTGGCTTTTGCCCAAACCTATGCCAGCATTTAGAGACAGGCATGCTTTGGAGAAGACGTGACCCGTTCTGCATTTCCATGAAGACAATGGACAACCCCCAGGCAGCATTAGGAGCTCTCTTATGTAGCTGTCTAGAAACTCCAGCTAGCACACAGCAGGGAAACTTAGTAAACTTCAGGGAACTTGAGTTCTTACCAGTTACTCTTTGTAAAAATTCAGCAAAACAGAAGCAATGAAGTGAGGAGATTAAACTCAGTTTGCATTTTCAGTAATGAAGTAGATTTATGTAATATTTGAGAGTTCCAGATTGTAAACATTGAACAAGAAAGAAATTGAGCTCTCAACCAAGAGCTCGTAACTCTGGCCATGGAAGTGTCAGGGAGCAGCTGATGGGGAGAAAATGCAGACACATCAGAAAATGTGTTCTTATCTAATGGTACTTTCCTCATTATCTCGGCTATAAGACCCAAATTCTTCAGTTGATTGTCATCTTTTTCTTATCTCCTTGAAATTTTTCATAAAATTAGAATTCTATCTAAAGGGGAAAATGTATTAAACCATTAGTAACTATTCATCTTGAGGTCAAAACAGAATATTAATTTCTGGGCACCTGGATGGCTCAGTGGTTGAGTGTCTGCCTTTGGCTCAGGTCATGACCCCGGGGTCCTGGGATCGAGTCCCACATCGGGCTCCCCAGGGAGCCTGCTTCTCCTTCTGCCTGTGTCTCTGCCTCTCTCTGTGTGTCTCTCATGAATAAGTAAATAAAAGCTTTAAAAAAAAGAATATTAATTTCCTTACAGAGTGATAACCTGAACCTAAGAATAGAAATGAAAAGACCTGGATTCTGGCTTCAAGGTAACCTGTGGTATAATCAGTCTTTTAGCTTAAGGCCAGAATAGGACACCGCATTGCCAACTAACCCCATGTCCTGCTGTCCACCAGGTGGTATTGGAACAGCTGTGCTCCTAAGCAATGCTGACGGTCCTCAAGGACAGACCTCTGATGACAACAAGCAGAATTCACCCACATGCATTTACAGAGGAGCCAAATACTTCATGAGGCACTGAGGAGTCCCCAAGCTCCCTCCCATGATGGGCTGACATTCTAGGAGCGGGTCAGATGATATTCCATAGGATGGACAGACAGATGTGTGATAGGTAGGCAGATAGATGACACAGTTGGAAGGCCCAGTGAGGAAGGGAAGGAGGGACGGAAGGAGGGAAGGAAGGAGAGAAAGGAAAGACATATGCTGAGTGGTGCTATGATCCCAATTTATGAATTTCAATATGACCTTTTTGCTTTATGGTTTCTATTTGGTGGCCAGCCTGTCTGAACCACAAATGGAACTCAAAAGTCCAAATTGCATTAAGAGAATTAAGCAATAGAGTAGGAAACATGTAAATTGTACATGTGTCCCCCTCCCCCTAAGAATTTTATTTTCATCCCCGAGGCCCTTCACTTTGGATGACCACTGGCCAGTCTCACCAACCAGCATTGCAGCCTAATACTTTGAAGTCTACACTGAATAAAAGCAGAACACATTACAAATGGGACTTTGGAGCTTGGTCTCTATCCAGTTGGAAGGTTGCTGCTTAGGGACTGCACGCCTTCCCTTGGCTTTGAGAGGAAGTCCAATTTTCAAACAGAGGGACGGAGTAAAAAAGGCAACAAAGCAAATGAGGGCAGAGCAGGCCAATTCTGGAGAAGCGGCGGTGTGTCCTCCGAGCAGTCTCCGAGGCGGTCTCTGGGGCCGCCCTTGGAGGTCAATGGCAGGCTGGGCAGAGCCAGGCTGACGCTGCCACTACTCAGGGATTGTGGTCCTTTTTAAGCCATGCGATGAGTCAGGACTGCAGCATCCACAGCTCAGAAGCAAGTGCGTCCAAAGTGCCCGCGGGCCCTCTCACACCTTCCCTCCCAGGTGTCTGTGGGTGCCAACAAGAGGCGGTTCCTGCCAGGAGCAGACAGCCAAGGCGGGAAGTAAGTTAGAGACGTGGCTCTACCCGCCCAACTCCCTGGGGGACCTCAAGATCCAAGCTCACATAGTTGCCTGGTTCTCGGGGCCGAGAAGATGGACCCCTCCTCATCCTCCAGGGCTTATTCTGAGCCCTGCCTGCGGTAGGTGAGTGTTTTAAGGTAACCCATTGGTTCTGTTGCCCTCTTTTTGATGTTAATACTGAGTTCGTATCCTGGGGAAGCTTCTGGTCTGTGGTAAGCTGGGAAGGTCAGACACCCTAAGACAGGGAGCCTTGACTAACCCCCATCTGGGTGCCAGATTCTTCATTTCACTTTAACTCCCACTTTGAGGTCATTGAAGTCCAACTGCTGTGAGTGCATGAGAGTTTTAAGTGCTGGGTTTTATGTTTTCCCTCTTGCCCTAAATTAGGGCAGGTGATGGTGTTTCCTGCCTAGTGGGGGAGATGACATGGTCAGGATTGGAGAGGATCAGAAGTTTTTCTGATAGGAAGGAAGCATGGAGCCCAGTTCCCACCCTGAATCTGGGAGGACCTGGCTGCGGGAAGAAGCTTGTCACCTCGGATCCAGAGGGAAGCCAGCACTTCCTGGCCATCTTCGGCGGCAGGGATGGGAACAGTGCATTGATGTGGTTCTTCCAGTCTGCCCTCAGGACCGTCTGTGGGGATCATCATTTTACATAGGAGGTAGCTGAGATGTGGAGAGGGCTGCTACTGGCCCGGGTCAAAGGACGAGAAGGTCGGAGATGTGAGAGTCTGAACTCAAATCTGCCTGGCTCTCCCGTGTGTGCACCAGGCTGCTTTAAGAGGTCAGTGCCAACCAGAATGTTTAACAGATTTCATAATTTCTCAAAGGCACAGACCGATTCAACAGGTCAGAACCTCTGCCGCTCCCATCTACCTGGATGCTCTGATTACCATCCACTGAATGACTCAGGCAAGGTAGGGCTGCCTCCAGGATGAACATGCTGCCGCCACATCCCAAATCTCCAAGCAGCACGCACGTGTTCACACTACAGGAAATGCTCTCATGGTTTACTTTCTGTTGATAATTTTATATAATATGGCACGCATTTTAAAAAGAGGAATATGAAGAGCATCAGGGAAAAGCAAACAAGCTGTGCCCCAAGAGTGAGATCAGCTGACCAGGCCTCAAGGAGGCTGAAGCGCTCGACTAGAGGATGGTCACCCGCCGTCTCACGGATGCCCCCGCAGGGAGCTGTGAGTCCAAAGTGCGTGTGTATCAGGGAATTCTGAGGCTGGATAAGAAGGTCAAGAGCTTCTAGATCACTGCAGAGAAGTCTGGCAGAACTGTGATCATTCTGGTAGCTAACCATTGACTTTTAGGTAAATGGAAACTAACCACAACTGTAAAAAGCAGAGGGACTCCTTTAAATTTACTTTGAGGTACTAGAAGGTTTGGTACATCTTTGGGTGATCTGTTTTCAGCAATAGTAAAAGAAAAGACTAAGGTGAGCACATTCAAAACATCAACTTGCAACCTCTTGAGTGCATTTCCAGAGTATACAAATATTACTTTTTTCCGGGTGAGAAGTAAAAGTGAGCCAAGTGTCCTGCTCCCACCATGCAGGGACAGGTGAAGGCAGCATGACTCATGTTTCCTGCTGGCTCAGGGTGGGGCTGAGGGAAAAGCTCTGACTTGAAGGAAGTTGTTGCTTGCTCGGCTAACATCGCCCGGGATTGCTCACCTAAGGCCGCCCTGGCCATAGGATGCGTCCATGCGGTCAGAGTCATAAACCCATAGTGATCCATGGTGTCAGGACCCCCGTCCGAGAGCTACAGAGCCGTCTCCAAGGAAGAATGCATTCAAACAAAAATGCATCTACACACACAGTATAGTGGGTTCCTGTTGAAATAGAGGCTCTTAGAAGCCAAGGACTTTAGGAGCACAGAGTTGCCCTGTGGTCAGAGCCGGTGTGCTGCAGAGGTGATAGACTTGGAGCAGGTAAACATCTTTCCGTTTCCTGCCCATTAGAAGATGACTGTGAAGATCAGGTGACGGAGAGTATATTTAAAGGGACTCAGCACATAGGAAGCACCCAATCATAGTAGCAGTTATTATTCTAATCACATCAGTCCCCCAAGATTTTGATACATATTTATCATTCACTAATTAGTCTAAAATGTGTGTAAGCCAGTTTATATTGTCAAGCTGCTGTCACTTCTCTGACAACTCATACTTTTTCTCTTTTTGGAGGCCTCCAGCCTTCACAGCTCTAAAATGTGGGTTTGCTGGTCAGCTCTATCATTCCCTAGATAGAGACTGCCTTCAGCAGAAGAAGAGTCCGTGATGGCTAGAAAGCCCCCTCACCACCGCAGTTCAGTAAAGTAATGGTGGGCTTGAGTTTCAAAATAGGAACCACAGAAGGAAACAAACCCTTTTTATTTGTTATTTCCAGCTGGAGAAAGCATCGCAGCAGCACTCAGGAATTCTGGAGAAGGATTGCAAAACTTGCTGACCATGTGTACTTAAAAATCCAGAAGTCGTGAATGGGTATTAATGGCTAAGTAATAGTATCTGGTACTTGTTTAGAAGTTTAAAGTTTACAAGGTTCTCTTACAGAGGAAATCAAGAGTCAAAGTCCACTACCATTTAGTGGTATAACTGAGAGGTGGTTGGAGGAGTAAGAAAGAATCCATTAGCTTCACTAAATTGTCAGGTTCACCTAAGGCGCTTCCAAGAGCTTAATGGAGGAAGCTCTGTTTTGTGTCTTGACTGTTGGGTTTTCCTAAAATTTTCTGTCTAAATCCCCTAGATGTTTCTCATGAGATTCCCCACTAATTACTTTGTCTAGTACAGCGAGAGGCCCAAATTTTCAAATTCATCCTATCACATAAAACCTGTTGTATATTGAGTGCAGAGCGTGTGTGTGTGTGTGTGCGCGCGCGCGAGCGTGTTCCATTTTGACGTGACCTCTTGACTGCTCTGAGTGGTCACACATGCACACAACAGCTTCTGTGTTATACACACAAAGAGCTCTTCACTCTTAGTGGAAGGAAAACCCATGTTGAGTTATTTGAAGCCTAGATTACCCCTCACATTTGCAGAGCACGTTAACAAGTGTCTTCATATACACTGTTGTCTCATTGGAAGTGCCACTATCCTATGGCATAGGTGGTGTAGAAATGGTGATACCTGTTTTCAGACAGACTCAGACAAAAGAGACTGACTTTGAATGTTGCCAAATTATCACTTTCTATCCTCAATTCTATCCAACAGTCTTTGTAACCAAAATTGTAGGGTGCTTATCTGATTTTTCATTTGTTTTGTTTTTCTAGTTCTTCATAGTAGGTCATTTTTATATTCAGAATTTTTAGAAATAAAATATTATAAAATACATAATACTGGATAAGAGCTTATGCTGTGAAAGCCAACAGTTCGTAGTCAGGTGAAAAATTTATTCTTATTCCAACAACCCTTCATTTCTGATCAGAGAGCCTTTCCCGTTTACAGTAAATTAGAACACTTGAGTATAAAAACTGTTCGAAGACATCATTACTAATTAGTCAGAAGATTTCAAAGTCATCTTCCATTACCTGGCTCCCTGGCTTATTTGGAAGTCCCCCTACTTTGTAAGGTATGCACCCCCCTGGACAAAACCTCAGAGACAGAGGAAGTGGAGTACTACAGGCTTCCAGCCGGACCTCACGGCTGGACTGAACATATTCTGGTTTCAAGGTTAGGTTGGGACTCTCCTGGGATGTGAGGGAGTGGACATGTTACTTATGCTGCAGAGGGGACTCTTTTCCTACATGAAGTGGTCTCTGTTGTCCATCTGTGATAAGGGGCTGAAAGACTTCCCCAGACGAGAGGATGAGATGCGAGGGCCTCCAAGGTCAACTGTGCACATCCCTCAATCTGCAGATGAGGAACCTGAGGCCCATGGTTATCCCTGGCGACAGGCAGTAACTGCCACCCACGCCTCTTGGGTCCACTCCCAGGGCATTGCCATGAGTCGCTTCCTGCCTTTCCTCCTCAGAAACATCCTGGAATCAATGATTACTCTTTCAGTAATATCATGAAAACTTTAAATTTCAGAACAAAAACAATTTATCCTTAGTGTCTAGAGCAACAAGATGCTGTAACTATTTATTTAAAAACAGAAGTGGGGATTGTCCAAAAGAAACTGCAGGTAACATTTGCAGAGAACTAGTTCCTGGTTAATGTGTGACTCACTCTCTCCGAAGGTGACACCACAGGGTTGACTGTGAATGGTCTTACTCACCTTTGCATCACCGGAGTCTCATTCCTTGTTCCCTACCCCAGCTCTTCGCAGGGTCAGCCTCCCCTGAGCTCTGCCTCCCGGGTCCTCAGAGTACCCATCACCCCACTGGCAGCATCTTGACCTTTTTCTCAACAGCTTGGAACACATCCAAGTCTTTTCCTGCATGAAATGACCTTCTCTGGACCGCACGCCTCTTGCTTACGGCCTCTTAGTAAAGTAATGACTGAGATAGGAAGACAGTTGAGTGAAGACATCCAGGTGGAGGAAAGAGCATACCAGAAAATCCTGTGATGGAAAGAATTGGATCTGCTCAAATGTGGAAGAGTCTACCGTGACCAGGACACAGAGGGTGATGGGGAGATTGGGGGGGTTGTTTCAGAAAAGTAGAGAGAAGATGTGAGGGCCATCTGGCTGACGTCTGTCACCCCACCATCACCGGGGTGATTTGGCTGATCTGACTGGCTAGCAAGCGTCCCTTCCTCCCCCAGCATTCCACATGAGGCCCTCCCAAAGCTCCCCCACGTTCCAAGCTCTCTGATCAGATGCATATGAATAGCTGCTCTCCCTTGTTAGAACCTCCTCTCAAGGTCCATTTGTAGAATGGGGAGTAGCCAAATTTCCATGACTCCACACATGTCCAGATGAGGCACTGCAGGTCAAGTCTGCCTCCCCCTACCCCCCCAAAAAGCTGAGAGCCAGATGATTATGCACTGCAGTCTTCAGACCCAGTAAGGAGTACAGATTTTTTTCTTAAATGCAGTGGGGAAACTGTTTATAATTCTAAGGACAATCCAGAAGGGAGATGCAGGAGCCATCTGAAGGCAAGCAGAAAGCCAAGAGGACAGATGCTTTGTTTTCTTTTTTATCCTTGAGGGAGGGGTGCTTAGTAAAGTTAGGACCCCAAGTATCAGGTTTGACAAAGTAGTGCCCACTGGAATATTTTTAGAAAGACCCTTTTTTTAAAAAGATTTTATTTATTTATTCATGAGAGACACAGAGAGAGAGGCAGAGACACAGGCAGAGGGAGAAGCAGGCTCCCTGCGGGGAGCCCGATAGGGGACTTCATCCCATGATTCCAGGATCACACCCTGAGCTGAAGGCAGATGCTTAACCTCTGAGCCACCCAGGCATCCCTGAAAGACTGTTAATGTGTTATTAGATTTTGTTTTTGGTGTTATTTTGGAAAGAAGGAAAACAGACTGGAACAGTCGGAAATGCAGGAGATGGAGAGTCAGGGGCAAATTGCTCAGAGGAGGGCAGGTGATGCCTGGAAAGAGAGAGGTAGGGTGTGAGGGTAGGCCCACCGTGGTTGGTGAGAGAGACAGGCCCTGGTCACCTGGGTAACCTGGCAGAGAAGAAGGTGTCTGGGACAAGGTGGTGAGCAAGAGAAACAGGGCCCTTGGAGGGTGTGCAGGACAGAACCAGAACACGGGGGAAGCAGAGATGGTCACGGAGGCCCCGCTGTGCTCCTTTCTGGTGTGGAACAGCGGTTGTTACATGAGCCCATGGCTGCCACCTTCATCAAGCCGCTGCTGGTCCCATCACTCCCAACACGTCCTCTGTGGTCAGCTGCAGTAACCCGGTGAGCAAGGTGTTGACACTCCCAGGCTTCTTTCACCAGCTCATTTTCCTTTATGTTTTCTGTCTCATTTGTACCATATGAAAATGTTTGTATTGGAATGAGAGTTGACTACAGTGGAAGTGAAAAGAGTCCCGTTGCGTATTCTTGCTGCAGAGACAGAGAAATATTTCCTTTCATCAAAGGCACAGCATGACCAAAAAGCCAATTTCCCTCAGACACTGTCTCAGTGAATTGTGCAGTATTAGAACCAGACAAGACCCAATGCCTACACTGTACAGATGGGGACACTGAGGACCAAGGAAATCACAGAAATTCCCTGAAGTTAAATTTTCAAGGCATAGCAGTAGTCAGTGGCAGAGCAAGAACTTCTAATTGGGAGACACCTACAGTGGGGCCTATGGAGAGCAGGTGCCTTCTCATGTCGAAGCAGCTTTCCTAAACATACTCACCTGTCCCTACCACCCCTTAAGCTCCAAATGGAGATTCCCGCCTGCTCCCTGGCCACCTGCAAGGATTTGTCTGGTCTTGTCCCTTCTCTGCAGGACCACTGGTAAAAAAGTTACCCACTGGGTCAGGGAGCCCTTGGGGCAGAACCAGCTCAGTGCACAGGGTCAGGCCTGGGCAGAAGGTTGGGTCAGAAACAAACCTAGAGATGTGATGTGAGGCCAGGCTCCCGAGGTCAAAAGAAGATAGAACAGAGTGGTTGTGTTCTCTAAGTAATGAAGCCCAGAGCCTTGGTGAGATCAGAGGTTGAGCTGGGAAGGACAGCCAAAAAAGAAACATCTGGTCATAAGCCCAGGCCGAAATGGTGGATGGTCCCAAGGCTGAGGTCTTCCTGGCAGAGCCGCCAATCGAATAGTCCCTGTGAACCATGCCCAAGTATATTCATTGAAACCTGCGTGGCTGATGGAGCCAGTTGATTCTGTACAAAGAGTGGCCAGAAGACTACCAGCCACACCTGGACCCTCCTGGGTGAAAGCACCTTCAGGTCCTGCCCAGGAGCCCTGGCAATGAAGAGCAGATGTGCCTATATGGGTCCAGGTCCTCTAGGAAAGGGACTATTAATCCGGAGGACAGGGAAGAAGGGGGAGAAATGGCTTATATCTGGCATCAAATTACTGGAAAGGATACTTTGTCTCTCAAGTGAGAACCACTGCCACCTGGTCCTGCTCGAGGGATAGATGCAAACAACACATTTTCTGATTATTTCCCGAATCTTTGCCATATTACAAACTCACGATTCTGCTTCCTTGGGGATAACAGGAGCACTGCATTCAATAAAATCAATAAAAATTCGTTGAACTCGGTAGGTGAGCTTCTTGGGAGCCCAGGAATAGTCTTGTCAGGATAGTAGGTACCTGGTCATCAAGATAAGCCTCTGAATAGCCCAAGGGAAATATCTCAAAAAGAGATGGGGAAGAAGGCCAGCAGGCAACCCAAGGTTGGCCCAACTGCTGCTCGTCCTGGGGGAGCCCAAGTCTCTCCTGCAAGACAACCAGTCTACTCGAGAGCGAGATGCTGTCAGGACTGCTTCCTCGTCATAGAGGCAACCTTGCAGAGGTCTTCCTCTTTCCTCAGAGATTCCAATTCAGCACATGCTTTCCTGTGAGAAATTCTCCAGTCCCTTACAATTATATTTTAAACAGCCAGTCATAGGAAAAAAGTCCATACATAGACTAACATGCACGTTTAAACTACAGTATTCTCACTTGAGTGTACAAAAATGTACATTCGTTTGCCAATCCTTCAGTGGAAGTCCTCTTCAAAGTTTGCATTTTCTTTCTTGCACATGCCACACCCATATTGAGGTTTATAATGTAGAGCAAGGAATTAAAGGCACCTGCTCAGTAACATGAGTGCACACACTTCCATTTATCCCCAACTGACAACAGTTATTCACTCTTATAATTCAGCAGCATCTCACCTTGATCTGGTTTTACAAAACTCCAAACTTAGTTTTCTGGCAGATAGCAATGCCATTTCCATGTTTATCTTTTATTGATTTATAGCATCTTTAATTACATTGTGTGAATATAAAACAGACATAAACTGTTGGCCTTGGGCGATCACACCCCTCGCATGTCAGCTGGAGTGAACCAGTGACAGGTAAGTTAGCCGTAGGCCTGAGAGGGCCATGCTGCGGGCATCCTGTGGTTACAGTGGGCCTGGAGAACACCCTCCGACCTGAAAGTCTATTCAATGGGGCAGTTAGGGCCCTCGTCCTGGACACCAACTTCCTCTGATGTCCTGGCCTTCAATCTGCTCAGCAACTCATGACATTCTTAATCATATTTGGGAATAAAAAATATTAGCTAATGGCATTCAGAACTGAAGCACTTGCTGAGAAGCATGTGGAGATTTTATCTGGCTTTATGGCCAAATACATTTGCTAACTGAAGAACATTCTATGGAAGTGAAGGCCTGGGGCTCCAACAGCCCGAGTGGGTCAGAGGTCTGTTATCAGGCACTGGTCCTTGACTGTCTGGCCACGGGCAAAAGGAGAACAGGACAGAGGACTAAAGTCCAGTTCTGAAGAGGTAGGGAGACTGACGCATCCATCCATACAGGTAGACACAAGGTCAGAGCCAGGGCTGCCAGAGGTCAGGGGTCACATTCGGCTTCAGGTGGAGGACAAGAAGCAGAAGCCACATCCAGATCTGGGTCTCCTGCTTCACCCTCAGGAGTTCAGAGGGGAGCTCTTCAGAAACCGGTTGGGTTTGGACGTATACAATCTTACATAATAGCTCTAATGAATTCTTTATCCACAGTGTGCTGTGTCCTATTTCCATGCTTGAAATTAGAGAAACAGAAAGACTGCCTGCTGATTGGAGAAGGCAAAATTTACTGTCCTTCAAATTGGATTTATTATTACCGGTCCAGAGTACAGGAAGTGCACACACTACTGATTTTTTTTTTAATTGAGCTGTAGAGGCTGCCTGAGACCCAGAGTCTATATGAGCTGGAGCACTGGGATGAACACAGCACCTCAGCTGCCCTCTTGGCTTAAAGGCACGTGATTACTGCAACACCTCCCCTCACGCCTCTGATACAAGTGTGGCCTCTGACTATTATTTTTGGTAGGTTAACTCTCAATCCTTCTGCACCCAAAAGATGGGTAGTTGAAATTTGGATTGTTGTGTTAATGTTCACTTACTTAAATAATAATATGCATGCTATTGTTATTGCCATGGCACAAAAATTTACCATAGACACAGAAGTCCACCAGTGCAACAAAACTTGTTGCAAGTCAGGCTATTTGTGAAGTGACTATTCAGGGCAGCTTGCTCATAACCAACTCTCCTTTCCAGTGTAAAGTAAATGCTGGTTGTTTTTGCATGTTTGATTGGTTGTTTTTTTGGTTTAACTCTCATGATTGTTAGAAGGAAAGTAAACATATGGTAAAAAGAACACGCTGTTTATTTTTGGATTGACATTTCAAATACATATTTCTATATCCAGATGCCAATTTAAGATTATTCTAAGAAGCATCACAAATATAATCTTGAAAATGCAAAAGGACTAGATTATACTACACAATAATCAAGTTACTGTCATTTTATTTATTTATTTATTTTTCATTTTATCATAAATGTAAGATCTTGAAGTAAATACTCCTATAGGAAACAGGTTTACCAGTTTAATTTTAAATTCAAATTCAGGGGCAGCCCCAGTAGCACAGTGGTTTGGCGCTGCCTGCAGCCTGGGGTGTGATCCTGGAGACCCCGGATCGAGTCCCATGTAGGGCTTCCTGCATGGAGCCTGCTTCTCCCTCTGCCTGTGTCTCTGCCTCTCAGTCTCTCTCTCTCTCTCTCTCTCTCTGAATAAAATAAATAAATCTTAAAAAAAAAATTCAAATTCAGTCTGTGAGGTCATGATACAATATTGTGTTCCAAACACTTTTCTGAAAGGGACCCTAAGAGAAACAACCAACCTTAGGAAGCCCTGAGCAAGGAAGAGGTTGAAATCATCATGGTGTGGCATGCCAACACTTTATAACTATTAAGTAAATATGACTCCCTTGAATGACCTAATTAGTGGATTAATGGAATTTGGTCAGGGAAAAGTTAACCTGAAAGGCTGAGATTCAAAATACTTCTTGTCTGGCAAAGAACTACATTTCAGATCCTCGTGCCCACAAATGACCAGCTTGCAACCTAAACACGTAACTTTAGTATGAGCTGGTCGTGTACCTCAAAACTATCAAAATAGCATCCTTTTATTTCAGATTTTGATTTTTGTCCTCCATTCCTAATATGAGAAATAATCCAACCAGGATTCATTATTCCCCTAACAAAGTCCTGGGTGCTCACATTCATCTGAAGTGAATAAACACTGGGTGTTACCCTGCTCCTCAGTTTTATAATCTATAAACAACAGCCGCTGTGAAGGCATCCATTCCAGTGGAGAAATGGTGCCCTCTGTACATTTTCTGACTGTTTTACATCTGTGGTTTCATCATTATAAAAGAAGAGCTGCCTTAGTCAGAAGCCATGAGGACAGCTGAAGAATTCTCCCCACATCTTGCCAGTCCCTCAGAGCCTTGTTTTTGGTCATTTTTATTATTCACAATTGTACAATATTCCCACATATGTAGTGAAGGCTCCCTTGGTTTGGGGAGTTCATGTATGACTGTTTAGACCCATCCTGTCATGCCCAGAGTAGATGTGGTATGACTTTCCTTCTGTTGTTTCGAACCACACACCAGCGCACTTGGCTAGGGGCGGGGTCCGGCAGAGAGGGCAGGTTAGTGCATCTACCAAGCTGGTGCTAGGTGCCCCTGCCCCTGTTCTCCCCAACGATGCCTGCAAAGCTGTGCTCCGTGGCTTCTGTCCACAGCGTTCTGAGTCTCTCTCTTTCCCCTCATGGCCTTTATGACATCACCTTGTCATGACCGTAACTCGCTCACCTGAAGCTCTATAGCTCTGTCTTCATTTTTGGGTTAGCAGAGCTTAAAGACAAAAGTATATAAAAAGCAACTAGAAGTCTAAGTGGTGAAGAAACATAATTATTCCCTTGACGGTTGCTGCTAGTCTGTTTTTTTTTAAAAAAGCCTTCAAAAAAAATTTAAAAATTTAAAAGCCTTCACTTAGAAATAGAATTGACTTGATTTCACCCACCAATGCTAATTTCTTGTGTTATTTTCTATCTATTAGCAAAAGATACAGCTCTTCCTCTTCCCTCATTTGGGATGAAAAAGTGAAAATGCTGAAACCAGTAGACCTCAGTGGAGACTTACAGAAGTTACTCAGGAAATTCTTAACGTGTCCCCCCCACCCCCTTGAGCTTCTAATTTCCAATTCTCCTTATATTTAATTTCATATCACTCACTGGGTCTGTGTGATACATGTCGGGCACCTTTGTAGTGTCAGAGTATTTCCTGTGCTGTGTGTATCCAAAGCACACACACTGTGCACTTCTTGAGATTCCCCAGTGACGGCATCCAGGAGAAAGCTTTCCAGCCTAGAGCATTGTGAGGATTTGAACCTCCCTTAGAGGGATGAGCTGCTACAATTTAAGAGCTCAGAAACAGTATTTTCCAAAGCTAAGATCCTTACTTAATGCTAGGACAATTCAAAACAAGACCTGCATCGTAAAGTATTTGGGGAATGATTAATCAGCATTGTATCTATCCCAGATTTTGGTCGTGTGTATGTGTGTGTGTGTTTATAAAAAGCAAGGGATTAACTTCTCTTGTGAGCCATTTATCCCTTGCATAATGGGGCCAATGTGCATCACAACTATTGCTTTGTTATTATATCTTATTGTCCTTCTTTTTGTTCCAAAGTGTATTCCTATGCAGATAAGGACAGTGTCTCTTATTTTTTTCAGACATGGATGATCCATTTCATTTCCCTGAATTATCATCCAGAAAAGGTAAACTCTCACTGACATGCCTTTTAGCCAACTTGGTGCTACTCAGATCACAGTCAGGGTTAAATATATTAATGTATTATATTAATGTTCAGAATAGGAAAGTCTAAAAAGTTTAATGGTATACTGAAATTAAGGAGAATCTATAAAGCTGTATATGTTCTCAGCCTCAAGAAATAGGTTCAACTTTGCTGATAAGAGCTTTCCATGGGGAAACAGATACCATGAGAATTGAGCCTGAGTTAAAGTCAAGGCCTATTTTATCAATTTCTTGGATATGTTGTACCATTATTAAAGATTTCCAAGAAATGGGCCTTCTCTCTGGTCCCACTCAGCCTATTTGGCTGATTGCAGACCAGGTGGGTGGGCTCTCATCCCTGGTGTCTTCTAGAGCAGTGAGCTCCCTTTATCCCATCCCCAGTGATGGGATCTCTCATCCCAGACTGCATTTTGATGTCTTCGATTTTGAGCTGGAACTTGCAAGTACTACCATGAAGACATTTTGTGGAGGAAACCCTGAGGCAAAGTTTACAAAGTTTACAAAGACAGAATGTCAAACTTTCAAGAATATTAAAGTCAGTCTGAGCGTGGCAAGAGGAGACACAGGCTGATGAGACCACAGAGTTGCTGTATTGAGGCACCAAAGCTAGAGATACCTAGTGTTCTTTGAGCCTTCATAGTGTCTCACTCAGCTGTGCTATTAGCTACAGCTATTACAGCCACCCATTAGTAAGTGAGAAAAGGTAGGCTACCAAGGTGAAGCCACTGGTCTGAGGCCACATAGCTACTGACCTGCAGAACCATGTTCATACTGAGGACCTCTCATTCCAAATTATGGGTGTCCACCACAACCATGTACTGTTTCTATGTCCAAAAGGATAAAGGGAAATCAGTTTTGAGGGAATGGGAAAGTTGCATTTGAGACAGAGACTGCAGTATTTCCAAAAGCTGACAGGCATGAGGTCTTTAGTGGTAGTGTAGTGAATGACAAATAACACAGTACAATTGGAAGCTAATGTCTGAAGTGACCTAAGATGAAACACTTGTCTGAATTGACTGTGACAGTGACTCCCAAGATAAGACTGTAACCTCCCATGGAGCAGTGTGTGTGCATGTATGTGCAGGCGTGCGCATATATATGTCTGTGTGCACTGGGGGAAGTATGCAGTAAATGGAGAAATGGAAAGAGAATGCTTTCAGAATAGGACTGGTTGAAAAGAATCTTCCAGAAATGGGATCCCAGCTGCTGAGCCAGTTGCAGGATCATTCAAGCAATGACCAATTTATGATGGGTCATTTCTAGTAGATGTTCAGGAAATGCTGGATGCAGACTGCATCTTAACTTTCCTCCATCCACTTTCCTGGCCCCATCTTATCCCCATGTTCAGTTGACAGAGATGAAGGAAGAGAGTTAAAATAAACATGCTGAAAAGGAGATGTCTCTTCACTGACTCTCTAAGAGAAGCCCTGGAAAGCCCGTGTCACCGCACCGCTGAATTAAATAGCTAAATCCATGAGAATAAGCTCTTTATCTGTCTCCACCCAACATTTTGAACCTAGCCCTCCCCATCCCTGAGTGCCAAGATTATCCTGTAGCCCCAGCTTTTTTCATGCTCTAATACTATTAGTATTTAAAAAGGATTTATCTTTAATCAGGAGAGCCATGCTCAGGTTGTTGCGAATCACCTACTTTGAATGACAAGTCCAGACTAGATCCAAATAATTAATAGGAGGCAGGTAAAGTAATTAAGGAATAGAACACAGTCGGCAGTGGTGCCTCAGAGGTCATGTGTGCATGTTGTCAACCAGGAAATAAAGGGCTTTCAGACCTCGAGGAGTTCACGTGGCTTCACTGCCCTTAAATTTGCTAATTTACAAATGAAATTGTGGGGTTAGCACCTCTGACTTCTGTGGAGGTACCACAGAGTGTACAAGGAGGGTCTCCTGTGGTGGAATTTGAAATACCCTCAGCATCTTTTTTTCTGTATATTTGCTATTTTACTCAGTTGGACACAGGCAGTGGAGTCTCCATTTGACTTCACTGTGTGGGGCTGAAAGTATTCCTATAAACAGGAACACAGTGCAGTACATAGCAGAGTCGATATAAAGACTTGGAAGACACTCTGATCCAGTTAAATTTCCATTGGTGGTATAAGGTTAGGTCACAGTAGGTGACCTACTGCTCTGCTTTTCCCAGGACCGTCTTGAAAATTTGGGATGATTGGTCACCCAGAAGAACACTGTCAGTCTCAGGAAACAGGGTGCCCCTGACCTCACTATGTAATTAACATATATATAATTTGTAAGTTTCCCCTCTGTCTCTTGTTTTTGGTAATTTATGTACTGAAACTATATTGATTTTGCTGATTCCTCTTTATATTTTAAAAACATAATTTCACAAAGAGAAAAAGGAAAATAGTTGAATAATCACCCCAATTTAAAATTGTAGAGTGTCTTGGGAAAATAGTTTGGTAGCTCCTCAAAAAGCTGATCAGAATTACCATCTGACCCATCCATTTTACAACTCAGTTTATACCCAAGATAATTGAAAATACATGTCCACATAAAAACTTGTATGCAGATATTCATAGCAGTATCATTCATAATAGGCAAAAAATGGAAACAACTCTAATGTCTATAAGCTGATGAATGGATACATAAAATGTGCTATATGCAATATAATGTAATATTGAGCCATAAAGAGGAATGAAGTACTGATCCATGCTATAACAGGAATGAACTCTGAAAAATTTATGAAAGTCAAAGACCCCATATACAAAAGTTTCCATATGGCATGACTCCATTTCTAGAAATGATATGTGCAGAAGGGGCAAATCCATGGAGATAGAAAGCAGATAGGTTCCAGACAGGGGAAGGAAGGAATCCTGCTGATGGGTCAGAGTTGCTTCATGGGAGCAATAAGGAGATCCTAGAATTAAGTACAACCTTGTGAACTATGCCCTTTCAATGAACAAGTTAAGTGTTACATGAATTATATCTCAATTTAAAAATCAAGAGCATTTTCCACAAATGAGGTTTATGAGTTTCTAGATTACAAATATTTATTGAGTTCTCATCAAAAGAAATGTCGAAGAACTTTATACTAAAGTACATTATTGTGAAATTGGAGAACACTGGGTACAAAGATCTGAAAAGCTTTCAGCAAGGCAGAAGAAAAGGTCACTATGATCAAGACTCTTGCACTGAACTTTTTCAATAGTAATTTTACGTATAATAAGAAAATCGAACTTGGTCTCAATTTCTAAGCAATAGTGTCTGTTTTTCTAACCCTAACCAAACTATCAATCCAGTGTAAGAACAGACAAAAAGCATTCTTAGATATACACAGTATCTTTTCTCAAGAAGCTACTGGACAATGGGGTCCCTTCTATAAAGTTCCATCAACAGGTACTCCATGCAGGAGAAAGGTGGGGCATTATCAGAATGAAAGGTCTCTGGCTTCCTTTGGGCCCAGGGGAATCCCAGTCACTGTGTGGCTTTGTCCCTGAAAGTTTTTTTGTTTTTTTATTTTTGTTTTTGCTTTGTTATAGTAGAGGTTTTGCTTCTCACAGGGTGACGTGGGCACGTGCTATATTATGGACCCATGAAATCATTGCCAGTGGTAGGTGGGGAGGTAGAAGAACCACAGTGGAGGTATTTAAGGAGAAGCAGGAGGCCAGTATCTGTCTGGTGACATACATAACAGAAAAGGCAAGAGACTGGAGCCTTGGAGACCCTGCGGCCCTGGAGAGTAGGCTGTAGCTGATATTTTTGACTCTGCTCACTCATACAGCCATTCTGCACTGGACAAAGGAAGAATTCACCACAAAAGAAGGAACCGGAAGTGATACTCTCTGCCGCAGATGTACTTGATATGGATTATATGGATTTAAGTAGCATGTCAGAGATACTATTCGAAGTACAAATATGAAATTACCAGTGGCTCTGGAAGAAAGCATAAAGGACTCTAGAGATTCTCTAACTGCAGAATTGAGATCTAATCAGGCCAAAATTAAAAATACTTTAACTGAGATGCAATCTAAACTGGATGCTCTAACTGCTAGGGTTAATGAGGTGGAAAAGAGAGTGAGTGACATAGAAGACAAGTTGATGGAAAGGCAGGAAGCCGAGGAAAAAAGAGAAAAACAAGAACACATGAGAAAGGCTTCAGGAATAAATGATAGCTTGAGAAGGAATAATACTTCTCTTATTGAGATTCCAGAAGAGTAGAGAGAGACAGAGAGGACCACAAAGTATATTTGAACAAATCACAGCAGAGAAATTCCCTAATCTGGGGAAGGAAACAAGCATTCAGATCCAAAAGATAGAGAGGTCCCCCTCAAAATCAACAAAAACCAATCAAAACCCGACATATAAGTGACACTTGCAAATTTCAAAGATAAAAAGAAAATTTTAAAAGCAGCACAAGACAAGAGATTCTTAACTTATATGGGGAGAAATATTAGATTAACAGCAGACCTCTCCACTGAGACCTGGCAGGCCAGAAAGGACTGGCAGGATATATTCAGTGTACTAAACAAGAAAAACATGCAGCCAAGAATGCTTTATCCAGTAAGGCTGTCATTCAGAATAGAAGGAGAGATAAAGAGCTTCCAGGATAGACAGAAACTGAAAGAATATGTGACCACCGAACCGGCTCTGCAAGAAATATTAAAGGGAAACCTGTAAAAGAAAGAGGGAGAGCAAGGAAGCAATCCACAGAAACAGGGACTGTAAAGGTAATACTATGACACTAAATTCATATCTTTCAATAGTTACCCTGAATGTGAGTGGGCTAAATGATCTCATCAAATATGCAAGGTATTGGACTGGATAAACAAGTAAGGCTTATCTATATGCTGTCTACAAGGGACTCATTTTAGACCTAAGGACACCTCCAGCCCGAAAATGAGTGGGTGGAGAACCATTTATCGTTCAAATGGTCCTCAAAAGAAAGTTGGGGTAGCCATCCTCATATCAGATAAATCAGATTTTATACCAAAGATATAGTAAGGGATGAAGAGGAACATTATATCATACTTAAAGGGTCTATCCAACAAGAAGACCTAACAATTATGAATATTTATGCCCCTAATGTGGGAGCCACTAAGTATATCAATCAATTAATAACCAAAGTAAAGAGATACTTAGATAATAATGCATTATTAGTAGGAGACTTCAACACGGCACTCTCAGCAAAAGACAGATATTCTAAGCAGAGTATCACCAAAGAAACAAGGGTCTTGAATGATACACTGGGCCAAACGGATTTCACAGATATTTACAGAACATTCCATCCTAATGCAATTGAATACACATTCTTCTCAAGTACACATGGAACTTTCTCCAGAATAGACCACATACTGGGTCACAAATCAGGTCTCAGACTCCTAACTCTGGGAAACAAACAAGGGGTGGTAGAAAGGGAGGTGGGTGGGGGGTGGGGGTGACTGGGTGACAGGCACTGAGGGGGGCACTTGACGGGATGAGCACTGGGTGTTATTCTATATGGTGGCGAATTGAACACCAATTAAAAAAAAAAATCAGGTCTCAACCAATACCAAAAGGTTGGGATTGTCACCTGCATATTTTCAGACCACAATGCTTTGAAACTAGAAATCAATCACAAGAAGAAATTTGGAAGAAACTCAAACACTTGGAAGTTAAAGAGCATCCTACTAAAAGATGAATGGATCAATCAGAAATTGGAGAAGAACTAAAAATATTCATGGAAACTAGTGAAATTAAAAATACAACCATTCAAAATCTTTGGGATTTTATTACATCTCAATACAAGCCTACCTCAAAAATTTGGAAAAACCTCAAATACACAAGCTAACCTCGCACCTAAAGGAACTGGAAAAAGAACAGCAAGTAAAGCCTAAACCAAGCAGAAGAAGATATATAATAAAGATTAGAGCAGAACTAAATGAAATAGAGACCAGACGAACTATGGAACAGATCAACAAAACCAGGAGGTGGTTCTTTGAAAGAATTAATAAGATAGATAACCCCTAGCTAGTCTTATCAAAAACAAAAGAGAAAAGACTCAAATTAATAAAATCACGAATGAAAGAGGAGAGATCACAACCAATACCAAGAAAATACAAATGATTTTAAAAATGTGTTATGAGCAAGTATATGCCAACAAATTAGGCAATCTGGGAGACATGGATGCATTTCTGGAAACCTACAAAATACCAAAACTAGAACAGGAAGAAATAGAAAACCTGACCAGGCCAATAACCAGGGAGGAAATTGAAACAGTCATCAAAAACCTCCCAAGACACCAAAGTCCAGGGCCAGATGGCTTCCCAGGGGAATCCTACCAAACGTTTAAAGAAGAAATAATACCAATTCTACTAAAGCTGTTTCAATGATGGAAATGGAGGGAATACTTCCAAACTTGTTCTACGAGGTCAGCATTACCTTGAGCCCAAAACCAGACAACGATCCTACCAAAAAGGATAATTACAGACCAATACCCCTGATGAGCATGGGTGTAAAAATTCTTACCAAGATACCAACCAATAGGATCCAACAGTACATTAAGAGGATTATTCACCATGACCAAGTGGGATTTATCCCTGGGAAGCAAGGGTGGTTCAACATTTGTAAAACAATCAACATGACAGATCACATCAATAAAGAAAAGAGGAGAACTATGTAATCCTCTCAGTTGATGGAGAGAAAGCGTTTGATAAAATATAACATCCATCTCTGATTAATACTCTTCAAAGTGTAGGGATAAAGGTAATATTCCTCAATATCATAAAAGCCATTTATGAAAAGCCCACAGAGAATATTATTCTCAATGGGGAAAAACTGAGAGCATTTCCCCTAAGATCAGAAACATGACAAGGATGTCCACTCTCACCACTGCTATTCGACATAGTACTAGAAGTCCTGGCCTCAGCAATCGACAACAAAAAGAAATAAAAGGCATTCAAATTGGCAAAGAAGAAGTCAAACTCTCCCTCTTCACCGATGACATGATCCTGTATATAGAAAACCCAAAAACTCCACCCCAAAATTGCTAGACCTCATACAGCACTTCAGTAATATGGCTGGATACAAAATCAATGCACAGAAATAAGTGACATTTCTGTACACTGACAATGAGACTGAAGAAACAGAAATTAAGGAATCAATGCAATTTACAAATGCACCCAAAACCATAAGATATCTAGGAATAAACCTAATCAAAGAGGGAAAGGAACTGTACTACAAAACTACAGAACACTTCTGAAAAAAACCAAGGAAGACATAAAGAGATGGAAAAACATTCCATAATCATGGATTGGAAGAATAAATAATGCAAAAATGTCTATGCTACCGAGAGCAATTTACTCATTCAGTTCAATCCCTGTCAAAATACCATGGACTTTCTTCACAAAGTGGAACTAATAATCTTAAGATTTGGATGGAACCAGAAAAGACCCTGAATAGCCAGAGGAATGTTGAAAAAGAAAACCAAACTGGGGGCATCACAATGCCTCACTTCAAGCTGTATTACAAGCTGTGATCATCTAGACGGTGTGGTACTGGCACAAAAACAGACACCTAGATCAATGGAACAGAATAGAAAACTCAGAAAAAGACCCTCAACTCTATGGTCAACTAATATTTGACAAAGCAGGAAAGACTCTACTGGAAAAAGGACAGTCTCTTCAGTAAGTGGTGTTGGGAAAATTGGATAGACTCGTGCAGAAGAATGAAACTAGACCCTTCTCTTACACCAGACACAAAAATAAACTCAAAATGGTTGACAGATCTAAATGTGAGACAAAATCCATCAAAATCCTAGAGGAGAACACAGGCAACACCCTTTCTTAACTTGGCCACAGCAACTTCTTGCAAGACACATCTATGAAGGCAAGAGAAACAAAGGCAAAAATGGACTATTGGGACTTAAGATAAAAAGCTTCTGCACAGCAAAAGATACACTCAACAAAACTAAAAGACAACCTACAGATGGGAGAAGATATTTGCAAATGACCTATCAGATAAAGGGCTAATATCCAAGATATATAAAGACATTATTAAACTCAACACCCAAGAAACAAACAATCCAATCATGAGCTAGGCAGAAGACATGAATAGACGTTTCACCAAAGAAGACCTATGCACGGACAACAAGCACATGAGAAAATGCTCCACATCACCGGCCATCAGGGAAATACAGATCAAAACCACAATGAGATCCCACCTCACCCCAGTGAGAATGGGGAAAATTAACAAGTCAGGAAACCACAAATGTTGGAGAGGATGCAGAGAAAAGGGAACCCTCCTGCACTGTTGGTGGGAATGTGAACTGGTGCAGCCACTCTGGAAAACTGTGTGGAGGTTCCTCAGAGATAAAAATAGATCTGCCCTACGACCCAGCAATTGCGCTGCTGGGGATTTACCTCAAAGACACAGATGCAGTGAAACACCAGGACACCTGCACCCCGATGTTCATAGCAGCAATGTCCACAATAGCCAAACTGTAGAGGGAGCCACAATGTCCTTCGACAGATGCATGGATAGAGAAGATGTGGTCTGTGTATACAATGGAATTACTCAGCCATCAGAAAGGACAAATACCCATCATTTGCTTCAACGTGGATGGAACTGGAGGGTATTATGCTAGTGAAATAAGTCAATCAGAGGAGGACAATCATCATATGGTTTCACTCACAGTGGAATATAAAAAATAGTGAAAGGGATTATAAAGGGAAGGAGGGGAACTGAGTGGGAAAAATTAGAGAGGGGGACAAACCATGAGAGACTCCTACTCTGGGAAACAAAGGATTGCAGAAGGAGAGGTGGGTGGAGGGATAGGGTGTCTGGGCAATGGGCACTAAGGAGGGCACTTGATGAGTTGAGCACTGGATGTTATAGTATATGTTGGCAAATTGAATTTAAATTTAAAAAATTCATATCTGAAAAAAAAAGATGAAAGGTCTCTGGAGGAGTCATGAGTGAAGAGAGGAGACATTCAAGCTGGAAGGAGACACACAAGGCCCAGGGACAGGAAGAGCCATGATATTGTGTGATACAGGCAGTACATTCGTTCTTGCACATCGGGGCACACAGCAATCACACAGGGTAATGTCGCAGTGAGTATCCCAGGCCTGCCACTGGAGATTCTAGTTTGGTAAACCTGGATTAGAATCTAGATTCTGATACAGGTGATATAATGATGCCTGTGGTTTCAGACATAAGCATTTGAGTCACATAGACCAGATTTAAATCCCAATCCCCTCCAGCAAGTAAAGACACGATATCATTGAATCGCTTAATGCCACTTGCCCAGTTCAAAAATGGGAATATGAGTACATAGTTGTGTTATAAAGGGTAGTATTTGCAATGTTTTCGTGCGTATGAATACTTAGCATAGTACTAGCACCTAAAAAGTCTCAGTACAAAAACTAAGAGCTGGTTCTTTGAAAATATAAATAAAATTGACAAACTTTTAGCTAGACTAAGAAAAAGAGAATGGATCTGTAAAAACTAAAATTATACCTGAAAGAAGGAACAAGAGCACTAAGGGCATTGCACAGAAGTACAAAGGACCATAAGAAACTCCTAGGAGCAGTTGCACACCAGCAAAGTGGACCAGCTAGAGAAAACTTGATAAATTCCTGGAAACACAACCTGCCAAGATTAAATCAGGAAGATATAGAAAACCTGGATAGATCAATAACAGGTAAAGAGATTGAGTCACTAATCAAAAACTTCCAAAGAAAAACCCAGGACCAGATGGTTTCACTGTGGAGTTTCACCAAACATTTAAAGAAGGATTAATGCCAATCCCTCTCAAACACTCCCCAAAACTGAGGAGGGACCACTCCCGAACACATTTTGCGAAGCCAGCATTACCCTGCTACCAAAGCCAGATCGGAAGGACTCTACAGGAGGAGGGCCTTGCTCAGGTGATTGGAGTGAGGTGTGGCCCAGGACACGCTGTGTCAGTGTTTCTTTCCTTTTTTGCTTTCACTCTGATGTAAGACTAGAACGTTACCTGTCCAAGTGTCACTATTAACAAGGTAGAGCTGCATTGTAATGGAACAAGCGGCATCCAGAAGATTCAGTTGTGTAAAATATGGGGTCTTGTCATTGCAAGGTAAGTGAAAAATACTGTGCTGCTGGTCATTGCCTGCACAAAAAGCACAAGAGTAAAGAAATGAAACGTGTTGTTTAGAAGAGGAGCGCCATCCCAGGTAGTTAAGATCTAGTCCCTTCCTAACCACCCTCGACAGACAAGGACTCCGCTGCCCCCACGTGAGCCGGTGGGCTGGCTGGACGATGGGAGCCGGCAGCGGTGGGTTCAGGTTCTGCCACTGGAGGAGCTTCTACCCCTTTCTGCCTTTTATGGATGAAGAAGGATGGATGGATGGATGGATGGACTAGGCATCAGTGACTCAGTCAATCAACCGTCTGGGCTCCCTTATATTTCATTTGAAAAACAGGGGGACTGGATTGAGTTGTTGCTCATTCTTCAAAGAAAATCTTGATCTAGGAAGCAGATGAACCTGGTGCTGTGGGGAGTCCCCAGCCAAGGTCGTGGTGCCTCTGGTGGGCATGGTGGCCTCTCGCCAGAGCAGCTCTGCAATGTAGGCCAGCACCAGGCACTGCTCTACCTGAGATGTGGACATGCTTAAGCACCTGTTCTATTTCTGTTTAATATTTAACTAAAAGACACACATTTTGTTTCCTCCTTAGACAACAGCCAGTTTATGTTCACCAGGCTTGGGAGAGCCAGCTCCCCAATGGTAAGAGCCATCTCCTGTTCCCTGGAACCTGCTGGCTGTAGACCCAGTGTCACATTGACATGTGTGACTGAGGAGGGCTGTGCCCACAAATTAAAGACGTACTACACGACACTTGGAAGCGTAGCTTTCCCTTTTTTCTTGAGGCACCTCAAGTGGGCTGTTTGCAACCCAACAGGGACACAGACACCTTGGAGGGTCACTCTCTGTCTCCCCTCCCCGCGCAGGTCCCAGGAATGCTGACTGAGCTGTAGGGCAGCTGAGAGGGATCCAGAGGAAAGCCATATTTGCTGAAAACATGATCTCACATAGTGTATGGGGTTCACCTTGTGAATGGGATTTCAGGGGTGTCTGACAGTCTGTCCTAGAGGCAGGGAAGGGCCCCAGCTGTGCTTACCATGCCTTCTGCTCAACACACGCCTACAGTTTCCCCTGTAGGCTTCACAACGCCATCAGGAGGCACATGGCATTGGCCTTGTTTTCTGGGTCAGAACACTGAGGCTTTGCTACAGCAGGAGGGGGGACGTGGATGCGGGCTGGCTGCCTCTCGTCTTGAAGCCCGCATACTTTCTCCTTGGTCTTACTCTATTTGAAATAAGCATGTAAACATATGACCACATCAGCTCAGCCGTATAGAGCTGACTCATTAGGGCAGCCTGGGTGGCTCAGCGGTTGAGCGCCTCCCTTCGGCTCAGGGGGTGATCCTGGGGCCCCGGGATCAAGTCCCATGTCGGGCTCCCGGCATGGAGCCTGCTCCTCCCTCTGCCTGTGTCTCTGCCTCTCTCTCTCTCTCTCTCTCTCTCTCTCATGAATAAAATCTTTAAAAAAAAGAGCTGGATCATAAATAAATGCTCAACAAGATTATAAATGGTTTGTATATGAGGTTGATAACACACTGAAAATGTTATTCCTGTGATAAGGGAGAAATCATGTAAACGGCTAACAGCATAGGAAGGATTAAGCTGAGTATGCAGCAGGGAGATTGCTGATTAAAGATACATTAAATGGCATATAAATGCTCATGATCTAATACTGAGTGGGGAAAAAAAAGAGAGGACAGAAAATTTTATTTGTAGTGTAGTTTTAGATTTCTCTTTATGGTTTAAAAAATGGGAATAATAGTTACCAAAATTTTAGTGGTGATAAGTTTTCAGTAACTCTTTTTCTACATGTAAAAGGCCCTCCAGAGAGAATATATCCTGTTTTAATGATAGGAAGTCACTGCTTAGAGAGCATTTCCAGGCATCCAAACTGGAATTAGGGGAAGGAGAGGACGCTCCTTATGAGCAACCAGGCAGAGGAAGGGCTGCCTGGCTTCTCACAGAGGCAGGTGTCTCCTGAATGCCAGGCCCTTTGTTTCCTAAGCATGTTCCTCTTTCAACCAGGCTGCCCACCAGAAAAGAAGTCTGAGACAAGTAAGAAAGTTCTAATGAGTCGATAAGATCCTTAGCTAACAACGTGGCTGCTCTGAGGACCTCATTTCTCTCATGAGATCATGCAGCCGATAGAGTCATCTGTCCTCAAGCTGGCCGGGGCCCTTTCACAGCCTGGGGCATTAGCACAGGGAGGGCAAGCGGAACAAGACAAGCCCCTGCCCAGCCCCCCAGGTGTTCTGCTTGGAAGTGTGGCCAGGCTTCAGTGTGTGTGGAAAATTGTCCCTGAAGTGAGAGCAATCCTCTGTTGGCTTCAGCACCACCATCTGAGTGCAGAGATGGGCCTTCTCTTCTAGGGTGGGATACAGCCTCTCTGAAGACGAAAACACGTGGAGCCTTTGTGAAAGAACAGCCGAGGCAAGCGACTCAGCCTCATGCAGGAGCTTGCAGGGGTCAGGCCTTTCCGGAGCCCGGCGGTAGCTGTCAGGGAGCCCAGAGTCGGCCCAACCGAGGGGAGTCCCACAGACTGCAGGGCAGGCAGCCCCAGACCTCTGCAGTGTCTGGGTGATCACCTCCCCACAACCTGGATTAGCTCATCTGTGTCCCTGGTCCCTCTGAACATCCACCCTCAGGGTCCCGAGTCTACCGTCACCACGCAACCATCCTTGAGCGTTCCACAGGCTTGTTAGAAATTGTGTGTGTGTGAGCTGGATGGAGAGAGGGGAATGCACTGGCCCTGCCTGGTGTACCGAGGACTTGCAATCTACTGCAGCCCATGAAAACTTATTCCAGGACGAAGGCCGTTTTAAAATCTTCTCTGTGTTATCATTAGTTAATTGATATCCATGTACAATAGAAGATATACTGACTTTTTTTCAAAATGGAGAAATATTTCTATTAAAGGATTCTTAGAGACATAGGGTTCTCAATTTTCTTACCTTAAAATCACTAAATGATTTTTAAAAAGTCAAAGTAACATTGGAGCACCTGGGTGGCACAATTGGTTAAGCATCTGACTCTTGGTTTCAGCTCTGGCCCTGATCTCAGGGTCCTAAGTTCGAGCTCCGTGTTGGGTTCCACGCTAAGTTTGGAGTGTGTTTGAGATTCTCTCTCCCACTTTCTCTGTCCCCTCCCCCCAACTCCTGTGCATGTTCCCTCTCTCTCTCTCTCTCTCTCTCTCTCTCAAAAATAAATCTTTAAAAAAATCTTTAAAAACACATAACATATTTTTCTCTTGGCACAATTTTATATTTTGGCTTGAAATATTTGTGACTTGATCACGCACCTTGCCAAGATGAACAGGAAGTTTATTCATTTAAATCAGTTAAAAATTTGGTAACAGTAGATTTCAAAAGTAGTGGAGACACATTTTTTGCTTTGTTTTTGGTATTTGACTAGCTGGTGCCTTCTAAGTACCCGCCTAGTGCAGGTGGTGCAGACATAGAGACGGGGGATGCGGTCTCATCTGTGTGCCCTGCACTGGAGGTGAGCTGCTCTCTGCCAATGCTGAGCACCCAGAACTACATCTGGAACCCAGAGACTGAGCCGTAGCATTCTGGAGAGAGTGCAGGTGTTTCTGCCTCTAGCAGATACAAAGCCCGGTACAAATGTGACTGGGAAAAACACAGTTGTGAGTCCCCACTATCCTCTGAGATTGATTCTGATGAGAAACTCTTCTTGGTCACTTGGGCTGGGTAAAGAGTGCATGGCTGAGGATGCTGAACAGGAGTGATTCCATCTACCTTTGGGGATGGGTGATGGCTAAGCCCTTGTGACCTGCCAGCTGGTTATACCCACACTGCACAAACCTGCTGAGTAGTGGGCAGCTCGCTGGCTCAGAGGTTTAGCGCCGCCTTCAGCCCAGGGCCTGATCCTGGAGACCCAGGATCCCTGCATGAAGCCTGCTCCTCCCTCTGCCTGTCTCTCTCTCTCTCTCCTCTCTCTCTCCTCTCTCTCTCTCTCTCTCTCTCTCTCTCTCTCTGTGTGTGTCTCATGAATAAATAAAAATCTTAAAAAAAAAAAACCCTGCTGAGTAGGATCAGTGCTGCAGAATCAAACCACCATGTTCTAACCTGAGGAAGGCCCCCACCCAGAGCAGGGCGCGGAGGTGCTCCAGCCACAGGTCCGCATGTGCGACGGGCTAGGGGCCAGGCAGTGTGCAGCCTGACACCCGCACATATGCCGTTGCTGCTGAACCACCTGCCCCGGGCATGTAGACCCCCGTCTTCTGAAGCCTACAGATCACAGAAACTAAAGTTGGCTCTAGTGTTGACTGTGCAACTGGTGATTTTTCAGAAATCAGGGGGAAACATATGATCATATATTCAAAGTATCAGAAAAACACTGTAAGAGGCTTCTCGCGCAGCAGCTCGTTTGTTGCAGATGTGTAAATTATTATAAATAAGCTCAGAGAAGCCAGTGTGCTTGTCCAGAAGGAGATGCACTCCCGAGCCCCACATCTGAGGCACCTGTGCTATGCCCAGATGACAATGTGAAAATTAGGGAAGGAAGGGGAGAGAGAGAGACAGAGGCAGGGGCAGAAACACAGAGGGGGAGAGACAGGGAGAGAGTCTAGAACCCAGGTCGGCTGCTGCCACCTCAGCATCCACACTGCCCCAGGCCGTATTGTCACCTGTGTGGCCTGACTGATAAAGATGCTTGTTGGCCTTGTTGGCCCCCCACAGCCAGTCAGCAATTGCCAGGTCTAAAAAATGAAAGGAAAGGTATTTTGTTGGTGGGAGATGGGGCTGGGAGGGGGTCTGTGTACTTTACAGTTGGCCAGTTTGTAACCTGGAACATTAAGATGTGTAACATGGTGGTGTGGTCCTCTCACTCCTGCCGGGAATATAAAAATAGTGAAAAGGAATAAAGGGGAAAGGAGAGAAAATGAGTGGGAAAAATCAGAAAGGGAGACAGAACATGAGAGACTCATAACTCTGGGAAATGATCAAGGGGTAGTGGAAGGGGAGGTAGGCAGGGGGATGGGGTGACTGGGTGATGGGCACTAAGGGGGCACTTGACGGGATGAGCACCGGGTGTTATACTATTTGCTGGCAAATCGAACTCCAATAAAAATATATAAAAATTATTTGAAAACAGCCTCCTTATCAAGCAATTGACATTAGCTACAACTCTGATAACACGAGAAAAATTTGAAAATGAACTATGTGAAACAGTATTCTCAAAAGTAAGACTTACCTAAATAGTGTCTGAATTAAGGAAAACACCGCCTACATGGGCCGTGGAGAGAACTGCTGAATTTGCTCTCAGGAGAGGAGCTGGTTGGACTCCTGGAGGTAGGAAGCACAGTCCTGATGGATCCCAGCAGCGCACTTAAATTCCACAAACCGCAGGAATCACAGCTTCTCTACCTCAGACCAAAACTCTTGATCCCACTCAGATACTTTTGTTCAGAATTCCCAGGTACAAAGGTCTGGAAAAATTATTATGTAAATGAGTTAAAGGCTATTGGAGCATGTTTCTCTTCGAAGGATGGCCTCCATGTCTGTATGCAGGCAAGGATGAGCATTTCCGTGGAAGTCACGATGAAATGGGCCCAGCAGGGGTGACATTTTAGGGCCCACTACCTGCCTACTATGGGCCTCCTATGGGCCAGGTTTGGAGAGCCACATCCTTTGTATTGGTGGTTTTCTGTTTCAATCTCAGTGACACGTGAGCAAACATATTTCCAACACAGCTATGGCCTGGTTGCTTCTATTTCCAGTTTCTTTTTATTTCATAGCAAAATTACACCTGACATTTTCTTTCTTTCAAACCCGTGTATCTATAACTTCATCTAAAGCTTAGAGTTACAATACAGCACCATTCTCTTGCAGCTTAGTGTTACAGCTCTGGTGTTATTTTGTTCCCCAAAATCCATCTCAGTCATTCTTAGATTCTTAAGCAATTACATGAAGTTCTGTTTTGCTGAAGGGAAACAATATGAGAATGTTTATTTTTAAAAACGGAGTTCTTAAAAATGAGTAAGCTACATCCCTTCAGAGATTGGGTACTCGTAGATGTGAATTGTGTTCTGAGGGAGAAAAACTAGTCTATTCATTGTCTGTCCACCGAAGTCAGGGAACAGTGAGAGCCCCACTCGCACATAACGTAGTCTGACCTTTGCTTAAACCACAGCCCAGGATGCATAAAAGCAGACTGCTGAGGAACATTCTGCTCCACTCCAGGGACGGCCTGCTCCAATTCGGTGTTTCTCAAACTTTTCTTTCCAGCAGTGGGTCCCAAACTTCTTAGAGAATCCAACAACTTTCTCACAACCAAAGTATTCTTTCTTTTGTGACACACACAATGCAAATATGTGAAGATAAAGTGGAGCCAGAGAAACTCCTTCCAAGCTGAAACCCATTTGTGAGATCTATTCAGTTCCTACTGTAGATCCTTTGTTATTGATTATTATTATTTACTTGGAATCAATTTTATGAATTCTAGCATTATTTTTAGTGGACAAGTGTTCAAACCTCTCTATGCCCTGCTTTCCTCTGACTGTCAGGTCAGTTGTAGCCTATGGCTCAGCTTTTGTTTCTGTCTTTATTACAACAGATCTGAGTGGACATTCTCCAAAGTGATCTTTAGTGACCCTAACATTCTCACCCCTCTGTGGAGGCCCACATGTCTCCTCCTCCCTTTGCTGCCCTCCAGACATGTTCTAGCACTGCCCAAACTGTCATCTCCAGACAATAGTTTTTTTAAAAGATGTATTTATTTGAGAGAGAGAGAGAGAGAGCATGTGAGTGGGGGGAAGGGAGAAGGAGAGGCTGAGAGAGAATCCTCAAGCAGACACCCCACTGAGCGTGGAGTCTGAACCAGGGCTTGACACAGGGCTGGACCCCAGCATCCTGGGATCATGAACTGAGCTGAAATCCAGAGTGAAATCCAGAGCTATCTAAGTACCTCTCCAGGCAATGGATTTTTTTATGAGTCTTTATTTTGCTGAGGTTCACCTGGCCCCCTGTGACTTACTGGATCACCCCTAAGTTAATGGAACAAGCCAGCAGGGCAAACCTTACGTGTTACCGATGTTGCAGAAAATCTGTGTTGAACAAATCCTGGCGAGTATGAGTCATTTTGCTGCTGAACACACATGGCTGAGCACTGCCATTGGCCTCAGATCCCCTAGTCACTAGATTCTTCGAATCTATGAGGACCTTGGGGCACCTGGGTGGCTCAGTCAGTGAAGAGTCTGCCTTTGGCTCAGGTCGTGATCCCAGGGTCCTGGGACTGAGGCCTGCATCTGGCTCTCTGCTCAGTGGAAGGCCTGCTTCTTCCTCTCCCTCTGTCTGCTGCTCTGTCTACTTGTGCTCTCTCTCTCACTCTCTCTCTGTCTTTCAAATATATAAATACAATTTTTTAAAAATTTCTGAGGACCACTTAGTAATTTTAGGTCTTTAAAGAGTACAATATGCTTTCCTAAAATACTGAGAAGAGAATGAGGCAGAGCAGAGCTGCCCATAGGTCACAATTGTAAGACGGTCCGTCTTTGTACATTGGTGGAAATGGCTGATTTATCCTTCTGGAAATCACCCAGAAGAGAGACTCTGGTCCAGGTCTCCATCCATCCCTGGTTGGAAACATAGGCATATGAGACATCTTCACCCCCACGGAGGGCCTTTAGTGGTTTTGCTCAACCATCACTGCCCCTAATGCTCAGCCAGACATTTGAATCTCCACAGTCCAAACTACACCTGTGTTTCACAGTCTAGTTTCTCATTATTCCCACTCAATATTCCATATTTGTTGGACAGGGTAAGGGGCAAGGTCAAGGATAAGTTAGGGTTAAGGTCAGGGTCAGGGTTAGGGGTTGGGGTCATGGGTTCGGGTCAGGGACAGGCTTGAGATCAGGCTCAGGGTCTTGCTCAGTGTCAGACTCCAGGACAGGGTCTGGGGCAGCTTCTGCTCAGTGTCTCAGTTTGGCTCCGTGTGTCCTTACATCCTCGGTCAGAGTCAAGGTCAGTGTTTGGCTGGGTCAGGGCCTGGGTCAGGGTTAGCTTTAGCCAGCCTCTTCCCTATCTCCTGTCTCTTCTCTGCTCCTCCTCCATGTCTCTGGACGTCTAGGATGTACAGGACTTGGTCATGGTCACGTGTGCATCAGGGTTGGTCGGGAGCACTGCGTTTTGCCTCAGAGTCGGGCTCTGACAGAAGTTCGGTGAAATATCCACCTGGATTCTGGTTGCTTCAAATCCAGCTCGACCCTAGTCAAGGGTATGGAGGGTCTCAGAGCTCTCGGGGATCCTTCCGCTGCCTCACCTGGGAAAGGTGCTGCTGTCCCCACTCCGCCTGGGCAGCCTCGGGCTTCAGCACCGCCCCGACCAAGGGCGCTCAGCAAACACAGGTGGATTCATATAACCAGGCCCAGCGCACTGTCAGCCTCCAGGTGCCCCTCCCTGCGAGCTGGCGCTGCCCGGGGGTGCGGTGGAGGACAGGTGCCGCCACCCACCTGAGTCACCACACCCTGCACTGCCTCCGCCGCCCATAGGGGGCGCCCCGTGCCCGGCTCCCTGACCGCTGGGAGGCGAGCGCCCCCCTCGTGACAGGACCCTCTGCGGAGGCTGCTGAGAGACGGAGCGTCCACGCCGACGGGAGCTGGGCCTCCCCAGAACCCACTGTGGAGCATGTAAGGCTGTGTCCATGCCAAGAGGAGCGGGGCTTCCTCGGGTCCCTGTGGAGGCTTTGGGAGGAAGTGGGCCGCGTCCACGCTGACAGGAGACCCGCAGGACCCGCCGCGGAGGAGGGGGCCGCGTCCACGCTGACAGGAGCCCCCGCAGGACCCGCCGCGGAGGAGGGGGCCGCGTCCACGCTGACAGGAGTCTCCTCAGGACCCGCCGCGGAGGAGGTGGGGCCGCGTCCACGCTGAGAGGAGCCTCCTCAGGACCCGCCGCAGAGGAGGGGGCCGCGTCCACGCTGACAGGAGCCCCCGCAGGACCCGCCGCGGAGGAGGGGGCCGCGTCCACGCTGACAGGAGTCTCCTCAGGACCCGCCGCAGAGGAGGGGGCCGCGTCCACGCTGACAGGAGCCCCCGCAGGACCCGCCGCGGAGGAGGGGGGCCGCGTCCACGCTGACAGGAGACCCGCAGGACCCGCCGCGGAGGAGGGGGCCGCGTCCACGCTGACAGGAGTCTCCTCAGGACCCGCCGCAGAGGAGGTGGGGCCGCGTCCACGCTGAGAGGAGCCTCCTCAGGACCCGCCGCAGAGGAGGGGGCCGCGTCCACGCTGACAGGAGCCCCCGCAGGACCCGCCGCGGAGGAGGGGGCCGCGTCCACGCTGACAGGAGTCTCCTCAGGACCCGCCGCGGAGGAGGGGGCCGCGTCCACGCTGACAGGAGCTCCCGCAGGACCCGCCGTGGAGGAGGGGGGCCGCGTCCACGCTGACAGGAGCCCCCGCAGGACCCGCCGCGGAGGAGGGGGGCCGCGTCCACGCTGACAGGAGCCTCCGCAGGACCCGTCGGGGGCGGAGCAGGTGAGGAGCCCCCCGAGGGGAGGCTGCTGGCGGGGGGGGGGGGGGTGTGCTCACGGGACCCCCCGGAGGAAGGCGCACTGCGTGGACGCGGGGGTTTCCGGGCGGTGTTTGCGGTGACCTGGGGTCCCGCTCGGGGCTGTGCCCGGGGATGGGGATTCCCCCCGTCTCGGCTCGGGATCCCCTGGGCGGGTCTGCGCGTCCGTGTTTCCGCGCCCCGCGGATTCGGTTCCCGCGGGCCCTCAGGCCATCCGCAGTCTGGGCTCCCGCCGCCGCCGCCGCCTCCGCCTCCGCCTGCGGGGCCCTCCCGCGTCCACACGGCGTCGGGCTGCTGGCTCCGAGCGGTGACCACACCCCGGGAGGTCGGAAGGCCTGCGCTGCGTAGACGGACTCGGGAGCCGTGTTTTCCCGGCCTCGGGGCTCCGGTCGCTGAGCGCGGGGCTCCCCGGGCCGCGCGTCTCCCTGGGTGTGTGTCCCCGGGGTGCGGGGTCGGGAGCAGGCGCGGGCCCGGCTTGACGCTCCTCCGCGGCATTTGTTCCTTCGGATGCAGCCGTCGAGGCGGCCGCCCGGTCGCTCTGATCGCGGTCGGTGCGCGGAGCGGAATTGCTCCCCGCAGGTGCACCCCTGCCCGTCCCGCCGCTGAATTCATTGTTTCCGTGACTTCAGCAGCGAGGATGGGTTTGTTCAGGAGTCGCGGGGGCTTGCAATGCGCAAGCGCGGGCGGAGCCTGGCGGGTGCAACTGGGGACGGGACAGGATTTCGCGGGGGGCGGGGGGCGGGGGGGAGGCAGCTGGCGGCTGGGTAGGAGGAACGTCCGTGGAGAGCAGCAGGTTCGGGGATGGGGGCTCCTCAGGCCCGGGCTGCAGGGGTCAGGGTCTCCTGGGGGGGCCCGACTTCCCCTGCTGGGGCCTGTCGCGGGGCGTTTCTCCTGCAGGGTCCTCCTGCTGGGGCCTGTCCTGGACACGGGTGCAGCCCCCCTCCAGCCTCCCCTCCAGCCTCCCCTCCAGCCTCCTCCAGCCCCCCCGTCCAGCCTCCTCCTCCAGCCCCCCTCCAGCACCCCTGCAGCTTTCCCTTCAGCCCCTCCTCCAGCCCCCCCCCCCCCCCGCCTCCCCTCAGACATAGGGGCCTCCAGGGTGACCTGGAGGTACTCCCATGTTGGCGGCATAAATATTTACAGTTGTTTGATCTGATAATCAGATAGAGATTGATAGAGTCTTCTTAATTATGAAATAATGCCCTTCTTCATCTCTTCTTACAGTATTTGTTCTTTCTTTTTTTAACTTAAAGATTTTATTTATTTATTCATGAGAGATATACAGAGAGAAGCAGAGGCAAAAACATAGGCAGAGGGAGAGGCAGGCTCCCCAAGGGAAGGCCGATGTGGGACTCGATCCTGGGACCCGGGAATCACACCCTGAGCTGAAGGCAGATGCTCAACCACTGAGCCACCAGGTGCCCCCAGTGTTTGGTTTCAAATCTAGTTTGTCTGATATAAGTATGGGTCCTCCAGCTTTCTTTTGATGTCCATTAGCATGATAGATGATTTTCCATCCCCTGACTTTCAATCTGCTGGTGTCTATAGGTCTAAGGTGAGCGTCTGTAGGCAGCATATACGTGGATCTTGGTTTCTTTTTTTAAAGATTGTATTTATTCATGAAAGAGAGAGAGAGAAAGAGAGAGAGAGAGAGGCAGAAACCTAGGAGAGAGAGAAGCAGGCTCCCCACCAGGAACCCGATATGAGACTCGATCCCAGACTCCAGGATCACACCCTGAGCCGCAGGCAGAGGCTCAACCCCTGAGCCACCCAGGCATCCCGGATCTTGTTTTTTAAATCCACTCTGATATCCTATATCTTTTGATTGGAGCATTTATTCCATCTGCATTCAGAGTGATTACCAAAAGAGATGAATTTAGTGCCTTTGTGTTACCGGTAGAGTTGGTGTATCTGGCGATGTTCTCTGGTCTTTTCTAGTCTTTGCTGGTTTTGGTCTCTTTTTTCCCCCCACTAGAAGAGTCCCCCTTAAAATTCCTTGTCGGACTGGTTTAGGGGTCATGAACTCCTTTATTTTTTGCCTGTCAGGGAAACTCTTTCTCTCCTTCTGTCCTGAATGACAGCCTTGCTGAAGAAAGAATTCTTGGCTGCATACTTTTCCCATTCAGTATATTGAATATTTCCTTCCACTCCTTTCTGGGCTGCCAAGTCTGTGGACAGATCTGCTGCATCCTCCCTTGTAGGTTAAGGACTCCCTCCCCCCACAAGCCCCGCCTCCCCCGCTTTCAGGATTCTTTCCTTATCTGTGTATTTCGTGAATTTGACTACAATGTGCCTTGGCGATGGTCCGCTTCTGTTGAATTTAGTGGGAGTTCTCTGTGCTCTCGTTTTCAGTGTCTGTGTCCTTCCTCGGGTTAGAGAAGTTTACATAATTTGTTCAAATAAAACTTCTGCCCCTTTTTCTTTTCTCTTCATCTTCTAAGTCATATGGATGTTATTGTTTTAATAAGTGGCTGAGTTCCCTACGTCTGCCTTTGTGGTCCATAACCTTTCTTGTTTTTAAGGCTTCCACTTGGGACTGCATCTAAGTTATAGCATTTTTAACGTTGGCCTGCCTAGATTTTAGTTCTTTTATTTCTACAGTAAGGGATTCTCGAGTTTTCTTCTGTGCTCTTTTCCCAGCCCAGCTGCTATCTTTATAATCATTGTTTTAAACTCTAGTCAGACATCATATATGTGTATTGATGAACTTCCTAGCTGTGGGTACTAGGAGGTTTTTTTGTAGGTGAATTTCTCCATCTCATTATTTTATCCAAAAAGAAGGAAGAAAAAGAAAAAAACAAGAAAAACAACAATAACAACAACAGCAACCGCCCCCCCCCAAAAAAACCCACTAGATCCTGTGTGTGTTTTGGCCTGCTTGTTAAAAGAATCTAAATTCCAAAATAAGAAAGAAAATCAAAGTACAATGAAAGTAAGCAAAAATAAGTAATATATAAGGTATATACATAAAAATTAAAATCAAGCAATTAATAAAAAAGAATCAAAGAAAAGAAATGAAAATAAAGCAAGCACAAAGTACAGAGGAAGCTCGACCCCGCTCTCCCCGCGGAGCTGGAGCTCTGCGGCCTCTGCCTTCGGTCCACCTGGCGGCAGCGAGGGGGCGGGGCGGGGTCTTGGGGCAGGGCCCGCGGCGCTGACGTCAGGTGCACACCTGCCTCGGGGGAGATGCACCTGCCTCCAGGGCGATGCACATGCCTCGGGGGAGATGCACCTGCCTCCGGGGCGATGCACATGCCTCGGGGGAGATGCACCTGCCTCCGGGGCGATGCACCTGCCTCAGGGGCGATGCACCTGCCGGTCAAAGGCGGGGTCTGGCCTCCCGCGGGCCGCGCTGCGCTGCCCCTGAGCCTCCGCGCTGAGGGCGGGATGCGGGCGGGGGCGCTGGGTCCCCTGGGCCTGGGGCTGAGCATCCCGCCCCCCGTTGTGCAGGGGCCTCCCCAGAGGAGCCCCCAGGCCCAGGCCTCCGCCGCTTCTGCAGACCCTGTGTTCACCCTGCCTGTGGCCCAGCTTCCGTTTGTTTGACTGAGTTTCAAACCTCCAACTTTTAGGAGCTGCCCTGGGGGAGACCCATGCTCCTCCTGCCCGGGAGGGTCTCCTCCCACTTCTGGCCTTTGCTGGCCCGGCCCAGGGACGCGGCCCGTGACTGCACAGGGGTTTGCAGTTTGTGGCCACACAGGGCAGACAGCTGGCCCTAGTCCCACGGCTCTCGGCCGGGGTCCCCGCTCCTGGGCCTGGGAACCGTTGGTGCCACCGTCCTTGGGACCCCGGGGATCCTGAGCCCACCCTGTCGCTCCAGGGGCCGCCCCCCACTTCGCCTCCCGAGCACCGTCAAGGCCGGCGTGTCCCCCACTCTAGCAGACCTCTGGAAGTTCTGACTTTGTGCTCTGCTGCTTCTAATACTGTGCGTAGGCCCGTCAGCTGGCTCCCTGCCCCTGTGGGATCCGGGGCTGTGTCTCCCCCAGACCGACTGATTGATTTTCTTTTTAAGATTTTATTTCTCTGTCATCTCTACACCCACGTGGGGCTTGAACTCTCCGCCCCAAGAACAAGAGTCACGTGTTCTTACGAACCACACCGAGCGGCCAGGCTCCCTTTGATTGATTGATAGGTATTAATTGAAGCCGACCGACGTGCTGCCTGTGTCAGGGCAGAAACTGAGCGCCCGCGTCGAGGTGCGGTGGAGTCATTGGGACCTTGATCGATGTTAAAGCAAGCAGAGCCTCCCCGGGAGCCCAGGGAGCGGGGCCCACACACGAGACACGTTGGCCATTTCCTTGACGAGGAGTCATTTGGCTGCCGACTTATTTAAATTGCTACTCAATGGCGAAGGTCGTTCTAGGATGGGGATACAGCGAGAACGTTCCGGGTTCGGAGGTAGCTGAAGCTCCCCCGTCATGGACTCGATGTCCCAGTTGGGTGCAGAGAGAGGCGAGCCAGCAAAGAGATGAGAAACATGGCCCTGGGGTGCCTGGCCGGCCTGGTCGGGGGACCTTGATCTCAGGACTGTGAGTTTGAACTCCATGTTGGGTGTAGAGAGGACATAAAAATAAAATGTTTAACAAATAATAAGTGGATGAACTAATAAAGCATGACATCGAAGGTGAGTGCCCGTTTCAGGACAAACCTCAAAGCGGACTATGTCTAACCTGCGACCTGTTCCTGATCGCCCCGCCTGCGCTCCTGGGTCCAGATGACGTCCTCCACGAGGGACGGTCCCTCCCGAGTGGGAGTGGGCTTCCTTCCCCGGAAGGCCCGTGCCTCCCCTCGTTCTGCAGGACAGAAGAGCCGGGAAGGCACGAGCTCGGGGGATCAGCAAAAACCTCGGCGATGGTCCTTCCCGATCCCGGGAGCCAGAGCTCGGCCTCCTTTTGGGACCCGACGTCGTAAAGAAGCCCGTGTGGTCAGCGGCTCGGATGCAGGGTGGAGGCCGAAGGAGAATCAGGAAGCACAAAATAGGGGGGAAACCAGAAGCTGAAGGAGAGGAGGACAGATGTCAGCATCCGGAGCCCTCGCGGGGACCCGGCGTCCTTTCCCAGGAGGGGCCCCCCTCTGTAGGGAGCTTCCCGCCGCCCCGCGCTCCCCGTCGGCACCCGCAGGCACATCCCCGGGCCTCCAGCGCCTCTGCAGCCGTGGTCTGGAGCGTCCTCCGTGTGTCCTACCGGGGACCCCAGCGTCGTGTCTGTAACCGTCCGGCTGCTGTCTGACAACAGTCGGGGGGTTCCGACGTTTGTTGGGCTTGGGGTGTGTGCGTGTCTGTGGCCGTGCCGCCATCTGATCCTCGGGCCGCGTCGTCCTGACGCCGAAACGGTCGAAACACCATCATTTCCGGTGCTGGCGCTGGGCGGCTGGCTGGGTTCTCCTGGCCGCCCCGGGCTCCCTCGTGCCGTGCCATCCCGCCGGAGGGTCAGCTGAGCTGGAAGGTCCGGCTCGGCCACATTCCCGTGGGTGGCAGTGGGTCCCCGCCGAGCGCCGGACGTTCTCTTCTCCCCGATGCCTCTCCAGCGGGGAGCCAGACCTCGGGGCCGCCCTGGGGGGAGCTCCTGAGGAGCCGGCTGCCCACGGGGGGAGCCCTGGGGCTGCCTGTGTGTGGGAGTCGGGGTGGGGTCGGGGCTGGGGTCCCTCAGTCCCCTGCGCTGCCTGCCCCCAGGCCGAGCCCCACGCTCACCCAGCCCCTACTCTCTAGGGCGTGCAGGGTGCCCTCCACACTCTGGTGCGAGAGATCCAGCAGCACCGGGTGTGCACGCTGAGCCCGCCCGGTGAGAGTGGCCCGGGTGTGTGAGCTGCAAGGGCCTGCTGTCCTGACGTGCCCTCCGGGGCCACGCTGACCGCCCCGCGGGCCCTCTGTGGCCCAGGCGCACAGGCCCGGGGCGGGGAGGGGAGGAAGCGCCCCGCAGCCCGGGCAGCCCAGGGCCCCTGGACAGAGGGGGCACAGGCCTCCCAGGGCGCTTAGCACAGACCCTGGTGACCTGAGGCTCCCCGGCTGTCACTCTGTCCCAGGCCCGTCCTGGCCGCGGGGCACAGGCTGAGTCGCAGTAGAGAGTCTGTGGGGTCCTGACCCTGGCTGGCGTCTGGCTGCCCCTGGAAGGCACGTGGGGACGTCAGCTGTGTGTGCCTGGCGGCGCCCCTGCAGGGGCTGGTCGGGGCCTGGGCGGTGCCCCCTCCTCCTCCCTGGGGGTGTCTCCGCACCCCGTGCACAGAGCTCCGGGAGACGCAGAAACGAGCCGGCCGTGCATTTTCACACAACAACACTTTATTGAACTTGCAACAGCAAACAGGGGCTCAGAGCCGAGGGTGCGCGCCTTGCCCTGGGAGACCTTCCTGTCCTTAGAGGAAAGCGGGCATCCCACAGGGGTGCGGGTGCCGGAGTCCCCCACCTGGGAGCCTGTGCGGACTCGACTCCGGGTGGGGGCGCGTGTCCTGAGGTTGGGGCGTTGAGAGGCGGTTCCGGGGACAGCAGGGCTGACGTGGACCTGCGGCCCATGGGCTCCTGCGCTGGGTCCCCGCAGGGCAGCTGGACCCCGGCCTCGGGCCCCCTGGGGCCGGGTGACTGACTGCTGGAGCCCCAGCACGTGGAGGAGCCTGCCTCCTGGCGTGGGTGCGGGTGGGGCCCACGGGCCTGCCCCTGCTGCCCTGCCCTGGGGTGTCCCGGGATCCCCAGGGCTCCCCTAGGTCGGCGACCTGGATCTGTGGGGCACGCCCAGGGCCCAGGAGGCCACATCCGGCTGTGAGAGGGCTCGCTCAGCCCGGGGCCGGAACGCAGGCCTGGCCAGGGCCCCGGGGCGCTGGATCCCCTTAGTGCTGGGCCTGGGGGCGGCTCGCGTCGCCGCTGCCGCCACAGAGCCCGGGGCCAGGCCAGCCCGGGTCCCTCTGGGTCAGGGGCTGGTGTCCTGGGCGGGGGGTGCCGCCCTCCGGGAGGGACAGCGAGACGAGGCAGGGCACGGTGACGGCGGGCCGGAGCCTCCGGGCCCCCGCCCTCACCGCCACGCTCTGCCCCCGAGGCCCGCGAGCATCGAGCTGCCCCGTGGACGCGGAGGGCAGCCGGTCCCGGGCCTGTGCGGGGCCTCGGGGCAGCGGGCTCAGCGCCGCCCTGGCTCTGCCCCGGCTGTGCCCGTCACTGCCCAGCGAGGGGCACGAGCTGCAGTGGCCGCGGGGCAGGAAGGGTGTCCTGGGCCCGACAGCGTCGTCCCTAGGGGGCTGGGGGCACCCCGTGATGGGAGTCCCGGGGGTGCTCCAGGGCCTGGTCCGTCGCGGGGCCTCTGGGGTGGCCCAGGCAGGTGCTGAACGGAAGGCGACCCCGTTTTCTGTCCTGAAGCCCACCATGTCCGGGGGCCGCCTGCCTGCACCATGTTGTTGCCCCGGGAGGGTGGGGAGGGAGTTCCATCGCCGGGGGGGAAGCTGGACGATGGCCTGGCCGGGAGGGGGTCCGGGCGGCTCAGGCTGGGTGGCTGGGCCCAGGGAGGCCGGCTCCTCCACCCTGGGCGGTGTCTCAGAGGCCGGAGGAGGGAGGAGAGGCCCGGGCGCCGGGGACACTCGCTCCAGGCCCAGGGGCCTCGTGGGGAACTCCTCCGGTCCCCCTGGAAAGAGGCCGGCAGGGTCAGCGTCTCCAGCAGGCTGTGCGTCCCCCGCTGGGGGCCCCGGGGGTCCTCACGGCTCCCGCGTGGCCCCCGGCCCGACCCTGCGGTCAGCCCCCCCCCAACACACACACTGGTGCCCGGGCCCTGCGGTGGGGAGCCCGCCCGCCCAGCCCTGGCCTGGGGTCCCCGAGGCTGGAGCAGGAGAGGGGAGCCCCAGAGATGAGGACGGAGGCCCCGGGGGCTCTGTCCCCTGTGGGCGGCCCCCGCAGGCCGGGTCGGGAGGGGCCGGGGCCCCGAGCCCACCTGGGGGGGGCAGGTCGCACCGCATCCTCCGGAGCTGGCTCATGGAGGCCCGAAGGTGTCGGAGCACCGCCTCGTCCTCCAGGGCCCAGGGCTGGGCCAGAGAGTCCTGGAGGAACTCCCGGAGCCCTTCCAGGGGCAGCTTCAGGAGGCGCTCTGGGCGGTGGGCGAGAGTCAGACCCAGAGGGCCCCGCCCTGGGGCCCCCGGTGCCCCCAGGCCAGCGGCCGGGGTCCCGCTGTGCCCAGGAGCGCCGTGGGCAGTGCGCTGGCCGGGGTGGCCCCTGCCCGCCGCTCCTCTCAGGGAGCCCCGCTGCACCCGCCTGCCCCGCCGTCCCCCCGCCCCAGGTCCGGGTGCTGCTCAGAGCACAGGGTCACCGCCCCTGCCCCCGCCCCGCCCCCCCCCGGCACCCCTGGGCTCCCAGGGGCTCACTTACTCCTGTGCACCTTGAGGGTGGTGTAGGCCATGGCCGTGAGCACCCTTTCCCCGTCCAGTACGTAGGCGTCCCACAGCTTCAGGGTGAGCGAGAAGGGGGTCTAAGGGACAGCGGGGTGGCAGGAGCGGCCTGAGCAGAGCCCCTGGGGGGCTCGGCTGGGGCTAGGCTAGGCCGGCCATCTGATCTGGCCCCATCTGGCTGCCTCCGACGAGGCCCCACAGCCCCCCCGTGCGTGCCGTCCTCCCAGGGAGATCGGGGCTCCCGGCCGCTCCGGGTTCCCACCCCGGCCAGCACCTCCCGCACCCCTGGGGGCACAGACTCTGCCCGCACTTGACGACCCCACGCCTCGAGAGGACCCCAGGCTGGCCGCCCGATGGGCCGAGGGCCCGTCCACACCCCGGGCTGACCCGGCCTCCCCCGGGGGACCTGAGGCAGAGACGGCCCGGCCCGCCCCCCGGCACCTCGTCCAGGGACCCTCTGGGCTTCTCCAGGACGGGCTGGGCTGCGAGCCTCAGCCCCAGGGCCCCGGGGTCGGGCCTGGCTCGTCTGGAGGGTGGGGGCTGAGCTGGGCCCTCCCCGGGGGCAGGGGGCAGGGGGCAGGTCCGGGAGCGGGGGTCCCGGGGGGGGCCTCACCCGGCCGAGGAAGCATTGCATGAACCACCTCGGTGTGTAGATCCCGGGGGACATCTGCTCCTCGGCCTGGCGGGAGGGCAGGAGGTGCTCAGGCCCCACGCCACGGCCCCTGGAGCCGGGTGGACGCGCTCCCCACGGCCCAGCCTAGCCCCGAGGGTGCCCCGGGGCCCCAAGGGGAGGAACGTGACCCCAACTCTGGGCAGCTCGGAGGGCCGTGCCCCCCACCCCCTGCCCCGGGCCCCGGGGACGGAGCCTCAGGAGCTCCCACTCGCCATGTGCCTCCTCAGGTCCGGCAGAGCTCTCTGGAGGACGCGCTCGTGATGAGCCTGGAACCTGAGGAGCTTCGGGAAGCCCGGGACGAAGAAACCTGAGAAGGCCCCAGGCCCCCACGATCAGGGCCTCCTCCCGCACCAGGCGGGGTGGGGGGTGTCGGGGCAGGGGCCTCCCCCCACGCCCTGACCCCCGTGTGCCCACCGCCCTCGGAGCCCTGATTGGACCCGCTCTTCCCAGAGAGCAGGGCTGCCTCCCAGGCCGGGGGGCGCGGGGCCCGGGGACCCTCGTCCTCACAGAGACCCCGCGGGGCCTGGGCCGGGGGCTGAGGACCAGGCCCGGCTGACCCAGCACCCTCTCTCCTGCAGGGGCCGCCGCGGGGACAGGCGGGTCCCCAGCCCCGAGGGGCAGCGGGTGCAGGCCACGGGGAGGGTGATGGGCGTGCACGGCCCTCTGCGGGGCTTGGGGGTGAGGCCAGGGGCCCCCGGGAGGGGGAGACGCTGCCCCCTGGGCCCCGGGTGGCCGTGGGCTGGCAGGGGGGCCTGGGGGGCAAGCAGGCAGCCGGGCGGGAGGCTGGGGGAGCAGCGGGAGTGCGAGCCCGGCCTGCAGACGGTGGGGCGGGTGGCCGTGGCTCCGGGACCCCGAGGCCACCAGGGAGGCGGGGCCCTTCCCCGTTGGGGGGGCGGGCTGGGGGGGGTCCCTACCGTGCATGGCGTGCCGGTCGCCCACCATGAGCTGGGCCAGCGCCCAGAAGGCGTCCTCCTCGGGCAGGAACATGAGGAGGATGGCCGCGATCTCGCTCATGCCCTGGCAGTAGCCCACCTCCTGCAAGAGCCAGAGCCCCACGGAGGGCGTGCGGCCCGAGGCCCCCTCTGAGCCCTCCCCGCGGGCGTCAGGCTCCCCCGGCTCCCTCCCAGCCCGGGCTCCCGGAGGGGGCTCCCGGAGGGCGGGGGGGCAGGTGAGGGCCACCGGACCAGCTCGGGCGCCAGCACCCCGGGCCCCGCTACCGAGCCCTGCGGCCGCCGTGCCAGGGCCCCCGTCCTCAGACCAGCAGGAGGGGCCTCCGTGAGCTGTGCCAGGCTGCAGGGGACCCGCCAGGTCTGGAGACCCCCCGGGGGGCAGGTCCCACGAGGGGAGCTGGGCCAGGACACCCCGCGGGCCCAGGGAGCGTGAGGGCTGGGGTCCTCGGGGACCCTTCTCGACTGCGCCGTAGAAGGGGGCGGCCTCCTGGGCGCCTCGGCCTCGTGCCCTTCAGGGGAGTGGGAGCCATCCCCGCCCGGGTTCTCGTCAGTAGTGCCGCCCGTCAGGGTCCAGACCCGAGCTCTAGGACGGCCGCGGTGCACGCGGGGCCCCGGGCGGCCCCGGCCCTCGGGCACGCAGGCCCTGCCTCCCCTGGGAGGTCTGCACCCCGCCCCCTGCCCTTCCTGGAGGAGAGAGACCCTCCCTCCCTCCCTCCCTTCCTCCCTCCCCGGCATCCCGGGGCCCGTGGAGCTGCTCCGGACTGTGAGTACCGATGGTCACGGGCACTCAGGACAAGGCCGCCCGCGGGCCAGGAGGCGGGGGCAGGGACACTCACGGTGTCGTACACCGAGTAGGCTGCCAACACGTGAAACAGGGCTCGCTGCCTAGGAGGGGGGACAGCGGGGGGCTCTGCTCAGTCAGCGCCCGCCCAGCGGGGCCGCCGAGGTGCCAGCACCGGCCCCGCAGGGCCCCTCCGCGGGGCCGATCTCTGGGGTCAGTCAGGTCTGCGCACGGGGACAGGCGGCGACCTCACACGTGCAGCGTGCCGGGGGCTCAGTGCGCCCTGGGGTGTCCGACGCCTCCGAGCGGCTCCCGCCGTGGGGTGCGCAGCTCCGGGCTCCCCCAGCGCCGCCAGCGCCCCCTCCAGCCCTGGAGCGGCCCCCCCCGCACGCCCCCTGGGAGCCAGCGCTCCCCCTGCCCTGGTCCCCACAGCCCCTGACGCCTCTACTCTCCTCCCCTGCTCTGGCCTGGCCTGGCCCCGTGTCCCGGGAGCACCAGTAGCCCCACGTGGCCCCTGCCCCGAGCCCACGCAGCCGGGGCGACCGTGGCCCTGAGCGCACCCCCACGCCTTCCCAGGTGTCCCTGGGCTGGACTCTGTGGGGGGGGACCCCGGGCCCGCCCATCCCAGAGCATCTCGGGGCTCCAGGCCTGAGCCGCCGTGAGGAGAGCAGGGAACGTCGTGCAGGTGTGACCCCGATACAGGCTGCGAACCCCTGGGGTCACTGTCTGAGCACGGGGGGGGGGGGGGGTACGGGGTGCGGCTCCCTCGGCGCTGCCAGGAGCCGCCCGATGCCCCCCGAACGGCGGCCTGAGTCTGCATCCCGGCTCCGCGGCCCCCGGGCCCGGGCTGTTGGAGGCCGGCTCCCCCCGGGCCGGGGGTCACAGGTCAGCCTGACCCGGCCGCGCTCGGAGGGCCGCGGGGGCCCCGGGGGGCAGCAGGTTCCCTGCAGGGAGGAGCACCGAGTTCTCGTGGGGAGACGGTCCGAGCGGCCCCCCGGGAAGCCCAGCCACCCTTGCCTGGCGGCTCCCCAGCACCGCCCCTGGCGCCCCTGCAGGTCACCCCTGGGGTCCCGGGCTCCCACACACCCCGCCCGCTGCACACAGAGGGAGCTGCACCCTCTGCTCCACCCACCCGCACCCCCCTGTCGGGGGCTCCCTGCCTTCCCCACCTCCCAGCGGCCCCTGGGGACTCTACGGGACACCCGGGCTTCTGACGGGAGCAGGCCGTCCAGAGAACCCCAAGGTGGCCGGGGAGGCTGAGCACGTCCCACAGGGGGCAGCTGCACCGCGTCCTTGTGGGGGGGTGGGGGGCGGGACCCATAGTGAAGGGGTGGGGGGTGCGGGGGTGATGTAGGGAGATGGCGTGGGGGCGGTGGTTGAGGGGGATGGGGTGGGGGCCTGCGGACACAGGGCACCCCCTTCTCTAAGGTGCCCACGGAGACGTCTACAGATAAAGGCCACCCCAGTCTGGGGTTTGCTGTGACCCCTGCCCCTGACCCTGGGGCCCCGTGTGCTCAGCGCAGGGCCTGCCCGGACCGGGGCGGCATCTGGGGGTCGTCACGCTGTGTGTGCTCCCCAACTGCAAATTGTCTAAAATACAATGCCCAGAATTCAGAAGTACATAAAGCACCGAGGGTGGGTGTCACCCTGACCTGTCCGACCCTCGTCGGGTCCGTGTGTCCCGGTCCAGCCGCGGCCATGCACCCTGGCCCCCAGGTCCCCTTCCTGCCCCCCATGCGCCCACCTCGGCCCCCTGCTCTTCACGGGGGCCGCCCCTCACCCCCTTGGGGTTCAGCTCAGACGGCAACCCCTGGAGGCCCCGTCCTGGGGCCTCCCCATCCCCGAGACCCTGGCGGTGGGGGCACGGGGGTCATCCCCAGCACCCTACCACGTGGCAGTGTGTTGTTTGCTGCCATCGCTCCCCCCGGCCTCGGACACCCCGTGTCCCCTGCACAGAAGCCCCCGGGCCTCTCCCGGGCCCCCGAACCCCGCTGGCCCAGCAGCCTCACCCGACCCCGTAGCGGTCCCAGAACATGGTGTGACTGCGGAACGTGCGGTTGATGTCCAGGTCGATCTGCATGATGTCCCGGGAGGAGACCAGGGCCGCCTCCTTCATTTCCTGCGGGGAGACCCCGGGAGGAGGAGCCGGGGTCAGGGACACAGACCCCGACCGGTCAGCAGCTGCCGTCCTGGGCAGGGAGCCCTGGGGCCACCACGGGAGTGTGGTTCCTGCAGGAACCTCCACCCTTCCCCTGGGAGGCCGGGGACGGCGGGAGTGCCCACCGTGCCCGCGGGGCCTGCGTGAGGGCCTGTGCCCGGCTGTCGTGGGCGGGGAGGGGACTGGGGGTCAGCCCGGGTGGGGACGGGACTGAGGGTCAGCCCTGGACAGGGAGGGGACGTGGAGGATCAACCTGGATGGGGAGGAGACATGGGGGGGTCACCCCGGGTGGGGAGGGGACACGGGGGTTCAGCCCGGGTGGGGAGGGGACACGGGGGTTCAGCCTGGAGGGGAGGGGACAGGGGGTCAGCCCTGGACAGGGAGGGGACACGGAGGATCAGCCCGGGTGGGGATGGGACACGGGAGTTCAGCCCGGGTGGGGAGGGGACATGGTGGGTCAGCCCTGGGCGGGGAGGGGACCGAGGGTCCACGGGGAGTGGAAGGGCCCCACCTGGTATTTCCCGGCATTCCTGGCCTTAACCTGGTCCACGTTCAGCAATCGCAGCCACACCTGTCCCCGCACCTGGGGCGGGACCCCCTTGTAGACCCGGCGCCGCAGCTGCGGGGAGGAAGGCAGTGCTGGTGAGAGGGGCCCAGGGCGGCCCCTTGGAGCCCAGGGAGCGCGAGGCCTCTAGAAGGTTCCGGCTTCGGCTCCAGGGTGTCTGCGGAGAGGCTGGGTCTCCCTGGAGCTGGGCCCCATCCCCCACGAGGAGCAGGAGCAGGGACCGTGGCCCCGACCTGACGCTCTCCCACCGCCGTCCCGGGGCCTGGGGAGGCTCAGGCTCCCAACAGACTCTCCCCAGGCAGGGGGCTCCCCCGAGGACGGGGCAGGAGGACACTGAGGGCGGCCCCCCAGCCCCGTCAGGACGGAGAGCCCTCGGGGGCACCCAGCGCCCCACCTTCTCGCTGGGGAAGTAGTGGTCCCATCGCTTGAGCATCTTTATCCATTTGTCCGCGCGCCGGGTCTCCTGGCGGAGTTTCTGGAAGAGGACAAGCGGGGGCCGCAGGTGAGGCTAGGGCCGCGGGAGGGGGGCGCTCGGGCCGCGTCCAGTCCCCCCACGGGACCCGGAGGAGCCAGGAAGGCACAGGGCCCCCGCGGACCGCGGCGCCGGGTCTGGGGTGCGTTCCTGGCAGCCCGTGCAGCGCTGGGACGGGGGGCTGGGGAGACGTCCGGGGATGTCCTGGGGGACGGGGTGCAGACAGCTGGCCCCAGCCCCCCCCACCCCACGTCCTGCCTGGGGCCCAGGACGGGCTCTCACCTTGGCCTCGCGGGGGCTGGCGCCGGGCAGCTCCTTGTCCCTGGAAGGCAAGAGACGCAGAGCCCTGAGGCCCCGGCCCCACAGCCACACACCCCCTGCCCCCGTCTGCACCCAGGGGCCTGGGGAGGGCGGGGCTGCCAGCGGCCTGAGGGCGGGCTGGGGCGGGATCTGGGGGGTCTGAGAAGGGTGTTTGCCGGTGGTGGGCCGCGCGGGGACCCCTCGGCGCCCCCAGGGGGTGACCAGGCCCCCTCCTCGATGGACCAGCCCGAGAGCCGTCAGCGTGGCCCGGGTGCCCCGTGAGCGTCCCGCTGAGGTCCCCCCGCCTCCCCAGGGCCTGACTGCCCAGCGTCCAGCCGGCCTCCCCCTGCCCCCTGGCCGTCCCCCTGCTGTCCCCTGACTTCCCTCTCTGCGGTCCCGTCTGCCACCCTGGCCCATTTCACCTCCTGTCCTGTCGGAGCCCCTGAGCGCGACCACCCCTGAGCCATCCCAGCAGCCACTGGGCCGTGAGCAGGGCTGAGGGGGCCCCACCCGGGGTCTCCAGCGTCCCGTCAGGTTCTCGTGGGGCTGTTGACCCATCAGCCTCGTCCCCTGCGACCTAGGCCACTGGGCTGTCCCCTCCCTCGTTCCCGCCCAGGGCAGCCCCCTCCTCCTCTTCCCTCCTCCTGCCTGGTCGGGCCCTCCCTCTGCGCCCCCACCCCCCGCCCTGGCCTGGTCCCCAGCATCTACCTGCAGCCCCGCAGAAGCCCTCGGGACTGTGGGGGCCCTGGCTGGGGCGTGTGGGTGAGAGCACCCCTGCGGACTCGCCCCAGACCAGGCCGTCCCCCTACGGAGAGCACGCCCCGGCCCCAGAGCCCCTCACAGGCGGGATCCCTTGCTGAACGGACGGGACACCCCCCCCGCCCCCGCCCCGGATGCAGGAGGCAGACACCTGGGCCTGCCCAAAGCAGGCGTGGAGGCCCCTCCCCTGAGTGTCCAGGGACCTCCCCCGGGCCCCCAGCTCCCTTCTTGTCCACGTCCCGGGTCGACCTCCGGGCTGTCTCAGCCGCAGCCCAGCGCAGGCATGGCCCTCAGAGGGCTCCAGGGGACGAGGTCCCGACTTGGGGGGAGGGGGGTCAGCCTCCAGAGAGGTGTTCCTGCAAATGCCACCCCCCCCACCGAGATGGATGAGGGGTGTCCAGGGGACTCACTGCAGAAAGCCCTGGTGGTCGGTGACCTTGCACAGTGACAGGTCCTGCGGAGACCGTGCCTGGTGCGCCTGCAACAGAGGGGGCTCCTTGGTGGGGACCGATCAGAGCAGGGAAATGGGGACAGGAGGGAGCAGAAGGGCTCCTCCCTCCCCTGAATCCTGAGGGAGCGCCGACCCTCTGAGATTGGCCGGGCACCAGAGGAAGGGCCTGTCTGCCCGGTGGGTGCAGCCTGACGGCCTCACCTGCTTCTATCTATCAGTGACGATCCCCACCTGGGCCTCACCTGGACCCGGTGACTGTGGTCCCCCACTGGGCTTCACCCGGACCTGGTGACTCTGATCCCTACCTGGGCCTCACCTGACCTGGTGACTCTGATCCCTACCTGGCCCTCAGCCGGACCCGGTGACGGTGGTCCCCACATGGGCCTCACCCGGACCTGGTGACCCTGGTCCCCACCTTGGCCTCACCGGGACCTGGTGACTCTGCTCCCCACCGTGGCCTCACCTGGACCCGGTGACTGTGGTCCCCCACTGGGCTTCACCCGGACCGGGTGACGGTGGTTCCTACCTGGGCCTCACCTGACCTGGTGACTGTGGTCCCCCGCTGGGCCTCACCTGACCTGGTGACTGTGGTCCCCACCTGGGCCTCACTTGACCTGGTGACTCTGATCCCTACCTGGCCCTCCCCCGGACCTGGTGACTCTCTGGTCCCCAATTGGGTCTCACCCAGATTGGTGACTGTAGTCCCCAACTGGGCTTCACCTAGGTGACTCTGGTCTCCACCTGAGCCTCATGTGGATCTGCGACTGTGGTCCCCACCTTGGCCTCACCTGAACCTGGTGACTCTGGTCCCCACCTGGGCTCACCTGGACCTGGTAGCTGTGGTCTTCATCTGGACCTGGTGACTCTGGTCCCCACCCGGGCCTCACCTATACCTGGTGACTGGGCTCCTCAGCTACCAATGACTAGGATCCAGGATGGACCCTTAGTTGCTACTGACACCGGGACCATCCCCAGGGTCTCACTTGTTCCTGGTGACTATGGTCCTTGTCTGGGCTGACCTGGCTCATCCTTGGCTCTGATCCCCTCTTGAGCCTCACCTGCTCTTGCAGGTATGGTCCCCCCCTGTCGTGGGTGTGTAGTGTCTGTGGTCCCTTCTGGGCCTCACCTGATGGTACTGGGCCACGATATTGGCCCTTTGCAAGGCCAGCAGGGTCTCCTGGTCCTCCTGCATCGTGCTGCAATCCAAACACATCCAAGAATGACGGCGCGTGAGAACCTTCCGAGGACACATGCGTCCGGGTGCTCCCCATGGGCAGGTGCCCCTCTGTCTGTCTGACCGGAGCCGGAGACAACCCCGTAGCCCCGAGGGGCACAGGCATCACACACGGGCCCTCGCTGCCTGTCTGTGGCTCGCCCACCTACAGTCCACCTTCCCAGCCAGTGTCCCAGGACACGCCGTCACGCTGGGGTCACAGAGCGCTCCCACCCCGGTATCAGGAGCACACGGGCGGGGGACCCAGGGGCTCCGGGGAACTGCCCACCTGATGCTCGGGGGTGACGTCTCCCAGCCCGGGGGGCCGGCGCAGAGATGGTGGTGGGTGGGCCAGCCAGCGAGTGTCCCTGCGGGCTTGGGGGGTGGGGCGGGGATCGAAGGTTTCTCTTAGATCCCACAAGCACACGACCAAGGGGAGAAAGCCACGGACTGGACTTCATCAAAATTGAAACCTGATGCCAGCAAGAGTGCGACCCAACTCCCCACCCTGAGGGCAGCGATGTGTGAATAGCCTGAGGGGGGCCTGGGGGAGCACGAGGGACTCCACGTTCCAGTGCGTGAAGAGCAAGCCTGCTCACGGGCCAGGGGGACCCAGCGGGCACAGGGCGGGATGGGCGGGTGTCAGTCACCCCTGTCGGGGTCCATGCGTCTAGGGCAGGCTGGAGAGGTCATGGCTTGGGTGCCTGTGCAGCACAGGGCTTACGGGGGAGCGGGGGTCCCGGGGGAGCTGCCTGAGTTCCGACTGCAGCCTCCTTCCCCGGACGGGGGCAGCAGGGTGGCCGCTCTCACCCCGTGGGGCTGTGGAAGGGCTGTACGAGCTGCTCGCGGTCATCGCATGGGGGGTCGGGGTGTCGTGGACCCCAGCCCGGGAGGCCTGCGCCCCCACCCGGACCCACAGGCCCCACTGTGGCCCGCGGGGAGCAGGGATCAGCTGCCACTCACCTGTGACCTGTCGCTGTGTGATCGTCTCCTCTTTATGCACTGGGGTACTGGGGAGAGTGGGAGGGTGGGGGGACTGGGGAGAGTGGGAGGGTGGGGGTACTGGGGAGAGTGGGAGGGTGGGGTCCTGGGGAGAGTGGGAGCTTGGTACTGGGGATAGTTGGAGGGTTGTGGTACTGGGGAGAGTGGGAGGGTTGGGGTACTGGGGAGAGTGCGAGGGTTGGGGTACTGGGGAGAGTGGGAAGGTGGGGGGACTGGGGAGAGTGGGAGGGTGGGGGTACTGGGGAGAGTGGGAGGGTGGGGGTACTGGGGAGAGTGGGAGCTTGGTACTGGGGATAGTTGGAGGGTTGTGGTACTGGGGAGAGTGGGAGGGTTGGGGTACTGAGGAGAGAAGAGTACTGGGCTACTGGGGAGAGCAGGAGAGTCGGGTCGCTGCGAGCCAGATCCGGAGCACGAGTGCCTCCGAAGGTCTGCGGACGCAGAGTGGGCACCAGGCAGCGGTGGAACCCGGGGGCACCACAGTTCCGCCCAGAGTGGGGTCCCGCATCATGACTGTGGGCAGGCGGGGTCCAATCAGCACTTAGCCCTTCACCCTGAAGGCCGAGGGTCCCGGGGGAGGGCCCTGTCCCCACGCCGGGCTGGAAGGGGACACAGGCACCCTCCCACAACCTCAGTTCCCATCCTCGGGCCCTGCAGGCCTCCCGCCCGTCAAGGCAGACTGGGGGTCACAGATGCCCCCCCCCCGCCCCCCAGGGTTCACAGCATGGGGTTGCAGTTAGGAACCTTTGAGGGGCTCCTGGGTGGTTCCGTCGGTTCCACGTCGACTCTTGAGTTTGGCTCAAGTCAGGATCTCGAGGTTGTGGCGTGGAGCCTCGGGTGGGGCTCGGGCTCTGGTGGGTGAGGAGTTCGCTCCGGGTTCCCCCTCCGCCCCCCCCCCCCACTGCACCCTCTCTCAAGTACATCTTCTAAAAATTAACATGAAGACACGTGAGCATCTTCATCCCTTCTGCAGAGGTGCCTTCGTGTGCCTAAGGACCGTGTAAATGCCTGTCCCGGACCCACCGGGAGTCCTACCAGAAACCCCTTTTCCTCGATATTTATTGAAGTACAGTTGACACAATGTGACAGGAGTTTCAGGGCTACAACTAGAGACTTGACAGTTCTGTGCCTCACTCAGCTCTCCCCACGAGAAGCGGCGTCACCGTCCGTTCCCGTACAAAGTTGTCCCAACAGTACTGACTCTGTTGCCAGGCTGTACTTTTCTAAATTTCTGGGATTTCTTTATTTAGAACCAGACGCTTGTAGCTTTTCCTATTGCTCATCCATGTTGCCCACCTGCCCCCCCACGGCCCCTCTGGCCATCAGTCAGCACGATCCATCCCATTAACCAGAGAAAGGACATGGGGCGGCCCGGGGGGCTCAGCGCTTCAGCGCCTGCCTTCGGCGCAGGGCGTGATCCTGGAGTCCCGGGATCGAGTCCCATGTCGGGCTCCCCGCGTGGAGCCTGCTTCTCCCTCTGCCTGTGTCTCTGCCTCTCTCTCTCTGGCTCTCTGTGTCTCTCAAGGATATATAAATAAAATCTTTAAAAAAAAAACAAAGAGAAAGTAGAAAAAGCGTACAATCCCCTCAGGAGTTGCAGAAAAAGCATTTGTCAGAATAAAGCATAAAAAGCACGGTGGGTTTTGAGGATACGTCTATCAGCAGAGGAAAGGCTGCGTAGGAAGGCCCGCAGCCGACGTCATCCCCAAGGGTGACAACCTGAAATCGTCTCCCCTGAGAGCAGGAAGAAGCCGAGGAGGTGCCCTCTCAGCGCCGGGAGTCCCACCGTAGTCAGCAGACGGGAAACAGGCATGTGGGGGTCGCGTCCACGCTGACAGGGGCCCGGCCTCCTCAGGACCCACGAGGTGGCTTCAAGGATAGGGTTAGGGTTAGGGGTTAGGGTTAGGGTTAGGGTTAGGGTTAGGGTTAGGGTTAGGGGTTAGGGGTTAGGGTTAGGGTTAGGGTTAGGGTTAGGGTTAGGGTTAGGGTTAGGGTTTTAGGGTTAGGGTTAGGGTTAGGGTTAGGGTTAGGGTTAGGGTTAGGGTTTTAGGGTTAGGGTTAGGGTTAGGGTTTTAGGGTTAGGGTTAGGGTTAGGGTTAGGGTTAGGGTTAGGGTTAGGGGTTAGGGGTTAGGGTTAGGGTTAGGGTTAGGGTTAGGGTTAGGGTTAGGGGTTAGGGTTAGGGGTTAGGGTTAGGGTTAGGGTTAGGGTTAGGGTTAGGGTTAGGGGTTAGGGTTAGGGTTAGGGTTAGGGTTAGGGTTAGGGGTTAGGGTTAGGGTTAGGGTTAGGGT